>OX422208.1:786267006-791067006 GCA_949130495.1 Sambucus nigra | reverse complement strand
TTTCAAGAACATTAATAAACTTCTTCTAAAATCCGTTTTTAAATCATCAAGGGTCATAATTTTGAGTTCATAATTTGTCCAGAATTTTTCTACATGCAGTCCCTAACATAGTTCATAGTTTTAAACTTTCAATTCATGGGTTTATATCATCTTCCAAGATAAATTCGATAATTCCTAAACATGGAAAAGCATGGCATTGAATCAATTGTAATTAAACCACTTGCCTTAATCTTTCTCTGAATTTGATGTTGAATCTTGCAGGCTGAGTTGTTCTTCCTCTCTCTTTCTGCAGAATTCTCTTCTCTCTCTCTCTCTCTCTACAAGTTTCTCTAAGGATGATAACAATGGAGGTGTGGTTGGTTTTTGGCAAGTTGGGACTATATCTTAACTTCTCCCGTAGTCCATTAAGTCCCTTAGTGTAGTTAGTGGGTTTAGTGGATAAAGAATAAGTCAGATTTTTGTTACTAATTTTCGTATGTTTTAATTCCCAGATTTCCGAAATTACCAAAATGCCCCTATAAGTTACCGGTATGGCCCAATAATGCCCCGGGACCCAAACTTAACCCCCGGCTAGTGTTTTCTGACTATTTCGACCCTTCCGGACGCGTTGGCGCACTCAAAATGACCATACGGGTGAAAAAAATATAATTCACTTTTTAATTCAAATAATTATATTCCTAACGCGACTGTCACGCGTGTCCCAACAAAGTTTCCCAAATTGCCGTATTTCAATTTCACGATAATTTCAATATTTCCAATATTCATATATTGCCAAGTATACACATTAGAATCAAATACTAACTCACATCTCGTTAATATTTTTATCCGGATTAATTTTCAATTAATACACATTTAATTCAATCAATCCCCAAAAAATAAATATCACGAAAATACGGGGTATTACACAGCATTGGCGTTAGAAGGACTGCAGAAGGGAGGAGTTCGGCATAAAGCATGGGGTGTTCTAAGATGGTAATCATAGGAGAAATGACCGTTGTCGAGGTCACTCCTAGCGTGTATGGGAAGTAGATGTTGCAAGGGTTGTTGAGGCATAACAGGCATTTTCCAAGTGTCGCGACGGCAAGGGGGAATGCTAACCTAGACCCGCCCAATGCAGTGATAGTGGGAGGGAGTCTGAAGAAATTTTTTATGAGAGCGAGCCGTAATATGTGATAAAACGGCGACTGTGCATGGTAACCAATGGAAGTAGAATGTACAGAGGTTTTGGCATTTAGGGATAGAGTTGAAATACCCAGAAGTGAAAATTTGGGTAAAATTTTTGAGGCAACGTGGCGGGGATACCAGTCACCACATCCGGATCGAGGGTCCATATACAAATAGAGGAACCTTACATATAGTTTAACCGCAAAATTCTCCAATGATGATTCAGAAGCGGAGGGAATGGGAATATCTAAACCCCTCACATGAAAGCCTGGTAGAGGCCAATTGTGAGAGAGAAATTTATCCATTGAAGTGAACTTGTACCGAGGAGATAAGTATAAGGGAAAAAGAGCCCTTGAGAGAATGGACTCTCGAGTTGTAATTCACAATTTTTGGTAAAACTCTTCTTGAACGACTTATGTATATGAAGGCAGTATGGTACTTCTTACAAGGTTGGGGTAAATGCTCCTAGGGGGCGAAGTTAAGAGAGTTTAAAGATTTAGTCAAAGATTAAGACTGAATGTAATGGGGCTGGTGCAAGCCATAAGTGGAAATCCACTAAAGGATTTAATGATTAGATTCTAAGTCGGGACTGTTAAGCCCCATAGTGCGTTCCTCTTAGTCAGCAGAAAGGGAACCAGGATGATAGTGCTCAGAATCGAGGCTACCAAGTCCGAGAGGAGGGATACCCCAAACCGGTCAGTGTGGCCTGGAGTAAGGGGATTTTTGTAAAGATGTCTAGTGTGGTTTGTAGGGCCATGCGTTTTATTTTAGCTTGAAGTTATTTGAGGAAATAATAACTCTGATAAGTTTTGCATTCCGGAGAGGACAAGCGTGTTATGTCCGGAAACCATCTGAACCACCAGAACGATGGATGAGGAAGTATATGGGCTTTAACCTCGAGTGAATGGGGTATGTGACGATACCTCACCTGAAAGAGGGTCGAGTTGTCATTATTCATCAATAGGTGAGGGACTTCGGGGATTATGAACGTCTCATAGTAATTAATTCCGGTGTGTAGGAATCCAAATGATGAGAGTCAATGTATGTCGACTGCTGAGCGGAGAGATCGAGCTCGCTGTTGTAATTAGTGCTAAGGACTTAGTGATAGTATAAGCGCAGTTCCACTTGACTCCTTTAGAAATATTGGGGCATGGTTGCACATATTGTCGAGGAATGAAATTTGAGTATCTTGACTATGTGTTGTTCCGACAATGCTCCGTAAGAATACATGGGGAGAAGTCCCTTGTTTAAGTTCGGTTGCGAAAGGGAATACGGCTGAATTTTTATGCACGACAGGAGAAGAGACATTGTTAGATGCTAGGGCATCAGTGGAGCCGGTAGTGTTGTGGAGAAACACCGAAAGGCTTACCTCACCACGAAGGGATAAGTGGGACTTTGTGGGCAAGGATTTGGTTTTTGGTCTATAGGGTATTGAGAATACCCACAAGATTGTAGTCACGTCGTGTAGACTAGGCTGGAGTTGAAGAAAAGCATGTTACGGGTGCGACATTTGCAATGTTTTTGCAAATGTGCACGGAGAAAAGGGTGTATGGGCGCCCTAGTCAATTGGATTCCTTAGACATCCGAGATAAAGGGATGCGGAAATTTTTTGTACGACGGTGGGGAAATTAGGAAACAAGTCGTATCGATGAAATGGGTTGAACGTCATGGGAGATAGACGATGATCCAAGATTACATGTGCTGAAAGATCCAGCACACCCTATGGGATGAAAGTCGGTGGGAAACCGTTCAGAGGTTGTCTCTTGATATGGGAGACCTAACTGTGGTGAAGAAGTAGCACAAGATGCTACTTGACTGAGTGTTGAGAGTGACTTACGTATTACTAAAATGTTGATTCTTATAAAGTAACCAACCCCAAAAAGTGCGCCAATTGCGAAGAGTGCACGGATTGTAAAGTATAATAAACCCGGAGAGAAAGGGGAATAGAGTTCCACTTGAGGAAAGATGACGTAAGTGGGAAACGATGTTGAGGAGAGACATAGTGAGATTGTCTCCAGATACACCTCTAGTTAATAGAGCGAGATAGACTTGAAATGAGCAACCAGAATGTGGTAGTGAACCCACATTCCCAATGATGGAATGAGGAGATAGACTTATAAATTATTGATGGGTTGTGAACATCATAATTAAGCCAACATTTCGTTGGGGTAGCGAAATGGGGTGACCGGGATGGATTAGTATGTAGTTGAAAAGGGAGAGTGCACGGTACCGCTCTACATGATTGTGAATCAGGATGAAATCCTAAAATTCCACCCTGTGAGAGACGGTCAGGAAGGAATAGAAATAAAGTTTTATTTTGAGTACGTTGTGTTACCTACGACTCAATGTTAGTGAAAAAGAATGATGATACGCCCTTATGATAGTGGAATTTTGGAGAAGCCCACTGATCAATTCATAGGTTGAATGTATGCCTATAAGAGCATATTTATAGGTAGAGTGAGTGCCTATATGGACTGTACATGAGGATTAGGTTCGTGGGTACCAACTTCGAACAGTACATGTACTTTGAGGTGTGGTTCGAGGAGACATTTCGAACTTTTAGTCCTTAACGCGTGATATGAGGACATTCTATTGGAGTGTGACATTTTAGGGTATATGAAATGTGAAATATATGGCTCACAAATTGTCTACTCATGTGCGATGAAATATATATACATATATTGGTGCTCGAGATGTGATTTCGAGACAAGTAATTAATCACTATTGGTGATCGAGGTGGAATTCCGAGCCAATAACCCCAAAAGTGTTATAAAATGGGGGTGATTATAAAATAAGTGTTGATAGTATATGTTATGTGCACGATATATATACCTATTGATTTTTCTACTTATGTGCGATAGTAAGTGTGCTTAATCTCTGTATTGGGGTCGATGATGTTCCAGACCAATACATGAGGGATCGATTTGGGGTCGATGATTTTTCGAACCAAATCGATGATATATATTGGTATCGACGAAAGGTCTGAATCGACATGTGCATTACATTTACCTTGGGGTCGAGGGATTCCCGGACTAATGTAAATGATAGGATTATTGGGGCCGATGATTTTTACCGGACCAATTTTCCTTAAAGTATATATTGTGTGTGAAATATATACCCTATAATATTCTACTTATGAGTGATAGTAGACACTTAGATGTTATATAGAGATATACATCAAATGGGTAAATTAAGTAGGGAGAAACTTAATTTCAAGAATTAACGTTGGATTGGGAAAATCTATGAGAAATTAAGTAGTGAGACTTAATTATGATATATGCGGCATGGGTAACATGCGATAAGAATTTATAATGAAGCAAGGCATGTACTTGGGGTGACCGTTAGGATGTTATGATTTGGTATTGGGTATTAGAGGATGCAATTATACTTAAGGTCCTTAGCCTTAATACCAGCCTTATCCTAATTTCGAGGACGAAATTCCTTTGCAAGGGGGAAAGTATGTAATACCCCGTATTTCTGAATATTTCATTTAATTAAATTGGAGAATTAAATGAGAAAATACAGCTTAATTTAAATTACGTAAGAGGAGTAATTTAATGGGATTTATTAAAAATTGTAATTTTGGAATATCAATCGGGAGATAGTAACCGATTTATATTGCCTCATTATATTTACTTAGTGCGAGTGGTAAATAGTTACTTAACGCGTGTAGACCGTGTTGGGGTGAGAACGAGTAATAATTGTTAGTTGACTCAAATGATAATTTAGAGGTCACCGATGAGTCCGGAAGGGTCAAATTAGTCAAAATAGTATACCCGAGGGTACTAGTTGAGTCCCGGGGTAATTTTGGACTAAACCGAGACCGTTCGGGGGCGTTTTGGTCTTTTAACATGAGAGGGTATGGAGACCAACGAAATTGAGAGCTTTATATCAGCCGTATGATAGAGGGGTTAGGGTTAGAAAACCCATGAAAACACACCATTGCCATTAAAGATAAGAGAGAAACCATTCTCAAGGCAAAAGGAAGAATTGGGAAGGATTCAAAGGAGGTTTTCACTATCAACTTGTTGAGGGAGAAGGATTGAAGGATGAAGATCATCAATCATCAAAAACAACCACGAAATCAGACCCTACTGATCATAAGGCAGGTTGTTTGTTGCAAAAATTATAAAGTTATAATACCCATGTGTAGGGTTTTTGAATAGTTTTGTTTAAATCATTATTTTGATTGGAGAAAGATGGTATTTATACATGTTGGGATAGGAATGGCATGTAGAATGATTTACCTTATGTAGAGGATTAAGATTCAGATTAGACTTGATGATTTTTTGGATTTAAATCTGGATTTTGAATGATAATATGGGAAGAACACCATAACTAGGGTTTCAAGAAATTTTGGGTTTAATTCACTATTTCTTTAAAGGAATTGGAGTTTTGAGGTATTTGACACGTTAGAAATTATCCTAGTATATGTGAAAATATGTTAGGATCATTGGGTCAAAGTTTGGTGGACTATAACGGAGTTGAAGATTTGTTAATGGAGGAAAAATCTTAACGAAGAAGACAAACTGCGTCTGTCCCTGTTCGATCGATCGATCGATCGATCTCGAACTATCGATCGATCGACTATGTCGATCGATCGAACCCAGCCATCGATCGATCGACGCAAGCTGTTTCCCAAAATTTTTTGGTTTAATTCTTCGTTGAGTTTCGGGAATGAATGAGTATCATAGGATTTACATTATACTTATATGGGAGTGAGTATAAGACCAATAGTTATATTGTTGAGGTCCGATAAGGCCATTGGGTGTAGGGCTTGGATTACGGACCGAGGAGAATAATCCGATTTAGTAGAATATCGGGGACTTCGGAAATTGAGTTACGGGGCGAAGTAAATTCAATTTAAGTAATAGACCAGTAGGGTAACCAATAACTACTGAAATTATATGTAAGGGGTAACTAGGGCCCTTAGAGTTATGTGAATACTCAAATAAATGCGATTAATGAGATAAATCGTAAAGCAAATATTGTACGGTAAATATATAAGATTAAAATATTACGTACGTATATAATTAATAGGTCGGGCGTGTACCTACTGAATTATGTGATCTTTTAGGTCAAGAGATTGATACCTAAATTAATTATGTTAGGGTCAATGAGACATTCCGAACTAACATAAAGTTATTATATGTTTGGGGTCGATGAGAAATGCCGAACCAAACCTTGAACTGGTGTCGCGATGGAAGAGTCCCGAACCAGAATATGTGTATATATTTATATTTTGATACCTAAATTAATTATGTTAGGGTCGATGAGACATTCCGAACTAACATAAAGTTATTATATGTTTGGGGTCGATGAGAAATGCCGAACCAAACCTTGAACTGGTGTCGCGATGGAAGAGTCCCGAACCAGAATATGTGTATATATATATATTTTGAAAATAGTTGGGGTCGATGGATAATTCCGAACCAACTCTCACTTGGGGTCGATGAATCATTCCGAACCAACAGATCTTTATTCCGAACCAATTCTTACCTTGGGGTCGATGAATCATTCCGAACCAAGAGTCCTTTACGTGTATAAAAAGGGCAAAATAGTAATGACTGATGCTTAGTATATATATTGTGTGTGAAATATATACTTGATGATATTCTACTTCTGTGTATTAGTAGATTAAAATATATTATGTATTTAAAGATACATACTGAACTGGTAAGTTAAGTAGTGAAACTTAATTACGAAATGCACCTTTAGATAGAGAAAATCTATTTAGTAATTCAAGTAGTGAAACTTAATTACACAAGTGGGAAGTCAACAATCGTGAGAATTGTAGTAATTTTAGTAGTGAAACTAAATGAGAACTATTGAAAAATAAC
Source organism: Sambucus nigra (assembly GCA_949130495.1). NCBI lineage: Eukaryota > Viridiplantae > Streptophyta > Magnoliopsida > Dipsacales > Adoxaceae > Sambucus > Sambucus nigra. The sequence goes on along the minus strand of OX422208.1, from coordinate 791,060,002 downwards.
ATAGATGAAATGTTACCTGAGAATTAATTAACATACGCGAGATGTTAGTGAAACGGTTGTACCGTGTGGGCCGTAATGGAACTTAAGTATAGATAAGTTCAGATGATTACTTAGTCCAAGATAGCTTCGAAGATATGGCTAGGTAGGCTAAGTGTAGAACGTTAGGTGTGCACAAGAGATGAGGGGTTAGTAAACTCAAGGGAGTGTACGAGAACCTAACATGTGTAATCAATAACCGCATTTTATATTGTGATAAACGCTTGCTAAATATTTTCAAAATGTTTTGAGTACTAACTCTTGCTATAAAATATTTTCAAAACCTTTTAGGTGTCCAGCCACAGGGACGCCATGTATGATGATTCCATTCCAGGGACTCGGAGTTGTAGCACAGTGGATGCTTACAGGATTTTGACTAGACGATATCTCTCATTCAGATCTAGTACAGGATCTCACACTATTCTATGTATGGACTTGTTGTCCGGTATTAGTCTCAGATGTTAGTTCAGACTAATGGTTATTCTATTGTTGTTTGAGATTTTTAGCCGATGGTTTATTCGGTAATACTTTTGTTTTGTTGTGCTTTTACTTTGTTGATTGGGTTATAGTACATGATTATTTTTACTTTGTTCCGCATGGTTGATTTATTTGTTTTAAGAAAGATAAAATTTGGCACCGGTGTAATTTTACTTAGGGGATTAGTAATTAAAAAGTTTTCGACAGTGATGCTAAGAATGAACCGTTTGAGAAACCTGTTTTAATTTAATAAAGGCCTGATCACCCGATGTTTAATTAGGCGGGGTGTCACACCCCACTTCTAAAAAGAGCACCGTTGCAGAAGATATTGGTTATTTGGAGTAAAAGGTATAATTGACTCGATTGAGTAATAATTTATATCTTGACATAACTAATTGTTATATTTATTTAATTGGATTTTACCTACTTATCTTTGTAGGTGATGATGAGTTAAGTTTACTTGAATTAACCGAAGATATAATTCAATTGGAGACCAAGGGTGAAACCATAGTCCAGGTAATTCAATGGATAATTTTTATCACACGTTTAAGAAAATTTAAATTGTTTTGAAAGTTACTTACTTCTAATTTAATGAAGGGTTGATTCATTGGATTGATTGCAAAGGGTTTGGGGAGTATAAGAATCGACTTTTTTTGTCGAGTTTAAATACTAGATAAGCTGTTTTTTTGTCCAGCTTAAACACTCTTTTTTTCCAGCTTAAATACTATTGTATGTGTGGGCGTGGCTGTAATTATGTGTAGCTGCTTTGGGGTTTTAACAGGTCCGTAATAGATTATGAATTTATGTGGCTTTAACAAATTACGTAACCTGTTTTTGGGTTTCCAGCTGTTTTAGGGTTTTAACAGGTTCTATAATCTGTTTTTGGTTGGATGATAACTTATTATGTAACGTGTTATGTTAGATGATAATATATTTGGCTTTAATAGATTATGTGGCTTGATTGAATGATAAGTTAACATTGTTATATAGCATTTTTGGCTTGGTTTAATAGATTACGTGGCTTGGTTGAATGATAAGATAACATATTTGGCTTTAACAAATTATGTGTGGCTTTAAGAGGTTAGTTTAAATTAGAAGTAAGTAGCTTTAACATATTATTATGTGGCTTTAACATCCTTAACAGGTTATGTGGGTTTAAATAATAACTTGTTGCGTTATAGTTGTAATTTTAACAAAAATTGATTTCGTGTAATTTTGGGAGACAAAACACATTCGTGTTAATTGTATTATTTTGAACAAAAATTGATTTTGTGTAAATCGTGGTAATTTAGAAAAATCGTGTTAATCGTGTCGTGTAGTGTTTTTACACGATTCATGTGCGTGACGCTAAAAAAAACACGACTTCGTGTCGTATCTTATTTGTGTGTAATGTTTCATTATCAGGTCGTATTGTATTCAGCGAAAACACGACTCAATAACACAAATTACCACCCCTATCAAATACTACCAAAAGTCTCGAAAGTATTCTTGTATTAGTATAACCAAGGTTCTAAAAAATGCGGGACGTCATCGAGGCGTGGAGGCCAAGCCTTAGAACACTAGGCAGACTTTAAGCATAAAAAAACGTAAAAAGGTGTTTAGGGCTTTTTAATATATTTTAATATTTTTAACTATGACAAGATTATTAAAATACTAAAATTGTACATATCATAAAAATATGTCTGAATGTATGCAAATTAAAATATTATTTAATTATTTTGGATGATTAACATGATTCACAAACACGTACCTCTTTTCTTTCTCATTCCAACACGCTGCTCCTCTCATCTCCTTCTCTGTCTCTACAAATACAAGACGGACCAGATCGAATCAACACTGATCCAAATCGACGGGGGAGGAACAAATCCAAAAGATTGTAGAGTAAGAAACCTTAGATGTAGAAGAAGCGCTTTCAATGCCTTTAATCTGGGAACAAGAACGAGCATCTGTTACAAAACAAACCACGTTTCTTCTCTCTCTATCTCTCTTCACTCTAGACATTTGGTCGATTTATCGCTTCTAGCAGACTAACCCCAAACATGGTGTTTTTTTCCTTTAATATTCTTTTTGAAGTGTATGAAATAAAATGCCATGTAACATACCTTCTTCTTTGTTAATATGCTTTTTGAATTTGTTTATAAGATCTTTACATTTGCTAGCTACAAAATTGTTCTGTATTTTAATTGTTAGGAGTGGGATTGTATTTGTTTTTGAATTTTTGATTTTTCTGAAAATAATCGAATCGTAATTATAAATTTCTGATTTTTTGATTTTTCTGAAATTGTATCGATCCGATTTTTAAGAATTATTTTTAATTTTTTTAATATTATTTTCCGACTTTCGATTTTTTGAGACTTTCTTAATTCCACATCGATTGGGAGAGGATGATTGTTCCAAAGTAGTTTTTTATAAAATGAGATTTTCCTCATAACCTTTACACAATTGAAAAAACGGGTTAAATCCTCATGTGTTTACATGTTTAGTTAAATTTTTTTTCTCTCTTTAAAATGATAATTTCAAGTTACTTTACATTTGGTAAAGAGTTATTTTATTTTTTTAGGGGTTTTAAGCTTTTTAAAGAAAATTGTTTTAAAAATTCGTCGCCTCGTTAGAATGAGTTGGATACCTCGTTCGAACGAGATTCTCTTTATATCAAACGAAGTATTTTTGGCCCTTTTCTGGAATCTTGTTCGAAGTATTGTTTGATACTCGTTTGAACGAAAACAGGCATGTCGTTCGAACGAGGTACCTGTCGTTCGAGTGAACAAACGACCGAGCGGGATTTTATTTTTTTAATTAGTTCTAATCCAAATCTTTAATGTTTATCCTTTTCATAACAAACCTTATATATAGGATGCACGAGATTAAACTTCTTAAGAACTCCTTTTACCATCTTGAGTTCTCTTTGCGATCAAATACTTCTATAATTATTCCAAACCCCTTGGAATCATAAAAGATCATTTTACCAAATCAAGAAGAAGATTTCTAGCACAACAACCTTTCTAATAGAAATCTCTATTGTTGAATTGTAGAACTGTGGTTTCACTGCCGAAGAAGGAAAGACTGCTTCTTGTGGATGGCTCTAGATTAGTTCATTTTCTATAGAAGAAATTGAAGACTACACGTCATACTTAGTCTATCTAAGTAGTTTGTAACTCGACTGTTCCAATTATTTTGTAGTGCTGAATATAGATTTTGCCCTGTTAAGGACTTTTTCCTCACTTGTTTGTGATTATTTGCATGCTTGGTTTGTTGCTTTAAAATTTGGATTTGTATGCACACCTAATTTAATCAAATATAATATCTGGTAAAAAATTGAATTTGTATGTGGCAAATTAATATACAAACCAATCAATTGAATCCCAACATTTTCAAATTGGTATTAGATCCGATTACACTAAATTATTGTGTGATCCCTTTCACACGCAAAAAAAAATAATATCAATTTCTTAAATTTTTTTTTCTTTATTTTTTTTTTGGATTTAATGGATAATTTGTATAATAGGATGCCTATTGAAAAGCAAGAATGAGGTCCAGTTTAAAATCTATTGATGAACGTTTTTAGCTTGAATGTGAAAGAGGATGGACACCACCCACAACGACAGTTGATAATGTCATAAGTCCAAAACATGTTTCTGCATAGGCAGATGGCGATTTTAAATGGACCAATTTTAACTTGGTCGAATGGAAAGAATTGGGCGAAGAAGGGACTACACGGAATGAATGGGAAGATCGAAAAGTTGGAAGAATAAAGCATTTTTTGGTTAGACGCATGGAATTAGCTAAGCATTTTATTCGAACAAATATAGAACCAGAATTGATGGTTGTGTCTATTACCACTTTTGCCTCCTGAGTTGAGATCGATCATTCAGATAGATGGGTGTAACTGAATGAGCTCGGATATTAATGTGCTTTACCCCTAGATTTCCAGTCAACTGATGCGCCTCAACGCATTTCGAGGAGAACAAACTAGCTCTGGGTTCGAGTGACATTTCACCCCAATTAGTTTCGCTACAGCACCCGCTGCTCTAGCTAATTGTCCACCTTTAGATAGTTTGAATTGTATATGAACAATAATCAATTTTAGCTCTAATGGTTTGTAGGGGAACCTACCTTCTATAATCCATTCGACACGTGCAATTTCTTTTCCATCGATATGCCCTGCAATTTGTATTTGAATTCCTTTTGTATCTTTGGAGCCATCATCCCTGACGAGTTCCGCCACATTATGGCGTGCACCATGTCTAAAGAAGCTTGGGATACCCTCCACCTCCAGCTCACTAACGAGGGAGCTAATGCTGTAAAAGCTTTTAAGCTGCAAAATCTCACCATACAATTTGAAATTACAACTATGCTCGTGTCTAAATCTTTTGATGAGTTTTATGCACGTCTGTCTGATATAGTAACTCGAGTTTCAATTTAGGTGAGAAAATACTTAAGACACGTGTAGTTAGGAAAATTTTGAGATCATTTCCGATCCGTTTTAATCCTAACGTTACCATGTTAAATTCGTTAGGGATACTAAATACTCTTAGGTTAGAAGAGCTCGAAGGAGATCTTCAAACGTATGAGATAGATTTGCTTTTTCAGACTGTTAAACCGAAAGAAAAAAGAATTGCATTGAAAGTACAATCTAAAAAGAAAAAGGAAGTGTCGTTTAACTCTGAGTACGATTTTGACTTGGATGATTTAGCCCTTTTTGCAAAAAAAATCTTAAATTTAGAAAAGAAAATACTTCCAAAGAAAAAAAAAGTTTTGAGAAAGATAAAAATATAAATCAGGCATGAAAAATTTAAAAAGGAAAGAAAGATTACCCAAAGAAAGATGAAGAGAGATGTTATGAGTGTGAGGGTTAGGGTTAGGGTCACAAAGCTCACGAGTATTCAACGAGATTAAAGAGAAAAGGCAAAGGTAATGCTTCCTCAAATGCCACGCTTAGCGAGAGCAATGTCGAGTCGGTGAATTTCAGTGATGAATCATCGCATGGACGTAACTTCACTGTGTTCATGGCTAGTCATGTTAGTACATCGAGTGAACCTCATGAAGATGAGAAAGATACTAAACATGATGACCTCACGGGTGACTCTAGTCATTCCGCTGAGAGTGAGGGTAATGATGTTTTAAGTGAGAGCGAGAGTGACCTTCAACGCGCCTACATCTATCTTTACATTGAGTCCTTTAAAAAGAAGAAATAAAACAAATGTTTAGCGATTAAAGTTTTAGCCTTAAATAAGGAGTTGAGAGAGGCGAGAGAGAGCGAGTCCTCGGTGAGAGTTTCTGTGGGAGATAGGGTTATTTTAGTTGAAAGGGAAAATGATGACTTGACGAACAAGGTGGCTATCCTTAGGAGAGATCTTCAAGCATCTGTGGAGACTTGTGAGAAACTTAAAGTCCTTGTATCCCAACTCGAGAAAGATCTCGAACGTTCCCGGGGGGTCAAGTTTAATCGATTTTTAATTTTTGTGGAACGATTTTGAACCGTTTTCAAAACAACCTTAATATTCGGTTCGACCCGGCTCGATCCAATCGTTCCATTCGAGTCAGTCCATTTTTTATCCGCCCCTAGCGTTGAGTGATTTTTAAACATTGACGTTAGGTTGTGTCGGATATTTTTTGAGGTTAATATTGGTTCGGTATTTTTCTTTATTTTATATGTGAGTATAGCTTTGGGGTTTTCATATATTTGACGAGACATTTGCATTATGTATGCACTACGTCGTGTTGGATCTTGTTTATGGCTGACATTGGTTCATTTTTTTTATATATGAGTATCAATTTGGTGATTCGAGATATTTGCAAACAGTATGCGCTAAGTAATTTTTAAAAAGTCATGTAGCGGAGAAAACGTGAGCCTCGAGGTGCATTGATGCGTAAATTTCTACTTGAAAAAAGAAAATCAACAAAAATATTAAATTATTAATAAACCCCCAAAATATTATAACATTAATTAATATAACTCAAACAAAAATAATGTTTTTCAACACATCATGGTTAATAAACACAAAATCAACATCACAAGCAGGGAATGAAGAGTGTATAAATATAATTATGTAGGGAAATTATGCTATAAAAGAGTCATTATACATATCGTTAGAATATATAGTTGACAATCTAATAATTAATATATGATAAATGAATGTTCTATTAATAAATATTTTTTCTAAGAACCACCATCTTTTTACGGTGAATAATTAATATTTCTATTAGTTAATAAGTAATAAGATTTAAAAAATAATCTCTATTACATTAACTATTAGAATCAAGTTTAATGTGATATATATATATATATATATATTTAAGTGACAATAAAAGATAGTTTAGTTGAAAACCCAAAACAATACCATTTTAAATTGTCCAACCATATTTTAATAATAAAAAGTTAAATGTCTTTCCTAATTAGAAAAATAGTTGAATGCGTATGATATTACCATAGAATTCCACCCTTAAGGGATTGTACCTTTTTGCATGTTCTCGAAATATATATATAAGAAAGCCGACTACTGGGGTGGAAACCTGTATACAAGAAATATAAAATTGTCTATCAAAGACCAAAAAAACAAAAGTGCAGGTAAGGAAAGCAAAACTAACCAACCCACCCCCTTCCTAGAAAACAACACACGATATAAATAATTAGATACCTATCCCCATATCAATCTCCTCCAAAAAATTTAGCAAGCCCGAGATATTTGTTTGTGCCTCTTACTTGAACCACGTATGCAAAGTGCTCAAAAGAGTGTATCAAAGTCTTGCTGGTTCAATCTCTTATCCCTCGAAACATCTCTGTTCATCTCTTTCAAAATCGTTCAAAAACTACACAACAAAGACATTCTCCATACGGAACTAAACTTCGTCCCCCCTCCACCATATCCCCATGTTTCCATCTCCCCCTAATAGATTATACCCCACCCAATTTACTCTAAAGATGAAATATATGATCTCCCAAACACTACACCAAAAGGTAAAATTATCACCTTTGAGCCGACCAGCCTTGTCACGGTTAATGACCGTGACAACTTTACCAAAGACCTTAACAGGTCCGTGACAACTCTTTTAAGTAAAAACCCCAGTCCCCTCTTTTTTTCTCACCGTTTTCATTTCCCACCATTTTTCTCTCTCTACTGACTGCGGTTCTCTATCTTTCTCCGTTTCAAGTTATTTTTTCTCTCTCTCCCTCTTTCGTTCGTATATATATGTGTGTGTGTGTGTAGGACTACGTTTGTGTGTAGGTATGTGCGTGGGTCTACGTGTGTGTGTAGGTGTGTGGGGGAAGTGTGGGTAGGGCAGCAGGGGGGACGCAGTGGGGTTAGGTATATGTGTCCGTGTAGGTGTGTGTGTGTGGGGCACGGCGTGTAGATGATTATTTATACTAATGGGAACTAAATGTTCACACTTTTGTTTATACTAATCCACAAATATACGCTTGTTACCCATAATAGGTTATTGTTTGTAGTAGCTGTGATGTGATATCCTAAATACAAAGAGTGGGTTAGACAAATTTATTAGGGGATGTGTTTCGCAGAGGTGCTAATGAATTTATGAAATACGCTGTCATAATGATGAAGAGTTTCCGTGGTGTTTGAGTGAAAAATAGTTGAACTACATTTGTTAAGATGGGTATGAAAGATAGTTATCGAATTTGGGTTTTTCACGTGGAACCAAAAGTTCCTTTTGTCCCCAAGCAGCATTCACAATAACCTTCAACAAGGAGGATAAATGTACAAGGGAAGGATGGCAATGTAGATCATAATATGCTAGAGGATTTATTTGATAACCTGTATGGAGTAAATGAAGTGGAAGAGAATGATGTTACTGACGATGTAGAAGGTTCAGGTGCTCATTAAGATATCGGGATAAACCTTGACGATTATTACTAAAGTTTAAAAGTTAAGGCGACCCAACCGTTATACTCTCGCTGTGAGAAAGAGCAAACAACTTTACATGCCATGATTGTTTTGCATAGTTTGAAGACCCAATATGGTTTGTCTGGCAATAGCATGACAGGAATTTTGAATTGGGTGAAGGGTTTGCTACCTAAGCAGATAACGCTTCCAAACAACTATCCTACTATGAAAAACAGTTTGAAAGGCTTAGGAATGAAGTATAAATCAATTCATGCTTGTGTGTCATACTATACCGAAAGGAGTATGAAAATGTCAATCGGTGTTCGATATGCAATGAACCTATATATGTCCATTCTAATGGAAATTAAGGCACAAGCTCAAAAGTAGCTCAAAAAGTGTTAAAATATTTTCCCGTTGGGCCGATTAAAGCAATTTTTTACAGTACCATGGATAGCGGAGGCAATGACTTGGTATGCTAGGGCAGAAGCACAGGATAATCTCATGCGTCATCCTATTGATTTTACAACTTGGAAGATGTTGAGTTTTGAGTATCCCGATTTTACTCGAGAATAAAGTAACATTCGTTTGACAATATCAATAGATGATTTCAATCCATTTGAAAATCTAAACGCCAATCAGAGTGTATGGACATTGATCCTAGAACCACTCAACCTCCCTCCTTCACAGTGTATGAGACCTGAATTTTTGATGTTGTCTTTGTTGATACCTGGGCCAAGCACACCAAGTTAGGACATGGATGTCCACCTGAATCCTTTGGTAGAAGAATTAAATGAGTTGTAGGAAGAGGGTGTGCAAGCACTTGGCTCTTTTAAAAAAGAAGAGTTTACGCTGAAAGCTATGTTGATATGGGCAATTCATGATTTTTCAGCTTATAGGGCATTATCCGGTTGTGTAGTACATGGTTATTTGGGGTATCCTATTTGTGGAGAGGATATTGAATCTCTTCCTCTCCTCGCTAGCTCAAAAAATGTATACCATTTTCGTATTAGATTTTTAACCCCCGCTCATTATTTTAAATTTTAAAAAGGTTCAAATTTTTTATCGGGCGAAGTAGAATATACGGTCGAGAAAACTTTTACGCTTAGAAATTGAAAGTAAATCTTCTGATTGTGGACCTAATATGCCAGTTAAGAATCCTAAATCTAAAAATGTCAAGCATAAGAAGACACCAACTGGGAGTGAAACTGAGACAAGAAAGACGTGGTCTAGAAGGTTAATTTTATTTGACTTGCCTTATTGGAAGAATAACCGGTTCGCCATGTATTGGATATGATGCACATAGAGAAGAACATCACTGAACATATTGTGGGCACATGCCTTGGGTAGAGTCATTCGAAGGATGGAGAAAATGCACAAAAAAACCTTAAAGCATTGAAACTTAAGCCACAACTATGGTTGAAAGAATATAATAGGGGAAAGATAATAATTCCCCCCGGTGTGTTTACTTTAACGAGTGAGGAAATGAAGGTGCTTTTAGACACAATATACAATTTGAAGGTTCCAACTAATTTTTCGTCCAACTTGCAAAGGATTCTGAATTATGCTACCCATGATTTACATAAGTGTAAGTTCCACGATTGGCATGTGATCATGCAATTGCTTCCTCTATTGTTTAAGCACTATTTATTTAAGCACAATGATTTACGGAGGACTATTATGAAAATTAGTATATGCTTCTTACTTTTATATGAGAAGGTAGTCAATCGAGATCACATAGTGACCAAATTAGCGGTGAACGAAGCGATTTGTGTATTGGAGAAGTACTTTTTCCCATCTTTTGTTGACATAATTGTTCACTTGTTGGTACACCTATGCGATGAGACACTTCTTTGCAGCCCAGTTAGATATCGGTGGATGTATCCGTATGAAAGATTGGTGAAAGTTTTCAAAGATTTCATCAACAATACACGATACATTGAAGGATCAATTGCAGAGGAATACATCACCGTGGAGTCATCAATATACACATGGGAATACATCACCGTGTTACTTATATATATATATATATATATATATATATATATAAGGAGAGAGAGAGAGAATGAGAGAGAGAAACAAATATATTATTTTATATACATATTAACTTGGTAAACAAAGTTTACTAAAAGTTTATAAAATCATGTTTAGCGTTTAAACAAAATAGTTATATACAAGGACATGTTAATTTATTATGATATTCCTTTTAACTCCTTCAGAATAACTTGATATTATTTATTGTAAGGACACCACTATAATACGAATATATGATTTTTATTTCCTTTAGGTGTTGTTTATAAGATGTATGTGTAACACCCCACCCGCCCGGGGAGAGCGAACGGAGCGCTAATGCGATAAAATAAATCCAAATCCACAAGTGACAAGGTATAGAGCATCTAAATAAACCCACAATAATATAAATCCACTAATCTCAATCTCTTCAATTACAACAAGTCTCTCGAATTAAAATTTACAACTATCTAACTCGAATAAACATACAAATCTCCAAAGCTCTATACATCAAAATAATACAAATCTTTTCCAAACAATCCTCGCTAAAATCAATCTCCAGAGCGCCCCAAAATCCGCGCTAACCTGCCACTAAAAGAAAATATGGGTAAGTACACAATACGACAAGAAAGATGCTTAACAAATATATTAGTGGTGAATAAAACGTAACAACACGAGTACGAATATTCAAATTAATCTCATAAGCATTTATCAATAAATTTCTCAACAACACATCAATGGGTCACCAGGCCTCACCACATCCGTATATGCTTTATCAAGCCATAGCCCAGGAAACAGTAATTTTGGCGGGTGCCCAACATCCGTGCCATATTAAAATCTCATGACAACGTGCTCAACAACAATATAATGATACCACATGAATCAAAATAATTTCAACAATTATTTTTCCAGATTTCAATGAATTTATCAATTCAAATATGAGTTCAATTAACAAGAATTCAAAGAGATTGACACTCGCGAGATTTAAGGAGCATGTTGTGTAAAACCCCCATACCTCAAACCATGATGAGAAACCAACGATCACATCCTCAAGATCAACACAAAAGATCTACAAAAGCTCCTCCAAGAACCTCCAACAAAATAGCCCCAATAACACCTCTAATCTAAGGTTGGAACTCACAAATCTCAAGGGCCAATGCATATATAAAAAGAAGAGGAATATAAAATATATTTGCTGCCAAAATTTGTGCCAAAAGTAGGTTAAAAGGTTTGCCCACGATTTCCTTTTATAATGCAAAGAAATGGAGAGTTCGAATCCAAAAGACTCCTTTAAATAAGGCAAAGAAATGAAGAGTTGGAAGTCAAAACAACTCTTGAAAATTACTTAATGTTCGCCGACTTAGAATTCCAAGAGTTAAAAACATTTAAAAATCCGTTTTAACTCCGTTTTCGAAACCGTTTGAAATTCTTGCCTTTAAAAATAATAACCAACATTTTTGAGCAATAAAAATAATTTTATCAAAAACTTTATTTTCCTCCATATTTCGGAAATTAATTAAAATAGCCCAAAATTACGCGGGTTGTTACACTTCCCCACTAACAATGGAATTTCTCCCTCGAAATTCGTCGAATGCCTATCTCTAAAAAATCAGGCTAACAATCTCCAAAAATAATTTCGTCTCCAAAAATAAATTCCTCACATCTAATCTAAATGCCTATCAAAAATATCACCTAAAATTTGCTATCTCCAAAATTGCTAACCACGCAATGAACCCAAAACTCAAGCCCCGAGGGTTACCGTATACCTAAGATCTGATACCATTTGTAACACCCCGCCCGCCCGGGGAGACTGAACGGAGCGCTAATACGATAAAATAAATCCAAATCCACAAGTGACAAGTGACAAGGTATAGAGCATCTAAATAAACCCACAATAATATAAATCCACTAATCTCAATCTCTTCAATTACAACAAGTCTCTCGAATTAAAATTTACAACTATCTAACTCGAATAAAAATACAAACCTCCAAAGCTCTATACATCAAAATAATACAAATCTTTTCCAAACAATCCTCGCTAAAATCAATCTCCAGAGCGCCCCAAAATCCGCGCTAACCTGCCACTAAAAGAAAATATGGGGAAGTACACAATACGACAAGAAAGATGCTCAACAAATATATTAGTGGTGAATAAAACGTAACAACACGAGTACGAATATTCAAATTGATCTCATAAGCATTTATCAATAAATTTCTCAACAACACATCAATGGGTCACCAGGCCTCACCACATCCGTATATGCTTTATCAAGCCATAGCCCAGGAAAGAGTAATTTTGGCGGGTGCCCAACATCCATGCCATATTAAAATCTCATGACAACGTGCTCAACAACAATATAATGATACCACATGAATCAAAATAATTTCAACAATTATTTTTCCAGATTTCAATGAATTTATCAATTCAAATATGAGTTCAATTAACAAGAATTCAAAGAGAATGACACTTGCGAGATTTAAGGAGCATATTGTGTAAAACCCCCATACCTCAAACCATAATGAGAAACCAATGATCACATCCTCAAGATCAACACAAAAGATCTACAGAAGCTCCTCCAAGAACCTCCAACAAAATAGCCCCAAGAACACCTATAATCTAAGGTTGGAACTCACAAATCTCAAGGGCCAATGTATATATAAAAAGAAGAGGAATATAACATATATTTGCTGCCAAAATTTGTGCAAAAGTAGGTTAAAAGGTTTGTCCACGACTTCCTTTTATAATGCAAAGAAATGAAGAGTTCGAATCCAAAAGACTCCTTTAAATAAGGCAAAGAAATGAAGAGTTGGAAGTCAAAACAACTCTTGAAAATTACTTAATGTTCACCGACTTAGAATTCCAAGAGTTAAAAACATTTAAAAATCATTTAAAAATCCGTTTTAACTCCGTTTTTGAAACCGTTTGAAATTCTTGCCTTTGAAAATAATAACCAACATTTTTTAGCAATAAAAATAATTTTATCAAAAAAATTATTTTCTTCCATATTTCAGAAATTAATTAAAATAGCCCAAAATTACGCGGGTTGTTACAGTATGTTGTAAATATTTTATGGGGCAAAAGATACAAAATAAAAAAATACTTTTTTTTTATTTGGGTAGGCCCGAATAAGAGCCCGAATCCCGCTTTTAAATGTGATCCGAGTTTCAGTTTAGGTTACCCAAACTCGGACTCAAATAGCCCAAAGCCCGAAATGACTATGAGTGGAGATTGAGCATAGCCAAAACCGACTCACCCAACCTAATTAAGAGGCTTACTTTTATGTATGAATATCGATTTGCAAAGTTATTGTTCGTACAAGGGGCTATTTCTTTCGAATGAGGGCTAATTTTTGGAAAATGTGTTGTACTCTGGGTGTTTAATGCTGGTAAGTATAAATAAACCTTATGGAGTGTTTTTCAAGGGATCGAGGTAATTGTAATCATTTTTATTAATCTAATACACACACAGAGAGAGAGATATATAGCCATAAGAGAGAGACTTAAGGCAATGTGAGAAAAGAGAGATTTACATACTTAAAATGAGAGAAGAATGATAAGATCTTTCTCAAGAGGTTCAAGATCTCAATATTAAGTGGTGACCATAGACCGTTCTTACTTCATAGGAGATATACTGGAAGATTCGAGTCATCTCTTCTTCAAATATTAGCCTCCATATCCAATCAACTATAAAATATGCAAATGTATGGTGATTCGAAACCTTAGTTTGTTTTTATTTTCTTTCTAATGCACGATTGATCAAAGTTTCAGGGCAACTAAAGCTTTTAAAAACTTCAATGCCCGACAACAAAAAAAATAGAGAAATTATATCAGGCTATTCTGACCATGTTATGCCAACCTTAATGTGAAGCTTCCAAGATTTGAGATTATTCCAAGCTAACATATTTTGCTGAGGGGTGAAGAGGTTTTGTTCTATAAAAAATATATAAAGACGGGATATAAGTTGAGAAAAAAGACTTATGCAAACTGATTCATTTCTCGTGCAATTTTTAATTTAGACTAGACTCCAATAAAGTACTCAATACGTAATTAGATTAATAAAAATATATATAAATTCATTTAATATGTCCACTTGTATAAATCATATAAATTTAATATAGAGAAACCTGAAATGCAAACGTGAAATGTGCTAAAAAAGAAATGGAGAGAGAGAGAGAGGAGAAAAGAGGGTAGTAAATTAGTACCACACGTCAAACTCTCTTTACAGGAGAGCATTATACATATATATAATAAATTAGTGAAGTAACATATGATCCATTATGGAGTGACATGTCGTGGATGAGTGGCATTGCATTTGTCAAGGATGTTATGCAACAAATGGATGTTGAATACATACATGCACCAGTAAAGATAAACGGATGATAAATGAAGCCTCATTTTGTACTTTAAGAACAATTTTCAATCTTGAAGCTTTATTTCAGTAGTTAGTCATAATTTGAAACTTTGTTTTGTAAATAAAAGTATGAGTTCTTCTGGATGTTTAAGAAGTATTTACAAGTATTTATGAATGATAATGAACTTTTGTTTGTTACTTTGTATTGTGAATGAAAGCAATAGGGGATGTAAACAAGTGAACAACCATTATAATATGTAGAAAAATCAATAACTAACATCCATTAAACTATAACAATGTGAATAACCAACATCCATTTAATAACTACTAAACTACATTGAATATAACAACGTAATGATTTTACAACACATTTCAATACAAGAAATTTCACAAAGAATTTAAATATTCTCTAACCATTTTGACAATGTTTTAAACCATGAAAAATTTAGCAAAACATTAATAACAATGAAATCAATTATAATTTTCTTCAAGATTGAAATTTGATGCCACATTTTTCATTCCCTCATGAACAATTCATAGCAAACTAACATCATTGGTAACCAATCGCGGCATATTCACACGGGAGAACCATCTGAAAAAATTAGAATGTTTTGTCTCATAAGTATAATATAATTTCCCTCGATTGTTATTATTATTTTAAAGAGTTATTTGCACATTATCGGGTTCTCTAGATCGACGAATTTATTTTTTATTTAACCTATAAAATGACAATAAATAAGATTAATTAAATTGGCATTCTCAAAAGTCAATATGATTGAAGAAACTTGACTACCTATTTATAACCTAAATCTTTAACTAATTGAAGAAATTAAAAGCCACAATTGTAAAATACCCCGCATTTTTTGAAACCAGATTTAATTAATTATAAGGATTAATTAAAATAGGTTGTGGAAGTGAAATTTGAATTAAATGAGAAATGATTTAATTTAAATAAATTTGGTAAATTTTGTCTAATTAAAAAAATAATTTGAGCATTTAGATGATTACTTGGTAATTTGGGATTTGGTTAAAAATCTTAGAGGTATTTGACTTTTTTTGGACTTGCTTATACTCCAAGCTAGGACTTTTTAAAAGTCAATCTCGCGTGGTATTACTTTGTTGGTTTAGAGTTGTGTTAGACTTGCACTTTTATTATTCTAAGTTGAATTAAAATTTAAAAGAAATAAGGAGATACGAGGATATCAGGATTGACCACGATTGCGGGTGATCCTAGTTACAACCGCGACGCGAGGGGTGGGCATGCGTGACCACGACCTTTAGATGCGTGGCCTCTTCACAGGTTGGTAGGGGAGATAGTTGTGTATTTGAAAATAAATTATAACTTGAACGAGTCTTTTAGACCTTATACAAATTTTATCAAAGTAGAAAGCTACAACATGCCATCTCTAAACCCAAAAACCTCCATTAAAATACCTCAAAACCTTAATTTTAAAGCTTTATAGTGAGATTTTGAAGAAGGTCAAAGAAAATAAATTTGATCTTTTTGAAAGAGGAACAACTCGTGCTACTCCAATTTTTTAGAATACTATTAGGAGGCAAGAATATCTCTATTTTTTTCTTAAGTATTATTAAATTCAGATGTTGTTTGAACCATAATTATGCATGTTTTATAAAGAGGATTGCGAACCTAATTAGGGGAAGTGATAACCTAATTAAAAATATATTTTTATGAAATTATGCAATTGGATTCAATACTTGAAATCTCGCATGTTGTAGGGTATTTGGGCTATAGTAATGTTGAAATTTTTATGCTAAGATTATGAAATCAAATAAACAATGAATATTAAATAGAACATCAAAATATGTTGTTGGAAATTATTAACTCGCATATTTAAGCCAGAATCTGATTTAATTTGGTTAAATCTTATCCGAAATATAATACTGAATTTGGAAAACTTATTATGATATTTTGTAGGACTTGTAAATCATATGATGAAATTGGTTTATTCACATGAAATAGAAGTTGCAAAAAAATGAAACAAAAGAATATGACGTTGGCTTATGAAATGTAAAAATGGTAGAATTTGTATATGTTGAAAAATAATGGCTTCATTGGGACTAATAGTCTACACTTTAGTTTGTACTGGGATTCCTATTATTTGTAGTTGATTCCATCTAGCTATGGGAAGAGAATGGTCATTTATACGCTTGGTTGTTTCCTAGGTATGAGACCAGGTAACGTTTATGACTTTGGGTAGTTTATAGATTTATGACTAGAAAATACATGTTATTTTGATCATATGCTAGGCGAGGGAGTAAATAATGGTTATGGTTTTGGGTATTTTTAGGTATGGGACTAGGAAGTACATGTGGTTTAGGTAATCTCTAGGTATGAATCTATGGATGATTTAGTTTGTGATGCTCGAGTGTCTTGGGGGCAAGTGAAACATAATGAGAACGAGATAAAATAACTAAATTATAATTAACACCTTAGAAAAAACGAGTACTATAGATTGATGGATTGTGGCATCATTTTACGTGAGAGTATACATCGACTGTTTACATTATATGTGCGGGACCTATACTTGCTTGGCTATTTTGATGGAATTTATATGCTCATTACAGTATCTGCAAGGTCTACTATTGACTGCCTATGATAATGTATGCGGGACCTAGAAAAACTGGCTATAGTCACTACACCAAAATGGCCAAATTGTCACCTTTCAGCCGACCAACCTTGTCAAGGTCATTGACCGTGACAAAAAATACGCGTTTTTTGTCACGGTCATTGACATTGACACGACCGTGACAACTAATTGTCACGGTCAATGACCGTGACAAGACCGTGATAAATTTACTTGTCACGGACTTGTCACGGTCATTGACCGTGACAATTCTTTAAATAATTGTCACGGTCAATGACCTTGACACGACCGTGACAATGTTAACAGCAAAAACCCTTTCCCCCTTCTTTTTTCCCTCCCGCGCCGTTCCCTCTCTCTCTCTCTCTCTCTCTCTCTCTCTCTTCCATTTATATATATGTTTGTGTGTATATATATGTGTGTATGTGTGTATATATGTGCGTGTGTGTGCATGTGTGGGGGGTGGGGCAGGGTGGGGGCAGGGCGGGGTGTGTGCGTGTGTATATGTATGTGTATGTATGTGTATATGTGTGTGTATGTGTGTGTGTGGTGGGGGAGGGGGTGGTGGAGGGGGGCAGGGGGTGGGGTGAGGTGGTGTGTGTGTGTGTGTGTGGTGGTGTGTGGTGGGGGAGGGGGTGGTGGAGGGGGGCAGGGGGTGGGGTGTGGTGTGTGTGTGTGTGTGTGTGTGGTGTGTGTGGTGGTGTGTGGTGGGGGAGGGGGTGGGGTGGGGTGGGGTGTGTGTGTGTGTGGTGGGGGAGGGGGTGGTGGAGGGGGGCAGGGGGTGGGGTGGTGTGTGTGTGTGCGCGCGTAGGTGCGTAGGTGTGCGTGTGTGTGTGGCGGGGGGAGGGGGCAGGGGGTAGGGGTGGGTCACCCATTTAATAACTTTTAAAATATTTGGAAAAAACATAATATTACAAAATTGAAACGAAATGGTATTGACGGAACTTACACATACGTTATGTATTGTGCTCTTACATTGAAAATTATTAGATAGAAAAAGAAAAATATAAATTGAGATAACCTTAGAATCTAATTAGGCTAAAAATATAATGGCATCAACTAACATATATACACAACACTAAAAGTAGACATCAATTTTATAAATAATTGATAATAGTTGGATAATAATTGGATAATAAACATCGGGAGGGGGTGGGGGTGGGTGGGGTTTTGAATATTATTTACATTTATATTTTTGGATATTATATACATTCAAAATAAATAATTGATAATAGTTGGATAATAATTGGATAATAATTGAAATTTTCATTCAAAATAAATATTTCATTCAAAAATATTGGATAATAATTGATATTTTCATTTAAATTGATAATAATTTTATTCATGAAATTAATTCAATTAGGTAAAACCCTAGATAATTTTTTAACAGAATTTGATAATATTATATAAAGTTTAGTAAATTCACAAAATGTTGCCAATTGTATGTTTTTAGGAATATCATTAGTTAGAATCCATATACATGCATGTTGTTAGAAAGTCTTAAATTTAATTCTCACTTTAATTTGTATAATCTCTGTACTTGGTTGGATTTATCCCTTTATGATAATGAAATTTATGCTCCAATTATAATTATCTCATGTCATAATTTTATTGATAAACAATATATGTAGTTGTCACGGTCGTGGTGGGGGGAAGGGGTGGGGGTGGGGTGGGTGGGGGTGGTGTGTGTGTGTGTGTGCGTAGGTGCGTAGGTGTGCGTGTGTGTGTGGCGGGGGGAGGGGGGCAGGGGGTGGGGGTGGGGCACCCATTTAATAACTTTTAAAATATTTGGAAAAAATATAATATTACAAAATTGAAACGAAATGGTATTGACGGAACTTGCACTTACGTTATGTACTGTGCTCTTACGTTGAAAATTATTAGATAGAAAAAAAAAATATAAATATTGGATAATAATTGAAATTTTCATTCAAAATAAATATTTCATTCAAAAATATTGGATAATAATTGATATTTTCATTTAAATTGATAATAATTTTATTCATGAAATTAATTCAATTAGGTAAAACCCTAGATAATTTTTTAACCCTAGATAATTGTACTATTAACATTTTTTTTATCTGTACAAATAACATTTTTTTTACAGCAAAAATGTCTCTTTCAGATGTTAAGGCGAAGATGATGATGCTGTTTATGATGATGTCGTCTGGGTTCGGTGGTAGCGGAGGCGACGAGGGCTCCTCCGCCCCTAGGCTCCCTAAATATGGAAAATTTGGGATTACCGTCGAGAACAAGTCGAAGCTATTAGCGAGATCCCTCGAGCTGCTAAAGACGGTCATCGGCCCGGGGTTTATGAGTTGGAAGGAGGTGCCATATGAGCTCAAGTTAGCTGTTTGGGCGGCACTACAGGTAATATTTATATGAATATTTCAATTTCAATTTCAATTTCAATTTCATATTTATATTTATATTTATATTTATATTTATATTTATTCGCAACTAACATTGTATTTGTTGGACATGAACAATTCAACTTGGATCCAAAGCTACGCGATTCCGTCTTGGAGCAGTTGAGGGAGCAACACAAGACGTGGAAGAAAAATATGCGGACACGGTACTTTGGAAAAACACGAGAGTCCATTTTACAATGGCGCGGATCCGTCTCGCCCAAGGAGCCGATCTCATTGGCACAATGGCAAAAGTTCATTGACAATGAGATCGAGGATCGACAATTGGCATCTCGCCAATCGGGCAGGGAAAATCGGGCTAAAAAGACGGACGTGCACTACTCCGGCCGGACCTCTTACGCTGAGGTGGAGCATAGGATGCAGGTAAGATTTAATTTATCTATAACTACTAAATATATTATTGGATATTATTTTAATTTGTGGGGACTATACTAATTTTACTTTACTTTATATTATTTCAGTGGATAGGGAGTGGGCCAGGGGGTAAGCCACATAGGCTCGATACTTATGTGGCTCTTCGGACGAAGAAGGGGAAGGACAAGGAGGTGTCCCCAAGCGTCGCGGCCATGATTGTAAGTAATCCGACAGTTTAATTATTGTTAATTACGTTATAATTTTTTAGTTTACTTATTTTACTAATCATGTGCTTTTTGTCGTTTCAGGCAAAGCTTAAGGAAGTGCATGAGTCGCAGTCTGATGCCGACAAGGCATCTTTGTCCACAGACGCACTCAGCCAAGTGCTTGGCTCTGATCGCAAGGGGAGGACAAGGGGAGTGAGCTCGCGGGTGGCCAAATCCAGGATCATCGGATTGGAGACGAGCGACACCGGGTTGGCTCGAACGGTGGATTCACACGACGCGAAGCTGTCCCGTTTGGAGGCGACGGTCCAAGATATGTACGCATTCATGAAGCGTACGTTGGGTGGAGACCGTAAAGGGAAAGGGAAAGGGAAGGAGACGGAGAAGGCGGTGGAGGAGGAGGTGCGGGAGGACGAGGCGCAGGATGACGAGAATGTGGACCTCGCTGCTTCATCACCGACACGTTCGTACTTCGACGATCCACTTCCCTATTTGGCGCCCTCCAACAGACCATTGTCGACAATTGGTTGGCCGAGCGTGTTCATATTGGACGTATTTGATGGCCAGCGGATAGGGTGGGGGTTGAGGGACCCGAATATCGTCGAGGGTGGAATAGTCCATGGACGTGTGCTTTAAGAGATGGAGTCCAGGGTGCTCGTCACGCATGTCATACCCGGGAAGGAGAACTCCCTATTGTGGTTGCGCGAACAATGCGGCACGACGTATATTAGTGGGTGCGTCAATTCGTATGTCGTGTGGCCTACTCACCTCCTCAGTTTTATCCAAGACATGTAGTAACATTATTTTTAAGTTTGTCCATTTTAATTATATTTAGATTATATCGTCATGTATATTATTTTTACTTTGAATATTTGGATTATATCGTCATGAATATATATTTGCATTATCTTTAGTTTGTGTTGGATATATGATGTTTGGAACAGGTACAACGTTGCTATAACAGGTACAAATATACTGCTGGGCAGTGGCAGTGGCCATACTGCCCAGCAGATTTTTTTTAAATTCTGCCCAGAATTGTCACGGTCATTGACCGTGACAATTATGGGTAAGAGGGGTCACGACTTTGTCATGGTTATAAACCGTGACAAACGTGTCACGGTCATTGACCTTGACACGACCGTGACAAAAAAAGTTGTCTCGCCTCGAAATGTCACGGTCATTGACCTTGACAAGTTGGATTTGTCAAGGTCAATGACCTTGACAAATGGGCAGATTTGGTGTAGTGAGTAATGATGATGTGTGCATCATGTTATGTGAGGTGTCTAATATTGACTGGCTATAAAAAAATTGCGGGATATAAGCAAATTTGGATACAGTGATGGTTATTGTGTGGAGATACATCACAGTATGTGCGAGTGATAGTATGGGTTGTGGGGCTACATGGATGTATGGATTATTGTTGAGACGAGTTAGGTGGCGCACTATGATATGTGTAAGGTCGTATAAAAGACAAATTACCTATAATGGTATTGCATTTAATATATATATAATGATGAAGAAAAGATAATAAATGTTGAAAGAAATGTAATTGGAACACGGGTAGTCGGTTTAGTTTACTTTACTTGTATCATTATTTAAATTTCTTGTCGTTAATTAAAATATCTTATTGTGCTATATATATATATGGCCAGATTCATGTAACCATATTTGGAAAGAGTTTCTGGTATTCTTGCAATGGGCCCTAACTCATTATTATTGACTAACATTTAAAGTTAGGTTGTTGTTAGTTGCATAGTTTGGAGATTAGCAGGATGTGCAAATGAAGTGTATTTTTATGGCTATAGTTTAATTTCCATTCCACTCGTTTATCTTATAAGACAATTGTATTAGGGTTTAATTAGTCTTAGACTCCACAAATGGTTTATGGTTTTATTTAGGGAAGAGATATTGAAGATCTTATATCGTTTGAGTTTTATAGTATTGTAGTTTTAGCATGGTGATGGATCTTATTGAGGTGGATGGTTTATTTATTTTGGTTTATCTCAATTTATATATTGTAGATTATTTTATAAATATTTCATATTTCCGTCACATGCTAAAAATTATGTTTTAATTATAACAATTGACATATCTTGATATTGGGATCTGATCATCCTCAATAGGGATATATGTGTGTTGTTTCAATAGTTCTTAGTTATCTAGAACAAAGGGTAAATACATAAATGGGAAAAGGTGAGAGGGTGGGGGTGGGGGAGATTTCTTGTTATAGATCCCTTACTGAAGGATTCTATAAAACCCCAAATTGTTGAAGCTTTAGAGAAAAAATAGTTTATTTTCCTTTACCAGCTTGCCTGGTTGTTGGTTAAACCATAGTTAACAACTATAATGGGTGTTTTCCAACTATACTAAAAGTCCTAAAAGTAAACCACCAATTTAGCGAGTCTAATTCTCCGAGTCGGTGTGAAAAAATAAATACACTAACACGATCTTGGGCGGGCCTTGCAAATTACCTAGGCAGCGAAACCGCACTCCCTACGATTTCAGGATTTTTTTTACATGTACCAGGTTTTTTTAGAGGCCTAAGTGTAAATTTCTGAGATAGAAGGTGAGTAAACATAACTTTTGTAGGTGTGAGGGTAAAAGGATGTAATTTTGTTTACAAAACCCAACCTTTACACACACTTGTTTCCTTTGAAACCAACAAAACCAAAGATCATAAATCCTTCATCCCTCTTTTCTAACTCATAAAAACAACCCGCCCTTTTCCTTTCTTTCTTGATCTCCTATCCGGATGATCGGCTACCCCAATCGTCTGCCTTTTTCGATGATTCCGGACTCTCTCTTTTCTCCCACTGATTTAGATATGTAAGAATTTTGTTTTGTTTGTTTTAAACTCTTTAATTATGAGCTGTTAATATATGCTAATAACTATTATTATATGCTAAAATTTATATTTTGTTTGTTGATTTTGATTTATGCCATGTGGAATTTGTTTTGCTAATATTTAATTTCCAAAAATATCATAGTTGAAATTTATGTTAGTTTGTTAATTTTTTATTTTTAAAATGATTAATTAATTGGGTGTATGTTCAATATATAATTATTGAAAATTCAAAATTGTCAATCATAGTATACCATTAGAGTTAAAAATTTACATATTTCAAAATAACTCTAAAAAAAATCTATTCGTGACTTTCACCCCCTGACCCCAGCATTAATTGAAACTTCTGCATCCGTGATCTAAAATCACTAACATGCAACCCGTGCGATGCACGGGTGTTATATTAACCAAATGTTATATCTTCGAAATTAAAATAGTAATTTTTTTAAGTATATTGAATATGTATGAATTAAATACATCCCTACGAAATCAAAAACACATGGATCCACCAATTATCTAGCAAATAGCTTCATATGTACAATCATTTACTTGCTTCAAATAAGGTTAAGTAACTATTGATCAAGAGCATAACTTTAAGTATTAAAAAAAGACCTCAATCACATAACGAGCTTTGTATCCCATACTCTGCAAAGTGCACTCCAAAAAGAGGGCATGAGAACGTGTGTAACATTTTTTTATTTCCCTATCTTCTTGTCATCAAGCAACATTATATACATAACTTTAAACCCACCTATAATGCACAAAAAAGATAGTTAATTAACAAAATTTATAAAAATAAAATCAGTAAAAAGTTTACATGAAAAAGTAACAATATTCTTTTAATATCTCCAATTGAAATAAACTTGTTTTTGCAGTCCAACAAATGGTTATGCAATATTATGCCCTAAGTTACCATATATATATATATATATATATATATATATATAATGATGAAATTTGGAACTATTGTTAATCATATCCATTGATTATTCTAAGAGTATGATAATTTTTATAAGGACCATAAAACAACACAATGGACACCCAGTTGTATAGAATGGAAATCTATTTCAACAAAACCAAAGACCAAACACAATTTATTTCGAGAGTGAATAAAATAAAGATACACATATTAATTTCAAGACAATATATAAGAGGAATTGGCCAATAACTTGACATGACATAGACCTTATCTGATTGTCTTACTTATAGAGTATCCAAAAATAGATCGCCATTAACTGGACACACCATCTCTTGAAGAATGATATCTTTTTGCACCGTAGTCTGTGGAAATAAGGGAAGGATGATAGTGAAACATAAGAGGACGAGTTAAATAGAAAGTGGAGTCACCATCTCGAGAGGAGCACCAAAAAGAAAAAGACATATGGAAAAATAAAAGCAACTTATCTTTATTTGGTTTCGCTTCCGACTAAGGCTAATGGACTTGTATAGTAAACCTGGTAAAAGGAAAAAGCCTCCCTAGCGAGGTGATTTGTTGGAACTCTTACCGGTAAACCATATAGAAGTCGGAATGGATATATCATCCTCTTTGACTTAATCAATCGATATACATAATATATAGATATAAGTAAAGCGAGGGACGCGAGCATTAGTGCCTCGATAGTCACGTTAATAGCTAAAGAGTTTTCTTAGAAATTTTTATATATTGAAAAATTAAATCTATATTATACCTCCAATACGATAGAATTAGAGGTTTAATATTGTCATTAATGCATACTCCATCCAAAACTCAACAATCCTTTTTATGAGTCAAGCGTTTTAGTCCATTCAACATTTGAGTATAACCCAACCCCCTCAATCTTCCTCTTCACTCTCCGAACAAATATCAAACCTTAATAAAAAATGTCTTATTGTCCAAAAGGCCACCACAACGACGATGAAGTGGACGTCTTCGACGAGTTTGATCCCACCCATTATGGGTATGGATGGAAACCCCAATATCAGGAACCCGTTGAGGATTATGGATTTAGGTATAGGAGGAAACGTGAGTATGAGGAGCTCGATTTCAAATATGAATTTGGGTATGTCCGGAGACCTGAACCCACTTCTGAATATGGATCCAGTTATGGACCAAGGCGAGCCGGTTGAACCCACTTCCGAATATGGATCCAGGTATGGATGGAGGCATGAACCGGTTGAACCCACTTCTGAATATGGATGTGGGTATGGGAGGAATAATGAGTATGAGGAACCCAGTTCGAGGTTCGGATCCGAGTATGGGCGCAGGCTAGAGCCGGTTGAACCCACTTCATAATATGGATCTCATTTTTCACTAAAAAGTCATTTTAGTCATTTTGTTATTGTTCTCTTTTCCACCTTTAGTTATATTTTTTTAGAAAATATTTTTTTTTGCGTTTTTTAAAATGAGGTTTGAAAATGCTATAAACAATAGACAAAATATATAGTTAATTATTTTTCAGAGAGAAGATAACAATAAACCATAACTGTGGAAACATAATCACAACATTCAATTGTTAGTATAAAAATAAAAGATAAAAATTACAGATGTATATATTGCATGAAACCCTCTCCCCACCACAAACTAATTTTGGATACGATAAAATTTCAATTATCTATATATATTACTATACAGATTCCTTACATCTTGCAAAAAACAAACTTGACTTTTATTGCCCTGAAATTCTCAAAAGAAAATTTATACGAATTTTTACATCAAATATAGTTAAGAAAAAGTATTTTAAAAAAATACATAGTTCGAGTTTGCTTGCACTTATCCTTAAAAAAATCAGTCATTTGTTTTTCTTTTTGCAAAGTAAAGTTTTGGAATACAAAGATTGTGTCATAGTTGACAATATAATGGAGTAATGTAGTATGCTCGTGCATCCCGCGGTTTGATGTATAATAAGGTTAATTATACGATATGACTCATGAGTAGTGGTGACAAAATTATGTGTTGGGCCTAATGTGGGCTGAGTCAACCCATTTTTTTTGCCTCCAAATAAGTATTATAATTTCAAATATATGTTAAAAAAATATATTTTTACTCTTAATTTTTAAAAATAAATTTTGTTTTTGATTAGTAGATTTTGAAAATAAACTCCATATGTGATTCATAACTTTCAAATATAAGTCCTATATTTGATTTTAACTTTTAAATATGAATTCCATATTTAATTCATAACTTTTAAAAATAAATTTCATATTTAAATAATTGTAATAATATAAATTGTTTCATTATATGCCGTTTGCTGCACACATGTGGTCTTATCCTCAGCCACATCTTCATGTTGTACTATTAACACACAACGCAACTACTCACTTCACAGTTCACTCCACATTTCTTCTTCAATTTCGTGAATGCCTTCCATAGAATAATAAAACATTGCACAACATCAAATAGATGGAATTAAGCTCATTTTCTTGCTCTTCCTCTCATTTAACCTTTCATTACAAAACCCCTAAACCTTCTTTCTCTATCCGTCATATATCTCTGTCCTTACCACAATATTCAGATGAATCTCCGAAACAATCCCTTCGCATTTCCGCCGACATTTCTCCCAAAGCTCGATTTATTGCCCGACGAAAGGAATCCATTTCCGTTCAACCTCTACAAAGGCCTTTAAGTAATGTGTAGTATACATAATTGCTTTGTGATTTGACTGTTTTTAATTTTTTGAATTAGTTATTGAAGTTTTGGTTTTATGGTTGTAGGTGAGTATATGAGTTTGCCTGCGAGTCAATACTCCGTGTTGGATGCTGAAAGGATAGAGCGGGTGGATGATAACACGTTTAGGTGTTATGTGTATAAGTTTAAGTTCTTTGCATTTGAGGTGTGTCCTGTGTTGATGGTTCGAGTTGAGGAGCATCCTGGTGGTTGTTGTATTAAGCTCTTGTCCTGTAAGGTATGTCATGTTTATATAATCATAATCTTCAATTTATCTCGTTAAACGTATCTATAAACATATCTATTTTTTTTTAAATAATAAAAAAAATAATCTTGAGTTGATATTGTTATTATAGTATTCTGCCTAAAATAATGTGTTTTGTTATTTTTTAAAAACAGATAGTTTGTTTAAAAAATAACAAAACACATTATTTTAAGCAGAATACTATAATAACAATATCATCTCAATTTTTTTTTTTTTACTATTTCAAAAAAATAGGCATGTTCATAGGTATGTTGAAGAGCTATATATATATATATATATATATCCTAGTGTATGCCTGAAGGCCCGACGAAAATTTTTCAAAGTACGTAATCCCAAAACGGCGAAAATTTTTCAAAGTGCGTAATCGTGAAACGACAAAATTTTCCCAAGTGCGTAACTATAAAACGACAGATTTTTTGAAAAGTATGCACGTGCCTGAAGGCACGCAAATAATTTTCAAAAGTATAAAGTCATGTATTATGTAAATAATAAATGTTTTAAATATTATAAGTGTAAATAATTTAAAAAATTTAGGCATAGTTCACAGAAGTACCAAGACGCGTAAAATTTAGGCATAGCAGTAAGTTCACTTTGAAGTATTAGTTTCTATTTCATCTCAAGTCGAGACATGAAAACATTTCGTGTTGGCTCATGTCATTTTTAATTGGTTTTGTTCGTGTTAGGTAAAAATATGTGAAGGTCATGTTCGGTTTGAAATGGCTTGTGTGCGTTGGATAAATAAATAAAAAATCTAATCGCATTTTAATTGATTTGTGTTCTATGTTTAAAAAATATCAGATTGTCCTGTGTCATTTTTAATTAGTCATGTTCATTTTACGTAAAAAAAATGTAAATGTCATGTTCAGTTTGAATTGGTTCGTGTGCGAGTTAGAAAAAAAAATATAAAAATCATATGGTGTCTCATTTTAATGGGGTATTGTTCATATTTAGAAATGAATTTAGAATATTTTAATATCGTTTGTTTAAAATTATTGCGGAATTAAAAAAAATTCATTCCGAAACAAAACAAAATGTAATGTAAATAATAAATATTTTATATATTAAAACTATCACCAACTTAAAACATAATTTCCTATGTTTGTTTTGTATGACTATCAACCATGTTAAAAAAATACTCAACTCTAATAGTCCATCATAAACAATATCGATTTATCTAAAGGCACACTTAATCTAATAACATTGATGATCCCTATTCCCAAGACCATGCATAGCCATATCCCCTTGTGATGATAGTGCAGGCTTTATTAAAAGAAACACTTTCCCCAAACCCATACTTTCTCATTGTCTGCCATGCATTTATTAAATGTGTTATTTAGTAGGTACAATATTTTGAATAAGATCATTGGGCAATTTCCAAAACGTGATATTAAAATTTGTGCCATTTAAGTTGTGTGTAAAATTTTTGTGGGAACTAAAATTCAATGGCAAAAATAAAAATTGATCCTACCAAATCCGTGCATAGAGATTAGGAAACAAAAACATTGTCTATAAATAAATATAAATAATGCCACGCGTACTAAAGTTTTAACAAACAAATATTGCTGTGATCAATAATGACAGCTAAATAATAAATAAAAAATGAAACTAAACTTGGGTTTTCTTTATTGGATGAAAAAACGAAGGAAAAAGAAGAAAGTCTCAATTCAAAATGTTAGTTACACTTTTTTCACTTCAACTTTCTGAACATCACCCATAAAATGACACTAATTCAAATGGAAACATAAATAAACAAAAACAACATCCGTGAACAAAAACAACATTCATTGCCAAACATTCTTCATGGAAAATATTGTACAAAAATAATAACTAATATCTGATACATTAAAGCCTGATACATTAAAGCCATGTCCACCAAAACCCATATTAATAATCACCAATAACAAAATAAATAAGTGGTCTTATCTTTAGCCTAAAAAAAGAGGAATTGTCAAACTAAATCATCGTTATATCTAAAGTACAAAAAGTTGAGTTACATTGTGATGGAACCCTGTGTAGTAGGAGATCAACGTTGCTGTAGTGGAAGATCTTGGTGCTCTTCCATTACCAAGATTGCTCAAACATCAGCAACAACTTTGAACCACATCCAATGTCAGATTCACGGATATTTTTCCACCAAATATGCTCCTATTGAGAAGAAACCTTAAAACCCCATAGAAATAGAATTGCAAATAAATCATGTTAAACCAATACACAAACTAAAAACTAAAGGATGGCATCTTGTCTTTCGCTAAAAACTAAAAATCAGTCACCGCATTTAGTCTTTCGCTAAAAACTAAAAATTAACTGCAGCCAGTGAAGATTAACAGTCACTGCAGCCGGTGAAGATTCAACTGCAGACGTGCTCTTTTGCCTGTAAGAGATCAATAAGATAAAAAACCAATTAATCAAAACCACAAAAAATGTCATTCACTCCCTTCCTTAAATTCTCAACTATAATTAAGATCCAAAACCGTTGATCAAAACCACAAAAAAATCCCACCATAAAACACACTTTAATGATGACACCCAGTATAGAGAGAATATCAAGTTTTATCGTGAGGGTTTTTGTTTGAATGAAAATGAGAGACCGTGAGAGATAGAGAGAAGTCTGATTTTTTTCTCTCCACAATTCACGCAAAAATAAAGATACTAACACGCAATAAAACATTAAAAACGCGCAAAAATAAAGATACCAGCGCCGTTAAAGTCTCAGCTGCTACCCAAATTTTCCGAGTATCACTTGACCTGTATAATGCTACCAAAACCGGAGAAAAGCGTCCCACAAAGCAGCAATCACAACGTGAAAAAAATGCAAAAGCCCTAAATCGTCAAAACCCCAATTTAGTTTCAGATCCACAAGCAAAAAAAACTCGGGTTCAGATGCAGCAATCATAACATGGGTTTGAAGAGATCTTAAACCAAAAACTCAACCCCGTGAGTGAGAGATAGAGACATACCCGGTTAGAGAGATCCGAAATGATACCTTGAATGGTGGGTCGTCGGCCGGACTTAAGTTCGCCGGAATGACAGTGGGTTCGCGGATCCGAAATGATACCTTGATGGGTAGATCCGGCGGGGCTAAGGAGTGTGATAGCTGAGTTCAGCTCGCCGGCGAACATGGCATATGCGCCACCGGGGCTGGAACCTCCTTCTCTCTCTCATCATACCCAAACCCAGTTGCACATCTCCTTTCCCATACCATACCCATTTTAGCTCTAACTCAGGAATACACGGATATCTGAAACGTGAATACCCAAACGTGAATACAAAATACACAAATGTGAATACAAAATACACACCACGAAACACATAAATACACGGAGAGAGAGAAGTCTACCCAGAAAAGAAAAAAGCGTTTGACCTTCGCATTTGAGATTTGAGCAAGGAAGTATTCTGAACGGACCGCACATATGGACGAAGAAAGAGCTATTGTGTGGGTAAAGGCGATATTGTGCGGGGCTGTAAGAGGGAGCAAGTGTGATAGAGATATGGACGAAGAAAGAGCTGTAAAAAACATTAATGTAACGTGTGGGTAAAGGCGATATAGGGAAGGGCTCGAGGTAATGAGTGTCATAATGTAACGTGTGGGTCAGTGGGTTTTGTCAGAAGACAGGTTGTTTCCGGCAGGTTCAGGGGTATTTTCAATTTTGCCATGGAAAAGAGGGGAAAAACACCCAAGTTAATCTCCACCCTTAATTTTTTGCGTAGGTGGCTTCGATCTCAACCGTCAAATGTCTCCAAAACTTATGAACAGTAAAAACACCATTGCTCCTTATTTTATATATATATATATATATATATATAGAGAGAGAGAGAGAGAGAGAGAGAGAGAGAGACTTATACATACCAAGTTTACATACTTGCTGGCGCAAACCTATTTTAATAAAATATTAAAAAAAATATTTTTGTGTTGAATTTTTTTATATGGTATTTAAACATTTCAATGGACCTATATAAAAAAGATTAGCTCAAAACGTCTTTTGCTATTTTTAAAAAACGGTCAAACTTTCACAGCTTTTAAATTGAGCTGATTGTTTTAATGGGTCCGTTGAAATGCTTAAATACCATATAAAAAAATTAAACTCAATTTTTTTTTACCATTTAAAAAAGATCGGTATGTAAACTTGGTATATACAGGAGCCTGACTCTCTCTCTCTCTCTATATATATATATATATAGAGAGAGAGAGAGAGAGAGAGAGAGAGGCAGGCTCCTGTGCACACTAAGTTTGCACATTTGCTGGCGCACACCAAATTTTTTAAAATAGTAAAAAAAATATTTTTGGGTTGATTTTTTTATGTCATATTTAAACATTTCAACGGAGCGATATAAAAAAAAGGGACATATACCAAATAGTCCTTCGAACATTTTTTAATACTCATTTAGTCCAAGCTTTTTTATTTTGCCTTAAAAAGTCCTTTGCCACATATTTTGAAGAAGGAGTGCCGCTGGCGCGGACCTCTAAAAATAAGAGAATATTGAGTGCTTGAGGGACTAAATGGGTTAAATTAAAAATATGTGTCCTTTTTAAAAAATATACATTTATAGTAGGGACTATTCAATAATTGACCCTAAAAAAAATCAGCTCAAAAAAATCTTTTTTGCTATTTTTAAAAAACCGGTCAAACTTTTGCGGTTTTAAAGTGCTTAAAAATAACGAAAGTTTGACCGATTTTTTAAAAATAGCAAAAAAAGTTTTTTTGAGTTGATTTTTTTTATATGGGTCCCTTGAAATGTTTAAATATCACAAAAAAAAATCAACTCAAATATTTTTTTTACTATTTTAAAAAATGATGTGCAAACTTAGTATACACGGGATCCTGTCTGTGTGTGTGTATATATATATATATATAGGGAGAGGTTCAAAAGTGAACATAAAAAATGAACATTTTAATGAACCTTAACAAAAAAACACCTAACACTCAATCAATTTTAATTCCTATGTTGTAATTGGTCCACGCCAGCGGCAACGAACACGCGTGTGACACGCGACAACGGCAACGGACACACGTGTGACACACATGTATTAAAAAAGGCACGTGCCACACGCGTGTCTGTTGCCGTTGACACGGACCAATTACAGCATAAGAAGTAAAATTGAATGGGTGTTCGGTGTTTTTTGTTAAGGTTCATTAAAATGTTCTTCGTATATGTTCGCTTTTGAACCTCTCCCTATATATATGTATGTATATAGGTGGATCAGAATGTGATAAAAATGATGTACAAGTGTGAACGAAAATGAAGAAAAGTGATTGAGTAGCAAAGCAGTTGTAGCCGCACATTTGCAATTTTTTTACTAAATGCTATTTTGATTAATGCTATGGAGTGTTATTTCTATATTTGCGGAGATGTTCTAACATATTTGAAAAACGTATGTTTATAGTTTGGGGTGAATAAGTGATTTTTTTGATGAAATTTAGTGGAGATTTCGACAAGTTTTAAACACGCATAAATTCAATTTGCATTTCCTCCACTAAATAGTTTGAATTTTTGGATGATGATCTCCATTATGGGTGAAGCCAGGATTTCGACGAACCATGTATGCTATCAACTGTTGAATCTCACGATAGACGTGGGCTATGCAGATCACAGGCAATCAGTCGATGGTCATTTAATCTCATTTGTGGGATTGGAGGCTGGAACCTAAGGTTGTTGGGATTTCACATGCCAATCACCGTAAATAAGATAACTAAGGGCACACAATTAACTTCAATAACCTTGATTTTAACACATAATCATAACTTATCATTTTTGGCCCCCCCCCCCCCCCGATAGAATCTTAGGCCAACAGATACTTTCTCTAAATAACACCAAACAAGTGTCCACATAAGTCAGTCGACAAACTAGCTTTATCTGACTTGTTGATTAATAGTGTATCAATTCATTTACTATCACCCGTGCCTCGTCGTCCAAAATATATCACCATTAAGAGCTTCACTCCCAGTAAACATTCTCTTTGTTCCCATCATTCTCACAACCCCCACCATAACACCACCACCAGTCTTTACTTACAAGTGATAGAGAACACACTTTTAAGAATCATAGTGGGTACCTCATGACCTCATGATGTTTAGGTTGTTTTTTATTTTACTTTCTAAAAAAGACGCTTTCTCTCGCACCCTGCATCCCATCAATCCCAGGTCCTTTATACTCATTTAATACTATTATTGCTGCATGTTTATTGTTGTGTTATTATTAACGGTTCATCCCCACCACTACTCCTATGATCAAGATCTCTCCTATACGGATTACTCCTCGGTCCCGAGGGAGAACTCCATAATCGGAACCCACCACTTACTACCCTCTTACACAATTAAAGTTTTTGAGCGTATAATATAATAACACATTTTGTAAATAAGTATTTAAAATATAATTTAAAATTTAAAAACTCAAATATTGGTCTAACAAATGAAGTTTTCTCAAGTTTCCGCAAGTAGGCAAGTATTTACTAATTACTATATTGATCCATTCTACAGTTTCTACTATTTACATTTAGTCATGCAGCCTTGGGTGTAATATCGGCAATTATCTATTTATTTAAAAGCTCAACAACCAACCTAACTATACGGTTCAAAACGGAGAATATGGAGTGGGGGAGAGGGATTAAATGACAGTTCTCAGATAAATAGTTAGTGCATGATAGCACATGCTTTTCAACTAAAGACATAAATACATGTTTAATGCATAAACTAATGTAAGGACTTCAAAAAACTTGGGGGAGGCCGTGGCCCTCCTTGGTCCGGGCATCGATTTATGCGTTTGTACACGCCCCCTTATTTTCACTTAGTCTGCTCTGACTTGATGAATCCTTTACCGTTCTTTTTGATTGTTGATTGGTTGCAGCTTGAAGGCTCGTCAGTAGTGGTTGCGCAGAATGATAAGTTTGATGGTACATTTTAATTAATGATAATGTTATTATTTGTTGCATACATGATTTTTTCTAATTTCATGAAAGGCTTTTAGAAATTGTTGGGTGTAAATAATGTTGCTAGGTTGAATATCTTGTTTTTCGGCAGGTAATATGGATTTAAATGTGAATTTGTAATTGTTTATTTAAGGTAGAAAGTGTTACCATGTTTGAAATCTCAACATGCTAGACCTAGGGAGGGTCTGATTTCCATCTCCTTACCATCAGTACATTTAATGCTATAATTTGTGAGGAATATCCCTTCCAGGGTTTGGTGGGAAGTTTAAAATGTGGTAGACTTACCATCATCATACTTAAGTTGTACGATTATCCTCCTTGCTTTACTATCTGTTGACTAATCAAGTTATTCAAATGTACTTATACTTGGGGGATTGCAATTTTCAGTTTTTGAATTGTCGTACTTTAGAGATCTTTAAATGATCGCCATAGATATGGCCCATTCAATAATGAAATGCTCATGTATGCACTTCTCTTCTTTTTATTAAAAAAGGGTTCATGATCAGATGAGACAGATTCTGAGTGATGGGATAGAAAATACTTCAATTAATTAATGTAGCACTTAGAGGAATAATGCATTAATGAGAGATTTGGTGAGAGGTCCTAATTATTCCTTGTTTAGTGCAATTAGTCCTCTTAAATTGTGTTAACCCAATAAGTCCTATTTCTTGACCTCAACATATTAAAGTGACTAATCAACCACTCAATTTCGATATTGTCGGCAAACAAAGTCTAATTCAAAATTTCTTATTTTCCAAACTTTAAAGATCCATAACTTCATATCATATCCATTTTTTCTACAATTTGTATCTCTGAAAATTACTCCTCACGATTTATCAAACAATATCCATATTGAATATATAATTATGTAAGAGAAATTAAAACTTCGAGTGTTTATATTGTTGCTTAACTTTGATGTTCATTTTGAAACAATAAAATTCATAGTTCATTGTTGCAGACTTCTAAAAATTAAAAACTATTCACGAACATGTTTGCAAAATTTGAAAAAAATTATACAGTAAATTTTTATGATTAAGATGCTTCAAGATATGACTTGTAATTTACTTGTTTCAGTTCAACAATAAATTTATCGAAGAAGTTAGTGGAATTTTATAAACAACATTAGGAATTTGTCTATTTTGTGTTTTAAACTTCAAAACTCCCGAAATTTTCTCTACCTATCCACATTTTATGAATTGTTATTTTTTGCAAAATATCTATGCAACATCCACTGAACAATAATGATTTAAATAGTAATTTAATAAACAAATCAAATAAAACAAATATGTTTATAAAACAGATAAATTATTTGTATTAAATTTAAATCTAACAAAAATTCACAATACAAACATGAAGGGGGAAGAGAGAGGTCGGTTGGTCTTCCAAATCCGTCGGGCTTCTGATAGAGATCCGACGAAAAGGTCGCTTCCGGCATCGATGATGAGAGAGAGGTGTGTGTGTGTGGGGGGGGGGGGGGGGGGAGAGAAAATGTTGACTAATTTTGTAGAAGAGAGAGATCTGGCAAGATGGTGGTTCCTGGCGCCAACGTTGAGATATAGAGAGAGGCGAGGGGTAAGAGAGTGAGATATGGCAAGATGGTTGTTTTCGACGCCAACACTGAGAGAGTGAGAGAGAAGGTGAGAGGCAAGAGGTAGGAGAGAGTGAGAAAGTGTTGACTATTTTTGGATTTGTGTATTTTAAAGGAAGAGAGAAACTATGTGGGTTTTTACAGGGAGGGTATCAATGAAAAATGACTTGCTGGATTACAAGCCATTAATTTGGATTGATACGCATTTATCCCTAAATAATCTTGAAATCTCTCTCACTTCATAATTATATTTATAATAGTTTGATTTGGGAGGCTTAGGCCATTTATTTATAGTCCTAGAGTCCTTATTCATGGTAAGTAATTAACTTAGGAAATAAAATCTAAACATGGAAATTAACAACTGCAATCCAAATTGAATAATATTCCTAGACTTAGGATAGCATATTAGTGCTTGTTATTCATTGTTTCCCCAGGTTCGTGCACATCACTCTCCCCCACTTGAGAAAGTTCCCTCACGCACGAAAGAAAAATCATCAACATTAAAGCATGTATACATTTGCGGACTTCCTCAATTGAAAATGAATCTCCACAAAATCTTCTTTTATAGTTAGAACAAACGAAGTGGTCTGCCACAACGGACAAGAAGATTGATTTAGGAGAGAATATGAGTGCTTACCATTTTTCATTCTCTATGGATTTAGGGAAGGGGTTTTCAAAGGTAAGGCAAACACCATTTCTTATTTATCACAAAAAAGAACAAAAAGAAGAAGAAAACTTTGATGGAATTTGCATCGTACTTTGTCTACTAAGGATAATACTCCAAGTTTACATTCAGAGTCCACATGAACCCAAGTCCGCAATCTTTGATCCTAGCTTTCAAAGCACACACTCTTACTTGACTACTGAACATCTCTTTTGGGGATCCTCCCAAACATGCGATATCGTACCAAAACTGATGTGTACGGTTGGTAGGTGGTAGGTCTCCCTTGGGGAGTTTGAAATTTCAGCAGAGGAGATATTTTGTAATATTTTATTCTTATTTTGGAGACATTTTCTTTTCTTTTATTGCTGTTTTCAAGGATTAGATGTGAGGTGACTTTTTGTTCTTAATTTATACTCTTATACGTTAATTACCACAATTATGACCCTAGTTAGTACCATCTTACATATTTAATAATATCGACTATAGATAAGGGCTTTGGCCCTATATTATAATTACTTTAACTTTTTTATTGAATTACGAGATTGATGTTTGAAGGATGTTTATTTTATTTATTATGTGTGTAAGTATACATAGTCTTCCATTGTGTTCTCATCAAAGTAGTATCAGAGACAGCTTGGATTGTAAGTTTGAGTAGTTTTTTGTAGTATGTCTCGGTCGTCCCAGTGTGTTAGCCGCCGACGACGACAAAATGAGAGCCGCTTGATTCAATCATTTTCAATCCTTTTTTAGAGTACGAGTTCGCCCACAGATATTGGCCGTTCAAGTTTTTACGAGGACAATCCGACCCCCAACTATGCTTCAATTAAGTCACTGAGTTCAGTTTAGAAAACGAAGCCCAAAATCGATTTTGAGGACCATTTTGAGGTGAGGGGGAGGTACGCTCAAAGTTTTAACCACATTGTGGTTTTGACTTTGCCACAACTATGTCCCCGTCGTCAACATTGAAGTTGGAAGTGGTGAACGTTGTTGAGGTGAGGCTGAGTTTGGTTAAGTAGTTTGACCGAGGAATCAAGAGTACTTTGTTTGGCAAATTGGGTGGTTGTCGTACCAGAAATAATGAGTTTGCCCCCATGTAAGAAAGAGCAGTTTCCATGGTTGCTTCAGTTAGCAACGTCACGTTGGAAGCTGCTTCAGCAGTGCTCCTTTATGTTTCTTTGTTACGCAACTCCCTCAGCAATGTCGTTTCGGTGGTTATCGATGATAGTGTTCCTCAACTGGAGGAGATGAAGTAGTGAAAGTGACTTTGCGAGAGGGGCATTGGGAAAATATTGCCTATGATCTATACGATAACTGCGAAGGGGGTGGAGGTGCTGTGGGTTGATGGCTAAGAGGGCTCTTTTGAAGATTTGTCCTTGCAACCCACAAGAGCTGGCGCTGTTCCATAGGCAAAACAATTGCACCTTTTGGACAAATTGAAGTGGATTGACTTGGTTATGTGAGTCATAGGGGTTGTGGATTTAAGGAGGTCGGGAGACAACCCAACTAGGCTAGTGTAGTTCATAGATTAAGAAGGAACTCAGGGTTGGGGTCAAACTCAAGGTAGTTCAACTGAAAATGGGGTTGTATTTAATGGTAGAACTTTGAATAAACAGGGCCAAAAAGGAGGGGCGAGAGTGGATCACAGTTTTAATAGAAATTGTGTTAAGTTTGTGGCTTTGGTCCTTTGCGATATGCGGATTTTGTGGGTGTGGAAAAAATTGGGTTAGCGCCCAAAACTTCAATTAGTCCATCATTTGTTTGTTGGGATCACAATCGAGTGAAATTTGATTTGGGATGAAATTAAAGCGGAGGAAATATTTTGAATGTTAATTTTGGTGGCATTGGCTTCTCTAATACTCAACGAAAGATTGTGGACGTGCATTTATAAGGAGCGGAGAATGATGTGTATGGGTCAGTGGTAGGTTCCCCTTGCAATGTTCTAAAAAAGCTAGGCGATCTTCGGACGACTGAGGGCCTTCTAGCTTGTGGGTGGCTAGGCGGCCTTCTATAGGGATTTATTTTTTAATATATTTTTATTATGTACACCTCTAACAAAATTAATCAACTACTACTAATGCCATTTTAGAACAAAAATAAGAACAAGCATTAAAAAAAAATTACTAGAAACAATTAATAACAATAATATGCAACAATTATAGGGATTACAGAGAGATAAAATAATTAAGAAAAATAAAAAAAAAAAGCTTAAAAAAAATCAATTGTAAAAAAATTAAAAACAAATTCTAAGAAAAACAACTTTAAAAGAACACATTTTGGCCTTCCAACATATTAAACGGTATTAAGTGGCCTTCTAGCATATTAAACAACTGTTTAAATCCAACACCTTTTTAGCCTTTTTTGAGTAAAAGTACAGGGTCTAACACCTTCTAAGCGGCATTCTAGATGACCTTCCAGGCCTTTTTTAGAACATTGCCACTTTGGGGAGTTCGGAATAGGGAATATATCTAAATGATTATTGTTAGCATTTTTATTAAGTTGCTATTATTTTGGAATTTTTTTTTAATTTAATTGTTCAAATATTAACTTCGTAAAAGATGAAAAATATCTAATAACGAAGCTTACGTTCTACCTGAAATTGTTGCAAGTAATTAAACCTTTTTCGTCAAAAAGACAAAAAAACACCTAGTGGCTACTAAACTATTTCTACAAATCTGGTTTCAGAATTTGGCAAGTACCACATTTGTGAAGGGGCATCAATGAACACACCTACCTAAGCCCTTTAACTTTCTAAGTCTTCTGAACCGGTCATTATGTTCATAAAACTATAGCAAAGACAAGGTATCTTCTTAAAAACTGAATAACCAAGGAGAAGAACCAGAATGTCACACGTGTAGTGGGTAGCGCGTGTCTTTCTCCGAGCTCAACTTAACTTGGAGGTCGGTACAATGGCGAGTTCACGCGAGCAATCAAGATTGGCCATGGTCGATCAACTTCGGTCGATCGACTTCCCTTCTGACATAATGAATCATTGGCTCCTCGTACACATCGTAAATATGATAGTTAACATAATTCATTGATTAATACATTATAATGATATATATGTATTAACATGAAATCATTATAAACTCCTCATAATCACGCATATAAATCTCATTAATTATATTAGCTTCTTGTCACAACCTCCTAGCATAAGGTAAATGGGGAAAAGGTTGAGCTTTCAAAGAGCCTTAGGATGTGTTAAAACTGATATATCTCAATAGTAATTATACAATCTAATGAATATTAATCCCATCACCAACAAATCTGCAATATTAAAGAAAAGAGTTGACATAGATCAATGTATCTCATGTCAAGGGGCTTCTTGGCTCAGAATGATAAGTCCTTGCGACACTGTCCTTTTTCCAAATTTTTGCCCCCCAAGTAAGATCTTATAGCCTTATGCTCCACTAGTTCGGCCTCTTCTGGTCCTGGTTTAGGATGAACACATTATGACTTGTAGTTAAGCCACATACCAACCTTGACGTCCATCTTAAGCACATGCCGTATGTCAACCCCTCCTTTGTTGTCATGATCTCTGGTCGCTGGGGTCATGCCATGTGCTAGTCATTCCCTATCATCAAGCATACAACAAGAGGGTTGGACTAACATGCCAACCTTTTACCTCGACTTCAAGCACAAAGTAAGAAGTCAGAGTTATGCCCACAATGAGCGAGGCCCTTAAGAGGAAACCTCATGCCTCGGACTATATCACTAAAAAGTGTAAGGTCTCAACAAGTCAAACTTCATCATTAACGAGTGCATGAAGGTCTCAACAAGGAAGACAAAGCACATTTGATGTATTCGAGGGTTGGGTTAGGGGTATTTGTTTCTCTTGTCCAATTGAGCTATTTGTGGGGTTTATTCATTTTTGTGGATATTCTCTTATTCTACCATATTAGCAATCAAGTTACCTTTCTTTTTTACTTATTAGTTTGATGTAAATCCTATGTTATAAATGTCTAGGTTTTACAATCTTTTCTTTGTCCTCTAGTGTCTTTTTACCACTTTTAAGTGTTGCTCTAGGCACACTTTCCAAGGCTGTATAAACTCTTGTACTTACTTAGTTGGGATTATAGCATTTTGATAGGAAGTCTAATTTGTGTTGTTTGCTCTTATGTGCCATTTATCGAGTTGCGTCTCAAATTGCTATAGGAACCATGAGCGCTCATCGTTGTTGTAAAACACACAAATCTTAATGTCAATGGTGTCCAAGAAATCGCAACAATGCCCAAGAAATCACAACAGATTGAAATGGAACATCGAGTAAAAGCCCTAGAGGAGTCCATAAGTTCCTTTATGGAAGAAATTAAGGCAATCTCTCAACCTTCACAACATGACCTCAACGCCGGTTCCCCTACCGCCGCCGCAGTAGTTCTGGGCCTCAATTATCCCGTCACCACCAGTGGTTGTCACAACCCAACCGAGGGGTGCGCAATAGACTCTAGGACTGGGGAGAGCCCTAAACGTGAATTCTAACAATGGCTAACAAGGGAATGGCCCTCCAATACCTTCGTGAGCACTTCGGTGGGTACGAACAACGATCATTGGCTAGACCAACCATGCTGCAAAACCTCTAGCAGTGTTGTGAGGGAGAACATAGAAGGAGATCACCCCTTGGGCCACTTACGCCCTCGAGCGACGATAGACAACTCTCCTTCCACCAGTTTGAGGTTCCGACTTCATTTTAGTGGAGGGGCGGGCCTTGATTGAGTTCCCAGGGTTCCTCTTAATACCCAATCTACAGTTTCAGCACCTTCGGTGCTGAGATTCATGAATAAGGACCGGGGAAGGAGGATCCTAGAGTGGGGTGCAATATTCCCCACCTCATAAAATTGTGTTCGGGGTTTTTGTTGGGACTGGGTTTTGTGATGAGATCCATTTCAAGGCTAAGTGGGTGTTATTGACACGATGCTTGGTTCATGAGGACGTTAAGAGGCGGAGAGAGGAGTGAAGGACAGTCTGGCCTCTGTTTGAGAACCCGAGTCTCAAGGCGCGACTCTGTTAGGGTGTACTTGTTTTCGTTGTTATGAGGTTGTTCATGAGATGGACAATTGCCCTTTCTGTGATGTTTGAGGTCGAAGGCCAGAGATTGAGGCCTTGCGTCCCCATTTTAGGGGGAGCTCATGTGTTGTAGGCTGAGTGGAGTTTGATGATGATGATGAGATTGGGGGTGATGATGTGCCAGGATCATTTCCGGTTTTGGCCAAGAGCCTTCACGGTGGCATTCAGGCGAAGGGGCTCGCATTTGATGGTCACTTGAACCTCGATGTCTTCGTAAATTGCTCGCATGTCATGGAGAAGTTTCAAGGCTTTTTTCTTGTGCCAGCCTAGACGAGGATGAAGAACAATTAATAGATCTTCAAGGCCTCTAACCCAGCTTATGACAAAGAGAACCCGAGAGTTTGATTCCGTCCTACTAAACCGGAATGGATAACTGAACTTTCCAGGTGGGTTACGACTGAATTAACCTCTAGTTAGGATGAAGATAGGCTCTAAGAGACTTGTCTCTGACTGTATCCAACTGCTTAAGCTGCTAGATGGAGATCCATTAATCATAACTGCACTTTCCTCTTTTCTTTTCTTCATTTTACTCATTCCACTTTGAAAGAAGTCAAAAAAGGAAAAGATTTTAACGCCCTAGTCTAATTAAAGACTTTCCATGCTCATGCTAAATTAAAGAGCTTTCAACATGGAGCGGAGACTTACACCTGGTGCACGAGTGGAATACTACGTAGTCATGTAGAAAGTCTCTAACCCCGCATTCGACAAGACCTTCTGCTCATTGCTGGAGAAAGCCATTATGCCTTTCGTTTGGAGGAATATTTCTCAACCTCCCTCCATCATGTGTCCTTATACCCTCTCTCAAGGACCACCTCTAACTCGGTACCCAAGACAAACTCTGATTGATCCAGCTTATACGTTAATACTAACGTGATGAAGCAACTACCACCTTCCTCTGACGTCATCTGAGGACATACCCCTTACATGGCCTTGGCTGAGGCCGACCTCTCCCTATCAGGTTTTGTACTTAGCTACAAAATTTGGATCAGTGTCCTACAGCGTGTGGCCAGGTAATGAGATGATAATAGATCTGAACTTGCATTATCTATTTTGCTCCTCACCCAGTCGAACTTCCATTCCAGTCTAGCAGTCCCCGTAGAGAGCAAACTGAAGGCCATTTAATTTGGACAAGGTTCAAAATCCATACTTGGGAGGGGAAGGGAACAGGGTAATTGGCAGTTGACTCAGTGGATGCTTAACCTTCTAATGCCATGAACCAACTTTTCCAATCATTCAATTCAAATTAATGTTTGAGAATGGATCCACCAGCATCTTTTCGATCCAAGAGCCACATGATAAGAAAGCTCTCGCTCCCGGTTAGCTTTAGGTAGTTAGATAGACCAGGAAACTCAACTGAGGGTCCAGAAAAAGAAACAGACAATTTGATGGGGGAGATGATCTAGAGCATGCATTCCAGGCACTTGAGGAGAAAGTCTCTAGTGTAGATAAGAGTTTTATTCCTTCTTCCAACATCTCAATCCAATCTTCCTGTTCCACGTGGTACGGTTGAACTGCTGGAAAAGTGGAAAAGCATGTGGTCTCCTGTTTCAACCCTGAAATCACGGCAATGAAGGGAAAATTGCAAGGTGCTGCAGCAGTGGTGGGGACCAGGTTATGGAACTTGAGTTGTTGGTGATTTATTTTTTGGGTGGGGTGGGGTGGGGTGGGGGAGGGGGGAGGGCTACTGGATCTGTTGCGGAGAATCGTAATCACGGAACAGAAAATCATATCCATATTTCAATTCGTTGAATACCTTATCATGCTCAATCAACTGTTCCGATACTCTTCATAGTGGACATTGGACAGGGGACATTTATCCTTACCCATAGTTGTTGGCGAAAGGCGCACCAAGGTCCCCGTGGAGCCGAGGCGCGGAGCAAAGTCTATCAAATATGCAAAAGTTGTATATATAAGATCATTTATGATCTAAAATTTGAAATACATAGCTTAAATTATTATTTTACATGGTTATGAAAAGACACATAGAAGAAGATAGAGCTTATAGAACCATATGCAAAAATATATATATTTAGGTATAATTTTTTTTAATTATTTAATTATCCAATATTCCAATAATCAACAAAAGAAAAGATAGAAAAAAAGATACTCCATTGTAGAACAATTAAAATCAACATATAAATTGTTTTAAGATGCAACAATGTTGGAGTTTAATTTTTTTTTTTTTGCCTTAGTCGGGATTAGTGAGAAAGATGAAGTTTCAATAGGAATCAAGGACTTACTTTAGTTAGTTTTGAGGTGGGAAATCGTCTAATCTTTCATATTCTATTGAAAAATATGTAAAATCAGCATATCAATTGATCCATTCTTGTATTGGGGGCGTTAGCCATAAAAATTACAGAGGCGCGCCTGAGTCGCACCTCGA
The DNA here is from genome assembly GCA_949130495.1 of Sambucus nigra. Classification (NCBI taxonomy): domain Eukaryota; kingdom Viridiplantae; phylum Streptophyta; class Magnoliopsida; order Dipsacales; family Adoxaceae; genus Sambucus; species Sambucus nigra. Next base: position 791,016,309 of record OX422208.1, on the reverse strand, counting down.
GCCTAGAGCCTAGGTGCCGCACCTTATTGAAGGAGTCTTGCCCGAGTGAGGCAAGGCGCCGATGTTGCACTTGAGTGAGTCTGGAGCCTAGGCGCGCTTTTAACAAAAGGTCCCTCCCATACCAAAGGTCATTATATCGGAGAAATGCTCGTTCTTCCACCATTATATCTCCTTAACTTCTTCGAAGGAACTCCGTTAGAGATCGGCAATTATCTCTATCATACAAATCAACAACTCAAACAATCATACTAGAAAAAACAAAAATGAACCTATAAATGGACGAATAACACTGGGTTCTATGTACTGTTATACTTATATATAAAATATCGCCCATAGTTGCATGGAGAAGGGGGTGGAAAAATATAGACCACTTGTTGACCTTTTCAAATTACACTCTTTATGTAATATATCATAGTTGTAGAATCAAGCGTCATGCATATGAGTCCCTCATTCTTCCCTTTCCACTCTAACCAATCAAAATGTGGGAAAGACACAATCCTTTTTCTTCCCCTGAGGTACACTATCCGTCTTATCTTTTCCTCCGGTTCTCCATCCATTCTACATAATGGGATATTAAATAGGTTACCTACTTTTGAGCTATTAAACAACCATATTTTACTATGGATAGCATAATTTTATGTAACTAATCAAGCCATCTACACAATTTTTCTGTGTCAGTTCCCTTCTTTTGCTAATGATTTATTATGTCCATTGTATTCTTGATGGATACTTGCATTTAGGCTTTGAGAATGACGTGAAACTTCTGCATTGTCATCCACTCACTCTTCATCAAGCCTCTGTGCAGTTTTTGATTGTTGCAATATATACACCTGTGAATATGGGCAAGATAATTTTGCATCAACTCTTACACATCTGTAAACATCTGTCACAACATTGTTCAGGTTGGTCCAAAAATTGGAATGGAAATGAAAATTTCACATTATTCTGATTTAACATCATGGTGATTTCACATTCTTTCGCTTATTATGAAAGTGTCTAAACCTGCAAGACTGGAAGTTACTTAGTCGTTCCATTTATAAGTGATCATTGGGCAAACCAAATTGGAAAACATTTGGTGGGAAGATATGACAATAGTGGTCAATTTTATGCTTAGGCCGCCAAGGCACCAGGGAGGCTAATTTTATTTACTTACGTTTTTTAAATATATTTGACAAGAATCAAACATTGCTTCTTATAAAAGCATAAGAGTTTTCCAACCAAACATCTTTCATAATTCAAACGCAAATACAAATCTGAGCTAGTCAACTAAGTCTGACTAAACTTCTTTATATGTCTCCAAGTCTCTCCATCAGACCAGTTGAAGGACATGTGGAGCCTAGGGCTTTGATGGTGCCTATTGGAATATAGACAAATTTTCACAATTACCGAAGGATGCCTATTTTAATTTTTTTTTGTAGAATTGTCCAGTTTGCCTAGGCGGGGTGGCCGCCAGCCTGCCTAAGTGTCCAATCTGATTTTTTCACCAGTTAGAGGTCTAGGGGAGGTGCTGAGGCACCACCTAGCACGTAGGTGGATCTGATTATGATGAGAAGTGGGCTCATTTCTCTACCTCGTGATTTTAACACTTGTCACTTGATAATCACAAAGGTTTTAGAGGATCTGATCTCAGGAATTCAGTTATACTGGATTTGTTTCTTAGTGGTGTAAATGTTGAAACAATATAATCTGAGTCGCTGATCGTCTATCAGGTTTTGTGTCATTTGGTTCTGAATTGAATTACATAATGATTTTTCAGGAATCAATTGACACTGATTTCGTATGGGCATGCAGCTTCTATGGTGAATAGAATATCATGTGATAACAATCGAGGGGGCTCAAAGGACCAACGGCTCACTTCAGACACGGTTATTGAGGTGGTGATTGTGGAATGGGTTCTCTCGTTTAATAGCTTATATTTGTTGCAAAGGTGTGTAGCTCAAAATTGCTTTTGGCGTTAATCTGTGCTATTCAGGTTAGCATTGAGATTCCTTTTGCATTTCGAGCAATCCCAAAGGAAGCCATTCAATCAACTGGCACCCAAGTCCTTGAGCAGATATTAAAAATAATGCTTCCACGGTTTATGGCACAGGTTTGCTATATTATCTACTTATTATTTTCTTTTCTTTTCAACGGTTAAAGATGTAAATGGGTAATATGTTTTTATAGTCTTCTCACTCCATTGTTATTTAAACATTAATTATAATTTAATTTGCATCAGTTCATTTTGCATGTTGCAGTTCCTTTTATATATATATATATATATATATATATATATATATATATATATATATATATATATATATATATATATATATATTAGTGATAAATGCAATATAAATGCATTTTTATCTTGAGCCAATGCTACTTGATTCTCTTATGAACCCTAGAGATAGATTTAATTGGAATTATCCCTTTATTAATAGCTCTAAACAAATTCATTTTTTTGGAGCAACATTTTACCCCACACAAGGCTTCATAGGTGTTTTAGTTTCACTAGTGAGCTGAGAGCAACATAATTACAGTAGAATTCTCTCCCCATTTCTTAGTAGTCACCACAGCATGTCCCCAAGGTGTTTAAATGAAGAAAACGGAAGTGACGTAGAATCTTTTAATTTTAGCACAATGATGGATATTATGGTTGTAAGATGGTTAAAGGTTAATTCAAGATTGGTTGGCCAGTTTTTTCGCCGGGCATAAAGAACATAGATTTTTGGGTCTGTTGAGGGGCTGTAAATACATGTTGCTGTGACAAATACTCATGTTTTTTAGAGTTCTTAAAGGTTCTGGCCTTGGTTCTCTTGCAGAAAAAAGTAAAAAAGAAGAATATGAAAAAGTGAGGAATCACTTCAAAAATCGCTTGAAGCATCACAAGTTTGGTTGGGGGTTGTATCACAAAATATCTAGGAAGCCTCTTACTCTGGTTTTATATATTTCTTTACTATTATTTTATTTGTTATAACTGATCTATGTTGATTTTGAAAGAATACATGTACGCATACATCAACTAGGACAATAAATTTCTACTTAGACCCTTAAAATAGAACCGTTGATATATTCTAGATAGATAGTAGCAAATTCATAGAAACTTTGAACATCATGCAGTGTTATTAGAATTCGTGCCCTAGTAGAGCTGTCCCTTTTCCTGGATCCACATTTATCTATCCATATAAAAGTAGCAACAAGGCCCCAAAACACAACACGTGGGTTCATAAACAACTCTTCATGTTTATATAAAGGTTTCATTATCAAGAATTCCCATCACGTAATTTCAGTGATGAATTTAGTTTTCCTTAGTCTTGATGTATATTAGTAAATTCTTGAAATATACAACAAGAAAGCAACCAATGAAAGGTGTGTTGGGTGCGTTTGATAGACCAAATGACAGAGACAACACTTGTAAGATATTGAAGAAATCACTCTTCAAACTCTTACATAAGATAATAACAACAGTCATCATATCCAACACATCACTGAGACAAGGAATTGGAAACTGATGGGAATCTTGTTGTTAGCACAGTTACTAAACACACAAATAAACCTCTTGGATGGCAAGTCATCACTTCTCGTTCGTTTTAAGCTTAACATTCTCAATCGGGTTCACACTCATGCTTCTTGTTTGGAAATTGCAAAAAAAGCACTACGTTTATTGCATGCTGAATATCATTTACGGCTCCTTTGGTTGTCCCCAAAATTGTAAATTAACCCATTTAAAATTGGCATATTCACGAGTGTTCTTATTATTTCCATTTGGTTGCAAGAATGAACAAATTGAAAAATTAACCGATTCATGTTAATTCATAAATACTTAAATGAGCCAATTTCACGAAAAACTAAAAATTGCACAATTTGAATTTGAACAGTGTCTTAAATGGACTACTTCCATACACTTCTCACCCTACTATTCACTCTCACTTGCCCTCTCTCTCTCCACAGTCCTCCCCCCCCCCCCCCCCCCCCCCCCCAAACTCTCTCTATATTAACGTTGAATACTCCATTTAAATCCATTTCAATTGAATATATCCACAATCTATTAATTCCAAATTGACGAATTTATATAATTAAACAATTTACGCCATCAAACAGGCCCCTAGTAAATCTTCCCAAGCAATATCAGAAAAGTCGGGCAGTAAGTTGGACACTTCTGGAGTTACTTATAAAGCACGGCCACGGATACGGGTGTCGTGTCTGACATGACATGGACATGCTGACACAACAAATCTCCAATGGCAGCTAAATTAAAATGGTCATATATTTCTTAACAACACTTGTATCGTAAGTCAAAATATTAGTTTATATTGAACGAGAGACCAACTTCATTCACTCAACTTTTCTTGTTATTATTTAGGAATCCCCAAAAGATTTAATTTTACGTGGCACAAGAATTTCTTTAATGTTATTTAATTTTTGGCGTCCCTTCTTGTCTGCGGAGTGTCCATGCCATGTCCATAGAGTGTCGTACGCACGTCGGAGTGTCCTAAGTGTCCGTAACAAGTACTTCACCTCCGGAAAAGTGTCCGTGCTTCCTAGGTTGTAGGATACTTCTTTTCTTTTGAAACCATATAATATATGTGATGTATACACACCCAATTGGATTCAACAATCATGATTCATGCATTGGCTCAGTAATTCATAGTATGCAATAATGCTCACAAGCATAATTGTCAGAGGTGAAAGGCGCACCAAGGTCCCCTGGAGCCGAGGCACAAGGCGAGGCGCGCGCCTGATCGAAGTGAGGCACAAAGTTTATAAAACATGCGAAAATTGGATATTTATAATAATAGGATTATTTATGATCTTAAATTTGAAAATATATAACATTTGTTACTATTATAGTATACAACCATAGGGAGAATATCTATACTTAAATATCTAATTAATTTAACTATTTAATTATTCAATAATCAACAAAAGAAAAGATAATTGATATATTTGAAAAAAAGATGCTTCAATAAGTGAAAAGAAAAATCAAAATTAACATATCAAGTGTTCTAAGATGCAACACCGGGGGAGTTTAATTTTGTTTGTTTCTTTTGATTGAGTAGGGACCTGTGAGAAAGATAAAGTTTCCCTAGGAACGAAGGATTCACTTTGATTAGTTTTGGGGTGGTGAATCATCTAATCTTCCTTATTCTATTGGAAAATACGTAAAATTAGTATATCAATTGGTTCATTCTTGTATTAGGGTCGTTATCTAAAAAAATTTAATGAGACGTGCCTAAGCCGTGCCTTGAACCTGGAGCCTAGGTGCACAAGGCGCGCGCCTTATTATATGAGCCTTGCGTGAGTGTGGGAAGGCGCCGATAATGGGCCTAGGTGTGCCGGGAGCCTAGTCGCAGCTTTAACAACAGTGATCACACGGGAGCTACAACCATAATTATAGCTAAGGGGGTTGGGATCCAAGTATCCTAAAAAGATGAAAAGACAAGCTTTGAACCTTGAGCAGGTTATATCTAATTAGCCCCACCCCCCACCCTCATCCCGCTTCCTTTCTTACTATTGGTACATTCCTGTTTTCGCCCAGCAGCTGATTGACATTTACAATACTACTCTCTCAGGGCTCTCACAGAATGCAAGTTCCATTTAAGGGGTTGATATTAATATTATTGTGTCATCCAGGTCTTTGCTTAGTACAGATACTCTTTTAAGCTAGGATTTCAGACTAGGATTTGTTAGGTAAATATATAACAAGGAGAAAAAATAGCATCTGAAGGTTTTCCATGTGGACACAAGATTCAGTAATAAAAGCTGAAAAAATAGTAAGGATTTGGAGAAACGAAGTAGATTCCTCACTATGGTTTTATCTGTTGCAGTATATATATGTATCATAACCTAAAAGTATATTGATTTACACGACTATCAATATCATCACTATGTGGGTGGGGTTGGTTCAAATATCTAATACGATGACGCTGTTGTGATTTGGTTTTGTTGATTGCTTGTTTTGAATAAAGTCTGATCGGAAAACCTTATTTCTCATTTATGGGTGTGCAGTTAGTGAAGGACTATCGAGCGTGGGCTTCTGGTGATGCCTCAAGGCAGCCTCTTGGAACAGGTGAGATTTGAGACTGCACCAAAACACAGTTCTTGCTACCATATTTTGTTCTTGAGCTTTTTCAGTTATGCGTTTGCATTGTATGATGTTCGGTGCGAGTACTACCATGTTATCTTATTTCTATCACGTTATTTCAATCATTTTGGGATGAGTAATTACTGTTGGTTTCGGAAAGATGGCTCAGAATAAGGTGCATTAAGAAGTTGGTTTATCTAGTTTGTTCACATGCCTATTCACTAGAAGTCTGTAATACAAACTGAGCCTGTTTCGGGGGAAATAATATGTGTTAGTATGCATGTGTCTTTTAAGTAAATTGCTTATTAACTCTATTTTTTAATTTATTTACCAAAATAATCATGCGATTGTGTCCGTTTGATTGCTTCAATCCAATTATTAGTGCAGAATGATGAGTTTGTAAAGTGGATGAAAAGTGGTGGAATGTGAATTGTCTGGGCTTAGTAAATTGAACTCTGAAAATTGAATAAAGGCGATTACACTGAAATGATCAAAGGAAGATAAAATAAAGATTGAAAAGGCAAGTGATTGAATTAAAAGATACTGAAGTACAAAGATTGGAAATAAGATATGACCTTCATATCTTCAAAGGCTATTGAAGGTGATTAGGTATTACCATTTCAACGGAAAACTACTAATAAATGATGAAAAGCAAAGGATAGAAAATGAAATGCGAAGTGCTCAATTTTTTTGCTATCGGACTGCCCCATTTTTGAAGTATTTCATTGCAGTATGGGAAAATAACCAATCAAATTGCTTCCAATTGAATTTGTATATACTGCTCGAAGCTCATCTAGATTGTAGCGTCTCATCCCACAATCACGCCTTTTCCAACCCTGTAACTTCCATGCACGATTTTGACATGCCATGCTTAAAGAGATTATGCCATAGGTTGTTTTCTACATAATTTTTATTAAGCATGAAATTATTTATTTTCACATGTCAATTCATTATTAGCTTTATTAATGGTGCAAATGTACGCCACTTGCACTAGTTTAATGAGGATATCCCGACCCTACTATCATTATGCCTTTGCAATGTTACTTGGTTCAACTCTATCTGTGACCTTTTTTTGTATGTGGGACTCTCTATATTCATGGGTAGATAATCGATCGTCTTTCATTTGGATAGTGAGTAGTTTTTATAATAATAAGTCGAGTCAAGAATAATAATCGAACTGGAGGAGCTTGCCAGGATGACTTGGTATCGGATATGTAATTATTGAAATAATTGTTGGAGACTCAAATGATGGATATGCAAGCATGATAACTTATATGTTGTCTATATCGTCATGAATCTAGGAGCTTTTGCTTGCACTGAATTATTTGGTCTACATACCGGAACTAATAACATTCGAGATTAGGCAGGATTATACACGAAAGATCATTTTTTGGCTCGCTCTTTAGCCCTATGTCTCTTATCCCTAGGAGGTCTTCCTCCAATAGCAGGTTTTTTCAGGAAACTCTATTTATTCCGATGTGAAGGGCACCTACAAGTGTTGTTTCTATCTACTATTATTTAAAAATAATCAAGTTATTAATGACTGGACGAAACCAAGAAATAACTCCTCACGTGCGAAATTATAAAAGATCTCCTTTCAGATTAAACAATTCCATCGAATCGAGTATGATTGTATGTGTGATAGCATCCTATACCAGGAATATCAATGCACCCGATTATTGTAATTGCTCATCCGTTTCATCGATTTTGTTCGGATCCTCCTTTTCTTCCGGAAAAAGGGAAGGAGAAGGATCTTCTTTGGTGGATCCTCTTGTTCCTATTTAGTCCCCTTCGTTTCGAAAGCCGTTTCTATTTCTACATCTGTTTCTTCCTCACTTTTGCGAAGTTGAAATGGTGGACAATCAATTGTTTCCACTATTCATTTAATTTAATTTTTATTTTTTTGGTCAATTTAGCCAATTATGAGCCATGGCATGTTTGCTTATTTCTTTCTTTACATTATCAACTTTGTTTCAATTATTCAATTTAGGCATTCTGACAACTGCATGAACCCACTGTCAAGTATTGATGGCTAGACATGTGAGTACTGGAAGTGCACCTCACGACGATGAGGAAGCTACATCTCAAGGACACCTCGACAGTGAAAGCGATGTGAGCGAGGGGGAGGATACTGCAAGTGATAGTGAGAGTGACCTACGACACGCGTTCATCGATTTATATGATGATTAATTTAAAACTAAAAAGCGTAATAAATGGTTAGCTCTTAGGATCATCGCTTTAGAAAAAGAGTTAGAAGAGACGAGAGAGAGAGAGAGAGAGAGAGAGAGAGAGAGAGAGAGAGAGAGACTTTTTTAAGAAAAAGAGTAGTTTTGAGAAAGAGAGAGGGGACTTGACCAAATGAGTGACTAGTCTAACGAGCGACCTCCTTGCATCCGTGGAGGCTCGAAAGATATTTAAAGCCCTTGTAGCCTAACTCACTCATGATCTTGTGAGAGCCCGGGGGGTCAAGGTAAAAATTGAGAATAAATCTGGAAAGATGGGAAAGATGTTCCTCATTCCCTCTTTAAGGCAGGGAATAGGTTTTGACGGTGCTTTCACTTCTCATATTGCACCGAAATCGATTCCTGATATACCACGAATCCATTTGGCCATAATCCAAAACCCCAAAGGAGAGTTCGGTTAAGAAAAGCAAACCAATCTCGTCCCAAACAAATGGTACCCCCTTCCTCGTCAAATTCATTAAGGGCTCGACTATCTTGGAGAACCCCTGAACGAATCGACGGTAGTACCCAACCAATCCCAAGAAGCTGCGCACCTCTGTGGGTGTAGTGGGCTCCATCACGACAGAAACTTTCTCTGGGTCCTCGGATATCCCCCGCTCGGACACAATGTGGCCCAAGAACTTTACCTCTCTCAGTCAAAATTCGCATTTCTTGAACTTTGTATATAGCTGATGATCTCGAAGCGTCTGCAAGACCACCCGTAGATACTCTGCATGCTCCTCCGCAGTCCGAGAATAAATCAAAATATCATCTATGAATACGATAACAAATCGATCCAAATAGTCCCTGAACACTCGGTTCATCAAATCCATAAATACTGTCAGTGCATTAGTTAGCCCAAGTGGCATCACTAAAAACTTGTATGACCCATATCGAGTAAGAAATGATGTCTTTGAGACATCCTGCTCCCGGACTCTCAACTGGTGATACCCCAACCTCAAATCAATCTTCGAAAAATACGCATCACCCCTCAGTTGGTCAAGAAAATCATCTATACGTGGCAATGGGTATTTATTTTGAATAATGGCTTTGTTCAACTCCTGATAGTGGAAACAAAGCCGTAAAGATTTGTCCCACTTCTTGACGAATAACACTAGAGCACCCCAGGGTGAAGTACTCCTCCTGATAAACTCCTGCCCTAACAACTTCTCAATCTTTTCTCGTAGCTCCCTCATCTCCAACGAAGCCATCCGATACGGAGTATGGGAAATAGGTCTCATGCCCGGAATCAAGCCAATTACAAAGTCGATCTCCCAACTAGGTGGTAACTCCGGAATCTCCCCCAAAACATCAGAAAAATCGCTCACCACCGGGATGGAATCTAGCATCACCAAAACCTCCGAAGAAGTATCCTCCTCAATCTAATACAAATGCGTGGTCAACCCACCCCCGGGGTGCCACATCGCGACTAGGTACATCTCCTGCCCTGGAATGGCGAAGACGATGGACCTCCCACAGAAATCTACACATGCTCTTTAAGTGCTAGCCTGTCCATGCCCTAAATGACGTCGTAGTTGTGCATGTCACGTACTAGTAAATCGGCAACAAAGGTAAGTCGACCTATCTCAATACCTACTCCCCAGCACACTGACCGTATGGGTTCCCCTCTACCTACTGGTGAGTCCATATGTAAAACAATATCTGAAGAAAAATCTACCATACCCGTCTACCGTGCAAACCTTATGCTAACAAAAGAATGCGATGCATCTGTATAAAAAAGAATGCGACCAACATGGCCAAAAATGGAAAACATACCCTTGACTGCCTGTGGAGGTGTTGGCCCATATGTTACTGCGACATGATAGACTCGCCCATACTGCAATGGTTGTTTCCCCTGAGGCGGGGGGACGGGTGCTGGAGCGGCTCCTTGAGCCGAAATCAGTGGGCGCTGTCCCTGTGGTGCCTGCTGTACTCTAAAATCTCCCTGCCCCCTGGGCTGCCTAGTCCCCTCGTGAGCAATTCCTCGAAGTGTGGCCCCTCTCACCACATGTATAGCAATTTCTCTAAAATGGATCCCGCTCAACCCGTCGGCCCTGCTGGCCTTTACCATGCTATCCCTGCCCTAATGACCAATGTACTATTGGCCCTTTTGGCCTATGTACTGCTGGCCCCGATGGCCCTCTCCTGTTAGACCCTAGCCCTACTGATCTTGCCTCTAACAGTCATCTGCACCCCTGAATTTCTTATTCTGATCAGTGGATGGGGTGCCCCTATGCTGCTAGGCCCCAAATCCACCTCCCCTACTCGCCTTGCCCGGCTGGATCAATGACCCTCCTCCATGACGTTTCTCCTTTTTACTTTTCAGAAAAGCCCCATGATCCTGGCAGTGGAGAAGTACAACATTAACCAACTGGTTATAAGTCATGAAGGTTGGATTCCCTAGAAGAGCCTTCCTGATATGCCATGCCGACCCCGCAATAAATATATACATCCTCATCTTCTCAGTACGAACATCTCCCTGGCGGAGTACGAGAGGGCGGTGAACTCCTCCTCATACTCGGTGACAGTACGCCTCTCCTTAAGCTCTGTAAATCTGGTCCTCATCTCGGACTGCATGGCTAAGGGAAAGTATTTCCTCTCAAACCTCTCCCAGAACTGAGCAATAGTGAGGTTGTCCATCTCCTCAACAGTCGTAATAACCTCCCACCACTGAAGAGCGCCCCCACAAATCTGAATGAAGCTAACATCTGCTTTTGAACCGGCATGCACTCAACCATCCTCAAGTGCCTCTCAATGTCCTTCCACCGATTGCAACCAATATATCAAATCCGTCTGCGAACTCTGGGGGCTAGCCCTTAACAAAGGCCTCCCTCCTTCAGTCCCACATGTAACCTGGTGCTTGTGCTGGTATGGCCACCTGTTGTGGTGGTGGATGCTAAGGTGCCTGTGGTGATGGAAAATGCTGAAGCATGGTTGCCATCGCCGTAGATACCGCCTGAGACACAATAGTGGCTATCTCAGCGTGGTGATCAACTGTGGGGCCTGTGATGGCTTTGGGTGAGCCTCCTCCTCAATCGGTGGAACTACTCGCCTCTGTCTGCCTCTATGTCCGTTTTCCATCTGAAAGCAAACAAGGTTCAAATTAGTATAATTCATAAGAATATAATGAATCCTAATTATAGGCTCTATATATCAAAGAACGCAATGAAGAACCTAATGGGCGCAAACACAGATCCTAAGGACACTAGAACCATGCTCTGATACCAATTGTAACAACCCTTATTTTCTCACCTAAAGGCTGGCCAGACACGATACGTTGAAGATAGAGCTTGCTTGTCAATTAATACCATTCTTAGCATAAATGCTAGTATAACATAAATATTATTTAAGGCCCAAGTTCAAAATATCATGAACACGTTCACAATAAATAAATAGATCTAAACCACCGCCAATAAAATAAATATTCAACCAGAGTAAAATAAGTCTCAACCTACATAAAGTAAAAGTCTCGGGCTTATGCCCTTACAAATGTTCCCAAATAAATAAATAAATAAGTATATCAGAATAAGCACCTATACTAGAATCGAAGAGTCTAGAAATTGAAGCACAATCGAGACTACAGGACTAATACAGCCCAATCCAGTTATCCTTATCTAGGAGCACCTGGGGGAAAAATATTTAAATTTGGGTCAGAGCCCGAGGTATGCAAGAATTAACTTAATAATTTATGATGCAATAATAGAATCGACGTACAATTAAAATTTCCCCTTTGTCACTCACATGCGTATAACACCTCACCCCTCATCTAAGTGTGATATTATTCGCTCCCTAATTCGTCCCAAATAATGAATTGTGAGATCATCTCAAATTATAGAATGAATTTATCGATAATTAATTATTTAAATGTATTCCCTATATTTAATTGCCAACTCCCATTTATCCCAATCTCATAAGTATCACATATAAGGCATAAACATGTATTATGCATTATAGGGTCAAGAATAATAGTTATTATCCCCATCCGTAGACAATTAAATTTATCACATTAAACTCTGGCTAATTATTAATATATGTCCTTCCATATATTTGACACACAAGGGCATCTACAATTGGTGTCTAATTCGTGCTCTATCGGTAAATCCGGAAGAATCTCTTATCCTAAGCGGACAACACAAACACGCATAAATTGGGGGCGGTTCCTACGCAAGACACCTGTACACGACCCACACTCAGCGGTAACACATGAAGGGTCAGCGTCAACACCTACCTCTCGTAGATGACGCCTCCACGTAGTACCTATTTGACCTACACATCGTCAATCCCTCCTGTGCCGACGTGTGGTACTCGATCCGAACGCGCGAACCCCCGAGTCGATAGGACGATCCACTGGTATATCCACACAAATACATAATAGTACATATTATTATCAAATATAATATGTATAGGTAATTACTCTACAATTACCATAGGATCTCAACCAAAGTCCACATCATTTTCCATTTATTAATAATTTATCATCTAATAAATTATTAAATTCCATTTCATAAGATAATTACTTAACATCTGTTCATTTCTTCCTTACGGGATTTCTGTATCTCATTCCTTATCCAATTCCAATGGTTTATCCTCCATAATTATATAGTTGAGCCCCTACAACTTAATTAGACCCATTAGGATCATGAATTACATAGATCAATACCAATTTCATTCCCAATTTTCCTGGAATTTATGAACATCAAATACCTAATTCAAGTCAAATTTTTAAATCCCAATTCCCTTGATTAAATCTATATTATGGGACATAAATAACGATATTTTCTTCCAAAATTCAGTCCATAATTCAACATTTAACGTTCTCTACAGTAAACATCAAGATATCCCCAAATATCATCAAGAACCCGAAAGGATCCAACTTCAATTTTCAAGAATGCGATACCTAATTTCTGGGAATGATCCTACAATAAAAATCAGTCATCTGCATGTGTTATTCATCATCAAATCAGGTGTATTCAAACCAAATTCCTAGAAATTTAAAGGGGTAATTATGATGCATCAGGAAATAAATTGAAGGCATAAATTAAGCAATAGAATTCTTGCCTTAAAATTCGTGAATGAAAACCTCTTGGAAGCCCCTTTATTTTCCCTTTATTCTTGCCCCTTTTTTCCTCTTTTTGGTATTTATCATTTCCTCTCCCCTAACCGTTGATTCAAGTTTTCTCTAATGATAGTGGGGGAGTGGTTTATTCCCACTTAAACACTAATTAAGTGATTAATCTCGAGTTGGGCTTAAAACCCAACTTTTGGACCCCAAATGGACCCGAATCCATAATCCAATTGGCCCAAAACTTTTCCAACCTATATACTATTGACCCGAGACTATTTGTTAAGGCTTAAGTCATCTAAACGAGCCTATCTGTGCCCCGAAATATGTTTCGAATTATTTATGTCAATATTTGGCACTTTTAATTGGTGTCGCACATAAATTATGTATTTATCTTCATTACAAGTAAATGTCACTCACGCACATAAGAATCAGTCACACACAACTATAACTAAATAATGAACTTCAACTCTAAAATTTTTAAATAAAAATTTAATTAGGTCCAATTTTCGAAATTAATTATTTATTCCAAAAATATTATTTCATTAATTATTTTAGAAGAAAATACGGGGTATTACATCTTCTCTCTCTCTCTCTCTGTATATATATATATATATATATATATATATATATACGCACACACACACGCGCATACACTTAAAATATTAATCCAAGCAACTTAATTAATAATCACCACGTAAAAAAAAGAAAAATACTTTCTCCTAAGTTAACAACTTTTCTTTTTTATACGTCACAAATTTATAATCCTTTTTTATTGTTTGAACATAATACATAAACTAAATTCACGGGTAGCCAACAAAGTTTTGACAGTCTAATATTTTATATTCAACACAACTGTATTTTTTGGTGTTGTTGATCATTTGTAAGAAATGCTCGTAATTTCTTATGGACTTTGTTAATTCTACACTAAGCGCTGTTTGATAGGAAAGTGAAAAAATGCAAATGATTCTAGTTAAAATGATTCTATGGTAAATAATTAAAAAACAAATCAGTATTTTTCAACATGTGTGTGTTTGATACAAGCTGGAAAGTCATCAATTTTCTATCAAACACAAAAGCGGGAGAGTAAAAATAAGTGTGAAAAATTTATTTACAATTTATATATATATATATATATATATATATATATATATATATATATATATATATATTGTTAATATTATTTCTATAATATATATTCACACACATATACAAAATATATACATATATGAAAATATACAAAATATAAAATTATATACATATCTGAAATATGCAAAGATAAATGTATACATATATGAAACAAACAAAAAAATATATGAAATATACAAAATAATTAAAATATATACAAAATATTTGAAATGCACGAAACATTTAAAAAAAATATAGGAAAGTTATGAATATACGCAACATAAGAAATGTATGAAATATTTAAAAATTATACGAAATATATAAATATTTTAAAAATATATATTAAATATACGAAATATATTATATATACAAAATATATACATATACGATATGTATTAAATATAAATATATTAAATATAAGAGATATATGAAATATGCGTAATATACAAAATATACATATATACTTAAATGTATGAAATATATAAATGTACGGAATATATAAATATACGAACAATATTAATTATAAGAAATATATACATATATGATATATAAGCACTGTATATATACACTAAAATATATGAAATATATAAATGTATGGAATATATCAAATATACAAAATATATACATACATGAGATATACGCAATATAAATATGTATTAAAATATATGAAATATATAAATGTACAAAATATATATTAAATATACGAAATATGCAAATATATGAAATATACGCAACATATGAAATATACTAATATACTAAAATATATGAAATTTTTCGAATATATATATATATATAATGCTCTTGTGTGGACTAGTTCGCATTTTAATAATGCAGACCGGACATGTGTCACCTAACGGTGCACCTAGAAATTATTGCCTGAATTATAGGCACACTCTCTTTTCTGGGCTCACCGTCAGGTGACACATGTTCGGTCCGCACTCTTAAAATGTGGACTAGTCCGCACAAGAGCAGAACGGTATATATATTAAGGTTCTAAAAAACGTGTGGCGTGATCGAGGCGTGAAGGCCAAGCCTTAAGCCTTACAAGCCTAGGCGGGCCTTAGGCATAAAAAGACGGGAAAAGGCGTTTATGCCTTCTTAATATATTTTAATATTTTTTGACCATAACAAGGCCATTCAAATACTAAAATTGTACATATCATAAAAATATGTCTGAATATTTGTAAATTAAAATACTATTTGATTATTTTGGATGAGATAATGGTCCGATTTGTAAAAAAATTCTTTAAAAGGCGATATCATTTCACTAAAGTATTGTTATTTTTAGAAAAAAAGTGCGTCTTAATGGTTTTACCAAGAATAAGGCGTAAAAAGCTTAATGTGGGGCGTTTCTCCCAAGCCTCAAGCCTAGGCAGAGCCTAGGTGGGTTTTTTAGAACAGTGATATATATATATATATATATATATATATATATATATATATATATATATATATATAGAGAGAGAGAGAGAGAGAGAGAGAGAGAGAGAGAGAGACTCTTCTGTAATGACTCCTTATGGTGCAGACCCCGATGCATACCTTATTTTTAAAATAGTAAAAAAATGATTTTTTTGATGAAACTTCATGGATATGATCTCCATGGTGGGAAGATCATCTCCAATTTTTTTCATAAAACAATTGAAGAAAAAAATCGTTGAGATAAGGTGATATGTAAAAAAATGGTATAAATATGCATTTTTGACCGTTGAAATGTTGGCGATCATCTCAACCACTTTTTGATTGATTTTTTTGATGGAACTTCATGGATATGATCTCGTTAGTGAGATGATCATATCCATAAAGTTTCATAAAAAAATTCAATCAATAAAGCGGCTGGCGCCGACCCAACATTTCAACGGTTGAAAATGCATATTTATACCATTTTTTTTACATATCACCTCATCTTAACGATTTTTTATTGAATTTTTTGACGAATTGTGCCTAATAGTGTTATACATGGAAAATAAATTCCAAAACAAATTTAAGCTATAAACGTTCAAAAATTTTGAAAAAATAATTTTTTTAAATTTGTCTCGATCAAAGAGGGCCTAAGTTCAATTTTACTTATTAGTTGTAAAAAACAAGCTTTAAGTAATCAACACATACGACCCCAAAGGATAACAATAATTCATTTGAATAAATTTATGTATGACCATATTCGTTGAGTTAGCCTTGGACCCCCAAAACTCTTGAACCGACCCTAATTGTATGTCCTCCACGATGTTTTTGTTTATTTATTTATTAATGTGTATTATTTTGTTTACATGCAATAACAAAATCATAGATCAAGATTATGCATATAAAGCATCTAATATATTTATACTATCATAGTTGATATACTTTTGTGTGTATATATATATTTATAAGGAAATGATCTTGTACGGATTGTCCGCATATTAATGGTGGGAACTGGACATGTGTCACTTGGTGATGAGGATAGAAATTATCGGCACACTATCTCTCTTTTCTGGACTCACCACCTGGTGACACATGTCCAGTCCGCACTGTTAATGTAGCCATCCCCGATCCTCGCGGAGAAAGAGAAGAGGGTATCTTCATGGTGAGAGGATATTGGTCCCGCGCATCTCTTTCGAGAGCGCTTCGGCCGTCGTCGGCGATGTGTGAAGTGAGAAATGTAGAGAGATGGCGTCGCCAGTCTATTTTACTCATAACAGACAAAAGAAAGGGGTTTCAGCGCCCTTTGAAGCATTCGATGACCTTTCGGAGTAAAACGGATCGTTCGTCCGTACCGTAAGTCAGAATCGCGCACGGGGCGGACCATTGGAAAGGGGTTTTAGCGCCCTTTGAAGATTATTTCAGTCTCGGTTGAGCTGAAGAGTTGGCTTTGGTCAAATGGAGCCCGGGAGCGTCCGGTGGCCTCCTGATCAAGTTTCGAGGGAAAATGGATCGTTCGTCCGCACCGTAAGTCAGAATTGTGCACGGGGTGGACCGTTGGAAAGGGGTTTCAACTCCCTTTGAAAATTCATTCAGTCTCGGTCGAGCTAAAGAGTTTGAATTTTGGTCAAATGGACCCTGGGAGCGCCTGATGGCCTCTAGGTAAGTATTCGGAACATGACCTAGGTTTGTAGTGCTTAAGGGTGGTGCTAGGGACCTAAGGAGAGGTTAGGGGGTGCTAGAATGGGGTGTCTATAGACGGGTGAGTTTGGAACAAACGATAGCCGTCGAATAAACACCGCATGATGCCTTTGCAAGAGGATGGCCAATTTAGAGGGTCGATGCCGATTTTGAGGACCTGGGGATGACCAAATCAGAGGGTCGAGGCAGATTCTGAGGACTTAAGGGGGCATACTAGGGATGGTCTAAAGGAAGTGACGATCAAAGATTTAGGTCAATTCCGAGGACCTAAAGCAATGCCGGGGGTGACCGATTCTGCGAGTCGAAGCCAATTCTGAGGGCTTAAATTGTGATGACCAATTCTGTGGGTCGAAGCCAATTCTTAGGACTTAATTTGAGATGACCAATTCTGCGGGTCAAAGGAAATTCTTATGGCATAAATTGTGATAACCAATTCTACGTGTCGAAGCCAATTCTGAGGGCTTAAATTGTGATGACCAATTCTGCGGGTCGAAGCCAATTCTGGGGGCTTAAATTGAGATGACCAATTCTGCAGGTCGAAGCCAATTCTGATGGCTTAAATTATGATGAACAATTCTGTGGGTCGAAGCCAATTCCGAGGGCTTAAATTGAGATGGCCAATTCTGCGGGTCGAAGCCAATTTCGAGTGCTTAAATTGTGATGACCAATTCTACGGGTCGAAGCTAATTCCGAGGGCTTAAATTGTGATGACCAATTCTGCGGGTCGAAGATTGTGATGACCAATTCTGCGAGTCGAAGCCAATTCTGAGGACTTAAATTGTGATGACCAATTCTACGGGTCGAAGCCAATTCCGAGGGCTTAAATTGGGAAAACCAATTCTGCGGGTTGAAGTCAATTTTGAGGGCTTAGGTTGAGATGACTAATTCTGCGGGTCGAAGCCAATTCTGAGGGCTTAGGTTGTGATGACCAATTCTGCGAGTCAAAGCCAATTTCGAGGGCTTAAATTGTGATGTTCTCGAGGAACTCTACCGGGGAAATTACCTCGTGATTTTGATTTAAGCTGGGGAGTTGATCTCTGGGGAAACTTTTGTATCTTCTGGAGACTTTGCGGGGGAATAACCAATTTGATGCTGTAAATTCCACCTGGGAAGTGATTAGGTGGTCTAGGGTTTGGACGTTTTGGTCGGGGAAATTTGAGACTTTTAGGGAATAGGAGATAACCTAAAGTTTGGGATACTTTAGGGGTCCTCTGGGGACATTGCCGAGGGGAGATTCACTTGGCTTTTGAGAGTTCCGCTGGGGAAGTAGGGGTTCAGCTTAAGGGAGTGTGAAATTTTCTTGGTGAAAATGTTCTAAATCCTCCTCGGGATTTTTAGGAATTTTCTGAGGATTTTTCAGGGTTTTCTGGGAGTTTTTGTACGAAAATTTTAAGGCGGTGCCGGCCGGCATGGTGTGGAGGGTGCCATTCGGCAGTGGCACGGACTTTTGGACTGCCTCGAGAAGGTGGAAGGTTAGTGCCGATCGGTAGGTGGGGCTGCAGTGTCGATCGGCATGACCATTGGCTTCCTATAAAAAGGGGGCGGGTTCCCCTCATTTTTCACAGCTTCTTGCATTCTCTCTCTCTGTGATTTTCTTCAGTGAATCGTCTTAACATTCCGCAACCTAAAAAATGACCGCTTTTGTGAGCACTGCAACACACAGGGAGTGGTTGGCTATTGATGACTGGGCGAATGTGGAGTGGAGGTCCAGGGCGCCTCTTGCTTTGGGGAGTAAGAATTCTTTTGATGCTTTTGAGACGATTGCGGATGAGCGAACTTTACTGCGGGAGCCGTCGCGTCATCGCTCTTCCAGGGTGGTGAACCCTGGTGGTTATGTAAGTGCAAAATGAATTTCGGCATTCCTTTTTTGGTGATTCCCTTTTTTCTTGGATTTTGACGAGGTTTTTCTTTGACAGTCTGATGTTTCTTTGTCGACTATGAGTGCCCGCGGGACGACGAGGCTTAAGGATGTCTGGGAGCACCTTCCACTTGTGGTGTGTTGGGTAGTATCGTTAGTAGACTTTGGGAGGCTGGCGTCTGTGCTGGATGAGACGCCTCGTTCGACGGCGGTTTTATGCGCTCCGGGAAAGAGGTGGTGGGACATTACCCACACCTTCCATTTTGGCTTTGGGGGAGATGACTGTGACTCCCATAGATGTGCAGCAGCTACTGGGCCTAGATTGTGATGGAGAGCAGATAGAGGTGGATCGCTCTTTGCGGGTGAGGCCGAAGGCGGTGCAGGCGGCGCTAGGTGATGTGGGGAGGATAGTATCTGTAGATTCTATCCTTTTGTCGCTGCTGAGGGATGTTTTACTGGGTAGGGTGATTGATGTGGAAGATGGGCTGCAGGTGAGGCAGATGGCCCGGTTGTTTATTTTGCTGGTGTTGGGGGGATTTCTGGTGGCGTCGAGCGACGACGTTTTCCACTTGTGGTTTTTGCCATACTTGAGGATGTTTTCGAACACCCCTCTCTATGATTGGGGGAGCCTGACTTTGGCGACCCTTTATTTTTCTCTGGATGCATTTTGGCAGTGCTGCCGGTAGTCTTTTACTAGAGCCACGTATTTTCTTGAGGTGTTCTTTAGTTTGAGCATTTTCCTTTCATGCATTCGCATTTTCCTTATGCGTCTCTTTTTGATCGCGGATTCTTGTCTTTGGCAGGCGTGGTTCTATGAGGTGATTGGGTGTAATACCCAGCTGGTTGCTTTGAAGGACGAGACCGTTGGGGATTTTTACCGTTTGTATCGGTGGTGGAAGGCCAATCGGCAGTTGGCGAAGTCTCTTTCTCTAGAGGCGGTGCGTCAGGTCTTGAATGGCCTGACCAATGATAGGGTAAGACCTTTTCCTTCTTCAGTCTGGGTCTTTGTGTGCTCTGATCCCATATTGACTTATATCTGCTGGGGATTTTCAGGTGAACTTTTACCCTTGGGGGACGGCTGTTCAGGACACGGGGTCGACTGGAGTGAATGCGCAGATGAGGCTTTTGCTGGTGCATGAGTTTGTCCACTGCTGGTATCTCGGGGAGAGGGTGGTCTGACAGATTGCTAAGGAGGAGGTGGTGGTGTCACCTACGAGGCCCCCTATGTCTATGAGGCGAGAGCGGATGTTGCCGGAGGACACGAGGATTGCGGTGATGATTGGCGAGTCATATCTGTTGTACACCGACATGGCTGTGTCGTATGATTATATGGACTTTGTGACGAGTTGGATGATGGCGCATAACATATATTATGCGCTGCCTTTTCCTCATGCGGGTTCGAGTCGGCCAGTGGGGTCTTCTCACAGTGATGGTGGTCCGTCGACATCTGCGGCGGCGACGACTTCGGAGGTTCCCTTTGTACGGTTGCATACCCCTTTCTACAACATTTGGCGGGCTGATGGAGGGATGGTGCCTATGTTGCATCATCCCCGTGTGATGGACCCAGAGGAGTTGGGCTTGATAAAGGAGGTCCTTCGTCCTGTGGTATACCTTTAAGTTCTTTTCTCTTATTTTTTTCATTTTTTTTTGGTTTCTTTTGCTGTTCTTTGGTTGATACTGATTCTGCCTTTTCTTGCAGCAAGTCCGAGCGTCCACCACTTGGCTGAGGGACTGGATATCTTCGGCGACTGCCCATATTCGGGATGCGGTTCCTGTTCCTTCTTGCTTGGTGCCGTCTGCCTCATTCGGGAAGGAGTCTGGTTCAGGTAGCGTTGGTGTGTCATCTCGCTGCAGGGGAAAGAAAGCGCGTCGCAGGGATGGGAGTTTTTAGAGCGGGAAGGGCAGGTGATAGAGAAAGGGAATGTGGGTTCGAGCTGAGTCCCATTTTTTTTTTCTTTATTTCCTGCAATATTGATGTAACACAGAAAAATATCTATGCAATGCAATGGAGTTTTTTTATTATCTTCTGTTAGTAATGAATGAATGAATGCATAAGCGTTTTTTTACTTTGCTGCTGAGACCGTAAAAAGAAATATTTTTGGGATTTTGAAAGAAAGATTTATTTAAAATGAGAAATTATATAAAGATGGAAGGGGATTTTGAAATTCTGTTGAGAATATCAAATTTTTTTTATTGAGTTTTCTGATTTTGACAAAAAAGGAAAAATGGAAATTTCTAAAAACAGGAGGTTATCGATCGGCAAGCCTCTTGTCCTGCCTATCGGCAGGTTAGTCCAGTCCCATCAATTCAAGGCCTTGATTGGTACCCTCCTCAGCCTTTGGTACCTTGTGGGGCAAGATTCCCTCTGATTTCTACAAGGGTTGTGTCTTTTGTGAGGGTTTTCAAGTATAAAAAAAGGTAAGGGTGGAGTGTTTTCATCACACCTTCATATTCTTACTTTTTTATTCTGTGAGATGGCTCTCCCTGGTAGTGTTGATTTTGCCAACTACCTCGAGACTTTGGAGGCGATGTGCTCGTACAACGTCGACTACGATGCTTTCAACATGCGTCGAGTCTCTTTCTGGCGTAATCGGCCCATAGAGTGGAACATACTGATGGCGGCGGTTCAATTTTAGTACCCTAAAGACCATATATTTCGCTTTGACTTAGAAGAAGTCTGTCCGACTTATGAGGAGTTTTTCGCCATGGTGGCGATAAATCCTAGTGTGGCGGCTGCTATGCCTGAGTTTTCCCGATCTCCTCGGGAGCTGTTAGCTAGAATTATCCACATCTCGCCTTCGGCGGGTAGACCTTTAGTTACTGGAGGAATGATTTCCCTTTCGCCGGTGCTGCGGTCTGTGCATTTGCAGGAGGTTGGTATTGCTGGATATGCCAAAGCCGTCGTTCTGGGCTTGGTTTCGAAATTGCTGCTGGTGACTGGGGACTGCTAGTGGACCCATAACTTGCAGCCATTACTGCATTGATGTCATACCGTCGTAATCCTACGACGGTGATACTGGCAGAGACTTTGAATGGACTGGATGCCTGGCGAGAAGGTTGTTCTGACTTTCTGAGGGGTAGCCCTATACTGCTGTTCATGTGGTTGTTTGAAAGATTCCGCTTGGTGACTCCTCCGGAATATCCTTTATCGGCTGTACCCAACTTCTTTTTGCGCCATTTCGTCAGTGTTGGCCTGGATATCGAGTGCTGGGAGAATTGGTTTGTGGAGCATGAGGCTCTAAGTCTACGCTGGTCAGTGCCTTAGTGGGGACAACTGCTGCCTATTCTGGAGCTGGGGGAATACCCGTACGTTCGGCTGGTTGGTCTCAGACAAACCTCTTTCTGTTTCCCTTAGCGGCTTCTGCGCTAATTTGGCTGGGAGCAAGTCGTGCCAGCTCGGACACTAGATTTCTTTTCGGTAGAAGATCTGACAAAGCGTCTGCGTATGCGGCTTGGCTCTTTGTGGGAGAGTCCGCGTCCGTCGACCCATGCTTCTCAGTTCGTTGGGAGAGTCTGGCACATCCTCGCAGATTATATGAACTAGTTGTGGAGAAGAGTAGTCAGCAAGATGTTGGTAGTGGAGACTGGACAAAGGTGGTTTGTCTTATCCGAAACCATCGAGGGAGTGTTGTGGTTTTTCTGATGCTGGTTCGAGCTTATCGGTCTATGGAGCATCTGCGGCACTTTATTCAGGCAGGGGAACCTTAGGGACCCCAGGATGTAGACGATAATGGAGAGGGCTCCTCTGGTAGCTGTGGGTAAGACTCTTGGGGAATTTGTTTTGTAATGGGAAATAAATTTGGGAATTTATTTGGCTTTTTAGGAAAGTAGGGGGAAGAGAGTTATCCGTTCCTTTTCTTATATAATTGCACTACAATTTCTTATTAGTGAAATAAATAAGTTTTTGATCATCCAGCTGTGCCTTTTGATGAATTTCATATTTTGAATTTCCTATACCGATCGCTAAGGCATGCATAATCCTTTTGTTTAAGTATATGTTAGAATGAACTGTCGCTCTCGGAGATAAGGAAAGAACAGTTTTTTTGTGAAAAAGAAAGAGCCGCGGTCATGTAAGATGTATGAGATGCCTACGTACCTCTGGGGTTTTTTGAAATTTTTTAATTTTTTTGAAAATGGTTTTTGTAGAGGATCAGGCCCACGTAGTTTTGGGTAGAGGAAAATGAAGATTTTTTTAGTATAAAAGGGAGATGAGAAGAGTCGTAGAACCCCAAGATTTCGGACTAGGGGTAGAATTTTTTGAGACGGTCGAGGTTGACTGGGCGTGCCATTTCCTCCTCGTCGAGGTCGGTAAGCACAGCGGCGCTGCCGGACAAGATCTTTTTCACAATGTATGGGCTGCTCCAATTGGGCTTGAATTTCCCTCTGGGGTCCCAGATGGGCTCTATTATTTCTTTGAGGGCTAATTCCCCCTCTCGGACAACGCGGTCCTTAACTCTCTTGTTGAATGAACGCGCTATTCGACGATGGTACCCTTGTATGTGATACAACGCTTTCAGTCTCCTTTCGTCCAAGAACAACAACTCGTCGAGACGGCTTTGATGCCAGTCCTTCTCACTGACTTGGCTTTCGAGCATTACGCGAAGTGAAGGGATTTCTAGCTCAACGAGTAGGACTGCTTCCATTCCATAGACCAAAGAGTAAGGGGTAGCCCCAGTAGAATTTCGAATTGAGGTTCGGTAGTCCCAGAGGGCGTAAGGGATTCAGTCGGCCCAATCTCGATAACTTTCATCTTACTGATGATGGCTTTGAGTTTTTTGTTGGCGGCTTCGACTGCACCATTGGTCTGAGGTCGATAGGGAGAAGATTTGTGTCTCTGAATCCCATACTCGTTGACCACTTCTGTGACTTCTGCCTCGAAGTGCAACCCGTTATTTGACACTAGTTCGTGTGGGACCCCATATCGACAGATGATGTTCTTCCTGATGAATTTAGCCACTTTTTTGGTGTTCAGAATTGCGTATGACTCAGCTTTGACCCATTTGGTGAAGTAATCAATGGCAACTAGGATGAATTCATGCCCGTTGGAAGCCTTGGGTGTAACCTTCCCTATGATGTTGATGCCCCAGGTGGATAATGGCCAGGGAGAAGTCATGTTGTATAATTCTCGCGGAGGCAGGTGTTGAAGATTGGAAAACTGTTGGCATTTGAAGCATCTCCGGACATAGGCGGTGCACTCCTTGATCATGGTGGTCCAGTAGTAGCCTTATCGGATGATCTTCTTGGAAAGCATGTGACCGTTCATGTGGGGTCCGCATTCCTCGCTGTGGATCTTCTGCATTATCTCTTCAATGTGAGCCCCTGCGATGCAGTGTAGATGGGTTCCATCCAAGTTTGTCTTGAACAGTGCTTTGTGAAAGATGATGTACAGGGCGACCAACCTTCGGAGGGTTGCTCGATCTTTCTTGTTGGAACCTTCGGGATACCTACCATGCTCGAGGAGGTGCCAGATATCATAGTCCCAGTAATTGGCTAGCTTGGGATCTTATTTGGTGATGAGCTCAATGTGGTAGCAGTGGGTTGGTTTATCTTGATTTTGAACTAGGAAGGGGGTCATTGTTATTCCTTTGGGCATATCGACCATGGAGGCCAAGGTAGCGAAGGCATCGGCTAGGTTATTCTTTACTCGAGGTTGGTAATCGAAGGTGATATCTTGGAATTGGGAGGCTAGTTCTTCTAAGTGGGCATGGAAGGGTTGGAGTTTCTCGTCCTTGACTTTCCATTTTCTGAGCACTTGACCAATGATGAGGGCAGAATCCCCGTAGACATCTAGGCATTGAATACGTTTCTTAAGAGAAACTTTAAGGCCTACCGTACACGCCTCGTATTCAGTCATGTTATTGGTGTAGGGGAAATCCAATTTGATAGAGATGGGCATGTGGGAGTCATCTGGGGCGATCAAAAGTATCCCAATGCCATATCCCTTTTTGTTGGCAGTGCCGTCAAAGAACATTTGCCATCGAAGGTCGTCTTGAGCAACACAAAGTATATTTTCATCTAGGAATTCAGAGATTTTGACAACAACTTCTTCCATGGGGTAGTCAGTGAGGTAGTCAGAGATGTCTCTTCCTTCCATGGATTTCTGCGTGACGTACACGATATCAAACTCGACTAGGAGCATTAACCATCGGGCCATTCGGCTGGATAAGGCGGGTTTCTCAAGTAGGTACTTGATATGGTCCATTCAGGATACAAGTTTGATGGGGAAGGCGAACATGTAGTGTCGTAACTTTTGGGTGACCCAAACAAGCGCGACGCATGCTTTTTCCAAAGCAGTGTAGTTGACTTCGTACCCGATCAATTTGTGACTGGAGTATTATATGGATATTTCTTTACGGGATTCTTCAAGGTATTAGATTAGCAAAGCCCCAGTTGCAGTGTCGATTATGGTTAGGTATAGGAGAAAGGGGAGACCAGACTGTGGTGGCATGAGTACCGGAGGTTAGGTCAGATATTGTTTGATTTGGTCGAAGGCTTCTTGGCAGGCCTCGTTCCAAACCATGGTTGAATCCTTTCGGAGGAGTTTGAAAATAGGTTCGCAGAAGGAAGTTAGCTGGCTGATGAACCGACTGATGTATTGTAATTTCCCCAGGAAACCAAGGACTTCTTTCTCTGTTCGGGGAGGTGGCATCTCAAGTATGGCTTTCAGTTTGGCGGGATCTGCTTCTATCCCCTTCTCACTGACCATGAATCCCAAGAGTTTTCCCTTTGTAACGCCACAGGCACATTTATGTGGATTGAGTCTCATCTGATACCGTCGCAGTCATTCGAAGAACTTTCGAAGAGCGGTAACATGACCTTCTATAGTTTTGGATTTGATAATCATATCATCCACATAGACCTCGACTTATTTGTGAATCAGATCGTGTAGGATGGTTGTGGTAGCCCTCTGGTAGGTAGTCCCAGAATTCTTGAGACCAAATGGCATAACAGTGTAGCAAAAGGTTCCCCACGGTGTGATGAACGCAGTTTTTTCTTGGTGATCTGGGTGTATGTTGATTTGGTTGTATCCGGCAAACCCATCGACGAATGGCTCGAGAGCATGACTGGATGTGTTGTCCACGATCATGTCGATATTGGGTAACGGATAATCATCCTTTGGAGAGGCTGTTCAAGTCCCGGTAGTCTACACACATTCGAACCTTCCTTCCTGATTTCAGCATAGGCACTATGTTGGCTAGCCATGTAGGATATTCGATCACACGAATGAAGCCCACGTTCAGCTGTTTGACCACTTCTTCTTTGACTTTGAGCGACCATTCGGTACGGAGCTTTCTCAACTTTTGTTTAACCGACTTGTGATTTGGAAGAGTGGGGATCTCATGTTGAGCTATTTCAGGATCAATGTCGGGCATATCGTCATAGGACCACACAAAGACATCCACGAATTCCTTTAGTAATTCTTTGAGTTGTGCGCGCTCATGCTCGTCAAGGGTAGCCTATATCCTAATCTCGCGCAGTTGGCTACTAGAACCGAGGTTAACAATAACAGTTTCTTCTTCATTAACTTGATCGCGGTTATGCTGTTTGTTATTAACCTTATTTAGATCAGTTAAGAATTGTCCATTTGCAAAATCATCATCATCAAAAGTTTGATTAGAATCTAAACAATTAACGTAAGGCACAACAAAATACTCAAAATCTTCATTTATTTCATTGATAGAAAAAATAGCATTGAGAACCTCATCAAAGGAGGTCTCGATTACATTAGAGCAAGGATAGACAACAGAAGAAGAGATGGGGGTAAACGTTGGGGTTAGGTGGGATTTCAATAGGTAGGACTGGCGCAACATGCCAGTTGAGGAGAGGTGTATCAACAACTTTAATCAGGTGGGATGGATCCAGTGATGTAGTGCTTGAATGAACCATGCAGAGTGTCAGCCCCAGTGTCTGTAAGTTAAACGAATCCTCAGAGTCACTTCCCTCAAAATCTTCGGCACCTTTGATGAGTGGTTGTACATGGTGTTGGGAACTTTCGGCCCATGGGTAACTATCTTGGAAAAGATCTCCATTTCAGGCTTCATCTTCTTGTCTGTACTGTCATACCATGGTTCCGAAAAGCCACAAAAGGGGAAGTCTTCGCCTTCTTTGATGAATCGTACATTCAAGTAGTTACCTGGGATAGTCTGGATGCAGCCTAATCGTCTATTTGGTCGAGACCGACGGATCATTCTGAGCTCTTGTTCTGATGGTTGATACCCCAAACCACAAGGAGGGAAAGCTTTTTTCAGTACAATAAGGTCAATTATCCCTTGTTGTATTTGTCCTAGCCCCAGTCCGGGTATGAAGTGCATGTTTCTGAACATCTGAATCACATTGACGTTGTCATGAGGGTCATATTCTAGACAAACCCTTTCTCTGAAATCGTCCCCTGTCGGGAGTAGTAGTGGCTCAACTTGGAATCCTGATAGGAGCATATCATTTGACCCATGCTGTATCTTAAGGATTGGATTGCTGGCACTTTCACCCTCGACATTGCCGTCATCGCCCAAAATGGCGATGACTCATCCGTCGACGAAGAACTTCAATTTCTGATGGAGCGAGGAAGATACACCCTTGATACTGTGGAGCCAAGATCGTCCAAGCAACAGGTTGAAACAAGCTGGGATGTCAATAACTTGGAATTCAACGACAGGGTTTATAGGGCCAATCCCTATTACAAGTTTTATGGATCCCATCACTTCCCGATGGGTATTATCGTAGGCACGTACAACAGAGGAGGTTGGAGCGAGGTCACTTTACTTCGGTCCTAAGCATTTTAAGGTTCTTAATGGGCAGACATTCAAGGCGGATCCATTATCGATAAGAGAGGGTGGTACGATCTTCCCCATAACTTCGACGAAGATGTTGAGTGCATGATTGTGGTTTGGCCCGATTCTGAGGATTTCTTCTTCGAAAAAGGATTGCATTCGGGTAGAGGTCAAGGATCCGACTAAATTTATCGCTTCTTCTGGTGTGGTATAAGGAGGAACTGTGGGTCCAGTGAGCAACTTGATCAAAGCATTTCTGTGCAGCTGGGAAGACATGAAAAGCCTCCATAGAGTGATGTTAGCTTGAGTTTTCTTCAGTTGATCGAGGATCTTTCTTTCCTCGAGGGTCATCTCTGGCATAGGAAGGTTTTCAACACCCTTCCCTTTGTCATTAGATGGCAGTAAGCTTGGGATCTGGTAATGCCTTCCTGATCTGGTAATGTGATTTACTAAAGAGGGGAAGAACATGAACCCTATTTTTTCATCAATCTCGGGTTGTTCTGCCACCTTGTTTATTTCTCCTAGGTGTTCTTCAAATGATAACATCCCACACATGTCGGCTACCGGGCCAGTTTTCTCTGAAGCTTGCTCTTCATTTGAATATTCGAATCTTCCCCCCATTCGGTGGCAACAATTCTGTCTTTCCATGTAAAGTCAATTCATTCCACAACTTCAATGGCTTCTTCATACAGGTCCTCCCATTCTGCGGGGAGATATAAGGGTGAAGTGACCAGGCGCCCTTGTAGCTTCAGAGTATCAAATAACTCAGTTATACAACAATATTGTTGGTTCGCCTGAATAATTCTGCCATGATCTGGACAACATCATCTAAACTGACTTCATCGGTTGGCACCACCCAACTGTCTGACTTTCGAGCCCATTCCTGTGCTTCCAAGAATAGCGTACTGAACCTCTGGCAATCAATGATCATCTGCAAAGGCAGTTTCAACCCGAACTCTAGGAGTTGGTTTAATACTTCTGATAATTCCATACTTCCATTTTCAGAACGGGTACGGACAGCGATGCATGCTCTGGTAAGGAGTGACAGTGCCTGATCAACGAGGCTAGCAGGGTGTAGGAGGAAATATGGGAAAATTTGGAGAGGTTTGGGAGAGTATATGGGTGTGATTTGAGTTGAGGGATCAAATTCTGGGTTCTCTTCTAGGAAGATGGCATTGGTATGATTTGGGAGTGGGTTATGAGTAGTGTTTAGCTTAGGATTGGATGGTGGGGGGATGGTACCCCGGTCAATGAGATATTGGATTATGTTTCGGAGGTGAAAGCATTGGTCGGTGGTATGGCCAGCAGTTTGGTGAAAGGCGCAATGAGCATCGGCCTTGAAGTTTCTTGGGAGTGGATTTGGCAATGGACGGGGATCCAAGGGTTTGATGAGGTTTCGGCTTAACAGGGCTTGATAAAGTTTGGAGAGGGGAACATGGAGCTCAGTGTATTCCTTTCGGACTGGGATAGGGCGGCTTTCTGGTGCCCACGAGGTGGTTGGTTGAGAGATGTTGTTGATGGTTGAGACTGCAGAATTGACATGTTTATCATATTTTCTGGGAGTGAACTGTCCGAACACTTTCTTTGGTTCAACTTTCGTTTTAGCAAGACCTTCCTCGAATTCTACTCCTGCTTCTTTGAAAGCTCGAAAGTGGGGATAGTATTGTCCTCCCATTGTGGCTCGGACGTGGGGTAAGAAGTTCTTCTTCACTATGTTGACTTGTTCTTCCTCGGATGGCCGATTGGTTATGGTGGCTGATTTTTCCCTCCATCGGGCTATGAAGTACTGACTGATTCCCCAGAGTTATGTTTGAGCATCTCTAAATCACGACGGGTGACCTCAAGCTCTTCGTTGTATTTGTACTGCGACATGAATTCTCGGGCTACATCCTCCCAGCTACGGATTCTGGACTCCTCGAGAGACAAAAACCATCAGAGGGCGCTATCCTTCAAAGTTTGCTGAAATAATTGGGCCATCACTTATTTAGAAGCACCTAGGAGAGTCATAGAACGATGATAACTGCGAAGATGAACAACCGAGGGTCCACTTCCTCCGAATTTCTCAATATTTGGCATCTTAAACTTCTCGGGTAACCTCGCTTTGAGATAAGGAGACATGTGGGTGTAGTCCACGTAATTTCCAGAGATTCTGACTTGGTCGAACTTTTTAGTTAGCATCTTGAGATCTTCTTTGACCTTGTTCAACTCTTCCTCTTTTGGATCCATGACCATAGGGAAGTTAGCCCCAGGCTGGGCAAGGTTTGGCATAGGAAGCTGGGCAGGCGACGGGGCATTAGCAGGAAGGGCACGTGGAGCGTGTTGATACTCTTCGGGAACCCAGATAGGCTCGGGTGGACCCATAGCGCGAGGGAATAGGGCCTCGGGCTCTTGAGGAACAGGAACTTGGTTTCGTTGCATCTCACGAACTTCAGTCTGGAGGTTGTCAATCTTGGACACGAGCTGAGCTAAGACTGCCATCAGATCTGGTTGCACAACTGGTACTCGATCTGTGTTCTTTATGGAAAGTGGATGGATTTCGGACTCGAAAGAAGTAGCAGGGGAACGGACGGAACTCCGGGGTGATTTGATTGAAGACCGAAGCCAATAAGGAGCCAGGTCAAGGGTGTGCAATCGACATGAGAAGGCGTAAAGATGGGATTTATATAAAAAAAAGAATGAAAATATTTTTGACATTTTTCTTTTTTTGAGATTGAAAGATAAAATATTTTTGGATCTTTGATAAAGAAAGGAGAAAAGTTTTTGGATTTTCGATAAAGAAAGGCAAAATGTTTTTGGATTTTTGATAAAGAAAGGAGAAATATTTTTGCGAGACGGGTCTCAACATGATTATTATAATTATTATGTTCTTAGTTGTATTAAATTCTCCTAAATGCAAAATGAAATGCCGGACGGGACCCGAGCCTGGAAAAGTTGGGTTTGTAACATATGTAAAGCTATGGCTGGACTTGTAACCAGGCTCACGGGCAGAGTCCTATTTTAAAAATGCGCTAAAATTTGGGAGCAGGCCGACCCGGAATTTTGACTGAGTTTCGGGTCGAAACCGACAATCTAACATGTGTGTCCTAGGCTTGACACCTATATGTGGGTATGCAGTTGGTTGGGTGAATTGGAAAGGGTTCCCCCCTTTGGCGTGACTTCCACGATATACGTCTTGCTTTTGAGGGCAATCGGTACGTGTAGACAAGCCATTTGATATACCTGAGTGTACGTGAATTGCCTCATTATATACCTCGTGGGGACGGTATGTGTGAGAGCGAATTCGATATCCTCGGTAAACGTGAACGGGTTCCCTGCGATATACCTCCCGTCATGACTTCGGTTAAGCGGTACGATGCTGGGGGAACCGTTCGATATACGTTGAAGGTACTTGGCCAATGGAAGGTAAGAGTCATATCGCTTAGGCTAATTGCGCCCTGCCGGACCAGCGCCCATCACGAAGTAACCATCCAGTTACTGGACAAAATTTGGTAAATAACAATGCTCTTTGGTGATGTCATGTGAATCATGCATGATTCTCTCATTAGTATCTTATGATGAGAGTATCTTTCTTGATCATGCCAACAGGGAGCAAAGTACAAGTACTAATAGTATACCAAGTATGGATAAGTTATGTGTGCAACATATGAATATATGTGATCCTAGGTGCACGTGGTGCGAAGTGTACATGGAGAATCTTCTACAAGTGTGTGAATAGAAGCATAAGCATGAGGTACACATGAATAATAAAGGGGAACATGCAAAATAGGGCAATATATAAGAAAATAAAACACCCATGTAAATAGAGTCTAGCCCTCTTAAATAAAAGTTCCCAGCGGAGTCGCCACTGTGACCATCACCGATCCTCGCAGAGAGAGAGAGAATAGGGTATCTTCATGGTGAGAGGATCTTGGTCCCGCGCATCCCTCTCGGGAGCGCTTTGGCCGGCGAGGTGAGAAATGTAGAGAGATGGAGTCGCCAGTCTATTTTACTCAAAACAGACAAAAGAAAGTGGAGCCATCCCGAAGGACAACATTAAAGACATACTGATACATACGATACCAAAATAATTCGAAAAGGGTTCGGAGGCTAAGTTACGAAATGGGAAAGTGTTAGGCACCCATTCCGCCCTTGCGGTCTCTCATGGATTTGTCGTTATTTTTCTCTTTTTCCCTGTGATATGTGTGCATGTGTATATGTAATGGAGATATAAATCCTCGACTTGTATCATCGAAGAGATAAAGCGAGTCATCCGTAGGAATGTTCCTAAAGGTAATATTAGAAAATATGATTTACACGATTATCCTTGCGTTGATCGTTATAATGGAACGATAACGCATATGGAATAATACGCCACTAAGAACAAATATATGTAAATGTAAATATATAGAATCTAAGAGAATTAAGTTAAAGAATTAGAAAAAAATAAAAAATTGGAAAAAAGCAGGACTCGAGTCTCGAGTTTTACCCCTAGACACCTACGTAGCCTATAGAGGAATCAAAGTCCACGTAGTTCGTATACAAAACGAGGGGTGGGGTTATCCCATAAATCCAATCGAGGACTTCTCTTATGTGTGTGTGTGTGTAAAAAGGTGTTTTAGTTGTGAGAAAAGTGTGAGAATTCCCATTTAGAATTTATGAGCAAACCCTATTTTTCTTTTTTTTTTTGGGTTTTATTTATATGAAAAATAAAAGATGTGCAATAATACTAAATAAAAAAGTATATTAGGATATGTGAGATGGAGAGAATAAAAGTGCTAAGTAATAAAACAAGTTAATGCGAACTTAGGAGAATTTGATAAAGTTGGACCTTCTTGAAGACCTTAAGCTTGATCTTGAATATTGGAGAGCAACCCTTGCACTTGGGTGATGATGAAGGGTAGTTAATTCACCAAGTTTGATGGAAAAGATGATGAAAAGTGAGGGTCGGAAAGGGATTTGGATGTAGAAATCACGCTGACTTCGAGGGAGGTTTTCTGAGTTCGCTGGGAGTGATGGATCTCAGATCTTGGGTTCTTTGCAATGAGATCAGGCCCTACTTTTTATAGGCCTAGGGCATTACCGATCGGCATGGGTCTGGTCCTACCAATCGACAGGTGTTTTTAGGCACACTGTCGATATGCAAGATTTTGAACCTGCTGTTTCGCAGTCTCTTTTAGGTTCCTTCGAAAAAATGGTTGTAAAATGCAAACCATTGATCTGAATTGTGCACAGGGCAAACCGATGGAAAGGTACTTCAAAGACCTTCGAAAGTCCTTTGGACTGCTCCCGGGTCCGGGAGTTTTCTTTGGGGAAAATGTGGCTTGGAAACGCTTGTTGGTCCTTTGGACGGGGGATCGTCGGATGCAAACGGATCGTTCGTCCGCATGGTAAGTCAGAATCGCGCACGGGGTAGACCATTGGAAAGGTTATGAGATGTACTTCAACATTACAAAGAGTTTGACTCGGTTTGGGGAGTTGACTTTGGTCAATCGGGGTATGGAAGCATTCGACGACCTTTCGGAGTAAAACAGATCGTTCGTCTGTATCGTAAGTCAAAATCGTGCACGGGGCGGACCGTTGGAAAGGGGTTTCAGCACCCTTTGAAGATTCATTTAGTCTCGATCGAGATGAAGAGTTGACTTTGGTCAAACGAAGCCCGAGACCGTCCAGTGGCCTCCTGATCAAGTTTCGAGGGAAAACGTGTCGTTCGTCCGCACCGTAAGTCAGAATTGCGCACGGGGCAGACCGTTGGAAAGCGGTTTTATCACCCTTTTTAAAATTCATTCAGTATCGATCAAGCTGAAGAGTTTGAATTTTGGTCAAATGGAGCCTGGGAGTGCCCGATGGCCTCTAGGTAAGTATTCAGAACATGACCTAGGTTTGTAGTGCTTAAGGGAGGTGCTAGGGACCTAAGGAGAGGTTAGGGGGTGGTAGAATGGGGTGTCTATAGTTAATATGTGGGATAGTCCGCACAAGAACAATAATATATATATATATATATATATATATATATATATATGTGTGTGTGTGTGTGTGTGTGCGCGTGCGCGCGTGTATGATAGTTATTTTTAGAAGAGCGGGGCTCTAGTTTTCGAATCATGACTGACTTTCTTTGATTTTTTTCTTTCAAGGAAAGTTTGACTTGAAAGTTTCTTTACTTATAAACTATTCATATCTTC
Organism: Sambucus nigra; assembly: GCA_949130495.1. Taxonomy (NCBI): domain Eukaryota; kingdom Viridiplantae; phylum Streptophyta; class Magnoliopsida; order Dipsacales; family Adoxaceae; genus Sambucus; species Sambucus nigra. Next base: position 790,981,950 of record OX422208.1, on the reverse strand, counting down.
ATTTTTTAATTTTATTTTTCCAAAACAAAAGTTTACAAGAGCTTCCATTTTAGTAGTTTTGATAGTGTGCTACTACTACTACTACTACTACTACCTATAAACCATTCATATTGCAACGACCCATTTTGTAGGACAATATGGTCCTCCTGCTGCATTTCATATTTTTTCTACTGCTCCTCTTTGAGCATTTATAACGTCCTATTATTTATTTATTGAGTATTTCTTATTCAACAAGTAAAACTAGAAACAATCACATGATGTAAATTATATTTTAACATGAATAAGAATTATACATATAACAATAATTAATTCTTATTAGATCTTCAATACATCATGCAATCACCACTTTAATTTAACTTACAAACTTTATGTAAAATTACCTTTCTCCCTTGAGGTTTGATTCGTTTGTTGAAGTTGATGTACCTCAAGAACAACTTCCAAACTTGTAGCTCTTCCTCCTTTAAGCTCCAGAAAATGCTCTTAGAAAATTGCCAGAATGCTGATTTATGGAAAAATTTGGAAAATAGGTTTTTTCCTTCCTAGCCCAGATATATTATGTGTGTTATTGTGTACCAATTGGTGGAGAAATGGTTCATTATATATAGAGTTAAAGGGGATCCCAAATTCCCTTTAAACTCATCATCTACCATCTACTAAAGTAGCTAAAGGGTCTCACAAATATACCAAAAGTCATGTGACCTTTGGAATAATAAGTTTCTAAGATTAATTCATTAATTTAAGCAAATTCGTCCCCTTATTTGAAACACACTAATTCTGTAGAAATATTTTATTTAATTAATAATTACAAAATTTGGCCAAATTTTGTAATTAAGAAAAAATTAAATAATAATTCTAACATTTTCCCACTTGGTTCTAATAAGGTTATACATAACGAATTGATTAACAGAAATTGCAAAGTATCTTAGAACAACATCAATCACCTTAACTAAATACTTCATTAGTGTGAGTCATGCGCTTCCACACTAATTCAAGAGCATGGTTCCTTCCATGTACCACGGGCCAATGTCATACTTAATAAGAATAAATATGTGAGTTATCATAATGATCTTATATTGTCTTTATGAAAGACTATTTCTGCCACATTTAGTCATTTACATGCATGTATGTAATTAAGACATACATTTGGAATTCAGAAACTCTTTATTGATATAAGAAGTTGTGTCAAATAATTAAGCAAGTAGTAATTACACAATTAACTCGAGACCCATCTCTTTAGTATGTTGCAAAAATATCTTTGAAGATAGCCCTTTTGTTAAAGGATTAGCTATGTTAACAGTATTACTAATGTGTTCAATTGACACAATTTGTTTTTGAACTTCATCTTTGACAGATAAATACTTCATCTCAATATGCTTAGCTACTTTAGAATATCTACCATTCTTTGAAAATAAGACTGCTGTGACATTATCACAATAAATCTTCATCAGCTTACATACTGAACCCATAATACTAAGTCTTGAAATAAAATTTTGCAGCCATAACCCATGATTTGTAGCTTCAAAATAAGCCACAAATTCAGCCTCCATAGTTGAAGAAGCGATGCCACTCTGTTTAGCACTTTTTCATGAAATGGCCCCTCCTGCCAAAAGGTAAACATAACCCGAAGTGATTTTTTTTCTATCAAGGCATCTTCCAAAATCTGAGTCTGAATAACCAATAACCATAAGATGATTGTTTCTCCTATAAGTGAGCATGTAGTCTTTGGTTCCTTGTAAGTACCTTAACACCTTCTTTGCAGCCTTCCAGTGGATGTCACCGAGTACTTTTATATTTGCCCATCATCCCAACGACAAAACTAATATTCGATCGAGTACAAACATGTGCATATAATAAACTCCCTACAAAAGAAGCATATGGCACACCTTCCATGTGATCCCTTTCCAATTTAGTTTGGGGACATTGACTTAAGCTGAATTTTCCTCCTTTCAGAATTGGAATATTAATGGAATTACAATTTTGCATGCCAAAACTTTGTAAAACTTTGTTAATGTAAGCCTTCTGAGAGAATCCTATCAATGGTAACACCCTCCTAATTAAATACCAGTTGATAAGTCCTTTATTAAATAAAAATCAAGGTGAACGGTGTGGTTCATTATTAGCATCACTGTCGAAAACAATTTCCGTTTTTAATCACCCAAAAAATTAAGCTAAGTGTCAAAACAATTTAAATGCCTTCATTTATATAATTCCGTAGTAAAAACCTTTTTAAACATAAACTAATTTATGAATAATACAAATGATAAAAATACCAATCATCCAACGAACCATGCCAAATAGATTACTAAAATCCCAATAATTAACCACAATCCAGAGATAATGTGAGAGATTAAATAATCCCAAATGAAAACAGAGTACTGAAATGATAGAATTATGAAATCCCTATCAATTCTAAACAAGTCTGGAAATGGGCGACACATTCCCTAACTAAAAGAGCTAAACAAAAGTCTGAGGAACCAAAGGAGGAAGCGTCTACTTCAATGACCTGTAACTCCCACACAAGCTGCAACACGTCCAGTTAAATGATTCAACACCTGACGCCCTTGTGGCTAATCATCTGTAGTGTGTGTATATATATATATATATACAAGAGAAAGGAAACATGACAGGAAACGGGTCAGAGCCCGAGTGTAAAACAGTTTTTAAAATAGTCTACCAAGTATTTAAAATGCTTACCTGCTGATATAATCACCATGTTAGTACGTGACACTCTCTTGAGAATGCTCACCTCTCATCTAGTGTGCACGCCTACCGTACTACTAAATGTCGCATAAGTCTATCTAACTCCTTTCCCATAAATTTTATTTTCGAGAATTCACAAGGCTATGATTTTAGTTTAGAGATTAATATCTTAATGATTTCTTACATTACTTGTGTATTCCTCCATACTGTTATAAAATTCCCGAACACTTAATATACTTTAGGAGCATTTATTCCATATTTATCTACTTATACGCAAAGTAGAAGAATTTCATATATTCGTATATATATAAATCACTCGTATAATATATATACTATCGGCACCCCACATAAAATCTATGGTGCTGGCATACTCTGCTATCAAGTCCCCGTATCTCTCGTACTAAGGGAAATACTAGTCGAGAATCACTCTCGAATTGTAATAACACAATACACACAAAATGGAGGCGAAGCATAGTTCCAAGTCACTAAGAGGTCAATACATACCCCTCACGTCTCTTAGGACCGTATGACTATCATTATCAGATAGCCTGTACCAAGGAATCCTATGTTCTAGGGTACAAGTCAATATCCCCCATAAAGGTCCCATCGAGATAAGACTGTCCCGGCGCGACAACCTCCGTGATAGCAAGTAGCACGGGTATGATTATTCAAAAATATAATATTTAGTATCAGCACACAGTCATACTGCCATACATATAAATATTCATATTTTCCAATTAGATTCGCCCACGACCCATAATAATATTATTAACCGTACTTAGTACAATCTTACCCAATTATTATGTATAAGGGATTCATCTCTTTTATTCTCAATTACAATCATTTCATAATTACTTCTCATTCCTCGAAGCATTATCCCTTACTAAAGATGAACTCAGTAGGTACACCCACTCTAACATACTGGTCTAAGTTATTCACAAGTCTCTCAATTCCTTAGTGAACGTATGCACAATTTCCAATGTGTGATGAAACCCCCCGTTAACCCACGATTTCATCCCATATAAAATTTCACTCAACGGAATCTCCTTAGAACCTACTGGTTTTCTTCATGACCCATTATATTCTTTAAATGATATTCAAGGGTTTCTACGCATTTTATTCGAATTAAACAAAAAGGGGAAAAACATGCAGTTTCCAGGAGGCGTCGATCGATCGAACATGTATTCCGAATTCTGCCATTGTTAACTACGAGTTTCCTTCATAAAATTCCACCAAAACTCCATAATTGAGTCCTAAACTCCCAATCAATTGAACTAATGGTTATATTAACCTCCCTACATGATTTTCGGTGTAAAACATGTACTAATTTCATTAAAAGTATAGGATTAATGGCCCAAATTCCTAATATTTACCAAGAACCCTAGTTTCATTAAAATCTCCAATCTTCTAATTCTTTTTCCAGATTTCTTTCTTTTAAACCATTATAATTTCGTGGGTAATCCTATACATATGATAAGTTTTCCGGATTTCATGTATTACTCCTACAACATGTGATTCAAATCTTCTAATTCGTGGAATTCTTCAATAAATCATATTTTTATCAATCATATTCTAACATGGGTGAAATATCAACTAAAAAAATAGCAAGATATATACTTGCTTGGGATTCGAAGGTCTGATCTGTTGGTGATAAAGATATGGCTACGTTCCTCATCTTACGATCTATGCCCCAGTGGTGTTAATCTTGAAAAAGGTGTTACGGTTTGTGATCAAGTCTTGAAGAGCTCTCTACCTTTCTTCTCTAATGGCCGTTCTATGTTTCTTTGATTGTTTACCCTAAAAGCTTAATTCTAATAGCTGATATAAGTTAGGAAAATTAGTGGGTTTAATGATCCAAAAATACAGAATGACTATATGAAAGAGTTGGCGCTTGCGTTCAATTAAGAAATAATATAATAAATACCAATTTTACCCATATTAACCCTAAGCATGCAACTAGGTGTGATTGAAACAATATGAAGTCATGCACAAGATATTCAACACACAAAGTTAAGGAAAAATCCCCCACAGGGGCAAAACCTTTTGTATATCACTATAATTTGTAAGAGAAACGGCTTACAATCGGATTACACTGAAATACAAGTTTTTGACTAAGAATTACCCTCGGGTATCGGATTCTGTAGTCGCGGCTGGAAGAAACCCTTTTCAGTAGGGCTGGCGGCTGGAACTATCCCTGTCCAGTAGGGCTGCAATGAAGAGGAAGAAGCGGTCCACTTCACAAAGGGTTGAACATCAAAGGTGTTCTTGGGTTACCAAATTTGACTCACAAATGTATGGAATTTGTGTGAATCAAGGGTATGAATCAATGGACTCAAATACCATGAAGACTTAAGAGTTATGGAACTCAGAAAATCGTGTGTAAGTCTTATCAAACCACTTCCCCGTAGTGGGATTAAATAGAACCTGTTTCGCCGAGAAAATCTGATACACGATCTGGGAAATTCTATCCAGGGCGGACCGGTCCGGGCCTTAGGCGGATCGGTTCGATGCGGATCGGTTCGTTTTATTTGAAGCAGATTCGGTTCTCATTCGATCCGGGGCTCTCTGGACTTATGCAAGGCGGATCGGTCCGGGTCTCAGCGGATCGGTCCGATGCGGATCGGTTCTTTTTAAATAGGGGCGGACCGGTCCGGTATTCTGGATTTCTGATTCCTTCCTTTCTTTTGATTTTCGGATTCCGTTGATGATGAATGGACTTTGAATCTTTGCAACGGTGTTACGGCTAATGACATATATAACTACGTTGGACAAAAATGTCCTTACAAATCTCCCCCTATGTCTATGCCGGAACAAACATAAAAAATCCGAATTATCTATAATCACAATGCCTATACAAATCTACCCTTCCATGAACCCAAAAACTGAAAGTGGTACAAATGAATAAGGCTGCATCGTTTGTTCTTCGAATCTTCAGAAATCTCACCACTTTTCTCATCAGGGTGTGCATCATGGGATTATCAAGGATGTACCTACACACATGAGACAAAGCAAATACCAAGTGACATATCGAGTTTGAAATGAGATAAACATAAGCATATATACCAATTCTCAGAATTCCAAAACTCCCCCATAATCAGATAATTCATTCTCCCCCTTTTTATGATGTCCCCAAATAGACAAATGAGAGAAATAAATCAAGCAATCAAGTACCGGGGTGACACAAGGCATAAAATCACACCATGAATGAACATAAAACAACCAAGTCGGTGATAGCGTAAAAGAATGGGTGTGAACAAAATTCGATAGGAAAATCAAAGCATACAAACATAACATATGTGCACGATGAATATTGGATATTCCTAACGAATGAACTCAAATGCTTCCTTTGGTGTAAAAGATTGGAAATATACGACATTGACTATATCAAATCTACAAATCAAAGCTCAAAGTGATTTCTACACCAATAACGTCCAAAATGATTTTCATGCTTTTTCAGGACTTTCAAGGAAGTGCAAACCCGTTTTTCAATCTCCAACCAAACTCCCTCAGATTTATATTGAATGGAGGTATACTAAATTCTCAAACTTTGGAGAATTGATGATGAAACCTAAATGGCCCATAATTGGCATGAATTCCTTTTTATTGCCATTCAATTTTTTCGGGCTCTTTTAATCTCTTAGGACCTCGGATATAACAATTCCTCCATTTTTTAGGTCCTTTTTAACGGTGGCTTTTGCGCAAAGGATAAAAATCAACTTTCGCAGCCCCTCCCCGTTATGTAAATTATCACACAGTCTCATCAAAACGGTTTTAACATGCAATCCAATCTTGTCAAGTTTTATTGCATTTTATACATTGTATAGACAGGATTGAGATGGAAACACTCAAGCCAACATGAGATTGACAAGTGCAACAGTCAAATATAGCCGTGCAAGTGTGCAATAAAGGATATAGGAGTCAAGCATGTAGGAAATATCACTAATTACATCTCAAGAACTCCAATCAATGTTAAGCACATGGATGAAATGATGTAGCCTCTCAAATCTCTATCAAACAGTCACATGGATATATGGAATGAAGTTGTGACTTGGCTATCTTAAATGCTCATCCATAAAAGGCAAATCTCTTTTTGGTCTTTATCAAAATTTTTTTTATCAAAGTAAAATCTTTTTGTGCTTTTCTCAAAATTTTTCTTAAAGGAAAATCTTTTTGTATTTTTTTTTTTTTTAAAGAAAATGAAAAACTAACTAATGATACATGCTAGCAATAGGTTTAAAAAGATGACATGATAAACAACCTATGCTAGCAATCAAGACTAGATCTCAACCGGGAGTAACGGTGGAGTTTTCTAAAGATGGTGACATCTTTTGAACCAACTCCACTAGATCATGTGTAGTCTTGATCAAAAACTTCACTTGCTCGCGAATATGCGCAAACTCTCTATCAAAATGAGCAGGCAAAGAATCATGAGTGGGTGCATGTGCATGAATGTGTGAAGTGGCATGATGTGGCACAAAACCCAACTTAGAACAGAATTCCCTAAGATGACCTCGCTTCTTGCAGTATGAGCAAACATAAACCGGTCTAGGAAGCAATTTGTCAACAATTTTGGGAAGAACATTCCTAGACGGACACCCATGGGACTCACTCACCACGGTGGATATAGGCACGGGAGCAGTCTCTAATGTGACTTGGACCTCCTGTGCTTATTTGAGGTCATCCTCGAGATGGGATACACGTGTCGTCAGACTAGACACCGTGTTGGACAGGTCACCTTTTTCTCTTTTTAGCTCATCACATTCTACCTTTAACTCACGAATTCGAAGACCTAGGATCCTATTTGACCTTTTTGTTTCCATGGTCTCGATGAACAACTTTCTAAAGGCATTTTGGATCAACCTATCATCACCATTCTCATCCTCACTATCGCTTGGAGAAGTGGGCATGGCAATCTTCTTGTGCTCTCTCCTACGAATAGTGGGACACTCAAATTTCTTGTGCCCTATCCCATCGCACTCAAAACACCTTATCTCTCCAATTTTTTTCTCTCTCTCCTCAAATTCTTTCTCTAAGGCGGTGATCCTAAGAACTAATGCTTTGTAACACCTCTTGGTTTCAAGAAACTCAGAATTTAACTCAGCGTATGTATGTTGAAGATCACTCTCACTCTCACTTCCTTCGCTCTCACTGTTGTGGAATCCATGTGAAGGAGCATCCTCATAGTCGCGAGAAGCATTGGAGGTGCTCACATGACTTGCCATGAACGCGGTGAAGTTACGCTCATGCGGTGACTTATCTCCACAGTCCACCGACTCGACATCACTGTCATCACTAAGGGTAGTATTCAGGACAGCTTTCCCTTTCTCTCTATTCAGACGATTGGCACACTCAAACGCTCTATGACCCCTACCATCACATTCAAAACATCTCTCACTGTCTTTCTTAGGAGGGTCTTTGGAATCTTTCTCATTTTCCTTTTCAGAAGAATTTTTCTCAACATTCTTTTTATCATTGAAATTTCCACTTTTCTTGAATTTGAGAATTCTTTTGAAATTTTTTGCAAACAGGGCCAAGTCATCTAAGTCAAAATCACATTCAGACTTGGATTCAAAAACTTTTTCTTTCTTTTTCTGAAAATGAGTCTTTAAAGCAATCCCATTATCCTTAGCCTTAATGGTTTTGGGAAACATGTCAATCTCATAGGTTTGAAGATCTCCTACAAGTTCTTCCAACTTAAGTGATTTCAAATTTCCCAAAGAGTTCAAAACAGTGACTTTAGGAATAAAGCGTTTTGGGAGAGATCTCAAAATCTTTTTAATGATACGCGTGTTATCAATTACCTCACCCAAATTAAAACTAGTGTTAACGATGTCCGACAAGCGTGCAAAAAACTCATCAAAACAATCGGACTCAGACATGGTGATAGTCTCAAATTGGGTGGCCAAATTTTGTAATTTAGACTCTTTAACAGCGTTCGTACCCTCATGGGTAAGTTGCAAAACATCCCATGCCTCCTTTGACGTGGTGCACGTCATTATGCGTTTGAACTCATCAGGTGTGACAGACCCAAAAATAGCACTCAATCCCTTAGAATTAAAGGAAGACCATCTAAATTCATCATCGGTCCACGTCGTGACAGGTTTCAAATTTGTCACGTTATCAACAGTCACGGTGGGAGGAGTCCACCCTCGTTCAACCAAAATCCAGACACGTTCGTCAATGGCTTTTAAAGCCGACCTCATACGGGCTTTCCAATAGGCATAATTTGACCCGTCAAAAATAGGCATTTTATAATATGACTTCTCCATTTGAACACGCTCTTTTCAAAAATCAATTTATTTCAGAAATTGATATCTTTAGAAAATTTTTTGCGGAAAATAGGAATACGCGATAGATTAGCGTAACCTGCTCTGATACCAATTTGAAAGAGTTGGCGCTTGCGTTCAATTAAGAAATAATATAATAAATACCAATTTTACCCAAATTAACCCTAAGCATGCAACTAGGTGTGATTGAAACAATATGAAGTCATGCACAAGATATTCAACACACAAAGTTAAGGAAAAATCCCCCACAGGGGCAAAACCTTTTGTATATCACTATAATTTGTAAAAGAAACGGCTTACAATCGGATTACACTGAAATACAAGTTTTTGACTAAGAATTACCCTCGGGTATCGGATTCTGTAGTCGCGGCTGGAAGAAACCCTTTCCAGTAGGGCTGGCGGCTGGAACTATCCCTGTCCAGTAGGGCTGCAATGAAGAGGAAGAAGCGGTCCACTTCACAAAGGGTTGAACATCAAAGGTGTTCTTGGGTTACCAAATTTGACTCACAAATGTATGGAATTTGTGTGAATCAAGGGTATGAATCAATGGACTCAAATACCATGAAGACTTAAGAGTTATGGAACTCAGAAAATCGTGTGTAAGTCTTATCAAACCACTTCCCCGTAGTGGGATTAAATAGAACCTCTTTCGCCGAGAAAATCTGATACACGATCTGGGAAATTCTATCCAGGGCGGACCGGTCCGGGCCTTAGGCGGATCGGTCCGATGCGGATCGGTTCGTTTTATTTGAAGAAGATTCGGTTCTCATTCGATCCGGGGCTCTCTGGACTTATGCAAGGCGGATCGGTCCGGGTCTCAGCGGATCGGTCCGATGCGGATCGATTCTTTTTAAATAGGGGCGGACCGGTCCGGTATTCTGGATTTCTGATTCCTTCCTTTCTTTTGATTTTCGGATTCCGTTGATGATGAATGGACTTTGAATCTTTGCAACGGTGTTACGGCTAATGACATATATAACTACGTTGGACAAAAATGTCCTTACACTATAATACCCTCCCGGGATGCAAGTTAGGCCTAAAAACGCCCCGAGACCCAAACTAAACCCCCGGGTACACTTTTCTGACTATCTGGACCCTTCCGGACACGTTGACGCACTCAAAATGATTATACGGGCGACTTATAATTTATTCACTTTTTATAATAATAATTTAGTCCCGACACAACACAGGCGCGTCCCGACTTAATTTTTATAATTGTTATATTATTCACTAATGACAATTTTAATAAATTCAATTATACATATTACTTTACTCATTAAGTAGTATTTAAAAAATTCCCAATAATTACTAACTCTCGTCACGCTAGTAAATATTTAAAATAAATTTTTGGATTAATATTAAATTAATAACTCGATTAAATTTAATAAATCCCCAATTTTAATAGCCATAAAAATACGGTGTATTACATACTTCCCACCTAATAACGGAATTTCGTCCCGAAATTCGGAAAATAAGTCATACCTGATAAAAATAGATCTGGATAATTTTCGCGCATATCTGCCTCGCACTCCCAAGTGGACTCCTCCACATTATAATGCTCCCACTGAACCCGTACAAGTGGAACTACCTTCGACCTTAATTTCCTCTCGCTATGGTATAGGATAGCCACTGGTCTCTCTTCATAGGAACTGTCGTGCTGTAAGTCAATCTCCTCTATCGCGATGTGAGTGTGGGGCATATCATCCCGAAGATATCATCTCAACGACGAGATGTGGAATACATCGTAAATGCGGTGCAAGTGCTCTGGCAACCCCAATCTTTATGCCACCGTCCCAATCCTCTCGATAATGGGAAATGGTCCCACATTGTTCGGAGCCAACTTCCCCTTCTTTCCGAATCTCATTACTCCTTTCATAGGAGACACACGTAGTAATACTTGGTCCTCCACGCTAAACTCTCGAAAGGAACGCTTTGCATCGGCGTAGATTTTCTGCCGGTTCGGGGCTACCCAAATGCGACTCCTGATAATCTCAATCCTAGCTGACGTCTCCTGAATTACCTCTGGTCCGAGCAACTTGTTGTCCCCCACTTCTAGCCAACAAGCGGGAGAACAACAAGATCTTCCATACAAAGCCTAAAATGGGGCCATGCCGATCGTGAACTGATAGGAGTTATTATAAGAGAACTCCACCAGTGGAAGATACGACTCCCAACCTCCTCCGAAGTCAAGGACACACATGCGTATCATATCCTCCTGCATCTGATTGGTACGTTCTGTCTGTCCATCCGTCTGTGGGTGATAAGCTGAACTCAATCTCAACTATGTACCCATGGCCTCTTGAAAGCTCTCCCAGAAGTGCGACACAAAAATCTTGTCTCTATTAGACACAATATGCAAAGGCACCCCGTGTAGCCTAACTATCTCGACAATAAATAGCTGTGCATACTGGCCCGTGGTGTAGTCTGGCCGTATTGACAGAAAATGAACTACCTTGATCAACCGATCCACTATAAACCATATGTAATCGTGACCCCGCTGTGATGTAGGCAACCCAGTAATGAAGTCCATGGAAATACTTTCTCATTTCCATGTAGGTATCTCCAACGACTTAAGTAACCCTGGCGATTTCTGGTGGTTCACCTTTACCATCTGATAGGTAGAACATTTGGACACGCACTCTGCAATGTCCTTCTTCATCCCACTCCACCAGTACTGCCAACTCATATCTTGGTACATCTTATCCCCTTCGGGATGTACCGTAAATATAGACCCGTGTGACTGTGTCATCAATGCATGATGTAAGTCTTCTCCCCCCGGGACCACCAATCTCCCATTAAGCCTCAAACCCCCATCAGAACTCATTGAATAGGACTCAACACCCTCAGCTAAGAGCCGTACAATCTGCTCCTGGAAAAACGTATCCGCTGCTTGTGCCTGTATTACTCTCGTAACAATATCGGGTGTGACTGACATAACAGATATGAAGTAACGGGCTACCACGTCCTGATGACCTAACTCTTTCCATTTCACTCTCCATACTTCCATGATGTCACGTATCGGTCTACGACTTAACGCATCAGCAACCACGCTAGCCTTCCCCGAATGGTACTGTATCTCGAACTGGTAGTTTTTCACAAACTCTAGCCACATGCGCTGATGCATGTTCAATTCTCGTTGAGTGAAAAAGTATTGCAGTGACTTGTGGTCTGTGGACAAGCGAAACTTCTCCCCCAGCAAGTAATGCCTCCAAATCCTCAATGCAAACACGATGGCTGCTAGTTCCAAGTCATGGGCGGGGTAATTCCTTTCACGAGTCTTAAGCTTGCGGGAGGCATAAGCTATAGCTTCCTCTTCCTACTGAAGTACTCCACCAAGTCCCTGTAAAGAGGCATCAGTATACACCAGGTACTCCACTCCTGGCCTGGGAAAAGCAAGAACTGGCACCGAAGTCAACTTATCTTTTATCTCATCAAAAGCCAATTGACAAGCGTCATCCCATACATAAGGCACTCCCTTACGAGTCAGATTCGTTAGCGGACCCGCTATCTTCGAAAAGCCTCGAATGAATCACCTGTAGTACCCAGCTAACCCCAAGAAACTATACACATCTGTCTGTGTCGTGGGCTGTCCCCACTTCCTCACTGCCGACACGTTGCTCGGTTCAACCGATATCCCCAATTCTGACACAACGTGCCCCCAAAACTGCACTTCCTGTACCAGAATATGTACTTCTCATAATTAGCATACAGTTGATGCTCTCGTAGAGTCTGAAAAACCTGTCTCAAGTGCTCAGGATGCTCCTCCTCAGTCTGTGAGTAAATCAGGATGTCATCTATGAAGACAATGAAAAACTGATCCAAGAACTCTCTGAACACTCGGTTCATCAAGTCCATGAATATGGATGGAGCATTTGTCAGCCCAAACAACATGACTCTGAACTCATAGGACCCATATATCATCAAGAAATTAGTCTTCGACACATGCTGCTCCCTAATCCGTAGCTGATGGTATCCTGATCTCAAATATATCTTCGAAAAGAAGGCTACTCCTCTCAGCTGGTCAAACAGGTCATCGATTCGAGGTAACGGATATTTATTCCGTATCGTGACCTTGTTCAACTCCCGGTAATCCATGCATAACCTTAGTGAACCATCTCTCTTCTTTATAAAAAACACCGGAGCGCCCCAAGGCGAGGTGCTCCTACGAATTAAGCCCTGACCTAACAGCTTCTCTATCTGATCCCGTAACTCCCTTATTTCTACTGGAGCCATATGATACGGTGCATATGCTATCGGTCGAATGCCCGACATCAAGTCTATGATAAAGTCTATCTCTCGACTGGGGGGTAGGCCCGGTATCTCTTGGAATACATCCAAAAACTCACGAACAATTGGAATCGAATCCAGGGGAATCACAATCTCCTTAGAGGTATCCTCCTCTATGTAATACAAATGGGTGGAAGATCCTCCCTCTGGGTGAGGCATCGCCACCACAAACATCTCCTGACCCGGAATGGCAAAGATAATACTCCTACCAAAATAATCTATCACGGCTTTATACGCAACGAGCCAATCCATGCCAATAATGGCGTCGTGCTCATGCATATCTAATACTATCATGTCCATAGGTAAAATAAAACTACCAATATCTATACCTACACCCTGGCATATAAAGAAAATTAAGGACCCATTCCCTCTACACATGTCACTGTACTCTTTACCGTGTCTAATAACCCTAAGGCCCATGAAAAATGAGTAGCTATAAAGCAGTACGATGCCCCAGTATCAAATAAAACTCGACCCATAGTGCCATGGATAGGAAACATACCCTCGATCGCGGGTGGCGCCTGAGGTGCTGCTACCTGGTGGACATTATAGACACATCTATACTGCAATTGCCCCTGCTGAACTGGGGCTGCTAGGATGGTTGGTAGGGCTAGCCTCTGAGCTGGCACTGGGAGGGCGGCTGGAAAGAGTGGCCTCTGCGGCTCATTACGGGCACCCTGCTACTGTGGGGCCCTATCCCCCTCTGGGAAATCCTGACGCCTATGGCCATTCTTGCCGCATCCAAAACATCTGCCCCTGAAGTTTCCTCCCCTCCGTCCCTGCTGACCACGGCCCTGTTAGCCGTTACCACCCTGCCACTGGCCCTACTAAAAATGCAGTTGTCCCTGATGGCCCTGCTGCCGACTCTTCTGCTGGCGGTGTTGGCCCTACTTGCCATGCTAACTGGATTGGCCCTGTCTATAGCCCCCAAATCCCTGCTTGGAATTACCGGATCAGAATTTCTTGGTAGAGTCCCTCGATGGGAACTCTGTTCACTATGACGCGTCTGCCCTTGGGTTGCTGGTTCCCCACTAGTACTATTGCCCCCCCTGTCCTGCCCTGCTGGCTGGACTCCCCTGCTTGTTTGCTCCCTTGATGATGAAAGCGGTGATCCTGACAGTGCAACAGAGCGACGCTAAGTACATCAGTGTAAGTACCCAATGATAGATTACCTATGAGGTGTTGACGAATCCTCCCGGCCAATCCATCTTGACACAATAATATCTTGTTCTCCTCAGTGGGTGCTTCATCCGGCACTATAGTGAGAAGTATAGTGAACTCCTCCTCATACTCAGCAACGGTCATACTCTCCTGCTTGAGATTCAGTAACCTCCGCCTCATCTCAGTCTGCACGGCGGATAGGAAATACTTGCAGTCAAATCGCGCCCAAAATGACTGACTCGATGTGCTATCCCTCTCCTCCAAGGTGGTGGTTGACTCCCACCACTGCAGAACGGCCCCCACTAGCTTGAAGGAAGCCACTAACTGTTTCTGCACATCAGTGCACTCATACATGCGCAGATGCCTCTGGATATCCTTCTTCCATGAGCTGACGATCACGATGTTCGATCTACCCGAGAACTCCGGGGGATGCGCCTTCTGAAAGGCATCCCTAACCCTCTCCCATGAAGTGGGAAGCTGTGCTGGTACCGTCACTATTGCCTGAACATGGGGTGGAGCCTGCTGTACCACTGCTAATGCGGCATTCACCGCCTGAGCAATAGTGGCGGCTATTTCAGTTGCATTCATCATTACCCGAGCCGGAGATGCTGGTTGTTCGGGTTGGGCATTCCTGTCTCGAGGTGCGCATCTCGGAGGAATCTGAAACGAGAAGGAAGTTTATTAGTCTAAAGTTATTATTAAATCTCAAATAGATGAAGACGTAAGTGTAAATACAAGAATACAACAGTCCTAAAAATAAGGCTCTAAATCAAATACGCTAAGCTGAAAGTGAAATAAGACGTACATATCCTAAAGGACACTAGAACCTGATGCTCTGATACCACCTGTAAAATCCCGCTTAATTAAATACCGGGTGATCAATCATTTATTAAATAAAAATCAAGGTGAACGGTGTGTTTCATTCTTAGCATCACTGTCGAAAACAATTTTCGTTTTTAATCACCCTAAATAATTAAGTTAAGTGTCAAAACAATTTAAATGACTTCATTTATATAATTTCGTAGTAAAAACCCTTTTAAACATAAAAGAATTTATGAATAATACAAATGATAAATATACCAATCATCCAACGAAGTATGCCAAATAGATTACTCAAATCCAAATAATTAACCACAATCCACAGATAATGTGAGAGATAAAATAATCCCAAATGAAAACAGAGTACTGAAATGATAGAATTATGAAATACCTATCAAGTCTAAACAAGTCTGGAAATGGGCGACACATGCCCTAACTAAAAGAGCTAAACAGAAGTCTGAGGAGCCAAAGGAGGAAGTGTCTACTGCAATGACCTGCAACTTCCACACAAGCTGCAGCACGTCCAGTCAAATGATTCTACACCAGACTCCCCTGTGGCCGAGCACCTGTCATACATATATATACAAGAGAAGGAAAAATGACAGGAAACGGGTTAGAGCCCGAGTGTAAAATAGTTTAGCAAGTATTTAAAATGCTTACCTGCTGATATAACCATCTTGTTAGTACGCGACATTCTCTTGAGAATTCTTACCTCTCATCTAGTGTGCACGCCTATCGTACTAATAAATGTCACATAAGTCTATCTAACTCCTTTCCCATAAATTTTATTTCCGAGAAGTCACAAGCCTATGATTTTAGTTTAGAGATTAATCTCTTAATGATTTCTTACATTACTTGTGTATTCCTCCATACTATTATAAAATTCCCTAACACTTAATATAATTTAGGAGCATTTATTCCATATTTATCTACTTATACGCATAGTAGAAGAATTTCATATATTCGTATATATATAAATAACCCGTATAATATATATACTATCGACACCCCACATAAAATCTATGGTGCTAGCATACTCTGCTACCAAGTACCTGTATATCTCATACTAAGGGAAATACTAGTCCAGAATCACTCTCGAACTGTATTAACACAATACACCCAAAATGGAGGCGAAGCATAGTTCCAAGTCACTAAGAGGTCAGTACATACCCCTCACGTCTCTTAGGACCGTCTGACTATCATTGTCAGATAGCCTGTACCAAGGAATCCTATGTTATAGGGTACAAGTCAATATCCCCCGTAAAGCTCTCATCGAGATAAGAGTGTCCCGACGCGACAACCTCCGTGATAGCAAGTAGCGCGGTTATGATTATTCACAAATATAGTATTTAGTATCAGCACATAGTCATACTGCCATACATATAAATATTCACATTTTCCAATTAGGTTCGCCCACGACCCATAATAATATTATTAACCGTACTTAGTACAATCTTACCCAATTATTATGTATAAGGGATTCATCTCTTTTATTCTCAATTATAATCATTTCATAATTACTTCTCATTCCTCGAAGCATTCTCTCTTACTAAAGATGAACTCAATAGGTACACCCTTTCTAATATACTGGTTTAAGTTATTCACAAGTCTCTCAATTCCTTAGTGAACGTACGCAAAATTTCCAATATGTGACGAAACCCCCCGTTAATCCACGATTTCATCCCATATAAAATTTCCCTCAACGGAATCCCCTTAGACCCTACTGGTCTTCTTCATGACCCATTATATTATTTAAATGATATTCAAGGGTTCCTACGCATTTTATCCGAATTAAACAAAAAGGGGAAAAACATGCAGTTTCCAGGAGGGTTCGATCGATCAATGAAAGGAGTCGATCGATTGATTGAACAAGTATTCCGAATTTTGCCATTGTTAACGACGGGTTTCCTTCATCAAATTCAACCAAAACTCCATAATTGAGTCCCAAACTCCCAATCAATTGAACTAATGGTTATATTAACCTACCTACATGATTTCCTACGTAAAGCATGTATGAATTTCATCAAAAGTATAGGATTAAAGGCCAAAATTCCTAATATTTACCAAGAACCCTAGTTTCATTAAAATCTCCAATCTTCTAATTCTTTTTCCAGATTTCTTTCTTCTAAACCATTATAATTTCGTGGGTAATCCTATACACATGACAAGGGTTCCGGATTTCATGTATTACTCCTATAACATGTGATTCAAATTTTCTAATTCATGGAATTCTTCAATAAATCATATTTTTATCAATCCTATTCTAACATGGGTGAAATATCAACTAGAAAAATAGCAAGATAGATACTTGCCTGGGATTCGAAGGTCTGATCTGTTGGTGATAAAGATATGGTTGCGTTCCTCGTCTTACGATCTATGCCTCGGTGGTGTTAATCTTGAAAAAGGTGTTACGATTTGTGATCAAGTCTTGAAGAGCTCTCTACCTTTCTTCTCTAATGCCCGTTCTATGTTTCTGTGATTGTTAACCCTAAAAGCTTAACTCTAATAGCTGATATAACTTAGAAAAATTGGTGGGTTTAATTACCCAAACATATAGAATGACTATAATACCCTCTCGGGTTGCTAGTTAGGCCTAAAATGTCCCAAGACCCAAACTAAACTCCCTGGTACACTTTTCTGACTATCTTGACCCTATTGAACATGTTGGTGCACTCGAAATGGCCATATGGGCGACTTATAATTTATTCACTTTTTATGATAATAATTTAGTCCCGACACGATACAAGCGCGTCCCGACTTAATTTCCATAATTGTCATATTATTCAATCGTGACAATTTGAATAAATTCAATTATACATATTATTTTACTCATTAAGTAATATTCAACAAATTCCCAATAATTACTAACTCTCGTCACGCAAGTAAATATTTAAAATAAATTTCCAGATTAATATTAAATTAATAACTCGATTAAATTTAATAAATCCCCAATTTTAATAGCCATACAAATACGGGGTATTACTTCAATCCACGTGATCGATTGTGATAAATTTTTATCCCGATCATGAAGGATGCCTCGCCCAAATCTTTCGTTGCGAAGGTTTGGGAAAGGTACTTCTTAGTGTCCTTTAGTAAACCAATACCACTGATGGCGATAAGCAAATCATCCAAATAAGAACTTACTCCCATTGGTCTTTAGGTATATACACCGATAAACAATGTTTTCCTTAAACCCAAAAGATGTTTGTCGAGAATCTTGTTTAAGTCCATATATGGATTTCTTTAACAAACAAACTTTATGTTCCTGTCCCTTTTTAATGAAGTCCTTTGGTTGTTCCATGTAGACTTCTTCCTCTAAACTCTCATTGAGAAAAGATGTTTTAACATCCATTTGGTGTAGCTCTAAGTCATAATGAGCAACGACTGCTAATAAGATTCTAAGTGAATCCTTGTTTGAAACAGGAGAGAAGGTTTCACTATAATCAATGCCTTCCTTTTGAGTAAAACCTTTGGCAACAAGTCTAGCTTTATGTCATTCGATATTGCTATTAGAGTCGCGTTTGGTCTTATATATCCACTTACGCCCGACTGCTTTATAACCTTTAGGCAAATCGATTGACTCCCAGACTTAATTAAAATCCATAGATTTAATTTCATCATTCATGGCATCAATCCATTTATTAGAATCTATGCTAGAACCAACTTTTTCAGACGAGATCGAATTATCAATATCCCCAATGTTCAACTCATTTTCTTGAAGATACACCACATAGTCATCTGAAATAGCCAATCTTCGATTTCTCTGAGATTCCTTAAAGCTATGTCTTGTTGTGTTTCAATAATAGGCTCATTATGTGGTTGCTCAATATGTGGTTCATCCATTTGTTCTTTGCTGTTGGTCGGATCAATAATCGGTGCAACAATATCATTATAAACAATAGGATCATTAGAAACCTGATTAGGAAATTGTGAATATCCCGAATTCTAGGAATATGAGGATTTTCCTTGATTTCTTGAATAATCACATTCCTAACCTCATTACTCCCACTGAATTCACCATGTTCAATGAATTTAGCATTTTCGATTTCAATAATTCTTGTTGTATGGTTAGGACTCAACTTTGGTCTGTTTTTGGTTGACTTCTTCCTTTTTTTGTTATTTTTCGCGAAACGGTTAAGATTTATATAAAACAGTTTCATTTAGGGTGTGTTTGATTGACATGGAAAAAATTTCCATGGAAAATAATTGTTTTGACACATGTTTTGCCTTTATACTACCCTGATTGTGAATACTTCATATAATAACAACACTCATTAATAGACCAAGTGCTCCATCTCAAAACTATTTTAGTGAAAAATATTTCTTAACGACCCACCAAATAATTGATTTCCATGGAAAATAGAAATAGTAAGACTAAAAACTCATATATTTTTCCACTCATTTTTCAAACTCTTATCCAAATGAACTATTTTTCATGCATTTTCCATGTTTGCAATCAAACACACCCTTAATGTACTGCGACCATATATATATATATTGTTTTGATGGTTCCCTAATCCGTTTCTATCAATCCTATAAATTTCAAGAAATTTTGGAACAAAAATTTTCAAAAAACGCTTACGATGAATAGTATTTTTATCACCAAACTTGTTCCGAATGCGACGAAACTTGGTAGTCTGATTGGAAACGCACTAGAGACCAAATTGCACGACCTTCGATCGTGATGTAAACTGTTTTTCGTCGATTCGAGATTGTTTAGGCCCTCAAAACTCTAAATTTTCCATTTATGGAAATAATCTCAAGGGGTATATCTCACTCCAGAAAATTTATTTTTGAATTCCGTCGAACGTTTTGAAATTCTGAAGTATTTTTCTACAAAATAATTATCCTAACTCATTTTTTCCCTCTTTGGAAAAATTTATGTTTTTTCATAATTTATAATTGTTGCATCTAGAACTGTTTTATAAACCTTGTTCCAATGATCATATTTTATTTGAATATTCGTGCCAAACACATGCCAATATATTTCTTATGATAGGATATTAGATTTGTGTCGATTTAATATTCATATTTTTATGACTCTCGTGCCAAACACAGGCCAATGATTCATAACATTAAGTATTAAATATATTACATTTTTAATTTTTTTTTAATATTCATATTTTTATGGGTCTTGTGCCAAACATAGGACAATGACTCATTACGTGAAATATCAAATTTATTGTCCATTCTAAAGTTTGTTATCCAATAGTTTAATAAAATTTAGAATTATCGATTGAATATTGAATTGTCCAATAATTCGTTTGTTAAATTAAAGTTTCTATCTTATAATTCCATTAAAGATATTATGATTTTATGGTTTTGTGATTTAATATTAAAGGACACATTAAAAGACAATTAGTTATAATTCTTCCATAACATTTGTGCTAATTATTGTGGTGACAATTATTATGCAACACAAATAAATACAAGAGAGGCAATTAGCAAGGAAGAATAAGGAATGTAAAATGACAATCACACAACAAAGGATGTACGTGGTTCAGCAAAGATGTGCCTACGTCCACGGTGGTGCAGTCGGTGTTATTTCTATATACTCCGGAGAGTGGTTATAGAGAATACAACTTGTCCTTTTGCCCCGGACCTAGGGTTCAATATATACATGTATGTTTAGGTGAGTGGGGGTGTTGGATTCCCCCACGTCTTCCATCTCTCCCTATAACCTCCCTTAATGGGAACGTGGGAAGAGATCGGATAATCAAATAAGAGATGGGGGCCTGGACTTTGGGCCGCCAGAATTGGGCTACTCGTCCAGGCCCATGATCTTAATTTTGGGTACCCACAATTGCCCCTAAATTTGTTGGGCCATGTTTTGGGCTCAATAAATTTAAATGATTGGTCATAATGGCTTTTTTTTTTGTACATTGTGCAATTCTTTGAAAGTTGTGAAGCTGATTTTGGCAGCACCCGCTTCGTATCTTGTGCACTATGATTAGCAAAATTTGAAGGTTTTCTGGAATAGCCACTTTTTTACCGTCGTTTCAATCTTTCCAGCACTCTTCCATTCTCTGTGAGCTCTAGCACTTTGTATCTACATGGCTTTAAAAACTAGCCTCGAGCTCTGTACCCCTCAGCTTCAAGGCATCGTTCTCTCTCTCCAGCTCGCTATTTTTCTTCACCAGCTCATCGCGTGAACGATACAGTATGGCGAAGTCAGTCACAATCTGCAGAAAAAAGAAGACATTAGGAGAGGGAAATGATGAAATTCATAAAAACATGGGAGAGAAGGGAAAAATCTTACCAAAGCTAGCCTTTGACTAGCCTGAAGGGCAAATTGCTCGGAGCCTACCGCCCTTTGACGATCAGCTGGGAGGACAGCTCTCTCGAGTAGAGCGGGGGCCAACTGAGGGGAAATTGCAACAGAAGCCCCCTCAGGCAGCGCGAACACTGGGACTAAGGCCTGCCCAGCCTTCATCCTCGCTTTCACCCTCCTCTTCTCCTCCTCTCTCTCATTCTCTTTCTTCTTCCTCTCCTCTACCCTCCTCTTCTCCTCCATCTTCTTCTTCTTTTCTTCCTTTTTTCTCTCTCTCTCTTACCTGCTCTTCTTCCTTCCTCTTTCTCTCCTGCTCCTGAGCAGAGGACCGGGAACCAGTAGCCACAGCCCCAGAGCTAGATTTTTGCTTCTTCGACCTCTATGCGAGAAGCATGTGGTCTTCATCATCATCATCCCGGATTAAGTTCTTCCTTGGAGGAGCCATTTCCTCGCTTGAATTTCTAGATGTGCTCGATAACTCTCGAGCTTCAGAAACCTTCCCACAGAAGGCGCCAATTGTGGTGACAATTATTATGCAACACAAATAAATACAAGAGAGGCAATTAGCAAGGAAGAATAAGGAATTTAAAATGACAATCACACAACAAAGGATGTACGTGGTTCAGCAAAGATGTGCCTATGTCCACGGTGGTGCAGTCGGTGTTATTTCTATATACTCCGGAGAGTGGTTATAGAGAATACAACTAGTTCTTTTGCCCCGGACCTAGGGTTCAATATATACATGTATGTTTAGGTGAGTGGGGGTGTTGGATTCCCCCACATCTTCCATATCTCCCTATAACCTCCCTTAATGGGAACGTGATAAGAGATCGGATAATCAAATAAGAGATGGGGGGCCTGGACTTTGGGCCGCCAGAATTGGGCTACTAGTCTAGGCCCATGATCTTAATTTTGGGTACCCACAATTATATATATATTTATTTCCTTGCAAATTTTAGTTAAGTGTCTTATATTTTTAATTAATTAGAGTGAGCAATTTTACAGTCAATATTAACCTGTTTTCTCAAGCCTCAACCTTTCTGAAATTTGATGGAATTAATCTGTCGGAATGGTGCGAGCAAATTGAGTTTAGCCTTGGTGTTTTAGACCTTGATGTAGCACTTCTTACTGATGAACCCGCTGCTATTACTGAACAAAGCGGTGAGGATGATGTGCTCCTTTATAGTACATGGTCAAAATCAAATAGGCTTTGTCTCATGTTCATAAGAACGTGTATTGCAACAAACGTGAAAACTTCCCTACTTGAAACCACCAATGCGAAACAATATCTGCAAAATATTAAAGATAGGTTTCGCACTGCTGATAAATCCCTGGATGGAAAACTTATGGATGACTTGACCACTATGAGGTTCGATGGCACTCGGACCATGAACACACACATTATTGATATGACTAACATTGCTGCAAAACTGCGGACTTTAGGTTGTACAGTGGACGATTCTTTCTTGGTCCAATTTGTCCTAAACTCCTTGCCTTATGATTATGGGTCTTTTCAGATTCATTACAATACCATTAAAGATAAATGGAATGTTAATAAACTACAAAGCATGTTGGTTCAGGAGGAAGGACGTCTTAAGCAACAAACTGGTAAAGTGTCTAAATTGTAAGTGGCGAATGTGGTGGTCAATAAAGGAGTTAGTAAGCAAAATAAAGGAAAGGGAATGAGGAGAGGCTTGGTCCTTCCCTAAATGAACCTAGTCCGTTACACCAAAAGAAGAAAAAAGTAGCTGTCACTTGTCAAATCTGTCACAGGAAGGGGCATATTCTGAAAGACTGCATTAAGCATAAAGCTTAGTTTGAAAATAAAGGTACACCTTATGCTTTTGTTTGTTTTGAATCAAACTTAATTGATGTTCCTTCTAACACATGGTGGATTGATTCTGGTTCTACATGTCATGTTTCAAATACTATGAAAGGCTTCCTTTCCATCTGAAAAATAAACAGAAATGAAGATTTTCTTTACATGGGAAATCGAGCAAAAGAAAAAGTTGAAGCAATAAGAGTTTTTTGGTTGAAATTACAATTTGGCATTTATTTGGATTTTGAAGATACTCTTTTTGTACCTACAGTTTCAAGAAATTTAATTTTTTTGTCTAAACTGTCAATAAGTGGCTTTTTTTTTTGTTAATTTTCAATATACTGGTTTTACTTTATATACGAATAATGTTGTTTTTGGCTCGGGTTTTTTGTCGAATGGTTTGTTTCAAATTAATCTTGATCCTCATTTTTCAAAATCTTTATTGTCTCTGCATACGAATGTTGGAACTAAACGTACCTCATTTAATGAGAATTCTGCTTACTTGTGGCATAAAAGATTAGGACACATATCCAGAGAGAGAATTGACAGGATTATTCAACTACATGAATCTAATGACAAACATAGGCTAATGATTCATATTATTGAATATTATGTTATAATTAATATTCATATTTTTTATGAGTCTCATTCCAAACACATGCCAATGATTCATATTGTTGAATATTATGTTTAGGTTTTGACGAGTCTCGTGCCAAACATAAGCCAATGATTCATATTATTGAATATTATGTTATTATTCATATTCATATTTTGATTAGTCTCATGCCAAACACATGTCAATGATTCATGTAGTTGAATATCATAATTATTGTTTATTCTAATGCTAGTTGAATTAAATATCAAACGCCAACAGCTTAATGTTATAATCGTATTGTGCATTAGTATGACTATAAATGATTTGGGTCAATATTTATGATTTGTTACTCATACACAAGTGATGAAGTGTAAATGATTCATATTTTCCATTTACTATAATTCGTGTAATATCTCATGCAAACTCCTTGTCTATTTGATTTTCACATTATGTCTAGTTTTTCGTGAATTTCAAATTAAGAAATAGACAATTATATAATTTATTCATGTATTACGGGTATTTTACACATGTATGCTTATCTCTAATATTTATATAATGTAAGGACTGGTGTTCGTTAAAGTTCTCCAGTCCATAACATATAAATATTGGACTCATGCGTTCATATCATGCATATTTTTGTTGCCTACCGGTCCATGTATGATATTAAATGCTAAGATTTATGATGTTGCATACATATTATTGTTTATTTAATTATTGTGATTCGGTAGACTACAGGTCCAATTACAATTATTGAGAAAAAATTAAGTGGTAATATATATTTTGAAAAGGCAATAATGGTCATTAAATGCTGATGTCATTGTTTCTTTCATCATGGTATCACCAATTAAGTTTTTGAAACCCAAGCATGAATAGATTAGTTCACTGCTCATGTGATATTTAATGAACATAAATGAAAAATTTATTAACTTGTGTATGTAAGTATTTACTTAATGTAATATTCATATTATGAAATATTTGGTAGTCACCACAATGCCCAACTATAATGAAAATGAATATTACATGTAAAGCTGATAGCAGTGATAACTTCTGATACTTATAACTGTAGAGTATATTGAGTTTAATCATCAGCCAAGATTATTCATTACAGGGAATTAATTTTGACTGATTGAATGGACTCTATATATTATGTATATTTAATACTCGAGTATCTACAAGCATCATATAATTGTTAATTAATGGTTACCAAAGAGAAAAATAAAATGCACATTAGGTATTAGAGAGATATTAACGTATGTGTTATCAAATCAAAGCATTAATATAGTGAGAAATTTATCTCATATATTTACAAATTATGATCTGATTTTGTTTCTCTCGATTATTATGTTGGATTTTTTTAGCCCACTATTGATTTTATTTATCTAAGATTTACTGGTTTTATGGAAAATATGAAGTTCACTCTTATCTACTTATGTTTATTTTGGTTTGACGACCAATATAATGAAGGAGTGCAACACAATACATTGACTATTATGGAAATCTGAATTTGTAGCATGCTTTGGTGCTACAAATTATTGAATATGGCACCGTAATTTAATTTCAGGATTTGGAGTTGTCAACGCTATTGCCAACTTGCTGAAATATTATGATACTATCATTGCAATCTTCTTTATTAAGATACATTAGGTATTATGTGAGTAACTAAGCACATTGAATGTAAATACCTTTTAAAGAAGCAATTCTGAAACAAGTGTCATTTAACACATTTATACAAGTGTTAACATAGAAAATCCACATGATTGGGCTATCATGAAAGACATTAATGAAGCATGCTTAAGATACGAGTCTCAAAGTATAGCCGATAGAATCTTGATGTGGTGGATTTTTTAGTGCTTATTTTGACACTACCGTATGATATCATACCGTGTTTCAGAATCATTTATTTTTATCGTTATTGTACACATGCATGTGAATGAAAGAATGTGACAGAAATAGTCTTTTACAAAGACATTATTGGACCATTATTGAACAACCCTATTTATATACCTTATTGGATGTGTTGTTAGCGTTGTGGTATAACGAAGCGATCATGCTCTTGAATTAGTGCATGAGTGCCATGACTCGCATTGATGAGTTATTTGATGAAGGTGTTTATGGAAAACCATTTAAGGATGACTCAAGGATTATTGATCACTTTATGATAATTATGGATCAAGTGGGAGACTGTTAGAATTATTTTATATATTTTTACATTATGTGCTCCATAATTATATTAATACTAAGAGTCACTTTGGTTAATGAAAGGGTACTCCAAATACCAAGAGCCAAAAGGATTCTTGGGCATCTACCTTGATGGACGGTTGATATTAAGTGACTGTTGGAGATTTTGGTCCCGTCACATCCTATAAATAAGTGGCTGGTTTCCAGCATTCAGACACTGAAAGACAACATAATGAAATTGTAGGAAATTATTTAATTATTTATAGGACTGTTAGAACCAAGTGGATTTATAGGATTATCTCAGAAGGCTTACATTAACAAATTTTTACAAAGGTTTGGCATGCAAAATTGTAATTCCATTAATGTTCCAATTCTAAAAGAGAAAAAATTCTCAATGTCCCCAAACTAAATTGAAAACGGATCACATGAAAGGTGTGCCATATGCTTCTCTTATAGGGATTTTATTATATGCATAGGTTTGTACTCGATTGAATATTAGTTTTGCCATTGGGACGCTGGGCAGATACCAAAGAAATTCGAGTGACTTCCACTAAAAGCCTACAAAGAAGATGTTAAGGTACTTGCAAGGAACCAAAGACTACATGCTCACTTATAAAAGATCCGATCATCTTTAGGTTATTGGTTATTCAGACTCAGATTTTGGAGGATGCCTTGATAGCAGAAAAAGCACTTCGGGTTATGTTTATCGTCTAGCAGGAGGGGCCGTGTCATGGAAAAGTGCTAAACTGAGTGTCATCGCTTCTTCAACTATGGAGGCTGAGTTTTTGACTTTTTTGAAGCTACAAATCATGGGTTATGGCTGCGAAATTTTATTTCAGGACTTAGTATTATGGGTTTAGTATGTAAGCCGATGAAGATTTATTGTGATAATGTCACAACAGTCTTCTTTTCAAAGAATGATAGATATTCTAAGGCAACTAAGCATATTGAGATGAAGTATCTATCTGTCAAAGAAGTTCAGAAACAAACTATGTCAATTGAACACATTAGTACTAGTGTTAACATAGATAATCCTTTAACAAAAGGGCTATCTCCAAAATAGTCTTTTATAAAGACAATTTAAGACTATTATGATAACTCACGTATTTATCCTTATTAAGTATGACATTGGTGGCGTGGTACATGGAAGGAACCATGCTCTTGAATTAGTGTGGAACCGCCATGACTGAAACTAATGAAGTATTTAGTTAAGGTGATTGATGATGTTCTAAGATACTTGCGCAATTTATGTGAATTAATTCATTATGTATAACCTTATTAGAACCAAGTGGGAGACTACTAGAATTATTATTTAATTATTTATAGGATCAAATATCTGTATGTATAAGTGTGTTATATTTTTAATTATCTAGAAAAAGAAGTTTTGTAGTCAATATTAACCTGTTTTTCTCAAGCCTCAACTTTTTCAAAATTTGACGGAACTAATCTGTCGGAATGGTGAGAGAAAATTGAGTTTAGCCTTGGTGTTTTAGACCTTGATGTAAAACTTCTTACTGTTGAACCCACTGCTATTACTGAACAAAGCCGTGAGGATGATGTGCTCCTTTATAGTACATGGTCAAAATCAATTAGGCTTTGTCTCATGTTCATAAGAATGTGTATTGCAATAAACGTGAAAACTTCCCTACTTGAAACCACTAATGCGAAACAATATTTGGCAAATATTAAAGATAGTTTTTGCACTACTGATAAATCCCTAGCTGGAAAACTTATGGCTGACTTGACCACTATGAGGTTCGATGGCACTCAGACCATGAATGCACAAATTATTGAGATGACTAACATTGCTATAAAACCGTGGACTTTAGGCTGTACAGTGGACGATTCTTTCTTGGTCCAATTTGTCCTAAACTCCTTGCCTTTTGATTATGGTTCTTTTTAGATTAATTACAATACCATTAAAGATAAATGGAATGTTATTGAACTGCAAAGCATGTTGGTTCAGGAGGAAGGACGTCTTAAACAAAAAACTGGTAAAGTATCTAAATTGCAAGTGGCGAATGTGGTGGTCAATAAAGGAGCAAGTTAGTAAAAGAAAGGAAATGGCATGAGGAGAGGCCATGGTCCTGCTAAAAATGAACTTGATTCGTCACGCCAAAAGAAGGAAAAAGCAGTAGTCACATGTATTCAGAAAGACTACATTAAGCGTACATCTTGTCTTGAATAGAAAGGTACACCTTGTGCTTTTTTTTTGTTTCGAATCAAACTTAATTTATGTTCCTTATAACACAAGTTGGATTGATACTGGTTCTACATGTCATGTTTCAAATACTATGTAGGGCTTCCTTTCCATCCGAAAAATAAACCAAAATGAAGATTTTCTTTCCATGGGAAACCGGGCAAAAGCAAAGTTGAAGCAATAGGAGTTTTTTGGTTGAAATTACAACCTGGATTTGATACCACATGTAAATTATATTTTAACATGAATAAGAATTATACATATAACAATAATTAATTCTTATTAGATCTTTAATACATCATGCAATCACCACTTTAATTTAACCTACAAACTTTATGTAAAATTACCTTTCTCCACAGAGATTTGATTCATTTGTTGAAGTTGATATACCTCAAGAACAACTTCAAACTTCCAAACTCCTAGCTCTTCCTCCTTTAAGCTCCAGAAAATTGCTAATGTTGATTTATGGAAAAATTTGGAAAGCAGGTTTTTCCCTTCCCAACCCAGATATATTTTGTGTGTTATTGTGTACCAATTGGTGGAGAAATGGTCCACTATATATAGAGAGTGAAAGGGGACATGAAATTCCCTTTAAACTCATCATCTACCATCCACTAAAGTAGCTAAAATGTCTCAAAAATATACCAAAATTCACGTGACCTTTGGAATAATAATTTGTAAGATTAATTCATTAATTTAATCAAATTCGTTTCCTTATTTGAACCACAATAATTCAGGAGAAATAATTTATTTAATTTATAATTACAAAATTTGGCTGAATTTTGTAATTAATAAAGAATTATATAATAATTCTAACACAGGAACAAGGACATGGATAGAGGTACGTAACACGAGTTCTTAACAAACTGGTAGAGTATAAGGTCACTCACAATGCTGGTGTATATATCTACATTTAAGGTGTGTTTGATAAACAAGATGAAAAAATAAACGTTTAAGTGTTAATTTCATGGAATTGAAGATTTGGAAATATTTTTAATGAAAAGTTTTTGTTGGTGTTGTTTGATTGCAATTATTTTACTGTTGGAAAATATTATATTTTCCGTCTTTTATGTGTTTGATTCCCAATATTTTTCATGGGAAAAAAATAGATTTTTTATTGCCATTAGTTTCAAGCTTGAAAATATTACACTTTTCTATTTTGATTTTTATTTGCAAATATATATGAACCTAAACAAAGGTCTATTTTAGAATAATTAATAACAAACATAACAAGTAATTTTGATAGTATCACATATTTTCAAAATAAAATAAGCCATTAACAAGAACAAATATCAACTAAATAAAGAATTTTTCATGTGTAAAAAACACAAATAATGTCTTAAAACTCCGTGCTAAAAATTAATAACTAGAATCCACCATACACAAGAAGTCTTTAAAAAGAAAAGAACACATGTCCACCAAACACAAGAAGTCTTTAAAGTTATTACATAACAAGGTTTAAGGAGATTTCGATAACATTTCGATAAAAACACACTGTAATACTCCGTATTTTTCTTATAAATAATTAATGATGAAATATTATTTTGGAATAAATAATTAATTCTGAAAATTGGACGTAAATAAATATTTTCATTCAAAAATGTTAAGTAAAAATTTGTTATTGAGTATACTTGTGTGTGACTCCTTTTATGTGAATGATTATGATATTTGCTTATAAAAAAAGATAATACATAATTAATGTGCGACACAAATTAAAAGTGATTATTATTTTGGAACATATTTCGGGACTCATATGGACTCGTTTAGATGGTTTCAGCCTTTAAAAATGGTCCTGGGTTTATAATATATAGGTTGGAAAAGTTTTACGCTAATTCGATAATGGATTCGGGATCATTTGGGGGTTCAAAAGTTAGGCTTAGGGTCCAACTCGGGATTAAGCACCTGATTCGAGTTTACGTGGGGATAAACCACTCCCTCACTATCATTCCAAAAATCTAAGAATCATAGTTATGGGAAGGAAAGGGAAAGGCACTAATGAAGGGAGAAAAAAGGGCGAGAACAAAGAGGGAAAATTAAGGAAGAAGATCAAGGGAGCCTCTTGTACCATTTTAATGCAAGAATTTTCTTGCTTACTTTATGTTTTCAAAGTATTTCTCAATGCGTCATATTTATTCCCTTAAATTTCTGGAAATTAGTCTTGGGTATGCTTGATTTGATGATAAATAACATATGTAAAGGACTGAATTCTTTATTGTAGGATTATTTCTAGAAATTAGGGGTAGTATTCTTGTAAATTTGATTTATTCCCTTGGGGTTCTTGATAATTATATTGAGGAGCATGATGTTTAAATTAGGGAAGGGTGAATGATGAATTATGGACTGAAATCTGGGAGCAAACCCAACTTTAGATGTTTCATAACACAAATCAAAGGTGGGAAAAATTGGGATATAAATATGATTTAATATGAATATCACATGTTCATAAATTATGATAATTTGGGCATGAATTCGAGAGTAATCCGCATAATTAACGAGTCAATCTAGGTTAACTAAGTTGTAGGAACTCAACTAGATGATTATAAAGTTAAATAACCCTTTAAAAGTGGTTTAAAAAGAACTATATAAATCCCGTATTGAATCAAAAGAACAGATCTGGGCTACTGCCCAGGTCCGAATCGATTTGGCGTGGAACTGAATCAATTCAGCCCTGGGGAAGATTGAGTTGGGCTTGGGGTTTGGTTATGACTATTTTTAGGAGTCCAAGCGAGTGGGTAGTACCATGTTTGGGGCAATTATGAATTCATTAAAAATAAATGTGTGACACCCCGCCTAATTAAATACCGGGCGATCACTCCTTTATTAAATTAAATCAAGGTGAACAGTTGGTTCATTCTTAGCATCACTGTCGTAAAATAAAATTTTCCAATTTAACACCCTAAAATAATTAAGCTAAGTGTCAAAACCATTTTTATACATACTTTCCAAATTTTATTTAAAGAAAAATCATTTCTTTTATTAACAACATTCAATAAGTAAGAATCACACCACATTAAATTCTGCAACATAATCCAATTAATTTAATACATTCGTCAATCGAATGTCAACATACGAAATCTAAAGTCACACATCCAAACTGAATAAATCCCATAGTAACAATACTGGAAATAACTGAAATACAAATGTCCAATAACAACGGAATAATGGAAAGAGCTACACATGCTCAACTAGATGAAAGTACTAAGAGTGGGTCCGAATGAACGAAGTCGTCTAATCAAGATACCTGCAACTCCCCCCTAAGCTACAGTGCGTTCCTTCCAAGAGATCCTAAGCAAGACGCCCCTGTGGCTGGGCACCTGTAATACATACATATATATACAAGAGAGAGAGGGAGAGGGAGAACGGGTCAGAGCCCGATAGTGTATATGATTTTAAAAATTGTTTAGCAAGTATTTAAATCGATACAGGCCAATGCAACAACATATTAATGCGACACTCCCTTGAGAAATTCTCACCTCTCTTCTAATGTGCACACCTATCGCACTAACCTTCCCAATGGTCTATCTCATCCTTTCCCAATGGATTAATTTATCTTATATTACTCGTAAGATTCACAATTATAACGATTCAATTGTTTGAAAAGGATATTTCAATTAGCAACCAAAGTTCTCATTTTTAACTTTATAAATCAATAAAGTTTTGCAGTGTCATATTATACTTTCTCAAAACAAGTATTTACAATTTGAGTCATCAACCATGTCCTACATATCTCATCACAGTAGGCAGTTCCAGATTTCAGAATTTCATATATATATTAACTACTCATAAAATATATATATATATCACAACAACACCCTAAATAACAACTATGGTGCGGGCATACTCTACTATCCAATCCCCGTATCACTCGTAATAAGGGAATATAGATTCAGAATCACTCTCGAACTGTATCAACACATGCTCAAACAATATTGAGACAAAGTATAGATTCCAAGTCTCTCAGGACCGTCTGAACTATCACTGCGATAGCCTGTACCAAGGATACCTATACACAAACAAAATGAGGCAAAGCATAGATTCCAAGTCTCTAAGAGGAAAGCACATACCCGCATCTCTTAGGACCGTCTGAACTATCATTCCGATAGCCTGTACCAAGGATATCTATCTTCTAGGGTACAAGTCAATATCCCCCATAAAGGTCCCATCGAGATAAGACTGTCCCAGCGCGGAAACCTCAGGGATAGTAAGTAGCGTGGGCATGATTTTCATACATAGATAGTATATGCATACACAATCATATAACTATACTAACATTACCATTTCAATAATGGGTAAATTCTCAATTCCCATAATTATGACATTTGTATTTATTTCTCATTATTTAGTTATCACGTAAAACCATTCACATCTTATTTTAATTTGAGGAACTTTTCCACTTACTACATCACGCTCATGGATTCTATCCCCCCCAAGTATAAAATTCAGTAGGTATACACATTTGTCCCAAAATAACTCTCTTACGTGTCTCTCTCTCTTTAAATCATAAATTTACCGACCCTTATGTAGTTATCCCAAAATACACTCTTTGTCCGACATCGAGGGTCCTAAAATCTATTCACGTGTCCTACTGGTCTCCCCTATCTCCCAAAACATTTCATTAAGGATGCCCAAGAATTTTCTCACAATAAATTGAATTTAACTCATTTAATAAGGGAAATAGGAGTCTGCCAGGAGGGGTCGATCGATCGAGGTTTGGGGCTCGATCGATCGAACCTTCGATCGATCGATCAAGCAGGTCTGCGAAAACTGAAATTCTGCAGTTACGGGTTTCATCTCCAAACACCAACGATTTCCATATTATCTAATCCCAATCGTCCCAGAATTGATTCTACTAACCTTATATCATCATATTAGGTATTTTCAACGTAAAGCATGTGAATTTCTGTGATTAAATCATGAATTAACAGCCCCAATTTCATACAAAATCTCAAGAACCCTAAAATTCTCTTAAACATGGTTCTAACAATTATTTCCAG
The DNA here is from genome assembly GCA_949130495.1 of Sambucus nigra. Lineage (NCBI taxonomy): Eukaryota > Viridiplantae > Streptophyta > Magnoliopsida > Dipsacales > Adoxaceae > Sambucus > Sambucus nigra. The sequence continues at coordinate 790,948,639 of OX422208.1, read as the reverse complement.
AATTCTCTTCTTATACACATCATAATTTCGTGGTTTAAATTCCTCTACATGGCAAGGGTTTCCAGAATTATCAATTAGACCAATACTACATGGATTTTCCTATCATAAATCGGGATTTCCTCCATTAAAACTCATCTTAATTACTCCTAAACTAATATGAAAGATGCACCAACAAAATAAGCAAGATAAACACTTGCTTGGTATTTTCAGAGGTCTGGTTTGGTGCCGAATTCCGTATGGTTGCGTTTCCCGTCTCGCGATCTACGCGTTGGTGGTGGCGGCGGTGCAAACCGTTGAGTTTTGGCCCTTGAATTTGCCTTGAGAGCTCTGTCCTTCCTCTCCTATGGCCGTCACTTGTGTTTAGAGTTTCTAACCCTAGAAGGTAACCTAGGTATCTGATATAACTCCTCTAATTTTCGTGGGTTTAATTACCCAAAAATGTAAAATGACAAAAATGCTCTCCCGGGTTACTAATTAGGCCTAAAAATGCCCCGAGACCCAAACTAAACTCCCGGGTACACTTTTCTGACTATCTCGACCCTTTCGGACGCATTGGCGCACTCAAAACGACCATACAAACGACTTATAAAATATTCACTTTTATTAATTCACATTTAGTCCCGACACGACACGGGCGCGTCCCGACTTAAATTTCCGCAATTGTCATTTTATTCACACGTGACAATATTATAAAAATAAATCTCATATATTACTATACTCATCCAGTAATATGCAACAAATAATAAATTTCCAATAATTACTAACTCTCGTCACGCTAGTAAATATTTAAAGCAACATTCCGGATCAAAATTAAATTAATTTATCTCAATTAAATTTAATAAATCCCATAATTTAAAAGCTATAAAAATACGGGGTATTACAAAATGTAACCCCATTAAGTTGATGAAATTACAAATGACTAGATGGTGAAGTAATTATCTTATGGAATGGAATTTAATATTTATTAGATGATAAATTATTAATAAAAATGAAAAATGTTGTGGAATTTGGTGAAACTCTTATGGTAATTATATAGTGATTACCTATCCATATTATATGGGATAATAATAAGTACTATTATATATATTGTGTGGGGACATACCAGTGGATCGTCCTATCGACTTGGGGGTTCGCGCGTGTGGGCCATAGACCACACGTCGGCATAGGTGGGCTTGACGATGTGCAGGCCATGTAGATACTACATAGAGCCTCCACCCTCGAGGGGTAGGTGTGGCGCTGACCCTTCCTATATCACCGCTGGGTATGGGCCGTATATAGGTGTCCTGCATAGGGATCGCGCCCAACTTATGTGTGTTTTGTGGTGTTCGCTTAGGATGTAGGGATTCCTCCAGACTTGTTGATAAAGCACGAATTAGACACCAACGATAGATTCCCTTGTGTGTCAATTATATGGAAGGGCACATATTATTAATTACCCGAATATTTGGAAATAAATTAAATTGTCTAAGGCTATGGACACTAAATAATATTTTGACCCTATAACGCATAATAAATGTTTATGCCTTATACTTAATATTGAAGAGACGGAAATTTATGTAAGTTGGTAATTTAAATGCAGAGATTACAATTAATTTAATTAATTAGGAGTGAAATCCTTCTATAATCGAGATGATGTCACAATTTATTATTTGGGACATAGTGGGGTGAGGATAATATCGCACTTAGATGAGAGGTGAGGTGTTATATGCATGTGAGTGATGAAATGGGGGGTATTTATTGTGCATTGACTGTATTATTGTAATCGTAAACTATTCAAGTTAATTCTTGCACACCTCTGGCTCGGACCCAAATTTTAAAATTTCCCCCCCAAGTGCTAATAGACAAGGACAACGAGATTGTGCATAGCAATCTTGCAGCTTTACTTGCTCTCCAATTTCAGCTCAGTTGGTTCTAGCATATGTGCTTCTTAGCTTTAGTCATTTATTTATTTAGAACTTTATAAGGGCATAAGCCCGAACCTTTATTTTATGTTGGTGGAGATTATGTTACTTTAGTTGGATATTTATCTTATTGTTGGTGGATTAGATTTACTTATTAATTATAAATGTGTTCAGGACTTTTCAAACTTGGGCCTTATATTATAAACTATTTACATTCGCATTTGTGCTAAGGACGGTATTAATAGACAAGCACGCCCTATCTTCGGTGTATCGTGCCTGACCAGTCTTTACGTGAGAAAATAGGGGTTGTTACACACACAAAATGAATAAAAACCCAAAAACTAAAAAACAAATAAAGCAAATGAATAAAAAACTAGAAAATAAATATTAACCCTAGAATGATTTTAAAAAAAAAATAAATAAACCGAGAAAAAAGTAATAAGTGTACTAAGAAAACACAGAAACTGAATAAAAACCAAGCCCCCACCCCAACTGTTTCGCTCCCTGTCGCATGATTTTTCATATATTTTTTTAATTTCCTCTTATTTTTTTAATTTTTTTTTCTAATGTTTGTTTTTTATTAGTTTTCTAGCATTTTTTTTCATTTCCATTTTTTTAGTTTTTTTTTATTTTCTATTATTTTTTTCATAATTAATAAAGTTCTAACTTTTAATAAAGTTCTGAAAGTTATTTTAAATTAATTATGGGGTTAATATCTATTTTCTGTTTTTTCTTTATTTTTTCATTATTTTTGGGTTTTTATCATTTATTTTTTTAAATTTTTTGAGCAATTTTTAAATTTTATGTTATTTTTTCTTAATTAATAAATTTTCGACTTTTTAATAAATTTCTAGTTTTTTTTACGATTAATTCTAGGGTGATTATTTTTTTTCTATTTTTTTATTCATTTTCTATATTTTTTTTTCACAATTTATCGATTTTTATTCATTTATGTTTTTTTATTTGCTAAGCAATTTTTCAATTTTCTATTTTTTTTCCCTAATTAATAAATTTATGACTTCTTAATCAATTTCTGGGTTTTTTTCAAATTAATTATGAATTAAAATTTATTTTCTATTTTTTATTACTTTTTTTTGTATTTTTTGAGGGTCTTATTCATTTCTAATTTTTTATTTTTTGTTAGTTTTTTCTTAATTAATAAATTTCAGGGTTTTTAAAAATTATTTCTAAGGTTAATATTTATATTCCTTTTCGGTATTTTTTCATTATTTTTTTTAATTTCCGATCTCTTTTAATTTTCTTTTATTTTTGTCTTGATTAATAAATTTATGACTTTTAATAAATTTCTGGGTGTTTTTTAAAATGAATTAAGGGGCTTGTAATACCCCTTTTTTCTTCTAAAATAAATAATGAAGTAATAATTTTCGAATAAATAATTAATTTCAAAAATTGGACCTTATTAAAGTTTTATTTAAATGTTTCAGAGTTGAAATTTGTTATTTAGTTATATTTGTGTGTGAGTAATTTTTATGTGCATGAATATGGCATTTACACATAAGGAAGAAAAATACATAATTAATATGCGACACAAATTAAAAGTACCCATCATTGACATAAATAATTCAGATCATATTTCAGAATGCATATGGGCTCATTTAGATGATTTAGGCCTCTAAAAATAGTCTCGGGTCAATAGTATATAGGTTGGGGAGCTTTTCGGCTAATTGGATTATGGATTTGGGTCCGTTTGGGGGTCCAAAAGTTGGGTTTTAAGCCCAACTCGGGATTAACAGTTCTTAATATTTAAGTCAGGGGTAAACCACTCCCCCACTGTCATTTAGAAAAAATCTTATGACAACAGTCAACGGGAGAAGGGCCAAAAGTGAAGAAAAGGACAAGAAACCAAGGAAAAATCAAGGGGATTGCATGAGGCTTTCTTCTACGAATTTTAAGGCAAGAATTATCTTGCTCAATTTATGTTTTTCAATATATTTCTTGATGTATGTAATAACCCTTGAAACTTTTGGGAATTAGGTTTGAATACGTTTAATGTGATGATGAATAACACATGTGGATGACTGATTTTTATTGCAGGATTATTCCCAGAAATTAGGTATCGTATTCTTGAAACTGAAATTAGATGCCTTAGGGTTCTTGATGATAGCTGGGGATATCTTAATGTTTAATATAGGGTATGTTAAATGATGAAATATGGACTGAAATCTGCACGTGAATCTCATTATTGATAATTGGGCCTCAAATCTGATTTGGAATAAGTATTTGATGTCCATAAATTCTAGGAAGTTTATGCATGAATTTGGGATTAATCCGTGTAATTAATGATCCCAATAAGGTGTAACTCCCCGCAAAATCTGGACAACGGGATGGCCAGCCACTGCCGCCGAACTACACCGGGCGTCACAGAATAAATACCATTCTTAGTATGTGACAGATATGAGACATAAATAAATCAATCCACAAGATAAATGATAATCAATCCCAAATAATAATGAGCAAAAATGCGATAAAAGAAATTCATCACATGCTAAAACTCCAAATAAATCCAATCTCTAACAAAGAATTAATTAAAATATGAAAAATAAACCAACTGTATACTCCAATTGAAATCCTCAAACAACTTTGGAGCCGAATGGCCCAATAAAATCCAAATGAAGTGTCATAATGAAATACGATGGAAAGAAAAGTCAAAACTAAATAAAGTAGTAAAGTAAATAAACTCCAGTTGCACCTCCAAATGATAATCTACAAATAGTCCTATGCATCTTCTCCAAGACTTATCTTGAAAGGTTAGTCAACGCACGAGGTCAGAGCCTCGAGCATGAATACACACTATTCCCCTCAAATAGGATCCGTGAACCAAGACAGTAGCATTATACATGATAAATATAACAATAGAATATTTTAGTTAAACGAAATATAATTAAACGCGATAACAAAAATCACTAACCACCCTCAGTAATTGTTATTCACAATGCACACCAATATGATTTTAAATAACTAAGTCCCATGTTGTTAATTTAATTGAATTAACCCAAACTCATTTTACTTCTCAATTTTATTATTCATCGCGGTGCTTCCGCATTATTTATTATAGCGATCCTCCCGCCTCGAGTGGTACTCCCACCAAAGTTTTACACTTCCCCTTGTCAATGTCCATGCTCATCTGTTTAAACTGTCGACCCCGCCCTATGACAAGGTTCGACACACGACACGACACGACACGACATAAAACACCGGCTGACCCGTTTAAACTGTCGGTCCCAGCACATTATGTCGCCCAGATTTTAATACCCGTTTTTATCTTAGGCATTAATTCTCATTGATTTATTTTATCAAATCCCCACCCTTATTATCGATGTGAGATCCTCAAAAACACCCTTAATCCTATACCTAAGGGTATCCAAAGTATGCATGCATCTTATCCTACATATAGGATGAATTACCAGCATTTATCACGTCCTAGTCTCAGGACTAGGCTAGCGCAATGACGATAAAGCATAAAACTCTGTCCCACCGCGGAATATAAAATTCGCACGAATCTACCCTAACTAGTCTCGTACCCAGAAAGCATAAATTATAACCAAGGCTTACCCACTAGTCCTATACTTATTAAACATCCTATAATAGGGGTGAACAACATACTACCCGAAGGCTCCTCGTCCCCGCGATAGCAAAAGTGACTAAAACAAATCACACAATACACAATTCATAAGCACAAAATAGCAATTTAATCAATAAGGTCCCAAATTAATTTCATTCAATTAATAACACCGTCGTCGGTTTCAACACAATTAATTTCCACTTAATAAAGTTAATTTAATTAACATGCAATAATGTTCCATACGCCATAATCATTTTCTTTTATAGGTTATCTAATTTTTATAAGGGTGAACGTGTCCCATTAACCATATAAATAACCCCATAAAATTCTACATGAGAACCTACAACCCAAACCATAAAATCCAATAACCTATGCACCTAGGGGTTTCAAAGATTAATTCATATTTAAAAGTTTCATAAAAACTGTCCCATAATTGAATCTCCACTTTCTCTAATTAAGTTACTAATTAATTTTAAGAAAAATATGTAATTAATTATTTAGGCGACACTTAAAACGCATAATACTAAAGGAAAGGAATATAGTATTCATGCCTGTGATTAGGATGAAGAAAATAAGATAACATGGTTGGATTCGTCTAAAAAAATTAGCAAAGAATTGTTGTTGGACAAACTTTATTGAACCCCAATTAAGCCTTCAAAACTTGTGACAAAACTTTGATTATATGGAGGTTAAGGTTTGTGGTTGAGAGGAAAATATTTTTGAAGAGCTCTCTGGTGAAAAACTTGTGAAAAAGTGATTATGAGAAGTCCCCCCTCCCCCCCCCCCCCCCCCCACAAATTAGAATCATTAAAGAGTGTTTAAGGAGTTTAAACCCATTAAAACTTACCAACGAACTGACCAAACCGCCGCCTCTCACCCTGACCGAATCGATCCGGCTAAGGCCGAATCGATTCTGCCCTGTAGTCGCCGAAAAATTTGCAAGGAAAAATATATATGGTAATTCTTAATAAAATCTTCATTTTAACTCCGATTTCAATTCCGTTTGAAATTTTACTTTTCAAATATAAAACCAACATGTTTAATTATTAAAAATATTTAAATCCAAAATTTTATTTTTCTCGAATATTCCAATTAATTAAGATAATTAATTAATAAAACACAAGTGTTACATACTTCCCAACTAGCAAAGAAATTTGGTACTCAAAATTCGACGAAATGCAAATACGCAAATAAAAACAAGGCTCACATATGACTACCCATAGAGTACTATGATTATGCTCCCTCCCATACACCCAATCCTACCCATACGTAATCCCACATTAAAAATATAACACACACACACACACACACACACACACACACACACACACACACACACACACACATATATATATATATATATATATATATATATATATATATATATATATATATATATATATATATATATATATATATAAGTATCTAAGAAAATAAGTATGTACCGAGACTCTACTAGCCACGTCGTGGCTCCAGCGATGCCTGCTCCTCTTGAGGCTGAAGTAAATACCACCTCCCATACCCGGTCGTGGTTGGTGCTGCGGCCGCTCCCTGACCACCTGCAGTTGTTGTTGCTTCTGACACTCCCTGAACACATGCTGCTGCGAGAACTGGAGGCCTCAGTCCTTGCTGCCCCTGAATTCCTTATTGCCCTTGTGTGACTTGACCTTGTTGGGCCGGTGACATTTTTCTTTGTTGGCTCTCTTTCTTGTAACACTTAGCCGCTCGATGTCCTACCTTCCCACAGATAAAGGTTTCATAACGTCTAGTAGTTTCTTTCTCTTCCCCGGGTCTTTGCTGTTCCTGATTGGTTCTATGTTTCTTCCATGCTTGGTCATTGCGACCCTTACTCTCTACCCCTTGTCCATTGAACTCCTGTCTCTTTCCAAGATTCTTTTGATAATTAGTGTTTTCTTTCCATAGCAACGTTCTAACATCCACCACCTGAGCATAAGTATTGTATGCCAGATTCCCCAATACCGTTTGTCTGATCGAACAAGACAATCCCTTAATGAATCACTCCATACTCTTTGCTTCCGTGTTATCCTCCTCTGGCACAAACATAGATAGATTAGTGAACTCTTGTTCATACTCGATAATTAAATTTGATCCCTGCTCCAAATCCAGAAACTCCCTCTTATTCGAACTCCTAATAGCATACATAAAGTACTTATTATTGAACTTAATCAAAAAGCCACTATAGTTCAAATGATCCCTATTCTCAGATGTGGTGACACTCTCACACCACTGTAGCGTATCTCTAGTTAGCTAAAAAGTAGCCAACATCTATTTTTGCACGTTCGTGCAGTCCATCATTCTCAAGTGCCTCTTCCACTGGTGAGCAACCGTTGGGTCAGAACCACCTCAAAGGTGGGAGGATTAACCTTAAAGAATAAGGATCTCATCCTATCCCAAGATGAACCGGATGTACCCTACTGTTGCGCCTCTAAAGTCACCCATCTCTACCTTGCCATCTCCATATAGGCCGCCATGGCCTCATGCATGATAGTCGCTAACTTCATGGCATCCAAAACAAACTGATGCTGGCTCTCCTGAGCCGCAGAACTATAAATTGAATCCTCTCCCCTAATCCAAGCTCTCCTAATGTTCTCCATCTGAAAAGATAGGAACAAAAATCATCAGATTCGGAATAACTAAAAGTACAAATCATCAAAAGGAATCAAAGATAAGAAACGCGAAAACTAAGACAAACCCATGACCTACGAGACCTAAGACCATGCTCTCATACCATCTGTAACACCCCTTAAAATCCGAACAACAGGGTGGCCAGCCACAGTCGCCAAACTATGTCGGGCATCACTAAATAAATACCATTCTTATCATGTGACAGATATGAGACATAAATAAATAAATCCACAAGATAAATGATAATCAATACCAAATGATAATGAGAAAAAATGCGATAAAAAAAATTCATCACATGCTAAAACTCCAAATAAATTCGATCTCCAATAATGAATTAATTACATTCTGAATAATAAACCAACTGTGAATATTCCAACGAAAATCCACAAACAACTTTGGAACCGAATGGCCCAATAAAACCGAAATGAAGTCTCATAAAGAAATACGACGGAAAGGAAGTCTAAACTAAATAAAGAAGTAAAGTAAATAAACTCCAGTTGCACCTCAAATTATAATCTTCAAATAGTCCTATGCAGCTTCTCCTAGACTTATCCTGAAAAGGCTGGTCAATGAACTAGGTCAGAGCCCCGAGCATGAATACACACTACTCCCCACAAATAAGGTTCGTGAACCCAGACAATAGCATTATACATGATAAATATCACAATAGAATATTTTAGTTAAACGAAATATAATTAAACGCGATAATAAAAATCACTAACTACCCTCATTAATTGTTATTCACAATGCACACCAATATGATTTTAAATAACTAAGTCCCATGTTGTTAATTTAATTAAATTAACCCCAAATCATTTTACTTCTCAATTTTATTATTCATCGCAGTGCTCTCACATTATTTATTATAGCGGTCCTCCCGCTTCGGGTGGTACTCCCACCAAAGTTTTACACTTCCCCTTGTCAATGGCCTAGATGATCCGGTTAAACTGTCAAACCCACCCTGTGACAAGGTTTCACACACGACACAACATAAAACACCCACTAACCGTTTAATCTATCAGTCTTTGCACATTATGTCGCCCAGATTTTAATACCCGTTTTTATCTTAGGCATTAATTCTCATTGGTTTCTTTTGTCAAATTCCCTACTCTTATTATCGATGTGAGATCCTAAAAAAAACCCTTAGTCTCACACCTAAGGTCTCCAAAGTGCACATACGTCATATCCTACATATAGGATGAATTACCAACATCTATCACGTCCTAGTCTGTTGCCTAGGCTAGCGCAATGATGATAAAGTATAAAACTCTGTCCCACCCCGGAATATAAAATCCGCACAAATCTACACTAACTAGTCTCGTACCCAGAAAGCATAAATTATAACCAAGGCTTACCCACTAGTCGTATACTTATTAAACATCCTATAATAGGGGTGAACAACATACTACCCTAAGGATCCTTGTCCCCGCGATGGCAAAAGTGACTAAAACAAATCACACAATACACAATTCATAAGCACAAAATAGCAATTTAATCAATAAGGTCCCAAATTAATTTCATTGAATTAATAACACCGTCGTCAGTTTCAACACAATTAATTTCCACTTAATAAAGTTAATTTAATTAACATGCAATAATGTTCCATACGCCATAATCATTTTCTTTTACAAGTCATCTCATTTTTATAAGGGTGAACGTATCCCATTAACCATATAAATAACCCCATAAAATTCTACATGAGAACCTACACCCAAAACCATAAAATCCAATAATCTAACCTATGCACCTAGGGGTTTCAAAGATTAATTCATATTTAAAAGTTTCATAAAAAGTGTCCCATAATTAAATCTCCACTTTCTCTAATTAAGTTACTAATTGATTTTAAGAAAAATATGTAATTAATTATTTAGGCGACACTTAAAACGCATAATACTAAAGGAAAGGAATATAGTATTCATGCCTGTGATTAGGATGAAGAAAATAAGATAACATGGTTGGATTCGTCTAAAAAAATTAGCAAAGAATTGTTGTTGAACAAAATTTATTGAACCCCAATTAAGCATTCAAAACTTGTGACAAAACTTTGATTATATGGAGGTTAAGGTTTGTGGTTGAGAGGAAAATATTTTTGAAGAGCTCTCTGGTGAAAAACTTGTGAAAAAGTGATTATGAGAAGTCCCCCCCCCCCCACAAATTAGAATCATTAAAGAGTGTTTAAGGAGTTTAAACCCATTAAAACTTACCAACGAACTGACCAAACCGCCGCCTCTCACCCTGACCGAATCGATCCGGCTAAGGCCGAATCGATTCTGCCCTGTAGTCGCCGAAAAATTTGCAAGGAAAAATATATATGGTAATTCTTAATAAAATCTTCATTTTAACTCCGATTTCAATTCCGCTTGAAATTTTACTTTTCAAATATAAAAACCAACATGTTTAATTATTAAAAATAATTAAATCCAAAATTTTATTTTTCTCGAATATTCCAATTAATTAAGATAACACAAGGTGTTACATACTTCCCAACTAGCAAAGGAATTTGGTACTCAAAATTCGACGAAATGCAAATACGCAAATAAAAACAAGGCTCACATATGACTACCCATAGAGTACTATGATTATGCTCCCTCCCACACACCCAATCCTACCCATACTTAATCCCTCATTAAAAATATAACACACACACACACACACACACACACACACACACACACACACACACACACACACACACACACGCACGCACACGCACACACACACACACACACACACAGAGATATATATATATATATATATGTATAAGTATCTAAGAAAATAAGTATGTACCGAGACTCTACTAGCCACGTCATGGCTCCAGCGATGCCTGCTCCTCCTGAGGCTGAAGTAAATAGCACCTAACATACCTAGTCATGGTTGGTGCTGCGGCCACTCCCTGACCACCTGCAGTTGTTGATGCTGCTGACACTCCCTGAACACATGCTGCTGCGAGAACTGGAGGCCTCAGTCCTTGCTGCCCCTGAACTCCTTATTGCTCTTGTGTGACTTGACCCTGTTGGGCCGGTGACATTTTTCTTTGTTGGCCCACTTTCTTGTAACACTTATCCGCTCGATGTCCTACCTTCCCACAGATAAAGTATTCACCTTTAAAGGTTTCATAACGTCTAGTAGTTGCTTTCTCTTCCCCTGGTCTTTGCTGTTCCTGATTGGTTCTCTGTTTCTTCCATGCTTGGTCATTGCGACCCTTACTCTCTACCCCTTGTCCATTGAACTCCTGTCTCTTTCCAAGATTCTTTTGATAATTAGTCTTTTCTTTCCATAGCAACGTTCCGACATCCACCACCTGAGCATAAGTATTGTATGCCAGATTCCCCAATACCGTTTGTCTGATCGAACAAGACAATCCCTTAAAGAATCACTCCATACTCTTCGCTTCCGTGTTAACCTCCCCTGGCACAAACATAGATAGATTAGTGAAATCTTGTTCATACTCGACAATCGAATTTAATCCCTACTCCGAATCCATAAACTCCCTCTTCTTCGCACTCCTAATAGCATACATAAAGTACTTATTGTTGAACTTAATCAAAAAGTCACTATAGTTCAAATGATCCCTATCCTCAGATGTGGTGACACTCTCACACCACTGTAGCGTATCTCTAGTTATCTAAAAAGTAGCCAACATCTATTTTTGCACGTTCGTGCAGTCCATCATTCTCAAGTGCCTCTTCCACTGGTGAGCAACCATTGGGTCAGAACCACCTCAAAGGTGGGAGGATTAACCTTAAAGAATAAGGATCTCACCCTATCCCAAGATGAACCGGGTGTACCCTACTGCTGCGCCTCTAAAGTCACCCATCTCTGCCTTTCCATCTCCATATAGGCCGCCATGGCCTCATGCATGATAGTCGATAACTTCTTGGCATCCAAAACAAACTGATGCTGGCTCTCCTGAGCCGCAGAACTATAAATTGAATCCTCTCCCCTAATCCAAGCTCTCCTAATGTTCTCCGTCTGAAAAGATAGTAACAAAAATCATCAGATTCGGAATAACTAAAAGTACAAATCATCAAAAGGAATCAAAGATAAGAAATGCGAAAACTAAGACAAACCCATGACCTACGAGACCTAAGACCATGCTCTCATACCATCTGTAACACCCCCTAAAATCCGAACAACGGGGTGTCCAACCACAGTCGCCAAACTATGTCGGGCATCACTAAATAAATACCATTCTTATCATTTGACAGATATGAGACGTAAATAAATCAATCCACAAGATAAATGATAATCAATCCCAAATGATAATGAGCAAAAATGCGATAAAACAAATTCATCACATGCTAAAACTCCAAATAAATTCGATCTCCAATAATGAATTAATTACATTCTGAATAATAAACCAACTGTGAATACTCCAACGAAAATCCACAAACAACTTTGGAACCGAATGGCCCAATAAAACCCAAATGAAGTCTCATAAAGAAATACGACGGAAAGGAAGTCTAAACTAAATAAAGAAGTAAAGTAAATAAACTCCAGTTGCACCTCCAAATTATAATCTTCAAATAGTCCTATGCAGCTTCTCCTAGACTTATCCTGAAAAGGCTGGTCAATGCACTAGGTCAGAGCCCTGAGCATGAATACACACTACTCCCCACAAATAGGGTTCGTGAACCCAGACAATAGCATTATACATGATAAATATCACAATAGAATATTTTAGTTAAACGAAATATAATTAAACGCGATAATAAAAATCACTAACTACCCTCATTAATTGTTATTCACAATGCACACCAATATGATTTTAAATAACTAAGTCCCATGTTGTTAATTTAATTAAATTAACCCAAAATCATTTTACTTCTCAATTTTATTATTCATCGCGGTGCTCTCGCATTATTTATTATAGCGGTCCTCCCGCTTCGGGTGGTACTCCCACCAAAGTTTTACACTTCCCCTTGTCAATGGCCTAGATGATCCGGTTAAACTGTCAAACCCACCCTATGACAAGGTTTCACACACGACACGACATAAAACACCCACTAACCGTTTAATCTATCAGTCTTTGCACATTATGTCGCCCAGATTTTAATACCCGTTTTTATCTTAGGCATTAATTCTCATTGGTTTCTTTTGTCAAATTCCCTACCCTTATTATCGATGTGAGATCCTCAAAAACACCCTTAGTCCCACACCTAAGGGTCTCCAAAGTGCACATACGTCATATCCTACATATAGGATGAATTACCAACATTTATCACGTCCTAGTCTGTTGCCTAGGTAGCGCAATGATGATAAAGTATAAAACTCTGTCCCACCCCGGAATATAAAATCCGCAAAAATCTACACTAACTAGTCTCGTACCCAGAAAGCATAAATTATAACCAAGGCTTACCCACTAGTCCTAAACTTATTAAACATCCTATAATAGGGGTGAAAAACATACTACCCGAAGGCTCCTCGTCCCCGCGATGGCAAAAGTGACTAAAACAAATCACCCAATACACAATTCATAAGCACAAAATAGCAATTTAATCAATAAGGTCGCAAATTAATTTCATTCAATTAATAACACCGTCGTCGGTTTCAATACAATTAATTTCCACTTAATAAAGTTAATTTAATTAACATGCAATAATGTTCCAGACGCCATAATCATTTTCTTTTACAAGTCATCTAATTTTTATAAGGGTGAACGTGTCCCATTAACCATATAAATAACCCCATAAAATTCTACATGAGAACCTACACCCAAAATCATAAAATCCAATAATCGAACCTATGCACCTAGGGGTTTCAAAGATTAATTTATATTTAAAAGTTTCATAAAAACTGTCCCATAAGTAAATCTCCACTTTCTCTAATTAAGTTACTAATTGATTTTAAGAAAAATATGTAATTAATTATTTAGGTGACACATAAAACGCATAATACTAAAGGAAAGGAATATAATATTCATGCCTGTGATTAAGATGAAGTAAATATGATAACATGGTTGGATTCCTCTTGAAAAATTAGCAAAGAGTTGTTCTTGGACAAACTTGATTAAACCCCTATTAAGCCTTATAAACTTTTGATAAAACTTTGATTATATTGGAGGTTAAGGTTTGTGGTTGAGAGGAAAATATTTTTGAAGAGCTCTCTAGTGAAAAATTTGTGAAAAAGTGATTATGTGAAGTCCCCCCCATGAATTAGAATCATTAAATAGTGTTTAAGGAGTTAAAACCCATTAAAACTCTTATCAACAAACCGACCAAACTGTCGCCTCTCTCCCTGACCGAATTGATTCGGCTAAGGCAGAATCGATTCGGCCCTGTAGTCGCCAAAAAAAATTGCTAAGGAAATATATATAGGGTAAATTCTTAATAAAATCTCCATTATAACTCCGATTTCAATCCCGTTTGAAAATTTACTTTTCTAACATAAAAACTAATATGTTTAGTTATTAAAAACAATTCAATCCAAAATTTTATTTTTCTCAAATATTCCAATTAATTAAAACAATTAATTAATAAAACACGGGGTGTTACATACTTTTTCACTAGCAAAGGAATTTTTTCCTCGAAATTCGACAAAAACGTAAATGCGCAAATAAAAATAAGGCTCACATAGAGTACTATGATTACGTGCCCATACACCTAATTCTACACGTACGTAATCCCTTGATATATATATATAAGTATCTAAGAAAATAATTTGGTTCCGAGACTCTACTAACCACGTTGTGGCTCCTGTAATGCCTGCTCCTCCTGAGGCTAAAGTAAATAACACCTCCCATATCGGTCGTGGTTGGTGATGCGGCCTCTCCCTGACCACCTGAAGTTGTCGTTTCTTCTGGCTCTCCCTGAACACATGCTGCTACGAGAACTGGATGCCTCAGTACTTTCTTCCCCTGAATTCTTCGACCTTGTTGCGCTTGTGCGACTTGACCCTGTTGGGCCAATGACATTTGTCCTTATTGGCTCTCTATCATGTAACACTTAGCCTCCCGATGTCCTAACTTCCCACAGATAAAGCATTCACCTTCAAAAGGTTCATAACGTTAAGTAGTCACTTGCTCTTCCCCATTCCTTGCTGTTACTGATTGGTTCTCTATTTCTTACATGCTTGGTTATTGTGACCCTTACTTGTGACACCCCGACTAATTAAATACCGGGTAGCTACTCCTTTATTCAAATTAATACAAAATGTCAAGTTGGTTCAGTTCATAGCATCACTGTCGAAATACATTTTTATAATTACTAGGCACCTAATATTTTAAAAGTGAGTTGTCAATTTTAATTAAGTCCGATTCACATACAATCCATTTAAATTATGAAATATTAATAACACAACCACAACACAGTCACAATATAATAATAATGAAATGACAATGAATTTGGAGGAATACTCCTCTAATAATCTAAATGTTGAATACAACCGAATACAAAGTCTGAATCACTAATTAGTTACAACCCCAAATCAGAAAATAAAACTGAGTAAGTAAGATGTCTCTAAAATAAAAGGGGCGACATGCCCTATAGATGAGTAAAATAGAGTCAAGGTAGAAAGTGGAGGCGTCTACTATCGAGGTCCTGTAACTTCCACAGCAGCTACAACACGTCACCGGAATGGAACTCCTACGCTTGGTGTTCTTGTGGCTGGGCACCTAAAAGGTTTTACAAGAAAATAGATTTGAAAGCAAACGGGTCAGAGCCTGATTGTGAAAACAGTTTAAAATACAACAAGTGTTTAATATCATTAAACAGTGAATATAAAATACATGATAGTGCGTGCACTCACATAAGTTCCTCACCTCTCAACTAATCGTGCACACCTATCGTACCCGTACCCGTTCTAGATATACTACTATCAAACTAGTCCAATTCAATATATATGACTTTTACTATACTAATCATGGTATAATTCCCGACGCCTTACTATAAACTGAGATTTTTACCTTCATTCCTCGAAATTAGTTTCAATAATTACTAAGTGTTTTCCCCTTTTTAACTCTACAAAGATATTACATTAATTCACACTTGTATTTATATAAACAGTTCATTTCAATAATTCAGTATATCAATCTCATCATAATATACAATAATGGCACCCCTAGACTAAGCTGCGGTGCACATATACTCTCCTATCAAATCCCGGTACATCATGTACATAAGGATCACGCATTTCGAATCTCTCAGGAACCGTTTCGACAAATAACAAGCACATAAAATCGAGGCGAACATAGTTCACATCACATGGGTCACGCACATTCCTACGCTCCCATGATCAACAGACTTATTAACTTCTCAATAAGCCCTTCTTTGACCTATGTCCTCGAGGTATCAATCTAAATCCCCCCCGTAGGCACACAAAGGTTAGATGTCCCTGATCGAACGCCGACCTCCCGTGATAGCAAGTATGCTAGGTATGTTATACACAAATAACTACATATACCAAGCATTCACACATCTTAGGTATCCCATAATATTAATAGAGGTATATTTCTCATCCCTATACCGTCATTTAATGTTACACGTTTACAAGTCCCCAATTTATATACATTAAAGTTATCAACTCTTCTCACGTCGTAATTTTAATTACTTATACCCTAACCCATAGATGTCATCTGATTTACTACTTAATTCTAAGTTTTAATACTCAACGTACTCAACTCTCACAACTATACCCACTGGTCAACAAGGGAAGGTTATCACTCAGTTAATTAAGTCTAATGGGAGTTTGAAACAAAATCAGGCCTAAAAAGGCCATTCTGTCAACTCGTTAAAAATATTGTTCGAACGGGGGTCGTTTGAACAAAGTCTTCGAACGAACTTATTAGAAGGGATACTGTCATCTCGTTAGAAGCTCGTTCGAACGAGGTCATTCGAACGACCTGGGCAGGTCATCTAACGAGATGGCAGAATATGCCCAGAAATTTTCCAACTCGTTTTTCTTCAATTCCTCTTTTCACGAATCCATTCTAAGATCACCCCAATTAAGTTTTATTGTTAGTAAACTAATATAAGTCCTCCTAGGTCGCTTCTTAACATATTATTGGGGTCAAATCCTCCTAATCAACATGAAATTAACATAAATTCCCAATTTCCACCCCAAACCCTACGAATATGAACCCAGAATTAAATGTATTTAAAGACTCCTTATTACTCCGTTTTCAGATCATCAAAAGTTATGTTTTGTGTATTGAATTCCTCCATAAGCATTCTACATACAATTCCTATCTCAAAATCATAAGTTTCACCATAATCCCATTAGTTTTCCTCAAGGCTTTCTAGGCAATTAAAGTTTTTACACTAAACATGGAGGAAATATTCAATGAAATTAATAACATTAAATCACTTGCCTTGGATTTGTTCTTCAAATTTTTTGCCGGTGTTTCAAGGTTGATTCTTCCCTCTTTTTGGTCACAATCTCTTCCAAAATGATGGTGGGGAGATGGTTTTGTTTGGAAACCCTTTTCCCTCTTTCTAACTTCTCTCAAAAACTTCCGTAGCCTACTTTCTCTCTTTTTGGATGATAATGGACTTAGTGGATCTTTTAATAGTATCTAATTTAACACTAAAATTCGTGGGTTTTAATCCATTAATTTTTAAAATTACCAAAATACCCTTCTAGGTTGCTGGTTTGGCCTAAAAATGCCCCGGGACCCAAACTAAACTCCCGGCTAGTGTTTTCTGACTATTTTGTCCCTTCCGAACACGTTGGCGTACTCAAAATGATCATTCGGTTGATAAAAATATAATTTACTTTTTAATTTAAATAAATTCATTCCTGACGCGATTGACACGCGCGTTCCCAAATTATCGTATTTCTGCCTCGTGACAATTTAAATATGTTCAATACTCATATATTACCATATATACTCAGAAATATTCATTTTTTAACATCATAATCAAATACTAACTCACATCTTGCTTGTATTTATATCCGGATTAATTCTCATTTAATTCAATTAATCCCTTAAATAAAAATCAATAAAATTACGGGGTATTACATACTCCCTCCCTAATAACAGAATTTCGTGCCGAAATTTGGAACTAATGAATACCTGGTAAAAATAGCTCTGGATAACGTTCGCGCATCTCATCCTCGAGCTCCCATGTGGACTCCTCGGCATTATGATGCCGCCACTGCACGCGTACTAATGGTACTATCTTCGACTTCAGTTTCCGCTCGCTGTGGTCCAGAATAGCAATCGCCCCCTCCTCGTAGGAACTATCCTACTGAAGATCGATGTCCTCTAAAGCAATGTGAGTATGGACCAAATCATCCCTAAGATATTTCCTTAGCGAGGAAATATGGAACACATCATGAATTCTATGCAAGTGCTCCGATAACCCAAGTCTATACGCAACTGGCCCAATCCTCTCGATGATAGGAAATGGCCCCACGTATCTTGGTGCCAGTTTCCCCTTCTTCCCAAAATGCATAATCCCCTTCATAGGAGATACTCTGAGTAACACCTGGTCCCCCACCTTGAATTCTCTGAAGAATCTCTTGGCATCAACATAGCTCTTCTGTCGGTCCTGAGCTACCCGAATACGGCTTCGTATCATCTTTATCCTTACCGAAGTGTCCTGAATCACTTTCGGCCCAAGGAGTTTGTTATCCCCCACCTATAACCAACATGCTGGGGAACGACAAGGTCTACTATACAGCGCCTCGAATGGAGCCATGCCAATGGTGAACTGGTAGGAGTTATTATAAGCAAACTCCACCAGTGGAAGGTACTGTTCCCAACCACCTCCAAAGTCTAGGATGCACATACGCAACATGTCCTCCAACATCTGATTTGTTCGCTCCGTTTGCCCATTAGTCTGCGGGTGATATGCCGTACTCAGCCGCAACTCTGTACCCATGGCCTCCTGGAAACTCTCCCAAAATCGTGAAACAAATATCTTATCTCGGCCAGACACGATATTTAGAGGCACCCCATGATGTCTCACTATCTCGGCAATAAAAATCTGGGCATACTGTCCCGTAGTGTAGTCTGTCCTCACGGGCAGAAAATGAGCACCTTTCGTCAACCTATCCACAATTTCCCATATGGTGTCGTGACCCCTCTGTGACGTAGGTAACCCCTTGATAAAGTCCATAGATATGCTCTCCCATACCCACATCGGAACTTCTAACGGCTGTAGAAGTCCTGCCGGTTTCTGATGGTCCACCTTTACTAGCTGACAAGTGGCGCATTTAGAAACAAACACGGTGATATCTCTCTTCATCCCGCTCCACCAGTACTGTCGTCTCATGTCTTGGTACATCTTATCCCCACCAGGGTATACCGCGAACCGTGAGCCGTGCGACTCTGTCATTACCTCGTGTCGCAAGTCTTCCCCTTTCGAAATAACCAGTCTCCCATTGAAGCGTAATCCCCCTTCGGAACTAACGGTATAGGACTCGGATCCCTCTGCTAGTAATTGAATTATCTGCTCCTGACAGAACGAGTCATTTGCCTGGGCCTTTATCACTCTCGTAACAATCTGAGGTGTAACAGTCATCACAGACATGAATGATCGGGCCACTGTATCCTGATGTCCCAACTCCTTCCACTTAGCTTTCCACACCTCGGCCACCTCATCTACTGGCCTACGGCTCAACGCGTCTGCTACCTTATTCGCCTTCCCTGGATGATATTGGATATCAAACTGATAATCCGTCACAAACTCAAGCCACCGACGTTGACGCATATTCAGTTCCTTTTGCATGAAGAGGTATTGTAGAGACTTGTGGTCTGTGAACAACCGAAATTTCTCCCTCAGGAGATAGTGTCTCCAAATCCGAAGAGCGAATACGACTGCCGCTAACTCCAAGTCGTGGGTGGGGTAATTCTTCTCGTGAGGCTTAAGCTTACGGGAAGCATAAGCTATAGCCTGGCTCTCCTGTTGCAGCACACCTCCAAGTCCTTGTAGGGACGCATCGATGTAAACTAGATACTCAACTCCCGATCTGGGCAATGCTAACACGGGCACTGAGGTCAACTTGTCCTTTAACTCATCAAATGCCAACTAATAGGCATCGCTTCAGATGAATGGCACACCTTTGCGAGTCAGATGTGTCAAAGGACCCGCTATCTTTGAGAAACCCCGAATAAACCTTCTGTAGTATCCTTCTAGGCCCAAGAAACTATGAATCTCAATCGGTGTCGTGGGCTGTCCCCACTCCCTCACCACGGATACCTTCCCCGGATCAACAGATATCCCCCGGTCTGAAATGATATGCCCCCAAAACTGAACCTCCTTCAGCCAAAACCCACATTTTTTGTACTTTGCATAAAACTCGTTCTGACGCAGCGTCTGCAAAACCTGGCTCAAATGTTCAGCATGCTCGTCTTCTGTCTGGGAGTAAACCAGAATGTCATCAATAAAGACAATGACGAACTAGTCTAGGAACTCTCTGAATACCCTATTCATCAAGTCCATAAACACGGCTGGAGTGTTGGTCAAGCCAAAAGGCATAACCCGAAACTCGTAGGAACCATATCTCGTCAAGAAAGCAGTCTTCGAGACGTCCTGTTCCCTGATACGCAACTGATGGTATCCCAATCGTACGTCAATCTTTGAGAAGAAGGAAGCTCCTCTCAACTAGTCGAATAAGTCATCGATTCGGGGTAATGGATACTTATTCCGTATCGTGACTTTATTCAACTCCCGATAATCTACACACAACCTTAACGATCCATCCCTCTTCTTTACGAACAACACAGGGGCACCCCACGGCGAAGTACTCCTTCAGATAAAACCCTGACCCAACAACTACTCTATCTGATCTCTTAGCTCTCTCATTTCCGCTGGAGCCATACGGTAAGGTGCATGGGCAATTGGCCGAGTGGCCGGCATCAAATTGATAACAAAATCTATCTCCCTACTTGGAGGTAATCCAGGTATATCCTGAAATATATCAGCAAACTCCATAACAACTGGAATCGAATCGAGTGGTAATACCACTTCCTTAGAGGTCTCCTCCTCTATATAGTATAAGTGAGTGGACGATCCTCCCTCAGGGCGAGGCATCGCCACTAAAAACATCTCCTGCCCGGGAATGGCAAAAATAATACTCCCACTGAAACAATCAATCATGGCTCGGTACGCAACTAGCCAATCCATACCAACAATCGCAACGTACTCAGTCATCTCTAATACTAACATATCAGCAGGTAAAGTAAATCTCCCGATCTCTATACCCACACCTCTATAAATAAGACAAATCACAGAACCCCTACTCAACGGTGAATCTACGCAAGTAATCGTGCTCTCTGCAGTGTCTAACAATCCCAAAGTGCGTGCAAATCTCGTGGCAATGAAATAGTGTGTGGCCCCCCTATCAAATAAAATACGCCGCATAGTCCCCTGAATAGAGAACATACCCTCAATAGCAGGTGGATCCTGTGGGACTGCGGCATGCCGGAGTTGATAAACTCGCCCGTACTGAAGTGTCCCTGTTGGACTGGGACTGCTGGGATGGGTGGAAAAGCTAACATCTGTGGTGGTGTTGGGAGGGCGGCGAGAAATATAGGTCTTTGGGGATCATGTCGAGCACCCTGCTGCTGCTGCTGTGGGGCCCTGCCCCTCTATGGACACTCCTGGAGCTTGTGGCCAATCTTTCCACAAGTGAAACATTTCCCCGAAAAATTCCCCCCTCTCTGACCCTGCTGCCCACGGCCCTGGTGGCCGTTGCCATTCCTCCCATGGTCATGCTAGCCCTGATGAAACTATTAATGTTGGACGTGCTGTCCCTGATGGCCGTGCTGACCCTGACGAAAACCTCCCTGACTATTTCTGAAACCCCCATATCTGAACCTCTTAAAATCCCCCTGCTGGGAACCCTGATCTCCCTGCCTATGTTGACCCTGAGCAGATTGTGCCTCACTGGCACCATTTCCCCCTGTCCTGCCCTGATGGCTGGAATCTCCTGATCGCTTACTCTCTGACATGTGAAAGCGGTGGTCCTGGCAGTAAAGTAGTGTTGCGTTAACCACATCGGAATAAGTGGCCAACGAGAGATTACCCAATAAGTGCTGACGGATCCTCCAAGTCAACCCATCCATGAACTTCTGAATCTTTTTCTCCTCGGTTGGAATTTCATCGGGAACGATGTTCAAGAGATTAGTGAATTCGGCCTCATACTCGGCCACGGTCTTCCCCTCCTGCTTGAGGTTCATTAACTTCCTCCTCATTTCGGTGCGAACGGCTGATGGAAAATACTTGCGGTCGAACCGCATCCAAAACTCCTGTATAGAAAGGATGTCTCTCTCCTCCGTGGTGGTAATGGACTCCCACCACTGCAACGCTGATCCTACTAGCTTAAAATTAGCCAGTATCTATTTCTGTACCTTCATGAACTCATACATCCTCAAATGCCTTTGAATGTCCTTCTTCCACTGGCTGGACACAACGACATCGGAGCTACCTGCAAACTTGGTGTGCTTTCTGAAAAGCATCACGAACACATTCCCAAGCAGACGGAAATGGATGAGCCTGAACTGGCGCTACTACCGGCGCCTGAGGCGGTGCCTGCTGCACAACTGCAAGGGCGGCATTTACGGCTTGGGCTACAATAGCGACAACCTCTGCGACATTCAAGGAGACCTAAACTGGTGCAGGCTGTGGCTCGGGCTGAGCATCCCTGGGAACTCGCTGTGCACGTCGTGGAGGCATCTGAAATGAGAGTAAAGTCTTATAAGTTCACAGTTATTATCTCAAAATAGCTGAAGAGCGAAACATACACAAAAGAATACAACAATCCTAAAATATAGGGCTCTATATCAAAGAAAGCTACGTGAAAACATAGCAAGCCGTACAGATCCTAAGGACACTAGAATCCGATGCTCTGATACCACCTGTAACACCCTGACTAATTAAATACCGGGTAGCTACTCCTTTATTCAAATTAATACAAAATGTCAAGTTGGTTCAGTTCATAGCATCACTGTCGAAATACATTTTTATAATTACTAGGCACCTAATATTTTAAAAGTGAGTTGTCAATTTTAATTAAGTCCGATTCACATACAATCCATTTAAATTATGAAATATTAATAACACAACCACAACACAGTCACAATATAATAATAATGAAATGACAATGAATTTGGAGGAATACTCCTCTAATAATCTAAATGTTGAATACAACCGAATACAAAGTCTGAATCACTAATTAGTTACAACCCCAAATCAGAAAATAAAACTGAGTAAGTAAGATGTCTCTAAAATAAAAGGGGCGACATGCCCTATAGATGAGTAAAATAGAGTCAAGGTAGAAAGTGGAGGCGTCTACTATCGAGGTCCTGTAACTTCCACAGCAGCTACAACACGTCACCGGAATGGAACTCCTACGCTTGGTGTTCTTGTGGCTGGGCACCTAAAAGGTTTTACAAGAAAATAGATTTGAAAGCAAACGGGTCAGAGCCTGATTGTGAAAACAGTTTAAAATACAACAAGTGTTTAATATCATTAAACAGTGAATATAAAATACATGATAATGCGTGCACTCACATGAGTTCCTCACCTCTCAACTAATCGTGCACACCTATCGTACCCGTACCCGTTTGAGATATACTACTATCAAACTAGTCCAATTCAATATATATGACTTTTACTATACTAATCGTGGTTTAATTACCGACGCCTTACTATAAACTGAGAGTTTTACCTTCATTCCTCGAAATTAGTTTCAATAATTACTAAGTGTTTTCCCCTTTTTAACTCTACAAAGATATTACATTAATTCACACTTTTGCTTATATAAACAGCTCATTTCAATAATTCAGTATATCAATCTCATCATAATATACAATAATGGCACCTCTAGACTAAGCTACGATGCACACATACTCTACTATCAAATCCCGGTACATCATGTACATAAGGATCACGCATTCCGAATCTCTCAGGAACCGTTTCGACAAATAACAAGCACATATAATGGAGGCGAACATAGTTCACATTACATGGGTCACGCACATACCTATGCTCCCATAATCAGCAGACTTATTAACTTCTCAATAAGCCCTTCTCTGACCTATGTCCTCGAGGTACCAATCTAAATCCCCCCCCGTAGGCACACAAAGGTTAGATGGCCCTGATCGAACGCCGACCTCCCGTGATAGCAAGTATGGTAGGTATGTTATACACAAATAACTACATATACCAAGCATTCACACATCTTAGGTATCCCATAATATTAATAGAGGTATATTTCTCATCCCTATACCGTCATTTAATGTTACACGTTTACAAGTCCCCGATTTATATACATTAAAGTTATGAACTCTTCTCACGTCGTAATTTTAGTTACTTATACCCGAACCCATAGATGTCATCCGATTTACTACTTAATTCTAAGTTTTAATACTCAACGTACTTAACTCTCACAACTATACCCACTGGTAAACAAGGGAAGGTTATCACTCAGTTAATTAAGTCTAATGGTAGTTTGAAACAAAATCAGGCCTAAAAAGGCCATTCTGTCAACTCGTTAGAAATCTCGTTCGAACGAGGTTGTTCGACGAGGGTAGTTCAAACGAAGTCTTCGAACGAACTCGTTAGAAGGGATACTGTCGTCTCGTTAGAAGCTCGTTCGAACGAGGTCGTTCGAACGACCTGGGCAGGTCATCTAACGAGATGGCAGAATATGCCCAGAAATTTCCCAACTCGCTTTTCTTCAATTCCTCTTTTCACGAATCCATTCTAAGATCATCCAAATTAAGTTTTATTGTTAATAAACTAATCTAAGTCCTCTTAGGTCGCTTCTTAACATATTATTGGGGACAAATCCTCCTAATCAACATGTAATTAACATAAATTCCCAATTTTCCACCCCAAACCCTATGAATGTGAACCCAGAATTAAATGTATTTAAAGACTCCTTATTACTCCATTTTCAGATCATCAAAATTTATGTTTTGTGTATTGAATTTGTCCATAAGCATTCTACATACAATTCCTATCTCAAAATCATAAGTTTCACCATAATCCCATTAGTTTTCCTCAAGGCTTTCTAGGCAATTAAAGTTTTTACACTAAACATGGAGGAAATATTCAATTAAATTAATAACATTAAATCACTTGCCTTAGATTTGTTCTTCATATTTGTTGCCGGTGTTTCAAGGTTGATTCTTCCCTATTTTTGGTCACAATCTCTTCCAAAATGATGGTGGGGAGATGGTTTTCTTTGGAAACCCTTTTCCCTCTTTCTAACTTCTCTCAAAAACTTCCGTAGCCCACTCTCTCACTTTTTGGCTGATAATGGCCTTAGTGGATCTTTTAATAATATCTAATTTAACACTAAAATTCGTGGGTTTTAATCCGTTAATTTTTAAAATTACCAAAATACCCTTCTAGGTTGCCGGTTTGGCCTAAAAATACCCCGGGACCCAAACTAAACTCCCGGCTAGTGTTTTCTGACTATTTTGACCCTTACGAACACGTTGGAGCACTCAAAATGATCATTCGGTTGATAAAAATATAATTTACTTTTTAATTTAAATAAATTCATTCCTGACGCGACTGACACGCGCGTTCCAACTAAATTTCCCAAATTATCGTATTTCTGCCTCGTGACAATTTAAATATTTTCAATACTCATATATTACAATATATACTCAGAAATATTCAATTTTCAACATCATAATAAAATACTAACTCACATCTCGCTAGTATTTATATTTCGGATTAATTCCCAATTAATTCTCATTTAATTCAATTAATCCCTTAAATAAAAATCAATAAAATTACGGGGTATTACATTACTCTCTCCCCCTTGTCCAATGAACTCATGTGTCTTTCCAAGCTTGTTTTGATAATTAGTATTTTTTCGCCATAGCAAAATTACAACATCCACCACATGAGCGTAAGTAGTGTATGCCGGATTCCCCAACACCATTTGTCTGATCGACCAAGACAACCCCTTGACGAAGCAATCCATCGTCTTTGCTTCCATATTAACCTCCTCTGGAACAAACGTAGATAAATTAGTGAAATCTTATTCATACTCGACAATCGACTTTGATCCCTGCTCCAAATCCAGAAAATCCCTTTTCTTCGCACTCCTAATAGCATATGAAAAGTACTTATTTTGAACTTAATCAAAAAGCCCCTATAATTCAAAGGATCCCTATCCTCAGATGTGGTGACCCTCTCCCACCACTATAGCGCATCTCCAGTTAGTTTAAAAGTAGCCAACATCTGTTTTTACACATCCATGCAATCCATCATTCTCAAGTGCCTCTTCATATCTCTCCTCCACTGGTGAGAAACCGTTGGGTCAGATCCCCCCTACAATGGTGGGAGGATTGCCCTTAAAGAAGATGGTTCTCACCCTATCCCAAGCTGAAACGGGTATACCCTGCTACTGTGCCTCTAATGTCACCCATTTCTGCCTCACCATCTCCATACCGACCGCCGTGGCCTCACGCACGATAGCCGCTAGCTTCTTGGCATCCAAAACAAATTGCTACGGCTTCTCCTGAGCCGCGGTACTAGAAACTGAATCCTTTCCCCTAATCCCAACTCTCCTAGTGTTCACCATTTGAAAAGATAGGAACAAAACATCATCAAACTCGGAATAACTAGGAGTACAAATCATCAAAATGAATCAAAGATAAGCAACGCGAAAACTAAGACGGACCCATAATCTACGAGACCTAAGACCATGCTCTGATACCATCTGTAACACCCCATGAAATACGAACAACGAGGTGGTTAGCCACCGCCACCAAACTACGTCAGACTTCACTAAATAAATACTATTCTTAGCATGTGACAGATATGAGACATAAATAAATCAATCCACAAGATAAATGATAGTTAATCACAAATGACAATGACTAAAAATGTGATAAAAGAAATTCATCACATGCTAAAACTCCAAATAAATCCAATCTCCAATAATGTATTAATTAAAATCTGAATAATAAAACAACTGTGAATACTCAAACTAAAATCGTCAAAAAACTTTGGAACCGAATGACCTAATAAAATCCAAATGAAGTTTCATAATGAAATACGCCGAAAAGGAAAGTCTAAACTAAATAAAGCAGTAAAGTAAATAAACACCAACTGCACCTCCAAATGATAATCTCCAAATAGTCCTATTAAGCTTCTCTAAGACTTATCCTGAAAAGGTTAGTCAACGCACGAGGTCAGAGTCCCAAGCATGAATACACACTACTCCCCTCAAAATGGGTCCGTGAACCCAGACAGTAACATTATACATGATACATATCACAATAGAATATTTTAGTTAAATGAAATATAATTAAACGCGATAAAAAAATCACTAACTACCCTATGTAATTGTTATTCACAATGGACACCAATATGATTTTAAATAACTAAGTACCATGTTATTAATTTGATTAAATTAATCCGAAATCATTTTACTTCTCAATTTTATTATTCATCGCGATGCTCCCGAATTATTTATTATAGCGGTCCTCCCGCCTCGGGTGGTACTCCCACAAAATTTTTACACTTCCCCCAGTCAATGGCCTAGCCGATCCATTTAAACTGTCGACCCCTCCCTATGACAAGTTCCACACACGACACGACATAAAACACCCACTGACCCGTTTAAACTGTCATCCCTACACATTATGTCACCCAGATTTTAATACACGTTTTTATCTTAGGCATTAATTCTCATTGGTTTATTTGATCAAATCCCCCACCCTTATTATCGATGTGAGATCCTAAAAAACACCCTTAGTCTTATAGCTAAGGGTCCCCAATGTACACATACGTCCTATCCTACATATAGGATGAATTACCAACATTTATCACGTTCTAGTCTCATGCCTAGGCTAGAGCAATGATGATAAAGCACAAAAATGTGCCCCACCCCGGAATATAAAATCCCCACGAATCTACACTAACTAGTTCCATACCTAGAAAGCATAAATTATAACCAAGGCCTATCCACTAGTCCCATACCTAGTAAGTATCCTATAATTGGGGTGAGAAACATACTACCCAAAGGCCCCTTATCCATGCGATGGCAAAAGTGACTGAAAGAAATCACACAGTAGACAATTCATAAGCACAACATAACAATTTAATCAATATGGTCCCAAATTAATTTAATTCAATTAATAACACCGTCGTCAGTTTCAACACAATTAATTTCCACTTAATAAAGTTAAATTAATTAACATGCAATAATGTTCCATACGCCATAATCATTTTCTTTTATAAGTCATCTAATTTTTATAAGGTTGAACGCGTCCCATTAACCATATAGAAAATCCCATAAAATTCTACATGAGAACCTACACCCAAAACCTTAAAAACCCAATAATCTAACCTACGCACTCAGGTGTTTTAAAGATTAATTCATATTTAAAAGTTTCATAAAAATTTTCCCATAATTAAGTGTCCACTTTCTCTGATTAAGTTACTAATTGATTTTTAGAAAATCTGAGCATAATACTAAAGGGAACGAATAGAGTATTCATGACTGTGATTAAGATGAAGAAAATCTGAGCACAATCCAGCTATCCCTGTCTAGGAGCACTTGGGGAAAAACATTTAAATTTAGGTCAGAACCCGAGGTGTGCAAGAATTAACTTAATTAATTTACGATGCAATAGTATAATCGATGCAAAATAAATATTCCCCCTTCGTCACTCACATGCGTTTAACACCTCACCCCTCACTTAAGTGTGATATTATTCGTATCCCAAATACGTCCCAAATAAGGATTATGGCATCATCTCAAATTTATAAGATGGATATATCAATAATTAAATATTTAAATGCAATCTTTACATTTAATTGCCAACACCCATTTATCCTCAGTCTCATAAGCTTCATATGTAAGTCATAAACATCTATTGTGCATTATAGGGTCAAACATAATTATTGTCCACATTCTTAGATAATAAAATTTATTCCATTCAAGTCCGGGTATTTATCCATATATTCCCTTCCATATATTTGACACACAAGGGTATCTACCATTGGTGTCTAATTCGTGCTCTATCGACTTGTTCGGAGGAATTCCTTATCCTAAGCGGACATCACAGACATACATAAATTGTGTACAGGTCCCTATGCAGGATACCTGTGCATGGCCCATACCCAGTGGTGAGACAGGTAGGGTCAACGTTAACACTTACCTCTCGTAGATAGAGCCTCCACATAGTACCTATATGACCTACACATCGTCAATCCCACCTGGGATGACGTGAGGCACCCAGTCCGAACGCACGAACCCCCGAGCCGATAGGGCAGTCTACTGGTATGTCCACAGAAATGCTTAATAGTACATATTATTATCCCATATAATATGTATAGGTAATTACTCTATAATTATCATAAAATTCCAACTAAAGTCCACATTATTTTCCATTTATTAACAATTTATCATCTAATAAATTATTAATTCCATTTCATAAATTAATTACTTAACTAACTAATTATTTGTAATTTTTCCAACTTAATGTGGGCACATTTGTATTTTTAATAAATTCATTGTTATCTCAAACATGGTTCAACCCACTCGCTTGGACTCCTAAAAATATTCATAACCAAACCCTAGGCCCAACTCGATCTGCCCCAAGGGCCAAATCAATTCGCCTCAAGGCCGAATCGATTCAGACCTGGGCAGAGACCCAGATCTATTCGTTTGTTTCAATACGAGATTTCTATATCTCCTTTCAAATCCACTTCCAAAGGTTTATTCTACTTCATAATCATATAGTTGAGTCATTACAACTTAATTAGCCTTATCTAACACCCTGTGTTTTACTAATTAATTATTTTAATTAATTGGAATTTTCGAGAAAAATAAAATTTTGGATTTAATTATTTATAATAATTAAACATGTTGTTTTTTTTATTTGAAAAGTAAATTTTCAAGCAGAATTGAAATCGGAGTCAAAATGGAGATTTTATTAAGAATTTACCATATCTATTTTTTCTTAGCAAAATTTTCGGCGGCTAGAGGGCCGAATCAATTCAGTCGGGGCGAGAGGTGATGGTTTGGTCAGTGTAACACCCCGCCTAATTAAATATCGGGTGGCCAGTCCCATACAAAATTAAAACAGAATATACAGTTGGCTCATTCTTAGCATCACTGTCGAAAACATTTACAACTCACCCAAATACCCAATTAAGCTGGTGTTAAAAACTTTCCAAATTTTAATTTAATAAAATCCATTTCCAGTTTAAGAATAACACAACACATTTTATTCTACAACACTGATAACCAAGTAGATAACACAAAAGAATTTAAATGCAATTGGAATAAACATTCCCAAATAATATGAATCCATTACAAAAATCCCAACAATATTAAATGTATTAAAAAGACACGAATACAATAGTATCTGACTCCGATAGAAAAAGATAACTGAATCCTTTGGGCGACATGACCCAACTAAGAGAATACTGTGAATCAAATGAAGATAGGCGTCTAAGCAATAATCCATAGCTCCATAGCTTATCGTAATCCGCTAAAGGTTGGCGTCCCTGTTGCTGGACACCTGATATAGAAGATACAATAGAAAAGAAAATATGCAAGGAAACGGGTCAGAGCCCGATTGTGTAAATATTTTTTAAAACAGCAAGTATTTAACAAGTGCAATAAAGCATTTATTATGTACATATTAAATCCAACTCTCACTTGCTATTCTCACCTCTCAACTAGAGTGCACACTTAACGTTTCCTATTAACCTCCTAGTTAATGATTCCTCTTTAACAATTCCATAATATAATTCCATTCCCATATCATAACCCCGTATGTCCCATACCATACGTTATATAATCATTCTTATACATTTTTCAGTTATATGAATTGTTGCTCATTAACAAGAATCATTTCTCATTAATATGAATTAAGCTTTTCAATTCTGTAAGAATAAACATTCATTAACTTAATTCCATTCTTTTCTCAATTCGCCTTTATCTACAATTATCACACAGTAGATGACTTAACCACAATATAACCATTCAATCATTTAATTCAATATATATATATATATATTCATATATAATACGGCACCCCGAGTCACAGCTGCGGTGCAATGCATTACTCTGCTATCATGTCCCATCATCGCTGGTCGCCGAATAGTGGACAAAAGGTTCGGTTAGGATTCCTCGAACCATAAACAATAACATAAACATTGGAGGCGAACATAGTTCTCGTATCCATCGGTCACGCACATACCTACGTACCCACAGTCAGCGGACTTATCAACTCCCCGATAAGTCTTTCATAGACCTATGTTCTCGAGCGACAAATCAAAGATCCCATGGATTCATCAGGATATGACTGC
Source organism: Sambucus nigra (assembly GCA_949130495.1). NCBI lineage: Eukaryota > Viridiplantae > Streptophyta > Magnoliopsida > Dipsacales > Adoxaceae > Sambucus > Sambucus nigra. The sequence goes on along the minus strand of OX422208.1, from coordinate 790,917,269 downwards.
CCTCACGCGCAAACCTCCCACCGATAGCAAGTAAGCTAGGTATGTCATACACATAAATCATCAATCAATCAAATAGGCATTATCATACCTATAATATAATATCAATAAGGTAATATCACTACCCTAAGATAATTCCCATACGTAGCATTATATCTCTTTTAAATTCCACGTATTAAAATATCATATCTTTACTTCATAATTTAATTATCCTCGCATCCTATAACATCTCTCCACTCCCTACGTCGTTAAGGTTCATGCGCGGAGTGTCTCGCAGAGCGAATCCAAACAAGGAACCCCTCCAATACACTACTGTGACAACCCGCCTAATAAAATACCAGGTGATCAGTCCTATACCAAATTAAAATAGGAATCCCAGTTGGATCATCCTTAGCATCACTGTCGAAAACTTTTTAAAACTTACTAACCACCTAGTATTCCAAAAACCGGTGCCAATTTTAACTTTTTAATTAAACAAAACAATACATGCGGAATTAAAATATAAACCATTCACACAACTGAATGAAAGTAAATAGAATAATAATTACACAACTTGCCGAATAAATCACCGGCCACCAAATAAATAATCCTATACAAATATTCAACACCTGAATGAATTACACCTGAAACTGTACCGAGAAGTCTGGGCTACAAGCCCTAAATAAAACTGAGACTTATACAAGATTCCTACTGTAGGAATGAACGAATGATGCGTCTAATCCAAACTCCTGCTAGCATCCACATATGCCGCAGCTCCGTGTCCCTGGAATAGAATATCAATCCTGGCGTCCCTGTGGCTGGACACCTAAAAGGTTTTGAAAATAGTTTTATAGCAAGGGTTAGAACCCAAAACATTTTGAAAATATTTAGCAAGTGAATTAACTGCAGTAATTTAAAATGCATGAATGCGCTTCATATTTAAGTTAGTGTCGCACTCCCTTGAGGACATTCTCACCCCTACACTATTGTGCACACCTACCGGTTACCTTAACCCCGCCTAGTTGTACTACCCCGTCCAACTAGTCCTGATATAACCTTCCCGTACCATATTACTCTAACCCGAGTATAATGATTCTTGAATTATAAGTTATTTCACAATTAACTTAATTAATTCCTCTTAAAAAATAGCCTATAACCGTCTCACAAGTTATATAAAGTAAATACATCACACACTGTATTATTCCAGCAAATGAATAACTTAATTAATTTCTCATTAATTAACAGCATATAACCGTAACCCGAGTTATATAAGGTAAATACATCACACACTGTATTATCATCTACATATAATATTTACTACCATATTATACGTACCTTTACTAACATCCACACATATATCATACGTGTATCCATCCTTCTGAGTATACCCTCACCGGATGATTCACTCTAGAATGCCATCTCACTAGGTGTGCTCACAAAACCTAGTTTTCCAAGTTGGATTCGCTCACCAACCTGGTCTACTACATAACGAATTGGAGGCGGTCATCTTCCTTCCTGAAAGTGAGATAATCTCCTCACCCATGTACCGGACGCTATGACCTGGAAATATACTCGCCCTACTCCTCAAGTTAGGGGATTCACCCATATCGCGCAACCTCCCTTGATAGAATTAGAGTATATAATTTGAATAAATATCTAATCACTGATATTTAATGTCACACACAATATATACACGTATATATATACTATCACTACACCGTATATATATATAATATAAACTCCGGCTTTACCGTGTACTCAAAATCCCGTATACTGCCTGAAATTTAAATGTCACGCACAATAGACACGTATATATATATATATATATATATATATATATATATATATATATACTATCACTACACCGTATATATATATTATAACCCTGGCCTTACCGTGTACTAAATATCCCGTATACTGCCTGAAATTTCCTGAGTCTCTGGCTCGATGTGAGACCCCGCCTAATTAAATACCGAGCGATCACTCCTTTATTAAATTAAAATCAAGGTGAACAGTTGGTTCATTCTTAGCATCACTGTCGTAAAAATAAACTTTTCCAAATTAACACCCTAATTAATTAAGCTAAGTGTCAAAACCATTTTTTACCTTTCTAACCAAATTGTATTTTTTTAATGAAAAACTTATTTATTTAATTATTAACCACATTTTCAATAAGTAAGAATCATACAACAATTATCCTGGAACATAATCCAATTACTTTAAACATTCAATATCCCAAAATCCCAACATTTAAAACTAAATATAAAACATACATGTTGAATAAATTCCAAAGTAACAGTACTAGAAATAACTGAATTACAAATGTCCCAACAGAACAGATAAATAGTGGAAAGGGCGACACATGCCCCAATAACTGAGAATCATAGGAGTGGAATCAAATAAATGAAATCGTCTAAGCAAGTAGCCTGCAACTCCCACCTAAGTTGCAGCACGTCCCTTCCAAGGGATCCTAAGCAAGACGCCCCTGTGGCTGGGCACCTGTAGTACATACATATATATACAAGAGAGAGAGAGAGAGAGAGAGAGAGAGAGAGAGAGAGAAACGGGTCAGAGCCCGATAGTGTATATGATTTAAATATTGTTTAACAAGTATTTAAATTGATACAGGCCAATGCAATAACATATTAGTGCGACACTCTCTTGAGAAATTCTCACCTCTCTTCTAATGTGCACACCTATCGCACTAACCTTCCCAGTGGTCTATCTCATCATATATCACGCTATCCTTTCCCAATGGTTTAACTTATCTTAGGTTATTCGCATGATTCAAAATTTAACGATTCAATTGTTTGAAAAGAATATTTCAATTAGTAACCAAAGTTCTCATTTTAACTTTATTAATCAATAAAGTTTTCCAGTGTCATATTATACTTTCTCAAAACAAGTATTTACAATTTGAGTCATCCACCATGTCCTACATATCAAATCACAGTAGGCAGTTCCAGATTTCAGAATTTCATATATATATTAACTACTCGTAAAATATATATATATATCATAACAGCACCCCAAATAAAAACTATGGTGCAGGCATACTCTACTATCCAAACCCCGTATCACTCATATTAAGGGGAATACAAATTCGGAATCACTCTCGAATTGTATTAACACATACACAAACAATATTGAGGCGAAGCATAGATTCCAAGTCTCTAAGAGGATGGCACATACCCGCGTCTCTTAGGACCGTCTGAACTATCGATTCGATAGCCTGTACCAACGATATCTAGCTTATAGGGTACAAGTCAATATCCCCCATAAAGGTCCCATCGAGATAAGACTGTCCCAGAGCGGTAACCTCAGGGATAGCAAGTAGCGTGGGCATGTTTTCACACATAGATAGCATATGCATACACAATCATATAACTATACTAATATTACCATATCAATAATGGGTATATTCTCAATTCCCAAAATTTCAACATTTGTATTTATTTCTCATTATTTAGTTATCACGTATAACCATTCACATCTTACTTTAATTTGAGGAACTTTTCCACTTACTACACAACGCTCATGGATTCTATCCTCCCAAGTATAAAATTCAGTAGGTATACACATTTGTCCCAAAGTAACTCTCTTACGTCTCTCTCTCTTTAAATCATAAATTCACCGACCCTTATGTAATTATCCCAAAATACAATCTTTGCCCGACATCAAGGGTCCCAAAATCTATTCACATGTCCTACTGGTCTTCCCTATCTCCCAAAACATTTTATTAAGGATGCCCAAGAATTATCTCACAATAAATTGAATTTAACTCATTTAAAAAGGAAATAGGAGTCTGCCAGGAGGGGTCGATCGATCGAGGTCTGGGGCTCGATCGATCGAACCTTCGATCGATCGAAGCTCTGGGCTCGATCGATCGATCAAGCAGGTATTTTAATTTCTGCAGAATTGCAGTTACGGGTTCTAACACATTTCTTCATCCAAATCCATATTTTTCAATCCCAAACGTCTCAAAAATTGTACTACCGACATTATATCATCCTACTAGGTCTTTTCAACGTGAAGCATGAGGAATTCTATCATTATACATGGATTAACCAACCAAAAATTATTATAATTATCAAGAACCCTAGAATTCTCTTAAATATGGTTCTAACAAGTATTTCCAGAAATTTCCTTCTTGTAACCATCATAATTTCGTGGGTAATTCCTCTACATGGCAAGGGTTTCCAGAATTATCAATTTATCCATCACTACATGCAATTCCTATCTCAAATCTTTGGTTTTCTTCCATAAAAACTCATTCTAATTACTCCTAAACTAATATGAAAGATGCACCAACGAAATAAGCAAGATAAACACTTGCCTGGGATTTTCGACGTTCTGGTTTGCGGATGATTTTGGTGTGGTTGCGTTTCCCATTGCGCGATCTACGCGTTGATGGTGGTGGCGGTGCAAACGGATGGATTTTGGGCCTTGAATTTGCCTTGAGGGCTCTCTCCTTCCTCTCCTATAGCCGTTCTTATGTTTGTGTTTTCTAACCCTAGCTGACTAACCTAAATGGCTGATATAGATTACTGATTTTCGTTGGTTTAATTACCCAAAAATGTGAAATGTCCAAAACGCCCTCCCGGGGTACCAATTAGGCCTAAAAACGTCCCGAAACCCAAACTAAACCCCCGGGTACACTTTTCTGACTATCTCGACCCTTCCGGACGCGTTGGCGCACTCAAAATGACCATACGAATAACTTATAAAATATTCACTTTTATTTATCAATATTTAGTCCCGACGCGACACGGGCGCGTCCCGACTCAAATTTCCAAAATTGTCATTTTATTCACTCGTGACATTCAATATAACCAATATTACATATTACTTTGCTCATTAGTAGTATTCAACAAATTTCCCATAATTACTAACTCTCGTCACGTTAATAATTATAACATAATTAATTTCCGGATTTATATTAAAATAATTAACTCACATTAAATTTAATAAATCCCCAAATTAATATAGGATAAAAATACGGGGTATTACATACTTCCCCCCTAATAACGGAATTTCTTCCCGAAATTCGGAAAACAAGGCACACCTGGTAAGAACAAATCTGGATATCTCTCGCGCATATTGGCCTCGTGCTCCCAAGTGGATTCCTCCATATTATGATGCTCCCACTGGACTCGCACAAGTGGAACTATCTTCGACCTCAATCTCCTCTCACTATAGTCTAGGATAGCCACCGGTCTCTCCTCGTAAGATCTGTCAGGCTGTAAGTCTATCTAATCTATCGCGATGTGAGTGTGGGCCATATCATCCCGAAGATACCGTCTCAATGACGAGATGTGGAATACATCGTGAATGCGATGCAAATGTTCTGGCAGTCCCAATCTGTATGCTACCGGCCCAATCCTCTCGATGATGGGAAATGGTCCCACGTACCTCGGGGCCAATTTCCCTTTTTTCTCGAACCTCATCACTCGTTTCGTAGGAGATACACGCAGTAACACTTGGTCCCCCACATTAAACTCCCGGAAGAGCCTTTTCGCATCGGCGTAGCTCTTCTGCCTGTCCTGGGCTACTCGAAATCGACTCCTGATCATCTCAATCCTCGCGGAGGTTTCCTGAATCACCTCCGGTCCTAGCAACTTGTTATCCCCCACCTCGAGCCAACAAGTTGGAGAACGACAAGGCCTGCCATACAAAGCCTCAAATGGAGCCATAGCAATCGTAAACTGTTAAGAGTTATTATAAGAAAACTCTACCAGTGGAAGATGTGGCTCCCAACCTCCTCCAAAATCAAGAACACACATGCGTAGCATATCCTCTAACATCTGATTAGTACGCTCTGTCTGTCCATCTGTCTGTGGGTGATAAGCTGAACTCAACCTCAACTCAGTACCCATAGCCTCCTAAAAGCTTTCCCAGAAACGTGACACGAAAATCTTGTCTCTATCTGACACAATATTCAGGGGCACCCCATGTAATCTGACAACCTCAGCATTGAACAACTGAGCATATTGACCCGTGGTATAGTCTGTCCGCACCGACAGAAAATGAGCCACCTCGGTCAAACGGTCTACAATCACCCAGATAGAATCGTGTCCCCGCTGTGATGTAGGCAACCCTATAATAAAATCCATGGAAATACAATCCCACTTCCACGCGGGTACTTCCAATGGCTGAAGCAATCCTGACGATTTCTGATGGTCCACCTTCAGCAGCTGGCAGGTAGAACATTTGGACACAAACTCAGCAATGTCCTTCTTCATCCCACTCCACCAGTATTGCCTCCTCATATCCTGGTACATCTTATCTCCTCCAGGATGTACTGCAAATCGGTACTCGTGAGACTGGGTCATCACTGCATGACGTAATTCTGCTCCTTCTGGAACCACCAATCTCCCATTAAACCTCAAACCCCCATCAGAACTAACAGAGTAGGACTCAGCACCCTCAGCTAAGAGTCGTACAATCTGCTCCTGGCAAAACGGGTCTGTGGTTTGGGCCTGTATTACCCTCATAACAATCTCGGGCGTGACTATCATAACAGATATGAAAGAACGGGCTACTGCGTCCTGGTGGCCTAACTCCTTCCACTTCGCTTTCCAGACGTCCGCTACCTCGTTTATCGGTCTACGGCTCAACGCATCAGCAACTACGTTGGCCTTCCCCGGATGATACTGTATGTCAAACTGATAGTCCTTCACAAACTCTAACCATCTGCGCTGTCGCATATTCAGCTCTCGCTGAGTGAATAGGTACTGCAGTGACTTGTGGTCTGTGAATAAGCGGAATTTCTCCCCCAATAAGTAGTGCCTCCATATCCTCAATGTAAGAACGACCGCTGCTAACTCCAGGTCATGGGCGGGGTAATTCTTCTCATGCGGCTTAAGCTTGCGGGAGGCAAAAGCTATAGCCTTCTCCTCCTGCTGAAGTACTACCCCAAGTCCCCGTAACGAGGCATCGGTGTAAACCAGGTACTCCGCACCCGACTTCGGTAAAGCAAGGACTGGCGCTGAAGTAAGCTTGTCTTTCAGCTCGTCGAAAGCCAACTGACAAGCGTCATCCCAAACATATGTTACCCCTTTGCGAGTCAGGTTCGTCAATGGACTCGCTATTTTGGAGAATCCCCGAATGAATCTCCTGTAGTATCCGACTAATCCCAAGAAACTACGCACTTCCGTCGGTGTCGTGGGCTGTCCCCATTCCCTCACCGCTGACACTTTACTCGGGTCAACTGCAATCCCTTTCTCAGAAACAACATGGCCCAAGAACTGTACTTCTCGCAACCAGAATCCACACTTCTCGTACTTAGCATACAACTGATGCTCTCGTAAAGTCTAAAGAACCTGCCTCAAGTGCTCGGCATGCTCCTCCTCGGAGTGTGAATATATTAAAATGTCATCTATGAAGATGATGACAAACTGATCCAAGAACTCTCTGAATACTCGGTTCATTAAGTCCATGAATACGGCTGGAGCATTTGTGAGACCAAATGGCATCACTCTGAACTCGTAAGACCCATATCTCGTCAAGAAGGCAGTCTTTGAAACATCCTGCTCTCTAATACGTAGCTGATGGTACCCCGACCTCAGATCTATCTTCGAAAAGAAAGTTGCTCCCCTCAGTTGGTCGAACAGATCATCGATTCGAGGCAACGGATACTTATTCCGTATCGTGACCTTGTTCAACTAAAGGTAGTCCACACACAACCTCAGTGAACCATCTCTCTTCTTCACAAACACAACTGGAGCGCCCCAAGGTGAGGTACTCCTGCGAATGAAGCCCTGACCTAACAGCTGCTCTATCTGATCTCGTAATTCTCGCATCTCCGCCGGAGCCATACGGTATGGAGCGCGTGCTATAGGTCTAGTATCTGGCAATAAATCTATAACAAAGTCTATCTCTCGACTGGGGCGTAGGCCTGGTATTTCCTGAAACACATCGGAATACTCACGAATAACTGGAATCGAGTCTAACGGAATCACAACTTCCTTAGAGGTATCCTCCTCTATATAATACAAATGAGCGGTCGAACCTCCCTCTGGGCGATGCATCGCCACTACAAACATATCTAGCCCCGGAATGGCAAAAATAATGCTCCCACTGAAGCAATCAATCATGGCTCTATAAGCTGTGAGCCAATCTATACTGATAACCATATCGTGCTCATGCATATCTAAGATAACATGTCTGTAAGTAATACCAAGCTACCAATCTCTACCCCACTCCCCGGCATATAAAGAAAATAAGCGACCCACTCCTTAGTGGTGAGTCTACACACGTCACTGTGCTCTCTGCTGTGGCTATCAACCCTAAGGCCTTTGCAAAATGTATAGCTATAAAACAATGCGTCGCCCCAGTATCAAATAAAATTCGACCCATAGTACCATGGATAGGAAACATACCCTCAATCGCGGGTGGTGCCTGTGGGGCTGCCGCCTGGTGGACGTTATAGACACGTCCATACTGTAACTGCCCCTGCTGCACTGGAGCTGCTGGAACGGCTGGTAGGGCTGGCACCTGGGCTGGAGCTGGGAGGGCAGGTGGAAAAAGTGGTCTCTGCAGCTCATTACGGGCACCCTGCTACTGTGGGGCCCTATCTCCCTCCGGACAATCCTGGCGCCTATGGCCGTGCTTTCCACACACAAAACATCGGCCTCTGAAGTTACTCCCCCTCTGACCCTGCTGCTGACGGTGTCGGCCTTGCTGACTTGGGACTTTATTCCTCTTTCGAAACTGCTTCACTTTACCACGTTGTTGACTAGACTCACTTTTTCCTTGGTCTTGCTGGCCTTGAGAGGAAATTTGCGAAAAAACTATGTCAGGGTGTGGACAATCCATCCACTTGTGACCCGACTGTACACATTTATAGCAGAGTTTCGAAATTCTTCGCTGGTCGGATTGTAGTTTATCCCCAGTCTGATTCGGATAAGATTTACGTTTGTGATCATTCATTCCACAACTGAAACACTTCTTTGTGACTTCACTCGGACATTGGCTTTGTTGACCCTGACGCTTTTGGGTTTCCCCGCAAAATTTGTTACCCTCGTGGCTCTTATGGGCCTGAAGAGCTTGTTGTTGCGATTTTCATGTCTTCACACACTTGTTATTGCCAGTCACGACAGACTGACTGTACTCTCTAGATATTTTCCCCCCCATGAGCTGTGTGTTGCGTTCTTGATACTGCAAGACCGCAGTGGTAACTGTTTGTGCCACGATACCTGCTAACTCTGCGGTTGATATTCTCTCTGGGGATACCCGAGGTGTGAGTCGATTTTGCTCGTTGCCTCCCCCAATCGTTTTTAGCTAGTTCTTCTCGACGGTCCATCAGAAAATTTAAGTAAATTTGGATGAGTTCATTATTCGTATAAACAATCGCAGAAGCACGAATTCCCAATGTATAGAGATGAACACAACATTCCTAATATTTAGGGCTCTATATCAAAGAAAGCAACGCTGAAAGCATAATAAGCAGCACAGATCCTAAAGGACACTAGAACCTGATGCTCTGATACCACCTGTGACACCCCGCCTAATTAAATACCGGGCGATCACTCCTTTATTAAATTAAAATCAAGGTGAACAGTTGGTTCATTCTTAGCATCACTGTCGTAAAAATAAACTTTTCCAAATTAACACCCTAATTAATTAAGCTAAGTGTCAAAACCATTTTTTACCTTTCTAACCAAATTTTATTTTTTTAATGAAAAACTTATTTATTTAATTATTAACCACATTTTCAATAAGTAAGAATCATACAACAATTATCCTGGAACATAATCCAATTACTTTAAACATTCAACATCCCAAAATCCTAACATTTAAAAATAAATGTAAAACATACATGCTGAATAAATCCCAAAGTAACAGTACTAGAAATAACTGAAATACAAATGTCCCAACAGAACAGATAAATAGTGGAAAGGGCGACACATGCCCCAATAACTGAGAATCATAGGAGTGGAATCAAATAAATGAAATCGTCTAAGCAAGTGGCCTGCAACTCCCACCTAAGCTGCAGCACGTCCCTTCCAAGGGACCCTAAGCAAGACGCCCCTGTGGCTGGGCACCTGTAGTACATACATATATATACAAGAGAGAGAGAGAGAGAGAGAGAGAGAGAGAGAGAAAACGGGCCAGAGCCCGATAGTGTATATGATTTAAAAACTGTTTAGCAAGTATTTAAATTGATACAGGCCAATGCAACAACATATTAGTGCGACACTCTCTTGAGAAATTCTCACCTCTCTTCTAATGTGCACACCTATCGCACTAACCTTCCCAGTGGTTGATTCTCATCATATATCACGCTATCCTTTCCCAATGGTTTAACTTATCTTAGGTTATTCGCATGATTCAAAATTTAACGATTCAATTGTTTGAAAAGAATAATTCAATTAGTAACCAAAGTTCTCATTTTAACTTTATTAATCAATAAAGTTTTCCAGTGTCATATTATACTTTCTCAAAACAAGTATTTACAATTTGAGTCATCCACCATGTCCTACATATCAAATCACAGTAGGCAGTTCCAGATTTCAGAATTTCATATATATATTAACTACTCGTAAAATATATATATATCATAACAGCACCCCAAATAAAAACTATGGTGCAGGCATACTCTACTATCCAAACCCCGTATCACTCATATTAAGGGGAATACAAATTCGGAATCACTCTCGAATTGTATTAACACATACACAAACAATATTGAGGCGAAGCATAGATTCCAAGTCTCTAAGAGGATGGCACATACCCGCGTCTCTTAGGACCGTCTGAACTATCGATTCGATAGCCTGTACCAAGGATATCTAGCTTATAGGGTACAAGTCAATATCCCCCATAAAGGTCCCATCGAGATAAGACTGTCCCAGAGCGGTAACCTCAGGGATAGCAAGTAGCGTGGGCATGTTTTCACACATAGATAGCATATGCATACATAATCATATAACTATACTAATATTACCATATCAATAATGGGTATATTCTCAATTCCCAAAATTTCAACATTTGTATTTATTTCTCATTATTTAGTTATCACGTATAACCATTCACATCTTACTTTAATTTGAGGAACTTTTCCACTTACTACATAACGCTCATGGATTCTATCCTCCCAAGTATAAAATTCAGTAGGTATACACATTTGTCCCAAAGTAACTCTCTTACGTCTCTCTCTCTTTAAATCATAAATTCACCGACCCTTATGTAATTATCCCAAAATACAATCTTTGCCCGACATCAAGGGTCCCAAAATCTATTCACATGTTCTACTGGTCTTCCCTATCTCCCAAAACATTTTATTAAGGATGCCCAAGAATTATCTCACAATAAATTGAATTTAACTCATTTAAAAAGGAAATAGGAGTCTGCCAGGAGGGGTCGATCGATCGAGGTCTGGGGCTCGATCGATCGAACCTTCGATCGATCGAAGCTCTGGGCTTGATCGATCGATCAAGCAGGTATTTTAATTTCTGCAGAATTGCAGTTACGGGTTCTAACACATTTCTTCATCCAAATCCATATTTTTCAATCCCAAACGTCTCAAAAATTGTACTACCGACATTATATCATCCTACTAGGTCTTTTCAACGTGAAGCATGAGGAATTCTATCATTATACATGGATTAACCAACCAAAAATTATTATAATTATCAAGAACCCTAGAATTCTCTTAAATATGGTTCTAACAAGTATTTCCAGAAATTTCCTTCTTGTAACCATCATAATTTCGTGGGTAATTCCTCTACATGGCAAGGGTTTCCAGAATTATCAATTTATCCATCACTACATGCAATTCCTATCTCAAATCTTTGGTTTTCTTCCATAAAAACTCATTCTAATTACTCCTAAACTAATATGAAAGATGCACCAACGAAATAAGCAAGATAAACACTTGCCTGGGATTTTCGACGTTCTGGTTTGCGGATGATTTTGGTGTGGTTGCGTTTCCCATCGCGCGATCTACGCGTTGATGGTGGTGGCGGTGCAAACGGATGGATTTTGGGCCTTGAATTTCCTTGAGGGCTCTCTCCTTCCTCTCCTATAGCCGTTCTTATGTTTGTGTTTTCTAACCCTAGCTGACTAACCTAAATGGCTGATATAGATTACTGATTTTTGTTGGTTTAATTACCCAAAAATGTGAAATGTCCAAAACGCCCTCCCGGGGTACCAATTAGGCCTAAAAACGTCCCGAGACCCAAACTAAACCCCCGGGTACACTTTTCTGACTATCTCGACCCTTCCGGACGCGTTGGCGCACTCAAAATGACCATACGAATAACTTATAAAATATTCACTTTTATTTATCAATATTTAGTCCCGACGCGACACGGGCGCGTCCCGACTCAAATTTCCAAAATTGTCATTTTATTCACTCGTGACATTCAATATAACCAATATTACATATTACTTTGCTCATTAGTAGTATTCAACAAATTTCCCATAATTACTAACTCTCGTCACGTTAATAATTATAACATAATTAATTTCCGGATTTATATTAAAATAATTAACTCACATTAAATTTAATAAATCCCCAAATTAATATAGGATAAAAATACGGGGTATTACACTCGACTCAACGTAATTAATTTTCTCACTTAATAATTTACCGTCTCCCCGAGTCTATCACCCAACTCTAATTAAATTAACTAACACACATATTAATTTAATATCTCCCCGAGTCTATCGTCCAACTCTAATTAAATTGATTATTACACCCATTAATTTAATACTTACCCGAGTCTACAATCCGACTTTTATTTAATTAATTTACACATTAATTAATCCACACATATCCGAGTCTACAATCCGACTCTAATTAAATTAATTATCTCATTTATTAATTTAATAACTTGGTGTCACCCAACCATTATCCCCGGACTCTCTCACTTGGCCCGTACCTCAATATTTACCGAGTCCATGTTCCGACTCCAAACAAATTACTTTCTCTCAATAATTAATTTAATGTCTTAATGTCACTTAACCAACATACCCGGACTCGCTCACTTGGTCCAATTTACATCTCATAATATAATACCCACATTTTCGCCTACAATGTGTCACACCTTTATTTCTATAATTTTTCCAATTATATTTGCCTATAATAATTAACATACCCGGACTCGATCCACTTGGCCCGAAATTAAATATTTCCCGAGTCTATATCCCGACTCTAAATTACTTAGTTTATCTCCAAACTTAATTCACTACCTTGGGGTCGCTTTACCAATATACCCGGATTCACTCACTTGATCCGTACCTCAATATTTTGGAATAAAGTCTCCCAAATTTATCCATTAAATGTCCCACATAAATTCATCCTAGTCCCAATCACTCTTTCCCATAATCACTAGGAATAGGTGTTTCAAGATTAATTATCACAATTTATAGTATGGAAATTAATTTAATTAATTTTCCCCCTATATCACACACAGGCCGAACTGGCCAGAATTTCCCATCATCGATCGATCGATGCCCCCGATCGATCGATCGACCCCTTCGTTACAGCTCTTCTTCCCCACTATTTTCCACCATTAACGAACTTCAAGGTTTCTAAACCATAATTTAAACCTCTAATTACATCATCCCATCATCTACACACGGTTAATCCACATCCTATTTATCATAGAGACCATTAAGATAATCAACTTCTCTAATTATCTCATAATTTTCGAAATGGGTCTTTCTCCATAAAATTCAATTTTCTGTTTTAAATCCCAATTTCCAGATTCGATTTCCACTCTATTATGTTCTGGATTTCTCGTTCAAATCATATATACATATTCAGATATCAATCACCCATCTAAATCTTACTTTGAATCTCATTCAAGTGTTTCAAAAACAAAAACCCCATTTTGTACCCATTTACACCCAAAAACGAATTTTGGTTTACACATCACTATGATATGAATTGATTATCATGGTTTAAGAATTAAAACAGTTAACCACTTGCCTCAAAGTGTTTGTAGTGTCTGATCCGTTGTTGCTGTCCCTCAATTTGGCTCCAAAAACCTCCAATTTGTTCTTGATTTGCTTTCCCCCAAATTCCCTCTCAAACCCTAGGTTTAGAGTTATGTTGGCTGCCATTCTTTAATCTCCCCATTAGGTTAAAAACCCTCCATCTCGTTTTTAGCCTAATGGGCTTAATTAAAGTGGCCCAACTCACCCCGTGTGGGCCCGACCATGCCCAAAATTACCCCGAGACCCAATTACTACCCCCGGGTACTCTTTTCTGACTATCTCGACCCATCCGGACTCAACCGCGCACTCAGAATCGGCGTCCGAATTAATTTATAAAAATCCTTATCTCACACCCAATTTAGTCTATACCGACTCCCGGCTGGGCTAAGTGTATACCTTGTCATTAATACTCGAAATGGCGTAATTAAATTATTACTATTCACTTAGTAAATAAATTTCCCTAAACATTAACCATTCACTCCCCTATTAATATTTAAATATATATATTGCCATAATTAATTCAATTAAAAATACAATACACAAGTAATTTAATATTCCCGAATTAATTAAATATTAAATGTATAAAAATACGGGGTGTTACAACTACTACTTAACTTTGTCGATCGAGGAGGTCCGACAACTTCAACTATGCGATCGGGATAACCTCATACCTTCTTTCAACCAAATGTGTTCTAAACTCCCATCTCTATCCAGGAGTCATACTGCTAAGCGCTCGTATTACACTTAGTCCTTGCACAATCAATAATGAGCTTAACCTCAGTCCTTGATGTTCATATTGTAATCCTAAGGCTACCTAGGTGTTACATTCAATCACCACTACTGGAACTATCCTTAATCCTCAAGCAAACCAATTATAATCCAACAAATGAATCTATCAACCGAAAATTCTTTAATTTAATTATCATCATTCTAATCAATTTAAATCCCAATCAAATTAATTCAAATCTTATCAAGGGTCTACTGATATTTTCTAAGTCCCATAATATCCAATTAATAATCACCAAAGATCCACAAAAGTTTTGGGATAAGAACCAACATTAAAAAGAAACAACATCATGAATTCTCATATTTTAAATACTCAGAAAAATCAGATCCAAAAATTATTCGAATCATCAATCCGACTTCAGATTTGGATTCTACACGAAAAATTGAGTCAGGTATGTGTTTTGAGTTTTTCTTAAATCTCATCCAAATGCACTCGAAAAGGAGATCTAAACATTCCAAATTGGCTCTTCTCATTCCACTCGTTTTTGCCTCTTTTTCCAGAAAATTATCAACATATTATCTTCAAGAACACAAAATGATTTTCAGAATTTTTTCCACAGATTGATGAATATTTCTTGGATTACTAACTACCTACAACATGAGTTTAATTCCTATATATTTCATACTTCCAGAAATCCATTACTACTCCATTTTTATCTTCCAAACATGAAAAATCATCTCTTTTCATAATTATTCTAACATGGACAATATACGAACTTAAGTTGCAAATATCAAACACTTGCCTTTACTGAAGGTCTGATCCTTTGGTGTAGTATATCTCAGTTGGTTGTCCCTTTTTCCGGCCACTTTCGGTGGTGGTTGGTGGTTGGTGGTGGTGACCTTTGGTCTTTAGTTCTCCTCCTTTCCAAGCAAGCTTTTCTCTTTCCAAGCAACCTTTCGCTCTCTCTAAGAAGATGACCTTTCAATTTTGTGTAGAAGAGATGAATGAACCCACATTCAACTAATCTCCAAATACTTATAATAAGACAAAACCCGAAATCACTATTCATCCCCTTGTAAAAATAACCCAAATGCCCTTTTGGGTTGTCTTTTCATTTCCAAATGACCCGAGACCCAAATCCAACATCCAAATAGACTTTTCTGACTATTTCAACCCTTCCGGACGCAACGATGCAGTCGAAATGACTATAAGGTCGATAGAAAATAAATTTCCTTTTTAATTTAATAAATTAGTCCCGACACGTCCCATACCGCGTCTGACTAAAAAATCCAAATTACCGAAATTATATCACACCGTCATAATAATGACATCATATTCATATATTACCTAAATATCTTTAAGTAATATTCAGAATCATCCATTTTAATATCCACAATTCGGATAAAACCCAAATGAATTAATTTATAATAAAATCCAATTAATCCATTAATTTAAAATATAACCCATTTTAAAAGTCATTAAAATCATGGGGTATTACGGTCAGTTCATTAATATGAGTTTTAATGGGTTTAAACTCCTTAAAAACTATTTGATGATTCTAATTTGTGGGGGAACTTCTCATAATCACTTTTAACAAGTTTTTCATCACCGAGCTCTTCCAAAATATTTTCATCTCAAACACAAACCTTAAACTCCAACATAATCAAAGTTTTGTCACAAGTTTTGAAGGTCGGTCATGCAGTCTCACTTTCTCTCCAAACTTCAGATCATTCGATTCTAGTATAGGTGGTTTTCCTGCTGTAGCAATTTATCTATTTGGAACATTTGCGAGGGCATAAGCCCGAGACTTCTTTACTTATGTTGGTTGAGATTTTTATTACACTGGTTGGATTTATTATTTTAATTGTGATGGTTAGGACTTATTTATTTATTATGGATGTATTTGCGACATTTCAAATATGGGCTTTAAATAATAATTATTTTATATTCGCATTTGTGCTAAGAATGGTATTAATTGACAAACAAGCCCTATCTTCGGTGTATCGTGTCTGGTCAACCTTTATGTGAGAAGATAGGGGTTGTTACAGGGCTAATATTTATTTTCTATTTTTTTATTAATTTTCTATATTTTTGTCATTATTTTTGGGTTTTTATTGATTTCTTTTTTTTTGAACTTTTTTTTATTTCCTGTGATTTTTTTCTTTATTAATAATTTTCTCACCTTAAAATTTTTTTTTGTGTGTTTTTTGTAATTAATTTTGGGGTTAATATTTATTTTTTGTTTTATTATTCATTTTTTGTATTTGTCCTTATTTTTGGTTTTTATTCATTTCTATTTTTTTAATTTTCTATTATTTGTTTTCTTAATTAATAGTTTTTTGACTTTTTAGTAAATATATGGGTATTTTTTTAATTGATTCTCGGGTTAATATTTATTTTCTATTTTTATTCACTTTCTGTATTTGTTTTCATTATTTTTAGATTTTTATTTTTTTTCTCGATCTTTTATCAATTTTTTGGGTGTGGGAATTATTTTCCCTGAAAAATGAATAACAAGGCGGGATGAGGTTTTTTAATTCTAGCTTTTTGTTAAAGAAAGTGGTTTCACGATTTATTTTAAAGAAACCAATTTCATAGAAAATTTTATTTATCAAACATCCAAAAGATAGAAAATGACTCGAGATATATTATTTTCCATTGAAAATTAGTGTTATCAAACACACCCTTGGTCAATTAAAACTCGAAGTGTAAATGAGATTATGTAGAATACACTATACAAAGTGGTAGATAGAGAGTGTAAAACATGGTTATTTCTGTAAGTTATCTAAATGCGGGTTCCATACTTGACGTGCAAAACAGTATAGTGCAGCGGACAAATTGTGTGATAAACTATTTTGAACGCAAACTTTTGTATTTTAAAAAGTAATTATTATTTTTGCGGAAAACAATTTAGCATCAAAAGTTTGCTGAACTTCTCCACGATAAAGTGTTTAACTCAGGGGAGATAAAATACATATTGCCACTGTGGTCTTCATAGTGTAACTCCTGTGACACCCCGCTTAAAATAATAACAGGTGGCCAGCCCTATACTACATTAAATAAGGAATCTCAGATGGCTCAGTCTCAGCATCAACAGAATATACTATAACAAATAGGGCTAACTACCGAAATCATAATAGCGGATGCCAAAATTTAAAATAAAACATGCAATGGAAATCAAACAAACAATGTATAACTACTAATAAAGGCAAAATGCGCAAGTACCACGATAAACAAAAGTGCTAACATTAAAGTAAAATGAGTATACAAAAGTAAATATATATCCGAATAAGCTGTCGGGTCATTGACAGTACAACCATCATAAATAAGAATTATAAACACTACAATTGAATCTTGGGTATAAACTCGATATACAACGAATCCTACCTAGATTTACAAAGAGATAGGAATCAACTAGAATCTAAATCCCGCCACAGTCCACAACTGCTAACTCTGGATAGAAAAGCATCCGGTATCTATGCGGTAGGACACCTGTAGTACAATATATATATAGCAAAAGAGAATATAAACGGGTCAGAGCCCGATGTGTAAAAATGTTTAGCAAGTGTGTTAATCGTGCATAATAAATATAAATGCACTATTTCATAATTAAAGTGGAGTCGCACTCTCGAGAAACTCCCAACTCACCTCTCATCTAACAGCGTGCACCTATTCGCATCCTGGAATCTAAATTTAGTTACCCCACCCATAAGGACAACCTACCTTACAATAGGCACGACCTATACCCGCAAGACCTGCCATTCTAACATAACTCGAGAATCCTTCCCCTTCTAATCGCACTTAATTATATTTACACATATATGCCTTACTAGGCTATAGTGGTTCCAAATTATTAACTTACACCAGTTATAAGTCTTAATACGTTGCACATTAACATTAGGCTTCAATATAATAATTTATTCTCTAAATAACATGCCTACAATTTAATAAGGACAAAACTTCTCTCCACTCTCAACATTGCACTACTTTTCTTGCGTGGGGCGTCTCGCAAAGCGAAATCCAAACAAGGAACCCCCCCAATACACTACTCCTTGACAATGTTGATCGTAGGGATCCATTATGTCATCTGAAAAACTGTTACTAAAGCCGTTTAATACAAGATTAAACTATTTAAGTAACTCCAAACTGTTTTTTGAAGAAACTCTTTTCTAGAAATCAAATCAGTTTAATCACTAGATATATTTAAAATTATGCACGAGATCTGTTCAAGATTTGTTAACAAGTTTTAAAAAACAAAACTAAAATAGTTTTAAATCAGCACACTAAACAGAAAGGGATTAGGAGATGTAGAAAGACTAATGACAAGATATTTTTAATGTGGTAAAACCTGTGGTAAAACCTCAACCAATTGAGGAAACATCCACGACTCCCTCTACGGAGTAAAAAGAAAAATCCACTAAAACAAATATAATAGTTACAAACTATATAACACACATGCACACAAATCATACCTATACAAGTTTAGGAATGTACCCACTGGTGTCGTTATAACTTTTATGCAGTTCTGATTATTGATGTTGTTCTCCCAGTTTGCTAACTTCACTTTGTTCCAGTCTTTACGTCGACTCTTGTATCAAGAACTTATTACCAACACTTTCAGTGTTATAGTGTGTAAGTGTTTGTGATGGTGATCTAAACAGATGCATGCACACACTCACGCTTATTTTTACAAACAGTCATAGCAAATTACAAATCAGATCTATATGCGGAGATTTTCAGTTTCTCTCTTCTTAGGAAACTTTGAACCTTATTTGACCTTTAATATTTACCCAGAATCCACAGCTATCTTGCTCAGAAGACGTATCAAGATCTTAATCAATCTCAGGTTTTGAAAATAATTTTGAGATTGAAAATCACCAAGTGCAATTCCAACTAGGTCGAAGGTTTTGTTTCAAAAGAACTAGAAATGGAAAATATTATTATTGATTTTGAGTATGAAAACATTTACATAGAAGAATCAACAAGAGATTTCTCAAGATGAGAAACTATAAATGCAGATCTGGGTGTGATGTAACATAAAATGCTCAGATCTAAAATTTCTTTGAAACAGAAATGCAGATCTAGCTTAATGCTTAAGATGGAAACAAGATCTTAACACAAAGAGGTTACAACACGAAATAGATTAACAAACCAACTATCAAAATCTCGAACACTCAAGGTTGTGTTTGGTATATAACTGGTTTTTTAAGAGGTTAGGGTTTCTAACTCTCTCTATATGGTTTCTCTCTCTCTTCTCTCTCTACTCTCTTCTCTCTCTATAAATGATGAAATGACAAAAGCTTCTAAATGGCTTAGAGTAAGGCTCCTTATATAAGGGGCTGAGAAGATTCGCGAATGGGGTTCAAAATCAAGGGCTATGATTTAGTCTTTAGCTGTTGATTTTGATCTAACGGTATAAGAGAAACGGTGGATTAAAATGATTTTGATTGGTTTAAGAGGAATTCACAGGGATTAAGCCATAATGCATGCAAATTGTTGATTACAACAATCTAAGGGCAGGAAATGAGCAAGGCTTATGTCTCACAGAAGAAACACAAATCGGACCAATATCAGGCTGACAGGTGTAAGGCTGAGATTGAAGATGAAATGCGTGTTTTGAAAATAATTACTCAAAAAACTCTAAGTCTTTAGCGCTTTCGGTTTCTACCCTAGTTAATTTCCAGAGACAAAATCATCAATTCAAAATTGCAGATTTACCCCAAAACTTTTAATTCCATTTTTAAATTAAAAAAAAAGTTGTTTTAAAAATTATTTAAAATTCCCAGAAAATCATTAAAATTCAATTTAAGGGAAATTAATACACACAACACACTTATAACCAATTATATGAAATATGCAATTTAGGAATGAAATACTAATGTGTGTGAGTGTTAGTAAATATACCTTAGATCAAGAGGAATAAAAATAAGAGAAGGATCGAGGGTCTTTGGTTCTAGAATGTGACTTAATTTTGTTTCTATTTCCAAACTAGATGAGCACTTATACAATATAGACTCAAGTGAGTCAAGAGTATAAGGTGATTCATTATCCACGCAAATCATACTACTGAGACATACAAGTACAAAGGACAAAACTTCTCTCTACTCTCAACATTGCACTACTTTTCGTGCGTGGGGCGTCTGGCAAAGAAAAATCCAAACAAGGAACCCCCCCCGATACACTACTCCTTGACAATGTTGATCGTAGGGATCCATTATGTCATCCACGCAAATACTACTATAATCTATATTACTATCTAAGAACAACCTAAAAGTCGCCATTAAATCCTTGGGTCGATATCACCGAAAGTGTCTCTAATTGCGATACATCAACCCCCAACAATCTAGTACACCATAATTACCCAAGATGTACACCATAGAAATATCATATCCTTTTTCACCTATAGGATATATAAATATATATATAATTACTCCAAACATATATATATACAACCATTCATTCTCATATCCATGTGTACATAACACACATAATGTACAATTGCCATACACTTAATATAACCGGCTATAGAATGAAAATATACTGCACCATGCTATCATCTTTTAAGAATTATTCACTTTCTCCCAGGGTCACCACCTATCGGACTATTATCACACCGCCATGGCAACAAAATCAATCATAACACGTGGGAAGCGGTCATAGTTCCTAACCGGTTAAGTGAGAACGCCCCATACCCAAGACTTATCACCCCCAAAATAAAATCACACAAATAATAATGGACAACTATGACCTGGGGAATATCCACCTCTGATCCTCAAGCCAGGGGCTCACCCAACATCGCGCAACTTCCCATGATAGCATGTGCCAGGATATATATATATATATATATATATATATATATATATATATATATATATATATATATATATATATATATATATATATATTTATCATTCACACTATATATATACATCCATATGATCACATCATATAATCAAACCATCAGACACGGTATAGTTATTAACACCATAAGTACACACATATATACATATCTACACATATTTATATCCACATATACATATATATACACACTATCACTCATCCGTATGTATGAAACCCATAAACTGTCTACACGTGTACATAGTCCTCATTATCTAGCTATCACTCCAAGCATATTAACTTAAATCGTTACATAATTACGATCCCTCACTTGAAGCATATTCATCCATTTCCCCTATGATATGAATAGTCTTCCAATATATTCAACATTAAGGTTATCACCCCAAAGTTAAATGTGTATAACAATCACTACTTATACCATCAATATCCGAATGCACATCGATATATCCAACAACAATCCCGACTATCGGTATACACATGACTAATAGTCTACAGGCCTCATGCTTAAACTTAAATTCATTTTATGATCCCATCAATTATTGGAATCCCCATTGTTAATCACACATCTAGTTGATAGTATGATCCAATCGCTCTCAATTCCGACTATGGTTCAATTGTCCCTATGAACCCTTAACATTTCCACATCTATGATTTATCCCTTAAGTTTCTAATCACTAATGATACGCGACCACTCTCTCTCGTTGGCCCCCAATCATAACTTAATTAGAATTCTATCACTATAAGGATGCACAAATGTCGGCCTAAATTTCCCCATACTCTCACCACTCTCTCAAAGGGTCCTAAACCTTACGTCATATATAAATTCACTTATGACCTCCAAATAGAACTCCCATCCCTAAAGAAATTCCCACACTACACTAATATAACAATCTCCAATACGCACATATATTCGTCTCCAGAATAGTTTGATGAGTCCCCACCATCATATCATAGAAGAAACCCCTTAGAATTCTTCAAATCATATCCCTTTCCATCAAATTATAATGTCCCAAATCGATAAGCCCAAGATAATATGAGTTAAACTCTCCCTAGGAAAAATTATTCAAAACTACCCTGTTTCAGAATCGATTCGGCCCCTCCGAATCTATTCGGTCCTAGCAGCGAATCGATTCGGCCCTAGTGAATCGATTCAGACCAACTAGACCTGTAAGTCTGCTACATACTGAATTAATTCATTATGGGCGAATCGATTCGGCCCTAAAGACCTGATGCTTCTGCAACATGGCGAATCGATTCGGCTAGTTCAGAAAGACACGAAATGGGGTAAATTATACAAAACCCAAAAATTCCACAACTTCCACCCAATTATCCTCAGCCCAAATATGTCCCCAATATCAAATTTCACCCTATATCTAGTTTCATCAAGTTATACTCCTTAAATCCATTTTTAAACATTAATTTCAAGATTTAAACTACAAAATCTAGGTTTTGATAAATATACCCAAAATCCAATTCTTTTTGCCCACAAATTATGAAATCAAATACACAAATGAATTATTTAGCAAGATTAAACACTTGACTCAAAATTATAGGGATTGAATCATCCTCGTGATCGCGTTTTGGTCGAAATCTCCAAGCTTTTCCTCTCTCTCTCTCTCTCTCTCTCCCTCTCTCTTCTTTTTTTCTTCTTTTCCTCTTTATTTCTCTTTCTCTCAAATGAGAAGGCTTATCTGTAAGCCTCTTAAGCCTTTAAAACAATAATCCCAGTTTAAAATGTTAATACACACTTCAAATGACTTGTTTACTCCAATTCGAGTCAAACTAACTTAAAAATATTCCGGAACCGAAATAAATCCCAAGGACAGTCATTTTGACTATCTCGACCCATCCGGAATCAATGGCTCACTCAGAATCATCATTCGAAATACTTTATACCGTCCTAAATTTTTGGACTTCAATTTCCAAATTTTAAAATTCTCCAATTTAAATAAATTTTATTTCTCCCAAAAATTTAATTGCTCATTTCCAAAATCTTGGGGTGTTACAGATCTCCCCCCTTACAAAAATTTCGTCCTCAAAATTTAGGTTATGCCTAGGACTTTGAATCTCATCTAGTCCTTAGATCTACCTTTAACATCGCTATACTTATCTCGCCCAGTTCTCACATCTAACCATATAACCATATAAACTAGCTACCCAGGGCGCCCATACACCCTGTACCCGAGCTCAACTCATCAAACAATAACCTGACTCCACTAGCCTCAAATCTTAATATAACTTTCCAATAAAATAATCTATAATAGCGTACTAAGTATATATATAAAAGTTTGAAATTCCCAACGGCTGAACTGTTCTCAATTCCTAACATAAGCTACCTTTATGCGGGGGAGGTCTCGCAAGCGAAATCCAAACAAGGAACCCTCCTAATACACTACTGTGTAGCTATGTCGGGGATTGAGATCAGTCGAACCAGGATTAAGGTTTTATAAAAAGATTTTCAAATTATGGATATTGCTCGAAGGCCTATGTAACAACATACTATAAATAATTTCATACATTTCAGCACACTAATCAAACACCTTATACACAAGACATAAGGCCGCAATAAATACAATACTCTCACCAACCACTTGATCTTAAAACTAGCACAACCCTGAGCTGAATTTCCTGCTAAAAAATGAGTCTGATAAACTCTGAACCTCTCAGTTATACAAATCCTTAACATCACATTAAGGCATTGTCGCAAGATAAGTCCTTCCCTCAATGGAATACCACAATTACATGCCCTGGCCTAACTATAAGACAATAACCTTATAACCACTACTTGACAAACCTTGACAATTCGCACTTTCGGAAATCAATATCACATCTCTCTACTAGCACACCACGAGTTGATCTATTTTCCCAAAAGATGCCATACAAATGCCACACTTGATCATTTCTTCCTCCAAGGAAAATTATACACCCATAATGGTTATAACATCTAACCACTCATAAACCTTACATGCGACGCTCCTATTCCCGCGCAAAGCATGAGCTAAACCCAAAGAAAGGAATTCTACCTTGTTTTTCCATAACCTAATTGATTTACTTCATCCATGAATACCTGTTCAAAGTCCTCTACTCTTCCCAGGACAATCTCTCTTCCTAAAGCCTATTTCTCCACAAGAGACACATCTTCCCAAAAGTCCTTCCTAACCATCCTGAAGGACAAGGCGCTATTGTGACCCCCGACAACTCCTTCAGTCCTACTCAATGGACCCAAATCTCCAAATTTCTTACTACCTTTTCTAAAAAGGCGATACTCCTGATATTGGGACAACGCCACACACCCCACATCGATAAAAGTCAGCAACATCAATTTTCCTAACAAATGTGAGCAAATTCATCAATCTAAACCTCCCACAGCTTCACTATTCTCTCCTCATCAGCACTTACCTTATTGATCACAAAATTCTCCCTCTTATCTCTACCTGAATCACGAAAAGAAATACCTCAAATCAAAGCATACCCAAAATCTGTTATGGGTATTACATCTCTCATCTTGCCCCTTCCTAACCGACTTATTTGTGGCGACGTCTAAGATAAAAGCGACTGTGTTAGAACGTCATTCAAGTGAGTACACCTCGCAGAAGAAGATAAATGTAGTGAGCACAACAATCCTGATAGTAGGGCTCTATATCAAGAACATCAAAGGAAGAATGCAAAAAACCCGCACAGATCCTAAAGACATTAGAACCTGATGCTCTGATACCATCTGTGACACCCCGCTTAAAATAATAACGGGTGGCCAACCCTATACTACATTAAATCAGGAATCTCAGATGGCTCAGTCTCAGCATCAACAAAATATACTATAATAAATAGGGCTAACTACCCGAAATCATAAAAACGTGTAAGGACGCAAATTTCCAATTGAGTCCTTTGTAGTTTTGGCTCAATTTCGGATAAAAACGTTTGAGTCGAGTATATTGATCCTCTTTCAAGCCTATGACGTGTTTGTTGAAGACGTAGCGACCAAGTGTATAAAGCTTCATCAAAATGCCGTGGTTTATGTGCCTTGTTTCAACGTCATCAACAGTGGTTCCATGCTCCCAAGGTATGAATGCATTACATATATATATAGGAGCTTGAAACTGTTTATATTGGGTGTTAGGTTTAAAAAACTGTGTTTTGGTTTCAGAATGTTTTCTATTAAAACTTATATATATAAGGTATATAAAAGTTTCTGGGCTTAAAAAGAATTTTTGAACATTCTGTGAGTTCGTTCGAAATGTCGTTCGAACGAGATTATCGTTCGAACGAGATTGCCAACGACTTCCCATTATGGCATACTGGAACTTTGTTCGAAATGTCGTTCGAACGAGATGGTCATTCTAACGAGATTTCTAACGAGCTTCTAACGAGTTCATACTGGAACTTCATTAGAAGACTCGTTCGAACGAGAATGTCATTCGAACGAAATGTCGTTCGAACGAGATTTGGCGGGAACAGTTTTTGGGCAGTTTTAAGCAATTTTCGCCCACTTCCCCACTTGTTTCTTAACTGATTTTTCTCAAACTTTATTATGTGCGGGAAACCATTTTTCTAATCTAACTTTTCATATCCTACCAACCTCTAGAGAGTGTTTTGAGAGAAAAATCATTTTAGGGAAAAGTTCATTGTTTTAAAGTGTCAATTTTCAAAGAAAAATCATTATACACTTTAGTTTCACACCCATAGTTTGTTTATCCAAGTTCATATATATACATCTTGCTTGGAGTTTGGCACCGGGTTTATCTCTACATTAGTTTGAAGAGAAGTTTGGGTTCACTTCTAAATCCCACAAAGAAGAAGAGGTTTTCGTGATTTACCCACTTGGAGAAAGGCTCCTAGTTCGGGTTACGGTGACCACATAAAGTCCGATCGGTGGATTTTGAGACCGCGGTGGAGCTCCAAGGTTATCTGCTAGGAAGAGGTGTCTACAAGAAGAACCATATAGGCTTGAGAGGGATCGAGTCGGGTGTTGTAAGTCTTTTGTCTTGTATTTGTAAATCCGTATCTAGTTGATTTGTGGCTATGGCCGTCCGAGGTGGTTTCCCGTCTTGGGTTTTTCCTCGTACATCGCGGCGTAGTGTGATTGATTTATTTTATCTTGTACAATGACTTAGAACTCATGCTTAGGATAATTCAAGATAAAATTGGTTTTAATTGTCACACTTAAATTAATTTGGTGCATAATTAAATATTGGGTAAAGTTTATTTAATTCAAGTCTATTGATTAAAACTGGTTTGGCCTAATTTGGTAATATTGATAAATATGACTTAGGAAAATTTTAGGACTTGGATTAATAATTGGTTTAAGTGAAATTTGATTTGTGTGTATTAATCATATTTTCACTAAGTTAAATTTTAATTTGTGAAGAAATTAAAATTTGGTGTTTGTTTGTTTTGTGAACCATCTTACGCTTCCGCATCGATTTTCATAAAAGGAAATATAATTTTATAAGATATTAAAATCGGGGGGCTCTACGCTTATACAAAGAGGATGCCAAAATTTAAAATAAAACATGCAATGGAAATTAAACAACCAATGTATAACTACTAACAAAGGTAAAATGCGCAAGTACCATGATAAACAAAAGTGCTAACATTAACGTAAAATGAGTATACAAAAGGAAATACATACCCACAAACTGGCTATACGTGTACATAGTCCTCATTATCTAGCTATCACTCCAAGCATATTAACTTAAATCGTTACATAATTACGATCCCTCACTTGAAGCATATTCATCCATTGCCCCTATGATATGAATAGTCTTCCAATATATTCAACATTAAGGTTATCACCCAAAGTTAATGTGTATAACAATCACTACTTATACCATCAATATCCGTATGCACATCGATATATCCAACAACAATCCCGACTATCGGTATACACATGACTAATAGTCTACAAGCCTCATGCTTAAACTTAAATTCATTTTATGATCCCATCAATTATTGGAATCCCCATTGTTAATCACACATCTAGTTGATAGTATGATCCAATCGCTCTCAATTCCGACTATGGTTCAATTGTTCCTATGAACCCTTAACATTTCAACATCTATGATTTATCCCTTAAGTTTCTAATCACTAATGATACGCGACCACTCTCTCTCGTTGGCCCCCAATCATAACTTAATTAGAATTTTATCACTATAAGGATTCGGCACAAACGTCGGCCTAAATTTCCCCATACTCTCACCACTCTCTCAAAGGGTCCTAAACCTTACGTCATATATAAATTCACTTATGACCTCCAAATAGAACTCCCATCCTTAAAGAAATTCCCACACTACACTAATACAACAATCTCCAATACGTACATATATTCGTCTCCAGAATAGTTTGATGAGTCCCCACCATCATATCA
The DNA here is from genome assembly GCA_949130495.1 of Sambucus nigra. Taxonomy (NCBI): domain Eukaryota; kingdom Viridiplantae; phylum Streptophyta; class Magnoliopsida; order Dipsacales; family Adoxaceae; genus Sambucus; species Sambucus nigra. Next base: position 790,889,400 of record OX422208.1, on the reverse strand, counting down.
TAGAAGAAACCCCTTAGAATTCTTCAAATCATATCCCTTTCCATCAAATTATAATGTTCCAAATCGATAAGCCCAAGAGAATAGGAATAAAACTCTCCCTAGGAAAAATTATTCAAAACTACCCTGTTTTCGAATTGATTCGGCCAACGAATCGATTCAGACCAACTAGACCTGTAATTCTGCTACATACCGAATTGATTCGGTAGGGGCGAATCGATTCGGCCAGTTTCGAAAGACACGAAATGGGGTAAATTCTCCAAAACCCCAAAATTTCCAAAACCCAAATTATACAACTTCCACCCAATTATCCTCAACCCAAATATGTCCCCAACATCAAATTTCATCGTATATCTAGTTTCATCAAGTTATACTCCTTAAATCCATGTGTAAACATCAATTTCAAGATTTAAACTACAAAATCTAGGTTTTGATAAATATACCCAAAATCCAATTCTTTTTGCCCATAAATTATGAAATCAAATACACAAATGAATTATTTAGCAAGAATAAACACTTACCTCGAAATTTTAGGTGTTGAATTATCCTCGTGATCGCGTTTTAGCCAGAATCTCCAAGCTTTTCCTCTCTCTCTTTCTTCTTTTCTTCCTCTTTTCCTCTTTCTCTCAAATGAGAAGGCTTATCCGCAAGCCTCTTAAGCCTTTAAAACAATAATCCCGATTTAAAATGTTAATACACACTTCAAATGACTCGTTTACTCTAATTCGAGTCAAACAAACTTAAAAATATTTCAGAACGGAAATAAATCCCAAGGACAGTCATTTTAACTATCTCGACCCATCCGGAATCAATGGCGCACTCAGAATCATCATCCGGAATACTTTATATTGTCCTAAATTTTTGGACTTCAATTTCCAAATTTTAAAGTTCTCTAATTTAAATAAATTTTATTTCTCCCAAAATTTAATTTCTTAGTCCCAAAATCTTGGGGTGTTACAACTCCCGAGGTAAATGTCCAAATACACATCTTTTAACACTTTTCCATAATAGATGGTATATGTCAAATGGCATAGACACAAGGGTCGTGATATTTCCACCTAAAATATCCCTCCAAACCACCATTTTCTACAAAACACCACATAAATATCTATTATTTATTCATAACACCCAAAAAACATATCACCACATAAGTGATTGTCATATAAAAATCCAAAAATTTTAAACTTCACTTTTTCTTTTTCGTCTCTCTCTAACTTCCCTCCCAAACCGTTCTCTTAACCTTACAACCTACTGCCATTTTCTCTCAACCTCACAATTTTCTCCCTTCTAGCTGAAGCTCAATTTCTGGTATGTTACAATCTTATAACTTACTCCCATTATTGCTATATTGTCTGAATGCACTCATTTCAGGTATGAAACCCTCAGTACACCAAAATTGAATTTTTGGCACTATTTACCCAGTCAGTATTGCCACGGTCAATAACCGTAACAAGTTTAAAAGTTGTCACAATCAAAGTTCGTGATAACTTTTTTAATTAGAGACAATCGAGACCTTATTTCTGGTTTACCTCATTACATATCACTCTCCCTCTCTTTCTCCTTACAATGATAAATCTTTTTCTCTCTCTTCATTCCAACAACCCTCTCTCTCTGTTCATTCCAGTAATCTCTCTCTCCTTCACACCACACACACACCACAAAAATGCACACGCATACGCACACCACACTCACCCCCTAGAATGAAAACCCTAAAATGAAAACCCCTAAATGAACCTAGTTTGATTTTTGCATATGAAATTAATTTGAAATCTTAAAAATGATTTCAAACACACACACAGACACATGCACTTATTTAATTTTTGTAATTTATTGTGCTAATTTATTATTTTTTGTAATAATTTAAAAATGATGTCACCTTATTATTTATTGTGCTAATTTAAAAATGATGTCACCTTATTACGCTAACATGTTTCTCATTTATTGAATATTTTGCATTACTATTTGAATTGTTGTTTGGGGTTCTTGAATTTTTGCTGACGAGTGAATTTAAGCATTTAGATGGCCATTGAGTTGGTTGGCTCTAGGCATTTCTAACATTTAGGGTTGTGATTCTTCCTAAAAGTGATATGTGATGTGGAAATATTAAATAAGCATATATGAAACATATCTACCATGGAAATATAAATAAGAGAGAAATGAAACATACTATAAATTTTAAAACATCAATTAAATAATTAAACGAAAATGAAACATAATATGTATAAATCATCATTATAGACTTTATTTGGTAATTGGCGCTAATGTCATAAACATGCATTGTTTGATGATTCAAATTTATAATAAATTAGATTTTACCCGCATGATATAACAATACAGTGGGAAACAGTCGTACACTTAAAAAATGTATACGGTTCTAACTCATGTGTGTGTAACATTATTAATTTAAAAAGTATATACTTTTTAAATCTAATTCATTGTATCACGCGGGTAAAATCTAATTCATTGTAAAATTGAATCATCCGACAATCCATGTTCCAACATTACCACTAATTACCAAATAAGTCTATAGTCTTAAATTATACATAGTTATCAGCCTCTTAAGTTACAGATAGTGCGCATAGGTACTAGACTTCTAGTTCTTATGAGTACGCATTAATAGCCCCGAGTCCTGTTCGAGTATCATTACTCCTGTAATGTGATATCTTGAATTGTCTCGTTTAGATAGTTTGGGACTACATAGTTTCTGTATAATAATGTTCTTAGTGGCTTACACTTGTTACTTTTGGGGGAAGTTCTGCTGTCGTCTCTTAACGTTCACTGGGTACATACAATATGATGCAATTTTAAGTGCTATTTAAATTGATAAATTAAAATAGCATGAACACTTGTGAATCTGTGTCGTGTACTTGGAGAACTATGGAGAGATGCTGCCAAATTTTCCTCAAATTGGAACAATGTGGATGAGCTACTAAGTGTATTACAAAAATATGTTGCCTTAAATGGGATGGAACCACTCACCCTTTAGAGGAGATGGAGGAAATATGATTTATCGTGCATCTCGTGTTAACAACGAAACAAAGTTGATCTAGCTTCTAAATTTAAAGTAGTTGTAAGAATTGCAATGAACTTTTAATATAGGCAATTCTTATAACCACTAAATTTTCACACTTTTGTTTATACTAATCCATGAATATACGCTTCTTACCCAAAATAGGTGATTTTTTGTAGTAGCTGTGATGGGATATCCTTTATACAAAGAGTGGATGGGTGAGAGACTAGGGGATGTGTTTCATAGAGGTGCTAATGAATTTGTGAAATACATAAAGAGATGTCATAATGATGAAGAGTTCCCGTATCCGTGTGCTAAGTGTAGGAATGATAAGGTGTTTTAGTGAAAAACAGTTGAACTACATTTGTTATGATGGGGTATATAAGATAGTTATCAATTTTGAGTTTTTCACGGTGAATCGCATGTTCCTTTTGTTCCTGAGAAACCTTCACAACAACCATCAACAAGTAGGGTAGATGTATAAGGGAAGGAGGGAAATGCAAATCATAATATGCTAGAGGATTTAGTTGATGATGCGTATGGAGTTCATGAAGGGGAAGAAAGTGAGGTCACTGACGATGCATAAGGTTCATGTTCTCATAAAGATATCAGGATAAACCTTGACGATGACTATCAAAGTTTAAAATTTAAAGAAGCCCAATCGTTGTACACTGGCTGTGATAAAGAACAAACAACTTTGCATGCTATAGTTGGTTTGCATAGTTTGAAGACCCAATATGTTTTTTATGGCAATAACGTGATAAGAATTTTGAATGAAGCGTTTGCTACCCAAGCAGAATAAGCTTCCAAATAGCTATCTTACTATGAAGAACTAGGTGAAAGGTTTGGGAATGAAGTATAAATCAATCCATGCTTATGTGTATGACTTCATACTATACCTAAAGGAGTAATCTTGACCGGTGTTCAGTATGCGATGAACCTAGATATGTGCAATCTGCTGACAAGGAAGGCACAAACTTAAAAGCATCAAAATATTTTCCTGTTAGGCCTAAATTGAAGCGATTTTTCATAGTACCATAGATAGTGAAAGTAATGACTTGGCATGCTAGGGCATTAAGTAGGGAATAATCTCAGGCGTCATCCTATTGATTCTACAGCTTAGAAAATGATGAGTTATGAGTATCTCGATTTTTCTAGAGAACAGCATAACATTCGTTTGGCAATATCAACACATGGTTTCAATTCATTTGGAATTCTAAGCACCAACCAGAGTGTATGGCCTGTGATCTTAGCACCACTCAACCTCCCTCCTTCACAGTGTATGAAATCTAGATTTTTAAAGATGTCTTTGTTGGTACCTGGGCCAAAGTCCCTAATTGAGGACATCGATGTCTACTTGGGTCCTTTGGTAGAAGAATTAAATCATTTATGGGAAGAAGGTGTGCCGCATTTTAATCTTTTGAAAAAAGAAGAGTTCATGATGAAAGCTATGATGATGTGGGCGATTCATGATTTTACAGCTTATGGGATATTATCCAGTTGTGTACTATATGGGTGTTTTAGGTGCCATATTTATGGAGAGGAGACTGAATCTTTGCATCTCATCTATAGAAGAAAAAAATATATACCATTTCCATAGGAGGTTTTTACCACCCACTCATAGTTTTAAATTTGAGAAAAGGTCCAATTTTTTATCGGGCGGGGTTGAACAAAGGCTACCTCCGAGAAATATTTTAGGTTCAGAAATTGAAAGTAAATCTTCTAATTTTTGCCATAATATACCAGGTAAGAATCCTAAATTTAATAATGTCAAGAATAAGAAAACTCCAACTGGGAATGGAACTGAGATAAGAAATGCATGGTCTAGGAGGTTAAATTTATTTAACTTGCTTTGTTGGAAGAATAACCCGGTGCACCATGTATTTGATGTAATGCATGCAGAGAATAACATCACTGAACATATTGTGGGCACATGCCTTGGGGGAGTCATTCGAAGGATGGAGAAAATGCATGACATTTTTTTAAATCGTTGAAACTTAAGCCCCAACTATGGTTGAAAGAAGATAGTAAGGGAAGGACAATAATTCCCCCTGGTACATTTACTTTGACGAGTGAGGAAAGAAAGGTGCTTTTAGACACAATATATAATTTGAAGGAACCATCTAATTTTTCATCCAACTTGCAAAGGATTATGAAATATGCTACTTTTGATTTACATAGGTGTAAGTCCTATGATTGGCATATGATCATGCAATTAGTTCCTTTATTATTTAAGCACTATTTCTCAAAGCACAAGGATTTGTGGAGGGCCATTAGGCAAATTAGCATCTGCTTCACACTTTTATGTGAGAAGGTTGTCAATCGAGAGCACATAGTGGTCGCTAAAGTAGCTATAACTGAAGCGATTTGTGTGTTGGATAAGTACTTTACCTCATCATTTTTTGACATAAGTGTTCACTTGTTGGTACACCTATGCGACGAGGAACTTCTTTGTGGTCCAATTAGATATCGATGGATGTATCCGTTTAAAAGATTGATGAAATATTTCAAAGGTTACGTCAAGAATACACGATACATTGAAGGATCAATTTTAGAGGAATACATCATTGTGGATCCATTCATATTGCAACATTCCGTTTTATTAGACAATATGATACTCCTCCTACATTTCATATTTTTTCCACTGCTCCACTTTTGAGCATTTATAACGTCCCTCCTACTACATTTCATATTTTTACTTTTGCTCCTCTTTTAAGCATTTATAACGTCCTATTATTTATTTATTGAGTATTGGTTATTCAATAAGTAAAATTAGAAACAACTACACGAACAAGGACATAGACAAGACATGTTGCAGGCCTTCTTAACAAACTATAGTATAAGGCCACTCACAATGGTGGTGTAAATATGGAACCCACATTTAGATAACTTGTAGAGACAATCATGTTTTACACATTCTCTCTCTACCCCTTGTATAGTGTATTGTATAGTGTATTCTACATAATCTCATATATTAAAGAAAGTATATGAGATTGTGTAGAATACACTATACAATACACCTAACAAAGGGGTAGAGAGAGAGTGTGTAAAACATGGTTGTTTCTACAAGTTATCTAAATGTGGGTTCCATACTTGACGCGCAAAATAGTATAGTTCAGAGGACATTTTGTGTGATAAATTATTTTAAATTCAGACTTTTGTATTTAAAAAAATAATTATTACTTTCGCGAAAAATAGTTTAGCGTGAAAAGTTTGCTCAACTTTTCCACGATAAACTATTTAACTCGGGAGAGATAAAATACACATTGCCACCGTGTTCTTCATAGTGTAACTCTCGAGGTAAATGTCCATATACACATCTTTTAAAACTTTTTCGTAAGGGGTGGTCTATGTCAAATGGCATATACACAAGCGTCATGAATTAAAAATACCCTTTTTTAGAAAACACCACATAAATATCTATTATTTATTCATAACACCCAAAAAACATAACAACGCATAAGTGATTGTCATATAAACTTCACTTTTTCTATTTCCTCTCTCTCTCTAACTTCCTTCCCAAACCACTCTCAACCTCATAACCTACTCCCATTTTCTATCAACCTCACAACTTTCTCTTTCTAGCTCAAGCTTAAATTCTGGTATATTACAACCTTACAACTTACTCTCATTACTGTTATATTGTCTGAATGCACTAATTTCGAGTATCAAACCCTAGCATTCAGACCCAATTATAAACCCTAGCATGCACACCCAATTATAAACCCATTTAATAACCCTAATATGAACATTATTAATCTATTGCATAAAAAATGAATTAGACAACCTAGGGTTTTAAAAAAAAATGTGTGAACCTTGAACCTACGGTTGGCCGTCACCGTAAGTGATAGTCGTTTATATCCACACTTGACCGTATGTGGTTTTGGTTGCTGCCCACCGTGAGTGTATTAATTTCGGTTGCTTTCCACCGTAGGCTTTGTTTTTGTGCCACTTCCAACCATAATTAGTTGTTCAAGATATATATATATATATATATATATATATATAATGCATTGTTCAAATCAATTTATGTATTTGTATTCTCTGTTAGTATAAATTTGATGTTTATTTGTTATTACAAGTTTGTTAGTATGAACTTGTTAATTTGACCGTTCCATTCTTTATGCGTTGATTTGATCACTACACCAAATCCTACAAATGGCCACAACCTGGGGGTCTCGGCCCAGTGCCGTGACCAGCTGGTCATGGATTTTGGCCGTAACCATCTTAACCTTTGGAATGACTAGACCCATAACCACAGTCGGTCATGGATTCTCCTAGAAAGTGGTCACGGACAAAATCCCTAACCATTGTGGGTCATGGACCTGGGTTGTGACCATGCCCTGACCATCTTAGCGACAAATTTGCTCCAAAATTCCCTCCAAGTTTGGTTGTGGATTGATCGCGGACTTAGTCTGTGACCATCTACATGATGAATCACCACACAAACACACACTGTGGGTCACGGCTGGGGGCGTGACCATTCCATGGCATGGGTCATGGCTAACGACCATGACCAGTAGTTGCGAACTGACGTGGGAGCTGATTTAGCTAGAATTTTAAGGGTCGTGGTATGTGGATCACGACCTAGAGCCATGACCAGGTTCATTACTTAAAAAAAAAACAGTCGTTGTGTATTTCATTTTACTCGATTGATTTCGTTAGCTCACAATCCCTTACAATTTCTCTTGTGATTTTCCTTACGATTTGATTGGATTTTACTTGTGATTTCTCTTGCAATTTGGTTCAATTTTGATTTCTCTTGAAAGTTAATACAAAACCTTAGTTATTTCTGAGTATTTCTTTTTATGTGTGTGTATATGTGTGTGTATGTATAGATTTTTGTTTATATGTATGTATGTGTGTGACTATGAACACATTGTATTCCATGTCAATAAACCCTAGACATTGTATTGGGGGTTATTTTTTTGAAAAAATATTATTCAAAACCTTAGACATTATATTTTTTGATAAAATAAAATTAAATAGATTTTTAATAAGTAAAAAAAATCATGTCTACCGTGTTGTGGGTTATATGTGTGTCGTGACATTGTATTGGGGGTTATATGCATGTCGTGATTTTTTTTGACAAAATATAATTAAATGATTTTTTTGACATTTTATTGTGGGTTGTATGCATGTCGTGACATTGTATTTGGGGTTATATGAGTGTCGTGATTTTTTTGACAAAATATAATTATATGGATTTTTTTGACATTGTATTGGGGGTTATATGCGTGTCGTAATTTTTTAATAGTAACTCCTACCGTGTTGTGTTTGTGAGACAATTAAGACTCATGGAAGTCATCTTATTGTGGGTTATATGCGTGTCGTGACCTTGTATTGGGGGTTATATGCGTGCAGTGAGTTTTTTTGATATAATATAATTAAATTGATTTTTTGACATTGTATTGTGGGTTATATGCATGTCGTGACATTGTATTGGGGGTTATACGTGGGTCGTGATTTTTTTTGAAAAAATATAATTAAAATGATTTTTTTGACATTGTATTGGGGGTTATATGCGTGTCGTGATTTTTTAACATTAACTCCTGTTGGGTTGTGTTCGTGTGGCAACTAAGACTCACGTCAGTTGTCTTATCGTGTCTTGTCATCGTGTTATTCATGTTTTACTCTCGTGTTATTCATATTTTAGCAATTCTTTAATTCTTTACTTCTCTACTTTAAATATGAGTCACAAACACGTGTGCACATTAATAATTGTGTCATTTATGAATTTACCATGTATAAAATGCGAAATGACCTTACTATAGTGAGATATTGTGATTATGGGTATGTTTTTATCATGTAGATGATAGAAGGAGTACGAGATAATTATTGATTGTTGGTTTTCTTTGATTGATAATACATATATACTTTTAAACTCTCTTATAATAAACCTTAACAAAACGTGTTACAATAAATACGGCGGGTTGTTGCTGGGATTTCACATCGATAAGATCCAAAATGCAAGGGGTGAAGAGAAGGGTAGTGATGAATAAAAACCTTAATCAAACTAGTATAACCTATACCTTATATGTTTGAATTAATATATATTAGTTAATTAGAGCCCTTAATTATAGAACTCATATTCACGCCCTCGTATACTTTTATAAAAAAAAATTAGGCATGGTAGTAATCACTAGCAACAAAAGTGCGAGAGGTTGCAATTGGACCAAACATATATCTCTTTTATTAGTGTGCACCATATAGAGATTACTTCTATTTATAGGTATATAAATAAAAAGATTGAACAATTTAACTACCTTGTAAATCGTATAGTTAATCTCCAACAAGATTACCTGTTTGATCGTTTTCTATTTTCCCTACCAGAAAGATGGAATGACGTTATACAAAATATACATCACACACATAAACCCGACGTAGACCTGACCTTGGTTACATTGTTGAAGAAGGCGGGAAAAAAATCCATCCGTTATGGATAAAACTATGTACAGAGAGCATTGATATAGACTGTGATGTCTCGCGCCATATGCACTTAAAATTGAATCTTGCCAACAAGTTGAGAAAGAAGGGATTCTAAGTTCATGTCACGGATATCCACACAGCAATCATAGATACCCTTCCTCTTAGTTGGCTACGTGAAAAAATTCATAGGTTCTTAAAAACTAATATCAAATGGATGGAGATTAAACACATTGAACATATTCTAATGTCTTACTCTAAAAAGGTATATATATAAGCTTGATTAATTAGTTATAATTTCATATTATTATAATTATTTAGTCACTTATGATTTTCATTTTTGTAGATTATGTCGGGAGGAAACAACCGAATGGTACCAAGTGACAAGGTGACACCCCAACGAGGTTCCTCATCTCGTGCACAACCTAAATTCTCAACACCAATGGCTGAGCGATTCACAACTCCAGCAATGGTTCACTCCTCACCAAGTCCAACTTCAAGTTCTCTAATGCCCCCATCAACACTCTCGTTGCTCAAACGCCCCCATCCAATGCTCTTTATGCCTCCCGCTCAAATGAAAATAAGCCCATTGGGTTCTCTCTTCTCAAGAATAACTCGACATGTGATAGAAACGACATGATGAAATTTAAATCCATGAGTTTATAACTGGTAAGAATGAACGTTGGAGTCAGTGGACTAGACAATTGGAACCTTGTTGATCAAGCCAATAAAGATGACGTACATGATCAACTTTGTAAGCATTTCTCATTTTCCGACCATTTCAAGAATAAGGTTCTATCTTGAGTTGCTAAAGCATTAAGGACATACAGGAGAAACCTTGGAAAGAAACCTTGTCCGAAGGAGGCAGCGAGCTTCGATATTTTAGCTTTGAAAGAGAGAGTTCCTCCCAATGTTGAAATGCCGATGGAGCAGTGGAATTTTCAAGTCATATACCTCCATAAGGTATTGGCGAAAGATATAACGGCTTGAATTCCAGAAATGATGCTCGATCACTAACATGTTTGCAAATAATCGTGGTGGTAAAAGAGGATTTAGTGTTCGGTTTGAAACTCCAGTTTGTAACGGGATATGTTAAAATGCCAAAATTACTAAGCTATAAGCAATTATAAAAACTTGGGCTTACAAATTGCACCCTTTGGCTATTCCGATACAAAACAAAAATGGAAAACAAAATTATAATAAAACCTCTAAGACAACATATCCTAATGCCCTCCTAGACCCAAGAACATAATGACATTTGAAACCTTGTCTTCAACTTAATTTGTTCTCCCCTAAGCCAATTGTGTCTTTATCCTGTGTACTCCATGAAATTAAAATCAAATCGAAAGAGACTTATAAGTATGAAACAAAAGAATATCGTAACGCGAATGAGTTTAAAGAAAAAAATAAACTCCCCCTCAATTTGTTCTCCCCCTTTTTTCGTATAATAGACAAATGGACATAAACTAATCATGAATAATATCATCACAAATATAATTGATAAAGCACATGCGATGAAAATCCAAAAGCCATACCAACTAGTTTTGAAAATTTTCAAAATTTTCAAGTATAAAAGTATAAGTATAAGAAGTACATATAGGTATAAAAACATAGCACCATGGAATAACACTAAAATATTAGGATCGAGAAAATGGAATGTTATTGTGTGAATATTTTCCATAGGCACATCAACATAGGCATTCATAACACAGCCACACGAAGTAAATGAGATACTTCTAAAGAAAGAACTTAATTTCAACCTTAGGTGTAAAAATGTTGAACTTAAATAAAATTGACTTGACTCATGCAATATGCCATGAATTTTAATGATTCTCAAATCAACAATGCCAAAATATTTAATGATTTTCAATAGAGTCCGTTGTGTAAACCCGTTGATCTTCTACTTTATAACACCTTCAAAATATCACACATATAAGAGTTCACTCTCAAATTTTAAAAGATATCGTGATGCTCATATGTAGCGAAGCATCAATGAATGAAAAATAAATGGTTGTGGAATTTCTGTTTTTGTGCGTCGTTAATATTTTAGGCTCTTTTTCCAAATGGTGAATTTTAACTCAAAGAGAATATTACTCTTTCGTAGCCTCTTTCCATTGCTTAATATATAAGAGTATTTTCTGGGAAATGAAATCCGAGCAATGGAAAAAGTGGTATTCCTGAAAAATAATGAAGATTGGATGTGAAATGAAGAAGTTGTGAAGACTCGAAGATGTTTGGGATTCAAATTGCAAAAAGTGGAAACTTGGCTGAGCAAAACATTTATAAACCAACCAGCACATATTATTACCAAATCAGTGGATTGGCATAGTGGTGAAGGTGCCACGAAAGGTGGGAGGAGGTCTCAGGTTTGACCCCCAACCCCTTAAACGTTTTGGTAAAAGGAACTTAACAAAAAAGGGCACCACGTGGTGCATAGCCATTGGTAGTTGCCAAGGGATTATTCCATTGTCCCCCACTAGTGTCTCCTTATTCCTCTAGCTATAATAATCTAATGATTGGCCAAAAATTCAAGTCTCGCACTTATCTCCAATCAACTCATTTTTTTTCAAAAAATTAAAGAATTTCAAGACCTTGTGACTTTTACAAATTAAAACAATTTCATGTCTCACATGGAATAAAGGCAATGGTAGCTAGATCGAATTGATGTTTTTCGTGCCAATCAACCAAAATACCTCACCCTTTGGTCTATTATATTTGAGATTTTTGAAATGAAATAATGTAAAAAGTTTAGTTAAGGCCTAATTTTAGGTTTTCAAATATTGTCATAATCTCATTTATCGAGTTTTGTTAAGTTTACCCGTGTCTCAAGACAACTTACTAAGACTTATAGTGCTTAAGATTCACAATTTTGAGTTTTTTTTAGTTTTCGAACAAAACAAAGAATTTGAGATCATCGATAAATTTATCACTGAAAGAAAGTTTGAGTTATTTTAACTTAAATTGATGTGCTCAAAGGTCCTCTTGGTGTCATAGCAAGAAATGATCATGGTTAATGGATTAAGGGATACGTGGGTAGATCTAGCAGGATGACTTGCCCTCTCAAGACTAAGCTTGAGGGTGTTTGCTATGGCCTAAATCTAGCCCTTGAAAGAGGATGACATAATGCTAAAATTGAAACGGACTCTAAGCTGGTGGTTTCCCTGTCAACAATAAAGAATATTCCAACCATCCATAGGCTAACACCATTGAAGATTGCAGATATTTAATAAATATAATGAGGGATGAAGTTTTTAACGTATTCCAAAAAAAGAATCGATGTGCCTACTATATCACTAAGATGGTGTGAGATCTCGTCTATTCTAATACCGGTTCATCAGGCCTTTTAGGAATCAACTATGATTTCATTCTTAGCAGCATTATTGTACATTTAATTATGCAAGTAACTTATTAAGTTTGGTTTCATTTCAATCATTAACCATTTTTTTAATTAAATACAACCATCATTGATGATGCTAAGAATCAGCATCACCAGATAAGGTGTTTCCAAGCTCAATATATGAATAACAATGGCTGCACAGCTATATAAAGAGATAAGAGAAGGAGATGAGGATATGAGGAATCAACACCGGAATATAGGTGGTTCAGCCAATCTGGCCTACGTCCACTATGAGTGTGTGAGTAATATCACTGAATGAAGGCACTAATGGCCATGGATACAATTCTCTCAAGCTTTCTCTCTCTACTGTATACTTAGACAGAGTTTTAGCTAGGGTTGAATAGCTGGGGATCCTTTTGCAAGGTAGGGTATGACCCCTATATATAGTACCAAGGGGGTGTAGTGTACCCCCCATGCATGCAATGAGCATAAGTGTGATATCCTCACCAATGTGGGAGTGCCATCTGTCACTGTCACCTGTAAGGAATGATGATGAAATATTCTCCCCATGTGTGGAGAATAATCTTGTTACAACTGATTTGTGCCCATGTGTCCTTATCCAAATGTCAACATATGCTCGACCGCCATATTGGTGGATGACCTCGGCCTAGGAGAGGCCGAGCTGTAAAGGCTTGATGTCCGTTCAATCCGAGATGTGTCATAGGGAGTCTCGGCTTGATCTCAGCCGAGACATATTCTGGGGTCGGCCCGAGCCGAGGTTGGACATATAGCATGCTGATGATTATTAATGCTTCTTGTCACCTCGGCCCAAGCCGAGGTAGGACTGGTTCCATGTTGAAAGTTACCAAGGCTCCTTGTCACCTCGGCCTACTCTCGGTCGAGGTTGCTATACCCAGGTACATGAGGATGCTGTTGATGCCTGTGATGCGCGCAGTGTCCATTGGAAGAGTAGGTGGTAGTGTCGGCCTGGGCCGAGGTTGGTCTGGCTGAAGGATGATATCGGGGGCCCATGGCCTACATAAAGTCGATCAATGTCTCGGCCCTCATCTCGGCCGAGGTTGGTATCTCTGGGCCGAGGTTACACTTGGGCATATCAATCACCCCCCAGCCCTTAGTCATATGCGAGAGCAAGTGGATAGGGGATTACTTCCCCTCCGAGGCCTGTCCGTTCCAGAGTAGCAGTCTCAGCAGGGGCAGCAGCCTCGTCTTCTACCTCTTGAAGAGCCTGTGCAAACTGAGGGTCGGCAAAGCCGAGACCCATAAAATCAGAGGCCTTTAGAGTGCCAACCTCCTTATCTCGGACTTCAGCCCATCTGGTAGTCCCCTAGCCACTTGAATATCTTGAAAGAGGTATCAAAGCCACTACCAGATGGGCTGAAGTCCGAGAGAAGGAGGTTGGCACTCTAAAGGCCTCTGATTTTGTGGGTCTCGGCTTTGCCGACCCTCAGTTCGTACAGGCTCTTCAAGAGGTAGAAGACGACGCTGCTGCCCCTACTGAGACTGCTACTCTGGGAGGGACTGATCCTGCTGATGATGTGGCCGAGGTGACCAACGCTGATTAAGTCAACCCAGCCGAGACTGTCAATGCTCCCCCCTCAGACGTTTAACTTGTAGCAAATTTGTATTTTGTAACTTGTAATTTTTAAACTGTAGCTTGTAACTGAACTTGTAATTTGTAACACCTCTGAATGCTATATGATCTCTTCCTTTTTCTGAATGGCAATCTCTTCTCTTATTTTGTATGGCAATCTCTTCTTTTATTTTGTTGTGGTATTCTTGTTTATATTGTCAATAATTCTGATCTCACTACTGAATTGTTATTAGGCTCTGAGGTCATCTAGGAAGGTGTCTGAGCTCAGACCTCGTCACCACCGAGTGATGTTATGAGAGTCTGAGGTCATCACCTATGATGTTAGCCTCATAATAAACTTCACCAAATTAATGATGTTAAGGGTCTGAGGTCCTCTGCTAAGGTGTCTGAGCTCAGACCTCGTCACCACCGAGTGATGTTGTGAGGGTCTGAGGTCATAACCTAAGAGGTTATCCCCATAATAAGTTTCACCAAATTAATGATGTTAAGGGTCTGAGGTCCTCTGCTAAGGTGTTTGAGCTCAGACCCCGTCACCACCGAGTGATGTTATGAGGGTCTGAGGTCATCACCTAAGAGGTTATCCCCATAATGTCACCAAATTAATGATGTTAAGAGTCTGAGGTCCTCTGCTAAGGTGTCTGAGCTCAGACCTCGTCACCATCGAGTGATGTTATGAGGGTCTGAGGTCATCACCTAAGAGGTTATCCCCATAATAAGTCACCAAATTAATGATGTTAAGAGTCTGAGGTCCTCTGCTAAGGTGTCTGAGCTCGGACCTCATCACCACCGAGTGATGTTATGAGGGTTTGAGGTCATCACCTAAGAGGTTATCCCCATAATAAGTCACCAAGTTAATGATGTTAAGGGTATGAGGTCCTCTGCTAAGGTGTCTGAGCTCAGACCTCGTCACCACCGAGTGATGTTATGAAGGTCTGAGGTCATCACCTAAGATGTTATCCTCATAATTCACCAAATTAATGATGTTAAGAGTCTGAGGTCATCTGCTAAGGTGTCTGAGCTCAGACCTCGTCACCACCGAGTGATGTTATGAAGGTCTGAGGTCATCACCTAAGATGTTATCCTCATAATTCACCAAATTAATGATGTTAAGAGTCTGAGGTCATCTGCTAAGGTGTCTGAGCTCAGACCTCGTCATCACCGAGTGATGTTATGAGGGTCTGAGGTCATCACCTAAGAGGTTATCCCCATAATAAGTCACCAAATTAATGATGTTAAGAGTCTGAGGTCCTCTGCTAAGGTGTCTGAGCTCAGACCTCGTCACCACCGAGTGATGTTATGAAGGTCTGAGGTCATCACCTAAGATGTTATCCTCATAATAAACTTCACCAAATTAATGATGTTAAAGGTCTGAGGTCCTCTGCTAAGGTGTCTGAGCTCAGACCTCGTCACCACCGAGTGATGTTATGAAGGTCTGAGGTCATCACCTAAGATGTTATCCTCATAATTCACCAAATTAATGATGTTAAGAGTCTTGAGGTCATCTGCTAAGGTGTCTGAGCTCAGACCTCGTCACCACCGAGTGATGTTATGAAGGTCTGAGGTCATCACCTAAGATGTTATCCTCATAATTCACCAAATTAATGATGTTAAAAGTCTGAGGTCATCTGCTAAGATGTCTGAGCTCAGACCTCGTCACCACCGAGTGATGTTATGAAGGTCTGAGGTCATCACCTAAGATGTTATCCTCATAATTCACCAAATTAATGATGTTAAGAGTCTGAGGTCATCTTCTAAGGTGTCTGAGCTCAGACCTCGTCACCACCGAGTGATGTTATGAGGGTCTGAGGTCATCACCTAAGAGGTTATCCCCATAATAAGTCACCAAATTAATGATGTTAAGAGTCTGAGGTCCTCTGCTAAGGTGTTTGAGCTCAGACCTCGTCACCACCGAGTGATGTTATGAGGGTCTGAGGTCATCACCTAAGAGGTTATCCCCATAATAAGTCACCAAGATAATGATGTTAAGAGTCTGAGGTCCTCTGCTAAGGTGTTTGAGCTCAAACCTCATCACCACCGAGTGATGTTATGAGGGTCTGAGGTTATCACCTAAGAGGTTACCCCCATAATAAGTCACCAAGTTAATGATGTTAAGAGTCTGAGGTCCTCTGCTAAGGTGTCTGAGCTCAGACCTCGTCACCATCGAGTGATGTTGTGAGGGTCTGAGGTCATCACCTAAGAGGTTATCCCCATAATAAGTCACCAAGTTAATGATGTGAAGAGTCTGAGGACCTCTGCTAAGGTGTCTGAGCTCAGACCTCGTCACCACCGAGTGATGTTATGAGGGTCTGAGGTCATCACCTAAGAGGTTATCCCCATAATAAGTCACCAAGTTAATGATGTTAAGAGTCTGAGGTCCTCTGCTAAGGTGTTTGAGCTCAGACCTCATCACCATCGAGTGATGTTATGAGGGTCTGAGGTCATCACCTAAGAGGTTACCCCCATAATAAGTCACCAAGTTAATGATGTTAAGAGTCTGAGGTCCTCTGCTAAGGTGTCTGAGCTCAGACCTCGTCACCACCGAGTGATGTTTTGAGGGTCTGAGGTCGTCACCTAAGAGGTTATCCCCATAATAAATTTCTGATCTAAGAATGAAGCAAGAACTGATATGGAAACTGATCTTTATTAATAACCTCTTCTTAGTAAGATAGTACATTTACATAAAATTCTATGCAACATCATATGTAATATCTCTTGAGATGGTTAGCATTCCATGGGTTAGTGAAAGGTTCTCCTTCTAGGTTTTCTAGCCTGTAAGTGCCAGGTACAACCTCTTCCGTTACTTTGTAGGGGCCATGCCAGTTTGGGTGTAGCTTGTTTGCCTTCTGTAGGGTCTTCTTTAGCACTAGGTCTCCCACTGCAATGGGTCTTGGCTTCACCCTCTGGTTGTAGAATTTCTCTGCCCTCTGCTGGTAGGCTGCTTTTCTGACCTCTGCGTCTTCCCTTCTTTCTTCGATGAGATCCAGGTCTAGCCTTCTCTTCTCCCCATTGCTGTCAGGGTCGTAGGTCTGAATCCGATGAGTCAGAAGTCCTACCTCCATTGGTATGACGGCCTCTGAGCCATGTGTCAGCATGAATGGGGTTTCTCCCGTTGGTGTCCTTAGCGTAGTTCTGTAGGCCCATAACACTGCGCAGACCTCTTCTGTCCATCTACCCTTCTTATCTTCTAATCTCTTCTTGATTCCGTCTAAGATAGTTCTGTTAGTAACCTCGGTCTGGCCATTTACCTGAGATCGGCCAGGAGATGAGAAGAACTGTTTAATCCCCACTCTTAGGCAATATTTTTCTAAGGAGGAGTTCTTGAACTGGGTCCCATTGTCTGAGATGAGAGTATTCGGGAGGCCATATCTGCATATGATGTTCTTCTAAATGAACTGGAAGGTCTTCTATTCTGTAATTGTTATCATCGGTTCTGCCTCCACCCACTTTGAAAAGTAGTCAATGGAAACTATCAAGAATCTATAGTTGTTGACAGCTCTTGGCAAAGGTCCTACTAAGTCAATTCCCCATACCGCAAATGGCCATGGAGAAGAGATTGACGTCATAGGCTGATGAGGTTGATGAGGGATAGTGGCAAACCTTTGACATTTGTCGCACCTCTTCACATAGTCTGCAGCGTCCTTAGACAAGGTAGGCCACCAGTACCCCTGAGTGATGATCCTTTTGGCTAAGGGTCTTCCCCCTATATGGCTAGAGCAAGAACCCTCATGGACCTCCTGTAAGACCTGGGGTACTTCCATGGGATGCACACATCTGATGAGAGGCAATAGAAACCCCTTTTTGTACAGGACATCTCCTACTATTGAAAACTTGGCAGCCCTGTACCTCATCTTTCTCCTTTCCATCTTGGACTCAGGTAGCTCTCCATCTCTTAGGTATCTAATGAGCGAGTCGATCCATGAGTCTCCAAGGTTCACATTATGACAAGGGCTACATACCTCGTCCTCCTCGATGCTTGCTTTTCCTAAGACCTCGATTGGAATGGTCCTTACCAATTCTGTCTTCATTACCGAGGCCAGCCTTGACAATGCATCAGCGTGGTTGTTGCTCAGCCGAGGCACTCTCTTCATCTTTGCTTCTTCAAAATACTCCAATAACCCTCTTACCTTCTTCAAGTACTTAGCCATCCTTTCGTCTTTGGCCTCGTATACCCCCAACACTTGACTGACAACTAACCTTGAGTCGCTATGGAGCAGGAGTCGCTTTACTTGAAGAGTTATTGCCAATAAGAGACCTGCTATCATGGCCTCATACTCAGACTCGTTATTGGAGGCCTGGAAGTTGAATCTCAAGGCGTATTTAATGTTGGAGCCATCTGGAGTCGAGAGTACTAGCCCCGCGCTGCTTCCACTGTCACAGGAAGAGCCATTAACGAAGAGGCTCCATACGTCTGCATCTGATGAGAAGACCACTTCTCTTACAACCCCCTTCTTTAAGAGGTATCGATCCTCTTCGTTCTCTTCCACTCTGCTCCAGGTTTTGCCTTGGGTGACCTCTTCTCGGCCTCGGAAGACGTTTGGGGCAGTCTCTTCCGAATCTCAGAAGACACTACGGTTCGTCTCTTTGCCATCATCTAAGCCTTTCTCTGTGTCGGCCTCTTCCAAACCTCTATCGGCCTCTTCCCAGGTGAACTCTGCGACAAAGTCTGCGAGGGTCTGCCCCTTGATGGCTGTCCTAGGCTGGTAGGTCAGATCATATTCTCCTAGCTCGATGGCCCAGGTCATCAATCTTCTGGACTTCTCAGGCTTGTGCAGAACCTGACTTAATGGGGAGTCAGTGAGGACTACCATGGAGTGAGCTTGGAAGTAAGGCTTCATCTTCCTTGAGGCGTGTATCAGGGCATAAGACAACTTCTCCATTTGGGGATAGTTCTGTTCAGACCCTTGAAGAGCCTTACCGTTGAAGTACACAGGCCTCTGGATTCCATCCTCTTCCCGTATGATGGCCGCGCTGATGGCTGATTCAGAGACTACCAGATACACAAACAACCTTTCCCCCGTGATGGGCCGAGACAGCAATAAGGGAGACCCCAAGTTGGACTTGAGTTGGTTGAAGGCTTTTTCACACTCTTTGTCCCACTGGAAGGCCTTCCTTAGGACTTTAAAGAATGGAAGACACTTGTCTGTTGCCCTAGAAACAAACCTGTTAAGGGCTGCCACTCTTCCCGTGAGTCTCTGGACATCCTTGATACTCTTAGGAGTCTTCATGTCGAGCAAGGCCTTGATTTTCTCAGGGTTTGCCTCAATCCCCCTCTGATTAACGATGAACCCCAGGAACTTCCCGGCTCCTACCCTGAAGACACACTTCGCTGGGTTGAGCTTCATTCTGTACGAGTCCATGACGTCAAAGGTCTTCTCAAGGTCCGCTATGTGAGTGGAGGCTTTCAGGCTCTTCGTTAGCATATCATCCACATACACCTCCATGGTCTTAACTATTTGCTCCTCGAACATCTTATTGACAAGACGTTGATATGTTGCCCCCGTATTTTTCAGACCGAAGGGCATCACCTTGTAGCAGTACGTCCCTTTGTCAGTAATGAAGGCTGTCTTCTCAGAGTCTTCAGCATCCATGAAGATTTGGTTGTAGCCTGAATAAGCGTCCATGAAGCTCATGAGCTCGTTCCCTACCGTTGCGTCCACCATCTGGTCTATCCTAGGTAAGGGATAGCTGTCTTTCGGGCAAGACCTGTTCAGGTCAGTGAAATCCACACACATTCGCCACTTCCCATTGGCCTTAGGCAGGATAACTGCATTTGAGAGCCACTCCGGATAGGTGACCTCTCTTATGAACTCAGCCTCTTCCAACTTTTTTACCTCTTCCCGGATGACATCATACTTCTCCCTGGAGTACACTCTTCACCTCTGCTTGATCTGCCTGGCATCTCTGTCTACGTTGAGCTTGTGGCTCATGACCTCAGGGTCGATACCAGGCATGTCCGCGTGACTCCATGCGAAGACACTCTGTCTCCTTCTGAGGAATTTTACCAGCTCTTCCTTGATTCTTGGTTCTAGGGCCTTGCCGACCTGGATGGTTTTTTTCGGCTCGTCGTCATTGAGGATGATGGATTCTACCTCTTCCGCGGCCTCACCCTTCTTCAATTTTGTTTCGTCTCTTGGGTCAAGAGTGTCAATGCTGTAAGTGGCGATTGCTCTCTTATGGGCCTCTCTCTCTTCGGCCG
Source organism: Sambucus nigra (assembly GCA_949130495.1). Classification (NCBI taxonomy): domain Eukaryota; kingdom Viridiplantae; phylum Streptophyta; class Magnoliopsida; order Dipsacales; family Adoxaceae; genus Sambucus; species Sambucus nigra. The sequence continues at coordinate 790,868,822 of OX422208.1, read as the reverse complement.
AGTTGAAGTAACACTCCCGCGCCGTGGTCTGGTCCCCTTGCACTTCCCCTACTCCATAAGGAGTCGGGAATTTTAGCATCTGATGGACCGTAGACGGTACGGCTTCAAACTCTTTGAGGGCCACCCTTCCTACGGTGAGGTTGTAGGCCGAGAAAACATTTTCATCCATGACGAAAAAGTTTATCTTCTTGGTCAGCCTCTTAGGCCACTCATCCCCCATCCGTACATCCATTTCATACATGCCTAAGGGGTGCACCTTTTCACCACTGAAGCCTATCAATGGGTGATGGTAGGGCACCAGCCTTGCCCTGCTAAGACCTAGGCTCTTGAAACAAGGCCAGAACATCACGTCTGCTGAGCTTCCCCCGTCTATGAGGATCCTCCCTAGCTCGCACCCATGCACCTTTGTTGTTATGACCAAAGGGTCATCATGGGGGGCTAAGATGCCCTTGAAGTCGAGTCTGGAGAACCCCACTACGAGGGTGTCCATGTCAACCTTCTTCCTCTTCTGCACGGCATCGAAAGACGTTAGATTCACAACCTCGGTCTTGGCCACTGACCTGGCCTCTACTACATGGGCCTTCCTATCGGCTACCTCAGAGCCACCTCCTGCAAATCCCCCACATATGGTGCTAACACCAAAGGAGATCATACCGACCCTCTTCACTGGGGTGTTGTCATCCTTTGGCGGGAGATCCGGGTCATCTTCATCATCTCCCTCTGAATCATCATGCCTCCTAGCCGGGACATCGCCACGACACCTGTCATTCCTTCTCTTCTTAGGGTCTTCTCTTCCACCCTTTGGAGCTTTGCCATCCACATACTTCCTTAGCTTCCCAGATTTCAGCATCTTCTCAATCTCATCCTTCAGAGCGAAGCATCTGTCTGTGATATGGCCGTGATCCTGATGGAACTCACACCATAGGTTTTTGTTCCTCTTATGTGGCGGGGCCTTCAGTTTTTCCGGCCACCTCAGAGTCCGGTCAGTCTTAATCTCATTAAGGATGTGTTCACAGCTCACAGTCAGAGGAGTGTAATGAGAGAACTTGTCATCTCCTGCTCTCTTCTTTCCCTCTTTCTTACTTTGGGATTTTCCCATGCTACCACGGTTCTCCTCCTCATACTTGGCTGCCATCGCCTCTTCTGCATTCATCACCTTCCCTGCGGTTGCCAGCAGCTCCGCCATAGACCTGGGGGGTCTTCCGCCAGCTTCCAAAGTAGCTTCCCCTTCTTGAGGCCTCCTATAAGGGCGGTCATGGCTATGCTCTCTTTATAATCTTCCACCTCCAACTTCTCTTTGTTGAATCTTGCTATGTAGTCTCTTAGGCTTTCACCCTTAGCCTGGTTGACATATAGCAGGTGGGTAGTCTTCTTTTGGGGTCTTACCCCAAAGCAGAAGTTGTGGATGAACTGCTCAGCCAAGCCTTTGAAGTTCTCAATCGAGTTCTTCGGAAGGGAGGTGAACCAACTATGAGCTGCCCCTGTCAAGGTCCCTGAGAAGGCCCTGCACTTCATCTCATCAGGTATCGAGTAAATGTCTGCCGCCGACTGATACATCTCGATATGGTGCACAGGGTTAGTGCTACCATCATACTTAGGAGTCACTGTAGGAGGCTTGAACTTGGCTGGGGTTGGGAACCCCACTATCCTAGCCACAAATGGGGAGCCATCTGAGTAACCCCTCTGCAATGGGTCCCTACTTTTAATGAGGTCTCCTATCTTATCCTCAAGGCGTTGGATAGAATCATTCCAGGGTCTTCTGTCATCAACTTGGCCGAGGTTATCCCCTGCCACCTCCCTGCGATGGACAGAGGGTTCCCCAGCCACAACACGCTGACTGTTGACCTCTTCCTGTTCCCTGGCTCTTCCTCCACAGGGTCGGCCTTCGTCTGGCCGACCTTGCCTACCTCCTCTCTGAGAGCCTGCTGCGCTTCTCGACCTTGATAGCCTCTGTCTTAGGTCATTCACCGGGCCCAGCCTCTCGAAGGCCGACCCTCTGCTCAACCTGTCAAAGGCCGACCCTCTTCGTTGGGCCTCTTCTCTTCTTCGGTCGACACATCCTTGACTATGCCTAAGAGGTCATACAGTGTTATCTGACACCTCATACGGCTCCCAGCAATCTTCCGGGGCCTCTTCAGCTTCTAGGTCATCGTACCTATCCTCTGGGCAAGGGTTTCCCTGCCTCCCCCGGCGCAAGCGCCTAGGGTCAGCAACGTCCCTCCTCCGCTGGGGTGCAGGTTGGTCCTTCATGGGCGCCTGGGGTGGTCCCCTGGCGTCGGGATGAGGCTGAACTGCCGCCGGAGTTATCATGTACGGTGAGACTCCAGGTGGCCTCATCATCATGGTTTGGCTGAGCTGGGCAAATTGCTCCTTCATGGCTTGTTGTGTTGCAGCTAAAGATTTCAAGGCTGCTGCTACCTCCGCCATTTCGGACTGGGGAGGAGCCTGACTAGAGCTAGCCCCTCCACTTCCGGGCGGCGGAAGAGGCGGTGGTAATTCTAGTGCCATGTGTTAACAATAAAGAGCTTGAGCAGCAAGTGAGCTTAATACCTTAAAGGACCTCTTTCAATGGTGAAACAGCTCCACGCAAGGGGTGGTTCCTGGTTCACCACCAGAGTCTCCGATGAGGTTAAGCAGAAAAAGAGGAAGAGATAGCTTCTTGATTCCCACAGACGGTGCCAAAATGATGATGCTAAGAATCAGCACCACCAGATAAGGTGTTTCCAAGCTCAATATATGAATAATAATGGCTGCACAACTATATAAAGAGATAAGAGAAGGAGATGAGGATATGAGGAATCAACACCGGAATATAGGTGGTTCAGCCAATCTGGCCTACGTCCACTGTGAGTGTGTGAGTAATATCACTGAATGAAGGCACTAATGGCCATGGATACAATTCTCTCAAGCTTTCTCTCTCTACTGTATACTTAGACAGAGTTTTAGCTAGGGTTGAATAGCTGGGGATCCTTTTGCAAGGTAGGGTATGACCCCTATATATAGTACCAAGGGGGTGTAGTGTACCCCCCATGCATGCAATGAGCATGAGTGTGATATCCTCACCAATGTGGGAGTGCCATCTGTCACTGTTACCCGTAAGGAATGATGATGAAATATTCTCCCCATGTGTGGAGAATAATCTTGTTACAACTGATTTTTGCCCATGTGTCCTTATCCAAATGTCAACAGATGCTCGGCCGCCATATTGGTGGATGACCTCGGCCTGGGAGAGGCCGAGCTGTAAAGGCTTGATGTTCGTTCAATCCGAGATGTGTCATAGGGAGTCTCGGCCTGATCTCAGCCGAGACATATGCTGGGGTCGGCCCGAGCCGAGGTTGGACATATAACATGCTGATGATTATTAATGCTTCTTGTCACCTCGACCCAAGCCGAGGTAGGACTGGTTCCATGTTGAAAGTTACCAAGGCTCGTTGTCACCTCGGCCTACTCTCGGACGAGGTTGCTATACCCAGGTACATGAGGATGCTGTTGATGCCTGTGATGCGCGCAGTGTCCATTGGAAGAGTAGGTGGTAGTGTCGGCCTGGGCCGAGGTTGGTCTGGCCGAGGGATGATATCGGGGGCCCATGGCCTACATAGAGTCGATCAATGTCTCGGCCCTCATCTCGATCGAGGTTGGTATCTCTGGGCCGAGGTTACACTTGGGAATATCAATCATAAGTACGCACCAACAAAAAGAACAATGAAAATGAAAAGAGAATAATCATTGATAACATAAATTGAATAATTTTTTGGTGACCACAAATAATTCCAATACAAACATGCAATGGAGAAAATAATAGGAAATGTCTGTCTTAAAGGAAATGTCTTAACAATCTATGGGAAACACGCCCAAATGGAAAATACTGAAATAGTCGATCTTATTTAGATAGAAGGAAGTGACGAGGCTATAATCAAATTTCATAGAAACCACAGCTACTGCACGCAACAACGTGATGGAGAGACTAACCCTGCGATACCTATTGTTGAGAACTTAGGTTTTTGAAAATAATTTGACAACGGATCAAAGCCCATACCATTTGAAAAATATTTGCAAGTATTTAAATGCTCTAAATGTAAAAGTACGATGTATTACCTTCATATTTAACTTTCAGTCGCACTCACATGAGACTTTTACTCACATCTCATCTACAGTGCGTACCTAATGCATTTACTGCATTATTCTAATCATGCTACCCAGCCTATCTACAATAATAACCTCTACCATAGCAAAACCCGTTAATAATCACTATTTGCTAATATGCACTACCTTCAGTAGTTATATCTTTATAATTTTTACACAACTACACACATGTTAAAATTAGATACTCACACAATTATCTCATATACATATATATCACTCACTATATACATATATCTAACATATCCAGAGTAGGGCCTTGTGGATGAATACCTCATGTGCTATCAGGCTCTAGGCATACCACGTACCACAACTGGGCCACTGGGTCGAAATCTCACCACCGAACCCAAAATGTAAACACAAATAACAGAGGCAGTCATAAAACATACATATGGGGGTCCCAACCATGCCACATCGCTTCTAATCGGTCTCCAAACCAATACTTATCCTCACGTATGGATAGTGGCCATGCAACAATACTATGACCAGGGATAACAACCAAACACCTGTTGGTCAACGTCATGGTGGACTGCCCCTACGTGCAATGTAATAACCCCCATTTTCTCACGTAAAGGCGGGCCAGACACGATACGCCGAACATGGGGCTTGTCAATAATTTATACCATTCTCATCACAATGTAATATAAGAACTATTATTTTGAAGGTCGATGCTTTAAAACTTTATAAATATCTCACTGACAAGAATTTAAACTTAACCTAACCAACTAAAATAATAAATTTAGTAGCAACTAAATATCGCAGCCCCAGTATAATGTAAATAAATAAATAAAACTTGGGCTTATGCCCATACAAATTTTTCTAAATGAAATATCTGAACTTTGGTAGAAAAGCACCCAGGCTAGAATCAAAAATCTGGAAATATGCTAAGCACCGAGAGGATGCAAGGCTGGTGCAGCAACAGTTCTGCTATCCTTGTCTAGAATTAACCTAGGGGGAAAATCGTTTATAATTTGGGTCAGAGCCCAAGGTGTGTAAGAATTAACTTATTTAATTTATGATACAATAATACAGTCAATGCACAATAATTATCCCCCCATTCTTCACTCACATGCATGTAACACCTCACCCCTCATCTAAGTGTGACATGTCTCGCATCACAAAAGTCCCTAAATGATAACTACGACTACGTGTCAATTTTAAATGAAATGGCTAAATGATTGTAGTGTGCCGACTACATTTAATTATCAATTTCCACAATTTGCAAGTAGCATAATTTCCACAAAATAAGCATAAATACCTACTATGCAATAAATGATCACAATTTTTACTTATGTCCACATTCATAGACATTTAAATTTATTTTCATAGTATCCGGGGAATTTATAATATATATCCTTCCATATAAGTGGCACACAAGGGAATCTACCTTTGGTGTCTAATTCGTGCTCAATTGGCGAGTCCGAAGGAATCCCTTATCCTAAGAAGACACCACAAATCACACACAAGTTGGGGGAGGTACCTATGTAAGACACCTATACACGACCCATACCCAACGGTCAATGCCAACCCGACCCCTCGAGGGTAAAGCCTCCACTAAGTACCTACATGGCCTACACAACGTCAAGCCCACCTGTGCCAACGTGTGGTACGCGGCCCGACGTGTGAACCCCCGAGCCGATAAAATGGTCCATTGGTATGTCCACACACAAATATATAATAGTACATATTATTATCCTGTAACAACCCTCTCTTTCGGTAGCCTATTTTATATTTATTTACTATGTGTAGTAATTAATTATAAAATGATAGATGTTGAGTAAATATTAATGTAATATGAGAAAGGTTAATATTTACTGAAATGTTGTATGATTACCTGATGAGTAGGTAAAAATATCCATGTGGTGATTTACGGTGTCATAAGGTATAAAATGACATTTTGGTTTAATGAGAAACCGGAACTTAAAATGAGTTATAAAATTTTCAAATGATAATTTGGAGGGTGTAGTTAGTCCCTCTAGGTGCGAGACAGTCAAAATAAGTGCCATATTGTATTTTGGCATTTCAGACACTTTTGACTGGTTATAGCTTAAATGTGTAGCGCGTATCATTTTATCGCGTATTAGTCATTAAAGTTGGACATTTTAGACTAGTGATCCGATTTGGTTTTGCTAACCTAATTATTTTCCTCATTTTCTCTTAATACACAATTGTTAACCTAGAGAGAGAAAGGAGAAAGAAGAGAACTTTGGAGAAAAGAGAGATTGGAGCTTGGATCTTGCTTGCATCTTCCTCAAATATGATTTTCTACATCAAGGCAAGTTATCTACTTGCTATTATATGATTTAAGGAGAATAATTAGTTGTGATAGTTATGAATTTGTTGTGTTTAATCATTTTAGGGTTTTGTTGGATTTATGGGTATTAACCCTTGGAAATTGATTTGGATGATTAATATTGTAAATGATGGTAATTAGACATATTTGGGGTGTATTAGTTCCATTAAATGATATGGGCTTTGGTTGTTGGAAGAAGAAATAGGGAGGCTAGGTCTGCTATGACCGATCGACCGCGGTTATCAGACCGGTCGACCGGGCCTTCGGGAGAGGGCACACTGCCTTCTTTAAAAGGCATAAATGTTGAGGCACGATCGACCGCGTCCCCCTTACCGATCGACCGGCCCTGCCGAAGTGAGATTTCTGCTTTTCTTCTTAGGCAAAAAAAAACTTGAGACGCGGTCGACCGGTCCCCTGTTTTCTTGCCAAAATTTTACTTTTGCTTTTAAATCTTTTCTTTTCATAGGGACTTAGGAACCTTCTTGAATGAAGTAAACTTTGGCTTTTAGAGTCCTAGTTGAGTCTGGTTGTCACCCTAGAGTGGAATGGATTTCACTTGGGGTTAAGTCCAAAAGGGGGAAGGGGGTGTTCCAAAGTGATGTTTAGGCATCACTCTTTTGGTTACTTATTAATAGGAGGATAGGGGTTGTAGGCCCATGTTTGGAAGACTTAAGGGCTTATCAAAATTTTATGAACTTTGGGGACTTCTAGGATCATAATGATCATTTGGAGATTTAGTCGGGACTTGTAAATTGAGGAATATTAATGACGATATTCGAGGGGAACTAGGTTCGTATAATGAACCCAAATGCTTAAAGATGATAGGTTCAACTAAAAATGGACCCAAATTGTGTTAATGATGATTGGTTCAAATAGAAGGAACCCAGTTGTTTGATGATGATAGGTTCAAATAAAAAGATCCAAACACATGGATATTTGAAATGGAATTTGGTAATGGTAATTGAAAATGAAAATGAGATTAAAATGGTAAATGTTAATTTACTGATTACACACCTCTCTAAATGACATCATAAGGGAAGTTCGCGCGCTTGGTGATGCCCCATGGCTAGTGAATGCAGGGTGGATATAGTCCTAGGCCATATGCGGGGTTTTTATATGTTTTCTGCGCTGGTTAGGGGATTCCGGGTGTGGTCCTGACTTTCCCGCAGGCATATGGCCGCTTCCCGACGTTGCGTTATGATCCCAGGTTGTCTTGTATCGATAGGCCCTGGAAGATGATGGTCATTTAGGGGAGCGCCCAGTGGGGAAACTCGGAGGGGCGATCTTAGAATCGTTATATGTATATGAATATAACTTTTTTGCATCAAGTGGGACTTGATGGATATATGCCATAAAGAGCATGATACGCGCCATAAAGAGCACGGGAATGAGATTAATGAGATATGTGCCATAAAGAGCAATTGATATTAATGGTATTCCTATTAAGGAATGGAAAGATGAAACGGTAAGATAATTAACTATGGAAGTTAATAAATGGTTTTATTCCTATTAAGGAATACAAAAGGTAATGGAAATTTGATAAATGAGGAAAGGTTTTAAATTTAAGTTATTAATTTTCTTTCTTTTATGTAAATGACATTTCATTTCATCATTTAGTTAAATTGTAATGTAAATTTATCATCCTTATCATTCATATATAACTGTTCATTTCTATCATGCTTTTTATTTCTTCTGGTGATTATATAGAACCCGGCCCTAACCGGTTTACTTTCCTTGTTGTGTATATGATTGTATCCGCTCAGGTGCTCCCCCGCAAGGACGCCAGTTTTGATGTTCCCATCCCTTTTCTTTCGACGAGCTGTAAGATTTTGCGGGTTATTACAGGACATTGTATTTGACGCTCTCATCTTTTTATTCTAGATATGATCGGGTCTTTTCATCGGGCGTGTGGCCCAAACATTTGTACTTGTTTAATGAATGTATTAGGTAAAAATATTTAAATTGGGTACTTCGTAGTATGTTGTTGTGGATCGACAGCTTATTTGGTCCTTTTGTATACATTCGTCTTAGTTGTATTATATATACTCTTTTGGAATTCCACTTTCTTATCAAATGGGGTTGTTTTAATTTAAATTTCATAACTGCATTTTAAATTTCTAAACTTTTGGCAACCCGTTTTCTTATATATTGGGCGGTTTTCCCTTATACTCAGTTTATATTTTGTGATGCTGAGAATGATATTCATCCATGATTCCTGTTACATTTGGGTATCGGGCTGGCCACCCCTTATCTCGGATCACGGGTTGTCACAGATGGTATCAGTGCATCAGGTTCAAGAGTCTTTATGATCTATGTGGATTCGTCACGTTCTACCGTAGCGTTCTTTGATATAGAGCCTAATGTTAGGACTGTGTAGTTGTCTATGTTTGCGATCTTCTGCAAGATAGATAGTTTCAAATAGTATTTTAACTCTATTGTTTCTTCATCTCGAATGCCGCCTAGAGAGGTCGCCCAGTGAGACGAAATAGAGTTGTAGAAGAGGAGGTAGATTCTCCACCGCCGCCACAAGGGACCGTTAATGCTGTGGATGTAGCAAACATAGTAGCCCAAGCGGTTAGCGCCGCCATGACCGTAGTGGTTCAACAATTTCCAGGGACTCATGATGTTCAAACTCCTATGAGAGTCCTTTCTAGAAGGAAATTCCCCCAGAATTCGAGGGAGGCACGGATGTTATCAAATCCAATAAATGGAATGAGGACAGACAACGCCACCTTCGAATGATAGAATGTAGCGAGGAAAGAAACAAGTCCTTGCCACTTTCAATTTAGTCGAATCTGCATTATACTGGTGGGAGATGATGACCACACCAAAGCAGAGAGACAAAAAAATTACGATCACTAAGTTTTGGGCTTTGTTCGATCGTGAGTACGTTCCTCCCGCAGTTCAAAAAGGGAGATGAGAAAGAAGCTCCAGGATGTTGTGCAAGGAGAGAGAGATCAGTGGTGGAGTATGAAGCGGAGTTCACCCGATTGGCGAGTTTTGTACCGGATGAAGTGGCTCCGGAAGATAGAAAGATCTCAAAGTTTATGTGAGGTCTAAACTGGAGAATCAGGTAACAATTGCTGGGTAATCCAGCTTTACAAACTTTTGGTGAGGTTATGAATGAAGCCTCGCACCATTGCCATGAGCATCGGTTATATACACCGAGTAGCAAGAAAGATACTGACGTGGGGCAAGAAGGAAAGCTTGGAGAACATGGGATTGGAGGAGGAGCATTTTCCCTCATCCCAGCCTTTGGGTTATGAGCAGAAAGAGAGGGACCCTTGACAAGGGGTTTCGTCTCAGATACTACGCTTTGGAAGGTTTTTTGCTGGTGGCAATAAATTTAGGCACGGTGAGGGTGCTTCACATCATGTTGGTCGGGGTGGTCATGGAGGTAAAGACCATTTGGGCCAAGGCATTTCCCAGTTTAGAAATAACGGGGGGTCAGTTTCCTAGGGCTTCGCAGCAGCCGTACGTTTAGCTTCCACCTCAGGTACCTGATCCGGTTGTTCCCATGCAGCAGGGACAGCTACTGTATGGGAGAGTTTATTAAATTCGGGAGGTTATACTTCCTCCAGCTTCGTTAGCATCGCCTTCTATTATGGGTAAGTTTTATTTCGGAGGTGCTTGAGTTACATATTATTTGAGGCGGGTGTTACGCGCTCAGTTGTTTTATGAGCTCTTCTCAGACTACAGATTTGATGAGATCTGCTGAGAGTATTTTTACTAGTGTTGAGTTTTTCTACGAGTGATGGTTCGCTCAATTCCTTGTTTGTTTACACATAGGGATTTATTGTGGTATTTTGTGTTTTGAGGCCGATTTACTCGTCCTTGATATGGTCGGGTATGATGTGATTGGTATGCCTTATCTCCACGACCGACACAGTTGAGTAGTAGCGTATAGGAGGGGTTCCTTGTTTGGATTCCGCTTTTGCGGGACGCTCCACGCGTGAACCTCGACGACGTTGGAAGTGGAGAGATGTTGTTCTTTCTTCTTTTAGTTAATTTCATTTTATTTTATTTTATTTTATTCTGTTGGTTGAAAGGTTTAGCCGAGAATCATGTAGAAGAGTGATTAATGGCTATTAAAGTGCGAAATAGAAGCACTGTATACAGTTCTCTCCTCTGATCGATGTGAGGGAGACTGGGATGCGAAGTCGAATTAAGGCTTCGGGTTATGCCTTAATAAGAAGGATATTTGAAAAGGTATATATATATTGTGGGGTATATAATTATAAGGCTTTATGAAAGTGAATGCTTGATTTGTTAAATCTTTAGTTATTTATATGGTAATGTATATAAGTAGAATCTTTTCGGTCCCGAACATGTGTCTTAGACTTGTATACCTTAATGACTGACAACGCGAGGTAGTAGTGTAACGGGAGGGTTCCTTGTTTGGATTTCGCTTCGGCGAGACGTCCCAGGTACGAAATCGAGCAAATGTCGGGAGTTGAGAAAGGTCTTGGGCAATAGGGATATGCTTAGTATTAGGTGCATACGACTTAGATAGGATATAGGTAGGTAGACCTTCGGATTGTTTGGACATAAGGCCTTTAGTTTATGTGACGTTAGTTTAGGAGGGTTATCGGGAGTTTACCACAAATAAGTTATGTGTTAACTCTAAGAGGGATTGTTTCCTAATAACGAGAAGTGTGAGATTTCGAGAAATTTGGTTGGTTAGGCCGAAGGAGATGGGGCCTCTCGTAGTTAGAATGTTACGTTGGCACTCAAATTTCGTAAAGAAGGGTGAATTGACTTTCACTCCTGAGCCCATGTTTTTAAGCTCGAGGATGGATTCAATTGACAAGTCTCTGCCATGATGAGGGAGTAATAATACCGAAGTATCGACTTATTGTTGATGCGCCTCATAAGTTTAAACGTGTGAGAAGTATTATTCCCTGTTTGAACTGAAGTTCAGCGTGGGGGTGACCGCTGTGTAGGAAAGGGAAGTGTTACTTCCTGGGCAGAAATTTAATCCTTCGTTCGAGGAACAATTTTGTTGCAAGATGTCGTAGGAGAGACAAGGGTGGTTAAGACCACATATACAAGCTGCTGATTTAGGAAAAAGAACTCCGCTCTTATGACCTTGAGGGTGGGGTGCGTTTCCATAAGAGAATTTTTGTCCCGAATGAATGGACTTAAGAAAGGCAGATATGGTGGGATCTTGCGGTTCTAAAGTTGCGTTACATCCGGGTAACGACATAATGTGTCAAGTTTTGCGCCGCCAGTAGTAGTGGTCGGGCATGGCGAGGTTGTTGGACTGCATGGGGTGCCTTTGATTTTAGTTTTCGACTAAGACAAGATTTTCATTTTCCACTTGTGGCAGGTTTCCAAGAAGCCATGGGAACCGAATGAAGATTAAGCACTCCTTATCATCCTTAAACGGATGGCCAGACCAAAAGGGTAAACCTTATGTTGGGGGATATACTCCTTATGTGCGTGCTTGACTTCAAGTATAGTCGGGAACAGTGTCTCTCTCTAGTCGAACTCGCTTATAATGATTTGCATCGATTCGCTACCGAGATGGCGCTTTATAAAGCCTGGTATAGTAGGTCTTGTGGATCTCCCGCTTGTTGGTTAGAGGTGCGAGATGATAAGTCTCTCGGACCTGGAATAATCCAAGGTACTTCTTCGAATATTGAGCTCATTTGGAATCGCATTCGTATAACCAAGATCGACGAAAGAGATATGTCGATGCGAGGAGAAGACATGTGGAGATTGAGGTCGATAGACCAAGTGTTGGTGCGAGTATCGCCTATGAATGGCATTAAGCATTTCGAGTAAAAGGAAAACTTGCACCGTGTTACGTGGACCTTTCCAATATATGATAAGGTGGGTCTGGTAGCCTATTAACTTGCTTTACTGAAACAATTGCAACAAGTTCATAACGTGTTCCATATCTCTCCTGTATAGTAGTATAAGAGATGTGATTAGTGCCCTTAGGCACATTTCTTTCGAAGTAGATGCAACTTGACGTTCCTTATGAGGAGTAGTCGGTTGATATTTTAGAGAAGGGAGAGTGGCGATTGAAACCGCCGGTAGTACCTTAGTTAAGGCGTATTGTAATTATCCTAGTGTCGAGAAGTCGACATGTGATCGCGGGGATGACATGCGGAAAGGGTATCCGCATTTCTTCTTGCGAGGTATGCCTGAATTTTGGGGGAAAAATTCCCTCATAAGGGGGGGAGAATGTAACAACCCTCTCTTTCGGTAGCCTATTTTATATTTATTTACTATGTGTAGTAATTAATTATAAAATGATAGATGTTGAGTAAATATTAATTTAATATGAGAAAGGTTAATATTTACTGAAATGTTGTATGATTACCTGATGAGTAGGTAAAAATATCCATGTGGTGATTTACGGTGTCATAAGGTATAAAATGACATTTTGGTTTAATGAGAAACCAGAACTTAAAATGAGTTATAAAATTTTCAAATGATAATTTGGAGGGTGTAGTTAGTCCCTCTAGGTGCGAGACAGTCAAAATAAGTGCCATATTGTATTTTGGCATTTCAGACACTTTTGACTGGTTATAGCTTAAATGTGTAGCGCGTATCATTTTATCGCGTATTAGTCATTAAAGTTGGACATTTTAGACTAGTGATCCGATTTGGTTTTGCTAACCTAATTATTTTCCTCATTTTCTCTTAACACACAATTGTTAACCTAGAGAGAGAAAGGAGAAAGAAGAGAACTTTGGAGAAAAGAGAGATTGGAGCTTGGATCTTGCTTGCATCTTCCTCAAATATGATTTTCTACATCAAGGCAAGTTATCTACTTGCTATTATATGATTTAAGGAGAATAATTAGTGGTGATAGTTATGAATTTGTTGTGTTTAATCATTTTAGGGTTTTGTTGGATTTATGGGTATTAACCCTTGGAAATTGATTTGGATGATTAATATTGTAAATGATGGTAATTAGACATATTTGGGGTGTATTAGTTCCATTAAATGATATGGGCTTTGGTTGTTGGAAGAAGAAATAGGGAGGCTAGGTCTGCTATGACCGGTCGATCGGGCCTTCGGGAGAGGGCACACTGCCTTCTTTAAAAGGCATAAATGTTGAGGCGCGATCGACCGCGTCCCCCTTACCGGTCGACCGGCCCTGCCGAAGTGAGCTTTCTGCTTTTCTTCTTAGAAAAAAAAAAACTTGAGACGCGGTCGACCGCGGTCTTGGGACCGGTCGACCGGTCCCCTATTTTCTTGCCAAAATTTTACTTTTGCTTTTAAATCTTTTCTTTTCATAGGGACTTAGGAACCTTCTTGAATGAAGTAAACTTTGGCTTTTAGAGTCCTAGTTGAGTCTGGTTGTCACCCTAGAGTGGAATGGATTTCACTTGGGGTTAAGTCCAAAAGGGGGAAGGGGGTGTTCCAAAGTGATGTTTAGGCATCACTCTTTTTGTTACTTCTTAATAGGAGGATAGGGGTTGTAGGCCCATGTTTGGAAGACTTAAGGGCTTATCAAAATTTTATGAAATTTGGGGACTTCTAGGATCATAATGATCATTTAGAGATTTAGTCGGGACTTGTAAATTGAGGAATATTAATGACGATATTCGAGGGGAACTAGGTTCGTATAATGAACCCAAATGCTTAAAGATGATAGGTTCAACTAAAAATGGACCCAAATTGTGTTAATGATGATTGGTTCAAATAGAAGGAACCCAGTTGTTTAATGATGATAGGTTCGAATAAAAAGAACCAAACACATGGATATTTGAAATGGAATTTGGTAATGGTAATTGAAAATGAAAATGAGATTAAAATGGTAAATGTTAATTTACTGATTACACACCTCTCTAAATGACATCATAAGGGAAGTTCGCGCGCTTGGTGATGCCCCATGGCTAGTGAATGCAGGGTGGATATAGTCCTAGGCCATATGCGGGGTGTTTATATGTTTTCTGCGCTGGTTAGGGGATTCCGGGTGTGGTCCTGACTTTCCCGCAGGCATATGGCCGCTTCCCGACGTTGCGTTATGATCCCAGGTTGTCTTGTATAGATAGGCCCTGGAAGATGATGGTCATTTAGGGGCGCGCCCAGTGGGGAAACTTGGAGGGGCGGTCTTAGAATCGTTATATGTATATGAATATAACTTTTCTGCATCAAGTGGGACTTGATGGATATATGCCATAAAGAGCATGATACGCGCCATAAAGAGCACGGGAATGAGATTAATGAGATATGTGCCATAAAGAGCAATTGATATTAATGGTATTCCTATTAAGGAATGGAAAGATGAAACGGTAAGATAATTAACTATGGAAGTTAATAAATGGTTTTATTCCTATTAAGGAATACAAAAGGTAATGGAAATTTGATAAATGAGGAAAGGTTTTAAATTTAAGTTATTACTTTTCTTTCTTTTATGTAAATGACATTTCATTTCATCATTTAATTAAATTGTAATGTAAATTTATCATCCTTATCATTCATACATAACTGTTCATTTCTATCATGCTTTTTATTTCTTCTGGTGATTATATAGAACCCGACCCTGACCGGTTTACTTTCCTTGTTGTGTATATGATTGTATCCGCTCAGGTGCTCCCCCGCAAGGACGCCAGTTTTGATGTTCCCATTCCTTTGCTTTCGATGAGCTGTAAGATTTTGCGGGTTATTACAGGACATTGTATTAGACGCTCTCATCTTTGTATTCTAGATATGATCGGGTCTTTTCATCGGGAGTGTGGCCCAAACATTTGTACCTGTTTAATGAATGTATTAGGTAAAAATATCTAAATTGGGTACTTCGTTGTATGTTGTTGTGGATCGACAGCTTATTCGGTCCTTTTGTATACATTCGTCTTAGTTGTATTATATATACTCTTTTGGAATTCCACTTGCTTATCAAATGGGGTTGTTTTAATTTAAATTTCATAACTGCATTTTAAATTTCTAAACTTTTGGCAACCCGTTTTCTGATATATTGGGCGGTTTTCCCTTATACTCAGTTTAAATTTTGTGATGCTGAGAATGATATTCATCCATGATTCCTGTTACATTTGGGTATCGGGCTGACCACCCCTTATCTCGGATCACGGGTTGTCACATATCCCATATAATATGTAAGGGTAATTATTCCATAATTACCATAAAAATACAACCAAGGTCCACAACATTTTCCATTTATTAATAATTTACCATCTAATAAATTATTGATTTCATCCCATAAAATTTATTTAACTAACTAGTTAAATGTAACTTCCTTATTTAATGTGGGCACATCCATATTTTTAATAAATTCTTTATTTTCCCAAACCCTGTCCCACTCACTTGCATGGACTCATAAAAATACTCCCAACTAAAATCCCAGGCCCCATAGTCTTATCAAATAAACCATTAACCTTATCCCATAAATAATTAAGTAACCATTTAGTTATTTGTAAATTTTTATTAATTAAGAGTAGCACATAAATGTTTCACCAATTCCTTCTGTTAATGACCTATACAGTGTACCCTATACAATCCAAAATTTGATTCAGCAAGGCAACCCATTGTCAGGAGCGTGAGACAAACACCCCAAGGCATCACTTGAATGAGAGGCATCGTCATTCGCGCGACACCACAAGTCGTTCGAACGACATGCCAGGTCGTTTGAATGACCTCTCCTTCTTCCCCACTTTTATTTCTTCATTCAGGTTATTCCTAAAAGCAGTTATCCTTAAATCCAACAGGCCTTTATACGAAACCCTTAATAGTCATAATATACCCAGGACCAAATTAACTACATACAAATCCAAAAATTTACAACTATACTACATAACCGATTTCCCATCAAGGTTATTACCCGTTTAAGATTTTTTTTAACGTTCCAAATATTCTCCAAATCCTAACAAATTCATTTCTTAACAATGGAATTCATTTGGGAATCTAAATCTGAAACTTTAGTCCACGAATCAGTATTGCTATCTCTACATCAGTTCGTCAATATATCCCAAAATTAACTATGAAATCCCTACGAAATCTACCATCACTTTCAGATTTACGAAACTAATTTATGGGATAATTCCTATATTTAAATGAGTCCTCTACATGAGTAATATATCATGAAATCCAACATATTCAAACTTAAAACCTAGAAATTAAAGGTAAAAATTATATGCATCAAGAAATAAATCATGAAGCTTAAATTAAGCAAGAGAATTCTTGCCTTTAATTGTAGAAGAAGAGCCCTTTGAATCCCTTGTTTCCTCCTTTGTCCTTGCCCTCTTTCTCATCTTTGGTATTTCTCCCTTTCTTCTCCCGTAACTTCTAATCTAGGTTTTCCTTAATGATAGTGGGGGAGTGGTCCACCCCCACTAAACTCTTAATTAGTGCTAATCCCGAGTTGGGCACTAAGCCACTCTTTTAGACCTCCAAATAAGCCCGAAATCATAACCCAATTAGCCCAAAAGCTCCCCAATTCATATACCTATGACCCGGGACTAATTTAAATATTTAAAAATAGTAAACCGAGTCTTCAACGCTCCCCAAAGCGCATCCCAAATATTTTTATTCCACTTGTACAATTATTATGCTAAAACTACACGCGCCCAAAAAATTTATTTATGTGTTATTTATTTTTCACTCGCAAGCCCTTTACGTCCAATAGATTTTTTTAAATCATAATTTTTACTTAAATTAAAAAATTTTAATCGTTTAAATTTTAAATATTCCCAATTTAATTCATTCTCAAAAATAAATTCGAATCATTAAATCTATTTGTATTGTAATATTTTATTCTAAAAATCACGGGGTATTAAATTCTCCTCCCCTTATAACAAAATTTCGTCCTCGAAATTCGCTAAAGCCCAACCTTATGTTTAAAACTGCGTTATTAACTCAAGTTTTACACCCACTCAGTCCTAATTTGTTGGGGTGTTCTTATATCCCACATTATATGTACACACACATAGCATTAATAAAGATGGATGACACATATACATCTAATTTGTACCATTCATGCCAAGCATAACCATACACAAAATATACCACCATACATGTACATGAGAAAGAAAAATAATGATCTCAGTATCCGACTTCCCTCAACTCCTAACTTTTGCCAATTTCGTATGTGGGACATCTCGCAAGCGAAATCCAAACAAGGAAGCCTCCTGGTACACTACTGTATGGCTTAGTCAGTTAATGATATCCATCGGCCCAAGATTAAAAGAAAAAAATAATCATGAGTGTGTGCAATAATAATATAAATTTTACCTTTTTGCCCATTGCCAATTAATGTCTCATATCGCAAAAGGAATATACTAAATTCCCAATAAATTTAACCATTTAGTTATACTAATAATCATAACCCCAAAATGTCCTAGGTATAACATCTCTTAGCTCCCGACCTATGATACTTTTATGCCTGGGATGTCTTGCAAGTGAAATTCAAACAAGGAACCCTCCCGATACACTACTATATAGCATTGTCGGTCGCTGAGATCCGTCAGTCCAGGACCCATGTTTATAATATGCTCCATAAATTTTTTATAAGGCTCTCCAGGCCCTATCGTCACCTATTTAACCATATTCAAACTCAAAGTGTCACAATTTCCTTTAGTATTTTCCACCATGAAAATAAACATTAATACAAACTAGTCACACCGCATTTGACAATTAAATTTAATTATTTCCCTAAATATCAATGCAAATGCTATGGTTTAAGTTCTCCTGATGTAAATTCCCATACCCCAACACACGAGACATTATAGGTGCCTGTCCCTCAACTCACAGGTGGAATAATATAAAGCGTTGAAATAAAATGGAGTCTATACTCCCCAATGTAAAAATGTGATATCATTCACTAAGGAGTACTTTACACTAGCACTAAACTAAGCATGTCCTACCGAATTAAAGAATTAGGGATCATACCATCACTCTCTATCATGGCACTGGTCCCTTTCCTGAGGCGAGATGATACACGCGCCCATACTACAGCTGCGCCTGCTGTCCCTGAGGTGGAGCGGGTAGTGCTGGTGCGACTGGCACTACTGCTATTGGCTGTACCTGCAATGGTTGGCACTCCTCCTGGTGTGCCTACTATCCTCGTTGTCCCCCTGACTCTTGTGCCTCTCGATTTCCTTGAGGTCACCTCCTAGCGTAGTGACCCTTCTCCCCATAAACATAACAATTTCCTTGTTGTTGGCCTTGATTTCCTCACTGTTGTTGGCCCTGTTGGCCATGGCCCTGTCTAGGTCTCTTGTGCTGCTCTGAAGGTCGAGGACCCCAAGATTTTTAGGCCTCCTGGGTGTTATTCCCACTTTCCCTACTTTGTTGGTTGGATGCCTCAGAGTGGTGTCTCTTCTCCCCCTTATCCTTCAGAAATGCCTTATGGTTTTGGCAATGCAGTAAAGAAACATTCACTACTTGGTTATATGTAGTGAAAGACAGATTCCCCAACATCGAGTGTCTGATATGCCAAGCTGTCCCTGACACAAACTTCTCTATCTTCCTCTTCTTTGTACTCACATCCTTCTTAGTGAAATAGGAAAAAAACGATAAACTCTTCCTCATACTCTACCATGGTAAGACTCCCCTGCTTAAGGTCCATGAACTTTTTTTGCATCTCTGTTTGCATTGCTCGAGGAAAGTACTTCTCCTCAAATCTCTCCCAAAACTCCTCCATGGTAAGACTGTCCCTCTAGGCAATCGTCGTAGTCGCTTCCCACCATTCAAGAGATTCCCCCACCAATCTAAATGACGCTAACATCTTCTTCTGCACGGGTGTGAACTCTACCATCCTTAAGTGTCGCTGAATATATCTCTGCCACCGACTCGCCACTAAAATAATTGAACCGCCCACAAACTCTAATGGTTGTCCTTTAGTGAAGGCCTCCATTGCTCGATCCTAAATCAATCCAGGTGCCTAGACTGGTAGCACTGCCTGCTGTGGGTGTGGTGGCTGCTGTTGAGGTTGTGGTTGTGAAAAATGCCTTAACATAGCGCTATAGAAGTCGAAACTTCCTCAACCACGATAGTGGCGATCTCTGTCAATCCTACAATAAGTGGTGCTGGAGGTGGCTTCTACTACAGCTCTTGCTGGGACCC
This sequence comes from Sambucus nigra, assembly GCA_949130495.1. Lineage (NCBI taxonomy): Eukaryota > Viridiplantae > Streptophyta > Magnoliopsida > Dipsacales > Adoxaceae > Sambucus > Sambucus nigra. Next base: position 790,849,348 of record OX422208.1, on the reverse strand, counting down.
TCCTCTGCAATTGGGGAGGTGGCACGCCTCAATTTTCCTCTCCTACCATTTTCCATCTGAAAGCAAACGAGGTTGTAATAGTAACTAATCGCAAATAGTAGAATGATTCCTAAACATATGGCTCTACATAAAAAAATGCAACACAAAATGTAGCGAGCTCAAACACAGATCCTAAGGACACTAGAACCATACTCTGATACCAACCCCCCATTTTCTCACATGATGGTTGGCTAGGCATGATACCCTGAAGATGGGGCTTGTCAACAATTTATACCATTCTTAGCATAATGTAATATAAACACTATTATTTTCAAGTCCAATGCTTTAAAACTTTATAAATATCTCACTAACAATAATTTAAACTCAACCAACCAACTAAAACAATAAGTTTAGCAGCAAGTAAATATTACAACACCAGCATAGTGTAAATAAATAAAACTTTGGCTTTGCCCTTACAAATTTTTCTAAATGAAATATCTGAACTCTGGTAGAAAAGCACCTAAGCTAGAATAAAAAATCTGGAAATCTTCTAAGCACCGAGAGGACGCAAGGCTGGTGCATCAATAGTCCTGCTATCCCTATCTAGAATTAACTTGGGGAAAAAACATTTATAATTTGGGTCAGAGCCCAAGGTGTGTAAGAATTAACTTATTTAATTTATGATACAATAATATAGTTAATGCACAATAATTATCCCCCTTTCGTCACTCCCATGCATGTAACATTTCTCCCCTCATCTAAGTGTGACATGTCTTGCATCACAAAAGTCCCTAAATGATAACTACGACTATGTGTCAATTTTAAATGAAATGGCTAAATGATTGTTGTGTACCGACTACATTTAATTATCAATTTCCACAATTTGCAAGTCACATAATTTCCACAAAATAAGCATAAATACCTACTATGCAATAAATGATCACAATTTTTACTTATGTCCACATTCATAGACATTTAAATTTATTTTCATAGTATCCGGGGAATTTATAATATATATCCTTCCATATATGTGGCACACAAGGGCATCTACCTTTGGTGTCTAATTCGTGCTCTATTGGCGAGTCCGAAGGAATCCCTTATCCTAAGAAGACACCACAAATCACACACAAGTTAAGGGAGTCCCTATGCCGGACACCTGTACACGGCCCATATCCAGCGGTGATACACGAATGATTAGAGCCAACCCTACCCCTCGAGGGCGGAGACTCCACATAACACTTATATGGCCTACACAAAGTCAAGCCGACGTGTGGTACGCGACCCGACTCACTAACCCCAAGGCAGATAGTACAATCCACTAGTATGTCCACACAAAAATATATAATAGTACATATTATTATCCCATATAATATGTAAGGGTAATTACTCCATAATTACAATAAACATCCAGCCAAGGTCCATAACGTTTTCCATTTATTAATAGTTTTCCATCTAACAAATTACTAATTCCATCACATAAAATATATGTAAATAACTAGTTAAATGTAACTTTCCTTATTTAATGTGGGCACATCTGTATTTTTAATAAATTCCTTATTTTCCCAAAGCCGATCCCACTCACTCACTTGGACACATAAAAATACTCGCAAATAAAATCCAGGCCCCATACCCTTATCAAATAGACTATTAACCTGATCCTATAAATAATTAAGTAACCATTTAGATATTTCTAAATTTTTATTAATGAAGAGTAGCACATAAATGTTTCACCAATTCCTTCCGTTAATGACCTATATAGTTTACCCTATAAGAGTTTGAAATTTGATTCAGTAAGGCAACCCATCGTCAGGCGCGTGAGCCAAACAACCCTAGGTGTCACTCGAACGAGAGGCATCGTCATTCGCGCGATATGACCGTCGTTCGAATGACATGCCAGGTCATTTTAATGACCTCTCTTTCTTCCCCAAATTTTATTCTTCGTTCAGGTTATTCCCAAAAGCAATTTTTCTCAAACCTAACATGCCTTTATATCAAACCCTTAAGAGTCATAAAATCACCAGTACCAGATTAACTACATACAAATCTAGAAATTTACAACTATACCGCATAACATATTACCATCAAGGTTATTACTCGTTTAAGATTTTTTTTAACGGTCCAAATCTTCTCCAAATCCCAAACAAATTCATTTCTTAACAAGGACATTCATTTGGGAATCTAAATCTGAAACTTTAGTCCACGAATTAATATTGCTATCTCTACATCAATTCATCCATATATCCTAAAATTAATTATGAAATCCCTACAGAATCTACCATCACTTTTAGATTTACGAAACCTAATTTCTGGGATAATTCCTATATCTAAATCAGCCCTCTACATGAGTAATATATCTACAAATCCAACATATTCAAACTTAAAACCAAGAAATTAAAGGGAATAATTATATGCATCAAGAAATAAATCATAAAGTGTAAATTAAGAAAGAGAATTCTTGCCTTTAAATATTGTAGAAGAAAAGCCCTTTGAATCCCTTGTTTCCTCCTTTGTCCTTGCCCTCTTTCTACTCTTTGGTATTTCTCCCTTTCTTCTCCCGTAGCTGCTATTCTAGGTTTTCCTTAATGATAGTGGGGGAGTGGTCCACCCTAACTTAAACTCTTAATTAGTGCAAATACCGAGTTGAGCCCCAAGCCTAACTTTTAGACCTCCAAATAAGCTCGAAATCATAACCCAATTAGCCCAAAAGCTCCTCAACTCATATATACCTATGACCCTGGACCAATTTTAAATATTTAAACACTAAACTGAGTCTACAATGCTTCCCAAAATGCATCCCAATTATTTTTATTTCACTTGTACATTTTATTATGCTAAAACGACACGCGTCCGAAAAATTTATTTTTGTGCTATTTATTTTTCACTCGCAAGCCCTTTACGTCCAATTGAGTTGTTTTTTTAAAATCATAATGTTTGCTTAAATTAAAAAATTTTACTCAATTAAATTTCAAATCTTCCCAATTTAATTTATCCTAAAAAATAAATCCGAATCATTAAATCCATTTATATCCTAATATTTTATTCTAAAAATCACGGGGTATTGCATGCAACCTCCTAATGATTGCACTAACAAGTAGGTATGTTTCAAAAAGATAAACAACACACACACACACACACACACACACACACACACACACACACACACACACACACACACATATATATATATATATATAAACCCACAATACATATATACATATATAGTACTGAGTACGTAAGGAAATCCCACAACGTACTAGCCTATTAATCCCAAAGTTCAAACTGACCTCATGGTTTCTAATTAACTGTTAACTCACTTGTTAATCGATTTGTCTCACTTGAATCCAACTAATATTTAGCCTATAACACTCACTAACCTTCTAATAATGTTCTAAGGTAATATAAATCTATTCCAAAAACCTATACTCTCATTTCTCCCACGCTAACGGTTTGAAAATAATGGAAAACAAAATCAAGACATGCCAGAAAACCGAACTGGTTAACTCGGCAGATGGAACCGATTCGGTCAAACGAACCAATTCTTCCCTCGACGGTCAAATATGGGGTTTCACCTTCAATGTCCATCAATGGAGGTCCCAAGCCTCCCAAAATAACTAATTATGATCCCAAACATATATATAATCATCCTAGATGCATTGTAAACACAATCTCTCTCTCTCTCTCTCTCTCTCTATATATATATATATATATATATATATATATATATATAGTACTGACTACGTAAGGAAATCCCCCAATGTACTAGCCTATTAATCCCGAAGTTCGAACTGACTTTATGATTTCAAATTAATTGTTAACTCACTTGTTAACCGATTTGTCTCACTTGAATTTAACTAATAGTTAGCCTAAAACACTCACTAATTTTCTAATAATTTTCTAAGGTAATACAAATCTATTCCGAAAACCTATACTCCCATTTCTCCCATATTAGCGTTTCAAAAATAATGAAAACTAGACATGCAGCAAACCGAATCGGTTCACTTGGTAGATTGAACTGATTCGGTCAAATAAGCTGATTCGTTCCCCCGACGAACCGGTTCGGTTTGCTGGACTGTCCTTCATCTTCAAATATGGGGTTTCACCTTTAATGTCTATCAATTGAGGTCAAAAGCCTGCCAAAATAACTAATAATTATCCCAAACATATATATATAATCATCCTAGATGCACTATAAACACGATTTAAACCTTAATCCTAGATTTATTCAACCAAATTTTTTTATTTATTGATTCAATTCACCCATTCTAGAATCAATAAACTTTTAACCCATTATTTCAATACCCATCAATGTTCATCACTTTCATTGAATAATTCTAGATTTAATCACTAAGTTAGCACATATTAATCAAATTAATATTGTTAAATCACAATTCAATACTCATATTTCTCTCCATGACTCATTCTCAAATTTTAGATTTAATATTTGTCAACTATGAACATAATTAACCATAATATGCAAATTTAAAGATTGTAAACATTTTTTGAATGAATATCCAAAGATTCACACATTCTTATTGATTTGATGTCGAAAATGGTTTCTCCTTCCTTTCTAAGCCCCTTTCCTCTTCTTTTCTCATTATATCTTCTCTCTTATTTTCTCTATTAATCCCACTAATTAGAGGTTAAATGACAATTGTTATCCATTTTACTAAACCACTAATACTTCCATTAAAACCCTAATTTCGGGTTTGGGTTAAGCCCTAAGGGTAAAAAGATGACTATGCCCCTATATTATCCACTTTATGTCTGAAAAGCCCCCATAACCCAATTATAATCCCCAACTACCTATTTTGGACTATTTCGACCTATTCCGGATCAACGGTGCACTCAAAAAGGCCTTCCAACTTACCGAACTAAAAATTCTCAACCACTATATTAATCGAGCTCAACACGTGCGTACAGTACGCGTCGCCCTTAAACATTTTAAATTCATCGTTTTCACTCTCTAAACGACGTAATATAATTATTTCCACATAACTATTTACTTAATAAATACAAGTAAATAATTTTAATCATAATTATTTATCCTAAAACTCACTAATTAATATTTATCGAAACCAATTCAATTTGTCAATTAAATTAATAATTTAATGCACGCATGGAAATTAAATGCTCTCAAAAGTATGGGGTATGGCAGAAGGGAAGAATGCAAGACGGAGTTATGGTCCATCTTGAAGACCACCTAAATTAGTTGTTGTCTTTGATTAAAGAGGACAAATATGGATGTTTAGTTGCTAGAACCTATTACTTGTTATGCTTCTTTACCATATCCTATTTCCCACCAAAAAAATTGATGTAAATCTCTTGGAAATAATGAATGGCACAATATCTCATCGGGTAAAAATTTCCACACTTATTTAGTAAACATGTTGACTTTTTCTTGAATTTCCATTTTCGATGATATTATTTGGATCAAGTGTAAAAAATTTCATAAGTTGAGAGATTCTTAAATTAATTATATATTAAGAAATCATTTCAAAACTCAATTACATTAAAGAAAATTAGAATTTTTAAAATTTGCTAATTTGTTGTTTATTTTTTTGTTTTTCAAAAATACCATCCTTACCCCAAATCTAAATTTTACATTGTTCTCAATGTATGTTCAAAACAAAAAATATGGACAAAGAAAATAAAGTAAAGAAGTAAAAGGATGTTATTACCTGTGAACTTCCACTTGTTCTACTAACTTAAAAACTGATCTCACATGTATTTCATCAAATACCAAAAGTCGAAACAATTGGGAATCAACCCATGAAGGCACAGTTACATCGTGGCATAGATGGTAACCAAACATACTCTCATAATGAAATCTTGAATGATGCTTTAGGCCTATGTCTCACTCAAAATCGACAATGAATAAATCGAGCTCTATGTTGGATGAAACCATAGTCAAATTTGAGTAAATTCTCTTCTGAACTATATATTATTATCTATTTAAATATATATATATGTGTGTGCGTTAGGAAATTCTCAAAATAAACTATGTTTTGATCAAATTTTGGAAGGAGAAAGATGCGTGTTGAATATAAAGTAGTCAAATTAAATAGGATAAACAATTCAAGGATAGGTGTTAAAAATGTTCAAAGCATTTAAAGATTCCACTAGGGGTCAACCTTTTTTACTTTGATTTCGGAATTCATATATATAAAAATTATCAAGGTAGTAATCACAATTTTTACAAGACATTAGAAAAAATTATATAAGACAACGAAAAAGTTTATAAACCAAATAGTTATATTACATTAGTAATTTAGTGACAATATTCTAAAGATGCCATCTATTGAGGCTTAATGATGCAAAAGAACCATTATAGATGAAATTTTTCTTAAACAACTAAGTACCTCTTCTCATTTTTCATTTTACTTATTAAATATATGAGAATTGATATAATTATGTGCCCAGTACTTTCAAGTGTTTATTTATATCAAGTTGACTACTTCTCTTTGTTATTCTCAACTGAAAACATGGGGTTTAGGGTTTAAGGTTTAAGGTTTGTGTTTCATTGAGTTTGATATTCAAAAATTATGATCTATAAAGGACGTTTCACTAAAATTTATTGGAGAATTTGATTGAACATTACCATGGAAGGTTAGCTTTCTTTAAATATGATTTTATTACCCAATTAAAACATGATAATTAATATTGTTAGAATATTGATGAAATCTTGATATAATATATATATTTGTTTATATGATGTAGAATTTAATTTAATAAATTTATTTTTCAATATATGCAAAGTTTATTGATAATCAATTTTGATATATTTTTGGCACGACAATAGCTTTTGCACTATCCATTTTGTTTTCTTGTTTCCCCTTCTTGTCTATTTAATGGTTGACTTTATATGAGTCATTTCCTCAGTCAACAGAGGTGTCAGGGGTTGATAGAAGCATCATGAAACGAGTCTATCTAACGAGATTAAGTGAGCAACGGATATGGAGTTAAGGCTTTATAAGTGAAATCCTGATTCCATTGATGTTCGGGCTTTCTAGCCAAGAGTGTTACACATTATTCTTTTTCCCTCTCTTTAATCTTCTTTTTTAATTAAACTTTGTAAGTTTTTGTCAAAACTATGAGGAAATGGTTTTTTTTTATCTACTAAATGTTGATTTATAAATTAAATTTTATTTGGTTAGTTGGATATTAACTTTGTGATTTCGTAGATTTTAAATAATTTTACTATATTGATTATATGTTTTGTCAATTAGACATACCTAATCAGGAAAAGGAGAAAATGTCCAAAGATATATTTTTTAATGAGGGTGGAGAAGATAAGACGGTGTGTATAGGTCTTTGCACCGCGAGGGTGATAGGTGGGGTGCGGTGAGGAAGGCTTGTTGCCATTGGCGTATGAAGGGGATAGGATGGGTAGCGGTGGGGTGGGGAAGGCAGGGGGCAATCGGGGGAGGACGATGTGCCTTAGGGATGAATGGGCTGGTGGATTTTGTTTTTGGGTTTATTATTATCTCTTTTTTTATTTTTATCTAGTATATTATTTATTTTTAGGTAGGTACCAAACATAAAACTGGGTAGTTATCCACCTACTATGTTCTCTACCTTCGTCCTCCACTTGTCCATCTCTACCCTTTATCCCAAGCACAAAATGAGTTTCAAGTTCAAGGTTATCAATTAATTTTTTTAAACGATTGACTTTTTTTTTATGGAATCCATAAAGTTATTTTGTATGAAATTTTCAAGAAATCAATGAAGATTCATGTAAAATCTGTAACGTTTCTTTTTGTATATCAATCCGTAATGTTATTTTTGGTATGATATTGTGATCTGTAATGTTTTTTTTGCTATATATGATTCTTTTTTGCAATCTGTAATTACTTTAGCATCTTCTTATTACCTTATTTCACATAAATAAAACTATATAAGAAAGAAAAATTAATTATAAATAACAACCAAAATTGTTAAAATGGAAATAATTTTTTTTTTGAAAATAATAGAAAAAAACCATTATAATGAAAGCAAGTCTAACCCGAAGTAGACCAAACTCGAATAATCATGTTCGATCTCGGTCTTAAAAAAATATGGATCGATTCAGTCCAGTCCCAAAATATGGCTAAAACTGGACTGAATCAAAATGTGAACACCGCTAAATAATCCCTATGCTTAAAATTAAATGAAAAAAATTATAAGAATTTGAAAAAAAAAATTGGCACTTTACTTTTTTCAGTAACAAATCAGTGTCACGTAAAGATTAATTCATAAGTTTGATTTTTATATGATTTCCTTTTTTTTTTGCACTTTATGTGTACATGGGTGTATCATCTCGTGCGTTGTTAATAATATAAATTTGAAAACATCATTACTCTTGTGTGTAATTTCAGAATCACATGGGATATGAGGATTAAAAAATAACAAGTAGGAAAAACATCCATGTCCAATGTATGTTCACCTTTCATTTTTAAAAAAAATCCACTTTTGACTAGTTTTGATTTTAACATTTCCCTCACTTTTTTGCAAATTCTAAATTTGGTCCGGCTTGCTCATGGAGATTTCTTTTGATTAATCATAAGAAAATTCCATTACTTTTGGATGATAATGTATAATCACTTTATATTTTTTTTGGGGACAACTTGGATATGTGGTATACTTTGTTTTGGATTGAAGATACATTTTCATTATGGTAAGTTTTTTTTGGATTGAAGAAGCATTTTTTTTGTTTTGCAAGATTGAATATATAAATACTCATGGATTGGCTTATTCGATATGTATTGAGAGGTCCATATTAATATTAATGATGCTTCTATTAATATAATTTAACTTTAAGAATGAAATATTCACTTCATTTGAAGTTACTTTTGGTTTTGCAATGTTAAATGATAGTTAAAGATGAACTTTATTGAGATGTATTTAAGTGTTTCAATAGCTGTCATGTGACAAAACCCGACATTTATGCATAAACAACATAATATACCCGGCTAGAAAAGCGACAACAAAGCATTAACCGACGTTTTTGCATGTGTCGTAAAAAACATATCATTTTCCGTAAAAGAATGAATTGTTTATCTTTGTTTAGAGATTTGCAGACATTTAAAAAACCTTGGGAAAAACATTGGAAAAGGTTTCCTGACATTTGTTTTAAAACGTTGGTCATTTCCCGACTAGAGATACATCTATGCTTTTAAAAACGTCGAGTTTTTTCTCTCTGACATTTTTTTATCATTTTTTGACATTTTTAAAATGTCGACATATCTCGTTTTGCTTGTAATGGATCGATATGGGAGACATTTTAGCAAGCCACTTGAGATCGATCTCTCCTAGGGTTGAGGATAATACTCGAAACATAAGGTCATCATGGTGACTCCAGAGAGACATCTTATGCTGGTAGAATATGATATGATGAGAAGGTCCTCCTTTCCATCATAAGTTGTGATATTTATAATGACCAATGTCTTTGGTGGCTCTGAGGTCTCTTATATCTACAGTGAATGGTGACGCAGAGCCATGCCCCAACACTATTCTAGAAAGATCTATTAGAGCTCGTGCCAAATTCGGATCCAACCATCCTTCCAATTCCTTTTTAATGAAACTCTAAAGTTCATCACTCCTAACTTGCTTTGATGAAACTCTAGGGTGAGCCGATATGTTACAGACTTGGCTGGCTGAACTGGTGGGTGGTTATGACTAGCGAAATTATGAGTCGATGAGTGATTGATTGTCATTGAATTTAATGCACTGTGCAAGGGCTCCGTGGTCTAGAAACCCTATCATTTCGAATGGACATGTTATGACTTGGTTAATTAACCATCCCCTTACGCATTGCTAGGGATTGTGAGAACTGGGGTGACGCTCCTGTCATTTTCTAATTAATTGCCTCCTTAGGTGAGAAATATCTTCATCGCGATGATCAAAACTTTCTTCGTAAAGACTGACCAGTCGTGACATTGCTCTTCCCACAGGTCACTCAATAGAAGGGGTATATCGTTGGTGACTAGGACCAGACCTTCTGGGCGAACGTCATGGACCTCGATCGTCTGGGAAGCAAAAGGGATCTCGAAGGAGTTTTCTCCCTCCCAACAACTCGTACCTCATACTGAATACAACTTCTGGCCCATGAACAATGAGATTATTAATACTCATATTGTTGTAAGGAAGATGTTTCACAGTGGTAAAAATTTATATCTTTTCCACAGACGGTGCCAAATTATAGGGGGTATTAAACCCTCAATAAGATCAATATTATAGTATGGCCTAAAATATTACTGCAGTAAAATAAAGGATATAATATGCATGTGGTTCGACAAATCATCATGCTTACATCCACGAGGAAATGAGGGAGGGTTATTTATCTATTGGAAGAACAATGGGTGGTTGGAGTGAAGTGATTGCTAGTTGAGAGTCCAAGTCGTCGTAAGCAAAATACAAATCAATAATCTCAAATAGGGTGAGGTCACCCTTTATATAAGTACATGGTTTCTACAAATCTTAGTCTTTCTGTTTTGAACTTATATTTAGGTGGTAGAGCCACACTACAATTAAATCACTCGTGATGTGTTGTGGTCTTCCTAGATTTTAAGTTAGCTCTTCCGTAATATTAGGTTGACTACACCCCTTGATGCTTTAGAGCCACGGGTTAGATTATGTGGAGTGATTAAATTTCAAACTTAGGATCCAATTGAGATATAAATAAAATAAAAATGAATTTTTTACTTAGCCCTTGTGATAATAGCGCATTTAGAAATATCACCTTGGAAGTTACAAAATTAGAGTATGAACAATTGAATTTCACTTTAAACAATTATAAAATATGAGTTTTAAACTTTTAAGGGGGTCAATTCTATAATGTGGTATTATCACATGGGTAAGTAAAAAAATAAAAAACAACATTTTTAATTTAATGCTTTACTTTTCTATAATGAAAAGTTAATACTTTAAAACATGGAATTTTCTTGTAAGTGAGTTTTAGAAAGGCTTATTTTCCCTTTGGCTCCCACTAATATGTCCACTTTAGAGTTTGCCTCCAAATGTGCACATTTCACTCCCATTTTGGACAGAATGCCTCCATTCAACCATGTTGATAGTTAAATGATACTTGTTTTTTTTTATTAAAATACAAAAAGTACCCTTATCAACATCAAACCAAACAAACTGAACAATTTATTTTATATTTAAAAGGGGGAAAATACGAAAATAATTTTTAAGTGTTTTGGTTTAAAAAAATGTTTGAGTACGCATGGTTATATGGACAAGGATCAAATTCGTGAAATACACTTCGGAATACAACAACACGCCACAATTTACAATTACAGTTAGACCATAAATTGTTGCATTCCAAATTTTAATCTTGATTACTAAATCCTAAGTGATCATGCGGGATTTGATATGCAATAAGAAAGAACACAACAAAAACGCCGTGATGCATGAGGAAAAATCAGATGGGAAAAACCTCGGATGGCTTGGCCTAGACAAAATCCACTACGAATATGGTTTTTACAACAAGACTCAAAAGACTTACAGACTTGACTCGACAAGACCCGCTGATGCCGTTTTTTGTACCTCCATCTGTAGTAAGCGTAAATCCAAACACGTTACATAGCACCATTCGGTGTCTCAGTATCCAACAATGGTAAAAAACTATGCCTCCAACCCGTGTGGGGGTACACCGCACACTTCGATGATGGTAAATGTAGAAGAAGATGGTTTTGGGTTTGATTTCTTGAAAAGTGATTCACAAAGATCACATGAATGTTAGAGAGTTTTTATTAAAAAGGATTTGGCTTTTATAAAGGTGAAAAAGTGATTTTTTCTCTTAAACTCCCCGAGTCCCTTATTTAAGTTAAAAGTGGAAATACTGGGGAGGAGAAGTTAAGAAACAAAAACTGCAAAAATAACTATAACTTTCCATAACTGCACCGGTCGTTCAAATGATTGGAAGGCTCGTTCGAACAATAACTTTTGAATGACGTAAGAACGAGACTGCTAACTACTTCTCAGTCTAACCCTCTACGGTGTCTCGTTAGAACGAGATTCCCAGATATCATTGAACGACATAAAAATGACTTGGAAAATTAAGTTAAATTAAATAAAGGTTTTTAAATAATTTTAAGTCGTTAAAATTTTATCTCCAACAATAGTTAAAAAAAATCATATACCTTTGGGAAAACTGTGTGTTCGACTAGATGAATTGATCTCTTCAATGAGGTGAAATCTCGGTTGCTCAATTTTCTTCAACATGGAGTACATATGACACTTTGACATTCCAAAATGTTTTGTCCAACAGAACATGCCAATACTACAAATGACTTGATATGGAAATTTGTACTTAAAAATCTACCCTTTTGTTGTTCCTGGTCCAAACATAAAAAAGAAAAAATACATAAGAGGATAAACCAGGCCATCACGCCGATCCTAATGCCCATCTCCAAACCCAAATAGAAAATGGACAACACGACTCCCTAACAACCTAGCAGCTTGAAGATCTTAGTAGGCAAGAATCTGACATAAAAATTATAGTTTTTTTTTGCTTTAATCCCATTTGCTAAGATTTTTTAGGCTCCCATCCCATGTGTTTTTAAAATTGTATTAAGTCCCATAACCATCCAAAACTACCAAAACTATTCTGTAACCACCCATCTTTATTTCTGTAGAGAATGACACTTGTCCCATGGTGGTTATAATAGGACCAATAACTACAAAAAATAAAGACATGGGTATGAATATAAATAAATCTTAAAAAATAGGACTAAACACTTAAGATCCCTAAAAATTAAAGGGCCTACACACATGAAACAAACAAGCTCATAAACGCATGAGGAGATAGAGATACAAAATTAATCAAATTAAAGTCTAAAATCTCTTAAGCACATATCCCCCTACATATGTTCTCCCCCTTTTTGCACGGAAAAGAAAAAGGGATGGAACAAAACCTGCATTGTTAGTTATTACAACATGATACATATAAGAAAAATAAGGAACCACTAACATGAGTAAAAGAGGATAAATAGAACTATATAGAAAATAAACCATCCACAATATAATCACATGAGCTAAAGGACTACATAAGTGGATTAATTATCAAATAAATTAAATATCCAACATGCGCAATAAACCAATATCCAAATGCAGAAAAACCAAATATCCAAATGTAAACTGCGAAAAATAAAGAGAACCAATGTCTCATACATATGAGAGAAATGAAAATATAACAAGAAATCTCTCTCTCATAAGTACATAGAAAAAGTAAACAAAATGTTAAATCACTGGGACGGATCATCTGAACTGTCATTAGGAGCATCATCTCTATGAGGCGTACCGGTACTCGAAGAACCAACACCACGACGCATCTAGGCATTAAGGAGATCATCAAAGGATTGCATCATCCTAGAATCTCTAACGGCCTGCGCATCCTTTGCTCACTCTCGCTGCATAGATACAAAGAACTCTTACATCATGGTTCGGTCCTGAGCCTGTTGCTCCATTATCTGCTCTACCTGCAAATGTATCATCATAACATCATTTGACGCAGATGGGCGATGATGAAAAGAGGTAGATGGATGAGACTTAGTGGGGGTGGATGAAGCGGCTGACTGGTACGACTCATAATGAGAAGGAGTAGGCCGAGGAGTACCTCTAGGAAGGCAACTATGGGGCCGACCAACAAATGAAGTGTCTATCAATTGGAAGTGAGAAGTCAGAATATCAGTAGTGAGGAGAGGGCAACCAACATCAAGGCAATGCGGGTGATTAAGACAACAAAAGGTAATGCCTGATGAACATGATTTGTGCGGATAATCATAATGCCACGAAGAATGATAAAAATATGAGATGAAAGGTCGATAGTAGTGTATACACCAAATTTTAGGACCTTAGGTCCCTAGAACCTCCTCATTTCACTACAAACCCTAGGTTATACTCTGAGTACCGGTCTAGAGGCCATCGGGATCTCCCGGGTCCCATTTGACTCTAGTCAACTCTGTTTTCAGAGTAAAAGCTCATTGAATCTTCAAAGGGCACTAAAACCCCTTTCCAACGGACCACCCCGTGCGTGAATCTACATAAAGATTCGAACAAATGGACTATTTTACTACTAAAAATCAATATGGAGGCCATTGGCCATTTTTGGGCCCCGATTTGACCCAATTAACTTCATTGTCAGAGCGAAATCTCCTTGAATCCTCGAAGGGAACTGAAACCCCTTTCCAACGATTTGACCCATGCGTAAAATGGCATAATCATTCGAATGAACGATAAGTTTTCCCTAAAAAATTGATACAGAGGCCACTGGGCGCTCCCGGGCTCCATTTGACCAAGGTCAACTCTTCATCTCAAACGAGACTAAATGAAATTTCGAAGGTCACTGAATACCCTTTCTAATGGTCTTCCCCATGCGCATTCAGACTTATGGTACGGACGAACAATCCGTTTTACTCTGAGAGGTCATAGGGAAATTTTGGCCCCGATTGACCAAGGCCAACCTACTGAACCAAGCGAATCTCTTTGGAATGTCGAAGTACATTTGATAACCTTTCCAACGATCTATGCCATTTACGATTTTGACATACCAGATGGACGAACGATCCGTTTCCATTCAAAGATCTTCTGGCCAATGGATCGACGTGACCTATGAGCCACATTTGACCCAAAGCCAACTCCCGAACATGGGAGCGCTCCCCAAGGAATCTTGAAGGTATATGAATTACCTTTCTAATGATATGCCCCATGCACGATTCAGATAAACGAATTACGTTCTATGATCATTTTTCGTGGAAAATCTTCACGAGACTGCCAATTGGCATGTCCATTTCCTGTCTATCGGTAGTGTGCGTAGGGTCACCTGAAGATTTTCAGGGCTAGGACTATGCCGATTGGCACCCTCATTACCTTATAAATAGAGGGCATGACCTCACTCCCAAAATATACCTCAGATCCATCTGCATTAGTGATCTTAGTAACATTCTCTGGAAATCAACGAAGTTTCTGCATGTGAAATTACATTCAAGCTTGTATTCTCATCCTTTTCATACCCAATTTGACAAAATAACATTTTCTCTCATCCAAAATTCATCTCACATTCAAGGGAGTTCATCCAAGATCAAAGATTAATCTTTAAAGAAGGTCCAAATCCTTCCCTCTCTCTTTAAATTTCTTATTTTTGCATAAATTACATTAGATTCATAATCTAGTTCTTACTTTAGTTCATACACATTAACATCTTACATTTTTATTAGTATATTGCACATACTTTATTTTCTATAAAAAAACAAAACAAACAAAAAGAGGGTTACACCCATAAATTCTGAACGGGATTATCCATCACACTTTTTCAAAACTAAAACACATTTTTCTATACACACCCCTATAATAAAATCCCGTTCGAATCTATGGGATAAACCCCACCCCCATGCCACATTCAAAACACATGGACTTTAATGCCTTTATAGGTTACGTAGGCGTTTCGGATTAAAACCCTAGACTCGAGTCCAATTTTCTAATTTTCCAATTTCTCAATTTTCCAATTTTTCTAATTTCCAATTTTCCCAAATTCCCTATCTCCATATTTGTCATATTTTTGGATTTATCATACATATTATGTTTTTGATTCTTATTAGCATCTCATCCAACACATATTATCATTTGATCATAATGATCAATTCGCAATAAACACATACATCGTATTTTCTAAATAATATATTTAGGAACATTCCTATGGATGACTTCACTCTATCTTTTCCATGGCATGAGTTGAATGATTCTGATCTCCATTATATATACTAGCACACACAGGTCACGGAGAAATAGAAGAAAACAGTAACACAATCCCATGAGAGACCGAAAGGGCGGGATGGGTGCCTAACACCTTTCCATTCCGTAACTTAGCCCCCGAACCTCTGAAATATTGGCTTCATATGCATCAATTCGTCTTTGATGTTGTTCCCTCGAGGCGGGGACATATTCTTTTTCCAGTTTTGAGCAAAATAGGTTGGTGAATCCATCTCTTTACATTTACCCCACACCAACGATGATCAGAGAGTTCCTAAGTAGGTCGTGATACCTTTCATCCCCCCTTTCTTTCTCTAATAACCCCTTTTGGGGAAGAAGGAAAGAGGGAAGGACATCGCGGGAGATTAGGGATGGCCTTAGTGGCGACTCCATTGGGGACTATTTTCATAAGAGGGATAAACACCGTTTGCGTGGGTGTTTTATTTTCTTGAGTACGTATGCACTTCCCTGTATGTTCCATTTTTTCTCCTCTATTATTACTTGGACATATATACCTCATGCTTATATCATTAGTCACACACTTGTAGAAATTCTCCATGTACACTTCACACCACGTGCACCTAGGATCACTTATATCCACATATTGCGCACACCACTTAGAAATCCATGCTCAGGTGTCATTAACGTACACCTCCACTTATCACACTTGTCACACAATTCATGATGGGCGCTGGTCCAGTAGGTCGTAGTTAGCCTAAGAGATATGACTCTCACCTTCCATTAGCCAAGTACCTTTGATCTATATCGAACGGTTCCCCCTGCATCGTACCTCTTAATCGAAGTTATGAAGGGAGGTATATCGTAAGGAACTCGTTCATGTACGTCGAGTATATTAAATTCGCTCTCACATTTGCTGTCCCCACGAGGTATATAATGAGGCAATTCATATACACTCAACTACATCAAACGTCTTGTCCACCTGTACCGATTTCCCTCAAAAGCAAGACATATATCATAGAAGTCATGCCAAAGGGGCAACCTTTCCAATTAACCCAACAACTACATACTCACATATAGGCATCAAACCTAGGGCACTTATATTTAGTTTGCCGATTTCTACCCGAAACTCTTCCGAAATGACGGGTCAGCATACCGCCCAAATTTTCATGCAATTTTTAAATTGGGAGCCTGCCCATGAGCCTGGTAACAAGTCCAACCATTTTTTTACATATCTTTTTAAACCTATTTTTTCCAGGCTCAGGTCCCGTTCGGCATTTCCTTTTGAATTTAGGTAATCCTAATATAAGTGAGAACATAATAAATGTAATATTAATCAATCTGAGATCCGTCTCTCATTTTTCCTCTTTCTTTACCAAAAGTGTCAAAAACATTTTTTCCTTCTTTTATCAAAATACCAAAAGAATTTTACCTTACTTATACCAAAAATATTTTTTTCCCTTTTACCCAAAAACATTTTGTCCTTCCCTTTGGAAAATGTCAAAAAAACATTTTCCTTCCTTTTAAAAAATAACAGTTTTCCCTCTTTCTCTTTTCCAAAAATAAATTCGTATTTTCTCCTTCTCAAGTCAATCGTATACCCTTGTCATGGTTCCCTATCGGCTTCGATCCTCCGTCAAACCGCCCCGAGGCTCTGTCAGTTCCCTCTCTTCTTTCGAGTCTAGAATTCATCCACTCTTTATGAAGAACACAGACCAAGCACTAAATGTACAACTAGATTTAATGATGTTCTAGCTCAACTGACTGTCAAGATTGACAACCTTCAAACTGCGGTTCATGAGACGCAACGAAATCGAGTCCGTGTTCTTGAAGAGATAAAGGTCCTCTTCCCTCGCACTATGGGTCCGCCCGCACCTGAGCCTATTTGGGTTCCCGAGGAATATCAGCACGCTCCATGTGCTCCTTCTGCTAATGGACCGTCACTAGACCAACTTCCTATGCCGAATCTTGCCTATCCAGGGGCTAACTTACCTGCGACCGTTGATCCGAAGGAGGAAGAATTGAACAACGTCAAGGAGGACCTCAAGATGTTGACCAAGAAGTTTGACCAAGTCAGAATCTCTGAAAACTACATGGACTACACCCACATGTCTCCATATCCTAAAATAAGGTTTTCAAAAAAGTTCAAGATGCCCAACATCGAGAAGTTCAGGGGTAGTGGACCCACAATTGTTCATTTTCTAAGTTACCATCGAGCCATGACTCTCCTAGATGCCTCCAAGGAAATAATGGCCTAAATGCTCCAACAAACTTTGAATGAGAACGCTCTTCGCTGGTTCTTATACCTCGAGGAGTCCAGAATTCGCAGTTGGGAGGATGTTGCCAATGATTTCATGTCATAGTATAAGTATAACGAAGAGGTGGAAGTCACTTGTTGTGATTTAGAGTTTCTCAAGAAGAACCTTGGGGAATCAGTCAGTAACTTCATAGCAAGGTGGAGAGAAAAATTAGCCACTATGACCAACCGACCTTTTATAAAGGAGCAAGTCAGTATTATGAAGAAGAACTTCTTACCCCATGTCCGATCAATAATGGTAGGACATTACTAACCTCATTTATGGGCCCTCCAAGAAGCAGGAGTGGAAATCAAATAAGGTCTTGCCAAGACTGAAGTGGAACCGAAGAAAGTATTTGGCTAGTTCACTCCTAGAAAGTATAAAAATCCTGCTAATACCACTGTTTTAACCATGAACAACATCTCCCAGCCTACCACTTCATGGGCACCAGAAAGCCATCCTAACCCAATAAAAAAGGAATACACCGAGCTTCTTGCTCCCCTCCCTAAGGTTTATTAGGACCTCTTAAGCCGAAGCCTCATCAATCCATTGGATACTAGTACATTACCAAACCCACTTCCCAAAAATTTCAAACCAGATGCCCATTGTTACTTTCATCAAACTGTCGGCCGTAGAATCGACTATTGTTTCCACCTATGAAATATGATTCAAGGTCTAATCGATCGGGGTGTCATCACCCCACCATCCAATCCTAAACCAAAAACTACCCATAATCCACTCCCAAATCATACAAATGCCATCTTCCTAAAACAAGACCCAGAATTTTACCCATCTACGTAGATCATACTAAGAAAATCACCCATCATACCTATATACTCTCCTAAACCTACCTATATTTTATCCTACACCCTATCATCTTTGCTAATCAGGCCTTGTGACCCCTTACTAGATCATGCATTGCTGTCTGTACCCATTCTGGAGGTAAATATATGGAATTATCTAAAGTATTGAACCAACTCTTAGAGTTTGGGCTGAAAATGCCCTCCTGGATGACCATTGATTGCCAGAGATTCAGTGTGCTATTTTTAGAAGCTCAGAAATGGGCCCGAGAGTCAGATAAGTGGGTGGTACCGCATGATGAAGTCAGTCTAGATGATGTCATCCAGATTATGGCAGACTTAT
This sequence comes from Sambucus nigra, assembly GCA_949130495.1. Taxonomy (NCBI): domain Eukaryota; kingdom Viridiplantae; phylum Streptophyta; class Magnoliopsida; order Dipsacales; family Adoxaceae; genus Sambucus; species Sambucus nigra. Next base: position 790,830,242 of record OX422208.1, on the reverse strand, counting down.
TTCGACGAACAGGTTAAATTTATAGTATGTTCGAGCTACTTGATGCTTTGAAACTATAAGGGCGTCTGGTCCCTTCACTTCTATATCTCCCCAATGAATGGGAGGACTTATACGAAGAAGTCATTGGGTATGTGGAGTGTATTGAATTTTCATGGAAAAATGATATCATTGCCACCAGATGGGGGGACGAGCATGATGGTTCAGGTGAAGAGCAAAGTCCAGAAAAGACTAGCCCAGTAGTGAGCATATGTAGAATGATATCATTTGAGGAGCTGCTAGGAGAAATCAATAAGGTAGCTGAACCACCCCAGATAGACGAGGATACAGGGTTTATATTTTTCCTTTTTTTGTGAACCATATGACCAGGTTAGGGAGGCATTACTAAGTCCAAAACTTATCACCATCTGCGATCAATAAAGGAAAAGGTGTTGAGAATCTTCTTATGCCAGAAATGACCCTCGAGGAGAGAAAGATCCTTGATCAGTTGAAGAAGACCCAAGCTAACATAATTCTACGGGGACTCTTTATGCCTTCCCAACTACACTAGAATGCCCTGATCAAGCTACTCATAGGACCCATAAGACCTCCTTCCACCACGCCAGAAGAAGTAGTGAATTTTGTCAGATCTCTAACCTCTACAAGAATGATCTCCTTCTCCGAAGAAGAAATCCCTAAGATTGGTCCAAACCATAATTATGCTCTCAATATCTCTGTCGAAGTCATGGGAAAGACTATCTCTCTCTTTCTTGTTGATAATGAATCATCTCTGAATGTCTGCCCATTGAGGACCCTAAATTGTTCGGGACTGAAAGTGAGTGACCTCACTCCAACATCTACTACTATACGCACCTATAATAATACTCGATGAGAAGTGATTTGATCCATAAAGATTATGATAGGGGTCAGTCCTATAAATCCTATTATGGAATTCTAAGTCATCGACATCTCAGCTTGTTCTAATCTGTTACTTGGATGACTGTGGATCCATGACATCAAGGGTGTGTCCTTAACCCTTTATCAAAAATTAAAGTTCTTCTCCAATGGGACGGTCATCACCATGTTAGGCGATGACGATAATATCGAGAACGCAAGCACCAATAATCCAGTACTTAAGATACAACACGGGATGATGTGCTTTTATCGGGCGTCGAAGTTAAACCACTTCTACTCCTAGTAGTGGACTATTCCAAAAATAGGGTTTGTCTAGAGTATAACCCTCATGAGAATGTCAGTGTGATCCATATTTTCAAAAATATGCACTTCATGCCCAGACTGGGGCTGGGATGAAGACAACAAGGTATACTTGAACCCATATTATTGAAGAAAGATTTTCTTTCTTGAGGTTTAGGGTATCAACCATCAGTAGAGGAACTCAAAATTATCCACCAGCCTAGACAGAATAGAAGGCTAGAAATGACCAAGACCATATCAAAATATTCCTTCAATGGAAGATTCATTAAATAGGGTAAAGATTTCCCCTTCTGCGGCTTTCCTGAATCGTGGTATGATCATGTGGACAAGAAGATGAAACCAGTAATGGAGATCTTTTTCTAAGACAGCTACTCATGGGTCAAAAGTTCCTAGCATCATGTGCAACCACTCATTGAAGAGACTAAATCAGCTATGGGAGATTTCAAGGGTAGTGACTTTGAGGATTCATTCAACTTACAAACACTGGGACTAAAACTCTTTATGGTCCACTCAAGAATTACATCATCGTATCCATCCTGCCTAATCAAAGCTGCTTATACACCTTTCCTCAACTGGCATGCTATACCAGCTCCACCTGCATATATTAAAACCAACTCTGATGTTTAACCCATTTCTTCTTCTCTTGTTGTTCCTCATTACTCTAATGTAATCGAGACCTCTTTTGATGAGGTTCTCAATGTTATTTTCCTATCAATGAAATAAACAAATATTTTGAGTATCTTGTTCTGTCGTACATTAATTGTCTTGATTCTAATCAAACTCTTGATGATGATGATTTTTCAAATTAACAGTGCTTAACTCATCTAAATAAGGTTAATAATAAATAACATAACCACGTTTAAGTAAATGGAAATGAAACTGTTGTTATTAATCTCGGTTATAGTAGCCAACCGCGCGAGATTAGGATAGGGGCCACCCTTGATGAGCATGAGCGTACGCCACTCGAGGAATTACTGAAGGAATTTGTGGATGTCTTTGCATGGTCCTACGGTGATATACCTGACATTGATCCCAAGATAGCTCAACACAAGATTCCCCATCTCCCACAATGCAAACCGATTAAACAGAAACTGTAAAAGCTCTGCACCGAATGGTCGCTCAAGGTTAAAGAAGAAACGGTCAAACAGTTGAACATATGTTTAATTCATGTGGTTGAATATTCCATATGGCTAGCTAATATTGTACCCGTGCCAAAATTAGGAGGGAAGGTTTGAATGTGCGTTGACTATCGAGACTTGGACAAAGCCTCTCTGAAGGATGATTACCCGCTACCCAATATAGACATGATTCTGGACAACACAACCAATCACGCTCTTAAGTTATTCGTTGATGGGTTTATCGGATATAACTAGATCAAGATGCACCCGAATCATCAAGAGAAAACAGCATTCATCACCCCTTGAAAACCTTTTGCTACACCGTAATGCCATTTGGTCTCAAAAATGTAGGGGTTACCTATCAAAGGGTTGTCACAACCATCTTGCATGATCTGATACACAAAGAAGTTGATGTCTATGTGGATGATATGATTATCAAGTCTAAGACTAGAGAAGGTCATGTTCCCACTCTCTGGAAGTTCATCGAGTGACTGCGATAATACCATATGCGACTTAACCCGCACAAATATGTCTTCGGCGTTACAAAAGCGAACCTCTTAGGATTCATGGTTTGTGAGAAAGGGATAGAATAAGATCCTGCCAAGTTAAAAGCCATACTCGAGATGCCACCACCCCGAACAGAGAAGGAAGTTCGAGAATTCCTTGAGAAATTACAGTATATCAGTCGGTTCATTAACCAGTTGATTTCTAATTATGATCCCATCTCCATACTCCTTCGAAAGGATTCCACCAAGGTCTGGAGCAAAGCTTGTCAAGAATCCTTTGACCGAATAAGGAAATACCTAACCCAACATCCGGTACTTATACCACCGCGGCCTGGTCTTCCCCTACTCCTATATCTAACCGTAACAGATACCGCAGTTGGGGCTTTGCTAGACCAATACCTTTAAGAGTCTCGCAAAGAGAAATCCATCTACTATGCCAATCGCCAGTTGGCTGGGTACAAAGTTAACTACACAGCCTTAGAAAAATCATGTGTCCCCCTAAGCTGGGTCACCCAAAAATTATAGAACTACATGGTCGCCTTTCCTATCAAACTTGTGTCCTGAATGGATCCTATCTAGTACCTACTCGATAAGCCTGGACTGTTCAGTCAAATGGCCTGTTGGCTAATGCTTTTAGACGAATTTGATATTGTGTATATCACGCAGAAAGCTATGAAAGGAAGAGCCATCTCGGACTACCGTACTGACTACCCTATGAACGAAACTGATGTCTAGATATTTTAGTTTACGAATGAGAATATCCTTCATACATCCTAAGAAGACCTTCGATGGCAAATGTTCTTTGATTATGCTACCAACAAGAAATGTTATGTCATTGGGATACTCCTAATCGCCCCTGATGACTCTCACACTACTATTGTCATCAAGCTGAATTTTCCCTAAACCAATAATATGACTAAATATGAGGCATGCATGGTAGACCTCAAAGTTTCTCTCACGAGAGGAATTCAATACACAGATGTCTATGAGGATTCAACCCTCATCATCGGTCAATTACTCAGAAGATGGAAATTCAAGGACGAGAAATGCTTACCCTTCCATGCCCATCTTGAAGAGCTTGCCTCCTAATTCCAAGAAATCACCTTCCACTACCTTCCCTAAGAAAAGAACAACCTAGTCGATGAACTTTCTACCTTAGCCTCCATGATTGACGTGCCCGAAGGAATAATAATGTCCCTCTTCCTAGTCCAAAAGCAAGATAAACCAAGGCACTACTACCATATTGAGATCATCATAGAAAAAGATCCTGATATAGTCGAATATTGGTACTATCATATTTGACACCTCCTCAAGCATGTTAGGTACCCCCAAGGTTTTAACAAAAAATATCGAGCAACCCTTCATAAACTAGCTGGCCAGTACATTGTCTGCGATAAAGCACTGTTCAAGCAAAACTTTGACGGAACCCATTTACACTGAATCGCAAGGCCTGACATTGAAGAGATGATGCAGAAAATCCACATCAAGGAATGTGGTCCCCACATGAATGGCCATATGCTCACAAAAAAGATCATCCGACAGGGTTACTACAAGGCTACCATGGTTCAGGACTGCACCATCTACGTTTGGAGATGTCTCAAATGCCAGCAGTTTTCCAACCTTCAGCACTTGCCTCCACGAGGATTATACAATATGACTTCTCCCTGGCCATTCTCCACATGGGGTATCGACATCATAGGGAAGATTACACCCAAAGCCTCTAATGGGCATGAATTCATATTGATTTCCATTAACTACTTCACTAAATGGGTCAAAGCCGATCATACGTAGTTTTGAATACCAAGAAGGTGGCCAAGTTCAACAAAAAAACATCATTTGTCGATAACTTATATTACATTGGTTTAATCTTATGAGTATACTCATTTTAACATAGTGGTCCCTAAATCACTTAAAATTTCACGGAATAATAATTGGTTCTCCGTAAATTTATTTAGGTTATTATAAACTAAATTCTCAAAATTATTGGGGTATTACATTATTCCCCTCTGACAAAAAGACTTCCATCCTTGGAATTCACAGAAATAACACATACTTGTTTCAAAATAAGTATGTATACTAGTGTTTCATCATATCCTCTACTCCTAAGTGGACTCATACTTGTTATGGAGACCATACTAAATACGGACTAACGAAATCTCGTAGTCCACAAAATCTAGACTCTATGGTCTAAGATACAAGTTATCTCCTCGGTGACTGAGACATCGACATCAAAATAGATATCATCAAAGTCTATATGTTCATACGAAACCTCTCCCCACAAGAATCTATAATCATAGATACGTGGAACATGTGGCGTATAAAGCTAGATTGTCTAAGATCACTAAGCGTTAAGCAAGTGAATCTATACGATACGTGACCTTAAACAGTTCATACCTCGGGCTAACTTCCCTTTTTACTAAAATGTGTCACCCCCTCTCATGGTTTATACGTTGACCACCAATATTATCTCCTCATATTTTGGGACACCTTATCCCAATTGGATATATAAAAAACTGTGATCCATGAACCTACTGCATGACAACCCTATGCAACTCCTCGCCTAATGGCATAACCATCACCTCTTTGTACTGCAAAATACCATTTAACATAGTGATGTAAAGAGATACACCAGTGGACCAAAAACTCGATCGCTCTCTCATTACAAAGACATCATGTGACTGCGATCAGACCACCCGTATAAGCATGTCAGCAATCACGATGAGCATCCCCATAATCCTATCGGCTAACTCATCAAATACCTGAACTAAACCTACATCTATCAATTGAGTAGAAAACAACTTGCCATTTGGTCATCAAATTAAGGAATCTATCACCACATTGATTTTCCCTCGATTATGATGAATCGTAAACTGATAATTCTTAATGAACTCGATCCACCATCATTGTTACATGTTTGAATATTTCTACATGAACAAATACTAAAGACTATTGTGATCACCCAAAAAGTGTGAACTTCTCACACCACAATTGATGCCTCCAAAGGTGTAGTGCGAACACTATAAGTGCTAGCTCCAAACTTTAAGTCAGATAGTTACCCTCGTGGGGTTTCACACTTTTAAAATCCATCGCGATAGGGAGATCCTCCCTCATTAACACTCCAAATAATCCCTATAAGGAAGTATCGGTGAATACCAAATACTCAACCCAATCCTAGGTGGGGGTTAATTGGAACCAAAGTCAACTTCTCCTGGAGAGTGTCAAAGGCATGTAAATGCATTTCTCTCCAAACAAAATTAAATCCCCTTTTTATTTAACTCAATCATGGTCCCTTAATCTTTCAAAATTTTTGAATAGACCTTTGATAATACCCATTCAATCAAAAATGATACGAACCTCTGTAAGTGTCATGGGTTGTCAATATTCCAAATGGCCAAAACCTCCTTCAGATATAATGATAATCCCACTCCTAAACCAAATTCCTAAAAAATAATTCACCCCTCGTTTCCAAAACTCACATATATGGGATTTCACATAAAGATTTTTCTCCTACAACATATGAAGTGAAAACCCTCAAATGAAGATGATGATAGACCAACCCAAATATTGAAGATGATTGACCAACCCAAAGCTCCCCTTTGGCTTGCGAATAAATCAAGATGTCACTAATGAAGATCATAATAGACCAACCCAAATACAAACCTAGTGCATCAAATTCATGAACATGACAGGGCATCAGTCGACCCAAATTTTATGACCTTAAACTCATAAGAACCATAACGAGTCAAAAAGACACTCTTTTGTGCATCTTACTCATGTACCCTCAACTGGTGGTAACCCGAACTGGAATCAATCATCGATAATAATGAAGCACTATGAAGTTAGTCAATTAGATGGCTAATTCCTGGTATAGGATGCTCATTCCTCACTGAAACGTTATTCAACCCCAGATAGTCAACAAACAAACATAGTGAACCATTTTGCTTTTCCAGAAAAGAACTAGGACTCCTCATAGTGATATACTATGCCGAAAGAATTCTTGTTGTAATAGAACATCCTTGATTCTTTTTCTCAAATCCCTCACACCTATAAAATTCATCCTATACGATTCCTTGCAATTGGTGTTGTACCTGGGCCCTAAATCACAAAGTAAATTTCCCGGCTTGGCGGCAACCCTGGCACCTGTTCAAATGCGTGGGAAAAATATCTGACAATCCAAATAGAATCTAGTGAGAAGATAGTCCCCTCCGAATCCATCTCATCAATAAAATACATGTGTAAAATGTCTCATACGCTGACTTAAGTATAACTACAATGTAACTCTCCTAACCCGATATCGTGGAAAGGATAATCTGACCCCTACCATATATATATGATTATATATTTCACATATCAGCTTATACCCAAGATCACATCATAAGAATGGGTGTTTAAAACTAACAAATCAACCTCAAAACACAAGATATAGATGTAAGTCACCACATCATTATAAATCTCCAAAAATATGAGTAGACATACCTACTGGAGTATGTATCGATAAGGTCTATCACACTGTCTCGAAAATGACTCCCAATCCCCACAAAACTATGCGATATGATTGAGTGTGTGGCGTCCGTGTCAAATAAAACTCTATCTAAAGTGTGGAAAACGTAAAATGTATCGTCCACCACTTGGACCTGCTTGAAGTCCTCCTAATGGGGCTATGTCATCTAATGATTTCTTCCATACTAAAGTTGGTGTTTCTAATACGTAATCGATTCCTCCATATATAAAACATACTACCTCATATGGGGTTATATTCATCCCCTAGTAGCTCTACTATTAGCACATCCTCTATCAAGATCCAGAGTTCCATCTCTTAACCTTTATCCCCCACGTAATGACCGGGGTTGTAGGGAGAGTATTTGCAGGTGGTATTGCATGTCTGGGTGTAATTAAGTGTGCCTGGACTGCCTAAGTGGTCAACCTTAACAAACTGTTGTTTCCCTTAAGTAATATTACCCTTGGGTATCTGGGTTGGAATACTCGGTATAACGGGTGTCTATGGTGTGGTGAGTACAAAATCGTCTTACCTCGCTGGCTCGGGATAAATAAAAATTTCTATTAAGCAATGTCTAAAATTTAAGATGGACATCCTATCGCGAATGAAACACAGAGGAGAGTACAAGTAAGATCACGTATTAAAGAATGTTGCGCAGAAGTCTAAAAGAACCTACAACCCTTGAGGCCTAAGACCATGCTCTGTTAAAAACTGTAACACCCCGTGTAATTTAACACTTGGGTTGATCAAGTCTAAATATAAAATTATACGGGATAATAAAAAACAAAATAATATAATTCGTAGCATGAAGGGATCAAATGAAAAAAATAGACAATAATTTGGAAGCGATGAAAAAATCCTCAAATATAACTCATAATGTATAAGATCTAAAACTATAAACAATGTTGTCTCGAGAGTAATGCATAAGTATAATCCCCAAAGAGTCTATGAATATTACAAGCCATCTAAGTTTCATCATACAACTAGACATATTAACATAAGATAGACTTAAAAACATAAATGATAACATGAGGAGATAAAATCGACAACGTCTCTGGAGTCGATACCCTGAGAGATGTATATCACGCACTGACAGGATTGAAAGGTAATCTAAGTGTGATGTCTAGCCCTAGCAACTAGTTTCCATGAAAGGGGGTTAAAACTCTAAAAAGTAACTTAGAATGTAATACCCCAATAATTTTGAGAATTTAACTCATAACCTAAATAAATTTAAGGAGAACCAATTATTATTCCATGAAATTTGAAGTGATTTAGGGGCCACTATGTTAAAATGAATATACTCATAAGATTTAGGAATGTAATATAAATTATAATGATTAATGGATTGGATTACAAAATTATTAATTAATTTGAAATGTGACTTTACAGTTTTAGGAGATGGGGTGTTACATATTTTATTTTATATATAAACTTAAGGAGTATATATTTTGGACTATTCAAATTGGGCCGTATCATATTTTAAATGTTTGTCTACTACTTTGGGACAAAAAAGGAAGTATAGAAAGAAAAAAGAATTTGGGCTTTAGGGTAAATAATGTTTAGGTAGTAGGAGTTGTGGGTTTTGGGAGTATATTAATTACAAGGGTTACATTTAATGAAAGGGGGATGATATAGGAAAAAGAGGATTGCGCATTAAGGCAAAAGTGAAAAAAAAGAGTTTAAGTTTCTTTTCTTCCACTGTGAAGAAACCAAGGAGAAAAACCAAAAGTATTTTTAATGGTTTTCTTCCACTGTGAAAAAATTTGTTTAAACTATTTTTAATGGTTTTCGTTTAGAAAAAATGTTTTTCATTATTGAAACTATTTTTATAGACTAAAAAATTTATTTTATTTAAGCTCGCTTTTTTAACGGTTTTCTTTTTGTTTTTTCAAGACAAAACAGTATTTTTAAATTTACTTATCATTTAAAAAAAAAGGAAATAAGTATAAAAAATGATCTTAACATGTACAAAAAATTGTAATCATTTTATTTGCTGCAATTAGTAGTGGCAAAATGGGCCCCAAAGAATAAAACAACCCATATTAGCCTAACCCAGCCATTTAAATATGGGCCCATATTTAAAAGTTAGAGTCAAATATGGGATCCATTTTTGAAAGCTATGAATCAAATATGGAGTCCATTTTCAAAAGTTACCTGTCAAATACAAAACCTATTTTTAAATGTAAAGAGTAAATTATGTTTTTTTTACATGTATTTGGAATTCTAATACTTATTTAGGGAAAAAGAATGAGTCGACCCAGCTCATATTTAGCCCAACCCATTTAGGCCCTCCCACATTAGGTCCATCCCATTGTTTTGCGACTACTAATTGCAATGTCACAAAAAAATAAAAAAAAAAGAATCGCAAATTCTCTATTGTAAGTGTCAGGGGACACGATCAGAGATTAGAGAGCTACTTGAAGTGAGGAACTTGCTACTTAACAATGCACCAGCTATTGCATGACAAAATTCAATTTACGAAATTCAGGGTGGATGTGACTAAAGTCTAGAAGCGCCAAGTAAAAAACAGTATGGATCAAAAAGGAATTGTCAGTTAATTTTAACCAATAGTTAAAAGAAGGAATGAAAACATTACTTCAAAGCAACACACTACTCTTTAGAACTAGATCCAGGAAACTCAAGGTAAATTTGAGGGATTTAAAAGGCAATTAAAATGGCCCGCATTTCACCTCCTCTAATTCAAAAAGTGTAAGTAACAAATCTCAAGTACTCTAACAATGAATTCTTTAATATAAAAACAAAAATATGTAAAAATGTACAAAAAAGAAAGAAAGGGACTAGCAAGTTAGGGATTTACATTAAATTATACAACTTTAATTACCAAATTTCATAGTCTTGTGGTAATGGAGATTATAAGAATATTGTCTCATCTCAAGGTGAAATAGATAAGAAGCATATCCAAGGCAAGATTACAAAAGGAGAGCAATCGAGCAATCGAGTAAATGACCTTTTAAACTTCACTTCTCCTCTTGATTGAAACCAAGCTCTTCGTGTAGATAATAACCTACATAGTTGTAGCATCCCCCTCTTGAACTTGACATTCCTTCATTTTTTGAGTGTTAAGGTCACAAGAAGCCAATTTTCCATTACTCCCTTAAAAAAGTAGCTCTTCAGACTTCCAAAATGATATTGGTGAATAAATTCCCGAAAGAGGTTCGATGGTGAATTGCTCAGTCCATGACTCCTTCACACCATATTCATTAATAACCCATATGTCGAAGTAGGCATCCACTAGTGAAGGAACATAAAGAGTCAACGCAAGGGATTCATTTAAGGCTGTAATACGCCTCTATTTTCCATTCGGGAAAAAGCATAGATCAGGAAAAGGTATCACTCAGAACACCTCAGAGTTCATATTAAAAGAAAGGATTATCTCACATTTATCGCCTACAGAATCGTTGTATGCGTACCATTGAAAAGCTCTGTTGAATAATGTCTCACAACAGGAGAAATGAATTCTTTTCTATTGAGTACAGCACCATTGAGGTTCTTGGAAATGAAACTAGGGTTATCTACCATCACACACCAAGTTTTACAAATAAACCTGAATCTCAACAATGATTTCGCAGGCAACATGGATAGAACCTCTATCAGGACATCTTCAGGCAGCTTGCCACTGGTCATTTGTCCCTGAAAATCTAAAGACTCTACGACGAAAAAGGGACATAAGCAATTAATTTGTAAATATATACAGAATTATATGCACTATTTTTTATTTCTTTCTTGGGAGTTTAAATACATCCGTTTTATCTCGAATCCCCCATTACAGTCATGAAGTTTTTAGCATCCAACCAGGTACGAGGGAACGCAAATGATTCTAGTTAGTGTGTGTTGTTTTTCAACCCGAAAAATGTTATGAATCTTTATATTTGTAAAGCATTACTGAAGACGTATAAAAAAGGACCAGGGTGGATGTTGAACATGAGAAAACAACAACACTTAATGCCATTCCTCTATCGGTCATAACGAGGGATGAGTTTATGCAACATTTTCCAAGTGGTGATCCCAACCAACCCCAAGCTGAAGAGTCTGACAATGATAGCGAAGAGAGCATTTTATATTTATCCATAGCTGAGTCGTATGAGAGTTCTATAACCGAGGTTAATTTGTTGACTTGGAGACATTTGTATGGCATTGGGACACCTATTTCCATGAGAAATTCCTCTGCGGATGAGAGAGCTTATGACGGTCGAGAGGGTGAGTTGTGTGTTTATGAGCAGATGTTCAAAGTCGGTTTTTGACTACCCATCCACCCTATTGTACGCTTAATTCTAGCTCGCCTAGGAGTTTCCCAATCCCAGCTTCCTCCCAACACATGGAGGATTATCCTCGACTTTGTCTCTCTCTGGAAGATAATCTATCAAACCGACCTTCCAGTTGGCATTTTTATGGGTTCTTATACCCTATCATCCTCCAAAACTCAACCTTGCTACTATCATCTCATATCCAGGAAATATTCTAAAAAGGTCTTGTTGATTACCCAAACTTCCAATCATGACTGGAAACCTCAGTATTTCTTTGTCTCGGGATCTTGGGAATTCGTCCCCATCGAAGGTTGTGGTACTTCTGAGCCTAGGGTTCCTCAGAGGTGGGCCAAAGTTTCTATGTCGTCCAAGCTTAATCCGAGCTTGAGCCGGGACGCTGCTGAGAAAGTTGAGAAGCTTAGGGGTTATGGGGATCAGGGTTATCTCATGAAATTCTAGCAGTTGATGACCCCTTACTACCTGTCTAAGATAGGTTTAGGGGTTGTCCCTTTAACTGAGCTACGTGAGTGGCCTCTTTTGTTGAAGGGATGTCTAGTATTTTTTCAATTTTTTAATGCTAACCTTATATTGTTTTTGCAGATCGTCTAGTCGACGTGTCAGATTATCTTTGGGAGATGGTGGCAAAAAATTTAAACAATCTAGTTAGAAAACATGGCAAGGGAGATAACCCGTCTACTAATGTTACCGCTAAGACTATTACGGGCGATCCTGGCCGAGCTAATAAGGCCACAAAGAAAAGGAAGATACGAGAGGAGGATATAATTTCCTCTCGTCAGTCAAAGAAGAGTCGATCTTATCAGGCCATTCTAATTTCCATTGACGAGGCTCTTGCAGCTCGTCTATCCCAGCTGAAGTTGGGCAACGAGAACGTCATCAAAAATCCTAGGAAAGCCTATGATTATGTCATCTATTTGATTTTTGAGGCTGACAAGCATTTTCTGTAAGCCATAGACATCTCCCTTCCCACTGAGTTTTCCATCCATAGGGACGTTCAAGTATATTTTCTAAGATTCAGTTAGAAATTACCAAGTGTTCTCTCGCACTTTTCTTCATATATTGATTAACTCTTCTCTGGTTGTAAGGCCTTATTTCCATCTATCAGCGGGGGGGGGGGGGGGGGGGGGGTTAGATTAACAAGAAGATCCCCTTGATCCAAAAGGTGAGATAAACTGAGATGACAGAGCGAAATCTGAAAAAAGATCTTGAGGATTCCCAGAAGGCCCTCAAGCTATCTTAGGATAAGGTAGCCAACCTCAAGGCAGAGCATGCCAAAGCATTGAAGAAGCTCTCTAACGATAAGACGACCGAGGTTGACGTTACAGCTGAGGTTGTTATTGATGACTACAAGGGGTCAGAGGAGTATAATGATCATGCCTTCGAGTACTTAGAGAGGGGCATCAGAACTGCTTATCGATGGGCTGCTCTGAGGCAGGCAAAAATTAGAAGCCTATCCTCTTGGGACTTTGTGGGTCTAGACTTCAGCGACCCTCTCCTCGAGACTTTTATTGCTGATGTGGAGATGCCAAGTGGAGGTGCCGAGGTCGACCTTGAGGCTCACATGGCTCTAGATGAGACGAATGAGTTGGGAATCGATGCTGAGAGGATCGAGGTTGTTGATCAGATCAAGGCTGCAGTTGCTGATGGGTCGGCCATCGGAGATGCTGACACTACGCTTAATCCGTGAATGCAACATTAAGTTTTTTCTTTTGTTAGGGTGGTAGTCTGCGACCTATCGCCCTTTTCCCTATGTAACATGTGAACACTTTTTACCTTCTTTTGTTTTGATTAGTTCTTGAAATACAAATACCCGCTGGCTTGAATGTTTACTTGCTTGAATATTTGCTTGCTTCTTCTAGTACGCACTGTGTTATGGTAGTATTATCAATACAAATTTTCATACTTCGACCTCACCAAATTATGGTGTAATTCCATACCCCCTCTCGTCATTTTAAGAGTGCATGGTTGACGATCGTCTCGTCCATGCATTGTCATCTCGGCCGAGAGAGTTATTTATTTTTCACCAAATATTCGTCAAATAAATGATGTTTAAGGTATGATATCACCAAATTAATGATGTTTAATCTCTCATTCACCAAATTAATGATGTTTTAATTAATAAACCACATTCAAGTGATTTTAAATTTGGACTTACCAAATTATGTTGTTATTCTATACCCCCTCTCGTCGTTTTGAGAGTGCATGGTTGAGCATCGTCTCGTCCATGCACTGTTGTCTCGACTGAGAGAGGTATTTATTTTTGACCAAATATTCGTCAAATAAATGATGTTTAAGGCCTGAGATCACCAAATTAATGATGTTTAATCTCTCGTTCACCAAGTTAATGATGTTTTAATATTTAAGTTAACCATTCTTGGTGTTATTGAAAGTCCATGGATGGGGTCAACCCCTTTCCAGGTTATCGTTTCACCAAGGTTGGGTTTGTTGATATCTCACCATGAATGATGTTTTATATCTTTTTAGGGTACTTGAAACGAATCATCCAAAATAAAGTATATATGAGACTAGGGAACATACCATTTTCATTTTTCTCATTCATACTAAGCCCTTTTACAATGATTCATAATGAAAAAGCTCCTATACAATCATCTATTGGTAGTACCTTTTTAAGTGGTCGGCATTCCAAGGATTGGAGAATGGTTACCCCTTTAGGTTTTCTATCCCATAGGAGCCCGGGACTACCTCATCAGTAACTCGATAAGGACTATGCCAGTTGGCATGAAACTTGTTCAACTTTTTTCAAGTCTTCTTCAAAACAAGGTCTCCCACTGCTATCAACCTCGACTTTATCCTCTTATTATAAAACTTCACCATCCTCTGTTGATAGGCTTCCACTCTGATCTCAACATCCCCTTTTCTTTCTTCAATCAGGTCTAGGTCAAGTCTTCTCTTTTCAAGATTTCTCTCAGGGTTAAACCAATCTTTGTAGGGACTACTGCCTTTGAGCCATATGCTAATGTATAGGGGGTCTCCCCTATCAGTGTCTTGGCTATCATCATATATGCCTATAGTATATCATGTACCTCTTCTAACCTTTTATTTATTCCATTAAGAATAGTTCTATTGGTGACCTCAGTCTGACCATTGGATTGGGGTCGGCCATGCGATGAAAGGAACTATTTGATGCCGAACCTTGTACAATATTTTTCTAAGGAATTTTTTTTGAACTGGGTACCATTGTTTGAGATAAGTGTGTTAGGTAAGTCGTACCTACAAATGATGTTCTTACATATGAACTAAAAGGTCTTTTTTTCCGTGATCATAATCATAGCCTCAGCCTCTACCCACTTTGAAAAGTAGTCTATCGCCATAATCAAATATCTATAATTACCCATGGCCCTTGGTAGAGGTCCAACCAAATTAATCCCCCATTGTGCAAATGTCCATGGTGAGGTGATAGACGTTAGAGGTTGATGGGGTCAGTGAGGAATGGTGCAAAATGTTGGCATTTGCTGCACTTCTTTACGTACTCGACTGAATCCTTGGCCAAGGTCGGCCAGTAATATCATTGGGCGATGATTCGCTTTGCCAATGATCTACCTCCAATATGGCTTGAGCAATACCCTTCGTGAACATCCTTCAAAATATAATCTACCTCGACTGACTCTCTTTTTGTACAATATGTCCCTTAGGATAGAGAACTTAGCTTCTTTGTATCTCAACTTCCTTCTCTCAGCCTTAGACTTCGGTAAGCTACCCTCTTTGATATACTATATAAGGGGGTCCATCCAAGACGGTCTTAGGTTCAAATTGAAGCAAAATTTCATCTTTGCATCATCTTCCTCTATCGTTGGCTGGGAAAGGATTTCTATTGGCACCATTCTCTTAATCTCTATTTGTGTTGCCAAAGCTAATCTTGCCAAAGCGTCAGCTCAGCTATTATCCAGATGAGGCACCCTTTTGACTTTGATCTCACCAAAGTTCTTTATCATCCTCTTCACCTTTGCTAGGTATCTTGCCATTCTATCGTCTTTGTCTTCATAAATCCGCAGTACCTGGTTAATCATGAGTTGAGAGTCGCATGGACCAAAAGTTGGCCGATATTTAAAGATCTAGTAAGGGAGATTCTGGTTCTGAGGTCCTTGTACTCTGATTCATTATTGTAAGCTTTAAGACTGAACCTCAAGTCATACTCTATGTGTATTCTGTCTGGGGGTGACACAATCAGACTGACTCCACTCCCATTTTCACAGGATGAACCATCAACGATTAAGTTCCATACCGCCCCTTTTGAAAATGGTCCCTCTTTAATGACTCGATTTCTGAGCAAGAACTTGTCAGTCTCGACCGTTGGATGTCTCGTCACTCCTGTCTCAACCTTTACTAGCTTGATACGGGTTTTGGCTGACCCTTAAAGGCCATCCACTTTTTCACTATCGGCCTCATCCCAGGTGAACTCTGCCATAAAGTCTACTAAGGCCTGCCCCTTAATTACAACCCTCGGTTGATAGACTATATCATACTCTCCTAGATCAATGGCCCAGATCATCAATCTACCTGATTTCTCAGGTTTATAAATGATTTTCCTAAGGGGAGAGTCTGTTAAGACAATCATCGTATGGGCTTGAAAATAGGGTTTCATCTTTCTTAAAGTATGGACAAGGGCATAGGCCAATTTTTTCATCCTAGGATACCTCTCCCCAGCCCCTTGGAGGGCCTTGCTGTTGAAAAACACTAGTTTTTATACACCCTCATCATCTCTTACTATCGCCTCGCTAATAGCCGACTCAGACACGACCAAATAAAGGTAAAGCTTCTCTCCTTGGACATGAAGAGATAGTAAGAGGGGTGAGCTGAGGTATAATTTCACTCAAAAAAGGCTTTCTTGCATTCCTCACCCCACTCAAAATCTTTTCTAAGAATCTTAAAAAATGGGAGACACTTATCAGTGGCTCTAGAGACAAACCTGTCTAGAGCAACCACTCGTCCAGTGAGCCTCTGAATGTCCTTGATGGTCTTTGGGGTGTTCATCTCTAGAAGGGATTTTATCTTCTCTGGGTTGGCTTTTATACCCCTATGATTGACTATAAAACCCAAGAATTTGCCAGCTCCGACGCCAAAGACGCATTTTGCCGGGTTGAGTTTAACCTTGTACTTGTTTATGGTATTGAAAGTTTTTTCAAGGCCGACCATGTGAGTGTCAACTGTCAGAATCTTGGTCAACATATCATCTATATAGACTTCCATGGACTTTCCAATCTGGTCTTCAAACATCTTGTTCACCAACCGCTGATAGGTTGCCCCGACATTTTTCAAGTCAAAGGGCATAACCTTATAACAATACGTCCCCTTATCGATGATGAAGGCCGTTTTCTCTGCATCGGACGGGTCCATAAAAATTTGATATAGCCGGAGTATGCGTCCATGAAGCTCATCAATTCATGCCCTGCCGTGGCTTCTACCATCTGATCAATACGAGTGAGAGGAAAATAATCCTTGGGGCAAGACTTGCTTAAATTAGTGAAGCCCACAAAAATTATCCACTTTCCATTGGCGTTAGGCACTATAACTACATTTGATAACCATTCATGGTAGATGACCTCTCTGATGAACTCGACCTCTTCCAGCTTTTTAACCTCGTCACTTATAACCTCGTATTTTTTATTGGAGTAAATTATTCTTCTCTACTTTATCGGTTTATCACCTTCCTCCACATTGAGTTTATGACACATTATCTTCGGGTCAATGCCTGGCATATCAACATGACTCCAAGAAAAGATGCTTTGCCTTCTCTTTAATAGATTGATCAACTCATCTTTAATATCTGGTCTTAGGGCATTACTGACCTGGATAGTTTTTTTCAGCTCGTTATCGTTGAGGACGATGGATTCTACCTCTTTCGCGGCTTCCCCTTTCTTGAGATTCATCTCATCTTTATGATAAATTGTATCAATGTTGTACGTGGTTGTTTATTTCTTGTATGCTTCTCTTTCCTCAGATGAGTTAAAGTATCACTCCCGCACCGATGTTTGGTCACCTTGAACTTCCCCTACCCCATATGGAGTTGGAAATTTTATCATTTGGTGGACCATCAAAGGCATGACCTCAAACTCTTTGAGGGAAACCCATCCCAATATGAGGTTGTAGGCTGAGAAGACATTCTCGTCCATCACAAAAAGGTTAAACTTCTTGGTGAGCCTTATCAAAAATTTGCCTCCCATTCTAATAACCATGTCATACATCCCCAGGGGGTGAACCTTCTCTCCACTAAATCCTATCAGAGGATGATGATACGAGACAAGCATGGCCTTGCTAAGTCCTAAGCCTTTGAATCATGGCCAGAACATAACATTCGCAAATCTTCCTCTATCAACTAAGACTCTTGATATTTTTCATCCATGTACCCTTATCGTTATAATGAGCGGGTCGTCATGTGGAGCTAGGATACCCTTAAAGTCTAGTCTTAAAAAGCCGACTATAAGGGTTTCCATATCCATTTACTTCCTCTTCTCAGGCTTAGCATAAATGGAGGTTGAGTTCACAACCTCGAACTTAGTTAGATCCTTTTCCTCGGCCTTGGTTAGCGCCTTTGCCTCGGACACATGAGCTTTTCGATCAACAACTTTATAGCCTCCCCCTGCAAGGCCACCACAAATCATGCTTACCCCAAATGAAATCATGTTGGGCCTCTTTACTAGAACATCATCGTCTTTATGTGGGAGATTTGAATCATCATTAGCGTCATCTGAGGATCCATCCCGCCTTGTAGGAGTGTCCTCTCTACAATTACCATTTTCCATCTTTCTAGGGTCATCTCGACCTCTTTCGTCTCGACCTTACCCTGAACCGTTTTATCAAAATAATTTCTCAACTTTTCAGATTTCAACATTTTTTCTATCTCATCTTTGAGGGCAAAGCATTTATCTGTAAGGTGACCATGATCCTGGTGAAACTCACACCAAAGATTTCTATTCCTCTTATGAGGGGTTGTCTTCAAATTTTTTGGCCACCTAAGAGACAGTTCATTTTTTTATCTCATTTAGATTCTTCTCACAACTAACTGTTAGAGGCATATAGTCTGCAAACTTTTTGCCTATCGGCCTTTTCTTGATATCATTTCCCTTGAACTTCTGACCTTTTCCATCGTCGTGGGTTATTTTTTCTTCATCTTTTTTTGCGGCCATTGCCTCTTCTGTGTTCATGACTCTCCCAATCGTGGTCAGGAGTTCAGCCATGGACTTTGGAGGGTCCTCGACTAGCTTCCATAGTAGTTTTCCTTTCCTAAAACCTTCCATAAGGGTTGTCATTGCGATACTTTGTTCGTAGTCTTCTACTTCTAGCTTTGTTTTTGTTAAAGCGGGTTATGTACTCCCTTAGAGTCTCGTCCTTCCCCTGGTCATCTGCTTCCTAGGTTTTACCCCAAAGCAAAAGTTGTGGATAAATCTATCGGTTTATTGCTTAAAAATTCCTATAGAGTTCTTAGGAAGGGAGGTGAACCATACATGGGCTGCTCCTGTCAATGTGCTTGAGAATGATCGGCATCTCATCTCATCTGATATTTAATAGATATTACATGCTGACTGGTATATCTCCACGTGATGCACCAGATTAGTGCTCTCGTCATACTTCGGTGTAACTACGGTTTGAACTTGGCTGGGGTTGGATAGTTTAATATCTTCGCCATGAATGGGGATCCTTTAGCATATCCCCTTTGCAAGGGGTCTCTACTCGTTATGATATCCCTTATTTTGTTCTCTAACCTCTTTATCGACTCATTCCAAGGCTTATCTGTTGCAACGTCAACTTTTTCAGGGATAACATTTTCCTTGACCCCTTTTTTGTCATCTGGTCGAGCTGACCGTTCACTGTTAACTAAGTGGGTCGAGGGTACCTTCTATGGATACTTATTCCGGATGATGTCCTCTCTTTTCTCCTCTTGGTCTTCTGGAGGTCTACACTCATCTCTCCTCTCTCCTCTCATTTCTTCTTGAGCCGGGGACACTCCTTGACCTGTACAAGTGGTTACTCAAATCTCTCTGAGGGTCGAGCCTATCAAAGGCCTACCCTCTTCTTAGCCTATCAAAGGGGTATTACCTCGGTCCATAGTCTTGGCTCGGCTTGCGCTCTCGGTTGGGTCTCCGTCCTTGGTCCCTGGTTTACCAAATAGGTCGCACAGTTCCTTTGGATATCTCATGAGGTTCCTAACATTCAAATTCTCCTGCTTCACCGTCAAGGTCATCCCCGACCAAGTCATCATGGAGTTCTTGACCTTCTCTCCCCAGACGTAAATGCCTAGGGTCAACAACGTCTCTCCGTCTCTGACATGGTGGAAGGTCTTTTTTTAGGTGGAGGAGGTGGATCCATTGCCATTGGTAAGAGCTATGTGAGCTATAATCTGGATAAGGAGAGCTTAAACGCTCGATAAGGGCTCCCTCAATGGTGAAACAATTCCACAAAAGGGGAAGGACTAGTTCACCACGAGAGACTCTGATGAGTATAAGCTAAAAGTAGGGAAGATATGGCTATCCTCATTCCCACAGAGGGCGTCACACTGATGACGATTGAAATAGCACCACCAATTCAATGTGATGATGAGCTCAAACATGTGTAGTAATGGCAAAATGGAACAAACAATATAGCTATAAGAGAATGAGATAAGGCAAAGAGAAGATGAGATATCAATTTAAGTGGTTCAGCCAATTAGGCATACATCCACTGTCTTTATGTGTAATCCACTAAAAAGGGCACTAATGACCATGGGTACAATCACTCAAGCTTTTTTCTCTCTTACCATCAGTTTGACAGAGTTCTGCTAGGGTTTTTAATATTCGATCCTTTCTCATGGAGAAGATGAACTTCATCTATAGGGCTTGGGAGTTGTAGTGTACCCCCAAGCATGCAATCAACATGCACATGAGGAGGCTCCCAATCAGGAGGAGACACCTATCCCTAGTGCATGGATACAATGATGAAGTAATATTCCCTCACGTGAGGGGATGATATTATTGCAACGATTTTCCCCACGTGAGACCTCTCATCTTTGAACCTTATATTGCTCGTATAGTAGGTGTGATATTGTAGAGCATTGGCTTGGCTGGGTACGATGTTGCCAACATAATGGATGCCCCAATATAGGAAATAAGTAAGCATGTCCTTTGCTGAGTGCCTCTGGCTGAGGTTATAGGGTTGACCATCCCCTAGTACTGGCTATACGAGAGGATGAGTAATGCTCTTTGACGCCTGGGGCCTTTAGCTGATGTATCGGCCTGTGAAGTGGCTGAGGTTGTACATATGCCTATGCGACCAACCCCATAGTTGGATGAGTCTTGGCAACATCTTTCTAGCCTTTTCTGAGAGGGCCGACTGTCTGGTGCCAGGTGGACTCATAAATGGATGAGGTCATACTTGGGTATATCATATATATATTTGTGCGAAAAATATTTATAGTAAAGCATACCAATATTAATGCTATCTTAGGAGGTTGCGCGATGTGGGTGAGTCCCCTGGCTAGCGAATGCAGGGTGAGTATAATCCCCATGTCATAACGTCTGTTATTAAGGGTGAGTCGTCATGGTATGGGACGGTCACTTTGGGGGGGAACTATAGCCTCCTCCTATGCATTGGGTAATAGCATTTATATCCGACATGCGTGTGAATGTTGAGATATAATACGTAAATAAAGTGCAGAATTATACACACACACACACACACACGTACATGGTGTGAAATGTATAAATGATATAACTTGTGAAATGGTTATATGGTATTGAATGAGAATTGGTTCAAATAAGTTAATGTGAATAATAACTTATAACGTGTAGGTTAAACTCACTCGGGATAGAGTAGTGGGGAAAGTAGTAGAATATATGTGACAAGGCTAGTTACGGGGTGGTTAGCTAGGTGGGTCATGTATAGTACGTTAGCCATTCACATTAGTAGAGGGGTGAGGTGTCCTCAAGAGAGTGTACGACACTAACTTAAATATGAAGAGCTTACTTGTACTTTAATTTCCTGCATTTAAATTCACTTTCTAAATATTTTCAAATGTTTTGGATTCTAACGCTTGCTATAAAACCTTTTAAAAACCTTTTAGGTGTCCTACCACATGGGCACCAAGCCTGATCTTCTCACAGGATGCGCAGCTGCAGTATATATGGATGGTGCGGGATATTTGCTTAGACGCCTGTCTTATTCTCTCTAGATTGGGGCACTTCATTTGTATCTTTGGACTTGTACTCTTTTATATTCAGTTTGGCATGTACCGGTTCTCTCTTTCATACTTTGCACTTGGTGGTTTGCTTGTATAGTCGATGTTATTCGGTTAATGCTTGTATTAGTTCTGTGGCATGATTAGATTTTCTATTGTGTTGGTTATCTTGGATTTCTATTATATTCGTTAGTTTCGATTTAAATCATATGATACAATTTGGCATCAACTTAATTAAAGACTAGGTGGTTAGTAATTAATAATTTTGCAACAGTGATGCTAAGAATGAACCAGATGAGATTCCTGTTTAATTTGATGTAGGACTGATCACCCGATATTTTATTAGGTGGGGTGTCACATCATGCCTAAAATCTGATTACCCGATTTCCCGATTATCCGATTACCCGTTTATTAAATGGAGCGGATTTTGATTCATATACTCTGATCCATTAATAATCCGATCCGATTAATATTTTAAATATATATAAATTATATATAATATATTTTAAATTAATATATATTATTTTTAATAATATTTTTAATATTATATAAAAAAATCTCCCCCGTATAATAGGAAAAAGAGACGCACAGACACACACACGGCTCATAAGAGTTGAAAATTAAAATATTACAAATCAAGTGGTCAAAAGTATATGTTTTGACATATCGTTCTTTATTTTTTTAATGAAAATTATTATAAAAATATATAAAAATAATCTGTCGAATAATAGGATCGGATCGGATCCGAATTCGTTTAACATAAACGGATATGGATTTGGAAGCCTAACAGTTAATTCGATGGATAATCGGATTGGATTCGAATCCAATTAACATAAACAGATATGGATTTGGATTTTTCTGATCTGATTCGAATCCTATTTGTTTATAGGCCTTATAGCGGTTATACGCGGCATATGATTTCTTGTTATGTTGTAGAATATACATATATAAATGTGCAAAAAATATATACAAACTTAAGACATTAATTGTGGATAATGATATGATAACTAGTGAAAGTTATTGGAAAGGAAGTAATAGATTATAATTGAGAATTTTAATTATTAAATGAATGTTAAAATTTATTATAAAATACGTGTGACACAATGAAGCATATGTACTTAATGATATTGGAGACTAGTTAGGCAGGATAGCATAATTAGGTGTTAAATTGCATACGTTAGGTGTGCACTATAGTTGAGGAGTGAGTATTATCTCATGTGAGTGCGACACCAATTTAAATATGATTGAAAATATTCATAATTATTATGCATTTTAATTACTTGCAAAATATTTTTGAAAGATTTTGAGCTCTGACTCGTATAAAAATTATTTTCAAAAAACTTTAGGTGCCCAGGCATGGGGACTCCAAGCATGAGTCTCTATTCCAGGTTAGTCGAGCTGCAACAGCTGTGCAATGTTGCAGGGAGTTGATATAGTACTTTTTCCATTCTTGTTATTCTAGACATGATTAGTCTCTTTACTATTCGGGCATGTTGCCCATGTCAGATAGTTTTATTACATTTGATTTTATTTTAGCTGTGGGAATTGTGTTATGAATGTTATACCGATGGTTTATTCAGTAAATTTTAGCATGTAATAGATTTCAGTGTTCAGACTAGTTATGTGATTGTGGATTGGTTTAGTTATTTGAATGAGTTTTGGTTTTAACTATGTTGTGTTATGTCAGTTGAATAAAGATAAAAGAAAAATTGACGCGCGTGTAATTAAACAGTAGGTGGTTAGTATTGAATTGTTTTTCAATGGTGATGCTACAAATGAGCCATAAGAGATTCCTGTTTTATTTTAATAGAGGGCTCGCCACCCGTTATTTTAGTAAAAGTTGGCTACATGGAAGAGCAGCTAGCTGGTAAAATCATATTCACGTTTTCAAGAAAGGGTGGTAAGAGAACCCTCACGGTAAACACAATCTCCAAGATTAGACCCTCGAAGTAGCCCATTTTTATGAAAAATAAAGAGAGGGATCAAACCCCTATAGAGACCCTAACGTTCCAAAGTAGGTTTTAAAAATAACAAATCAAACCCATTTTTAGACAAAAGATATATAAAAATAAAACTATAATGGCTAATGATAGAAAATTAATGGACCATCATCCTGGAATCTAAGCAAATATATCATGTCGATTGTTCAACCGTACTTTGGCTATCTTACATGGAGCTGAATTATGTTTGTTCGGTGTTCTCATTGGTACAAGCAGGCATACTCCTTGCTTCTAGGGACATTAATCCAAAGCTCGCGTACGGTTTGTGTGCCACTTTTATTCTCAACCATGATGAATCAATTGATTTAATGTAGACATTGTTCTTTCTTCCCCTCCCCCCCCCAACAATTTCTTCCTTATCACCAGTGGTTACTCTCGATCGGAAGTACATATTCTCCAATTTTTCTCTATACTTTTATCAATCTTCAAAGAATGTGGAATTGTATTATTGTGGTAAGTTCCATGTTACGAATATTTCCTAACATAGTACACTAATGAAAAAGGTCGGGAATAGCAATCCGAGAGTTTGATACAATGGAAAAATGAGTGCCCCTCATCCCACTAGAAGGCAAATTTTAGAATTTTATGCATTGCAAATGTCTCTGTCTGATCTTATGTCTCGGGATATTGTCTATACAGATGACTGAATTGTGACACCCCGCCTATTTAAATATTGGGTGATAAGTCCTCTACTAAAATAATACATGCATAAAAGTTGGTTCATTATTAACATCAATGCCGAAAACATTTTTAAATTACTAACCGCCTATTTGTTAGATAAGTCGGTGCCAAATTTTATCCTTCATTACAAATTGACTAGTAAATTGTTAACCAAAACCAACACAACAATAAAGATAAATGACCAAACACACCAGTAAGGAAGCCTAAACATACACAACAATAAAGATAAATAACCAAACACACCAGTAAGGAAGTCTAAACATCAGATAATAAAAATCCAATACCGAATAAACTTTTGGTTAACAAAATCCAAAATAACATCAGAATGAGTTATTATAGAATATAATAAGTGAAGTAAAGAACCTATTATAGAATACAATAAGTGAAGTAGCTACTCACCAACCTGCAAACCTCCACATCCGTTGTAGCTTCGTGTATGTGGAAATAATAGTCATCCATGGCGTCCTTGTGGCTGGATACCTAAAGGTTTTTAGAAAATAATTTGACACGGGTCAGAGCCTAAAACCTTTAAAAAATATTTGCAAGTAATTGAGACGCATTAATAAATATTCAGTACAACTTTTAATATTTAAGCCGGTGTCACACTCCCATGAGATACCTCTCTACCCTCAACTATAGTGCATGCCTAGCGCATACATCTTAACCCACCTAGTCACATTACCTACCAAACTAGTCCTACTGCAAATCTCCCCAATACCCTACTCTAACACGAGTATTGTCTATTATTTATGTCTTAGGTAGTTTACTCATTAGCTTAATTAATCATCTTATCATTAATCATTCTTATAACTTAACTCCAGTTATTTATAACCATTAACACTTAATGTTTAAGCCCATATACAATTAACTACACGATTATATATGTAAATGAGATACTACAATAAACACACACATGTTCACTCTTAATTTGTTAAACTCGTATATAATTAACGACACTATTATATACGTAAAGATATACTACAACAAACACACATATGTTGTGTATATTCTCCATCCCTCGAGTAATAACTCATTAGATGTGGGTCTCTACAATGCTATCATTATCCAGGGCATGCTCACTTCATCTTGGTTATCGAAAGTCGGACTCTCACACCAACTCGGTAATATCGCAAATGTATTGGAGGCGGCCATAGTCCTTCGACAGTGAGTCATAACCATACCCACATTTACCTCAATGTGAAAATAAATCACACAAACATAAGCATGGCGATATGACCTCGGGGGCTATACTTACCCTACTTTCGCTCGCCAGGGAAGATCACCCACATCACGCAACCTTCACTGATAGCACTCGAGGGGTATGTTCACACCAATATCATACATACAGATATTATTCTTATATATATATATATATATATATATATATATACTATTTGGTATGTACAGGAGCCTCTCTCTCTCTCTCTGTACATACTAAAGGTACATACCGCTGGCGCGGACCCATTTTATAAATGATTTTGAGTTGAGTTTTTTATGTGCTATTTAAACATTTTGGGGGAGCCATATAAAAAAAACCAGGACAAAAAACATTTTTTTCTATTTTAAAAAATCGGTCAAACTTTTGCAGGTTGTAAAGTGCTTTAAAAGATGCGAAAGTTTGACCGATTTTTTACAATAGGAAAAAACATTATTTTGAGTTGATTTTTTTATATGGGTCTATTAAAATGTTTAAACATCACATAAAAAAATTCAGTCGAAAAATAATTTTTTTACTATTTTAAAAAATTGGTATGTCCGATTGGTTTGTACCGTTTGATATGTACAAGAGACTCTCATTATATAATATATATCTATTAAAAAAATTGGCTTACTCGTGCCTATCGCCCGAAGCACTAGCCCATTTATGCTGAGTCTATCCCCTAACTATTAATTTATTTAATTTTTCATCAATTAAATAAATAAAGTAGCATCACCCTGCTAAAATGCCCGGACTTACCCAACCAGACCATCATATAAAATAATTAATTTGATAACGTAGAATCACGCCTCTAAAACACTCGGACTTACCCAACCAACCCATTTATCAAATGTTTCTGAATTTTTCTCTCACAAATTCGTTATTTCAAAATCTTCGTGAATTATTTCTCTCACAATTTCTAATCAAAATTCGATTACCCTATCTTCCCAAGGTAATTTAAACTCCCAAGGACACTCCTCAAAATATTCTCTTATTCTTACATGAATTCTAAATTGTTATAAACTGTCCTGAATTAACCTAACATTTAAACAACCCAAACTGAACTAGCCCAGAATTCTGAACCGGTTCTCTTTCTCAGATCGTGAACTTCTCCCTTGTTCTCTTTCCCAAATTCAACCCAATCACCTTTAACATAATTTTACACACTCGTCAAAATATATAGAATATAGGGAAATAAATCTTAGATGATTGTAGAGTTCTACAATCACCTAACTAATCCATAAACATAGGTCTACAAACATCATAATTAGCCCTACTTTTGATTCGAAACACTACACCAAAAAAGGTCATTTGTGAGTGATGTTAGCAGTCACAAATGACCTTTATAACTGCTATTTATTGTCATAATTTAGGGGGTGACAAAAGAAATATTGTAACTCCTAATAGCGGTCACAAATTTTTATAACCCCTATGGGGGTTATAACTGGTGACCCCAATTTGTAACGGT
Source organism: Sambucus nigra (assembly GCA_949130495.1). Classification (NCBI taxonomy): domain Eukaryota; kingdom Viridiplantae; phylum Streptophyta; class Magnoliopsida; order Dipsacales; family Adoxaceae; genus Sambucus; species Sambucus nigra. The sequence continues at coordinate 790,803,131 of OX422208.1, read as the reverse complement.
TGTTTGTAATTGCTGTGAGCAGTTACGAATATTATATTTGTAACCGCTGCAAGCAGTTACAGATATTAGATTCGTAACTACTGTCATCAGTTACGAATATAATATTTGTAACTGCTCGCAACGGTTACAAATATCTTTATATTTAAAAAAAATAATAGAATAAAAAAGTGAACTAAAATTGAAGAGTAGATTAAATGTCATGAACATGTGACAAATCTAAAAAAATTGATGCCGACAATATACAAGTCTTAATAAATTTGAGAAATTTCATTTATATTTCAAACATTACAAATATCAAGAACATATAAAATTTGTTTAAACTTAATTTAACATCAAATTAACGCATCTCGGGCGCCAAATACAAGATGAACATCGAATAAAAAATCTAAAAAAATGGAAGTGTTGATGCATCCTTATCAACCGTAGGAGCTTTGTCAAGAAAATTCATAAGCGTCCAATGCTTAATATATGCCTGCAAAAAAAAAACAGAGCTCGAATAGTAAATTTGTCAGATCAATAGTGATAAATTTTTAGCTGCTAGAGAAAAAGACAATTGATTCCAAATGAACATATATTGAGCGAGAGTAAATAAGGTTAACACCAAACTATTCATTTTTTTACCTGAACTTGATTCGGTTATATGCTCATTTAAAATGTCTCAAGAGATTAAGAAACCAACCTCAATCATATTTTAAAACTCGATAACTTTCATGAACCAAGCATGAATAAATGCACCACCTGATTCGACTTGTTTACAACCCTAGCTCCATATGAGAATACACTAATTGAAGAAAATTAATGCATTTGGATTATATTATTGGTACAATACATAGATTTATCTCAAATGCATCGGACATGAATGAACATCCTAATGCTTCTTGCATTCAGGGTGTTCTGTTTGATTGTAAGAGTCTATCAACATACACTTGAGCCAACAATTCACAGTAGAAAGACGTTTGGTAGTATTGAGCCAAACCAAATCGAGAAGTAGATATTAGTAGTATTTTACTAACTCACTAGCTGAATTCAGACACTATTCAGGCAATAAATCTGATGAAGTAGATATTATTAGAAACTTGCCATCCTAGGAAGCAGAAAATATAAACTTGCAATTTTTCCCAACTCCACCCCCAACAGATTTTTGTTACCCAAATTTTCAGTATCCATGTAAGTTATTTTTAATTTCTCTTTTCTAGGTAAGCCAATTAAATTCACTCTAATAGAATGATTAGCAGAGTAAACATTATATGAGTAGTTGTAACACTTACTTCTATATTTAGAGCATGTCATAGGGAAGTCGATTATGACAACATTAATTTTAGCTCCCGTAATAAATGAGTTTATTTACACATTCACGTTTATGAAGAAATCCCACGCTTGAGTAAAAAATCCATTGCTGAAGAGTCGTACATAGACAGGGATGTCAGAGACTTTTGCAGCGGCCTTGATGCATTAATCAGTAGTTGAAGAGCAGAGTGAACTGCAACAGCAGCCGTAACCCTAACCAAATACCTACATGGCATAATAATTTCTCAAATTAGTCCTTCTGATAAGTGATCTTCCCTTTGATTCATCGGTTGAAGTCGGTTACAGGGTTGTTCGCCTATGAACTCCGCGATGAAATCCGTGAGGCCTTTCCCCTTGATTGCATTCCCGGGTTAAAATTGGATGTCAAATCGTCCAAGCTCGACTGGCCACTTAGATAGTCTGCCAGACAGATCCGCTTTCCACAGGATTTCTTTAAGGGGGTGACATGTAAGGACGACGATAGTGTGAGCTTCGAAGTAGTGCTTCAGCTTCCTCGAAGATATCACTAGTGCAAAGGCAAGCTTCTCCAGTGGTAGGTACCACTGCTCGGCATCCAACAAGGTCTTGCTCGCCTAGTAGATCTGGTGCTGGATTCCTACTTTCTCGCACACCAATGTAGAACTTACGGCGTGGATGGAGACGACGAGGTATAAGTATAGGGAATCATTTTCTTGAGGTATGACGAGCAAAGGTGGTGTGATAAGATAAGCCTTTAGCTCTTCTAATGCCTTCGAGCAATCTTGAGTCCACTCTACTGTCTTGTTTCCTTTCAAGATCTAGAAGAACGGCTTGCACTTCTCAGAGGGCTTTGAGATGAAACGGTTCAAAGCGGCGAGCATGCCGGTGAGCTTCTGCACATCTCATATCGTGCGAGGGGGTTATACCCTGTTAATCGCATCGATCTGGTCCGAGTTGGCATCAATGCCTCTCTTGCTAACCAAGTATCTGAGGAATTTTTCTGACTGGACACTGAAAGAACACTCGCTCGCGTTGAGCTTCATTCGGTATTTCTTGAGGATCTCTAAGGTATTTGATAGATCCGAGAGATGGTCCTCTTTTCTCTTGCTCTTCATGAGAATATCATCAATGTAGACTTCCATGGTATGTCCCATCTGGTCTTTGAACATCTTGGTCACCAGCCGCTGGTAAGTTGCTCCTCCATTCTTGAGCCCAAAGGGCATAACTTTGTAGCAGTATGATCCGACAGTGGTGACGAATGTTGTCTTATCTTGATCTGGTGCATGCAGAGGGATCTGATGATACCCTGAATATGCATCCAGAAAACTCATTCTCTCATGAGCTGCTGTGGCGTCCACTAATTGGTCGATCTTTGGGAGTAGGGGTGGCAATTCGTGTGCGTCGTGTCGTGTTCGGGTTGTGTCATGTCGGGTTCATGTTAAATATTAATCAACCCTAACCCTATCCATTTAACTAATCGTGTCAGATGAGCAAACACTAACCCGACCTATTTATTATCGTGTCGTGTTCGGGTTAACCCGCATAACCCATTAAGTAAAATATAAAATAATTTTTTTCTTCTCTCTTAACCAATCATAGGCCTACAATAACTTAAATTTAATTAATTTCAACTTCTTGCAACACATAAATAATTTATCATCCAATTCTCCATGAATTTATAGAATGCCTATCAAGATATATAAATTATCTAATATATTCTCCATAAAATACGAGTTAAACGGGTCTATTCGTGTCATTTTCGAGTTATACGTGCTTGACACTAACCCAAACCATTTATTATTCGTGTTGGCGGGTCGTGTCATATTCGGGTTTGTGTCAAGAAATCATCAACCCTAACCCGCTAACTTCGTGTCGAGTTCATGTCGGGTTATCGTGTCGGGTCAAAAATGGCCACCCCTATTTGGGAGAGGGAAACTCTCTTTAGGGCATGCCCTATTAAGGTCAGTGAAGTCAATCTAGACTCTCCATTTCCCATTGCTCTTTGGAACTACTACTGGGTTGGACAACCATTTAGGTAATTAAACTTTTTGTATGGATCTTGCATCCAGAAGCTTTTTAACTTCTTTCTCTACAGCCTTAGCCTTCTCGGGCGCGATTCGCCGTGCTTTTTGCGTGATAGGCTTGAAAGTGGGGTCGACGTGTAATCAATGGCAAACTACACTGGGATCAATGCGAGGAAGCTCATATGGTTCCCACGCGAAAACGTCTAGGTTACTTCTCAGTAGTATGGTTAATTCTTTCTTCTCTTGATCTGTAAGAGAAGTTCCGATCAAGAAACTCCTATCTTTCTTGCTTCCACCGACTGTTATCTCCTCAAGGTTTTCAACGACCCGCTCAGAGGGGAGGATCCTGGTCTCCTCCACTCCGAGCCTTCCATATCTTAATGGCTATTTTGAAGGTATCAAACCTTATTGCTCCTCTACTTTCTCTTTGGCCTTCTCAACCTTCTTCTCTGGTTTTGGGCGGATGGATGCTATGAAGCACCTTCTTGCCTTGCTTGATCTTCGTGAATCTCCATTACTCCTTGCTCAGTCACGTACTTGAGTTTCTGATGGTAGGTCGAAGGGACTGCCTGGATTGCATGTAGCTACCCCCTGCCGAGGATAGCTTGATATAGCGAGTCGATGTCGACCACCAGAAACTCGATCATCTTGGAGACACTTCCTGCCCTTACTGGCAGCACGATCTTTCCCAATGGAATAGTCACTTTTCCAATGAAGCCAACTAGATGGATAGTGGCTTCCTTCAAGTTGGTAATGCTTAATTTCAACTTTCTGAAGAGGTCGAGATACATTACCTCAGATGAGCTTCCCTGGTCGACGAGCAACTTATTGACGTCATAGTTGGCTATCCTGAGCGTAATGATCAAGGCATCATGATGTGAGGTTCTTACCCCCACCAGATCTTCATCTGTAAACACGATGTGTTTTTTGTAGTCGACGTCATCTGCTCACCAATGCTTTCCTAACCGTGTCTCTATTGGATCGATCTTAAAAGCTTGCATTACTATTGTAAGCTTTTTCACTTCCATTCGAGCTGAATTCCCTTGAATCTGCTTCATATCAGATGCCCCATAAATAACTGCACATTCATGTCCAGCATCATCTTCGAGTACATTATCAGGTCTTATTTCTCCATTGGCAGCGACTTTCTCTGCCTTTCTCTTCATAAACTTGTTCAGGGGCCCAGTCTGGGCCAGTTCTTCGAGGTGAGACTTAAGAGACTTTCAATGCTCAATTTTATGTCCCCCCTCCTTGTGAAAAGTGCATCTCAGTGCGTTGTTTCTCTTTAAGGGATATCCTCCCATTTATCTGGGCCACTTAACAAATGGCTCGTCTTTGATCTTTGCCAGGATCTTGTAGATTGGTTCTTTGAAGATAGTGTTCACTGCCTAAAATGCTTTTGAAGCATAGTTCTTACCTCCAATCTTGGATATACCCTTGCCCCCATTCTTGCCTCCTTTTTTATGGTTTTTGGCCTTATCGTTTCCCTTGGTAGTGAGCCCAGTTTAGCCATTCTCCCCTGTACTGAGGCGAGTCACATCTTCCACCTTGGCGTACTTCTCAATGCGAGCCATCAGGTCATCGATGGTTGTGGCCTCCTTCTTCGTTAGGGATTGATGCAGAAGGTAAGACCTGGGTAGGCCGATCTTGAAAGAGGCCACTGCTACTTGTTCTGAGCAGTCCTCAACCTCGTTAAACAACTCCCAGTACCTTTTTGTATAGTTTCGAATGATCTCCTGTGGCGTCTTCTTCATTGTTAGCAAAGCATCCATCATCTTTGGATGGGAACTGTTGGTAATGAAGCGAGCCGTGAAGAGCTCAGCCAGGGACTCAAAGCTCCTGATGGACCTATGAGGGAGCCTCTCGAACCACTTTGGGCCACATCGTGTAGGCTCGAGGGGAAAATCCATCACATTAGTGCATTCTGGTGGTTCCAGAGAGTCATGGCTTATCGGTACTGCTTAATGTGGTCGATAGGGTCAGTCTTTTCGTCATATATCTTGAATCTTAGAATAGTAAAATTCTTGGGTGATTTTTCTTCTTCTATCTCCCTTAAGAAAGGGGATTTCATCTGGGTCTTGAGATCTCATCGAGAAAGCCCCCTAGTTGATCTAGCACCCCGATGAGCTGGGTGCTGGTCCATTTCCTTTCGAACCAAATTTCGTATATCCTCATCACCTCGAGCTGGGCTCCTGTAATGGCGAACTAGTCTCTATTGTTTAAGAAAGTTATCATTCGACTCGTGCTCCTCAAATCTCTGGGATCCGCATCTTGGGCTTCTTCCTCGGCTGCGAGACTTGCTCGCCTGAGGGCTAGGAGTGCAGTATGGATGTCGCCTAGTGCTGTGATGGAGTTCTTTCTCTATCCTCTCTAATTTTCTTTTGAGGTGAGCATTCTCAGCCTCTTTCTTGCAAGCGGACTCCCTTTGCTCTTGTAGCCTTGCCTCATAGGCATCAATCGATATGGAGATTTGTGTGGACCTCGCTAGTCCTTGGCTCTCCTCTGAGGTTGGCCTCTCCGGGCGAGCCCTCTGATTTGAACGATGAACTTCAGATCTGAGCCTGCGAGGGGCAGGCTGTTCTTGGATAGCCCCTGCCTGAGGGGCGTTGTTACTGTGACTAGACATTATAGCTTCTTTGTTGGTGAGGGCTTTCTTCAAGGAAGACAAACGTTTCCCACAGACGGTGTCAATTGTGGTGACAATTATATTCAACACAAATTAATAAGAAAGCGCAATTACCAAAGGGAATAATAAATAAAAAATGCCAATCACACAACACAACATATACATGGTTCAACAAGAAATGCCTACGTCCACAGTGGTTCTCTTGGTGTTATTTCTATATACTCCGGGGAGTGTTTTACAGAGAATACAATGCATGCCTTTTGCCCCAGGCTTAGGTTTTGTTATATACATGTTTGTTCTCGGGGAGTGGGGGTGTTGAACTTACCCACGTCCACTTTTTACTCCTAGAATATCTCCTTACGAGATTTTAGGGGTAAACTAAGTCATAACTGAGAGAGTAGCTACAGCGGAAATATTGCGACTTCTCAAATAAAATCCAAATTTAATTAATCCCAAATTTTAGTTAAACCCTAAATCATGCATCTAGATGATTTATCTAATAAAATAAAGCATGCATGATAAAACAAACACTTTCAGGAAAAATCCCCCAAAGGGGCAAAACCTTTTATTTCACTATAATTTGTAAGAAAACGGATTACACGTATTACAATGAAATAAGTGCGACATACAAAATACCCTCAGGCGTCGGTTTCGATGTCTCGGCTGAAATCTCCCGCAGGAACTCCAGGTGGTCAGCAATGAAAAAGAGAAACGGCTTCTCCACAAGTTTGTCGGCTGGAATTTTCCCTTTCCAGGAGGGCAGCAATGAAGAAGAAAGACGGCTTCTCCACAACGGTTGAACAATAACAAAATTGTGTTCTAGGGTTCCAAAAGATTCACAAAAGTAATTGGGATTTTTGTGAGTGAATCAAAAAGATGTTTGGCACATCAAAAATTGAAGTCTTGTTGTGTTTGTACTCTTAAAAACGTTTTCTCAAAGACTTGAAAAAATACACCAACGAAGTAGGAATATATATAGAAAATAAGAACTGGTGGATTAAAATCTCACGGTACTGTTCGAACTTATCCCAGGCGGATCGGTCCGGCTTGGGGGCGGATCAGTCCGACCTCGGATCAGTTCTTTTAAATTTTGGCTTCTTCGTTTCGCAATCAATCCGTGGTCTACTGGACAAAGCAAGGCGGATCGGTCCGGGTAGAGGGCGGACCGGTCCGGAGGCGGATCGGTCCAGCTTCCCAGAAAACTAAAAAACTTTTAAAAGTCTCATTTTGCTTGAAAAAACTTACTTCTAATTTTTATAAAAATTTCCCAATACTAAATATGAACTTTAAGGAACGTAAAAATAAAATTTTACCAAGTTCATTCTCGCAGAGGCTATGATGTTGAAGACACTTTGATATTCGGATCCGTTGATGTAGATGCGATCTTGAGTTTCTTCAATGGTGTAACGGCGTACGACATACAAATTGATAATGGACAAAAATGTCCTTACAATAACTGAATTCAGTTGAGATGCGAGGATCCCAGACTTTGGGCCATTTCTATTGGGCTACTCGTCTGGGCCCGTGATGGAAAATCGAGGTACCCATATTAGGTAAAGATAATTTTTTAAAATTACTTCCTAACAAATAATTTTAGTTTCTTAATTCAGTACGGTTATGCAAATGAGAAAGGCCTAAAATTTGAACAAACAATATATAACAAAGGAATTTAGTCCCAATACACCGAATAGAAGGGCATCGAGACTTCTTTTGGCATGTATTCATATACCAATTATTTTTTCTTCACCTACGCAATAGCCAAGGAGTCGAACAAGATTATAGTGCTGAAGTTTAGAAATCACCACAACCTCATTCATAAACTCCTCCAACCCTTGTCTAGAGGATCTTAAAAGCCTTTTCACGACTTTTCTTGTCCATTTGTCAATTTTCCCTGCATATAAACTCCAAATCATTATCAAGTTTCTCCATACGGCATAGTGTTCTGGATGAACAAGCATTTTACCTTGTACTTTGGACCAAAACCACACTGTCCAAGCTTATTGGTTGAATGAAAGTTCTCTGTCTCATTTTCCAGCTTCTTAAAGGTAAATAGTGGCAGTTCTTCAAGTTTAACTTGGTTTACAGAATCTCGGGGTGTGGTTTCATATACATAAACATCCCCCCTTGTAGACAACAACAACTCCTTTTTTTATTTTTCTTCCTTATTTACAAACTAATTTTACGTATGTTATAGAAATTAAATAATTCTGATCTTTTTGAGTTAATTTTTGTAGGCATATTACCTTTTCTTTTATACATCCATTTGCAACAAAAATATGCAGTGATGGCAATGGTTATTGACCCTATTATCACAGCTACCAAGATAACTACTTTCAGTCTTCTCTCCTTATCTGTAGAATGGAACCAATATGAGGAGACCAACTAAAATAAAGCAATCAACTGTTGAAAGTTTACAGAGAATTTAAAAAAAATGTATAATGTCAATATACAAAACTATTGTCGTTGACTAGAATAATAATGTACATTGAATTATACCATATCAACTCTTTTTCTTGTTTGATTTTTTGCTGATAATTTATGACGTAATCTACCAATGGTAGAAGTAGGAAATGAACGGGGTATACTGGAGTCTTTCTTGCTTTTTGATGATGAAATTGAAGACATAGAAATTTTATTCTCTAAATTCATGATGAATATTACTACCGGAATAGATTAGTATAACTGGTAACTGATTTTCAAGAAGTCTATGTTTGTCTACAAGTGGAAGATTTAATTAATAATGCTTAAGGATATTCTTAAATGGAAGTTCATGTGAATGTGTGTATATATATATGGGAAACCAGTGGCAATGGTTGGGAAGATAATCACACAATGATTCTGTTTTATTATTTAGAAGACTGTATATATTGATATAAATAATCGATTCAAAACTGTTCGTCGATTAACGACACCTTCTAAATGCATAATAGTAATGTTGAGCTAGATCAATACAAGATGTCATTACCATTGTATTCTAGATGTATTAGCATAGATGAACGTGTGATTTTAAACCCCAATGCAATATCGATTAGATGAACGAAGATGCAACAGAGGATCAACAAGTAGTAGGTTAACATTACTATTGTAATGAATTTGAGTTTAACAAATAAATTTTCAACCTATTGTCAAGGCAATCCATTACTAATGCAAATGAAATGGATTGAGTAATCAAGGTAAGTAATGATATATTGAAAATGCACATATATACATACATGCACCATATATAAGTAGAGAGAGATTCAAAATGCAAGTTTTATATAACCTAAAATTGATTTTTGTCAGAGTTTGGAAGTCAAAGGGAAAACAAAACAAAAATTAATCTATTTATCAATTGAATAAATAACTTAGAAGAAGATGAAAAGAATGAAACCTAATTTCGGGTGGGAAGATAAAAAGTTGGTCTCAATAAGTTTTATGTGAGAAAACTTATATACTCATAGCAAAAACTGACAACAACGAGGTTCTTCTCACAGCAACGAGGTTCATCTCACATAAATTGAACAAACCAAAAATGAAATAGAGAGATGTGTTTGGATTCAAAGAGCTTCTCACAGTGAAAAACCAAAAACCCAATTCCTACTCACAACAACGAAATGAAGGAGAGGGGAAGGAGTTGTGAAAAGAGAGAGAGGAGGGAGAAGAGAGAAATTAAGGTCACGTCACAAAATTTGTGATCGTAACTGCAGTTACAAATTAAGTCTGTAGCCAAATTTGTGACTGCTAGGAGCGGTTACAAATTTATGACTGCCGATAGCCGTCACAAATTTAGTATTAGATCAACATTTGTGACTCCTCATAGCAGTTATAATTTTTTGACTACTCATAAGAGTCATAACTCATGCCTACTGATAAATTTGTAACAGTTATAAATTTGTGAGTTCTTATAGGAGTCACAAATTAATTATATGGTAACATTTGTGACTCTCATTAGCAGTGACAAACTAATTGACTCAAATTTTTTATTACCCATTAATTTTATGACCCCTAATGGGAGTTACAAATAATTTTGTGACTGCTCCCAGAAGTGATAAGTTTGTCACACCAATTAGCAGTCACAAAAAGGTAGTCACAAATTTAGCATTTTGGTGTAGTGAAACTCCAATTAATCATGATTAACCTATGGATATCTAACCAAATCCAATTTCCACCAGGTATAAATTATTCAAAAACATCATATATGCATTTACTCAACAAGTTATAGGATAATTTCTCAAAACACCTTTTTTACATGTGAAAACCCCCACCCAAAAACAATTCTTCACACCACCTACCATAATATGAATATAATCTATTACTATTTAATAAAGCAAGTCAATTACTTGCCTTGGTATGTTTTTAGAGTCTGACCTACTTCGTGGGTGATGGGTTGTTGCTAGAATATCTTTGAATCCCTTCCTGAATTGGCCTCCTCTAGCTTTCTCCCTTGATTTCTCTTTTTTCTCCCCTCTTCCTTATCTCTTAGGGTTTAGAAGTAATGATATGACTGCCTCACCAACTTGAACCTTATGGTTTAAAATATAAATCTCCATATTAGGTTATTAGGCTGCATCAAAATGACCCAAATACCCCTGCATGAGTCCGGTCTAGTCTAAAAAGCCCTCGAAACCAAATTACAACCCCGAGTACTTATTTATGACAATTTCGATCTATTTGGGATCAACCGTGCACTCAAAATTGCTATCCAAGTCACTATACATAAAATTCCCATATCAACCTTCATATAGTTTACTCACAATCCTGGGTTGAGATATCATACAATTCTATCGTTATTACTTACTATGACGTACTAACAATTCACCGTATTTTATTTGCTATATACACACTTAGTAAATTTACCACATAAATATTAATCTTGTTCCCACAAATTAATATTTATTAAATGCATGATATTTCATTTTAATTAAATTACTGCACATGTGTAATTAAAAATACCAGAAATAATTTAATCCATAATTATTTAAAAATACGGGGTGTGACATACTTCCCCCTTACAAAGGAATTTCGTCATTTAAATATGGATATGCCTAGTACTAAAAACTTTGGATCCTTACACACAATGCATCCAAATGTTTTCAAAGTTAACTCGTAATAATATTTTGGTGTTTCCAGCATAGTGGTGCCATTTTGACTGATGGGCTGCTCACTACAACCCAAGATTTGCGACAAGTCCATTCAAACTCTTACATACCGATATATCGCCTCATTCTTAAGGTCTCGTTTATACAATGACATGAAAAACTATCTTGAATACTCTAACAACACTAAAAAAGATGATCCTACACTCCACTAGCTCTATCACCTCAATGTTGGAAAAGGACCCACTTCCATAGGTGCCAATTTCCCTTGTTGCCAAAACATGTAATTCCCTTAATGGGAGACATCCGCAACAACCCCTAAACAATCATGTTAGAGTTCAAAAACTTCGATTCACAACAACATACTCTCACTAATTCCTGAACTCTACAAAAATGACGTATATTAACTCAATCCTTGCCGACAAACACTGAATCACGTCGGTCCTGAGAAGCCTATTATTCAACACCTCTAAATAACCAAAGGGTAGATGATAAGATGTCCGTATGAAGCCTCATAAGGATCCACACAAATAATAAACTACTACGAGTAATCACATGTAACTCTACCAGTGGTAATTAAAACTCTAGATTACCCAAAAATCTACAATACGCATTTCTCGCATTCTCCAACATCTTAGTCACCTCCCGTATACCCATCGATATATGGGTTACACATCTTACTCAAAACTCTACCTATCAGAGGTGGAACTCAAGGATCTCATTCTGATTCACAATAATATTGAGCGACTCCTTGTGTCGGTTCGTTTCCTTCTCTCTAATGAAATATTGGGAATACTACCCGATAGTATAATTAACCTCAAATGAATAACAATTATACTGTTTTGGTTAATCCATTATATAAACCCGAAGGAAATCCTTACCTCTCCATGATTTTGATAACCCAATAATGAACTTTATCATTCTGCGCATCCATTCTGTCACTGGAATCATTCATCTATTACAAAATTTTGGTTGATCATCTCGGACCAACCTTTTCAATCTACGAGTGGTGGTGCCCACTTCTAAAATTACATAAACCAATTTGAGCCCCTTTTTTACCCCTATACGGTATATGAGTCCCATATTAAGTTAAAATGGGTTAATATGGGTGGATCACTAAATATGGGCTTACATTGCCACTTCTAGTAGTAGACAAAGAAAATAATATGTTGGTTGGGCCGATCGTCCTTTGAGAGTGAGATATAGTCCAATGGCCTTAACTTATTTAAATAAATGTAAAATCACACAAGTTTTAATTCCTTTAAACCCAAGAACATGAAACTATATGATTGAAAACTTAAAACATGAAAGCATGCAATCAAACCAAGCAAGAAGGATTTCAGGAAAAATCCCCTTCGGGGCAAAACCTTTTCTATTTCACTTATATAATTCACAAATCGAACCTTACAAAATATACTAGTGAAGGACAAAATTTTCAAACAAATCTCTCGCAGGTGACCTTTGTCTTCCTTCAGCAATGGTTCCCACGAGAACCACAGGAATAGCAGTGGAGACGCCTTCCCCACAAGAGTAACTTTAGTATGGAATTATGTGAAGTTTTCAAAGTGATTCACAAAGATATATGTGAGGTGATATGTGAATCAAAAGGGTGTTTTACCTTTTAAAACGGTGAGACTTTGTGCAGTAGGTCTGTAGAAAATGAGGTTTTAAAAGTCTTAAAAAATATCTATGCAAAGCAAGTTTTTATACGTGGACACAAAAATTGAGGCATCATCAGGTCGTTTAAACGACGTTAAAGGGTCGTTCGAACGAGATATGATTATCATTTACCCTCGTTTGATGTAGGCCATCTAACGAGGCTTCAAACGAGATCTCCATCTCGTTAAAATGATAGCAGGCAAAAATTAATTTTTAATAAATAAAACTAGGCTCATTTTTAAATCGAAATAGAGTAAAATACTCCCAATATATTTATGAAAAATAGCGAACTCTAAAACATAAAATATACCATTGTTAGGTGGAGTTATGGAGCATGTAGAAGATTAATGTGGAACATAATGAAGATGTAGTGGTGTACGTTCGAGATGCACGTTGTTGGATATTCAGATCTTTGATGTCGTGGATGATCGTAGATATGTGATATGCCATAACTGATGTAATAAGATATGCCATAACTAATGTAATCTAGAAACGACGGGCAAGACCTATATTCTAGGGGCAATGTCAGAAAAATGCTCTTACAAATCTCCCCCTATGGCTATGCCGATACATATATAAAAAAATCCGAATTATGAAACCAAAATATCCTAAGACATACAATATTCTAATATTCTCCCAAAACCTACAAACGGAATGATATCAAAACACATAAGTCTTCAAAATCTTCAAATCTCCAAAGTCATTTATCATCATCAAGTGTATTATGAATGTGATCTTCAAATGAACCTACACACATCAGACAAACAAGCAAATACCTGTGATGTGCAAAAGTTTTAAATAACATGATCAACACATGCATAATCATAATAATTAATCATCAATCTCCCACTCCCCTGTAATTTTTTCTACTCCTTTTTATGATGTCCAAAATAGACAAGAGAAAGAAAAATAAGAAATAAATCAGAGTGTGTCACAAAATAAAAGAACCAACTATTTTTGAATTTTTCAAATTTTTTTAGGTAAAATAAACACAAATACAATACACACCATGGACTAACACTAAAATAACCAAGTCATAAAAGTGTAATGAATGGGTGTGAACAAATTCGATAGGAAAATCATCTCAGACAATCATCACATATGAGAACAATGGATTTTGGATACTCCTAATGAATGTACTCAAAGTTATCCTTAAGTGTAAAAATGTTGAATTAATATGATATCGACTCAATCTAATCTGCAAATCAAAGTCTAAAATGATTTTCACACCAATAATGCCCAAAAGTATTTAATGCTTTTACAAGATTTTTTCAGGACGTGCAAATCTAATGATCTTCGATTAAACTCCCTCAAAACTGACATATTGAATTTTTCTCTCAACTCTTTTGTTTTGAAGAAATTAATTCTCATATGTAGCGAAGCATCAATGCTCTTTGAAATTGTTCTGACACTTCATATTTTTTTTCAAGTGCGTTTAATCTTATAGGCTCTTTTCTTTTTATAAATGGTGGCTATTCACACAAAGATACTTTGTCTTTCGTAGTCCGATTCCATTGCTTTAAATATGACATATTTACTGGAGATATACTTTTCTAATTTTCTAATTTGGGCAATGTTTCTTACGAGCACTACTTTCATTCTCTCATTTTATTGCATTTGGTTCGTTTTAAAAGCAGGATTGAGATGAAAACACCTTGACCCAATCGACATCCGAATAGGCAGATAAATGGTCATTGGTATCAAGGAATACCAAATGTCATATGAGAGAGTCCCACTCACGTATTTAATGATACATTTAAGAGCAAGTAAGTGTGACTCTTTCAAGGACGCCTGATAACGTGCATAAACTCCAACACTAAAGGCTATGTCGAAGCAAATGTAAGTCAAGTAGAGAAGACTACCAATCATACTCCGATACAAGGTCACTCTACGTCCTTGCCTGAAGTGTCCTTGTTAAGCTTAGTCAAGGTACTCATAAGGGTGCGTAAGTTCTTAGCGGAGTCTAACCCAAACTTCTTCACGAGGTCTCTTGTATACTTGGATTGGGAGATGAACATCCCATCCTCTAGCTGACAAACCTAGAGACAAAGGAAGAACATAAGATCACCAACGATGCTCAACTCGAACTCACTCTTTATATCTTCCTTAAAGTCGTGATCATGGCAGGAGCACGTGGATCCAAATACTTTGTCTTCCATATAAACTTGGGTAACCAAAGTAGTACCTTTCTCTCTACTCATAAATAACATCTTATCTACTCCTCCATCTCTTGAATCCACAGGTTAAAAGATAGGAAGTAAGCCTTTTGTACCAAGCACGGGGTGCTTGCTTAAGCCCATATAAGGCTTTCCTCAGATAATAAATGTTTCTTGGGTGCTTAGGGTCTTCAAAACCTTTCGATTGTTCCACGTAAGCTTCCTCCTATAGAATGACATTCAAAAAGTCCCTCTTGACATCCATATGATATAACTTGAAGCGCAAATGGAATGCGATGGCGAGTAGTAAGCGAACAGACTCAAGCCTCACAACAGGAGAGAATGTCTCCTCTAAGTCTACACCCAGAATCTGAGTGTAGCCTTGAGTTACCAACCTAGCCTTATTACGGATAATGGTATCATTCTCATCCATCTTATTCTTAAAGATCCATTTAGTACCAATCACATCTGTCCCACTAAGTCGAGGGATAAGTTCCCAGACATCATTCTTTCAAAATTAAAGAAACTCATCATGTATAATGAATATCCAGTGTTCATCTTTGAGTGCTTCTTTGATGTTCTTGCGATCGACTTTGGACGTGTAGCACAAATATCTAACAATGTTCTCAAGCTAAGAGCAAGTCTTGACACCTAAAATAGGATCTCCTAAAATGGCAGAAGGGTCATAACTCTTGCGAATCCAAGAAGACGTGTCCCCTAAAACAAAAATAGGGTCCACTAGAGGTGTATGAGGAACAATGAGATAATCACCAAGGGGTAAATCATCCTCACACAAAGGATTAGGATCAATAAACACCGGTGGCTCATCATCTTTAACAATGACGTTTATTGATTCCATAACCTTAGAGTTGCTTAGGTTAAAAACTCGGTATGATCTTCTCATCAATGAATATCCAAACAAAATTCCCTCATCGCTCCAGGAGTTGAACTTTTCTAATTGTTCTCAATCCCTCAGGATGTAGCATTTGCTCCTAAAGACACATAAATACAAAAGGTTAAGTTTCGACCATGTCCACAACTCATAAGGAGTCTGGAGTGTGTGTGGACGAAGATATACCCTGATATGCCCCAAGTGTAACCTCGGCCAAGAGACACCAACCACGGCCTAGAGACACCAACCTCGGCCGATATTATGGCCGATGCTGGGCATGTTTTGGACACGCAATATCACCCCTCGGCCATATCAAGGTCGGCCCAGGCCGACACTACCATGAGCCCTTCTAAGGGACGTCACAAGGATCGGTAGCATTCTCGTATACCTTGGAATTGTGACCTCGACCAAGTGTAGTCCGAGCTCGCAGGAAGCCACCAGCAACCTCGTCAAGCCACCAGTTCAACCTCGTCTCAGGCCGACCTTGGCCATTATCTCGGCCAGGATTAGGCCGAGACCTCCACGGAATCCTCAGACTGAACAAGTATCCAGACTCACCAACCTTGGCCTCACCAAGGCTGAGGTCATACCCCAGACGCGATAGCCGAGCACCTGCTGACATTTAGATAAGGACACGTGGACACAAGTCAGTTATAACAAGATTATTCCCCACACGTGGGGAGAATATTGCATCATCATTCTCTACATGTGACAATGACAGATGGCACTCCCATATTGGTGAGGTAACCACACACATGCTCATTGCATGCATGGGGGGTACATTACACCCCCTAGGTACTATATATAGAGGTCATCCTCTACCTTGCAAAAGCATCCCATATATTCAACCCTAGTTGAAACTCTGTCTAGATACACAGTAGAGAGAGAAAGCTTGAGAGATTGTATTCATGGCCATTAGAGCCTTATTGCAGTGAGATTATTCACACACACACAGTGGACGTAGGCCAATCTAGGCTGAACCACTTATATCCTGGTGTACTCTCTCCTTCTCCTCGTCTCATTCTCTTGCCATTTACATAACTATGCTGCCATTGCTGTTCTTAGATTGAGCTTAAAAATAGCTTCTCTGGTGGTGCTAATTCCAGCATCATCATACCCTATTCACCTTGTGGCATGCGGTAGACATCACGTCTGCCTAAAATCGTTGAGTCACTCTATGACCGAGGAGCGTGGATCTAGCCATCTCTTGAATTTTCCAATTTTCCTCTTAACAATCCCATTTTATTGAGGAGTTTTCATTGCCGAAAATTTGTGTTTAATTCCCAGGCTATCACAGTATCTATACACGTTATCCTTTCTAAATTGTGAGTCGTTGTTAGTACGCATCCTATTTATGGTGACATCGTGTTGATTTTACAGGACACGACACTTGGTCGTAAAAAACTCTACATCATCACATTTCTATCTTAGGAAACTAATTATGGAATAGTGAGAGAATTCATCTACCATCACGAGGATATACCTCTTACCACTCAAACTCTCAGTGCGAGTAGGACCCATGAAAACCATATGTATCAAGTCAAGCACACATTTGGTGGTAATGGAATTCAACTTCATATGGAGACTCTGGACTTGTTTTTCTTGATGATAAGGACCACAAACCGTGGAAGTTGGTTTTTCAAGAGACGGTAAGCCACACACTAGGTCTTTCTTTACTAATCTCACCAACTCTCTAAAATAAACGTGACCTAGACATTGATGCCAAAAATCCATACATGAAATTGTGTCACTGTTGCACATAAATAAGGACTTGGGCACAATCCCATAACAGTTATCTTTTGTCCTCACCCCTTGCAGTAAAAGTTTACCGGCTTGATAAAAAATGTTACACTTATTCCAATCAAACTTTATAGCAAATGTTGCATCACATAACTGGCTAATGCTGATAATGTTTGCTTTCAAACCTTTGATGTACAATATATTATCTAGCTTAGGAAACCCAAGTATCTCTACTGTACCACGTCTTATAATGCTAGATTTACTCCCATCTTCTAAGGTGACTTTATCAGCCTTGCGATCCTTAAGGTTGGTAAAAAATGAGATCACCAATTATATTCCTGGAGCAACCACTGTCAAAATACCCTTAGGAGGTATTATGAGCCTTAAGAGCAACATGAACAATGAGGGCTTTCTCTTCACGCTTATGCACCTATGAAGTGGTAACCTTTTTTCGACCCTTGTCATTGTTGGTTCTAGTATGGATGTTGGAAGTATCCACTAACGGCAAAGACATCCATTGGAACTCTGCCATCAAACTATGAGAAGTGGAGACTAAACACTCAACCTTCTCTCTAATTCTAGGAAAATTGCTAAAGTGGCATGATAGAGTATGTATATGTTGAGTCCGACCTAAACTATAGCAAAATTCCCTAAGGTGTCCAATTCTCTTGCAATAAGTGCAAAAATAAACATTCTTAGGCCTACCTTAGATTGTTTTTCTTCATTGAGCTTTTCTTTAGGGATTTAGTTGAGGGCCATAAGGATTTACTATGAATTCAGGAACCGATTTCGGTGCGACATGTGAATAGGATGGACTTTGGAAACCTATTCCTTGTCTCTCACTAAACCCTAATGTGGGGACCAGGAACATCTTCCCCATATTCGTAGATGTGTTTTCGATTTTATCCTTGACCTCCCAGTCTCTCTTGAGATATTTCCCAAGTTGGGAAACATGGGCTTCAGGTTTCGTTTGAGTCTCCACGGATGTAAGGAGCTCACTTGTAAGACTAGCCCCTTATTTGGTCAAGTCCCGTCTCTCTTTCTCATAAACTCATTCTCTCTCTCTCTCTCTCTCTCTCTCTCTCTCTTAAATACTCTCTGACGGAGGATTATCTCATCTCTCATCTGTCTAACTCCTTCTTTGGCACTATGATCTTAGTTTCTAACCCCTTATTTTTGGATTTTATTTTAAAGGACATGGCGTATGCACGCTGCAGGTCACTTTCGATCTCACTTGCTACATCCTCACACTCACTCACATCGATCTCATCATCGATGTGTCCTTATGAAATAGCATCCTCATCATCGTGAGGTACACTAGACGTACTAACGTGACTAGCCATGAATGCAGTGAAGTTACATTCATGCAATGATTCTTCCCTTGAATATATCGACTCAACCTCACTATCATCACTAAGGGTGTAACTTTAGGCATCCTTGACTTTGCCCTGATGCTTTAACCTAGTGGACTTAAACTCTTTGTTTTCTCTCCCATCACACTCGTAACACTTCTCTTCCTATCTCTTTGGGGCGTCCTTTTTTATATTTTTCAAATTTCTTCCTAATTTTATTTTTTTCAAAACTCTTTTTATCTTTAGATGATCTGTTATTTTTAAGTTTGAGAAATTTATTAAAATTCTTATCAAGGAGGGCTAAATCATCTAAGTCTAATTCGTACTCGGAATTGGAAGACACCTCCTCTCTCTTTCTAGACACTTCCTCTCTCTTTCTAGACTAGGCCTTAAGTTCAATCCCTTTCTCTTTTGGTTTTACCATTTTAGGGAACATGTGGATTTCATAAGTTTGAAGGTCTTCTACAAGTTCTTCTAACCTAAGGGAATCTAACATTCTTAAAGAATTAAGCACAGTGACTTTCGAGGTAAAACGGGCCGGGAGTGATCTTAAAATATTTTTGACTACCCTAGTTTCAGGATTTTTTTCACCAAGATTAAAACTAGAATTAACATTATCCGATATGCTAGCTTAAAATCCATCAAAGCTTTCGGACTCGAGCATCCTTAATAGCGTTTGTACCCTCATGTGTAAGTTGCAGGATATCCCATGCCTCTTTTAACGAGGTGCACATCATAATATGCCGAAACTCATCGGGTGTGACGGCTCCATAAATAACACTCAGCCCTCGTGAATTAAAATTACTCAATTTAAATTCTTCTTCAGTCCATAAATATACAGGTTTAAGGTTAAGTTCATTACACTCCACCATAGTGGGTGGTGTCCATCCTCTTTCATAAGTTATCCAGACTCTTTCATCAATAACTTTTAATATTGATCTCATTCACGTGCATCTCATTCTCGCTTTCCAATAGGTATAATTGGATCCATCAAAAGTTGATAGTCTATTATACAAGTTATCCATCTTGAACTCATCCTTTTCAAAATCAATTTTTTTCTTCATAAAATTGATATCACAAATTTTTTATGGAAAATCAATTGCACGGTAAAGTTCTATAAATGGCTCTGATATCAAATTGAGAGTGCGTTATAGTCCTATGACCTTAACTTATTTAAATAAATGTCAATTCACCCCAGTTTTAATTCATTGAAACCCTTGAACATGCAACTATGTGATTGAAAGAATAAAACATGAAAGCATGCAATCAAACAAAGCAAGAAATATTTTAGGAAAAATCCCCTCTCGGGGCAAAACCTTTTCTATTTCACTTATATAATTCAAAAATCGCACCTTACAAAATGTACAAGTGAACGACAACATTTTTAGACAAATCTCCCCCGGGTGACCTTCGTCTTCCTTCAGCAATGGTTCTCACGATAACTACAAGATCAGTGGTGGATACGCCTTCTCCAAAACTTTAGTATGGAATTCTGTGAGGGTTTCAAAGTGATTCACAAAGATATATGTGAGGTGATGTGTGAATCAAAATGGTGTTTTACCTTTTAAAAAGGTGATACTTTTTATAGCAGCTCTATAGAAAGTGAGGTTTCAAAAGTCTTACAAAATACCTACGCAAAGTAGGTTTTTATAGGTGGACACAAAAATTGAGGCAACATCAGGTCGTTTGAATGAGGTTAAAGTGTTATTTGAACGAGATATGATTCTTGTTAGAAGCAAGCTTCAAACAACCTTCTCGCGACATGACGAAATCAAAATAGTACGCCCACATTTGATCCTCGTTTGATGTAGGCCATCTAAGAAGACTTCGAACAAGATCTCTATCTCGTTAAAATGATAGCATGCGAAGATTAATTTTTAATAAACAAAACCATTCTCATTTTACAATCAAAATAATGTAAAAATCTATAAATATATTTATGAAAAACAACATAAAATATACAATTGTTATGTGGAGTTGTGTATCACGTAGAAGATGAACGTGGATCATAATGAAGATTTAGTGGTGCACGTTGCTGGATATTCGGATCTTTAACATCATGGATGATCATGGAGACGTGATATGCCATAACGGATGTAGCGGAATATGCCATAACTTATGTAATCTATAAACTATAGACAAGACCTAGATTCAAGGGGAAGTGTCAGAAAAATGCCCTTACATCCTTCCTACATCCAGAGGGAAGGGAGGTATAACCTTTTTATTTCTTAAAAGAACGGAAGAAGATTAAAGTGCTAGGGTTGCTAGCTGAGAGTCCAAGTCATCGTGAGCAAGATATAAGTCAATATCCGTAAATTTAATGAGATCGCCCTTATTTATAAGTGCAAGGCTACTACCCTTCTAGTTTTTATATTGTTAATCATATTTATAAGTTATCGATGCCTACTATCATCTGCATCATCTATGTGATCTTCCCAAATTCCTATTTAGTTCCCCTTATTTTTTTGGTTGATCACACTTGATGGTTTCTAAGAGACCTGTAGCAGTTTGTGTTCTTTAATAGGCTATATTACCTTCAATTTCCCCTAAGACTGACCTGATTAACCATAATGATGATCATCCTGGTCTTTCTATTTGTATGGACATGTGTCATCATGGTTTTTTTCAATCTTCGTTTCCCATCTTCACACGTTCCCACTCTTGAAGGTGGGTTGTAATCATTAATTTATGATATGCACGATTCCCACTCCATGGGTGTCGTGAAGTTCCAACAAGATTTTTGATCAATTATTATGCGTGGGTTGTGTTGCTATTAGGACAGGCTTTTGACCCAACAACTGGACGCAGGTTGATTTGATTTTGGCATTAGAAGATAATCATTTTACAACTTCACATGGTATTTTCGGTTTCTTTCTCTCTCCGAAGTCCATCATTACCAAAAAATTTCCATTTATTTATGTGTTTATCTCTTACTTCTTCATATTATCTTCATTTCCAGGAATGAGAGCATTTCTATCCTCCACTTCCTCGACACACACCCCCAACAACCTTTCTCTCTTTCTCTCACATGATCTCAAGAGGATTTTGAAAATTAAAATCCAAATGAAAATTTGAAACTAAAATCTATTTCCAAATCTAGATCCAAAGTCAATTTTAAGATAATTGACTAGGGTTTATAATTGTCTTTGTGTGCATGTGTAGAGAGGGAGATCATTTTCGGGTGGTGGTGCTAGTAAGAGGGATGACCAAGGGTAGTGAGGGTTCGCTCTCATGTTTTTTGTTGTGTTCATTTTTCTTTAGTTTTTAACTTTTTTTTAATTTATTTCTCTTATTTTCTTATTGTATTAATCATTTTCTTTATAATAGGTAATTTGCATTACAAATGACTGTTAAGTGAGTTTTTATTAAAAAATGCACTTCAATACTAGATTTATATAAAATGCAATTTCGAACATATTTGCAAAAATATTGAACTTCTTAAATTCGAGGTTGTCAAATGTATTTTCTTAACAAAATTGTTGTTGTCGATCGAGTATTTGGGTTGTATTAACATAATCATTAATAATTTTACACATAATTAACCATTCTGAATTCGTGGTCGGTAATCGCGATTTCACAAAAAAATGCGATTGCCAACCGCAAATTTAGATTAATATTATTTGATTAAATTTATAATTACCATCAGCCAATTCATAAAGCCCATAAATAAAAGCCAATTCTCACTTTAATTTTACAAGAGATTAAGCATTTGCATCTACCGCTACAAATTTTCATACTGATTGTCTCATTTTTTATAATCTTTAAATTAAAAAATGTATAATGGTCAAAGCTTAAATAAGAAAGCAAAGTATTTGGAGAAAGCACCACCTATGAATTATATTTTCTAATGTTACAATGATCCATTACCTAAACAGACAAATAATTCATTCGATCGTACTATAAGGAGCATAAGGAGCTGAGAGAGATGAAGGTCTAAAAAGAAATAAGTTACCCTCCCCTATGCAAAAGTTTATCTGTAAAACCCTCGTTAAACCAAAGTATGAAGACAAATTCTCTAAAAAATCCTGGACAACGGCCCTCGACTACGGGTACTTGGAGTTCAACAACACAACACTGGCGCAGATACACATTCTCTTGTTACCTAGCTGCAAGATTTACATGATAACTATGTTAATGTATTATTATTATACTAGTTTTGGATTAAAAAATTGTATCATAAAACTATCTTGAAATGGTCTGTTGCCATAATCAAGTCACTCCGCCCAAATGGGTTTGGTGACTTAACCATTGAGTTGAGGATCCAACGGGTACCCTCGAAGGCTCCATCCAACGCAAGGTAATGCTTCTAGAATGAAAGTGGGTGAGGCACATCACAGTGGGAGTTACTTTATTATCAAACATGTTTTTATATTAATGCCTAACTAGATTGCTCGGTATATAAAAATTACCATGCTTAACATCTTTAATGTTCTCGAGGCGACGAAGAGTTTTTTATGGGGAGTAAATTTCTAAGATTTTTTCTTATGTACTTATATATTTCTCTTTCTATAATGATTCTAAGTTTTAATATTATTTAATGAAGAAGAACAAGTTATATAATTAAACTACCTTACTAATATATAGTTTTAAAAATTTATGATACGAAGACATCAACGAACTAAGAAGATTAATGATATAAAAATTAAGTATTTTAAAAACTTCGAGGGTTTACTACTTCCCACGATTAACCGTGTAAAATAATATGTTCTAGGGTCAGCACAAACCTCCATCATACCACAACCAATAACCTAAGACCTTTGTTATCTTGGAAAATGGACCGTTAATATGGTGTATGCCTCAACTCCCTTAATGCTCCTTCAAGATACTTAGTTGCTCCATCAAGTCGACTAAACAAATTGCACTATCTCTATAATCATGACATAAAGGATCCCCCTTGCTCGTTGGGGGAAATCACAAATATGTAAAGCTCAAAAAAATATCCATATACCTTATAATCGAAGTACACACACACTTCTAGTAAAGAATGACAAACCCTTAGTAGACTCAGGTGCGTGAGACATAAATGTACCCATAACCATCCTCCGGAGGTACCTAAAAAGTTGGTTGCCACTCAGGCCTATAATAACTAGGTGGCCTTATTCTCTATGAGCGTAACACCTTCCGTTAAAGAAACTATCTAAATGGAGGACGCACTAACGGTCTTGATGACCTTACTTCTTTGATTCTCCCTTATAATCTTTTCTTGTTTGCCCAAAGTTTCATTAGTCGCGACCCCACTAGTCTTCATCTCCTTGGTCGTAATAGACATAACAAATCTTATCCCCTACTCTTGGAAACCTCTTGGGGTCAACTCCCCCCATTCGGTTCCTTTTGCTAGTGAGTCCCCCTACTTGAGCCCACATTACATCGTGTTTATTCACTAGGTCCAATTTGTCCTTAGTCTTTAAAATTTTGGGGAATCTATCCCCATATTAGTTGTAATGTTCTTACGAATGTAAGAAGGTTACTTCGACTACCTGAGGGTAAGTGGTGCAGAATGGGTTACCTATTAATACTTTCCAAACCTTTCATACAAGGTTTTCGCTAACGTAAAAAAATCTTTCTCACATTCTAACTGATAATGCAAACATCCTTCTTTGCCTTCATATCAATCCATCCCGATTAAGAAAGATTCATATAGTTAAACTCCCCCTTATACTGGATACCACGTAGTTTCACAGACGAGGCCTTCGAAGACTTACTCCTATTGTTGAAAGGGATGGCGAAGGGACACATTTCCCCTCTAACTATACATTAAGCACTTGCTAAAGGTATCGCGTCCAAAATCCCTTTAACTCACAATCAAATTCGACCTCATGCGTGGGACATCTTGCAAGAGAAATCTAAATAAGGAATCCTCCCGATACACTTGGTTTATCCAAGTCGTTCGTGAGGAAAAAATGGAACAAAATCCCTTAAGCAGTCATCATTATAGAGAATACAAACTCTAAACGGTAAAGTTCCAAAGTAGTCAAAGAACGCAATGCGGGAACGTGACGAATGCGCTCAATATCTTTAGGAAACTGGAACATAGAATTCTCTAATACCAAGTGTGACACATTACAGAATCCATATAATAGATTTGTCAAGTTTAATATAAAAATATAGGAATAAAAAACATTTGGTAACATCCTCAACATAACGAAATAACTAAAACCTGACAAGTAAAAACAAGATAACTAAATACTTCCTAATACAAGTAATCCATCACTGGAATATAAAAGTTTAATTCATACAATCTCTTAATACGTGACCCATATATATACAATCTGACCAAATTAAAAAGTGCAAAAAGATAATGAGCTACACTTGCTCGAATCCTACAACCTAAGAGTAATAAATGGGACATTGCTAGAGATGTTCCTCCAATGAACCTAGTCTATATGAACCCCCACAACCCAAGACCTGTGAAAACAGATATGATAACAACGTAAACAACAAGTTTATGCAAAATAAGATTATAACTTAATCTGGGCCACATTATAGCTACACATCTTCCTTTCGTGTAATAGTGAATTTTAAGTTATCACTTACCCAACTCAACAACCTAAAATATCACGCAGTTCTAAAATATCGAACCCATGTATAGCCCATGTGATTAAAGTTTTATCTATATATTTCTTAATCAATACCATTTCAATAATAATTTAATCTCTTTAAGTATAAATCAATTGATGTACTAAGGCCTCCATCCTAAGGTACAACTCACTTAATAACCATTGTACCAATAACAAACTCGTATTTTAAATCTATTCGTATTGGGCTATCACACGCCAACAACTAATCCGAGTCATAAGTATGTAACTAGGCATCCATACTATAATTAAATAACCATTGAACCAATAACAAACTCATATTTTAAATCTATTCGCATTGGGTTATCGCACGCCAATAATGCGATATATACATCTCTAGTACAATTAATGCACCAATTTGAGTTATAAGTATGTAACTAGGCATCCATACTATAATAAATATATATATATATATTGTACAACACATAAATCGGTACAACTATCTCCAGTAATGCTACACAATAATCACATATGGTAGGAGAAAGACTCTACACATCTAACATCCATACAAAGGTACAACCCTCATCAAGTATAAATAAATGGGTTCTTCTTATGCCCTCACATACCGAAGGCTTATTCCTATTGCCTTCTGGCATCACTCACAAGTACTAGTTATAGTCTTGGGCCGATCCAAACCTAAAACCTCATCACATGCAAAGGATAAATCACTACGCCAACCCACCATGCATATAGACCACCATATCCAATACCATACAATAAAATCTCTCACTGAAAGTATCTTAGCCCACCATACCCAAGACCATATAATGAAATCTCTCAGTGAAACCATATCGATACACAAATACCTAAACGTAGGACCCTGGAGTAAAAATATGACCATGGCAAACTCATCCCTGGCATTGAGGCACCATCACAATTAGAGTCGCATGTACCCCATCATGGAATCCCTCCTAGTACATTAGCCGCGAGCACTCAGACCTGGTATGCATTGCCCATAAACATGCAAGCAATTTCTCCCCTCACCAATGGGATAAAGCAAACACATATATAACCCTCACAAACGGGTTAAGGTAAAATCACACACACATATCGATCCCAACGCTAATGGTTCATACTATCATTGATACTATAAAAAAACTATAAGACATCTTTAACCTTACATTTATCCCATAATACATTAACTCTAACCTCCCGAGTTCCCGAATCTATGCATAGTCTTACCCTACCATACATTAAAATCCATATATCAACTATAATCACTCTCACTTAACCTAATATAGGGTTTCTTAACTTAATCTTAATCTCACCCAAAGGATTGCATCCCACTAGTTCACCACAATGACGTAAATACAACCCGACCAACGAACTCAATCCATTCAACTTCCAAAATTCCTAATGAACAACCCATCCTACCCTCGATTTTAAAAATAGTACTCTAAACTCAAATTAATCCCTTAAAAACAACTCATTTCACAATTATCCTAATAAACTAAACACCAATTTCCAACATTTCAATTCAATAAAATTCATCTCCATTCTATATGTATAATAATCTTAAAGGCCAAAATGTATTAGCCTTAATCCCCCAAACCCGACAATTCTTCTGAATAAACAAAAGCCCCACCTCGTCCAAATTTGATACTAACTCGAGTCGATCGATCGACCCTCCCAGAAAGTTGACAGCTCCCCTTGTTAAATAAAAAGTTTAGGCAAAAAGCCTAAAAAGAATAACAAAAGAAAATATTTTTGATTTTTTGATTTTCAATTTATTTTTTATTTCTATGTATATAATCTTAGTGACAATAAGTAATTATGGGAATTGAACATGATCTATGAAAATTCTTAGTGACACCGCTTATTGTCCTCAATGTGAATTAATAACAATATTCATTTAAAGTGATAGAGAGACGTTATTCAATATGGGGCGATATCCGAATATCAAGTTCAATGATCCTGCAAAACATGTTAGAACCAAGCAAAACAAAACAAAAACAAATAGTATTTTTTTTAAATAAAATATATAGAGATAAAAAATATCAGCCTTTAATTTACCATAAACTAGAAGATGAAATATTTGAGGGTATACCCATAAAACATGTTGACCTCGTGAGATTAATGGTGGAGTCCTACGAGGTTTCACATGCCATTTGAATCGATGTTTTCCTCATTTCAAGATCAATAAATTTTCAACTAAGGTTGTGTTATAAGGTTTGACTTTTACGTTGACCCAAAGTGTTGACTTTGACTTTGACTTTTTCTGGTTTTTAACTTTGACTCTTCATAACTTCTTCATTTAAGATTGGATTAATGCGCCACTTGAACCCATACTTTCCTTATTTCAAGGCCAAAAATCTTTGTGTAGAGTTTGAGTCTAGTAATTCCCTTATAAAATTATCATTTTGCCCTTAAAAGTGCGTTTGTGGATTTTTCTTACTCAAAATTCTTTCAGACTTTACCATTAGCGTCCCAAACCCTGTTAATACTCAAATAAACCTTGAAAAGTAATTAATCATAAATATTAAGGTTAGTGCGATTTAACGAGCATGGACTGCAATATTGGATAGAAATTGGGGTAATAAAATACAATATTTGACACTAATATCTACCTCCATATGAGTTCAAGTTTTATTTCACTTAAAGAATGAAAATCAATGCTTATAAACACTCAATCTCAATAATAAAACTCTCCTCTCAAAGTGTATATAGTGCTTAAACTTTCTCAGAAGTGCCTCAAGTTTGTTCAAGTCTCTCTTCTCTTGTGTCTCTCTTTTTGCATCTGTCATTTGTGTTCTCCATTGTCCAATGGAAATAATGCAACATATATAGTCTCAACTTTAATCTCATGGTACCTTGAGAACTTTTTCCTCTTTTTGGAATCTCCTACTGGCATACCACCACCAGTCATTTAATGGGGAACAGACTGTTAAGCATGGATAAAATTTGTCCTAAAATATGGATGCAAGTATTAATTTAACAAAAAGTGATAAGTGTACTGCCCAATACATAATATAAAGTCTGCACGCATGGGATCATGTGCAAAAGTAATATTCCTTTATGTCAGATAGTGTTCTCTATGTCAACACCATTTTACAGCTCCTTAATACTTTTAGTCAAGCAACCTAATGGTTGCTCGCATCATGTTTAATCAAGTGAGCTATTTCACAACCTGCTTGATCATGTAGAGTTGTTTTGATCTCCGTGTTCTCAAAATTAGTATCCTCGAGAAACTTTCCATCTAGGTGAATCGATGGTGCATTGAGCTTCCTTAGCTCTACCAGACTTGGTTTTTCGAGTGTTCTGATTAACCTATTCCATATAAAATTGAATGAACTCCCATTTTTCATGGTGAAGTAACTTATCTCTAAGTAGGGGATTTATAAATAATCCCTTCCTACACTATTTATAAGGCAACTCTTGAAGAGATAATGAGTGGACTGTCACAACATGGTTGAGGTGTCCTTAAAGTGTGTCGGTGTCATCAAGCTGGTCAACAAAAGAGTTCATTTATCACATTCAGCATCATTCAGAGATAAGGTAGTAATGGTCACATAGTGAGAGTAATGTTCAGAGACGATAACAAAGTTGTTCAAAAAGATTTTCATAGGTTACACCAAGAAGGGAAATTGGCCACAGATGGCCGCCCATAAAAAGAACAAAAAGGGTAATGTTTAAGCCATATTCTTGGCCCATCTTGCACTTCACTCTCTTTATTAACATCAGTCTCGGCCTAAACCTCGGTGGCTATAGGCTCGAGGGAAATAACGTTAGCTATAATTTCATTGAGGGCAACCAGAGCATCGGGGTTAGAGAAGCCGAAGGCTTCAAAGCCCTAGGTCAGATGGCTCAGATCGGGAAACTTCTTGGTGGCCCATCTGAGTGAAGTACGGGACCCCTCTCCACACAATGGAGCTCGTATCCAGCAAACTCCTTAGAGCTCTTGAATGCCTCAATAACCTTCTTCTTGGTGGCTTGCACAACCTCTTTAATCTTCTTCTCATGGCCTTTGGTAAGATCATCAATGACATCATTATTCTTCTTAGCATGTGTGTCAAGGTAAGTTCACCTCGTCCGAGTCTGGTTATCCACCTCATTCTGGTGGTTAGCGACGACTTTCTTTAGAGATTGTTTGGCTACCTCCTCAACCTTAACAACATTATCGTACTTGTCAATATTTTCCTTATTGTCCTTAACCCACTCGACTAATTGGTGGAAGGAGAAGAGAGACTAAAAAATGAAGAATTAAAAGATTAGTATGAAACATGGAGATAACACTTGTAAAAAAAGTAAAGAATATGAGCTTGTTTACCTAAAGGGCTCTTTAAAGGACGAAGTCATACAAACATGATGTCTCCACTGACTCAAGGAATCGAAGGTCAGGCTCAGGGATCCAAGAGATGACAAAAGTCCTTTCCCCCATCTAGTCACCCATCACCAAATCAATATTAATAGAGATCAATGACAGTCTATTGGCTAAGATGGAGGTCGATGAAATTAGTATGACCAATGAAGAAGGGCCCCTTTAGGCATCAAAGTTCGTGGTTTTCTTTGGTGGTGGAGGGATCATCACAGAATCATCAACTTGATGATGACTCCTTTTCTTTGACTTATTGGACTGGACGAAGCCTCCCACCATAATTTTCTTTGAGAGGTTTATTTCTTTAGCTATCTTACTCAACAAGTTTCCAATGCTAGGACAAGATATCTCCTAAAATTCATTCGATATCCCTGAAGGACGACCTGCAAGGAAGAGATAAGATTAATACTAGAAGAAGAACAACAAAGATGACACAATATATGTAAGAAAAATAGTAAAAATACACTTACACAACTCAGACAAGGGATCAACCCATAGACTCGTCTTTCTAAGATACTTAGGGAATATTACATTCTTGAACTCAATAAGCCCATTCTTATCTGCATATGAACGGATTTATCGACCTTGTCCCTGGCATCAAGGCTTAGGACAGGTTCAAGTTTGGCCAACATTGGAACCTTGGCCCACTTTGTGGGTACTTATGGTGCTGAGGAAATATTTGGGATATCGGTGGCAAATTCCCAAGAGCTCGAGACAAATAAATACTGAGGCTTCCAGTGGTGGTTGGAACTATATTTAACTTTAAGTACATTCTTGGCGGTGTTCCTAGATATGAAATGGTAAAAGCCAGGATGTGCCTTAGTGAACGAGACATTATAACAACCCCTAAAGATAATGGGGGAAGGTCGGTCTTGTGATTCAAAAGACATAATTAGATGAACCTGATAAGGATTCTCCAGGCGTTTGGAGATAGTTGAGCCGGGGGTAACCCTAACCCAACAACAATGGCTCATATATCTGGATAAATGGGAAGTATAAAAGCCAACCTTGAACATCTGTTCATAGACCATGACCTCATCATCTCGGCTCTCATAAGCCCTTTCATCCTTTAATTGTTTCCTTATATTTATATCAGACTTTACACCATATTGGTGTCATCACCTCAACAAGTCTAACTCTTGGATAGTGCTGATGAATTATTGGGCATAACTTATTTCAAGTGGATCCATATCTCCATCATAAGGGAGGTCCTCAGTTGGGACGATTGATGTGCCTTCTTGGCACCTTCTCTTATACTCAGCATCAAACATGGACGAGATATGAATAGCTATATGAGTGGGCTGAAAGGAAATATTCACTCTCGGCTCATCATTGTCTGAAAGCTTATGTACAAAATGGCCTGTACAATTTGAGGACTCCACTTGCCTAGATGATGAGACTCATGAAGAGGTCTCAAAGGCCTCAGACCCCTTATAAAAGGAGGAAATATACATATCGTGAATAACTGAATCGTCCTTTTCAGCTAGAGCAAGGGTCAGGGGCTCAGAGGATGAGTCACTAACCTCACTAATAGGGACTAGGAAGACAGGAGGTACAAGATTGGCTTTAGACTTATGCTTAGCCTCGGCTCTGGCCTTGCACTAGTGTATCTCACTAAAGAGTCTCTCCCTAAGGTCGGGGAATTGGTCTATCATCTCATAGGAGGTCATTAACATCTAAATAGTCAAGATTTGACTTAAGCAAATAAAGTACCAAAAGGGAAAAATAGTTGGAAGTTTGAGTAAGTTGACCTAAAAGATAAAAAATAGAGAGTGAAACATTTTTGGGCAAGAAAAGTTCAACAACACAACGATGGTGGTCACTGGAGAAGGTGATCGAAGTGACTCCGGAAACACCCACAGTTTGAAAAGAAAGCAGGAAAAAGTGAAGGGGACCTTGAGCCACTACCCTAAACTCTAAATCCACCAATATTACCTTTTAAATAACCCTAAATCCACCGAAGAGGGCTATTGGAAAAGCTTGAGCTCACTAAAAAATGTAACAGTAAGAAAAGAGGGCTAAAAATGACTAAAACTTAGGGAAAAGAGAAGAGGAGTACCTTAGATGGAGGAGATGCCGAAGAAGCGAAGAGAAGCCTTAAAAGTAAGTCGAAAAATTCTTGAATAAGGAGGAGAGAGAAAAGGGTTGGTTTCTTATATAGAGAGAGGGTTTGTGCGCGAGGGAAAGGGGAAAAGAAAGAGAAGTAGGAGTTTTCAAAATTATTTAAATAATAGTAATGATTATGCATAACTTTCAAGACACCCGATCATTAGGGCACAACTCTTTAAACACACCTTCTTCCCCCACTCCTTGAATAACACGCCAAACCACATGTGTAATGCCAAGTGTCACTCCTTGGACACTTATTAATTATTCCATACTTGACAAGTCGGAGATATCACATCATCATCTTCACTCAGGCACTCTTACCCCTCAGCCTTCTATTCACATTGAAGACTAAGGATTGGGGGTGATTGATATACCCAAGTGTGACCTCATCCTATCACTGGGACTCAGTTGATCGAGGCCGAGTGTTTAATACCTGCCTTCGATAGGGTTCCAACATCAACAATCTCGGTCTCATCGGTTCCATTAGGGTGAGACCTATTAATTGGCTAATTGGCCCTCATAATACTCATCTCGTACTCTAGTTAGACGAGACCTGCCAAGGGGGACCATAGGCCCACACAAGACAGGTCTCGGCCTGACACCATAATCAGTCAAGACCACACTTTAATATTGACCTTATTTAGATAACTATACCATTATAGGTTTCATACTTGGCCAGATCGACACCTCCTAAGACAACACACATCCATGAGAGACACGTGTTTCCATTAAGACCAGTTTATGTGGGTAGGTAGTTATAACCAGATCTTAGTAGCACCTGAGGGAATATTTATATCATCATTACATGCTTGTGCCTATGCCAGGTATCTACAAACCATTCGGGGCTTCATTAAGGACACACTCCATGCATTCTTGGGGGGTGTATTATGAACCCTAATCACTATAAATATTCATCGTCTTCCCCAGAAGAGGGGATCAATAAATTCTAACCCTAAGTGAAACTATGTCTAACTGTAATTAGAAGAGATAGAAAGCTTGAGATTTGTATCATTGGCCATTAGAGCCATTCAATCAATACATAGATCACTACACCTTGTAGAATGGAGTAGGCTCAAGGGTTGAACCACTTTATATCATCATGTTCATCCTTTCCTTCTCATCTTTTTCTATATTGCTCTTAACTCCATTATTGAATATCTTGAGCACTATCACATATTTGAGTGTTGATACAAACCTGTATCATCATGGAGCGCTCCATCAGCCGATATAATGTGGCCAACTTTGCCACGCAATTCCTTTAATGAGTTCCCTCTACACCTATTTCCCTTAGATAGCTACAACATAGCTTATGATTCTAGTTGAGCAGAACCTCAATACCCATCGCCTGCTCCATCGTCCCAAGAAGTAGAGTTGCAAGGATATCTTTCCCATCTTTGACAAGTACATCTGCTTTGTTATGATGCCCTATATAGAGGAGACTAATGCTCATTCCCGGTCATTTTTCCCTCACGATCAATCTACTTTTTAGGAGCTCATTGTTAAAGATTCCTCGTTTGTCATTGTGCTTCTTTTAACCCCAAATTTCTTACCTTATGTGACCATCCCGATCAAGAGCGCACACCCTCTTGTATCCTCTCCGTCTTTTTAAAGGGGGATAGAGAAGAAAAGGGGGATTAAAAGGTCTCACGTCCTACTTAGGAATGCTTCGACCATCTTCGGTGTGGGATAAATGTAAATAGATGGAGTCGCCAACCTATTTTGCACAAAAAAGGCAAAAGAAAATTTTACCGCCTTAAGAGAACGACATCAAAGACAAACTGATTCATACGAAACTAATAGTTCAAAGGGTTCAGGGGCTAAGTTACAGAATGGGAAGGTGTTAGTCACCCATCCCACACTTTCGGTCTCTTATCGGCTTGTGTTATTATTTTCCTTTATTTCTCTGTGAAATCTGTGCGCATGTATACATAATGGTGATCGAAATAGTTCAAATCATACCATGAAAAAGATAAAGTGAGGTAATCCATAGGAATGTTCCCAATATAATATAGAGAAAATATAATTTATGTGTTTATCACGATACTGATCGTCATGGGGAAACAATAATACGTGTTGGATAAGATGCTAACAGGAATTTCAAACATAATACATATTACAATAATGCAAGATTATAAATATGGGAATGGGGATTTTGGGAAAGTTGGAAAATTGGAAAATTGGAAAATTGGAAAATTGGAAAATTGGAAAATTGGAAAATTGGAAAATTGGAAAATTGGAAAATTGGAGATTTGGAAAGTTGGACTCGAGTCTCAGGTTTTAATGTGAAATGCCTACGTAGCCTATAAAGGTATCAAAGTCCACGTAGTGCGCATGTGGCATAAGGGTGGGGTTTATCCCATATATTCGAATGGGATTTTATTATAGATGTTTGTGTAGAAAAATGTGTTTTTAATTTTTAAAAGGTGTGGCGGATAGTCCCGTTGGAATTTTTAGGCATAACCCTCTTTTTGTTTGTTTTGGGGTTTTTGTAGAAAATAAAGTATGTGCAATATATTAATAAAAATGTGGATATTAATGTGTATGAACTAAAGTAAAACTAGATTATGAATCTAATGTATTTTATGCAAAAACAAGAAATTTAAAGAGATAAGGGAAGGATTAGACCTTCTTTGAAGAATTTGGAGCTTGAGCTCGCTTTTGGATGAACTCCTATGAAGCTTGATATGAAGAGAGAATGAGATTTTTCCAAATTGGATATGAAAATGAGGGGAATGTAATCTTGAATGGAGTTTCACATAAGAAAACTTTGCTGAGTTCGAAAGAATGTTGATGAGATCACTGATGCTAATGTATCTCTGGTGTAGGTCCTTTGGGGAGTGAGGTCATGCCATCCTTTTATAGGGTAAGGGGGATGCTGATCCTCATGGCCCATTCCCTTACAATCTGTAGGTGACCCTTGGCACACTACCGATAGGCAGGGAAATGGACTTATCAAACGGTAGTCTCGTGCAGATTATTTTGGAAAAATGGTCATGGAACACAATTCGTTCATCCAAATCACGCATGGGGCATACCATTGGAAAAGTAATTCAAAGACCTTCCAGAGTCCTTTTGACCACTCTCTGGTTTTGGAATTGACTTTGGGTCAAATGTGGCTCGAAAGCGCACATTGGTCTTTTGGATGGGAGATCATCGAACGAAAATGGATCGTTCGTCCAAACGGTAAGTCAGAATTATGCATGGGGTGGACCGTTGGAAATTTTGAGTGACTTACTTTGACATTTCAAAGAACTTCGCTCGGTTTGGAAGGTTGACCTTGGACAATCGAGGCCCATAAGCCCCCGATGACCTGTCGGAGTAAAACGGGTCATTTGTCCATACCGTAAGTCAGAATCGTGCACATGGCAGACGTTTGGAAAGGGTATTCAGATCGGTTCATTATTCCATATCCGTATCATTCTAGCTAAAGAGTTAACCTTGGTCAAATGGAGTTCGGGAGCACCTAGTGGCCTCCAGATCAGTCTTCGGGGGAAAACAGATCTTTCGTCAAAATAGTTATGTTGTTTCGCGCACAAGGAGTACCATTGGAAAGGAGTTTCAGTTCCCTTAAAATATTCAAAAATATTTTGCTCCGCTGTTGAAGTAGATTGGGGCCAAATTGGGGCCCGGGAGCGCCCGGTGGCCTCTAGATCGATTTTCGGTAGTAAAATGGTTCGTTTGCTCGAACTATTTTATTGATTCACGCATAGGGCAGACCATTAAAAAGGGATTTAGAGCCCTTCAAAAATTCAATGCACTTTTTCTATGATGATAGAGTTGACTAGAGTCAAACGGGGACCAGGAGTGCCCAATGGCCTCTAGATCGGTACTCAGAGTATAACCTAGGGTTTGTTGTGAAATGGGGAAGTGCTAGTGACCTAAAGAGAGACTTAGGGGGTCCTATAATATGGTGTTTACATATACCCTTGACGAGTGAGCTTGGAATAAGTGAAAGCAGTCCAATAGACACTATATGATGTGTTAGGAAGGAGGTGGATTCTGCGGACCAAAGGGATGAGGATGACTGATTAAGAGGATCGAGGCTGATTCTGAGGTCCTAAGGAAATGCTCAGGATGGCTAATTTCTACAAGTTGAGGTCAATTCTGACGACCTATGGTAGGGAGAGATCAATTTTGCGGGCCGAGGTCAATTCTGAGGACTTTAAGTGGAGATGACCAATTCTGTGGGTCAAAGCCAATTCTGAGAGCATAAGTTGAGACAACTAATTCTGCGGGTCAGAGCCAATTTTTAGGGATGAAGGTGAAATGACCAATTCTGCAAGTCAGAGTCAATTCTGCGGGCTTAAATAGAAACGACAAATTCTATGGGCCGAAGCCAATTCTGCGGGATTAAGCTGAGATGACTAATTTTAAGCACCCTATATCTTTGACTCACTTGAGTCTATATTATATAGGTTCTCATCTAGTTTGAAAATAGTGATAAAATTTGAGTCCATCCCTTGTTTTCCAAAGAACCTCAGACTCTACACGTAATTCTTCTACTAGTTTCTAAAGGTAGTATACCGACATCCCACACTAGGACTGAATACATACATTATCTCATGCTATATTTTGTTGTGTGTGAGTTAAATCCCTTAAAATTAATTTTCTACTATTTTTGGGATGTGCTAAATAATTTTGAAGATTTTTAAATTATTTTTAGAAATTAAATTTGGTTGTATATAAACCTTAGGGGTTGTTGTGCAATTTCTTTTTATGGCTTAAAGTTGGCTTGGGTAAAAACTGAAAGTGCTAGAGATTTTGGGGTGGAAATTTAATTAATTTGGTATGCATTTTATAACCCGTATTTGGTCTACACGTGCTGCTATCTCATTAGCTGGTTTTGTGTTTGTTTGCTCTCACGAACTTGTGTTTCTTTGAGAAACCTTGGATTAATGTTATCAACGATCTGCATGTGTTTAGACTTAATCCAAGTGAATCTTTTTTGACCAATCAATAGTGGCTACTTTCCCTGCTTTATTTTAACCATTAGATTGATAGTCAAACGATCAAAATTATACCCAGCCATTGGATTGCCTCTGAGATTCTGGATCCTTCCTTGCTCACTATATAAGTGACCTAAGCCTTAGCCATTGGAGAATTTTTCCCTTCATCCAAACCAGAGAGAAAATATGAGAGAGAGAAAGAGAGAGAGAGAGAGAAATGAAACCCTAAACCTAACTCAGCCCAGATCTCACCAGAAAACCCTTAGATTAATGTTATCAACGATCTGCATGTGTTTAGACTTAATCTAAGTGAATCCTTTTTTACCAATCAATGTTGGCTATTCGCACCGCTTTATTTTAACCATTAGATTGATATTAAAACGGTTAAAATTAATCCTAGCCATTGGATTGCCTTTGAGATTCTAGATCCTTGCTCATACACTATATAAGCAACCTAAGCCTCAGCCATTTGAGACTTTTGCCCTTCGTCCAAAATAGAGAGAAAATATGAGTTAGAGAGGAGAGAGAGAGAGAGAGAGAGAGAGAGAGAGAGAGAGAGAGAGAGAGAGAGAGAGAGAGAGAGAGAGAGAGAGATGAAACCCTAAACCTAACTCAGCCCAAATCTCACCAAAAACCCTTTTCTGAGAGTAAATAGTTTGATATTTGACAAGTTTATCCTCTATAGTTTTTTATCTCTTTCTCAACTTAATCACGTTGGTTAAATTTTTGTTTCTTTTCATAGAATCTTGAGATTAAGCCTTCGTGATACAATTCACTTAGATAGATCTTCGTCTAGATTTCTTATTTCGAAAAATCTTATTTTTATTGGTTATTTTCAAATTGTTATGTTGATTTCAAACCCTAAACCAACAAAATCTTTTCTAATTTCAGTTTACTTAAATACTTAGACTTAGATCTATTTGAGATCTTGATTGGGGATTTCACTTTCAAATATTTCACATTTTGTGAAATAAGTACATATTTTCAAATAAGGAAAGTGCATAGGATCTTCGCTAGTTTTTATAGCAAGATTCCCTCTTGATTTGCGAATATTTTAAAGATCCAAAGTCTGATTACTTTGACTATATTGATTTTGGAAATATTTCATATTAAGTGATTTGTTTGTAATTTGTTACTCATACTGTCTGTAGTTAAGTGTGTGTGAGTTGCATGTATGTGATTTAGAGCACATCACCGCGTACACCTTCACACTACTACACTGAAAAGTGTTGGTATTGAGATATTTGACTTTAGAGTCGACGTAAAGCTAAAAAGAATACAGTTACGAAGCTGGGAGAACATCAGCAACATCAGAACCTTGGGAGAAGTCAGAAAATGCCAAAGGAGTTTGTACAAATTCTGAACTTAGTTTAGGTTTGATTGTGTGTCTTGATTGTTATATAGCTTGTAACTTGTTATTCTTATTTAGTGGATTTTTGTTTTTATGACCTAAAGGTCACCGTGGATGTTTCCCCAATTGGGTGGGGTTTTACCACGTTAAAATTTCTTTTGTATACTTCCTCTTCCTCTCATCCCTTTCTTAAGGTTGTGTTGGCCTATTTTCTTTAAGTTTTGCTTTTCAAAACTAGTAAACCTATAACTGAAATTACTCGTTAATACTGTTTTACACATCTTGTGTTTAAAATTTAATTTAAGAAAAGAGTTTCTTCAACAAACTGTTCGGATCCATTTAGATAGTTTAATTTTGAATTAAACGACTTAAGTGGTATTTTTTCATAATTCTGCGGGTTGAAGCCAATTTTGAGGGCTTAAATAAAGGTGACCAATTCTTTGGGTTGAAGACAATTCTACGGTCTTAAGTTGAGACGACCAATTCTACGGGTCGAAACCAATTCTAAGGGATGAAACAGAGATGATCAATTATGTGGGTCAAAGCCAATTCTGAGGTCTTAAATAGAGATAAGTAATTCTGAGGGTCGAATCCAATTTGAGGGATTAAATAGAGATGACCAATTTCGCGATTCGAAGCCAATTCTGAAAGCTTAAGCAGAGATAAACTTGGGAGACTCTACTGGGGATAATTGTCATGCTGTTCCGCCTTTGATTTTGAGTTTTTATTTTTGATGGGGATTAGGTTTTTCTCAGCTAGGGAATGGATTGATTTTTTTTTGCAGTGTCCTTTGGAGATATTTCTTGGAGATATTAATTGGGTTTGGGTATTACACTAGAGAGGCGATAGTTTCGATGGGGAAATGAGTGTGGTAAAAATATTTTTCTTAGTGAAAAAGGTTCTTAAATTCATCTTGTAATCTTAGGAATTTTTTGAGGATTTTTTTGGGATTTTCTAGTATTTTCTTGGAACTTTTTGAACAAAGTTTTAGGAAGGGTGATGACCAACATGGTATAAGGGGTGCCAGTCGGCAGTGGCATGGTCTTTTAGGGTACCTCGAGCAGGTGGAGGGACAGTGCCGATCAGTGGGTGGCAGGGGACTTCCAATCGGCATGCCTCTGAGCCTCCTATAAAAAAAAGGGCGGGTTCTCCTCATTTTCACAGCTTTCTGACTTGCTTTCTTCTGCAATTACCTTCTGCAAAGAATTTTATCATTCCAAAACCAAAAGATGGATGATTTCTCAAGCATCACACCTCATATGGCATGGCTCAATGTTGACGATTGGGAAAACTAGGAATGGAGGGATAGGGTTCCCCTTGCACTGGGCAAATAAAACTCCTTTGACTCATTCAAGCCAATTGCAGATGAGCGAACCCTTTTGCATGAGCCGACGTGTCATTGTTCCTCCAGGGTGTTAAGTGAAAAACGTTGCTAATGCCGTTTAATACAAGATTAAACTATATAAGCAACTCCGAGATGTTTGTTGAAGAAACCCTTTTCTTTTGAAAATAAAAATTATAAACAACAAGATGTGTTTACAAAAAACTTATGTACGAGAGTAATCAAGACTTTGTAATCAGTTTTTAAAACTAAGACAGTTTCAAAAATTCAGCACACTATAGAATGAGATGAGTAGATGAAGATAATAAAAAACACACAGTTTTTAACGTGGTAAAACCTCTCCCAACAGAGGAAACATCCACGGTGACTTCTAAGTCACAAAAGCAAAAAATCCACTAACAACAAATAATAGTTACAAACAATCCAACATACATGCACACAAATCAACCTATTCTAAGTTTAGGAATATACCCCACTTGGTGTCCTTCTAACTTCTCATAGATCTGATTGTTGATGATGTTCTTCCAGTTTGATAACTTCCTTTTCTTTAGCTTCCTTATGTCGACTCAATGATCTTTGATCTTATTCACAACACTTCCAGTGTAGTAGTGTGTTAAGTGTTTGTGAAGTGATTCCTATCAACATGCATGAACTCACACACACTTAGTTTTACAGACAGTCCTAGAAAATTACATATAAAGACTATATGCTGTGATTTTGTTTTCTTTCTTTCTTACAGAACTAAAAACCTTTTTGACCTTTAATATAACCCAGATTCCACGGATATCTCGCTTCTAAATCAGTCAAGATCTTAATCAATCTCGGTTTTAAAAATATTTTTGAGATTGAAAATCTCCAAGTGTGAATCCAACTAGGTCAAGGTTAAGTTTCGTAAGAATAGAAACCATAAAACATTTTTAAAACTAAATCAGTAAAGATTTTCTTAAAAAAGAAAGAAATATGCAGATCTAGTGAAATGTAACATGCATAGTGTAGATCTATAGTTTCTATGAAAGAGAAATGCAGATCTTCACACGAATGTTTAAGTTGTAAACAAGATCATAGACAAAGAGGTTACAACTTCAATATGAACAAACCACTCTCTCTCTCAAACACTCAAGGTTGTGTTTGGGGTGTTATAAAAACGAAGGTTTGATTCAGAGTTTGAAGTGTTTAGGGTTAGGGTTAGGGTTTGGCTAACACAGTTTCTTTTCTCTCTCTTCTCTCTTTTCTTTTCTCTCTTCTCTCTCACTTCTCTCTTCTTTCTATTTTTTCTCTCAGAAATGACGAATGCCCAAAAGTCTTGAAAGGCTGAGAAGTGGAGGGTTTATATAGGAGTGAGGGAAGATTCTGGAACGACGAAGGCAATCAAGGGCTGAGATCAAGTCTTTCTAACTTTGACTTGATCCAAGGGTTATGAAATAGCGGTGGTTAAGATGATTGTGATTGGTTCATAGAGATAGCACCAGGATTGATTAAAAACACATGCAGACCATCGATAAGTTTTGATCCAACGATCAGCAATGCACCATCCAACCCTCTCACATAACAAACACAAACAGATACATCAGGCAAGTGACAAGTGTTGGCTTGTGAGTGGCTCACAAACGCGCGTCAAACTTAATTACAGGCAGCACCCTGAAGTCTCTAGCGCATTTACATTCTACCCAAACAAACATTCCATTGAAAAATGAAGTTTACAAAAAAGCAAATTAACCCCACAAATTTTATAATCACATTTTAATTAATGAAAACATTATTTAAAACATGTTTAAAAATGTTTAAAAATTCCCAAAAAATTATTAAAACAACATTTTAACCGGAATTTAACACACACTCAATTTAAGCAATATATACACATGTATGCACTTCTAATTGTGTGTAGTGTGATTCAATTTATACCTTCTTGGATCATTGAAGAGGATTAGAGAGGTAAATTCTGAGGCTCTTTGGATTCTAGGTTAGACAACCAATTTTGTCACTATTTCCAAACTAGTTGAGCACTTATACAATATAGACTTAAGCAAGTCAAAGGTATAAGGTGCTTCAATCTCCCCCTTTGGAAATATGAGACAAAATCTCCTTTGAGTTAGCTTAAACTCTTAGGGAACCAAAAAAAATAAAACCTAGTCCTATACAAAAGATACTATCTACCCATTTCCGAGAAAGTCAAAAATTACATAACTCAACTATTTACAAGTTTGTACACTAGAAATGGTAGACAATCAGTAGAAGGGATTCCTGCAAATATGCACACTAAGATCAAGCAGTTTAGACAGTTTAGATGAAATGTGAACAAAACATAGAACCCTTAAGACTCAAATTTCTCCCCCATTTTGTCTCAAATGGACAAAGGGTAAAAATTAAGGTCTTCAGAGTTTAATCAGCATATACCATACCTATAGAATTATGCAAATACAGAAATCTGTTATAGTCTAAAGGTTTAGTGAACATGTCTGCAAGTTGCAGATCAGTAGGCAGGTAATGAATTTCTAACTCCTTAGTTTCAACAAGTTCGCGTATAAAATGATGCCTTATTTTAATATGCTTAGTTCACGAGTGTTGAACCGTGTTTTTAGATATGTTAATGGCGCTTTGATTGTCACAATACAATTGTAACTGATCTTCTTTAATCCCATAGTCGCTTAACATCTGTTTTATCCATAACAATTGAGCATAGCAACTTCCTGTTGCTATATATTCCGATTCAGCCGTAGATAAAGATGTGCAATTCTATTTTTGCTACTCCAACCAACTAAATTATTGCCGACATAATAACAGGCACCTGATGTACTTTTACTGTCATCAGTACACCCGGCCCATTCAGCATCAGTATACCCTATGATGGTGCTACAGGTATCCTTAGTATACCTAAGTCCAAGATTAAGAGTGCCTTTTATGTACTTTATTATAAGTTTTACACTCAATAAATGGCTCTCTTTAGGGTTATTCTGGTAACGAGCACACAGACATACAGCATACATTATTTCTGGTCGCGAGGCAGTTAGATAGAGTAGGCTACCAATCATACTACGATACAGTGTGGAATCAACTGACTTTCCATTTTCATCTTTGCTTAATTTAACAGTAGTACTCATAGGCATTTTGGCAACTTTAGCATTCTCTAAACCAAATTTCTTAACAAGATCTAAGGCATACTTGGTTTGAGAGACAAATAGACCATCAGAATTCTGCTTCACTTGAAATCCTAAGAAAAGTTGTAGCTCCCCCATAAGGGACATGTGAAACTCCTTATGCATAATAGCAGAAAAAGATTTAACTTCAGATGTTGAAGTAGACCCAAAAATGATGTCGTCTACATATACTTGGGCTATAATAATGTTTTTGTCAAAATGTTTGACAAAGAGAGTTTGGTCATTTCCTCCTCTCTTAAAACCCTTATCCAACAAAAAGTTGGAAAGGCGTTCATACCAAGCTCGAGGAGCTTGTTTTAAGCCATACAAAGCCTTTTTTAGACGAAAGACATGATCAGGGTATTTAGGGTCAATGAACCCTTTGGGTTGTTCTACATACGTTTCTTCGGACAGAATTCCATTGAGGAAGGCAGACTTGACATCCATTTGATAAAGTGTAAATTTTAAGTGACACGCTATGGCGAAAAGAAGTTGAACAGATTCAAGACGAGTGACAGGGGCAAAAGTCTCGCTAAAATCTATTCCTTCTATTTGTGAGTAACCTTGAGCAACTAGTCTAGCTTTGTTTCTAAGGATTACCCCATTTTCATCAGATTTGTTCTTAAAAATCCAACGTGTCCCAATAACATTTTTGTTTTGAGGCCGCGGTACAAGATACCAGACATCGTGAATGACAAATTGTAAAAGTTCTTCCTGCATAGCAGAAATCCAGTGTGTGTCATTCAATGCTTCATTAACATTTTTCGGTTCCACAAGGGAGATGAAACATGCATAATTAGCATAATTTCTTAACTGGGATCTAGTACGAACTGGCTCATTAGGATTACCGACCACGTTGTCAATGGGATGATCTTTAGAGACCCAGCCAGGTACTTCTGGACTCTCAATAGGTAATGAGTCATCTATTTCTGGTGAATCAGTTTTGAAATCATTTTCAGATTCAACCACAATAGGTGATTCAGATATCTTATTTTCGACAATAGTGTCGCTTACAATTACATTTATCGATTCCATAAGGGCCTTAGTACGCAGATTGTATATACGATAAGCACGACTGTTTGGGGAGTATCCTAAGAAGATGGATTTATCACCACGAGTCTCGAATTTAGACAGATGTTCTCTATCTTTACAGACATAACACTGACTTCCGAAAGTTCTTAGATATTTCAGATTAGGCTTCTTATCGTACCACAACTCATAAGGGGTTTGTTTAGAGTTTTTCCTAAGATAAACCCTATTAATGATATGACATGCAGTTCTAATAGATTCTACCCAAAAGTATTTAGGTAGAGATTTAGCATGCAACATGACACGTGCCATCTCTTGAAGAGTTCGATTTTTCCTTTCAGCAATACCATTCTGCTGAGGAGTCTTAGGGGCACTGAATTCGTGTTTGTAACCGTTGTAGTCACAATATTCAACTATTCCTGTGTCTATGAACTCTCCCCCTCTATCGCTACGAATGCGATTGACTTGTGTGTCCTTCTCATTTTCAATTCTTAGTAAAATTTTCAAAAAATTCTGAAACGTGTCAGATTTTTGTTTCAAGAAGGCAACCCAAGTGAATCGTGTGAAATCATCAACCATGACAAGGATATAACTGTGTCCACAAAGACTAACAGTTCTAGAGGGACCAATAAGGTCCATATGGATGAGATCTAGAGGTCTAGA
Organism: Sambucus nigra; assembly: GCA_949130495.1. Taxonomy (NCBI): domain Eukaryota; kingdom Viridiplantae; phylum Streptophyta; class Magnoliopsida; order Dipsacales; family Adoxaceae; genus Sambucus; species Sambucus nigra. Next base: position 790,758,877 of record OX422208.1, on the reverse strand, counting down.
GGTGAATGTCTTTAACCTTTTTATGCGAAGTCTTAACTATTTTTCCTTCCTGGCAATGACCACAGAAAACACTTAAAATAGGTTTAATTTTAGGAATTCCTCTAACAATCTCTTGACTAGACAATCTACCAAGGATATCATAACTTAAGTGACCCATACGATTATGCCAGATTTCATTGTCATCCATTCTGACAATGTTACAGGTTTCAGAACCAGTCTTGACAGTATAACAATTGTCAGGTGTTCTAAATCCGGTAATAATGCATTTACCTTTATCATTTAGAATTTTACAATTGTTCTTTGAAAATGTAACTGTATGGTCAGAGTCACAAAATTGTGATATACTTAGGAGGTTGGCTTTAAGGCCTTTAACTAAAAGTACATTTTCGAGAGTAGGTATTCCCTCTTCTTTTAAGGTTCCCTTACCTATGATCTGGGATGAAACTCCGTCACCAAAAACTACTTTGCCTCCAGCAAATTTGGTTTTGTTTAAAAGTTTTGTTTCATCTCCTGTCATATGTTTGGAACATCCTGAATCTAAGTACCAACCAGATGAAGTGTGTTCAACTTTTAAGGCAGTGATAACAATGTTACACTTCATTTGGGGTAAAAGATCATCTTTTCTAACCCAAATAGCTCTAGTTTTAATTTTGCGCAAGTTTGCCCTCATTTGATAAAATTTTCGAGAAACAGCTTTTTGTCGGAAAACATTTGGGGCAACAACCTGATTATTGTGAAAAATTTGAGCTTTTGGTTTAGGAAAGTTTCTGGGAGCCTTTCTCTTAAATGAACTCTTAGTTTTGGTCTTTCTATTTCTGTAGTTAGAGTTCTTATCAGGTTGTCTTGGAAGGACATAATGGTTACGATTTTGCCTAGAATAGTTAAAGTTCTTGTAGACAGAAGAGTTGTACACAGGGGTGTTTAGACGCCTAGCATAACAACCTTCAAAGGAATGACCATAAATGTCACAGTAGGAGCAATATTGATTGCTCGAGGGATGAACTTCCTTAGGAAAACTTCTAAAGATGGGTTTAACAGCATTCTGTTCAGAAGTCCTATTCCTAGGAGGTATGGTCTTATAGGTAGAATCAGCCTTTCTGATCAAAGGACAGACGTATTTAGTCTTAAGTGCAGTGTCAGCCTTAGAATTACTAGACTCTCCAATGTCTTTCTGTTGTTGCTTTTGATCAAATTCCTCTTTAATAAAATGAAAGTCTGGACATGTTTCAATTGGTATTTTGCCCCCAAACACAAACTTAATAGGTTCAAGATTTGTAGTTTGTGGTTTGTTCTTAGGGCAAAATCCAATACCGGTTCTATCATCAGAATTGGTCTTGGAGTCAACAACAAAGTCAGTAAAACAATTTGAATTGTTTTCAAACTTAGAAATTTTTTTGAAAACAGTAGCTGTCTTTGTTTTTGCTTCCTCCAGTTCTAATAATGTTCCCTTGTATTTCATTTCCACGGTTTCATTAGTTTTAGTCAACTCTTTTAATTTTTGATCAAAAGTTTCAATTTCAGATTGATGAGTCAGACACTAGTTAGTGTACTCTTCAGCATTCAGCTTCACAATAAGACTTAGATCATCTAATTTCTTAGTCAGGTCTCTAACAGTCTTCTCCAGTCTAGTGCCCTTTTTAAGAGTTTTAGCATACAAAGTATGGATATAAGGGAGGTCATCTGTGTCTGAGTCGCTAAGTGAAGTGTGTGTAGTGACCCCTAACGATTCAGTTTTAGTACTCACGCACCCATTTACATCGTCGTTATCGAGATCACTTTGACTCACACACACGGAACTAGAACTAGCAACATTTTCAGATAATAAAGCATCTAGGCCAGTCAAAGCAATATTCACACAAGCAGGAGTAGGAGCATCATTATCACACACAGGTATATCATCATTATAAATGATGTTAGCATAAAAGGACATGAAAGGGTCAAGTACATTTGATGACTCAAGTTCCTCTTCATCAGAGTCACTTGAATCATTCCAAGTTTTACAGACACTGGCTCTATTGTGTGTGTTGGCTTTATTCAGATTAACTCTGCAATCATGAGCAATGTGACCTAGTTTCCCACATCTAAAACATTCAATCTTTTTAAGGTCTCTGGTGGGTCTGGAGTTGTTGTCCTTAGGATGTTTGTCAAGACCTCTCTCATGAGGTTTTGGATTAGACAGAGTAGGATAATTAGGCTTGCCTTGTTTAGTTGCCTGTTTGTTTCTAAATTTAACAATTTTCTTAAATTGTTTAGACATTAAGGCAATCTGATTATCTAGTTTGTCTATATCACACTCCTCATCAGAGTCAGAGTTGATCAAATTAGTCTCAAGTTTAGATATCTTAGAGGCAAAACTTAAGTTAGAGTTGGGCTGTTTTCTTTGTGAATGATTTAATTTTTTCTTAAGTCTAATTCCATTTCCACAGTCCTAAGTTTGGTACTGAGTAACTCAGGGGTAAGGTTTTGATCACTCATTTCCTCAATATCATACCTCTTGCTGTCAAACTTTTGTGGTAATGATCTTAGAATTTTAGAGACAATTTCATTCCTATCATAAGTTATACCATTAGCATGCAACTTAGTAACTATATCAGTTAAGTTCATGTAAAAGTCATCAAAAGACTCAGAGTCAGACATAATCAAAGAGTTGTACTGCTGGGTAAGCATTTGAGTTTTAGCAGCTTTAACTCTTGAGTCTCCTTCATGGGCAGTGATTAATGTGTCCCAAGCTTCCTTAGAAGTGGCACAAGATGAGATTCTCTTGAACTCATACTCATTAATAGACATAAAAATGGCATTCTTGCCTTTATTGTTATTTCGAGAAATGGTTTTCTCTTCTTGGGTAAACTCACTTAAGATTTTCTTTACCCTCTCATCACTTCCTTCAGTGGCTAGTTTAGTAGGATAAGTGTATCCATTTTCAATAATGTCCCAGACATCATCTCCTAAAGTCCCTTGGATGAAGGCAACCATTCTTACTTTCCAGTAAGCAAAGTTGTTTCCATCAAAGAGTGGAGGTCTGGACAGATTACCAAACCTTTCATTCTTCTCGTCCATAGTTAGGTTTTTCAGAAAACGATTTCAGAAACACAAGATCTTTTTGAAATAAAAGTTAACAGGGCTCTGATACCAATTGAAAAACGTTGCTAATGCCGTTTAATACAAGATTAAACTATATAAGCAACTCCGAGATGTTTGTTGAAGAAACCCTTTTCTTTTGAAAATAAAAATTATAAACAACAAGATGTGTTTACAAAAAACTTATGTACGAGAGTAATCAAGACTTTGTAATCAGTTTTTAAAACTAATACAGTTTCAAAAATTCAGCACACTATAGAATGAGATGAGTAGATGAAGATAATAAAAAACACACAGTTTTTAACGTGGTAAAACCTCTCCCAACAGAGGAAACATCCACGGTGACTTCTAAGTCACAAAAGCAAAAAATCCACTAACAACAAATAATAGTTACAAACAATCCAACATATATGCACACAAATCAACCTATTCTAAGTTTAGGAATATACCCCACTTAGTGTCCTTCTAACTTCTCATAGATCTGATTGTTGATGATGTTCTTCCAGTTTGATAACTTCCTTTGCTTTAGCTTCCTTATGTCGACTCAATGATCTTTGATCTTATTCACAACACTTCCAGTGTAGTAGTGTGTTAAGTGTTTGTGAAGTGATTCCTATCAACATGCATGAACTCACACACACTTAGTTTTACAGATAGTCCTAGAAAATTACATATAAAGACTATATGCTATGATTTTGTTTTCTTTCTTTCTTACAGAACTAAAAACCTTTTTGACATTTAATATAACCCAGATTCCACGGATATCTCGCTTCTAAATCGGTCAAGATCTTAATCAATCTCGGTTTTAAAAATAATTTTGAGATTGAAAATCTCCAAGTGTGAATCCAACTAGGTCAAGGTTAAGTTTCGTAAGAATAGAAACCATAAAACATTTTTAAAACTAAATCAGTAAAGATTTTCTTAAATCAAGAAAGAAATATGCAGATCTAGTGAAATGTAACATGAAGAGTGTAGATCTATAGTTCCTATGAAAGAGAAATGCAGATCTTCACACGAATGTTTAAGTTGTAAACAAGATCATAGACAAAGAGGTTACAGCTTCAATATGAACAAACCACTCTTTCTCTCAAACACTCAATGTTGTGTTTGGGGTGTTATTAAAACGAAGGTTTGATTCAGAGTTTGAAGTGTTTAGGGTTAGGGTTAGGGTTTGGCTAACACAGTTTCTTTTCTCTCTCTTCTCTCTTTTCTTTTCTCTCTTCTCTCTCACTTCTCTCTTCTCTCTATTTTTTCTCTCAGAAATGACGAATGCCCAAAAGTCTTGAAAGGCTGAGAAGTGGAGGGTTTATATAGGAGTGAGGGAAGATTCTGGTACGACGAAGGCAATCAAGGGCTGAGATCAAGTCTTTCTAACTTTGACTTGATCCAAGGGTTATGAAATAGCGGTGGTTAAGATGATTGTGATTGGTTCATAGAGATAGCACAAGGATTGATTAAAAACACATGCAGACCATCGATAAGTTTTGATCCAATGATCAGCAATGCACCATCCAACCCTCTCACATAACAAACACAAACAGATACATCAGGCAAGTGACAAGTGTTGGCTTGTGAGTGGCTCACAAACGCGCGTCAAACTTAATTACAGGCAGCACCCTGAAGTCTCTAGCGCATTTACATTCTACCCAAACAAACATTCCATTGAAAAATGAAGTTTACAAAATAGCAAATTAACCCCACAAATTTTATAATCACATTTTAATTAATGAAAACATTATTTAAAACATGTTTAAAAATTCCCAAAAAATTATTAAAACAACATTTTAAGGGGAATTTAACACACACTCAATTTAAGCAATATATACACATGTATGCACTTCTAATTGTGTGTAGTGTGATTCAATTTATACCTTCTTGGACCATTGAAGAGGATTAGAGAGGTAAATTCTGAGGCTCTTTGGATTCTAGGTTAGACAACCAATTTTGTCACTATTTCCAAAGTAGTTGAGCACTTATACAATATAGACTTAAGCAAGTCAAAGGTATAAGGTGCTTCATTAAGCCCTGGTGGCTATGTAAGTGTTGATGACTTTTGGTTTTCTTTTCTTCTTGGTGATGTTTCCTTCCCTTTGACAAGATTTTTTCTTTTTGTCTGGACAAACTGATAACTCTATGTCTATTTTATGTCCTCGAGGGATGACGGGGTTTAAGGATATTTGGGATCATCTTCCGTTGGTGGTGCGTTAGGTGGTGTCATCAGTTGGTTATAGGAAACTGGCGTCTGCCCCGGATGAGATGCCTCATTCGACGGTTGTTCTTTGTGCTCCGGGGAAATGTGGTGAGACACCACCCACACCATGCATTTTGAATTTAGGGTGATAACGGTGACTCCCATAGATGTACAGCAGTTGCTGGGGCTGGATTTTGATGGAGTACAAATAGAGGCGGATAGGACCTTAAGGGCAAATCCATCAACGGTGACAACAGCGTTGGTTGACGTGGAGAGGGTAGTCTTTGGGGACTCTCTTAGTTTATCTCTTTTGATGGAGTTATTACTGAGCCGGATGATTGATGAGGAGGACATGTGGCAGGTGCGACAGATGGACCGTTTGTTTATTCCACTGGTACTGGTAGGTTTCTTAGGGGTGATAAGTGGAGACATCGTCCAATTGTGTTTTTTGCCATTTCTGAGGGTGTTTTCGAACATCCCTCTTTATGACTGGGGGAGCCCGACTTTGGCGACCCTCTATTCTTTTCTTAATGCGTTCAGTTATGGCTGTCGGCAAACGTTTACTGGATCCACATATCTTCTTGAGGTATTCTTTATTTTGCGCATTTTTCTTTATGCATTCGCATTTTCCTTTATGGATCTTATCCTTGATTATTAATGACTGACCTTTTATCCTTTACAGATGTGGTTCTATGAGGTGATTCGGTTTAGCACCCTGCTAATAGCTTTGAAGGATGAGTTTGATGGGGACTTTTGTCGGATGTACCGATGGTGAAAGTCCAATCGTCAGTCGAGGAAGTCTCCATCCTTGGAGGCGATGCATCAGATATTGAATGGCCTAATGAGCGAGCGAGTAAATTCCTCTTTCTTTTTTGAGACCATTTTTCCTTTATGATCTTTTTTGATATTGATATTTATCCGCCGGGGAATTTCAGGTGACCTTCTATCCCTAGGGGATGGCCATCAAGCTTATGGGGTTGATTTGGGATAATGCACAGATGGGGCATCAGCTATTCCTAGTATCTTTGGGAGAGAGTAGTCTAATAGATCGTGGAGGAGGAGGTGATGGTGCCACATGTGTGCCCCCTATATTCATGAGGCTCGAGCGAGAGATGTTTAAGGATGCGCAGGTAGTGACGATGATGGGAGGGCCTTACTCATCATAGACTGACACGGTGGTGACATATGATTATTTGGACTTCGTGTCAAGTTTGTTGATGCCGCCCAACATATATGTTATGGTGCTTCTCCCTCATACGGGTTCAATTCGACCAGTGGGATCTTCCCATAGCGCAGGTGGTGCGTCGACCTCGATAGCGTCGACGACCTCAGAGGTTCCCTTTATACCATTAGATCCTCCTTCTTACAACATCTGATGGGCTGACAGGGGGTTAGTGCATATGCTTCACTATCCCAATGCGTTGGATTTCGAGGAGATGGGCTTAACAAAGGAGGTTCTCCAACCAACCGTATACTTTCTATCTTACCTTTTGATTCTTTGATTTCTTTCTTTGCTTTAGACTGGAGGATTATTCTTTTTTTTATTTCTCTTACAACAAATCCAGGTGTTGACCACTTGGCTGAAGGATATCCCAGATTGTATAACATCGGTAACTACCCACATTCGGGATGCGATTCCGCTTCCTTCTTTCTTAGTGTCGTCTGCCTCGTTCGAGGAAAGGTCTGGCTCGGGGAGTGGAGGTACGTCGTCTCACCGTCGGGGGGAATAGAGCATGTCGTAGGGAAGGACGCTCTTAGAGAGATAATGATAGAGAAAAGAGAGAAATAGAGAGAGATTATAGGTGAAGGTGAGTGTGGCCATACCGATCCAAGAGTGCGTGCCCTCCTCGTCTCCCTTTTTGCCCTTCCCTTTTTAATGGGGTGGATTAAAAAGGTCTCGCCTCCCACTCAGGAACTCTTCGATCATCGTCGGTGTGGGGTAAATGTAAAGAGATGGAGTCACCAACCTATTTTGCATAAAAAAAGGCGAAATAACATGTCGTCGCCTCGAGAGAATGGCATTAAAGATAAATTGATGCATACAAAACCAATAGTTCGGAGGGTTCGGGGGTTAAGTTACGGAATGGGAAGGTGTCCATCCCTCCCTTTCAGTCTCTCATGGGCTTGTGTTGTTATTTTCCTTTATTTCTCCATGAAATGTGTGTGTGTGTATATATAATGGAGATCGAAATCCTTCAACTCATACCATAGAAAGGATAGAGTGAGGTCATCCGTAGGAATGTTCCCAAGATAATATATATAAAAAAATATGATTTATGCGCCTATCACGATATTGATCATTATGGAGAAATGACAATATACGTTGGATAAAACACTAACAAAGAATTACAAATATAATATATATGATAATGTAAGAATATGATAAATGTAGAAATAAGGATTTTAGGAAAATTAGGAAACTGAAAAGTTGGAAAATTGAACTCGAGCCTCGAGTTTTAATTCGAAAAGTCTATAAAGGCATCAACGTCCACGTAGTTAGCATGCAGCATAAGGATGGAGTTTATCCCATAGATTCGAACGAGATTTTACTATAGTTGTGTGTGTAGAAAAAAAGTGTTTTAGTTTTGGAAAAGTGTAATGGATGATCCCGTTATGAATCTATAGGTGTAACCCTTTTTTTTTGGTTTTGATTTTGATTTTTTTATAGAAAAGAAAGTATGTGTTATATACTAATAAAAATGTAGATATTAATAGGTATGAACTAAAGTAAAACTAGATTATGAATCTAATGTAATTAATGCAGAAATAAGAATTTTTTAAAGAGAGAGGGAAGGATTTGGACCTTCTTTGGAGAATTTGGAGCTTGAGCTTGATTTTGGATGAAATCCATAGAATCCTTATATTAATGTTGAATGAGAGTTTGCCAAAGTGAATATGAAAAGGATGGGAATGTAAGCTTGAATGAAATTTCACATAAGGAAAATTCATTGATTTCGAGAGACTATTGTTGAGATCAGTCATGCTGATGGATATGAGGTGTAGGTGTGCTTAGGAGTGAGGTCATTCCCTCCTTTTATAGGGTCAGGGGAATGATGATCGACATAGACCTAGTCCTTCCAATCAACAGGTGACCCTAAGCAGACTGCCGATAGGTAGGGAAATGGTCCTGTCGATTGGTAGTCTCGTGTATATTTTCTTAAAAAAATGGTCGTAGAACATAATCCGTTGATCCAAATTGTGCACAGGGCATATCATTAGAAAGTTAATTTAGAGACCTTCAAGAGTCCTTAGGATCTCTCTTAGGTCCGGGAGTTGACTTTGGGTCAAATATGGCTTGAAAGTGCATGTTAGTCTTTTGGACGGGAGATCGTCGGATGGAAACTGATCGTTTGTCCGTATCGTAAGTTAGAATTTTACACGGAGTAAATGGTTAGGAGATGTAATTCTACATTCTAAAGAATTTCTCATGGTTCAGAAAGCTGACCTCGATTAACCGGGGTCCGGAAGTGCCCGGTGACCTATCAGAGTAAAATGGATCGTTCATCCATACCGTAAGTCAAAATCGTGCATGGGGTGGACCGTTGGAAAGGGTATTTAGTGACCTTCGAAGATTCATTTAGTCTAATTTGAGCTGAAGAGTTTACTTTGGTCAAATAGACCCCAAGAGTACCTGGGGGCCTCCGGATCAGTTTTTGGAGGAAAATGAATCGCTCATCCAAATAGTTATGCCATTTTTCACACGGGGTATACCGTTGGAAAGGGGTTTCAGTTCCCTTAGAAGATTCAAAGATCTTTCACACTGACGATGAGGTGGATTGGGGTCAAATCAGGGCTTGGGAGTTCCCGTGGTCTCTAGATTGATTTTTAGTAAAATGGTTAGTTCATTTGAACCGTTATGACTATTCACGTACGAGGTGGATAGTTGGAAAGGGGATTCGAGCCCTTCAGAGATTCAATGAGCTTTCGCTCTCATGACAAAGTTAACCAGAGTCGAACAATGCTCGGGAGCACCCAATGGCCTCTAAGTTGGTACTCGAAGTATGACCTAGTGTCTGTAGTGAAAAGAGGAGGTACTAAGGACCTATGGAAAGGCTTAGGGGGTCCTAGAATATGGTGTCTACATAGCCCCTCAACGGGTGAGCTTGAAATAAGTGAATGCTGTCAAATAGACATCACGTGATGTTTTTAAAGGGATTTCGATTCTGAGGACCAAAGGGATGAGGCTAACCAATTTAGATGGTCGAGGCCGGTTCTGAGGACCTAAGGAAATCCTAGGAATGCTTAGATTCTATGAGTTGGGGTCAATTCTAAGGACCAAAGGGGGGAGGGGAGCGACCGATTCTGGGGGCTACGGTTAATTCTGAGGACCTTAAGTGTGAGATGACCAATTCTGAGGGTCGAAACCAATTATGCGGGCTTAAGTTGAGATGATCGATTATGAGGGTCGAAGACAAATATGCAGGATTGAGTTAAGATGACCAATTCTTAGGGTCGAAGCCAATTTGACGGGCTTGAGTTGAGATGACCAATTTTGAGGGTCGAAGCCAACTATAAAGGCTTAAGTGAGATGACTAATTTTGAGGGTCGAGCCAATTATGCAGGCTTAAGTGATAGGTGACCAATTATGAGGGTCGAAGACAATTCTTAGGGCTTAAGTGATATGACCAATTCTACGGGCTTTAAGTAGATATGACCAATATGTAGGTCGAAGACAATTCTGAGGGCTTAAGAAATATATGACCAATTCTGCGGTTCGAAGACAATTCTGAGGCCTTAGGTGATAAATGACCAATTCTGAGGATCGAAGCCAATTCTATGGGCTTTAAGTAGAGATGAGCAATTCTAAGGGTCAAAGCCAATCTGAGGGCTTAAGTGATATAACCAATTATGCAGGTCGAAGCCAATTCTGAGGGCTTAAGTGCTCTTGGGAGACTCTAGTGGGGATATTTGCATATGCGGTTTCACATCTGATTCTATGTTTTGGGTTTTGATGCGGATTGGTTTTTCTTAGATGGGAAACTTTGATTGGAGATATTAATTGGTTTTGGGTATTCCACTGGGGAGGTGAGAGTTCTGCTGGGTAAATGAGTGTGTCAAAAATGTTTTTCTTGGTAAAAAAGGTTCTCAAATTCATTTGGAAATCTTAGGAAGTTTCTAGGGATTTGTCAGGGTTTTCTGCCATTATCTTGGGAATTTTTTTACAAAATTTCAGAGAGGGTGCCGATCGGCATGGCGTGAGAGGTGTCCGTCAGTAGTGGCATGGTATTTTGGGGTACCTCGAGCAGGTGGAAGGACAGTGCCAATCGATGGGTGGTAGGGGACTGCCGATTGACATGCCCCTTAGCCTCTTATAAAAAGGGGGCGGGTTCTCCTCATTTATACAACTTTTTGTCTTAATTTCTTCTGTAATTACCTTCTACGAACTGTTATAACGTTCCAAACCAAAATATGACTAATTTTGTAAGCAACATGACACACAGGGCGTGGCTGAATATTGATGATTAAGAGAACTTGGAATGAAGGGCTAGGGTGCCTCTTGTACTGGGCACTGAAAATTATTTTGACTCATTCGAGCTAGTGGCGGATTAGCAGACCCTCCTCCATGAGCCAACGCATCATCGCTCTTCTAGGGTGGTGAACCCTGGAGATTATGTAAGTACTAATGACCTTTGGTTTTCTTTTCTTCTTTCTTGGTGATGTTTCCTTGATTTCTTGAATTTCGAAAAGGGTTTTCCTTTTGTTTTGATAGACTGATGTCTCTATGTCGACCCTGCGTGTTCGAGGGATGACGGGGTTTAGGGATGCTTGGGAGAACCTATCGTCAGTGGTTCTCTGGGTGGTGTCATCATCCAGGTTTGGGAGACTGGAGTCTGCGCTGGACGAGACCCCTCATTCTACAGCTATTCTTTGTGCTTTGGGGGAGAGATGGTGGGACACTACCCATACTATGCATTTTGGTTTTAGGAGATGACAGTGACTCCCATAGATGTACAATAGCTATTGGAGTTTGATTGTGATGGGGTGAAGATTGAGGTGGATAGGACTTTGAGGGTGACACCAACGGTGGTGATGACGGCGTTGGGTGACGTGGAGAGGATAGTCTCTGGGGACTCTCTTCGTTTGTCTTCTTTGAGGGAGTTGTTGTTGGGTCGGGTGATTGATGAGGAGGATGGGATGCAGGTGCGATAAACGATCCATTTGTTTATTTTGATGGTGTTGGGGGGTTTCTTGGTGGCGTCGAGCAGCGACATCGTCCACTTATGGGTTTTGCTATATTTGAGGTTGTTTTCGAACATCCCTTTTTATGATTGGAGGAGCCTGACTTTGGCGACCCTTTATTCTTATCTTGACGTGTTCAGCCGATGCTACTAGAAAACTTTTACTGGATCCACGTATCTTCTTGGGGTAATCTTTAATCTTCTCACTTTCCATTATGCATTCACAGTTTCCTTTATGCATCTTATTTATTGATTTCTTGCTGACTGTCTTTGTCCTTTGCAAATGTGGTTCTATGAGGCGATTGGGTTCAACACCCAATTAATTTCTTTGAAGGATGAGTTTGTTAGGGACTTCTGCCAGATGTACCGGTGGCGTAAGTCTAACTGGCAGTCGAGGAAGTCTCTCTCTTTGAAGGCGGTGCGTCAGGTTTTGAACGGCCTAACGAGTGAGAGGGTAAATGTTTCTTCCTCTTTTGACCACTTTCTACTTGATGATATTTTTCAATTATTAATCTTGATCTGCTAGGGATTTTGTAGGTGACCTTCTAACCCTGGGGGATAGCTGTCCAACATACGGGGGAGATTGGGGGGAACACGTAGATGTAGTGTTTCTTGGCGCATAAGTTTGGCTACTCAAAGTATCTTAGGGAGAGAGTAGTTTGACTGATTATAAATGAGGAGGTGGCAGTGCCACCTGTGTGGCCCTCGATATACATGAGGCGAGTGCGGGAGATGGCATATGATGCGCGAGCAGAGGCGATGATAGGCGAGCCTTTCTTGTTATATACCAACATGATGATGATGTATGATCATATGGACTTTGTGTCGAGCTGTTTGATTCCTCCTAACATATATGACATGATGTCTTTCCCCCATACAGGTTCGAGTCGACCAGTGGTATCTTCCCATAGTGTAGGTGGTGTGTTGACATCTGCAGCAACGATGACCTCGAAGGTTCATTTTGTGAGGTTGGCCTATCTTACTTGTAACATTTGGAGGGCTGACGGAGGGTCGGTGCCGATGATACACCGTCCTAATATGATGGATCTGGAGGAGCTGGGATTGGCAGAGGAGGTTCTCCTGCCTGCGATATACTCCTCATCTATTTGTCTTTTGATTCTCTAATTTCTTCTTTGCTTCAGACTAATAGACTTTGCTTTTTATATTTTCTTGTAGCAAATCCGGATGTCGACCACTTGGCTGAAGGATGTCTAAGATTGGATAGCTTCGGCGACTTCCCACATTCAGGATATGATCCCAGTGCCTTCTTGCTTGGTGCCTTCTGCCTCTTTCGAGGAAGGATGTGTCTCGGGGAGTGGAGGTACGTCATCTTATCATCGGGGGGAGACAACATCGTAGGGAAGGAGGTTCCTAGAGAGAGAGAGAGAGAGGGGGAGAGAAGAGAGAAAGAGAATGTGATAGAGATATAGAGAGTTTATTTGTAGGTGAAGTAAAGAGAGATAAAAATGTGGATTCGGGCTGAGTGCCGTTGTATTTTCTTATTTTCCTACAAAGTCAGTGTAACACATCAAATATCTATGCAATAAAAATGAACTTTTTGGTAAATTTTTGTCTTGGTGACTTAATGCACATGATTTTTTTACTTTATTGCTGAGATCGTAAAAAGATTTAAAAATGACTTGAGAGAGTTTATTTTAAAACAAGATAAAAGCATAAGGAAATTTGGAATTCCATTAGAATAAAATGTATTTTTATTGAGTTGCTTGATTTTGACAAAAAAGTAAAAGGGGAAATTTTCCAAAATAGGGGGATGCCGATCGGCATAACCCTTGTCCTACCTATCGACATGTCAGTCCAGTCCAAACAATCCAAGGCTTTGATTGCACTTTATTTAATTAGTTGGTACTTGGTAGGACAAGTTTCCTCCATTTTCTTCAAGCTTCCTTCTCTTTAGTTGGTTTTTTTCAATTATAAATAAGGGACAAGAGTGGAGCATTTTCTTCACACCTTCATATTCCTTCTCTTCATCATTCTTCTTTCTTACTATCCCCTCGTTTTGTGATATGGATCTCCCTAGTAACGTTGAATTTTCTAACTACCTCGAGACCTTGGAGGTGATGTGTTCTTACAATATCGATCACGATGCTTTCCACATGCGTCGAGTCTTTTTATGGCGTAACCGGACCATAGAATGGAACATGATGATGTCAGTGGTGGATTTCTGGTATCCCGAAGACCATGTCTTTCACTTCAGGTTGGACAAAATCAATTCAACCTATGAGGAGTTCTCTGATGTTGGGGACAAATCCCAGTGTTGTTGTAGCTATTCCTGAATTTTCCCATTCCCCTAGGGAGATGTTAGTGAGACTTCTTCATATCTTGCCCTCAACAGCTAGATCACAGGTTATGATAAGAATGATCTCTCTTCCCGATGTGCTACATTATGTATATTTGCAGGATTTTGGTGATGCTGGCTATGCTGGAGCCATCATTCTGGGCCTGGATTCAAAACGGCTTTTAGTGATTGGGGAACTATTAGTGTACCCACAACTTCCAGCCATTTCTTTATGGATTTCGTACCATCTCAATCCTGTGGCAGTGATATTGGTGGAGACACGGAACGATCCGAAAGGCCGTTACGACTTTCTGAGGGGTAGCCCTGTAATGTTGTTCATGTGGATATCAGAGAGATTTCGCATGGGGATCCCACCTGAGTATCCTTTATCGGCTGTACCACACTTCTTTTAATGCTATTTTATCAGTGTAGGTTGGTCATCGAGAACTGGTAGAACTAGTTTATGGAGTATGGGGATCGAGGCTTGCATTGGTCGGTGCCTTGGTGGGAGGAGCTGCTGCCCATTCTGGAACTGGGTGAATACTGGTATGTTCAGTTGTTTGGCCTCAGACAAACCTCTCTCTACTTTCCATGGCGTCTCTTATGGAAATTTGGCTGAGAAAAAATTATGCCACCTTGGACACTGGATTTCTTTCATGTGGAGGATTTCATAGAACGTTTGTGCATGCGACTGGGCTCTCTGTGGGACAATCGCCGACCATCGAATCGTCTTTCCCAATCTGTTGGAAGAGTCTGGCATATTTTTGGGGATTACATGAAGTGGTTATATAGGAGAGTAGTTGCGAAGATGTTGACCGTGGAAATCGGACAAATGTGGTTTTCCATATCTAACACCATAGAGGGAGGCATTGCAGTTTTCCCCAGGCTGGTCCAGGCTTATCGTGCTAAGGAGCGTCAGCGTCATTCCATTCAGGTGCGGGAAGTTTAGGGACCACAGGATGTTGATGATGATGGGGTTGGTTCCTTTAAAAGCTACGGGTAGGATCCGTAGGGAATTTATTTTGTGAAGCTTTTGTATGGTGTTTGGTTTTATGGGAAGGATTGTTTTAGGTGTAGCTGGGTTGGGCAAGGAATATGTTTGACTCCCTAAGCCGTTGTAATTGTACTGTAACTGCCTAAGAATGGAATAAATTTTTTTTTGATCATATAGTTGTGCCTCTTGATAAATTTTCTTTTGAATTATCCATACCAATTGCTAAGTCATACATAATCCTTTTGTTCATATATATGTTAAAATGAACTGTTTCTTCTCGAAGATAAGAAAAGAATAGTATTTTATGAAAGAGAAGGGGGTCGTGCTCATGTAAAGCGTATGATCTGCCTAATTACCTCTGAGGATTTTTTTTGAAAAGTTTCATTTTTGAAAGAGATTTCATAGAGGATCAGGCCCCACATAGTTTTGAGTAGAGGGAAATGAAGATTTTTTTAGAATAAAAGGGAGATGAGAAGAATCATAACACGTCGAGATTTTGAACTAGGGGTAAAACTTCTTGAGACGGTCCAGGTTGACTGGATGAGCCATCTCTTCTCCCTCAAGGTCGGTGAGTATAGCGGTGCCACCTAATAAAATCTTCTTCACAATGTAGAGGCCGCTCGAGTTAGGCTTGAATTTCCCTCTGGAGGTCCCAGATGGGCTCTACTATTTTTTTAAGGTTTAAGTATCCTTCTCGAACACTGTGGTCCTTGACTATCTTATTGAATGAATCTCCATCAAGAACTCTCTTGTGTATGATATATAGCTTTTAGCCTCCTTTCGTCTAAAAGTGACAGCTCATCAGGACAGCTCTGATGCCAGTATTCTTTGTCAACTTTGCTTTTAAGCATGACGCACAATGAAGGGATTTCCATCTCCATGGGTAGGATTGCTTCCATACTGTATATTAAAGAGTAAGGGGTGGCCCCCAGTAGAGGTTTTAACTAAAGTACAGTATCCCCATAGGGTGTAAGGGATTCGATCGACCCAATCTCAATAACTCTCGATCATCTTGCTGATGATGACTTTGAGGTTCTTATTGGTGGCTTCAACTACTCCATTGGTTTGAGGTCGGTAGGGGAAGATTTATGTCTCTAAATCCCATACTCGTTGACTACTTATGTGACTTCTGCCTGGAAATGAAACCCGTTGTCTAATACTAGCTTGTACAGGGCCCATATTGACATAAGATAGTTCTTCTGATAAATTTGGCCGCTTTCTTGGCATTCAGGACTTCGAATGACTCGAATTTGACCTATTTAGTGAAGTGGTAAATGGAAAATATGATGAATTCATGCTCATTAGAGGATTTGGGTGTAACTTTCCCTATGATGTCAATGCCATATGTGGAGAACGGATAGGGAGAAGTCGTGTTGTATAATTCTCGTGGATATTAGTGTTGGAGGTTGGAAAACTATTGGCATTTGCGATATCTCAAAATGTAGGCAGTGCGATCCTAAAGCATAGTAGTCCATCAGTAACCCCGTCGGATGATTTTCTTGGCGAGCATATATCCATTCATGTGGGGTCCACATTCCTCGCTGTGGATTTTCTGCATCATCTCTTCAATGTCAGCCCCCTACGATGTAATGCAAATGGGTTCCATCGAAGTTCCTTTTGAATAGTACTTTATCACAAACGATATACTGGGTAACCAGTCTATAATGGGTTGCTCAATCTTTCTTATCAAAGCCTTGTAGATACCTACCATACTTGAGGAGGCGCCAAATATCATAGTACCAGTAATCGGCTAGCTCAATATGGTAGCAGTGGGTTAGTTTATCTTGATTTTGGACTAGGAAGGGGGACATGGTTATTCCTTCGGGCATGTAAACCATGGAGGCTAAGGTTACAAGGGCATCGACTAGGTTGTTCTTTGCTCGGGGCAGGTAGTGGAAGGTAATATCTTGGAATTGAGAGGCTAGGTCTTCTAGGTGGGCATGGAAGGGTAAGAGTTTCTCATCCTTGACTTTCCATCTTTTGATTATTTAACCGATGATGAGGGTTAAATCCCCATATACATTTAGGTATTAAATTCTTTTCTTAAGGGAAACTTTAAGGCCTACCATGCATGCCTCGTATTCAGTCATGTTATTGGTACATGGAAAATCCATCTTGGCACCAATGGGAGTATAAGAGTCATTAGGGACAATTAGGATAATCCCAATGCCATACCCTTTCTTGTTGGTGGTGCCATCAAATAACATCTTCCATAAAAAGTCTTATTGGGAGGTACAAAGAATGTTCTCATTCAAACACTCAAAAATCTAGACATCGATTTCTTCCATAGAGTAGTCAGCGAGATAGTCAAAGATGGTTCTTCCTTTCATGGATTTCTGCGTGACATGTACAATATCGAATTCAGCTAGAAGCATCAACCAACGGGCCATTCAGCTGGACAAGGCTGGCTTTTCGAGCAAAGATTTGATGGGATTTATTCGGGATACAAGTTTGATGGGAAAGGCGAGCATGTAGTGCCATAATTTTTGGGTGACCAGATAAGGGCGACACACACTTTTTCCAAGGCTGTGCAATTAACTTCATACCTGAACAACTTGCGACTGGCATAGTAGATGGCCCTCTTTTTAAGGTATTCTTCAAGGTACAGGGCTAACAAATCCCCAGCTGCAGTATCGATTGCGGTTAGGTATAGGAGTAGGGGAAGACCAGCCTACGGAGGTATGAGTATCGGGGCTTGGTTTAGGTATTATTTTATTCGGTTAAAGGATTCTTGGTAAGCTTTGTTCCAAACTTTGGTTGAATCTTTTCGGAGGATTTTAAAGATGGGCTCAAAGATAGAAGTCAATTGGTTGATGAACCGGTTGATATACTGTGATTTTCCAAGGAATCCTCAGATTTCTTTCTCAGTTCAAGGTGGTGGCATCTCGAGTATGGCTTTTATCTTGGTTAAATCTTCTTCTATCCCTATCTTACTAACCATGAATCCCAAGAGCTTTCCTTTGGTAATGCCGAAGACATATTTTTGTGGGTTAATTCGCATCTGATATTTTCATAGTCGTTTAAAGAACTTTCGAAGAGCAAGAACGTGACCATATCTAGTCTTGGACTTGATAATCATATCATCCACATATAACTCGACTTCTTTGTGTACCATATCATGCAAGGTGGTTGTGGATACCCTCTGGTATGTTGCCCTTGCATTTTTTAGAACAAATGGCATGCCAGTATAGCAAAAGGTTCCCCAAGTGGTGTTCAATGTGGTTTTCTCTTGATGATCTGGATGCATCTTTATCTAGTTATACCTGAAAAACTCGTCAACGGACTTAAAAGGGTGACTAGACATGTTGTCCATAATCATGTCGATATTGGGTAGCGGGTAGTCATCCTTCGGAGAGGCTTTCTTCAAATCTCGGTAGTCAACACACATGTGAACCTTCCTTTATGATTTCGGCATGGGTACGATGTTAGCCAATCGTGTGAGATATTCGATCACACAAATGAAACCCACGTTTAATTGTTTGACTACTTCTTCCTTAACCTTGAGCGACGATTCAGTGCAGAGTTTTCACAGGTTCTGCTTGATAGGTTTGCATTATGGGAGAGTAGGAATCTCATGCTGAGCGATCTCGAGATCAATGTCAGGCATATCATCGCTGGACCATGCAAAGATATCCAAAAATTCCTTCAGTAATTCTTCGAGTTGCGTGCGCTTATGCTGATCAAGGGTGGTCCCTATCCTAATCTCGCACAATTGGGTACTAGATTTGAGATTAATAACAATAGTTTAATCTTCATTAACCTGAATGCGGTTATGTTGTTTGTTATTAACCATATTTATATCAGTTAATAATTGTTCATTTGCAAAATCATCATCATCAAGAGTTTGTTTGAATTAAGACAATTAATGTAAGGCACAATAAGATACTCAAAATCTTTATTTATTTCAATAAAAGGAAACACAACATTGAGAACCTCATTGATTGAGGTCTTGATTACATCATAATAGGGAGGAACAATATAAGAAGAAATGGGATAAACATTAGGGTTGGGTTGAGTTTTAACAGGTAGAACTAGTGTAGCTTGCCAGTTGAGGAGAGTTGCATCAGTTTTTTTGATCAAGCGGGATGGGTTCGATGATGTAGCCTCTGAGTGGATCATGCAGAGTGTCATCCCCAGTGTCTGCAAGTTAAATGAATCCTCTTAGTAACTTTCCTCAAAATATTCGGTATCGGCTATGGTCTTCTCAATGAGTGGTTGCACGTGATGATGGGAACTCTCACCCCATGAATAACTGTCTTGGAAAAAGATCTCCCTTCCAGGTTTCATTTTCTTGTCCACATGATCATACCACGGTTCAGGAAAGCCGTAGAACGGAAAACCTTGACCCTCACTGATGAATCTTCCATTAAAGGAATTTTTTGAGGCAGTCTTGATGCACTCTAGCCTTCTTTTCAGTCGAGGTTGGAAAATCATTCTGAGTTCTTCTACTATCGGTTGATAACCTAAACCACAAGGAGAAAAATATTTCTTCAACATAATGGGTTCGAGTATCCCTTTTTGTCTTTATCCCAGCCTCAGTCCGGGCATAAAGTGCATGTTTTAAAACATCTGTATTATGTTAACGTTGCCATGAGAGTTATACTCCGAACAAACCCTATCTTTGAAACAATCCCCTATTTGGAGTAGAAGTGGTTCGACTAAAAAACCTAACAGAAGCATATCGTTCGACCCATGTTGTATCACAAGTACTGGATTGCTAGTGCTTGCATTATAGACATTGTCATCATTGCCTAGGATGGTGATGACGTGCCCATTGGTGAAGAACTTCAGTTTATAATGAAAGGAAGAAGACACCCCCTTCATACTATAGAGCCATGGTCGTCCAAGTAACAGATTAAAACAAGCTGGGATGTTAATGACATGGAATTCAATAACAAGATTTATTGGGCCAACCTCTATTACAAGCTTTATGGATCCCATTACTTCTCGATGGGTATTATCGTAGGCACGTATAGCGGTAGAGGTTGGAGCAAGGTTGCTCACTTTCAGTCCAAAGCAATTGAGGGTTCTTAGCAGGCAGACATTAAAAGTTGGTCCATTATCGATAAGAGAGAGAACGACAGTCTTCCCCATGACTTCTCCAGAGATATTGAGAGCATAGTTGTGGTGTGGACCAATCTTAGGGATTTCTTCTTCATAAAAAGAGAGCATTCTTTTAGAGTTCAGGGATCCGACTAGGTTCACTACTTCTTCTGGCTTGGTAAAAGGAGGGATTGTCGGCCCTGTGAGTAGCTTTATCAAAGCATTTAATGTCTTCCTAGTATGTGCATCTAGGAAGACATAAAGAGTCCCCACAGGGTTATGTTAGCTTGGTTCTTCTTCAACTCATCAAGGATCTTGATTTCCTTGAGGGTCATTTCTGGTGTAGGAAGAATTTCAACGCATTTCCCTTCATCGCTTGCTGATGGAAGGTACGGGACTTAGTATTGCCTCCCTGGCCAGGTCATATGGTTCAGAAAAGAGGGGAAGAACATAACCCCATTTCCTCATCGATCTCGGGTTGTTCGGACACCTTGTTTATTTCTCCTAGCAGCTCCTCAAATGATATAATCCCACATATGTTGACTACCGGGCTAGTATTTTTCGACTTTGTTCTTCATCTGAATCATCGAATTCGTCCCCCCCTATGGTGGCAACAATATTGTCTTTCCATGAGAAGTCAATACAGTCCGCAACTTTAATGGCTTCTTTGTATAGAGCCTCCCATTCGGTGGGGAGGTGTAGAGGTAAAGGGACCAGGCACTGTGGTAGTTTCAAAACATCTAGTAGCTCCGATATGCTCCTAATATTACCTGTCCGTTGAAATAATTCTGTGACGATATGGACGACATCATCAAGACTAACTTCATCGGTTGGAACTACCAAATTGTCTGACTCTCAGGCCGACTTCCGTTCTTCTAAGAACATCGTACTACATCTCTGGCAATCAATGATCATCTGGGAGGGAAATTTTAGCTCAAACTCCAGGAGTTGGTCCAACACTTTGACAACTCCATACTTCTACCTCCAGAACGGGTACGGATGAAAATCCCTTACTAAGTTGTTTAATCAAAAGTTAAACCAGATAAGAATGGTCCGAAATGTTTTCTTGGGGAACTCTTTTAACAACACCAACTAAAACATAAGATGTGTTATGAAAATGTTTTTGAACAAGATCTTTCAGTCACTTGGAAACTTAAATGTCTAAAATAATTTTAAACATCAATAGCAGTAATGTAAAAGTATGAAAACAGTAAGGCAAGAACATGTGCAAGATAAAAAAAATTCACACGAGACAACAATTTTTACGTGGTAAACCCCCTATCAAATAAGGGAAACATCCATGATTCTCTCTACAGAGTAAAAACAAAAATCCACTAGAATGAGTTTTTAGAGTACAAGAAAGCAATGCATTATCTAACCAAGTCAGACCTAAACCTAAGTCAAGAAACTATACCAGTACTCCTAGCTTTTTCTTTAACTTCTCTGTCTTCTGACTGTTGTGTTTAGAATCCTCCAAGCTTTACTCCTTAGTTCATTCTTTACGTCGACTCAAATGGTAAAAATCTCTTTACCAACACAACTTTAGTGTTGTTGTGTGATAGTGTAGTGATGTGATGTGACTAACACATGCATGAAACTCATTCACACGTATACAGACAGTTT
This sequence comes from Sambucus nigra, assembly GCA_949130495.1. Taxonomy (NCBI): domain Eukaryota; kingdom Viridiplantae; phylum Streptophyta; class Magnoliopsida; order Dipsacales; family Adoxaceae; genus Sambucus; species Sambucus nigra. The sequence continues at coordinate 790,737,473 of OX422208.1, read as the reverse complement.
CCTACGAATTACAAATTAATTATAAAATGACATGCAAGAGTTATGAATCAACTTTTCTTAAAAATAAACTTTCCTTTTGTAAGATAGATTAGAAGATAATCTTGCTATAACAAAAGAGCTAAGATCCTATATGTCTCTCTTATTTATTTACAAACTTATTTCATAAAGTGTGAAATATGATATTGGAGACATAAACATTTTTAGATCTAAAATTTTGAAGTCTTGTTTTTCAAGAAAACTTGAAAATAGAAAGAGGGATATGTTGGGAGAATTTTAAAAACGTTTTAAAACTAAAAACCCAACAGAGAGGGATGATTTCTAAGAAGGAAATTAGTCCTAAAGATCGTGACTATATCACATAGTCATATCTCAAATCTCAAATATGTGAGATAAGATCAAACTTGGTGATAGTGTTTGGACAAGAGATTACAACCAGAGAGGAACTCTAATCATGAAAACACTCTCAAACTCTCAAAGGTTTTTTGGGAAAATTTGGCCAGAGTTTGGCAGAGATTTTATATTCTCTCTTATTTTCCTTTATCTCTCTCTCTCTCTTATTTTCTCCTCTCTCTCAGACTTGCCAAAAGATGGAAATGATTAACCCTCATTGTCTATTTATACTAGACGATGGAAGGCTTTGGAATGTTAAGGGTAAATCAATGATCAAGATTAATTCGACTGTTGGGTGATCAATCTAAGGGCTCATAATACAACGTTTCTAAACGATTGGCTAAAACATGTGTTACATGGATTGAATAATAACACATGTAGACCATTGATCAAAATAAATGAACGTTCCAGATCAAGTCTTAAGTATGTGAGTATAAATAAGCACAAATCGGGTCGTTGATAATCCAACACGTGTATTCTCCAAATCACTTCAAAAATGCGTGTTCTTAATTTTTGAAACATCTTATTTTCTGCCCCAAATGTCTCTAGCAGTTTCGAATTCTACCCAAGGCATATTTTAGGCAGATTAAGATATTATGAATTAGCCCCAACAATTTTAAAACCTAATTTAAAATGTTCAAAAAATACATTTTAATTGTTTAAAAATTCCAAAAAAATCTTTAAAAATATAAAAAAATATTTTTAAGCCAATGTAAACACAAACACACACCTCATACACACAAAATGCCAAATAAATTCAATCCTAGGTGTTGTGAGTTATGTTGGTTACTACCTTTTCCAACCTTGAATAGTCTTTTATGCAAATCATGAAGAGGCATGAGACTTATGCTTAAAGAAGGATGACACAATTTTTCTCTATTTCCAAACTAGACAAGCTCCTATATTTTATATAAAGTGTGCTTCAATCTCCCCTTTTCGAAATATGAGAAAAAATATCCTTTGAGACGTCTAGGACTCGTAGTGATACAAAAAAATAGAAATCCTTAATCTTATACAAAAATTTAATCTACCCCGTATCTCCTAGAAATGAAAAATACATAACTCAACTAGTTTATAGACCATTACCCTAAAATAAATTTGACGTACAAAATTGTTATTGATTCCTGAAATGAAATAACTAAGATCAATCTTTTTAGTCCAAGATGCACTCATATATTTCTCCCCCATTTTGTCTCAAATGGACAAAGGAAAAAATCACAGGAAAATGTAAATCTGAAATAAACATAACATTCAAAACTTATACAACGGGAAAATGCATGAATCTCCTACATTAAATAGATATAAGAGGTGTACTTTGTCAGTTATCTAACATCCAAACAATATATCCTCGAACATTAATTATTAACATGTAAATAATCGAAGGATATAAATTTAGGTGATACGAGTAGATTCTTCCTTAGCCATTCATATATATATATATATATTTCCTTAAGGATTCAAAACGAGTGTAATCCAAAGGTTTGGTAAATAAATATGCTAATTGAAGAATAGTATGTAAGTAGTTAATTTCCAATTCCTTAGATTCTACTAACTCGCGTATAAAATGATGTCTGATTTTAATGTGTTTAGTACGTGAGTGTTGAATAGGATTTTTGGAAATATTAATCGTTGATTGATTATCACAATAGAGATGTAATTTTTCTTCTTTAATCCCATAGTCACTTAACATTTTTTTTATCCACCATAATTGAGCGCAATAGCTACATGCGACCATATATTCAGAGTTAGCTGTGGATAAGGAATTACAATTTTGTTTCTTACTATTACAGCCTACTAAATTATTACCAATGTAATAACATGCTCCTGACATACTTTTACTATCATCGGAATGCCTAGCCCAATCAGCATCGGTGTAACTTATTATCGTACTGGATGTGTCATTTGTGTACTAAAGTCCTAAGTTGAGAGTGCATTTTACATACATTTTACATATTTAGTATTCTCTTTACGCACAGTAAATGACTCTCTTTAGGCGCATTTTGATATCTAACACATACACAGACAACATACATAATGTCAGGTCGTGAGGCAGTTAGGTACAGTAAACTTCCTATTATGCTACGATAAAGTGTGGGCTCAATAGATTTCCCATGTTCATCTTTAGACAATTTTAGTGAAGTACTCATGGGCGTCCTAGCATCTTTTTCATTTTATAGGACAAACTTCTTTACAATCTCTAAAGAATATTTAGATTGCGATATGAATAAACCTTCTGATTTCTGTTTGACCTGAAGTCCTAAAAAGAATTGTAACTCCCCAATAAGAGACATTTGAAATTTTTCATGCATAACTTTGGAGAAGTTTTGAACCTCGGTCGAGGAAGTAGATCCAAAAATTATATCATCTACATATACTTGGGCTATAATGACATTTTTGTCAAAATGATTGACAAACAGAGTTTAGTCATTTCCACCTCTTATAAAACCCTTATTTAAAAGAAACGTAAACAACCGTTCATACCAAGAGTGAGGTGCTTGTTTCAAGACATATAGTGCCTTTTTTAGTCGATATATATGATTAGGATGATGAGGTTAAATGAACCCTTTAGGCTGTTCTACATAGGTCTCCTTAGTTAAGATTCCATGAAGAAATGCAGACTTAACATCCATTTGATATAAAGTGAATTTTAAGAGACACGCAATATCTAGAAGAAGACGAATATATTCGAGATGTGTTACGGGGGCAAAGGTTTATTCGAAGTCTATTACCTCAATTTGTGAATAACCCTGGTCTACTAGTCCATCTTTATTTCTAGCCATCATCCCTGTTTCATCAGTTTTAATTTTAAAAATCCATCTGGTGCTAATAACCCGCTTCTTTTTTGGTCTGGGAACAAGAAACCATACGTCATGAGTTTCAAATTGAATGAGTTCCTTTTTCATAACACCTATCCAATAGGAATCATCTAACGCTTGATTTACATTCTTTGGTTCTACTAAAGATACAAAGCATGCACAATGAGTTGTATTACATAATTAGGATCTTGTTCTAAGCGGCTCATTAGGGTTACCGACTACTTTGTCCAAGGGATGATCCTCATAAACCCAATTTAGCACCTCAGGGATCTCATTAGGTAAAGACTCAACAATATCCGAAGAATCATGGTTAGTATGATTGTATGACTAATCAATATTGGTTGGTTTATATTCTTATTCTCAGCATTGGTGTCACTTAGTACTAAATTGATGGATTTTATTAGAGTTTTGGTACGAAGGTTATAGACACGATATGCTCTGCTATTTGGAGAATAACCTAAGAAAATTGCTTTATCACCTCTTGTTTCAAATTTGGACAAATGTTCTCTGTCCTTACTGTAAGGACACAAATTTCCAATTGAGTCCTTTGTTGTTTTGGCTCAATTTCGGACAAAAAAGTTTGAGTCATAGGATAGAGTTCATATTAATCATCCTTCAAGCCTATGACGTGTTTGTTGAAGACGTAGCGGCCAAGTGTATAAAGCTTTATCAAAATTACGAGTTTAAGTGGCTCGTTTCTACGCCATCAATAGTGACTCCATGCTCCCAAGGTATGAATTCACTACATATATATATATATATATATATATATATATATATATATAGGAGCTTAGAACGGTTTATAATGGGTGCAGGTTTAATTAAAAACTGTTATTTATTTGTCAGAAAGATTTTATTAAACTTCTATATAAAGTATATAAAGTTTTTGGGCTAAATTCATAATTTTCAACTTTTTGGTTTCTCTTTGATATTGTTGTTCGAATGAGATTGTCGTTCGAACGAGAATGTCGTTCAAACGAAGCTACCAACAAGCTTCCCCATAGGCCACTAGAACTTCGTTCAAATTGTCGTTCGAACGAGATGGCTATTCGAATGAGACTTCGAACGAGATTTCTAACGAGTTCAATTTTAAGCCACTGGAACTTCATTAGAAAGGCTCGTTCGAACGAAAATCTCATTCGAACGAGATTTCAGGCGGGAAAATTTTATTGCAGTTTTTAGCAGTTTTTACACATGTTTCCCACTTCCTTACCCCACTAACTTTTGACAGAACTTAATAGTGCGGGAACCAACCTTTTTTGTTTAACTTTTCCATACACATCTATCTCCAATAGAGAGTTTGAGAGAAAAATTGATTAAGGAAAAAGTTCATGTTTTAAAGTGTCTAAGTTTTCAAGAAAAATTGATTATACACTTTAGTTTTACACCCATATTGCTTATCCAAGCTTCCATAAATATATTTGTACTTGCTTGGAGTGTTTGGCACCGATTTTTCATCTCTACCGTTTGAAAAGACATTTTAGCTTTGCTTCTAAATCCCACAAAGAAGAAGAGGTTTTGTTGATTTACCCACTTGGAGAAAGGCTCCTAGTTTGGATGAGGGACCATATAAAGTCTGATCGGTGGATTCCGAGACCGTGGTGGAGCTCCGTGATTATTTGCTAAGAAGAGGTTGATACAAGAAGACGCGTCGGGGCTTGAGAGGGATCGAGTCGAGTGTTGTAAGTCATCTTGCTTGTATTTGTAAATTCCGTACTTAGTGGATTTGAGGCTAGGGCCGTCCGAGGTTTTTTTTCCGTTGTGGGTTCTTCCTCGTACATCGCGGCGTAGTGGATTAATTATTTATTTTATCTTTTGAAAAATCACCTAGAATGCATGTTTAGGTAAAAACAATTGGTTTAATTTAATCACTACTTGTTTAATTTGGTGTAAATTAATATTGGGTAATGTTTAGTTAATTTAATTCAAGTCATTTAATTTAATTTGTTAAAATTTGGTTTGGCCTAATTTAATTAAATGAAAAATATGACTTAGGCAATTTTCAAGGACTTGGGTTAATTAACTTGGTTTAAGTGAAATTTAACATAAGTCTGTGCTTTCATCATATTTCACTTGGTTTAATTTTAATTTGAAGTAAATTAAAATTTGGTGTTTTTGTGAACCATCTTACGCTTCCGCATATCTCAACAAGGAAATTGATTTTAAAGTATAAGAATTTTAAAATTGGAGGGCCTTCGGGACATTTCAAATTTGTATCAGAGCCAAAATGATAATTTACTTCGTTAAAGATCCTTTAACTAATTTTTGGCTAAAATGAAATTTTCTCCATTTTCAAAATTTCCTATTTTCGATGGTTCTAATTACGCGTATTGGAAAGCGCGTATGAAATCGACACTAAAATCTATCGACGAGAGGGTTTGGTTATCGGTAGTTAATGGTTGGTCTCAACCAACTTATTTAGTAGAAAATGAATGTGTTCCCAAACCGGCCGATAGATGGAGTGAGGGTGAATTTAAACTTTCAAACTTTAATTCTCGAGGTTTAAACGCCTTGTTTAGCGCTGTCACACCGGATGAATTTCGGCGCATTATGACGTGTGAGACTGCTAAAGAAGCTTGGGATATTTTACAACTCACTCATGAAGGTACAAGTGTCGTTAAATCTTCGAAACTCCAAAACCTCACCACTCAATTTGAAACTATCAAAATGAATGAAAAAAATACTTTTGATGAATTTTATGCTAGACTTTCCGATTTTGTTAATTCATGTTTCATTTTGGGAGAGAAAATACCTGACAACCGAGTAGTAAAGAAAATTTTAAGGTCCTTACTCGATAGATTTATTCCAAAAATGACCGTTTTAAATTCTTTACCAACTTTAGCCTCTATGAAATTAGAAGAGCTCGTATGTGATTTACAAACCTATGAATTAGACATGTTTCCCTCTAAAATTGAAAAGAAAATTGAAAAGGGCATTGCTTTAAAAGCCCGAAAAGAGGATAAATAAGTAGTAGAGGGCTAGAGTGATAGTGACTCGGAAGACATAGCTATGTTTGCTAGGAAATTTAGAAAGTTTCTTAAAATAAACAAAGATAAATTTAAAAATGACTTTAAGAAATTTGAAACTTGTAAGCATGACAAAGCCGAGAGGATTCCTAAAACTATTAATGAAAATTTAAATAGGGACGAGTTAAATAGGTGTTTTGGTTGTGAGGGTTATGGCCATAGGGCTTCTGAGTGCCCCACTAAACTAAGGAGAGAGGGTAAGTGACCCATTTCATATAATGCGACCCTTAGTGATAGTGATAAGTAATAGGGACCCGATTCCCCCACTAAGCCCAACTTTATGGCTTTTATGATTAGTCATGTGAGTAATAGTGAGAACGCAGCTATAGATGAAAATTTAACACATGACACTTCCAAGGTAAGAGATTGTGATTCCCTTATTTTTGATGATTGTGAGAGTGGAGAAGAAAGAGAGAGTGAAAATGAAGAAGAGGTTAATGTGAGTGAACTTCAAAATGCTTTTCAAGAATTATATGAAGACTCAATTAAATTAAAAAGAGCTAATTTGAAGTTAGAATCTAGTTTGAAAGAACGTGTCAAGGTCATTGATAATAGTGTGTTGGTTGCAGACCTTAGGATACGTGAGAGGACCCTTCGAGAGAAGCTTGAATATATAGAAGGCGAGAGAGATAGCCTTAGAGGTTTAATGGAATCCTTGAAAAAGGAGCTTCTCGAGTTCGAAGAGAGAAATGTTTTACTAGAGTCTAACATTCTAGAATTAGAAAACAAACTAAAAGACTCTAGTAATGTCAAATTTGATTTGGAGTGTCGTTCGAAAAAATTAGATAAAATATTAGGAATGGTCCAAATTAAAAATGACACTTGTGGTTTAGGCTTCGATACTTGTAATGAATCTACTCAAAAAGCCAAAACCAACTTTTTAGGAGAATCGCATAGGAAAGACTTTAGAGATCACTCCCTAGGTAAATCTTTTCGACATGTTTTTAATTATGCATTGTGGTCGAAAAGGTCATCTTAAGAAATTTTATTTTGATCTTAAAAGATTTTCTAGAAAATACCAACGTAAGGCAACCGAGATTCCTACACCCCAAGATAGTCACTCTTCATTAATTTGGGTTAGGAAATCCGACTTGGTAGCATTACATGATAGGGTATTTGATTCTCGTTTACTTTCACATACTTCCTCTCTTGCAAAATCTAAAGGTTGAATGTGTTAGTTTTATTTGCATACTTTAGCGTATATACTTCAGGTTATATTCACATGCTAAATGTATGCTTGTTTAGTCATTTTCTAGTCCATGCTTCATGATCAATCACATGCTAGAATAAGGATTTTTGTTTATCTTTTGTATTATATTTCCTTCATTTTGTTTGCATTAAAAGAAAAATACAAAAAGATTTTTGTTTATCATTTATTTTTTTTTATCTCTTGAAAATTTAAGCTTAATGAAAAATTCAAATGATTTTTGTTTGTCTTTTGAATATATATTTTTTATATTTGGTTAAAAATTTCAAAAACTCAAAAAGATTTTAATTATGTGTGTATTTTAGTTTGACACACTATATGTGGCATATACTTGTATTTGAATCCCATCTTTTACGCTCCCATGTGGCTAGAACTTTTGGTTTAGATTGTCAATCCTTATTATGTTCTTTACCATACTTACATGGAGTAGTTGGATTTTGTGTTGATATAATGGATTCTATTTTCATATGCCTCTATTCACACATGCACGAGCTCATTTGAAATTTTAACTTCATATGTATATTTAAGCTTTGTGGGGTGTTCTCCTACCAATCTTGTCATCTACATATTTGTGACCTAGGAGGACTAGTGCATGTCAAAATCTGTTGCACGTGATATTTGTGAGAAATAAAAATGATAAATATAAATGTGCACGGGGAAGGGCTCTGAAAGGATTTTTTGTCCTTTGTAAATAGTAAGCCATCGTTTGTTTGGACCTAAAAGAAATACGTGGTCCAAAGGCCTAAAAACAGAAAATATGGCATTAAAAAGAAAATAATTTTCCAAGGCCTTATATGTTTGATTGATATATTCATTTAAAATAAATATATATGCTTACTGAGGGATATTGGATGGTATATCAACGGTTTGCACAATGTCCGTTTATCCTAGTTGCGCTTTCAATGTCATGACTCTATTGGTTTGTAGAATCATCAACATACTAGGCTTGTATGCATTGTGTATGTTTGTTCATTGACTTCAATCTATATTGTCACATGAGGTTATATTCAAATGTGATGAAGTTTGTAATCAATTGAGAACTCCGTGAACATGTTTTAAGTGATTGGGTCTAAATTTAATTGTTGCTAGTTCACACCCCAACACTACCGTTTCCATATGACACATTTTTGCCATACGAGTGTGAAAAGCTTATCGTATTTTGTGTCATTTGTGTGTTTATATCTATATATATGTACTTGCGTCTATTAGGTATATCTTATGTATACATATATTTGATATTTTTGTTTAGTCTTTGTCTTGCTTTCTAGTCCATATATGCTTTAATTCATAATTGGTATCCATCTTATTGCATTCTTTGTTGATATCACATGCTTAATACTTATGCATCATATTGGTATCTATTCCTTGCATCTTAGTTGGTATCTGTTACTATTTGTTGGATTAGTTATGATTTTGTTGCCCATGTGCTTTAATGTTCTCATCACTTTATGCGTTATTGCATATTTAGCTTGTTATCCCATTCTATTTATCCCTTGCTCAGTTTAGAGGGTGTATATGCTTTAATTGAGGGAGAAGAGTTAATGTTTTTAATTCTTTAGCCTTTGCCTATTCCTGAACAAAAAGGGCGAGAATGATAGGGGATAATGATATCTATTCCTATTATAATCATATCTTAGTTTGGGGGAGGTTTGTCTTAGGGGGAGACATCTTTCTAAGTAGGTCATTTGTTTTGATAAAGGGGAGAATTAATTAAGGGAAGTCTTTGTTTATTGCTTAAGTGTGTAGGAATTAAGGGGAGTCTTTATTTATTTGCATTTAATATTTTGATATTCCCTATGTGTGTAATGTGTTTGCTTAAGTGTGCATGAATTATATTATAAGTGGCAACTTTCACCGGCAAATATTGTGATCCTTTGGGTTGTTTGAGTCAAGCATTGTATTTTTATTTTGTGTGGGACTTTTTATTAGTCTAGTAGAGAGTTTGACGGCCCTTTAGGATTTTTATTTGGTTTTTGTCCCGGAATAGCCAAAGGGGGAGATTTGTAAGGACACAAATTTCCAATTGAGTCCTTTGTTGTTTTGGCTCGATTTCAAACAAAAACGTTTGAGTCATAGGATAGAGTTTATATTGATCATCCTTCAAGCCTATGACGTGTTTGTTGAAGACGTAGCGGCCAAGTGTATAAAGCTTCATCAAAATGCCGAGTTTAAGTGCCTCGTTTCTACGTCATCAATAGTGGTTCCATGCTCCCAAGGTATGAATGCATTACATATATATATAGGAGCTTCGAACGGTTTATAATGGGTGCATGTTTAATTAAAAACTGTTGTTTATTTATCAGAAAGATTTTATTAAACTTTTATATAAAGTATATAAAGTTTGTGGGCTAAATTCATAATTTTCAACTTTCTGGTTTCTCGTTCGATATTGTCGTTCGAACGAGATTGTTTTTCGAACGAGAATGTCCTTCGAACGAAACTGCCAATGAGCTTCCCCATAGGCCACTAGAACTTCGTTCGAATTGTCGTTTGAACGAGATGGCTGTTCGAACGAGACTTCGAACGATATTTCTAATGAGTTCAATTTTAAGCCACTGGAACTTCATTAGAAAGGCTCGTTCGAACGAAAATCTCATTCGAACGAGATTTCAGGTGGGAAAATTTTATGGCAGTTTTTACACATGTTTCCCACTTCCTTACCCCACTAACTTTTGATAGAACTTAATAGTGAGGGAACCAACCTTTTTGGTTTAACTTTTCCATACACATCTATCTCCAAGAGAGAGTTTGAGAGAAAAATTGATTAAGGAAAAAGTTCATGTTTTAAAGTCTCTAAGTTTTCAAGAAAATTGATTATAAACTTTAGTTTTACACCCATATTGCTTATCCAAGCTTCCATAAATATATTTGTACTTGCTTGGAGTGTTTGGCACCGGTTTTTCATCTCTACCAATTGAAGAGATATTTTGGGTTTGCTTCTAAATCCCACAAAAAAGAAGAGGTTTTGTTGATTTACCCACTTGGAGAAAGGCTCCTAGTTCGGGTGACGGTGACAATATAAAGTCCGATCGGTGGATTTCGAGACCGCGTTGGAGCTCCGTGGTTGTTCGCTATAAAGAGGTTGATACAAGAAGACGCGTTGGGGCTTGAGAGGGATCGCGTCGAGTGTTGTAAGTCATCTTGCTTGTATATGTAAATTCCGTACTAAGTGGATTTGAGGCTAGGGCCGTCCGAGGTTTTTTTCCCGTCGTGGGTTTTTCCTCGTACATCGCGGCGTAGTGGATTAATTGTTTATTTTATATTTTGCAAAATCACCTAGAATGCATGCTTAGGTAAAAAAACATAAAATTGGTTTAATTTAATCATTACTTGTTTAATTTGGTGTAAATTAATATTGGGTAATGTTTAGTTAATTTAATTCAAGTCATTTAATTTAATTTGTTAAAATTTGGTTTGGCCTAATTTAATTAAAAGAAAAATATGACTTAGGCAATTTTCAAGGACTTGGGTTAATTAACTTGGTTTAAGTGAAATTTAACATAAGTGTGTGCTTTCATCATATTTCACTTGGTTTAATTTTAATTTGAAGTAAATTAAAATTTGGTATTTTTGTGACCCATCTTACGCTTCCGCATATCTCAACAAGGAAATTGATTTTAATGTATAAGAATTTTAAAATTGGGGGGACTTCGGGACATTTCACTTACACACGTAACAAATACTACCAAAGGTCCTCAAACATTTTAGGTTAGGCTTTTTCCTGTACCAAAGTTCGTATGGTGTCTGTTTTGGTATCTTTCCTAAGGTAGACTCTATTGAAGATATGACAAGCTGTACGAACAACTTCAACCCAAAAGTATTTAGGTACATCCTTTGCATGGATCTTAACACGAGCCATCTCCTAAGGAGTATGATTTTTACGCTCAGCTATCCCATTTTGTTGGGGCATCTTAGGTGCGCTAAATTCGTGTTTGTAACCATTGTAGTCACAATATTTGATAACTCCTAAATGAGTAAACTCACATACTCTATCCCTACGAATTCTATTTAGTTGGGAGTCCTTTTCATTTTCAATTCATAATAAAATTTTCAAAAACTTACGAAAAGTTTCTGACTTTTGTTTTAAAAAGGCCACCCAGGTAAATTGAGTAAAATCATTAACCATAACTAAGATGTAACTGTTGCCATAAAGACTAATTGTAAGATAAGGACCCATTAGGTCCATATGGATGAATTCTAGAGTTTTGGTGGATAGGGCTTTCTTAACTTTCTTAAGAGGGGCTTTAACTATCTTTCCTTCTTGACAGTGCCCACATATAATATTGGAAATGGGTTTAATTTTAGTCAGACCTAACTATCTCTTGTGTGCTTAACTTTCCAAGACTATCGTAATTTATGTGACCTAACCTATTATGCCAGATTTCATTATCTTCCATCCTGGCCATATTGCAGATCACAGTCCCTAAATTTACTGTATAACAGTTATCAGGTATTCTGAGACCTATAATAATGCAGTCTCCATTCTCACAATAATGCAATTCCAATTCTAACAACATGGCCTTTTATTTCTTTTCCAAAATTTCATTAACTTCAGAAAGATTTTTAATTTTTTCAGAAAAAGTCTTCGTTTGATTTTCATGGGAAAGACATTGATTAGTGTAGTCTTCAGCATTTTGTTTAACCATAAACTATGAGATTCCATCTTTTCAGTCAACTCTTTGATGGTTCTTTCTAGTCTAGTGCTCTTCTTAAGCGTTTTGGTGTACAGTGTGTGGATGTTTGGGAGTACTTCATTATCGAACTCACTGAGTGTGTTGTGTGGTTTATCCCCTAACGATTCATTTTTCGAACTCACACACACATTCAGTTCGTCATTCAAATGTTTCCTTTGACTCACACACACGGAAATAGAGATACTATTATCAGGACATAAAGAAGATAAAACATTAATGGGCATGGTCACAACATTACTAGGCAGAATATCATCAACATTATCATCAGAATAGACAATCTTTGCAAAAAATGACATGCATGGGTCTAGTATGTTAGATGATTCTGGCTCATCATAATCCGATTCACTTAAATCATCCCAAGTCTTTCACAAATTGCCCCTATTCTATTTATTTTTCAGTTTGACACTACAGTTAGCAGCTATGTGTCCTATTTTGCCACATCTAAAGCATTCAGACTTGTTATGGTCTTTCTTAGGTTTGGTGTTGTTCTGGTGTTTCTCTAATCTCCTCTCATGAGGTCTGTTATTGGAATGATTTGAATAAGGAGCCTTTCCTTATTTTTCAGCCACGTTATTTCTAAACTTAAGTATTTTCTTGAAATTTTTAGACATCAAGGCTATTTGGTTATCCAAATCATCCAAATTACAGTTATCATCAGGTCAGATTTCAAGAGTAGGCATCACTTTAGATTAAAACATAACATTATGACTATTGTCCTTCTTATGACTTCCAAGACGTTGTCTTTTGTAATGTAGTTCCATTTCCACATTTCTTAATTTGCTACTGAGGAGTTCATGGGTAAGATTTGGATCTTTGATTTACTCAATTGCATATATTTTACTATCAAATTTTTGTAGAAGGGATCTAAGGATTTTAGAGACAATCTCTCTTTTGTTATAGACAATGCCATTAGCATGAAACTGTGTTATAACATCAGTTAATATGATACATAAATCATCAAAAGTCTCAGTCTCAAACATAACTAGGGTGTTGTACTATTGAATGAACATTTGAGTCTTGGAAGCCTTAACACGTGTGTCACCTTCATGTGCTGTCACCAACATGTCCAAGGCTTCCTTAGAAGTGGTACATATAAATTTTTTTTTGAACTCTTGCTCATTTACAGACATACAATTGGTGTTTTTGCCTTTATTATTATAGAGGGAGGCTTATTTCTCCTCTTTGGCAAATTCACTGAGAAGTTTTTTTTACTCTTGTCTCACTGCCTTCTGCTATTGGTTTTGTAGGATGAGTATATCCAAGTTCAATTGCATTCCAGACATCATCTCCTAGAGACCCTTGATGAACGCAATCATCCTTACCTTTTAGTAAGGAAAATTTGTCCCATCCAAGAGGGGAGGTCTGGTTAAGTTTCCTAGTCTCTCAAATTTCTCGTCCATGAGATGTTTTTAAAACAGTTTCAAAAAACACAGGATTCTAAATAGCTGTTTTTGAAAATTAAGAACCCGCTCTGATACCAATTGAAAATCCCTTGCTAAGTAATTTAATCAAAAGTTAAAACAGTTAAGAAGGGTCCGAAATGTTTTCTTGGGGAAACTCTTTTAATAACACCAATTAAAACACAAAATGTGTTATGAAAATGTTTTTAAAGGAGATATTTTAGTTACTTATAAACTTAAATGTTTAAAACAATTTTAAACATCAATAGAAGTAATGTAAGAGTATGAAAATGGTAATGCAAGAAAAGGTGCAAGAGACAAAAACATTCACACGAGACAATAATTTTTACATGGTAAAACCCCCTATCAAACAGGGGAAACATCCACGACTCTCTCTACGGAGTAAAAACAAAAAATGTATTATCCAACCAAATCGGACCTAACCCTAAGTCAAGAAATTATTCCATCACTCCTAGATTTTTCTTCGACTTCTCTATCTTCTGACTGTTGTCTTTAACATCCCCCAAGCTGTACTCCTTAGATCCTTCTTTATGTCGACTCAGATGGTAAAAATATCTTCACCAACACAACATTAGTGTTGTTGTGTGATATTGTAGTGACGTGATGTGACTAACACATGCATGAAACACACTCACACTTATGCATATAGTTTCCTACGAATTACAAATTAATTCTAAAATGACACGCAAGAGTTCTGAATCAACTTTTCCTGAAAAAAGACTTTCCTTTTGTAAGATAGATCAGAAGATAATCTTGCTATAACAAAATAGCCAAGATCCTATATGTCTATCTTATTTATTTATAAACTTATTTAACAAAGTGTGAAATATGAACTTGGAGACATAAATGTCTTTAGATCTAACATTTTGAAGTCATGTTTTTTAAGAAAACTTGAAAACAGAAAGAGGGATATGTTGGGAGAAATTTGATAAAAACGTTTAAAACTAAAAACCCAACACATAGGGATGATTTCTAAAAAGGAAATCATACATAAAAGATTGTGACTGTATCATGTAGTCATATATCAAATCTCAAATGTGTGAGATAAGACCAAACTTGGTGACAGTGTTTGGAAAAGAGATTTTAACGAGACAAGAAATTAAATCACGAAAACACTCTCAAAATCTCAAAGGTTTCTAGGAAAATTTGACCGGAGTTTGGCTGAGATTTTATATTCTCTCTTATTTTGCTCTCTTCTCTCTCTCTCTCTCTCTCTCTCTCTCTCTCTCTCTCTCTCTTATTTTTGCCTCTCTCTCAGACTTGCAAAAAGATGGAAATGGTTAACCCTCGGTGTCTATTTATACTGGACGATAGAAAGCTCTGGAAGTTTAAGGGTAAATCAATGATCGAGATTAATTCGACTGTTGGGTGATCAATCTAAGGGATCACAATGCACCGTTTCTAAACGATCAACGATTGGCTAAAACAGGTGTTACATGGATTGAATAATAACACATGCAGACCATTGATTAAAATGATTGAATGTTCCAGATTAAGTCTTAAGTATATGAGTATAAAGAAACACAAATTGGGTCGTTGATAAGCCAACACGTGTATACTCCAGATCAGTTCAAAAATGCGTGTTCTTAATCTTTGAAAAATCTTATTTTCTACCCCAAATGTCTCTAGCGCTTTCGAATTCTACCCAAGGCATATTTTAGGCAGATTAAGATATTATGAATTAGCCCCAAACAATTTTAAAACCTCATTTCAAATGTTTAAAAAATAGATTTTAATTGTTAAAAAATTCCAAAAAATTCTTTAAAAATATTAAAAGATATTTTTAAGCCAATGTAAACACACACACACACCTCATACACACAAAATGCTAAATAAATGGAATCCTAGGTGTTGTGAGTTGTATTGGTTACTACCTTTTCCAGTCTTGAATAGTCTTTGATGAAAATCATGAAGAGGCATGAGGCTTAGGGTTAAAGAAGGGATGACACAATATTTTCTCTATTTCCAAACTAGAACAACTCCTATATTTTTGACTCAAGTGAGTCATATATATAGTGTGCTTCAACGGATAATAGCGCATGCTCTATTAAGGAGTGATAGTGCCTGATCGTCAAACTTGGTAGTGTGTAGGAGAAAATATAGGCAAGTTTGGGGTGGTTTAGGAGAGTATATAGGTATTATGGGTGATTTACTTGGCATGATCTAGGTTGATGGATCTAATTATGGGTCCTCTTACAAGAAGATATCATTGGTTTGATTCGGGATCAAATTATGGGTAGTGTTTTGATATGTTGGTGGGGTGATGGTACCCCGATAAATCAAACCTTTGATTATATTTCGAAGGAAAAAACATTGGTTGGTGGTATGGCCAGCAGTTTGATGAAAGTCACAACGGGCATCTGGTTTGAAGTTTTTGGGAAGTGAGTTTGGTAATGGATGAGTATCTAATGGTTTGATAAGGTTTCGGCTTAAGAGGGCCTGGTAAACTTTGGAGACGAGAGCGTAAAGCTCGGAGTACTCTTTTCGGACTGGGATACGGCGACCTTCTGGTGCCCATGATATGGCTGGTTGAGAAATATTATTAGTGGTTGATGATATGGCAAGTATCACCTCGTCTAGGACCATGAATCTCGGCCTTAATTGACCCTTACCAGTTGGACAAACATGAGAAGTTGCCACTCGTCCTTAGTCAGATGACTCGGCCTCGGCCCTCATCAGTCACCTAATATGGGGATCTGTATTTTTCTTAAAAGATTGAGTATCCTCAGACTCGACTAGCCCCATGATGATGGTTCTAAGATGAGACTAGGAGACGATACTGGTGTCCTTCCACGAGGGTTAAAGATCTACGGGTTCATTCTCGATCATTAGGGTCGGTCGAAGTCCTCATCTTGATAGAGCGCGTACATCGGGGGACGCGTCGAGATGTGCGTGTGAACATGAAACATGTGATAGCTAAAACCATTACTACAAGTTCATGCCCTCACGTGAGGGAATATTTAGTCATCATGGCCTACATGTGACAGGGCCAGATGTCCACAACGGATTGGCTAAGAGCAATGAGTTCATGCACACAATATGATTGGGGGGTACACTATACCCCCTAAGCACTATATATACCTTTCATCTTCTTCATTGTAAGGGATCGCATTATTAAAACCCTAGCTGAAACTCCGCTCAATTATATACAAAAGAGAGATAGAGATATAGAGAAAGAGAGAGAGAGAGAGAGAGACTGTGTTGTACCTAGGCCATTAGTGCCTCATTTACTAGTGGAATTCACTCACACATATATAATGGACGTAAGCTCAGGCCGAAACACTTATATTCAGGTGTTCCTCCTCTTCACCTCATCTCCTTCTTTGTTGATTTACTCTGTGATCTTTGCCATTGTGGTATTCCTATTTGAGATTCATACATCTATGACCTAGTGATACCATTTCTAGTATCATCAGTCTGGCACCGTCTGTGGGAATGTGTAGTATCATCTCTTCCCTACTTTATCTTGTCCTCACCGGAGTATCTGGCGGTGAATAAATTATCCCCTCCTGTGGATATGTTTCACCATTGAAAGAGCTCTTGTTGAGCTACAAGGCTTTTGTTGTTCAACTACAGCTCATCTGTAAGGTTATATATGTGGCATCAGAATTTCCACCACCACCACCTCCACCAACTGGTGGTCCTAGTTCTAGCAACACACCTCCTCAGTCAGTAATGGCTGAAGTGATGGCCACATTAAAATCCTTAGCAGCAAGCCAATAGGCGATACAAGAGCAGTTGGTTGCCTTCAGCCAGAACATAGTAATTAGGCCAGCGGGAGCCCTGTCGGAGATGATTACTCCGGAAGCTAGGGAGCATCACTAGGGGATAAGGGACCACCTCAGGCACCTCGTAAGGATCTACCTCCTCTTCAACGGCAAAGGGATGTTGCTGACCCTAGGCGTTTATGCCTGCAATGCAAGGCCAACCCTGCCCGGAGGATCGATATGATGATTATGAGGCTGAATATGCTCAGGTTGATTACTGGAAGACATACGAAGTATTTGGGAATACGGTATGCCCCATCCAAGTAAGTAGATACCATGATAGGAGTACGAGTCCAGATGTCCGACCAAGGCGCACATCTTTTAATTGATTAAGTGGAGGGTCAGCCTTTGAAAGGCTCGGCCCAATTAGAGATTTGAGAGGAAGGTTATCCCGGTCAAGGAGCAATGCTGGATCAAGGAGGGTGGGGACAGATGGTCGACCCTCGTATGGCCAAAACGAGGTCTAGCGAGAGGTAAATAGTTGATTCAGGTTAGCAACAGGGTGCCCTATGTTTGACCGGTTGAGGTGGAAGGGGATAACATTATCCAGGCCGACATTGTTGAAGCGGTCGAGAGGACTAGGAATGACTTAATTCAAAGGCTAAAAAATAGTATTGGAAACATCCTTAAGAGCCGTGACCCCTTGCAGATGCGATACTCAAAAGGTTCTCGTTTCGTAGAAAAAATAGTCAACTTCCCAACCCCTGCCTAATTCAAGCCACTAGTGGTTGGGAGTACCAACCCTGTGCACTATGTAGAGATATACTAGTCGACTGTAGATATCTACTCCATCTCAAATGAGATGAAATGTCGTGCATTCTCGGACACTTTGACTGGAGCTACCCATATATGGTTCACCTAAAATCTGAAGAACTCCATTGAAAATTTCAAGCAACTTGAAGAAAGGTTCATCCACAACTTCTGCTTCGGGATACGACCCCAAAAGAAGATTACTAACCTGCTATACGTTAAGTAGGGAAATAATGAGAGTCTTAAGGAATAGATTGTGAGGTTTAATAAGGAGAAGTTGGAAGTGGAAGATTATGAGGAAAGTATTGCAATGACAGCATTGATAGGAGGTTTGCAGAAAGGGAAATTTCTTTGGAAGCTTATTAAAGACCCGCCGAAGTCCATGGATGAGCTATTGGTGATGATCGAAAAGGTCATGAATGCCGAGAAATTTATGGCAGTTAAATACGAGGATGAGAAGGGGACTAGAAGTAGGATCAAGTTTCAAAAGAAGAATAAAGATGGAAAGAAGAGATCAGCGGATGATAAGTTTGTCGGGTATACTCCTCTCACGGTCAGTTGCGAGCACATTCTGAATGAGATCAAGAATCATAGGTCCCTAAGATGGCCTGAAAAGCTAAAAGATCCCCCTCATAAAAGGAATAAAAGCTTATGGTGTGAATTTCATCAAGATCATGATCACTTAACTGACAAGTGTTTTGCCCTAAAAAATGAGATTGAGAAGATGCTTAAGGTTGTGAAGTTAAGGAAGTATGTGGGAATTGATGGCCCAAAGAGAGGAAGAGATGAAACCAAAAGGAGAAGGGCCGACAAGTGCAGGGAATATGTCCCAAGGAAGAAAGATGATGCCTCAGATGATGATGATGATGACGACCCAAACCTGGTGCCAAAAGACGATAATCCAAAGGGGTATCTCCACATTATCTCGTTTAATATGAAGATGATCCGTGGAGGCCTGACAGGGGGTGGCGTTGATGTGGCTTACCATCAGGCGCATGTGTTCGAGGCTAAGGCCCTTCCCAAAGTTAAAGTCGTTAACTCGGCCGAAGTAAGAACAAAGTCAGAAAAGAGAAAAAAGATAGATATGGACACCTTAATTGTGGGATTTTCAAGAATCAACCTCAAGGGAATCCTCCTTTGGTAATCATCACCAGGGTGCATGGGTATGACATACCGAGGATATTGGTCGACGGGGGAAGTTCGATCGACGTTATGTTCTGGCCTTATTTTAAAGGTTTGGGACTCAGCAAGAAGAGGCTTGTCCTTTATCATCACCCTCTGATAGGGTTCAACGATCAGAAGGTGAACCCATTAGGAATGTATGAAATGGACATTAGAATGGGAGATGTTTGGCCTAAAAGGCTAACAAAGAAGGTTAATTTCTTTGTGATGGATGAAAGTGTATACTCGTCTTATAACATTATCATGGAAGAGTGGCCCTCAAATAATTTGAGGCCGTATCATCTACTGTACAAAAAATGGTGAAATTCCCGACCCTATATAGGGTAGGGGAAGTCCAACGTGCTCAAGTGTTGTCACGTGAATGCTATTTCAACTCAGTCGAGGAGAGGGAAGCTCACAAGAATGTAACTATAACCTACAATATTGACACCCTGGATCCCAGGGATGAGACCAAATTGAAGAAGGGGGAGGCCGCAGAAGAGGTAGAATCCATTGTCCTTAATGAGGATGAGCCAGAAAAAAACCATCTAGGTCGGCAAAGCCCTGAGATGAGATATCAAGGAAGAGCTGGTCAAATTCTTGAGAGAGAGGCAGAGTATCTTAGCATGGAGTCATGAGGATATTTCGGGCATAGATCGTGGACTCTTTTGCTATAAATTGAATATGGCCGACAATGCTAGGCCGATACGATAGAAGAGGAGGATCTATTCCTGGG
The DNA here is from genome assembly GCA_949130495.1 of Sambucus nigra. Classification (NCBI taxonomy): domain Eukaryota; kingdom Viridiplantae; phylum Streptophyta; class Magnoliopsida; order Dipsacales; family Adoxaceae; genus Sambucus; species Sambucus nigra. The sequence continues at coordinate 790,717,505 of OX422208.1, read as the reverse complement.
AGAAGTATGAGGTCATCCGAGAATAGGTAAAGAAACTAGAAAAGGCTGACTTTATAAGATAGGTGATATATCATGAGTGGCTAGCCAACGATGTCATAGTCCCCAAAGCTAATGGGAAGTGGAGAATATGTGTAGACTTATCAATCTAAACAAGGCTTTCCCTAAGGATAACTTTCCTTTGACCAGGATCGATCAGATAGTTGATGCCACAGCAGACCATGAGATAATGAGTTTCATGGATGCTTAATCGGGCTATAACCAGATATCCATGCACCCAGTCGATGAAGAGTAGACTGAATTCATAACCGATAAGGGGACCTACTACTATAAGGTTGTAGAGGGGGCTTGAAGGTAATCTTAAGATTAGGGACAAATCCCTAATCAGCAACAGTGCTTGAGATTAAGCAACCGAGGCAGCTCAAGCGTGACAGCTCAAGCGTGGCAACTCCGCGAGGCAGCTCATATTTTAGCTTGCTGTATTAGTCATATTGTATTTTCATTATTGATGACTGCAAGTTATAACGGTTGTAATGACGTAACGATAATAATAAGTGGGTTTATGTGAGGTCGAACGGTACTCGCGAGAGGCCAGGCTTGGCAGGGCCTGGGAGAGCTTTCATGCTCTATCGAACGACCTCACCGTGGGAACTTTAGAGGGACTTGGTTTGGAGGATTGAGAAGTGAGGCACCATTGGGGCTTGTCCTGACCATCTTAGATACACCTGGTAAAACACCGAAGGACCCTGACCGTGGAACCTCGGGCGGAGCAACTTTGAGTTCCATCGGGCATTGAGTTGTGAACCAAACAACCCTCTACTTAATGTCACATCTACTGTAGGTGATGTCACTAGCCAGCTAAACAATGTCAGACCTGCACTTGAGTAAACCACCGTGGTATTTGGGGCTGTTAGGCAGTTGGTGAGCCACCTCTGCGACAACAGCCTCCTGACACACAGTGGTTAGGCAAAAAGCATGTCTTGGCATTTAATGTTCATGACGTGGGGATAACTAGTGCATCAGGCATTTAATGTTGTGACATAAAGCATGAGGGATGTCTTTCATAGTCTTTAATGATTGAGTTGCCTCGGGGGTGGTGTGGGGGGCTATTTAGGAACCCCAACCACCTTTGAGGAGGGATGATCTTTTTTGAGAACTCTGGAGTTATTGCTAGGTAAAATATACGCTCAGAGAGAGTTATTGCGAACTAGAGAGGTTTACCCACCCACCATTGTTACTTATTACAAAGATTTTAATACTTGACAGAGATGATTGAGAGTGTTAGGTGTGTTTCTACCTGCCTACCAAGGTGTATCTAAGGTGCTTACTTCTCTCTCCCTCTAGCTAAGTTACTTCTAAGGTTCATTACTATTTCCTGAGTTATACACGAGAGTTTTATGAGTTTAAACTGAGTTTATCTTCATTGGTTTTGTGTTTGTGTGTCCTATCATTAATCCAAAGCTTTGACCAAGTTAGCTGATCATTACCATACTCAAATAGGGGTTACGCCTCCATCTGATCTAAAGTACCCTCTTACATTTGGCGACTCTGTTGGGGAGGCATTCTCCTAGGTAAGGAATATGGCGCAAGACAATGCTACTCGAAGACTCAACTTTGATAATATCCAGCACAATGAAGAACAGGCCGCGAGAGAGCTGGAGGCCCTAAAAGATGGGGCTCCTCGGGTAGAAATACCTCCGGGTTCAATGGCGTCCGGCATCCCAGGGCTGGCACAACCTTTCAGGAGCGCGGGGTTGGTACCCGCCCAAATTTCTCTCCTCATGAGCAAGTTTTATGAGTTTCTGCAAACCCCAGTAGCTTCAACTATGTTGGGAGGTTTGGAGGCTAATGATTTCATAACACCAGGAGTAGCTCCAACGGTTCCACCAGGTGCAGGTATTACGGAAACGATCCCAGCAACCATACCCTCCGTCATGAATCTGGCGATGGGGATATCTGGAGTATCAATGGCACCAGCAGTAACGATGGCCCCAGCTTTAACGGGTATTCTGTTTGTAACCCCATTGGCTGTTGCTCCATCGCCCATGGAAGAAATGAGAAGGGATATGCAAAAGGAGATGATGAAGTTCATGCAGGCCTCCTCGCAACCTGTGGGTGAGGTAGCTTCGGTCTACGATGACTTCTGAACACCTTACCCTCGGGAATACAATGACGAGCCTTACCCAAAAGACTATATTCCCCCTATCTTTGAAAAATACACAGGGACAGGTGGGAACCCGAAGGAGCACATTAAGCGTTTCGTTGAACACTTAGGAGCACATTGCAATGATAAGAAGCTTAGATTGAGGGAGTTTTCCAAATCCCTAACCGACAAGGCATACACCTGGTACTCCCATTTGACTCCCAACAGTGTTTCTACGTGGGAGGAGATGCATGTATTGTTTGTCCAAAAGTTCTTCTTAGCAGAAGATGAGTTCACCCTGACCCAACTCGGTAGGGATAAGCAGAGACCGGGAGAAGAGGTGGTGGCCTATATTCGAAGGTTGAGGGAAAGGTCCCTCGATGTAAGGGAAGAAGCTAAGGAATTCAAGTTGTTGTAGATTTTTGCCGAGGGACTACTTCCTGAGTATATTTGCCACCTAATTAACGAGACGCGCGAGGGAACTTTTTCAGCATTCCTAAAATCCGAAAGAAACATATCTTTGGTGGTAAGACCCATCCCGGTGGTGGATCCCATGATGTTCAGGCAGTCGATGCAACCCGCGGGTGGAAGGTCTCAGCCCCCACGAGTAGGATACGTCGAGAGGGAAGATGGGGGCAAGGCACTAAAGAAGGACAACAAGAGAAAGTTTGGAAGGGGTAAAGAAGACCCGCCACCGTTGCCTTGTACGATAGAGGAGGTAGTGATCTATTATAATGCAATGGTCCAAGATGGAACGGTTTATGAACCAAGAGGCGTTTCGGTAGAAGAACCCGAGCTGCGACGAGGGATGATCCCAAGTACTGCCAGATTCATCGAAAGATCCAGCATCCAACGGAGAGCTGATTCACACTGTGAAGAATCGTCGACAAGTACATGAAGGCGGGGACATTGCAAATCCCCCCGCAGAACATTAATAACAACCCACTTCCAGCACACGGGGCCAATCTTGTGATGGCCTATGACGAGGAGGCAGAAAGAGAGGGAGGAAAGTTAGTGATGAAGTAGAAAGAGTTCGATGAAACTCTGGAGCATTGCACCAGGGGATGGCTAACGTAGTCCTAGCCTACGATGAAGCAAGCGCTAAAGACGTGGAAGACGTGTATAGCGTTAAAGGTGAAGAAGCAGATCCGGACATAGAATATAGTGCAGTTTCAAAATCTCCAAAGTTCACTTGGTTCTTTGAGCAAGTGGGGATCTCGAAGGAGAGCAGGATGGAAGTAACCCAGGCGATTTTGGACATTGCAAGGAGGAACGCGGTCCCCTCGCTAAGGTGGAGGGGACCCATGGCTAGGCTGGTGAAGAAGTTTATGTTCGAGGTAACCTTCAGCGATGCAGATAGAGTTGTAAGGTTTCCTCACAACAGGCCTTTGTATGTAACCGCTAGCATCAACGAGGTTAGCTTTGCAAGGACTCTTATGGATTGGGGGTGCTTCCATCAATATTATGCCGATTAACTCTTTCCGTGCGGCTAACATTCCAGAAGAAAGGTTGGTTCCCATGCCTTTGGTAATCTCGGGTTATGACAATCAATCTTCCAAATCCATCGGGTATGTAAATGTTGGGATTGTGATAGGAAATCTGAGTTCCCATATCAAGTTCCATGTAATAGAAAGTGCAAATTCCTATCATTTACTAATAGGGAGAGTGTGGATGCACAACCAAGGTTTAGTTCCTTCAACTTATCATCAATGCACCAAGGCAAATATCAAAGGAACAGAAGTGACCATTAGGGCTACGAAGGGACCTTTCGTCATCGAAGAAGCACACTTGGTAGAAGCGGCATTTTATACTGAGCTCGAGGAGATGTGTGGGTCCTGACAAGGAGAATGGAGGGAGCATGGGTTCCCTCGATTAGAGAGAGAATGGGGCCCTTAAATGAGCAAAGTAAAAAGGATGCAAGTGGCGAAGGGGTGAGGACCGAAGAAGACCATCAGGCGATCCATCGACCTCAAAATATCTCGAAGCAACTCAAAGACAGGATGAGGCGTAGAGCCGACCCAGTGGAGCATGAGGTCCGACGACAAAGTGTGTTGAGTTATTTCTCAGGGGAAAGAATTACTGAGATTTCTAGAGAAAAGAAGAGGAAGGCTGTGGTAACAGATACCAGCAGGCAGTGCAAGAAAATCGTCACGGAAGAAGGAAAAGTGGTGTACCGCTTGTAACGGTGTGACCCGACGGTCGAAGAGATGGAGGATGAGGTTGACCCGATATATGAGTGTTTCTTGGTGGACCAACAAGTCCAATGCATGGTAATAGATAACTCCAATATACAGGAGTTCCTAGAAGATATCGCCGAAGAACCAGACTACATGGCAGATCAACCAAAACCCCAGGCACAAAAGTTGGAACAGCTGAACTTAGCAAGAGAGGGGGAAGACCCAAGGCCTATCTTTATCTCAAAAGGTCTCGGTAAGGAGAAATGAGAAGCCTTGGTTGACCTGATTCGGGAATTCATAGATGTCTTCTCTTGAAAGTACACTAAAATGGAGGGGCTCGATGAGGAGATGAGTTGCCACAAACTGAACGTGGTGCCTTCGGCTATTCCGGTGAAGCAGGCAACAAGGACTTACAAATTGGAACTAGACTTGAAGATTAAGGAGGAGGTCCAACGTTTGTTAGCAGTAGGATTCATCAAGCCAATACAACATCCCCTTTGGCTATCCAGCATTGTGCCAGTGTGGAAGAAAGATAAGAGCCAAATAAGGATCTGCGTGGACTTCAGAGACTTGAATAGGGCTTGCCCCAAGGATGAGTTTCCCCTACCCTCCATTGACAGTTTGATAGATGCCACGGCCGATCATGAGATGTATAGCTTCATGGATGGGTACGTGGGATACAACTAGATCAAGATGGATCCCATCGACACGGAGAAAATGGCGTTCAGAACTCCGTTGGGCAAACTTTATGTACAAGGTGATGTCGTTTGAACTCAAGAACGCTGGAGCCACGTACCAGAGGACAATGATGGCCATTTTTCATGACTTTTTCCACAAATTTGTAGAGTTCTACGTGGATGACCTGGTCATCAAATCAAAGAAGGAGGATTCCCATCTGAATGATTTAAGGAAGGTGTTTACTCGGTGCAGGAGGTATAAATTGAGGATGAACCAGTTAAAATGTGTCTTCGGAGTAACAAGCGGGAAGTTTATAGGCTTCGTGGTTGATCGACAAGGGGTGCAGATGGACTAGGATAAACAGCGAGCGATATTGGAGATGCCATGTCCAAGAATGGTGAAGGAGCTTGTTGATGTAAAAAATTAGATCACTCTAATAATTCAATCACAGATAAATGAATAAGACAAAAGATTTTTAAAGTGGTTCAGCCTTATATGAATGGACTACGTCCACTGTTGTTTTATTGCTGAGTGTTTGGGAATTATCGATTACAAGAAATTGCGTTCTGGATCCCAAAGTTTGGATTCAGAATCAGCCCCCCTACAATGAGGATTGTACAACATATTTATAGCCTTGAGGCTGTCATATGAAAGGGTGATACATTAAATGATATACATATGAAAGGGTGATACATTTAATGCCTTTTAAGCGTGTGCGTCTAAATGATAAGCATTTAATGAACCAGTTGAACTGTTGGTTATTCATCAATTAATGCTTTGTTTCGAGATGCAGCTCGGACCGCCTAAGCTTTCTGATATTCAAGAGTTCCTCGGAGAGGTCTGTTCCTCGGAGGGTATGAGTTCCTCGGAGAGGTCTGTTCCTCGGAGCGTGTGATTATCTCGGAAGTTCATGTCGTCGCCATGTAGATAGCCACGTGTCTTCATATGATTTATCCAAGTCAGTAGATTAAATTTGGTATCAACAGAAGCCCCCAATGTTTCGTAGTTTAAAATTTGAGGAATATGGAACATTCTTTCTCGGAATACGGTAGCCTTAAATAGTTCTTCCTGATTTTTAGGATCACCTCCCTTGTATTTATTTCTCCATCTCAATTCGTAGAATCATGCTTTTTGGACTTTTCTGCTCGCTTCGTTTCCCGTGTCACTTTTCGCCTTTTTTAGCCGCTGTTGTTCGCTTTGATTCCCGCGCCAATATTTAATGCCTTTTTAGCCACCGGTAACGTAATCATCCTTTTTATAATCATTACTTTTCCAGTTCCCAAAGCAAGGTATTTAAACTTCACAGAGACTTCCATCGTCTTCTATCTTTTCAAATTTTCATCTTAGAGTTTTTCATCGTCTTCTACTCTCTTGTGTACTCATCTCTTCCATCGTCTGTCATCATCATCTCTACTCTTTTCATGTAAGATCTTCTTCCTTCATCTTTATTTCTTTATTCACCATAGTTTATCCTGTTGAGTCTCTTGAGAAATTTCGTTTTGATTTTTCCATTCCCTCTTGGGTCGTCTTGGAAGAGCTTTCTGAGCCTTCCAACTATTTCAATTTGGCTGAGGGACATTGGTTCCCCAGTCTCTTTTTTGCTGAGTGTGGATTTTCTTTTCCACCAAATCCTCTGTGTCTGGAATTTTGTCAGTACTTTGATGTTGTTACTTCACGAATAGCCCCCAACACATGGAGAATAGTTAATGGGGTGCATAAATTAAATCAAGTGCATAGAACTCGTATAGGAATTCCAGAAATCATGTACTGCTATAGATGGGCAGTTAATGATAATATTTATTATTTGAAAACTAGGTTTATAAATAGGGCCTTAGTAGTCAATCTCCCTGATGCCAACAGGGATTATTTTGAACATGGGATTGTTGTAAAAAATTAGCAACACCCTCCTTTAACCGGAGATGAGGTTTACCAGGGTCCCAGATGCCCTCCTTATGGCAATGGGATATGTTATACTTATTTTATTTTATTTATCTTGAAATCATGCTTGTTTCATGTTTGATAAAATGTGTTACTGATAACAATATATGTTTATTTGCAGTTGATAGCAAGAGAAAGTGCCCAAAAGAAACAGATGTCAATCTAAGGCATTTGGGACTTATCTGGGGTCTACATCAAAGGGTTGCTGACGAGCACATTCGATCAGCCTCCTATCTGCTCTAATACAAGAGCTATACAACTTCTTTCATTGCTCGTCCAGTGATCAGTGAAGCAGAGCCAGTACCACCCTCTGCAAGTTCTTCGCCAGAATCTCACGTTCCGTTGAGCGAAAGGATGAAGAAGAGAAGGACTCCTGCTCTGTTTGAGAAAACTGCCTCCGGCTCTGGGGAGGTAAAAAGGATTAAGATTGATCCCCCAAAGGAGGGGACAAAGAAGACTGGTGTAGATCCTCCTGCTGCTCCTGCTAAAGTCTCCGAGAAGGTTGCTGATAAGCCCGCAGTGGCTCCGAGTAGCTCTGCTGCTCCTGGAAAGGTGATTGTGATATCACCGACCAAGGATTCTTCCTTAGTTGTACCTGTTCCCCCGAGGAGGCTAAAGAAGAGCTCCTCGGTCAATTTGGCTGACACCACCATTTAGCCCCCTGCTGCTAGGACTAAGGTTCCCACATCAAGTCCTTGACCATTCCCGAGGTGCAAGGTAATGAAGATAACCTTACTCGGGATATGGTTACTTATTTGGCTGCTCGTCATCTTGCTTCGGTAAGTACCTTTACATTGAACTTTTCATATTTTTCTTTGTTATTTCTCATTTTTATTTCTGACTTTGCTTTCTCTTTCTGTTTACAGTTGACGAGCTGTCTCAACATAATCCTTAAGAAGGATGAAGCAATCAAAGCTTCTTGCTCCTCGTACAGTGTGGAGGGAGCTCTGGAAGAAGCTACCAAGTCCTTGGAGGAATCTCGCCAGAGGTACGATACTGATAAAGCAGTCTGGGAGAAGAAATTTGCTTCCTCCGAGCAGGAGAAAACTCGGGTTGCTGAGGCCTCCAGGGATTTGTAGAGGAAAGTGAATGCCTTGGAGAAGGCTAATAAAGAGCTTGATGTGAAGCTCAAGACTGCTGGGGAATTTGAAAATAAACTCAAGGCTACTGAGGAGAGGTTGGTCCAACTCCAAGAAATAACTCGGCAGAAAGAGGAAGCTGAACAAAAACTAAAGGCTGCTGATGTTTTGCTGTCCGAGAAGCTTGCCTTGGAGAAGGCCAAAAGGAAAGTTGTCGTGAAGAAGTCCTTCAGCTCTGGCTGGGACAAAGGTTGGGATAAGGGATGTGCTGCCATGGTCTTTCAAGTGGATTATGGCAGTGTAAAGTATTTCAGGGACGAATGGGTTGCTGCCCTTCAAGAATTGAAGGTCGACGAGTCATCCGAGCTCTTCCAGAGACACATCCCTGGTCCCCCTCCTACTCTAGAAGAATTAGAAGAGGACAAAGCTACCTCTGAGAAGTCTTCAATGATAGTGGGAGAAAATGCCCTAACCAGTCAGCATGCTGTCGAGCAAGGAGTTTCTTCTTCCGAGCAACAGCTGGTGCTCTCCGAACAAGTCACAGTTCCCTTCGAGCAACCTGCCTCCTATTCCCAACCTCTCGAGAAGGTTTTGGGAGAAAAAGAAAAGGTGTAGTGTTGTTAGGTTTTCTCTTTCTATTTTTCTTTTTTATTTGTCAAATGTAACTCAAAACTTATAACTTCAAATTTCATGATCTAATAAAACATGAGTTCTTTCTTCCATACGATTGTCTCTTTTCTATCCTGATCTTCTTGTTGATGATTGTATTTTCTTTGTCTGCTAGTTTCTGGCCAGGATGGATCTGCTATCTGCCAATGATACAAAGCTGATGCGGCAATGTAATGAATATTATAAGGCTGGTCACACAGACCTGAGTGCATCAGAAGTTGCCGACATCCTTGGTCATGATGCTTCAGAACAAGCAGTCGAAGCTTATCAGTACCTGAAGTGCTTACTTGACCGAGTTGTGGCCAATAATGTGGCTTACTATGAAATGATTGAGGATCTTCAATGTACCCTAGAAGACCTTCAGAATCAGTACAAGGAATCGACTGCCCTGTTGCATGAAGGGTATGAGAAGAGGTATCAGCAGCTTTCTGCCCAGAAGGGCCACGAGAAGCTCATCGCTGGGTATGATGTCAGGGAGAGAACCCTAAAGGGTGAAGTTGAAGCATGTAGACAAATTACCGAGCTGTTGGAGCAAGAGAATAACAATTTGCAGAAAGAGCTAGCACAGTTAAAGTTTGCAGCCTCTTCTTTAACAGCTATAATCCCAGTGACTGACGAGGGATTTTCATTTTTAGAGGTTGAGAATGCCAAATTGAGGCAAGAGTTGGACACCTTGAAAAGGTCGGGCCCTTCCACATCTCCTCGGGGACGAGCAAGAGCTCCTCGGGGACGAGGAAGAGCAGTTCGGGTGCTGGTCGAGGAACAGAGGACAGCATCTGCCTTGGAGAACCAGGCCTTCCAACTAAAGGCGAAGAACCAGGCGTTATCTGATATGTCAAAGAAGATTCGAGACTTGGAAAAACAACTCTCTGCAAAGATATCAGTGTTGGAAACTAATGATCTTTTTGTCAATAGTCTCCACGAGAAGCTTGAAAGGCTAACATATCAATTCCACAAATAGCCCAGGGAGTTTTGGATGGCTGAATACAACGAAGTATTATTTCACTTGGACGACCGTATCCAGAATGCCAATAATGAGGGATACAAGCAAGGCTGGCTGAACGCCTTAGGTGTGCTGAAGCTCGAACAAGGACACTATTTGTTGGACTACCATGATCCCGGGTTGCTCGACTTGCCTGTGCCACCGTATAATTTGGACATGGAATGGATCCCAGCTCGTGCCATTCCTCAGAGCTTAATTGCGAAATACCTCGGTGACTATAATTTATATTCTCAATTTGAGGTATCTCGTCCCGAGCATCTTCTAGATCGACCTTCTGTGATGAACGTCAGGATGCTGAAGGATCTGAACTTCATCAATTCTCCTCAATCTTTAAATGATCTGCCTGCTGGCGAGGAACTTGTATCGAAAGCTGAGGGGAAAAGACCAATAGAATAGGAGTTTTTAATGTAACAGTTAGTATACATATCAATGTAACTTTCCTTTTATCATCAATGTAATTTATTTCGAATTTAATGAAAAACTTTCATTTCTGTTTGAAAATCTTGATTGCTATTGTCTTGTAAATATTAACACTTTATATTTATGCATATCTGTTAGAAAGATAATAATATTGTGTTGTTCATCGACCAACTTAGTAATAAAAAGTTACAAGTATCAGTAATGTTGCTCGATCACTTAATAATGAAGTAATGAGTATAAAAATGTTTAAAATTTTTCTAACCAGCCAAGGTTGTTAAATTGTGCTTCGTCGACCAATTATAGTTAGTGAGAGTTTATCCCCAACTAACCATACTTGGTAAATTTTTGTCTTTTTCATAAAATGTGTCCGACCAACCAAGGTTGATAAATTCTCCTCGTCGACCAACTACAGTTGGTGGGTTTTTATCCCCGACCAACCATACTTGGTACAGTTTGGAATATTTCGTTTCCTAGCCAAACAGGTTGGCATTTTTAGGAATATTTCTCCTCGTCGACCAACTATGTTGGTACAGTTTGGAATATTTCGTTTCCTAGCCAAACAGGTTGGCATTTTTAGGAATATTTCTCCTCGTCGACCAACTATGTTGGTACAGTTTGGAATATTTTCTCCTCGTCGACCAACTAAGTTGGTACAGTTTGGAATATTTTCTCCTCGTCGACCAACTATGTTGGTACAGTTTGGAATATTTCGTTTCCTAGCCAAACAGGTTGGCATTTTTAGGAATATTTCTCCTCGTCGACCAACTACAGTTAGTGGGTTTTTATCCCCGACCAACCATACTTGGTACAGTTTTGAATATTTTCTTGAGTAGTCTGCTGAGTGCCGAGTAGTGTATAGCACTAGTATTCCTCGAAAAATGTTCAATAAACAGAGAGACTTGTAGAATATTTTCATTTTATTCATACTGATGGAAACTGCGTTACATATACATCACTGATAATACTTGCGCAGATGTTCTGCATTCCATGCATTCTTAAACTCCTTGCCTTCTAAAGTGGCTATTCGATAAGTTCCTGGTCGAACAACTTCTATAATTCGGTATGGTCCATGCCAGTTTGCCTCCAGTTTATTATGCTTTTGAATTACTTTCTTCAGCACATAGTCTCCTTCTTTCAGGTCGCACTTCTTCACTCTCTTATTATAAAATAAATATGTTCGCTGCTGGTAAGCAGCATTTCTAATGGCTGCTTCTTCTCTAACTTCCTCGAGCATGTCTAAATCCAGCCTTCTCATTAAGTCGCTGACAGGGGAATTGAAATGCAATACTCTGTGTGTTGGGAGACCCAACTCGACAGGTATGACAACTTCACTTCCAAATGCCAGCATGTATGGTGATTCTCCAGTTGCTACTCGGGGAGTAGTTCTGTAAGCCCAAAGTACTGAGTGTAGCTCGTTGATCCAGTTTGCTTTGGCATCATCCAATCATTTCTTCAAACCGTTTAGCAGCGTTCTGTTTGTCACTTCAGTTTGTCCATTGCTTTGAGGATGGCCTGGTGATGAATGAACCTTCAAAATGTTTGACTGCTGACAATAGGCGGCAAACTCCTCATTATCAAATTATGTTCCATGGTCTATGATGAAGGCATGAGGGAGACCATATCGGAAAATGATGTTCTTCCAAACAAATTGGTAAACCTTCTCATACGTCATATCAATGAGTGTCTCAGCTTCTACCCACTTAGTAAAATAATCCACTGCGATGACGAGGTACTTGAACCTTCCTCGGGTCGTTGGCAGTGGTCCAACCAAATCAATCCCCCACATGGCAAATGGCCAAGGGGAAGTTATGGGTGTCAACAATGCTTGTGGAGTTCTTCGGATGGAGGAAAAGCGCTGGCACTTGTCACATTTCTTGGCATAGGCTATACAATCTGCCCTCATCGTCGGCCAGTAGTATCCCTGCGTCATCACCCTTTGTAAAAGTGTCCGACCTTCTACATGTGCTCCACAAGACCCTTCATGGATATCTTCAATCAAATCTTTCACCTCGGTGGGATGTACACATCTTTGCAAACCTTCCATAATTCCTCGTCTATATAAAACACCATTAGTTAGTACATACCGAGCAACTTTAAACTTCAATTTCTTGGCTGCAAGCTTGTCAGTTGGCAACTCTCCTTCCTCGATATATACCCTGATGGGATCCATCCAAGATGGTCCTAAATCAAGGGTGATAAAATTCATCCTCAGATCTTCATCTATACTCCGACTAGTCAACACTTCAATTGGGATTGTTCGTCGTAGCTCGGTGCGAGTAGCCGATGCTAGTCGAGCCGGGGCGTCTACTCTTGCATTCTCCATTCTTGGTATTCTGACCAGCTGAATAGCGATAAATTCTGATACTAGCTCCTTTGCTTTTGCATGATGTCTGATCATTAATTCTCCTCTAACTGCATATACCCCCATCATTTGGTTTACAATCAGTTGAGAGTCACCGAAGATCATAACTTGCTGCACCTCCATAACTTTTGCCAAATTAAGTCCTGCAATCATGGCCTCATATTCAGCCTCATTATTGGAAGCTTTGAATTGGAAACGCAAAGCGTATTCCATGTCGACCTCGTCTGGAGTGCTCAAAGCTATTCCCGCGCCACATCCTGCAGTGCAAGATGAGCCATCTACATATAGCCTCCATATAGGTAACTTGTCTTCAAATTTCTGATAAGTCAGAGTTCCCGGTGAAATATTTTCTTCTTCTTTTCATTCTCCCCTGATTTTTCTCGCTCCTCGTCGATCATTTTTTCTTGCCCTTTTACCAACCGAGGTTGGTCTGAGCTCGAATTTAATGATCCTCTAACATCCACTTGCCCTTTTACCAACCGGAGTCGGTCTGAGCTAGTGTTTGTTGATCCTGTAACATCCACAGGTTGATCAGCGAGCAGCTTTTGTTCCTCATCAGGAGTTCTCCCAATTATCTCTGAATCACATCCTGTAACATCCACACGCCATTTTACCAATCGGAATTGGTCTGGGCCTGTGTTTGTTGATCTTGTAACATCCACAGGTTGACCAGCGAGCAACTTCTACTCCTCGGGGGTATCAGGATAGGTGAACTCTGCTATGAAATCTGCTACAGCTTGCCCTTTTAGTGATGACCTGGGTTCATAAATTATATCATATTCTCCGAGCTCTATTGCCCAGTACATCAATCTCCCTAATTTTTCTGGCTTGTGAAGGGCTTGTCTCAATGGCATATCGGTATATACTATTATGGTATGAGCCTGAAAGTATGGCCTCATTCTCCTACTCGCCTCAATCAATGCCAGTGCCAATTTCTCCAGCCTTGGATATCTGATCTCTGCTCCTCGGAAGGCCTTACTTGTGTAGTAAATTGGCTTTTGTACTCCGTTCTCCACTCTGATCAATGCCGAGCTAACTGCATTCTCAGACACTGCAAGGTACAAATACAATTTTTCTCCCATCACCGGCCTGGATAACAGTGGGGGTGCTCCCAAGTATCTCTTCATGTCTTGAAAAGCCTTCTCACATTCATCATTCCATTCAAAAGTCTTTATGAGTGTCTTGAAGAATGGGAGACATCTATCAGTTGCTCGTGACACAAATCTATTGAGTGCAGCTACTCGTTCAGTGAGACTCTGTACTTCCTTCTTCGTTGTTGGAGATCGTAACCCTATTAGAGCTTTGATCTTTTCAGGATTTGCTTTAATGCCTCGTTGATTAACAATATACCCGAGAAACATGCCTTCTCGTACTCCAAAGATGCACTTTGTCGGGTTCAGCTTCATTTGATATTTATCTAGTTGATCAAAAGTCTGGCTTAAGTCAACTAGATGATCGGCAACTTTCTTGCTTTTTGTCAGCATGTCGTCAACATAGACTTCCATATTGTCACTGATTTGTTCAGCAAAACCTTGTTCATCAGCCTTTGATATGTCGTACCTGCATTTTTTAAACCAAAAGGCATAACATTATAACAATAAATTCCCCTAGGGGTAATAAAAGAAGTACTTTCCCTGTCTTCAGGTTTCATTTTAATTTGATTGTAGCCGGAATAAGCATCCATGAACCTCAGTAACTCATGTCCCGAGGTAGCGTCCACCAGTTGATCAATTCGGGGCAATGGAAAATGATCCTTTGGGCATGCTTTGTTGAAGTCGGTGAAGTCCACACATATCCTCCATTTGTTGTTTTTCTTCTTTACCATCACCACATTGGCTAACCAATCTGGATATTTAACATCTTCAATAAAGCAAGCTTTCTGGAGCTTATCGACTTCCTCCTGTATGGCTTGATTCTTCTCGGGACTGAATATTCTTCTTCTCTGTTTCACAGGTTTGATCTCCTTATTCACATTGAGCTCGTGACATAAGAAGTTTGGGTCTATCCCAGGCATATCTTCATGACTCCATGCAAAAGTTTGTCTTCTGCTTCTAAGGAAAGTTATCAATTCTTATTTTAATGAGGCTTCCACCGATGAACCTATTTGACTAGTTCGCTCAGGGTGCTCGTCGTCCAGAATGATGTTTTCAGTAGCTTCCACCACTTGACCCTTCACGAGTTGCGATTCATCTCTAGAATCCAAAGTTTCAATTTCTGCACCTTCATCCACTTGATAGGTAGTAGTCTTTTTCTTTGATTCTTCCAGTTCTTCTTGCTCGGCGGATGAATAATAGCATTCCCGAGCTACCTTCTGATCACCTTTCACAACTCCTACTCCAAAGTTTGTTGGAAATTTTAGGCATTGATGCATTGTAGATGGTACAGCCTCAAACTTCTTCAACCCTACTCTTCCCATGATGATATTGTACGATGACTGGATATTTTTATCCATCACGAAGAATCGTATTCTTTCTGTCCGACAAGTAGGCCATGTACCAATGAATATATCCAACTTGATCGTCCCAAGTGGAAATACTTTCTCGCCAGCAAAACCGATGAGGGGTCTGTGGTAAGGCTCCAATTGAGATAGCTTTAAATTTAAACTATCGAAACACGAGTAGAACATGATGTCTGCCGAGCTACCGTTATCGACCAGCACTCTTGAAATCATTACGTCCTTCATTCTCATTTTGATCACTAGTGGGTCATCATAAGGATACAGAACTCCTGCAAGATCATTCTTTGAAAACCCAATGACCAATTTTTCTTTGTTCACCTTTCTCGGGCGATCTTCCTCAGCTAAATTTATTCGCTGAATGTACGAGCAAGCTTGAGCCTCTCCGAGGTAAGATTTTCTTTCTGCAGTAAGACCTCCTCCTCCTGCATCTCCTCCTGTAATAACATTACAATCAAATAACCCAAAGCATATTGAAAATATCTCTCGTTCTGGCTGCCTTGGTTTCTTGGGAAGATCGGGGTCATCATCTAGATCATCTTCATGGTTTCTCTTCTTTTTCTCCTCTGCTCGACGAGGAGATCTAGACCTCTCTCTAGTTCGGTCGTTGCTTCTTCTTTAGCCTCCCCGATCAACATACTTTGCTAGCTTTCCTCGTTGGATTAGTGTTTCAAT
Source organism: Sambucus nigra (assembly GCA_949130495.1). NCBI lineage: Eukaryota > Viridiplantae > Streptophyta > Magnoliopsida > Dipsacales > Adoxaceae > Sambucus > Sambucus nigra. The sequence continues at coordinate 790,701,909 of OX422208.1, read as the reverse complement.
CTCGTTCTGAAGAGCTATGCAATATTTGGTCATATGGCCATGATCCTTATGGAACTCGCAGTATTTCTCCCTATTCCTTGTGTCAGGGTCTGACTTCATTTTCTTTGGCCAGTTTAACTCCTCGCTGTTCTTAATTTCTTCCAGGACGTGGTTGATATTTTCCTTCAAAGGCGTGTAATTATCAAATTTCTTCAAGACCTCCCATGACGACCTACTTTTGGAATGTTTGTCACCACCATTGTTCTTATGCTCTTTCTTCTTAGCTTTATCACCTTCCACCTTGGTTTCTTTGGCGTCCATATTCTTCTTCGCGGACATAGCCTCCTCGACATTCATAATCTTGGACGCTTTTCCCATCAGGTCCGACATGGTTCGAGGTGGATCTTCGGCCAAAGTATAGTACAACTTGTTTGGCAGCAGTCCACTCATCAAAGCAGTAATTATTGTCTTCTCCTCATAATCAATGACTTCGAGTTTCTCGTTATTAAAACGAGTTATATAGTCTCTAATACTCTCACCAGCTTTTTGTCTAACACTTAACAAATGTGCTACTCGTTTAACTGGCTTTGCTCCGAAGCAGAAATTCCTAATGAATAACTTGGCCAATTGAAGAAAAGTTGAAATCTTACCCCGAGGAAGATTATTATACCATATTTGAGAAGATCCGGTAAGAGTTCCCGAGAATGCCCTGTATCTCATCTCGTCTGGGACAGCATAGATGTCGGCAACAACTTAATATTATTCTATATGAAGGACAGGGTCAGTCTTCCCATTGTACTTGGGAGTCACAACAGGTGCTTTGAACTTTGATGGTGTTAGAAAATCAACAATATCCTGGACAAAAGGTGTTCCTCGAACAAAGGTTCTTTGTAGAGGGTTTTTGGCCTTAGCCATTTCCCCTAATCTATCCTCCAACCTATGAATAGATCCTTTCCATGCATCATTTCCTTCCTCGGTCCTATTGGTTCGAGCAACTGATCTCGTTGAAGTGGCTTCCTGGGATTTATCTTGACGAGTAGTTGGTCGGTCAGCGGATCCATCTTGACGAGCAACTGGTTGTGACTGGGCAGATCCTTCCCTTAAATCTGATGGTCGTCGAAAGCTCCTCGACGCTGCATTAAGAGGACTTGTGTTCCTCCTAGGACCTAATCGATCAAAAAGAGAGGCCCTACTTAATCTTTCCAATGCACTGGCCCTTTCTGGGGAAAGGGTGACATGTTGTTCAGTATCTGTGGCTCGTACAGACGAAGTTCGTCCAGGTTGATAAGAAAAATCTTGAGATTCATCATTGCGATATGAATCATTACGCCTAGTACGCAAAGAAGGCGCACGGGTATTTCTTTGAATGCTTCGTGATCCGGAACACACTGGCGCACCGCCATGGAGGGTTTGGATGAGTTATCGCATCGTTTCTTGCATGACGGTCTGACCCTGAACCAGATTCGCCATCATTCCAGTCAGATCTGGAACAATTGGTGGAGCAGATGGATTTGGAGGGGTTCCAGTGTTTTGATTACTGGATTCAGGTATATCAGCCATTGGTAATGGATTTTTTTTTATGAGAAAATGATTTTACCAGTCGTTTCCCACAGACGGCGCCAATCTGTTGATGTAAAAAATTAGATCACTCTAATAATTCAATCACAGATAAATGAATAAGACAAAAGATTTTTAAAGTGGTTCAGCCTTATATGAATGGCCTATGTCCACTGTTGTTTTATTGCTGAGTGTTTGGGAATTCTCGATTACAAGAAATTGCGTTCTGGATCCCAAAGTTTGGATTCAGAATCAGCCCCCCCTACAATGAGGATTGTACAACGTATTTATAGCCTTGAGGCTGTCATATGAAAGGGTGATACATTAAATGATATACATATGAAAGGGTAATACATTTAATGCCTTTTAAGCGTGTGCGTCTAAATGATAAGCATTTAATGAACCATTTGAACTGTTGGTTATTCATCAATTAATGCTTTGTTTCGAGATGCAGCTCGGATCGCCTAAACTTTCTGATATTCAAGAGTTCCTCGGAGAGGTCTGTTCCTCGGAGGGTATGAGTTCCTCGGAGAGGTCTGTTCCTCGGAGCGTGTGATTATCTCGGAAGTGCATGTCGTCGCCATGTAGATAGCCACGTGTCTTCATATGATTTATCCAAGTCAGTAGATTAAATTTGGTATCAACAGAGCTAAAGACTTTTCTCAATAAAGTCTCCTACCTTAGGAGATTTGTGCCTGGATTGGTCGAAATAACACACCCACTGATGCAGCTGTTGTGAAAGAACACGAACTTCAGGTGGGAGGAGGTTCACCAGGAGTCTCTTGCTGGGCTGAAGAAACTGCTCGTCTCACCACAAACCATGGTTCCTCCCCAGGCAGGGGTACCGTTGAAGCTATACCTTATGTTTACCACGAGGTCCGTTGGAGCCCTGCTGGCACAAGAAGTGGACGGGAAAGAATGACCGGTTTACTACCTCAACAGGATCATACATGGGCCAGAGATTAGATATAGTAGCTTAGAAAGGCATTGTTTAGCCTTAGTCTTTGTAGCACAAAAACTAAGACATTATATGTTGTCTTTTACAATTCATATTGTAACTAGATGTGATCCTATTAAGTATTTGTTGGCAAGATTTATATTAATGGGCAGGGAAGCTAGATGGTTCCTCATCCTCTCAGAATATAACTTGAAGTGTGTAGTTCCTTGTGCGGTCAAGAGCCAGGCGTATGCCGATCTATTGGTAATCTTTCCATCAAGAATGTTTGAACCTCCTAAAAAAGACATTTCGGGAGATGATTTGCAGTCTAATTACGTGGATACAACTGATGAGGAATGGACAATGCAGTTCGATGGATCTTCGGCGAAAAAAAAAGGGGGGAGCAGGGGTGATTCTTTTAAAAGGGATGGAGGAGATTTGCCTTTCCTACAAGCTATATTTCCCTTGTTCCAATGATGAAGCAGAGTATGAGGCATTGGTACTAGGGCTGCTAGAGGCTCTTCGAAAGGGAATTCGCTTACTCTGCATTAAGGGTGACTCGAACTTAGTGATTCAGCAAGTAAACGGAGAATATGCGTTGAAACACATGAGCTTGGCGCCATATAGAGCAATCATTCAAAGGCTTCTCAACCAGTTCCATCGGACCAAGATCAGAAGACATCTCAGAACAATGAACCACCATCCAGACTCCTATGCCATTATCGCCCAGAAAATGGTCATGAAGAACGATGAGACTATCGTTGTGATCCAATGAAGAACAGCTCCTTCGGTGGTACAGTCAATACTATCGATGGAGGAGGATGCGTACTGGAGGGGAGAGATTAGGAAGCAACTGGAGTCTTACGAAGGAGCTATGGGATTAAGAGAGTTGGCACAATAATTTACGAACCAGGGAAATCTTTACCACACAAATACTGGGGGATGGTTGTCAAGATGCATCAGCCCAGAGGAAGTAGAGCGAAGATTGAAGAAAACGCATGAGGAGCACTGCGAAACGACTGAGATACCTCTATATACGAGAATTCAAAGAGAGGGGTATTTCTGGCCTAGAATGAAGCAAGATGCGGCAAAGTTGCAACGGAAGTGCGATAAGTGTTAGATATTCTTCGAAGCAGCTGAGTGCCATTTCATTTAAGCTCAAACGGACTGGAGGCAGCCCTACATCGACTTTATTCGGGATTGAGTTGTCCCAATGGAGAAAATAGATGCGATGGTCCTGAGGCGAAGGGCTCCAAGGTTCTATGTTCAGGAGGGGAAGCTTTATCGAAGAGGGTACTTCAACAGGCCATTGCGTTGCATCACGAAGGAAGAAGCAGCTGAGGTCCTCAAATAAGCGCACGATCCTACCCACATAGAAAGGGCCAAGTTATATGATCAGTTGATGACGTTGGGGTATTATTGGCCAACAATGGAGAAAGACTCAGCTGAGTTCGTTCAAAAATGCAAAGCTTACCAACTTCATGGAAATATGATCCATGCCCCATCGGTAGGCTTACACTCCCTCTCAACACCCTATCCATTTCATACTTGGGCGTTCGACCTAGTGGGGGAAATACACCCTTCTTCGAGAGGCAAGATATGGATACTGGTAGTAACAGAGTGTTTTATAAAATGGGCCGAAGCGATACCACTCAGAAGAGCAACGACTGGGGTGGTGAGCAACTTCATCAGAGAATACATTATTTGTCATTTTGGGATCCCAAAGGTTATTCTTTCAGATAACGGGACTCCCTTCGTCAATTCCGAAGTAACAATGCTCACGGACAAGTACTCCATTGTTCATCACACCTCAACGGTGGCATACCCAAAGGGAAATGGCCAGGCCGAAGCAACTAACAAAACCTTAGTTAATATTTTGGCCAAGATGATGGAAGACTTTCTAGGGGCGTGGGATGACAAGATACCAGCTATTTTGTGGGCCTATCGAACAACAAAGCGAAAACCCACAGGATACACGTCGTTCTCCCTTGTTTATGGGGCTGAGGCAATCCTTCCAGTAGAGTTGGAAGTCCCCTCCGCTCAATATGCCTTGCGAAGTATCATGCTCCCTCAAAATAGACATGTACAGCTGGAAGTGTTGGATGAACACAGAGATAATTCGATGCAACACTTTCAAATGTATACGAAACAACTCTCCAGGGCATACGATAACTTGGTAAGACTAAGGAAGTTCATGGAGGGAGACCTCGTATTAAAAGCAGTAGTGAAGCATATCAGGGGGCTTCCTCTACCGAAGTTTACAGTCAACTGGGAGGGACCTTTCGTTGTGAAGGAAGCTCATGATTCAGGTTATTGTTTAATTTCGAAGTTAGAGGAAGACAAGCCATTTAAGATTAACCATAAATGGCTGAAGGTTTATCATGTGTAAACAATCAAGTTTGAACCAATGTTATAACTAGATGTTGTTATGAATATACAAGTTTTAGTTATGATTTGAAAACAACGAGGGAATGGCAGAAATGTAGAAATTTATAACATATAAAAACAGTCACAACACATGGAAGAATTGGAAAATATACATTCTTCATTCATGAACAATGGAGCATTATAAAAAAAATTGGGAGCTACCGCCCAAGAATTACATAGATGAAGGCAGATGGAGGATATGTATACAAGAGACAATTAGCCTAAGAGAAACGATAAATCTGAGGAAGAGAAAAAATCTCCAGGAAGGCTCAAAGAAGCCGCTGTGAAAGACCGTTGTGTGTTAATAGACACTTCCAGCCTCGTCTGCACTTGTGTACGTTCAATGAGGAGCTTCTCTCGTCTCAGCTTGGTCAGGAACAAAGCTTCTTTGGCATCCTTTACCTCTTGATCCACTGCTTCCAAAAGAGGCACTAAAGCGACCAACTTAGCTTCCTCGGCTCACTGGTCCTCCTAGTGCTTTCGTAACACTTCCCTATGGACGATCAGTTGCTGGTTCTTCAAAGTCTTTAAATGTTTTATGAGCCAGTCAAAACGGAAACCATCACGCCCCAACTTCCTCAGAAAACCCAGAAATTGGTTAAGGAGGAATCTGGTAACGCTTACAGTAGGAGTACTGGCAATTTCAGCAACAACGATAGCCATGCCTTGAAGTTTATGACTCATCACGTGAATATTGGAACGTAGGCAATCTGATGTGAAGGTCTCAGGGTGACGATTCACAGCTGTTCGATCACTAAACGGTGGTTGACAGGCATTTGAGGAGCCTATCGAAGCACCATCAGGCAAAAGGCGTGAGGAGCCAGGTCAAGAAGGGGGAGTTCGCACCCAGATTCGCTCTCTGCAGCAGCACCAGTCGTGGAACCTTGATCATCATTATCAGAGTTTTCCGAAACAACAGGTTCCTGAGGAGGTGAGCCAGTAGCCGAAAGAGCTTGGGGAGAATTTTCCCGAGCAACCTGAGAAGAGATAGAAGGCATAATAAGTTTATGAAAAAATCTTAACAAGCATTTTCGTTGTTAAGTCACCGTTATAAGGTGTAGTTTATGAAAAATCTTAACAAGTGTTTTCGTTGTTAAGTCACCGTTATAAGGTGGAGTTTATAAAAAATCTTAACAAGCGTTTTCGTTGTTAAGTCACCGTTATAAGGTGGAGTTTATAGAAAAATCTTAACAAGCGTTTTCGTTGTTAAGTCACCGTTATAAGGTGGAGTTTATGAAAAAACCTTAACAAGCGTTTTCGTTGTTAAGTCACCGTTATAAGATGGAGTTATAAAAAAAATCTTAACAAGCGTTTTCATTGTTAAGTCACCGTTATAAGGTGGAAGTTCATGATAAATAACAAAAATGCATATTTAAAAATGCATATTTATACCTCAGACACTACAGGGCCAAGAACGGGAGCCATGCTGGCAGCTGCATGGACAGGAACTGTTAGGGATGGGATCATTGCCTCAGAAGTCATAACGGGGTCCCTGGTCGCAGAAGCCTCAGCGCTCGGCAAGACATCCTCACCAACATAAGGCACCAGGGCCAGCATACGGGGTTCATCGGGAGAAGATAATGGGCTCCCAAGCAAAGACCCAACATGAAGGGGTGCAGAAGCACCACTATGCTAGGCAGAAGCACCAACCTAGGGCCTTGACCGCATGAGGACCACCAAGATAAGTAGGTGGTACAAGATCAAGAGAAAACTGTGACATGAGGGCAAGTGTTAGAAAAGAGGAATAGGTACAGAAAAAAATGAAGAAGTATCTCTACGCGCTACTTACCTCGATTATGGTGCTGAAAAGGGGAATGGCGATCAGAGGTCTCACCATCATCGTTGGAAGAACGTCTGCTAACAACGAAGATATTTCAACCTGGGGCACCCAAAACATCTCGAGGTTCAGCAAGACAAATAAGTAAAAAGGGTGGGACCGAAAAGAAGCTATAACAAATAAGTTGTAGAGGAAATCATACCTCGGGCTCACTTTCCTCAACAAGAACAATGGGCAGAGGAACCTTAGATGAAGTATGTAAATCAGAGGGAACTGAGAGTGTTATCTCCGGTTGCGTTACCTCTGGGGGCGAAGAATCACTTGCAGGCTCATCAGCATCACCTCCCACAACAACTTCCCTAGCACGATGGGAGCCTGAACAGCGAGAATAAATGAGCCTCGTCATGGGGGAATGGAGAGGAGTCACATCAGTACGAGAAACACCGAAGCGCCCCCCCACAAAAGGGCTCACGGGAGGACTGGGGGGTTTGGTCTTTCCATTTCAATCCCCTGCACCACAGTTGTCAAGAATAAATAAGCAAATGCAGCCTACCTTAAGCAAAAAAGAGAATGAGTAAATCAAGCATACATACCTCGGATCCAGAAGGGGGACGAGAAGATATGACCACAGGTGAAGAAGGAGGAGTAGCAACAACAGAGGGGGCAGGAGTGAGATGCACCTCAGGAGTTCGCTTCTTCTGAGACTTGGTACTTAGAGTCTTCTTCCTTGTCCCCGCTGCACTAGTACCAACATCTTGAGGAACCCTTGAACTCTTTATCCTCCTTGTCGATGGCCCCGTGGGATCAACCACCACCGCGAGAAAAGTAACCGAAGGAGGAATAACGATAGTGTGCCATTGATACTCAACATTAATCCGATCTATCTCCGCCTGGGCTTCCTTCCTTATACGCTCAGCCATCTTGGCAGACATGGGGGGTGGAACGGAAGCTATGGGGAGGGCTGCCACGGGAGTCTGGGGCTTCTGGGACTTAGACTTTGGCTTTTATGTCCCACTCTTGGACGTTTTTGCCTTCTTGGCAGGTGGTTGAGAAGGCCCCTCGCCGATAGTAGCTTCCGTTGAGGGGGCAGCCTTCTTCGAAACTGCAGGAGTTTTGGGTTTAGGCGTGGCAACTGGGACCATGGGACAAAGTGGGGGAAGCTCGGTGGGAGGTTCTTTAGGAGTTGTACTTAGAGGGAATTCCACCCCAAGTATAGAGTTGCCTTTTAGCCCCAACTTTAAGGAAGAAAATGAAGAAACGGGAGGATACACGGAATCTCCCTCAATAAACTCAATAATTGCAGCCAGTTGTTTCGGCCAGTATTTTATAGCGAATAGAGGGGTCACATCTCCTCGCCTAGTAATACTAGGAATGGTGACTCGCCCAGCCATGGTTGAACATATCCCCCATGCAGCTGTTGAAGAAAACAGAGAACACGCCTCGCTAAAGGAGACCTTGGATTTTGACGATTGAAACACTAGACGTGGAGCCCCCTAGTCAAACCCAAACTGGCGGCTGCATCGGTTGGGATTATAGTGCTCACTAGTATATCCCCACTTAGTGTAAGAAGGCAGATATCCTGGGGAGAACAGAAGGACCACGGCGAGCGAGGGATCCTCAATATCCGGGGTAGGGGCTTGTACCACTCTTACTTCATGTTGAAAAAATTCACAAGTGTGAAAGAAGACTTCCTCCTGATAAGGCCTCATGACAAAGTTCTCAAAATGGTCAATCACAGATATTAGCTCCTTTCGACTTTGTCTCATGTGATAAATAAAGGACCGTGGAGGCAGAATTGTTTCCCCTGAAGGAGGACTGTTGGTTGTGGACGCTACGGAAGGAAAGCGAAAGTAAAGGAAGCTGGGTAAAAGGATGCTTTTGGAAAAATTGGCCAAGTTATAACGGCCAAGAGAGCGTTCCATGTCGAACAAAGTTCTATCCATCCAGGTGTAGAGGGATCCCAAGGTAATTGCAGCCAGTGGAAGTTTTATGCCTCGGGCCAAATGAAGGGACATGTTGATAAGGTCCCTTCGGGGCTGGTCGTTGGGTTTGCTCGTCAAAAGGAAATGGGAGAGAATCACAAGAATATAGGCAGGAAGCTCCAACGGTGTACCTTGACCAGGAGCATCTGTTGAAGAACTGCCTTCACCAAAACCCTTGAAGAAATAATTAATCAAGGGAGATAAAGTAACTTTGTTGGACGAACCAATGCAGCTTCGTCATATGCGATCCAACTCTAAACGATCGGCAGTCTCTTGAGCATCAAGAGCCTCATCGGTATAGGGCTCGTGACCTGTTGCATCGAGGCCCAAGAGCTCGCACACGTCTTCCAAAGTTATGGTGAACTCGCCCCACGCTGCGATGAACGTATGAGTGGTAATGTTCCATCGAGAGACCAGGATAGGAAGAGCGGCATTATTCTTCGAAAGAGTGAACTCACCAAACTATTTAGCCCGTTGCAACCCAAGCTTAGTGAGAATGTCAGCATAAGAACCTTTCATGTGGGAGTTCCAGGCAGCAAAGTGGGAAGGAGAGCCCCGTGGGGCTTCGAAATCAACATGGTACCATGAGAAGTCCCCTCGATCCAAGAGAAATCACAGAGTCCCCTCTGGAGGAAGAAAGCCCCACTCAGAAGAATCCTCATCTTCATCACCCGACAGTAAAGCATCAAACTTGGAATAAAAATGCACGGCCTTGCAGGAAACAGCAAAGTCATCACCCTTCCCAAAAATAGGAGAGCGATGATAAAATCTCAGCTGTTCCTGGCCGAAGGCAGCAGTGGTGGTGGCAGACGGAGCACTAGTAGCAGATATAGCAGGGTTGCTTGAGGTTGCTATGGAAAACGATGATGAAGACAGCAGACAAGCTTCAAGAAAGAGCGGTTTGAAGAACGAGAGTAGAAGACCACGACCACGACCACGACCACAAGTAGCGGTTTAGAGGATGAGAGGGGAAGGAGGCAAGCATGAGATTAGCAATAATGGAGTTCTTACAGGTTTTTCTCTCTCTAATAATGGAAGGCTGAAGAAGATAGTAACAGAGTAATAAAAAAGAAAGAGAGGGTTCAAGTGTTTTCGATATAGCCATTTGAAAATTTCGGAGTTATCGTTTCAGTCTCCCACCATCACACGTGCAAGGCCGCCTGCAATCATTTTCAATGAACATGTGGCACCTTGGGAAGTGCTTTGACAGTTGAGAAGACATCGCCACGTCATTTACGAAGTGACACCTGGGGAACACAAACCGTTGCCTTCCTATGCAAGATTGAGTTTTGGCGCCAAGGAAATTTTTGTCAGACATATCCAATAGACTCTTAAGGAAGAAGATGTCCCAACGGTTCCACAAAAGCTACGATGTTCTCTCATCATAAGTCCAGATGTTGTTTAGTTATGACTAAGGAGAAGAGGGATGAATCTTTTCACACAAAGAAAGGTCCATCGGTTTGAGACATTTCGTGCAAACATTTCTTGTTCTAACAAATCTCTCCACGAGGGGGAAAATATAGAGGGGGATTGAAGGCAATCTTAAAATTAGGGACAAATCCCTAATCAGCAACAGTGCTTGAGATTAAGCAACCGAGGCATCTCAAGCGTGGAAACTCAGCGATGCAGCTTGGCGCGGTAGCTCATATTTTAGCTTGCTGTATTAGTCATATTGCATTTTCATTATTGATGAATGCAAGCTATAACAGTTGTAATGACGTAACGATAATAATAAGTGGGTTTATGTGAGGTCGAACGGTACCCGTGAGAGGCCAGGCTTGGCAGGGCCTGGGAGAGCTTTCATGCTCTATCGAACGACCTCACCGTGGGAACTTTAGAGGGACTTAGTTTGGAGGATTGAGAAGTGAGGCACTGTTGGGGCTTGTCCTGACCATCTTAGATACACCTGGTAAAACACCGAAGGACCCTGACCGTGGAACTTCGGGCGGAGCAGCTTTGAGTTCCATCGGGCGTTGAGTTATGAACCAAATAACCCTCTACTTAATGTCACATCTACTGTAGGTGATGTCACTAGCCAGCTAAACAATGTCAGACCTGCACTTGAGTAAACCACCGTGGTATTTGGGGCTGTCAGGTAGTTGGTGAGCCACCTCTGCGACAACAGCCTCCTGACACACAGTGGTTAGGCAAAAGGCATGTCTTGGCATTTAATGTTCATAACGTGGGGATAACTAGTGCATCAGGCATTTAATGTTGTGACATAAAGCATGAGGGATGTCTTTCATAGTCTTTAATGACTGAGTTGTCTCGGGGGTGGTGTGGGGGGCTATTTAAGAACCCCAACCACCTTTGAGGAGGGATGATATTTTTTGAGAACTCTGGAGTTATTACTAGGTAAACTATACGCTCAGGGAGAGTTATTGCGAACCAGAGAGGTTTACCCACCCACCATTGTTACTTATTACGAAGCTTTTAACACTTGACAGAGATGATTGAGAGTGTTAGGTGTGTTTCTACCTGCCTACCAAGGTGTATCTAGGGTGCTTACTTCTCTCTCCCTCTTGCTAAGTTACTTCTAAGGTTCACTATTATTTCCTGAGTTATACAAGAGAGTTTTGTGAGTTTAAACTGAGTTTATCTTCATTGGGTTTGTGTTTGTGTGTCCTATCATTAATCCAAAGCTTTGACCAAGTTAGCTGATCATTACCATACTCAAATAGGGGTTATGCCTCCATCTTATCTAAAGTACCCTCTTACATTTGACCAGGATCGATTAGATAGTTGATGCCACAGCAGACCACGAGATAATGAGTTTCATGGATGCTTACTCGGGCTACAACCAGATATCCATGCACCTAGTCGATGAAGATTAGACTGCATTCATAACCGATAAGGGGACCTACTGCTACAAGGTTATGTCCTTCGGTTTGAAGAATGCGGGAGCTACTTATCAAAGACTTGTTAATAAAATGTTTAAGGATCAAATTTGGAAGACGATGGAAGTCTCCATTAACGATATGATGACTAAGATTCTCAAAGCCGAATCTCACGTGATCGGCCTCAAGAAAACCTTTTAAACGATGGATAAGTACAGGACGAAGGTCAACCTCGCAAAGTGTATATTCGGCGTGGGGGATGGTAAGTTCTTAGGCTTTATCATAAATTAGATGGGGATAGAGGACAACCCAAATAAAATCAACTCCTTGGTAGAAATGATGACCCCAACTTTGATTAAGGATGTGTAGAGGATGACGGGGACAGTGACGGCACTTAAGAGGTTTATATCTAGATCTACTGAAAAGTGTCTCCCATTTTTTAAAGTTCTTAGAAAGGCTTTCAAGTGGAATGAGGAATGTGATAAGGCCTTCCAAGAGTTGAAATCCTACCTCATCTCCCCCTTATTATTGTCACGACCAGTCCAAGGGGAAAAATTATGTATAACTAGTAGTCTCAGAATCAGCTATTAGCGCTGCCATCGTAAGAGACGAGGATGGAGTACAAAAGCTGATATATTTCAATAGTAAGGCACTCCAGGGGGCGAACAAAGGTACCCTAAGATGGAAAAATTGGCCTATGCACTGATTCACGCTTCAAGGAAGATGAAGACGTACTTCTAATCCCACACAATGGTCATCCTAATGGACTCTCCACTCCGATAGTTCATCCACAAGCCTGAGAAGTCGGGGAGACTAATGGTTTGGGCAATAGAGCTTGGAGAGTTTGATATCATCTACCAGCCTAGAGTGGCCATTAAAGGGCAATCACTTGCAGACTTTTTGGCCGAGTTTACCTAGGATGAGGCCGATAGTGAAAAGTTTGAGACTACTGATTGGGAATAAGGAAAAGGTTTAAGCTCTCACCCGGATAAGGTCGGGGCAGGTTCATCAAGAGGGAAAGTATTTGAGAAGGAAGAGGAATGGTATCTCTTAAAAAATGGGGCCCTGGTAGAAGGTAGTTTCTCTGTAGAATGGAATAGTGTGGAGCCTCTTTGTCGATGGGTCCTCTTACGAGAGTGGAAGTGGTGCAGGCCTGATATTATTGGCACTAGATGGGATGAATATTGAATACACGTTGAGGTTCAATTTTAAGGCCTCCAATAATGAGTCCAAATATGAATCTTTCATAGAAGGCCTCTCCTTGGCTCGGGCTCTGAATGTCGGCCAACTCCTAGTTCACAGTGATTCAAGATTGGTGGTGAACCAGATCTTGTGGTCATATGAGGAGAAAGATGATAGGATGGCTAAATATTTGGAGAGATTAAGGTCATTATTGAAGACCTTCAAAGAGGTGAAGATGAAGAGGATACCTTGGGTGGATAATGGTCTGGTAGGACCCTTATTCAGATGACTTGGCCTCGGCCCTCATCAGTCGCCTAGTATGGGGATCTGTATCATTCCTAAAAGATTGAGTATCCTCAAACGTGGCTAGACCCATGCCGATGGTTCCAGTATGAGACTAGCACACGATACATGTGTCCTTCCACGAGGTTTAACGTTCTACGGGTTCATCCTGATAGAGCGCATACATTGTGGGATGCGTGGAGATTTGTGCATGAACATGCAATGTATGATAGTTGAAACCGTTACTACCAAGTCATCCCCTCACATTAGGGAATATTTAGTCATCATGTCCTACCTGTGACAGGGCCAGATGTCCACACTGGATTGGCTAAGAGCGATGAGTTCATGGACAAAAAATGATTGGGGGGTACATTATACCCCCTAAGCACTATATGTACCTTTCATCTTCTTAATTATAAGGGATCGCATTATTAAAATCCTAGATGAAACTCTGCTCAATTATATATAGGAGAGAGAGAGAGAGAGAGAGAGAGAGAGAGAGAGAGAGAGAGAGAGAAAAAAGAGAGCTTGTGTTGTACCTAGGCCATTAGTGCCTTGTTTACTAGTGGAATTAACTCACACACATACAATGGACATAAGCTCAGGCATAACCACTTATATTTAGGTGTTCATCCTCTTCACCTCATCTCCTTCTTTATTGATTTACTGTGTGATCATTGCCATTATGGTATTCCTATTTGAGCTTCATACATTTTTGACCCGGTGATACCATTTTTAGTATCATCAGTTGAGACTGAGGTACTGACATGCTTTTCATACTTTCTGGGAGTGAACTGCCCATACACTTTCTTCGGTTCAACTTCCGTCTTGGCAAAACCTTCTTCGATCTCCCCTCCTCCTTCTCGGAGGGCTCGAAAATAAGGGTAGTATTTTCCTCCCATTATCGCTCGAACATGGGGTAAGAAGTTCTTCTTTATGATGCTGACTTGATCCTCCTCAAAAGGCCGACCGGTCATGGTGGTTGCTTTATATCTCCACATTACTGTAAAGTTGTTGACTGATTCCCCAAGGTTCTCTTTGAGGAGCTCTAAATCTCGACGGGGCTACGGGATTTAGAGTCACTCCAAGGAGCCGACCGCAATTTTCTGTTTCACTGAGAAATGTTGTTAATGGACCAAATGTTCTGTTTGAACAGCTCTAAATTCCGACTTTCTAGTGCCCGTGAGAGGTGTTAGCGCCTCTCACGGGGATGTTAGGGGGGCTAAGGGGTTTCTTTCCCCAACGACACGTTTTCAATACTAAATGTGGATTTTATCTATTTTGGGTTGTGCTCTCAAATTGAGGATCCCATGACCACGCGATAGGCTCCTTGGAGTTAGATTGGTCCCTTACGAGGTATTGGTGCCTCTTATGTGACCGTTTGGGGGGTATTTTGTTTTTTTGGCCTCTAACGACATGTTTTTATGCTTAAGTCTAGATATTTTCAAATTGTCATCATATTCTCAAATCGAGAGTCCTGTGACCACACGGTTAGTTCCTGTGAGTTTTATTGGTCCTGTACGAGGTGTTGGCACTTGTCATGGGGCCATTTGGGGGTGTTTTGGTTTTTTGCCCTCTAACAGTATGTTTTTAAGCTTAAGTCTAGATATTTTTAAATTATCGTCATATTATCAAAATGGGGTTCCCGTGACAACACGATCGGTTCCTGCGAGTTACATTGGTCCTATGCGAGGTTTTAGCACCTCTCACGGGGCTGTTTGGTGGGTGCTTTGGGTTTTCTCCCTCCAAAGACTTGTTTGGCAAGAAAATCTGTCTTTTCTGGCCTTGCCAAATGCGGTGTGTTGTAGAGCTCATTGAAATTTTTCTAGTAAGGAATTTTGGATAATATGATGCATTTTCCCGTTTGGAGTTTGATATATTATTCCAAATATGACTCCTCTAAAGGAATGTTTGGTCGATCTTGATGAAGTCCACAGTCCCCGTGATGGGAGACATTCTCATTACGAGGAGTGTGGCCTTCATCAAGATCCACTAATCTAGGTCACTCCAATAGAGGATTCGTGTGGCCAAAAAAGGCAGACTTTCTTGCCAAATAAACCTTTAGAGGGCGAAAACCCAAAGCACCCACCAAATGGCCTATGAGAGGTGCTAACACCTCATACGGGTACAATGTAACTCGCAGGAACCGACCGTGTCGTCATGGGACCTCTAATTTGAACATATGATGATAATTTGAAAATATCTAGACTTAAGCCTAAAAACATGCCGTTAGAGGGAGAAAAACTAAAACATGCTCCAAATGGCCCCGTGAGAGGCACCAACACCTCGCACGGGACCAATATAACTCGCAAAAATCGACCGTGTGGTCACGGGACTCCCGATTTGAGAATGTGACGACAATTTGAAAATATGTAGAGTTAAGCTTAAAAAATGTCGTTAGAGGGCGAAAAACAAAAATACCCCCCCCCCCCAAACGGCCATATGAGAGGCGCCACACCTCACATGGAACCAATGTAACTCGCAGGAACTAACCGCATGGTCAAGGGACCCCCGGTTTGATAATATGATGATAATTTGAAAATATATATACTTAGGCTTAAAAACATGCCGCTAGAGTGGAAAAAAACAAAACACTCCCAAAACGGCCCCTTGAGAGGCGCCAACACCTCGCTCGGGACAAATCTAACTCGTAGGAACCGACCGCGTGGTCACGAGGCCATTCGGGGGGCTCTAAGGGGTTTCTCTCCTAATGGCACATTTTTAAGACTAAGTGTGGATTTTCTCTATTTTGGGTCGTGCTCTCAAATCGGGGGTCCCATGACCATGCAGTCGGCTCCTACGAGTTACGTTCGTCCCGTGCGAGATGTTGGAGCTGCTCACAGGGCCTTTTTTTTGGGGGGGGGGAGGGAGCTAAGGTGTTCCACCCCCCAACGACACGTTTTCAAGCCCAAGTGTGGATTTTCTCTATTTTGGTCCGTGCTCTCAAACTGGGGGTCATGTAACCACACGGTCGGTTCCTATAAGTTACATTAGTTTCATGTGAGGTTTAGCACCGCTCATAGGGCCGTTTGGGGGTGGCGCTTATAACAACCCGCGTAATTTTGGGCTATTTTAATTAATTTTTGGAAAATGGAGGAAAATAAAGTTTTTGATAAAATTATTTTTATTGCTCAAATATGTTGGTTATTATTTTAAAAGGCGCGAATTTCAAACGGTTTTGAAAACGGAGTTAAAACGGATTTTAAAATGATTTTTAAATGTTTTTAACTCTTGGAGTTGTTTTAACTTCCAACTCTTCATTTCTTTGCCTTATTTAAAGGAGTCTTTTGGCTTCCAACTCTTTATTTAATTGCCTTATTTAAAGGAGTCTTTTGGATTCCAACTCTTCATTTCTTTGCATTATAAAACGAAGTCGTGGGCAACCCTTTTAGCATACTTTTGGCACAAATTTTGGAAGCAAATATATTTTATATTCCTCTTCTTTTTATATACACATTGTCCCTTGAGATTTGTGAGTTCCAACCTTAGATTAGAGGTGTTCTTGGGGCTATTTTGTTGGAGGTTCTTGGAGTAACTTTTGTAGATCTTTTGAGTTGATCTTGAGGATGTGATCGTTGGTTTCTCATCATGGTTTGAGATATGGGGTTTTACACAATATGCTCCTTAAATCTCGCGAGTGTCATTCTCTTTGAATTCTTGTTAATTGAACTTATATTTGAATTGATAAATTCATTGAAATCTGGAAAATAATTGTTGAAATTATTTTGATTCATGTGGTATCATTATATTGTTGATGAGCACGTTGTCATGAGATTTTAATATGGCACGAATGTTGTGAACCTGCCAAAACACCTATTCTCGGGCTATGGCTTGATAAAGCATATGAGGATGCAGTGAGGCCTGGTGACCCATTGATGTGTTGTTGAAATATTTATTGATAAATGCTTATGAGATTTGCATTTTGATTTGAATATTCGTACTCGTGTTGTTACGTTTTATTCGTTGCTAATCCATATTTGTTGAGCATAATTCCTATCGTATTGTGTACTTCCTCATATTTTCTTTTAGTGGCAGGTTAGCGCGGATTTTAGGGCGCTATGGAGATTGATTTTAGCGAGGATTGTTTGGGAAAGATTTGAATTATTTTGATGTATAGAGCTTTGAAGATTTGTATTTTATTTTCGAGTTAGTTGTTGTATGTAATTCGAGAGATTTGGTATTTAATTTGAAGAGAATGAGATTTGTAGTTTCTCTTTTGTTGTTGTGGGACTTAGATGCTCTATACCTTGTCACTTGTGGATTTGGATTTATTTTATCGCATTAGCACTCCGTTTGCTCTCCCCGGGCGGGCGGGGTGTTACAGCGCTAAGGGATTTTGCCCCCCAACAGCACATTTTCAAGCCTAAGTTTGGATTTTCTTTATTTTGGGCCGTGCTCTCAAATCGGGGGTCCCGTGGCCACGCAGTCAGATCATGCGAGTTACCTTGGTCTCTTGCGAGGTGTTTGCACCGCTCACAGGGCTGTTTGGGGCGAGCTAAGGGGTTCCCCCCCCCCCAACGTCACATTTACAATCCTATGTGTGGATTTTCACTATTTTGTTCCATGCCCTCAAATCGGGGGTCCCGTGACCACGCGATCGGCTCCTACAAGCTACATTGGACCTGTGCGTGGTGATCGCTCCCCTAAAGGGACCATTTGGGGGGCATTAAGGGGTTTTACCCTCTAAAATAACGTTTTAAAGCCTAAGTGTGGTTTTTCTCAAATTATCATCATATTCTCAAACCGGGGGTCCCGTGACCACTCGACCAGTTCCTACGAGTTACATTGGTCCCGTGCGAGGTGCTCGCTCCTCTCACGGGGCTACTTAAGGGTGTTTTTATTTTTTTCCCACTAACGACATGTTTTAAGCCTAAGTTTATATATTCTCAAATCATCATTATATTCTCGAATCGGGGTCCTGTGACCATGCGATCGGTTACTACGAGTTACATTGGTCCCGTGTGAAGTGTTTGCGCCTCTCATGGGGTCATTTTGGAGGTGCTTTGGGTTTTCACCCTCAAAAGGCATGTTTGGCAAGAAAATCTGCCTTTTCCGGCCTTGCCAAATGCAGCATGTTGTAGAGATCATTAAAATTATTCTATAAAGGAGTCCCAAATAATATGATGCGTTTAGCCGTTTGGAGTCTGATAGAGTATTCCAATTACGACTTCTCTCATTACAAAATAGGTGCATGAAACTTAATATTACAAAAGAGGTGCATGAAACTCAACATCATAAGGTGGCCTCAAAGGAGGATTAAGAGCTTGACAACCCTCATTGACAATGTGAAGTTATAATTGAATGACTACATATAGCTTCACATTATCAATGAGGGCTGGTCAAGCTCTTAATCTTCTTGTGAGGTCACCATGTAATGTTGAGTTTCCTGCACCACTTTTGTGATGTTGAGTTTCCTGCACCTGTTTTGTAATGAGAGAAGTCATTTTTGGAATACTTTATCAAACTCCTAACGTTAAAATGCATCATATTATCCGGTACTCCTTTCTAGAACAATTTCAATGAGCTCTACAACACATTGCATTTGATAAGGCCAGAAAAGGCAGATTTCCTTGCCAAAAATGCCTTTTGAGGGCGAAAACCCAAAGCACCTTCAAAATGGCCCCGTGAGAGGTGTAAACACCTTGTACGTGACCAATGTAACTCGCTGGAACCGATCACGTGGTCACGGGACCCTCGATTTGAGAATAGGATGATAATTTGAGAAAATCTACACTTAGTCTTAAAATATGCCGCTAGAGGGCGAAAAAGTAAAAGACCCCCCAAGCGGCCCTGTGAGAGGCATGAACACCACACATGGGACCAATGTAACTCGCAGGTACCGACCGTGTGGTCACTGGACCCCCAGTTTGCAAATATGATAATACTTTGAAAATATCTACACTTATGCTTGAAAACATGCCGTTAGAGGACGAAAACACAAAACACCCACCAAATAACCCCTAAAGAAGTTTGAAGACGTCGCACGGGACCAACGTAGCTTGCAAGAACTGATCGCGTGATCACACGACCCTCGATTTGAGAATATTATGATAATTTGAAAATATCTAGAATTAGGTTAAAAAATATGTCGTTAGAGGGCGAAAACTCAAAGAACCCCCAAACGACCCCGTGAGAGGTGTTAGTGTGAGATGTTGGTGCCTCTTACGGGGCTGTTTGGGGGGTGTTTCAAGGTTTCGCCCCCTAACAGCATGTTTTTAAGCTTAAGTATAAATATTTTGAAATTAATGTCGTGTTCTTAAACTATGGGTCCCGTGATTATCCAATAGCCAAAAACTAAGAACAAGCCAACAATCAATAATTATCCTATACTCCTTCTAACATACTATCCAACAACAAACAAACAATCAATAATTATCCAACATCCAACATCCAAACCAAACAAAAATAATAATTATTCCGTACTCCTTCTAACTGTAACAACCTGTCCTTTTCGGAGACAATTAAAATCCATAATTGGATATAAATTGGAGATTTAAGAAATTTCTCGAAATAGTAATTTTTGGTATTTTTGAGGATTAGATGATTTTCGATGGAAGTGGTAATTATTTTTGGGATTTAATATGTCAAAGTATTTTAATTTCATGTTGCAGTGGAGTAAAGCGACAAAAAGGTTAGATTTTTGATTGGAAAACCCGCATTAAGTTATATGGGTTAGAATAGTGATTTGCGTTCAAGTACCTCGGATGGGAATTTTGACTGCGCCGTGAGTCTTGGAATGTCTAAGATAGTCGGAAAAGAGTTTCCGTTTGTCGAAATTTAGTTTCGGGGAGTTTTGAAGTAAAATGGGCTCGTAATTGAGTAAACGAGTCGTTTTTGGGTTTTAAATGGTTAAACCCTTTTTCTTTCTTTATAAAGAGAGGGAGAGGGAGAAAAAGAGAAAGAAAGAAGAGAAAAGAGAGATAAGGAGGAGAAAATAGGAGAAAAGGAAGAACTCCAGCCAAAATCCGCTGGATTCAGCTCGAGGTCATCGTATTTCATCCTCCAGGCAACTGTTTACTTGCCTTATTTCAATTATGCATTTATTTCATATCATAGTTGGTAGAACCCCAAATTAAAAATGGGGAAAACTTTGATACGAGTTTACATATTGACGTAATGTAAACTCTTGATGCTTTTTAGTATTAAAACCATATTAATGGAGTAATAAATCAAATTGAATTGGGAGAGATGTCAAAACTAGGGGTTTTGGGTTTTAAGATCCAAAACCTTAGAAAGTAGTTTAATACCCAAAATTTATGGAAGAATTTGTTGTAAATCAGTGGTAGGATGTTATTTGGGTTGTTGGTTGAGATTGAAAACTATAAAAATGGAGTTTGGGTTGTTATTGGGTATTTTGGAGATTGAAAAATCGCCCAAACTGTAGCCCTCGAACTGGCCGAATCGATTCGGGTATAGGCCGAATCGATTCGCCTAAAGGGAATTGGGTTTCTGCAATGGGCCAAATCGATTCGAGTACAGACCGAATCGATTCGCCATTTAAAGACCTGTTTGCAGAATACTTTTCGAATCGATTCGGGTTGGTAACCGAATCGATTCTCCCACCCGAATCGATTCGCTATAGGAGCGAATCGATTCACTTAGGCCAGAATTTCCAGTTTTCTCCCTTTAAGAGTATGGGGAGTTAAATTACCATTTAGGATTTTTATAGGGGTTCCTAGCTATGATTATGGGACTCCTAAATAATAGTTTTGAGGGTAAATAAACCTCTAGTTGGATGAGAAGGCTTTGAATTGGTGTAGGGCATGATCCAGAGGATAAATTCCTAGGATATTGTTAATGGTCATTTAGGCCTACATAATTATGCATATAGGAAGTAAAATTATAATGGATTGTGAAGTGAGGATATCCAAATAAGTCCTTAGATGGGATTAAAGAGTGTATTACTTATTAAAGTAATAAAATACTTTGGGTTTAGTATCATGCGAATATGAATGCATGATTATGATTCTTTGAGAGAATCTTTGGGATTATCGGTCATCACTAGATGTGATTGGCAATATGGACATTTGTTTATATTCGACGAGGAATATATGGTATAGATATATGTACTGTGTGATTAAAGTATATATATGATTTGAGATAAAAGATTTTGAAAATAAAATATAAATGTTTTCAAAATGGAAAAAAAAAAAGAAATGATTTTCATAATTATTGATTTATAGTCAACACCCTCTCTAAATGACATCATAAGGGAAGTTCGTGCGTGAGGTGAAGCCCCCTGACTAATGAATGCAGGGTGGATATAGTACTCTAGGCCATATGAGCATTTATGTTATGTTATGTTTTCTCCGATGGTTAGGTAACTTGGGGTGTGGGTATGACTAGCCCGCAGGCATATGGCTGCTTCCCGACTGTGACACCCCGACTAATTAAATACCGGGTAGCTACTCCTTTATTAAATCAATACAAAATGCCAAGTTGGTCCAGTTAATAGCATCACTCTCGAAAACATTTTTAATGATTACTAACCACCTAGTATTTAAAAAGCGAGTTGTCCAATTTTAAATTAAATATGATTAACATGCAATAAATGAAATATAGAATTTTAACACAACCATTCACGATAAAGTCCAACTATAATGAATCAACAAATAAAGATGAGTCTAGAGGAAATACTCCTCACAACAATCCCAATATAAAAAGAAATGAAACAAGTCTGCATCCTGAAATAATTACAAACCAAAGTCTGAATAACTTAAATATAAAATGAAATGTCTCTAAAAGAAATGGGCGACATGCCCTACAACTGATGAAATCTGAATATAGAGTCAAGGTAAATGAAGCGTCTACTAGCAAGGCCCTGTAACTTCCACAACAGCTACAGCTCGTCACCTGACTGGAAAATACTATGCATGGTGTCCTTGTGGCTGGGCACCTAAAAATGGTTTTTACAAAAAGATAGATTTGAAAGCAAACGGGTCAGACCCCGAATGTGGAGAGTATTTTAAAAACAGCAAGTGCTTTAATAACAATTAAAACAATGAATGCAAGATACATGTTAGGACGTGCTCTCATATGAAATACTCACCTCTCGTCTAACTGTGCACTCCTAACGTTCCTGTACCCATTCATGTGTTATTTAACTAACTAAACCATCATAAGTTCTAACCCAACTACAATGTTATTACTTAAATAGATAGCTTTACTTGAACTCGGATTCTCAATTATTAGCATTACCTTTTACTGGAGGTTATCCCCTTATTTATCTTCTCAAGGAGTTACTATAAATGATTCTCATAAATAAACATCAAAATTCCTTTTCATCCAACCGTATATTATTCGCATCATAAATATACAATATAAGCACCCCGAGGCTAAGCTGCGGTGCACACATACTCTGCTATCCATCCTGGTACATCACGTAAATAAGGATTACAAATTCCGAATCTCTCAGGAATTGTTAGAATAAGCACCACACACAAAAATGGAGGCGAACATAATTCAACATATCCATGGTCACGTACATACCTACGCTCCATAGTCAGCTGGCTTAATAGCTCACAATTAAGTCATTCCCTTGAACTATGTCCTCTAGGTACCAAACTAAATCCGGGCACACAAGGATTAGAAGGTCCTAAGCGAACGTAAACCTCCCGTGATAGCAAGTATGGTAGGTATATCATACACATAAGATTATATACTAAGCATGCACACAACTTAGATATCTCAATATTAATAAAGGTATTTTCTACATCCTTATACCATTATTCCAATTGTATACATTATTAGTCTTCTGATAATATATAATGTAAACTGTGGACACATCTCACGTCATAGATTCTTATACTTAAAACCTATCTCAAAGGGGTTATTAAGCTTCCTATTATTCCCACATATTACATCATTATTCTTAAGGTCCTTACTTCTGCGCCAAACCTCAATTCATCAACTTATTCAAAATTACTCTATTAATCCTAATATTATCTCACTCATCGAGCTTAAATATCTTTTAGAATAATTCCTCAAATTAAATTCTAATTAAGGTCCAAATTATATAACCATACCTACTAGTCTTACTTAAGTCTAAGGATATTCATAAGGTCTCCAATAATATTTTCCAAGGGTTAACATCATTAAAATTTAACTAGGGGAAATTTTACTCTTTCTGGGAAGGTCGATCGATCGACCTTGACCTTCGATCGATTGATGGTGGTCGATCGATCGACTGATGAATGTCGATCGATCGAACGCACCAGGTAGGCTGCGGACTGCTTCGATTTGCAGTTTTCAAATCATCTCAAAACACCATTACCAAGCATGAAACTCTAAGATAACGTTATAATATCATCATACAACCATCCTACAACAGTGTTAACGTTCTAAAGCCAATAATTCATCATTCAAGGGCTTTGTTTGGATCAAATCTTCATCAAGAATTTCAGTTTTCTATTTCTTTCAAGAACATTAATAAACTTCTTCTAAAATCCGTTTTTAGATCATCAATGGTTAAAATTTTGAATTCATAATTCGTCCAGAATGTTTCTACATGCAATCCCTAACATAGTCCATAGTTTTAATCCTCAAATTCATGGGTCTAATCAATCTTCCAAGACAAATTTGATAATTATCCTAAACATGGAAAAGCATAGCATTGAATCAATTATAATTGAACCACTTGCCTCTAATCTTTCTCTGAATTTGATGTTGAATCTTGAAGGCTGAGTTGTTCTCTCTCTCTCTCTTTCTGCAGAATTATCTTCTCTCTCTCTCTCTCTCTACAAGTTCTTCTCTAAGGATGATGACAATGGAGGTGGGGTTGGTTTTTGGCAAGTTGGAACTATTTCTTAACTTCTCCCGTAGCCCATTAAGTCCCTTAGTGTAGTTAGTGGGTTTAGTGGATAAAGAATAAGTCAGATTTTTATTTCTAATTTTCGTGGGTTTTAATTCCCAAATTTCCGAAATTACCAAAATGCCCTTTTAAGTTACCGGTATGGCCCAATAATGCCCCGGGACCCAAACTTAACCCCCGGCTAGTGTTTTCTGACTATTTCGACCCTTACGGAGACGTTGGCGCACTAAAAATGACCATACGGTTAATAGAAATAAAATTCACTTTTAAATTACATAATTACTTTCCTGACGCGACTGTCACACGCGTCTCAACAAAATTTCTTAAATTGTCGTATTTCAATCTCGCGACAATTTCAATAGTTACAGTATTCGTATATTACAATATATACACATTATAATCAAATACTAACTCACATCTCGTTAATATTTTATCCGGATTAATTCTCAATTAATTCACATTTAATTCAATTAATCCCATAAATAAATATCGATAAAAATGCGGGGTATTACATACTTCCCCCCTAATAACAGAATTTTGTCCCGAAATTCGGAACTAAAAAGTACCTGGTAAAAATAACTTTGGATAATGTTCGCGCATTTCATCCTCGCGCTCCCATGTGGACTCCTCGACATTATGATGCCGCCACAGAACACGCACTAACGGAACTATCTTTGACCGCAGTTTCCGCTCACTTCGGTCCAAAATAGCAATCGGCCCCTCCTCGTAGGAGCTATCGGGCTGGAGATCGATGTCCTCCAAAGCAATGTGAGAATGAGCCAAATCATCTCTAAGATATTTTCTTAGCGAGGAAATATGAAACACATCATGAATTCGATGCAAATGCTCTGGTAACCCAAGTCTATACGCAACAGACCCAATCCGCCCGATGATAGGAAATGGTCCCACATATCTCGGTGCCAACTTCCCCTTCTTCCCAAATCGCATAATCCCCTTCATAGGAGATACTCTGAGTAAAACCTGGTCCCCCACTTGGAACTCCCTGAAGAACCTCTTCGCATCAACATAGCTCTTCTGCCGATCTTGAGCTACCCGAATGCGACTCCGTATCAATTCTATCCTTGCCGAAGTATCCTGAATCACTTCCGGCCCAAGTAGTTTGTTGTCCCCCACCTCCAACCAACATGCTGGGGAACGACAAGGTCTATCGTACAACGCCTCAAATGGAGCCATACCAATGGTGAACTGGTAGGAGTTGTTGTAAGCAAACTCCACCAGTGGAAGATACTGCTCCCATCCACCCCCGAAGTCAATGATGCACATACGCAACATGTCTTCCAACATCTGATTTGTACGCTCGGTTTGCCTATTGGTATGCGGATGATAAGCCGTACTCAACCGCAATTCCGTGCCCATGGCCTCCTGAAAACTTTCTAAAAACCGTGAAACAAATATCTTGTCTCGCTCAGACACGATATTTAGGGGCACACCGTGAAGTCTCACTATCTCTGCAATAAAGAGCTAGGCATACTGTCCCGTAGTGTAGTCTTTCCTTACGGGTAGAAAATGAGCGACTTTGGTCAACCTGTCCACAATTACCCAAATGGAGTCGTGACCTCTCTTGTGACGTAGGCAACCCCGTGATAAAGTCTATGGAGATGCTCTCCTACATCCACATCGGGACCTCTAATGGCTATAGAAGTCCTACCGGTCTCTGATGGTCCACTTTTACCAGCTGACAAGTGGCGCATTTAGAAACAAACACGGTAATATCTCTCTTCATCCCGCTCCACCAATACTGACGTCTCATGTCCTGGTACATTTTGTCCCCACCGGGATGTACCGCGAACCGTGAGCCGTGCGACTCTGCCATCACCTCGTGTCGCAATTCCTCCCCTTCCGGAACTACCAGTCTCCCATTGAAGCGTAATCCCCCATCTGAGCTAACGGTATAGGGCTCGGCTCCCTCTGTTAATAGTCGAACTATCTGTTCCTGACAGAACGAGTCATCTTCTTGTGCCTTTACTACTTTCGTGACAATCTGCGGTGTAACAATCATCACTGACATGAATGACCGGGCCACTGCATCCTGGTGTCCCAACTCCTTCCACTTTTCCTTCCACACCCCTGCCACCTCATCTACTGGCCTACGACTCAACGCGTCTGCTACCACGTTAGCCTTCCCCGGGTGATATTGGATATCAAACTGATAGTCCTTCACAAACTCAAGCCACCTTCGCTGCCTCATATTCAGCTCCTTCTGCGTGAATAGGTACTGTAGGGACTTGTGGTCTGTGAACAATCGAAACTTCTCCCCCAAAAGATAATGTCTCCAAATCCGAAGGGCAAATACCGCTGCCGCTAACTCCAAGTCATGGGTAGGGTAATTCTTCTCGTGAGGCTTAAGCTTACGGGAAGCATAAGCTATGGCATGACTCTCCTGCTGCCGTACACCTCCAAGTCCTTGTAAGGACGCATCGGTGTAGACAAGATACTCAACTCTCGGTCTCGACAATGCTAACACAGGTGCTGAGGTTAACTTGTCCTTCAACTCATCGAACGCCAACTGACAGACATCGCTCCAAATGAACGGCACACCTTTACGAGTCAGATGTGTCATGGGACCCGTTATCTTGGAGAAACCCCGAATAAACCTCCTGTAGTATCCTGCTAAGCCCAAGAAACTACGAATCTCAGTCGGTGTCATGGGCTGTCCCCACTCCCTCACCGCGGATACCTTCCCCGGATCAACAGATATCCCCCGGTCGGAAATAATATGCCCCAAAAACTGAACCTCCTTCAGCCAAAACCCAAATTTCTCATACTTTGCATACAGCTCGTTCTGACGTAGTGTCTGCAAAACCTGCCTTAAATGCTCGGCGTGATCCTCCTCTGTCTGGGAGTAAATCAGAATATCATCGATGAAGACAATGACGAACTGATCTAGGAATTCTCTGAACACCCTATTCATCAAGTCCATAAACACGGCTGGAGCATTGGTCAAACCAAAAGGCATAACCCGAAACTCGTAGGAACCATATCTCGTTAAGAAAGCAGTCTTCGAGACGTCCTCCTCCCTGATACGCAACTGATGGTAACCAGATCGCAAATCAATCTTCGAGAAGAAAGAAGCTCCTCTCAGCTGGTCGAATAATTCATCGATTCGGGGCAACGGATACTTATTACGTATCGTGACCTTATTCAACTCTCGGTAATCCACACACAACCTCAACGATCCATCCCTCTTCTTAACGAACAACACAGGGGTACCCCACGGCGAAGTACTCCTCCGAATGAACCCCTGACCCAACAACTGCTCAATCTGATCCCGTAACTCTCTCATCTCAGCTGGAGCCATACGGTAAGGTGCGCGGGCAATAGGCCGAGTGCCCAGCGTCAAATCAATCACAAAATCTATCTCTCTACTCGGAGGTAATTCAGGTATATCCTGAAATACATTGGAAAACTCACGAACAACCGGAATCGAATCAAGTGGTATCACCACTTCCTTAGAGGTCTCCTCCTCTATGTAGTACAAATGAGTGGACGATCCTCCCTCAGGGCGAGGCATTGCCACTAAAAACATCTCCTGCCCTGGAATGGCAAAGATAATACTCCTACTAAAATAGTCAATCATGGCTCGGTACGCTACTAGACAATCCATACCAATAATGGCATCATACTCGGTCATCTCCAACACTAACATATCAGCGGGTAAAGTAAACCTCCCGATCTCTATACCCATACCTCTACACGTAAGCGAAATTATGGAACCCCTACTCAACGGTGAGTCTACATAAGTAGCGGTGCTCTCTGCGGTGTCTAACAACCCAATGGTGCGTGCAAATCTCATAGCAATAAAACAGTGTGTAGCCCCCGTGTCAAATAAAATGCGCCCCAGAGTCCCCTGAATAGAGAACATACCCTCAATAGCTGGCGGATTCTGTGGGGCTGCGGCCTGCTGAAGCTGATACACTCTCCCATACTGAAGCTGTCCCTGCTGAACTGGGACTGCTGGAATGGGTGGTAATGCTGCCATCTGCGGTGGTGCTGGGAGGGCGGAGGGAAACATAGGCCTCTGTGGCTCGTGTCGAGCACCCTGCTGCTGCTGTTGTGGGGCCCTGCCCTTATCAGGACAATCCTGACGTTTGTGGCCAATCTTACCACAAATGAAACACTTCCCCTGGAAGTTTCCCCCTCGCTGTCCCTGCTGCCCTCGGCCCTGGTGGCCGTTACCATTTTTGCCCTGGCCTTGCTGGCCCTGGTGAAACTGCAATTGTTGACCATTTTGACCCTGCTGGCCCTGATGGCCAATATGACCCTACTGGCCATTCCGGAATCCTCCCTGACCGTTCCTGAAACCCCCTGATCGAAATCTCTTATGATCCCCCTGCTGGGAACCCTGATCACTCTGCTTATACTGACCCTGAGCTGATTGTGCCCCGCTGGCACCATTTCCCCCTGTCCTGCCCTGATGGCTGGACTCTCCTTATCGTTTCCCCTCTGTCAAGTGAAAGCGGTGGTCCTGGCAATGGAGTAATGCAGCGTTAACCACGTCAGAATAAGTGGCCAACGAGAGGTTCCCCAATAAATGCTGACGGATCCTCCAAGTCAATCCATCTATGAATTTCTGAATCTTCTTCTCTTACGTCGGTATCTCATAAGGTACAATGTTCAGCAAATTTGTGAATTCGGCCTCATACTCAGCCACAGTCTTACCCTCCTGTCTAAGGCTCATCAACTTCCTCCTCATTTCCGTGTGAACAGCTGACGGAAAATATTTACGGTCGAACCGCACCCAGAACTCCTGTATAGTGAGAGTATCTCTCTCCTCTGCGGTGGTAATAGACTCCCACCACTGCAATGCAGCTCCCACTAGATTGAAAGTAGCTTGTATCTGCCTCTGAAGATCGGTGCACTCATACATCCTCAAGTGCCTTTGAATATTCTTCCTCTACTGACTAGATACCACAACATCGGAGCTACCTGCGAACTCCGGAGGGTGTGCTTTCTGAAAAGCATCTCGAACTCGTTCCCAAGCAGACGGGAATGCATATGCCTGAACTGGCGCGGCTACCGGCGCCTGGGGTGGTGCCTACTGTACAACGGTAAGAGCGGCATTTACCGCTTGGGCTACAATGGTTGCAACCTCGGCGGCATTCATAGTGCCCTGTACTGGAGCTGGCTGTGGCTCAGGCTGTGCATCCCTGGGAACTCGCTGCGCACGTCGTGGAGGCATCTGAAATGAGAATAAAGTCTATAAGTTTGCAGTTATAAACTTAAAATAGCTGAAGAGCGAAGCATACATCAATGAATACAACAGTCCTAAAATATAGGGCTCTACATCAAAGAAAGCTCAGCGGAAACATAATAAGCCGTACAGATCCTAAAGGACACTAGAACCTGATGCTCTGATACCACCTATGACACCCCGACTAATTAAATACCGGGTAGCTACTCCTTTATTAAATCAATACAAAATGCCAAGTTGGTCCAGTTAATAGCATCATTGTCGAATTTTTTTTTAATGATTACTAACCACCCAGTATTTAAAAAGCGAGTTATCCAAATTTAAATTAAATCTGATTAACATGCAATAAATGAAATATAGAATTGTAACACAACCATTCACGATAAAGTCCAACTATAATGAATCAACAAATAAAGATGAGTCTAGAGTAAATACTCCTCACAACAATCCCAATATGAAAAGAAATGAAACAAGTCTGCATCCTGAAATAATTACAAACCAAAGTCTGAATAACTTAAATATAAAATGAAATGTCTCTAAAAGAAATGGGTGACATGCCCTACAACTGATGAAATCTGAATATAGAGTCAAGGTAAATGAAGTGTCTACTAGCAAGGCCCTGTAACTTCCACAATAGCTACAGCTCGTCACCTGACTGGAAAATACTATGCATGGTGTCCTTGTGGCTGGGCACCTAAAAATGGTTTTTACAAAAAGATAGATTTGAAAGCAAACGGGTCAGAGCCCGAATGTGGAGAGTATTTTAAAAACAACAAGTAATTTAATAACAATTAAAACAATGAATGCAAGATACATGTTAGGACGTGCTCTCACATGAAATACTCACCTCTCGTCTAACTGTGCACTCCTAACGTTCCTGTACCCATTCATGTGTTATTTAACTAACTAAACCATCATAAGTTCTAACCCAACTACTCGATTCACAATATGAATTCCCAATGTTATTACTTAAATAGATAGCTTTACTTGAACTCGGATTCTCAATTATTAGCATTACCGTTTACTGGAGGTTATCCCCTTATTTATCTTCTCAAGGAGTTACTATAAATGATTCTCATAAATAAACATCACAATTCCTTTTCATCCAACCGTATATTATTCGCATCATAAATATACAATATAAGCACCCCGAGGCTAAGCTGCGGTGCACACATACTCTGCTATCCATCCCGGTACATCACGTACATAAGGATTACAAATTCCGAATCTCTCAGGAATTGTTAGAATAAACACCACACACAAAAATGGAGGCGAACATAATTCAACATATCCATGGTCACGTACATACCTACGCTCCATAGTCAGCTGGCTTAATAGCTCACAATTAAGTCATTCCCTTGAACTATGTCCTCTAGGTACCAAACTAAATCCGGGCACACAAGGATTAGAAGGCCCTAAGCGAACATAAACCTCCCGTGATAGCAAGTATGGTAGGTATGTCATACACATAAGATTATATACTAAGCATGCACACAACTTAGATATCTCAATATTAATAAAGGTATTTTCTACATCCTTATACCATTATTCCAATTGTATACGTTATTAGTCTTCCGATAATATATAATGTAAACTGTCGACACATCTCACGTCATAGATTCTTATACTTAAAACCTATCTCAAAGGGGTTATTAAGCTTCCTATTATTCCCACATATTACATCATTATTCTTAAGGTCCTTACTTCTGCCCCAAACCTCAATTCATCAACTTATTCAAAATTACTCTATTAATCCTAATATTATCTCACTCATCGAGCTTAAATAGCTTTTAGAATAATTCCTCAAATTAAATTCTAATTAAGGTCTAAATTATATAACCATACCTACTGGTCTTCCTTAAGTCTAAGGATATTCATAAGGTATCCAATAATATTTTCCAAGGGTTAACATCATTAAAATTTAACTAGGGGAAATTTTACTCTTTCTGGGAAGGTCGATCGATCGACCTTGACCTTCGATCGATCGACGGTGGTCGATCGATCGACTGATGAATGTCGATCGATCGAATGCACCAGGTAGGCTGCGGACTGCTTCGATTTGCAGTTTTAAAATCATCTCAAAACACCATTAACAAGCATGAAACTCTAAGATAACGTTATAATATCATCATACAACCATCCTACAACAGTGTTAACGTTCTAAAGCCAATAATTCATCATTCAAGGGCTTTGTTTGGATCAAATCTTCATCAAGAATTTCAGTTTTCTATTTCTTTCAAGAACATTAATAAACTTCTTCTAAAATCCGTTTTTAGATCATCAATGGTTAAAATTTTGAATTCATAATTCGTCCAGAATGTTTCTACATGCAATCCCTAACATAGTCCATAGTTTTAATCCTCAAATTCATGGGTCTAATCAATCTTCCAAGACAAATTTGATAATTATCCTAAACATGGAAAAGCATAGCATTGAATCAATTATAATTGAACCACTTGCCTCTAATCTTTCTCTGAATTTGATGTTGAATCTTGAAGGCTGAGTTGTTCTCTCTCTCTCTCTTTCTGCAGAATTCTCTTCTCTCTCTCTCTCTCTCTCTCTCTACAAGTTCTTCTCTAAGGATGATGACAATGGAGGTGGGGTTGGTTTTTGGCAAGTTGGAACTATTTCTTAACTTCTCCCGTAGCCCATTAAGTCCCTTAGTGTAGTTAGTGGGTTTAGTGGATAAAGAATAAGTCAGATTTTTATTTCTAATTTTCGTGGGTTTTAATTCCCAAATTTCCGAAATTACCAAAATGCCTTTTTAAGTTACCGGTATGGCCCAATAATGCCCCGGGACCCAAACTTAACCCCCGGCTAGTGTTTTCTGACTATTTCGACCCTTTCGGACACGTTGGCGCACTCAAAATGACCATACGGTTAATAGAAATAAAATTCACTTTTTAATTACATAATTACTTTCCTGACGCGACTGTCACACGCGTCTCAACAAAATTTCTTAAATTGCCGTATTTCAATCTCGCGACAATTTCAATAGTTACAATATTCGTATATTGTCATATATACACATTATAATCAAATACTAACTCACATCTCGTTAATATTTTCTCTGGATTAATTCTCAATTAATTCACATTTAATTCAATTAATCCCATAAATAAATATCGATAAAAATGCGGGGTATTACACCGACGTGTTGCGTATAGGTGCCCAGGTGTCGTAATTGATAGGCACTGGAAGATGATGGTCATTTAGGGGCGCGTCGTATGGGCGGTCTTAGAACGCGTTATATGTTAAAGAAATTTATGATAACAAATTGGCTTTAATTTACATTTCCTGAATGGAAGAAGGGAAATAGGATAAAGGTTTTGGCTTCGGTAACACTCCCGGATGGAAGAAGGGATGTGGAAGCATATGATATGGTAAAATCATTTTCATGATAATGAAAATGGCTTTTAATACATTTCCTGAATATAAAAAGGGAAATGGGATATTTTGAAACGGAAAAGCATTTTTATGATAATAAAACTGGCTTTCAAAAGGATATGTTATGTTAAAACAATTCATGATAATGAATTGGTTTTTATAAATATATTTCCTGGATATAGGAAGGGAAATGGAAAGTTTTGAGATAGTAATGAAAATGAATTCTCATTCCGGGAGATAGATCCGGATGTATATTGTAAAATGAATACATATATATATATATATATATATATATGGATGAATCGAGTACCGAGGGTCTAATGGATCCCGACGATCGACCTTGCCGCATATTAGTGTATCGGGGGGTTCCTTATTTGGATTTCGCTTTGCGAGACACCCCACGCACGAATATGGCATTGTGTTGAGACTGGGGAGAAGTTTAATCCTTAGTGATCTTCTATTGATATTTGTTATAGGATGTAAATATATATATATAGATATATATTCTGTACTGAGGGACTGGCGGATCTCGACGATCGACCTGGCCGCATAGTAGTGTATCGGGGGGGTTCCTTATTTGGATTTCGCTCTGCGAGACACCCCACGCACGAACATGGCTTAGTGTTGAGACTGGAGAGAAGTTTAGCCCTTAGTACATTTCTTGGACTATCCAGGTTTGATAGTGGTTGGGTGATAGATTAGTTTAGCAGGGTAGATTAACAAGGATGTTAGAGGGACACACTAGGAGTGCACTGTTAGTTGAGAGGTGAGGGGTATTTTATGGGAGTGCGATACCAATTTAAATATGAGATAAAACATATTTTCTAAAATAAAGCAATTATGCACTTGCTAAATATTTTGACAACTCGGGCTCTGACCCGTTTATCTACTTTTCCTTCTCTCTCTCTCTCTCTCTCTATATATATATATATATAGTTGTCCAGACACAGGGACGCCTGGATGACAATTCCTTCGAGTCAGACGTCAGCTGCAGCAGCTGTGGATGCGTGCAGGTTCTCGATAGACGCTTCTATCCTTGTAATCTAGATAGGAGGTACTGTATACACATTCGGGCCAATGGTCCAATTGCATTTATTTATTCTTTTAGTACAACATTCGATATAGTTGTATAATTTGAACCGAGTGTTCGGTTATTTTATTTCATTTCATTTTCATTTCAGTTTCATTTACGCATAAACCGTGTGGATGTTTTAATTGTATTTGTTAAAAAGAGTAGTTAAGTAGAAATTTTGACACCGGCCTAATAGGTTATTAGTAATTAAATGGATTTTCGACAGTGATGTTGTAATGACCGCTCTTTTATATATAGTTTGTTTTTACACTCTTGTGTTACTTATTATCTTATAAATGTTGTATTATTAGATATGTGGTATTATTGGCTATCAATATAATAAACCCCATTTTTAATTACGAAGAATCAGCTGTAAATTGGATCAAATCGAAGTCTTATGACATATCTTAAGGCAAATAATAAGTTTTGGGGTAGAAAATATAATTTTATGAAACTTTAAGGACTAAAATAAAAATATAAAATGGGCCATTTTGTAAATAAATTATTTTCAAGGACCTCTAAGAAATATTCAAAATATATAGTGTGAAATTACCAAAATACCCTTCATGTGTGAAATGACCCTTATACCCTTATCACCTTTCCACCACGTACTGGTCACTTCCACCTTACACATGTCATCTATAGAGAGAGAGCTAAAACACTTGTCATCATTTGGTGATATTAACACTGCAAGACCACTCCGGATCACGACACCTCGGTGTTGAATCACCAATCCAAAAAGTCTAGTCATTTGACACGTGTCAACACCGTAATACATTTGGAAACCTATAAATAGGGCCTTAGGGTTCATTTGAAACTCACACCAATTCCTTGAGAATTATAGTAAGAAAGAGTGATAGAAATCTTGGGAAATATCATAAGAAGGAGTTCTATAATTTCTAAGAAAGAATTCATTTCGTAGGTATGTTTTTATTTATATGTTATAATGTATTTTTATAGCTTTAATTTTGTGTTTTATAGCTTTACTTAGTAGTTATGCTGGTAAAATACACTAAGGACTTCACTAATCAAAACTTAAAGTTTAGAAGAAATCGAAGATGATTTTATTTTCATGTAAACTTGTTTGAAATTGTATATACGCTTTTAAAAATGATTTTTTAAAAGTAATTGCTCGTTATTATGGAATCCCATTTAAGTAATTCCAAAGTCAGGCCCGGTGAAATTCTGTCTAGACGAGATGGTATTTAAGTGGTGCCCCTGTAACCCTCCATCTCTATTGGGAATGAATCCGGAAATGTTCTATCTATAGGAGATGGTATTTAAGCGGTGCCCCTGTGACCCTCCATCTCTACTGGGAACCGACTGATTAGTAAGAACTATGAATTGAATCCTTTAATTACGATCAATAAGTTTTAAAAGTTAAGAAAATGGTTTTTTAGTAATCCTTTGAAACAAGTTACTATTAAAATACAATATCTAGACTGGACCTTGTTTAGAACATATACTTAAACCTTTATCTTATTTGTTAGATTAACGTGCGACCGAAGACTCGTTATCTATAATTTCGACCTCTATTTTAGGTGAGTACTCTATGCAATTTCTTACGCATTTTGATTATATTATATTATGCAAACTATGTATATTTTGTGAAATGCTTTTATTCTCAAAATGCATCTAATACCGATGATTCCGTCGTTTGTTATATGTTTATATCTCTCCATGTAAACATCTGATTTGAATTCTAAAATTATTGATTCGGCCTATGGAAACTCTCTTACTATGTTGGCCTTGACTACCGAGTGGAAATATTTAGGTGGTACCTTCCCACCTGGTTTATCGCTGGTGTGCCCTAAACAAGGCGTTGTTCCAGAAATCATGATTATCTGTTTGTGATGTTATCGGGTGGAAACATTTGGTAACACTATCTGTCTGGGTATTAGAGTGTACATGGCCACTAAATTTGAATAATTGACATGTGCTCAATTGTTTTATCTTCTCTGTTCTGACCTGTTTATTCTGAATATATATATTGTCATCTACTTTATATATATT
Source organism: Sambucus nigra (assembly GCA_949130495.1). NCBI lineage: Eukaryota > Viridiplantae > Streptophyta > Magnoliopsida > Dipsacales > Adoxaceae > Sambucus > Sambucus nigra. The sequence continues at coordinate 790,666,455 of OX422208.1, read as the reverse complement.
AATTGAAATTCCTATCTTTATGTATATACTTTCTGTTCTAAATTGAATAGGTATCAATTTTCAGAAAAACCCTGGAATGTCTGGAGATTGAATCTCATTCGGCTTTTAGCTGACGTTGTATAAATAACCATTTTTCTGGAAATAATTAAGTTCGTGGATGGAATGAAAAGGACTATGTTGAAGATTTAGCTTTTAAAGCTCTTTTTGTTACCTTAAGTAGAAGTTTGTTTAATTAGATAGAGCATGTTTAGCTCTTTGTGTCAAGTTGTAACTCGTTGATATTTCAATACAAATGAAGTTCCCTTTAGAAAGCTTTGATGATGTAATTCCTTCACTTTCAGTATTTTACGATTCATAACCATGTGATTATACTTTCGCTACATATATTTTAAAACAAAAATTTTAAGGCCAGAATATTGGATGCCTTGGTGGCATGTCAAGACACTCGTTCCCTACTATTTTCGGGTCGGGGTCGTGACAGAGCTGGTATCAGAGCATAGGTTATGAACCCGTAGACTACTGAGCATAGGTTTCGAATGTTATAGATTCTATGTTTCCATCCTTAGGAGATAGTAATAAAAATCTAATTTATGTGATAACCCTCCCTATGTGTTATATTATTTATAATTGGTCTTTTAGTTTTTCATATTGATATAGTATAGTAGATCTTACGTTTGGCCATGACTGTAGAAAATGACCAAGAGAAGATCATCAATGGGAACTAGTGATTCGAGTATAGAAGGATTGGAAGGTGCATACAAGGCAATTGAAAGTCTGGCAAAGATTGTGGAGCAGCAGGTGAACAATGGAGTACCAAAGAATCTTGAACTAAGTAGATGTACTATTGAACAGTTCAAGAAGTTAAATCCTCCATCTTTTAAAGGTACTCCTAACCCCACCGAAGCAGAAAGTTGGGTGATGCAGATGGAAAAGATACTCGATGTTCTTAAGTGTACCGATGAACAAAGGGTGTCATTTGCAACATTTATGTTAGAAGGGGAGGCCGAACATTGGTGGAGAATGACTAAGAGAATACACGGGGAAAGGAATACTTACATAGGTTGGAATGATTTCTTAGTAATATTTTATGAGAAATATTTTCCAGAAACGGTGAAAGACGAAATGGCAGCTGACTTCATGAGTCTGGTGCAAAGGAATATGACGGTTAGTCAATATGAGGCAAAGTTTACTCAGTTATCCCGCTTTGCACGTCATGTTGTAGCAACTGATGTTTTAAGAGCGAAGAAGTTTGAGCGTGGGTTAAGGTTGAATATTCGTAGTCGAATTTCCATCCTGAAATTAACATCATATATTGATGTCATGACTAGGGCTACAATAGTTGAAAGGGATGGTGAGGAGTACAATCGAATTAGAGATGGAAAGAGGAAGTTTGGGGAACAAAAAGGAAACAAGCCGAATAATAGAAATTTCTTTAGGAACACATCCAATGTTGGGGGATCTAGTGATAACAAACAGTATAATAACCAGATATGTCAGCAATGTGGAAAGATGCATGGAGGACGACCTTGTTATAAGGATTCAGGAGCTTATTTTAGATGTGGATAGAAAGGACATCAGATAAAAGACTACCCAAACCCAGCAAGGGTTCCGATAAAGCCTTCAAGTGCAATGAAGGATCAAGACAGACAGGGTAGAGTTTTCTGACTTTCTGATACCCAAGCTTCTAATGCGGTAGTGTCAGGTACACTTTTTATATGTGCATAGCCTTTTAAAGCTTTGATAGATCCTGGTTCTACCCATTCGTTCATATCTCTACATTTATTAAATCTCTTTCATAAATTTCCTGAACCCTTGAATCATAACATACATGTTTTTACTCCTTCGGGTGAGTTATTGATGGGTAAATTAGTATACAAGGCTTGCCCTATAGATATTGATAGTCATAAACTATTTGTTGATTTGATAGTTTTAGACATTAAAGATTTTAAAATCATTTTGGGGATGGATTGGTTAGCATCACATCATGCTAAGGTATACTGTTTTGAGAAGAGTGTTACTTTCCAAATTCCTCACCAACCAAAATTTAGTTTTGAAGGAACTGGCATCATATCTCCGATGTGTATTATTTCTGCAATGCAAGCCTATAGTTTTCTTAAGAAGGGATGTCAAGGATTTCTTGCAACTATTACTAGTTTGGAGATGATAGAGCCTAGATTAGAAGATATTCCTATTGCTAAGAAATTCATGGATGTTTTTCCTGATAATTTACCTGGTCTACCTCCTAATAGAGAAATATAATTTACCATTGACCTTCTTCTTGGAACTATGCCAATCTCAAAACCACCATATCGCATGTCACCTTTAGAATTGAGAGAGTTAAAAGTTCAATTAGAAGACCTTTTAGACAAGGGTTTTATTACACCAAGTATATCGCCTTGGGGTGCTCTAGTGTTATTTGTGAAAAAGAAGGATGGGACAATGAGACTATGTATAGATTATCATGAACTGAATAAGGTAACCATTAAGAATAAATACCCCTTACCTCATATAGATGACTTGTTTGATCAATTAGAAGGTGCACAAGTATTCTCTAAGATTGACCTTAGGTCAGGCTATCATCAATTGAAGATTAAGGATGATGATATTTCAAAATCAGCTTTTCGTACTAGATATGGTCACTATGAATTTCTTGTAATGCCATTTGGACTAACTAATGCACCAGCCGCTTTTATGGATATGATGAATAGGGTGTTTAGGAAATATTTGGATCAGTATGTGGTTGTTTTCATTGATGACATCCTTATTTATTCCAAAAGTATTGAAGAACACGAAAAGCATTTAGAGACGATATTACGAATCCTTAGGAAAGAGAAATTATATGCAAAATTAAAGAAGTGTGAGTTTTGGATGCCTAGTGTTTCTTTTCTAGGACATGTCATATCCAAAGAGGGAGTGTCAATTGACCCTCAAAAGATTGAGGCTATATTAGATTGGCCCAGACCAACTAATGTGAGTGAGATTCGTAGTTTTCTTGGATTAGCAGGTTATTATCGAAGATTTGTTGAAGGATTTTCTAGCATTGCCAAACCTCTATCTAGGTTAACACAGAAGAAGGTAAAATATGAATGGTCTGAGGAAGCCGAGAAAAGTTTTCAAGAACTTAAGAATCGATTAGTAACTACCCCAATTTTGACTATTCCTTCCGGGACAGGGGGATTTGTGATTTATAGTGATGCTTATAAAAATGGTTTGGGATGTGTGCTAATGCAAAATGGAAAAGTAGTAGCTTACGCCTCGAGACAGTTGAAAACCCATGAGCAGAATTATCCAACCCGTGACCTAGAATTAGCAGCTGTAATTTTTGCTCTTAAGATTTGGAGGCACTATTTGTATGGTGAGACTTGTGAGATTTATACCGATCATAAGAGTTTGAAGTATATATTTACTCAGAAAGAGTTGAATATGAGACAAAGGAGGTGGTTAGAATTAATGAAGGATTATGATGTAAATATTCACTATCACCCGGGGAAAGCTAATGTAGTAACCGATGCTTTAAGCAGGAAGTCTACACCAAATTTAGCATGCCTTATTACAAGCCAGGAAGCACTGTTAAGGGATTTGAGAAGTATGGAAATAGATGTAAGTATATATAGCAAAGGAGGAATAATTGCAAACTTATAAGTACAACCCATGTTGATGGAGAGGATCAAAATTGCACAAGAAAATGACCCACAACTAAAGAAGATTAGAGAAGAAGTCATCGAGGGTAAGAGAACTGAATTTGCGATGGGAGATGATATATTGAGGTTTGGAAATAGAGTGTGTGTGTCATGTGATGCCCAACTAAAAAGACAAATTTTGGAGGAAAGTCATTACTCAAGATTCACATTTCATCCCGGATGTACAAAAATGTATAGGGATCTTCGAGAAGTATTTTGGTGGAATAACATGAAGAGGGAGATAGAAAAATTTATATCTCAGTGTTTAGTTTGTCAACAAGTAAAGGCAGAACATCAAAAACCATCAGGATTACTACAACCCCTACCTATCCCTGAGTGGAAATGGGAACATGTTACTATGGATTTTGTGACAGGTTTACCGAGGAGTTCAAATGGTAATGACTCTATTTGGGTAATTATTGATAGGTTAACTAAATCTGCTTATTTTCTTGCCATTAAGATTACCCATTCTTTAGAGAAGTTAGCGAAGTTGTATGTGCGGGAAATTATTAGGCTTCATGGAACCCTAATTTCAATTGTTTCTGACCGTCACCCTAGATTTGCGTCTCGCTTCTGGAAAAACCTACAAGAAGCCATGGGAACAAAATTGAATTTTAGCACTGCTTTTTATCCTCAAACGGATGGACAATCAGAGAGAACTATTCAAACCTTAGAGGATATGCTTAGGGCATGTGCACTTGATTTAAAAGGGAATTGGGATGATCATTTACCGTTAGTGGAATTCACATATAATAATAACTATCAGGCAAGTATTCAAATGGCTCCGTATGAGGCACTCTATGGTCTAAGGTGTCGTTCCCCTACATGTTGGGTAGAAGTTGGGGAAAGAAAATTATTGGGACAAGAATTGATTCAGATCACAACAGAGAAGGTGAAATTAATACAAGACCGACTTCGAACCGCTCAAAGCCGTCAAAAGAGTTATGTTGACAATCGACACCGACAGTTAGAATTCCAAAGAGGAGATTATGTGTTCTTGCGAGTATCGCCTGCAAAGGGAGTAATACGATTTGGGAAGAAAGGGAAATTGAGGCCAAGATACATAGGACCTTTTGAAATCCTTGAAAGGATAGGAGCTATTGCGTATAAAATTGCCTTACCACCGAAACTCTCTAGTGTACATAATGTGTTTCACGTATCAATGATAAAGAAATATGTCCCATATCCAAAACATATCTTAAGTCATGAGCCTCTTCAAATTAGAGAAGATTTGTCGTACATTGAGCATCCAGTGGAAATTTTGGATCATAAAGATCAAATATTACGAGCCAAGGTTATTCCACTAGTTAAAGTATTATGGCGGAATCATTCTGTTGAAGAAGCAACGTGGGAGCGGGAAGATGAGATAAAGGAGCTATATCCATACCTTTTTGAAAATTAATGCAAGTAAAGTTTGGGGACCAAACTTTTTCTAAGGAGGGTAGGATGTAATGACACCACTTTTATATATAGTTTGTTTTTACACTCTTGTGTTACTTATTATCTTATAAATGTTGTATTATTAGATATGTGGTATTATTGGCTATAAATATAACAAACCCCATTTTTAATTACGAAATATCAACTGTAAATTGGATCAAATCGAAGTCTTATGACATATCTTAAGGCAAATAGTAAGTTTGGGGGTAGACAATATAATTTTATGAAACTTTAAGGACTAAAATAAAAATATAAAATGGGCCATTTTGTAAATAAAATATTTTCAAGGACCTTTAAGAAATATTCAAAATATATAGTGTGAAATTACCAAAATACCCTTCATGTGTGAAATGACCCTTATACCTTTATCACCTTTCCACCACGTGCTGGTCACTTCCACCTTCCACATGTCATCTGTGAAAAATGTTACTAAAGTCGTTTATTAAAAATAAACTATTTAAGTAACTCCGATCTGTTTTTTAAGAAACTCTTTTCGTAAAAATCAAACTATTTGAACACAAGATGTGTTTAACAAATCAGTATGTACGAGATCTATTCAAGAATTGAATAACAGGTTTATAAAGTAGTTTAAAAATCTTAAACTCAGCACAACCAAGAATGAGATGTAGAAAGATTATGTTCACGATGTTTTTTACGTGGTAAAACCTCACCAATTAAGGAAACATCCACTACTCCCTCTACGGAGTAAAATGAAAAATCCACTAAAACAAATATATGAGTTACAAACTATATAACTAACATGCAAACAACTCAGTCCTATATAAGTTTAGGAATGTACCCTCTGGTGTCCTTAAACTTCTCTGCAGTTCTGATTGTAGATGTAGTTCTCCCAGTTTGTTAACTTCTGATTTGTTCCAGCACTTTACGTCGACTATTTATTCACAAGATCTTATTACCAACACTTTTCATGTTGTAGGGTGAAAGTGTTTGTAGAAGTGCTTTCTAACGCATGCATGCACACACACACACACACACACACACACACTTATTAAGTACAAACAGTCCTAACAAATTACAATAACACTATATGCTGTGATCTTTTCTTTTTCTTTCTTCTTACAAAACTTTGAACCTTATTTGACCTTTAAATCATTCCCAGAATCCACGGATACCTTGCTAGGAAGACAGACAAGGTCTTAATCAATCTCAGAATTTAGAAAAACTTTTTGAGATTGAAAACCTCCAAGTGAGATTCCAAACTAGGTCAAAGGTTTAGTTTTACAAGAACTAGAAACATAAAATATTTATTGTTGATTTCAAAGTAAGCAAACGTTTTAGAGAAAATAATCAACAATATATTTCTCAAGATGAGAAATAAAGAATGAACCTTAGTGTAATGTAACAAGAATAACTCAGATCTGAAATTTCTATGAAATCAGAAAGCAGATGTGAATAAACGTTTAAGTTGAAAACAAGATCTAGTGAACACGAGGTTACAGCAACAAAAACAAACTCAGCTCAAACTCTCAGGCTCTCAAGAACACTCAGAGTAGTGTTTTGGATATGAAAGTATTTTGAAGAAGTGTTTGAGTTTGGATGGAAGAGGTTTTGACGAACAGGGTTAGGGTTTCTAACTCTCTCTCTTCTCTCTTTATTTTCTCTCTTCTCTCTCTTCTCTCTCTATTTCTCAGAAGAAATGAAAATGGCAAAAGTCTTCGAAGTCTGAGAATAGGGTCCCTTTTATAGGGTGAGGAGAAGGTTCGAGAGGCTGGCTCAGAATCAAGGGCTTGGATTAAGTCAAGCCAAATTGACTTAGATCTAAGGGTTCTAATAAGGCGGTGATTAAATGAATCCTGATTGGTCTAAAGAGTTGTACTGGGATTCACCAAGATAACATGCAGATCGTTGATAGCTAATGATCCAAGGGCTAGGAACAAATGATGTTTTAACTCAGTAAAGACACACAACTTCATCCAATCAGACGAGGATAGGTGTTGGTCAATAACAGGATAACAAACGCGCGTCTAAAGTTAATTAAAACCACACCCTCAAGTTTACTCCGCTTTCGGATTCTACCCAAGGTAACATAAGGCTAATATAATCAACAAATTATATTTACAAATTGACCACAAAACTTTTTAAAACAAGTTTTAATTAAGAAAACCTTATTTTAAAAATGTTTAAAAAATCCCAAAAAATTATTAAAATACCAATTTAGGGATTTAAACACACCCATCATATGTACACACATTATTATGCAATATGATATGCAATAAATGAATTTTACTGTGTGTGAGTGTTGGCAATAGGTTCTTGATCACTATAAGATAAAGAGATGAAGTAGCGAACAAACTTCTGAGGTTCTTTGGATACTAGGGAGGACACAATTTTGTCACAATTTCCAAACTAGATGAGCACTTATACAATATAGACTCAAGTGAGTCAAAAGTATAAGGGCTTAAATCTCCCCCTTTGGAAATATGAGACAAAATCTCCTTTGAGTCATCTAGGACTCGTAGGGTAATAAGAAAATAAGAAAAACTTATTCCTATCAAAATTCTATCTACCCAATTCCTAGAAATCAAAAAGTATATAACTCAACTAAGTACATATGAATACCCTATTACAACTGTTGAGAGTAACTGTACAATAAGAACCTGCAATAAATCACTAAGATCAAGCTGTTTAGCATATGTAAGATTTGAATAGATTCAAATTTCTCCCCCATTTTGTCTCAAATGGACAAAGGGAAAAACTTGGATAAACAGCAAAATGATTAGTCAGCATAAACCATACCAATAGATTTTTGAAATGAAATGAATCTATCATAATCTAGATGTTTGGTAAATATATCTGCGAGTTGTAGATCAGTAGGAAGATAATTGATTTCTAATTCCTTAGATGCAACCAATTTGCGTAAAAAATGATGTCTTATTTTAATATGCTTTGTTCGCGAGTGTTGAACAGGGTTTTTAGAAATATTAATCGCACTTTGATTATCACAATAGAGATACAATTGGTTTTCTTGAATACCATAATCACTTAGCATTTGTTTAAGCCACATTAATTGAGCATAACAGCTGCCAGTGGCTATGTATTCAGATTCAGCTGTTGAGAGTGATGTGCAGTTTTGTTTTTTACTACTCCATCCTACCAAGTTATTACCTATATAATAACATGCTCCTGATGTGCTTTTACTATCATCAGTACACCCAGCCCAGTCAGCATCAGTGTACCCAATTATAGTGCTTGGTGTGTCATTAGTGTACCAAAGTCCTAGATTTAGAGTGCCTTTTACATATTTAATGATACGTTTAACAGCATTCAAGTGGCTCTCTTTAGGGTTACTTTGATAACGAGCACATACACAAACAACATACATAATATCAGGACACGAGGCAGTAAGATATAATAAGGTGCCTATCATACTACGATACTGAGTAGGATCTACAGATTTTCCATTTTCATCTTTGAAAAGTTTTAGCGTAGTACTCATGGGCGTTTTAGCATCTTCAGCACTCTCGAGGCCAAATTTCTTTACTATCTCTAAAGCGTACTTGGATTGCGATACAAATAATCCATCTAAATTTTGTTTGACTTGAAGGCCTAAGAAGAATTGTAGCTCCCCTATAAGGGACATTTGAAATTCCCTATGCATAGTTTCAGAGAAGGGTTTGACTTTTGAGGAAGAAGTTGATCCAAATATAATATCGTCCACATAAACTTGAGCAATAGTGATGTGTTTGTCAAAATGTTTGACAAAAAGGGTTTGGTCATTTTCGCCTCTTTTAAAACCTTTATCTAAAAGAAAACTGGAAAGACGCTCATACCAAGCTCTAGGAGCTTGTTTAAGGCCATACAAAGCCTTTTTCAGACGAAATACATGATTTGGATGCTTAGGGTCAATGAACCCTTTAGGTTGTTCTACATAAGTTTCTTCAGCCAGAATTCCATTAAGGAACGCAGATTTGACATCCATTTGGTACAGTGTAAAGTGCATGTGGCAAGCTATAGCAAAAAGCAGACGAACAGACTCTAAACGAGTAACAGGAGCAAAAGTCTCGTTAAAATCTATTCCTTATATTTGAGAGTATCCTTGAGCAACTAATCTAGCTTTATTTCTAATTATTATCCCATTTTCATCAGTTTTATTTTTGAAAATCCAACGTGTGCCAACAACCTTTTTGTGATCAGGACGTGGAACAAGATACCAAACATCATGAATGACAAATTGTAAAAGTTCTTCCTGCATAGCAGAAATCCAATGAGAGTCATTCAATGCCTCATTTACATTCTTTGGTTCCACAAGGGAAACAAAACATGCATAATGTGCATAGTTTCTGAGTTGGGATCTTGTACGCACTGGCTCACTAGGGTTACCAACTACGTTATTTATGGGATGATCTTTAGAAACCCAGTTAGGTACCTCAGGTGTCTCAATAGGTAATGAATTATCAATTGTAGAGGAGTCATTTTCTAAAATATTTGTGGACTCTTCCTCAGTAGTAAATTCACCAGTCTTGCTTTCTACAGTAGTGTCACTAACAATTACTTTTATGGATTCCATCAAAGTTTTAGTGCGAAGATTATAAACTCGATAAGCTCTAATGTTAGGAGAATATCCTAAAAATATGGCTTTATCTCCCCGGCACTCAAATTTGGATAAGTGTTCCCTATCTTTGCATACATAACAAGTACTGCCAAAGGTTCTAAGATATTTGAGATTAGGCTTCTTATTGTACCAAAGTTCGTAGGGGGTTTGTTTGGAATTCTTTCTAAGATAGACCCTATTTATAATATGACAAGCAGTACGAATGGACTCTACCCAAAAATATTTAGGTAAATTCTTGGCATGTAACATAACACGTGCCATCTCCTGAAGGGTACGATTCTTTCTCTCCGCAATACCATTCTGTTGAGGGGTCTTAGGAGCACTGAACTCGTGTTTATAACCATTGTAGTCACAGTATTCTACAATACCAGTGTCTTTGAATTCACCACCTCTATCACTACGAATTCTATTCACTTGAGTATCCTTCTCATTTTCAATCCTAAGAAGAATTTTTAGGAAAGTTTGAAATGTTTCAGACTTTTGTTTTAAGAAGGCTACCCATGTAAATCTAGTGAAGACATCAACCATAACTAGGATGTAACTGTGTCCACAGAGACTAACAGTTTGGGAGGGACCCATTAGGTCCATATGGATGAGTTCTAGGGAATTAGAGGTAAGAATATCTTTGACTGTCTTATGAGGTGCCTTAACAATTTTACCTTCTTGACAAGAACCATAGATAAGATTGGGTATAAGTTTGATTTTAGGAACTCCTCTAACTATTTCCTAAGAGGTCAGTCTACTAAGGTTATCGTAATTTATATGACCCATTCTGTTATGCCATATCTCATTGTCATCCATTCTGGCAACATTACAGATTTCAGAATTGTTCATGACAGTGTAGCAGTTGTCAGGAGTTCTGAATCCAGTAATTATGCATTCACCTTTTTCATTTAAAATTTTGCAATTTTTCTTTGAAAAGGCAACAGTATGATCTGAGTCACAAAATTGCGATATGCTAAGTAAATTTGCCTTAAGATCTTTGACTAGAAGAACATCTTGTAGAATAGGAAGCCCATCTTCTTGGAGAGTTCCTTTTCCTATGATTTGAGATGAAACTCCATCACCAAAAATGACTTTACCACCAGCAAAGCTGGTTTTGTTTAAAAGTTTAGTTTCATCACTAGTCATATGCTTAGAACATCCAGAGTCTAATTACCAACCAGATGATGTGTGTCCGGATTTTAAAGCAGTAACAACAACATTACACTTCATCTGAGGTAATAGATCATCTTTTCTAACCCCAATTGCCTTAGTTTTCACCTTGCACTTATTAGCTCTTAATTGATAAAATTTGCGAGCCTTGGATTTTTGCTGAAAAATATTTTGCGCATGATTTTGAAATTTCTGAAAGACTTGGGCATTTGGTTTAGGAAAGTGCTTAGGATTCCTTCTAGTGAATGTTCTTTTAGGCTTGATCTTTCTCTTTCTATAATTATAGTTTCTATCTGGCTGTCTAGGAAGTATATAATTGTTATGGCTCCTCCTAGAATAGTTAAAGTTATGATAGATATAAGTATTATAGGTAGGTTTTACGAGTCTCCTAGCATAACAATCATCAAAAGAGTGACCATAAATGTCGCAGTAGGAGCAATAAAGATTGCTCAGAATTGGAGTCTCCTTAGGAAAGTCTCTAAACAAAGGTTTTGAAGAGTTTGGAGGTTGAACTCTATTCCTAGGTGTGACTGTCTTGAATGCATACTCACTCTTCCTAATAGAAGGGCAGACGTATTTAGCCTTGGGTGAACTTTCATGTTTAGAGCAACTTGATTCCCCAATGTTAAAATTTTGATTTTTTGAATCAAACTCAGTTTTTAGAGAATGAAAGTCTGGGCATGTTTCAATAGGTCTTTTGCCACCTGACACAAACTTGATAGTTTCAAAGGATTTTGTTTGTGTTTTCAAATTGGGGCAAAACCCTATTCCAGTTCGATCATGAGAATTGGTTTTTGATTCAGCAACAAATTCATCAAAACATTTTGAATTATTTTCAAATTTTATAAATTTTTTGAAAACAGTTGTTGTCTTTTCTTTAGTTTGCTCCAATTATAACAATGTCCCTTTGTATTTTTTTCTCCAGAGTTTCATTTGTTTCTTTTAAATCTCTGAGTTTTTCATCAAACATTTTGATTTCACTTTTATGAGTCAAACATTAGGTAGTATACTCTTCAGCATTTAGTTTAACCATTAGGCTTAGATCTTCTAACTTCTTATTGAGATCTTTCACAATCTTTTCTAATCTAGTGCTTTTCTTGAGAGTTTTAGCATAAAGTGTGTGAATGTCAGGGAGGTCTTCATTGTCCGAGTCACTAAGTGTGGTGTTTGGAGTGACCCCTAAAGATTCATTTGTTAAACTCACACACCCATTGACATCGTCATTATCGGTATCCCTTTGACTCACACACCCCGAGGAAGAATATGAAACATTCTCAGTAATCAAAGCATCTAAACCAGTATAAACATGATTCTCAATAGCATGAGTAGAGTTACTACAAGCATTCTCATACATAGGCATAAGTACATCATCATTATATATGATCTTGGCAAAGAAGGACATGCAAGGATCAAAAACATCAGATGACTCAGGTTCCTCCTTTTCAGAATCACTTGAGTCATCCCATGTTTTGCAAATGTTAGCTCTAGTGTGTTTGTTTTGAGTGTTCAAGTTAACTCTACAGTCTTGTGCAATGTGCCCCAGTTTACCACATCTATAGTATTCAGTCTTCTTAAGGTCTCTATTACGTCTAATGTGAGAGTCCTTGTGATTTTTGTCATGGTTTTTCGTATAAGGCCTGTGATTAGAGGAAGTTGGATAATTTAAATTGCCTTGTTTATTTGCCACTTTATTTCTAAACTTAATAATTTTCTTAAACTGTTTAGTAATTAAGGCAATTTGATTGTCCAGACTCTCTATATTGCATTCCTCATCAGAATCATAAGTGGGGAATACAAGTTCAGGCTTAGTTAACTTAGAAGAAAAGCTAAGATTGGAACTAGTCTGTTTCCTATGGGTTTGTGTCAATTGTTTCTTAAATTCTATTTCCATTTCCACAGTTCTTAGTTTACTACTGAGTAATTCAGGAGTGAGATTTTGATCACACATTTCCTCAATAGCATATCTTTTGTTATAAAATTTCTGTGGTAATGATCTTAGAATTTTAGATACAATTTCATGTCTATCATAAGTCACCCCATTAGCATGCAGTTTGGTCACAATATCAGTCAAGTTCATATAGAAGTCATCAAATGACTCAGTCTCAGACATAATTAAGGAGTTATACTGCTGAATAAGCATTTGGGTTTTAGCAGCCTTAACTCTAGTGTCTCCTTCATGAGCAGTGACCAAAGTGTCCCAAGCTTCCTTAGAAGTGGTACAGGATGAGATTCTTTTGAACTCATGTTCATTTATAGACATAAATATGGCATTCTTTCCTTTATTATTATTAAGAGAAACTTGTTTCTCTTATTGAGTGAACTCACTTAAAGCTTTCTTAACCCTCTCATTACTTCCTTCGTTGGCTGGTTTAGTAGGAAAAATATAACCATTTTCAACAATGTCCCAGACATCATCTCCCAAATTTCCTTTAATGAAAGCAATCATCCTTACTTTCCAGTAAGAAAAATCGGTTCCATCAAAGATTGGAGGTCTGGTCAAGTTTCCAAATCTTTCATTTTTCTCGTCCATAACTGATTTTCAGAAAACAATTTCAGAAACACAGGATCTCTTTTGAAAGCAGTTTACCAAGCTCTGATACCAATTGAAAAATGTTACTAAAGCCGTTTATTAAAAATAAACTATTTAAGTAACTCCGATCTATTTTTTTAAGAAACTCTTTTCGTAAAAACCAAACTATTTGAACACAAGATGTGTTTAACAAATCAGTATGTACGAGATCTATTCAAGAATTGAATAACAGGTTTATAAAGTATTTTAAAAATCTTAAACTCAGCACAACCAAGAATGAGATGAGGAGATGTAGAAAGATTATGTTCACGATGTTTTTTACGTGGTAAAACCTCACCAATTGAGGAAACATCCACTACTCCCTCTACGGAGTAAAATGAAAAATCCACTAAAACAAATATATGAGTTACAAACTATATAACTAACATGCAAACAACTCAGTCCTATATAAGTTTAGGAATGTACCCTCTGGTGTCCTTAAACTTCTCTGCAGTTCTGATTGTAGATGTAGTTCTCCCACTTTGTTAACTTCTGATTTGTTCCAGCACTTTACGTCAGCTCTTTATTCACAAGATCTTATTACCAACACTTTTCGTGTTGTAGGGTGAAAGTGTTTGTGGAAGTGCTTTGTAACACATGCATGCACACACACACACACACTTATTAAGTACAAACAGTCCTAACAAATTACAATAACACTATATGTTGTGATCTTTTCTTTTTCTTTCTTCTTACAAAACTTTGAACCTTATTTGACCTTTAAATCATTCCCAGAATCCACGGATACCTTACTAGGAAGACAGACAAGGTCTTAATCAATCTCAGAATTTAGAAAAACTTTTCGAGATTGAAAACCTCGAAGTGAGATTCCAAACTAGGTCAAAGATTTAGTTTTACAAGAACTAGAAACATAAAACATTTATTGTTGATTTCAAAGTAAGAAAACGTTTTAGAGAAAATAATCAACAATATATTTCTCAAGGTGAGAAATAAAGAATGAACCTTAGTGTAATGTAACAAGAATAACTCCGATCTGAAATTTCTTTGAAATCAGAAAGCAGATCTGAATAAACGTTTAAGTTGAAAACAAGATCTAGTGAACACGAGGTTACAGCAACAAAAACAAACTCAGCTCAAACTCTCAGGCTCTCAAGAACACTCAGAGTAGTGTTTTGGATATGAAAGTATTTTGAAGAAGAGTTTGAGTTTGGATGGAAGAGGTTTTGACGAACAGGGTTAGGGTTTCTAACTCTCTCTCTTCTCTCTCTGCTTTCTCTCTTCTCTCTCTTCTCTCTCTATTTCTCAAAAGAAATGAAAATGGCAAAAGTCTTCGAAGTCTGAGAATAGGGTCCCTTTTATAGGGTGAGGAGAAGGTTCGAGAGGCTGGCTCAGAATCAAGGGCCTAGATTAAGTCAAGCCAAATTGACTTCGATCGAAGGGTTCTAATAAGGCGGTGAATAAACGAATCCTGATTGGTCTAAAGAGTTGTACTGGGATTCACCAAGATAACATGCAGATCGTTGATAGCTAATGATCCAAGGGCTAGGAACAAACGCTGTTTTAACTCAGTAAAGAAACACAACTTCAGCCAATCAGACGAGGACAGGTCTTGGTCAATAACAGGATAACAAATGCGCGTCTAAAGTTAATTAAAACCACACCCTCAAGTTTACTCCGCTTTCGGATTCTACCCAAGGTAACATAAGGCTAATATAATCAACAAATTATATTTACAAATTGACCAAAAAACTTTTTAAAACAAGTTTTAATTAAGAAAACCTTATTTTAAAAATGTTTAAAAAATCCCAAAAAATTATTAAATACCAATTTAGGGATTTAAACACACCCATCATATGTACACATATTACTATGCAATATGATATGCAATAAATGAATTCTACTATGTGTGAGTGTTGGCAATAGGTTCTTGATCACTATAAGATAAAGAGATGAAGTAGCAAACAAACTTCTGAGGTTCTTTGGATACTAGGAAGGACACAATTTTGTCACAATTTCCAAACTAGATGAGCACTTATACAATATAGACTCAAGTGAGTCAAAATTATAAGGGCTTCAATCTGTAGAGAGAGATCTAAAACACTTGTCATCATTTGGTGATATTAACACTGCAAGACCACTCCGGATCACGACACCTCGGTGTTGAATCACCAATCCAAAAAGCCTAGTCATTTGACACGTGTCAACACCGTAATACATTTGGAAACCTATAAATAGGGCCTTAGGGTTCATTTGAAACTCACACCAATTCCTTGAGAATTATAGTAAGAAAGAGTGATAGAAAGCTTGGGAAATATCTTAAGAAGGAGTTCTATAATTTCTAAGAAAGAATTCATTTCGTAGGTATGATTTTATTTAAATGTTATAATGTTTTTTTATAGTTTTAATTTTGTGTTTTATAGCTTTACTTAGTAGTTATGCTGGTAAAATACACTAAGGACTTCACTAATCAAAACTTAAAGTTTAGAAGAAATCCAAGTTGATTTTATTTTCATGTAAACTTGTTTGAAATTGTATATACACTTTTAAAATTGATTTTTTAAAAGTAATTGCTCATTATTATGGAATCCCATTTAAGTAATTCCAAAGTCAGGCCCGGTGAAATTCTGTCTAGATGAGATGGTATTTAAGTGGTGCCCCTGTGACCCTCCATCTCTACTGGGAATGAATTCGGAAATGTTCTATCTAGAGGATATGATATTTAAGCGGTGCCCCGGTGACCCTCCATCTCTACTGGTAATCGACTGATTAGGAAGAACTATGAATTGAATCCTTTAATTACGATCAATAAGTTTTAAAAGTTAAGAAAATGGTTTTTTAGTAATCCTTTGAAACAAGTTACTATTAAAATACAATATCTATACTGGACCTTGTTTAAAACATATACTTAAACCTTTATCGTATTTGTTAGATTAACGTTCGATCGAAGACTCGTTATCTATAATTTTGACCTCTATTTTAGGTGAGTACTCTATGCAATTTCTTGCGCATTTTGATTGTATTATATTATGCAAACTATGTATATTTTGTGAAATGCTTTTATTCTCAAAATGCATCTGATACCGATGATTCCGTCGTTTGTTATATGTTTATATCTCTCCATATAAACATCTGATTTGAATTCTAAAATTATTGATTCAGCCTATGGAAACTCTCTTACTATGTTGGCCTTGACTACCGGGTGAAAATATTTGGGTGGTACTTTCCCAGCTAGTTTATCGCCGGTGTGCCCTAAACAAGGCGTTGTTCCAGAAATCGTGATTATCTGTTTGTGATGTTATCGGGTGGAAACATTTGGTAACACTATCTGTCTGGGTATTAGAGTGTACATGGCCACTAAAACTGAATAATTGACATATGCTCAATTGTTTTATCTGCTCTGTTCTGAACTGTTTATTCTGAATATATATTTTTTCATCTACTTTATATATATTACTTATATACTTTCTGTTCTAAATTGAATAGGTATTAATTTTCTGAAAAACCCTGGAATGTCTCGAGATTGAATCTCATTCGGCTTTTAGCTGACATTGTATAAATAACCATTTTTCAGGAAATAATTAAGTTCGTGGATTGAACGAAAAAGGACTATGTTAAAGATTTAGATTTTAAAGCTCTTTTTGTTACATTAAGTAGAAGTTTGTTTAATTAGATAGAGCATGTTTAGCTCTTTGTGTCAAGTTGTAACTCGTTGATATTTTAATACAAATGAAGTTCCCTTTTGAAAGCTCTGATGATGTAATTCCTTCACTTTCAGTATTTTACGATTCATAACCATGTGATTATACTTCCGCTACAGATATTTTAAAACAAAAATTTTAAGGCCAGAATATTGGATGCCTTGGTGGCATGTCAAGACACTCGTTCCCTACTATTTTCGGGTCGGGGTCGTGACAGATGCTATGAATGATCCATATGAGACTCCTGTTTTAATTTGATATAGGAGTGATCGCCTGGTATTTTATTAGGCGGGGTGTCACAGATGGTATCAGGGCATCAGGTTCTAGTGTCCTTAGGAATCGATACGGACGTACTACATTTTCAGCGTTACTCTCGATTTGTTATAGAGCCTCGGGACTAGGACTGTTGATTTCTCTTGTGAGATTTCGTTCTCCTGCCATATTATAAGATTATAGTAATCTTTTGTGCGCTCGTTCGAGATTAGTGTGCTGATCGAGGAAGACGGCAGGAGGTGAGTTTCGAAAGGGATCTTACGGATAGTTTTAAACCGCGAGTCCCCGTAATTCAGCAAGAATGAGAAGAGTATTGTTTTGGAGTATTCATGAAAGGTTCGATCAGAGGCCGACAGTGGATAAAGGCGAAGATGTTATTATGACTTTTACCTCAATAAAGGCGGTATATTTGGCGTGGCTAGATAAAGTCACGGTATTAGTTAGCCCTAGACTCGTGTGTGTAATTTGAGCTTTGTGGTGGTACCGATAACATTATATCATGTATGCCTATGTGTTGTCCGTAATAGCGGAGTTTTATTTTTCCTTCATTCGCCATAAAGGCGGGTGTCGATATATATATATATATATATATATATATATATATATATATATATATGTTTTGGGATACTCGTTTTATATGTCTCTACGAGTATGGTAATATGGTGAGTATATAATGTCATTGGTTATTCGGAGCGATAGCAAGTTAACGATGGCAAGACTATCGTGTCCATGGTTCCACGGTGGAACGGGTTGTTGTTGCGGTGTCTCACCTAGATATGGGTTGAGTTCACCTAATTTATTGTGGGGATATGGAACTTCGATGAACAGAGGTTCCATTATCGTGATTTGGATATATGGCGACCTTATAGATATGATTTAAGGTCGCAGGATTATTATTGAGCTGTAAGATAAAGCTCATTATTGATTGCGCAAGGACTTAGAGTTAGTGCGAGCGCTGGGTGGTGTGACTCTTAGTTAGAGATAGGAGTTCAGATCACCTTTTGTTAGAATAGGGGATAGGGTTATCCCGGTTGCATGTTTGAAATAACGGAACTCCATGACCGACGAAGTCAAGTGTCAATGTGTGGAGGGGTTACTTGTTTGGATTTCGCTTTGCGAGACGCTCCACACATGACTCTTAACGGCGTCAGGAGTGGAGAGATGTTATAGGATGCAAGGATGTTGGTTTTGTGAAAAGTCTTATAGTGTGGATGAACCACTATAGACTATGAGCCATGTGATGATGGTATGCTTATGGAAATATTGTGATATGGAAAAGCACTAAAGTGGTCCTCTCGCCACAGTGGGTGGGTGAGGTTGGACCTAGAGAAATTGATTTGAGGATAATAGCTAGCCTTGATAAAAAGGCAAATTTTGAGAAGGTATGTTTTGGGGATGATGTTCGTAGTGTTCCTACAGAAAGTAGGCACTTCGATTAGTTAGGTTTCCTTTCGTATGGGCGGAAGGATAGAGTAGTAGGAATGCGTTTGTAGGTAGCTTAGTAGGATTTAGGACGTCCCGCTGGTGTGCCTTAGGTCACTATATCTCGATGACCGACTACGCGAGGGAGTAGTGTAACGGGAGGGTTCCTTGTTTGGATTTCACCTTGGCGAGACGTCCCACGCATGAAACCAAGAGAATGTCGGGAGTTGAGAGAGGCTTTGGGCACTAGGGATATACATAGGATTAAACTCGTTTCGCGTAGGCAAGATAATGCTTAGGCCGTAGCACTGTTAGGATGTAAGCTTAGTAGAATTAGTGGCGCCGAGGTTAGGAGAATTGAATTTCACGGGTTGGGAGGACCCATATATGAGTATTACATCGAGGAAAGGAGATCCTTAATAGGAGAGAGTGTTACATGTCAGACGTTCACAATAGATGTGCAGATGTGCACAGGTTAGAAAGGTGTATGGTCACCTTAGTAAGTTGGTTTATATACCGCCTGAAATCGAATGGGCGTAGTGTATAAATTTGAAGTTTGTGCCGTGAGGCACTAGAAATTATGGGTGCGATGTGACGATGCTAGAGTCACTTTACGAACGTGGTAGCCGTATGATATATTGTTGGGAACCATTGGGTTAGTATCATTCCCCTTGAGATATTAGGATTTGGAGCGACTCTGGAATTGGTGGTGTAGGTTGTATCCGAATTTCGAGGATGAAATTCCGTTGTAAGGGGGGGAGTATGTAACAACCCATCCTTTTCGGAGACAATTAAAATCCATAATTAGATATAAATTGGAGATTTAAGGAATTTCTCGAAATAGTATTTTTTGGGATTTTTGAGGATTAGATGATTTTCTATGGAAGTTGTTATTATTTTTGGGATTTAATATGTCGATGTATTTTAATTTCATGTTGCAGTGGAATAAAGGGACAAAAAGGTCAGATTTTTGATTGGAAAACTCGCATTAAGTTATATGGGTTAGAATAGTGATTTGCGGTCAAGTACCTCGGATGGGAATTTTGACTGCGCCGTGAGTCTTGGACTGTCCGAGATAGTCAGAAAAGAGTGTCCATTTGTCTAAATTTAGTTTCGGGGAATTTTGAAGTAAAATGGGCTCATAATTGAGTAAACGAGTCGTTTTTGCGTTTTAAAGGGTTAAACCTTTTTTCTTTCTTTATACAGAGAGGGAGAGGGAGAAAAAGAGAAAGAAAGAAGAGAAAAGAGATAGAAGGAGGAGAAAAGAGGAGAAAAGGAGGAACTCCGGCCAAACTCCGCGAGATTTAGCTCGAGCTCGTCGAATTTCATCCTCCAGGTAAGTGTTTACTTGCTTTATTTCAATTATGCATTTATTTCATATCATAGTTGGTAGAACCCCAAATTAAAAATGGGGAAAACTTTGATACGAGTTTACATATTGACGTAATGTAAACTCTTGATGCTTTTTAGTATTAAAACCATATTAATGGAGTAATAAATGAAATTGAATTGGGAGAGATCTCAAAAGTAGTTTTTTCGGTTTTAAGATCCAAAACCTTAGAAAGTAGTTTAATACCCAAAATTTATGGAATAATTTGTTGTAAATCAGTGTTAGGATGTTATTTGGGTTGTTGGTTGAGATTGAAAACCATAAAAATGGAGTTTGGGTTGTTATTGGGTATTTTGGAGATTGAAAAATCGCCCAAACTGTAGCCCTCGAACTGGCCGAATCGATTTGGGTATAGGCCGAATTGATTCGCCTAAAGGGAATTGGATTTCTGCAGTGGGCCGAATCGATTTGGGTACATACCGAATCGATTCTCCATTTAAAGACCTGTTTGCAGAATACTTTTCGAATCGATTCGGGTTGGGAACCGAATCGATTCGCCCACCCGAATCGATTCGCTATAGGGGCGAATCGATTCGCTTAGGCCATAATTTCAAGTTTTCTCCCTTTAAGAGTATGGGGAGTTAAATTACCATTTGGGATTTTTATAGGGGTTCCTAGCTATGATTATGGGACTCCTAAATAATAGTTTTGAGGGTAAATAAACCTCTAGTTGGATGAGAAGGCTTTGAATTGGTGTAGGGCATGATCCAAAGGATAAATTCCTAGGATATTGTTAAAGGGCATTTAGGCCTACATAATTATGCGTATAGGAAATATAATTATAAAAAATTGTGAAGTGAGGATATCCAAATAAGTCCTTAGATGGGATTTAAGAGTGTATTACTTATTAAATTAAGAAAATACTTTAGGTTTAGTATCATGCGAATATGAATGCATGATTATGATTCTTTGAGAGAATTTTTGGGATTATCGGTCATCGCTAGATGTGATTGGCAATATGGCCATTTGTTTATATTCGAGGAGAAATATATGGTATAGATATATGTATTGTGTGATTAAAGTATATATATGATTTGAGATAAAAGATTTTGAAAATAAAATATGAATGTTTTCAAAATGGAAAAAAAGAAAGAAATGATTTTCATAATTTTTTATTTATAGTCAACACCCTCCCTAAATGACATCATAAGGGAAGTTCGTGCATGAGGTGAAGCCCCCTGACTAATGAATGCAGGGTGGATATAGTCCTCTAGGCCATATGAGCGTTTGTGTTATGTTATGTTTTCTGCGATGGTTAGGTAACTTGGGGTGTGGTTATGACTTGCCCACAGGCATATGGCTGCTTCCCGACGTATTGCGTACAGGTGCCCAGGTGTCGTAATTGATAGGCACTGAAAGATGATGGTCATTTAGGGGCGCGTCGTACGGGCGGTCTTAGAACGCGTTATTTGTTAAAGCAATTTATGATAATTAATTTGCTTTAATTTACATTTCCGGGATGGAAGAAGGGAAATGGGATAAAGGTTTTGTCTTCGGTAACACTCCCGGATGGAACAAGGGATGTGGAAGCATATGATATGGTAAAAGCATTTTCATGATAATGAAAATGGCTTTTAATACATTTCCTGAATATAAAAAGGTAAATGGGATATTTTGAAACGGAAATGCATTTTTATGATAATAAAACTGGCTTTCAAAAGGATATGTTATGATAATAAAATAGTTATGTTAAAACAATTCATGATAATGAATTGGTTTTTATAAATACATTTCCTGGATATAGGAAGGGAAATGGAAAGTTTTGAGATAGTAATGAAAATGAATTCTCATTTCGGGAGATAGATCCAGATGTATATTGTAAAATGAATACATATATATATGGATGAATCGAGTACCGAGGGTCTAATGGATCCCGATGATCGAACTTGTCGCATAGTAGTGTATCGGGGGGGTTCCTTGTTTGGATTTCGCTTTGCGAGACACCCCACGCACGAATATGGCATTGTGTTGAGACTGGGGAGAAGTTTAATCCTTAGTGCTCTTATATTGATATTTGTTATAGGATGTAAATATATATATAGATATATATTATGTACTTAGGGACTGGCAGATCTCGACGATCGACCTGGCCGCGTAGTAGTGTATCGGGGGGGTTCCTTGTTTGGATTTCGCTCTGCGAGACACCCCACGCACGAACATGGCTTAGTGTTGAGACTGGGGAGAAGTTTAGCCCTTAGTACATTTCTTGGACTATCTATGGTTGATAGTGGTTGGGTGATAGATTAGTTTAGCAGGGTAGCTTAACTAGGATGTTAGAGGGACACGCTAGGAGTGCACTGTTAGTTGAGAGGTGAGGGGTATTTCATGGGAGTGCGATACCAATTTAAATATGAGATAAAACATATTTTCTAAAATAAAGCAATTATTCACTTGCTAAATATTTTCACAACTCGGGATCTGACCCGTGTATCTACTTTTCCTTTCTTTCTATATATATATATAATATAGGTGTCCAGACACAGGGACGCCTGGATGATAATTCCTTCGAGTCAGACGTCAGCTGTAGCAGCTGTGGATGCGTGCAGGTTCTCGATAGACGCTTCTATCCTTGTAATCTAGATAGGAGGTATTGTATACACATTCGGGTCAATGGTCCAATTGCATTTATTTATTCTTTTAGTACATCATTCGATATGGTTGTATAATTTGAACCGAGTGTTCGGTTATTTTATTTCATTTCAGTTTCATTTACGCATAAACCGTGTGGATGTTTTAATTGTATCTGTTAAAAAGAGTAGTTAAGTAAAAATTTTTACACCTCCCTAATAGGTTATTAGTAATTAAATGGATTTTTGACAGTGATGCTAAGAATGATCCATATGAGACTCCTGTTTTAATTTGATATAAGAGTGATCGCCCGGTATTTTATTAGGCGGGGTGTCACACTAACTTACTATCCAACAATTATCCAACAGCCAAACCAAACAAAACCAATAACTCCTTCTATCATCTAAATTTTTTTAAATATAATGCATATTAATTATATAACTACTCCAGTTAAAGTAAAGAGTACCTGATTCCTGCGATCCAAGAAGGCCATTAAATAGAGTCTTTTGAATATGTGATTAGACCAAATTGATCCTGGAGCCCCTGACGTATTCTTTTACATGTACATTTGTTGATTAGCTTCTTTAATACAATCATAAAATCAAGATAATTTAACTTCATTTTATGAATATTGCATCCATGAAACTGATCAACAAATGTATTTGTACAGGAACACGTGGAAATTGAGCTGGGTCAATTTGATCCAATCACAAACTCAAATGACTATATTCTCGAATCGAGCGTCTTGTGAAGGTAACTAAATATTCGACTAATCATAACATATTATCAAAAGTTAACTTACATAAATCATATTAAACATTTGTAAAACTAACTAAACATTCATGCATCAAAGTAAAGAGCCAGTACAATGTCAATATCAAAATAGGATACAAATAAAATTGAAAAGGTTAAAATAATATTTTGATACTCAATCTTCCTCTAAATCAACTAAAAGATCCTTCAAATTAGGGTTGTCATCAAGAACTGACTGGAACTCTTTTGGATACTTTAATGCATCACTCTTCAGTAGTCACACCCTTTGGTGACAATAATAGACCAATCGCCATTGTTTATGCACTTCGAGTAGAATACCTTCTTTACGTTTTGAAAGGCACAAATAAAAGTCTCATCTACTAAACGATCTTTACTCTTCAGCTTTGATAAATCTAATACAATATGTTTGGAGTCAGTATCAACTTTACAAGCATTCGTTGTATTCTTCACCTTTACCCAATCACAATAGAATACGATTTATCTTAAATCCATGTAATCAAGTTCTAGGATTTGTTGAATTATCCCATAATATATTTGCACCATATTCTTTGGATTTTTATCGGTTTTGCTAGAGATACAAGTGGTCAAGGAAGAAATTGATATTCCACTATTTTGTGTCAAAATATTTTCCTCATATGGATATGAAATGATATCAAAGTTGTTGGTGCATAATTTCTTAAACTTTTTCTCATGAAAACTAGGGCCTTTTACTAGGCGTTCAAGCCTGGAAGAGACGTCACCTTTTTTTAGAAGCTACATTTATTAATGAATTTGTATTAGGGCATATTTTTATCACACACAAATAAATAACTGCACACATAAGATGTGAAATTTACCTCCTTTGGTACCCATACTCTAAAATCAGTTATTGTGCAATTTCTCCTTTGATCTTGGGGAATTTTGCTTTCATACTTCCTACCGCTAAATTTTACAGTTTAGATCATAAAATATAAAAAAACATATAATCAAAGAAGAAGAATTCTGTAGATACTCACTCTCTTCTACCTTTGACTTCATCTTGCGATTCAAAGACATAACGAGTTGCTTACTCATATTGTAGATTTGTGTTTTTCACCTCTTTAGTGTTCCCAAATGGAAATTCGTCCTCAAACTCGTTAGGTTTCTTGATCCCTCATTCTCCACGAGGATTGAACCTCCTCACCACTTGTTCTGGCATATATTCCCTAGCGTATAGCGATGATTCCACTGTTACGTATTCTCTTGAAATTGGCCCTCCAATATACCATGTATTCTTTACATAATCTTTGAAGGTTTTCATCAAGCGCTCAAAAGGATACATTCAACTATACCTAATGGGACCACATAACAAAGCTTCATTGCATAAATGAACAAGTAGGTGGATGCTGATATTGAAGAATAACGGAGGAAAATATTTCTTTAATACACAAACTGCCTCTGCTAAAGTTGATTTTACAGCTTTAATGTGCATTTTGTTTACCACTTTTGCACAAAGTAGGGTAAAACACAAACTGATTTGTATAATTTCCAGACGGAGATCTTTGTGTTCAGAAAAGCAATGCCGAAATAATAGAGGGATTAATTGGATGATTACGTGCCAGTTTTGAGACTTGCACTGTTTCAAGTCATTTTCTTGGTAGCTTATTACCCTATGTAAATTACCAGAATAACCGATTCGAGTCTTTAAGTTGAACAACATGTTTAAGAAGATCTTCTTCTGACTAGTAGTCCTAGGAGGTAGAAATTCTTCCTATCGTAGGATCATTTTAACTACAGTTTCTTCTTTATTTTCTTATCCTGCAGACCTAGGTGGGCCCGCTCTCAATCTTTGGAACGAGATCCACCCATACATGTTCCTATCAGATGTTCTGCAATGTTCTTCTCTGTGTGCGTCACATCAACTACATACCTTACACGATGATCTTCCCAATACAACAAATAAAAAGTATTGATCGTCTGGACCACGACTACGCTTTACTAGGGTCATTTGGATCCCCCTAGCTTTACGATTTGGGTTTACAAAATGGGGGTGTTTTCCTACGTACCTATTCCCCGCAGTCCATGCCATTGCCTTCTCCTTGATTTGCTGACCAGAAAGCCGAGTAGGTGACGTTCTACGCTCGTGACCGACAGGAAAAAATTTAGACTTGTCGTTCCTAAAAGGGTGACTAGTCGACAGAAATCTACCATGACCCGTGTAACTCATCTTACCACTATGTTTTATCCAACAGGCTTCAGTTTCCTCCCCACATATGGAACATCCATACTAACCATGAACATTATAATTGAACAAGATCCCATTTGCTGGAAGGTCGTGGATAGCCCACATGACCATTGTTTTAAGTGTGAACTCTTCACCCTTGTGAGAGTCGAATGCCGTCATGCATTTATCCCATAACTCTTTAAGTTCTTTGATTAATGGTGCTAAGAATATATCACTATCATCACTGGGAACCTTCAGACCGGGTATCAACAAAGACAACAATACGAAGTCCTTTCTCATGCATAATGTCGGAGTGAGACTTAAAGACGCCATGAAAACTGGCCAATAACTTTGACTAGTACTTAAATTACTGAAAAGGTTAAGCCCATCAGTTGAGACTACAAGACGAATGTTGCGCAGTTCCTTTGCAAATTCATGGTGTTGTGCGTTTGAAATTTTCTAGATGGATGAATCAACTGGATGACGCATCAGATTCCCACCACCTCGCATCAAGCATGCCATGCCATTGCCTCCGCTATCCACGATACAGTAAATAACCATTTTAATCATGGCCCAAGTGGAAAATACTTCAAAACCCTTCGTGGGACTTGGGAGAACTTACGATTTTTTACAGCTTTGTCATTTCCATTTTCATATCTAGGCTCACTCCATACAGGATATTCATCCTTCTCTTCGTTCTCGTTGTGGTACAATATGCAATCATACTTGCATGCATGAATATCTTGTATTTCAAACCCAAACCCTTCAAGCTCTTCTTTATGGTAGGATAATTTTTCGATAATAACTTCTCTTTTGGGAGAATATCTTTAACCCACATAAAAACTCTGGTTACGCTATTCCCAGACAAACTAAATTGACTCTTAAAATTATGCAAACCAATCATTGAATATAATACCGAGTGATCTTCATCACAATCTTTATACAACGGTTTAGCTGCATCATCTTTCAATCATATGTATTCTCGATCTCCTGGAAGTTCAACATCAGAATTTTCATTTATTTGGCCACAATGCGCATTATCCGTATCCACAGGTTGGTGGTTTTGATGGTTATGGATTCCATAAGCATTATCAATTAAGTCGGTCAATGGACAATGTGTTGGTGAATCATGTACCACTTTCACTCGTTGGGGTTCCGTTACGCAATCGGGCACCGACAATTCTTTTGAAACATAAGGTATATTTTTTTCACCATGGTACGTCCATATTTTATAGTCTTGATGGATTCCCAAATGCAACTCAACGCATTCCAATGACTTATATTTTTCGTTCTCACAACGGGTGCACGAAGTATTTAATAAATCCTTTAACGCCATTTACATGATTATTTGAAATTCGATCTGTCTCTCCCATCCACTTTTTATGTAGTTGGAAATCCATGTAATAATATAAAAATTTCAGTCATGTGAATATAGGTTAAAACTGAAATCCATGTAATAATGAATGTAATAATCTACGACTGAAGCAATAACAAAATATTATTAAAACTAAAACAAAACCAATATTCTTAAACATAAACAAAACCAATATTCTTAAATTGAAACAAAACCAATATTCATACAACTGAAAAAAAATATGTTATTACAGCTGAAACAAAATAGGAGTACCCTTTGCATGATGCTCGGTAATAAAAGAGTTACGTGTGCGGTCCAGTTGCAACCTCTCCAACTCTTGTTGCCAGTGATTATAACCGTGGCTCATTTTTCCTGAGAAACATATACGAGGGCGTGTATATTAGGGTATATTAGTTTGATTAAGGTTTTGATAACAAAAAAAAGGATTTTGAGTATATTAGTTTGATTAAGGTGCAGAAACTAAAATATGCAATTAATTTCAAACTCTAAATAATGTAATTTATCTTAATCCCTAAGAAATCACATTCAGTAAATACTAATAATACTCAATTAATTTGAAACTCTTTATAATTTCAAGCCCTAAATGACAATACCCTTACATTTCACAATTATTTTAATCCCTAAGTAACACATTCAGTCAATACTAACAATACCCAATAAATACCCTTAAATAATGCGTTAATTTCAACCTTTAAATAACAATTCCCAATCAATGTTAACAATACCCAATAAATAATGCAATAAATTTCAACTCCTAAATTTAACATCCCTTTTCTTGAAAAAAACGTATACACGAATACACACACATATACAGATGTACACACATATGGTGTGCATTGTAGTATTGGTCACGACCTATGTCCATGACCCATCCGTGATGAAACTTAGAGGGAACTTTAGCTTAAATTTGGCGCCATGATGGTCACGACCTAGTCACGGCCTAAGGTCATGACCCACACTTGTCAGGGATTTGGGACGTGACCACTTCCAAGAGCATCCATGACCACAGTGAGTCATGGATATGGTCACGCCAAAGTTGACGTGGTCACGGATTTGGACCGCGACCAGCTGGTTAGGGCTTTGGGTCGTGACCCCCTATGGGTGACCATTCGCAGGATTTAGTGTAGTGACTTTGATCATCGTCGGTGTGGGGTAAATGCAAAAAGATGGATTCGCCAACTTATTTTCCACAAAACAGGTAAAGGAATATGTCGCCGCCTCGAGAGAATGGCATCTAAGATAAACTGATGCATACAAAACAAATAGTTCAAAGGGTTTGGGGGCTAAGTTACAGAATGGGAAGGTTTTAGGCACACATACCTCCCTTTCGGTCTCTCATGGTCTTCTGTTATTGTTTTCCCTTATTTCTCCGTGAAAGGTGTGTGTGTAGGGACATAAATTTCCAATTGAGTCCCTATATTATTTTGACTTAATTTCATGAACAAAATTGTGTTTGAAATATGTCATAGGGAGATTTTATTTTATCACGATCCCACTTGGTCTATGGTGTATTGAAGAAATTGAAGACGTTGCGGCAAAGCTTCAAAGAATTAATCATGCCGAAGTTTAATTGGTGCAAGTTTATTTGTCTTTAAGTTAATTGCATTCCGAAATCACACATTATGAATGCGTATAATTAATGGAGCTCGAAATAATTTTTATAAAAGGATAAGGATGTAATTTTATAAGGAAAAATATTTTAAAATGTTTTACACTTCATTTTATTCTGATAAACATGAAAAAGAGTTTTACTTAATTGGGTCTCTTTTGAAGAAACGTTTTAAAGGAAAAGTCAAACTGACACGTGCATCGTTCAAATGACATATGCGCTCGTTCAAGCGAGATAACCATGTCGCGCGAATGATAGGTCAATATCGTTTGAGCGACACAGTTTTCGAGGTAGCTCTTAATTCCTATTTAAAGCGTATTTTCGTTAGAATTTCACAGGAGTGCAATCTGGAAAACAGTTTTCAATCCAGTACGAGTTTTGCACATGTTTTTCTAAGGTTTCAAAGCCTAAACACATCCTTAGAGTTTGCAAAGATCCGAGTTATCATTATTATATGTTAATGTGATCTTGTTACACCAAGAAGGTTTTTTCTATACTTGAACATCTAGGTTTTGCGATAAAGAAAAGGGAAGGACTTCTTGTTCAACATCGTAGATGTAACAAAGCCATTCGGTGGACACCGAGACATACGTGGACGCGTGTGTTGTGGAAAGGTATCATGGAAGAGGTAATTTCTGCGTGGGCACTATGAGAGGAGTGGTTGAAAATCAGAAGATCGTCAAGACCCATGGGGATCGAGTCGTTGAGTGAGTCTTTTATCTCTTCATTGTAATTCCACATTCATAGTGATTGTCTGGCTTGGGCCATCCGAGGTTTTTTCCCATCTTGGGTTTTTCCTCGTACATCCTGCGTTGTAAGTATTCTTTACTTTACTATACTTTACTTACTTTAATCACTAGATGCATGTTTAGGATTAATCAAGATAAAATTGGTTTAAAGTAAAAAATGTTTTTTCACACTTGGTTTGGTGCTAATTAAAAGTTGGATAATTTTTTATGAAAATTGGTTTGATTTGAAACACACTCGTGTAGGGCCACTCTTCAAATTGGTATCAGAGCTAGAAAACACGAATTATTTGTTTTGTGATCCCATGTGTTTTTAAAGATGAATTATGGAAATAACAAATTTTCTCGAAATACTATTTTTATGGCACTAATTACACTCATTGGAAGATGAGAATGAAAAGTGCATTAAAATATATTGATGAGCGTGTGTGGCCAGCAATTGAGAAATGTTGTACACCTCCTTGTCACTGTTATAGGTGAGGTCACTAATTTAAAGCCTGTCAAGTCATTGACGGAAACTGAACATATACTTTCACAATATAATTCTAAGGGTTTGCACGTTATTTCTTCACATGTCATATCGGAAGAATATAATAGAATTATGACTTGTGAAACTTCGAA
Organism: Sambucus nigra; assembly: GCA_949130495.1. Lineage (NCBI taxonomy): Eukaryota > Viridiplantae > Streptophyta > Magnoliopsida > Dipsacales > Adoxaceae > Sambucus > Sambucus nigra. Next base: position 790,636,419 of record OX422208.1, on the reverse strand, counting down.
AGAAGCTTAGTATATTTTGGCCCTCACTCACGAGGGCACTGGCACAGTTAGAGCATCGAAACTTCAAAATCTTACTACACAGTTTGAGACCATTAGGATGTTAGAGAGTGAGACTTTTGATGAGTTTTATGCTAGGTTGTCCAATATTGTTAACTCGTTGTTTAACCTAGGTGAGAAAATTCTCTACAATTGTGTCATTAAGCAAATCCTTAGGTCGTTGCCTACTAGGTTTGATGCAAAAGTGACTATTTTAAACTCCTTGGGTAGATTAGAGTCCACGAAACTAGAAGAGATTATAGGTGACTTACACACCTATGAAATCGACATGGTTACCTCCAAGCAAGTGCCTAAGAAAGAAAAGGGTATTTCTTTGAAAACCCGAACGGAGGAAGTTAAAGTTTCGGATTTCGATTCCGATTTTGAGGATGTTGCTTTGTTGGCAAAGAAATTTAAAAAATTTATTAAGTTTCAAAAGCAATCGAAAGATGCCAAGAAATTTGAAAAATTTAAGAACAACAAAGTAGATTCCACCTCTAAGAATAAGTTTGAGAAGCCTATGGGAGATGAGTCGAATAAGTGTTTTGGGTGTGAGGGCTATGGTCACAAAGTTAAGGAGTGTCCCACTAGACTTAAGAAAGAGGGCAGGCAACCAGTTGTATATAGTGCCACCATAAGTGATAGTGATCCGAAAGAGGGAGATAGTTCCCCCATTGAGCGTAACTTTGTTGCGTTTATGGCATGTCATGTGAGCGATGATGATTCTCATGTGAATGACACTTTCGAGGAGGTTTTGAGTGAATCCCATGTAAGTGAGGGTGAAGAGAGTGAGGACGAGGAATTAGATGTGAAAGAGTTGTAAGTTGCATTTAATGAGTTGTATGCCGAGACAGTGAAAGTGAAAAAGGAAAATGAAAAATTACAGGCTAAGTTGAATGAGTGTGACATTGAAAATAATGATAGTTTGATTGAGTATATTAGGTCACGAGAGAAGACTCTTAGGGAGAAATTAGAGTATGTCGAGGGTGAGAGAGATAATCTCCATGGTTTGATGGAGTCTTTGAAAAAGGAGATTTTAGAGTTTTAGGAGTCTAGGTGTTTGCTAGAGTCTAGGATCAATGATTTGGAGAAGAGTTTGAGAGACTTGTCTAGAGTTAAGTTTGATTTGGAGGCTAGGTCGAAGAAGTTAGATAATATCTTAGGCACCATCCAAATTAAGGGAGATATGGGAGGTATAGGTTTTGATGAGAGAGTTGTTCCCATTCCCCCCGCACGTGTGAGAAACACTAGGAAGGTTAGAAAAGGTCCACATAGTGGTAAACATTCCCACCGTTGCTACACTTTCACGTTTTTTGGTAGGAAAGGTCACCTTAGGCATTATTGTTACGACCTTATACAAGCTCCTAGGAAGTTTAGGAATAAAGTTTCCCTGGTTCCCAAATCCCCCATGCATTGTTTTACACCTACTCGGGTTAGAAAATCGGATTTAGTGGTTTTAGGAATAAAACTTCATGATTCTCGTTTGGTTGCAGTTGATTCTTCCCATGATAAATCTAAAGGGTGATAGTGTTGCCATGTTTGTCATATGCTAGTTTGCATCATGATATATTCATTGCTAGTATAGTGACATGTTTATCTCTTTGTATTATAGTTTTTATTTATTTGAGTCCTTTTCAAAATACAAAGAGATTTTGTTTTTGAGAAAACTTTTGAAAATCCAAAAAGATTTTTCTTTTATTTGAGTCAAAATATGTTTGAAAAGACAAAAAGATTTTCGGTTTTTATTTTTGAGTTTACATGTTTGATGTGTCATATTGGTTTGCTTGGACCCCCCCCCCCCCCCATCATTTCATTATCCATGTGGCTAGGACATTTGGTCATTATTATCGATGCTTGGAATGATCTTAACCATTACTTATATGGGGTTGTTTCGAAGTTGATATGTATTTTGATTCGACTTTGCATATATGCCAACATTTCACACATGCACGAGTTTATATGGATGCTTGACTTCTTTTGCATATTTGAATTTGGTGAGGCGTTATTATCTCAACCTTTTCATTTATGCGTAAGAAGACTTAAGGAGAAGTGTGCATATAAGAACCGTTTACCATGAGGATTTGAATTGGTATCTAATTAAAAATGATGAGTGATTCATGGAAAAGGGTTGCGAGAGTTCCAAATTGACTCGTCGTGAAATCCACCGTTTAAAAGAGACCAAAAGAAAAGGCAAAATGCTATGAAAAGGGAAAAAAGTATTTTCTCTAAGTTGAGAATGATAGAAACCTCAAAAGAACTTGAAAAAGTATATATTTATGAGGGAGTTTGGTTGGAGAAAATTTAAACGAGTTTGCTTAACTAATCCTAATGTTGAAACGTTGCAATTTGACGCTATTGTTTGTAGAATCATCAAAATTCTGAATTTGTGTGCATGTAGTATATTTAGTTCATTATGCCCACACTTTAATTGTCATATGGCTATGATAAAGTTTGTTGATTTATCGCTATCAATTAGAGCTTCTTGATCTTTTTGATGTGTTGGAATTGTGACTCATTTGTTGTAGTTTCATGCCCATTCATTCCATGTCCATGTTTGATCACATCAGTACTATGTTTGAATGTAACTCACATTGTTAGTTTTTATGCGTTTTTGCGTTTTGTGTTAAAAAGCTTACTGTTTTAGCACTATTTTGCTGCTGTCAGCCCCTTCCTAGAATTTTTTTCTGGAAAATTTTTCACTGGGAAAAAATATATGATATTTTTGGGAATCTGGGAAAGTTTGGACTGTCACGAGAAGTCGTTCAAATGACATCTCCATGTCACGCGAAGTCTCGTTCGAGCGACGTCCTCATCTCGTTTGAGTGACGTCCCTTGCTCGTTCGAACGGCTGTCTATTTTTTTTTTTTGCAGTATTCTGGCTAAAATTGGTATATTTTTTGTACTGCTGGAAGCTTTGTGTAATGAATGGTTTATAGGCAGGTTATATTGCCTACATAATTGGTATTTTGCATATGATTCCCTTTATCACACCTGATTAGATTGCTATATTCTTTGTGTGATTCATTGGTTTACTAGCTACTGATTTTTCATCTATTGATCATATTTAGATGGTTGTTTCATAATTATCTAGAGGTTTTCTAATTAGTATATCTTCATGCTAGATATTTGTTGATTCGTTTATCTTTTCACCGGATTGTCTATTCGAGACAAAAAGAGGGAGAGATGTATGTGATGTAGGGGGATATTTTTTTAGCATGTTTGTTGATATCTGTATTTATATTATTTGATTACATATTTTATAAATTGGTATCATATTGTTGCTGAATTGTTTAACAAATGATTTTTTTGAGTTTATTCATATTGGTATCTATTGTAAAATTGGTATCATTTGGAAATATAAATTGGTATCATTTGTTCCTCCATACTTCACTGGCTAGTTGTTTGTCTGTTTTAAGTGTGTAGGTATGATTTAGAGATACGAGATTTCAAGTCTACATCACATTCAGACAGTTCATGCTTGCTGGTGCTACATATACTAGTCCGTGTCCTGTAATTTTTTACTTTGGGTTTATGGGATGGGATTTAGGCATCATACGGCTTGACAGCCCAGCTTAAGTATTTCAGTGTTTAGTTTTGTCTCGAAATAGTCAAAGGGGGAGATTTGTAAGGACATAAATTTCCAATTGAGTCCTTGCATTGTTTTGACTTAATTCCAAGAAAAAAACTGCGTTTGTAATATGTCATAGGGATATTTTATTTTGTCACGATCCCACTTGGTCTATGACGTATTGATGAAATTGAAAACGTTGCGGCAAAGCTTTAAAGAATTAATCACGTCGAAGTTTAATTGGTGCAAGTTTATTCATCTTCAAGTTAACTGCATTCCGATATCACACATGTATGAATGCGTATAATTAATGGAGCTCGGAATAATATTTATAAAAGGATAAGGACGTAATTTTATAAGGAAAAATATTTTAAAATGTTTTAAAAGTGTTTTAAATGTTTTACAATTCGTTTTATTCTGATAAACACGAAAAAGAGTTTGACTTAATTGGGTCTCTTTTGAAGAAACATTTTAAAGGAAAAGTCAAACTGACATGTGCGTCGTTCAAACGACATATGTGCTTGTTCGAGCACGAACGACAGGTCAATCTCGTTCGAGCGACATAGTTTTTGAGGCGAAGCTTAATTCCTATTATAAGCGTGTTTTCGTCAGAATTTCATAGGAGTGCAATCTGAAAAACAATTTTCAATCCAGTACGAGTTTTGCACATGTTGTTCTAAGGTTTTAAAGCTTAAACACATCCTTAGAGTTTGCAAAGATCCGAGTTATCATTACTATATGTTTATGTGATCTTGCTTCACCAAGAAGGTTTGTTCTATACTTGAACATCTGAGTTTTGCGGTGAAGAAAGAAGAAGGACTTCTTGATCGACATCGTAGATGTATCAAAGCCATTCGGTGGACACCGAGACATACGTGGACGATTGTGTTGTGGACAGGTATCGTGGAAGAAGGACTTTCTGCGTGGGCACTGTGAGAGGAGTGGTTGAAGATCAGAAGAGCATCAAGACCCGTGGGGATTGAGTCATTGAGTGAGTCTTTTGTCTGTTCATTGTAATTCCACATTCATAGTGATTGTCTGGCTTGGGACGTCCGAGGTTTTTTCTCGTCTTGGGTTTTTTCTCGTACATCCTGCGTTGTTAGTATTCTTTACTTTGCTTTACTTACTTTAATCACTAGATGCATGTTTGCGATTAATCAAGATAAAATTGGTTTAAAGTAAAAATTGGTTTTCCTCAACTTGGTTTGGTGCTAATTAAAAGTTGGATAATTTTTTACGAAAATTGTTTTGATTTGAAACACACTCGTGTAGGGACACTTTTCAGTGTGCGTGTATATATAATGGAGGTCGAAATCATTCAACTCATACTATGGAAAGGATATAGTGAGGTGATCTATAGGAATGTTCCCAATATAATATATATAGAAAAATATGATTTATGCACTTATCACGATATTGATCATTATGGAGAAACGATAATTTACGTTGGATAGAGGACTAACAAAGAATTACAAAGATACTATATATGATAATGCAAGAATATGATAAATGTAAAAATGAGGATTTTAGGAAAATTAGGAAATTGAAGAGTCAGAAAATTAGACTCGAGTCTCGGGTTTTAATCTGAAATGCTTACGTAGCCTATAAAGCATCAAAGTCCACGTAGTTTGGATGCAACATAAGGATGGGGTTTATCCCATAGATTCGAACGAGATTTTACTATAGATGTGTGTGTAGAAAAAAAGTGTTTTAGTTTTGGAAAAGTGTGGTGGATGATCCCGTTCGGAATATATAGGTGTAACCCCTTTTTTTGGTTGTTTTTTTTTCTTTAAAATAAAGTATGTGCAATATACTAATAAAAATTTATATATTAATAGGTATGAACTAAAGTAAAACTAGATTGTGAATCTCATGTAATTAATGTAGAAATAAGAAATTTAAAGAGAGATGGAAGGATTTGGACTTTCTTTTGAGAATTTGGATCTTAAGCTTAATCTTGGATGAACTCCCTTGAAACTTGATATGAATGTTGAATGACATTTTGCAAAATTGGATATGAAAGTATGGTAATGTAAGCTTGAATGAAATTTCAAATAAGGAAACTTCGCTGATTTCGAGAGAATGTTGCTGAGATCGGTGATGCTGATGGTTCTGAGGTGTATGTGTGCTTAGGAGTTAGATAATGCCCTCCTTTTATAGGGTTAGGGGAATGCCGATCGTCCTAGACCTAGTCCTTCTAATCAGCTGCTGACCCTAGGCACACTGTTGATAGGCATGGAAATGGTCTTGTCGATTGGCAATCTTATTCATAATTTCCTAGAAAATCGATCGTAAAACGTAATCTGTTGATCCAAATCACACATGGGGCATACAGTTAAAAAGTCAATTCACATACCTTCAAGAGTCCATGGGACCGCTCCTGGGTCCGGGAGCTGACTTTGGGTCAAATGTGACTCGGAAGCACACGTTAGTCCTTTGGACGAGAGATCGTCGGAGGGAAACGGATCATTCGTACGAATGGTAAGTTAGAATCGTGAATGCGATAGACCGTTGGAAAGGTTAGAGATATACTTTGACATTCCAAAAAGTCTCTCTTAGTTCAAAAAGTTGACCTCGGTCAACTAGGGCCCGGAAGCACCCAGTGACCTATCGGAGTAAAACGGATATGTAAGTTTGAATCGCTCACGGGGAGGACCATTGGAAAGGGTATTCAGTTCCCTTCGGAGATTCATTCCATATCGTTCGATCTGCAAAATTTACTTTGGTCGAACAGAGCTCGGGAGTGCCCGTTGGCCTCCAGATTAGTTTTTGGAGGAAAATGGATCGTTCATCCGAATGATTATGCCATTTCATACCGAGGTAGACAATTGGAAAGGGGTTTTAGTTCCCTTTGAATATCTGAAGATCTTTCATTCTGACGATGAAGTTGATTGGGTCAAATTGGGGCCCGAGAGTGCTTGGTGGCCTCTAGATTAATTTTCGATAGTAAAATGGTCCATTCATTCAAACCGTTATGCTGATTTGTGCACGAGGTAGACCGTTAGAAAGGGGATTTAGAGAACTTCAGATATTCAATAATATTTCTCTCTAAAGACAAAGTTGATCGGAGTTAAATGGATCCCGAGCACCCGATGGCCTCTAGGTCGGTACTTAGAGTATAACCTAGGGTTTGTAGTGAAATGAGGAGGTACTAGGGACCTATGGAGAGAGTTAGGGGGTCCCAGGATGTGGTGTCTACAGTGAGAGAGAGAAAATGTTGGTTCAGGCTAAGTCCCGTTGTATTTTTATGTTTCTTCCTGCAAAATCAATGTAACACAACAAATATCTATTCAAATAAAATGAAGTTTTTATTAATTTTTGCTTTAGTGATATAATGCACGTGATCTTGTTACTTTGTTGATGAGATCGTAAAAAGGATTAAAAATGATTTGGGAGATAATTTATTTTAACACATGATGAATGAAAGTATAAGGATACGAAAATTCAATTTTTTTATTGAATTTTTGGATCTTGACAAAAAAGGAGAAAGGAAATTTTCCCAAAATTGGGGGTTATCGACCGGCATTCCCCTTGTCCTGCCTATCGGCATGTCAGTCCAGTCTAATCAAGCCCAAGGCTTTGATTGCAGTTTCTTCAATTGCTTGGCACTTGGTGGGGTAAATTTTCCTCTAATTTCTACATGTTTTTTTTTCTTTGGTTGCTGTTTCCAAGTATAAATAGGGGCATGGGTGGATCATTTTCTTCACGCCTTCACATTCCTTCCCTTTTGCATTCTTCTTGCTTACTATTTTCTTATTTTGCGATTTGGATCTCCCTGGTAGTGTTGAATTTGCTAACTACCTCGAGACCTTGGAGGAGATGTGCTCATACAACGTTGACTATGGCTTTTAACATGAGGAGAGTCTCCTTATGGCGTAATCGGCCTATTGAGTGGAACATGCTGATGGAAGCGATAGAGTTCTGGTATCCTGAAGACCATGTCTTTCGCTTTATGTTGGACGAGGTATGTCCGACCTATGAAGAGTTCTCTTCGATGTTTGGGATAAATCCCAGTGTTGCAGTGGTTGTGCCTAAATTTTCCTGGTATCCTAGGGAGCCATTAGCAGCAGTTATACATATTTCTCCTTTAGCAGCTAGGTCATTGGTTACAAAAGGAATCATTTATTTTCCTAATGTGGTGCATTCCACGCATTTATAAGATGTTGGCGATGCTTTATATACTGGATCCGTCATTCTAGGATTGATTTTAAAACTTCTGTTGTTGACTGGGGAACTATTGGTGGACCCATAACGTGTAACCATTGCTTTTTGGATGTTGTACCATCACAATCCTGCGGTGATGATACTGGCGAAGATTCTGAATAGTCTGGCGGAAAGTCCGTTATGACTTCTTGAATAGTGGACCTATAATGCTGCTCATGTGGCTGTCAGAGAGATTCCATATGGAGGTTCCTCCTGAATATCCTTTGCTGATTGTTCCAAACTTATTTTCTCGACACTTTATCAGTGTAGGCCTGGACATCGAGAGCTGGAAGAATTAGTTTATGGAGCATGAGGATCGAGCCTTGCATTGGTTAGTGACTTTGTGGTGGGGAGTTGCTGGCCATTCTTGAACTAGGGGAATACCTATATTTCGGTTCGTTGGCCTTAGGCAGACCTCTTTTTACTTTCCCTGGTAGAGGACTTGATCGAGCGTATGCACATGCGGATGGGCTCTCTATGGGAGAATTGCCTACCATCGACCCTTCCATCCTAGTTTGTTGGAAAATTGTGGAATATTTTAGGGGACTACATGAAGTGTCTATGGGGAAGAGTATTTTTCAAGATGCTGGATGTTGAGATCGGACAAATGTGGTTCACCATATCTGACACCATGGAGGGAGGTGTTGTGGTTTTCCCCAGGCTGGTTCGGGCTTATTGTTCTATGGAGAGCCTGCAGCTTTCTATTCAAGAAGGAGAAGTTTGAGGACCCCAAGATCTGGATGATGATAGGGCTAGTTCCTCCGACAGCTATGGGTAGGATCCCTCGGGAGTTTATTTTGTGGAGCTCTTAGTATGGCATTTAGGAAGGTTATGTAAGGGAATAATTTTAGGAGGGAAGATTAGAAGCAGTTTTATTTTTTTAGGAAAGTAGGTTTAGGTAAGGGAATTGTTTGACTCCCTAAGCTGATGTAATCATATTAGAATTTACTAAGAATATAATGAAAAAGGTTTTTATCATCTAGTTGTGCATCTTGATGAATTTTACATTTGAATTATCTATACTAATTGCTAAGGCGTACATAATCCTTTCATTCATGTATATGTTAAATCATTCTCAGAGGTAAGAAAAGAATAGCATTTTATGAAACAGAAGGGGATCCTGCTCATGTAAAGCGTATCAGCTGCCTACGTACCTCTGGGATTTTTGAGAAATTCATTTTCGAAAGTAAAAGGTTTTTTAGAGGATCAGGCCCCACGTAGTTCTGAGTAGAGGGAAAAGAAGATTTTTTTAAAATAGAAAGGAGATGAGAAGATTCTTAGCACGCCGAGATTTTGAACTAGGGGTAAAATTTCTTGAGATGGTCCAGGTTGACTGGACGAGCCATCTCTTCTCCATCAAGGCCGTTGAGCATAGCGATGTCGCCTGATAGGATAATGTAGGGGCCACTCTAATTGGGCTTGAATTTCCCTCTGGGGGGCCTATATGTGCTCTACTACTTCCTTAAGGGCTAAGTCCCCATCTCGGACACCGCTGTCCTTGACTCTTTTATTGAACGATCGCGCTATTTGGCGATGGTAACCTTGTATGTGATATAGATATTTTAGACTTCATTCGTCCAAGAGTGATAACTCATCAAGACATCTCTGATGCCAGTCTTCCTCACTAACTTGGCTTTAAAGCATGACGCATGGTGAAGGGATTTCTAGCTCCACTAGTAGGACTACTTTCATTCCATAAACTAGAGAGTAAGGGGAATCCCTAGTAGAGGTTTGAACCAAAGTGCGGTATCCCCAGAGGGAGTAAGGGATCTGGTGAACCCAATCTCGACAGATTTTGATCATATTGCTGATGATGGCTTTGAGGTTCTTATTGCGGCTTCGATTGAACCTTTGGTTTAAGGATGGTATGGGGAATATTTGTGTCTTTGAATCCTATACTCATAGACCACCTCTGTGACTTCCGCCTTGAAATGCAATCCGTTATCTAATACAAGCTCTTGCGGGGCCTTATATCAACAGAAGATATTTATTCTAATAAATTTGGCCACTTTCTTGGCATTCAGGGTACGTATGACTCGGCTTCGACCTATTTAGTGTAGTAGTCAATGGCGACTAGGATGAATTCATTCCCATTGGAGGCTTTGGGTTTAACTTTCCCTATGATGTCAATGCCCTATGTGGATACCGACCAGGGAGAAGTCATGTTGTATAATTCTCATGGAGATTATTGTTGTAGGTTGGAAAACTGTTGGCATTTCAGACATCTCCAAATGTACGTAGTACAATCCTGAACCATGGAAGTCCAGTAGTAACCCTGTCGAATGGTTTTCTTGGCAAGCATATGGCCATTCATGTGGGGCCCACATTCCCCGCTGTGGATCTTTTGCATCATTTATTCAATGTCAGCCCCTGTAATGCAGTGTAAATGGGTTCCGTTGAAGTTTATATTGAACACTTCTTTGTCACAGACAATATACTGGGTAGCCAGACTGCGAAGAGTTACTCGGTCTTTCTTGTCAGAGCCTTGGGGATACCTGCCATGATTTAGGAGGCGCCAAATATCATAGTACCAATAATAAGCCATTTTAGGATATTCTTTTGTGATGAGCTCAATGTGGTAGCAGTGGATTGGTTTATCTTTATTTTGGACTAGAAAGGGGGCCATTTTTATTCCTTCGGGTATATCAATCATGTAGGCTAAGGTAGCAAGGGCATCAACTAGGTTGTTCTTTGCTCAGGGCAGGTAATGGAAGGTGATGTCTTAGAATTGGGAGCTATCTCTTTTAGGTGCGCATGGAAGGGTAAGAGTTTCTCGTCCTTGACTTTCCATTTTCTGAGTACTTGACTGATGATGACGGATGAATCCCCATAAACATCTAAGTATCAAATCCTCTTCTTAAGAGCAACTTTGAGGCCTATCGTACACGCCTCATATTCTGTCATGTTGTTGGTGCAGGGAAAATCCAACTTGATGGAAATGGGAGTGTGAGAGTCAACAGGGGAAATTAGGAGAATCCCAATGCCATACCCTTTTCTTTTTGGTGATGCCACAAAGAACATTTTCCATCGAAGGCCTTCTTGGGAGGTACAAAGGATATTCTGATCTTGGAACTCGAAGATCAAGATATTGGTTTCTTCCATAGGGTAGTCAGAGATGGATCTTCCTTTCATGACTTTTTGTGTGACATACATAATATCAAACTCAGCTAGAAGCATCAACTAACGGTCCATTCGACTAGACAAGGCAGAATTTTCGAGAAGGTACTTAATGGGATCCATTTGGGACACGAGTTTGATGGGGAAAGCACCCATAAAGTGTCGTAAGTTCTGGGTGAGCCAGACAAGGGCGACACATGATTTTTCCAAGGTAGTGTAGTTAACTTCGTACCCATCCAATTTGCTATTAGCATAGTATATGGCTCTCTCTTTGCTGGATTCTTCAGGGTATTGGGATATCAAAGCCCCAATTGCGGTATCTATGATGGTTAGGTATATTGGTAGGGGGAGACAAGACAATGATGACATGAGTGCTAGAGGTTGGCTTAACTATTGTTTGATTCGGCCAAAGGCCTATTGGCAAGCTTCGTTCCAAACTTTGGTTAAATCCCTCCAAAGGATTTTGAAAATTAGTTCACAAATAAAAGTCAACTGGCTAATGAATTGGTTTTTATCTTGGTAGGATATGCTTATATCCTTTTCTCACTAACCATAAATCCCAAGCGCTTTCCATTGGTGACGCTGAAGACACATTTATGTGGGTTAAGTCGTATCTGGTACTGTCGCAGTCACTCGAAGAACTTTAGGAGAGCGGGGACACGGCCTTCCCTAATCTTAGACTTGATTATCATATCATCCGCGTAGACTTCGACTTCTTTGTGTATCAAATCATGGAAGATGGTTGTGACAGCCCGTTGGTAGGTAGTCCCTATATTTTTTAGACCAAATGTCATGACGGTGTAGCAAAAGGTTCCCCAAGGTGTGATGACTATGGTTTTCTCTTGATGATTACGGTTCATCTTAATCTAGTTATATCCAGTAAACCCATTAATGAATGACTTAAGAGTGTGACTGGCCAGGTTGTCTATAATCATTTCGATAATGGGTAGCGGGTAATCATCCTTCGGAGAGGCCTTATTCAAGTCTCAGTAGTCAAGACACATATGAATATTCCCTCCTGATTTTGATATGGGTACGATATTGGTTAGCCTTGTGGGATATTCAATTACACTAATGAAACCCACGTTCAACTGTTTGACTACTTCTTCCTGAACCTTGAGAGACTATTCGGTGCGGAGCTTTCACAGTTTCTGTTTGACTGGTTTGCATTCTGGGAGAGTAGGAATCTCATGTTGAGCTATTTCGGGATCAATGTTGGGCATATCATCATAGTACCATGAGAAGACATCCATAAAATCTTTCATTAATTATTTAAGTTGTGCACACTCAATCTCCTTAAGGGTGGTCCCTATCCTAATCTCGCACAATTGGCTACTAGAACCGAGATTAATAATATAATTATCTCATCTTCATTAACTTGAACGCGGTTATGTTATTTTTTATTAACCTTATTTAGATCAGTTGAGAATTGTTCATCTTCAAAATCATGATCATCAAGAGTTTGATTAGAATCAAGACAATTAATAGAAGGCACAACAAGATACTTAAAATCGTTGTTTATTTTATTGTTAGGAAAAACAACATTGAGAATCTCATCAAAAGAGGTCTTAATTACATCAGAGTAAGGAGGAACAATAAAAGAAGGGGAAATGGGATAAACATGTGAGTTGGGTTGAATATCAGTGGGAGGAACCGATACAACATTAAGTAGAGGTGCATCAATAGCTTTGATCTGGCGGGATGGATCCGAGGATGTAACCCCTAAGTTGATATTGCAGAGTGTCCACCCCAGTGTTTGCAAGTTGGATGAATCCTTAAAGTCACTTTCTTCAGAATCTCGGGTATCATCTATGGTCTTCTCAATGAGTGGTTGCACCTGATACTGGGAACTTTCGGCCCATGAGTATTTACCTTGGAAAAAGATGTCCATTCCATATTTCATCTTCTTATCCACATGATCTTACCACGGTTTAAGAAATTCGAAGAAGGGTAAATCTTCACCCTCTCTGATGAATCTTCCGTTAAAGGAATCTCTTGAGACTGTCTTGGCGCATTCTATCCCTATTTTTAGCCGAGGTTAGCGAATCATTTTGAGTTCTTCGGCTGATGGTTGATAGCCCAAATCATAAGGAGGAAATGATTTCTTCAACACAATGGGTTCAAGTATACCTTGTTGTCTTTGTCCCAGCCCCAGTCCGGGCATGAAGTGCATATTTTTAAACATCTGGATCACATTGACATTGCCATGAGGGTTATATTCTGTACAAGCCGTATCTTTTAAATTACCCCATGCTGGGAGTAAAAGTGGCTCAACTCAAAAACCTGACAGAAGCATATCACTCGCCCCATGTTGTATCTCAAGTACTTGATTATTGGTGCTTGCATTCTCGATATTGTCGTCATCTCCCAAGATGGTGATGACCTGCCCATTGGCAAAGAACTTTAGTTCCTGATGAAGGGAAGAAGACACACCCTTGATATTTGGAGCCACGGTTGTCCAAGAAATAAATTAAAACAAGTTGGGATGTCGATGACTTGGAATTCAATAAAAAGGGTTTATAGGGCCATCCCCTATTACAAAATTTACGGATCCCATTGATAGATAGGGTTTTGTCACGGCGCGAGAGCCACCTACATGCCGGTCATGTTATATTCGGCTCACCAACTCTATACAAAAACATAAACTTATGACTACACTCAACAGGTGAGTATAGCGGCCAAGTTCGGGTATTAAAAAATCCACAGAGACGAGTTGCTAGAATTCAGAAGGTTTAATACTCCTAAATAAAAGTGTAAAAGATAAATATGAACAAAAAGGAAAAGATGCAAAAAGGAAAATGATTAATCTAGGTGGGTGTATTCAAACTAGATTAATAAAGCAAGTAAAACCATAGGCTGCGTCGAATGTCCCTCACCCAAGTTAATTAGTATAAAATGGTTACATGGGTTAATGAGTTATTAAGACTGCATCTCATTTCGACAGTTAATTAAATCAAGAATTGTCACATCCCTAAATTCGCATAAAAGTCTAATATGATTTTAGCATCAACAAATACCCCAGAAGTTACGCACGCAAGGTCGTAAGCAAGGAGCATACATGATATATCCCGTCAAATCTCCTAGGCGTAATAATTAGAACAACGCACTCGAAATAAACCCGTAAACTCCATCACCAAAGCAAAGCAACATGTCAACCCGAAATAAGTTCGATCCGACACAACCTAGATTAATTTAGCTAGAAAGCATATTAAAAACGCGGTAAATAAATGCGGTAAATAAATGCAATAAAACTACACTACAAAGCACGAAAAGAAAGCACGGGAACCTAATTATGAAAGCATGTAAATTAACTACAAAGCACGAATTAAGGAAATATACACTATATTAATGGAGAGGGAAGATGAAAGTATAACTTACAAACCCAAATGGGTGTCAAACAAAGTGAGGAAGAAGAAATGAGCTCTCAAAACCCCAAACCCTAAGCAATTCTAACTTAAAACGAATTATATGAAAATAGAAAGAAAAATTGGTTTATATAGTAAGTTGGAAAAGAAATAAAGGAAAAAGAAAAGAAAAGGAGAAAAAACCAATTATCTGGCGATCGCGGTCGATTGGTCGCATGGGCGCGGTCGACCGCGCCTTCAAGTAAAAGCACACTGTCTCCTTTCCACGACAAAACCCAAAACCGCGGTCGACCGGGACTTTAAGCGCGGTCGACCGGTACTCTATTTCTTGGCCTTCTTTGGTCCATAAAAAGGGGAGGAAAGGTCCATTACGAAAATGGCCATAACTTCATCGTTCTGACTCCAAACGACGCGTCGTGCATGGCCACGCGACGCTAACTCAACGAACTACGCATCTGTGGAATTTCCATGAGATGAAGATGAAATGTGAATTGACTAAAATTCCCTTAAAGTAGCATCCGGTAAAGGAACTTCTCCGAAATACAACGAACCCTCACTTTTAGCGTTCCAATACCTACAAAAGCACAATTAGCCCCTGAAAGGTATGTATATATCCAAATCCAAGGTTGTATGGTTAATGAACACAAATATAGGCATTAAGGACCGTAAAAGTGCTAGAATGCATAAAGATAAAGGGCGGAAATATGCAATATTCGATACGAATCACATCCCCTAACTTAAACATTGCTAGTCCCTAGTGATGAAACAAACAAAACCAGTCCACAGAAGGTAGTACAAGACGTATATATGCATCGAAATATAAATGCTACTTTCGTAGGGAACACGATTTCATTTAGCTTATACAATAAGCCATTAAATCCCTAGGTTACCCTAGTGGACGAGTGTCGTCTCGTGAGGGTTTTCAGAGATGAAACCCACAAACATCATATGGTTTCCTCAAAATATGCCCAAACCAACATGCGACAATACCAAAAATAACGAACAAGATTGCATACGCATTATTAGCAAAGTGAATGAATTCACACAAAAGTCCGAATCATTAACATTATAGAATGCACCTCATAGAATTGAAACCTTAAAATGTGGGAGGGGAGCGAGTACATACAAAGTGTGATTTGGCAAAAAATTAAATAAATCGAATAAACATAAAGTGTGAATATATTCAATCCTCACGAGCATTACACTCATCAAGTGAATTCACTCAAAATAAGGAGTTAACACACGAAACATGCGGGCAATAAGAGTAAATGTAAGTGGAAACTAGGTTGCACACATGTCACAAATGAAGAACACTATATAGGAAATTAAAAACTGTAATCTCAATGAAAGATATTGCACATTAAGGAGGCGAAATGCATTTTCACAGATTATCAAAACTATTTTAACTTTTAAATTAAATGCACCCTAAGATCACATAGGACTTGATAGGGTTATAATGTAGGTTTGGCTAGGGTATGAAACTAAGGATATGTATGTACGGATTCAAAGTGTTCGGAATGAAAACTTAGAATAATGGGAAGAATACGGGCAATATCAAAAATTGGACAAACAACTTGCATAAAAGGCATTGAATATAACAATGGGGAGAGTAATCAAAGCTTATTGAACTACTATATACACATATACAAACTTTTTATTTTTCTTTCTTTTCTTTTCATTTTCTCATTTTTTCTTTTGTTTTCTTTTACTTTTCACTTCTCTTTTCTTCTCTTTTTCACATTTTATTTTCTTTACTTTTCACACTCTCCCATGCCTAAATTGCAACCGCAACATAATATCATTCAATATAAAGTATCATTCCAAACAAAGGTACGAAAGGTAATATGTATGGCTTATAACTCCAATGTGGAGTTGGTTATGGAATTTGGGGTTATGAAACGAAAGGATATATTAAGGCTCAAAGGGGTTTACAAGGGTAAAAATATAAGGTGAGGTCAAGGCTAATATGTGTGATATAACAAAGATTGCCTATGATCATTTCCTAAAGTTTACGCAATTCTCAAGTCAAAACAAACTTTGAAAATCATGTTTAAGTAATACATTTCAAGATATAAACTCAATTCATGAACGATCAATGAAAGAATAGTGAGATTACCAACGAATGTAACATTTTCAAAGAGGAAAGAATAATGTATACACTCACAAATGACGAAAGGTACAAAGCTTACTCAGTGTAAGTATATACAATGCAACAAAAGATTATCGAGTTATAAAAATCTTAAACCAAATCGGTAATGCAAGAAAAGTGCATATGCTCATGGGATTAAAGTTTAATTCATGAAGTTATTCATAATATCAATGATTGAGGACTAAAGTCTAATAAATTCTAAAATCGAGAACATGTATCATTCAGTTGTCTATTGGCTTGGGCAATTATTAAAATCTATCATCGGAAACAAAGGCAAAATGCCCAAAAAAGGAGAAAAAAGAAAGAAAATCTTTTTGAAATGTTTAATTTTTCTAAGAAAAACATACTAAGTAACTAACATGTGAGCAAAAGCATGGACTAAATAAATAAATGGATAGAATATCCCACACCCCCTAACTTAAAACCTGACATTGTCCTCAATGTGAATTAAGAACTAAGTTACAGAGAGGAAAATAGCGATATTACCCAAAATTGGAGTGATCCCCATAAGAACAAGTCCAAAGAATCTACAAAACAAGTTAGTACCGAGCATTGCAAAAATAAATAACAAAAAGTTAACTAATTACAAGAGACTAAATTAAAAGAAAGAAAAACTAAAGACATAAATGATAAAAAGCTAACTATATACAACCTAATATTTAGGCTTCACACTAACTATACACTAGAAGTCTAAATAGTTGAGGGTCCACCATGAAAACGATTTGACTTTGGAGGGTGACCGGTGTACCCTCACTCTCAAGCCTGCCTTCTGAAAAATAAGAATTATGTTTGAACAACGAAAGGCATGTGTAAGGCGGAAGAAATGAACCATCGGCAATTAAAAGTTTTGGAGGGACGATGGGTGATTTCGATAAGACGGGTAACAAATACACATGGGGTCAAGAAAAAATGAATCATCTCCCAAGTATTTTGAAATTGGAATGGGAGGGGGTGCACAACGAGGCAAAGATGCCTTCATGGAAAATAACTCGAGCAAGTAATCCTCATCGGTGAATGGGTTAAACGTTTTAAAGTTCAGCACCTATTCATCGGGTACTTGTGATGGTGTGATAACGGAGAATGAAAAGGGGAAGAAAAGAAATTTAAACTCAAGAGATGAGTTATCATCACTCAAAGTTGGAATTTCGAAAGAGATAGGATCATTTTCAATGAAACTTTCTTCTTTGGTATCCAAAGACAAACTCATTTCATTTCAAATGGATACTACATCCATTTCATCCTCACTTTCATTCTCTATTAAACCACGGGCCAAGTCAAGAATGGTTTGTTCCAAAGTAGGCAAAAAATCCTCATTTGGTTCAAAACACTCCTCGACTTCAAAAGCTTCGGAAGAAAAACCATCGTCGGATTTAAATAATAAATCCAATTCATGTTCCCACAAAAAATTTTCTTCCCGATAACGGTATTCATACTCTCATTCTTAAGAATGAGCAAACCCTTGCCGAAAGTCATAGGCCGAGGTGCGAATTCTTGGAAATGAGAAGTTTGAAAATTATTATCGAAACTATACTCGAACTCATTATTATAAGAATTTTGAAAGCTATAGATTTTAGTTTCAACATTCTTATTATAAGGAATTAGATGCCCAAAAGCGTTATCATCATCCTCAAAATACACGCACTCCAAAGCTTGACTTTTGTAATACTCGTCAAAAGTCATTTTTGAATTTGCAATTTTTTAGGACTCTAAGTATTGACCAAAAGTCAATGGTTTATTGGGATTTTGAGAATTATCATAATGATTACCGAAAGGATTGGAATAAGAGATGCTTACCCCAAAGATGGCTTGAAGTGGCGAAATCCACAAAGTGATGCGCGCGCGAAAAATTCAAGATGTTCTTGGCGCTCAAATGTAGGCGTCCTACAAAAATGTTAGGCAAAAAAAATACTACGAAATACTAAATCAAATAAATTTTAAAACATCAATTCCTCTACAACGACGCCATTTGATAGACAGGGTTTTGCTGTGGCGCGAGAGTCACCTACGCGCCGATCGTGTCATATTCGGCTCACCAACTCTATAAAAAAACCTAAACTTATGAATACACTCAACAGGTGAGTATAGAGGCCAAGTTCGGGTATCAAAAAATCACAGAGACGAGTTGCTAGAATTTAGAAGGTATAATACTCCTAAATAAAAGTGTAAAAGATAAATGTGAACAAAAAGGAAAAGATGCAAAAAGGGAAATGATCAATCTAAGCGAGTGTATTTAAACTAGATTAACAAAGTGAGTAAAACTATAGGTTGCATCGAATGTCCCTCACCCGAGTTAATTAGTATAAAATGGTTACATGGGTCGACAAGTTATTAAGACTGCATCTCGTTTCGACACTTAATTAAATCAAGAGTTGTCACACCCCTAAATCCGCATAAAAGTCTAATATGATTTTGGCGTCAACAAACACCCCAAAAATTACGTACGCAAGGTCGTAAGTACGGAGCATACATGATATACCCCGTAAAATCTCTTAGGCGTAATAACTAGGACAACGCACTCGAAATAGACCCGTAAACTCCATCACCAAAGCAAAGGAAAGCAACATGTCAACTCGAAATAAGTTCGATTCGACACAACCTAGACTAATTTAGCTACAAAGCATATTAAGAACGCGGTAAATAAATGCAATAAAACTACACTACAAAGCACGAAAAGAAAGTACGTAAACCTAATTATGAAAGCATGTAAATTAACTACAAAGCAAGAATTAAGGAAATAAACACTATATTAATGGGGAGGGAAGATGAAAGTACAACTTACAAACCCAAATGGGTGTCAAACCAAGTGAGGAAGAATAAATGAGCTCTCAAAACCCCAAACCCTAAGCTATTATAACCTAAAAAATTATATGAAAATATAAACTAAAATTGATTTATATAGTAAGTTGGAAAAGAAATAAAGGAAAAATAAAAGAAAAGGAGAAAGAAACAAATATCTGGCGATCGCGGTCGATCGGTCGCAAAGGCGCGGTCGATCGCGCCTTCAAGTAAAAGCACACTGTCTCCTTTCGATGGCAAAACCCAAAACCACGGTCCACCGGGCCTTTAACCGCGATCGATCGGTACTCTGTTTTTTGGCCTGCTTTGGTCCATAAAAAGGGGAGGAAAGGTCCATTATGGAAATGGCCATAACTTCATCGTCTGGACTCTAAATGACGCGTCGTTCGCCGCCACGCGACGCTAACGAACCACGCATTCGTGGAATTTCCATGAGTCATAGATGAAATGTGAATTGACTAAAATGCGCTTGAAGTAGCGTCCAGCGACGGAACTTTCCTGAAATGCAACGGATCCTCACTTTTAGCGTTCCAATACCTACAAAAGCACAATTAACCCCTGCAAAGCAAGTATATATCCAAATACAAGGTTTCCTGGTTAATGAGTATAAGTATAGGTATTAAGGATCGTAAAAGTGCTAGAATTCATAAAGATAATGGGAAAAAATATTCAATATTCAATACGAATCGCCCATCACTCCTCGACTAGTATTATCGTAAGAACGTATAGAGGCAGAGGTTAGAGAAAGGTCGCTCACCTTCAGTCCCAAACAATTAAAGGTTCTTACTGGGCAAACATTAAGATCTGATCCATTATCGATAAGAGAGAGCAGGGCAGTCTTTCCCATTACTTCGACAGAGATATTAAGAGCACAATTATGGTTTGGTCCATTCTTAGGGATTTCCTCTTCAGAGAAGGAGAGAATCCTTATAGAGGTTAGAGATCCAACCAGATTCACTACTTCTTCTAGTGTGGTGGAAAGAGGAATTGTGGGTCTAGTGAGAAGCTTGATCAAGTCATTCCTATATAGCTGGGAAGATATAGAGAGTCCCCATAGAGCGATATTATCTTGGGTCTTCTTCAAATGATCGATGATCTTTCTCTCCTCGAGGGTCATTTCTGGCATAGGGAGATTCTCCACACCTTTTCCTTTGTTAATCGCTGATGACTACAGGCTCAAAACTTAGAATGTCTCACTGATCTGGTTATATAGTTCACGAAAGAGGGGGAAAATATAAACCCTTTTTCCTCATCGATCTCGAATTATTTATCCACCATATTGATTTCTCATAGTAGTTCCTCAAATGATATCATCCCACATATGCTGACTATGAGACTATTCTTTTCTGGACTTTTCTCATCATCTGAATCATTGAATTCATTCCCCCATTCGGTGGCAACAATATCATATTTCCATATAAAATCAGTATACTCCATGACTTTAATAGCTTCTTCGTATAGATCCATTCGGTGGGTAGATGTAGAAGTAAAAATACAAGGCGTCCTGGTAGTTTTAAAGCATCAAGTAGCTCGGACGTGTTACAAATATCACCGGTCTGTCAGAATAAATCTACCATGATCTGGATGATATCATCCAAGCTGACTTCATCAATCGGTATCACCCAATTATCTAACTTTTGGGCCCATTTCCATGGTTCTAAGAATAGCATACTGAATCTATGGCAGTCTATGGTCTTCTCAGAGGTTAATTTCAGTCCGAACTCTAGGATTAGGTTCAAAACTTCTGAAAATTCCATATTTTTATCTCAAGAACGGATACGTAAAATGATGAATGCTATGGTAAGGAGTGACAAGGCCTGATCGGTAAAGCTAGTAGGGTGTAAGAGAAAATATGGGCAAACTTAGAGATGTTTAGGACAATATATAGGTATTATGGGTGATTTTTTTGTATGATTTGGGAAGATGGATCAAATTCTAGGTTTTCTTCTAGTAAAATGGCATTTGTATGATTTGGCAGTGGATTGTGGGTAGTGTTTAGCTTAGGATTGGTTGGTGGGGGCGATGGTACCCTGATCAATCAAACCTTAGATTGTATTTCGGAGGTGGAAACATTGGTTAGTGGTATGGCCGATACATTGATGAGAGTCGTAACGGACATCTGGTTTGAAGTTTTCGGGAAGTGGTTTTGGTCATGAATGAGGATATAATGGTTTGATAAGATTTCAGCTTAAGAGGTCTTGGTAAACTTTGGAGAGGGGATCATGAATCTGATGTATTCCTTTCGGACTGTGTTAGGGCGGATTTCTGGTGCCCATGAAGTGGTAGGCTGAGAGATGTTATTGATGGTTGAGACTGAGGTACTGATAGGCTTTTCATACTTCCTGGGAGTGAACTGTCCTGACACTTTCTTCATTTCAACTTTTGTTTTAGCAAGACCTTCTCTGATCTCCACTTCTACTTCTCGTAGGGCTAAAAAATGAGGGTAGTATTTTCCTCCCATTGTTACTCAGACATGAAGTAATAAATGCTTCTTCACGATGCTGACTTACTTCTCTTCGAAATGCCGTTGGTCATGGATGCTGCTTTCTCTCTCCACCTTTCTATGAAGTTACTGAGTGATTACCCAGGGTTCTATTTGAGCATCTCTAAATCATGACGGGTGACTTTTAACTATTCATTATACTTGTACTATGACATGAATTCTCGAGAAACATCCTCCTAACTGCAGATCCTGGACTCCTCAAGAGATAAGAACTTGTGAAGAGCGTTGTCCTTCAAAGTCAACTGAAACATTTGGGCCATTATTTCTTCGTAGGCCCCTAGGAGTGTCATGTCTCGGTGGTAACTGTGGATATGGACAATTGGAGGTCCACTACCTCTAAGCTTCTCGATGTTGGGAATCTTGAACCTTTCTAGCAACCATGCTTTAGGATAAGGAGACATGTGGGTGTAGTACATGTAATTTCCTAAGGCCCAGTTTGGTTGCACAAATTATTTGATTATGTAAATTGGTTCATTGTGAATTAGTGAATTATAAATGAGTGAATTTGAAATGAGTTAAATCCAATTTTACACAATGTTTGGTAATTTGAAATTGATGTTAAGGTTCTATGAAAAAAAGATAAAAACAAATCAAGAGAGAGAGTGGGAAGGAAAGAGAGAGGGAGAGGGGGAGGGGAAGAGGAAGAGGGAGAGGGGACATGCACTTAATGTGACTCTTATTTCAAATGGATTCATTTCACATTTTTTGTGAAATGATCCAATTTCAGATTTTACACATGAGCTAAAATGGGGCAATTAATGAATCATTTCATTAATGAAACCAAACACAATTAATGAGTCAATTTGTAAATGGGGCAATTTATTAATGATCCAATTTACAATTTTGGGACAATCAAACAGGGCCTAAGATTCTGACTTAGTCAAACTTCTTGGTCAACATCTTGAGGTCCTCTTTGAATTTTTCAATTCTTACTCCTTCGAATCAATGGTCATAGGTAAGTTAGACCCTAGCTGGGCAAGATTCAGCATGGGGAGCTAGGTTGGCGGTAGCCCATTAGCAGGAGGAGCATAAGAGCATGCTGATATTCCTGTGAAACCCAGATTAGCTTGGGTGCGGGTGGACACATGGAGCGAGGGAAGAGTACTTCGGTCTCTTCAAGAATTAGAACTCAGTTTTATTACATCTTATGAACCTCTTTTTTAAGGTTGTCAATCTTCGCAGTGAGTTGAGCTAGGACTGTCATCGAATTTAACTGCATATTCGGTACTTGATCTGTGTTCTCCATGTTAAGCGGATGAATTATGGACTCGAAGGAAGTAGCAAGGGAACTGACAAAGCTTTGGGACTGTTCGACTGAAGACCGAAGCCAATAGGGAACCAAGCCAAGGGTATACGATCGACTTGAGAAGGAGAAAATTCGAATTTATTTTCGAAAGGGAAGAAGAAAATGTTATTTTTTAGAAGGAAGGAAAATGTTTTTGACATTTTTTTCTCTTTTTTTAGAACAAAATGTTTTTGGATAAGAAGAAAGGGAAAAATATTTTGGGCATAAGAAAGGGGAAAATGCTTTTTGTATTTTTTTTATAAAAGGGGGATTTTTATGACACTTTTGGGAAAGAAAGACAAAAAAGACGAGAGACAGGTCTCACTTGTATTAGGTTTACCTAAATGAAAAAAGAAATGCTGAACGAGACCCGAGCCTGGAAAATTGCGTTTGAAAAATATGTAAAAATATGATTGGACTGGTTACTAGGCTCATGGGTAGGGTCCAATTTTTTAAAAAGATGAAATCACATGAAGATTTGGGTGGCATGTTGACCCATCATTTCAGCAGAGTTTACTGTAGAAATCGACAAACTAAATATGAGTACCCTAGGTTTGATGCCTATATGAGGGTATGCAGTTGTTGGGTTAATTGGAAAGGGTTCCCCCTTTTGGCATGAGTTCCACGATATACGTCTTGCTTTTGAGGGCAATCAGTACGTGTGGACAAGCCATTTGATATACCTGAGTGTACGTGAATTGCCTCACTAGATACTTCATGGAGACAGTATGTGTGAGAGAGAATTTGATATACTTAACGTACGTAAATGGGTTCCCTGGGATATACCTCCCATTATGAATTGCGGTACAATGTAGAGGAACCATTTGATATACGTCTAAGGTACTTAGGCAATGGAAGGTGAAAGTCATATCACTTAGACTAAGTGTGACCTTCCAGATCAGCGTCCATCACGAAGTGACCCCCAAGTTACGGGATAAATTTTGGTCAATAGTCACACTCTTTGGTGATGTTGAGTGCAAAATGCATGATTCTTGATTAACATGTTATGGAGAGAGTATCTTTATCGATGAGCATCATGCTAAGCAGGGGATAATGTACAAGTATGAAAAAGTTAACCTATCATAAAGGTTATACTAAGTGTGAATATGTGAAAGTGGGTGATGTGTTATAAGTGAGTGTGTGGTAATGAACTTAAGCATGGATCAACTACAAGTTGTGTGATGTGAGTGAGCGTGGATATATACAAGTGTGATAAGTGGAGGTGTGTGTTAGTGACACCTAAGCATGGATTTCTAAGTCGTGTGTGCAACATGTGGACATAAGTGTTCCTAGCTGCATGTGGTGTAAAATGTACATGGAGAGTATCTACAAGTGTATAAGTGAGTACTAATATAAGCATGAGGTATATATGTGTAAGGGATAATAAAGGAGAAAAATGGAACATACACGTAATTGCACATGCACACAAGAAAACAAAACACCCATGCAAACAGAGTCTATCCCTCTTAAGAAAGTAAAGTCCCCATCAGAGTCTCCATCATGGCCATCCCGATCAAGAGCGTGCACCCTCCTGTCTCCTCTCTGCCTTTTTAAAGGGGGGATTTATAATAAAAGTGGGATTGTTCGACTGTTTTCAGCATGGGATAACTGTATAGAGATGGATTCGCCAGCCTATTTTGCATAAAATAGGCAAAAGAACATTTCGTCGCCTCAAGAGAATGACATCAAAGACAATATGATGCATACAAAACAAATAGTTTGAAGGGTCCGGGGGATAAGTTACAGAGCGGGAAGGTGTTTGGCACCCATCCCGCCCTTTCGGTCTCTCACGGTCTTGTGTTATTATTTTCCTTTATTTCTTTGTGAAATGTGTGCGCGTGTATATATAATGGAGATCGGAATTGTTCGACTCATACCATGAAAATGATAGAGTGAGGTCATCTATACGAATGTTCCCAAGATAATATATAGAAAATACGATTTATGCATTTATCACAATATTGATCATCACGGGGAAATGATGATATGTGTTGGATAAGACACTAACAAGGATTTCAAACAAACTACATATTATAAGAATGAAATATTATAAATATGAGAATGGGGATTTTAGGAAAGTTGGAAAATTGGAGATTTGGAAAGTTTTACTCGAGTCTAGGTTTTAATCCGAAATGCCTATGTAGCCTATAAAGGCATCAAAGTCCACGTAGTTCGCATGTGGCATAAGGGTGGGGTCTATACCATAGACTCGAACGGGATTTTATTATAGATGTGTGTGTAGAAAAATGTGTTTTTAGTTTTGAAAAAGTGTGACAGATAGTCCCGCTGGAATTTATAGGCGTAACCCTCTTTTTGTTTGTTTGTTTTTTTATTAAAAATAAAGTATGTGGAATATTTTAATAAAAATGTGGATATTAATGTGTATGAACTAAAGTAAAACTAGATTACGAATCTAATGTATTTTATACAAAAACAAGAAATTTAAAGAGATAAGAGAAGGATTGGACCTTCTTTGAAGAATTTGGTGCTTGAGCTTGCTCTTGGATGAACTCCCTTGAAGCTTGATATGAATGTTGAATGAGAAAGAGCGAGATTTTTCCAAATTGGATATTAAAATGAGGGGAATGTAAGCTAGAATGGAATTTCACATAAGGAAACTTCGCTGATTTCGAGAGAATATTGATGAGATCACTGATTCTGATGTATCTCTAGTGTAGGTCCTTTTGGGAGTGAGGTCATGCCCTCCTTTTATAGGATAAGGGGGATGCCGATTGGTATGGCCCTGGCCCTAGCCCTACCAATCGGCAGGTGACCCTTCGCACACTGCTAATAAGTAGGTAAATGGACCTGCCAATTGACAGTCTCGTGCAGATTTGTCAGGAAAAAAGGTTGTGGAATGCAATTCGTTGATCCAAATCATGCACGGAGCAAACCATTTCATCGCTTTTGGGTCCGAGAGTTGACTTTCAGTTAATGCGGCTCGAAAGTGCACATCAGTCCTTTGGACAGGAGATCGTCGTATGAAAATAGATCATTTGTCCAAATGGTAAGTCAGAATTGCACACGGGGTGGACCGTTGGAAAGGCTGGGTGATGTACTTCGACATTTCTAAAAGATTTGATCAATTTGGAAGGTTGACCTTGGTCAAACGAAGTCCGAAATTTCTCGTTAATCTATCGGAGTAAAACGGGTCATTCGTTCGTACCGTAAGTCTTAATCATGCACGGGGTGGACCGTTGAAAAGGGTATTCAGTTCCCTTTGGAGATTCATTCAGTCTCGTTCGAGCTGAAGAGTTAACCTCAGTCAAACAGAGTCCATGAGCGCCCAGTGGCTTCTGAATCAGTTTTCAGGGGAAAATAAATTATTCGTCCGAACAGTTATGTTGTTTAGTTCATGGGATAGACCATTGGAAAGGGGTTTTAGTGTCGTTCGAAGATTCAAAAAGCTTTCACTGCAATGATATAGTCGATTGGGGTCAAATTGGAGCCCGAGAGCGCCTGGTAGCCTCCTGATCGGTTTTTGTTAGTAAAATGATTCATTTACCCGGACTGTTATGCCAATTTACCCTCGGAATGGACCATTGGAAAGGGGATTCATAGATATTTCTAGATTAAATGAGATGTTACTCTGATGATAGAGTTGATCGAAGTCAAATGGGGCCCAAGATCGCCAGATGGCCTCTAAGTCGGTACTCGGAGTATGACTAGGGTTTGTAGTGAAATGGGGAGGTGACAGTGACGTAAGGAGAGACTTAGAGGGTCCTAGAATATGGTATCTACACCTTATTGTACTGAACGGGGTACTACTTCAGAGCCTTAAATCCCTGATCATTGATCGCACCAATTTGGCTATGATCAAGGCACTCTTCACCCCGTTTATCAGTCATCTTACCCTAAGTCAACCTTATTCGAAGTTGTCTCTTACTACACCATCTTATCCACTTCATCTTTGTGAGCCTCCACCCCACAGTCTTAATTAAACCTTTCGAAAAAGGAAAATGGAGCCCCTGTGAAGGAAAATCTTGTAAATATCTAGCCTTGAAAAATATTATATATATATATATATATTTTAGTATTTATTTTTATTTGTGTTGGGTTGTGGGCCTTTTAATGTAAAGCCCCCATTCCCTATCAAATAAGATAGAAAGTGTGAGGTTAACAAGTTGAAAAAGTTACCACTTTTTGCCCCCCAATGGGTCCTAAGACCTCTGAACTTAGCTGTTTTAAAATTTGAAATCTCATAGTGGGCCATTAGACCTTAGGACAACATTCTATCCTCTTTCAAGACTAAGAAATGGTGGACTTTTAAAGCAGTGTTTTCCATATGGCATGGTTAGGTGTTGATGGTTGGGCGCATTTGGAGTGGCGGGCAAGGGTGACCATAGTTTTTGGCAATGAGAATTGCTTTGATCTCTTTGAGCCAGTTACGGATGATGACCCTTTTACATGAGTAGTCTCACCACTGATCGTCTAGGGTGGTGAACCCTAGTTGTTACGTAAATGCTAATGACCCTTGGTATTATTTTTTGCATATTTCCTTATTTTTTCTGAATTTTGATAGAGGTTTCTCTTTATGTTTTGACACACTTATATATCTGCTGCGAGCATTCGTTCTCGAGGGATGGCAGGGTTCAAGGACGTGTGGGATCACCTTCTTGTAGTGCTGCATTGCTTGGTTACTTCAGCGAGTTTCGGCCATTTGGTGTCCGCTCTAGATGAGACACCACACTTTACGGTTGTTCTTTGCGCTTTGGGTGAGAGGTGCTGGGACACTACCCACACCATAGATTTAGGATTTGGAGAGATGATTGTGACTCCCCTCGATGTTCAGTAGCTACTGGGGATCGATTGTGATGGCACATAGATCTAGGTGGACCGTTCTCTATGGGTGATGCTGACAGCGGTGGAGGCGGTATTGGGTGATGTTGGGAACATAGTCTCAGGGGACTCTATCCATCTCTCTATTTTGAAGGAGGTTTTCTTAAGTCGGTAATTCAACGAGACTGATGGGTTTCAGCTATGGAGGATGGCCCGTTTATTCATTCTTTTGTTATTGGGAGGGTTTTTGGTGGCGTCGTCGTCCACTTGTGATTTTTTCCAGATCTGAGGGTATTTTTGAATATCCCTTTCTTTGATTGGGGGAACGTGAAATTGGAGACCATGTATTCTTCTTCGGATGCATTTAGACGGTGCTGCCAACAAACCTTCAATGGGGCCACGTATCTATTGGAGGTATTTTTCTTCTTTTTTGCAGTTTCTTTTATTTTTTCTTTTGCAATTCTTTCTAATTGCTAACCCTTGTACTTTTGTAGACGTGGTTCTACAAGGTGATTGGTTTTAATACCCTCTTTATAGGCTTAAGAAACTAGTCGATGGTGGACTACTACATGATTTACCAGTGGAGGAAGTCTAACCAATAGTCTAGGCGGTCTCTCTTTCTAGCGGCGATACCTCAGGTCTTGAATGTCCTGAAGAGCGATCGGGTAAGTTCTTCTTTTCTCCCTTTGACTATCATCTCTTTGAGGTCTTATCCTTTCAAATATTAATTTTTACTGGGGATTTATAGGTGACCTTGTATCCCTGAGGGACGACCATCCAACACAGGGGGTAATCGGGGGAATGTGCAGCTGCGTCGGTTGCTAGCTCATGAGTTCGACTACTCCCGGTATCTGGGGAAGAGAGAGTAGTCGGATAGGTGGTGGAGGATGAGGTGATGGTTCCACTCGTGATGCCCTCGAGGTATATAATACGGGGGAAGGAGATGCCCAAGGAGGATAGGGTGGCGGCGATGTTCGGTGATCCTTAATCGTCATTTACCGACGCGACAACGACGTACGATTATTTGGATTTTGTGATGAGCTAGCTGATGTCTTCCAGCGTATACGATGTGATGAATGTGCCTTATCCTCCTGCGGTTCTGAGTAGGAGCATGATTCGGTCGGTGGGGTCTTGCCATAGTGCAGGTGGCGCATCATTTTCAGTGGCGGCAAAGGTTCCCTTTTTTCAACTTGAACCTCCTTCCTATAATATCATATTTCCTATAGGGGTTAGTGGGTATGTTACATCTCCCTCACACGATCGACCTGACGGTGTTGGGGCTGATGGACGACTTCCTCCAACCAGAGGTATATCTTATCCCTTTTGATTTTGTCTTTCTAGTTTCTTCCTTTATTTAGACTGATATATTTATCCTTGTTTTTCATGTAGCATGTCTAGCTGTCGAGCACCTATCTGAGGGATATCTGGGACTTGGTATATTTCGTAACTGCTCATATCCGTGAGGCGATTCGGATGCCTTCCTATTTGGTGTCATCATGTTTATCTAAGGAGGGGTTTGGATCTGGTAGCAGGGGTTCCTTAGTCCATCATCGGGGAAAGCGTGTATGTCGTAGGGATGGGGCTTTGATATGGAGAGAGAGAGAGAGAGAGAGAGAAAGTGGGGTGGGGGTCGAGATGAGTCCTGTTGTTCTTGTTTATCGATTTTTCTACAACACAAATGAAATGAAGGCAACATATTTATGAAATGAAATGGATTTTTATTTATCTTCGCTTAGATGACTTAATCTTCATTCACTTTTTACTTTGTTGTTGAGACCGTAAAAAGGATTAGAATGACTTAAAATGAAATTTATTTTGAGAAAGGATAAGTAAAAAACATAGGAGGAACTAGCCTAAAATTTAAAAATAATTTTTATCAAAGAGTTTTTTTTGTCAAAAAAGTAAAATTATAATTTCTTAAAAATGGGGGGATGTCGTTCGACATACCCCCTTGTTTTGCCTATCGACAAGTCAGTCCAGTCCATTCACCCCAAAGATTCTTCATCTACTTTGTCCTTGATGGGGTAGGGTTTCATCTGGATTTTGCATGGCCCTTATCTTTAGCCAAGTTTTTCAAGTATAAAAAGGGGTAATGTGGAGTGGTTTTCTTCATCCATTAAAATTTCCTCTCTCTTGATTATTTCTTGTCTTGTGTCTTGTTATTCCCAGCATGGCTCTTCCCGTAAGTGATGAATTTAATGTATACCTCGAGAATTTAGAGGCATACAATGTAGACTAAGACGCCTTTAACTTGCATCGGGTTTCTTTGTGGCGCAACGGACCTCTTGACTGGGATATGTTGACGGCGGCATCACAATTCTTGTAACCCGAGGACTATGTTTTATGTTTCATATTGGACGAGGTCTGCTAGACTTATAAAGAGTTTTCTGCTATATTGGGAATTAATCCTAGCGTGGAAGTGGCCTTGCCTGAATTTTCTCGTTCTCCTCGGGTATTATTGGCAAAGTTTCTGCATATTTCTCCCTCAGTGTGTCGGCCTTTAGTCACTAGGGGTGATTTCTCTCCCGAATGTGCTGTATTCTATGCGTCTGCTGGAGATTAATGGTGCGAGCTATACCAAATATGTTGCCTTGGTCCTATCTTCAAGGCTATTGCTTGTGACCGGAGAGTTGATGGTGGACCCTAGCTTACTTCTATCACTGCATAGATGTCATATCATTGCAATCCTGCGAAGGTGATAGTAAAAGAGACCCTGAAGGGTCTAGATGCTTGGAAGGAAGGTCGTTTTGAATTTATAAGAGGAAGCCCATTAATTATGTTCATGCGGCTATCTGAAAGAATCTATTTTACGGTCCCTCCTGAGTACCCCTTGGCAGCCATGCTAAATTTCTTCAATTGTTATTTCATCAATTTTAGCTCATCTGTAGAAAATTGGTTTAATTGGTTTGTGGCGCACGAATCTCGATGCTTGGGCTAGTTGATGCCCTAGTTTGGGGGGGGGGGGAATTGGAGCCTACTCTAGAACTAAGGGAATACTCATATTTTTGTCTAGTCAGACTTTAATAGACTTCATTTTACTTCCCTTGGAGACTCCTATGTTAGGTTGGGTGGGAACAAATCGTGCCTTCCCGTACCCTAGATTTATTTCCTATGGAGGACTTGACAGAGGGCTTGCGCATGCGTCTGGGTTCTCTGTGGGAGAAAAATTGGTCGTCGACTCGTCCTTCCCAATTTGTTGGCATGGTTTTGAATGTTTTCGAGGATTATATGAAGTCGTTATGAATGAGGGTTGTTACTAAAATGTTGGTCGAGGAAACTGGGCAAAGATGGTTTGCTATATTTGATACCATACAGGGAGTCATAGTGGTTTTTCTCGATACTGGCCTGGGCTTATCGTTCCATAGAGTGCCTTCGACGTACGATCCAGGCAGGGGAAGCTTGGGGGACTCAAGACGGAGGAGATGATAATGGAATTAGGTCCTCTGATAGTTGTGGGTAGGATCTTCTAGGGATTTTTATTTTATGAAGATTTGTATGGTTAGGTGCTTTGTTGTTTTATTTGTGTTTGGAATACATTGGGAGAGTTTGGGGAATTTTCTTTTAGGAGTGGTTAGGTTGGCGGGGGATGTCGTTTGACTCCCTACGCTGATACTTCATGTAATTTGTAGAATTTTTCTATGATATAAATCAAAAAGATTTTAATTACATTGATGTGACTCTTGATGAGTTTTTACATTTGAATCATCTATACTAATCGCTAAGGAATACACAATCATTTTATTCATGTAAATGATAAAATGAATTGTCGTTCTCAGAGGTAAGAAAATAATAACATTTTGTGAAAAATAAGGGGACCGTGCCCATGTAAAGCATATGATCTTCCAACGTACCTCTAGGGTTTTAAAAAAAATTGAGCTGTATTTTGAAAACAAAAGGTTAATAGAGGATCAGGCCCCACGTAGTTCTGAGTAGAGGGAAATATAGATTTTATTTAGAATGGAAGGGGGTGAGAGGATTCGTAGCATGCCGAGATTTTAGACTAAAGGTAGAATTTCTTGAGACATTGTAGGTTGACTGGAAGTGCCATGTCTTCTCCGTCTAATCAGTGAACATAGCGGCACCACCTGACAGGATCTTCTTCATGATGTAGGGGCCACTCTAGTTTGGCTTGAATTTCCCTTTGGGGTGCCAGACGGATTCTATGATTTCTTTAAGGGCCAAGTCTCCTTCTCGGACACCACGGTCCTTCACTTTTTGACTAAAAGATCATCGTATCCGATGATGGTATCCCTATATATGATATAGAACTTTTAGGCTCCTTTCATCCAAAAGTGAAAACTCGTTAAAATGGCTCCGATCAATGACAGTATTTCCAATTCAACGGGTAGGACTTCTTCCATGTCGTCTACCAGAGAGTAAGGGGTAGCCCTAGTAGATGCTCGAACTGAAGTACAATAGATCTAAATGGATAAGGGATCCGATCGGATCAATCTCGATAGCTCTTAGTTATCTTGCTGATGATTTCTTTGAGGTTTTTATTGGCAGCTTCAATTGCACCGTTGATTTGTGGGCGGGAAGTAGAAGATTTGTGTCTCTGAATCCCATATTCGTCGGCCAATTATATGACTTCTGCCTTGAAATGTAACCTATTATCTGATACTAACTCATGTGGCACCCCGTATCGGCAGATGATGTTCTTTTGGATGAGCTTGGCTACCTTTTTGGCATTCAACACTGTGTATGACTCGACTTCGACCCATTTGGTGAAGTAATAAATGGCAACAAGGATGAACTCGTACCCATTAGAGGCTTTAGGTGTAACTTTCCCTATGATATATATGCCCCGTGTGGAGAAAGTCCAGGGAGAAGTCATATTATATAATTCCCATTAAGGCAAGTGTTGGAGATTGGAGAACTGTTGACATTTTAAGAATCTACGGACATAGGTGATGAAATATTGAACCAAGATGGTTCGATAGTAACCCTATTGAATAATATTACTAGAGAGCATATAACCATTCATGTGAGGTCCTCATTCCCCTTTGTGGGTCAGCTACACCATTTCTTCAATATCAGCCCCTGCGATGTAGTGTAAGTGGGTTCCATCGAAGTTTCTCTTGAATAGTTCTTTATCATAGACAATGTACTGGGCAGCCAGTTTACGAAGGGTCGCTCGATCTTTCTTGTTAGTAGCCTGGGGGAACCTACCATGCTTGAGGAGGCACTAAATATCGTAGTACCAACACTCGGTTATATCAGAATATTATTTTATAATGAGCTCAATGTGGTATGAATGGGTTGGCTTGACTTATTTTTGGATTAGGAAAGGGGCTATTGTTATTTCTTCGGTCATGTCGACCATGGAGGCCAGGGTAGCAAGGGCATCGACTAACTTGTTCTTTTCTCGGGGTAGGTAATGGAAGGTGATATCATGGAACTGGGAGGCCATCTCTTCTAGGTTAGTGTGGAAGGGCAAGAGCTTTTCATTTTTTACTTTCCAACTTCTTAACACCTAGTCGATAATGAGGGTGGAGTCTCTATAGACATCGAGGCATTGAATGCCTTTCTTAATTTTAACTTTATGACCTATTGTGCATGGTTCTTTTTCAATCATATTATTGGTGCAGGGAAAATCCAGCTCAATAGCAATGGGAGTGTGAGAGTCATCAAGGGAAATTAGGAGAATAACAATGTCGTATCCTTTCTTGTTGGAAGCACCTTTAAAAAACATTTTCCATATGAGATCTTCCTAAGAGGTGAAAATGATATCTTCATATGGGAATTCCAAAATCCACATATTGGCTTCTTCCATAGGGTAGTTATCAAGGTATTCGGAGATGGCTCTCCCTTTTACAGATTTCTATATGACATACATAATATCAAACTCGGCTAACGACATCATCCATTGGGCTATTCGATAAGATAAGGTAGGTTTATCGAGCAGGTACTTGATAGGATCCCTTTGGGACACAAGTCTGATAGGAAAAGCGATAATGTAGTGTCATAATTTTTTAGTAACCCAGACAAGGGCGACACATGCCTTCTCCAAGGTAGTGTAGTTGACTTCGTATCCAACCAATTTACGACTGACATAATAGATGGCCCTCTTTTTGAGGGTTTCTTTAAGGTATTGGGTTAGTAAATCCCTAATTGCGATATATGTTACCATCAAGTATTGGAGTAGAGGGAGACCATGTTATGGTGGCATGAGAATCGAATGTCGGATTAGATATTTCTTGATTACATTAAAGGTTTCCTAACAGGCTTCGTTCCAAACATTGGTGGAATCTTTTCAGAGGAGTTTGAAGATAGGTTTATAAATAGAAGTCAACTAGATAATATACTATAATTTTCCTAAGAATCCTCGGACTTCCTTCTCCGTTCGGGGTGATGTCATTTCGAGTATAGCTTTTAGCTTGGTAGGGTCTGCTTCGATTCCCTTCTCACTAACCATGAATCCCAAAATCTTTCCTTTGGTAACGCCAAAGACACATTTTTGTGGGTTTAATCTCATTTAGTATCGTCGTAGCCATTTAAATAACTTTCGTAGAGTGGGAACGTAACATTTTCGAGTCTTTGATTTGATGATGATATCATGCGCATAGACCTCGACTTCTTTGTTTACCAGATCGTGCAATATGGTAGTGGCAACCCTGTGGTAGGTAGCCCCTACGCTTTTGAGACCAAATGGCATAATTGTGTAACAGAAGGTCCCCCAGGGGGTGATGAATGTGTTTTTTCTTGATGATCTGGGTGCATCTTGATCTGACTGTATCCAATAAATCCATCGACGAATGATTTGAGAGCATGACTAGCCGTATTGTCCACGATTATATCGATGTTAGGCAATGGATAATCATATTTCAGAGAGGCTTTGTTCAAATCTTGGTAGTCCGTGCACATACGTACGTTTCCTTTCGATTTAGGCACAAGTACTATATTGACTAACCATGTGGTATATTCGATCACTCGGATGAATCCTACATTCAATTGTTTGACCACTTCTTCTTCAACCTTAAGTGAACATTCAGTGCGAAGATTTCACAATTTCTACTTGACCAATTTGCATTTTGAGAGAGTTAGAATTTCGTGTTGAGCGACCTCAGGACCAATGTCGGGCATGCTATTATAAGACCATGCAAAGACGTTCACAAATTCCTTCAATAATTCTTTGAGTTACGAGCGCTCATGCTCATCAAGGGTGGACCCTATCCTAATCTTGGGTTGTTGTCTACTAGAACCGAGATTAATAACAACAGTTTCATCCTCATTAATTTGAACAGGGTTATGTTGTTTGTTATTAACCTTATTAATATCAGTTAAGAATTGTTCATTTATAAAATCATCATCATCAAAAGTTTGGTTAGAATCTAGACAATTAATGTAAGACACAACAAGATACTCAAAATCTTCTTTTATTTCATTCTCAGGAAAAATAGCGTTGAGAACCTCATTAAAGGAGGTATCAGTTACATTATTATTAGAGAGAGTAGGAACAAAAAAATAATAAATAGGATAAATAACTGGGTTAGGTGACTAAGAATATAATCTTCTGAATTTATCCTCCTAAGTTGGTAGTTTTAGTACCTCGAACAACGTAATTTTTTTTTTATCCCATATCATTGTTAATGACTTCTTCTAACAAGTACCCTGAGTTTAGTGCATTTCTTACTATTTTTACAGATATTTAGTGCCAAAGAGAACTCAAAACTGTAAAAGAAACGGGGAGTTGAAGGTCATTTTGATAATTTTACATATATATTCCAGAGGTGGGAAAAACTATAAAGTTGAAGAGCTCTAAATTATAAGAACACTGGAAAAAATGGCAGTCAAATCGGAGCTCTGGATCAAAAGATATGGCAAGTCAAAATTAAAATTAATTTTGGAAGCTGAAGAGTTTCAACTCTTGAAATTTCTTGTATAATTCCTTTTTATTAGTTGTAAAACGTGAAGAGGCATTGGAAAATTCATATTTGGGTATTATAAAAAGCCAAGCCCTAGAGTAAATAAGGGAGGAAGAGAGAGAGTTCCTTTTGGCATATAATTTCATATTTTCTTAGGATTTAAACACCCTAGTTTGTATGTTGAACAAGAGCTATTCAAGATTCGAGTTTCAAGTTCAGATTTCCTTCTTCTATTCAAGTATTGCTAATTTCTACTTTCCATTTCTTCTATATTGTAAGTTTAAACTTCTCTTCTGGTTTAATTTTGTTTCTCAATTCAAGTTTCTTTTCAATGCATAATAGACCTATGATTTCTTACACATTTAGAATTTTGTTTTCATTTAATAAAATCATGTCTAGCTAAGTTTTTTTTAGGGTTGGGATGCATAAACCCATCCCAATGTAAATTACATATGTAGAAAATAGAATTTAAATTAAAATTTTGAAAAAGTCGTGCAAGATAATTCCACAATCATTATAGGTCTTTTAATCTCTCTTTCCCTAGCTACTTGGGGTGTTTAACAATATAATGTGCATAAAATTATTTAGCACCGCTTTATATTTCCCTTTGATTTCATATGATGCGGGATTGAACCTCATATATGTAATGCTTAGGATCTATAAAGAATGGATTCATTCAAACTTCTAATTTATAATTTTAGTACTCTGCTAAGTAATTACTAAGGATTGGGGAATTGTATTCCCAACCTGTTTTCCCTTCATTCTTATTAAGTCATTCTTAGTTAGTTAATTTTCCTCACATAGTTAATGCAATAGTTTAATTTAGTGTGCATTTAGTTAATTAGTTATTTCCCATCTCAATCATCTTTTTATTTCTTTTTAGAGTCAAGTTAGGGTTAATTGTCTTACCTTTGTCGTCACATTCACTCGTCCTAGTTCCTTCAGGATTCGATACCCATACTAGCCACTATACTCCGTAAGAGTGTAGTTAAAGTTTAGGTTTTTATATTGCTGTTGGAAGCCGATAACAATGACTAACGTATTTACACGGACGCTCAATTTTTCCACTCGATCAAAATGGCGCCGTTGCCAGGGCATTAGGTAGACTTTAGGTTAGGTTGGTTAATCCCAAATTTGACCTTAAAAAAATCCAAAAAAAATTGAGAAATATGGGTGTCACGTTCTTGAATTGCCCAATTTGAAATGTCTTACTTTAACTATTTTGGTGGATTTAATTGTTATGATAATAGTGAGGAGGAGGCGCTAAAGACTTATGAACATTGGATCAATATCACTAAAGATGAGTCTCATAAATACAAACCCAGTGCTAAGGCCATCCAAATTTATCAAAATGAATTTCTTAAATATGAAAGACTTGAAAAAGAATATCGAAAAACAATAGTTATTGGGAGCAAGAGTTAGATGCATTATTTGAACCCAATGAGGATTTTTCTTCCGATATTTTTGAAGATGAAGTAAGTTTTCGAAAAAATGAGGAATCCGAGGTGCTAGAACCAAGGAAGCCTACTTTGGAAGAACTCTTGCTTATTCGTAAAAAGCAATTTGATGACCTTGCTGATACAAAGTTGAAAATTAGAGAAACTAGCAAGGAGATTGATGCTTATCTAGAAAGCTTAAAGGAGGGCGAGACTTGCGCTTTACCTAACACTTTTGAGGACGAAATCATTGAGAGTGCTCCAAGTACTTTTGAATCTCAACATCTTATAAATATTTCAAAATCTATTGAGGTTGAAGATCCTTCGTTTCCTTATGTCCCCACTATTATCGAACCGTTAACTCCATCACAAGAATCAAATGAAATTCTTGAGGATGTTGACTCGATTCTTGAACGAGAATGTTTGTTTGAGATGCTTCATCCTATGGGTTATTCACTTACACGTGCACTACCTCTCGTTCTAACTGGAAAAAAAATTGGGAGATGAATTGAATTTTGATTCCCATGAGTTGCTTGTAACTTTTAAAACAGTTAAAACTGTTACCGACGAGGATCTTTGCTTGAATTGGTTTCCGAGATAAATTATTCCTTTTTGTGTTCCCCTCTTCCCATACTACTGGAAAAATCTTTGGGACGGGATTCTATTTTTCTTGGATCCCAATTGTATTTTTCACCCATCATCCCTTTAAAAATACTAATTTTTGATGGTCCATTTTTTTTGCCTTACACATGCCTTCTGTTGTTCAAATGTAATTATTATTTTTCGGGAGGCATGCATCCTAATGAGGGTACACTGATTACCCCTCAAAGTCAAATTGTATTTTGGGTGGACCCTCAAATTTTTCGACTTCTAGTGTATAACTTATTAGAAGTTCAAATCGTAGGTTGTACATAATTACTTTTTTCTTTTTCTTTTTCATTTTTTTTATAGTTTAGAGTAATTAGTTAAGGTTTTTGTTATGTTTTTTATTATGCTTGGTTCTAACATGTTTTGTATATTCAATGGACTCGCACTCATCGGGGATCGCTCCATTTGGGTAATATCTTTCTTTTCCTCTCTTTGTGTTGTGTTCTTGATTCGCATTAAGGACAATGCAACATTTAAGTTAGGGGGTGTGGGATATTCTTTCCGTTTATTATTTAGATTCATTGATTCGATCACATGTTTTTTCCAAGTGCATTTTTTTTAGAAAAATTCAAAAATTTTAAAAAAATTGATAAATTTTGAAAAAAGCCAAAAATATTTTTCTTTAAAATAAATAAGAATTGGAATTTAAAAGCTTCAAAAATGTCAAATTTTTTCTGTCTCAAATTGTTAAAAATCAAAATGCACTAAGCCAAAATTGACCGAATATGGAAATTGAAAGAAAATTGACGATTTAACGAATAAGTGTGGAGATTGATCAAACCCGGTGAGATTTCGAGCCTTTTAATTTTTTATGAGTTTTTAAATCAATCTAAGTTTATGATTAACTCAAAGTTCTTTTCAGCGTTTTAATAAGTCGTTGATGATCTCAATCCTTTGTTTTGATCGGTTATGGGAAATGTGTGAAATGTTGTCTCGAAATTCGTGCTAAATATATCTCTAAACTTAATTAATCTCGAGATGCATATGTTAATGTTATTAGCAATTTGGACAATGAAGTAGGCCCTCTTTTGTTTAACCCAAAAATATTAGCCATAATAAAGTTGTGAAAAAATTATCCCTTTGCAACCCACTTTGAGCCTAATAAAATATTTTCCTTTCGTTTGATAACCCGAAAAATCCAAATAGCCCAGAATTGTGAAAATTGGAAATTCATCTAGTAAGTCCAAAGTGTGTAATAAAAAATGGGCAAGAAAAGAAAAATAGCAAGAAAAAAATGAAAATAGAAAAAAGAAAGAGAAAAATGAGCAAATGCCTGAAAAAGCACTAATGGACATCATAAGGACATTTTCCAATTCCGAGCATTCCGTCCATTCCCATTTTTACACTTTACACTTTTTAACCCTAAAAGTCCTAACCTAGTCCGAATGGCGAAACTAATTACTACATGGAGAGCTAAGGCATGAAAAGATAATAAAAGAGATTAAAACGATGTGATTAAGAGATGATGTTTCCCGTTTTCTAATAACTATATTTCGATGATGAGATCTTTTCACCATATATTTCCTTCTTTTCAATTTTGTATGTGTGAATTTATGTCCATTATATTTACTCTTTATATCATGCATACCGAGAGAAAACAACCACAATTCGAGTGATTCGTTTGTGAGTGCACCCGTAAGAATTTGAATAAAAGTGAATTTTTGGAAAGTAACGTAATGCTCAATCGGTGGAAATTTGAGGTTTAATTTCTAGCTTTGCACACAAACACACACACTATGGTTTGAGACATTTGAATATGAATTTATGGTGATTATTTTTTTAAAAGTTTAAATTGTACAATTTTTAAGTATTTTGATATTTATTTAAGTCAATAAAGAATTTTGTGGGTGTATTCACTGCAAACCCTCACGAGACAAAACTCATCGTACTAGGGTAACCTAGGGGTTTAAAGGCTTATTGCATATGCTCAATGCAATTGCTTGCCTACGAAAGTGGAATTTTATTTTAATAAAAGGAATTTCAAAAGTCAACTCATTTCTCTTACATTGCTCGGGACGCGCAAAGTTCTAAGTTAGGGAGATTTGACTAAGCATAAATTCTTCTGAATTTATCCTCCTAAGTTGGTAGTTTTAGTACCTCGAACAACGTAATTGATTTGTTTTTATCGAATATCATTGCTAATGACTTCTTCTAACAAGTCCCGAGTTTCGTGTATTTCTTACTATTTTTATAGATATTTAGTGCCAAAGAGAACTCAAAATAGTGAAAGAAACCAAGAAATGGGGAGTTGAAGGGAATTTTTGTAATTTTACATATATATTCCAGAGGTGGGGAAAACTAGAACGTTGAAAAGATCTAAATTACAAGAACACTAGAGTATGACCTAGGGTTTGGGAGCACCCAGTGGCCTCTAGATTGGTACTCAGAGTATGACCTAGGGTTTGTGTCGAATGGGTAGGTACTAGGGACCTAAGTAAGGACTTATGCGGGTCCTAGAACGTGGTGTCTACAATGACACCACCAGTGGGAGTGTTGGTACTAGATCAATTATTATGGATGAGTTAGAAATTAGTTTTGAAGTAAAAGCTTCTTAATAATTAACCCATTACCGATAGAACTCTCTACAGTGTTGATTTGGGTTTCTAAAGATCATACCCTAGGTAAGCTAGTCAGTAACCTAGATGAGCTAGTGTGAACAAGATCCAAATTCAAAAATGTAGCTAATTTTCATGTTTTGTTTCTCAAGTAGAACCAAAGAATGTAAACTATTCCCTCAATGAATCCTATTGGATTAATGAAATGTAATAGGAATTAGTCTAGTTCTATAGTCATGATGTTTTATGTCCCATTTTGTGTCAAGAAAAAAAAGTTTATGGTTTCCCAATGGATTTTTAAAAACAAAAAGGATAAATTTGGGGTGATATTAGAAGCAAAACATGGCTGGTAGTGTAAGGATATTCTCAAATAAAGGGAATAGACATCGATAAAACCTCTTCCCTCGTTACGAGGCTTGAATCTTCTTTTCTCCTCCATTTGGTATCGTGTCATTTATAATTCAAACGTTTGCACGTTAAGTCTTCATTTTTCAATGGTATTTTCATTAAGGAGGTATATGTGGAACAACTGAAAGCTTCATCCACCTATCTCACTTGAACCATGCCATTCTATTGAGGAAGGCATTGTATGACTTAAATAAAGCCCTTGAGCTTCGTATGAATGCCTCTCGACATTTCTTGTCAATAAAAGGTTAGAGCTTGGCGACAATGACCAAACATTGTTTTTTCTCAAAAATAAATATTGAGGTTTTAATCGTATAAATTTATGCCAATGATATTATTTTTGGTTCCACTACCCCAGAAAAAAGTTGGGGATGTTTCTAAAATAATGCACGGGGAATTTCAGATGTTCCTTATGAGGGAGGTACAATACTTTTTGGGTTTTCAAGTAAATAAAATGAGTGACGGACTCTTTATTTCTCAAACCAAGTATGTGAATTAGTTGATTAAAAAATTTGGTTTACGTAGTGCTAAAATTGCATGCACTCCCATGATCACCATGTCTAAGATATCTAAAGATGATAATTGGAAAAATGTAAAACTAACCTTATAAAAAAAGCATGATAGTCAGTTTACTTTATCGAACTGCATCCATACTTGACATTATGTATATCGTTTGTGATTGTGCATCTTATCAGTGTGCATCTAAAGAGTCCCATTTATTGTGTGTAAA
Organism: Sambucus nigra; assembly: GCA_949130495.1. Classification (NCBI taxonomy): domain Eukaryota; kingdom Viridiplantae; phylum Streptophyta; class Magnoliopsida; order Dipsacales; family Adoxaceae; genus Sambucus; species Sambucus nigra. The sequence goes on along the minus strand of OX422208.1, from coordinate 790,594,979 downwards.
GTGTATCATTAAATATGTTAAGGGCACACTATAGTATGGTATTTGGTACACAAAGGATGACTCTAGCTCTATAGTTGGTTATATTGGCAATAATTGTGCGGGTTGTTCAAAAATAGTAAGAGAAACTCAAGTGCTTGTTAATAAGTAGGGAATAACTTGATCGGTTGGAGCACTTAGACACAAAACTACATATTTTTATCAATGATTAAGTTAGAGTACATAGCCGCTAGTAGCTGTTGTGCACAATTATTGTGGTAAAATAAATGTTGTGTTATTGTGGTATTGTGGTATTACTGAAAACCAATTGATTTTATTATGTGATAATCAAAGTTCCATTAATATTTCTAAGAATTTGGTTCAACACTCTCGCAACTAGAACATTAATATTAGACATCACTTTATTTGTCATTTGGTAGAATCTAAAGAACCCATTTTTGAAAATCTGCCAACTGAAAAATAATTAGTTGATCACTTCACTAAGCCTTTTGGATAACATTATATTTAACTCTTTAAGGAAATGCATAGGGTTGATTATTCTTGATTAGTTTACTACCTTATCTGTCATATCCCCATGTATATATCTTGTTAATAACGCCTTTTAGGATCTAGGGAATGATCATCTCACAAATGACAAAAGATGCCTCATTTATCTATTTTATATAGGAGACACTTGATATGACCAATTTCAGTGACTTAATTAGTAGTTCATTTTGTTATATATGCTCTCTTCATGTTTTACCCATTGTCTATTAGAGACAAAAAAGGGGAGAAGGATTAAGTCCATCTCAGGACTGACTATAAGATTTCAATTTCAAAATTCGATTAACATGACATCTTTGAGTATTTTTACACATGTAATGGAATTTATTCTTCGCAGATTTTAGGGTATTGGTTTGTATTTTAGTCAAGTTATGTAAATTATTTTTTTTACTCTTATTTTTGGTTCTTTGATTGGTTGGGTAATCATAATTTTTATAGGGTTAGGAATTGCTTTATTCATATGTGTACCCTTGATGTACTCAAAGGATTCAGTCTCCAATATCCAATGGGGGAGATTTAAATACCCTATATGGTTATCTTATTAGGAGTATACATCATAGAGATCCTTCATTGAGTTTGAATATTATGTAAAACAATTAGTACACTTGAGCTCTTCGTATGGTATTATATACTTCTAGATAGTTGTCTACTTCAACTCGAATTCCAAAAAAATTCTTACCTATCCATAATGGGCTATGTATAAAAATCCACACTTTAGGACACATATTGTTGTCTATGAATTATATGTGTTTAAATTATTTTTTGGATTTTTGTAAAATTTTTATAATAATTTTTTATTTGAAATAAATTTTGAACATTTAAATGACCATTTATAATTTTTTTAAACCTTTGGGGAGGTATTTATATTTTCTAAAAGTGGACAACCGTTTATATTTGATCGTATGTGTTTGTGACACGTGTATTACACCTCTTGAATTTCTATTGGTGCAAGTTGTGTTTTCTACCTCTCACATAATCAACACACATCGCACACAGTTGGATCATTTTTATCGAAGGTTTCTATATTATCTTTGACGATCCATATGGTAACCATTTAGACCAATCACATGAGTGACTTGATAATCGGCATTTGCCAGTTTTGCTTAAAGCCTACGTAGAATCGTCGGTAGCTAGATTTAAGTTCAACGAGTCAATCTAATCACAATTGTTGATCCTTAGGCCAATTTCTATATACTTCCAATTTATCTATTTAAACCCTTGTTGTCTTCTCATTTGAGAAGTTTTACTCAATTAGAGAGAGATAGAAAGTGTGAGAAAAATATTTTTTAGTGTAAACCATAGAGAAATCATTGATGAAAATAATTTTCGTTGCAAGTTTCTAAAAAATAGTGGGTAAATCTTTCTTGCAAGATAAAATCATTTAGGTTTTCCTAAACAAGATCTTGAGAGTTTGTGTTTAGAATACTTAAACTCCTATTAGTCTGGTTCTCCATAAAACGGTCCTTGCACATTTCAGAGGTGTGATTTTTATTCATAAAATCAAGAATCTGACTTCTATGGCACATTAACGCACATATTTGTTTGAAAATATTGATAATCCTTGATCACCCTAATCTCTTTTTGCCCTAATTTGGAATAAACAAGAAAGTCCACTCCATATCTAGATCAGTTCTAACTGCTCATCACACTAATATAGTTGCATTGCATGTTGTCTAGTCCTTTATCATCCTTTTGTAATTTGGGACTTTAATACACTCTACATGTATTATGTTCAAAATTTGTTAGAGAATTATATAAATAATAAATTTATAACATTTATTTATTTTTATTTTTTTATGTGTGTGTTTAAGTTTAATTAATTAGTTTAGTTTAACCAATTTTTAGATTTATTTACACAAATTAATTAATCCAAAAAGAAAAGTTAGATGGTTGTTTGTGTCCTTGGGAACTTGCACGATCATTGCTTTACACGTTTGAGACATGTGTCTCCATTTGTGTGTTAGTTGGTGATATGCCAAATATCCCCTTGTCCAGGGGCACAAGCCTCGGCTACAGCCGACCCTCACCAGTTGGACAGAAATAGGAAGTTGGCACTTGTCTTTTAAGGACATGGCCTTAGTCGAATGACTCGGCCTCGGCCCTCAACAGCTTCCCAGTATGAGGTATCTACATTATTCCTGAAGATTGAGTATTCTCGTCCTCAGCCTCACCCAGGCCAATGAGTCCAGGATGAGACTTGACAACATGATAGGTGTCATTCCATGAGGGTTCAAAGCTCTACAAGTTCATCCTCGACCACTAGGGTCGGCTGAGCTCATCTTACTAATAGAGGGCATGCATCGCGTGTAGATGTGCGTGTGGATGTGCAATACATGTGAACTAAAACCATTATACCAGATCATTCTCTCACGTGAGAGAATATTTGATCATCATGACCCACGTGTGACAAAGACAGCTGGCTTCACCCCCATTGGCTGGGAACATTCTACACATGCTTGTTGCATGTTTGGGGGTGCAATATACCCTAAAGACAATATAAAAACTTATCATATTCTTTATTGTAAGGGATCACATAATTCAAACCCTAGATAAACTCAACTCTATTTTACACATAAAAGAGATAGAGAGAGAGATTTTGTAACCAAGCCATTAGTTCCATATTTTCTAGTGGAATTCACCCCCCCCCCACAAACACATAGCATACATAGGCTCAGACTGAACCACTTATATGTAGGTGTTCATCCTCTTCACCTCAGCTCCTTCTTTGTTGATTTACTGTGTGATTATTACCATTATTATATTCTTATTTGAGCTTCATAATTTTGTGACCTGGTGATACCATTTCTGGTATCATCGGTCTGGTGCCATCTGTGGTAACGATTAGCATCATCTCTTCCCTTTTTTAGCTTACCCTCACCGGAGTCTCTGGTGGTGAACCAGTCCTCCACTTCTGTGGAGCTGTTTCACCATTGAAAGATTTCATATTGAGCTGCAAGGCTTTCACTCTTCAACTATATTTCATCTATCAGGTTTAAGCATGGAATCTGAATTTCCACCATCTCCGCCACCAACTGGTGGCCCTAGATCAAGTCACGCTCCTCCTCTGTTAGAAATGTCTAAAGTGGCGGCAGCATTGAAGTCCTTGGCAGTGAGCCAACAAGCAATACAAGATTAGTTGGCTGCCTTCAGCCAGAACGTCATAGTTCGACCAATGTGAGCCCTCTTGGATATGATTACTTCAACATCTATGGAGCATCATTAGGAGGCCATGGGACCACTCCAGGAACCTCACAAGGATTTACCTCCTCTTCAGCGGCGGAGGGACATTGCTGACCTTAGGTGTCTACACCCGGGGAGGCAAGGCCAACCCTTCCCGGAGGATCGATATGATGATTATGAGGCTTAATATGCTCAGGCAGATTATTAAGAGTCTTATGAGATATCTAGTAATATTGTACTCCCTATACAAGAAAGTCGGGGTCAGAGTATGAGGTAGAGTCCTGATATCCTACCAAAGGGTTCAATTTTTGACTGTGTAAGTAGAGGGTCAACCTTTGAGAGGCTTAGCCTAGTTAGTGATATGAGGGAGAGGCTGTCCAGGTCAAGAAGCAACACTGGATCAAGGAGAGAGGGGGTAGGCTGCTGACCCCCACATAGTCGAGACGAGGACTAGCGAGAAGTGAACATCTGACGCAGGTCAATAGCATAAGAACACTCTGTTCGTCCAGTTGAGGTAGAAAGGGATAACATCGGCCAGGACAATATTGTGGTGGCACTCGAAAGGCCATGGAATGATTCAATTCAAAGACTGGAAAACAAGATTGGAGATATCCTCAAGAGCCGAGATCCCTTGCAGATGGGGTACTCAGAGGGCTCTCCTTTTATGGAGAAGATAGTCAACTTTCCAACCCCTGCCAAATTTAATCCACCTGTAATTACTCTAAAGTATAATGGGACTATCAATCATGTTCATTATATCGAGATGTACCATTCGGTAGTATATATCTACTCAATCTCAGACGAGATGAGATGACGTGCCTTTTCAAGCAATCTGACTAGGGCTGCCCATGTTTGGTACACTTCGCTCCTGAAGAACTCCATTGAAAGCTTCAAGAAACTTGCTAAAAGATTTATCCACAATTTTTGTTTTGGGGTAAGACCCTAGAAGATGACTACTCACCTGCTATACGTTAAGCAAGGGAAGAACGAGAGTCTCAGAGACTACATTGCAAGGTTTAATAAGGAGAATCTAGAAGTGGAAGATTATGAAGAGAGTATCGCTATGACAGCACTCATAGGAGGTCCTCAGAAGGGGTAATTACTTTGTAAGCTTGTCGAGGAACTTTTAAAATCTATGTCCGAGCTACTTACGATGGATGGAAAGGTCATGAGTGTCGAGGAATCAATGGGGGAGAAATATGAGGATGAGGAAGAGGTAGAAGTGGGAGAAACTTCTAAAAGAAGAATAAAAATAGGAGGAAGAGGTCAGCAGAAGATAAGTTTGCCGACTACACTCCCCTGACGGTAAGCTGTGAGCATATTTTGAAAGAATTTAAGAACAATCGGTCCTCGAGGTGGCCTAAGAAGATGAAAGATCCTCCTCACAAGAGGAATACAAACTTTTGGCGTGAATTTCACGAAGACCACGGGCACCAGACCGATAAATGCTTTGCTTTGAAAGATAATATAGAGAAGATGTTGAAAGATGGAAAGCTAAGGAAATACACAGACAAAAGTGATTCAAATATTGGCCGAGATGACCCCAGAAAGAGGAGGGCCTACAAGTGCAAGGAAGATGGCCGAGGGAAAAAGGGTGACGCCTGAGACGATGATGATGATGACAAACCATACTTGCCACCAAAAGACGATGACCCCAAAGCCCATATCTGCAATATCTCGTTCGATGTAAAGATAATCTGCGGAGGCCTCGATGGGGGAGGCATAGAGGTGGCCGACAGAAAGGTACACCTTGTTGAGGTCAATGCTCTTCCTAAGATTAAAGTAGTCAACTCGGCCGCATCAAATGCAAAACGAGAGAAGAGAAAGAAGGTAGATATGGATACTATAATTATGGATTTTTCAATACTTGACTTAAATGGAATCCTAACTCCTCAGGATGACCCTTCGGTAATCACGACTAGAGTGCATGGGTATGGCATGCCGAGGATATTGGTTAACGGGGGAAGTTTGGATGACGATATGTTATGAACTTGTTTCAAAGGTTTGGGACTTAGCAAAATGAGGCTCATCCCTTATCATCATCCTCTGATAGGGTTCAGCGATGAGAAGGTGCAACCATTGGGAATGTATGAAATGGACATTAGAATGGGAGATGTTTGGCCTAAGAGGCTAACAAAGAAGGTTAATTTCTTTATGATGGATGAAAGTATATACTCGACTTATAGCATTATAATGGGAAGAGTATCCCTCAAGGAATTTGAGGTCGTTCCATCAACTGTACATAAAATGGTAAAACTCTCGATCCCTTATGGGGTAGGGGAAGTTCAAGGTGATCAAGTGTTGGCACGTGAATGCTACTTTAACTTAGCTGGGGAGAGGGAATTGCAAAAGAAAGCAACTACAATCTATTATATTGATACCCTAGATCCAAGGGATGAGACCAAATTAAAGAAATGGGAGGTTGCTGAAGAGGTAGAATCCATCGTCCTCAATGAGGACGAGCTAGAAAAAACCGTCCAGGTCAGCAAATACCTGAGAGAAGATATCAAGGAAGAACTAATAAAACTCCCAATGGAGAGTCAAAGTATATTCGCATGGAGTCATGAGGATATGCCGGGCATAGATCCTGAACTCTTTTTCCACACATTAAATGTGGCCGTCGATGCTAGGCCGATACGACAAAGGAGAATAATCTATTCTCGAGAGAAGTATGAGGTTATCTAGGAAGAAGTTAAGAAGCTAAAAAAGGCCAACTTCATAAGGGAGGTGATATACCCTGAGTGGCTGGACAACACTGTCATAGTTACCAAAGCCAATGGGAACTGGAGAATGTCTGTGGACTTTACCGATCTGAATAAGGCATGCCCCAAGGATAGTTTTCCTTTTCCCAGAATAGATTAGATGGTTGATGCCATAATCGACCATGAGCTGATGAGCTTAATGGATGCCTACTCGGGCTACAACCGGATATCTATGCACCCGGTCGATAAAGAGAAAACTTCCTTTATAACATATAAGGGGACCTACTATGGTCATGCCCTTCGATCTAAAGAATGTTGGGGATACCTATCACAGGCTTATTAATAAGAAGTTTGAGGATCAAATTGGTAAGACGATGGAGGTCTATATTGATGATATTCTCACCAAAAGTCTCAAGGCCGACACCCATGTGGCCGACCTCAAGCAAACTTTTGACACAATGGATAGGTACCAGGTGAAGCTTAACCCCACGAAGTGCGTATTCGACGTATGGGAAAGAAATTCCCAGGCTTCATCATAAATTACAGGGTGATAAAGTCCAAACCATCTAAGATCAAGGCCTTGATAGAGTTGAAAATGCCAACTACAATGAAAGAAGTTTAGAGGCTGACCGGGAGAGTGGCGACACTTAACAGGTTTGTATCTAGAGGCACCGACAAATATCTTCCATTTTTTAAAATTATTAGAAAAGATTTTGAATGGAATGAGGAATATAGCAAGGCTTTTAAAGAGAAAAAGTCCTACCTCGTCTTTCCCTTATTATTGTCATGGCCAGTCCAAGGGGAAAAACTTTATGTATATCTAGTAGTCTCAGAGTCGGCTATTATCATTGCCATCGTAAGAGAGGAGGACGGAGTACATAAGTCGGTATATTTCAATAGCAAGGCACTCTAGGAGGCTGAGCAGAGGTGCCCCGGGATGGAAAAATTGGCTTATGCTCTGATTCACAATGGTCATCCTCACAGATTCCCCAGTTCGACAGGTCATCTACAAGCCTAAGAAGTCTGGGAGATTAATGGCTTGGGAAATAGAGTTGGGAGAATTTGATATCATCTATCAGCCTAGGGTGGCCATCAAAGTGCAAGCATTAATAAACTTTGTGGCCAAGTTCACCTAGGACGAGGCCGATAATGAAAAGTTTAAGACTAGAGATTGTGAGCAAGGAAAAAGTGTAAGCTCTCCCCCGGATGAGGTCGTGACAAGTTCAGTGAGGTGGAAAATACATAAGAATGAAGAGTAGCGATATATCTTCAAGTATGGAGCCCTAGAAGAGGGTAACTTATTTGAGAATGGTATGGAGTGGAGCCTCTTCGTCGATGGATCCTCTTGTGAGAATGGAAGTGGAGCAAGACTGATAATGTCAGCACCAGACGACACATATATTGAATATGCATTGAGGTTTAGGTTTAAGGCCTCCAATAATGAGTCTGAATATGAAGCTTTCATAGCAGGTCTCTCCTTGGCTCGGACCCTGAACGTCAGACAACTCCTAGTGCATGGTGATTCAAGGTTGGTCATGAATCAAATCTTGGGGGCATATGAGGAAAAAGACGATAGGATGGCCAAGTATTTAGAAAGAGTGAAATCGGTGTCGAAGAATTTCAAAGAGGTAAAGCTGAAGAGGGTACCCCGATAGGACAATGAATGAGATGACGCACTCGTAAGGCTAGCCTCAGCTATAAGAATAGAGATAAGAAATATGGTGACAATAGAAATCTTACACCGGCTGACCATCGAAGAGGAGGACAACACTCTAGAGGTTTATCTGAATTTGAACATGGGAGCTTCCTGGATGGATCCTCTCATCAGGTACATAAAAGATGGTGAGTTTCCAGAATCAAAGATCGAGAAAAAGAAGTTGAGATATAAAGATGCTAAGTTCTCCATCATAGGAGACACTTTGTACAAGAAAGGGTTTCTGCTTCCTCTGCTCAGATGTGTCCATCCATCTGAGATAGCATATATCCTTAAGGACGTGCACGAAGGCTCCTGCTCTAGTCACATTGGGGGAATATCTTTGGCCAAGAGGATTATTACCCAGGGGTATTGGTGGATGACTTGGCCAAGGATACTGCAGCGTATGGCAAGAAGTACGACAAGTGCTTGAGGTGGAGACAATTCTTCATGGAATTAAGAAGAAGTCAGAAGATGCAAATATCACCTCGTCCTGGGGCACACGCCTCGATCGTAGTCGACCCTCACCAGTTGGCCAGAAATGAAAAGTTACCACTCGTCTTAGAGGGACTCGACCTTAGTTAGACGACTCGGCCTCGACCCTCAACAACTGCCCAATATGAGGTATCTACATTATTCCTGAAGATTGAGTATTCTCGGCCTCAGACTCACCCAGGCCGATGAGTCCAGGATGAGACTTAACAACATGACAATTCTCATTCCATGAGGGTTCAAAGCTCTATAAGTTCATCCTCGGCCACTAGGGTCGGTCAAGGTCAACTTACTGACAGAGTGCGTGCATTGGGAGATGCTTGGAGATGTGCGTATGGATGTGCAACACATGTGAACTAAAACCGTTATTCCAAATCATTCTCTCATGTGAGAGAATATTTGATCATCATGACCCACGTGTGATGAAGACAGCTGGCTTCACCCCATTAGCTGGTAACATTCTGCACACTCTTGTTGCATGTTTGGTGGTGCAATACACCCTAAAGAAAATATGAAAATTATTATCTTCTTCATTGTAAGGGATCGCATAATTCAAACCCTAGCTAAAACTCTGCTCCATTATACACAGAAGAGAGAGAGAGAGAGAGAGAGAGAGAGAGAGAGAGAGAGAGAGAGAGAGAGAGAGAGAGATTATGTAACTAGATCATTAATGCCATATTTGCTAGTGGAATTCACTCACACACACATAGTGGATGTAGTCTCAGGTCGAACCACTTATATTCAGGTGTTCATCCTCTTCACCTCATCTCCTTCTTTAATGATTAACTATGTGATTGTTGCCATTGTTACATTCCTGTTTGAGCTCCGTACTTCTATGACCCGGTGATACCATTTATGGTATCATCAGTTGGTGAGTTTAGTTGTTGGTTTTCCATTATTTAACCTATTTAATCCCATTATTTACGTCTTAAATCGTGTTTACTTTCTTGCCCTTGGTTTATTTTGTGAGTAGATTGTTTTGCCCCTTTGGTTGGTAGAATTATCTGCTTTCCCGGCTAGCATTTAGGCGGTTCCATTCTATGTATAACTATCACCTCCTGGGTATTATTTTCAATAGAGATTTTTGTGAAAAAATTAATCGTTATGCTGCCAAAATTCTCTCTCAGACTCAAATCCTGAAATGTGTTCTTAATCACCTTTTGAGAGCTCTTAAAAAACCTACACTAGTTCATATATATATATATATATATATATTCATACTTATGTAGGTGTTGATGGTTTCATTGGTTTTGCTTATGTTGTTGTGAGCTTAAGGGGCAGATGTGCATGAAGCTTACCTTTCCTAATTACATATCATGCTTGGTATAATATCTTTTCAAAACCAATTTTTTTACAAAACCCTAATCTCATTTGCATGCTATATATATATATATATATATATATATATATATATATATATATATATATATATTCGTATATTTAGTATCTTATGAGTTTGTGTTTTGTTCACTTTTCGTGATTGATTTTATTTCAATAATCTGTTAATTTGTTCATGTCAAACATTTTTTTATGATCTTAGTTGGGTTGTTTTGAAATCTGTTTTTATTACCAACTTACTCACTGTTTACAACTTAGTTAAAACCCTAACAGATATCCAACTTAGTTTTCGAACTTGTGTGTTGTTTATGTTTGCAACCTTGTGTCTATGTATGTGTGTTATTTCACCTTTACTTGATTATTTGTTCCTCTTGTAGTTGTCTCTAGTCTTTTCATTAACAGTTGTTGTAACATGTACTGTAATCTTAACTTGTTATAGTGGACTTGTGATTAGGCGTGTCAGTGGTCGAAACACTTGAGGTTTTCTAGGTTTTTAGTTTTTCCTCGTACCCAAATGACTGTGTACTCCTTATTGCCCAATCTCCTTCTCAGTTGTTGAATAAACTTTAAAATCTATTTTTATCACTTAACACTTCTGCACATTAAAACTGTTTGCGTGTGTATAGTTTCAATCATAGAAGTGTTGACTGTCTAAACCCAAAGGAGTTTTAAACCTCATTCTGTTGGGTGAAGTTCTACAAAATAGGGAGTAGGTTTTTCAATACGTATTAGAGATTCCAGGATTTTCTTTTCTTTGTTTTAATAAAAAATCTTATTAAGATTCTAAACTCTTTATTTTAGACCTTGAGGACCGATTCTGCAGGCCGAGGTCAATTTTAAGGACCTAAAGTTATGAGGACCGATTATGAGGGTCGAGGTCAATTATGAGGAGCTAAAGTTATAAGGATTGATTCTGCAGGTCGAGGTCAATTTTGAGGACCTAAAGCTGTGAGGACCTATTTTGAGGGTCGAGGTCGTTCTGAGGACCTAAAATTATGAGGACCGATTTTAAGGGTCGAGGTAAATTATGAGGACCTAAAGTTGCAAGGACCGATTCTGGGGGTCAAGGTCAATTATGAGGACCTAAAGTTGTGAGGATCAATTCCCAAGGTCGAGGTCAATTATGAGGACTTAAAGTCGTGAGGATCGATTCTGCAGGTCGAGGTTAATTTTGAGGACCTAAAGTCATGGGGACCGATTCTATGGGTAGAGGTCAATTAGGAGGACCTAAAATTGTGAGATGGGTAGTTTCTCTTCTTGAGGATTTTTTAATTAAGCTTGCCGAGGGGGGCACACTTGTGTTTTATGGGGCTAGTGCCACTAGTGAATAGGTGAAGGATTTTGATGCAGGTGCACCTTTGGTTCTGATTGTGTGGTCTTAACTTGAGATTTCTCTTGGTAATGGTTTGGTTTGAGGTTCCGCTGGGGAATGGACTGTCTTGAATTTTCTCTGGGTAGTGAATGAGTTTATGATTCTTGCTGGGTAACTGGAGAGATATTATCTAGAAATTTCGTTGGGGAAATGTCGACTTGAGGTTGAGATTCCTCTAGGGATTGGATCGATTTTGGAATTCCGCTGGGGAGGTATAGTAAACTTGGATGTAGATGAGAATGATGGGATAAGGGTGCAAGATTAATCATGCGGGGGGGGGGGGGGGGGTCTTAAGGGTTTGTGAAGAGGCTTAGTGTTCCAAAAAATAGTTTTCTTGTTGAAGAAATATTCCAATTTTTTTCTAGTATTTTAAGGATTTTTTGGATTTTTTGGGAAGAGGAATATGCAGGTGCAGATCGATATGGGCAGGGGTTTGCCGACTGGCATGTCGCTTAGTCTCCTATAAAATGGGGGCAATCCCTCCTCATTTTTCACACCTTTAAGTGCTTGAAAATTTTGATTTCTCACTCTAAAAGTCATTCCTAAGTCCTTTTCCCTTTAAGACTTCAAATGGAAGGTTCTTCTAACGAAGGATACAATGTTGAATGGCTGGGCATTGACGTCTGGACTGGCCTGGAATGGCAGTCTAGGCTGCCCCTTGCCTTAAGCAATGAGAATGCCTTCAATTTTTTTGAGCCTGCAGCTGATGAGCACTTCTTTTTGCATGAGCCTGCACACCACCGTTCATCTAGGGTGAATAACCCTAGTGGATATACAAGGATGGTGATTTTTTGTACTCTTTCTTATTTTCCTCTTTATTCTTTGTGCTGGAAGATTTTTCTTTCTTTTTCTTTGGTAGACTGATGTTGCTCCTTCGAGCCCGTTGTCTCGGGGGACGACTGGGTTAAAGGATGTTTGGGAGTATCTCCCAATAGCGGTTCACTAAATGGTTTCCTATGGTGGTTTTGGCGATCAAGCACAAGCCTTGGATGAGACATCATGTTTTTACTACGTGTTGTGTACGCCAGGAGAGAGGTGGTGGAACATTACTAAAACTTTCTATCTAGGCTTCGTGGAGATGATCGTTACTCCTATAGATGTTTAGTAGCTGCTGGGGATTGATTGCTAGGGATTTCAGATAGTGTTGGACCGTATAGTTAGGGTGACATCGGAGGCGGTGCAGGCGACATTAGGGGATGTGGGTAGAATCATTTTTGGGGTTTCTATCCACATTTTTGCTATTCGGGAGGTGCTTTTGAGTAGGAGAATAGACGTGATTGATGGTTGAAAGGTGAGGTAGACGTATCGGTTGTTAATTTTGATATTGCTTGGTGCGTTTCTAGTGGGGACGAGTGGTGACATCGTTCATCTCTAGTTTTTTCCATTTCTGAGGATGATTTTCGACGTCCAGTTATATGATTAGAGGAGCTTGACTCTGGCATCCCCCTATTCTTCTTTGGATTCTTTCAACCGATGCTGCCGGAAAATGTTTGCGAGGGCCACGTACCTTTTGGAGGTAGCTTCAGACTTTTGTTTTTCTTTATGCATTTTCCTTTCTTTCTTCTTTTATCTTTTTATTGATTCCTATCTTTTACAGACGTTGTTTTACGAGGTGATTGGGTACAATGTGAGGTTCATAGCCCTGAAGGATGGGGATCTGAGGGACTTCTATCCAATGTTTCGATAGCAGAAGTCCAATCGGAGATCGAACTAGTCTTTGTCCATAGCAGACGTATGGCAGGCTTTGAATGCCCTAATGAGCGATCAAGTTTTTTCTTGTTTATTCTGAGTTCTTCATTATCATTTTCCTTCTTGTATGATTCTTTGTTAGGGATTTATAGGTGACATTTTACCCCTAAGGGGCAGCTCCGCAGGATACTGGGGTGATGGATCAGCATACGCAGATGCGGCGACTGATGGTGTACGAGTTTGGGTATGTCTGGTACCTGGGAGAGTGAGCGGTATGACAGATTATGGAGGAAGATGTGGTGGTCCCACTGTCGATGCCCCCGATGTATGTGTGGTGAGTGAGGAAGATGTCTGACAAGGCCCGGGCAACAACGATGATTGACGATCCCTATACGTTCTATACGAACACGGTGGTGGGTTATTATTACCTGGACTTTTTGACGAGCTGGTAGATTCCCCCATGTATCTACAATGTAGTGAATATGCCTCCGCCTCGTATGACTTCGGGTAGGGGTACTAGCAGGCCAGTGGGATCGGCCACAACACGGGGGGTGGTATGTCGATGGCGGCAGCGACAGTGACGATAGTAAAGGGGGATCTGATTATTCAAGTTACTCCCACTTCTTATAATTTTTTTATTGAGAAGTGGGGAGTCATTAAGCATGACGCACCGTCATAATGCTTCGATAATGGGGTTGACGGGGCTCACGGATGATGCCCTTCGACCAGAGGTATATTCTTCCTCTCATGTTTTGTTCTGTGTATTTCTTTCTTGATTTTTAATGACTTATTGTCTCTTTTATTTTTCTCCATTATTTGTTGTACATTCGGTTACTGACTACCTGGCGTAGGGATATTAAGGATTGGATGGCCTATGTGTTTGATTACATCAAGAAGTCTGTTCCTTCATGTTTAGTTACGTCTGCTACCTCAGATGAGGGTTCAGGCTCTGAAAGCGGAGGATCCACTCCTCGTCATCGGGGAAAGCACATCTGCCACGGAGGGTGAGAGTTATGAGAGAGAGAAGTTGAGGGTCGGGAGAAGTCCTATTCATTGTATTTTTCTATTTTTCTTTTTTTACATGCAAGAATGTAATAATGCAATAATGCAACAATATATATATGAGATAAATGCACTTTTTGTTATTTTTCTTGACTTAGTGACTTATTCTTCATGAACTTTTAATTTTTTATCAAGACTGCTTATTTTATGCAAAGATGAAAAATGGAGGGCAAGATGTGTATTTATGTAGAAAAAGGAGGTCATAAAATAACTCAGGAAAAGATAAAAAAATAGGAAAAATGAGTAATTTTAAAAATAAATGACCCATGGGGTTTTCAGAGAAAGGATTTCTTTTTAGAATTTTGATTTTTACAAAAGAGGAAAGATGGAATTTTCCAAAATAAGGGGATTGCTGATCGGTATACACCATGTCCAGCCTATCGGCACATGAGTCAAGTCAAGTCACTCTTGGACTTTTCTTTCACTCTCCTTCACATCAGAGTACTCTTAAAATGCTAGAATTTACTCTTATTTTCAGAGCCTTTGCCTTATTTCCAAGTCTTTTGTGTATAAAATAAGAGGTAAGGAATGTGATATTTCCACCCATACCCACTCTCTTCTTCTAGATTCTTGTTTTTGCTTCTTATTCCCAAATGGTCCTTCTAGCGTAAGCATAATATTCCTTCTACCTTGATGGTCTAGAGGCCATGTGCTTGTATAACGTGGACTAGAGGCTTTCAACCTACGTCGAGTCTATCTTTTGCATAATCGATCCATTGTCTGGAATATGTTAGTGGTGGGGGTACAGTTTTGGTATCCTGAGGACCACGTCTTTCGTTTTGGCCTAGATGAGGTCTATCCCACTTATGAAGAATTTTTTGCCATATTGAGGATCAACCCTAGTGTGGCGGCAGCTATGCTTGAATTTTCTCATTCTCCCTGTGCGTTATTGGTGGAGTTTCTCCGTGTTTCCCTTTTACGACTCGTTCGTTGGTAACTGGGGGAATGATTTCTCTTCGGGCTATTATGTACTCAATGTGCTTGAGAGATTAAGATGATGCGGGCTTTGCTGGAGTTGTTCCCTTGGGCCTTACTGTAAGGCTTTTGCTAGTGATAGTGGATTTAATGGTGGATCCCTAAGTGGTTACGATAACGGCATGGATGTCTTATCATCGTAGTACCATGGCGGTGATACTGGTTAGGACCCTGAATGGTCTTAATCACTGGAAAAAACATCATTCTAATTTTCTAAGGGAGAGCCAGATGATGTTATTTATATGGCTTATCGAGAGGTTTTATCTGTCTTCTCCTCCTAAGTATCCCTTAGCGGGTGTGCCGAATTTATTTGCTCGACCTTTCTTCAGTTTTGGCCCATTTGTAGAAAACTAGGTCAATTGTTTTGTGGATCATGGAGTCTAGTGTCTTTATTAATTGGTTCCATGGTGGGGATAATTGTATTCTACTTTGGATCTTGGTGAGTACTAGTATGCGCAATTAGTTGTCCTGTGGCAAACTTCATTCTATTTCCCTTGGTGGCTTATGTGCCAAGTTAGGTGGGATCGAATAATGCCTCCTCGCACACTATACTTCTTTCTAGTGGAGGACCTGACTGAATCCCAATGCATGATGATGGGTTCCTTGTGGGAGAGTCGTTAGTTGTCCACCCATCCATCTCAATCTGTAGAAAGGGTATGTCATGTGTCCGGGGACTATCTTAAGTGGTTGTGAAAACAAGTAGTAGAGAAGATCCTGGAGAAAGAGACTGGTTAAAGGTTGTTGGTTTCCTTCGACACCATGGAAGGGGCCACTGAAGAGTGCATTCAGAACATTAATCCGAAGGGGGAGACTCGGGGACTTCCGAGGGCCAAAAATGGTGATGAGGCAGGGCCTTCTGGAAACTGAGGGCAGCATAAGTGCAACTGGGGATATGGTTTACGATGCTGAGGGCAATTTTTATGAAGCTGGGGATAATTTGTACAAAGATTTTACGAAGTTAGGGAGAATTTGTCTATTTTTTGGTTTTTGAAATAATTTTGGTGTAGCTTGATATGGTTTTAAAATGGTGTGAATCAGTGGAAGGGGGTGGTTTGTCTTAACTCCCTTCGTTAATACTTTATGTAATGGTACCGTACTCCTTTATTTGAAATAAAAAATGATTTTGATCATATTTTGTTGTGCCTCTTGATAAGTTTTGCATTTAAACTATCTATACTAATCGCTAAGGCATACATAATCCTTTTTTCATTTAAATGATAAAATGGACCATTGTTCTCGGAGGTTAGAACAGAATAACCTTTTGTAAAAAAAAAGAAGGGGATCGTACCATGTATAGTGTATGGGATGCCTACGCACCTCTGGGGGTTTTAAAAAAAATTGTGAGTTTCATTTTGAAAGCAAAGATTTTTGAGAGGATCAATCCCCACGTAGTTCTGGGAAGAGCGAAATGAAGAGAATTTATTTTTTCAGAATAAAACGGGGATGAGAAGAGTCGTAGCGCGCCGTGATGTCAGACTAAGGGTAGAACTTCTTGAAACGATCCAAGTTGACTGGATGTGCTGATTCGTCCCTAATCATAGCACTCATTACCCTCGAACATAGGCATTTTAGCCCCCTCGGGTACTTTTATGACTATATTTATGCTCCTTAATCAGACAACCTCCGTTTTATATGCTAACATGCTATTTGAGGTATAATTGAGTCTTCATAGGTATTAAAGTGATTAATATAAAGTTTGGATGCGTTTCGATAATGTTCTGTCGCGATTCACACGTTCAGGGGTATTTTCGTAATTTCACACTTTGGGATTTTTGCTCGAAGTATTAAGTATTCCCGCATGTCACGCGGGTGACCCGGGTTCGTTCCCCGGTAATGAAGACATTTGGATTAAGCGTGAAAAGTAGCATCGCGTCAAAACGCTAATCGTTGTATTTGTTTCACCGTGTTAATACTAAAACCTAAATTACGACTACACTTGCGATACAAGTATAGCGGTAAGTCGGGTATCGAATATCCACAGGGAATGTTAGTATAGCTTGTAATTGATTTATTATTTCAAGAATAAAAATGTAAAAGGTGATGAGTGATTTTAAATAAAAGGGAAAAATAATAAGTTAAGCCCAAACAATATTAAATGAAACGAGAGTCGGGGTCACGTACCCGCCATGGGCTAAACACGCAAAATTAGAATTTCGGTTCGAAAATATTTAACCAAGCATTTTTACTTAAACATAAACATCACACATGAAGGAATTTAAGTCAACGATGCGAGATTAAATATTTAATAAAAAATGCTCACATGCGACTTAAAATCGGATTAGCTTTTAAACATTAACGTTGCGTGACAAAGAAAGTTAAACGCATAATAATTCCATTTTAATTCGCGAGGTTTCAATTAAATACAATTTTACACGAAGCCTAATTTTCGGAGTTTGACGCCCATTAATGGCGAACACGCAATCCCAACCCGTATACTACTCACACAATATGAATAAAACTAATTAAGCAACTAATTAATAATTAAAATAAGAAATAAATAAATTACACAAATTTATCTAGGCATAAAAATTAACTAAGCATGGAAAATAAAGTAAATACAACTTAAAGGAGACAATTAATAGTATCACTTATATTAATGGGTGAAAACCCAACACAAAATGAGGAGAGGGGTGATCTCACAAATAAATCCTAAAGTTGCAAACCCTAAAAACTAACCTAAACAAATAAGGGAGGAAAAAATGAGATATAAAATGAGCTCATACACTAAAATGAACCAACTGTTCCTTTTATACCAAGTGGGAAATATAAAATAAAAAAGAAAAAGAAAAAAGAAATAAAAATGAGATAAGTCACTAATTAATGGAATAAAAAAAGGAAAAAGAAAAGGGAAAGACAATATTTCTGCAATTGCAAAAACAGGGCACCGGTCGATCGGGTTCAAGTCGGTCGACCGCGTGAAAATGGAGGGGCACACTGTCTCAGGACCAAGGCAAAAATGATTTTTTCGGTCTATCACGGGCACAGGGCCGGTCGACCGCGACTGCTGCAAATACCCACGTAGCACTGTTGCTTCTATCTTCAATGCCGAGACCAAATCCTTCCAAGCCATAGCCGCACAAAACCATTCCCCAAGCCATCACTCGCTTCCATAGGTGTTATAAACTGAGACTAAAATAAGACTCCATAGTTGGTTTGGACAAAGACCCATAAAAAATACTAAGCTTCACAACCTCCTCCAAAAATGGCCAAAGCCATGGAAATACCAAAATGGGTACTCCAAAAACCCGAGCCAAACGACCCACAACTATATCCACACGCGTCCCAAGCTCTAATTTCAGACGAAAGGCTTCAATTTTGGACAAACGCAAAACCTGAGCCAAACTCGGGCTAGGCACAAAAATCGCCCATGGAAGCTTGTTGCAATTTTGGGAAGAAGGACATAGATGGAATTATTAAAATTGTTAGTTAAATAAATAAAATAATAATAATAAGTATTCTTATATTTCTTCTCCGATTAAAGATCCATGTTTCCTTCGTTAGGACTCCCATTAGAGCACCGTTCATGGCCACGTGAAGCTTGGTCCGAGGGCTACAACTTCCGTGAATACTTCGGGCAAAAATTCCGAAGTGTGAAATTATGAAAATGCCCCTGAACGTGCGAATCGTGATGGAACTTTATCAGAATGCGCCCAAATTTTATACTAATCACTTTAATACCTATAAAAGCTCAATTCTACCTCAATTAACATGTTAGCATATAAAACGGAGGCGTGTTTGATTAACTAGCATAAATATAGACATTAAAGTACCCGAGGGGGATAAAATTCCTAAGTTTGAGGGTAATGAGTGTTATGATTCGGGACGAATCACGTGCCATCTCTTCTCTATACAAGTCTATGAGCATAGCGGCGCTGCCTGAAAGAATCTTCTTCACTATCTAGGGGTCACTCTAGTTTGGCTTGAATTTCCCTCTGGGGTCCCAAACGGAATCTATGATATCTTTGAGGGCAATGTCTTCTTACTGGACACCATGGTCCTTGACTCTTCGTCTGAATGATTGCACTATCCAGCGATGGGAGTGTGGTAGTAATCAGGGGAAATAAGGATTATCCAAATACCGTATCCTTTCTTCTTGGATGCTCCATCAAAGAACATTTTCCATCTAACGTCTTTTTGATAGGCGTAGAGGATATCTTCATCTAGGAATTCTGAGACCCAAACATCGATTCCCTCCATAGCGTAATCAACAAGGTAGTCAAAGATGGATCTCCTTTTCATGGTTTTTCTCGTGATGTACATGATATCGAATTCAGCTAGCAGCATCAACCACTGGGCCATTCGGCTGGATAGGGCTGGTTTCTTAAGAAGTTATTTGATAGAATCCATCCGGGATACTAGTCTGATGGGAAAGGCGAGCATGTAGTGCTGTAATTTTTTAGTGACCCATACTATGGTGACGCATGCTTTCTCTAAGGTAGTGTAGTTGACTTCGTACCCGACCAAATTTTTACTGGTGTCAAAGATGGCCATATCTTTGCTGGATTCTTTAATATACTTGGCTAATAAGGCCCCGACTATTGTATCTATTACGGTTAAGTTCAAGACTGCGGAGACATAAGTCCTGGACGTCGGGTGAGGTTAAAGGCTTCCTGGCAAGCCTTATTCTAGACTTTGGTAGAATCCTTACATAGGAGCTTAAAGATGGGCTCACGGATATAAGTCAGCTAGTTGATGAACCGACTAATGTACTATAGTTTACCCATAAATCCTCGGACTTCATTCTCCATTCGTGTTGTGGGCATTACAAGTATGTATTTCAGCTTGATAGGGTTTGCTTTGATTCCATTTTCTCTAACCATGAATCCCAAGATTTTTAGTTTCGTGATGCATAAGACTCACTTTGTGGGTTTAGCCTCATTTGGAATTATTGCAGTCGTTCGAATAATTTTTGGAGTGCGAGAACGTGACCTTCCTGAGCTTTAAACTTAATGATCACGTCGTCTACGTAAACTTCGTCCTCCTAGTGAATCAAATCATGCTAGATTATTTTGGAAGCCCTTTGGTAAGTAGCCCCAACATTCTTAAGTCCAAACGATATGACGGGTTAGCAGAAGGTTCCTTATGGGGTGATGAATGTAGTTTTTTCCTCATGGTCAGGGTGCATCTTGATCTGGGTA
Source organism: Sambucus nigra (assembly GCA_949130495.1). Classification (NCBI taxonomy): domain Eukaryota; kingdom Viridiplantae; phylum Streptophyta; class Magnoliopsida; order Dipsacales; family Adoxaceae; genus Sambucus; species Sambucus nigra. The sequence goes on along the minus strand of OX422208.1, from coordinate 790,574,798 downwards.
TAACATGTGAACCCATCAACGAATGACTTAAGGTCGTGGTTGGATATATTTTCCACTATCATGTCTATGTTGGGTAAGAGGTAATCATACTTTGGGTATGCTTTACTCAAATATCGATAGTCGATGCACATGCGGACTTTCCCTCCTAATTTTAGCTCATGGACGATGTTGGAGAGCCATGTAGGATACTCGATCACATGGATGAAGCCTACATTCAACTTCTTGACTACTTATTTTTTGACTTTGAGCGACCATTCGGTGTGGAGTTTCCTTTCCTTTTATTTGACCGACTCACATTTTGGGAATGTCGGGATCACATGCTAAGATATTTCGGGGTCAATGTTGGGCATATCATCATAATACCATGCAAAGACGTCTATGAATTCTTTTAATAATTCCTCAAATCATGAGCGATCATGTTCGTCAAGGGTGGACCCTATCCTAATCTCGCACCATTGGCTATTAGAACCGAGGTTACTGATAATAATTTCATATTCATTAATTTGAACACGTTTATGTTGTTTATTATTCACCTTATTAAGATCAGTTAGGAATTATTCATTTATAAAGTCATCGTCATCAAGGGTTGACTAGAATTAAGGCAATTAATGTAAGGCAAAACAAGATACTCAAAATCCTCGTTTATTTCATTTTTGAGAAAAATAGCATTGAGAACCTCATTTAAGAAGGTTATAGTTACATTGATATATAAAAAAAAGGAAAAGTAACAACAAGTGAAGAGATAGGGTAAATAGCAGGGTTGGGTTGAATCTCAGTAGGTGGGATTGGTGTAGCATTCCATTTTAGCAGAGGCATGTCAGCATCTTTAATTAGAGCGGGCAAATCTAACGGTGTAGCATCTAAGAGGATCATACATAGACTCAACCCTAATGTTTCCATATTGAACGAGTCTTTGGAATCACTTTCCATGGATACTTTAGTAACTGCCACGACTTTCTTGGTGAGAGGTTGCACTTCATTCTTGTAAGATTCAGCCTAAGAGTTATTATCTAGAAAGAATATTTCCATTCCCAGTTTCATCTTCTTATCAATATGGTCATACCATGGTTCAGGGAAACTGCAGAAAGGGAAGTCTTCACATTCTTTGATAAATCTTCCATTAAGATAATCTCCCAAAACATTCTTTTAATCTTCTAAGCCCCTTTTTAGTTGTGGTTGGAAAATCTCTTTGAGTTCTTCTGGTGAAGGCTAATAACCTAAGCCACATGGGGGAAAGGCCTCTTTCAGTGCTATGGGCTCAAGTACCCCTTGTTGATGTCTCCCCAACCCTAGTTCGGGCATAAAGTGCATGTTTTTTAACATTTGAATCACATTGACGTTGTCATGGGGGTTGTGCTTTGGACAAACTCAATCTTTCAAACTATCTCCTAGTGGAAGAGGAAGTAGATCAACTCTGAAGTTGTAGAGGAGCATGTCATTGGTCTCATGTTGAATTTCTAATATCAAGTTACTGGCGATGGCATTTTTTATACCGTCTCCATCCCCTAAAATGGTGATAACTTATCCTTTGGTCAAGAATTTTAGTTTCTAATGAAGGAAAGAAGATACACCCCGAATGCTATGAAGTCAGGGTCGACTAAGTAGCAGGTTGAAGCATGTAGGTATACTAATGACTTGAATTCAGTGACATGTTCGATAGGGCAAACCACTATTGTGAGTTTTATGGATTCTATCACTTCTCAATGTGTATTATCATAAGCACGCATGGAGCCAAAAGTAGGAGTAAGGTCACTGAATTTCAACCCCAATTAATTAAAGGTTATGAGCGGGCAGACATTGAGAGAGGATTCATTATCAACAAGTGAAAGTGGGGTTGTCTTTACTAACACTTCAATGGAGATATTAAAGGCATAGTTATGACTGGGACCGATCTTCGAAATTGCATCTTCAGAGAAGAAAAAGAGTCTAGTGGAAGTTAGGGATCCAAATATGTTTACATATTCTTTGGGAGTGGTGGAAGTAAGGACTGTGGGCTCGGTGAGGAGTTTTATTATAGAATTCTGGTATAATTCGAAGGACATGAAAAGTCCCCATAAGGTGATATTAACTTTTGTTTTCTTAAGTTAATCGAGAATTTTTTCCTCTTCATTTGTCATTTCTAGCATGGAAAGTTCTTTGGCAAGTCCCTTTCCCTTGTATGTCTCGGTCTCATGAGGAATCGGATCTTTATAGTGTATCCCAGATCGGATCATATGGTTATCTGAGGTGGGGGATAACAAGAACCCCGTTTCTTCATCTATTTCTTTCTGAATGGCTACTTTATTTATTTCCCCCAATAAGTCTTTGGATGATATCAGTACGCACATACCGATTACTGAACTGACTATTCCCAGACTCGGTCATCATTTGAGATGTCAAATTCTCCCCTTCATCCGATGGTGAAGATGTTTTCTTATCAAGAGAAATTGATTCACTCAATAACCTAAACGTCTTCCTCATATAAATATTTCCACTCAATAAGGAGGTGCAAGAATGAAGGGGCCAATGGCCCTTGAAGCTTCAAAGAAGTGAGTAGTTCAAAAATGCATTAGATTTCTCTGGTATATCGTAACATGTTGGTCGTGATCTATACCACATTGTTTAAACTTATTTCTTCGGAAGGTACCACCCATTCATCTGATTCTCGAGCCCATTTTTGGTCTTCTATGAATAAACCAATGAATTTTTTACAATTGATGGTCATCTCGGTGGGCGATTTTAGCCCAAACTCTAAAAGCTAGTTCAACACAATTGGTAGCTATATGTATTTCCCTTTGCATAGGGTGTGGATGATAATGCAGGACCTTGTGAGGAGTGACAAAGGTTGATCAGTGAAGCAGGTAGGTTTTAAGAAAAAAATATGGGCAAACTTTGAGAGGTTTGGCGAGATTACAAGGATGATGGGTGTTTTACTTTGTGTAATTTGAGTAGATGGATCAAATCCTTGGTTATTATCTAGGAAGATGGCATGTGCATGTGCTGGTAGTGGGTTGGTGGTGGTGTTTGACTTAGGATTAGCAAGTAAGGTGATGAGACCCCGATTAATCAAGCCTTAAATAATAATTCTGAAGTGGAAGCACTGGTCGATAGTGTGTCCTGCAGATTGGTGAAAGACACAGTGAGCATTGGTCTTGAAGTTCTTGGGAAGTGGGTTTGGTAATGGATGGCAATCGAAGGGTTTGATGAGATTTTGACTTAATAAGGCCCGGTAGACTTTGGATAAGGGAGCATGGAGCTCGATGTACTCCTTTTTGGTAGGATTAGGTCGACTTTTCGATGCCTAAGATGTAGCATATTGGGAGATATTGTTGAAGGTCGAGATTGTAGCATTTGCAGTCTTCTCGTACTTTCGAGGAATGAACTGTCCGATCACTTTTTTGGCTCAACTTCTACATTGGTAATAATTTCTTCAATTTCTACACCCTCTTCTCGAAGGGCTCGAAAGTGTGGTTAATATTGTCCTCCCATAGTCTCTTGGATATGGTGCAAGAAATTATTCTTTAAGATATTGACTTTCTCCTCCTCGGATGGTCGGTAGGCCATGGTAGAAGATTTCTCTCTCCACCTACCGATGAAGCTACTGATGGTTTCCCCAGTGTTCTACTTAAGAATTTCTAGATCACGACGTGTAACCTCTAGTTCCTCGTTGTACTAGTACTGAGACATGAATTCTAGAGCGATGTCCTCCCAGCTACGGATCCAGGATTATTCGAGGGATAAGAACCAACGAATAGTGATTTTTTCAAATTCTAATGAAAAATATGGGCCATTATTTCTTCAGATGCGCAAAGAAGGGTAATGGCTTGGTGATAACTACGAAGGTGCACACTTGGGAGCCCGTTGCCCCCGAACTTCTCGATGGTTGGCATCTTGAACTTCTCAAGCAATCTTTCTTTGAGATATGGAGACATATGGGTGTAGTTCATGTAAGGTACTCCTTAACCTTATTTAATTCTTCCTCATTGGGATCAATGGGTACTGGCAAATTAGCCTCTCGTTGGGCAAGGTTCGGCATAGGGAGCTGAGCTGGCGGCGGGCCATTGATAAGTGGGGTGCGCGGAGCATGATGATATTCTTTTAGGACCCAAAAGGGCTCGAGAATGGGTGGAACCTTGGCACGAGGAAAGAGAACCTTACGTTCTTCATGAATCTGTATCGGGCATCGCTTCATCTCATGGACCACAGTTTGAAGGTTATCAATCTTATCACTGAGTTGGGATAAGACGACAATCAGATGATAATGCACATTTTGTGCTTGATCGACATTCTCTATGAAGAACTAGTGTAGGTAGATTTCAAACTCAGATGAAGTAGCAGACGAATCAGCAGAGTTTCGGGGCGTTTTGATGAAAGATCGAATCCAATAGGGAGCCAGGCCAAGAATCGAGTATGGGATTGACCTAAAAGGAAAAATGGTTCCAATTTATTTTTGAAAGAAGGAAGGAGAAAAAAACTATTTTTGGTATTTTTTAGAAAAGGAGTGAACATGTTTTTTGGAATTTTTGAGAAAAGGAGGAAAAATGTTTTTAGAATTTTTGAGAAAATGGGGGGAAAATATTTTGGATTTTTTTTTAATTTTTGAAAAGGAGGAAGGAAAAAGAAGAAGAATCTTAGCATTGGTTATTATTTATTAGGTTTTCACATGTATTAAGTCTACCTAAATGCAAAAAAATGTCGAACAGGACTCGAGCCTTGGTAAATTGGGTTTAAAAAATATGTAAGACATGGTTGGACTTATTTACAGGCTCTAGATAGTATCCAATTTTTGAGAAAAAGAGCAAAATAGTGCAAAAAATTGCGTAGCATGCCGACTAGACATTTCGACAGAGTTTTGCATAGTAATCAGCAAACTAAACATGAGTGCCCTAGGTTTGACGCATATATGAGGTTTATGCAGTTGTTGGGATAGTGGTAGGGTTCCCCTCTTTGGCATGACTTCCACGATATACCTCTTACTTATGAAGGCAATCATTGGTACCTATGGATAAGCCATTTGATATACCTGAGTGTACATGAATTTCCTCACTATAAACCTCGTAGGGACAGTACATGTGAGAGCGAATTCAATATAATCAACGTACATGAATGAGTTCCCTGCTATACACTTCCCATCATGAGTTCGGTCAAGCGATACGATGTGGGGGGAACCATTCGATATACGTCGATGGTACGAGGCCCATGAAAGGTGAGTGGCAAGTATGGGTGTCTGTTACTAAATCCTAAGCATGGATATTCTAAGTGGTTTGTGAAGCATGAAAGGGGAAGTGAATCTATATACAAGTGTAAGCAATGTGAAGTGTACATGGAGGGTATTTACAAGTGTGTGAAGTGTATTAAGTGAGTGAAAAGAGATATATACATGAGGTAGATATATATAAGAAGTAATAGAGGATAAAAGGGAACATACAAGTAGGTGAATACGCACACATGAAGACAATAATAACACCCATGAAAAAATAGAGTCTAGTCCTCTTAATTTTGTCCCAGTAGAGTTGCCACTGTGGCCATCCCTTCCCCTGTAATGCGTGCATGGGGTGGTTTAGTACCCTTCCTCGGAGCACTTCGACCGTCGTCTGTGGGATGATCTATGGGGTAATGTACTGAGATAGAGTCACAAGCCTTTTTTTCACAAAAAATGCAAAATAAATGTTTCCCCTTAAGAGAATGGCATCAATGACATACTAATGCTTGCGAAACCAATTAGTTTAAGGATTGAGAACTAAGTTACGGAATGGAAAGGTGTTAGACATCCATCCCTCCATTTTGGACTCTCTTGGGTATGTGTTATTATCCTCCTTATTAACTCCATGAAGTGTGTGTGTGTATATATAAATGGAGAGTGGGATTCCTCTATTCACATCATGGATTAAGGCGGAATGAGGTCTTACTTAGGAGTGTTCCCAAAATAATAATCAAAATATCATATGTGTATTTTCTGAGTCAACGATCGTTATAAGGGAACGATGGTGTATATTGGACAAAATATAAGTATATAAGGCTATTACATGAATTGCATCTATATGATAGGAAAAAAATATTATGAATGTAAATAGAACAGGACTCGAGTCTCGGACGACATGTATATAAGGCTACGTAGCCTAAAAAAGCATCAAAATTCACATAGTTCGCATATAATTAAGGGTGGGGTTTAACCCATAAATCAACCTGGGGACTTTTCTTATACGTGTGTGTAGAAAAAAGTGTTTTAGTGTGACAAAATGTGAAGAGAACTCTTATTTTGGAATTTATAAGAAAACCCTCTTTTTCTTGTTTTTGTGGGTTTTATAGAAAATATAGTTTTTGAAATACTACTATTAAAAAGTTGAATATTAATATATGTGGTCTAATAAAAAGTGAAATGCTAAAGTAAGAATGAAGTAATTAATGTAAAAGTGAGAGAATTTAATGAGAGAGTGAAATATTTGGACCTTCTTTGGAGCACTTTAGGTTGATCTTGAGTGTTGAAGGGCTGCTCTTGCAAGCGTATGAAGTTGATAGGAGGAAAGGGAAGGGATTTTGCCAAATTAGGTAAGGAATGGGTGGAAATGGAAGGTGGGAGGGTTTTTTTAAGATGGAAACCGCACTGACTTTGAGATAATGTTGCTTACATCACTGAGAGGGATATTTCTTCGGTCCCTTTTAAAGTGAGATCATGCTCTCCTATTATAGGGTCAAGGGCCAAGATACACTGCTAATAGGTAGGGAAATAGGTTTTTCATTCGGATGTTCTCTATAGATTTTTTGGAAAACGATTGTAAAATGCAATTCGTAAGTTCGAATCGTGCAAGGGATAAACCGTTGGAAAGGGTATTTAGTGCCCTTTGAGAATCCATTGGGATTGTCCCGGGTACGAGGGTTGACTATGGTGAAACGAGGCTTGGAATCCCCCATCAATCATTTGGACATGAAATCCTCGGATGGCATCAGATCGTTTATTTGAGTCGTAAGGTCAATTCATGCACGGGACAGACCATTGGAAAGGTTATAACGAGCCTTTCGATGCTCTAAAGATATTCTCTTGGTTTAGAGAGTTAACCAAGGTCAAACAGGGTCCGGGAGCGCTTGATGGCCTCCAAAACAGTAATCAGAGTATGACCTAGGGTTTATGGTGAACGAGTGAATGCTAGGGAATTAAGGAGGTGCTTAGGGTGGGGTCCAAGAATGCGGTGTCTACACACTTTAAAAAGTTTGACAGGTTTAGGAATAAAATTTATTTCAAACATTATCACTCTAGCTTTAGTAACAGACCACATGAGCCTAAATTTGAAAAGATATAATTTGACAAGTCATGTCATAAGAAGGATCTAAGTCACATACAATCTAGGAAATGTAATGAGTATGGCCACTATGCAAAAAAGTGTTTTTCAAAACCAAAGTAGTAGTAAAATAAAAATCTCACATTTATAAACTTGGGATGAAAACTCGGATTCTGATTATGATTTGGATGATGATTGTAACTACTTGATATCTTTCACTGGTATTGTGTCTATGTTATCTGATGTGTTGTGTATCGATTCATCTGAAAGTGATTATATTCCTCTTCCTGATTATGTGTCTACTGAAATTCATGATATGTGCATTAATAGTTTATTTGATGAATTCTTTTGTGATAGAGAACACATAGTTAGGAACATTATGTTAGGTAGAACTCACATTCATGATGAGGTTTCACCTGAGGTCACTGATCAGTTCTCTGGGATATAAATGACATATAATAAACTTAAAGCAGAAATTGAGGCATTTAACAATCAAGTTAGAAACATGTCTGAAGAATTGTCCATGCAAATCGAGTTATTTGATTTAGAAAAAGGTGAATATCTAAAAGAAGTCAAATTATTAAAATAATGGAATAATGTACTTAAAATGAATTAAAAGATGAAAATAATATACTTCAATCTTACACGAAATCTCAGAACATAGTAAAAAACATGTTAGTTAAAGGGAATGAAGTTAGAAATGGAATAGGATTTTAGGAGGAAAATCTTATAGAATGTGTTTGTTAGTTCTATAGTTGAGTCACCAAAGATATCTAGTTCTAATGTTAGGATGGAAATTCAACACACAAAATAGTGAATGATCAGTAGCTTGAAGTCAATGATCAATATCTTCCAGAGAATCTTTCTGAACTTAGAATTGTTAGGCAATGTATTGAACAAACTAGAGTCAATCAAACTCGAGCTAATCAAACTATTCCTATAACAAATAGAGCCAATGCTTTCTATTTCCAAATAGGAAAACCTATGTATGTTCCTTATGTGGAAAAAGAGGTCACTTTCTTACAAAATGCTTTCAAGGTCCCAATAAGGATATAAGTCTAGGTAATTGGTCTAGGACTATAATGAACAGAGATCAAACAAAAATAATTGGAAGGAAAGGGCTTGATAGAGTTCATGAAACCTATGATACAGACTTAGTAAGCACTAGTCAAAATCATACTATAGGAAAGAATAAGTTAAACCCGAACCCGCCAAATAATAAGAAAATTTGGGTTAGAAAACTAATTTAACCACATATAGATATCAAGTTGTAGTTATTTAACTTAATGTCACATATAAGACTACACAGTGGTACCTTAATTCTGGATGCTCTAGACATATGACCGGGGACAAGTCCTAATTTACCTCTTTAAAAACCTCTTTAGGGGGTAATGTTACATTTGGAGATGGACAAAAGTCCCTAATCATACATAAAGGAACCATCTAGTGTGAAGGTTTGCCCATCATAGAAGATGTCTTACCAGTTGAAGGTCATAAATCCAATATGTTAAGTATAAGACAATTCTGTGACACTGAGCACTTGGTAAGTTTTTTCAAAAGTAAGTGTAGAATTGTTGATGGTCAAGATAAGATGATCCTCTATGGTAAAAGAACTCCTTACAACTATTATACAGTCATGCAAGATTATTCCATTGTGTAGTCGCTAGCATGAGTGATGTAGAACTATGGCTTAAAAGACTAGGTCGTATTAATTCTGATAATCTATCTTGATTGATCAGTCAACAGTTAGTAAGAGGTCTTCCTAGGTTAACCAAGCCTAAAAATTTTGTTTGTGGTCCATGTCAAGAAGGTAAAATTTACAAAGCCCCACATAAAACGATTAAAGATATCCTTACTACACATTGTTTAGCATTACTACACATGGATTTAAGGGGTCCCTCTTGGATAGTCAATCTTTCAGGTAATTCCTACATATTAGTGACTGGAGATGATTTTTATAGATTCACTTGGGTAGCTTTCGTGAAAGAAAAATAAGAAACTTTCCAACACTTTCTTAAAATCATCATCACCATCCTTTCCTTAATCCCATCATATGGGGTCAGCCACATGGATTCTCCTTTTCCATTCTTGTCTATTATATGCATTATTATCATTCAAGTTTTATTCCTTAAGGTCTGTCCTAATAATTTCCTCCCACGCTAGCTCAGGGCGGCCACTTTTCTTTTACCATCTATCTACAACAATCTTCCTCTTGTTATAGGGGCATCTACTAGTCTACGCAACACATCACTGTACCACTTAATTCTACTTTATCTTAATTTAATTCAAATGGGAGCTACTCCTAACTTTTCTCTCATGTATTGGTTTTTAATTTTGACATTTCTCATAATTCTTATCATCCACCAGAGCATCCTAATCTCACTAACATGGAGACTTTGTTCATGTTTTTTTCTTTAATGCCCAACACTTAGCTCCATACAGGGTCGTTCGCCTAACAATTGTTCTATAAATTTTCCTTTTAATTTATTAGTTATCCTCTGATCGCATAACACCTCACTCGCTTGTCTCCATTTCATCCAACAAGTTGATCTTTTACTGGTAACATCCTCATCAATATCCCCATTACTTTGTAACATTGAACCTAGATAACGAAATTTATTAGTTTGGTTTATCACTTTTTCTTCAATCTTTAACATTATGTTACTTGTCGCCTCATTACTAAATTTACATTCCATAAATTCCGTTTTATTTCTACTGATTCATTGATCTTCGGATTCTTATTCTTTTCTCCAAGTATATACTCTCATCACTAAGCTTTCCTTTGAAGTTTCTACTATAATTATATCATCCGCAAACAACATACAACATGGGATATCTTCTTCTATGTCCTCAATAATCTCATCCAAGACTGCGAAAAATAAATAAGGACTTAAGTTTGATCCTTGATGTAAACCCACTTTAATCGTGAAGTCATTAGTGTCTCCAAATATAGTCCTTACTCTAGTCTTTGAGTTATCATATATATATATATCTTCAATAAATTTAATATAACTCATAGGGATTCTTTTCCTCCTTAAATCCCAACAAATTATATCCCTGGGTACCTTATCATAAGTCGTTTCTAGATCTATAAAGACAATATATACATTTTTATTCTTATTTCTACATTTCTATATTAAATGTCTTAATAAGTAAATAGCTTCCGTGGTTGATATCCCTAGCATAAATCCAAATTGATTGTCTGAAATTGTTGAATCATTTCTTAATCTTTATTCTATAACTTTTTCCCATAATTTCAAAGTGTGACTCATCAGTTTGATTCATCTATAATTACCACATTTTTGTATATCCACTTTATTTTTATATAACGGTATTATGGTGCTTTTCCACCACTCATCTGACATGTTTCCTTCTCTTATTTTTTTATTAAATAAGCCTACTAACCATTCTACCCCTAGACTTCCAAGGGTTATCCAAACCTCTATGGGTATTTTATCCGAGCCAATCGCTTTATTCTTTCCCATTTTTCTTATTAACATATCCACTTCTTTTTCAGTAATGAGACATACCATTCCTATATTCTGTTCAATGTTCTCAACATCTTTTTTCAGACATTCTTCATTCAATAATCCCTTAAAATACTCTTCCCAATTATATAGAATTTCTTTATCGTTAATTTATATATTTTGATTTATATCTTTAATACACTTAACTGGACCCATATCCCTTGTCAATCTATCTCTATTCTTTGCCAATTTATATATTTCCTTTTCACCTTCCTTGGTGCATAATTTATTATCAATATTATCTAGTGCGTTTTGTTGCGCATTTCTAATAATATTTTTTACTTCATTTTTAAACTTCTTATGCTTTTCTAAATCTTTTTTATTTTTACTCTTTTGCCATTCTTTAAAACTTACTCGTTTCTTTTGTGTTATCTTTTGTTCTTCCTCATTCCACCACCAAGTCTATTTTTTATGAATATTTTTCCTTTAGTCTCACCTAAAACTTTCTTACCTATTTCCTCAATATCATTCTTTGTTTTTAATCAAATATTGTTAACATTGTCGTTCCAATTTCACTTCACGCTTAACAGGCACTTCTGTCTAAATTCAATCTCTTTGCATCCTTTTAAATCCATCCATTTTATATTTTGATAACCTATTTTCTCTTTTCGATACTTAAATTCTTTAATCGCTAAATCTATTACTAATAGAGGATGTTGATATGTTAAGATTTCACCTGGTATAACTTTGCAGTCTTTGCATGTGTACAAATCTCTTATTCTAAGTAAGCAATAGTCTATTTAAGTTTTATTTTCTCCACTCTCCAAAGTTATTAATGTTTTTCTTTTTTTTTTAAATGTGTTTGTTAACGCTAGATCATATGCCTTCACAAATTCTAAAATGCTTTCTCATCCTTCATTTCTCTTACCAAAATCACAACCTCCGTGTATCCTTGGATCGACATCTCGTTCTACTCCTACATGTCCATTAAAGTCGCCTCCCAAAAATTTATTTTCATGCGTAGGAATTTGCTGTAACTTCATCAAATAATTCCCAAAATGATTTCATTACATTTTCATCTAACGCTCCTTGGGGTGCATAAGCACTTATAATATTCAATATTGTTTTATCTAAGATGATCTTAATCCTTATTTATCTCTCTCCCTATATTTTAACATCCACGACTTTATATTTCATATAGTTATCGACAACAATACCCACCCAATTTCTACGATTATTTGTCCTTCCGAATAAAATAATTTATAACCATCTCCTATCTCTCTAGCCTTTTCACCCTTCCATATAGTTCTTGGAGGCATGCTATGTTGAGTTTCCTCCATTTTAAGGTATACATAAGTTCTTTACACTTTCCAGTTAGTGTTCCTACGTTCCACGTACCAAATCTGATGTTAAGTCTGTTATATAAATTGGCAAAGAATAGAGATAGATTGATAAGGGATATGGGTCCAGTTAAGTCTATTAAAGATAAAAATCAAAATATATTAATTAATGATAAAGAAATTCTTGATATATGGGAAGAGTAACTAGAATAAGGAGTGAGAACATAGGTGAATTTAAGGATACAAAGGTAGTTGAATATTGTGTAGAAAATGGATATAAACATGAATTTAGTGCACCCATGACTCCTCAAAAAATGGCATACTTAAACTAAAGAATAGGACTTCAACAAGAAATGGCTAAAGTCTTAATCCACGCTAAGAATTTACCTAAATGCTTTTGGGTTGAAGCTACACAAACTTCCTATCACATAGTAAATAGGGTATATTTAAGAAAGAATTCCAAGAAGACATCCTATGACCTGTGGTTAAATAAACAACCTAACTTGAAATATCTTAGAGTGTTTGGAAGTGTGAGTTATGTTTGTAAAGACAGAGAAAGCTTAGGGAAATTTGAAGATAGGGGTGATAGATCAATATTTGTAGGGTATTCACAAAATAATAGATCCTATAGGATATACAATATTATGACTAAGTCTATCATTGAGTTTATCAATGTTGTTGTGAGTGGAAGTGTATCCCTTGCAGTTGAAATTGAGAATAAGCTAGTTTTTGAATAAAGTGAAGAGGAAAAATAAAAGCTTTTACACAAATATCCTCCCGTTTACACTCATTCTAAGTCTCTTCCTTTTGATGATCCTTATGTCCCCAACTGGGTTAAAGCCATTCATCCTTCTGAAAATGTTTTAGGAAACATTAGAGATCCTGTTAGGATTGGGTCCCAAACCATTATTGTTATGACTACTTCATATGTGTCCCTAATAGAACCTAAGTGTGTCAAAGAAGCCTTAAGTGGAGAATCTTGGTTACTAGCAGTAAAGAATGAGATAAACCAGTTTAAGATTCATGATGTTTGGTTTTTAGTTCCTAGACCCTCTCACACAAATGTTATTGGAACTAAATGTATTTTTAAAAACAAATGTGATGAGAGTGTAGTTATTCTAAGAAATAAGGCCAAAATCGTTGCTCAAGGTTATACTCAAATTGATAAAATTAATGTAGATGGTACCTTTCCACTTGTTTCTATGTTCGAGTCTCTTAGAGTTTTGCTATTTGTATCTTGTCATTTAAAATTTAAGTTGTATTAGATGGATGTAAAATCATCCTTTTTAATGGAATTTTAAGTAAAGAAGTTTATATTGAACAACTTGAGGGTTTCATTGATCCTTTTCTTCCCAAACATGTTTTAAAACTGAAGAAAGCTTTGTATGGTTTAAAACAAGCTCGAAGAGCTTGATATGAAAGGTTAGCAAGTTATCTAACACAAAATAATTTTGTAAGGGGAGGCATAGACTTGAACATGTTTATTAAGAGAAATAAAAGTTCTCTTTTAATAGCTCAAGTATAAGTTGATGATATTTGTTTTGGTTCAACATCGCCTTCTTAGGCGAAAGATTTTACAAAAAGTATGAAGGTTGAGCTTGAAATGTCAATGATGGGAGAACTTCATTTTTTCTTGGACTTCAAGTTGCATAGAAAAGTGATTATATCTTCATTTCCCACCCCAAGTATTATTCTGAACTTATGAAGAAATTTGTACTAAGCTATTCCAAAGGTGTTTGGACACCAATGAGTACTAGTGTTAAGATGTCAAAAGACTTAGGTGGAAAACATGTAGATGTCACCTTGTATGGGTCTATGATAGGAAGCCTTCTTTACCTAACTGCCTCTAGACCAAACATTATGTACAGTGTATGTGCTTGTGCTAGATATCAATGTGAGCCTAAAGATTTAGATTTAAATTTTGTCAAGAGGATAATCATGTATATTAATGGTACAATTGAGTATGGTCAAGAGGATAATCATGTATATTAGTGGTACAGTTGAGTATGGTCTAGTTTATACATTTGATACTAGTTCTAAGATCATAAGGTACACTGATGTTGATTAGGCGGGAAGTGATGATGATAGCAAGAGCACATCTAGTGGATGTTTTTACTTATGAAGAAATTTAGTGTCTTGGTCTCCTAAGAAACAAAACCGTATTTCTTTATCTTCAGCTGAGGCTGAGTACATTATTGCAGGAAGTTGTTGCACTCAATCAATCTAGATGAAACAAATGCTCTAGGATTATGATATTAATGAATTATCTACTTTAATTCTTTGTGATAATCAAAGTGCAATTTAACTTTCTAAGAATTTTGTGTTTCAATCAAGAACTAAGAATATTAAAATGAGAGAACAATTAATTAGATACATTATTGTTAAGAAGGAAATCACCATTGAATACTTAATCACTAAAGACCAATTATCTTATTTGTTAACAAAACCTTTAAACAATACTAGGTTTGAACTACTTAGGAGGTCTTTAGGAGTCTATTCCATTCCCAATTAAGCTTGTCTGAATTGTTGGTACCTACATGCATTTACTTATATATATTTAGAATTGATTGTACTAACTTTGTTTTGCAGAAAGATATGGAGGTTGAGATTGCTTATTTCAGACCAATAGGGGGAGATTTGTTATGTCTTGCATCCTGCAGCAGCCAAAAGACTCTCTTCTCTGTTGCCACTGCCTTTTGTCTCCTATTCTGCTTTTGTCTAGGACCAATTGTACAGTCTAGTTGAGTTGAAATTATTTTTTAGGAATATTGTATGTCTTGTTGATTTGTAACTTAAGCATTTTGGGCTTTATCCCAAATGTGGTCAAAGGGGGAGATTGATAATACTTGATTATCCTAATCCCTTTTTGCCCAAATTTGGAATAAACAAGCAAGTACACTCCTTATCTAGATCAGTTATAATTACTTATCACACTGGTATAAGTGCATTGCATATTGTGTGGTCCTTTCTCATTCTTTATATATATTTTTATACATATATATTATTTCATTTTAAGTTTAAGGAGTTTCAAAATTTTATTATCATTTGCATAATTCACTTTTGAAATTTGGAACTTAATACACCCAACATGTATTTTGTTGACAATTCATTAGAGAATTGTATAAATAAGAAATTTATAACCTTTCAGTTTTTATTTTTATTCTGTTTTTTATTTTCTTTTGATTTTTTGTTTTTGTGTTTAAGTTTAATTAATCAATTTAGTTTAAAAAAAATTCACCTTTGTTTAAACAAATTAATTAAACCACAAAGAAAAGGCAGTCAGTTGTTTGTGTCCTTGGGAACTTGGATGATCATTGTTTTACACGTTTGAGACACGTGTCTCCATTTGAGTGGTAGTTGGTGAGGTTAGTTGTTGGTTTTCCACTATTTAACCTACGCAATCCCCTTATTTACGTCTTAAACTGTGTTTACTTTCTTGACCTTGGTTTATTATATGAGTAGACTGTTGTTCCCTTTTGTTGGTAGAATTTTCTACTTGCCCAACCAGCTTCTAGGCGGTTCCATGTTGTGTATTAAATAACATCTATTGGGTATTATTTTTAGTACAATTTTTTGTTAAAAAAACTAAACGTTATGCTGCCAAAATTCTCTCCCTAACTCAAACCCTAAAATGTGTTATTAATAACCATTTGAGAGATCTTCAAATACCTACACTGGTTTATATATATATGAATACTTATGGAGGTGTTGAAGATGGTTGCACTAGTTTTTCTTATGTTACTGTGATCTTAAGGGGGACTTGTGCATGGAGATTACTCTTTCCTAATTAGATATCCTTCTTGTTATAACATCTTTTCAAAACCATTTTATTACAGAACCCTAATCTCATTTTCATGCTATATATATATATATATATATATATATATATATATATATATATATATATATATATATATATATATATATCGATATATATTCTTATATTTAGTATCTTGTGAGTTTGTGTTTTGTTCACTTTGAATGTTTGATTTTATTTCAGTTTTCTATTAATATGTTCACATCAAACATTTTTTTGTGATCTTAGTTAGGTTGTTTTGAAATCTCTTTTTACTACCAACTTAGTCACTATTTATAACTTGGTTGAAACCCTTACTGATATCCAACCCAATTGTTTGACTTATGTGTTGTTTATGTTTTCAACCTTGTATGTGTGCTATTTCACCTTTGCTTGATTATTTCTTCTACAAGTGCACTGAGATATTAGTATTGTGTGTGTATGTGTATCCATCATAGTTTATTATTTTATGCTGATAAAGTGGTTACTAGTGGGGTTAATTGTTAGAGCCTGATCTACATATGGTTGAAATTGTCTTTAGTCTCTTCATTTACACTTGTTGTAACTTGTACTGTA
Organism: Sambucus nigra; assembly: GCA_949130495.1. Taxonomy (NCBI): domain Eukaryota; kingdom Viridiplantae; phylum Streptophyta; class Magnoliopsida; order Dipsacales; family Adoxaceae; genus Sambucus; species Sambucus nigra. Next base: position 790,558,363 of record OX422208.1, on the reverse strand, counting down.
ATCTTAACTCATTATAGTGGACTTGTGAGTGGGTGTGTGAGTGATCGAAAGACCCGAGATTTTCTAGGTTTCTGGTTTTTCCCTATACCCAAATGATCGTGTACTCCTCATTGCCTCATCTCGTTCTTAGTTGCTGAATGAGCTTTAAAATTTATTTTATCACTTCACACTTCTTCATATTAAAATTGTGTGTTTGTGTATTTAAAATCATTGAAATTTTGGTTGGCTAAACCCAAAGCATTAACTGAGTTTTGAACCTCATTTTGTTGGGTGAAGTTCTGTAAAAAATTGGGAGTAGGTTTTCCAAATATTTGTGCGCGTTTGTACGTGTTTTAAAATATTTAGTTATTTTTATAGATTATGTATTTTTAGGACTTTAAATAATATTGATTATGGATATAGGACAACAAACATTTCGTTTTCATTTTTAGTCCCTATTTTCAAATTAAAGGAACACGTGGCATGCTGTGATTGGTTAACGTTTTATGAAAATGGGTCCGCGCCAGCGGCTTCATTAAAAAATAGGGACTAAAACAATAAATAAAATGTTTGTTGTCCTATTTCCAAAATACATATTACAATAGGTTCTAAATTTACAAAGCCTATTTTTAAGGACAATTTTGTCCATAGCTTAGGCTATGATAGAGTTTGGCATATCCCATTACTCATTGTCATGAGCCGTTATGAAGATCTAAATCCGCATCTTCTCCAATTTTAAGGAGCTCCGTGTTATGAAGGTATAACGTTTCTAAGGGACTTTATTTATTCCTTGAATTTACGTTGGGATTTATATTTTTTATTAAAACAAACACGAACTATTTTAATTTTATTTTATTTAAATCAAGGCTGGATTTTTTAAAATAAAAAAAATATCTCGCACAATCTCATTCTTGTTGGAATGCTAGGGACCCCCAATTGTAAAAACTTTCACTTTAATTTCCTATAAGTGCGGAATAAAGATGGTTACTAACAAAATTTAATTTTTTAAAATTTATTTAATTTTCTGTTCTTCAAAAGATGGAAAATTATAGTGAACAGAAATTTGAATTTCCTTAAACAAATTAAAATTAAACACTACAAAGTGAATTAAAGTAAACACACACACACTTTAAATTCACTCAAACTAAATTAATTTAATTATCAAGTTTAAACAATTTAGGCAAGAATATTATCTAATTCATTTAGTGCCAACTTGAATTAAATTAACTTAAAATAAACTTACCCAAATAATTAAACATGCACCATTTTAAGCAAGATTGCGAATTAAACCCAATTTTTATCTTTTTACCCTAAGCATGTGTTCTAGGTGATTTTTGCAAAAGATAAAATAAATTCACAATCCCATAATGCGTCGATATACGAGGAAAAGCCCAAATCGGGAAAAAACCTCGGATGGCCCTGGCCTAACAAATTCACTAAGTATGGTATGAATTTTACAAAGACTTGATAAGAGGACTTACATAACAGACTCGACTCCCTTCAAGCCTTGACGCGCTCCTTCGATCATTAACCTCCGCCTAGCGAATAACCGCGGACTCCTCCGATGGGGCTCTTGGACACCGTCACCCTCACACGAAACCTTTCTTCGAAAGAGAACACCGTAGCGTAAATAAATGTGTCTCCTTTTGTTGAGGTAGAGAAGCAGGACCCAAGCTCTTTTCTTCTTGGGTAGAAAAGTGAACCCGGTGCCAAAACACTCCAAGCAAATATATAGAAGTAGAAACTTAGATAAACTAAACTTTGGGTGTAAGTGTTTTTGTAGAAAATTAGATCATGGTTATAAAAACAGTAAACAAATGAACTTTTGAACTAAGAAATTTTTCTCCCTAAATTTTTTTTAGAAAATATTAAAAGTCGGGTTTTCAAATTAGGTTCCCGCACTAAATAAATCTGGAAGTGAGTTAGTGGGTACAAAGGTGGGAGAGTGAGGTAAAAACTGCCAAAAAATTTCCCGCCAGAAATCTCGTTCGAACGAGATTTTCATTCGAACGACATTTCGTTTGAACGACTATTCTAACGAAAAGTCAGTTGCCAGAATGGGAAAACTTGTTGGCAAACTCGTTTGAACGAAATTCTTGTTCGAACGACATTCTCGTTCGAACGACAATTTCGAACGAAATGACAAAATTTGCATTTTTCGATTTAAGCCCAAAAACTTTATTTTAAAAAAACATTACACCCATTAAAAAATTATTCCAAGTATCCTACAAATATATAAAAGCATTCATACCTTTGGAGACTTGAAATATGATGTTCATGGCGTGAAACGTGGCACTGAAACTCGGCAATGATGTTCTCTTGATAAGTAGGTCGCAACGTCTTCAACTCATACTTGTCATAGGATTGAAGGATACACAAGAACACTATCCTATGACTCAAATATTTTTTTGTCTAGAATTGAACCAAAACTACAAAGGATTCAATTTGAAATTTGTGTCCTTACAAATCTCCCCCTTGGGCTATTCCGGGACAAAAACCAAAACAAAATCCTAAAGGGCCGTCAAGCTCTACTAGACTCAAAAACTTTACACCCAAAAATAAAAATAAGAAGCTTGACTCAAAGACCACTTAGCATAAATAGCTTTGCCAATGAAAGTGGACACTTTAGAAAATATTCCTGCACACTTAAGCAAGCATTAAACGCATAGGGAATATCAAAGAATTAAATGCAATGAAATTATATACTCCCCCTAAATTAAGTCTCCCCTTTTTATCTAATAATGACATACTTAGAAAGACGTCTCCCCCTAAGATAAATCTCCCAAACGAAGATATGATAATAATAGGAATATCTACCATTTCTCCCCCTTTTTGTTCGGGAATAGACAAAGGATAAAAGAACTAATAAATTACTCATTTCTCCCCAATTTAACTAAATATGATTTCTCTCCCTAAAAACTACATAAACGATAAAAAAATATGGGAAGACGAGTAAACATGATGATGCTTAAATAGATAGGATCATTAACGTATAAGGGCAACAATAAGTAACTAATCCATGCAAAAATTAATAGATACGAACTATGATGCGATAAAAAGATATCAATTTGAAAAATATGAACTAAGCATGAGATATCAAACCAACATTTGCAACAAGTTAGATACCAATTAGGAATTAAAATCTTAAATGGACTAGCTAGAATGGCAAAAACTCGAAAACAAACAAAATATCAAATATATGTATACATAATAGATACCAAATAGACACAAGTTAGAATATATAGATATAAACACAAAAATGACACAAAATAAAATAATATAGGTTTTTACACTCTTATGGCATAATTGTGTCACGTGGAAACGGAAGTGAAGGGGCGTTAACTAGATACCAAGGAATTAAAACCCCACCACTTAAATATGTTCACGGAGTTCTCATTTGATTGCAAAAAATTTTCAACTAAACGTTTGCCTTATGTGACAATATAAATTGAAATCTATGAACAAACAAACACAATGCATACAACCCTAGTATATTGATGATTCTACAAACCAATAGAGTCATGACAATGAAAGTGTAACTAGGATAAACGGACATTGTGCAAACCGTTGATATTCCATCCAAACTCCCGCAAAATAAGCATATTAGTTCTTTTGAATGAATATATCAAACTAAACTAAATAGGGATTAGAAAATATTTTTCTTTTAGGCCTTTGGACCACGTATTTCTTTTTAGGTCCATTCCAAACGGTGTCTTACTAGCAAAGGAAAATATTTCCTTTCGGAGCCCATCCCCGTGCACACACACACACACACACACACACACACACACACACACACACACACACATATATATATATATATATATATATAATTTTTTATATCACACAAATCTCACGTGCAATGGATTTTAACATGCACTAGTCCTCCTAGGTCACATAATATATGTAAATGACTAGATTGGTAGGAGAACACCACACAAAGCTCAAATATAGCATGTGAAGTTATGGTTTCAAAAGAGCTCGTGCATGTGTGTGAAAAAGGCATATAAAAGTGAATCCATTAAGCAAGTCAAACTTAAACTACTCCATGTAATCATGATAAAGAACATTTTAAGGATTAAAATTCTAACCAAAAGTTCTAGCCACATGGTAGCGATATGAAAGATTCAAACACATACATATGCCACAAAAGGTGTTTCAAACCAAAATACACACAAAAAAATCTTTTTGAGTTTTTGAATTTTTTTTAACCAAACACAAAAATATTTACTCAAAAAACAAACAATAATCATTTGTATTTTTCATTAAGCCTAAATTACTAAAAAGTTAAAACACAAATGATAAATAAAAATCTTTTTGTATTTTTCATTTAATGCAAACTAAAATGAAACAAATATAATACAAAAGATACACATAAATCATAATTCTAGTATGAGATATGTGATAAAGCAATGACTAGAAAATGATAAACAAGCATGCAATTAGTATGATAATATAGCATGAAGTACAAAAGCTAAAGTATGCAAACAACTAACACATTCAACGTTTGAATTTAGCAAGGGAGGTATCGTGTGAAAGTAAACGAGAATCAAAATTCTTGTTTTTAAAGCTACCAAGTCGGATCTCCTCCTAACCCATACTAATGAAGAATGGCTATCTTAAAATTTAGGAATCTTGACTACCTCAGTTTCCTTACCTTTGGATTTCCGAGAAATTCTTTTAACATTAAAACAAAATTTCATAAGATGACCTTTTCGACCACAATGTGAACAAGTAAAGACATGTAGAAAATTGGTACCTAAGGATTGGCCTCTAGAAGTTTTCCTAGATGATTCTCTCAAAACATTGGTTTTGGATCTATAAGTTGATTCATTACAAGTATCGAAGCCTAAACCACACGCGTCATTTTTAATTTGGACCGTTCCTAATATTTTATCTAATTTCTCCAAACGACACTCCAAATCAAATTTGATTTTCTAAATCTAAAATCTGAGACTCTAATAAAACATTACGCTCTTCAAACGTGAGAAGCTCCTTTTTCAAGGATTCCATTAAGCCCTTAAGGATATCTCTCTCGCCTTCTACATACTCAAGCTTCTCTTGAAGAGCTCTCTCTCGTGTCCTAAGGTCATCAACTAATACGCTCTCATCGACAACCTTGGCACTCTCCTTTAAACTTGTTTCTAACTTCAAATTTTCCCTTTTTCATTTTATAGATTCGACATATAATTCTTGAAATAAAAATTGAAGGTCACTCACATCAACCTCATTTTCACTTTCATTATTTCTATCTTCTCCACTCTCACTACCAACGTCTTTTAGAGCTTCACAAATAAAGGCCTCGGAAGGGTCATGATTTGAGATGTCATCGTTGGACAATTTCTCTCCATCACTAACATGACAAGCCATAAACGCGGTAAAGTTGCGCTCAATGGGGGAATCGGGTCCCTCTTCCTTTTAACTATCATCACTAAGGGTGGCATTATAGGAAATTAGTTGTTTGCCTTCTCTCCTTGGTTTAGTGGGCACTCTCTCACCCTATGTCCATACCCCTCACAACCATAGCACCTATTTGACTCGTCCCTCTTTAAATTTTCATTAAAAGTTTTAGGGATCTTTTCGACTTTGTTATGCTTAGAATTTTCAAATTTCTTAAAATCATTTTTAATTTTTTTTTGTTAAATTTAAGAAATTTACAAAACTTCCTAGAAAACATAGCCATATCTTCTGAGTCACTATCACTCTCGTCATCCACAACTTATTTTTCCTCCTTACGGGCTTTCAAAGCGATGCCCTTCTTTATTTTCTTTTCGGTTTTGGAGGGAAACATATCTAGTTCGTAGGTTTGCAAATCATCCTAGTTCCTCAAGTTTGGTAGAGTGTAAGGTGGGTAAATAATTTAACATGGTCACCTTAGGGATAAATCTATCGAGTAAGGACCTGCGGATTTTCTTTACAACTCGATCGTCAGGTCTTTTCTCTCATAAATTAAATGAAGAATTTACTATATCGGAGAGTCTAGCATAAAACTCCTAGAATGTTTCTTTTTCATCCATTTTGATGGTTTCAAATTGAGTGGTGAGGTTTTGGAGTTTAGAGGCTTTTATGACACTTGTTCCCTCATGAGTGAGTTGTAGGATATCCCAATCTCCCTTAGTGGTTTCACACAAAATGATATGTTAGAATTCATCCGGTGTGACCGCGCTAAACTAGGCATTTAAACCTCGAGAATTGAAATTAGCGAATTTAAGTTTGTTCTCACTTCAACACTCAACGGGTTTAGGGACACGCTCATTCTCTATTAAACTAGTAGGTGGGGCCCACCCATTAACTACGGATAACCAAGCCCTCTCGTCTATAGCCCTAAGTGCCGAATGCATACGTGCTTTCCAATATGCGTAATTAGAACCATCGAAAATAGGAAATTTTGAAAAGGGAGAAAATTCCATTTTTAATCAAAAATATTAAAAAAGACCTTAACGCAATAAATTAGCGCTCCAGCTCTGATACCACTTATTGGAATGCTAGGGACCATCGATTTTAAAAACTTTCACTTTAATTTCCTATAAGTGCGGAATAAATATGGTTACTAACAGAATTTAATTTTCCAAAATTTATTTAATTTTCTTTTCTTTAAAAGATGGAAAATTATAGTGAACACAAATTTTAATTTCTTAAAACAAATTAAAATTAAACACTACAAAGTGAATTAAAGTAAACACACACACACACACACTTTAAATTCACTCAAACCAAATTAATTTAATTATCAAGTTTAAACAATTTAGGCAAGAATATTATCCAATTCATTTAGTAGAGGGAATTAAGGACAACTAACATCTTGTGAAACCATCCTCTGCCACTTATGTCAATGTATGGCAACTCTGATTAGATGGCATGGAACATGACCTCCTTATTAGTTGAGCCGATCTTGGTTAGAAAATATATCTTCCATAGGTATTTTATATATCTATATGTAATAACCCATATATGAACTATAGATCCTTCAAAGAACCAATTTACAACCAAGACCCTAATAGTTTACAAAATTACCAAAATGCCCCTATGAATAAAAAACTTTATCTATTTGATTATTAAACTTTATATCAATCCAAACTAGCCTTTAAAAACTTATTATACTTAAATTATATTGTAAGAAATATCTAAACCAATTCCCTAAGTTTGATAAATTACATAAATACCCCCTAAACTTTAAAGAAACAGGATAAAAGTTCCTAAACCTTATCCAAGTGAACTTCAAGGACCACATTCGAACCAAACTTGTTTGCACTTAACCCCTAAACTTTTTGCCAAAATAAGCACTCGTGTAAGATGTTGTACCATGTGTATTACATGTGATACCCATATTGTATCCTTGAAAAATTCATCCAAAACAAGGTAAAATCTACCTCTTTCAACCACCAATCAAATCACACTTACACCCCTATAAAAGGCCCCCATTGCTAGTGTTAAAACGTACACCAACACCTAGTAAATTCAAAGACAAAGTTCAGAGCATTTGGTATTTTTTTCATTTTATGCATGGGTTCTTGTTCTTTTAATTTGAATGCGTTTGTACAATATAGTATTGTAGAAATATGCTTTTACATGTCAATGTTAACATATGAATATTACTAAAAAGGCTTAAATATAAAAAAAAACTCCATTAAAGCTTGAGCTTGAATGGTGGAATCTATACTATTGTCTTTGAACCAACTTTAAAATGAGGTAACTCAAACTCTGGGTCTAAGAAACCTAAGTGTATAGTTCAATTAAAATGTGGATGATTGTTGATGCCCCAAATCGAAGTTCAATCCACCTCCTCTACTGAAGGTTTAGATGTTGTTGAGTAAAAATGTACCTAAGGCTCTTGTGATCTGTGAACACCTTAAATTTTTCACCATACACATAGTACGTCTAGATTTTTAGTGAAAATACCATCGTATCTAGATTTAAGTCATGGGTGGGGTAGTTCCTCTCATGGATCTTTAACTAAATGGATGCATAAGTGAGAACCTGACCCTACAACATCAGTACCGAGCTGAGATTGTATCTGGAATCATCACAATACACCATAAAACCCTTGCCTTGCTCTGGAATGATAAGAACGAACACCAAAGTAAATATCACCTTCAACTCCTAAAAACTTGATTCATAGTCCTTCATTTACTTAAAGAAAGCATCCTTCCATGTCAACTGAGTAAGAGTCAAAGAAGTCCTTAAAAAGCCATGAACAAACCTCATGTAGTAAGCTAACAATCCCAAGAAACTACGCACCTCTGTAACTATCTTTGGTCTATCTCAACTAAGAATGAACTCAAACTTAGATGGATCGATAGAAGTGCCTTCACCAAAACCTACATGGACAATGAACTTGACCTCGTTCATACATAATTTACATTTGTTGAACTTGGCATATATTTAGTTCTCAATGAGCACTTACAATGTCGTGCTACTCCTCATGGTCCACATCCGAGGCTGAGTCGATTAAAATATCATCAAAAAACACTACTCAAGTTAGTCTAGATATGAGTGATAGATAAAGTTTATGATGTCCATAAATGATGATGGGGAATTCATTAGATAAATGGGCATCACTAGGAACTCATATTTTACATACCGAGTCCAGAATGCAGTCTTAGGAATGTATTCCTCCTTGACTCGCAACTGGTGGTACCCGGATCGGAGGTTAATCCTAAAAAACCTTCTTGAACCATGAAACTGGTCAAACATATCATCTACACAGGGCATTGCGTCCTTGTTCTTAATAGTCACCATGTTCAACTATCCATAGTCAATGCAAAGTTGAAAGGAGTTATCCTTTTTTTAGTAAAGAGAACTAGGGCTCACCATGGAAACACACTGAGGGAAGGAATCATTTGCTCGTCAACTCCTCTAGGTGTACCCTTTAACTCTTGCAGTTCCATAGAAGTCATTCTGTGAGGTGGTATGGAGATAGATGAAACTCCCTGATGCACCTAAATAGAAAAATTCACCTCTTGGTGTGGGGGGAATAAGAACAATCGTCGAGAAAAATATTAAGAAACTTCTGAACCACTGGGTAATATACAATATATGGTTTGGATCTTGTTCTACTTAACCACTTGAAGTAGTGATTTTTCTCATGAAAGGTGAAAAACTTGCATGGATAACTAATATCCTGCTCGTTGATGAAATAATGGGGAGATCCAAATAGAAGAGACACTGAGACATGGTGCTAATGGAATTCGATAATAGGGTTAAAACAAAACAGCTAATCCATACGAAGGATCAGCTCAAACCCATGCATGTTTATAAGAATTAATTCATACTCTAGAACATAGTCTCCTTCCATAACCACACAACTCCTTCAAACCATATCAAGAACTATACCGACGCCGATTAGAAGGCCTACGAAGATAGTAGGATGAAATTGATCTACTTTGAAACCCAAACTGAAGGATAAGCAACTTGAGATAAATGATTGTGATATGCCAAAATAAAATAATGCTTTTACCTAAGTGTTGAGCGATAAATCATACCTTCCATAACTGATGGATTATTGGAAGAAGTTATAAACTGGGATAAAGTGTAAGCGCATCCTAGATTAAACCAACTAATTTTATCATTGGGAATTTGATCCATCTCGCAACTAACCTAACCATGTTTGGGACATAACCCATCCCCATTGTGCCTAACTGTCTAGTAGTGACCTAGTGTAAACTGATGAGTGGGACCCATGTAACTGAAATTCCTATTAGGTACAAAGTTGACGTTATGTTGACTATCCTCATAGTTCCCAAAAGACCTTTGGGGAAGTTTCTCCCTAATGATCTAGGGACGCACACATAAAATAGGTTCTCTTTGAAGGGGATATGGGGTTTTAGTTACTAGTACACTGAGAAGATGAACTAATACACATGGAGGCCTTTAGATTCACTAATAAGCCACTACCGTTGTGTAAGGACAGTGTCCATCACATTTAATTATGTCGTATACCGCTACAAGTTGTCAAAGAATCGAGGATGCTATCACCTACAAACTTCGGATCTGAATTACAAGTGCACTTCAACATTCAAGCTCCAACGAGATATTTTTGGTAAAAATTTGTTTAAGTTCCACTTGCATTTTATATTTAAAGTGTTGGGATTTTTTTTTTTAAAAAAAGGGTTAGAACTTTTATTTATAAAATCTCTTTTGAATAAAAGAAATTTTTTTAAATAAAAAAAATCAATTGGCATTTAAATTTTTTTTCTAAAAGAAGTTTTTTTTTAAAAAAACATTTTAAGGCCAACTCGTTTTTTTTAGTTGATTGTTTCAACTCGTTTTTTTTAGTTGATGGTTTCGACTTGTTTTTTTTTCAGTTGATGGTTTCGGTCAAAAAAATTTAAAAGGATCAAAAGGAAGTTTTTCTAGCAAGGCTTCCTTCTTGATATTTTATAGCCACCGATTTTTTGGTTACTTCCAATCATTGGGATAATGATTGGGGTATTGGTCTTTAATGCTTTTGTTCAAGGGGAAGTTACGTACAGTTTTTTTTCAAACAAAGGCTTATATGCCTTGCATGCAACTTGGTAAAGATATTTATGTGGGGCGCCATTTTTTATAAAGCCAATGATTGGCATGCCAATCATTTGGAATTTGGAAATTAAAAGCTTCTTGAAATTTCAAAGTTGCGTACATGATGGTGAACGCTCTCTACTGTTTGAACGCTCTCTACTGTCTGAACGCTCTCTTTCACCACCATGCTGGGTGCACATGCAAACTATTTGGAACCTTCCTTACCGGAGGGGGACAGAAGTGGGAGAGCCCCTCCACCTCTGATTATCAGTAACTCAAAGGAGGAAGAAGATCTACTAAGAAGTACAAAAAAACAAAAAGACAGCCATGAAACCCTAGTGGACATGGAACTGGAAAACTATGATAATACCAACACTAAAAAGGTTGACAGTCCAAGTATGGCTGAGATTAATGTAAACATGATGCTGGATGATAGCCCAAACATGACAACTCAAGCAACTACGATCCAAGGCTGTGAGGTTGCTGAACAACCTAAAAAGACAATATCATATAAGGAAGTGGTGAGTAAGAAACAAAATTCAGACATATTTTTTTACGGTGAAAATTGCTCGTGGTCTGACTACGAAATGGAGGAAGCACATGAAGATACCTCTAGCCCCATGGACCTCAATTCCAAACCGGCGGAAGATGAGGAGGATCCATTGTGTCCTGTGATCTCTATCCCACAGAAGCATGTGGAAAAACTAAGGAAAAAGTGGAATGACAGTGTAATCGTTAGCCTCCTTGGTAGAAATATTGGGTTTAAAGTGCTGAATGCCAGGGTTCCCTCACTATGGAATCTACAAGGTGACTATGAAATTGTGGACTTGGAGGAGGGACACTTCCTTTTCAAGTTTATGATGAAAGAGGATTATTATAATGTATTGACTGGTGGCCCATGGGTGATAAACAACCATTACCTAATTGTAAGGAAATGGGTACCAAACTTTAACCCTCTTGAAGAAAACCATGTCACTACAGCTCTGTGGGTTAGATTGCCCCGTCTCCCTATCGAATGGTTTGATGAAAGAGATATATATCAAATTGGTAGTAAACTGGGAAGACCAATCAAAATAGACTTCAATTCTGTTTCTTCAACCAGGGGAAAATATGCAAGAATTTGTATCGAAGTGGATCTTGCGAAACCACTAAGCCCATGTTATATTCTAGATGGCAGAAAATATAGAGTGGAATATGAATTCCTACCGTATATATGCTTTAAGTGTGGAAAAATAGGACATAAATCTGAATTTTGCCCACTACATGCAGCTAAACAGGCTCCAATGAACACAACAGAAAAACTGACGTCCGGACACTATGGAGATGCGCCGGCCAAGCCAACTGATAACGGCTATTCACTAAGAAAACTAAATGAAGAAAATCATGATAGCAACCTTGCTGACGTGGATAAAAATCAGGATCAGTTTGGCCCATGGATGTTAGTGCAACGAAATAGAAAGTATGGGAACGAGAGGAACAAAGTGAGTTCAAGTGGAACTAAGGACAATTTGGGAAGGAAAAATAACAGGTTTGCTGCTCTCAACAGCGATGGAAGTGACAAGTTACAAAACCAAAATGCCAGAACAAAGGGAAAAGAAAACACAAGTACAAAAAGCCTACAAAGGAAGGGAACGGGGGCGACATCTATTGCTAATAATAGTGCAGCATTAAATGGAACTGACGCAAGGAAAATGAATGGCGGTAAAATTGGCTTAACACGCGACCCGATATCAAAGAGGAAATTATTAACACAGAACAATGGGAATAGCAGCAACACGTCACTGGCACTGGATAGTCAAAAAGCCAATGCAAGTCTGACGGTAATTAGTGGCCCTGGGAGAATCCAGCCCATCACGTCCACTAGTCTCAACACAGGCAAATCAACGTCAGCTACAGAGATGAGTAGTCTTACAGTAAGTGTTATTCATAAATTAAGTGACAATCCGCATGTTGAAACACAGAACCTAAGTGTAAAAAATTTAAAAAGCAATACTTCAGCCAAAAAAACCACTGACGCTCAAGAGCAAAGACCTACAAACCAAACCGAAAATGATCCTGCCATTTCCTCTCGCCTTCTTAGGGGATGTGCAAATCCAGAACCTATATCTGTCAGCGGGAGAAGTTTTAACCAATCTGATAGAGAATGTAGAGGAAGCAGTCATCTGCCAAGTGAATTGGAAAATATCCAAAACCAAGGTCATAATCAACACCTTGGACCAGGAATGGGGAACTGGGAAGATATTCACAGCGATTGTAGAGGAGAAGCACAAAGAAACACAGGTGCACCAAGAAATTGTTAATTCGTGTATGTGGAAGATCAGTGATGTAGACTCACTCATTCAAAATATACCGTCAATGACTGCAATTATTTGGAATTGTCGTGGGGCTGGTAAACCCCTTTTTAAACCTACTATTATGGAACTGAAAAAGATCTACAATCCAGATATTGTAGTTATTCTTGAAACGCATATACCTATTGGGAATCTGGTTGGGTTTTTCGACAGTCTTGGTTTTACAAATAGGGAATTTTCTGAACCAGAAGGTAGGTCTGGAGGTATCTGGGTTACTTGGAACCCAAACTCTATCAACATGGAGACTCTTTCCATAACTAAACAAGCCATTCATCTGTTGGTCACCAAAAATAACTACGAGGAGTGGTTCTTTTCTGCGATCTACGCGAGCCCACTTCCACGTCTGCGCAGAAAATTGTGGGATAACCTATTTGATATTTCTGAAAATATAAATCTGCCATGGCTGGTTGCGGGTGATTTCAATGACCACGTGGATGAATCGGAAAAGAGAAGCTTTGGGAAACAAAAACTGGATAACAAAACCAATATTTTCCTGGAGAATATAATTAAATGTAATCTTACTGATCTGGGGTGCTCGGGACCTAAATTGACTTGGACCAACAACAGGAAGGGTTTAGCTAATACCCTCATCAGGCTTGACAGAGGGCTGGCCAATGCGGAGTGGAACCTCAAACATCCCGACGCGAGTGTTGAGAACATCCCCCGGACCGCATCTGATCACTGCCCTATAATTATCAGGATGGAAGGTATGTCTAAACAACTCACTATCCCAAAACCATTCAGATTTTTAGCTTGTCGGTTTGATAGGGATGACTTCAATAATATTGTCAACAGTAAGTGGGTTAATAATGCAAATCTTTCTACGAATGTTCAGATGTGCACTGAAAATATTAAAAAGTGGAATGAGAACACTTTTGGTAATATATTTAAAAATAAAAAGCGTACCCTTAGACGTCTAAGTGGCATTTATAAGGCCCAAGATAGGTGCTTCTCCCATAACCTTACCATACTTGAAAATAATTTACGTAATGAGTTTAACACCCTTCTTAGACAAGAGGAAAGCTTATGGAAATAAAAATCGAGAATTCAATGGATTAACGAAGGTGATAGAAATACTAAATTTTTTCATACATATACTATTATAAGAAGAAGGAGGAACTGTATTAAGAAATTAAATATTAATGGGGATTGGATTAATAATGATGATATCATCTCAAACCATATAAATAACTATTATAAGGAACTATTCAAAGCTGAATTTAGTTATGATATTCAAAGTCAATTGCGAAACTTGGAAATCTTGAGCTTAGTGGAGGATGACAACATATTCTTAACTACCCCAATTACATTGGGAGAGGTTAGGAAAGCTACTTTTAGTATGAAAGCTTTTAAAGCTCCTGGACCAGACGGTGTTCAACCGCTTTTTTACCCACATTTTTGGAAAACCATTGCTACAAACCTTTTCGACTTTTGCCAAAAATGTTTTAGGGAGAAGTACTTCCCTAAGGAGCTTAATAACAGCTTTATTACTCTTATCCCTAAAGTGGGTAATCCTGAAAATATATCTCAGTTTAGACCTATTACGCTTTGCAATGTTTCCTATAAAATCCTCGCTAAAATTATTGTAGGTAGACTTAGACCGATTATTTCCCGTAACATTAGCCCCCACCAAGCGAGCTTTCTCCCTGGGAGACAAACCTCTGATAATGTTAGTGTCACTCAGGAAATTATCCACACCTTAATGAATGCTAAAGGCAACTTGGGGGGTTATATTATAAAAATTGATCTGGAAAAAGCCTATGACAGAGTGGACTGGGACTTTCTTGAAGGAGTCCTAAACTGGTTTAATATTGATAAAAAATTTTGCAGCCTTATCATGAGTTGTGTCAAAAATACCACAACGTCTATTCTGTGGAATGGCACCCCTCTTCCTAGTTTCAATCCGACTAGAGGCCTCCGACAGGGAGACCCTATCTCCCCCTACCTATTCGTTATGTGCATGGAATATTTGTCTGCTATGATATTAGATAAAGTTAAATGTAATAAGTGGTTGGGTATTAGGACCTCACCCGGAGGTCCCCGCATCACTCACCTTCTGTTTGCCAACGACATCATTCTTTTCACGGAAAATAATAAACTTTCATGTGAAACGGTCATTGATACTCTCGAGGAATTTTGTCATGTTTCTGGACAAAAAATAAGTTATTCTAAATCTAAAGTTTTTGTGTCCCCCAATATCTCTAAGGGGGAGGCACTAAACATTAGTCATTTGATTGGTATGAGCCTTACTAATGATTTAGGAACTTACCTTGGTAATAGATTAATCCATGGTAGAAAAAAGGAATCCCATTTTAAAGACATCGTTAATAAGATCCAAAAAAGACTTTCGGGATGGAAATCCAAACTCCTCTCCCTAGCGGGTAGGAAAACACTCATCCAAGCTGTTACATCTACCATCCCAAATTATAACATGCAAAACATCATGCTTCCGGTCAAGACTTGTAAGGAGATTGGCAGACTTAACAAAAACTTCCTTTGGGGAACTAATGATAATGAAAAGGGTAAAGTCCACGTAGTTAACTGGAATAAAGTGTGTAGTCCCAAAAGTGATGGGGGTCTTGGCCTAAGAAAGAGTACGTTAAATAACCAAGCTAATGTCATGAAACTGGGATGGAAAATTGTGAACAACGAAAAGTCTTTATGGGCGGATGTATTAAGGAATAAATATAAAATTAACCAAAACCCTAGACTGTGGAAGAAATGTAATAAGTCATCTCATACTTGGAAAAGTATCCTTAAATGTCGTGGAACTCTTGTGAAAAATATCAAATGGAATGTCGGGAATGGCAAGAGTATTAACATTCTTAATGATTGGTGGGTGGGTAATTGTTTACTCAATACTGTGGAACAACCGGGAAATTGTATTAATGGAAATGTTGATATGCTTATTGGTGAGAACGGGAAGTGGGATGGTACTATTATTGATAGCACTTTCAATTTAAACACTAAGAACAATATTTTAAACATCCCACTCCCTCGTACTGGCCATCGTGATGATAAGCCGTCTTGGTCATTATGTAAAAAGTGAGTTTTCAGAATTGGTTCGTGCTATCACTACCTTGCTACCAAAAATTTGGAAAATCAACCCTGGGAAGTTTGGAAAAAGTTGTGGAAACTAAATGTCCCACCAAATATATGCACGTTCTTGTGGACCATACTCCATGGAAAAATACTTACAAATGCGCAACGTATGCGAAGATGCATTACGACAATTGGTGACTGTCCACGGTGTGGATTGCTGGAGGACATTGAACACTTATTTAGGGACTGCATCCACACTAGGGAGATTTGGCACATGCTTGGTTTCGATCACTCTTTTGATCTTAATCACCCAGATAATGTTAATGATTGGATTAGCCATAACATTTGGGGTGATTCAAATAACAAAAGGTACACATGCTTCATTATTACCTTATGGTATATTTGGAAATCCAGGAATAATTACATTTTTAATAATATTGATGATTCTCCACAAACAGTTGCCCGCGTGGCTATGAATTTTACAAAGAATGTTTTCGAAGCTTATAAAGTTAAGCGTCCAAAGGTTTGTGGGGAAAACCATAGTATACTAACTCCTGAACCGTATGCTATTACAGGTTGCTACATCATTCATACTGACGGTGGTTTTGATCATGGGAGTGGTATGGGCTCATTCGGTGGATTGGTTAGAAATGAGGATGGTGATTGGATACTAGGCTTTACCGGGAAACTCCAAGGCACTGCCAGCCCCCTACGGGCGGAACTAGAAGGGATCTTTCATGGATTGAATCTTGCACTCAGAAAGAAATGGAGGAATGTGTGTCTGAAGAGTGATTGTCTTGAAGCCATAAACCTCATCAAATATGAGAATACTCACAACCACAGCTTGGCTAATATCATTGAAGATTGCAAGGAGCTGGTTAAAGACTTGAAAATCAATATCGTGCACATCCCAAGAGCAAGAAATTTAATGGCGGATTTTATGGTAAAAGTTGCGAGGGATATGGATGATATATATAAAGAGTATGACCAAGCACCGGAAGAATTCCTGAGGATGATAGATGAGGAGATGAAGGAGGATGGGTTCTATTTTGTGTAGGTCGTTGGCCGTTGTTGTTGTTTTTTAATTTCCTGTTTTCACCAAAAAAAAAAAGTTGTGTACAGATTGTTATAAAGCCAAATCTGATATTTTTTTACACGCTTCTTGCCATGAATTATCCAAAATCTCACAGCTAACTTTTGGATAAATATAATCAGTTACGTACCTCCGTTTTCTTTATCAAAAACTTCTCTATAAAATAACTTGCACGTACAGTTTTTTTAACAGAGAAGAAAAATTGTTTTTTAGCACTTTTTCAAAGAAGAAAAATTATTTTGTGTTCTACAATTTTTAGTATGTCTTCTTCTCATGTTTAAGGGTTCAAAACTTTTGTCCATTTTAATTCATAATCCCAACAACTTTTTGTGAGTTATTTTGTGGAACCCAACACATATTTTTCTGAAATATTATGCTGGTGATTTTGGTACCGTCCTTGGTGCTAATTGAAGACTGCGGTCATTGAGGTTCGCTGCGTGTGGACCTTTGCTGAAGATAGAACTGCGTGTTCTTGTAGAGTAGCTGCGGTTGTTCCATTACTGACACACCGACTGACGCCTGCGGGTATTCGCGTGTCAAATTATTTCATTGTAATCTGTGTAAGTTGTAATTTACAAAATTATGGTGAAATAAATGGTTTTGATCTTCGGGGATTTTTTCCTAAAATTTTGTGTCGCGTGCTATATCTTATTTATGGTTTGACACACGCATACACGTAGTTGCATGTTTAGAGGCTGAATTAATTTCGTTTAAAAATATACTCTAATTAAATAAGTGTGCCAAATTCGATATTTGCGAATTTAATCAATTATCACACAACGTAACGTCATATTTTTCAAATTGTTATCAGAGCAGGTTGCGCTAATTTATCGCGTATTCATTTTTTTCGCAAAATTGTGTGATATTGATTTTTTTTTAAACAGTTTTGTAAAAAATCGCAATTTTTCCAATGGAACGTTCATTTAATAAGGTGCCTATTTTTTGTGGAAATAATTATGCCTATCGGAAAGCTCGCATGAAATCTAGTTTAAAAGCTATTGACGAGCGTGTTTAGTTGCTTTGTGAAAATGGGTGGACTCCTCCCACGGTCACTGTTAATAACATTACCACTTTAAAACCCGTGTCAGCCTGGACTGAAGATGATTATAAAATGTCTAATTTTAATTTTCGTGGTCTGAGTGCTATTTCTAGAGCTGTCACTCCTGATGAGTTTCGCAGAATTATGACGTGCACCACGTCTAAAGAGTCTTGGGATGTTTTGAAATTGATACATGAGGGTACGAATGCGGTTAAAGAATCAAACTTACAAAATTTGGCCACCCAATTTGAGACTATCACCATGTCTGGGACTAAATTCTTTGATGTTTTTTATGCACGTTTGTCGGACATTGTTAACACATGTTTTAATTTGGGTGAGGTAATTGATAACACGCGTGTCATTAAAAAGATTTTGAGATCTCTCCCAAAACGCTTTATTCATAAAGTCACTGTTTTGAACTCTTTGGGAAATTTAAAATCACTTAAGTTGGAAGAACTTGTAGGAGATCTTCAAACCTATGAGATTGACATGTTTCCCAAAACCATTAAGGCCAAGGATAATGGCATTGCTTTAAAGACTCATTATAAGAAAAAGAAAGAAAAAGTTTATGAGTTCGATTCCGAGGGAGACTTTGATTTTAATGATATGGCCTTGTTTGGGAAAAATTTTAAAAACTTTCTCAACATGAACAAAAATAATTCTTCCAATAAAAAGAAATTTTTTGAGAAAAATAAAAAGAAAGGAAACGCCAAAGAAAGTGGTGAGATGGAAAAAGAGAATGACTCAGATGAGGAGTGTGAGGAAGATTTTGAGAACGTGACTTGTTTTGAATGTGGAGGTAAGGGGAATAAGTCGTTTGAGGTTCCTACGTGGCTTAGAAAGAAAGGAAAGAAAGTAGCCATGCCCGCCACACTTAGTGATAGTAGTGAAGGTGAGGGTGATGACACTAGTGGTGAGAAGTTTGTAGCTTTTTCGAGTCGTGTGAGCACACCCACTTTCTCTCACGTTGATAGAGGTCATGAGAGCACCGGTGATGACTCGAGTGTTTCTAGTGGAGATGAGAGCGAGAGTGGAGATGAAAGTGAGCTCCAAAAAGCCTTTAGAGATTTGTACACCGAGACCTTAAAAACAAAGAATTATAATAGGGATTTAGGTCGTCGAGTGTTACATTTGGAGAGAGAGAAGGAGTCTTTGAAAAGGGAAAAATTTGATTTGATCGACACGATGTCTAGTCTGACGATACGTGTATCCCAATTCGAGAGTGATCTCGAACGTGCCAGGGAGGTCAATATCAATTTTGAGAACGCACCTAAAAAGGTTGAAAAGGTGGTTCTTAAGGGTAAATGTGAGAAGTTAGGAATAAGTCATGACGGTGCTTCTACTTCCCAATTAGCACCCGAGCCGGTTCCCACTTTTGTGTTAGATTCACGTGAGTCTCACCCTAACCCACCTAGGTATCCTATTCCTATTAGGAGAGTGCGTCCTAAAGTTTTTGAGAAAGGTGTTCCTAGGCCTATTTATGTTTGTTCACATTGCAAGAGAAGAGGTCACCTTACGGAATTTTGTTTTAAGTTGGGTTATGTGTCACGATTTGCTACTACACGTGTTTCTTCCACACATGCGCCCACACATGATACTTTACATGCTCCTGAAGACTACATGAGAGAGTTTGCACATCTAGGTGAGCAAGTTAAGTTTTTGGTCAAAACTTCACAAGATTTTATGGAGGTTTTTCATAAGTTGGCACCACCTTTGGAAAATCCCTCCACACCTAACGATTGAGGTTTTACTTGTTTACTAGCATAGGAGGTTTTTTCATGATGACATTATTTTCCTATTGTTAGTATGTATCATTTTTGTATGTTTTAAATTTTTAAAAAATACAAAAATATTTTATTTTGATAATTTTTTTTAAAAATCCAAAAAGAGTTTTGTATTTTGTTTGCACCATTTATGGATGTACACTTAGGATGACCGAGTTACAACATCATTCCATTATTTTTATGTGACTATTTGATAGTATTTTGAGACAATAGATCAATTCATCCATGTGCTTTACAATGTTTGGAGTCATTAAGATGTAATTAAGTGCTACTTCCTACATGTTTGACTCATGATTTTCTTTATTGCACATGTGCACGAATTTGTTTGATTATTGTGCTTGTCTTATCTCATGTTGGTTGGGTGTTTTCATTTCAATCCTGTCTTTAAAACGAACCAGGCGCGATAAAATTTGATAAGAAAATTGTGCATATAAGAACCGTTTGTGAGATTGTGTGATTTAGTTGAAAACGGGGAAGGGCTGCGAAAGGTTCTCTTGACCTTTGCGAATACGTAGCCACCGTTAAAATTGGACCTAAAAAATGGGGAAATTTTATTATTCGGGGTCCAAAGAGGTTTAAAAGAGCCCGAAAAAATTTAAAGGCAATAAAAAGAAATTCATGCCAAAAAGGGGGCAATTAGGTTTTTGCACCAATTCTCCAAAATTTGAGAATTTAGTTTATACACCTCTAAAAGAAAATATCTATGAGGGAGTTTGGATGGAGAATTTAAACGGGTTTGCACATCCTTGAAAATCTTGAAAAAGCGCTAAATAATTTTGGACATTATTGGGGTGAAAATCACTTTGACTTTGATGTGTTGATTTGCATAAGTCGATGTCATCTAAATTCAACAAGTTTTTACACCTAAGGATATTTTTATTTTCATTCGTTAGGATTACACGTATGCATCGTGAACATATGATTGGTTGAGTTGATTTACCTATCGAATGTGTTCACACCCATTCATTCCGTTTTCATGACTTGGTTGTTTGAGTTTAATTCCATGGTGTGATTTTTGTATTAAAAAAAAATCAAAAATAGTTTGTTTGCTTGATTGTCGTGACACCCCGATTTTCTTTATGAGATTTATTCTTTTCCTTGTCTATTTCAGACAAATAAAAAGGGGAAGAATGAATTATGATATTATGGGGGAGTTTTAGTATGGGGGAGATTTGATTGTTCTAACATTCATTATGTTTATATCATTCCAAACTCAATACGTCACGAGGTTTTTGTCTTATCTCATGTGTAGGTACGAAGATTTAAGATCAAATTATTGCACACCCTGATGAGAAAAGCTTGGAGTTTTAAAAAATTGATTGTTGAAGCAAAGTTTGAAAGTTTGAAGACTTGTCATTTTATCTTTCCTTGATTGTCTTGGGAGGGTAGATTTGTATAAGTCATTCTTGTGATTAATAATTCGGATTTTTTTATTTTGTACCGGCATAGACATAGGGGGAGATTTGTAAGGATATTGTCCGTCACATTTAATTATGTCGTATACCGCTAGAAGTTGTCAAAGAATCGAGGATGCTATCACCTACAAACTTCGAATCCAAATTACAAGTGCACTTCAACATTCAAGCTCCAACGAGATATTTTTGGTAAAAATTTGTTTAAGTTCCACTTGCATTTTATATTTAAAGTGATGGGATTTTTTTTTTAAAAGGGTTAGAACTTTTATTTATAAAATATCTTTTGAATAAAAGAAATTTTTTTAAATAAAAAAAAATCAGTTGGCATTTAAATTTTTTTCTAAAAGAAGTTTTTTTTTTAAAAAAACATTTTAAGGCTAACTCGTTTTTTTTAGTTGATGGTTTCGACTCGTTTTTGTTTTTCAGTTGATGGTTTCGGCCAAAAAATATAAAAGGATCAAAAGGAAGTTTTTCTAGCAAGGTTTTCTTCTTGATATTTTATAGCCACCGATTTTTCGGTTACTTCCAATCATCGGGATAATGATTGGGGTATTGGTCTTTAAAGCTTTTATTTAAGGGGAAGTTACGTACAGTTATTTTTCAAACAAAGGCTTGTATGCCTTGCATGCAACTTGGTAAAGATATTTATGTGGGGCGCCATTTTTTATAAAGCCAATGATTGGCATGCCAATCATTTGGCATTTGGAAACTAAAAGCTTCTTGAAATTTCAAAGTTGCGTACAGATTGTTATAAGCCAAATCTGATATTTTTTTACACGCTTCTTGCCATGATTTATCCAAAATCTCACAGCTAACTTTTGGATAATACAATCTGTTACGTGCCTCCGTTTTCTTTATAAAAAACTTCTCTATAAAATAACTTGCACGTACAGTTTTTTTAACAGAGAAGAAAAATTGTTTTTTTTGAGCACTTTTTGAAAGAAGAAAAATTCTTTTGTGTTCTACAATTTTTAGTATGTCTTCTTCTCATGTTTAAGGGTTCAAAACTTTTGTCCATTTTAATTCATAATCCCAACAACTTTTTGTGAATTGTTTTGTGGAACCCAACACATATTTTTCTGAAATATTATGCTGGTGATTTTGGTACCGTCCTTGGTGTTAATTGAAGACTGCGGTCATTGAGGTTCGCTGCGTGTGGACCTTTGCTGAAGATAGAACTGCGTGTTCTTATGGAGTAGCTGCGGTTGTTCCATTGCTGACGACACCGACTGATGCCTGCGAGTATTCGCGTGTCAAATTATTTCATTGTAATCCGTGTAAGTTGTAATTTACAAAATTATAGTGAAATAAATGGTTTTGCCCTTCGGGGAATTTTTCCTGAAATTCTGTGTCGCATGCTATATCTTATTTATGGTTTGACACACGCATACACGTAGTTCCATGTTTAGGGGATGAATTAATTTCATTTAAAAATAGACTCTAATTAAATAAGTGTGCCAAATTGGATATTTGCGAATTTAATCAATTATCACACAACGTAACGTCATATTTTTCACGTTGCAATTTAACTGCTTATCCCCATTACCCTGGGACCGCTAGTCTCCTAATTCTTCTCTCGGATGGTCCTGTGATCCTCCACCCCAAGCTCCTGCTTGATGGACTTGTTTATCGAAGTCCTGCAGATGGAAGATCAAAACCTTCCATAATCCTATGATGATGAGGTTCAGAACTATACAAATAATCTTGACTTCTCGGCTTCGTCCCTCTAGACGGCGTCCACATACTTAGACAAACTCTTGAACTTCATATGATACTCATTCACATATATTTTCCCCTGAATCATCTAAAGGAACTCGTTCTTCTTGGCATATTTAAATGCGTGAGGAAAATACCTATCTAGGAAGGCAACCCTGAATCTATCTTGATCCACTGTCCTTGACACACTGATTGAGAAAGTGCTTCACTTGCTCAGTGAGCTGGAAAGTACAAATCTTGACTTTGTGCCCAACTAGCATGTCAAGAATATCCATCACGCGAGGGGCCTCGCCAAGACACTCCTCTATAGCATCGGGCTTAGTACCTCCATTAGAGGTTAGTGTGTTTAGCCTCTTGAACTCCTTTAGAACAGAGGTTGAGGTGGTGCTCTCGATCTTTCCTCTACGGTTCTCTCTCTGCTACTGGGAGAGAAACTATACGAGCTAATGCATGGCCTATTTCATGCATCGAAGCTCACTGATTCCACCCCATGCATACCTCCATGATGTGTAGTCATTCTAATCTATCATCATCCTTGCCGTAATCACATCACATGGGGTCAGCCACATGTATTTTCCATTTCAATTCGGATCTATTATAGGCAATACTATCATTCAGATTTAATTCCTTAAGATCTCTCCTAATAATTTCTTCCCAAGATAGCTTAGGACGAACCATTTGTCTTTTACCCTCTATTTCTAATAATATTCTTCTAATTATAGGGGGAATGTACTAGAAATAACACTCTATCACAGACGAGGATCCTAATTTGCAAATACCATTTGTAAAACCTTGACCTATATTTAGGTCACTATTGGGTCAACCTGCTTCAAAGTCAAGGTGTTAAAGGGGGAGGGGGCAGAATAATTAAATAATTTATGAAAAACCATCAATTTATACCATTTTTATTGAAAAGGACGTGAATATAGTCAACTTTTACCTTAAGAAAATGGCGACCATTTGTAAGTAATTAAGTTTGATTAGAAAGTTTATGTATGAAGTCTTTGGAATAACCAAGTAAAATATAGGTGGATGAAATCCACAAAATCCCTTTATTATTACATAAGGTGACCAAAGGTCCAGATAAAACATTGATCAAACTACCAAAATTTGAATGATTAAAAATATGATGTTTGCTAACCTCAGCGTACCATCGGAGAGACTTTAGCCACATCTTAACCCATGGTTGAAGAATGAGGCGATCAATAAAGTCCTCCCCCTGAACTGGATAAAATGTCCGAAGACCTTCTCTTTCCTTTTCATTACAAACAAAGCGAAGGCGAGAGAAGCAAGCTACCTTTCTTTGATCTACCTTCCCGGGCAGGGAAGAGAACGAAAATGGACCGCGGATGGTGGTCGTGGTAGGTTCGAGGATCTTTCGCGGCGGAGCGAACTCTTCTATCGTGTTGCATTTCCTCTGGCGGCCTAGCTGCACCCCCTCGATCCATCGTACTGGGGTTGCGGTTCTCTTAATTGCTAACAAGACCCGCTCAGAATAGGGGAGAGTACAAGAAGGCGGACATTGACAGAGGTATAAGGCCGGGCTGCGTGAAACACTTCGCCAGACCGAGCAAGGCTGGACCGGTACTGCCCAACTGTCGCGGAAAGGGGGGAGTGGTGAGCCCCTTTCCGCATGCCAAAAACTGTGACGACGGCTCCATACGGGTAGAACGAAATAGGGGTAACAGTGTTGTATTTGTTTTTGAGGTTTCTAAATGGTAGTCAGCGAACCACACCTGAGGATAACCAGTCAATGCCGGCATCGTGTCATATGGAAGATACCCCATATGCATCACTTGTCAAGATCGGATTGAAGTTCCCGAATAGATTTGAGCGATTTCGAACATCACTTACGCAATGGAAGTTGGACTCAAATCACAACTGAAATCGGAGATAAGTCAGTTGGCCCTTTTTCGTGCTATTTCTGTTTTTTTCTCCGATCGGAGAATCTCTTTCCTATTTTTGTGATTAACAGATTGGGACCATATGGGCCAAATCCACAAACAATGGCTTGAAGTCTCTGGATCCTTATATTTATCCTTGCCAACATCCATATATTAAGTACTTACGGTGTGGGGTTTTAAGAAAAGTAGGGGGTGAGCAAAGTGCCCAGCAAGGTGGGGGGTATTAACCCATATATTTTCTATGAAAATACTATATATATACCGTATCATTTAGCATTTCCGAAAACATTTTCCATTTATTAAGTAATAATGCAACTACAATAAAATGAACCCGAGCAATATGCTCATACACATGCTTATCCATTTTAAGCAACTTAATTAGAGACCAATAATTCTTTATTAAGCGTTAGACTCTATTATCCACATTCATTAGTTTGTCTTTCTTACATTTATTAAGCATAAACTTATTCATTTTTCCGTTATCATCATTATCTTTTCCTCAAAAATCATCAAATATCATGGACTTTAATGGGATCCCCATCATCGGCCACGCCACCGTATCCTCTGATCAGTGATTTTGGGTAAATCGCCCTAGGGATCCGGTACCTTCTTAATTGTCCCAATCGCATCCGACTCCAAATTAATATGTTTTATCATTCTACAAAATTTCCACATTATTCCCATTTACCTTTCATTATGTCCACATTCTTTTTCACAAAAATCAAACCAATGAGGTTAATGAGGAAGTTCATACACAAGGACCCTCTAGTTTCTTCAATACCATCATTTTCATTGTCATTTATGTCCAAATATCACATTTCATCATTCCTTACCAAGAAATCATATTTTTCATTCATTTCTAGCCTTTGAAGACCATTTTCACTAGAAAATATCCGTTTTTCCTTTAATGCAACAAATAGTCTTGAATATAAACATTCTTCATTTTCTCAATATTTCATAACCTATTTTGGCGCTAAAATTTCTATCTTTGTTATTTCATGTTGAAACTCATTTTAATCTTTCTTACACATGTTCATATCCTCATTATTAATTTACTACAAATTTATACACATGGGAGGATGGATTTCAAGCCTAGAAATCCATGAAGACGAGTTTTAAACTTGGATATTACAAGAAACTTTGTAATATTTATAAATTAATAGTTTTCATGACTAAAAAAAATATTTGTTCTTCATAGACATGCTTAAATGTCTAGTTTCATAAAATCTTCCTTTTTGTAATAAAACTTCAAGACTCATACTAGAAATAACTCTTCATTATATATATATATATATATATATATATATATATATATATATATATATATATATATATATATATATATATATATATATATATATATATATATATATATATATATATATATTCTAGCAAGTAAATTCCTACATTTATAACTTAGTTTAAACTTGAAATTAAAGGGAAGGAAACCCCTACCGTAAGGATTAAAGAGGAAAACAAGGAAGAACATGAAGAGATAAAGTTTTAGACTCCAAGAATCCTCGAAAAATACTCCAAACAGTAACACCCCACGTATTCATGGCATCTGCTTCCACCAAGACTACGTCGGGCGTCACTAAATAAATTATCATTCTTAGAATGTGAGAGAAATATGATACAGTTAAAACTTTCATCCACAAGAGAATCATCAAATTAATTCAATAAATAATCATACATACAATAATAAAGTCCACCCCCATGCTAAATCTTCCAAAATTAATCCAACTCCAAACAAAATATAAACTCGAATAAAATAATCCAATAATGAAATATAACTGAAGCCCATAACAACTATGGAACCGGTTGGCCCACCAAGTCAATAATAAGAGTCTTGTAATAAATTGACAGAAAGTAAGCCTAATTATAAAAGAAAATAAATAGATACGTCTCTCTAGCTGCACTCCAAAAATCTCCAATCAATCATATGCAGCTAATCAAGTACTACACCTGAAATGTTAGTCAATGCAATGGGTCAGAGCCCACCGCATGAATACCAGCTACTCGTCTCAATTAGGGTCCGTGAACCCAGAAAATAACATTATACAAAATAAACATAACTCTAGAATATCTTAAGTTAAACGAGATATATTAACCAGCGAGTAAGATAAACTACTATCTATCCACATCTAAGTCACCCACAAAGTCCAAGTCCAATTATTTAAATTTATCAAAAGATATCCATCTAATTTAATTCAATTAACCAGATTATTATTTTTATCAATCTCATTTACATTAGTCGCGGGACTCCCACTTAAAGTTTTACACCATTTTAGTCATGGGACTCCCGCTAAATGTCTTACACCACACCCATTACCCTTACTATGCTCAGTCAGCCTGATTTACTCTAATTCACCTACCGATCTGGTGCATGAGAATGCTGCAAAGAAGGAAGCATTAGGGTGCATAAATTGGTGGCCATAAACAAATATGACGGTCACTGATTACTTGACTAGAAAGATAATAATATTAAGTACCCTTTGTTGAATGCAAGTTTAAACCTTTTAAAAAAAATTAAAAACACTAGAACCGCAAACCGAAAAATAATGAGCCTAAAAAATCTTTTAACAAAAGCGTGCACCAAAATCATTGGTTATATCATGTTCGATAGGAAAATATATCTTTACACCTCGAGTTCCAAATAAATATAATTTTTTGTATCATATATCAGGACTTCATATAGTGAAAGGAACTCATGTGACAATAAAAGACACAAAAATAAGACTAGTGACAATTCGCAGAACTAAACCAATATAAAAGTACATGTGGTGGTAGTGGTAGTGGAAGATACAACTATTACCTAGTCCATATTGATGTTGGAAAGATGTATACTGTGGATACGAGAGAACCTCATAGGGTTTGCTAGTCGTTAGAGAGAAAAAAGTATAATTGCAAGTGAAATTTTAGGAATATTGTAGGTAGTATAATATTATAAAAGTATTATTTACATGGAAGTAATCATTGTTTTTTTATATATTTGTTTCCTTACTATAAGATATTTCTGTAAAGCAAGGATTTTGTTTACATTTTAGGACCTACTGCGTTTTCCTTTTTGGTCAAAATATGAACAAGTCTAGCCAGGATCACCATTATTCGCCCAACATCCAACTCATTTCGTCATAGTTGGCAACTCTTTGAACCGTGAATTACGCACAAAGCTCAACACTTATCTAGGATTAAATGTAAACATCAGTTTATAGTTACTCAGTTTTTGTGACTTAGAGTTCCTTTTAATGCCACTTCCAGGTTAGAGTCATCAAAGATTATGCAGGGTGCATCGCCACCAAGTTCAAAAGATACCTTTCAAGAGTCAACGTATGGAGAAAATTAGTATTATTACAAATTTAAAGGATCATCTCTCTTCCCATTTTCCAATCATGAGCTTGACTAAGAATACCTTTCTAAGAGTCCCCCAGCTGCACCTTCCATCAACTTCTTTCCAACAACCATTTGGCCTGTAAATGTGACTTGAAAATGGGCATGCAGTAGAGGGATTTAGGTGTAAGATTATGTGATTAATCCTTGTGTGAGAATTAATCATACTGTTACTTTTTATCTTTGTAGGAAGTTTAATACCATTTAAACCTCTACCTATCTCATTCACCCGTGAATAGGAAAACAGTCCTCTCACATATTATGTAGATATTTTAGTGAGAGAAACAAAATAAAATAACTAATCATTGAATAGTTGAAAGACACATAAAGCATGAACATATATGTTATGTATATAATATAAGAACTAATCTAATATACTAACCTTTGAGGATCCTCCAAAAGAATTGAATTGACTGTGCACCACACCTTAACCGTGGAATTTTGCTGAGTAGTTTCAGAAAGCATATATCAAAAATAAAAATCAATGACTAATTTATTTTCTTTCATCAGCCATGAAACAAACATACCAATGTAGTGTTGTGAGTGTTTCTTCAAGTTCACTCTTCCATTCGCCTTGCTTGTGGCCCTATCTTGAATTGAGTCACTGTTTCAAAATGGAACATTTTTGAACATAAGTCTTATGAAGTTTTCTCCTGGAATGGAACTATTAGTGCTATACGTTTCATTAAATGGGTGAGGTTCTGAAGTATTGGAGAGAGCATATTCTAAATGTCAATGAAAATTCATCTCTCAAGACTTACCTTATCTCTTTCTCTTATCTTCTGATGGAAATTAGGGATTATTTCGGTTATTTAATATTTGTTTGCATTTTTTTATTTTGTTGTATTTTTTATTTAGTTTTCATTTATTTTTATTACATGCTTAGTTGTATTATAGGGCTAGTTGATGAGATCTAGAATAGTCTTCTTTAGGTATTATTGTAACGGGATGGACTTACACTCATTTCCCTCTTAGAGTATTGTTGAGGAAAATGGGGAAATTGTAAAGAGATTTACTATTTTCATCAAGTTGAAGTTAAGAATATCAAGTTCATTTACTGATGCCTATAACAACTCAATTATGCTTCAAGGCCCCAGTGGATGTGGGAAATTTGAGGTACACCCATGTTTTAGCATTTTTATTCAATTGCTTATTCTGGAAGTGTAGGCTTTGGAGCTTGTTTTATAGAAATTACTAAAAGAACATCCTGATATGATCACAGTGGTATGTATTTAATTCACAATCCCAATGATAATTTCATATTGCACCATGATTTGTTGACTTTAAATTATATATAAGATACAATGTACTAATTCAATCCTCTGAGGCTAATCAATTTGTGGTTTTTTAATTTATTGTGTTTTTTCCCTTAATATGTAACTTGGTGACCTTTTTCAGATTAAACTTAATGGGTACAGTGATAATTGTGTGCTTGTCACAAACATGTTTGGAATATGGCTCCCCCCCCCCCCCCCCAAAAAAAATAATAATAATAATAATAATAATAAAATAAAAAATAAATTGGTAACTTTATGTGGAGATCTTTCATATATCAATACCACTAGCTAGTAACATTAAAAGACTACGAACTATTTTAGTCCAAATGTTTTTGTTATATCCATCAGATAATGAAGATATGAACCTTCTCTAACTTTTCTTGCACTGTCTGTTACCTCTGATATTTGATAGTGCATATATTTAATAATGCGGGTTAGTCACATTTACTGTCAAGGTGATAGGGATGTTGTTCCCGTTGCCTTCCATGAGCATCTGTTGTGGGAGAATATTACTTTTGGTTTGAAAATTCACTTCATCGAGATGTGTTTCAAGAAAATAGAGATAATTTAATAGGTTTATTCACTTTTAGACCCTCATAACTTTTGTTCTATTTACATGGTGTTGTGGCAGTAATAAACAATTAAATGCAGAATTAAATTCAGGAACGAAATTACCCAATTGGAGCATATAATTCTGGGGCAGAAAAATAATATAAGAATTCCGGAAACTGGACAGCGAAGAACACGGCTGAGTCGCGGACTAGGTCGCTCTCTTTAAGGTGTTTCGCGGCTCTGCCTCTAATTGTGCCGACAGTCTGCAGCCCCGTCACCCCCAGGATAAAACAGCCTCCAATTAAATTACGGATTGATAGCACAAGAATTAATCCGGTCTGATTACACCCATTCTGTATTAATTGCTCGATTCTAAATATAATTAATCTGTAGAACAAACAAGATTAATTATTCTGGGAGAAGGAAAAGAAAATTATTCTGGGCGGATTTTTTTTTTCCAGAACTGTAGGGTATTTTCTGTGTTGAAAGCTTTTTGAAAACGGAGGTCTCAACCTCTTTTTATGCAAAAAGAAATTACCGTTAGTGGGCTAAAACGTGGAGAGAAATCTGGAAACGTGGGTGGAACAATTCAATCAGTTAAAGGCCCACGTTTTTTCGGAATTAATTACCGTTAAAAAATAATTTTTAAAGCCCAAAAACGTTAATTTATTTGTCCAAAAAATTAATTCTTAATGAGCCCAAGCCCAAGACCCGGACCCGGACACGGGCACGGGCCGGGCCGGACGGACGGCGGCGGCGGCGCGCGCGCGCGTGTGACTTGGCCCATTGGGTCTGCCCCACATACCCACAAAAACTTGAATGCCCAAAGGGCTGAACCTTTGTTCCCAAAAAATTGTAAATATACACAACACTTTTGAAGCATCCCACCGATGTGGGACACGGAGAGAAAGCCAAAAGCCAAACTTATTGTTTTGCATCTTCAAACAACAGCTGTCTAGGACAGCTGTTTTCCAACAATCCCCCACTTGCAAAACTTGAAAACATTTTATCGAGCATTAATCTATAGAATTGTGCTTAAGCAAAGGTGTCTTTCGACTTGAACCTTTACGTAGTAAAGATGATTCAGAATATACTAGAGTAACCGTAGTTTTGAACTCTATCTCTGACAACATCCCACACACAACCCTACTTGGGTGTAAGTCTAATAGCTAGCACGTTACGGCCATGTGCTTCTATCCCAGTATAGTGAACGCTTTAGGAATTTGCCCAAAATATCCATAGGAAGCGGCCACACTTCAACATTCACATAGGTGAGTCTATCAAGAATACTCCTGTAGCTAAGTACCACACTCAAATAAAGCTATAGATCTCATTAAGAGTTATCATAACTCATCCTTAACTCGCTTCAGGATATCATGCTCCATAGGGATGGACTCGGAGTAAAACCCCGTTCTATATTAATTAATAATCGCATGATTCAACCCATATCACTTGTGACTTGTTATTACCCTTTGAACATATTTCTTGGGATCTCCAGTCTATATGTTGGGTCACCATCACAAATGACTCATTTATCCAAGGGCTTTAGTCCCATCCCTTTCGTGGTGTTCCACACCTTTTCCCTAGCTAGTCCTTTCGTCAAAGGATCAGCTAAGTTCTGTTCAGACCGTATATGATCCACCCTCACAGCACCCGTAGAGATAAATTCTCTAACAGTACTGTGCTTACGACGTATTTGTCGTTTCTTACCGTTATAATAACGGTTCTCAACTTTTGCAATAGCCGCGGTACTATCACAATGAATCAAAACGGCTGAAATCGGTCTTTCCCATAATGGGATATCTGACAGGAGGTTTCTTAACCAACCTGCCTCTTCACTAGCAGCAGCTAGTGCTATCATCTCAGACTCCATAGTGGATTGAGCCAAAATAGTTTGTTTCTTAGATTTCCAAGAAACTGCACCACCAGCGATGCTAAATATATATCCACTAGTAGCCTTAGAATCATCAGATAGGGTGTTCCAATCAGCATCACTAAATCCTTCAAGGACAGCGGGATGCTTATTATAGTGTAATCCGAGGTTCATCGTCCTTTTAAGGTACCGCATGACCCTCTCAATAGCATGCCAATGCTCCATACTAGGTCTACTAGTAAATCTACATAGTACTCCCACAACATAAGCTATGTCAGGTCTAGTGCAATCTGTAGCATAACGTAAGCTACCAATAATGCTTGCATAAGCATTTTGGTTTACACTGTCGCCAGTGTTCTTAAATAACTTTATACTAGGGTCAAATGGAGTACTAGCAGGTTTACAGTCAAAGTAATTATATTTCTTTAGAACTTTCTCAATGTAATGAGATTGATCCAAAGAAAGTCCCTTTTCTGACCTAGTAATATTAATTCCTAATATTACACTAGCTTCACCCAAATCCTTCATATCAAAGTTGGCACATAATAATGATTTAACATTTTCTACGGCATGATTATTGGAACCAAAAATAAGCAAGTCATCAACATAAAGACATATGATAGTGCAAATGTTCTCAACATATTTATAATAAATGCATTTGTCACTTTCATTAATTTTAAACCCATTAGAGATGACTAAGCTATCAAATTTATCATGCCATTGTTTAGGTGCCTGTTTGAGTCCATAAAGAGATTTATCTAATTTACATACTTTATTTTCTTGACCGTGTACAATAAAACCTTCAGGTTGATCCATATAAATCTCTTCTTCTAATTCTCCATTTAAAAATGCAGTTTTAACATCCATTTGGTGTACAATTAAATCATTTAAGGCAGCTATAGCAAATAGTACACGTATAGACGTTATTCTAGTCACGGGTGAAAATGTGTCAAAAAAGTCTACATTTTCTCTTTGTCTAAAACCTTTAGCAACAAGACGTGCCTTATATTTTTCAACAGTGCCATCAGGTTTTAATTTCTTTTTAAGAATCCATTTACACCCAATTGTTTTACATCCAGGAGGAAGGTCCACTAAATGCCAAGTTTTATTTGTTTCCAAAGAATCCATTTCATCATTAATAGCCTCTTGCCATAAATCGGCATCTAAAGAAGATAAGGCTTCTTGAATAGTGTTAGGATCCTCCTCTAAGGTGTAAGCATAAAAGTCGGGACCAAAATCTTTTTCTACACGAGCCCTTTTACTTTTTCGAATTTCTAAAATGGATTCATTATTTTCTTTATTTTTATTTAAAGAAACATTAGTGGATGACTCGCCCCCACTATTCCTCAATTTAAAAGGAAATTTATCTTCATAAAAATCGGCGTCATTTGATTCAATAATTACTTGATTTTTCAAGTCATAAAATCGGTATGCTTTGCTATTAATAGCATAGCCTATAAAAACGCATTCATATGCTCTACTCGCCAATTTAGACCTTTTAGGGTCGGGTATACGTACATAGGCTAAGCACCCCCACGTTCTAAAGTATGACACGTTGGGCTTAATATTTTTCCAAATTTCATAAGGAGATATTTTCATTTTAGTCTTAGGAATTCTATTAAGCACGTGACACACAGTCAAAATAATTTCACCCCACCAATGTGAGGCAGCCCCAGAGTTTAATAAAATAGCAACAACTAATTCAGTTAAAGTCCTATTTTTTCTTTCGGCTTTACCGTTCATTTCGGGCGAATAAGGGGCAGTTTTTTCGTGAATAATACCGTGGGTTTTATAAAATTCAATAAATGGTCCAGAATCATATTCGGTGCCTCTATCACTACGTAACCTTTTTATTTTCCGATTAAATTGATTTTCAATTTCATTAAGAAAAATTTTAAACATGTCAAACGCTTCACTTTTATTTTTCATTAAATACACAAATGAATAATCGGAACAATCATCAATAAAAGTTATAAAATAACGTTTGCCATTTCTAGTTGTGACACCATCCAATTCACAAATATCCGAATGAATTAAATCAAGTGGTTCAGATTCTCTAAAAACAGATTTATGTGGTGTCTTAGTAATTTTTGCTTGACTACACCATTCACATTTTTCAAAATCATTTAATGATAATTCGGGAATTAATCCTAAAGTGCTCATATTTTTAACAAGTCGTTTATTAACATGACAAAGCCTAGCATGCCAAATATTAAATGAACAAGCAATATAAGCAGAAGGAGAAATTTTATTCATTGCATCAACATTCAATTTAAACATCCCATCAGTGGCATAACCCTTGCCTACAAAAATTCCATTTTTGGTCAAAGTAAATAAATCATCACCAATAGTTTGAGTAAAGCCAGCTTTGTTGAGAAGATAACCCGAAACCAAATTTTTCCTTATCTCGGGAGTGTGAAGAACATCTTTGAGGATAACAGTCTTTCCCGAAGTGAACTTCAATTCCACATTTCCAGTACCAGCAACCTCGGTGGAGTGAGAATCACCCAACAACACCTTCTTATCTGCAGTCTCAGAATAAGTCTTAAATAGACTACGGTCATAACAGATATGGCGGGAAGCGCCAGTATCCAACCACCACCCTTCGGCACCGCTAACCATGTTGATTTCTGAAATCATAGCACATAGGTCCTCTTCGGTCAAATTCGCTTGTGCTTGTGGCACGTTGCGACATTTGCGAGCCATATGGCCAGGCTTGCCACACTTGAAACAGAGAAACTGTCCCGAGTTGCTAGACTGTCCATTTCCAGGGTTCTTATACTTATTCTGAGTCTGAGTCTGATTTTTAAAATTCTGGTTGTGGCTCTTTTTCTGATTTTTCATGTTTTTCCCGTTTGCCTTTAAAACAACTGGAGTGTGGTTCTTTTTCTGATTTTTGTTGTTAGACACAACAAGAATTTCATCTTTATAGTCCTGTTTTCGGGATTCCTCCTCAATTCTCAATTTAGTAATTAATGACTCTAGTGAGAATTCTTTAGACTTATGCCTCAAAATATTTTTAAACTCTTTGAACAGTGGAGGCAATTTATCAATAATCACAGCCACCTGAAATTGCTCATCTAAAGCCATGCCCTCGGAAATAATTTCATGGGCAATCATTTGCAAATCATGGGTTTGAGCAACAACAGATTTGTCATCCGTCATTTGAAATTTCAAATAACGGCTGACGGCATATTTTTTAGCACCCGCCTCCTCCGTGTCATATTTTTTAAAAAGTGCGTCCCAAACATCTTTCGCAGTTTTATAATTGGCATAATAGTCATAAAGTTCGTCACTTAGAGCATTCAGAATATAGTTCTTGCACAAAAAATCATTTTCCTCCCAATTTCGAATTGTTTTGCTTTCCTCAACAGTAGGTGGATTATTTACTACGGGTTTGTCAAATTGAACACATGATGCGACCTTTTTCGTAGTTAAATAAAATAGCAATTTTTTGCTCCAACGTTTAAAATGAGTGCCTTCATATTTGAAAGGCTTATTTAGGTTACTGGAGTTAATTTCGTCCATGGCAGATTATAGAACACCTTAAAATTGTTGTGGCAGTAATAAACAATTAAATGCAGAATTAAATTCAGGAACGAAATTACCCAATTGGAGCATATAATTCTGGGGCAGAAAAATAATATAAGAATTCCGGAAACTGGACAGCGAAGAACACGGCTGAGTCACGGACTAGGTCGCTCTCTTTAAGGTGTTTCGCGGCTCTGCCTCTAATTGTGCCGACAGTCTGCAGCCCCGTCACCCCCAGGATAAAACAGCCTCCAATTAAATTACGGATTGATAGCACAAGAATTAATCCGGTCTGATTACACCCATTCTGTATTAATTGCTCGATTCTAAATATAATTAATCTGTAGAACAAACAAGATTAATTATTCTGGGAGAAGGAAAAGAAAATTATTCTGGGCGGATTTTTTTTTTCCAGAACTGTAGGGTATTTTCTGTGTTGAAAGCTTTTTGAAAACGGAGGTCTCAACCTCTTTTTATGCAAAAAGAAATTACCGTTAGTGGGCTAAAACGTGGAGAGAAATCTGGAAACGTGGGTGGAACAATTCAATCAGTTAAAGGCCCACGTTTTTTCGGAATTAATTACCGTTAAAAAATAATTTTTAAAGCCCAAAAACGTTAATTTATTTGTCCAAAAAATTAATTCTTAATGAGCCCAAGCCCAAGACCCGGACCCGGACACGGGCACGGGCCGGGCCGGACGGGCGGCGGCGGCGGCGCGCGCGCGCGTGTGACTTGGCCCATTGGGTCTGCCCCACATACCCACAAAAACTTGAATGCCCAAAGGGCTGAACCTTTGTTCCCAAAAAATTGTAAATATACACAACACTTTTGAAGCATCCCACCGATGTGGGACACGGAGAGAAAGCCAAAAGCCAAACTTATTGTTTTGCATCTTCAAACAACAGCTGTCTAGGACAGCTGTTTTCCAACACATGGCAGTTATTCATCTATCCATTTAGTTATGTGTCGTTGTAGCAATTTGAGGATTACTTATATCATCATCCGCACCCGTGCATGTATTTACCACTACATAAACTCATAAATAATGTATCTTATTTACTTGTTATTTCTTCTATATTTGTTTTTTTCATCTTAGTAGGCTCATCTCATTACTATACATTTCTTACCTATGTTAGTTTTTTTCTTCATAAAAATTTACTCATTGCTAACAGTAAAAGTGATATTTTTTCAAATAGATGAAGTTAGACAATTCATTTGCTTATTAACTTTATAAGTTCTAACAGTCATCTTAGTCTCTGTTAACTAATGCTGAGAAATTAGTGGACCTTGCCCACCCTCGAATCTAATTTCCCCATCTCCTCCCCTACCCTTCCAACACATCATTACTAAAACGTCAATCTGCAAAATCATAGGCTTTGATTGCCTTCCACCACTCCATTAGTTATTGACACCAAATCAACCATCTTCTTATCATTGTTAAAAGTATTCTTTTAAGAAGAATTTGTTTTACCAAATACCACTCTCAGTCTCACTTATAACTCTTACTAAAGTTCTATTTAAAGTTCTATGCAACTAACGAGTTTAAAACTCTTCAATTTTACCAATCAATGAACACAAACACACACACACACACACGTTTTTGCTTATTCAGTGGAATTTCACAATTCGAATTCACAAATCAATCAATTTAACTCAGTTCTAATCAACGATGATCACATCTAAATTTTGTAAAAGCATGAACTATTTTCCAAAGAAATGTAACAACCCGAGACCTAGGAGACGGTAATTTATTTATTTTGGGAGAAATAAATAATATTTTATTGGAGAATAATTAAATTGGCAATTGAGGTCAAAATTTAGAGTCATTAGAAAGTGTCTCGAATGGAAATTCTGAGGGTACCATCGTTTCCGGAAGGGTCGAGAAAGTCGAAATGACTGTACTTGGGGTCTATTTAGGTTCCGAAATAAATTAGGACCGTTTGACTCGAATTAAAGTTACCGGATCATTTAAAGTGTGTATTATCATTTAAAGATGTGTATCTTGTGGGATAAGGCTTAAAAGCCATGTGAGAAGTCATTCTCACATAAGAGAAAGAGGAAAACCCTAGAAAGAAAGAGAGAAAGAGTGAGAAAAGGAGAAAGGAAGAAGAAAAGAGGAGAAAATTGGAGATTTCCGGCCAATGCGCGATCTCAAGGCGGATTCAGACCCTACGAACCCGAGGCAAGTGATTAAACTTGCTAAATAATTATTGTGTATCAATTATTGCATGATTTGTGGATTGAATTTATGGGTTTTAAGTTTAGTTTAACGAACCTAACTTTTGGGAAAAACCTTAGATTTGTAGTGTATAAATGAATTTTAAGGTTAGAAATTGGTTTATATGTGTTCTTGGATGAATATTAATGTTATATTTGTGGTTGGGTTAAAGATTTGTGGTTAGATGTATTTATATTGGGGGTTTTTGAGAAGTTGGAGTTGTGTAAAAATGGAGTTTGGTCGTGGTACCTGATAGGGCCGGTCGACCGGGTAAAAAGGGTCGATCGATCGCGCCTCCAGAATTGGGCACACTGTCTTCGATTATAGGCAAAATTAAGAAACGCGGTCAACCGCGGTTTGGTCACCGATCGACCGGTCCCCTGTTTTGGGTTCAAGTTTGAGAATTTAAGTTATCCCCTTTTTCTTCGGGTTTATATGTATGGACTTCCATAATCAGAGTATCATAAAGGATTAAGTGATTATATAAGGGGATTATTTACTTTAGAATCATAAGACGATATATGGGGCTAATTGATAAATAAATGTGATGGTGGGATATCTCTCTTATATGGGAAATAAGAGAAATAGTGATAAATGACTAAATGAAAATATCGGGGAGTTTTAGTGATTGATTTTGAGAAGTGAGAATCTAAAAGAGTATATCAATTTGGTGGAAAATCCTCTAAGTATCGAGGTTAGTATTTGAGGAATACCGATTGGAGATTTTGGTATTTTACTAAGTGGGGAAGCCCACTTTTATTTGGGATTTTATTTGGTTATAATAAAAATTTCACGATCTGAGAATGAGAATAACTTAGAGATACCGGATCTTAGGATCCAATCCCAAATGGGATAACTTTAAAGGTTCATAAAATAAATTGAACCATATTATGGATGGAGAACCGCGTATGCAAATTGAGGTTTATTAGGATCAAGAATATCCTTAACTTGAATTGAATTTTGAGACAACTCATTATTAGAAGCGACATGTGAGCTTCAAGTGAGAATTAGTATAGCATATACTAAGTGGGGTTATTGTGCGAGATTTGACGGTTAGTGTATCAAAAGAGAGAGATATACTAAATAATGATATTAATCTATTTCGCATAAGGGCGTATAATGATTATGGAAATGATGTGCAGGTATACCTTATATAATGGTATATCTTTATTATGTGGGATGTACATATACCTTATATGATGGTGTATATACATGTTAAGCATACCCCCTCCTTGCTATCATTGGGAAGTTTCGTGCGTAGAGGGTGAGCATTCTGACTAGAAAAGCAGGATGTGGATATTCCCCAGGTCATAGTCGTCCATGGTGGTCAGCAAATGACATATATATATATATATATATATATATATATATATACAATATTTATTTTGGGGGTGAGAAGTCGTGGGTATGTGCCGCTCTCACTTACCGGTTAGGAGCTATGACCGCTTCCCGGGACGTTGTGTGCGCGAGTAGATCACGAGGTGGGTGTCGTTGAACCCCACCAGGTGGCCCCAGTTTGCTACGTATATGGGATGAGGGAAGATGATAGCATGCGAGCCTGCGTCCTTCGATTTATAGCTCGGTTGGATGGTTATTATTGCTTGTGTTTGTACTTGGGTATCAAGAGCATAATGGACCTCAACGACCTACATTGCCAGGATTAGTGTATCGAGGGGGTTCCTTGTTTGGATTTCGTTTCGGCGAGACGTCCCACGCACGAACCGCAGTGTAATGTTGGAACTTGGGGATAAGTTTAGTCCTTAATGCTCATAATTATCTATATATATATCACCTATCCCAAGGATCGACAGTGCCAGGATTAGTGTATCGGGGGGTTCCTTGTTTGGATTTCGCCTCGGCGAGACGTCCCACGCATGAAACGCCGTGTACTGTTGAGAATTGGGAATATTAATTAATTAAAATTTGGATAACAATTTGGGTTACATGCATCTTGCATTGAGGGCATAATGAGCCCCGAGGATCGATACGGCCAGGAGTAGTGTAACGGGGGGCTACTTATTTGGATTTCGCTTCGGCGAGACGTCCCACGCACGAAACGCAGTGTCGTGTTAAGAATCGGGAGGAGTTTAGTCCTTAACTCTTGATGTTAATAACTCATATATAATAATTATATATATGGTTTCATGCCTTATATGGGCATCACTAGAATATAAAATTCTAGTAAATGAGATTGTTGATGTATTGTGATGATGTGGGCATGATTGGATCATGTAACTTTATATGTTCAACAAATGAACATTATAAAGATAACTATAACTAATACATTAAAGTTATTGTATATGACTTATAAATTATGGAAACAAATGTATTGGGAGATAGGTTAGATGATTTCGCTTAAATACTTCTTTTGGGTTTAAGTTAGGATCCTCTTACCTAAATTGAATCGGACATCCATTTGGAGATCACGTGCATACGTTTAGTGCGCGCTTTAGATGAGAGGTGAGTTAACTTATTATGGAGAGTTCGATTCCAACTAAATCATGTAATAATGCATTTATAATTATTATGCATTTTAATACACTTGCTATAAAATGTTTTTCAAACTCGGGCTCTGACCCGTTTATATTTTTCCTTTTCCCTTGTATATATTGTATTACTTCAGGTGTTCCTCCGCAAGGACGCCTTTGATGTTATCCATCCAGGGTATTTGTGGAGCTGTGGCAGTAGCGGACTGTTGCGGCACTTTGCTTTAGTTGATTCCTATATTTGTACATCTAGATTAGGATTCAGTTTGTATATTGAGTTAGTATTCAAGTGTTGTAGATTAACACTTCCATATTTTATTTCTCAAATTATTGTATTGTCTGTACCCGACAGCATATTCGGGTATTTCATTGTTGAGATTTTGTTGTACAATGTATTGCACTCTTTCATATTATTGGAGCATGCACATTTCACTCATCATAGTTAGATGTATATTGTTGGTTATGTGCATTACTGGTTTTGTTGTTGTTGTTAAAAATAAAAAGTTTTTAAATTTTGACAATTCGCACTTAACGATTTTGAGTAGTTAGCCTTATATTATAGTGTTTAGTAGTTGATGTTGAGACTGTGCCATCTGAGATACCTGGTTTATTATAGTATAGGGTTGGCCACCCGTTATTTTTGGAACGGGTTGTCACAGATGGTATCAGAGCATAAAGTTCTAGTGTCTTTAGGATCTGTGTGCGTTACTACGATCTTCCGTAAGCGTTCTTGATGTAGAGCCTTATTATTAGGACGATTGCATTCATACGTCCATTTCTTTCTGTGATTCGAAAATATTTGAAAGGCGTTCTAATACAATTGTTCTTGTTTCAGATGCCACCGAAGGGAGGTCGTTCAATCAGGGCAAATAAACGGAATGTGCAACCTCAAATGCCTCAAAGGAACATGACTACGGATGATGTTGCCAATATAGTGGCACAAGTAGTAGTTGCTGCCGTTTCTACGATGGCTCAACAATCTGCCGCTCGAGCAGCCCCACCCCATTTAGGATTGTCTTTATGGGAGAGAGTGAAGAAAGATTTTAGTAAGTGGCATCCTCCCGAGTTTGCAGGGGGAGTTGATGCAGCGGCTGCAAGTCAATGGAAAAATAGTATGCAGAGGCATCTTCGTATAGTTGAGTGTAGTGAGGTGCAGAAACAGTTTTTAGTCACCTTTAGGTTATCGGGTGCAGCTCTTCAATGGTGGGATTCTGTCACCACATCTGAACAGAGAGATACTTTACCTATAAAAGAATTTTGGGAACCTTTTAATCAAAGGTATTTGCCTTCCCCGACTC
Organism: Sambucus nigra; assembly: GCA_949130495.1. Taxonomy (NCBI): domain Eukaryota; kingdom Viridiplantae; phylum Streptophyta; class Magnoliopsida; order Dipsacales; family Adoxaceae; genus Sambucus; species Sambucus nigra. The sequence continues at coordinate 790,516,915 of OX422208.1, read as the reverse complement.
AAAATATAAAGATTTTTCAAGGAAATATAACGGTGGCGGAATATGAGGAAGACTTCTCTAGATGGGCGAAATTAGTACCTAATGAGGTAAATACGGAAGAGGAACGTATATCAAAGTTTGTTCGAGGTTTAGATTGGAAAATCCGACAACATTTGTTAGGGAGTCCTAGATTAGTGACTTTCGTCGAGGTAGTGAATGCGGCACTATTAAAGTGTCATGAATGTCGTCTTCGTTCGCAAGAGGGTAAGAACTTTGGAGATTCGAGTTCATCAAGTAAGTTTGGCAAGGAGAGTGCCAGTAATGCGAGTGCACATAAAGGATTTGCGGGTAAGTGTTTCTTTTGTAAAGAAATAGGTCATGAAAAGAGAGATTGTCCTCAAAGGGGGAAAGGACCACAGTTTGATGAAATTTTGGAAGTGCAACCCCTACAACAGATTCGAGGTCGTTTTAGACCGGGGGACTTTGTTTGGGAGCCCGTTGATGAGGATGGGCAATCGAACTAGAGATGGGTAATGTAAGTTAATTTTCCTTTATAAATAGGATAATTAATAAAATGAGTTTTGGGGATATCGTATGTAAGATAATTGTAAAGGGTAGAAATATAGCCCTATTATGTATGTAATGACCCTAAAGCGAAATTTTGAGCAAGATAGGCTCTTATTCTGTTATTTTGTAAAAAGGATAGATGATTTTGCAAGGTGCTCAAAAAGAGCTTTAAATCTTGTGGTAAATGTAAGTGTGGTTATGGTGATAAGTAGTAATGATAAAGCTACTTCTTTTTATATAGTCATGATAGACTATTATAATTGTTGTATTCCAGATATGGATTTGCCTTATAAATGGCAATATATTGAAATGATGTAAGATGTTGTTTATGTTTGAAAGTTGAGATTGTGGTTTGATGGGACGCAGGTAAAATTTTGGCTCATAAGTATGATAATATTTGTGAGCTACATGTTATATAGATGATGATCTGAAAAGACCTTGTGTTGGACATAAGGCATTTTATAGTATATATATATATATATATATATATATATATATATATATATATATATATATATATATATATATATATAAACCGTTTTCAAAGTAAACTATTTTTAAATAAAACCTTTGTCGGCCTTCGGGCCCTTTCAAAATGATTTTCATAAAATTAAACTTTTCGAACTATAGTCCGGATTTAACAAACTCTCAATCCCCGACATCACCTCATAGTAGTGTATTGGGAGGGTTCCTTGTTTGGATTTTTCTTTTGCGAGACGTCCCCCGCACGAAATTGACGATTGTCAGGAATTGAGAGGAGTTATTTCTTCGGACCATTCAAAATTTTTACTCTATTAAAATTTTAGTATTACTTATATTGTTGGAATTGTGGTATTTTTGGGGGCAAATAAAGCCTCATTATGATTGTTGTGAGCATAAAGCTCAAATATAAAGGGTGTATGGGCGCCCTTGTTGTGGAAGTTGGTTTTATATAACTCTTAATTAATTTATAATAAAAAAATAAATTAAAATAAATTCGTCGTGGGAAGTTAGAAGTTTGGAGATAGGATTAGCAAGATTGGGTATAGTAGGACTAGTTGAGCTTTGGAGAATTAGGTTTAGCTAAATTTCGCGGACGAAATTTTTGTAAGTGGGGAAGTTTGTAACAACCCGAGACCTTGGAGACGGTAATTTATTTATTTTGGGAGAAATAAATAATATTTTATTAGAGAATAATTAAATTGGCAATTGAGGTCAAAATTTAGAGTCATTAGAAAGTGACTCGAATGGAAATTCTGAGGATACCATCGTTTTCGAAAGGGTCGAGAAAGTCGAAATGACTGTACTTGGGGTCTATTTAGGTTCTAAAATAAATTAGGACCGTTTGACTCGAATTAAAGTTACCGGGTCATTTAAAGTGTGTATTATCATTTAAAGATGTGTATCTTGTGGGATAAGGCTTAAAAGCCACGTGAGAAGTCATTCTCACTTAAGAGAAAGAGGAAAACCCTAGAAAGAAAGAGAGAAAGAGTGAGAAAAGGAGAAAGGAAGAAGAAAAGAGGAGAAAAGTGGAGATTTCCGGCCAATGTGCGATCTCAAGGAGGATTCAGACCCTACGAATCCGAGGCAAGTGATTAAACTTGCTAAATAATTGTTGTGTATCAATTATTGCATGATTTGTGGATTGAATTTATGGGTTTTAGGTTTAGTTTAACGAAACCTAACTTTTGAAAAAAACCTTAGATTTGTAGTGTATAAATGAATTTTAAGGTTAGAAATTGGTTTATATGTGTTCTTGGATGAATATTAATGTTATATTTGTGGTTGGGTTAAAGATTTGTGGTTAGATGTATTTATATTGGGGATTTTTAAGAAGTTGGAGTTGTGTAAAAATGGAGTTTGGCCGTGGTACCTGATAGGGCCGGTCGACCGGGTAAAGAGGGCCGGTCGATCGCGCCTCCAGAATTGGGCACACTGTCTTCGATTATAGGCAAAATTAAGAAACGCGGTCGACCGCGGTTTGGTCACCGGTCGACCGGTCCCCTGTTTTGGGTTCAAGTTTGAGAATTTAAGTTATCCCCTTTTTCTTTTGGTTTATATGTATGGACTTCCATAATCAGAGTATCATAAAGGATTAAGTGATTATATAAGGGGATTATTGACTTTAGAATCATAAGACGATATATGGGGCTAATTGATAAATAAATGTGATGGTGGGATATCTCTCTTATATGGGAAATAAGAGAAATAGTGATAAATGACTAAATGAAAATGTTGGGGAGTTTTAGTGATTGATTTTGAGAAGTGAGAATCTAAAAGAGTATATCAATTTGGTGGAAAATCCTCTAAGTATCGAGGTTAGTATTTGAGGAATACCGATTGGAGATTTTGGTATTTTACTAAGTGGGGAAGCCCACTTTTATTTGGGATTTTATTTGGTGATAATAACAATTTCACGATTTGAGAATGAGAATAACTTAGAGATACCGGATCTTAGGATCCAATCCCAAATGGGATAACTTTAAAGGTTCATAAAATAAATTGAACCATATTATGGATGGAGAACCGCGTATGCAAATTGAGGTTTATTAGGATCAAGAATATCCTTAACTTGAATTGAATTTTGAGACAACTCATTATTAGAAGCGACATGTGAGCTTCAAGTGAGAATTAGTATAGCATATACTAAGTGGGGTTATTGTGCGAGATTTGACGGTTAGTGTATCAAAAGAGAGAGATATACTAAATAGTGATATTATTATATTTCGCCTAAGGGCGTATAATGATTATGGAAATGATGTGCAGGTATACCTTATATAATGGTATATCTTTATTATGTGGGATGTACATATACCTTATATGATGGTGTATATACATGTTAAGCATACCCCCTCCTTGCTATCATTGGGAAGTTTCGTGCGTAGAGGGTGAGCATTCTGACTAGAAAAGCAGGATGTGGATATTCCCCAGGTCATAGTCGTCCATGGTGGTCAGCAAATGACATATATATATATATATATATATATATATATATATATATATATATATATATATATATATATATATATATATATATATATATATATTATTTATTTTGGGGGTGAGAGGACGTGGGTATGTGCCGCTCTCACTTACCGGTTAGGAGCTATAACCGCTTCTCGGGACGTTGTGTGCGTGAGTAGATCACGAGGTGGGTGTCGTTGAACCCCACCAGGTGGCCCCAGTTTGCTATGTATATGGGCTGCTGGAAGATGATAGCATGTGAGCTTGCGTCCTTCGAGTTATAGCTCGGTTGGATGGTTATTATTGCTTGTGTTTGTACTTGGGTATCAAGGGCATAATGGACCTCAACGACCTACATTGCCAGGATTAGTGTATCGGGGGGGTTCCTTGTTTGGATTTCGCTTCGGCGAGACGTCCCACGCACGAACCGCAGTGTAATGTTGGAACTTGGGGATAAGTTTAGTCCTTAATGCTCATAATTATCTATATATATATCACCTATCCCAAGGATCGACAGTGCCAGGATTAGTGTATCGGGGGGGTTCCTTGTTTGGATTTCGCCTCGGCGAGACGTCCCACGCATGAAACGCCGTGTACTGTTGAGAATTGGGAATATTAATTAATTAAAATTTGGATAACAATTTGGGTTACATGCATCTTGAATTGAGGGCATAATGAGCCCCGAGGATCGATACGGCCAGGAGTAGTGTAACGGGGGGTTACTTATTTGGATTTCGCTTCGGCGAGACGTCTCACGCACGAAACGCAGTGCCGTGTTAAGAATCGGGAGGAGTTTAGTCCTTAACTCTTGATGTTAATAACTCATATATAATAATTATATATATGGTTTCATTCCTTATATGGGCATCACTAGAATATAAAATTCTAGTAAATGAGATTGTTGATGTATTGTGATGATGTGGGCATGATTGGATCATGTAACTTTATATGTTCAACAAATTAACATTATAAAGATAACTATAACTAATACATTAAAGTTATTGTATATGACTTATAAATTATGGAAACAAATGTATTGGAAGTTAGGTTAGATCATTTCACTTAAATACTTCTTTTGGGTTTAAGTTAGGATCCTATTACCTAAATAGAATCGTACATCCATTTGGAGATCACGTGCATACGTTTAGTGCGCGCTTTAGATGAGAGGTGAGTTAACTTATTATGGAGAGTTCAATTCCAACTAAATCATGTAATAATGCATTTATAATTATTATGCATTTTAATACACTTGCTATAAAACGTTTTTTAAACTCGGGCTCTGACCCGTTTATATTTTTCCTTTTCCCTTGTATATATTGTATTACTTCAGGTGTTCCTCCGCAAGGACGCCTTTGATGTTATCCATCCAGGGTGTTTGTGGAGCTGTGGCAGTAGCGGACTGTTGCGGCACTTTGCTTTAGTCGATTCCTATCTTTGTACATCTAGATTAAGATTCAGTTTGTATATTGAGTTAGTATTCAAGTGTTGTAGATTAACACTTCCATATTTTATTTCTCAAATTATTGAATTGTTTGTACCCGACAGCATATTCGGGTATTTCATTGTTGAGATTTTTTTGTACAATGTATTTCACTCTTTCATATTATTGGAGCATGCACATTTCACTCATCATAGTTAGATGTATATTGTTGGTTATGTGCATTACTGGTTTTGTTGTTGTTGTTAAAAATAAAAAGTTTTTAAATTTTGATAATTCGCACTTAACGATTTTGGGTAGTTAGCCTTATATTATAGTGTTTAGTAGTTGATGTTGAGACTATGCCATCTGAGATACCTGGTTTATTATAGTATAGAGCTGGCCACCCGTTATTATTTGGAACGGGTTGTCACAAGAAAGGATGAATTTTTTCTATAAACTGTGATCAACACACCAAGGTGAGACAAATAGGATAATAAGACAACATTTGATGCCTTTGGAAAGGTAGTTTTGTAAATTGATCATACAACATGAATGGGAATTATAAATATAACAACAGACAATTGTTATTAGATCTTCAATATTTCATACAATCACCGCTTTAATTTTAACTACAAACTTTATATAAAATTACCTTTCTCCATTGAGATTTGATTCATTTGTTGAAGTTGATGTGCCTCAAGAACAACTTGCAAATTCCCAGCTCTTTGTTCTTTAAGCTCTAGAACATGCTCTTAGAAAATGGCGAGAGTGTTGATTTATGGAAAAATTTGGAAAAATAGGTTTTCCCTTCCTAGTCCAGATATATTTTGTGTGTTTTTGTGTACCAGTTGGTGGAGAAATGGTTCACTATATATAGGGTGAAAAGGGACCAGAAATTCCCTTTAAACTCATCATCTACCATCCCCTAAAGTAGATAAAGGGTCTCACAAATATACCAAAATGTCATTTGACCTTTGGAATAATATTTTTCTAAGATTAATTCATTAATTTAATCAAATTCGTCCCCTTATTTGGACCACACTAATTAGGAGATTTTTTTATTTAATTTATAATTACAAAATTTGGCCGAATTTTGTAATTAATAAAAAATTAAATATTAATTTTAACAGTCTCCCACTTGGCCTAATAAGGTTATACATAATGATTTGATTAACATAAGTTGCGCAAATATCTTTGAACATCTTCAAGAACCTTAACTAAATACTTCATTAGTGTGAGTCATGGAAGTTCCACACTAATTAAAGAGCATGGTTCCTTCCATGTACCAAACTACTAATGTCATACTTAATACGGATAAATATGTGAGTTATCATAATGGTATCATAATGTCTTTATAAAAGACTATTTTTGTCACATTCAGTCATTCACATGCCTATATATAATTAAGACAAAAATTTAGAATTCAAAAACTCTTTATTGATATTAAAAGTTGTGTCAAACAACTAAGAAAATAGCAATTACACAATTAACTACTTGAGACCCATCTCTTTAGTATGTTGCAAAAATATCTTCGGAAATAGTCCTTTCGTTAAAGGATCAGAATATCACTAGTACTAATGTGTTCAATTGACAAAGTTTTTTTTCTGAACTTCTTCTTTGACAAATAGATACTTCATCTCAATATGCTTAGGTGCTTTAGAATATCTATCGTTATTTGAAAAGAAGACTACTGCGATATTATCACAATAAATCTTCAGCGACTTAGATACCGAACCCATAATACTAAGTCCTGAAATAAAATTTCACAGCCACAACCCATGATTTGTAGCTTCAAAATAAGCCACAAACTCATCCTCCATAGTTGAAGAAGCGATGACACTCTGTTTAGCACTTTTCCATGAAATGACCCTCCTTTGAGAAGGTAAACATAACCCAAAGTGTTTTTCCTACTATCAAGGCATCCTCCAAAATCTGAGTCTGAATAACCAATCACCTCAAGGTGATCGGACCTCCTATAAGTGATCATGTAGTCTTTGGTTACTTGCAAGTACCTTAACACCTTCTTTGCATCCTTCTAATGGAAGTCACTCAGATTACTTTGATATCTGCCCATTAGTCACATTATTCAGTTTATTCATTGCAGATTGGTATTTGAATTTATCTATTATCTGTTGGAGATAATATTTGGGTTTGGGATTTGTAGCCGATGGTTTATTCGGCAAGACATTTATTTATATATGGTGATGGTTTAGACTTTATTACTGTGTCAGTGGTTTAATTTAGTTTTTCTGCATGTTTTTATCTGATAAATAAAAAGATAAAATTTGACACCGACTTAATTAACTAATATGTGATTAGTAATAAATGATTTTCTACAGTGATGCTAAGAACGATTTAAATGGGAATCTTGTTTTAATTTAATAAAGGACTTATCACCCGGTATTTAATTGGGCGGGGTGTCACAAAAGATAATTCATGAGAATTTTAAATGATGAACTTGGAGAAAAGTAATTCAGATAAATTTAATTACGGGCTGGTTAGGTAAGTCTGGGTATTTCAGCTGAGTGACGCTATATTATTAATTTAACTATTCTATTGGCGACTGATTGGGTAAGTCCGTGCACTTTAGAAGGTGACACTACTTTATTTATTTAATTGATGAGAAATTAAATAAATTAAGAGTCGAGGAATAGACTCGGGATAAGTGGGCTAATGCTTCGGGAGATAAGCACAGGTTAGCCAAACTTTACGCACATATATATATGGGTATAGAGATAGTGTATATATATATACACACACATAAATGCAATAATATATGTGTGTGTGATATTGGTGTGAACATATCCCTCTAGTGCTATCAGTAAAGGTTGCGCGATGTGGGTGGTCTTCCCTAGCTAGTGAAATCAGGGTATGTATGGTCCTCAGGTCATAAGATGATTTGGGTATGGTTAGGTCTCACTATCGAAGGACTATGATTGCCTCTAATACCTTTACGATTTTAGTGTGAGAGTTCGACCACCGATAACTGGGATGAAGTGAGTATACCCTACATTTTAGTAGCATTATAGAGACCCGTATCCAATGAGTTCTTACTTTGGGGATGGTGACATCTAATGAGTTAATACGGGGATGGGCACATTTAATTAGTTATTACTCGGGGTGGCGACATATGTGTATTTGTTGTAGTATATCTTTACGTATATAATAGTGCAGTTAATTACATACGGGCTTAACACATTAAGAGTGATATTATGTGTGTTTATTTTAGTATCTCATCATGTATGTAATAGTGTAGTTAATTATATATGGGCTTAACACATTAAGAGTGAACATATGTGTGTTTATTATAGTATCTCATCACGTATATAATATTGCAGTTAATTGTATACGGGCTTAAAACATTAAGGGTGAATGCTTATAAATAATTAGAGTAAAGTTATAAGAATGATTAATGATGAGATGATTAATTAAGCTAATGAGTAAACTAGATAAGAAATAAAAAATAGACAATACTCGTGTTAGAATATCATATTGGTGAGATTTACAACATGACTAGTTAGGCGGGTAGCGTATTAGGTGGGTTAAGATGTTTGCGCTAGGTGTGCACTATAATTGAGAGGTAAGGGGTATCTCATGGGAATGCGACACCGGATTAAATTTGGAAAGTTGTACTACATATTTATTAATGAATCTTAATTACTTGCAAATATTTTTGAAAGGTTTTAGGCTCTCACCCGTGTCAAAATATTTTACAAAGAATTTTAGGCTTCCAGCAACAGGGATGACAAGGATGATGATTCTTTTCAGGGACACGAAGTTGTCGCCAATGTGGAGGTTGCAAGTTGTTGAGTAGATGCTTTATTTATTGTATTCTAGGATAGGTTCTTTACTTAAGATACCAGTTGGGTTTGTTGCCTCTTTATTTCTAGACTCGATTACTGTTAATGATAAATTCATTCTTATGTTGTTTTGGGATTTTGGTAACCGATGGTTTATTCGGAGTTTGGTTTTTACTATATGATGTTGAGACTTCCTTATTGGTGTGATTGGTTATTTAGCTTTATTGATGTGTTGGTTTTTGTTAACGATTTACTTGTAGTCTTTTAAATGAAAGAAAAAAATTGGCGCAAGGTTATTTAATTAATAGGTGGTTAGTATCTTAAAATATTTTCGACAGTGATACTAAGAATGAAGCAGATGAGATTCATGTTTTGTTTTAGTAGAGGACTGATCACCCGTTATTGAAATAGGTGGTGTGTCACAATAACCTGGGCAACCGAGTCGGAATCTCACCACCTAACCCAAAATGAAAACGAAAAATCGGAGGCGATCATGACCTTAAGTCCATTGGTTATGACCAAACCACGTTATTCCACGGGACTCCAAACCTATATAGCGTGGTTGTGCACAGACCTATTACCCAAAGGGAAGGTACTACCTCTAATGGGATTCGCCAGAGTTACCTCCCACGACCCGCAACCTCCACCGATAAGATATCCTCTAGGATGGGTATGTTTCATACAAATATCATACACACAGATATTATTAACATCGATAGCTATACATATATTGTCCCTTTACCCGTATATATTTTCATCAAATCAAGCTAATCCATGCCTCTTGACCAAGGCACTAGCCTAACTGTACCGAGTATACCCCTGACTCTTAAATATTTTATTATCCACTAACTAATTTAGCAACACAAAATAATATTTCTGGAATATCCGGACCTTCCCAACCATCCCGGAAATAAAGTTTAAATGAACACATCATATCCCCATCCATATATTGTATAATGAGTGTTATCCCCCTAAACCCCCATATTTCATATTTTGAGTCTAATCTCACCTTCCCAAGATCGTATAATGATTTGCAAATTTCCAAGAAGTCCTACAACACAATCACGGACCCTTTAAAATATATAATTGTTCAAACGGTCTTTGCCTAAAATAGAACTAATTCACTATGCCTAGCAATAGGTCCGATTATATTTTCTCCGCCGAATCGATTCCCCTATGAAGACCGAATCGATTTGATTCTAGGCAGAAGCACTATACTTGATTGATATGGCCGGATTTCATCTAAACTTATCACCTAAATCAATATGTATGACCACCCAACCGATTTTTTTCGTCCTCACATAAACCCTAATCTATTTCCATCCTTAGATCCATAGTTAACACAACAATTGTTCTCGTATTCATCAAATCTTTAGTTTTATTACCTATATCACAATTTCCAGATTTTCCCTTCTCACGGTCATTCTTTAATTGAATCAAATCTTAATTCCTTTGCACTTACATCAGATTAATAATAAATATGCATTCAATACCATTCAGGTATAACTCTCATCAATAAAATCATATAGGTTCTTCACCCCAAACCCGTTTTTACCTACGAAACCCCATCCCATACTTGGTTTTACTTTATTAATTTTGATATGAATGTAAAACTAAACAAAATCAATAAGAAAGTTCAAGCACTTGCCTTAGATGTAGAATAAATTCTCATTTCCTTCTTGTAGGGTTAACTCCAGCTCTTGGGTGCTTTCATAAATAAAGTGGTTGCCTCATAACTCTTAATATATTATTTAAGGCCATAATCCCAAAATTAGGTTAACCCCATAGTGTAAAATTACACGTACGCCTCCAAGGGGGCCCCGACTAGTCTAAAAAGCTCCCGGTATCAAATCTCAACCCTCAGGTACTTATTTTGACTATTTCGACCCATTTCGAATCAAATGTGCACTCAAAATCATCATCCGAGTCACCCAACATCAATATCCTATCTTAACCCAAAAATAGCCTACATGTATGTCCCGATTGAGATACCGTCAATCCACGTCGTTTCCATCCACTACGACGTACTAACAATTGACTGGATTTTATTTACTTAGACACATTTATTAAATTTATTTCCACATAAATATTAATTTTATTCTCACGAATTAATATTTATTAAATGTCAGATATTATTACGAGTAAATGTGTAATTAAATTGATAAACTTAGTTATTAAAAAATATGGGGTGTAACAGTTCTATTAGTCACATTTATATGCAAGGTAATAGGGTAGTTTATGCCTTTGCCTCCTATGGGTATTCTGTTACGGAAGACGGTTACTTTTGATTTGAAAAGCCACTTTCTCCAGACGTGTTTCCAAATAAATAGAGATGATTTAGTAAGTTTACTCACTTTTAGGCCCTCATAACTAATTCTTTTTGAAGTGCAAGGTACGTCCAAATACAAAAAATACTCATGACTGGGAATCGTGCATTAATAGCCCAAATATAAAGATGGTGTTGATACCAAATTTAGTCTACTGACATGGCTCAATTGAGTGAAGACACGTGGCAATCTGCGTGGCAACAACAAACACTTCTGAACAACACCTTGACTCCGAGGAACCATACTACAACGAGGAACTCTGCTTCCCCGATCAACTCAGACGCTCCGACCTACAAGAACTCTCTGAGGAACTTTTGAGTACCGAGGAACTTAGGCGGTCCGAGCAGCTTAGGCGGTCCGAGCTGCACCTCGAACAAAGCATTAATTGTAGGATAACCAACAGATTGACTGTGCATTAAATGCTTATTATTATCATACAGATGTATACGCTTAAGGGGCATTGAATGTATTACCCTTTCACATTACAGCCTTAGGGCTATAAATACATTGTATTATCCTCATTCTGGGGGGACCGAAATTTCTTGAGAAAACTTGTAATCGAGAATTCCCAAACAGTCAGCAATAACAGAAACAGTGGACGTAGGCCATTCTTATAAGGCTGTACCACTTTAAAAGTTCGTTGTCTCATTTTATTTATCTGTGATTAAATAATTAGATATAATCTAATTTTTTACATCAATAGATTGGCGCCGTCTGTGGGAAACGACTAGTAATATCGTTTTTGATAAAAAACAATTCATCACAAATGGCTGATATTCCAGAACCCAGCAATCGAAACGTTGGAAGCCCTCCAAATCCATCTGCTCCGCCCAATATTCCAGATCTGGCTGGAATAATGACAAATCTAGCCCAGGGCCAGACAGTCATGCAAGAAACTATGCGACAACTCATACAAACCCTCCATGGTGGTGCACCAACCCATTCAGGACCGCGAAGTATTCAAAGAAATACCCGTTTACCTTCTTCGCGTACTAGGCGTACCGATTCATATCGTACTGAGGAGTCTGAAGATTTTTCTTATCAACCTGGGCGAACTTCGTCGGTACGAGCCACAGATACTGAACAACGTATCACTCTCTCTCCAGAAAGGGCTAGTGAACTAGAAAGATTAATCAGAGTATCTCATTTTGATCGATTAGGTCCTAGGAGGAGCAAAAGTCCTCCTAGAACCGCATCTAGGAGTTTTCGACGACCATCAGACTTAAGGGAAGGATCTGCCCAGTCGCGACCAGCTGCTCGTCAAGATAGATCCCAGGAAGCCACTTCAATGCGATCAGTTGCTCGAACCAACAGGCCTAAGGAAGGAAACGATGCGTGGAAAGGCTCTATTCAGAGGCTGGAGGATAGATTAGGGGAAATGGCTAAAGCCAAGAACCCTCTACAACGAACTTTTGTTCAAGGAACACATTTTGTCCAGGCCATTGTAGATTTTCCAACACCATCAAAGTTCAAAGCACCTGTTGTGACCCCCAAATATGATGGAAAAACCGACCCTGTCCTTCATATAGAACAATACCAAGCTGCGGACGACATCTATGCTATTCTAGATGAGATGAGATGCAGATCATTCTCAGGAACTCTTACCGGATCTGCTCAAATATGGTATAATAATCTTCATCGGGGTAAGATCTCAATTTTTTTTTAACTGGCCGAGTTATTCATTGGGAATTTCTGTTTTGGGTCAAAGCCAGTTAAACGAGTAGCGCATTTGTTAAGTGTTAGACAAAAAGCTGGTGAAAGTACTAGAGATTATATAACTCGTTTTAATAACGAAAAACTCGAAGTCATTGATTATGAGGAAAAGATAGCGATTACCGCCTTGATGAGTGGACTACTGTCCAACAAGTTGTACTACACTTTGGCCAAAGATCCACCTAGAACCATGTCAGATCTGATGGGAAAAGCGGCCAAGATTATGAATGCCGAGGAGGCTATGGCTGCGAAGAAGAATATAGATGCCAAAGAAACCAAGATGGAAGGTGATAAAGCTAAGAAGAAAGAGCATAAGAACAATGGTAGTGACAAACACTCAAAAACAAGGTCGTCATGGGAAGTATTGAAGAAATTTGATAATTATACTCCTTTGAAGAAAGACATCAACCATGTTCTAGAAGAAATCAAGAACAATGAGGAATTAAACTGGCCAGAGAAAATGAAGGCAGACCCTGACAGGAGAAATAAGGCAAAATATTACGAGTTTCACAAAGATCATGGCCATATGACCAAAAATTGCATAGCTCTTCAGAATGAGATTGAAACACTCATCAGACGAGGAAAACTGGCAAAGTATGTTAATCGGAGGAATGAAAGAAAAAATAACGACCGAACAAGAGAGAGGTCTAGATCTCCTCGTCGAGCATAGGAGAACAAGAAAAGAGACCATGAAGTTGATCCAGAAGATGACCCCGATCTTCCCAAGAGACCAAGGCAGCCAGAACGTGAGGTATTTTCAATACGCTTTGGGTCATTAAACTGTAATGTTATTACAGGTGGAGATATGCAGGAGGAGGAGACCTTACTTCAGAGAGAAAAGCTTACCTCTGTGAGGCTCAAGCTTGCTCATACATTCAACGAATAAATCTAGCTGAAGAGGATCGCCTGAGAAAGGTAAACAAAGAGAAATTGGTCATTGGTTTCTCAAAGAATGACCTCGCAGGAGTTTTATATCCTCATGATGACCCATTGGTGATCAAAATGAGGATGAAGGAGGTAATGATTTCAAGAGTACTGGTAGACAATGGTAGCTCGGCAGACATCATGTTCTACTCATGCTTTGACAGTTTAAATCTAAAACTATCCCAACTGGAGCCTTATCACAGACCCCTCCTAGGTTTTTCTGGTGAGAAAGCTTTTCCACTTGGGACGATCAAGTTGGATATATTCATTGGTACATGGCCTGTTTGTCGAACAGAAATAATACGCTTCTTCGTGATGGATAAGAATGTTCAATCGGCATACAATATCATCATGGGAAGAGTAGGATTGAAGAAGTTCGAAGCTGTACCATCTACGGTACATCAATGCCTGAAATTTCCAACAAATTTTAGAGTAGGAGTTGTGAAAGGTGATCAGAAAGGAGCTCGGGAATGCTATTATTCATCCGTCGAGCAAGAGGAAATGGAGGAATCAAGGAAAAGGACCACCACCTATCAAATGGATGAAGGTGCAGAAGTTGAAACATTAAATCCTAGAGATGAGTCGCAACTCGTGAAGGGTCAAGTGGTGGAAGCTACTGAAAACATCATTCTGGACGACGAGCACCCTGAACGAACTACGCAAGTAGGTTCGTCGTTGGAAGTCTCACTAAAACAGGAATTGATAACTTGCCTAAGAAGCAGAAAGCAAACTTTTGCGTGGAGTCATGAAGATATGCCTTGGATAGACCCAAATTTCTTATGTCACGAACTCAATGTGAATAAGGAGATCAAGCCTGTGAAGCAGAGAAGAGGAGTATTCAGTCCCGAGAAGAATCAAGCTATACAGGAGGAAGTCGAGAAGCTCCAGAAAGCTTGCTTTATTGAAGATGTTAAATATCCAGACTGGTTAGCAAATGTGGTGATGGTGAAAAAGAAGAACAACAAATGGAGGATGTGTGTAGGCTTCACCGACCTCAACAAAGCATGCCCAAAGGATCAATTTTCGCTGCCCCGAATTGATCAACTAGTGGATGCTACCTTGGGACACGAGCTGCTGAGCTTCATGGATGCTTATTCTGGTTACAATCAAATTAAAATGAAACCTGAAAATAGGGAGAGTACTTATTTCATTACCCCTAGGGGAACTTATTGTTATAATGTTATGCCTTTTGGTTTGAAAAATAAAGGTGCAACATATCAGCGGCTGATGAACAAAGTGTTTGCAGAATAAATCAGTTGCAATATGGAAGTCTATGTTGACGATATGCTGACAAAGAGCAAGAAAGCTGTTGATCATCTAGTTGACTTAGGCCAGACCTTTGATCAACTAGATAAATATCAAATGAAGTTGAACCTGACGAAGTGCATATTTGGAGTACGAGAAGGCATGTTTCTCGGATACATTGTTAATCAGCGAGGCATTGAAGCTAACCCTGAAAAGATCAAAGCTCTGTTAGGGCTGCGTTCCCCAACGACGAAGAAAGAAGTGCAAAGTCTTACAGGACGAGTAGCAGCACTCAACTAATTTGTATCGCGAGCAACTGATCGATGTCTCCCATTCTTCAAGACGCTCCGAAAGACTTTTGAGTGGAATAATGAATGTGAGAAGGCTTTCTAAGACCTGAAGAAATATTTGGGAGCAGCTCTACTGTTATCCAGGCCAGTGATGGGAGAAAAATTATACTTGTATCTGGCAGTGTCCGATAATTCAGTTAGTTCGGCATTAATAAGAATGGAGAATGGAGTATAAAAACCAATCTACTACACAAGTAAGGCCTTCCGAGGAGAAGAGATTAGATATCCAAGGCTGGAAAAATTGGCACTAGCATTGATCGAGGCAAGAAGAAGAATGAAGCCATACTTCCAGGCTCATACTATAGTAGTATATACTGATATGCCATTGAGGCAAGCCCTTCATAAACCAGAAAAATAAGGAAGATTGATGTGCTGGGCAATAGAACTTGGTGAATATGATATAGTTTATGAACCCAGATCATCGCTAAAAGGGCAAGCGGTAGCAGATTTTATAGCAGAGTTCACCTATCCTGATACCCCCGAGGAGCAAAAGTTGCTCACTGATCAACCTGTGGATGTTACAGGATCATCAAATGCAAGCCCAGACCAACTTAGCTTGGTAAAAGGGCAAGTAGATGTTACAGAGTCATCAAATTCAAGCCCAGACCAGCTTAGGTTGGTAAAAGGGCAAGAAAAGATGATCAATGAACAACAAGAAATATCAGGAGATGGTGAAAGGAAGCAACAAATTTTCCACCGAGGAACTCTGTCAGATCAGAAATTTGAAGACGAGTTACCTATATGGAGTCTGTATGTGGATGGTTCATCCTGCACTACAGGATGTGGTGCAGGGATAGTTTTGAACAGTCTGGACGAGGTCGACATGGAATACGCCCTACGTTTCCAATTCAAAGCTTCGAATAATGAGGCTGAATATAAAGCCATGATTGCAGGTCTTAGTTTGGTAAAAACCATGGGGGAAGAATAAGTTATTGTCTTCAGTGACTCGCAATTGGTCATAAATCAAATGATGGGAATATATGCAGCCAAAGGAGAATTAATGATCAGATATCATGCAAAGGCAAAGGAGCTGGTGTTAAAATTTGCTGTTATTCAGCTGGTCAGAATACCAAGAATGGAGAATGCGAGAGCAGACGCCTTAGCTCGATTAGCATCAGCTACTCGTACCGAGCTACGAAGAACAATCCCAATTGAAGTTTTAGCTGGTCGGAGTATAGATGAAGATCTGACGATAAACTTTAATACCCTCGATTTAGGATCATCATGGATGGATCCCATCAGGTCATATATTGAGAAAGAGGAATTACCAACTGATAAACTTGCAGCTAAGAAACTAAAGTTTAAGGTTGCTTGTTATGTACTGACTAATGGTATTCTATACAGACGAGGAATTATAGCAGGTTTGCAAAGATGTGTGCATCCTACCGCGGTGAAAGATTTAATTGAAGAGGTCCATGAAGGGTTCTGTGGAGCCCATATAGCAGGTCGGACACTTTTGCAAAGAATGATGACTCAAGGATACTAGTAGCCGACGATGAGAGATGATTGTATAGCCTATGCCAAAAAATGTGACAAGTGTCAGCGCTTCTCCTCCATCCGAAGAACTCCCCAAGCATTATTGACACCCATTACTTCCCCTTGGCCATTTGCCATATGGGGAATAGATTTAGTCGGGCCACTACCGACGACAAGGGGAAGATTTAAGTATCTCGTGGTCGCTGTGGATTATTTTACTAAATGGGTTGAGGCTGAGCCTCTTATTAATATGACGTACGACAAGGTGTACCAATTTATTTGGAAGAACATCATTTGTCGATATGGTCTTCCTCATGCCTTCATCATAGACCATGGAACACAATTTGACAACGAGGAGTTCGCTGCCTATTGTCATCAGTCAAATATCTTGAAGATCCACTCGGCACCAAGCCATCCTCAAAGCAATGGACAAACTGAAGTGACAAACAGAACGCTGCTGAATGGTTTGAAAAAAAGACTGAATGACGCGAAAGCAAACTGGATCAACGAGCTACAATCAGTGCTATGGGCTTATCGAACTACTCCCCGAGCAGCAACATGGGAATCTCCATATATGCTAGCATTTGGAAGTGAAGTTGTTATACCCGTCGAATTGGGTCTCCCAACACACAGAATACTGAATTTCAATTCCCCTGTCAGGGATTTAATGAGAAGGTTAGACTTGGACATGCTCGAGGAGGTTAGGGAAGAAGCAGCCATTAGAAATGCTGCTTACCAGCAACGAACAGCTTTGTTCTACAACAAGAGAGTGAAGAAGTGCAACTTGAAAGAAGGAGACTATGTGCTAAAGAAGGTGATTCAAAAGCACAACAAACTGGAAGCAAACTGGCATGGACCCTACCGAGTTAAGGAAGTTGTTCGACCAGGGACATACAAAATAGAAACTTTAGAGGGGGAAGAGTTTAAGAATGCATGGAATGCAGAACACCTGCACAAATATTATCAATAATGTAAACTCTCATGTAATGCAGTTTCATCAGTATGAATAAAGTGACAATGTTCTGCCCAGTTCTTTCCTTTTATTGGCATTTTTTTTGCGGAATACTAGTGCTACACACTCCTCAGCATCATCAAAACTCGGACTACTCAAATCTATTCCCGAAAATGCCAACTAAGGTTGGTCGGGAAGTAAATCTATTCCCGAAAATGCCAACTAAGGTTGATCGGGAAGTAAATTTATTCCTAAAAATGCCAACTTGGTTGGTTAGGAAGTAAATCTATTCCCGAAAACGCCAACTAAGGTTGGTCGGGAAGTAAATCTATTCCTAAAAATGTCAACTTGGTTGGTTAGGAAGTAAATCTATTCCCGAAAACGCCAACTAAGGTTGGTCGGGAAGTCTATTCCTAAAAATGCCAACTTGGTTGGTTAGGAAGTAAATATATTCCTAAAAATGCCAACTTGGTTGGTTAGGAAGTAAATCTATTCCCGAAAACGCCAACTAAGATTGGTCGGGAAGTAAATCTATTCCTAAAAATGCCAACTTGGTTGGTTAGGAAGTAAATCTATTCCCGAAAATGCCAACTAAGGTTGGTCGGGAAGTAAATCTATTCCCAAAAACGTCAACTAAGGTTGGCCGGGAAGTAAATCTATTCCTAAAAATGCCAACTTGATTGGTTAGGAAGTAAATCCATTCCCGAAAACGCCAACTAAGGTTGGTCGGGAAGTAAATCTATTCCTAAAAATGCCAACTTGGTTGGTTAGGAAGTATATCTATTCCCGAAAACGCCAACTAAGGTTGGTCGGGAAGTAAATTTATTCCTAAAAATGCCAACTTGGTTGGTTAGGAAGTAAATCTATTCCTAAAAATGCCAACTAAGGTTGGTTAGGAAGAAAAACTATTCCAAAAAGTGCCAAAGATTGGTCAGTAAGAAAAACCCACTAACTGTAGTTGGTCGAGAAGAAAAATTTACCAACCTTGGTTGGTCGGAAACATTTTATGAGTACGAGAAAGTGATCGAGCAAAAAAAAAATTGATACTCGTGACTTTTTAAATTATTACCAAGTTGGTCGAGAAACAAAGTATCATCAATTTTGGTTAGTCATCAAATGATTACCACAAATTCAAGATAGTCGACAATAAGTTTTAACAAACTCCTGTCGATCAACAAATAACACAATGTTGTTATATGCACAGATGTAAAGTGTTTTATGATTACAAGACAATGGCAGTCAAGATTTGTAAATAAAATTATTTCATTAAATGTAGAATAAAATACATCAAGAATGAAATACAAATTTATTACATCAAGATTCCTATTCTATTGGTTTCTTCCCCTCTGCTTTTGAAACAGGTTCCTCGCCAGCAGGTGGATCATTTAAAGCATGAGGGGAATTTATGAAGTTAAGATCTTTAAGCATCCTGATATTCATCACAGATGGTCGATCTAGTAGGTGCTCGGGATGAGATATCTCAACATTGGAATGGAGATTGTAATCGCCAAGGTATTTGGAAATCAGACACCGAGGGATGGCCCGAGCAGGGATCCAACTCATATCAAGCTTGAATGGTGGCACTGGTAGGTCGAGCAGCCCAGGATTATGGTAATCCCATAGGTAATGACCCTGTTCCAGTTGCAGAACACCTAAGGCATTCAACCATCCCTGTTTGTAACCCTCATTATTTGCATTTTGGATACGATCATCCAAATGGTAGAGAGCCTCGTTGTAGCCAGCCATCCAGAATTCTCTGGGTTGCTTGTGGAATTGATATGTCAATCTTTCCAGTTGCTCGTGGAGATTTTTTATAAAGAGTTCTTTATTCTCCAAGACAGATTTATGTGCAGAAAGCTGCTCGTCCAGACCCCTGATCTTCTTAGACATCTTAGCCAATGCCTGGTTCTTTGCCATCAGTTGGAAGGCCTGGTTCTCCAGAGCAGATTGAGTTCTCTGTTCCTCGACAGTAATCCGAGCATCTCTTGTTCGTCCCCGAGGAGCTCTTGCTCGTCCCCGAGTAGATGTAGAAGGTCCAGACCTCTTCAAGCTTTCTAATTCATCCCTCAGGTTGGCATTTTTGACCTCCAAGAAAGAGAATCCCTCGTCGGTCACTGGGATAAAAGCGTTTGAGGTGGAAGCTGCAGACTTCAACTGAAACACCTCTCTTTGCAGGTTATTATTTTCTTGCTCTAACAACTCAGCTATTTGTCTGTGCTCTTCGACCTCAGCTTTCAAGGTTCTCTCCCTCACATATTAAGCAGAAAATCGTTTATCGTATCCCTTATCAGCACTGATTTGCTGAAACTTCTTCTCGTACCCCTCGTGCAAAAGGGCAGTAGATTCTTTATATTATTGATGAAGTTCTTCAAGAGTGCCTTGGAGATCCTCAATCATATCATAGTATGCTACGTTGTTAGCCACTGCACGGTCGAGTAGGCACTTCAAATATTGATAGGCTTCAATTGCTTGCTCTGAAGCACCTTGACCGAGGATGTTAGTGATTTGAGTTTCACTCATGTCTATATGACCGGCTTTGAAATACTCATTGTATTGCCTTAACAGTTTTGTATCATAAGCAGACAATAATTTCATCCTGGCCAGAAACTAGTAAAGGAAGAAAAAGCAATAATCAATAAGAGTACAAACAGAGCATGAAGAAGAGAATCAACAGTATGCATAAGCAAAAGTTCAAATTTTATTACATCATAAAGGAGAAGTACAAAGTTCATAGTTACATTTGATAAAGAAAAATAAAATGGAGAGAAATCCGAACAACTCTACACCTTTTTCTTGTCTCCCAAAACTTTCTCGGGAGGCTGGGACGAGGAGGTAGGTTGCTTGGATGGAATAGAGGGTTGATCGGGAAGTGCTGGAGGTTGCTCGGATGAAGTAGCAAGTAGTTGAAGTTCCTCGCTAGTGGGCTGGATAGCTGAGGAATGAGAAATTTGATCTCTTATCACCATGGAAGATTCCTCGGAGGCAGCTTCGTCCTCTTCTTCGTCTTCAGGAGTTGGAGGGGGGGCCGGGATGTGTCGCTGAAATAGTTCAGAATTTTCATCAACTTTCATTTCTTACAGAGCAGCGACCCATCCATCTCTAAAGTATTTGAGGCTGCCATATTCCACTTGCGACATCATGGAAGCCAAACCTTTATTCCACCCTTTATCCCAGCCAGCGCTGAAGGATTTTTTGACAAACAACTTCCTTTTTGTCTTCTCCGAGGAAAGCTTCTCGGAAAGAAGATTGTCACCAGCCTTCAGTTTATTCTCAACTTCCTCCTTCTGACGATTTACTTCCCGAAGTTGACCCAACTCCTCCTCATCAGTCTTGAGCTTATTTTCAAGCTCCCCAGCATTTTTGAGCTTCCCTTCGAGCTCTTTATTCTTCTTCTCCAAATCATTTATTTTTTCTCCAACCCCTTGGAGACCTCAATAACCTGAGCTTTCTCCTGCTCAGTCGAAGTAAGCCTTTTCTCCTAAATGGCCTTATCATCATCATATTTCTGACGAAAATCTTTCAGAGACTGCGCAAGGCCCACCAAAGCTTCCTCTACACCAGACGAGGAGCTTGAAGCTTTAATAGCTTCATCTTTCTTCAGAATTGTATTAAAACAACTCACCAACTGTGAAAAGAAAACGAAAGCAAGTCAGTGCACAAATACATAAAGAAAGAATGAAAATTTAAGACTATAGGACTTATAGAAGCAATATGACGAGCTGCTAATGTGGTAACCGTGTCCCGAGAAAGGTTTTCTTCAATACCTTGGATCTCGGGAATGATCCAAGTCTTCACCGAGTTTATAGCAGATCTCGGGGGAACAAAAGTAGTAACACCACTAGTCGGGGGCTGAGAGATGGATTCAGCCAAATTGATAGAGGAGCTTTTCTTCAGCCTCCTCAGAGGAGCATCAACTTTCTCGACTAACGATGTAGTCTTAGTCGGGGAAATGACAATCACCTCGCTTGGAGCAGTAGCCTTTCTTGGGGCCACTGGGGGCTTCTCGACAACCTTCACAGGAGCAGTCGAAGGAGGTGCATCAATTTTATTTGTCCCCTCTCCTGGGACATCAAGCTTACTTCTCTTTGCCTCTCCAGCACCAGAGGCAGATTTCTCAAAAAGGGTAGGAGGTCTTCTTTTCTTCATCCTTTCACTCAAAGGAATATGTGACTCAGGTGAAGAACTTGTAGAGGCCAGTATTGGTTCTGCGTCGCTTATCACCGAACGAGCAGTAAAAGAAGAGGTGTAACTCTTGTACTGCAGCAAATATGAAGCTGACCTAATATGCTCGTCGGCAACAGTCTGATGCAAACTCCAGATAAGTTTTAAATGCCACTACACCAAATCCTACGAATGGTCACACCAAGTGGGTCACGGCCTAAGTCCGCGACCAGCTGGTCGCGGACGTAGGCCGTGACCCACTCAATATTTGGCGTGACCAATTTTATTACCACATTAAATTATCCATGCTCTGGAAATGGTCACGGACTAAATCCCTGACCATAGAGGGTCACGGCCCGAGTCCCTGACCAGGTCGTGACCAGTTTGGCGCCAAAATTCCCTCCAAACTGGTCGCGGGTCGGTCACGGCCCAAATCCGTGACCAGGTCGCGGGTCTCCATTTTTTGTCGCGCTTAAAAATGGTCGCGGCCAAAGTCCACGACCATTTTTTTTATTTTTTTGTCACGGTTATGGGTCGCGGACTAGGGCCGCGACCAATTTTTTTTTGTCAATCACGTGGGTCGCGGACTTTGGCCGCGACGAATTTGTCACGGTTGTGAGTCACGGACAAGGTCCGCGACCAATTTTTTATAATTTTTTTTGTCACGGGCGTGAGTCGCGGACTTTGGCCGCGACCAATTTGTCACGGTTGTGGGTCACGGATAAGGACCGCGACCAATTTTTTTTGTCACGGACGTGGGTCGCGGACTTTGGTCGCGACCAATTTGTCACGGGTGTGGGTCACGGATAAGGGCCGCGACCCGTCACGGCATGGGTCACGGACAAAGTCCGCGACCATCTGCCGTGACCCCTCTTGGCCGTGACCATTTTTTGGTCACGGACTTGGGCCGCGACCCGCGAACATGGTCACGCCAGAAATGGTCACGGCCGAAGTCCACAACCCACAGTTTTGGTCAGGGATTTTGGCCGTGACCAATCGCCAGTTTTGGTGTAGTGTGCCTTATGTTAACGTCTGCCTCTTTTGGAGATTTTCTTTTGCTGTCAACTGCAAATAAATCAAAATTAAATTATCAGTGGCACATTTTATCAAACACAAAGGAAGCATAATTTTGAAAATAAAATAAAAACAACCTATCCCATTGGGAGGACATCTGGGACCCTGGTAAACATCATCTCTAGTTAATGGAGGGTGTTGCCAATTTTTCATAACAACCCCGTGCTCAAAGTAGTCCCTATTGGCATCTGGGAGATTGACCACTAAAGCTCTATTTAAAAACCTAGTTTTTAAATAAAAAGTATTATCGACCACAGCCCATCTATAACAAAACATAATTTTAGGAATTCCTATACGAGTTTTATGAATTTGATTTAATCTATAAACACCGTTAACTATTCTCCACGTATTGGGAGATATTCTTGCAAGAACCACGTCAAAGTATTGACAGAACTCCAGACATAGAGGGTTTGGGGGAAAAGAAAAGCCACACTCAGCAACAAAGAGACTGGGGAACCAATGTCCCTCAGCCAAACGAAAATAATCTGAAGGCTCAGAAAGCTCTTCCAAAATAACCCAAGAGGGAATAGAGAAATCAGGGCGAAACTTATCAATTGATTCTACAGGATAAACCGTGATGAAAGAAGGAAATCAAAGAGAAAGAAGAAAATCTTACAGGAAAGGGATGAGTCTGTTGACAACAAATGATGGAAGAGATGAACGCACAGGAGAGAGAGACGATGGAAAACTCAAAGAGACAAATTTGAAAAAGTAGAAGACGATGGGATTTTCTGCAACGTTTAAATACTTTGCCTTGGGAAAGGGTAAAAGTAATGATTACAAAAAGAGACGGTTACGTTACTGGCGGCTAAAAAGACAAAAAGGGCGCGAGAATCGAAGCGGTTGGAAAAATTCAAAAAATACCGATTCTATGAATTTGGAAGGAGAAATAAATACAAAAGAAAATACTCCTAAATTTCAGGATGACCATTTAAAACCGCCATATTTTGAGAAAGAATGTTCCACACTCCTTAAATTTCGAACTATGAAACATTGGGGGCTTCTGTTGATACCAAATTTAGTCTGCTGACATGGCTCAATTGAGTGAAGACACGTGGCAATCTGCGTGGCAACAACAAACACTTACGAATAACACCTTGACTCCGAGGAACCATACTGCAACGAGGAACTCTGCTTCCCCGATCAACTCAGACGCCTCCGACCTACAAGAACTCTCCGAGGAACTTTTGAGTACCGAGGAACTTTTGAGTACCGAGGAGCTTAGGCGGTCCGAGCTGCACCTCGAACAAAGCATTAATTACAGGATAATCAACAGATAGACTGCGCATTAAATGCTTATTATTATCATACAGATGTATACGCTTAAGGGGCATTGAATTTATTACCCTTTCACATTACAGCCTTCGGGCTATAAATACATTGTATTATCCTCATTCTGGGGGGACCAGAATTTCTTGAGAAAACTTGTATTCGAGAATTCCCAAACATTCATTAATAACAGAAACATTGGACGTAGGTCATTCTTATAAGGCTGAACCACTTTAAAAGTTATTTGTCTCATTTTATTTATCTGTGATTAAATAATTAGATATAATCTAATTTTTTACATCAACAGATGGTTTTATAGGTTTTTGGAGTGTAGTGATGCTCATGCTCGTGCATTAAGTACAATTTTCAAACTCGTACAATTTGTTCAACTAACATGGATATATTATACACATACTTATCTAGTTATGCTCCATTATAATATGTTGAGTATTAATTAGATCATCATCACCACTCGTGCACGTATATACCACTACAAAACCTCATAAATTTTGTGTTTGATTTATTTATTCATTCCTTAATTTTTTTATTTTAGTATCTAATATCTCAAAAATTTTGGGCTCATCTCATCACTTGACATTTCAATTGTGCGTTAATTTCTCTTTTTATGATAATAGCTTATTCATTAGTAACCGTAAAATTTAAACATTGTGGCGATTGTGGAAAAACTCACCCCCGACGATGAAAAACCTCCAACATAGGCGTGTCATGGCTGATGGAGTCTATTGTGATTGCAAAAGACATATTGAGACCTTAATTTATATATGTTGAGGTTGCCCGCTATATAAAGAGCCATGGAGGGCTATCAAACTACCCCAATCGGATGAGTGAAACAAAGTAAATTTTTGGGCTCGAGTGGGTAAGGGCGTGTGACACCATGCCTAATAAAATATCGGGTGATCAGTCCTATACCAAATTAAAATAGGAATCCCAGTTGGTTTATTCTTAGCATCACTGTCGAAAACCTTTTTCAAACTTACTAACCACCTAGTATTCCAAAAAGCCGGTGCCAAATTTTATCTTTTTAATTAAACAACCAATAACATGCGGAAAGATAATATGAGTCATACACCACGACTGAATTAAATCAACAAAATAATTAATTAAACTACATGTCAAATAAACCATTGGCCACTAAAGTAAATAGTCCAATACAAACATCGAACAGCTGAATAAATAGATCTGAAAACTGTACTGAAAAGTTTGGGCGACAAGCCCGAAGTAAAACTAAAACTGATAGATGATTCCTACTCTAGGAAGGAATGAACGATGCGTCTAATCCAAGCTCCTGCTAGCATCCACATGTGCCGCAGCTACGCGTTCCTGGAATAGAATATCAAGTCTGGCGTCCCTGTGGCTAGACACCTAAAAGGTTTTGAAAATAATTTTATAGCAAGGGTTAGAACATAAAACATTTTCAAATTTTTAGCAAGTGAATTAACTGCAGTAATTTAAAATGCATGAATGATCTTCATATTTAAGTTAGTGTCCTGTTTGATTATGGGTGACCTCAAGGGGCATCCAAAACTAGGCAAGAAGATGGGTGACCTCACGGGTCAACCACTGTCCAGGCACCAAGGTAATCTTGATAAGATTGCTACAACTAAGCAGGACCATGGGATGAAAATCATTCCATTGCTTAGACACTTATGGGTGATAAGTCACTACAACTAGGCAGCAAATAGGGCAAAGTTCCATTGTCTAGGCAATTAAAACATAACAGGACAATTTGTCCCTTTATACACACTTATCAAAAGATAATATGATAAGACAAACATCTTATAAATTATTTCAAAGGAAAGAAACTTGCACAAAGATGAATTTTTCTTCATTTAATACAATTATTTCCAAGGAAAGAAAATTACAACAGATAAATTTTTCTTCATTCAATACAAATTTCCTATTCTATTGGCTTTTGCCTTCAGATTTCGGTACAAGCTCCATTCCAGTTGGAGGATCATCTAAAGCATACGAAGAATTGATGAAATGCACATCTCGTAGCATTCTGATGTTTCTTAAACTCTATCGATCAAGTAGATGTTGAGGTCGAGATATCTCAAATTCTTCATGAAGCTGGTAATCACTAAAACACCTAGAAATCAAACACCTAGGAATGGAATGGGCTCGAATCCAGCTGACATCTAGTTTAAAGGGATGATTAGGCAGATCAAGTACTCCAGGCTCATACCAATCCCATAAGGAGTTTCCTTCTTCAAGATTCATCACAGTTAGGGCATTCAGCCATCCCTGTTTGTATCCTTTATTATTCGCTTATTTCAGATGAGCATCGAGATGGCAAAGAGCTTCATTGTATCCCCCCATCCAAAACTCTCTAGGCTGCTTGTGAAATTGATAAGTCAATCTCTCAAGCTGCTCATGAAGTTTCTTCACCAAGTTTGCTTTACTTTCCACTACAGAACTCTGGTCGGAGAGTTGGTCGATAAGATTTTGAATTTTCTGGGACATTTTAGCCAAGGCTTGATTTTTTGCTTTCATCTGAGCAGCCTAATTTACTAAAGTTTGTTGAGTCCTAGTCTCTTCAACACTTCTTTGACCAGCTCTAGCCCTACCCCGCGAGGAGGATGTAGGTCTGGCTTGTTTCAAAACCTCCAGTTCTTCTCTCAAAGTAGCATTTTCAGTTTCCAAAAATAAAAAGCCCTCATCATTGACTGGGACCAGAGCTCCCGAAGAAGAGGAGGCAGCAGCTTTGAGTTGTTTTACTTCTTCTCGCAGGGCAATATTTTCTTCCTCGAATAACTTGGTAATATTCCTATGTTCCTCAATTTCAAGTTTAAGAACACTCTCTTTCTTTTTATGGACTGAAAGAATCTTGTCATAACCCCGATCAGCACTCAACTATTGATACTTCTTCTCATACCAATCATGCAGAAGTGCAGTAGTTTCTTTATGTTAAAGTTGAAGCTCCTCGATTGTTCCTTAAAGATCTTCAATTATCTCATAGTAAGTAGCATTATTGGCTATAGTCCGATCAAGCAGACATATTAAATATTAATAAGCCTCAATTGCTCATTTAGAGGCATCAGGTCCAAGGATATTAATGATTTCAGCTTCAATAAAATTAGTATGACTAGCCTCGAAGTAATTATTACATTTCTTCATCAACTCCGTATCATGAGCTGATAAGAGTTCCATCCTGGTAATAAACTAGCAAGGCAAATAGGAATCAATCAACAACAGTGCAACTACATGTCGAGCAAGTAAAGTAGAAAATTCAGAATAAATAACAAAGTCCATTTTATTAATTATAGGAGGAGAAAGTACAACCGAAGTTACAATAAAGGGGAAAAACAGAAGAACAACATAATTAAAGAGACGAACAACTCTACACCTTCTCCTTATTTTCTACAACATCTTCAGTCGATTTTGACGAAGGAATTGGTTATTCGTGTGGCAGTTGAGGTTGATCGATAGAAGTTATTGCCTGCTCAACTTTCTCAAAAGATTAAGGAAGGGTACCAGCAGTTTCTAGTTCTACTAATACCACTGAAGATTCATCAGATGCAATTTCATCATTTTCTTCTTCTTCTTCTTCAACAGTAGAAGGAAGGCCATGGGTATATTCTTGAAACAGTTCAGAATCCTCTGTAACATTCAACCTCTTCAAAGTTGATACCCATCCATCTCTGAAGTATTTTAAACTTGCATACTCCATCTGGGAAGAGATAGCAGTTAAGGCCTTGTTCTATCCTTTATCCCAGCCAGAGCTAAAGACTTCTTCACAGCAGCTTTCCTCTTCGCTCTCTTTGAGGAGGTTTTCTCCCTGAGAAGCTCTTCGACAGACTTCACCCTCTCTTTAAGATCTTTATTATGCCATTCAGCCTCTTTAATCTTGGCATTAGCTTCCTTGTAGGCATTTACAGCCTGCTTCCGAGCTATATCAGCAAGTTGAAGAGCTAACTTAACCGATTTAATCATCTTCTCCCAAGCAGCCTTATCCTCTTCATACTTCTATCGGGATTCCCCTAAAGACTTTGACAACCCAATAAGGTATTCCTCAACACCACTGGATGAGGTTGAAGCTTTGATGACTTCACCCTTCTCCACGATATTGTCAAAGCACACCAAAAACTGTAAGAAGAAGAAAGCCACAAATCAGAGCATGAACACAACAATGAAAAATTAGAAAGATAAGTATAATGACCACTTACTAACATAAGAAGTTGGGCTGCCACATCGACAACCTTATCCCGAGGAGTTGAAGTATCAACAACTCAGCAGTCGGGCAACTGAAGCACCTTATACCTTTGACTTGCTTAAGTCTATACTGTATAAGTGTTCAACTAGTTTGGAAATAGTGACAAAATTGGTAGTTCATCCTAGAAACCAAAAAGCCTCAGAACTTTTCTCTCTAATTCTGTTCAATGATCTATGAAGGTAAAAATTGAATCACACTACACACAATTAGAAGTGCATACATGTGTTCATATTGCTTAAAATTGAGTGTGTGTTTAATTCCCCTTGAATTGGAGCTTTAAATATTTTTTGGAAATTTTTAAATATTTTTAGATATTTTTTTAAACATTTTTTAATAAATGTTTCATAAATAAAATGGGATTATATAATTTGTGGGGTTAATATTCTATTTTGGAAACTTCTGTTTTCATTAAAAAGTTTGGTTGGGTAGCATCTCAAAGCGCTAGAGACTTCAGGGTGATGTTTTGTAATTAATTTGACGCGCGTGTGAGGGCCTCTCATATGTCAACACTTGTCATCCCCTTAATTCGTCAATGTGTGTTTGTTGTGTGAGAGGATAGCCTGGTTCATTGCTGATCGTTGGATCATTCCTAATCGAGGGTCTGCATGTGTTCTTAGTTAATCCCGGTGCTATCCATATGAACCAATCACAATCGTTCCTAGCCACCGCTGTTTTATAACCTTTGGATCAAGTCAAACTCTGCAAGACTTGATCTCAGCCATTGATTTGCCTCGATCATCCAGAACCTTCCCTCATCCCTATATATACCCTCCACTTCTCAGCCTTAGAAGACTTTTGGGCATTCGTCTTTCTGAGAGAGAAAAAATAAGAGAGAAGTGAGAGAGAAGAGAGAAGTGAGAGAAGAGAGAAAAGAATAGAGAGAAGAGAGAGAAAGGGAAACAGTTAGCCAAACCCTAACCCTAACCCTAAACACTTCAACTCAGAAACAAACCTTCGTATACATTCAACCCCAAACACAACCTTGAGTGTTTGAGAGAGTGGTTTGTTCATATCGTTGCTGTAACCTCTTGATCTTTTGATCTTGTTCGCAACTTAAACTTTAGAGTGAAGATCTTGTTTCTTTTTCCATAGAAACGTTAGATCTGTACTCTGCATGTTACATTTTTCACTAGATCTGCATATTTTCTACTTGGTTTAAGAAAATCATTTTTGATTTGGTTTTAAAATGTTTTATGGTTTCTGTTTTTATAAAACTTAACCTGACTTAGTTGGATTCACACTTGGAGATTTTCAATCTCACAAATGTTTTCAAAAAGAGATTGATTAAGATCTTGTCCGATTTTTCAAGCGAGATATCCGTGGAATCTGGGTTATATTAAAGGTCAAAAAGGTTTTTAGTTTTGTAAGAAAGAAAAATAACAAAATCACAGTATATAGACTTTATATGTAATTTTTATAGGACTGTCTGTAAATCTAAGTGTGTGTGAGTTCATGCATGTGAATAGGGATCACTTCACAAACACTTAACACACTACTACACTGGAAGTGTTGTGTATAAGATCAGAGATCATTGAGTCGACGTAAAGAAGCTAAAGCAAAGGAAGTTAGCAAACTGAAGAACATCATCAACAAATCAGATCTATGAGAAGTTAGAAGGACACCAAGTGGGGTATATTCCTAAACTTAGAATAGGTTGATTTGTGTGTTTGCATGTTGTATTGTTTGTAACTGATTTTTGTTATTAGTGGATTTTTGTTTTTGTGACTTAGAAGTCACCGTGGATGTTTCCTCTGTTGGGAGAGGTTTTACCACGTTAAAATCATTGTGTTGATTATCTTCATCTACTCATCTCATTCTATAAGTGTGCTGAATTTTTGAAACTGCCTTAGTTTTAAAAACTGATTACACAATCTTAATTACTCTCGTAAATAAGTTTCTTTGTAAACACATCTTGTTTATAATTTTTATTTTTCAAAAGAAAAGGGTTTCTCCAACAAACATTTCGGAGTTGCTTATACAGTTTAATCTTGTATTAAACGGCATTAGCGACGTTTTTCAGCAACGTCCCTGACTTGATCAATTTCTTGGCCAAGTCAGGGGTAAGGACAACTAGAAAACTAGCCCTCAGAGAAGAAATCCCAACTCCGGAAGGTTGGGCAACAGTATCTATAGGCCTTTCAGCAAGACCCCTCCTCAAAGGAGCATCTTCAATCAAAGGTGCTGTCTCTTTTGGGACAACAACTTTAATCAAAGGTGCTGCCTCTTTAGGAGAAATATGGGGCCCCTTGCTGATATTTTTAGTATGAGGAACCACATCCTTCTTCTTAGTTCCATCAGTTGGAACGTTGCTTTTACTCTTCTTCGCTCCTTCATTACCAAGAGCGGACATGGTAAAGAACTCGTGTACCTTCCTCTTCTTCGTCATCAAATCTGTAATATAGGTACCCAAGTCAGAAGAATATTCTCCTATAATTGCTAGAGAAATCGGTGCTTGATCAAGATCAACCCCCACTGGAGGAACGAGAGGTCGGGAAATAAAAGATGAAGTAGTATTCTTATATCTCAGCAAATAAGAAGCAGGCCTCGCGTGCTCCCTATTAACGGACTGATACAAACCCCAGATAAGTGCCAATTTTTCTCTTTTGGAGGTTTCCTTTTGCAATCAGCTACAAAATAAAACGTACATGTCAGTGACGCATTTTATCGAACAAAAACAGAGCTAAATTGCAAATAAAATAAAAACAACCTATCCCATTGCCATAAAGTGGACATCTAGGACCTTGGTAAACATCATTTCCCTCTAACGGGGGGTGTTGCCAATTTTTCATCACCACCCCATGATCAAAATAGTCCTTGTTAGCATCGGGAAGATTGAACACTAAAGCTCTATTTGAAAACCTAGTTTTTAAATAAAAAGTGGTGTCGCTCGTAACCCATTTATAATAATACATGAATTTCAGGAATTCCTAAGCGAGTTCCATGAATTTTATTTAACCTATATACGCCATTAACTACCCTCCATGTATTTGGAACTACTCTTGCAGGAACAATATAAAAATATTGGCAAAACTCCAAACACAGGAGATTCGGCGAAAAAGAAAAATCACACTCCGCCACAGAAATGGAGGGAAACCAGTGTCCCTTAGCTAAAGAAAATAAATCAAAAGGGAAAGGAGGATCCTCTAAAATAACCCTAGAGGGAATTGCAAAATCAACCCGAAACTTATCCAATGACTCAATAAAATAAACCATGGTGGATAAAGTAAATAAAGAAAAAGGAAGAAATTCTTATAGAAAAACTGGGAAATCTGCTAAGGCGGATGACAAAAAGAACGATAGTACAAGGATAGAGTGAGAAGACAAAGAGTTCAGAAATCTAGAAGTAAAAAGTATAAGACGATCTGATTCTATCGCTTTTAAATGCCCTGCATCAGTAAGCAAGAAAATAAATGATTACTAGAAAAGACGATTGCATTTCCAGCAGCTAAACGATGAAAAAGACATAAATACCCAAGCGTCTGCTGAAAATTCAAAATATTTACGAGTTTACCATTTCGAGACGCAATTACCCAAGCGTCTGCTAAAAATTTAAAATATTTACGCGTTTTCCATTTCGAGATGCAAATACCCAAGCGTTTGCTAAAAATTCAAAATATTTACGAGTTTGCCATTTCGCGCTCAAATGACATGACTAAAGGGAAATTTTCCTAAGTGTTGGAGATCTTTAATCTAACAAGACTGGGTAAAACACGTCCGAGCAACTTCTGGGCATAATGTTCCACACTTTCATATTCAATTTCAATTGTGAAACATTGGGTGCTTCTGTTGATATAAAAATTAGTCAGATGATGTGGACCAATTATATGACAACACGTGTAGTCCTACGTGGAAAAAATATATATTCATCGAGCAATTCAGCACTCCGAACTACTTAGCGTACCAATCTACTCAGCACCCCGATCTACTTAGCGTACCGAGCTACTCAACGTGCAGAGAATCTAGCCAGGAAGATCAAACGATAATTACAGATTCAATAAATATCGGATTTAGTGAACATTCTTATTATGTACAGATGTATATGTCTATTAAATAATAACTTATTGTCTATTCATATGGACAGCCCAAAGGATATAAATGCATTGTAATCCCCTCCATAATGGGGCGATTGAGGATTGATCATTTACGATCATCATCAAGATTAAGGCAAAGACCCAGCAATACAAAATAGTGGACGTGGGCCGTTTTCATAAGGCTGAACCACTTTAAAAACGTGTTGTCTTATTTCTTATTTTATATTTATCTGTCATTAATTAATTAGATCAAGTCTAGTGTTTTACATCAACAAGAATAGCATCTCATTAGAACGAAAGCAAGATCATTCGAACAAAAACACTATCTCGTTTGAACGAGCTTCAAATGAGATTCAGACGAGGCAAAACAGTACGCCCTCGTTCGATGCACAATAGATAAAATGTAAAAATGAACATTCTAACGAGTTAGACTTCTCGTTTAAACGAAGTCAATGAATTTTGAAAAAAAATTAAACATAAAAATCCTCCATTTTAAACATAAAAAATCTTGTTTTAGTTTTAATTAAAATACCAAAATAAATTTAATGAATAAATTTAAATTGCTAAAAGTTTTATACCTTCATAAAATGGAGAACCATTGAACTTGGAGATGTTGGAGATTCGATTATTTATGACTGATCTAGTCAAATGATAATGGGATACGCCAAAATCTAAGTAAGCCTATGTTATGAGGAAATGACATAAATTATGCTCTTACATGAAGAAGAGATTATATGATTTGAAGCAGACCTAAGACATTAGTAGAAGAAATTTGACGGAATTCTATAAAATAATGGCTACTGCAAGTGCAATACTAACCACTGCTTATACTTTAAGAAATTTCAATCTACTTACAATATTATTATACTATATGTTAATGATATTAGGCTCATATATGAATGCAGTTGGGAACTTGAAGAAGAGATTATTGAGTGAGTCTGACATAAAGGATTTGGATGCAGCGAAGTAGATTATTGGGATGAGGGTCAATATGGATAAAATTGGCATTTTATAGTTATTTTGAAAGAGTACATTGATCATGTTCTTTGGAGGTTCAATACAAGTCACGTTAAGGAAGTTAACACACCATTTTGTATTCACTTTTAGAAATATAAAGACTAGTCACTCAAAGTGGAGAAAATGAAGAACTCAAAGGATAAAGTTACATATGCCTCTCTACTATTAGAAGTTTAATCTATGTCATGGTATGGACAAGGCCATATGTTGCTCATGCAGTGGGATAAGTGAGCAAGTTTATGAAAAATCCTACAAAGAAAAATAAGGAATTAGTGAAGTTGACACTCATGAATCATTGGTGTACTACTAAGAAATGTATATGCTTTAGATGGGGTGATACGAGACTAAAGTATATGTAGACGCTGACTTTGTCGGTGAGGTAGATAATAGGAGGATCACTATACGTATTATTATTGTTAATTGGATTTTGTAGCTATGGAAGATAGTTGCAATATATACATCAAAAATAGATTATTTAACAGTAACATAGTCTAAAAAATAGATAATATGGTTACAAGAATTTTTAGCGTAAACAGGGGTCCATGAGGTGAATAATGTCTTGCATAGGGATAGTCAAAGTGATTAACATTTGCCAAAGAATTAAGCATTTCATCCGAGGACCAAGCACATCGGACTTCATTAGATTGTTTCTAGGGGATGAGGTGCAAACACTTGAAAATATTAAATAAATAAAGAATCTAAATAACATGTTAACTAACATAGTGACTAGAAATAAACTAGAGTTGTGTTCTACTTTTATAGGTTTTCAAGATTAAAAGACAAAAAATGTATTACACCTAGTTCACTAATAGAATTGTATTGAGGATGAACAATATGTTCACAAACGTGGCCTTACTTGCACTAATCAAGTGGGATATTATTGATGTAAGCGAGGAAAACTAATGTACTTGGTGACGATGGAAACTCGATGATTAAGTTTAAATGGGATATTAAATCTCTTATCTAGGCTTATAAATATGGAGTTGGAACATTTGAAAATATAAAATTCTATGCGTACCATGTTTCGTGGACCAAGTTCATTATACTATTTTACTCGTAATACATGTACAACACTTTAATGCAATTAATACACAAACTTGGTACGTATATAATTAATTATAGAAAATATACCAAGTGATAAAGAGGAAAGTTGTGTAAGCAACCAAAGAAAGGAAAGAAAATTACATTTTGTGTGTGTTTGCGGGCACGTGTGAGTAAAAGTGAGCCAAGGCTGAGTGAATAATAATCCCACATATTTAATAGCGAAAGTGGGTGTGAACTACGAATGTAGACAAAATTTGATAAACTATGTAAATGTTTGTCTTGTGTGTTTGCATATATTTTATTGAATACTATATTCTTGTTATTTGTTTCTCCGATATAATTATAGATTCCTGTCCTAATAGCGGTGTTTCCAAACAAATGGAATTTTGACAATATCTTGAACCATTGAATATCAAGGTTCTAGAAAAATTATTGGCGAAATTAGTAGTGTCTAATTTACAAATAATTTCATCTTTATAGTGTTTATTTATCTTTAACATTTATATAAATTATATCTAGTGGGAGAGCTGACAAATAACTTCGTATTGTCAAAATTGATGAAAAAATGAACTATTACATTTTGAAAACTCGATAATGAGGAATAAAAATTGTTCTTGTCCTCGTGGTCATAGCTATAATAGGGTAAAGGAGAATCTTAAGCCTCGAGGTAGCCAAAATTGTACCAAAAAATAAAATTGAATTTGGTTTTGACACAGTCTCATAGATGAAATGGAGAAAATAACAACACACCAACTAAGACAAATTTATATGTCATCAATAGTATTGAAAGATCATAACATGGTAATTAATCTATTTAAAGATAACGTTTTAGGTATGCCTCCATACGAGTGTATAAAACGTCTGGATATAGCTCTGAAGCTTCTTCTCCCTCTTCCCCTATATTAAAGTTTGTCAAACAGGCATCATAGAAAATGTGATAGAAATGTCCCATTCCTGCTTGGGCTACATAGTCCACTCCTACATTATATACACATACACAAACACACACACACACACACGCACATAAGAAATTAGCAAGAATAATGAAGCTTGATTGGAAACTTATGTTATTTTCATTCAGTTATTTTTTATGTTTATACCTTTCATGGAAGCTAGAAAATCTTCTCGAGATATGATAATTTTCTCTAGCCTTGTTCCTATAAGCTTTTCCCATCTCTCAATTAACTGCCTTTGAGACATTATGTTTTCTGATGGCCGAAGGTACAATGTTTTGTTGACTGTTCGAGGATCATCAATAGTTTTGATTGTGTATGTGGCAATATCATCTTCGTCAACATAAATTACTGGTTACGAAATATGACTCAAAAATTAAGAAAGGATGAATACCATATTAAAAATATTATTATTGCATGCTAACAAAGTTGTTGTTGTTACCTTTAGCATTGCCATCTCCGTATAAGAATACTTTATCTCGTGGGGGAACAAGAGTGCCAAGTTGAGAGAGATTACCAACAAAATAACCAGCAAAGCAATTAGCAGAGATATAAGTGAAAGGAATTTGAGCCTCTTCAATAGCCTTTCTTACGATCATCTTCTCATCAAATGTTACCTTTCCTGGTTCGAGTGCATGTCCCATTCGTTTAGGATCTATACCGAACTCTGAAGGCAAGAATCGCTACAAAATTTGTTCCAATAACATCATTTTTCAAATGGAAACTCGTGAGAAAGCCATAGATATTAAACAATATACAAACCTTCCATGTCCACCCAAATACGATAGTGGTTCCCTTCTCATTTTAAGTTTTATCCATGTTTTTATTTGCCCCCCAAAAAGAGAGAAATCTTATTTCAAAATATAACAAGTATCGAGTTTAACAATACATGATGATATTATATATACTTGTACCAAAAGTTTGGCGTTTGGCTTCATCTTGTATTTTGATAATCTCAGTTGGAGAGTGCATAATGTCAAATTTTGGGCATTGGAGGGGTAATGTCAAATTATTGGGCATTGGAGGAGTCAAGTATAAATATGTTATTACTACAAGGGAGTAAATCCAAAAATCCTTTAAATTTAGAGTTTGTGACTCGAGCCCCGGAGTGTGTTGGCCAAAAGCATAAATATATGACAATTAAAAGCTCGAAGGTTCGATACTCATTTGTAAATATTTACATAATGGTGGAATTGGTATTTCTAGAAAACTAAAAATAATCTTTAATTGGATAAGATCTTGAGGGTGGGTGGGTGGGGGGGGTCTATTGAAAAGAAAAACTTCATTGTTCTAAACCCATAAGAGATAATACGATAAGGTTTAAATCTAAAGACATAATAAATAAACCTTCTTGTAACAAAGCATATCTTACAAATCCACTACCAAACTGTTGTAGTAGGTAAAAACTAAAATACAGTAGATATGGGACATAAATAAATAAATACTAATCAAAATTAACAAACAACATCAAAATAATTTATGGTATACAAAGATAAGAAAGAAGAAAAACCTTAACAACGTAATGTATGCAACATACTAATACTATTATCACTAAATAAATAGCCAACTTGTTATAATTGGGTTTTCATTAAGTTATTTTATTCTTGTTATGTTCATTTTTTTAGGTTTAAAAATTAGATTTACGGTTTGTGATTTGGGAAAGAAGATAATGAAGGAAGGAGATGATGTCATTATTGTTCATAGATTTTTATAGTATGGTTAAAATACAAGTTATTAAGAGTTTTGTAAACATAATGTAATCTCCGTCCAACTTTTAGGGGTAATTATTTGACATTGGAGAGGTCAAGTCTAGATATGTTATTACTACAAGGGAGTAAGCCCAAAAATCCCTTATATTTAGAGTCTCTACCCGGAGCCCCAGAGTTGTGTTAGAAATAAGAACAAAGATATAACGATTAAAAGCTCAAAGGTTCGATGGCCTAAGGTTCAATACTCTTCTCTAAATATTTACATAATGGTAGAATTGGTATTTCTAGAAAAATATAAATAATCGAGGGGGGGTCTATTGAAAAGAAAAACTTTATTGCCGTCACCTAATAGGAGATAACCCTTATTGTTTAAATCTGAATACTTAATAAATAAGTCTTCTTGTAACTAAGCATATCTCGCCAATTCACTACTAGTATGGTGTATTAGGTAAAAATTAAAAGGGTTTTTCACATATAGGTCATATATGAAGAGATTTTCAATAAATAAGTCCTAGTGACTTTTAAACCATAAAATAGGTCCTATTCGTAATTTTTTTGAATTTTTTTCACAACTTTATTAT
Source organism: Sambucus nigra (assembly GCA_949130495.1). Classification (NCBI taxonomy): domain Eukaryota; kingdom Viridiplantae; phylum Streptophyta; class Magnoliopsida; order Dipsacales; family Adoxaceae; genus Sambucus; species Sambucus nigra. Next base: position 790,479,146 of record OX422208.1, on the reverse strand, counting down.
TTTGAAACCAACCATCTTTAACTTTTTTGGGGAAGTTATACAAGTAGTTGAACATTTTTTCTTCCAATTTTTAATCTTCAAATGACCATAACTTTTTATTTACAAATTCATTTTTTGCAAAATTACTATTTTTGAAATCTCCTCACTGAAATCTATCAAATATGATCCATCAAGCTCATAATATTTTAAAGTAAAAAAACGACACAGAGCAAAATTTAATGTGTTCACTGAAAAATGAAACAGTTTTATATTTGAGACATTTTCACAAACAATAACATTTACTATGTTAACATTACATAAACAGTAAAATTTACTGTGTTCACTCGAAAATGAAAAGTTTTATATATGGAATATTTTCACCGACAGTAAACATTTACCGTGCAAATATTACATAGATAATAATATTTACAATTTTCCTAAAAATGAAGAAAACATGTCAACTTATTTTTTTTAATACTTTCCATCGAATCTGGGTCTTGTTTTGTAAGTCTCGATTAGTAGCTTTCAAAAATATAAATTTCGTAAATTTTGAAATTGTATATTAAAAGTTATAGTTATTTAAAGTTTGAAAAAGAAAAAATAAGTACAATTTTTAAATTTGGAGGGATTATATAGAGAGGGGTATATTAGTAAAGAAAACAATCCATAAATTAAAAAAAATAGATTTAATTAATGGTTGACTAACCAATAAGAAAAAACACTCTCAAAATATGATTTACATATAATAATCCCTTTATTTAGTATTTGGGTTGTCACATTAGTTATTAGGATTAAACAAGAATACAAACAAATTGTTTATATAACTGGGTCAATTAATGTATACTCCCCAACATAAAAATATTTTCTATAAAAAAACACCTATTTTAGTTTAACCCATTTAGTCCCTCAAACGTCCATTTACCCAATATCCTCTTATTTTTAAATGTCCGCACTAGTGGCACTCCATCCCACCCCACCCACCCCACCGTCGGAGCTCCGGTGGGGGTCGCTGGAGCTGGGAGGGAGGTGAGGTGTCGCTAACGCAAAGCTTTAAAAATAAGTGAATACCGGGTAAATGGGTGTTTGAGCCCACCGGAACTCTGGCATTGGGGTGGGTGGGGGTGAGGTGCCACTAGTGCAAATCTTTAAAAATAAGAGAGTATTTAGTAAATGGATGTTTGAGGAACTAATTGGGTTAAACTAAAAATAAGTGTCTTTTTCAAAAAAATATGTATTTATTTTGGGAACTATACATCAATTGACCCATTTATTTAATTAATTTGTTTGTATTCTTGTTTAATCCTAATAGTTAATGCAACAACCCACTTGATAGGGATTATTATATGTAAGTCCTATTTTATGAGTTTTTCCTTAAATAAGCCCTATTGACTAGTCAACCATTAATTAAGTCTTATCTTGAAATTAATGAATTTTTTCTTTACTAGTACACCATTTTCCTATATTCCCTCCAAAATTAAAAATAGTAGTTATTTTTTTTCTTTTTCAAACTTTAATCGACCCTTATAAAACAAGAGCCATATTCGATGGAAAGTATTAAAAAAATAAAGATGACGTGTTTTTCTTCATTTTTTTAGAAAAATAGTAAATATTACTGATATGCCCAAGTGTATCCTCGTCTCTCCCTGAGGCTCAAGACGACAATAGAGAGCATACTTCTTACAAGGGATCCAACTTCTGCGACCTTGATCTTGTCTCGTCTGTATGTCGAGACCAATCTGCGACCCATGTCACATCTGATTAATCTTGTCTCATAATCCTATAGGCCAAGACTTATCAAGGAGGGGCACACATCAGACTCGTCTCGGTCGAGATACCATCATTAGTTGAGACCAGTATTCCATCTTGTCACATATAGTTGCATCATTGGAGGTGTCGTAGTCGTCCAGGCCGACACCCGCACAGTAGGATACATTTGACACTTGACAGAGCACGTGGAATAGAGCACGCGTGCGAGAGTGCGCGTGGGCTACGAGATCCACATGGATAAAACCGTTGCAATAGCATCTCCCTCGCATATGAGAGATATTTCATCATCATTATCTACTCGTGAAAAGGAAAGGTGGCTGCTCATTATTGGATGCCACATACTACACATGCCTAGTGCATGGGGTGCACACTGCACCACCCCAACAATGTAAATACTTGACTTCTTCTACCTTGAGAAGGAAGTTAATTTGAAACCCTACTGAAATTGCAGTATGGAGAGAGAAAGCTGAGTGACTTATGTGTAAAGGCCATTAGAGTGAGTTCTTAGTGAAATTCACTCACATACAATGGAGTAGGCCTAGATAGGCTAAACCACTTATATAATGTCTTATCTCCTCTTTGCCTCACCTCCTTATCCATTTTTATTGTTAAATTCTCACCATTGATACATACTTGAGATCTTACTGGATTGAGCATACATTAATTTACTAGGTGGTTCCAGATTTGGCACCATCAATTGGCGTCGTCTGTGGGAAACAAGATCATCATCTTCTTCCTCTCACTTGTTGCTACTCCACACCGGATTCTCTAATGGTGGTTTAACACCACACTTGGCTGGGCTTGAACCACCATTCCAAGAGCTTTGGTTTGAGCTCAAGCTTTCTTACAATTCATCCAGCTCTTTTCTAGTACATCTCTTGATCTTTTCGATCATTGAAATTCATTGGCGTCAGACTTTCCACCAAGAGGAGGTCCTAGTTCCAGTCATGCACCACCGCAATTTGAGATAGAGGACGTCGTAGTAGCGTTGCGCTGATTGGAAGTCGGTCAAGCTAAGATATAGGAGAAGCTGGTTGTCTTCATCCATAATTTCATACCAAGACCCACTAGCGCGACGGTAGAGATGATAACTCCGGCCTCCAAAGAAGGTGTACATCAAGCTACAAGGGGACCACCCTCGGCCCTACAGAAGGATGCATAGCCTCAACAAAGGCGAAGAGACGTTGTTGACCCCAGGCGTCTACGCCTGGGAAGGCAAGGTTAAGAATGTGAAGGTAATAAGTATGATGACAACGAGGCAGAGTGTTGGGAACCATATAAAATTCCTAGGGATATTGCACACCCTATTCAAGCTAGTACGGGAAATATTTTAAGGCCGATCCGAAAGGGACGATCTCTTCCTTAGGCATTTGATAGGCTGGGTAGGGGGTTTGCTCTTAACAGGCTCGTCCCTGTAGGTGATCTCCGAGATCGATTGTCCAGGTCTCGCAGCAGGGTAGGATCACGAAGAATTGGGGGTGTGCTGGAAGACGACCCCCATAACCGAGACGAGGAGCAACATGAAGTTAATAGCTATCAGAGAACGACCGACCGAGAACCTGTCCAATGCTAAGATGAGAGGGAAGGGCCTGGAAAGACCCTATAATAGCTCTATTCATAGATTAGAGGATAAGATTAGAGATTTGCTAAAGAGTCGGGACCCTATGCAAATGGGTTATAATGAAGGGTCTCCATTCATTGCTAGGGTTGTAAACTATCCTACCTCGGATAAGTTCAAGCCATCGGTGGTGACATCGAAGTAAGATTGGAGTACCAATCCAGTCCATCATGCTGAGATGTATCAATCTGCTGTAAATATCTTTTCGATCTTAAATGAGATGAAGTGTAGATCATTCTCGCGCATTCTAATCGGTACTGCACATGTCTGGTATACTTCCCATCCTATAAACTTAATTGAGAACTTTAAGCATCTTGCAGAGAGATTCATACACAACTTCTATTTTGGGGTTTAGCCGAGAAAGAAGACCACTCAGTTGCTATATGTAAAGAAAAGGAAGAATGATTTTCTGCATGATTACATAGCCCGCTTTAATGAGGAAAAACTGGAAATGGAAGACTACGATGAGAATATAGTAATGACTTCCTTGATGGGTGGTTTTCAGAAAGGAAAGCTTTTGTGAAAATTGGTCGAGGACCATCCAAAGTCCATGGAAGAATTCCTGGCTATGTCCGGGAGAGTCATGAACGCTGAAGAGGCCATGGAGGCCAAAGGAAAGGACGAGAAGGGGGCTAGTGGGAGTAAGTCTAAAAAATTCAAAGGCAAAGGAGAAAAGAAGAGGCCGGTGGATAATAAGTTCGTTGACTCCACACCATTAACGATCAGCCCCAAATTGATATTGAACGAGATCAAGAATGATAGGTATTTAAGGTGGCCAGAGAAGCTTAAAGCCCCTTCTCATAATAGGGATAAAAGTAAATGGTGTGAATTTCACCAAGACCATAGCCATACTACTGACAGATGCTTCGCTCAGAAGGACGAGATCGAAAAGATGTTAAATCAAGGGAAGCTAAGAAAGCATGTCGACATGAATGGTTCTAAGAGTGGTTGATACGACACTCAGAAATAGTGGAATGATAAGTGGATACTAGATCCCCAACGAACAGAAACGACGATGCCTTGGACGATGATGATGAGGACGACCCAGATCTACCACCTTCAATTACTAATCTTAAGGGTCGGTTGAATATGATCTGTCTGGGTGTAAAAATGATCTGTGGGGGATTAGCAGGTGGTGGAAAGGATACCGTCGATAGGAAGGCTCACGTGGCAGAAGCCAAAGCTCTCTCAAAACCCAAAGTGGTGTAATCGACAACAATTAAGCCGAAGCCGAGTAAGAGAATGAAAATTAATATGAACACTCTAATAGTTGGATTTTTAATGTTGGAGGGGATCCTAGTCCCACGTGATGACACTCTGGTGATCACCACCAGAGTACATGGGTATGAGGTCACGATGATACTACTCAACGATGGCAGTTCGGTCGATGTGATGTTTTGGGACTGTTACAAAGGCCAAGGATTGAGCAAGTAGATACTCATCCCATATCACCAACCACTGATAAGCTTTAGTGGAGAGAAGGTACGACCTTTGGGAATTTATGAAATGGATGTCAGAATGGAAAATGCTTAGTTGAAATGTCTCACAAGGATGATATGTTTCTCTGTCATAGATGAGAACGTCTACTCAACCTACAACATAATCATAGGATGAGTATCCCTCAAAGAGTTTGAGGTTGTTCCCTCAACAGTTCACCAAATGATAAAATTCCTGACTCCTTATGGAGTAGGGAAAGTTTAGGGTGATCGGGTTCAGGCACGTTAATGCTACTTCAATTCGGTCGAGGAGAGAGAGGAGCATAAGAGGGCCACCACTACTTACAATATAAACACTCTCAAACCTAGAGACGAGATAAGGATAAAAAAGGGTAAAGAAACTGAGGAAGTAGAATCCATTATCCTTAAGGAGGAAGAATCGAAAAAAAAATTCCAAGTCGGCAAAGCCCTGAAGATAGAGGTCAAAGAAGAGTTGGTTAAATTACTCAGGAATATATAGAGAATTTTTTCTTGGATCCATGAAGATATATCGAGAATTGATTTGGAGGACCTCTGCCACAAGCTCAATATGGTCGATGGAGCTTAGCCAGTCAGACAAAGGCGGAGTGTCTACTCTAGAGAAAAGTACAAAGTTATCAGAGATGAGGTGAAGAAGTTGGAGAAAGTCGACTTCATTAGAGAGGTTATCTACCAAGAATGGTTAGCCAATGTTGTCATCATACAGAAGCCCAATTGTAAATGGAGAATGTGTGTTGATTTCATATAACTAAGCAAGGCATGCCCTAAAGATAGCTTCCCTCTTTCGAGAATAGATCAAATGGTTGATGCCACAATTGGGCATAAACTGATAAGCTTTATGGACACCTATTCAGGCTATAATAAGATATTCATAGACCCTAATGACGTCGAGAAGACCTTATTCATCATGAACAAAGGCACATACTGCTACAAGGTAATTCCCTTCGGTCTCAAGAACGTCGGGGCTATATACCAGAGGCTAGTAAATAAGATGTTCGAGGATTAGATATGTGATACTATGGAGGTGTATGTTGATGACATGCTTACCAAGAGCCTCAAGGCCGAGACGCATGTGGCCAACTAGGAGCGCACTTTCAACACGATGGAAAAATATTGTATGAAGTTAAATCCTTCAAAGTGTGTCTTAGGAGTCGAAGTAGGCAAGTTTTTAGGTTTCATTGTCAATCAATGAGGGATAGAAGCTAACCCAAAAAAAATTAAAGCTTTGATTGAGATAAAGACTCCTAAGACCATAAAAGAAGTCCAGAGGTTGACCGAACGAGTGGCAGCGCTGAATAGTTTTGTATCTAAGGCAACAAACAAGTGTCTACCCTTCTTTAAGGTGTTGAGGAAAGCCTTCGAGCAGAAAGAGGAGTGTGAAAGGGCCTTTCAGGAGTTGAAGGATTACCTCAGCTCCCCACTCTTGTTGTCAAGACCTATTCAAGGAGGAAAGTTGTATTTGTACCTGGTCATGTCAGAATCGGCCATCAATGCAACAATTGTGAGAGATGATGAGGATGTTCAGAAGCCAGTATATTTCAATAGCAAGGCTCTTCAAGTGGTCGAGTAGAAATATCCAAAGTGCAGAAATTATCTTATGCCCTCATTCATGAATCCAGAAAGATGAAACCTTACTTTCAGGCCTATAGAATAGTCATCCTAACAGACTCTTCTCTTAGTAAGGTCATCCATAAACCTGAGAAATCAAGTAGGTTGATGGCCTGGTCCATAAAATTGAGAGAATCCGATATCGTCTATCATCCGAGAACAACCATTAAGGGGCAGGCTCTAGCCAATTTTGTAGTAGAGTTGTGTTCAAGAATAGGGCATTGGAAGAAGGCAACTTCTTAGAGAAAGGTACTGTGTGGAGCTTCTTTGTTGACGGTTCTTCTTGTGAGATAGGGAGTGAAGCTGGCCTAATAGTGTCAGCTCTAGACGGAACTGATATAGAGTATGCTTTGAGATTCAAGTTCAAGGAATCCAATAATGAATCCGAGTATGAGGCCCTTCTTTTTGGTCTCTCCCTCGATAAAGCACTGAATTTAAGTCATTTGTTAGTTCAAAGTGATTCCAGACTGGTAGTAAACCAAATACTTGGAGCGTAGGAGGCTAATGATGAAAGGATGGCCAAGTATCTATCCAGGGTGAAAAAAATGTCGAATCACTTCAATGAGATAAAACTCAAAAGGATCCATTTGCTTGACAATGACCGAGATGATGCCTTAGCGAGATTAGCATCAACAACCAAAATTGAGACAAGAATATCGATGCCTATCAAGATTCTACATCGACCGACCATTAAAAAATAAGAAAACACGGTTAAGTTCTGATTAAGCTGTGAGATAGGATAATCTTGGATGGATCCTCTCTTACTATACATAAAAGATGGTATGCTACGAGAATCAAATCTCGAAAGAAATAAGCTAAGGTACAAAGCAGTTAAGTTCTCATTTATTGGGAATGTTTTGTACAAGAAAGGATTCCTCCTCCCTCTACTCCAATGTGCCCATCCAACAAAGGTGGAATACATCTTGAAGGATATACATGAAGGTTCCTGCTCTAGTCGTATAGGAGTGAGATCTTTGGCAAAAAGGGTGGTCACCCAGGGGTATTGGTGGTCGACCTTGGCTAGGGATATGACCAGTTATGTCAAGAGATGTGATAAGTGTCAGAGGTTTGCCAGCATCCCTCACTGACCTCATCATCCTCTATCTTCTATTACCTCTCCTTAGTGGAATTGATTTGGTGGGACCCTTGCCTAGGGAAACTGGCAACTACGGGTACCTCATAGTGGCAATCGACTATTTCTCAAAATGGGTTAAGGTAGAGGCCATAATCACCACCACTGAGATGAAGACCTTCAAATTTATTTGGAGGAACATTATTTGTAGATATGGTCTACCTCATACCCTGATCTCAGACAATGAAAAATAGTTCAAAAACTGATCTTTGGAGGCCTACTGTAAGAGGGTCAGGTCTTTTCTTTTCTATAGAATTGGCTTTCTCTAAAGCGGGGAACCCATCGAGATGTAAGCCATCTTGTCCTCTATTCTTTCGAGTCCAAGTCATCGTTGCGCTAGGAATCATAAATGGTTCTGGCATCAAGAAGTTTTATTCGACTCCAGGCTAACCCTAGAAAAATGGTCGGATGGAAGTAACTAACGGAACCATATTTGATCGAATCAAGAAGAAGTTAGAAGACACTAAGGGTATTTAGACTGATGAAGTGCATGCTTTCCTGTGGGCCTACAAGACGACAGAGAGAACTCCGATATGAGAAACCCCTTTTATACTTGTATACGACTCAGAGGCAGTGATCCCTACATAAATTAGTCTACCAAACTATAAGGTTCAGACCTATGACCCAGAAGAAAATGCAAAAGATAAGAGGTTAGATCTGGACTTCATTGAAGAGAGGAAAGAAGACACAGAGGTTAGACAAGTAGCCTGTCAATAGAGAACTTCCAGATTTTACAACAAAAGAGTGAAGGTTAGGCCATTAGCAGTAGGAGACTTGATTTTGAAGAGGGCTTGGCAAAAGCTGAATAAACTTCATCTTAGTTGGCATAGACCCTACAGGGTAACAGAAGTAGTTCCTGGCATGTATCGGCTCGAGAATTTTGAGGGAGATCCATTCTCCAATGTTTGGAATGTTGATCATCTAAAGAAGTATTATCAGTAGGACATTGTATAAGTTTCTTCTATCATTGTATCATTGTACGAGAAGAAGAGTTATGAATGAAAAATTGCAAGTGTTCTCTCATATTCTTGTTATATGGATAATTCAAATTGTATGTTTCAACTCATCCTAAGCTATAGAATGTCACTTATGTGGTGAAGTAACATTAATTTACTCTCGGTGACATGATAATACGGACGGGGATAACCTCGGCCATGGATTCTCAATAACACCGAGAGGGGGGAACAACGTGATAATGTCACCTTTGATGGAAAAAACTCTCTTGGCCGAGATGATAGTGTAGGACGAGATGTCTCGTTTATACACTCTCAAAACGACGAGAGGGAACTTGTGATTAGATACCATAATTTGGTGACTTCAAAATCAAATATAATTTCATTATGGTTTACCTGCACATCATTAATTTGGTGAAAAACTCTCTCAATCGAACTGACAATGTAGAATGAGATGTCTCGTCCATACACTCTGAAAATGACGACATGGGACTTGTGATTGAACATGATAATTTGGTGAATAAAAAATTCAAAGATCATTTCATTATGGTTTTCTTTAACATTATTAATTTGGTGAAAAACTCTCTCGACCAAGACGACAGTGTAGGACGAGATGTCTCGTCCATACACTCTCAAAACGACGAGAAGGTACTTGTGATTAAACACTTTAATTTGGTGAATTCAAATTCAAAGATCATTTCATTATAGTTTCCCTTAATATCATTAATTTGGTGAAAAAATCTCTCAAAAATTTAAGCTTGTTCTTCCAAAGAGGTGTTTAAAGGAGTATATAGACATGGTCAAAAACCAAAACATTGTCCAAGTGTTACATTGGTTAAAAGGGCATAAAGGGACACAAGCGGTCGCCCAAACAAATTAAAGCCCTAAAGTGTCTCCTGAGCTATGGTCTCCAATGGACACAGGAGAGTGTTGTTAGATGGGAGTTGAATATCGGCCTCCTCATTGTCACTGTCGCCATTCGCGTTCAGTTCCATATGCTCAGATGTCTTGGCCATAATTCACTCGGTGACCTCGACAGGGGCTTTCTTAATGTTTTCCACATCGGCCAAGACTGTACCAAGCTTGTCATCGGTGAAGGCCAGACCCTTAAATAAAGCAACAATAAGAGTCCCAACCTCAACCTGTTTCAACTATGCCCAAATACCGGCCGTCCTCACTCCCCTCTCGAGGTATTCAAAGGTGTAACCTCAAAATCCCACTGAGGCCTTGAAATCATTCACGGCCTGGGCCTTATGTAATACCCCGTATTTCTGCGTATTTGAATTTTATTAATTCAGTAATTAATTAGTTTTATTTCAAATTACGCGAGAGAAGTAATTTAATTGAATTGAGTAATAATGTGTTTATTAAATATTAACCTAGAGTGAGATAATGATTAATATTATGAATTTAAATTACTAAGTGAATAGTAAATAACGTATGAAAACTATTACGCGTAATAGTGAGTGATATTGGTGTAATTGAAATTATCTTAACGGGTAGTCGCGTGTAGACTAATTTGAGGTCGAGGGGGAATAATTATGTAGAGTGACTCAGATGATAATTTCGAGGTCACGGGTGACTCAGAAGGGTCAAAATAGTCAAAATAGCATACTCGGGGGTGTAGATTGGGTCCCGAGATATTTTAAGGCTAAACCGGCACCGTATAGGGGCGTTTTACTCATTTGGGAAATGAAGGTTAGGAGACCTACGATTTTCTAACAACTTTATCAGATGTTAGATAAGAGGGGATAGGTTTAGAAACTCCAAATACAAAGGGAGCCCATTTGAGAACAAAAGGATAGAGTTCTTGGAGCCTTTGAAGATATTCTTGGAGCTTTCATAGATTGGGAAGCAACATTGGAGGAGGAAACAATCAAATCCATCACCGATCCAAGAAATCAGACCCTACTGATCAAAGGCAAGTGTTTATTTACAATCTCTTGAAGTTGTAATGCCCATGTTGTTAGGGTTTCAAACTATCTTGATTCAATTGATAATTCTTAGAAGAAAAGAAAGATTTAAATGCATGGTTGGGTAGGAATTGCATGTAGAAGGATTTGATATCTGTAGAGGATAAGAAATTAGAGATATTTTGTTATAATCCATGAAATTTATCTGGGTTTATGTTTAATATAAATGGAGAATAATGAAAACCTAGGGTTCTTGAGGATTAGCTAACTAAATCCTTTCTTTAGTGGAAATTTTAATGATTTTGATGTTGTGTTACGTTAGGAATCATCCTAATGCATGTAGGAATGGTTAGGAACAATTGGTTTCAAATTTGGTGAAGAACTTTGTAAGTTATGTGGGTATTAATGGTGAAAAATGCACATGCTTAATGGAGAAGATGAATTGCAGAGGGTCGAACCGGTCCGGTTCAGAGGCGGACCAATTTGGTTCCCAGAAATATGTAAATTCCCCTTTTAACCCTAGAACTCCTAAATCGTAGTCGGGAAAACTTTTGGGACATTGTTAGAATATACTAAGGGATTTATTATATTGTAGTATGTAAATTCCCTTTTTAACCCTGGAACTCCTAAATCGTAGTCGGGAAAACTTTTGGGACATTGTTAGAATATAATAAGGGATTTATTATATTGTAGTAGGCCTTGTTAGGGTTATGGGATTTAGTCTTATTGGGGGATTTTAGCCGATGGTATTCGGAAAGACTTTAGTTATTCATTTATTTGAGATGATCTTGACTTTAATATGGTGAAATTTTTTTATATTCAATGTTTTCGCATATTACTATTTGTCTATTTAATACAAGATAAAATTTGCCACCGACTTAATTAACTGATAGGTGATTAGTAATAAATTTGGTTTTCAACAGTGATGATAAGAATGGACCATTTTGCAAATCCCATTTTAATTTAATAAAGGCCTGATCACCCGATATTTAATTAGGCGGGGTGTCACAGATGGTATCAGAGCATCAGGTTGATCTATACGGTTTACTACGATTACAGTGTTTCATTCTTTTGATATAGAGCCCTATTATTAGGACCGTTGTTTTTATCCTTGCGTGTTTGAGATATCATGCTTCGACTACAAGATTTTGTATCAACTATGTACTTATATAATTCAAAATGTTTTCAGATACCACTCAGGAGACAGCAAGCTGAGAGGGCACTGACCAGGGATGAGATTAGGGAGAATCATCAGGAGACACAGGTACTTCCACCACAGCCACAACCAGAGATGATTTCTACTACACTTGTAGTAGTGATTGTGGCCCAGGTGGTCGATATAGCCATGAGAGTTATGGCATCTCATTTCCCTCAGCCCTAGGCACAACCACCAATGGCACCAGAGGTCCAGGACCAGGTAGGTCCATCCACTTGGCAGAGAGTCAGAGAAACTTTCCAGAAGGGACACCCGACTGAGTTTCAGGGAAGTTTCGATGTTGTTAAGGCTTGCCAGTGGAAAAAGAATGTACAATGCCACCTATGCATGGTGGAGTGCACAGAGACACAAAAGAAGATGTTAGCGACTTTCAGGATGTCTAGAGACGCTTTGTAGTGAAGGGAGTCAGTTTCCACCGCTGAGGAGTGAGACATGATGACTATTATAGATTTCTGGGTGCGATTTGAATGCAAATACTTCCCGCCAGCAGTGGACGCAGAGATGTGAAGGAAATTTGGGAGGTAACACAAGGAGACCACTCGGTAGTTGAATATGAGGAGGAGTTCACCCGCTTAGCAAATTTTGTGCCAAACGAGGTGGGAAATGAGGATCAGAAGAAGGCACGATTTATGGACGGTTTAGCCTGGAGAATCAGGCAACATTTAATTGAAAACCCTGCATTAGTGACGTACACAGATGTCATCAATGCTGCACTACTACATTACCAAGACCACTGCTTCCAACTAAAGGGGAGTAAGAGATCAGGGGAGACTAGTCAGTCTGGTAGGACCGGGGGGAGTAGTGCCAATGGGGCACCCCAACAGCAGGTCGAGAGATAGTAAGGACAGGATTCTCTGTAGGGGGATCATGCCAAGAGATTCAGGACTGGAGGATATAAACCACATGGGTAGGGTTGCAGGCAGGGTCAACAGGGCCCAAATCAGCAACAGTTTCCTTAGGGTCGTCCGGGATAAGGGAACAAGGGGGAGCCCAGCGTGTCGAATGCCATCAGGGTTAATGCCAGGGCTAGAGACAAAGGAAGTTCCAGGGTTAGTGTTTCATATATGGACAACAGGGTCACAAGATGTCCATAGTAGGGTAGGGAACAATAATAGGGTGCCCAATAGGGGCAGTAGACTCCATTAGCTCCAGCACTAGCACTAGCACCAGCACCAGTACCGGCCCCACAACAGTAGCAGGGCCAGATGCACTACGGCCATGTGAATAATGTTCGGGATATACCTTTGTCTATAGTACCTTAGGCATTACCAACAGTAAAGGGTACATTTCCTATCCATAGGTCTAAGGGTAGGGTACTTTTTTAAATGGGGGTATCACACTCTTTTATTATCATTAGATTTGTATGAGCTATCGATCTTTTAGAGACGATCGACACTCGCTTTATGTGTGTGGAGTCCTCATTGGGAAGCGGGTCACTCATCCACTCGGTATGTATAGGGGTAGACATTGTTATTAGCAGATTGAGTTTCGCAGCAGACCTCCTAGTATTAGATATGGAGGGGTATGATGTTATCCTAGGTATGGATTGGTTGGTAGGCTATAAAGTAATAGTAGATTGCTACGAGAGGACCATAGTGTTCTCCATTTCGGGACAGGAGATGTTCCTGGTGATGATTGCTCTGCCCGAGGGAGGATCGTTCACCCACTTATATTATATTGAGGATGAGACTCACAGGAGATAGTGGTATTATTAGACTCGATTCTAGTAGTAAGGGAGTTCGAGGACGTATTCCAGGAGATACTCGGGCTACCACCAAGCCGAGAAATAGAATTTGTTATCGATTTAACACTAGGGATGAGATTGATTGCCAGAGCATCGTATCGTATGTCCCCTTCAGAGATGCATGAATTAAGGTAGCATATTTAGAAGATCTTAGGGTAGGGTTTCATTCAGCAGAGTACATCATCGTGGGGTGCACCGGTGTTGTTTATGAAAAAGAGGGATGGTTCTCTTCGCTTGTGTGTGGTTCATAAGGAGCTGAATAAGGTCACGATATAGAATAAGTATCCGTTTCTGAGGATTGATGACCTAGTTGACCAGTTGAGAGGGGCTGCGTATTTCTCCAAGATTGATTTAAGGTCAGGTTATCATCAGCTACATATTCGGGAGGAGGATGTTCCCAAGACTACTTTCCTTTCACGATATAGATCGTATGAATTCAGGGTGATGTCGTTTGGGCTCACTAATGTGCCAGTAATATTTGTGGACCATATGAACAGAGTATTCAGGGAGTTTTTGGGCCAGTTCATGATTGTATTGATAGACAAAATTTTGTTCTACTCTCGTACTAAGGAGGATCACACAAAGCACTTACGGTTGATTCTACAGACATTATAGGACCACCAATTATACGCCAACTTTGGTAAGTGTGTATTTTGGCTATGGAAGGTATAGTTTGTTGGCTACATCATCTCAGACAGGGGCATTTCGTGGATCCGAGTAAGGTATCGGTGATGAAGGAGTGGGGAAAACCCACGAAACCGACAGAGGTTCGCATATTTTTAGGGTTGGTCGGGTATTATCGTTTATCTATAAAAGAATTCTCGAAGGCCCTTTGATGAACATGACTCGTAAGGGAGTGTCATTTGTATGGAGTGATCACTGTTAGCTAGCCTTTGATGAGCTGAAGGATAAGTTGACGTCAACGTCGGTACTTGCATTGCATAGGAGTGGGATGGAGTATCGGTTCTACATGGATGCATCCTTGCAGAGATTTGGGGGTGTATTATAGCAGGAGGAGAGGTTTATAGATTATGCGTCCCGAAAGCTTAATCCCCATGAGAAGAATTACCCCACCCACGACCTTGAGTTAGTAGTGATCATTTTTTCTTTGAGGATATGGAGACGCTACTTACTGGGAGAGCGGTTCACATTGTTCACGGACAATAAATATCTTCAGTATCCCTTCATATAGAAGGATATAAACATGAGGCAGAGGCAGTGGCTAGAGTTCGTGAAGGATTACCAGTTTGAATACTGTATCATCCTGGTAAGACTAACGTGGTAGCAGACACATTGAGCCGATGACCTACTGGAGAGTTAGCAGAGGTCTAGAAAGCAAAGTGGAGGGAGGTTTGACATGAGAATGAGCTCTCCAAAACGTGCATGTCAGTTTTATCTATCACTCTCGAGATCATTATGCGGGTAGTGAAAACTCAGGCAGAGGACCGATTCTGCCAGAACAGGATGCATTAGTTATTAGCCAAGGGTACAGAGTCCTATTCGGTTAGCTCAGAGGGTGGATTATGTTTTAATGGAAGACTTGTTGTTCCATAAAATGAGGATCTAAGACATGCAGTTATGACAGAGTCCTATGGTTTGAGGTTTACGCTACATCTCGATGGGGATAAGATATACCATGATATAAGGAGACAACATTGGTGGTCAGGGATGAAGAGAGACATAGAAGAGTTTGTCTTAAAGTGTGTTACTTGTCATCTTGTGAACGTTGACCATCAGAGGACTTCAGAGATGCTACAGCCATTGGAGATTCCCATGTTGAAGTGGGAGAGCATTTCGATGGACTTTATTACTGGCTTGCCGACATCACAGGAAGGTCACAATTCCATTTAGGTGATAGTGGACGAGTTGACCAAGGTGGCAGATGTACATTGCTGAGATAGTTAAGCTGCATGGGGTAATAATTAACATTATGTCTGATAGAGATAAGATCTTCGTGTCTCATTTTTGGTAGAGCTTTCAAGAGGCAATGGGTATAGACTTGAGGTTGAGTACGTAATATCACCCATAAACAGACAAGAAGACAGAGAGGGTGAATCAGATGCTAGAGGATATGTTAAGGATGTGCATCCTAGATTTCGGGGGAGGTTGGGAGAGATACCTTCCATTGGTAGAGTTTTTGTATAATAACTCTTACCAATTTACCATCGATATGGCACCATTCGAGGAATTATATGGAAAACCTTATCATTCACTTGCTTGTTGGATAGAGGTGGGGGACAACAAGTTATTAGGGCCTGAGATGATACAGAGACTACTGCCAAGATCGAGCTAATTCGAGGACGTATTCGAATAGCTCAGTATGGGTGGAAGAGCTATGCTAACGCGAATCGTAGATACGCTGAGTTAGAGGTTGGTGACCAAGTGTTAGTATAGGTGTCACCTATGAAAGGAATCGTGAGGTTTGTCAAGAAGGGTAAGCTAGCGCCGAGATATTTTGGGCCATTTCCTGTGATCGAGAGAGTGGGATCTGTAGCCTACGGATTGGGTTTACCGGAGCATCTTCAGCGAATACACGACGTGTTCCATGTGTTATCGCTGAAGAAATATCGGAGGAGCGAGAGAGCTTTTTGGCATGTGCCACTCGAGGAGATTGATTTGTAGCCAGACGTCGCATAAGAGGAGAGGCCCGTGGCTATTCTAGATCGTAGTGAGCGTAAACTGCGGTACAAGGTGGTACCATTAGTGCGAGTTCAGTGGGGGCACCAAAATATTGATGAGTCGACTTGGGAACGGGAGGATGACATGTGAGAGCAGTATCCAGAGTTATTCACCGCAGGTATGACCTAATTTCGTGGACGAAATTCCCTGTATGGGGGAAGTATGTAATACCCTGTATTTCTGCGTATTTGAATTTAATTAATTCGGTAATTAATTACTTTTATTTTAAATTATGCAAGAGAAGTAATTTAATTGAATTGAGTAATAATGTGTTTATTAAATATTAATTGAGAGTGAGATAATGAATAATATTATGAATTTAAATTACTAAGTGAATATTAAATAACATATGGAAATTATTACGCGTAATAGTGAGTGATATTGACATAATTATAATTATCTCAATCGGAAGTCGCGCGTAGACTAATTTGAAGTCAAGATGGAATAATTATATAAAGTGACTCAGATGACAATTTCCAGGTCATGGATGACTCCAGAAGGGTTGAAATAGTCAAAATAGTATACCCGGGGGTGTCGATTGGCAACCGGGGCATTTTTAGGCTAAACCGACACCGTATAGGGGCGTTTTAGTCATTTGGAAAATAAAGGTTAGGAGACCTACGAATCTATAACTCCTTTATTAGATGTTAGATAAGAGGGGCTAGGGTTATAAATTGAAAATACAATGGAAGTCCATTTGAGAACAAAAGGAGAGAGTTCTTGGAGCCTTTGAAGAGATTCTTAGAGCTTTCATCGATTGGGAAGGAAGATTGTAGGAGGAAATAATCAAATCCATCATCGAGCCACGAAATCAGACCCTACTGATCAAAGGAAAGTGTTTATATATAATCTTTTGAAGTTATAATACCCATGTTGTTGGGGTTTCAAACTATCTTGATTAAATTGATAATTATTGGAAGAAAAGAAAGATTTAAATGCATGTTTGGGTAGGAATTGCATGTAGAAGGATTTGATATTTATAGAAGATAATAAATTAGAGATTTTTTGTTATTATCCATGAAATTTATCTGGGTTTATGTTTAACATAAATGGAGAATAATGAAAACCTAGGGTTCTTGAGGATTAGATGATTAAATCCCTTCTTGGGTGGAAATTTTAATGATTTTGATGTTGTGTTACATTGGGAATCATCCTAATGCATGTAGAAATGGTTAGGAACAATTGGTTTCAAATTTGATGAAGAAATATGTAAGTTATGTGGGTGTTAATGGTGAAACAACGCACTTGCATAATGGAGAAGATGAATTGCAGAGGGGCGAATAGGTCCAGTTCTCAGAAAAATGTAAATTTCCTTTTTAACCCTAGAACTCCTAAATCATAGGCGGGAAAACTCTTGGAACACTGCTAGAATATAATAAGGAATTTATTATATTGCAGTAGGCCTTGGTATGGTTATGGGATTTAGTCTTATTGAAAGAATTAAGACGATAATTAAACGGGATTAAATGATAATGTAATTAATTCAAGAGAATGAGAATTAAATTATGAAAAAGCTTGAGTGAGCTTATTTTATAGACCGGTAGAGCAAGGAGGACTTAACTACTTGAATAAACCAAGGAGTGACTAGGACCCTTAGAGTAGATAATGATGCTCCATTAAATGCGATAGTGAGGAAAAATCGTAAATTGAAAGTATGGTGAGTATTAGAGTAATATATACTACATACGAAGTCAAGATACTTAGGTTGTGTGTATACCTACTGATTATCTATAGGTGGGGTGAATACCTATTGTATACTTTTTTGTATATTGGGGTCGAGGTGACATTCCGAACTAATATATGAAATAAATATTAGGGTCAAGGTAACATTCTGAACTAATATATATATATATATATATATATATATATATATAATGAATATTGGGGTCGAGATCACATTTCGAACCAATATATGAAATAAATATTGGGGTCGAGGTAACATTCCAAACCAATATATATAAAATGAATATTGGGGTTATGGTAACATTCCGAACTTATATATGAAATAAATGTTAGGGTCGAGGTAACATTCCGAACCAATAGTCCCTAATGTGTGATACGGGAACATGATAGTAAAGTATGCACTTATAGTATATATTGTGTGTGAGATATATACCGTGTGAATAATCTACTTATGTGTGATAGTAGACTACTGGAAGATGAATCCAAATTGGAAGGTAATTAAGTAGAGAAACTTGATTATATGATTAAATGATAACATGTGAGAAATGTTACTTAGAAATGATTATAACATACGAGTGATGTTAATAAAATAATTTGTTGTATGGGTGGTACGGGGACTTGGAAGTGTCACTCTAAGAGGTAATACTTATGTTTAGTTAGATTGGGTAGAATATCTAGGTGGGATAAGTTGAGACGTTAGGCGTGCACAATATATGAGGTGTGAGGAAACTCAAGGGAGCGTACGTAAACCTAACATGTGTAATCAATAACTAATTTTCAATTGTGATAAATACTTGCGAAATATTTTCAAAATATTTTGGGTACTAACCCTTGCTATAAAATCTTTTTAAAAAAAACCTTTTAGGTGTCTAGACACAGGGACGCTGGACGTAATGATTCTCTATAGGGACGTACCAGAGGCTTGCAGGGCATTGATTAAATGCATCCATCGTTTCATCCCTAGTGATGGATGTTATGCTAGTATTCCAGTTTGGGCATGTTTCCCTTTGAGACTTTATTTATTCAGTATTTCAGTTTTCAGACTTATATTCATATTTTTGTTGGATTCATTATTTAGTTTATGGATTTTAGCAGATGGTTTATTCGACAAGACTTTAGTTATTCATTAATTTGAGATGATTTAGACTCAAATATGGTGTGAATGTTTTATATTCAATGTTTCCACATATTACTATTTGCCTATTTAATACAAGATAAAATACGGCACCGGCTTAATTAATTGATAAGTGATTAGTAATAAATTTGGTTTTCGACAATGATGCTAAGAATGGACAATTTTGTAAATCCTATTTTAATTTAATAAAGGCATGATCACCCGGTATTTAATTAGGCAAGGTATCATACCTTAGTAGCATCTAAAGTAGCCTGAACTACCTCTTCTCAGCCAGTTCTTTCAAGACCTTGGCATGTTCGTTCTTGAGTCTGGTGATCTCATTTGAGTGCTCTTGATCGGCTGTCTCCTGATTACAGTCTTTATTAGCCAATTCTTCCCTCAAGACTTGCTTTGTCGTCTCAGCATCTCTTCCCTTCTAAATTAAGAGAAGCTTCTTCTCACCCCAGTCCCCCTAGATGATAAAAGGTGAGCAGAGACTGTAAAAATATAAAGAATCAAGTTAGTACGAGACAACACTTGGAAAACTAAACTGCCAAAGTTCAAGCAATTATGTGGACGGCCTTATGAAGGTCGAATTCAGTGAGGAAGGATGAGTTCATAGAGCAAATATAATGCTTGTCAGCATCGTATATCAAGGAGGCAATGGAGTCAATTGACTTCTTATCACTCCCAATCAAACTCTCGTCATTGAGTTTTAGCTGGGCGAGACGAGCGACGAGGGCGTCATTGGTAGAGATGGGTATCACCCTATCGGTTCCTCTATCTGGTTGACTCTATTTTTGTTGGCAGTGGTAATAGTGTCCTCCACTAGCTCCTTACTTTTTCTCATCTCGTTGGTTCGACGGGGGCCGCCAATAGTTGTCTTCTTCTGCTGACCACTCGAGGCTATTTATTTCTTCCCAAATTTGTTAACCATGTTTGCAAGATTAGGGTCCATCTTCCAAAGTGCTTCAGGAACACCGGTTGGACAATCTTCAAAAGTTTAACATCAGAAGTGTCAAAGCCGAAACTATAATTAAAGATGAGGTTACAATCCAAATGAAAAATAAACTTAAGCATATCAATAAGAGGACCAATATCTAGTCCCATCTCGGCAAGGATGTTAGGGGTCATGAGGTCCTCATATTTAACAAGACCACCGCCCTCACCTTGGATTCTAATCATCTTGATCTTCTCGTGGTCGTCTAGGCTTAAGCTTGGATCATGCTTCGCAGCCATGGACACTTTACTCCATTTTAGGGGGACCCTCAGCTCAAAGGAAGAATAGACGTGAGGGGGAAACTACCATGATCCAGATACAAAGAAATATATTGGTCTCCAATCATGATTGCATGTTTGGTTGATGAAGATAACTTTCTTTATCAGCCTCCTGGCCACAAAGTGGTAGTGGCCAGGTTGAGCTCTTATCAAGAGACATTATAGCATTCCTTGAGCACACTAACTGAAAGCTTGGTGCCATGACAGAACTTCCATAGCAGAATAAAGTCGAGTAAAATTCTCAAGCATTCGGAGAAAGCTGAGCAGGAGCTAAGTCTAAATTATCAAGGATGACACGTACGACAAGATGTACAATAAGAAGAAAGTCAAGTTTGAACATCTGCTCACACACCGACTGTTAAAAGTTCTCTCAGACTCGTTGGGAACCCTTATCATGATATCAGAGTTTATTCTATACATGTGCCTCCAATATAAGAGGTCAGCATCACTAATAAAGCTCTAAATTTTTTTAGCATAATTGGTATCCATTGGTTCCTTAGCCTCGTCTCCTGAGTTGACGACATTAGCGGCCGGTACCCCACTTGGAAATCTATTCTGAAATTCCCCCCTGTCATGGCCGAGACGGGGACAACTGTTTGAATAGGGGGATGTGCAATGGTAATTCTTGGATCCTTAGGGACTGAGTTATTAGCAAGCAAGTCTGCTGCGTCAAACTAAGAGCTCGCACTGTCAACCGTACGAGAGTCGTCGAAAAGTAACTCTATCTCATCAAAATTTATGGCTCCCATCTCGGAAGTACGAGAGGCAGAAACTCTCATGGAACGGGCAAAAGAGTCGGCTTCAGTCGGGACCCTAGACGATAAAGGACTATAAACCTCCAAGGATGAGATGTTAATGACATCATCACTCACATACGAGTTCGCACTCATCGTATCTCCACTTACAATAACTGTTGGGGGATTAGTTGTACAAGGATCCTCTCGTCTCTCAACTATAGGAGGAAGAGATATTAGACAATCGTCTCATCTCTCAACTAAGGGAGGAAGGATGACAACAAGAGTAATTGGGAATATTGGATGCAAAGGAAATGCCTCGGCCTGACATCTAACCTCGGCTTCAGCCTCTTGCTAACGGATCTCACAGAAGAGCCTTTGCTTAATGTCTGGGAATTGGTTGATCAACTCGTACAGTTTCCTCAACATCCAAAGGATGACCTTAAAATTAGATAGCTAAAATAATATAAGGCATAAACTATTTTTGGGTTTGACCAAAGTTGACCTCGAAATCAAACAAAGGAAACTAAATCGTTTTCACAAGGAACTCTCAAGAATAGGGGAATGAATGAAATCGGAGATAGTGACTGGAGATCACCAGAATACTCAAGACTTGACGATTAGAGGCTTAAAACCACCTAATACTAAGCCAAACCACCTCCTACTACCTAGAAACCTCCCAAATCTCTAAGGATTTGTCCCTAAAGCTGCTGAATACCTCACTGGAAAACACAAAAAATGCCAGGAATAAATGAGCTATGAAATATACCAAAAATCCTAACTAAAATGTGAAACAAGTTGAAAGAAACGGAGTACTTGGAAGAGAAGAAATTTCTGGGAGGAAAAGATGAATCGAAAAAAATCTAGGACAGCAAGAATCGAAGGTTCTTGTGGGAAACGTTAATAGCGGTTTACAAAAATGCTAGGGCAAGAATAAGTTTTGCAAGAAGTAAAGAGAAAATAAAAACAAATGGTTAAAATACCACCAAATGATTACGTACAATTCTTAATACTGTCATCATTAAGGCACAAAAATTGAAGCATCTCAATAGTGAGTCACACTTGGGGAAGAAGATACCTAATGGAACCTATGACATGTGTCCTCTTAAGCCTATTGAACTATAAGCTAGCCGCCAAGTATCAATTAAATGACTATCACTGGTTCAGACTTGACAGTGAATGGACAACTCAGTAGGAAAATAGGTCTATCTCGTATACCTTTTACCCTCATATGCTTTTACCCCTCACTCTCCTTTCTACACAGGACACTAAGGGCTAAGGGTGATTAATATGCCCAAGTGTATCCTCGTCTCTCCCTGAGGCTCAAGCCGACACTACAGAGCATACTTATTACAAGGGATCCAACTTCTATGACCTTGACCTCGTCCCGTCTGTATGCCGAAACCAATCTGCGACTTATGTCACATGTGATTAATCTCGTCTCATACTCCTGTAGGTCGAGACTTATCAAGAAAAGGCACACATCAAACCCGTCTTGGCCGAGATACCATCATCAGCCGAGACCACTATTCCATCTCGGCCCATACAGCCGCATTATTGGAGGTGTCGTACTCGTCCAGGCAGATACCCCCACAACAGGATACATTTGACACCCGGCAGAGCGCGTGGAATGGAGCATGCATGGGAGTGGGAGAGTGCGCGTGGGCTGCGAGCCCCACATGGATAAAACCGTTCCAATAACATCTCCTTCATGTGTGAGAGATATTTCATCATAGTAATTTACTCGTGACAAGGATAGGTGGATGCTCATTATTGGATGCCACATACTACACATGCCTAGTGCGTGTATGGGGTGCACACTGCACCACCCCAACAATATAAATATTTGTCTACTTCTACCTTGAGAAGGACCTTAATTCGAAACCCTACTGAAACCCTGCTGAAATTGCAGTATAGAGAGAGAAAGTTCACTGACTTGTATATAAAGGCCATTAGAGCGAGTTCTTAGTTAAATTCACTCTCACAAACAAAGTGGAGTAGGCCTAGATAGGCTGAACCACTTATATACGATCTTATCTACTCTTTGCCTCACTTCCTTCTCCATTTTTATTGTAAAATTCTCACCATTGATACACATTTGAGATTTAACTGGATTGAGCATACATTAATTTACTAGGTGGTACCAGATTTAGCACCATCAATTACTATATGTGTAATATTTGCACAGTAAATGTTTACTGTCTGTAAAAATATTCTAGACATAAAACTATTTTATTTTTCGGTGAACACAGTAAATTTACTGTCTGTGTAATATTAACACAGTAAATGTTACTATCTGTGAAAAATGTCCCAGATATAAAACTGTTTCATTTTCTAATGAACACAATAAATTTTACTGTATGCATAATATTTTTTCTTTAAAATATTATGGGCTTCATGGATCTTGTTTGATAGATCTGGGTAAGGAGATTTAAAAAATAATAATTTTGAAAAAAATTGATTTGTAAATCAAAAGTTATGGTCATTTGAAGATTAAAAATAAGAAAAAAAATAGTTTAACCACTTGTGTAACTTTCCCCAAAAAGTTATGGATGATTGGTGTCAAAATGACAAAGCTGTAAAAAAATCTCAAATAATTAGGAATAGGACCTATTTGATGGTTGAAAAGTCACTAGGACTTATTTATGAAAAATCTCTTCATATAGATACTATATGTAAAAGCCCCCAAATTAAAATACGAAACAAATGGGACAAAAATAAATAATTAAATACAAAGAAAAAAATAACAAACAACATAAAAATAATTTATGATATCTAAAGACAAGAAGGAAGAAAAAACTTAATAATTATGTGTAAAATGAATTGTTAACTTTTTATAGGAATTAAAATCTTGGTATATAATTATCTTGCTAAGTTGGTAACAATAAACATTCTTTTACAATTTCACCCAAACCCGTCCTTGAGTTTGCGATAAAATAGGCATTTTCCCATCACCATGTAAGTTCAAGATCCACTACATGTTGTAGATTTTTTATGCAACATAATTATGTTATATAACGAAGGTTTACGATAATGTGTGCAATATAATTAAGTTATATAATTATAAAGTTACAATAAGGTGAAATCAAAATAGATTGTGTAATTTCATCCACCATGATTGTCCCAGTGGTAAGGAGCGGACTTGATAGACTTGGATAATACCCGTTGGTATAAAGTTCGAAACTCCCTAACAAATACGAAAAGTTCAAAGATCTCCTTCATGGAGAGGTTCAGGATCATAAAAAAAATACTTTGTGTGATGTCATAATTACAATGAAAAAAGATATAGCTACATTCTTTTTATAACCTAGCTACAGTTGAGCACAACGAACCCGTCTTGGACTACGATGTTGATGTCATAAACTGGTATGGTTCCATATAATGCATGTAATTATGTAGCACCCAAATTTTTCGCTAAATGGGGGACCTCAGAGGGTTGCCTCCAAGGTCTCCCTTGAACAATATAGATCTCGAAGTCTTTAGGAATAAAAGGAACCCTAAACTGACAATATATATAAGGTAATTTGGTAATATTATCCTTAATTGGGGTGAGTATGGATTTTGTACACTAAACAACCCTCTCTCCACCCGATGAGGGTTTTTATTTTTTAAATTCCAAACCAAATCCCAAGCCATTTATTAACCCCCCATATCCACCCACTTAGAGTCGAAATGGGGCAATCCCCTCAAAACATTATGTTGCCATACATTTATATGGGTGATTAGATGAATCTTGTTAAAGACCACATAAAAATGTAACATCGAGAGAAGAAGACTGGAGATGCCAAAGAAAAGGTAAAACTAAATTGTGTTTAAGGTAGGCGACTTCTTTTCCAAAAAAAAATGAAGGTAGGTGGCTTAAGAGTTTTCCTTCATGCAAAGTCATGCCAAGGATAATACCTCAGATTGGAGAAGTCGACATCATCCAAATGCATATAAATGTATGCCATCAAATATGATAGAATGACCTTGGCCAAAGTATGACCTTTAAAAAGATATGACATCTTCGATTAACCTTGCTAGCGAAAGTCACCCGTTCTTATCAGTGTATAAATTTGAATATTAAAAATATGTCTTGGCCCCAAATTAATGCTTGTAGGGGAGACAGGTGATGAGGAAAGTTGTTGTAAGGAGGTTGACTAGTTCACCCAAAATATGCTAGAAGGTTCTCCTCATGCAAATCATTTAAGGGAATTTGTGGGATGTTATACCAATAATTGACTACCCCATATATATATATATATATATATATATATATATATATATATATATATATATATATATATATACTTATCATAGCATTTACTATAGAAGTTGCATATATTTACATTTCCTTTATTATAATGAGTGAAAGGATAAGGGCATCAATAAAGAGTGAGTATTGTTCTAAAAAATTCGCCTAGGCTTGAGGCTTGGGAGAAACGCCCAGCCTTAACCTTTTTACGCCTTATTCTTGGTAAAACCCTTAAGGCGCACTTTTTTCTAAAAACAACAATGCTTTAGTGAAACGATATTGCCCTTTAAAGAATTTTTTTACAAACCGAACCATTATCTCATCCAAAATAATCAAATAGTATTTTAATTTCCATATATTCAGACATAATTTTATGATATGTACAATTTTATTATTTTAATAGCCTTGTTATGGTTAAAAAATATTAAAATATATTAAGAAGGCCTAAACCCCTTTTTATGCATAAGACCCGCCTAGGCTTCTAAGACTTAAGGGTTGCCTCCACGCCTCGATCACACCCCGCATTTTTTATAACCTTAAGAGTGAGTTTGGATTTTGTTGTAGGAGTTCGGGATCATGATGACTACAGTCTTTAACGAATTTTTTAGTAGATGGGTAAGATCTTTAAAACTCCATTACTGCACATCAAATGAGATACAAGTTGTGTCCTAGTGCGTAAGGGGTCATACTTTCTTCTCCATCTTTTTAGCAGGATTTGAGAATTACGTTCTTGTTATTACTTCATATTCAGTAGATTCTGTACTCGTATTCACTTTATTATACATTATTAATGAGTAATATTGATTGAAACCAATATTTTTATTATTTTCGTTACTAAACAATCAATTAATAGACCTCTTCCATGTTGAAGAATATGGTTTAGAGGCCCATACAACTATCTTAAACTTAGCAATTCTTCCACTTTATTCATTGTAACCTGTGTAGTCTTTAGTGATGATAAGTAGGCACGATGGGACTTCTCTAGGTCAGTTATTATCATGGACATCACTGTGGCTCCTATTATATACTAAATGTCAAGCAATAGATCTGGAATGGATGATGAGGACGGTATATGGATTGAACAAGGTGTAGACATGAAGTTTATTTTAGGAGTTAATAAGTATATTTATTTTTCCACAACCCAATGGTGCTGATGACAAACTCCGAGAGCAAATGGTTTTTAAATTTTCTGAAATTAAATATTTCAAGAAAACTTAGGGGATATGGTCTTCATAGTTAGGAGATCGTAAAAAAATCATTAAGAAGTTCAATCTAGAAGTGGGTGAAACGATCATAAAAAGCTTTGACGATTGAAAATATACATATTCATTAAGTTTTCATTACACACACTCTGGATTGTATCTTATGGTGATTTTTTTATGTGTGGGTGATCTCCTATAAAGATCATCTCCATGAAGTTTTGTTTCAAAATTAAAATTGTCCGCAGAAGTTGGCACAAGAGATTGACAGTATATATAGGGATGAATGAGTTATATCATAACATAATTTGGGGATAAAGGACACATGTTCCCGAGTCATTATTGGACACCTTAAGTGAGACATACTCGACTCAAGTGTCCACTGACACGAGGACACGTACTTGTATACTCAAATATGTCCATAAAGTGGCTCTCCGCCATTGGCTTGTTGGACCATAGATTTTGTGAGAGGCCAAAATATATTTATTATACCCAACTCCAAGTTTGGATTGAGATCTATGAAGGAAAGTAATAGTATAAGAGTGAAATTTCACTAGCAGTGGCAAAACTATGAGTTGGACCTAATTTGGGCGGGTCAAATATGAGTTGGGCTAAATGTGGGTTGGGCTAAATGTGGGTGGACAAAATATGGACTGGGCAACCCCTTTTTTTTACTAAAGTAAGTTTCACAATTCCAGGTATGTGTAAAAAAAACTTATATTTTACTCAACTTTTTAAAATGCACTTTATATTTGACTTGTAGCATTTAAAATTGGGCTCCATATTTGATTCATAGCTTTCAAATATGAGCTCCATATTTGACCCATAACTTTTAAATATGAGCCCTACATTTAACTCATAGCTTTCAAATACCAGTCCTCTATTTAAATGATTGGACTAATATGAGTTGTTTTATTATTTCAACCACATGTTGCCAGTACTAAATTTCACCCTCAATTTTAAACCATGTGCTTTAGTTGTGAATGAAATAAACAAGTTATAAATTGTTAGGTGTTTAATTATGCATTAAGGATGGTATTAATATTTTTTTAGTATAGTAAAATGACATTCTAGCACCGAAAAGTTTTTTAGGCCTCTGATTCTTTGAAAAAAAGGGGGGGAGGGTTACATTTAATTGTGACTATATAGCATTCGATTATGATACAAGTGTTGATTTTGTAGCATTATATTTGAAGGTAATTTTTTTTTTTTTCACAAAATGGTGTTAATATAAGTACCAAAAAATGTCTTATAAACTCCACCTTATCATTAACACTATATACTTGGGTATGAAATTGTATATTTTGGATAATGAGCGGATTCCAAAATATACATTTAAAAAAATTGATGTGTAGAATTAGAGTCAAAGATACACTAAAATGATGTTTAACATACAAGAAAATAGAATAAATAAAAAAAGCATTTATCCTAATTTTATGACTAATTCTAGACCGACTCACGAATTCAATTTATTTTATGCAATTCACTGACGTGTCAGTATTGATTTGTTTTTAGAGTCCAGACGGGATTCACTTAGTATCAATCAAAAAACAAACCAATATATGCGCAACATAAAAGAAATCAGACTAAATAAATCAAATTAATAAGTCAGCGTAGAATTACTTTACTTTTATTGACCGAGTACATCCGTGGGCCTGAAAAGAAACATGATACTCCTTTGATAAGGAGACAAAATATGTTTTATTAAATGAAAAACAATGTATATTTTTCTCTTGAGCGACATTAAATGACATAGTCTATATTACTATGACATGCTATTTGTGTTAGGGAAATAAGTTTGACTTTTAGAATGATCTAGATTCATTGGTAAAATGCATAACTTTGTTAGTTTATTTGCGAAGAGTTACGTTTCTATGAGGATAACTATACGGGACAATTTATTTAAAATAATAAAAAATATATTTTTGAATTGATTTTATTTTCTGTAATATTTAAATATTAAAAAAAGAATTAAAAATGAAAATTTTGTTCTCATATTTTGTCCTCACATGAGCCTGTTCGTTAAGTAATATGATCTAAATTTATTGAAAGAGTCTAAGAAAAGGCATGATATGGTACTTATGTAACAACCCTCAATTTTAGGAGGCTTATTTTATATTAATTTATTGCATAAGGTAATTATATAAAATGTTGGTACTGGGGTAAATATTAATTTTAGAAGCTAATATTTACTAGGATGTTGTATATTTACCGTATATGTAGGTAAATATCTTAATGTGGTGTGATTTATAGTGTCATATATATTAAATGGCATGATAGTTTAAATGATATTGGAACTCGAAATAAGTTATAAAATTTCCGGATGCCAGTTTAGAGGGTGTAGTTAGTCTCGGAATGTCCGAGACAGTCAAAATAAGTGTCATATTGCATTTTTGGGTTTCGGGCACTTTTACCTAATTTTAGCTTAAACGCGTATTTGCGAGTCATTTTAATGTGGTATTAACCACTTAAGTTGGAGACTTTAGACTTAAGACCCGTTTACATTTCCTGTTGCACATGCATCTTGTCTCCGCTCAGGTACTCCGCCGCAAGGATGCCTGATTTGAATTCCTATTCCGATGTCCTCGGCGAGCCGTGATGCATTGCGGGTATTACGGGATACTTTTGGTATAGACGTTTTTATTTTTGTCGTTTAGACAGGATCAAGTCTTCTTACTCGGGCGAGAGGCCCAAGCTTTTGTATTTGATTAATGAATTGTATTATATAAATTTATTGAAATTGTTTAACAAAGTTGTATGTATTAGCGGACCGATAACATATTGAGTCCTCTTATTTGCCACTTATTGTTATAGTAATACATATACATCCTTGAGGTTTCCCCTGTCTTTCCAAGATTTGGGTTATTTAAATTCTCTCTTTAACTTTAAAATAAAATTTTTGGCAACCCGTTTTCTGGAATATTGAGTGGTTATCCTGGATACTCTATATTTTAAATTGTGATGCTGAGAATGATTCCATCTATGATTCCGTTATATTGATTCCCTCGTTATCGCAATCGTCCTAAATGAACCCGGACTAAGGTCGACTTTATGAGATTTGGGTTTGTTTAGGATGGTATAATCCTAGTTTAGAGTAGTATACCCTTTATGAGATTTGGGTATGCCCGAATTTTGGGGGCAAAATTCCCTCATAAGGGGGGAGTATGTAACAACCCTCAATTTTAGGAGGCTCATTTTATATTAATTTACCGCATAAGGTAATTATATAAAATGTTGGTACTGGGGTAAATATTAATTTTAGAAGCTAATATTTACTGGGATGTTGTATATTTACCGTATATGTAGGTAAATATCTTAATGTGGTGTGATTTATAGTGTCATATATATTAAATGGCACGATAGTTTAAATGATATTGGAACTCGAAATAAGTTATAAAATTTTCGGATGCCAGTTTAGAGGGTGTAGTTAGTCTCGGAATGTCCGAGACAGTCAAAATAAGTGCCATATTGTATTTATGGATTTCGGGCACTTTTACCTAGTTTTAGCTTAAACGCGTATTTGCGAGTCATTTTAATGTGGTATTAACCACTTAAGTTGGAGACTTTAGACTTAAGACCCGTTTACATTTCCTGTTGCACGTGCATCTTGTCTCCGCTCAGGTACTCCGCCGCAAGGATGCCTGATTTGAATTCCTATTCCGATGTCCTCGGCGAGCCGCGATGCATTGCGGGTATTACGGGATACTTTTGGTATAGACGTTTTCATTTTTGCCTTTTAGACAGGATCAGGTCTTCTTACTCGGGCGAGAGGCCCAAGCTTTTGTATTTGATTAATGTATTGTATTATATAAATTTATTGCAATTGTTTAACAAAGTTGTTTGTATTAGCGGACCGATAACATATTGAGTCCTCTTATTTGCCATTTATTGTTATAGTAATACATATACATCCTTGAGGTTTTCCCTATCTTTCCAGGATTTGGGTTGTTTAAATTTTCTCTTTAACTTTAAAACAAAATTTTTGGCAACCCGTTTTCTGGAATATTGAATGGTTATCCTGGATACTCTATATTTTAAATTGTGATGCTGAGAATGATTTCATCTATGATTCCGTTATATTGGAGTATTGGGCTGGCCACCCCTTATTTCGGTGAGTGGATTGTCACAACTTGTCTTTGAAGTATTTTACCACGGAATATAAGAAGAAATTATGTACAACAAACACATGCTTACACATATATCAAGAAATTTCTATTTATTTTGGGCACTAAAGGACCCAACCCACTTCGTTGTTTGTGTGCTGTGTTAATGAATGAGAATGAAATTTCAGTAACATATCTTTCCATCTCCCTCGCTCTTTGGTTACACAATTACACAAGGGTTTGAGAAGGAGTCTCATTGAGATATCCGGAATTCTTGAATGTATTTAGTAGCATGAGTGCCTACGAATGTGAACAAATGTGGTATGCTGTTTCTACATTCAATCAAGAATTGAGAAATTATTTTAATAGGAAAATATTGGACACATCGAATGATAATATGATTTTAGTATCGATACTGTTTTATTTACTTGTATTATAATATGGTTCTATCAAAAAATATTATAGATCTCAATAATGTACAATAAAATAAAAATAATATCGGTATACTATAAGAGTATCACTACTCTTTTATTAGAGGAACACTCTTGTATTCTATGAAAAGCTACACTGACACACACACGCATACCCACTCATGTAAACTAACTGCTACATTAACCATTTCTGAAGTCCAACAAGCACGTCACCATCTAACAACTAAAGAAGGAAAATAACTCAGTTATTGACCGAATACATCCGTGAACCTGAAAAAAAAACAAATCAAAAACATGATACTCCTTTGATAAGGAGACAAAATTTGTTTTAGTTAGTGAAAAACAATGTATATTTTTCTCTTGGCCGACACTATATGACATAATCTATATCACTATGGTATTCTATTTGTGTTGGGGAAATAAACTTGACTGTTAAAATGATCTATATACATTGGTAAAGTGAATGATTTTGTTAGTTTATGTGTGAACAGTTACGTTCCTATGAGGATAACTATACGGATCAATTTATTTAAAATAATAAAAATATATTTTTGAATTGATTTTATTTTCTATAATATTTAAATATTTAAAAAAAAAAATTTTAAAAACGTTACAAATGAATTTTTTTTTCTCATATTTTGTCCTCACCTGTTCGTTAAGTAATATGATCTAAATTTATTGGAAGAGTCTAAGAAAAGGCATGTTATGGTGCTTTTCTTTGAAGTATTTTACCACGGAATATAAGAAGAAATTATGTACAACATACACATGCTTACACATATATCTATTATTTTGGGCACTAAAGGCACCCACCCCACCCCACCCACGTAGTTGTTTGTGTGTTTGTGTTAATGAATGAGAACGAAATTTCAGTCACATATCTTTCCATCTCCCTCGCTCTTTAATTACACAATTACACATACGAAAATTTTTACAACTCTGGTTTGAAAAGGATTATCATTGAGATATCCGGAATTCCTTAATGTATTTAGTAGCATCAGTACCTACGAATGTGAATAAATGGGGTATGCTGTTTTTACATTTAAGAATTGAGAAACTATTTTATTTGAGGAACCCTCTAGTATTCTATGAAAAGCTACACTGACACGCATATACCCACTCATGTAAACTAACTGCTACATTAACCATTTCTGAAAGTCCAACAGGTCACTATCTAACAACTAAACAAGGAAAATAACTCAGTTATTGTCGCATGCGAAGAACTTTTACGCAACCAATGAATCAAATTTGGCTTGTGGATTTAGTAAAGGTAAAATACTTCAAAACTAGTTGGGCTTGCCACCGGTATAAGGTATTCTGAAAGTATACCGTGGCATGGTATGCGTTTTTTCATACCTAATATCAGATAAAATTTAGCAAGTGGAGCGAAGGTAAAATTGGGGCCATGATCCCTTCGTTAATGACAGTTTTTAAGTAAGATCTTAGTAGACGTTGGTTTTTTTGGTTACTTCCGAAGTATATCTGCCATGGGATTTCATGTATATTTAACGATAAATAATTGATGAGTTATACCTTTACGTTGCCAGCTTCTTTGATGGCATCAACAAGCTTGAGCTGCATAAGAATATTGTGACTCCTGAAATGGACCCCAGACATGGTGCAGATGACGACGTCGACTAATTTGACCGCGTTCACAATACTATGGTGATCCGAAAATGATCCCACCACCAGCCGAGCACCCTGGGCCTTTAACGACAACAGCATCTGCAATTTATCGATGTCAAGTCCGATTTCCGGACGCTGGAGGACATAGGTTATATGCCCCTCTGCCAAGCTAGCCTTTACAATTCTTCTACCAATGTAACCAGTGCCTCCCACTACAAGAACCTTGCTCTTTCCCATTCTCTTGCCTCTTTTGTGGTTTTCGCAGGGAAAATCAGCTTCTTATATAGATGTTTGGTCATACATGTCTTTTATATATATATATATATTAATCCCGCTTTTGTGCAGAGCAGTCCGCATTTTAAAAATGCGGATTGAACATGTGTCACCTGGCGGTAAGTGCAGAAAAGAGAGAGACAGTGCCCATAATTTCGGCGATAATTTCTAGGTCTAGTCCGCATTATAAGAATGCGAACCGTACATGTATCACCTAACGGTTGCCCTAGAAATTATCGCCTAAATTATAGGCACGCTCTCTCTCTTTTCTGGGCTCACTGCCAGGTGACACATGTCCGGTCCGCATTCTTAAAATGCGGACTAATCCGCACAAGAGCAGAATTGTATGTATATATATATATATATATATATACTAGGGTATGCACGACACAAATTTTTGAAAGGGTACGTTCTTGATTGAACAATACATCATTTTGTTGGCATCAGATAAATAATTTTTGAAGTAATCTATTGTACGAACCTATCAGTTTAAAAAAATTGTAAGTTTTTTTACATACATACATACACCATGTTTATGTACCAGGTACCTACATACACCGTAGTACGAACCTATCATGTCAAAAAGTTCGTTTACAACACATAAGTGTAAAAAAAATGGAAATTTCCATATGTTAATATAACTATTCATCGTGTTTAATTCATCATAAACCTCGTAATAATTATTAACTATTATATAACACAAATTAAAAATATTGGACAAAGTTATTTATATAACGATTCATTCTATTTGAGAAATAAAAAATATTCATAACAATACTAATAATTCATTTTGGAGCTCATATAAATAACATAACCTGTTAATGTAAAAAATTAGATCACTCTAATAATTCAATCACAGATAAATAAATGAGACAAAGAATTTTAAAGTGGTTCAGCCTTATAAGAATGGCCTACGTCCACTGTTGCTTTATTGCTGAGTGTTTGGAAATTCTCGATTTGTGAATTCTATCAAGAAATTCCCTTCTGGATTCAGGGTCCAGATCCCCTTACAATGAGGATTGTACAATGTATTTATAGTCTTGAGGCTGTAATGTGAAAGGGTAATACATTAAATGATATGCATATGAAAGGGTAATACATTTAATGCCCTCTTTGCGTGTGCGTCCAAATGATAAGCATTTAATGAGCAGTTAAACTGTTGGTATCCTGCTTCGAGGTGCAGTTCGGACCGCCTGAGTTGCTCGGACCGCCTAAGCTTCTCGGTACTCAAGAGTTCCTCGGAGAGGCATTGTTCCTCGGAGCTTGTGAGTTCCTCGGGGAACTAGTTTTTCTCGTTGTAGTCTTGTTCCTCGGAGCGCGTGGGTTCCTCGAAAGTGTTTGTTGTTGTCATGTAGATAGTCACGTGTCTTCATATGATTGGTCCATGTCAGCAGATTAAATTTGGTATCAACAATAACATCTGTAAAAAAAATCTAATTTAAGTTCTAAATTTTTTTTACCACACTATCTAAAGATTTTTGAAATTTTTTACAACACAATCTAAAGTCTTTTCAACTGCCTTAGGCAGATCTTTGGAGGGGACAGCCAGATATTTCACTATATTTTTTAGCCACACAAACAAACACAAAAGACAAAATTTTTTGGCCACGCACGCTTTTGACTGCCTTACTACACTTCTTGAGCCTTATTTATATCAGATTTTTTTTTTTAAATCCTCTCGAGCCGCGTGCCGTCCTTTATAACAATCTCAAGATCAAATTCAATCATATTGACAGATTTCATTTTCACCATGAGTATTATGAAAAATATTCAAAAGGAAAATTAAAACCACTAATTAAAAAATCATACGCATGTAAATAAAAGTTATAATTTTTTTATTTTTCGGAAAGAATAATTTATCTAGAATAGAAAAATTGCATAGAAAAAAATGAATATTGGATATAGGTAATATTTAGAGGATACTGACATGTTTTTGAAAAAAAAAATACCAATTAGAGGAACCTCTTCATTCAAAGATGAATTGAAGAGGCTAGGTGTTGTGTTTATTTTCAGCGAAGGTGCTTATTTTGGGAGTCTAAAGTTGCCAGAGAAACCAACATTAATAACACTAGAATGTGCTCTCTCATTATTGATGTGTGTTAAGTCCCTGCGAAACAGTGGCAAATCAGGGGATCAGTCCCTAGTTGGACCTTTTCTCGTTAAGCTAAAATGTAGCAAATGGATGAAAATGCATATGGGCTACAGATTCCCGAAGGAATCAATACTTTGACCCAGAATGGGAATGTTGTTTAAAATTACATGATACCCTTCATTAATTAAAGCTTCTATGGAACCCTTAGTTACCTTCAGAAGGATGATCTAAAAGAAATACGTGTGAAAGCAGGCATAGAGGAAGTTTGTTCCATCATTTACCAGAATCTTAGTTTTCATAATCAAATCGTTGCTATAGTTAGAATATAAAGATTTTGAATAAGATGAAATGGAGTCCAAATCGGGAAGATAAACTTAGCTCTCAGTTGTGGATTACAGATCAACGTATTAATTCAGGCAGGGGAAAATGGGTTTCTTCTCAGGTCTGTGTACTTCAAGACGAACGCAGACTATTAGTTAGTCCTGAAAATCATTATGCCAGAGTGAAGCATATTAGCACGATCATGAAAGATATAAGAGGGCATAAAAGGGAAGTAGCTTCTTACCAAGCAAGGCCTCGAGAAAGTAGATGCCTACCTAGGCTAACGGGAAGTCAGCTCCGTCCACCGGAGGGGTGAAGAAGCCACAGGACTCCCGTCTCAGGTTTCAAACCACGACGATTGTATCCCTTCAAGAGGCAATTCTAGTGGGTGTATTTGAGGACAATGGATATTTTCAAAAGAAAGTGAGAGGGAGTCTTTGGATTTGATGAGAGGTTTGGTTTGTTTGGGTTTTGTAAAGAGATGGTGTGATAAGATATCTGTTGGAAAGATGTAATAATAAATCATGTTTGCATTGGAAATTGTGAGAGAAGAAAAGACATTCAAATTAAAGTGTATTGCATTTTTGAGCGGTAGGTATCTTGAGAAGTGGGTGTGAGATACGAAGCATCCTAATTTCTTTATAAATACATCAGAGCCATTCATTTCGTGATTTAGTGCTAAATCACAACCCGTGAGGCAGAAGATGGTGGAAGACTATTCTACCCTTATTTTTTGAATTTTGAAGAGAATGGGAAAATAAATTAATGTGTGTTAAAAGAGGGGGAATCCAAATTTGTAAAGGGTAAAGTAAGGAGTGCGGGAAAAACTTATATGGATGACATCATCGATCAATCTTATGACATACATAAGTTTTCTACTTTATTATATAGATATACAATACTATTCTTGTGCGGACCAGTCCACATTTTAAGAGTACGGAGAGGACATGTGTCACCTAACGGTGAGCCCAGAAAAGAGAGAAAGTGTGCCTATAATTTAGCCGATAATTTCTAGGCTCACCGTCAGGTGACACATGTCCGGTCCGCACTCTTAAAACGTGGACTGGTCCACACAATATATATATATATATGGAGAGGATCTCAAGAGGTCCTAAAAAGTGGAGTTTTTAATGGACCTTAATAAAAAATACCTAACAATCCATTAGTTTTAATTTCTATAGTATAAATGGTCTGCGCCAGCAGCAACGGACACGCGTGTGACCCGAGACCCCCTTACCCCCACCCCATCCCCCTACGCCCACTATGGCAGACCAGTAGTTAAAAAAATTAAGTTGCTGGAATGTTTACTCAGGGGTAAGGGCTACCATGGTGGGGGTGGGGGTTATGAAAAAAATATTCGATCGACATGTGTATCCGTTGCCTCTAGCGTGGACCAATTACACTATAGGAATTAAAATTAATAAGGTGTTAGGTGTCTTTTTGTTAAGGTCCATTAAAAAGTCCGCTTT
The DNA here is from genome assembly GCA_949130495.1 of Sambucus nigra. Classification (NCBI taxonomy): domain Eukaryota; kingdom Viridiplantae; phylum Streptophyta; class Magnoliopsida; order Dipsacales; family Adoxaceae; genus Sambucus; species Sambucus nigra. Next base: position 790,442,505 of record OX422208.1, on the reverse strand, counting down.
TTAAGTCCACTTGTCATCCTCTCCCTATAAATATATATATAATAAGTTACAAAACTTATGTATGTCATAAGATATACATTATGATATCATAAAAAAAATTTCCTACCCTCTTTTACCCCTTAAAAATTTGAGTTTCCCCTCTTTTTCATCTCACTAATTGATTCTCCCTCTTTCACTTTAATTCAAACACAAGGGTATTTTGGTAAAGACATACCAAACCCACTTTAAACGATACCTCTCATCGTGAAACTCACGCGACCCCCTCTTTCTCACCCTCTCTCTAACCCTACCCCAAACCCAAATCCTCATTCTCCAACTCGGACGAACTGACAAACTGGCGAACAAACCCACAAACCCTCTTTCTTATTAAACATTGGTGATAACTCGCCTTTTGCGTATATGTCGTTGTGGAAAAGACGATCAATCAAAAATCTCTTTGGTACCTACAAACACACTAAAAATGTATATTGACAAGTAATTGGTCAATCCGCGCTCTCTAATGTGGACAAGAGCAAATTGAAAAAAAGTATGATTTTTAAAATAATTTTGAAGGGATATTTATACTACTAATTACGAACTAAAAATTAAAACTACAATAATAAATAAAGAAAATGATAAAGTGAGCTATATGTGAGGAGAAAATAATTATGAGATAATTCAAGGGATTAAACTTCACCACTTAACCTATTTATTTTTATTAATTAGTTTGTCTATTTGAAATACCCCAAAATATATATAAATTCACAAATCAACTGTCGTTGTAAATATAAATACATATAGCCTTTTAGAAGATTAATATTTAAATTTCACATACTCACAAAAATTAGATTAAAATATTTTCTAATAAATCACCCGCTAGGAAAAATTTACTAAAAGTATTTTAAATCATTAAAAATTACATTTTTAGAGTAGAGAAATTCAAACTATAATATCATTCAAAAATTGTCTATCTCTAGTTTAATTAGTGAATAAATATTATAATCAGAATTTTTAATTTTCTCTCGAAAATAATTCACCCTCTCTCGAGGCGTAAATATAAATTGTAAAATTTTAATATTAATATTCAAAGGGGCATAATAAATAAACAAACAAACAGAAAATAAAAATAATTAAGTTAAGGGTTCCATCTCACCCCTTGAATGGGATGTTTAGCCTCTCATTTTGGTATTATTACATATAAAATGTAATAATGACACAACAAGAGGCATAAAAAAAATTAAAATTTAATGAGAAAAATTGTTAAATCAAGTCTCCTTGAACTCAATAAAAATTTCTCAAACATGAACAATGAAGTGCACCCACAAATCTGAGTATTACAACACTGAAATTAAATACCAACTCAAGATTTGTATTTCACAAAATATTCAGCCTCACTCAAATCACCAAAAAAAAATTATAAAAGAAAAAATAAAATTTTATACAATCTAAAACTAAAATGGGCTCCAAAAATGGAGCTAAAAAATAAACTAAACTCTCTCTACTGTGTCTGTCTCTCCCTTCTTTGTGTCCATCTTCACCCTTTTAAAAAGAAGAAAAGGCATTCGTGAAACAAGAAGTCACATGGGAGCATGGGGTTGGTACAGATCAATGCAGAAAATATGGTATTTGGTGTGCTAGGCAGAGGCTCGAGGTATAGGCCTGAGATTGGGATCATTTTTTTTTTTTTTTTTTTTTTGCACTTTGGATTTTGGTTTCTTTGGTTATTTGGCAGGTAATAACTTGTTTTGGCTTGGGTTTTATTTATTTGGATTTTGTTATAAATATTGTATTTATCCTATTTAAGTGGATGTCCACTCCTATTAGGACTCTACTAACTTGTACTATAAATAAGGGGTGACCCCCCCCCCCCCCATTTGTTACACACCAATCAATAGAGAACACTTCCTCTCTCCATATTGCTCTTTACTCTTTCTATGATCATTCCGTAAGGATTATTTCTATTTTTGGACCTGAAGTTCCAAACAATTTTAACCCTTATCAAACTTGAAATTTGAATATAATTGGACGGTTGTTAAACGTCTCTAAATATTTAATGTTATGATATGAACTTATCATTATTGGGGCCTGAAGTTCTCTAATAATTATTCCAATATGGAAATTGAATTTCTCCGTTCAAATTTTGGGAATGTTGAGTACATAAATTATTTGGGCCTAAAGTGACAAAAGAAAATATATCACAATCAAACCTAAAGTTTTGATTGTCAAATTGAAACGTTATAGACCATGATTCCCCCAATTATCATTGATTTGTGATATGAAGATTCATATTCAATATTGTGACCAGAAGTTCACAAAATATTTTTTTTATTTGGGATATAAAATCCATGCTATTTATGGTTGTTTCGGCTTGCAGATCCAACTAAAATGCGCGATAAATTAAAACTCGAAGTTTTGATGGTGTTACCTAATGGTACCCACTTATTCATAAATAAAGCTATATACTCAAGAAATTCCAAAAGAAATTTATTGAGTTTTAAGGACATAAGAGTGAACGGGTATCATATTGAAACATGTAATGAAGGTAATAAAGAGTTTCTTTGCATTACATCTAGTGTTGGAAGCCAGAAGCTCACACTAGAGAAATTGCCTGCATTATCCATGGGGTTATACCATACAACAATTAATATTATAGAATCACATACTGTCATGAGCCGGAAGCTCAATGATCCTTATAATTTAATATTATGGCATGACCGATTGGGTCACCTTGGATCAAACATGTTGCGTCGAATCATAAACAACTCATACGGGCACTCGTTAACAAACAAACAACTTACCTTACCCGATGATCATTTTTGCACCCCTTGTTCTCAAGGTAAACTAATCACTAAACCATCTTTTCTCAAAATTGCCTCTGAGTCACCATCCTTTTTACAAAGAATTCAAGGGGATATTTGTGGACCCATCCACCCTTTTAGTGGACCTTTTAAATATTTTATGGTTTTTATTGATGCGTCCACTCGTTGGTCACATGTTTGTTTGTTATCTACTCGTAATTTGGCCTTTGCAAAATTTCTTGCTCAAATCATAAAACTTAGAACACATTTTCCTGATCAACACATTAAATCCATCCGTTTAGATAATGCGGGAGAATTTACTTCTCAAGTTTTTGATGACTATTGTTTATCACAAGGTATTGATGTTGAGCACCCAGCCCCGCATGTCCACACTCAAAATGGTTTAGCTGAGTCTTTGATTAAACGTTTGCAACTTATTGCGCGACCTTTGCTTATGCAGTCTAAACTCCCAGTCTCTGCCTGGGGACATGCCATCCTACACGCTGCTAAGTTAATTCAGCTTAGACCCACGGCTTATCACCCTTTTTCACCTTTTCAACTTGTGTCTGGATGTCAACCAAATATATCCCACTTGCGTAAATTTGGTTGTGCGGTGCATGTACCCATCCCTCCACCCCGGCGTACCAAAATGGGTCCCCAACGTCGTTTGGGAATATATGTTGGTTATGATTCGCCCTCAATTATTCGTTATATTGAGCCACTGACAGGTGATACATTTACCGCTAGATTTGCGGATTGTTATTTTGATGAGACACTATTCCCGCCGTTAGGGGGAGGAAAGAACGTACCAGAAGTACGGTCCGTTCCTGAAGAACGGCGAGAATTAACATGGAACACTTTCACTTTGTCTCATCTAGACCCTCGTACTACTCAATGTGAGCATGAAGTGAAAAGGATATTGCATCTTCAGGAAATTGCAAATAAATCACCCGATGCATTCAATGATGCTGCAAAAGTAACCAAGCCTCATGTACCCGCTGCAAATGTGCCTGCAAGAATTGATGTACCAGTGGGACAAACATTGACATCAGCAGCAAATGAATCTGTTGCACGCCAGAAGCGTGGAAGACCTGTAGGTTCCAAAGACTCTGCTCCCCGGAAGCGGAGATCAAATGAAAAATCATGCCCTAATCACCCTCCCGAAGAGGTTATGAATAAAAGATCCACTTTCTCTGAAACCCCTGAAGAGGTTATTGTTTCTGAAAACACACAAGTCACTGAAGTGACTATACAAGCCCCTGAAGAGGCAAAGGTACCTTATAATAATAACGAGATCTCTATGTTTTATACATATTCGGGAGAAATGTGGGATCGAAAAGAAATTGTCATTGATAATGTTTTTTCATATGCAGTAGCTACACAAATTTCAAAGGGCAGTGATAATGATACTGAACCACGTACTCTAAATGAATGTTGACAAAGAGTAGATTGGCCAAAATGGGAAATTTCCATCAAGGCAGAACTCGAGTCTCTAAATAAACGTGGTGTATTTGGACCTATAGTACAAACCCCAAAAGGTTTTAACCCGGTAGGTTATCGATGGGTTTTTATAAGAAAAAGAAACGAGAAGAATGAAATCACTCGATATAAGGCACGACTTGTGGCACAAGGTTTCTCACAGAAACCTGGGATTGATTTTGAGGAAACATACTCCCCTGTTATGGATAGTATAACTTTCAGATATCTGATTAGCTTAGCGGTCTCTGAAAATCTTGATTTGATACTCATGGATGTTGTGACCGCTTATTTATATGGGGACTTAGACACAGAAATATACATGAAAATCCCTGAAGGATTTCCTTTGCCTAAAGCAAAGCCGAGGAGTACGTACTCGATACGACTGAGACGTTCATTGTACGGTTTAAAGCAATTCGGAAGAATGTGGTACAATCGTCTTAGTGAATACTTGTCTAAGGAAGGATATGAAAATAATCAAATTTGCCTTTGTGTATTTATAAAGAAATCCTCAAAAGGATATGCAATAGTAGCAGTCTATGTGGATGACATAAATTTAATCGGAACTCCAGAAGAGCTCGAAACAACTGCTAACTATTTGAAAAAAGAATTTGAGATGAAAGACCTTGGGAAAACTAAATTTTGTCTCGGCCTGCAGATCGAGAAAAATTCTAGTGGGATTTTAGTCCATCAGTCTAATTATACTGAAAATGTATTAAAACGTTTTAATATGGATAAGGCGCATCCCCTAAGTACCCCCATGGTTGTTCGATCTTTGGACATAAAGAAAGATCCATACCGTCCTAAAGAAAAAGATGAGGAAATATTGGGTCCACAAGTACCCTATTTAAGTGCAATCGGTGCATTATTGTACTTGGCGCAATGCACTAGGCCGGATATTTCATTCTCTGTGAATCTGCTTGCTAGATATAGTTCTGAACCAACCAAAAGGCATTGGGCTGGTATCAAACATATCCTAAGATATCTACGTGGAACCACTGACATGGGTTTATTTTATTCATATAACTCTAATAGTTCCAAATTAGTTGGTTATGCAGATTCTGGATATCTCTCTGATCCTCATAAGGGTCGATCTCAGACAGGTTATGTATTTCTTTGTGGTAATGCTGCTATTTCCTGGCGTTCTACTAAACAAACTTTAGTAGCTACTTCTTCTAATCACTCTGAAATTTTGGCTCTTCATGAAGCTAGCCGTGAATGTGTATGGCTGAGATCTTTAATTCAGCATATCTGTAGTTCTTGTCAATTGTCTTCTATTACAGATATTCCAAGTACTATCTATGAAGATAATGCAGCATGTATATTACAAATTAAAGAAGGATTCATCAAAGGAGACAGAACCAAGCACATTTCACCAAAGTTTTTCTTCACTCATGAGCTTCAGAAGAAAAATGAGATTGAAGTCATGCAAGTTCGTTCAAATGATAACCTCGCTGATATCTTCACAAAGTCACTGCCAAAGGCAACATTTCAGAAGTTTGTGTACGAGATTGGAATGCGTCGGCTCCACCAACGGTGAAATTGGACATATCAATCAGGGGGAGCATCTTATCAGGGGGAGGATACAAGAACATGTAATTTGGGACATTTGTGCGCTGTACTCTTTTTCCTTTAACTAGGTTTTATCCCACTGGGTTTTCCTAGTAAAAGTTTTAACGAGGCAGCATTAAGCACGTCCAACACCGACTTAATGGTCACAATAAATTGTACTCTTTTTCCTTCACTACGATTTTTTCCCAATGGGTTTTTCCTTAGTAAGGTTTTAATGAGGCAATAATCATTGAATGGTGGATATGGTGTACATCCAAGGGGGAGTGTTATAAATATTGTATTTATCCTATTTAAGTGGATGTCCACTCCTATTAGGACTCTACTAACTTATACTATAAATAAGGGGTGACCCCACCCCCCCATTTCTTACACACCAATCAATAGAGAACACTTCCTCTCTCCATATTTCTCTTTACTCTTTCTATGATCATTTAGTTCATAACAGATTTGTTATTTTTTTTTTGGGTTTTGGTTAAATGTTTGGTTTTAACAGGTGGCAAAAATCGGATTAGGTGGAACCGGTTTTGGGAGATGGTTGGGTTGTGGATTTTCGAAAGCAGGTTCGGGTGAGGCTATGGCTGGCCGGAGGTGGATCGGAGCCAAGGGGATGTTGGGTCCGACTTAGGTGGTTGGAGATGGTTCGCGCACGTGGGTCGGATGTGGGGGTTTTCAGGCGGCATAGCAGTTGGCGGGTCGGTTAGAGGGTCACGACGCCGGCAAGGGTCGGGGACGTGCCGGAGGTGGAGAGTGGGGTCCTCGGCAGTTGGTTAGTGGTTCGGAGCGCCAGTAGTTGGGTTGGTGTCGCAGGTAGGTGTTTAGTTTGGGTGGTGGTGGTGGTGTTGATTGAGTTGGTTCTTGTCTTGGTGTTAATGGTGGTTGGAGAGATGAAGTGGATGCTGGGTTTAATGGAGGAGAGAGAAGAAGGTTTGGTGGGAGAAGATGAAGTGGTGAGGGTAGGGCGTAGGTGGGTGTAGGCTTGTTAGGGTGTGGGAGAGGGTGTAGGATAAGTGTTGGGTATGAGTGGGATTAGTTTAAGTGTAATGGAATGTAGGTTATGTGTGTGTGTGTGTGTGTGTGTGTGTTTAATTTGAACACCTAAAATAATAAAGACTCAATTAAAATTAATAAAATAAAAAATAAAATCTAACTAAAAGTAAAACAAACTAAAAAATAAAATTCTAAGCTTATATAAAAACTAAAATAAAACAAAAGAAATAAAAACTTAAAATCTAAATAAAAATTAAAGTCCTAAAAATATAAAATATAATAAATTAAAAATAAACTCCTAAAAACTAATCCTAATAAAATAAGAGTACACTAAAAACTAATAAAAATCAAAATAAAATAAAATTATACTAATAAAATAAAATCTAGAAAATACTAAATAAATTTAAAATAAATTTAAAATAAATCTTAAAAATAAAAATGACTCAAACTAAAAATCTGAAAAATGATAAAAAGACACAAACAAAAAACACACAGGGTTTAGGGTAGGTTTACGCTAGGCTTAGGCTCGGGTAAGGTTACGGGGTTGGTAATTAGCTCCATAAAACGCGCATTTGCCTTGATATATAGCTTTTGACACAGCAAACGGACATTTGACCTATAAGATAAACATTTAAGCACATAAGACCCATATTGTCGAGAATTAGCAACTAAAATACATCTATTCGGGGTATAAAATGTATAGTTTTTGGTGCTTATCACTTGGTTTTGATGGTTCAAAGGTGCTGATTTAAATCACTCAGTTTCTATTCATGAGAAGCTCAATTAAAGGTAATAAATCTATATTTTTTTAAGAAATTTTCATTGTATTATCTTTTTTCGTAGTAGTAGTTTGATTATGAAGAACATAGAATGAAACACCAACTCAATTGAATCAGGATCTAAACTTAAAAGAGGGAAAGACTGTTTGGTTTTGGCACGTTATCCATTGTCGAACCTACTTTCTAGGAATTTGCATTTTGCTGTTAGACAAGGCATTGAATCATTTTCATTCTTCATTTTGATTTTTGAACTTGCTTTGTTTTGTTAATTTTTGTTACAAGAACAAGGGTTGGCGAGTTGTTTTATATGGGGTTATGTAGAGGTGATACAAAACAGTCATAATTTTTTCCCCTTTCTTTAAGATTTTTATTCTTTGTGTACAATATTTATCTTATTCTTTATGTCTTTATCATTTTTTCAATTTTGTATAATTGAGTTCAACATCTTACGTCTTGATCATTTTTTCAATTGCAGGTCTAGGGCTGCGTAATTTCGGATTTTCACCCAATTTAGGGTTTTGTTCACATAGTATAAGGCTTTATTCACATTTTTTTGGTTCAGTATAATTTCTTTATTTCCTTTAAAGTTATAAGAGTTCCAGTAATGGCTTCTTGGGGGGGGGGGTGAACTTCGTTTTGTAGGGGGTTTAATTTTGTTTGTGTTTGTTTTTGTTTTCCTGGTGCACAATAGATTCTGTTGTAAGTTAATTTGGGTTTAATTTGTATTGGGGTGTTGAAATCCTTTGAAGGTCTTATTTTAATTTATTTTTATTATGAAGGTATTAATACCCAATTCAACTAAGGTTGGGAAAATAGGGTATAATAACATATTTGTATGGTAGGCCCTGTACGTATCTGGCATCCTCCATATTAGATCAACTAGCATAGCTTAAGTTCCATTTATTTTTCCAACATACCTTATATTTGTACTGAATCAGTTGTATGTAAGAGATCAGGAATGCAATTCACTTGCATGTTCAAGATCAGAATGTGCTTTTCTGTGCTGGCAATGTTAGAATAGAACTTCCAGACAGAATGTGCTTTTGTGATAAGTTGTTGACCTTCTTTTCCTTGATGTTTACCTATTAAATTTAACGACTAATTGTTCATGTTATATTCAAGGTGTCAATGGAGAGAGTTGTGAGGGTTAACCACCACCACCACATGTATGTAGAATGTTTTTTTTCTCTTAATTTCTTTCACGGACCATAACTTTCTATCCGCGTTGGGTAAGTTTGCCTACATATTGGGGGCTTTCTAATGCATTAAAACCTATTGTTTCGACTCGCGTTTTTGGGGGGTTTTCTTCTTTATTTATTTCTTTGCAGGTGTGAACAGTTCCCCCCATTCAGATTTAGTATCTCGGTCTCTCTTCATTTTCCGTGTCTTTTATTTCAATGTTTTACTATTACAATACTTTCCTACTTTTGATGTGAAAAGTGATATATTATCATCATATGTTTAAATTTAATTCATAACAATATTGGTACAATACGTTTTAAACCAGCAGCGATATTTGATGCTGCTATTAGAAAAATTAATGGAAGTTTGATTATATATCAGATCTCAGTTAAGGACATAAACTTGTCTTTTATTAGTATAGGGTAGAAATGTAAGGCATGTGAGGAGACTGTTTATTCGGTGGAGCTGTTGGTTCCAAAATTCCAGTTCTTAAAAGTTGCAAAACTAGAGATGGGAAGCTTAAAAAAGCCACGCTCTGATTCATTGCATTTATACATTAATCTGATTTTACTAAGCATTTACTCTGGTTTTACTTCACACCATCTGGTTGTTCAGATTCTGAATCCCATGCTAGAGTTGTTCTTGTTTCTTACCACCGGTAAGCCCAAGACTCTTATTTTCGCTTAACTATTTTAAGTGAATGTTTATAAAAAAACACTTACTTGAATGGTTCAATCAAGGGTAAAAAAAAAGCTCCTTGAATAGTCTTTATTACTATTTGTCTGATCGTCCCGGGGCAATGTTATTTTTTGTTAGGAATTGATGACCCCCAATTTTTAGATTTTACCAAAAGTAATTTCAATTTCCTTTAGAGATACGGAATAGCGACGGTTCAACAAAACAACTACATAAATGAAAATTTTAATTTCTTCACAAATTAAAACTAAACTCAAAATTAAATTTGTGAATTTTTCACTTTAAGCCCAAAAATTCAATTTAATACAAGTCCTAGAAATTTGCCTAACAATTAATTAATTCAATTTTGCAAATTAGGCCAAACCAAATTTTATCCAATAAAATTAATGACTTGAACTAAATTAATTGAACATTACCCAAATTAATGTTAGCACCAACTTAAGCATAAGTAGTGATTTAAACCAATTTTATCTTTTTACCTAAGCGTGCATCTAATGTGAATTTTGCAAAAGATAAAATAAACAAACAACCACTACGTCGGGATGTACGAGGAAAAACCCACAACGGGAAAAAACCTCGGATGACCCTAGCCTCAAATCCACTAAGTACGGTATTATAAGTATAAGATAATAAGACTTACAACACTTGACTTGACTCCGTCCAAGTCCCGACGCTCCTTCTCGTACACACCTCTGCCTAGTGAATAGCCACGGAGGTCCACCGCGGTCTCAGAATCAATCGATCGGACTTTTAGGAACAACCGTCAACTACACACGGTGCCTTTCACCGTATGAGAATGCCGCAACAAAATAACGAACTTCATCTTTATGGGATGTAGAAGTAAATCCAAACGAACTCTTCAACTCGGTAGAGTAAACCCGGTGCCAAACACTCCAATCAAGATATATATATATATATATATATATATATATATATATATATATATATATATATATATATGGTAACTTGGAATAAACAAACTATGGGTGTAAACTAAAGTGTTTTTGGAATAATGTTCTTGAAAATGCAAACACTTAAAACATGAACTTGGAAATTTTCTCTCTCAAAGTTTTTTCCTAAAAAGGTGTTTAGAAAATGTCAAAAGTTGGTTTTTCAAACATGGTTCCCGCACCTATAACTTCTGTCAAGAGTTAGTGGGTAAAAGTAAGTGGGAACATGGGGAAAAACTGATTAAAACTGCTAAAAAAATTCTGGCCAGAAATCTCGTTCAAACGAGATTTACGTTCGAACGAAGTCTCGATCGAACGACACTTCTAACGAAGTTCCAGTGGCCAAGTGGAAAAATCCGTTGGCAAACTCGTTTGAATGACATTATCGTTCGAACGACAATATCGAACGAAGTTCTAGAATGCCTAAAATTCGATTTTTAGCTCAGAAACTTTATTTTAAAGTTTTAAAGAATTCTTCTGAAAATAAACATCAATTTAAAATAATATTACACCTAATATACATTGTTCCAAGCTCATATATATATATATATATATGTAATGCATTCATACCTTAGGAGTAAATAGAACAAATGTTGTTGACGTAGAAACGAGGCACAACAAACTCGGCATTTGATGAAGCTTTATAATCTTGGCCACTACGTCTTCAATTAACACGTCATAGGCTTGAATGGATACACTTGAACACTATCCTATGACTTAAATGTTTTTATCCGGAATTGAGACAACACTACATTAAGACTCAATCGGAGACTTATGTCCTTACATTTTTAATTTATTTTTTCCTCCACCGAGCTACCCAAATGGCTACATCATGTTACAAACTTTTGATTTACTTCTTTTCTTAAAAATAATCTTTCTTAATGCAAATATGAACATAGTTAAAATGGTAAATTATTGCATTAATCACATATTGTTCAAAAGTGGTTAGTTTCATATGGTATTTACATTAATCACATTTTGTTTTGGGTTTTTATTTATATATATATATATATTGATTATTGATTTGGTTATGCATTATTCTTTCATGCTTTTGCAAATGGGAATCTTCATTTTCTTCTGTTTCCTTAAAAAGTTAGTTAATGAATTCGTCAATCAATTATTATGTGTACGACCAATTATTTAATAGTTGTTTTCGATAAACTAGGGACCGCCCTTCTGAGTTGTGGGAAGCTGTCAAGGGATTACCCTTCTTACAATTTACTATATTCTTATACTAATAGTTCATCATGTACAAGGGCCGAAGCAAATAAGCGTTTAAACTACACTTTCTCGAGTTTAATCAAATCTATAAACACATGAATGGTGAGCTTTGATTTTTTTTCTCTTTGACCCCTATTTCTGATGTTTTTTCATGTTGTTTTTTTCTCTTTGGCCCTTTCAAGTATTATTGTGTTTGTGATGTCTTCTATTTTTATGTAGGAATAATGGGAATATAACGGTGGAGTTTTATAAAAAAAAATTATATTGTGTTCTTAGTTGCGTTGTTTTACATTTCTAATGCTTTTGTTTTATTTTTCAGATCTGCAATAGATCTATTTACAAATCTATTTTGTTCTTGGTCCTATATTTTGCAAGTTTTCAACCTCAATGGTGACCAAAATTTTCTTTTGTCGATGTATCATCTGGTACAACAAAGTTCTCTCAAGTGTGTTTAATGTTTTGTTAGTTATTAAAATGTTTAAAGTTTTCTATTGGATTGCTTTGTGCTTTGGGGATGCTTTGATATCGATTTAGTTACATGTTGATTTACGAAAAAGTGAGCTCATTAATAATAATTGGTTTATAAAATGTAGCTTGTCATTAATTCTTCTCGTTCTTGAACTTTACAAGTATTGAGTAGGCAGCACTCCAAAGAAAATATTTGACCAACTTGAGTAGGCAGCACTTTAATAATAATACGTTCATCCAAGAATGAGAAGAATTCAACTTCCTTACCTCAAGAATCAACTTGAAGTGATAAGATACCAACTTGGATTTGTCAACTCAACATTTCTTACATGTAACTAGATTTATTTTTATTGTTTCTAACTTTATCCGTAATCAAGTGCAGATTCTATCTTTTGCAATAAATGGAATCAGAGGCCAAAGTTAGCTGATCTGGAGTGATTGGATTATTGACCGACTGTTGAAGTCTACGACACGGGTGTATTAATGGGATCATAACATATTTGAATGAGGTAAGTATTGCAATATTTTAGTTTAATATAAAAGTAATGGCAACTATATTAATCTATTTTAGTTTTTACATATATATAGTATTTGTTATTTTGTTTGGAATTCCATTTCACTATTAAGTTTATTTTGTTATTGAAGTTTCAGGTCTACACGTTGGATGATATTGGAGTATTCTGGGATTATAACGAGGCGATCGTAATTGGGCTTTCTATTGGATGATATTAGATTTTCTTTGTGTATAATTTCTTCTTCTAAGTTGTCCCATTATCTATTTAGTCTAGAGTAAATTCGACATAACAAAATTATTGGAGATACGGACATAATCGCATATTTGGTTTGCGTACATTTATTTTATCTGAGTTCAATTGAATGTGTATTTATGACTTTAAAAGTAAATGTTGAATATAGTTCCCTCTTTTATGTGTATATTCTTAGGATTGAATATTGTTGTTGTTGGAATATTTTTTATTTCTTAAACAGGTGGGATATCCTATAAACAAAGGAGATTCTGCCCAAATTTTCTAAATTGTTAACACATTTTTGTTGTAAACTACAAGTGTACGACTTAAATTAGTATTTAATGATTATTATGTTATTTATATGAAGTCCTTGGCAGTCTATTAATATAATTGTTAATATTATTGTTGGAGTATTTTTTATTTTTAAATATGGTGGATAGTTTCTATAAAAAATTAAAATTTAGCAAATTTAAAAAAATGCTATAAATTTGTGTTGTAAAACGATTTATGACTTAAATTGTTTACACATTCAATGTTTAAACATTTGTGTTGTAAGAAAAACTGACTTGAATTGTTTACACATTCAATACTTTGGACGGACTATTGATGTTATTAATTCGAGATCGTGGATGGACTATTGATATTGTTGATGTAGTATTTTTATTACTTAAATAGTATTGAGAGTTCTATAAATAAATAAAGTTATTCCAAAGTTTTTTGAGTTGTTTGTGCTTATTTATATGGTCCAATCAACGACGTACACTTTCGAAAATTTATATCGCTCCTTCAGGCACGGGCATACCCTATTATGTATGTATATATATATATATATATATATATAAACCTAACTTGTAAAAGAGGATCACCCAATTATATATCAAATACTAATGTGTGGACAATCTCAATATATTACCTACTAGTGCAATTTATAATTTTCCGATGTAAACTTTTTTTACTATACATGTTCTCCCCAAAGCTCATTTATATGTGTCTTTATGATAGAAAAATTCAGTTATGTATTTTTCTCAAAGCACTAGACATCAATGTCATATAAAAATTTAGCAACATTTCCATTAACTTTTAAAATTTGCCCACGAGAGCATAGAAATTATGAAAAATAGTCTTTGTGTTCTAAATTAAGAATCTATATCCATTTTTTTATATGGATTAAGGATACGTCAATTCAATGATCATGATCAACACTTGTCACTATCATGAAATATGGTTAGTTGATTATGTCTAAAAAATGTTAAGTATTAATTTTCGACAATTAAAAGAGAAATAGTAGACTCCTAATTTGAGATGGAGGGAATATGTTTTATAGTTGTTTTTTAAATATCAATAACAAATTTCATTAGGCTTTTTTTGTATTTTTAAAAACTTGTGTAAATTTAGTTTATTACTAACGATGTCGAATTAGAATATAGTAATTTATAGTGTACAAAATAGAATAAATACTTGTTGCAAACTATTAATAAAACTCAATAATTTTAATTGAATGAAAATTATTTTTAAACTGTTTTATAAATACTATGAATGGACAAATGGTTTCTAGACATTTCAATCCTTAGATCCTGTGATGAACTAAAGATTTACCCGACCTTGGATCCTATGAGAGAAATAAAAAATGAAAACACACCAACATCCGTGAGAGGTTTCTCAACAAAAAAACTGGAAATGTCTAAGATATGGGATCATGTCTCATATCTCAAAGAGGACATGTGTGAACATGGACTTTTGATCTCCCACACAAAAAGAAAATGGGTTGTCCTTATATTCTCAAGGGGTTTGTTGAATAATTGCCTTTCATAATTTCTTTATTTTCTCGATTGAATAATACACTGGGTGAATATGAGGCGTCTTACATTGGGAAGAGGAAAGGGTAAGTGACAAAGAAACAATGGTGGAGAGAAATTTTATTGAAAGGGTTAATGGAAATTAATGCAGAGGGAGCATTAAATCCTCATTAATCTCTAATACTTTCGTATTGGAGGTAAAATAAGGATATAGATATAATTACACTTATTAATGTAGAGGGATCCTTTCATGTGCGGTATAACTTTGCGGGAGGAAATGCGGAATTAATGAAAATCTCGTTAAACGACCAGCTCCTGTGCGTTTTGATAAACATATAGTAAACCAAATAAAAAGAACCGTGCTGATAAATAAAACCCTCCCACCTGTGAGAACCCTTGACCCAGATCACTCCCCCTCACCCCAAACCTTTCCCCGCCTGTTTTTCCCTCATTTTTCATCTCACCTATCTCTCTCTCTCTCACACACACACACATGCGCGCGCGCGCGCATACACACAATTCTCTCTATCTGAGTCACGAACCAGCCTCTCCTATCTCTCCTCCACCCCTGAGCTGCTCAAATCCTCCCCTACCTGAGCACCACCGGGACAACAAGCATCTAATGAGTTTTTCGGAAAAAAATTGATATCTTTGAGACATCAAATTTTTTATGTCTTCCAATCACAAGTGATCTAGTTAGCAGGTAATCAAAGCTAATAAAAAAGTCTAAGTATCATCTCTGTCCTATTAATTACACCAACTAATGATGCATTTATCTTTCCACCTACATATATGCCTTTATCTCTTCAACACTTAATATGAATTTCTCTCACTACTAACATACATTGCATGCATCAGTATGTACGTAAGTTACAAACTAAAAAATGCATTTATCTTTCCACCTACAACATACATGTATTTATCTTTTCAAAATTCATATTCAAGTATATAAATAGCAAAGTACTACTTATATAATAATACCCACACAAAATATTAACTATCTCACTGTAGAAAAGAGGTTCATTTCAAGCAATTTCATTGCAAAATTTGCTATAACTTTTTTTTACTCCTCGTTTGCTAATCCAAGTTTGATGTCACTTTTTTTTACTCTTCTTTTGTTAACCAAAGATTGCTGTCACTTTTTTTTACTGTTCTTTTGCTGTTACTTTTTTTTACACTTTAACTATAATTTTTATAATTGTTGATTTTTTGGATGAAAGATAATTTGCTATCATTTTTTTTAAATACTATCTTCTTTTGTTGTTACTTTGTTTTACACTTTAACTATAATTTTTATAATTATTGATTTTTTACACTTTAAATGATGCATTTTTTTAATTGTTAATTTTTTGGATGAAATTTATTTTGTAGGATGGATGTTGAAAATCAAGAGGAGAGTATAGACAACTATGCTGAACTTATGCCTAAAGTTGGGATGATTTTTTAATGCGAAAAACATGCTTACAACTTCTACAATTCGTACGCTCGCTCAACTTGGCTTTAGTATATGTTAATCATCTTTGACGGTAAATATATTTAAAAAGGTGATAAGAAAAGTGTTATGTTGTTCGAAAGAAGGTACTTATCATAAGCACCCAAGAGGATCTCTGTTAAATCCTAGATTTAAATCAAGGACACAATGTGAAACACGTCTTGTTATTAAAAATATCGGAGACTCTTTTGTCGTGATTGAATTTAACGAAATTCATAATCACGAGCTCACACCACCTAGTGTAGTACATCATTTAAGGTCCCAACGAAAGATTATCGATTCCCAAGCTAGAGTGATGGGAAATATGCATCATGCAGGTATTGGGTCGTCGAATATCTATTCATACATGAGTGCGGAGGTTGGAGGGTTTCAAAATTTGAATTTTACTCAAATTGATTGTGCTAATGAAATTCAAAAAATAAGACGTGGTGACATATTAGCAAAGGGTGACACACAATTACTATTTGAGTATTTCTCATCAATGAAAAAAGCAAATTAGTATTTTTTTTTATTCCATACAAATGGATGGAGAAAACCAATTGTGTGGTTTTTTGGGGCCGATGCAAAGTCTGTGGTTGATTATAGTTATTTTGGGGATGTATTATGTTTTGATACAACCTTTAATACAAATAGCTATGATAGACCATTTGCACCATTTGTTGGCATAAATAATCATGGGCAAACTATTTTTTGGGTGTGCACTTTTGTTAGATGAGACAAAAACCTCATTTGTTTGGTTGTTTAAAACATTTCTAGAAACGATGAATGGGAAAGCACCAAAATGCATATTTATGGAACAAGATAAGGCCATTGCCAATGCGATCGAAAAAGTTTTTCCTGAAACCCATCATTACCTATGTTTATGGCATATTTATCAAAATGCGGCAAAACCTCTTTCTCATGTATTTGATAAATATAAGGGTTTCACAAAAGATTTTAAGAATTGCATTTATGAGACCGAGTCCAAAGAAGATTTTCAATCATCTTGGGACTAGTTATTAGAAAACTACAATCTAACTGAAAATGCTTGGTTATGTGGTTTATATAAACTGCGAGAAAATGGTCACAATTTTATGTTCGACAACATTTTTGTAATGGGATGACCATTACACAAAGAAGTGAAGGGGTGAATCGATTTTTAAAAAAATACTTGAAGAGAACATTGTCATTACGAGAGTTTGTATCACAATTGAAAAGGCAATTGTAAGTCGACATGAGAAAGAAAAATTATAAGATTTTATTTCCAAACAAAAGAAACTAAATTTGCGTAAAAATTGGCCAGGGGAAGCAAAGGCAATGGAGAAGTATACACCAAAGATATTTTTAAAATTTCAAGATGGATATGTTCATACATTGGATATGTTTATTGAGATTTCTCATGAGAATGAGAAGATAATCGATTACACGGTATCTTCCTTCGAAGGTAGATCACATACGGTGACGTTTGATTCTTCAAGTAACACCATCAATTGTAGTTGTAAAATGTTTGAATTTATGGGATACTTTGTTCATATTCATTAATAGTGATCCACCACATGCAGTTGTTAAAAATTCTATCTCAATACTATTTGAAAAGATGGACAAAAAATGCGAGAGATGGCATTTTTATGGACAGGCAAGGAGCCTCGTTACAAAGTTACTTTCAAGAATCCAACGTTACGAGATTTAGTGAGTTATCCCACCTTGCGTTGAAATTGGTTGTGAAAGGTAGCAGCACAAAAAATTCAATTTCGTTTACTAAAGAAGTTTTGGGTACGTCACTCGAAAAATTGGATGAATTTTTAAAAAATGAGATGGATGCTTCTCAAAATTCAAAAAATTCGAATCATAATAAAGTAAGTGAAGGCTATTTGGATAAAGCGAACAAAAACATAACCATTTGAGATCCATCACGAATAAAAGAAAAGAAAAGATCAAAGGGAAGAATTAAGTAGGCGATTGAAAAAGGGAAAAAGAAGAAGACTAACAAAAGAAATTATCCAGGTTAATGCAATTATTTTTTTTCTATTATTTTATATTTATGTTTTTAGTTTTTTTTTGTTATCCTATTCTTTTGCTATTATTTTATATTTATGTTTTTATCAAATGCAGATTTCGAGCAACTGCCTCGATCAGTTGGACCGACAAATGTGCCTAAAAACATACAAGTACGTTTCACTTTTTTTGAATTATTACATTTATTATTTTACTTGTATTTGCTCATAATAAATAATATTTTGAAACAGGAATTTACCGGTCAAGAGCAAACTATCAACACAAGTACCGGGTTACAACTTTATTTAAACGTGCCGACGACGGAAGAATGTATTGATTTGGGTGAAAAATGATGTTATTCTGTGAAAAATGATGTTATTCTGTTAATACAGTAATTTTTATGTATCTTGGCAAAATATAAATTTATTTGATACAAAGTTAAAGTGTTGTTATGCATGCAACATTTTTTTTACAATGTAATGCTTATGTTGTTATTGTTATATTTTTGTGCAGTGTAATGCTTGGCAAAATAAATTTTTTTCCACTCACCAGGTATTTAGACCATGACATATAAGTCCGGAATCTGTACTTTACATCGGCCAAGCAAATCTTGTGGCCAAATGGATAGGAACAAATAAAAATAAATAAATAAATAAAAAACTGTCACGGTGAAATCTCCTGTGCACCCAAATTTTACAAAGTTAAATATGGCTGGGAATTCACATTTGTTTAAACCAACAATTGGGTTTAAAGGAGTTAGAAAGATGAAAAAATAGGAGAGAGAAATGGGTCACTTGTTGATCATCTTTAATGTTAGGAGTTCTTCATGCAAAAGATGAAAAGATGAGTTTATATGTAGTCCGGTTACATCAACTAGTTGGGGTCCCACGTGAGATATAATTATTTGATGTAATTTGTTAAACGAAAATGTAATTAACCTTTTTAATTAATATTTAATTAGTTTAATTATAATTGATGAACATTTTAGTTTAATATTATATATTGATTTTGATGATTCCAAACACTTACATATTAAGTTTCTAGTATTTTTTTAGGGGTGTGCAAAAAAAAAAACAACCCGAAGAACCGAACCAAACCGTCTTCGTGGGTTGGGTTGGTTCGGGTTTTTTTCTCCATGGGTTGGTTCTGGTTCCAAAAAATTGAGAACCGAAGTGTTCGGTTCGGTTCTCGATTTTATACCTGAACCAAACCGAACCGAACCGAGAACCGAACCCATAGAAACGAACAAAAAAACTGAACCAAAGAACCGACCCCAAGAACCAACCCATGAACCAGAACCATTAACCAACCCGCGAACCCGAACCATTAACGAGAACCACGAACCAGAACCGCAAACCAGAACCATGAACCAAAACCGCAAACCAGGATCGCAAACCAGAACCAAGAACCAGAACCATGAACCGACCCGAACCAAACCAAGAACCAATGGTTCGGTTCCGAAACGAAACGACCAATTTCGATTCTGGTTCTGGTTCCAAAACCACGGAACCGATCAATTTCGGTTTTGGTTCTGATTCCGTAGTGGAACCGAACCGAACCATGTGCACCCCTATTTTTTTTGTAGTAGTTATATTTATTTTATATATTATATATGGAGTTCTATTTTCTATATATACACTAAGTGTGTTATTATAGTTTACATATTTTGTTTATATAATATCAACCCATTTATATATATATATATATATGTATATTTTATTTACTTATATAGTAGTTATACTCCGTTATATATATACATATATATTATAAGTTTATTTATATACTGTTACTATTACGTATAAATATGATTGTTGGAAACAGCTGTCTTGGCAGCTGTAATGTGCAAAGCCTTAAACTGCTTTTAGGCAGTCCCACATCGGTGGGAAGGATAAAATATGTTGTGTATATTTACAATTTTTTGGGAAAAAAGGTTCAGCCCTTTGGGCATTCAAGTTTTTGTGGGTATCTGGGGCAGACCCAATGGGCCAAGTCACACGCGCGCGCCGCCGCCGTCCGTCCGGCCCGGCCCGTGTCCGTGTCCGGGTCCGGGTCCGGGTCCTGGGCTTGGGCTCATTAAGAATTAATTTTTTGAACAAATAAATTAACGATTTTGGGCTTTAAAAATTATTTTTTTAACGGTAATTAATTCCGAAAAAACGTGGGCCTTTAACTGATTGAATTGTTCCACCCACGTTTCCAGATTTCTCTCCACGTTTTAGCCCACTAACGGTAATTTCTTTTTGCATAAAAAGAGGTTGATACCTCCGTTTTCAACACAGTTTTTTCACAGTTCTGATTGAAAAAAAATTCTTCTCCCAGAATAACTTCTTCCTTTCTCCCAGAATATTTTTTTTCCAGAATAATTAATTTCGTTCGTTATACAGATTAATTATATTATTTAGAATCGAGCAGTTAATACAGAATGGGTGTATACAGACCGGATTGATTCTTGTGCTTCATCAATCCGTAATTTAATTTTGGAGGCTGTTTTATCCTGGGGGTGACGGGCTGTACACTGTCAGCACACTTTGGGCAGAGCCGCGAAACACCTTAAAGAGAGCGACATTGTTCGCGACTCAACCGTGTTCTTGACTGTCCACTTCGGGATTTCGAGATTTCATATATTTATTCTGCCCCGGAATTATTTGCTCCAAAATTGGGTAATTTCGTTCCTGTTTTTTAATTCTGCATTTAATTATTTAAATTGCTGCTACAACAATGATACTATACTTTAATAAGCTTTTATTAACTATTAGAACACATAGTTAACCTACTATGTTGTTTCGTCCTTTGCCAACTATGTAGGAGCCTTAGTATTAGTACACTGTGTTAAGTTTTTTTTTACCTTGGCTTTACTTGATGTTGACCGAATTGTACCTGCTATTAGTTTTAAGTTCATTGTTTTTAAACCTTAGGAACTTAAATACCTGTTGGTTAGTTGTTCAGTTAAGTATTATTTTTGGACAGAGTTCGCGTGTACCTGTTAGGGGAATGGACGTTAGTTGTTTTCGTCCTTAGCTACCCTTTTAGAGCGATCCTTATGGGTATGCTAAAAGAGCAAAAATGCGATTTTGATGTATGTTATGGGTACTGTATATATTCATATATAGCATTTGTAAGGGTAAAATTTAGCAAATATAGAATTGCACTAGTTGGTTTTAAATGGGGCCCAACCTAAAACGGAAAATGTTGTTCCGCGGAAGAAAAAAAAAACCTAAAACGGAACATCATGTTCCGTTTAGGCTTTTCCAACTTTTCCAAAACTCCACTTTCTACCCCTAAAAGTTCATTCGTAGAAACAGATAACAATTTGTGTTATTTTTTTTTCCAACGGCTACATTTCTCAACGGCTATTTTTTTTTTTATAAATACATATTGTCTCTTCTCAAATAAATTACCCATTCTACTCCCAAATATTATTTATACTGGTAGGATATTAAATTTTGGGTTAAAAAGAATAAGATAAGAATGTTGGGGGAGAAAAATGGAAATAGAATAACCCCTTAAGCGGAACATCATGTTCCGCCCAAGGGGGTCAGCACACATGCCAAACCGACGACGTTTCAACCAAAACCGACGATGTTTTCACCTCGTATGCTATATTTGACTTATACCCGTAGTAATTTTTTCACTTTCGCGCATCTAAATTTACATTAATTTATTTTATTTATACCCTGTGCATAAGGATTGCTCTTAGGAGACTTCGGTAAAAGAGATTTTAGGTAGCCAAGATTTTGTACCTGCTAGATTTCGTTCTAAGGTTTTGATTTGTCCGTACCTTATAACCTTATTATTAGACGTCTTACACCTGCTATGGTCACTTCTTCCATTTATTATATTCAGCTTTGTACAACATGTCTTTATCATCTTGGATATTATTATCTCTCTACACATCAAAATGGTTTACTCCTATATCAGATTATATCAACTATTGGTTTAGTTCACATTGGCCACGCCTATATATTATATATATTATTAACCTCGGTCAAAATAATATTATGAACATAATTTTCTAGTGCAAATCCATCAGTATACCTTGCTTAGGTAATGGTAAAAGATGCTCTCCAACTTTTTTTTGTCTATACGAGCACATCACTGTCTCGACAGTTGATGTTATCCTTTATTTTTTAATATATCTTGCTATATACCACCAGTGTACAAAGGGTAAAAACTCATTTATATTCATTAATGAAATTTTCCTCTTACACGGTGGTTATTTCTATTATTCGTGGACCAACTTGTTGCAGATCCAAATATTCATGAATAAGGATACTGAGTAACATAGTTATAGACTTCGTATTTTCAAGATTTCATTCATATGCTTCTTCATCTCACCTTCTACTCAACCGCCATATTTTTTTTGAGAAGCCAAAATGGAAAATCAGACGATCAATTTCAGATATTTTATCTCATAAAATCTGGAGCATTTAATGCTCACAAGCATTGTCTCTAACAGCTAGTTTTTAAAGACGTCTTAAATATTAAAGAGTTGCATTGAAGACACATATCAAGAAGAATGAGAATATCATCAAGAGCTAGAGAACTTATTGAGAGCATTTATTTTACTACTCAGCTACACATTCAAGAAAGCAATTAATTTTATATTTGCTCAATCGTTGAAGAAGAAGACTTGTGGCTACACCAACATCATTTATTGAAGTCTTATTGAAGAAGAAGAAACACGGAATATAAATTGTATTTTTGGAGAGTTTCATCATTCCACATTGCACCAAAAATATTCAGATTTGTTTGAAGCATTGTTGAATCTTCGGACTGTTGTATTGGTGATTGGTTCCTACCCGCAAGTGGGCCACAGGGTTTGAAGTTCGGAGTTAGCTTGCAAACAGTTGTACACGGTGGTTTGATCCTACCCTTCAAGTGGATCACGGTAGTAAAGCGCAAGGGAGTCAGAAGCTCCAGGCGCATGGACGTAGGTCGGGATTTGACCGAACCACGTTAAATTTCGGTGTCATTTATTTTCCGCACTTTTTTATTTATTTATTTGCATATGCTTGCTTGAGATACTATTTTTCAGCACACTAACTTGCAAATAATTTACTCCAAAATTTGACTAAATTAATGTTAAGGTTAAAATAATTATTTTTGAATTAAATAATTGATTTCAAAATATCGCTTAATATTAAATACGAAAATTAATTTAATATTTGTGGTGTGTTAAAAATCTGTTTTTTAGCTTTTTAAAATTATTTGGTTGCATTTAATTGATATTCTTGGATTTATTATTTAAAGATTTATTATCTAAAAATAGTTAAGGTGTTGTAAATTAAATATTTTTCTGAAATATTAATTTGATTTAAAAATTTGCTAAACTCAATTCACCCCACCCCTCTTGAGTATAATCTGGCAACAATTGGTATCAGAGCTATTGCTTTTTTTTATTTTTTTAGATTTAACAATATTAGAGTTACGGATCAATGGCATATGTTACAACATCCCTTGGTAAAGGCCAATTTATTTTTAAACCTCCTCTATTCTCTGGAAATAATTATAACTATTGGAAAAATAGAATTAAATATTTTATTCAGTCACATGATTATGAATGGTCTTAAATCTATTGGAAAAACATATACTAACAATGAGTTAGTGAGTAAAATTCTCAAGTCATTGTCGATAACTTGGATGACCAAAAAGTTGGCTATCAAGGAAGCAATAAGAGAAAGAGCTATCTCTCTTAATGATCTATTAGGTTCTTTAATAACTCATGAGATGAAACTCAAGGAATTTATTGAAGAAGAGAAACCTAAAGCAAATAAAATTATTGCTCTCAAATCTTCAAGCAAGGATGTAGAAAGTGAAGATGATGATGATATTTCCTTATTGGCTAAAGACTTCAAAAAATATCTTGCTTCCAAAAAGAAAGCCAAAGAAAGAAGGAAACATTCTTCAAAAGAATTCAATGATGACAATAATTCCAAATCTCAACCGAGATGTTATCCTTGCGATGAAGTTGGACATATTAAGCCTAATTGTCCAAAGTATAAGAAAGGTAAGAAGTCATTGAAGGCCACAACATGGAGTGACTCTGACACTAGTGCTTCCGATGAAGCTTCAAATGAAAATGAAGTTGCTCATGTTTGTTTCATGGCTATGGAAAATGGGGTACATTCTAACCTTGAAACTTCTAGTGATAGTGATAATAATGATGTTGATAATTATGAAGCTTTACAAAATATTTTTGATGAATTATGTGAAAGTTTTGAAGAACTTAAAAATAAATATATTAAACTTAAGAAGTCTCATTCATTACTTTCAAATAAATATGATTCTATGTCAAATGATTTTGATAATTTGAAATTAGAAAATGAATCTTTGAAAAAGGAAAAATCTGTTATTGTCACTACCCTTCTTGAATGTGAAAATAGTGAGCTAAAAAGGGAGATTGATTATTTAAAGAAATCTTTAGATAGTTTTACTGAAGGAAATTAATATTTTCATAAAATTGTTGAAAATCAAAGAATTCGATTTGATAAAAATGGTATAGGATATGATGAAGAAAATGAGAAAAAGACTTCTTCCAATTTATTTAAAAATTAAGCCTCATCTAGTCATCCTAACTCTTTATGCACATATTGTGGTAGACATACACATTATTCCAAAATTTTTCATTTTAGAAAAAGAAGGTATAAGAATAAAAAATTAGCTTGGATTCCTAAAGAAACAATTATGTTTGCTAACCCTTATCAACCACACACTTATTGGGTTCCAGAAAAAGAAGTTTTTAGGTGCAAAACCGGCATTGACACTTAAACAAAAATTCTATGAAAATAAAATTAGTATTAGATTTTTTTTGTCTATTACTTGATGAATATTGTGATATAGTGTTTTCACATTTTATATGATCATTAATGTATAATAATTTAATAAAATTCATATTTTTTATATGTTTATTAATATTGCTTTATGGACCTAACACTTTCTTGGCATCAAAAGAGAAAATCTTCAAAGTTGTGTAGGTTACATTTTGAGATGGAATGTGGATTTTCAAGGCATATGATTTGGTATCATTACAAATTTCATGTATCATTGCCTATTGTTGAAAATGCCACACTTGGAGAAATTTTCATGAAAATATCTTTTGTATTGGTAAGGCGGTAAGGAACACCCTTCTCGAAACATAAATATCATATATTTATTGATGATTTAATTTTATAATCTTAATTGATATTTTTCCATTCATAGAATATTTGACAATGCTTATGAGTTTGTTGTTGAAAATTTAATCTTCACATGTAAATTTGTACATTTGTATATTTTACCTTTGATGATTTTTTTTTGTTGTTGTATGTCACATACACTTGATTTTGATGATAAAATTTTTGGGATTGAAATTCATATTTTTTTTGTGAGTTACATCTTGATATATTTTTGTGAAAAATAATTCATGACTTTATTGAAACGAAAATGTTATTTGAGAATATTCTAGTACACTAGTTATATGAGCTACAAGATTAGTGTCATTATTTCTATATTTGTGACATTCGTGTTAAATGTTTTTTGGAAGCTAGAAACATTTGTGATATATGTGCTTAAATTGAGAAATCACATGATCAACAATTGGTATCACTTGTGAGACTCGTTAAAAATGATTTTATGAAGCATATGTTAGAAAACATTTTATCTTATGGGAAAGATGCACCATATTTATTATATGCATATATGTCATCTTTGGTATCCCTTAGGGGGAGATACATGTTTATTGAAAATCATTCATTAAGAAAAATGCTTGACTATGTAACTTTAATGCATTAGTATGGAAATTTGCAATATTATTGATATATTCCGAGAATTTCAGCTCGTATCATGAAAATGGAAAGGCATGTATAAAATCAAATTTTTTTTACTATATTTATGCCGCTATATTTTAACTCATGTTGTGTGCTTAATTCAAATTATTTGACAAATATTGAGTTGTGATATATTCACCACTATGTGCGAATATTATTAATTTTATCATTTTGGTGACATGTGTATTATTTGATGATATTCATGACTATTGAAAACTCAAATGCATGCTACGAGAAAATTCATGGTATTCAAATGTCCCCTAAAATTTATGGTTATATCCCTGCACATATTATTTTTTATAGGGGCAGCTTCGAACTTTGACCCAATGACACTCGATTTAAATTGAAATATCTTTTTGATAATGTCAAAAGGGGGAGAAGTATATATGATTTACTCATTTGTGCTTAATTTATACATTTTATAGAATATTGTGAATTATTGTTTGTCATCATCAAAAAGGGGAAGAATGTTAAACGAAAATATAATTAACCTTTTTAATTAATATATAATTAGTTTAATTATAATTAATGAACATTTTAGTTTAATATTATATATTGACTTTGATGATTCCAAACACTTACATATTAAGTTTCTAGTATTTTTTTTATAGTAGTTATATTTATTTTATATATTATATGAAATATTTTCAAGTCGGTGAGTCATAAAAAAACGGTATCTGTCAGCTAGTTAACACAAATTCAAAAGGCAACAGATAACAGAATGGTAGAATAAACAGAAAGTGAAGAATTGTAGATGATTTACAGGTATGTGCCATCCTTATTATGAGTCAATCAGTTACAATTCTCGAACTCGTGTATTTTTTTTATTTACTAAGTGTGTCAAACTGTGTGTGTGTGTGTGTGTGTGTGGCATATGCGTGTTCCGTTACAAAACTGTGTGCATGCTACAAAATTATGAGTACGTTCATTTGTTTGTACTAGAGTTTGTAGGTGTACGTATTCAAATATAATGTGTAGCTTTTAGAATAGTGTCTACGTGGATGTGTGTTTGGTGCATTACATGAATAAGGGTTTGACTGTGTTTTATTTATTGATCTTCCTTATGCTTTTACGGTTTTGTTGTCATTATATGACATAAATAGATCCTCATGTTTTTTAATAAATACGTCAATATATCCTCATTTCAAGTATTGACATATTATTTGAAGTATACTTATAGACTACCTTGCTAAAATGGGAACCTCATGCACTAGTACGACTTATTCATCTCGTCGCCAGATAAGTTTAAGGAAAAATAATTTTGAGTTAAGCTGACATATTACTTTAAATATCAAATGACCAGTTTAATTTATATACGTGTAGGTATGTGTGTGTGGACCATATCTACCACCAAACTTAAATTATCCGAAATAATGAGCAAACCTCCTATTTTTAGGTGTAAATAAATGAGCTCGTTTCTAATAAAGTTTGTAAAATAAGTGACATTTAGTGCGATCAACAACCCTAATTTTATAATTTATTTGGATGATTTGTACTCCCCCACGGTATCATTTAGATGTTATAAATTTAATATCTGGTATTTGGTAAGAAGGAAAAAGAAGGAAAATATGAACTTCTTGCTGGTTTCTAAACTTCAGCTTTATTGAATTCTCAATTTCACTTTTTTTCAATTCTTTAAACTTCAAATAATATTTAAAGTTTCAGTTATTAACTTGAAACATTATGCATATACTATGAATGGGCAAGCAAGAGTTGTTCTTGTAAAAGAAAAAGAAAAGGGTAGCGTTGTAGTTGTTCTGGTCGAGTATAACAATTAATTTTAAGAGCCTTTCCTTGAATTTGTGCAATTTATTACAGAAGAAGATGCAACAAAGGCTTTGGAGTGTTACCTATTGGCAATAGGTTAGTCATTATTCATTTTTTGTTCGTTAAGAATGCGATATATCTCTCTTTGATTTTGTTACTATAGTTTTTTTTTGTTTATAACTATGGTTGAGGTTTTACAATTTGCAGTTTGGGGCAAATTTTGCTTCTCTGTTGCTTCAAGTTTTCCTTCAAAGGTGTGTTCAAAAGGTTTATTCATTTATGTTATATGCTTTGGAGTTTCTTCCTCTTAGAAGAGGTATGATTTTTTCTTCGATCTTTATGTTTTTCCACGGTTAATATTTGCAAGTAAATTTATATTTGTCTTGGTCTGTGTTATGTCCATTTATCTTTCCGTTCGTACAAATATGTCATAGATCTTGAAAAGTTCATACATATTATGTTAATAGGGTTATTAAGTTGCCACCTCTTAATGTAAGTCCAGTATCTGTATTGGTAGGGCTCTAAAACGAATGTAAACGCAACGTAAGACTCGCAACTTAATTACACACACAAGGATCCAAAAGGCTAAAATAAGCTTAAATATAATAAATGAATTAAACAAATCAAAGGTATATCTCAAAAGGTTCCACCTTATTATAGTGACACAGCATGCCACGTTTTTCCCTCATTTAATAATAATGTGGGCCCCTCAAATGTTATGGATTCAAATATACCTTCTTTCTCCACTAGTGTTTTTGTACAGAACCAAGTTTCTATTTTTGTTCCTCTTGTCTGCCACGCTATTCCTGGAGCCACTACCTACCACAATCATGTTCCTCGTGATCATGAGATGGGCCACGCGCATGATACTTCCACGTCTACTGGTCTGATGCTGTCATTCAACAACAAGGAACCTTTTATCGAGTCACCTCTTGTCTGCCACAATTCTATTCCATGCGCTAATGATCTCCACGTTAATGTTTTGGAAAATGGTATGCCTCAAAAGGTTTCTCCTTTACGTGGAGCCTCTAAATGGAGCCTCAATACAATAGATAGTTCAGCAGAGAAAATACCGGATATGCTGCCCAACGAGGTGGTGACTGTTTCTCATCCTGTGAAAAACTCTAAGGAGGTTAGTCATGCATATAAGGAGGATATGGCCACACTGGGCCCATCTCCTATCAAACAAATAGCAATAGTCAACACTCAACAAAAAGGACTTTATGTTGGCAAATAAAAAAGCTATATTCAACATGTAATCCAACATGATTCCATTATGTTAAATGGAGATAAATTCGTTTTCCGCAATGATCTTATTGAGTCTTCATCTTCTGATGAAGACAATATAAGTGAAGAAGATAGGCCTCCTTTAGAGAATATTATCACAAGTGGAGAGATAACTCAAGTTAACCCAGTAGTATTCAAATTCACGACGATCGCGGCATTGATTTATATGTGGAAATCTTCAATATTGTCTCGAACGGCATAAACTCTACTTCGAATCATGACGAATGGCACATCGTCCGCAGGAAAACGCGTTCAAGATATCGTAGGTCCTAAATTTATTTTTAAGGTTTCATTTACTTTTATGCACGCTTTCGTGCTATTTTGTTTTAAAAGTTTTCATTTTCGTTTGTGTAAACCAGTGATGAAGGGCGTTTCTTCATCTCTATCCTAATAAAGTTTTTTTTTTAAATCCAAAATAAGAAAAAAAAGTTAATAACTCGTGAAAACCGGCCTCAAATTGAATATACCTTCCATTGTCGATTTTAATCAGTTGCTAGGGGCCATTGTCATAATGAATCATTGTGAATAGCTGAGCTCGACCTTTATACTCTTAATATTTTGATAAACTCTTATTGCCATCTCAATAGGGTCAATTTGGGTTTCTCAATTTTAGGAAGAATCTTCAAACTTGGTTATCAACTGGATTGTACCACGTTCAATACTCTGATAAGGGGGTTAACTTCTGAGGATAGAATGAGTGAGGTTGTACAATTGTTTAGTCAAATAAAGATGAAAGGGATCGAACCCAATGGCAAAACTTATGGGACCATTATCAATGGGTTATGTAAAACGGGAAACACTAGCATTGTTATTGGATTCTTAAAGAATATAGAAGAAAGAAATTTGGGGGCTAATCTTGTGGTATATAGCACAATTATTAACAGTCTTTGTAAGGAGGACTGACTAGTAGTTGAGGCTTTAGACCTTTTTTCAAAAGTGGTATGTAAAGGTGTATACCAGATGTTATTACATATAACTCCTTGATCTAAGGTCTTTGCAATTTAGGTCGGTGGAAAAGAAGGCACGTTTGAAGAAGCAGTGAATTTAATTGAAATAATGCACTTACATTACAGTGCATTGATGGATGGATATTTTTTTTAAAGAAGGTTGCAGGACACAAAGAAGGTATTTGTTTTGATGGTTGCTAGGGATGTTTGTTAAACCTAATACTCATAGCTATAACATCCTGATTAATGGATATTGTAGGGAGAAAAGAATGGATGATGCCTAAAGATTTTTTCATGAAATATCTCACAGATAAACCTAACACTGTAACTTAAAACACTCTTATAGGTGGTTTGTACCGCGTGGGGCAACCTCTTGTCGCATTGGAGCTTTTAGATGAATTGAAAGCTTGTAGCCAAAACCCGGATGTCATGACGTACTGTACGCTTTTAAATGGTTTATGTAAAAACAAATGGCCTTCCTGGACAATGACTTTATTTTAAGAGATGGAAGACAATGGGTTGCATCTTAACATTGTAGCTTACAACACTCATTGATTGTATGTGCAAAGCTGGGAATCTTAAAGCTGCTACTGAGCTCTTTGTTAGTCTTCCTAACAAATGTTTGCAACCTGATGTCCGTACATATACTATTTGATTATTGGATTCTGCAAGGAAGGGCTGTAAAGTGAAGTTCATGCATTACTTAAAAAAATGGAGGAGAGTGGGATCTCGCTGGATAGTTGTGCATATAATTTTATTATTCAAGGATTTCTTCGAAATAATGATACATTGAGACATATTCGTGAAGTGATTAGTATGGGATTCTATTGATGTACCAACAACCTCTTTGTTAATGGATTCGTCGAGTAATGGTGAATTAGGTCAATCTATTTCGGAAATGCTTCATAAGGTTTTGGGATTTCTGGGTTTTGATTTTTGAGGTCACATTTTGTTGATGTTACGGTAGGCTATTAATTCACCCTTTTGAAGAAAATATGTTTCGTTGAGATTTCAACGGAGGAACAACCTAATTTGGGAGGTATTGGTGAATCTGGAAGCATCCCACTGGGTTGGCACAATTTGCCTGTTTATACAAATAATTATTGTTGTTTATGCAAAAAATATTGCCATAGGCAGTTTAAGAGAGCGTTGGAAACATATTTCAATTGCATGGGGTTGTATAATCCTCATGATTGTATTTTAATAGGGTGGATGCAAAATATATTTGGTTTATGTTTTTATGGTTTTCTTGACATGTTTTCATTCTTTCCAATTAAATGTTATTGTAGGTTTTCTCCATTCTTTCCAATTAAATGTTATTGTAGGTTTTCATTATTGTTACTCCTCCGTCGTGTAGTAGTACACTTATATATATAACATGTATATATCTATGCTGCTGGGATTAGAATGGATCAAGGATGTTCTTGTTAATTGATGGACTTGTCTTTGGAAAGGTAGTTGAGTTTAACGTTAAATAAATTTTCATGCAAAACGCATACATCAGTATTGTGTAAGGACAATGGATGGAACACATGTCCTTATGATATTTTCATATATTTGTCTAATTCTGCAAGCCATTGATTTCGTATCAGTTTCTTATACAATCATTAGTTCAAGGTTCTAAAAAACGCGGGGCGTGATTGAGGCGTGGAGGCCAAGCCTTAAGCCTTAGAAGCCTAGGCGGGCCTAGGTGTAAAAAGGCGTGAAAAGGCGTTTAGGCCTTCTTAATATATTTTAATATTTTTTAACCATAACAAGGCTATTAAAATACAAAAAATGCACAGATCATAAAAATATGTCTGAATATATGCAAATTAAAATACTATTTGATTATTTTGATGAGATAATGGCCCGGTTTGTAAACAAATTCTTTAAAAGGCGACGTCGTTTCACTAAATCATTGTTTTTTTTAGAAAAAAGTGCGCCTTAAGGGTTTTACCAAGAATAAGGCGTGAAAAGCGTAAGGCGAGGCGTTTCTCCCAAGCCTTAAGCCTAGGCGGGTTTTTTAGAACAGTAGTTTATTCTTATACTGGTACATAAAACCCGGAGTTTTTTATTACATTTGTAGTTTTTTTTACTGCATCTCTTGTACAGTGTTTCTTCATAGTAGAGAATCATTATTCCTTTAAATGTTGTATAAAACCTTAAAGAAGGGTGGCATTTAGGAAGTTACTGCTTGGGTAGTCAGTTGTGCTATTTATGTTAATTTTTTAGAATGGTGGTTGGTTGGTCTTGCTGTTTGGGTAAAGTTATTAAAAAAATTACTTTTATTTGGGTATATAAATAGATTTGGGCAGATACCAAGTGTTTATGTTATTTTTCAAATCAATCAAATTTAGGGAATTTTGCCTCGCTAATGTATAAGTGTAGGTGACTTTGGAATTATAACAGGAACTATTTCCATATTATCTGACCCATTTCATATTTGTCTCTAAGGTGGATTCACTTGTGAAAGATGCTATCTCAAAGGTCTGTTTATTAATTCCTAGTATTTTAAATAATTGAGTTATGATGGGAATTTGTCCACTTTAATAAAGGAACCGCCAAGTTCAATCAAACCAACAAATAATTTTCCAAAAAATTTGAAAAGTGAAGTAGTCTACTGTGATAACATATCAATGTTCCCATTCATGATATATCGCAATACCTTCTTTTTTTTCAGAATTGTAGAGCTCATTCTTTAGTTCAACATCTTTCTCATATCAATAATCTGAATTTTTCTTTACTTCAAAATTTACAGATTAATTCCTTTGAAACCACGGTTAACTCTCCTGATAACTAATTATTTATGCATCTGTAATGTTAAATCCCCCACTTGTGCTCATTTTTGTATCCCCTCTTAATTTGCAAGTTGCATCTTTCGCATTCACGAGTTTGATTGTTTGACCCGGATTTGAAGCAAGCTAAGCAGTTTACACCCAATATTTATTTTTCTATTTTAATTCAGTTAGCATACTGCACTTGAAAGCGAAACGCACAACTTCGTTGGACTCCCATGTATCATAAAATACCAATTGCCTTGCCAATTTATAACTCTGTAAGCTATATGTATGATTTTTTGTTTTCAGAAACAAGATTTGTTTTTTAAAAGAGAAGGTACAAAAAAGAGAGGATCAAGAGTCCTCAGCTGGATTATTCATTGATTCACTGAGTCCTATAATTACATGAGATCAACCACAAATCTATTCTATATAGTTATTTATATTTTATAATTTGGAAAAAACACCCCTTTGTATATATTCTATATGTTGTTTACAGAAAGTGACTAGACTCAGGTTTTAAAATTTAATTTCCCATGAGAATTGATGCCACAAATTATCTCCCCGCATTTTTGTACAATCGCACCCACCTACATTTAAAAAATCATCTGACACTGATTGTCGCACCCTGAACCCAGCCTGAATTGGCGAAACGCCTTCCCGGGTTGTCGGTTTGGCCTAAAATCGTCCTGAGACCCAAACTAAAACCCCGGGTACATTTTTCTGACTATCTCAACCCTTTCGAACACATTGACACACTCGAAAAGGTCATACAGGCGACTTAGAATTAGTTATTTTTTTATCAATGGATATTATCAAAAACATGATATATT
The DNA here is from genome assembly GCA_949130495.1 of Sambucus nigra. NCBI lineage: Eukaryota > Viridiplantae > Streptophyta > Magnoliopsida > Dipsacales > Adoxaceae > Sambucus > Sambucus nigra. The sequence goes on along the minus strand of OX422208.1, from coordinate 790,408,991 downwards.
CCCTGGCCTAGAGAGACAAATGACAACTTCTCTATAAAATCAGCTTACTTATGGTTGTATAATAAAGAATTTAATCTAATCTCTCCCAAATTTCTTGGATAGAATATGGACTCTTTCCATATTTCTAGACTTAAGCTTAAAAACATTATTTATATATCATAATGCCTGACTGATAGTTGATATACTCTCCCAACGTCACATTTTGAACAGTAACCAATGCATATTATTAATGCTTGTCCGATTTTCTTTAAAACTACAAATGTTATGATTTACCTTCCAGATTAAGAGTTTGCTTTTATTAAAAATAAACAATAATGCGAATAATAATAATAATAATAATAATAATAATAATAATAATAATAATAATAATATTAAAGTTTCTAAACAAATCTATACTGTGTGGTGTATATGGCAAGGCATAATGCTTCTATGTTTAGGAATGAACATATTCAACGTTAGCAATGATTTAAATGACTTCCTCATTACGCCAAAAAATAAAAACTAACAATAGTTTGAGGAAACATATCCATCACTTTCAATGGACACCTACCTCTGCGGGTATTGGTGGAGTCATAAACATAGGGAATGCTACAAATAAAATTGTTAGAGTTATGGGCGATAAGAGAATGATTAATATGAGCAAAAATTAAAAAATTATTTTTATTGAAACAAACTTTATCTCTACATTACACTTATGTTGCAGGTTCTAGTCTTCCAATCCAATCCTTCAACTGCTTGAGGACTACCGCAGCCCTACTAGCCACTTCACTCATTTGGATATCTTTTAGCTATCGGGAGGCCAATGATGTTGCTGATATTTTGTCCATATTAGCTAGGGACAATTTTGACATGAACTTTAGTTATCACACGGCCCCTTCTATCATACACCATGCTATATTTTTTGATAGGACGGGCCATGTTTATTCTCGTTTAGTTTTTTTTACCAACGACTCTTGTACTAAACTATTATGTTAATTTAATATAATCCTTCATTTTGTCCAAAAAACATTATATTTCAAGATTAACCATGGACACTAATCACCCAAGAACACGGTTTCTCTCCACTGGTAAATAAATCTTTTAAGGGGGGAAAATCAAATTTTAACTATCATCAACACAATGTTTATTTCATCCCAATAAGAACCAATTAAATAATAGAAAGTTACCAAAACTTATCATGAGTAAGAAAAAGTTCATACTCGATGGCAACACAAGGATTATTTCTACTTTTTGTTTTAATTTTAATTACACATACAAATAGATATAAGGATTCCGAGTGCAAAAACCAAGTAAAAAACGTGCTAATTTTTTTTTACCAATTATCCAGCAATCCACCCCCAAACCCCGCGGGAACTTTGTCTCTCGATAGCCGTGGCTTGCTCGACATCACGTTCGAATGCAGATTTCTCTGTCCGGAGTTGTTGAACATCTTCTTCTATAGACTGCATAGACACAAGCATCTTCTGAAGCTCTGAAATTTGTGCCTGATGACCATTACCACGCGATAAGAAAAAATTAACCGTTTTCAGACTGATTAAATAAAAGGGTAAGGTGCAAAAAAAAGACATTAACTACGCATTTTTGTTGTTTTCCCCCTTGACTACGCATTATGTTTCAAAGAACCTCATAGTTCAAGATATGCCTATAAACGGGCTGGATCAGGACCGGATTTGGGGTCCTCCGGGTACATTTATCAAGCAATTAATCATATTTAGATTCGGATCTCAGATTTAGAACCGGGTTGGATCAGGTCCGATCTGGATATACCCATTTATATAAGCTTTTATGTTATCCCTCTTTCTTAATTTTGGATTCTATGTATATATATACATATATTGATGTATTACAACTCGTGTGAATTGCAATTTCGGACATTTTCTTATTTTTACTATTGTAATTTTTCCTTTCTAGTATTTTCCATTTTAGTAGTTACTAGGATTAGTGAGTGTTGTTTTAGGCATAGTGTAAATAAAAATATTCGAGACCATGTGTTATCATGGGGAACCATCCTTGGTGATGTCACCCATGACATACATGGATGCGAGTATATTCCTTTGGTTGATAAGAATGATGCCCTCTAGAACCTTCCCTCACGCCTATAGATATTGTACACCCATTTGGGGTAAATTTTTCTATTAAAAGATATTTTAAGAGGTGTCTCGTGTTTGTATTTTCTGCCATTGACAATGTTTACGTCATAAACATAAATTAATTTACACTTTATTGAATTAGGTTCAGATCAGGTCCTTAACGAACCATTTAATAATCGGGTTATTGGGTTTTAAAATATAATTCAGATCTGGATACATGGATCATATCTGAGCCCAAATCTAATCCAATGATAGCCCTTGTTCAAGAGGGTAATTTGCATTGAAAAAAAGTTCTTGGGATTCTTTGCAAGAAACGAAGTCACAGTTGGTGAGGGGGTGTAATAGCCCCTAAAAGAAGAGTTGGACTTAGAAAGAAAATATGTCAAAGCTCCATCACATTCTTACATATTAACCATAATTTTAGACAGTTATCCATTACGGGGGAGAGGAAATTATTCCCCCACACCCCCCTGAAAGGGTGATTTGGCGTTTGGGCCCCATATTCCACTTTAAGCGCCAATGTCTTCAATGGTATATCGTGTCATTAGATATGCTAAGCGTCATAAGAGATTCAAAAAAAATCATAAAAAAGTATTTATGACACTTTTCCAGTCATATATTACTGTTTTTGGCACTCAAAAGTAAAATATGGAAATATAATGGGGGCTAATGCCCTAATCCCCCAAAAGAAAATATGAAGAAGGCAGAAATTAATAAAAAGTTAAACCTCTAGTGTAGCACATCTTGATCGCTCAGCCACCAGTTGACCTTGAACTGAACGAAGCTCCTGCAGTATAGTTAATATGATGAGAAGACTGATTATTAACTAATTAACAATGACACATTACTGTATATAATGATGAGCATACCTTGGACAGCTCGGCGTGAGTACTATTAGTTTCGTCAACCTTAGCCTTGAGTTCCGAATTTTCTTTTCTAACTTCCACAAGTGATGATTCCAACACCTTTTTACCTTCTTTGATTGAATTGACTTCAACTGACAGATCCACCTTAAAATTTGAATCTTCTGCTTCAGCGAAGCCCAACTTTTCAGGTTTGCTTAGGGAATAAGCAGCAGTAACAGAAGCGGCTGCTGCAGCAGCAGCTGGTGATTGAAAAATCTTGGGATGTGAAGAGTTCTTCGGTTTAAGTCTCATAACAAAAGCCTACAGTATTAGGGAAGAAAAAAACCATAAAAGAGTTTGTTTTAATAAGAATTGTACCAAGACATCAGGAGTGAAGGAAAGGTCTATACTAAAGATCCAGGATAAAAACATCAAGAGAAGCATAGGTTTAAAACATATATGTAAAAATCCTAGGAGCCCGTTTGTCTGTCTCCAGAACGCAATGATTGTATTTTTTTTTTTAAATTGAGCTTAGATTAGATCATATAATAATGAGTTATTCACATTTTATGAACGCAAGTGATCCAAACAATCAATCCTTATGGATTAAATCCTACTTTCATGACAAACTCTTTTCATCGCGCTCAATATTTGTTCTTTTTCAGATGTCAAAAGAATAGTTGCAATACACAGATTGAGAAATTCACTATTAATGACATAGGGGGTACAAATAGGTGAAATAATTTCGATGTGTTGTTTAACTAAATTAATGTCATTCCCTACTGATCCCCATTGCATTTTATTTGGATCAATGCTCTTTGTTATTTTGGTTTTGGCCAGCTGTAAGATAAAGATTAAATAACAAAATGAAAAACCAAAAAATTGAAGGTTCATGCCTAGGAAAAATACTGTTCCCCTTCACACATAAAATTTCGTTTAATTTTCTGGGCCTAAGCTAGTAATAGGAGTGGCAATTTTTGACACGACACGATAACCCAACACGAACTCAACACGAAATTAGCGGGTTAGGGTCAACGATTTCTTGACACAAACCCGAATATGACACGACCCGCCAACACAAATAATAAACGGGTTGGGTTAATGTCAAGCACTTATAACTCGAAAATGACATGAATAAACCCGTTTAACTCATATTTTATGGAGAATATATTGGGTAATTTATATATCTAGTTAGATATTGTATAAAATTCATGGAAAGGATGATAAATTATTTGTATGTTGTAAGAAGTTGAAATTAATTAAATGCTAAGCTATCGTAGAGCTATGAATGGTATGATTGGTTTAGAGAGAGAAAAAATTGGTTTAAAGTTTTACTTAATGGGTTATGCGGGTTACCCCGAACACGACACGATAATAAACAGGTTGGGTTAGTATTTGCTCATCTGACACGATTAGTTAAAAGGCTTGGGTTATAGTTGACTAATGCTTAACATGAACCCGATATGACACGACATGAAGCACACGAATTGCCACCCCTAGCTAGTAATGACGTTTGTGACCTGAGTATACTATATGGTACGGAACATGAAAAGTAAACCCAACAAGTGATGGAAAGCAGATAGTGCCAAGAAGTAGGAAAGTGTAGATTTAGTCCAACTCTGACACACCTACAATAGGTAAACAGGGAGATAGGCAGTATCACTGAACTTGGTATCACTGTAGCATATATTGAAATCTAACAATATCTTAAGAGGATTTAAAAAAAGTCATTATAAAATGTAAGGAAGAAAGTCACTGAAATTGGTTCTCAAAATAAGATTGAATTTGGTTATATGTGTATACACTTACAGATACTGAAATAAGCTGTGTTTGGTTTTACAGCTTTTGATACTCATAACTAAACTAAAACGGTTTGTATGGGTTTGAAGGAGCCACTGAATCAAGACTCTGGCAATTAAAAAGCCGTAAAAAATTTCGAACATGTCGCATATATATACAAATAGTTGATGTAATTAGCCGACTTATATTTTGTTACTCATTAGTAAACTTATATAGTTTACATGAACTACTAGGGCTAGCCTAGTGGTCGAGCTCTCACCCTATAATATTCATCACAAGCCTATATATATTGAGAACTGGTATTTCTACGTGATCAAGCACATTATAATATTCACAAGTTGAAAATATGACGAGTAAAGAATCTGAGCAAGAAAATAAGGAATATAAGAAAGAATCGTGGCAACTTTAAATCATGAAGTGAAGAATTTGAGCAAAATCAGTCACCATGATGTAGTCATGGATCAGTCACCATGATGTAGTCATGGATAACACACTACATGTATTGTCACCAATAAACTAACCAAAACGACAAAAGCTAAATTTTCATCTCACTTGACCAATATATCTGCTCATATTATGTCTTCAGCATGTCAAGTTCATGCTTTCAACTGTACAACTTCAAAAGAATATTTTCCTTTTGACATAAAGAACAATGGAACTAATCAGCTAAAATCTGTATTCTTACGAGATACCTCATTATTATATTTCCCATTGTAGCCACCAAATGCAACCAAGAACTTCTCGCCGTGTAGTACTGCTGAGGAGACGCTGAGTCCCTGCTTCCAATTTAAAAAATATTATATTAGACTTCTACATATATATATATTTAATACAACTATGCATGCATGTATATGACTTGGCTATAATAAAAAATCAACTTGCCAAGTACACATCTATTTGATAGCAGATTTATCTGCATATTAAGCACTCTCCGCTCCAAGGAATAATTGGAGCTCGGAATAAGGATAGAAGCATATAAATATACAGGCTGCCAGACATGAAGACATACAGATCCACGTGAAAGAATAGTTCAACACGACTCAAATAACCATAGACAATTCCAATTTCTGCCAATACTTAATAAAAAAATCCTGGTGGTATCTCCAACCAGTTGCAAAGAGAGGCAGTGACAGCATGCACAGAAATTTATTCACGAGGTTTGGGTTTTGGCTATGAAGCACGGATTCTTCAAAATGGTAAACAAATCCGAATCGCACATCTCACCCGATTCTCTTCCGATTCGCAACCACCACGTATATAATTATTTTAATTAAATTTAATTACGGATTCTTCATGGATTCTTTTAGAATCCTGATTTTTCTCGTGAAGAATACTCAGGTCAACCAATTTTTCTGGTATATTTTTTTATCAACGTTCTTTGTGAAGCTATGAGGATATATATAGTCCAGATTGAATGGAACTTTGAGAAGGAGAGAGTGTGAGAGTTGGCCAAAGAGAGATTCGAGGGTTAGAAAGCTACATATTGAATTGAAAATCATTGACGTGGATTTTATTGATGTGGATCTTCAAGCTCAACATTGTCGTGTTATTGCAAATCAACTTTCAACATTTTTCGACCTCGAGTGGTGACACTGAATAATAGTTCCATAATGATTTACACGAGTGGTGTTCGAAAGATAGATACATGGTACGAAAGCTGAAGTTAAGTAGTGGGAAGTTGTTTGAGAATAGATCGTTTTCAAGAATGATATTATCACTTAAATACTTTTTGTTATAGTTCAATTTTTATGTTGGAGATTTATAGTAGTTATTAATTTGTATATAACCTAATGTACAATCTACATAAAATTAAGGAATATTATAATATATTTATATTTTTATTATATTTCCTAATGCACCCGAATCCTACTTTTTTGAGATTTTTCGAATCGCCGCACCCGCATATGTGCTTCATAGGTTTTTGGTTAAAATAAACCTTCGATTATCACAACTCAACCTTTTTTCTTCATTTCCTTTTTTCCAAATGCTAGTTATGGCAGCTGCCTTAAAAGTTGTTAATATTCTCTTTCTTCAACTATTCTGACTCTACCTGTCCACTGGGTCGTGTTGGGTTGTGTTCGTGTCATGTGATATCGAATTCGTGTCAAAAACCTCTCAACCATACAAGATCCGTTAACAAATCGGTTCCAAATAACAAACCCAAACCCGAACCGTTAATGTTAACGAGTCACACGACCCAAACCGTAAACACTTGTTAAGTAACTAAAATTATTCATAGAAAACAATATAATTTATTCCTACATCCTAAATTCCAAATGTTAACACCAATTGGATCTCAAAAACAAAATATTCCTTATCCAACTTTACAAATATTACAAAATATATCAAACATAAGTTCTAAACAAAGAGTTAAGGTAGTCTTAACAGGTACAAACGGGATTTAGCGGGTACAAACGGGTCTAATCGGGTGTATCAAGTCTCCCAAACCCGAACTGTTATCGTAACGGTTTATCGTGTCGACCTGATATTAACCCAAACCTGATAAACCTAAACTCATTAACTTATACTTTCGTGTTGTGTCGTGGCGTGTTATCGTGTCGTGTGGGATTGTGGGATTTTGACAGGTCTAATTTTATAAGTGTGAGAACAAAACAGGCCAATTCAGAAATTTCACATGAAGCACACTTAAAATTGTTTAATGAAGCGGGCTCACTTAAGTTTTTTTTTTAATATAGGCAATTGAATACATTCTTTTATTTATATGCTGATATGCTAGGTTTTGAGGTTAAATCATTAAAAGCTAAATTTAGAACTTGTTTATGGTAAAATTATCGTTTACCATAAATGCCCTTGTTTTTTAATGACCAAGAGTTCTAACGGTAAAGACAAGATACACTTGGACCAGAAAAAACCGTGCTCAAAAATAACAAATTTTTATTTATATTTTATTTTTGAGCACGGGTTTTGTCGGTAAAAAAAATCAAATGCAAATGGATTCAAGTAGAGTTTTCTTTACCGTATCAATAAGCTAGACCCATGCTGCACTAACAACAAACGTCGTTTAATTACCCATTCTAAACCTTTTTAACTCTGAAGTGTCACAAGGTCGCGGGATTTGTTAAGAGGTTATCAGGCCACGGTATCATGGGCATGCAATTAACCTTCTGCTTAGTGCTTTAGACTTGCTTTGTGCATTAGTTTGGGGAAAAGAGTTGGTGGGTTAGTTCGGCTAATTCCCTGCTTTGTGCTTGGGAATGGGAGGCCGAGCTAATTAGGGGTTGCGTCTTGTGAAGAGCTCGGCTCGGAATAAAGAGTTGGACAAGCTGCAGAAGACTCAATCTCGATTTGAGTAGGGGAGATGGACGCAAAATGTAGCACGACCAGCAAAGAATTTTGAAAGAAGACTGAGGTGAGTTGAGATCCTAAAAGCGAGCGGAGAAGGTTGTTGAGGAAATTGTGGAGTTGGTTGCCCGGGATTGAAAAGCCTTGGTAAAGTTCGAAGTCTTCATTAAGCGGCCTACATTTTGGGCCGTTGGATGCCCCTTGAATTGAAATGCTACTGAGTATCTATAATGGTTGGGTTGTGAGTTATTGGGTTCTCCACTCTTTACACTTGTGTTTACTCCACTATGTTGTCTTATTTATTACATCATGATTGTCATATTTTGCTCGTCACTTCCATTGATTTAGTCATTGTTGAGATTTAGTAGATTTTATTATATATATCCTTATTGTATCAAGTGTTGTGGTTCGGTTTAATGCTTGCTACACATATCAGGTGTTAGTTTGGCTTAATCCCTTTCTGAGCTATTTGAGTGATCATTCATTTACTCTTATAGTCTCCTCATTATAGGATTAAGAGGATGAGGAGATTTGGGGGCTAGGGAATCAAAGGAGGATGACTAAAGCCTTAGTTTAGATGTGAGAGGTGTTTCCATGTATGCCAAATTATGTTTGTGAGGTTGTGGATTATATTCCTAGTTGTAATTAATCTTTATATATAGAGAGTTTGTATCAATCCATGGAGGTTTATGTTTCAACTTTATCATGTATGGCCGTGGACTTTAGTTATTATTGTTTAATCGTGACTCAATTATATTTATAGTACTATGGTTTTATGTGAATTAATGAATGATTTATGTTAAGTTGCGAATTTGCTAGAGGAGTTAATATCGAATGTCAAGGTCTTAGATATAAAATCACAACCACGGTCTGAGAAATGCCTATGTAACCTTAGCGAGTGAGCCAGGGCGAGAATCATGTGGTTGCCCAATACGAGTAGCGGCACACAACCCCAAATATCACCTTCCCTCACAATATCCCCGCACCGTCACCCGCCACGACCGCCGCCTTGGCCATCACAAATTACCACCCCATCCACCACAGTCCCTTCTATCCATCATCAGCCTGCGTTGTTACCCCATATCCGTTGGGCCCCTAGGTCACTTCCATCCAGGCCCTACACTAGAGAAAACCGCCGCCATGCAACCCCTTTTCCCTACCAGACGACCCCCATCAAGGACCCCGAAGATCTTTTTGATTTCCGCAATAGTCACGACACCCTTATAGGGTTGTCATTCGAGGCCATGGTTCATCCTCCCAATGGCTAGCTAATTTTACCCCTGGCGATTGGATTTACAAAGAGAGCAACTATGCACATGGGGCTAAAGATAGGGTGCAAAACCACCATCCTACGCCATTATTATCTTATGGGTAATTTGGACAAGAGGATGTCTAAGGCCAAACTCAATGCACGATGTTCCATTCATGGTGATGTGACACCCCGCCTAATAAAATACCGGGTCATCTGTCCTATATCAAATTAAAACAAGAATCTCATCTGGTCCATTCTTAGCATCACTGTCGAAACCATTTTAAAACTTACTACCCACCTAGTATTAAAAAGGCTGATGTCAAAATTTTAAATCTTTCATTAACTTGCGGAACAACCATGGAATAATAATGCTAATAACCAATCACATAACAATATGGTCCAAACCATAAATGATATAAATATAGTCTTGCCAAATAAACCGTCAGCTAAATCCAAAACCAAAATAACTAACAGAGAATAATAAGTCCCATACAATTGAATAAAACTGTGAGCAACATGCTCGAGGTAAACTGAAATAACATCCCTAACTAGGAATAAAATAATAGAAGCGTCTATCCAAATCTTGCAACTTCCACATATGCTGTACCTACGAATCCCTGGAATGAAGTCACACCTGGCGTCCCTGTGGCTGGGCACCTAAAAGGTTTTGAAAATATTTGATAGCAAGGGTTAGAACCCAAAATGTTTTGAAAATATTTAACAAGTGATTAATTGAAGCAATTTAAAATGCATGAATGCTCTTCATATTTAAGCTAGTGCCGAACTCTCTTGGGACAAACTCACCCCTCAACTAATGTGCACACCTAATGCTTTCCTTATAACCCACCTAGTCATTTACCCCGTAACTAGTTCTTGTTATAACTCCTTCCAGCCACACTACTCTAGCCCGAGTATTTTTAATATTGAATTATAAGTTATTTATCACTGTAACTTAAATAATCACCTTAACTAAATTAATCATCTTTTCTTGAAAGTCATATAACATTCACTAGTTATATTAGTAATACAATTTTCTCCATGTATTAAATTACCCGTATATAATTATTCAACCCATTATATACGTAAAGCTATATTACAACAATCACACATGTTGAATATATATATAATCCATCCTCCGGAGAAATACCTCACCGGATGTATTCTCTAAAGTGTTATCATCCCAGGTCTACTCAGTCCCACCTGGAATTCCGAGACAACTATGGTCCGCCAAATCGGAACGTAAATAATAAATGTAATGGTGGCGGTCATATTCCCCCGAGTATGAGGACATCATCGCCTATGAAGCACAGACTCGACACGCAATACGTGTTTCGACACGACACGCGATACGTGATTTTTCTAAAAACTAGGATACGACACACTAGGATACGTATAATATATAATATATGTTTAAATATATATAAAAGAAATAAATTATTTTTTTTCCGTAAAATACATTATTAGGGCATTTAACATAATAAAATTAAGAAAATAGTCCATACAAAACAATATTCAAACACACTTTAACATTAAAAATCATAAATAAAACATAATCACCATCACATTAGTTGCATTTAACATTCAAACACTTTTTTTTGTTGTTTCTTTTATTTATTTATTTTTTTGTTGTTTCTAATCTTTTTTTTTTTTTGTAGTTGCATAAAATAAAGAGAGAGAAACAACAAAGAAAAAAAGCAAAGAAAAGGAAAAGAAAAACAGCAAAGAATGAAGAGGAAATAGCAAAAAAAAAACAGGGACTAGTGTGTCGGGAGTGTGTCCCAGCGTGTCCAACTAAAAAAAAAAAAGACAACACTCTAGAACTCGCGTGTCGCATGTCCGACACGTGTCAAACAAGATTCGTTGCCTCCGGGAGAGTGTCGGTGCTTCATAGATCATCACAATTCCCCACCTCTATAATTGGACGCTATGACCTGGGGATATACTCGCCCTACTCTTCAAGCTAGAGGATTCACCCACATCGCGCAACCTCTCTTGATAGCACTAAAGTATATATATTAAATAAATATGTAATCACTGATATTTAATAGCACACATTATACATATATACTATCACACTACCGTATATATATATATATAAATTAAATCTCAGCTTTACCGTGTACAATATCCGTAGCACTAGCCTAAAATATTCCCGAGTCTATGGTCCGACTCTAATTTAATTAATTTGCCCATTAATTAATGTATTATCTTGGTGTCACTAAACCAATATACTCGGACTCGCTCATATGGTCCGTATTTTAATATTATCCGAGTCTATATTCCGACTCCAAATTAATTAGTTATACATCAATTATTTAATAATGTAGTGTCACTCAACTACTATGCCCGAACACTCACACGGCCCGAAATTAAATACTTATGAATTTTGTCTCACCAAATTCTTTCCGTAAGATTCACACCCTTACTTAACTTTTAAATTTCCTTAACACCATCTTCCCAAAGTCCTAGGTATTAAGTTGTGTTTAATTTTCACTAATTAATCCACCTTAAAAGTCTCCCAAAAGAATTTAGGTTAAATAATTAAATAAGGATTACAGCCGAAATCCCTATTTAGTCGATCGATCGACTCCCTGGGTCGATCGATTGATCGACCAAATCCTCTTCTTCCCCAGCTTCCTATTTCAGCCATCGTTAAACCCCCAAGCTTTTAAACCCTCTTTCAAACATAACTACCAATAACATTATAACCAGTAAATCTAGGTTCTAATACTCCTACATATCTTCAAATCATATATGAATTTACATCTCAATTCATGTTTCCCGATTTGGGTTTTTCCCCGGGTTTATTCCATCGATATCCATTCATCATCCAGATTCGAAATTAGTCATCAATACTTATCAATTCTCACCCTACAATCTGAGTCCAACAATCCCATATCATAATCTAACATCAATTGAGTAATTAATCTACGCACATTACTCTAATTCAGAAAAACCCATTTAATTGTCAACACACGCCCAAAAACGGATTTTTGATACACCCACTATGATATGAATTGATTATCACTAAATTAAAATCACAGCAAGTTAACTACTTGAATTTTTGGGTTCGTAGAGTCTGATCCGTTGAGGTAGAGGAAGGTTTGATGAAGAACACCCAAATCCCTCTCTTGATTTGTCTTCAAAAGCTCCCCAAATTGCTCTCAATTTGCTTCCTCTATTTCTCTCTCAAAGCCCTAGATTTGGAATATGATTTCTGTCGTTCAATCCTCTAAGCCCTAGTTTCATTATACTAAATCACGTTTTTAGCCTCATGGGCCAAGCCCAAATGCCCCGAACACTCCCGTGTGGGCCCGGTTATGTCTTAAAACGTCCTGAGACCCGATTACTACCCCAGGGTACTCTTTTCCGACTATCTCGGCCTATCTGAACCAGTGTTTTTAAAAGCGCGCTATTGCTTTTTGCGGTGGAAAAAAGCAAGGCAAACAAGGCTGCTATTTGGGATGCTCAAAAAGCGTGCGCTATTTGACGCTATTTTGCGCTATTGTGCGCTATTGTGCGCTATTTTGCGCTATTTGGCGCAACAGGAACGCTATTCATGTTTTTTTTAGAAATCACAGTTTAGTTAAGGAGGGGGAAAAGTGTTACCTTATTTCGCGTACGGACTTTGTTTGGGTGAGGTATTCTTTGTTCCAAACCCTCAATTTACTTATTTACGAAGGTCTCAATGATGTTATTTGCTTTTTTTAAAAAGTTTAGCTTAAAAGGTTACTTTTATTTAATATTTTCTATTCCAAACTCTCGGTTTACTTAAACGTTTACTTATTTTACATTTTTCAGTAAATAATGTTTTTTATTTCATAATTTCCAGTTTTAAATGTTACTAATTTTTCAAATCTCAGTTCAAAATGTTTTTTTTTTAATAATTGTCAGTTTAAAATGCTACATGTGTCATAAATATCTGGTGAAATTGTTATTTATTTTATGATTTTCAGCTTTAAATGTTACTTATTTTTCAGATTTCTGTTTAAAATGTTGTTATTATTATTATTATTATTATTATTATTATTATTATTATTATTATTATTATTATTATATTTGTCAATTTAAAATACTACTTGTTTTATAAATTTATGTTTAAAACGTTATTATATTATAATTTTAAGTTTAAACTTGACTTATTTTACAAATTTCATATAAAATTTTTATTTATTTTATTATTTTTAGCTTTGAATATTACTTATTTTCAGAATTCTGTTTAAAATGTTATTATTATTATTTTTTTTTTAATTGGCAATTTAAAAAGTAACTTTAGAAAAAAAAATTATTTATTTTATTATTTTTAGCTTTGAATGTTACTTATTTTCAGAATTCTGTTTAAAATGTTATTATTATTATTATTTTTTTAATTGTCAATTTAAAAGGTAAATTTAGAAAAAAATAAAAAAAATCAATTTCAATTATAACTGTTTTTACCAATTTCAGTTTAAAATGTTACTTTCTTACAAATTTCATTTTAAAATGTTATTTTTTTATTTATATTTTTTTTATAAGTTTTTTAATTAAAAAGAGGGAATGCATGAATTGCTTGCGCGATGCGCGACGCGATTAGCACGACGCTACTTAGGAGCCAGAACGCGACACCCTGCGCGACCGCGATTTAAAACATTGATCTGAACTCAATCGTGCAATCAGAATTGTCATCCGAATTAATTTACTAAAAGTCCTTTCACGCCCAAATTAGTCTATACCCGACTCCCGATTGAGATAAATAATACCACGTCATTAATACACTTTATGACGTAAATAAATTATTACTATTCACTTAGTAATTTAAATTCCATAAATATTAACCATTTACTCTCCGATTAATATTTAAATAAATATTAATAATTATTAATTGCATTAAATTACGACACACAAGTAATTTAAATTTCCCCGAATTAATTAAATATTGAATGCACAGAAATACGGAGTGTTACAGGTGACTGGAGACGTAATCTTAATGAGGATTTGTTCCCTCCTCCCAAGCATCGCTTCGGCCGTTAAATACCAAATTGTGCATCAATCGAGGAAAGGGTGTGTTTTCAATGTGGAGCCCCATAAGTTTGCCCTCAACACCCCAAAAAACTGCAAAGTCAGCCCCATGGGCACCCAATCCTACTGCCCATAACCATCACCGTGACCACATGATTATGTTGTCCAAAGATCAAACATCTGAGCAGGAAGAATAGGACCCCTCCACCAACGGGGAGCAACATCAAAGTGATGTTTCTCATATCTTACGGATTTTGGAGAAGAGTTTGCATGGGGACCTACAAGCGGACGTTCCGACATTTGAAGGTAAACTCGACCCCGACGTCTCCATCTATTGGCTTCATTCAATCGAAAGATTTCTTAACTCGAGGGTTATAAGGAAATGAAGTGTGTGAGATTTGTTGCTTCCAAGCTCACGATGCAATGGTATGGCGGAACGGGTCATGCCAACACCGTGACGAGACCAGAAAGGAACCCACCACTACTTGAAAGAAATTAAAAAGATATTTGTGAGCTACTTTTGTTCCTCCAACTTACGAAAGGGATTTAATCCCTAGGTTAAAAGGTTGCAACAAATTTAATGACTGAACAATTCCATTGATTGTACACACAGGCTTTATTGAGCAAGACAGAAGAGCGGAAACTCATTTGTTTCAATAATGGCTTCATTTGCACATTAAGTCGAAACTTTACCTTCGTGAGATTAGCACTCTTCAAAAGGCAATGGAATATGCACGCCATTAATTGTCCACTCATAAATATCGTCCTTCGTTTTTAAAGGAATTCATCTGCAGGGGGCATACGTATCTAATGGTACCCACTTTGTAGATCTAGTTTGGAGAATACTCAAGCTCCATGAAGTTGGTTGGACATGTCTTCCAATCGAGGAATAGGAAATTTCTAATCCATCATGATCTTGTTGATCGCACGGGTATCAAAACACATTCTCCAACTGCCATCCTTCTTCAGAGTAGGGAGGAAAGGAACAGTAGACATGGACATTCTTTCCCTTACGGTAATGAGTCACCAAGTCAAACGTCGCTGCAACTCCTTATGCTCAAATGGTGACATGCGGTAATGAGCCAGATTGGGTAATGGAGCCCATGCCACAACAACGATAGGATGCTAGATATCTATCGAAGGTAGCAAACCCTCTAGTGGAGTACACACACCTCAAACGCCCAAAATAGCTCTCATAGCAAGGGGAATGTGAACGTGCGCACTAGCGCGTAAGAATATTCCTGCTCCTAGACCTCAGAAAGCAAGAGAGGCGTGTAACAAGAGAGGTATCGTAACGAAGGTGATTGGGTGGAGAAATACGGGGTGGATGCATCAAAAGAAGTGTAACACCCCGTATTTTTGAATAATTAAGGATTTAATTATTTCTGGTAATTTAAGTTACACGTGTGCAGTAATTTAATTAAAATAAAATATTGCGTATTTAATAAATATTAATTTGTGGGAATAAGATTAATATTTATGTGGTAAATTTACTAAGTGTGTTTATAGTAAATAAAATACGATGAATTGTCAGTACATCGTAGTGAGTAATAACGACGGGATTGTGATGATATCTCAACCGGAGCTTGTGTGTAGACTATATTAAGGTTGAGATAGGAAATGTATGCTTAGTGACTGGCGATTTCGAGTGCACGATTGGTTCCGAATAGGTCGAAATAGTCAAAAATAAGTACCCGGGGATAGTAATGGGGTTTTGAGGGCTTTTTAGACTAGTCCGGACTCACATGGGAGTATTTGGGTCATTTTAAATTAGCATAATAATCTAATTTCGAGATTAGGCATATAAAATAAGAGGGTTAGTGTGGGGAGGCAGCCACTTTATTATTTTAAAACCCAAAGAGAGGAGGAAGAAAGGAAATAGAAGAGAAACTAAGAGAGAGCTCTAGAGGAGGCCAAATTGGGAGAAATTTTGGGAACTCCTAGCTTTGATTCATCACACACGAGGAAGAATCAGACCCTACGAAAATTTTAAGGCAAGTAATTATCTTGCTTAATTATATATGTAGTAGTTTCAATTCATATCATAGTAGGTGTTATGAAAATTGATTTTTGGGTGGGGATTCGCATGTAAATGGGGTTTTTGAGAAACTGATTCCATAAAAAGCGGTGTGAATTGGTATATGAGATTATTGAATGAATCCCACATGATAAAAGTAGGATCTTGATAAAGATTAATAAAATTGATCATAGTTATTTATGTTTTTGAATTAAAAAGACGTTATCTTGAGGTGTTAATCATTGAAAATTAAAAGTGTAGAATTGGATGATTAATGATTCAATCCTTCGGGTTAAGATGATTTTTGGGTGCTAAAAACATATAAAAGATGTCCCTTTATGAATCATATTGATTGTGTAGTGTAGAAGGATGATTGAAAGGGTGATTGGGACTAAATTAGGTGAAAAATGATGAGCAAATTTCGTAACAAATGAAAGTACGTCGTATTGGGGCGTGACAGCAGGAGCGAACCGGTTCGCTCCCCACGCCGAACCCGTTTGGCTTCCCAGTGTTGCCCAGTTTTGTTGTTTTAATGCGTTTTGATAATCATAAAATTTCGGGTTGGTTTAGGAGACCCCTAAAATAGCATAGACCTATAGAAGTAATCTTAGAAACTTTTAAACTACACTAGGATGATAGGGTACATTCGGAATTGAAGTTAAAGATGTGATACGGAGAGAAAAAATTGAAAACATTTGATGTACCGGCTGGTTGGTTAAGTCCGAGTGTTTTAGCGGAGCAATGCTACGTTATCAACTAAATTATTTTATATGACGGACTGGTTGGGTAAGCCCGGGTATTTTAGCAGGGTGGTGCTATGTTATTAATTTTATTTACGGGTTGGTTGGGAAAGTTCGGGTATTTTAGCAGGGTGATGCTATGTTATTAATTTAATTGGTGAGAACTTAAATTGATTGAGTGCATCGGGTGATAGGCACAGATTAGCCAGATTTTTTTTTTTGTATATATATATATATATATATATGGGTATAGAGATAGTATATATATGAATAAGAATAATATCGGTGCTTATGATATTTATGTGAAACACACCCATCCTAGCGGATATGCTATCAGGGAAGTTGCGCGCTGTAGGAGGTCACTCTGGCAAATCTCAGCAGAGGTAGTACCCTTTCCCCTGGGCCATAGGTATTGTGCATGCCCACACGATGTAGGGTTGGAGTCCTGTGGAGTAATGTGGTATGGTTATGACCACGGGCTTAAGACCATGACCGCCTCCAATGCTCGTTTGTGATTTTCGGGTTCGATGGTGAGATTTCGACCCAGCTGCCCAGAGTGTGAAAGACATTCCTAGAGCACGATAGCATGCTAGTGAGTTCGCGTCCAGAATGTGGAGGACATTCGTGAATGCAATTACATAAATAATGAGTGATAACTTGTTGTAATATGGAAAACATGTATATATGTGAAGCAAATTATATACGGACTTATGATATTAAGTGTGAATAATGATTTGATAACTAGTGAAAGTTATTGAAAACAAATTAAGTGATATTAATTTATGAATATTGAATTAATAACTAGTGAAAGTTATTTGAAAATGAACTGATTTAAATATAATTAAGGATTATAATTGTTAAGCGGGGATGAAAGCTAATTGTATAAAATATGCGTAACACAGATTAGTGTGTGGACCAATGTTTATATGGAGGCTAGTTAGGCGGGGTAGAATAACTAGGAGAGTTAAGAGCATACTTTAGATGCGCACTACAGTTGAGAGGTGAGGGGACTCATGGAGTGCGATACCGGCTTAAATATGGAAAGTTGTACTACATATTTATTAATGCATCTTAATTACTTGCAAATATTTTAAAAGGTTTTAGGCTCTGACCCGTGTCAAATTATTTCCAAAAACTTTTAGGTGTCCAGCCACAGGGACGCCATAGATGATTATTTTTTCCAGGGACACGAAGCTACGGCTGATATTGAGGCTTGCATGTCGCTGAGTAGCCGCTTCACTTATTGTATTCTTGAGGCCTACAGTGCATGCCTCATAGTCAATCATGTTGGTGGTGCAGGAAAAGTCTAGTTTAGTGGCAATGGGGGTGTGAGAGTAATCAGGGGAAATTAGGAGTACCCCAATGCCGTATCCTTTCTTATTAGAAGCTCCATCAAAGAACATCTCATCTAAGAGTTTTCACCCATTAACGCCATGTTTTGACTAAGTCCCGATATTTTTAAATTATCGTCGTATTCTCAAACTGGGGGTCCCGTGATCGCGCGGTCAGTTCGTACGAGTTACATTGGTCCCGTGCGAGGTGTTGGTATCACTCATGGGACCGTTCGGGGGCTATTTCAGGTGTTCACCCACTAACGCCATGTTTTTATGCCTAAGTCTAGAAATATGCAAAATTCTAGAATAGGTTCTTTACTTCAGTTATCAGTTGGGCGTGTTGCCCCTTTATTTCCAGACACTTATATTAATTATTTTATTCAAATGCTATTTTGGATATTGATAACTGATGGTTTATTCGATGTTTGGTTTTATGATATGATGTTTAGACTTCCTTATTGGTGTGAATGGTTTGGTTAAATTTTATTTCCGCATTGGTTTATGTTAATGTCTTAATGGTCGGCTTTTAATGAAAGATAAAATTTGGCACCGGCTTATTTAACTAATAGGTGGTTAGTAATTTAAAATGTTTTTTGACAGTGATACTAAGAATGAACCAGATGAAATTCCTGTTTTATTTGGTAGAGGACTGATCACCCGATATTTAAATAGGCGGGGTATCACAAGAAGTTCCACCCCAAGACCGTCGTACTAAAAGGAGTACGTGTTCATGCGACCATCGTTCAAGGTACCTGGATCAAACTGCCAGGGACAACCTTGGCAAATGGTCATGTCCACCATGACGACATCCGAATATGACCCAAGTGAAAGTGACACATGGCACTGCCGGGTAGGAACCAAAGTGTTGCTGATGCTAAACCACCCAATGAAGCAAAGGGTTCCACAAGCGTGGACACCATCTCTTTTTTCGAAACAAGGTTCTCACTGGAACCTCCATTAATAATGACCGTACAAAAACATCATCGTGTACAAGATGTTGTGTCAAGGCCAATCGGATTCTTCCTTGGTGGGTGGCAATGGGGTCGAAGGATGCGGTGATATATTAATGTGATGACTTCTCGCTTTGGGGTTTGTTTGAGGGATTGAAATTTAGGGTTTCGGTGTGGGGTTGAGATGATAGGCTCACGAGGCAGTGAATTTGGACATGAAACTGGGTAATTCGGCGGAGGAGGATGAAGGTGGAAACCAAAATTGGAGTATCGGCAGGAATGGGTCCCAACCCCAATTAGTTGGTGAAAAAAGGCTCAATAAAGGAGTGGGCTTTGTTGTTCTGTGGTGTGGATGAATTTAGGGCGGTTAGGTCTCAAATGGGTCACGGCCTTAAATTTTATAGGGCGAGGGGGGGAATAACTTCCAGTAGGTTGTTTGGTGGGTGGGTCGGGCAGTTTTGGGTTCCCGGGGGTGGGCCGGAGATGCGATGGGAAGGGTAATCGGTGTGTGTAGGTGGGGGGGGGGAATAAGTGGTCGGTGATGGGGTGTCGCACCCTCCAAGAGGGTCTCTAGCTCCTCTGCTCCATGGATGGGGTCGGTTGGTGGAGGCCGGCCCGCCAATGCCTGTTCCAGCCGTGGTGAAGCCCAATTGGCACGAGCGAGGTACTAGAGACGTGATTAGGATTGGTCTTTAGGGTTGACCCAATCCTTGTTTCAAGCTCCCCAAATCTCTTCTATTATCAAGACCCTAGAACGAAGAGGAGATGGTTCAACAACAAAACCAAATTTGATGTACGTGGAAGCGATTAAGCAACAACAACAACAACATAATTACGAAAGAAACTCTCTCAAGGCATCATTAATACTCTCCAAAATGTAATAATCAGTTACAATGCTAGGAGCCCCTTTATATACCAAGGATATACATGCATGTATAATAATACCCCTCACTAATAGAAATAACATAAAAGACGATCGTGCCCCTGCATCAGAATTATTTTCCAAAATTCGGGATGGTCAGCAGTAGCCACCAAGCACAAAAAATTTAGACTATTGACATTTTTGTTGGAAAGATTTCCCAGAGGACGTATTTTTAGAGTCTAGTGCCAAATTGTCATTTTTGTTCTTTCCACTTTTATTTTTTTTGTAACTTTTTATAATGGGTTGCTCCCACTCAGGTGTCTTTTTGTTTATAAAATATTTATCTTTCAAAATAATAAAAAACCATCTACCGCACATGAAACAAGGAAACACTGTTCGAAGAAAAGAAGGTATGGAGAACTTGTGGCAGAGTTTTCATACTCCATTATTATTTAGTGCCCGGATTCAAGTATTGGTACCGGGCAATACACCACGACATGCTAGGTTGAGTTGTCAATATTTCACAAATAATCCTGGAATTTAAATAAATGTTAAGGACAACCAAATTGGAGATTTTGATATGCTTAAAGACACCATGTACAACACAAAACAAAGTACAAAATTAACAAGTAATTCATCATCCACACAAAAGGTTCAGGAACCAAAAATATGTGGCAGCATTTTTCACATTCCATTGCAACAATATCTGTCAATAATTGTCGGAAGAATCTACTTGACAACTTTTAAAGCAGTTGTAGATCCTCTTACGAAGGTAAATAAAAAATGCTTGTTTTAAGTATACACAGCACCAGTAATTCAAGTGAAGTTGTTTAATTATTTATGTGAGAGGGTTGATGAAAGATAAGATATTCATCAACAAAATGATACAAGTAGTCTTATATTTTCTAGCAGATGAATCTTAAAAAGCTTCGATAACACAAAGTTATTACTAGATGTTTGATATAGTGCATATCTATGATTTTCAATCCATTTCAAAACAATTTCTGAATTTAATTATTACATTTGTATGCCCTCAAAGTATCAATCTATTGCTAGAAAATTCAAAAACCAATTCCAAGAAAAGGCATGAATGCTGACCTCGCTAGCAAGTGGATCTCTTCCCTTTACATTTGTCAGCACTGACAAGACAAGCTTAGACATATTTAACGAAAGTGTTTCTGGGGAACCTGCAACAAAATCATTTGTATACAAATATATATTACAAAATCATTTATATATCCATAAAAGTCACTAATAAAATCAAGAAGAATGTATATTTAAAACTCTAGCGTGGAATTTAACCATCACCGGTTTTTACATACCACTTTTATTATCTCCACCTCCAACTATGTACCAGTTCTCATCAACGGTGACACCATCATGACCCGCTCTAGGAGTCACCAAATCACCTTGGATTTGTGGTTGGGACCATTCCATCTGCAATACATGAAAAATTTATCATACTAAAAACTGATGTAAAAAAGAAAGTCTAGAAATAATCCATCCATTATAACTACTAAATGATATCATTAGCGATACTTTGGGCAGTCTGCTATATGCAGATCTAGTAACTAGTTCGTCAACAAATGATTTTGAAGAAAAAGTAATCCAGAATTATTACCCAAGACAGTTAGTGGTGGGGTTTATTATTTTTTGAATTATGTGTAAATGGCATGATATCTTTCATTTAATTCATCATTTTCATGAGTGTGCTACACAGATAAGTGACATCAACCATTTTTGACACTGCAGTAACAGATGTTAAAATATAAAACAATGGCGTTCACTTATTCAGTTTTCAGTCTAAATTTTAATATATGATATCAGAAAAGATAAATACTTGCCGTCTCCAAGTCCAACACATGAAGGTCGTTGAAAAAGATTGAATGAGAACAACCGCCATAAATCAGAAGGTAGCGTTCTCCATGCACTGCAGCTGTATGATCAAATCTGGGAGCTGGAGGTGTCTGCCTATCAACGCACAATAAAAGTGAGGACACGTAATTGGGTGGCCATTAATTATACGGTAAAGTTAATCTATGTATTGAAGGGTCTTAACAAACCATTATGGATTAGTCAGGTTCTTTATACGGCATGTATACCCCAAGTTATCAAAAAAAAAAATATATATATATATATATATAGTTGATCTTACATAGTCTCCACAACATTCCAAGTCATTGTTTCCAAATCGAGAACATGAACATCATTCAGCAGACGTCTATTCCTGTCCTCTCCACCGAACAGTATAAGTCTAGAACCAGCCAGTGATACAGATTGCCCACCACGAGCTACCTGGAAAACACCATAAGCAAACCAAACACTATCTGAATTTACCTGGTTATAATAAACTTTCACATATAGTAGTGAAGAATAATTGTGATTCATATTCTCCAGACTAGTTAATAGCTAATGACTAACAAAATACTCCACCCCATCCCAAATTAATAATAGTCTTTCTTTTCTTTTCAGTCCATCCCAACTTATTAGTTATGTTTCTAAAAATACTATATAAAACTAGGTTAGATTACTACCCATCCAAACAATATCAATGAGACAACAATGACCTGCCAGTCTTGCATTCAAAAGTATTCATCATTTTTAGTAGGATGAATTGGGCAAGTAAAGTTTTTTCTTAAAATTTTTGACTTTCAAACAGACACTATTAATTTTGGATGGAGGAAGTATACAAAAGAAAACATGAAGCGTTAGAGAAGAACTAAAGCCTGTATATAGAACTCTAGTTTTAGCAGTCAAGAAAAATCAGTTACCGGAACTTTTCCAGAGGTCTCTATAACACCACAGAGGAGCGATTCGAGATCGATGCACCGCACTACAACAAATCAATTAAATACGCATGAGATTCATAAGAAGATCAGAAAGTATTTTGTCCTGGATGAAAATGGCTGTAGGGGAAACAAACCTGTTACACTATCAGAACTATTCTTTGAGTAACCCGCGAGGAGGAGGAGTTTGTTTTCCCACTTGATCTGCCAAAAAAATGTATATACATGATATAATATATTATATACATGATATAATGTATTATATGCATGATGAAACAAATATATATATCCATATAACAAAGGAGCATGGTTTTCGAAAAAATATCTCAATTTTTTAATGCATGACGTTTTCTCATTTCATGCCCATGCATGAAATGTCATGCTAAAAGAAAATGTTTTTTTCTAATTTCTTTTATTAAATGTAATTTTTTTTTAAATAATTTATTAAATATATATTTTTTTAATTTTTTTATTATGGGTTGGGTTTTATCACTGGGTTAAATTTTTTTATTTTTTATTTTTAAATTTTTTTTTATTATAGAGAGAGAGAGAGAGAGAGGTTCACAAAGTGAACCAAAATAATGAATATTTTAATGAACCTAATAAGACATTAAAAAATAACCCTTAATTCCTTGTTGTAATTGATCCGCACCAGCGGCAACGGACACGCGTGTGACACAACCCATCTCGACCCTATTTCCACCTTAACAACCCCCCCCCCCCCCCATTCTGCCATACGACCCATCTGCCACATCCACCTACTGCCTTATACACCGGACCTCCAACCAGCTGGACCAACCCGATCCTAACCCGGCTTACCCACCTTATCACCCCTCCTGTCCGGTCAACTCCATAACTTCAGGCCAATACCATCCACTGCCTTTATCCGAAACTCCATAACGTATAGCCGGCCAGTGTATAAACCACATCCCAGCGCCGGACTGCCTTCTACCTCCGGCCAAGAGTTACCATCACCGGACTTCCATTTCACCTGATCCCAAGCCAGCCAAGCTTTAAGTCCTCATGGCTCCTGCAAAAATCCGCCGATCTCCGGGCACCCCAACCTCACCTAATCACCTCCGACACACCTCCGGCCTTAAAACTCCACGCCGGCGAGATTCAAACCAGCGAACTCAGCAGCCCCAAACCCGAAACCTAGCCTTAACCCGATACAAACCCCAACCCGCTCCCTAAAACGATTAAACCCACTTCCTCCCTTATCCGAAAATATGTATCATCAAGACAGTGATGATGAAGAGTTTCAACCAAATAATGGGTTGGGGGGGTGGGGGTGTAAAACACGCGTGTCATACGCGTGTGCGCGGACCAATTACGATACGGAATTAAGGGATTTTTTTAATGTCTTATTATGTTCATTAAAACGTACATTATTTTGGTTCACTTGTGAACCTCTCTCTCTCTCTCTTTATATATATATATAAATGATAACTAGAAATAAGAATAAAAAAATTTTAAACAAATAAGAGTCGGATGAAATAATCTAGCAGGTGGAAAATGACACGCTGCATCAACACCTCACCATATTGTGACCAGATATGGAGAGAACTTCCTGTCTGCTGTTGTCTTTAATATCATCAGAATTTTTTTCCATGTTTAGTTTTATGGTAGACCAAGTCAAATTTATAAGATCAAAAACCTGCAAAAGTAGCCATATGTCACATAAACACCACAGAAAAATACAAATTCAGTAAGAAGATGTGTAAATACCTGAACATCAGATAAGTACCGACCATTACGACTTCCACCGGTAATGTATAGTTTTTCATCAATCACGGTTGCAGCATGCTACAGTGCAAGAAAAAAAAGTGCTTAGTAAGTATATGACAGTAAATAAAAAAATATTAAAATATATATATATAAAAACGATTAATTATAAGGATAATTCATGTTTAGTCCCTTAAAAACAATTCCATTTACCGTTTATTCCACCTTATTTCTAAACTAACAAAAAGCCCAATGGTGACATTAGTTGTACAAACACGACAAGCTGGCTGGCATGGTAGTGCCACATCAGCGCAGGTTGCAACGTCAGCACCAGTGATGCCATGGCAATGCCATGCCAACATCTTCCTCTGACTTTTCGATGAGGGCTCATGTGCCACTGTCACGTCAGCAATGGCATTGTCATCATATATTCCATATGTACAACTAATGTCACTATTAGGGACTAAAAACTAGTTTTAATGATATGTTGGACTGGAAATATATTTTTTTTTAAATCATGATATTTTGTTATATGACCCTTAATTATAAAATAAACTGACATAAAATACACGTCAATGGCCGAAAAACAAAACAAACACCAATTCTAGAGAGAGAAATTAAGAATTTCTTATATTCAAAATTGAAGCTTATCTCCAAATGAGGAGTAAGTGGAGTATTTATAGGGAGACAATTACTTGCTAATCAAGTAATTACCTAAATGACTAAAATGGGCATGCATTAACAAAAATCTACCTAATTAGTCTCAAACATGCTTAGAGACCAATTAAAGGAGATAAAAGAAATAAAAGAAATAAAAGACAAAAAGGAAAACTAATATGGATTCCCATCACTCTACCTCAAAATGAGTTCGTCCACGAACTCAAAGAGGAATGCCCACTGAGTCAAGCTCCAAAATGGTAATCAATGCGCGTCGAGGAGGCTTTTCGGACTCATCAAGATTTTTCGGTGGGTGCTACATCGCTAGAAAGGCTCGGCGACGTGGGAGAGAGCACTCTGAAGCTCTATGTCCAACGTTGCCATAATTGTAGCACTGGAATGTAGGAGGCCCCGAATGTGGCACTGCGGAGGCAGTCGTGGTGACTAGAGTAGTGGTAGAAGAAGCCAAAGCCGACACTGGAGGAGGAGCGGAAGCAGAGACCGAAAGAGGTGGAGCTCGGGAGGATGACGGAGCTACTGGTATCGTGTGATAATGACGTAAATAACGTCAAATGGGAAGTGAGAAGAAAATATCTCACGTCTCAACTCCCTTTCAATAAACTCTCAAAAATATAGAATGCCTCAAATGAGGCTACAATGTGAGTATATATAGGGGGAGGGTAGTTTAGGCTCTAAGCTAAAGATCTAATAACAAGTATGCCCCTAAGAGCCTTACTACTCCCTGTACTAAATACTAAACCAAAGGGAAAATACGACATAACAAAATAGAAAAAAATAAGAAAAATGACAAAAAGAAAATAAAAATATTATAAAGCCCTAAAAATGATGAAAATGCCCTCGGGCTTCTTGATTCACATCATTCTCCCACGCTTACGACCAAGCTCGTTCTCAAGCTTTCAAAAATTGGAAAATCGCCAGAAAAGTTCTCAAAATGTGTTGAAGAGAGAAACAATAACTTGTGGGGACAAAAATAATTTATGAAAATTAGGAAAGTGCCCATCCCATTGTTTTTTACTTCAATCTTCATCACCTTCCTCTTGCCTCTCATGTCAACCATCAAAAAAACTTCCATCCAGATCAAAAACCAAATTGGTGCCCCCAAACCCTAGTTTATGAGCGTGTTGGACGGTTCCACCTAGGGTGGGGGTGTCTTGGCCAAGTTCCGATGGGTCAAGGTAGCAGGTTGGTGCCGACTTAGAATTTTGGGGGCTCCGTTGGGTTCGGGGTGCAATCCGGGCAGGGGAAGAAGGGTGCGGCTCTGGGTTTGATGGGCGGTGGTGTTCCAAGGGGTGCCGCCTGGTCTGGGGTGGAATCTGACCCCTTTGGTGGGAGGAGGGGAGACTAGTCGGCGCCAGCTTGAGGGTCAGGAGGTTTCTTTGAGGCCGCCCACCACCTTTGCCTCTTTCGGCCACCCTATGAAGCACGGATTCTTCAAAAGGCTTAAAGAATCCGAGTTGCAAGCGAGTCGAGTGTGGGTGCGGCCCCGATTCGCCCCCAAAGGAGAATCAGATATTAATTAAATATATTAATTTTGGATTCCGCAAGGACTCGGCTTGTTTTGATGGGATTCGTAAAGAATCCAAAAAAGAAACATGTTTCTGATTTTTTACATAAAACAAGCGGTGACTTTTATATTTTTAAAAAATTGACAGCTTTAATGATAAAATAAAAGGGTTTCTTTTTTTTCTTCGTTTTTTCACTTCTCTCTCTCTCAATAGATACGAAGTTAACTGGGTTTCTATTATGTTTTTTTTTTTTGTCAATCAAACAAACACTATAGTGAAAAGATAAAACAAAATAGGAATTTCACAATATTTTCTGAGAATACAAAAACATTAAGTTTTTCTCTTAATCAATCAAAAACTGTACTGAAAGAAAAAACAAACAAAAATTTTACACTTATGTCTTGGATTCTACTTTTATAGTTTAATGGTTAGTGGGTTTTAGTTGGACCAAGTTAACTGCTTGTTTATATTATCTTGGATTCTTTTTTTATAGTTTATTGGTTAATGGGTTTAGTGGATTATTATAATATATGTGAAGGCTGCTTGATAATTGTTTGTTTCTTAACAACTTCGTATAGTTTAAATGGGATTCGTGGCATTAACTACTTGTTATTATACTATGTTGAATTTTAGTTTTATAGCAATGTATTGAAAAAATGCGTCTATTATTTATAATACTTCCAAAGTAATATGTTTGTTTGTGAAAAATAGCAACCCTTTTTATTTTGCAGTGGTAATACCCCGTAAATTTTAATGACTTTTAAAATGGTTATATTTTAAATTAATGGATTAATTGGATTTTAATTATTAATTAATTCATTTGGGTTTTATCCGAATTGTGGATATTAAAATGTATGATTCTGAATATTACTTAAAGATATTTCGGTAATATATGAATGTGAAGCTATTGATATGGCTGTGTGAATTAAATTCAGTAATTTGGATTTTTAGTCGGACGTGGTATGGGACGCGTCGGGACTAATTTGTTAAATTAAAAAGGAAACTTATTTTTACATCAACCTTATAGTCGTTTCGACTGCGTCGTTGCATCCGGAAGGGTTGAAATAGTCAGAAAAGTCTATTTGGATGTTGGATTTGGGTCTCGGGGCATTTGGAAATGAAAAGACAACCCAAAAGGGCATTTTGGTAATTTTTACAAGGGGGATGAATAGTGATTTCGGATTTTGTCTTATTATAAATATTTGGAGATTAGTGTACGTAGGTTCATTTCATCTCTTCTATACAAAATTGAAAAGTCATCTTCTTAGAGAGAGTGAAAGGTTGCTTGGAAAGAAAAAGCTTTCTTGGAAAGGAGGAGAACCAAAGGTCAAAGGTCACCACCACCATCACCACCTGTGTTATTCAACTCCAAAGGATCAGATCTTCATTAGAGGCAAGTGTTTGATAATGGTAATTTAAGTTTGTATATTGTCCATGTTAGAATAGTTATAAAAAGAGATGATTTATCATGTTTGGAAGATAATAATGGAGTTTTAAATGGATTTTTGGAAACTGAAAATATATAGGAATCAAACTCATATTGTAGGTAGATAGTAATCCACGAAATAATCATGAATCTGTTGAAGAAAATCTGGAAACCATTGATATGTTCTTGAAGATATTAGGAGGATAATTTTCTGGAAAAATGAGAAGATAAATATGCTTTTAATTCAATCTCTTGATGATTCTAGGATGTTTTGATCATTGGAAATCATTTATATATGTTGATATATCATGTAGTAAGGATTATAAGACGTTTGGGTTGTTAATATGAAGGTTTGAATGAACAAAAATGGTGAAACCCGTAGTAAAAGAAATGCAGAAAACTGGGCTGTTACCTGAGTGATCGATCGATCGACCCCCTGCCTTCGATCGATCGACCTCCCCGGGAATGTTAAAGTTGTTTCTTTTAATGTTGATTCTTATCCCAAACCTTTTGTAGATCTTTGGTGATTATTAATTGGATATTATGGGACTTAGAAAAGATCAGTAAGCCCTAGTTAAGATTTGAATTAATTTGATTGGGATTTTATTGATTAGAATGATGATAATTAAATTGAAGGAAATTTCGGTTGCTAGATTCATTCGTTGGATTATAATTGGTTTGCTTGAGGATTAAGGATAGGTCCAGTAGTGGTGATGCAATATAACACCTGGGTAGCCTTAGGGTTAAAATTTGAACATCAAGGACTGAGTTTAAGCTCATTATTGATTTCGCAAGGACCGAGTGTAATACAAGCACTTAGTAGCATGGCTCCTGGATAGAGATGGGAGTTTAGAATACATTTGGTTGAAAGAGGATATGAGGTTATCCTGATCGCGTATTTGAAGTTGACGGACCTCCTCGATCGACAAAGTTAAGTAGTAGTGTATTGGAGGGGTTCCTTGTTTGGATTTAGCTTTGCGAGACGCTCCGCGCACGAACCTTAACGACGTCGGGAGTGGAGAGATGTTATAGGATGAGAGGATAATTAAATTATGAAGTAAAGATATGATATTTTAATACGTGGAATTTAAAAGAGATAAAATTCTACGTATGGGAATTATCTAAGGGTAATGTGAGTACCTTATTGATATTATATTATAGGTATGATAATACCTATTTGATTGATTGATGATTTATGTGTATGACATACCTAGCTTACTTGCTATCGACGGGAGGTTTGCGCGTGAGGGCAGTCATATCCTGATGAATCCATGGGATCTTTGATTTGTCGCTCAAGAACATAGGTCTATGAAAGACTTATCGGGGAGTTGATAACTCCGCTGACTGTGGGAACGTAGGTATGTGCGTGACCCATGGATACGAGAACTATGTTCGCCTCCAATTTGTATGTTGTTGTTTGTGGTTCGTGGATTTCTTACCGAACCTTTTGTCCCTTATTCGGCAACCAGCGATATTGGGACATGATAGCAGAGTAATGCATTGCATCGCAGCTGTGACTCGGGGTGCCGTATTATATATGAATATATATATATATATAATGAATTAAAGGAATGAATGGTTATATTGTGGTCAAATTATCTTTTTCATGATAATTATAGATAACGGTGAATTGAGAAAGAATTGAAATAAGTTAATGAATATTTATTGAAGAGCTTAATTCATGTTAATGAGAAACGATTCATGTTAATGAGAAAAGTATATGAATAATTATATGACGTATGGTATGGGACAAACGGGATTATGATATGGGAATGGAATCATGTTTTGAAAACTAGAAAAGAGGAACCATTAACTAGGAGGTTAATAGGAAACGTTAAGTGTGCACTCTAGTTGAGAGGTGAGAATAGCAAGTGAGAGTTGGATGATAACATGTACATAATAAATGCTTTATTGCACTTGTTAAATACTTGCTGTTTTAAAAATCATTTTCACAATCGGGCTCTGACCCGTTTCCTTGCATATTTTCTTTTCTATTGTATCTTCTATATCAGGTGTCCAGCAGCAGGGATGCCAACCTTAGTTGATTTTGACGAGCTATGGAGTATTGCTTAGACGCTTACTTTCTTTTGATTCACAGTGATCGTTTAGTTAGGGCATGTCGCCCAAAGGATTCAGTTATCTCTTTTCTATCGGGGTCAAATACTCTTGTAGTCGTGTTGTTTTAATACATTTACTATTGACGGATTACTGTATTGAATTATTACTTGGGAATGTTTATTCCAAATGCATTTAAATTCTTTTGTGTTATCTATTCGGTTATCAGTGTTGTAGAATAAAATGTGTTGTGTTATTCTTAAACTAGAAAATGGATTTTGTTGAATTAAAAATTTGGAAAGTTTTTAACACCAGCTTAATTGGGTATTGGGTGAGTTGTAAATGTTTTCGACAGTGATGCTAAGAATGAGTCAACTGTATATTCTGTTTTAATTTGGTATGGGACTGGCCACCCGTTATTTAATTGGGCGGGGTGTTACAGCAGTTAGTTGTCAATGGTTCCATTTTTATAGTATTGTATAATCTTGCCCGTTGTAATGAATGACTAATTAAATATTATTATTCAATGTTTTTGTTAAGTAGTGTTACATATTTTTAAGACACTCGAAAATTGAGAAATAATGTATAGTTAGTAATTGACAAATCATAATATTATTATAATACATCTCGCCGCACCCTTATCATTATTTTTTGAGAATTTTCGAACCGCCGCACCCGCACTATGTCGCACCCGCATCCGTGCTTCATAGCGGCCGATGGATGGGCTAGGGTTTGTTGGGGCCACTTTTTTTGGGGGTAGAAAGGAGGAAATGGTTGCTTTGGGGAGGGGTTGGTGGCTAGGGTTAGGGTTTGGGTTAGGGTTTTGGGTGGTGATAGAAGGAAGGCGAGCCTCAAGATTGTCGAGTCGCGCCAAGAGGTGGTTCAAGACCCCCTCGAGTCGATCATAATGAGATTCTACGGAAGCATATCTCCTCTTAAAATCCATTTGTCATTGTCTACGATTTTTTTTGCCCCTACACAACAACAACAACAACAACAACGGGTGGAGCCAACGAGGCTCTGATACCAATTGACGTAAATAATGTTAAATGGGAAGTAAGAAGATATCTCATGTCTCAACTCTCCTTCAATAAACTCTCAAAAATATACAATGCCTCAAATGAGGCTACAAGGTAAGTATTTATTTGGGGGGGGGGGGGGGGGGTTAGCTTCGGCTCTAAGCTAAAGATCTAATTACAAGTATGCCCCTAAGAGCAATTATTACTCCCCTCTACTAAATACTAAACAAAAAAGAAAATATAACGACATAACAAAATAAAAGAAAATAACAAAATGACAAAAAGAAAATAAAAATATTATAAAGTCCTAAAAATTATAAAAAAGCCCTCGGGCTTCTTGATTCACATCGGATAAGCCTCGACCTTGGTAGCATACTCTACCGCCTTCAGAAAAAAAGATTGGTATTTCTCGCGATCCCAAATCACGCTGAATATATGGCTGGGGCCCCAAGATATAGCAGCAGATCCGCTGATCTTCAGTCTCAGGGAGATAAGCCCCAGTGCAAAGGATCTGGAACTGTTCAGTATACTCCACCACCGTAGACGTCTCCTATCGAAGGGACTGGATGCGAGCAAAAAGGTCGCGCTCATATGTCGGTGATATGAATGAAGCCTGAAGAACGGCCTTCTGTTCTGGCCATATCTGAATAGGGGAAAGCCCTGCAGCTGTCCGGCGATAGCAAAGATCGTTCCATCAAATTCGGGTGAATCCCTGAAATTTGGTGGTAGCATGGAGAACACAAGAGGGCTCTGAACCCGCTTGTAATCAAAAACTATCTCCATAAAGCCAACTAATCAATCATATCATCAAGAGAGAACCGTCTGTCGAACATAAGAACATCGATGCGTATATTCCCATGGAAACTCCGAGCGAGTAGATGGAGCGCCATAGATAAAGGGTCTCCCTCCTGATGGGCATCAAGGGCCACCACATCACCTGGCACAGGTGCGGAATAATCCGCAGGTAAAGGTGGCATCTGGGCTGGTAATGGATGAGGAGGAACATGCTGGACCACTGGAGGTGCTAGAGGATCGCTGTGACAATGGGGACACGTGCCAATCAAATGACCACGCTCAGCACAATATAAGCACTAGCGGTCCCGTAATGGTGCAAAGCGATGATCATCGAGTGAGGGAGGAGGTATCCACTACAAAACGCTGTGGTGAGTGCCTCCAGTGTCGAAAGATGAGGAAAAACCCGAAGAGTGTAGGGACAAGTCATGATGGGAAGGTGTGTGGGATGGTGGTGGGTGATGGTATAAATGTGAAGGATGTGGTTGATGGTTGGAGAAGTGTAAGCCAAAGGGTTCCGGAATTCGACCACACATGATGTGAATGTCAAAATCGAGGGAAGCGAGTGTTTGACCATAATGGTCGAAATTTCCTAATGGTGGGGGGTGTATGTCCGACAGTCGGCCTAGGGTTTCGGAGGTTTGGACTCCTTCAAAATGTTCGGGTGTTTCTAAAATTCCAGCTAGCCCAAGGTTCACAGGGGTTGGGTCGAGAGGTCCAGAACCCCGGATGGACCAAGGAAGTTAGAAATGTTTGTTTGTCGAGGAATTCGGTTTTGGCCGGGGTAGGCAGAAGGGTCGAAAACTTGGGCGGGTAGAGAAGGGTTTCCAGGTTGATAGGAAACTGAGAATTTTCGATCGAGTCAGGTTCTTGGGTAAGGTCGGGTGTTACCAGGTGGCCGAGAACTCTTGATTTTTCGATTTGAACGGCTAAGTTGGGTCGGCCAGACCTTCCGAGGAGATCGGCACCAGAAAAATGGTCGAAGGGTTCCGAGCGATTGCAGAAGTTGGTGATTGAATAGGGTCCAGGTCTACCAGGGTTTGATCCGGGGG
The DNA here is from genome assembly GCA_949130495.1 of Sambucus nigra. Taxonomy (NCBI): domain Eukaryota; kingdom Viridiplantae; phylum Streptophyta; class Magnoliopsida; order Dipsacales; family Adoxaceae; genus Sambucus; species Sambucus nigra. The sequence continues at coordinate 790,375,762 of OX422208.1, read as the reverse complement.
CGGGAAAATAAAAATCTCATTCGAAGACAGGCCTAAGCTGGGCGGCCATACCTAGGGAGGCAGATCACCCTCGTGGTCGGGCGCCAACCAAATTCCGACCAACAGGTTCAGCCCCTTCTGTGTCGGCGATCGGATTGGCGCGTTGGTGATTCGCCTCGATTTTCCAGATTCTTTCCCGGATCGATGGGGAATTGATCCCGATGGTTCGTTAGTGGTGGTAGGAGGTCGAATTTTGAAGAAAAGTTGTAGGAAGGCATCCGCTTGTTCTGTTTTTTGTGCCACTTCTTCTATTCTTTCTATTTTTCCTTTCAATTCTTGAATCTCTTCCACTTCTTGTTTGGATTTTTTTGGAGCCATTAAGAGAGTAGCGTACAATTTGTTTGATAATCTAAATACCGATACACCAATGTTGGAGCGACACCCACTCTGATACCAATTTGACGTAAACTACACATCAATGGCCAAAAAACAAAACAAACACCAATTCTAGAGAGAGAAACTAAGAATTTCTTATATTCAAAATGGAAGCTATCTCCAAAAATGAGGAGTAAGTGGAGTATTTATAGGGAGAGAATTACTTGTTAATCAAGTAATTACACAAATGACTAAAATGGGCAAGCATTAACAAAAAAATACCTAATTAGTTCCAAACATGCTTGGAGACCAATTAAAGGAGATAAAAGCAATAAAAGACAAAAAGGAAAACTAATATGGAATCCCATCATATATATATATATATATATATAAATATATATATATATATATATATATATATATATATATATATATATATATATAGAGAGAGAGAGAGAGAGTTGTATCACATTAATAAAAAAATAGATAGATATATTATGAGTCTTTGTGCTAAAACCGACATAGAATTAAGCTGAGTATAAAACTTAGGTCAATCTCAACAATAAAGAAAACCTTGTAGCGAGCCGGTGGTCGTGGACCAGATACAGGGAGAGGTACCCACTGATCATAGGTTAAATCCAAATGCCAATTTTGACTGTCTGTTCCCATACTGGCTTTCTTAGAGGTCGCTAGGCCTTGTCAGTTCAGAGAGCTTAGAAAATATCTGTAGTAAGAATGGTAAATTGCAAAAGAATATTCATTAGAATTTTGAAAGGGAAAAAAACAAAACTTAAATTCAGGAAACCATATAAAGGGATTGAAAAAACTTAGCTTACAGAAATAATAAACAATTATGAGAGAGAGAGAGAGAGAGAGAGAGACTCACACGTGTTAATGTGACATCTATCCATGGGAGCCCGCAATCAGCAAGCAAGGGGAATATTATTTAATTATTTTCGGAATATAGATAGGAGATTTCTTTTATTTGTTGTGTTGTTTTGTCTTTAATTCCTTTTAGTATTTCATTAATTAAATTATGACACTTCCAGTCCTTAGTAAAAATAAAGATCTAGCATCGCTGTTGTAAACAGATGCATCTATATCCGTATATGTGTGTTTACATGTCTACTACTATATGCTCTTAATGCACCCGTGAGAAATTAACAAAAAGCCTAAGGATCTGCTTGTTAAAACTGAAAATTATATAACCCATGGAGCATCCACATGTATATTGAGAAAAACTATCAAGAGAAACCTCTCATTCCTTCTCTAACTTCCAACCTCATTAAGACTGCAGCTGATATTATCTTGGAATTTAAAGTATGGCTAATATAGGAGAGACTAGTAGCCTCTTCTATTGTGATCACCAGAGGAGGGGCTCACAATCCGCGCAAAGGCATCCAAATCTGCGGGTAAAGAGTATCCTGAAAGCTACTCTTGTGATAAGTCAAGTACTAAAAACGGGGTTACCTTCTCTCTATGTTTATTTGGTGTAGCAGTGTGACTGGCTAAAAGTGGTTGGATTAGAAAATGCATTTGAAAATATTTGGCAGCATCATTAAGTGTTTTTTGACATTAGTAATTTGGTGCAACCATATCTTTAGTAAAGATCAAATTTCTCGCTTCTAAAAATGTTTTTGTGCCGAAATTTTTAAAGGGGGGTGGGGGGGTACGTGGGAAACACCACACCTTGTTGCCCAGAGAGCATAATAGAACAATGTTACCAGATACTCTCTTCCCACCGCATTTCGATTCTCACGTACCCTTGTAGGGTAATTTAATGCTCCTCTTGTATTACAATTTTATTTTGAAGAGAAGAAAATAACAAAAAACATTAAGAAAAAAATCATATACATTACAAAGTTCTCTTGATTGACTTCATCCTGAGCATACCAATAACCTAGGTAATCAAATACCAAGTTCTGAATAGAAAATTTTTATATTAAATATAAATAAATATTTTACTGTGTACATGTCTGTATGGTGTGGTGTAGTGTGCATATATATATATATATATATATATATATGTATATACACACATTTAAAAACAAAAAATATGTCAATACACTTTGTGGTACCCAACACAAACAAAATAATAGTTCCAAGCAAATCACGAACCAAAATAGAGCCCCAACTAAGCTTACCCCCAACATACTGCATACCAGGCAGAGTAGCACACACCAAATGGTTCCACGTTATAGGTAAACTTGTCTTGGACTTCCCTCACAGCAATTCTATTCTTGGTTCAAGTGCCAAATAATAATGTCATACATGCATGGTTAAAAGTGATTAAAATCTCCACGATAAAGCCAACCATCATTACTAAAATTTTCACCGTGAATAACATCGTTAGAATTCTATTAATTAGAGCGATTGATTGGAAGCACAACACTCCATTGAATAGTCTAATACAAAGCAATTTGATTCAAGTCGAAGGTATTCAAGGACACAGTAAGGCCGAAAGAGGTAACTGTTACTAAAAATTAATCGATGGCTTTTGATTTAGAATTAGATACGGCCCTGAATAAGATCAAAGGAAAAGAATTGGAGCAACAAATAAGGCTCCAGGTGCTGTCTTTATACATGTTATATGAATGAAATAATTACTTTAAGAGTGTGTGGCACAATGGTGAAGTGTCAAGGGATATGGCTTGGGGTCCTTAGAGTTGCCAAGATTCTTTAGCCTTTTTAGTTTGCGTTTGTAATTTCAATTAATTCAAAAACGTGAATTTAGACTTAGTCTTCTAATTTCATTTGATAGTAAAGATTTTTCAGGAGCAAGTTTCTATTAAACGTCTTTCAGTTGTGTTTTTTTCCTACATAATAATTTCATTAAATCTTCAAAAAAAATAAACAAAAAAAAACTCTTCTATCTTCTTTACTATTTTTTTGCAATTTTTCTACATTGTTTTTTACTACGGAGTACATAAAAGAATTCTTGGTATCTAGTGTTGGTGATAAGACTATCAGGAGAAACTTGTATAAGAGGCTAGTAGGGAACTTTCACATTTAAAACTTTGCATTAAACACGACCCTTTGACCTGTAAGTCCTTATACTCTAGCATTTTTTCCGAGTTACCCCTTTGTGCTATAGCACATTTAAACATACCCCTAGAAGTTCAAAAATTAGACTTAGCCTCCTGCAACAGAAATATGGGTTATGATTTTGTATTTTATGATTGTTTAAAGTCAAATTCATTTCTTCACAGGGGCAAATCTAATTTTTTTGAACTTTAGGGGGATAAGTCAAAATGTGCAATTCATCACATGGGACAATAAAAAAAGTAATTGTCTATTTACTGCTCTCGATTATGATTATTATTATTATTATTATCATTGTTGTTGTTATTATTATTATTATTAGAGTAAATTATTCAATTGGTCCTTAAACTATCACAACTATTTCAAAATGGGCTATGAACTACCAAAAGTGTCAAGCAAGCCCAAAAACCGATTTAAGAAAATCCTTCCGCTTGTTTTAACCGTTAACTTGAAAGGAAAATTGTCATGTGCATGGCACATGATAATTTTAAGGGTAAATGAGTAAATTTGAATCAAAAAATACATTTATATGAAAAAAAAAATAACCCCAACTAACCCCTCTCTTTCTCTCTCTGCAAACCCCACCCCAGCTGCAAACGTCCCTCTCCGGAGAAATCCCTCTCTTTTGAATTAGGTATTTGGATTTGCTGTTGGGTTTTAAGATTTTGAGTGTTTGGGTGATGGTAGTGTGTTGTGTTTGCTCGGCAATAATGGTGGTTCGCAATGGGGCAGTGATTTGAATTGCGTTGGTGCCGGGTTGAGTTTGATTGGTTGGTTGTGATGTATATGGTGGTTGCGATGGTGTTGGTTTGACGGTGGTATGGTGTTGGCCATGGCCTATCGTGGTTTTTATGGTGTTGCGATTTGCCGTTGCGATTTGATGGATAGGAGATTGGTGTTGGCGGTGCTAGTGACGGTTGTGGATGTGTCGGTGGTGTTCGGTAGTGGTGTGGTGGTTGTCCTTTTAATGGCGGAATGTGCTAGAGAGAGGGGGGGGTATTTGGGGTTAAGGTTTTTCTTTAGATTGATGTTATCTTTTATTCAAATTACTTATTTACCCTTAAAATCATCATGTGCCATGCACATGATAATTTTCCATCCAAGTTAACAGTTAAACAAACGGAAGGACTTCCTTAAATCGGTTTGGTTAGTTTGAGGGCTTACTTAACACTTTTAATATTCGAGGGCCATTTTGAAACAATCATGATTGTTTAAGGGCCAAATGAGTAATTTATTATTATTATTATCCAACACTAATCAAAGACAATTAATAAAAAATTGATCCACCCGGCAAGGCTGGGTTGAGTTCAGCTTTAGCTGAAACTAGTTATTAAAGATGCCTTTCACTTTTTCTGATCAGTTACCCATACCAGCAATTTAATACAAGTTGAACATGATCTATACCAATTCCTAAACGTTATAAAGTTTTAATTTATAAAAGCTCAATTTTTTTAATCAAAATTTCAACTCAAATACTTTGATTCCTACTTTTCCTGCACCGAAATTTAACAATTTGATCAAACTCTTCACACATTACCAATGAATTCTAATTTACATGATTTGATTTTCTCCAACACCAATCGATCACCATGATCATTACACTCAAAGCAATGCAACTTGTAGTGATCTTAATTGAGAAATCAAAAACAACAAATGATAAATAATTAAATTTACAATTGGAATTGAAAATGAGAGATTAGGTTAATGTAATGATACCTAAATTCTTCCAAATGGTTGAGAGAAAAAACAGTGGACAATGTCATCAGATCGAAGGGATTTAGATGTCACTTATGAGGATATAATCGATCTCATAGAACAGAGATCCGAATATTCCTTTTGTAGAATGGGGTTTTCTTTTCCCAACGGAAATTAGCTTACTATATGTCGGTATGTAACTGGATAAACTGAGATGGAAATTCAATAGCTGATATTTTACAAGGTAAAATAGCAAGGGTGTTATAAAAGCACCACTATTATTTGTCTCTGGCACTACCGGCTAAAAATACCACATAATTCACTGATTGTTATGGGTGTTGCTAAAGGCACCTCCATCTTTTCTCTCTGGCACCACTGCATGCTTTAAAATGTATGTACATTATATTTAAAAATGTTGTGCTGTAGTGTCAAAAAGAAAAAATGGGAGCGCCTTCAGCAACATCATTTTTCACCAAAAAAACAGGTATTCACATTAGAAGTGGCAAAATTATGGGTCGAGCCTAATGTGGGTGGGCCAAATATGGATTGGGCCAAATGTGGGCTGAACTAGCCCATTTTTCTCCTACCCAAGTGAGTTACAATTCCAAATAAATGTAAAAAAAAAAAACTCATGTTTGACTCGCAACTTTTAAAATGGACTTCATATTTGACCCAGAACTTTAAACAATGGGCATCATATTTGATTTATAGCTTTTAAATATGAGCCACATATTTGACTCACAACTTCTAAAAATGGGCCCCATGCATTATTTACTGGGTCAATATGGGTTGTTTATTATTTGAGGCCCATTTTGCCAAAATACTAATCCACATGGTCAAACCGTATATAAGTTATATTTGACCGAAATTTTTATTCTTCCCACCTTTTTCCCTCTCTAACTAAATGCACTCAAGAACATACACCTAACAAGAACCAAAAACTCAAACCAAGAAAAAAGAACAACCAAAACAAGCTTTCATATCAGCAAGAATCTTTACTATATACAAAGGTTGGTACATCACACTCTGAGTTATCATTAAATCTATTCAGAAGAACACATTTGCTTTTAAACACTAAATCTAAATCACATTCAGAAGAACACATTTGCTTTTAAAAAAAAAAAAAATGTTAGACAATTAAATGTTAGTAAGTAAAAAACGATCAAGAAACAAAAAGTGTATGTATGTTTCAACTGTTAATAATCAAGAACTCGATTTTTTTTTTAAATTATGTAGCTGTGCATATTCCGCACTATGATGTCGATATAATTCCTCATTTGGGGAACTATAATGCCGATACGTGGATTTAGGGTATATTACTCATTGGGCATCATAGTGTCGACAATTCTATCAACTTTCAACATGAAACAAACGAGTCGGCATTAGTTCACCGAATAAAGGATTTAATTTCGACATTAGGTCACCAAATAGCATATAATTCTCTCCTAATTCAAGTATTTTCTTTATCATTATATCAACATCTAATGTAATTTAGGATTACATATATCTTACGGTTTGATGGATAAGAGTCTAGGGTTGGCAGTGCTAGTGACGGTCATGGATGAATTAGTGGTGTTCGGTAGTGGTGTGGTGGCTGCCATTTTAATGGTGGAATGTGCTAGAGAGAAAGAGAAGTGTCTCCGGAGAGGGAGGTTTGAAATGGGGTGAGGGGTTGCAGAGAAAGAAAGAGAGAGTAGAGTTTGGGTAAAGCTTTTTTTTAGATTAACGTATTTTTTATTCAAATTAGTTATTTATCCTTAAAATTGTCATGTGCCATGCACATGATAATTTTTCATCTAGTTAAAGGTTAAACAAATGGAATGACTTCTTAAATCGATCTGGTTAATTTGAGGACTTGCTTGACACTTTGGGTTTTCAGGATTATTTTTTTTATAACCCTGAACCTCCACAAGAACGAGCCACAATTGCACTCCTCCGTACGAGCTAAACAGGGGGATATAGATATTGTGTCAGAGTCACCCTAACACACGCCCGCTTCAAATCTGGCCGGTATCCGCGGGAAGGTTTCGAACTCGAGACCTTTGGCCTAAACGAGTCGCCCCTTAATAATTGGAGCAAACCAGGAGCCATTTTAAAACAATCGTGATAGTTTAAGGGTCAAATGAGTAATTTACTCTTATTATTATTATCCGACACTAATCAGATACAATTAAGAAAAATTTAATGGCTCGATTGAGTTCAGCTTTTGCTGAAACTAGTTATTAAAGACGCCTTTTACTTTTTCAGATCAGTTACCCATATCAGCAATGTAATACAAGTTTAACATGATCTATACCATTTCCCAAACTTTTGAACTTTCTATTATAAAAGATTAATTATTTTTATCAAAATTTACAGCTAAAATTGTTTCTTTGCCGCATTTCCTGCACCCTAAATTAACAATTTGTTCAAAATTATTCACACATTACCAGTCCGTTCTAATTTACATGATTTGCTTTTCCCCAACACCAATCGATCACCATGATCATTACACTCAACGCAATGCAACTTGTAGTGATCTTAATTGAGAAATAAAGAACAACAAATGATAAATAATTAAATTTACAATTGGAATTGAAAATGAGAGATTAGGTTAATGTCATGATACCTAAATTGTTCCAAACGGTTGAGAGAAAAAACAGTGGACAATGTGGTGAGATCGGATGTCGGTTATGAGGATGTAATCGATCTCGTAGAACGGAGATCTGAATATTCCTTTTGTACTATGGGGTTTTCTTTTCCCAACGGAAATCAGCTTACTATGTGTCGGTAAGTAACCGGATAAACTGATATAGAAAGTCAATAGGTGATATTTTACGATGTGAAATAGTAAGGGTGCTCATAAAATCAATATTATTTTTGGGCGGATTCCAAAAATATTTTCATAACACTATTTACTTCAAAATACTTTCAAAGTTAATTACACATCTCCCAAACACCAAAAAACTCAACACAACAATAACTTGCTACAATATATAAATCAAAAATTTTAAATTACTTTATTTTTTTATCCTTCTCTCTCTACTCTTTTCTATCTTCTAATCACATCCTCTATAACCCTAACTTCATAACTTTTTTACTAAAACTCCAAAATCAAACCCTAACTCCATAAATGCACAACCAAGCACATGCTCACTCCATAACCCACAATACGCAGGTATACTTGTGTTTTTCTACATGATTAATTTATATACTTGTATTTATAGATATCTAAATTATAAACTTGGTATTTATACATGTCTACTCCATAATCAAACCTTAGTTTCGTCGAAAATGAACCATAAGTTACTTATCAAAACCAAACCCTAGTTTTTATATATGTCTGATGAAACTGGATCCTTACGGTCTCCTGTAACCATATGCTATGGGTTTCCACGACCACATTCAACCGTGACCATAAAATTCACGACTACAATAGACCAAAAAACTTTCCCAAAAGACGATCTACGTTAGCCGTAATTATTTAATAACTAACGGTTTGGATTGGCCGTAATTTTCAACAACTCGCGGCCTAACTAGGCCGTACGATCCTTCCCAGTTTAATTTGTTAACTTTAGACGATTATTCTCATTTTAAATTCGTATTCCCATATTTTATTGCAGATCCATTAAACCGGGAGAGCTGATAGACCACATGTGACTACATATGTGGATGCATCGGTGTTTAGGTGCTAGGTAGCAAGGTGTGCTAGGTATACTCGTTCAATATCTAAATGATTATCTGTAATCTCATTTGTTTAAATTTAATTTTTCAAACACTAGCGTGTTAATTAATAGTTATCTAAAATTCTCTTTATAATACTATTATGTCAAATTTTAATAAATTTATTATTAATTTTACTTTCCCTCTAGATGATCTTGCTCACATAGCAGCATTTCTGACCCGATAATCCATATAGAGTGAGATGCTTCTGAATATAGAATCATTTTTCAGAAGTATCTCACTCTACATGGATTATCAGGTCCGAAATACTGCTAAGTGAGCAAGATCATCCAAAGAGAAAGCAAAATTAATGATAAATTTATTAAAATTTGACAAATTAGTATTATAAAGAGACTTTTATATAACTATTAATTAACACGCTAATGTTTGAAAAATTAAATTTAAGCAAATGGGATCACGGACGTAACTATAGATATGAACGAGTACACCTAGCAAACCAAGTCACCTACCACGGAAGGAGAACGACGAAGCAAACCAAGTCACCAGACCCTAACAGAAGGAGGAGGAGAAGGACGAACCAGAACCCAACTTTATTACTTTGTTAAAAAATGTGATTTTTTTTATTACATAATAGTGTGGTAAATGTTGTGGTTATTAATAAATGTGATTGTTGCTACGGTGTGGTAAATATTGTGTTTGTTATTTGTCAAATCAGATTGTATATGAGCGTATTATTTTATGCAAAGATATATGCATTTGGGTGTGACATTTTTTTATGTGACTTTTTATTGTTGGAAACAAAATAAATATGCACAGCAGTATAAATGTCATGAAAACCAAATAAACATCTCATGGATTATCAGATGTCATGAAAACAAAATAAATACTTACCATCTTCCATCGGGAAATAAAATAAACATGCACAACACTATAAATGTCATGAAAATCAAATAAACATCTCATGGATTATCAGATGTCATGAAAATAAAATAAACACTTACCACCTTCCATCGGGAAACAAAAAATACATGCAAATACTATAAATGTCATGAAAACCAAATAAACATCTCATGTGTAAGGACATTTTTCTCCATTAACAATTTATTATGTCGCACGTCGTTACACCGTTGAAGAAATTCAAGATTCATACATTCATCAACGGATCCGAATATCAAAAGAAGAAGAGGAATCAAAGTCTGACAGACCGGACCGGTCCGCCTGCTATAAAAGAACCGATCCGGCTAACCGGACCGGTCCGCATCAGACCCGGACCGATCCGTTTGATGAAGGCCAGTATACCCCGGACCGCAAGAGAACCGATGAAGCCTGGAATAAAAGAACCGATTCGGTCAACCGGATCGATCCGCCCCCAAGCCGGACCGGTCCGCCTGGGATAAATTCGGCCAGATCTGTTAGAGACTTTTTAGGCTCAAAGTTTTCTTATTTAAACCAACTTCGGGGAGTTATTTTCTAAGACTTTTCAAGACGATTTTCAGAGTCCTAAATACTTTAAGTCTTCACCTATTGAGCCTAAGACTCTAGGTTTTTGATTCACACAAATTTCCAAACATTTGTGAATCACTTTGTAACCCAAGAACACAACTTTGAGTTTCTTCAACCCTTGTGGAGAAGCCGTTCTCTTCTTCATTGCAGACCACCTGGAGTTCCTGCGGGAGATTCCAGCCGACACTGTTTCTAGCCGTTGCTTTGCAGGTTTACAGAAGACACCGTGTGTTACACTTGTGGGCGATTATCAGGTTGTATGTAAGTCAATGGTCTTGTAAATTCTTTAAAGTTCTAGAAATAAAAGGTTTTTCCCTTCGGAGATTTTTCCTTAACTTTGTGTCGCATGCTTTATATTTGATGGGTTGATTTAGATGCATGTTTAAGGGTTGATTTTATTTGGTTTAAAAGTAGACGCTAATTAAATATGGGTTCTTGGAAACTTGCGAATTTAATTTAAATCAATTATCACACACCGAACCTATTCGGTTTCTCAAATTGGTATCAGAGCAGGTTGCGCTAATTTATTGCGTATTCCTATTTTCCGCAAAATCGTGTGATATTGATTTTTTTGAAAAATCAGTTTTGTGAAAATTCGCATTTTTTCCTATGGAGCACTTATATAATCAGATGCCTATTTTTGACGGGTCTAATTATGCCTACTGGAAAGCTCGTATGAAATCGATTTTAAAATCTATTGACGAGCGTGTTTGGTTGCTTTGCGAAAATGGTTGGACTCCTCCCACGGTCACTGTTGATAACATCACCACTTTAAAACACGTGTCAGCCTGGACTGAAGATGATTATAAATTGTCCAATTTTAATTCCCGTGGTCTGAGTGCTATTTCTGGAGCTGTCTCTCCTAATGAGTTTCGCCGAATTATGACGTGCACCACGTCTAAAGAGGCTTGGGATGTTTTTAAATTGACACATGAGGGTACGAACGCGGTTAAAGAGTCAAAATTACAAAATTTGGCCACCCAATTTGAGACTGTCACCATGTCTGAGTCCGAATGCTTTGATGATTTTTATGTACGTTTGTCGGACATTGTTAACACATGTTTTAATTTGGGTGAGGTGATTGATAACACGCGTGTCGTTAAAAATATTTTGAGATCTCTCCCAAAATGCTTTATTCCTAAAGTCACTGTTTTGAACTCGTTGGGAAATTTGAAATCACTTAAGTTGGAAGAACTTGTAGGAGATCTTCAAACCTATGAGATTGATATGTTTCCCAAAACCATTAAGGCTAAGGATAATGGCATTGCTTTAAAGACTCATTTTAAGAAAAAGAAAGAAAAAGTTTGTGAGTCCGATCTGAGGGAGATTTTGATTTTAATGATATGGCCTTGTTTGCGAAAAATTTTAAAAAATTTCTCAACATGAACAAAAATAATTCTTCCAATAAAAAGAATTTTTTTGAGAAAAATAAAAAGAAAGAGGAGGCCAAAGATAGTGACAAGGAGGATGAGATCAGGTGCTTTGAGTGTGAAGGGAAAGGGCACATCGCTAGAGAATGTCCTACTAGGATAAGGAGAAAGGGGAAAGAGACTGCTATGCCCGCCACTCTTAGTGATAGTGAGGGTGATGAGGGTGATAAAGGAGATAAGTCTGATAAAGGTTTGGGACATGGGATGGTTCTCGCCTTTTCTAGTCATGTGAGCACACCCACTTTGTCTCACAAGAGTGCACACGAGAGCGATAATAGTGATTTGTGTTCTTCGAGTGAGGGAGAAAGCGAGGAGGAGAGTGGAGACGAAAGTGAGCTCCAAAAAGCTTTTAGAGATTTGTACATCGAGACCTTGAAAACAAAAAAGTATATTAGGGATTTAGGTCGTCGGGTTTTAGATTTGGAGAAAGAGAATGAGGTTTTGAGAAAGGAAAAGTGTGATTTGGCCGACACGTTGTCTAGTCTGACGACACGTGTATCCCAACTCGAGAGTGATCTCGAACGTGCCAGGGAGGTCAAAGTCAATTTTTTGAACGCACTTAAGAAGGTTGAAAAGGTGGTTCATAAGGGTAAAGGTGAGAAGTTAGGAATAAGTCATGACGGTGCTTCTACTTCCAAATTAGCACCCGAGCCGGTTCCCACTTTAGTATGTGATTCACGTGAGTCTCACCCTAACCCACCTAGACGTCCCATTCCCATTAGGAGATTGCGTCCTAGAGTTTTTGAGAGAGGTGTTCCTAGGCCTATTTATGTTTGCTCTCATTGCAAGAGGAGAGGACACCTTAGGGAATTTTGCTTTAAGTTGGGGTATGTGTCACGTTTTGCTTCTATACGTGTTTCTGGCACACATGCACCCACACATGATACTTTACATGCTCCCGGAGACTACATGAGAGAGTTTGCACATTTAGGTAAACAAGTTAAGTTTTTAGTCAAAACTTCACAAGAATTGATGGAGGTTTTTCATAAGCTGTCACCACCTTCGGAAAACCCCTCTGCACCTAATGATTGAGGTTTGACTTGTTTACTAGCATAGGGTGATTTTCATGATGACATTGTTTGCCTATTGCTAGTATGTACCATTTTGTATGTTTTATTTTATTTTATTTTATTTTAATTTTGAAAAATACAAAAAGATTTTATTTTGATAAAAAAAAAAATTTTTAAAAATCCAAAAAGATTTTTGTATTTTGTTTGCACCATTTATGGATGAACACTTTGGATGACCAAGTCACAACATCATTCCATTATTTTCATGTGACTATTAGATAGTGTTTTGAGACAATAGGTCAATTCATCCTTGTGCTTTATAATGTTTGGAGTCATTAAAATGTAATTAAGTGTTACTTCCTACATGTTTGACTCATGTTTCCTTTATTGCGCACATGCACAGATTTGTTTGATTATTGTGCTTGTCTTATCACATGTTGGTTGGGTGTTTTCACTTCAATCCTGTCCTTAAAATGAACCAAGCGCGATAATTTTTTTAAGGAAATTGTGCAAATAAAAACCGTGTTGTGAGTTTGTGTGCTTTGTTTGATAACGGGGAGGGGCTGCGAAAGGTAATCATCTATCCTTTGCACAAAAGCCACCGTTAAAAAGGACCTAAAAAATTGAGGAATTTTATTATCCGAGGTTAAAAGAGCCCGAAAAAATTTAAAGGCAATAAAAAGAAATTCATGCCAATTATGGGCCATTTAGGTTTTTGCACCAATTTTCCAAAGTTTGAGAATTTAGATTACCTCTAAAAGAAAATATATATGAGGGAGTTTGGTTGGAGAATTTAAAACGGGTTTGCACGTCCTTGAAATGCTTGAAAATGCACTACATAGTTTTGGACGTTATTGGTATGGAAATCATTTTGACTTTGATTTGTTGATTTGCATAAGACGATGTCATTTAAATTCAACAAATTTTTTTACACCTAAGGATACTTTTGATGTTCATTCGTTAGGAGTACACATATGCATCGTGCACATATGATTGATTGAGTTGATTTACCTATCGAATGTGTTTACACCCATTCATTCCATTTCCATGACTTGGTTGTTTAAGTCTAAATCCATGGTGTGATTTTTGTATCATATTTGTTCAAATTGGTATCTTATTTTTTGTACGAAAAATTTGAAAAATTCAAAAATAGTTTGTGAAGATTTTTTTTGAGCATCTCCTTGCAAGAGCACGTTTGCAATTTGATTGATGCCTTGATTTGTATACCGTGACACCCCGATTTTGCTTATTTCATTCTTCTCATTTGTCTATTTGGGGACATCATAAAAGGGGGAGAATGAATTATCTTATTATGGGGGAGATTTGAAAGTTTGAGTTTGCTCATAAATTGGTATATATGTTTATCTCATTTCAAACTCGATATGTCACTTGGTATTTTTCTTTGTCTCATGTGTGTAGGTACTACCTGGATTATCATTGGATTGCACACCCTGATGAGAAAAGTGTTGAGATTCCTGAAAGAGTTGAAGAGCAAACGTTGTAGTTTTATTCAATTGTATCTTTCCAGTTTTGGGTTCATGGAAGGGTAGATTTGTATAGGCATTTTTAGTTGTTTGATAATTCGGATGTTTTGTTTTTATGTATGTACCGGCATAGACATAGGGGGATATTTGTAAGGACATTTTTGTCCATTAACAATTTATTATGTCGCACGCTGTTACACCGTTAAAGAAATTCAAGATTCATACATTCATCAACGGATCCGAATATCAAAAGAAGAAGAGGAATCAAAGTCTGACCGATCGGACCGGTCCGCCTGCTATAAAAGAACCGATCCGGCTAACTGGACCGGTCCGCATCAGACCCGGACCGATCCGTTTGCTGAAGACCAGTATACCCCGGACCGCAAGCGAACCGATAAAGCCTGGAATAAAAGAACCGATCCGGTCAACCGGACCAAACCGCCCCCAAGCCGGACCGGTCCGCCTGGGATAAATTCGGCCAGATCTGTTAGAGATTTTTTAGGCTCAAAGTTTTCTTATTTAAACCAACTTCGGGGAGTTATTTTCTAAGACTTTTCAAGACGATTTTCAGAGTCCTAAATACTCTAAGTCTTCACCTATTGAGCCCAAGACTCTAGGTTTTTTATTCACACAAATTTCCAAACATTTGTGAATCACTTTGTAACCCAAGAACAGAACTTTCAGTTTGTTCAACCCTTGTGGAGAAGCCGTTCTCTTCTTCATTGCTGACCACCTGGAGTTCCTGCGGGAGATTCCAGTCGACACTGTTTCTAGCCGTTGCTTTGAAGGTTTACAGAAGACACCGTGCGTTACACTTGTGGGCGA
Organism: Sambucus nigra; assembly: GCA_949130495.1. Classification (NCBI taxonomy): domain Eukaryota; kingdom Viridiplantae; phylum Streptophyta; class Magnoliopsida; order Dipsacales; family Adoxaceae; genus Sambucus; species Sambucus nigra. The sequence goes on along the minus strand of OX422208.1, from coordinate 790,360,756 downwards.
TTATCAGGTTGTATGTAAGTCAATGGTCTTGTAAATTCTTTAAAGTTCTAGAAATAAAAGGTTTTTCCCTTCGGGGATTTTTTCTTAACTTTTTGTCGCATGTTTTATATTTGATGGGTTGATTTAGATGCATGTTTAAGGGTTGATTTTATTTGGTTTAAAAGTAGACGTTAATTAAATAAGGGTTCTTGGAAACTTGCGAATTTAATTTAAATCAATTATCACACACCGAACCTATTCGGTTTCTCATCATGGATTATTGGATTTCATGAAAACAAAATAAACACTTACCATCTTCCATCGGGAAACAAAAGAAACATGCACAACACTATAAATGTCATAAAAACCACGATCAACCCAAACCGTGAAATTCCTTTTCATGGCCAGGTTTAGCCGTGGTATACCATATTTGACGGGCATATTAAGCCATTACATACCATATTTCACGACTAGGTTATGACGTGATATACCTTATATGACGGCCATATTAAGCCGTTATATACATTTTCTCACAAAATTAAAACTTATTTCTCACTAACACCACAAACCCCAACCCCACAATTTGTACGTCCACACTCACTAAATCATTCCCCTCCTTCGTCTCTCTCTACTATCTTTTGCAACTCTACATAATTAAACTAAATCCTTATTCCATCCTTCCAACATAACCTAGTATGTAATCCAAAACTCTCTCATTGTGCATTTATATATATCCAATACCTGCATAAAACCCTATAAGAACCCCATACAACCCTAATTTCCATTAAAACCCTAATTTCTTAAAAAAAAGTAAATGAAACAAAACTTAATATGAACTTAAACCTGACTAAACCCTAATTGCTTGAAAAATAAACTTAAATGCAAAAAAAAACACTATATAATACTGTGGTAATTGTTCGGTCCCCCGTCACAGTAAAATATGAACACCGTGTACTTTAGTTGTGTCGTCTAATTTGACGACTACAGTACACCGTTCAGTTTGAAGAACACACGGCATAGGTAAATCGTGTAATGCCTCATTCTGCGATTATGGAGGGTCGTGGGTATGGTTTTTCAAATATATTCATTTCTGTATCCATTTTTCAAAACCTGTTAAATGCATGCTCCCTAATTTATTGATTTCTTTATCTATTTTAACAAGTATTGCAGATCATAAATGGGGAGATAGGGTAGACATCCCATGACTGCGTCGAAAAGGAAACGAAAACAAGATAGAATTTCAAGTAAAGATGTGATTGGTGACGAGGTGGTTGGTGAGGGGGTTGTGGGTTAGGGGGTATGGGTCAGGGGAATGTGGGTAAGGGGAATATTGGTGAGGGGGTTGTGTGTCAGGGGAATGTGAGTGAGGGGGTGTTTGTGAGGGGGTTGTGGGTCAGGGTAATGTTGGTGAGGGGGTTATGGGTCAGGGGAATGTTAGTGAAGGGGTTGTGGATGAGGGGAATGTTCGTGAAGGGGATGTTGATGAAGGTGTTAGCAGGGATGGTAGATCTAGTACGTTAAGTGATTCATCTACAACGTTATCGTCTGATGATGATGACCTACTCAGAGTCAGAGGGACATCTTTTTAGGCCCCGATTGAAAAGAAAAAAACATGGACAAAACCAACAAGATCCGATGCAGAGCCATTATAGGGGTCCTATCCTAACAACCCCGAATTGTTAAAGCATTTTTCTAATCGTGTATCATACGGTATTTGGAACCACGACGAAGAACGAGGTATAATGAAGTGTGTATACCATTATAAGAAATTCGTTGAGTGGAATATTGATGAAGAGGATAAGCGGGTGGTGAATGCGGTAAAGGCCTCGAGATTATGGCCTTTGATAAAAAATTCTTATTGATTTATTGATCATGTCCTTGTCTGTGCATTCATCGAACAATGGCATCTGGAAACTAATACGTTTCATATGCTATTTGGTGAAATGACCATTATACTAAATGATGTTTATCATTTGTTGGGGATAGCGGTTGAGGGGCACAATGTGTACGGGGTGATCCCGAAGACGGCTGAAGAACGAGCTACATTAATTAGGAAGTTTGTTAAGTTGATCGGGACAATGAAAAAAGAGGTTGAGAAGGAATGCAAGTCTTTTCTTGCAGTCCATTTTAACTGGTTGATGAAATTATGGAAGGATAAGGTGAGGAAAATGGGTCAGAATGCAAAGGGTAAACACATCGATCGATGTGCCCGGGCCTATCTATTATTCATGATAGGGTGCCATCTTTTTTTAGACAAGTCGGGGACCCGAGTTCCTATATATTATATTCAATCTTTGAAGAACGTGGGGGGCGTCGGGGACAAGAACTAGGGAGGTTCTCTCTTATCCCACCTATACCGCTAATTGGGGATTGCGTCCAGGGTTAAGGTACGACAAGTTGTTAGATATATCCCTCTTCTAGTGGTAATGGATACTTTATACTTTATCCTAATATATTTTTATTTATCATATTTATTTTCTAACTTAAGATTAGTGGATACGTAGGCATGGGTACACGATCACTTCGATCTAAAGCGTAGTGTTCGTAAGTTTGATTATACCACCGTAGAGCCCCGAATTTGTAGGTGGAAGGCGCAAATGGTTTCGGGTGACTCGAACGAGAAATTGCTTGCTATGAGGGAGACGTTAGATGATTTAAAAGTTCATGATGTGAGTATCATTACTTTTTTTACTTACTCGATATATTTATAATGAAGTTTACTTACAATGATGATTCACAATTTTGGTTGTATGGGATCCATGCAAAGAAAATATTGAGGCCTTTCCATTCCAGGAGATATCGTGGTACACCGGTATTCTCATATGCTATGACGTTGTCGAGCCATACTATCCTCAGAGAGTGCTTCGTCAAGTCGACAGGGTCCAAGCTATTCCACGCCTTACCATGCGCCCGATTAAAGAAGAGAGGGTTAGGACACAAGCGAGGTACAAGGTGGCATATGACAATGAGAAATAGTACCAGGAGAACTGGGTTGACCATGTCCTCAATGCTGGTAGACCATCTACACCCATATGCAACTACCTTTGGAAGTGTGTTGAAGGCTACGAGGCGTGATATAATGAAAGATTGCATCCCTTGGTCTGCAATTCTATTCACCGAAAGGACACCCCTAGAGCAAACGCTATGGAAAAACTGGTATAATACCTCACATTAACATTTAGGGTTTCGTAGCATGTATTCGTAGTATTAATTACATTAATTGTGGTGTAACAACCCAAAATTTTGAGTGATTATTTTTATATAAATTTGCCTAGTGGGGTAATTATATTAAATAGTGGAAGCAGAGGTGAATATGATCTTAAGTGATTTAAGAGATAATATTTACCAAGTTTTTGCATTATTACTGTAATGTTAATGTAAATAGCATTATATTGTGTTTTATTGCGCCGTGGTGCTTTAAGCGACGGTTATGACTTATATCCCAATTGGAGCATTATTAATAATTTAATATGATGTTGGAACACGAAATATTGTTCGATATTTCGGATACCAATTTAGAGGGTACGGTTAGTCCTGAAATGGGTGAGATAGTCAAAATAAGAGCAATATTGTATTTTTAGGATTCCGAGCACTTTTGATAGGTTATGACTTAATTGTGTAGTTATGAGTCATTTTAATGGTGTGTTAACAATTAAAGATGGAAACTAATGTTAAGTGCACGTTTAAGTCTTCCAAACCCTTTTATTTCTCATTTTTATGTTTTAGACTTAGAGCGAGCTAGAAAGAAGAGAGAGCTTGGGAGAAAATGGGAGAAAATAGAGAATTTGAGATTTGGAGCTTGGAATCGTTGCTTCGAGAAGATAATCCGAGACTACAAACTTGAGGCAAGTTTCTTACTTGAAAATGTATGATTTAGTTTGGGTAATTTGTATATATAGTTATATTTTTTAGATTTAAACCATTTATGGGTTTTGGGGATTTTTGGTGTTTAAACCCTTAATCTTGGATTTAAAATTGAATTGAGTTGGAATTAGTAGTTAGATATTGTGTAGGAATGAATTGGATAAGTTTTTAGTTGATGATGTTGAGATTGGATGGAAGAATTGGAATTGGGGGAAATTTAGGGTTCATAACCCGTAGCCCTAAACTGGGCATTCTGGTCCAGCCGAATCGATTCACCCCTAGCGAATCGATTTGCTAAAGGGGAAGGCTACAGGTCTATGTTGATCGAATCAATTCGGCCTATCCGAATCGATTCTCTTTCAAGACCGAATCGATTCGGCTAAGGCGAATCGATTCAGAATTCTTGTTGTTTTAGGACACTTTTCCTAACTTAAATTGTAACCCTTTTCTTGTAGGTTTAGGGTTTAGGAAATTTATCTTAGGAAGTAATAAAGTGTACTATAATCTTATATTAGACATGTGATCACTCTAGATTATAAAGGGGACACTTGGGCTTATCTCGGGGATTATTTAATAGACATTAGAGTAGTCCTTTCTTTAGTAAGCTAGTTTGAGACTAGGGAAAAGTAGGGGTATGTAATCTTGGAATTTAGAGACTTGTTTGAGAGATATTATACTTGGTGGCTCATGGTAACGTCCGTATTTCTCGGAGACTAAATCGGGGGTTCATTAAACACTGAAGTTTATAAGAATAATATTAAACGATTATGGCTCTGGATAAAACGCAATGCATATTTTAAAATTAGCACACCTTGCTAATCATAAATGACTTTTTGAAAAATGTAAAAGTTAATGTTTTAAAAGAGAATAATTTATAAATGATAATTTGCAAATACACACCTCTCTAAATGTTATCATAGGGGGAGTTACGCGTATGAGGTGAAGTCCCCTGCCTAGTAAATGCAGGGTGAATATAGTTCTCGGACATAGGACCGAATATTATATATTGTGTGATTATTTTTCGAAGTGGGGTAATTTCGGGTGTGGTTATGACTCAGTGTCGAAGGTATATGGCCGCTTTTCGACGTCACACGATATAGGATGCCCAGGTTGTCTTGGTGGTAGACACCCGAAGATGATAGTTATTTAGGGGCGCATCCAGTGGGGAAACTCGAAAGGATGGTCTTAGAATCGTTATATGATGTGATTATAACTATTCTTATTAAAAGTGGAAATCTTTTAGATGGTAAAGTATTTTGTGAGATAAACTGCTTTGTAAATGTTTCCTAAAGAGAAAAAGGGAACTGTGAAATTAAATGGTGTAAAACTGAAATGATGAAGCATTTTGTGAAATAAATTGCTTTAAATATATTTCCTAGAGAGAAAAAGGAGCTGTGCAATTAAGTTGTGTAAAACTGGAATGAACTCTCATTAAGGGAAACTTAGATATTTTCTCATGCGAAAACGAATATAGTTTATTTTTATTGATATTGCGCTAGGTTGTGCTTTTAGACTAAGAGGTGAGAAATCTTATCATTAATTGTGAGAGCAAGTTAAGTTTATGATTGATGATAAAATATTCATAACTGTCATGCATTTTATTCACATGGTGATCATATCATACCGGGCCCTGACCCGTTTATATCTCTTTGTTCTGCTTGAATTCTATAATCGCCCAGGTGCTCCACCGCAAGGACACCCGTATTGACCTCTCCATCACAGTTGTTCAGAAGCTATAACATTTTAAGGATGTTGTAGGATATTCGTTTTAGACGCTTCTATCTTTTGTACTCTAGCTATGATCAGTTTACATATTCGGGCGTGTTGCCCGTGTTTTGTACCTGTTTAATATAATGTGATATTTAATTGTAATACCTGGTGTAACTTTTGTGTTGGTCTATTAATCGATAGCTTATTCGGTTATTACTTTGTTCATTATTGTTATACAATTACTCATTTGTTTTTATATCCACCCTCTTTTCAATTTGGATTGTCTAAATGCTTTTCTTTTAACGTACAAAATTAAATTTGACATCTATTTTCTAAAATATTTGGTGGTTATCTCATATTATTATTTTCACGACAGTGATGCTAAGAATAGACCACCTATGATTCCTAAATTTATTGGAATATCGGGTTGGCCACCTCTTATTTTAATGAGCGGGGTGTCACAGATGGTATCAGTGCATCAGGTTCTAGTGTCCTTAGGAATTTGTGCGGACGTACTACGCTTTCAACGTTGCTTTTGATTTGACATAGAGCCTTAGGATTAGGACTGTTGATTCCTCTTGTGAGATTTCGTTCTTCTGCTATAATGTAAGAAATCAGAAAATCTTTTGCACGTTCGTTTGAGATTCGTAGGTTGAATGATGAAGGGAGACCATGGAAGGTCGTTATGAGGGCACCATGAGACGGGGTTAGTCAGAACTGTAAACTGAAGTCAGGGATAAGGACCGTATTTGAGGTCACTCCCTTCGTGGCATTTTTTCTGTTGCTACAGCGACTACTAAGTACTGTAGCTATAGTTTCCCAAGTACCGCTACGAGTAGAGAGTGGTGCTAAGCTTGGATTTTCCCAGCAAAGTTAATTAGGGAAAAGTATGAAAGGTCCTTAATAAGGGCCACACGTTGAAGTTATGTCATGCGGAGGCAGTGTAACTTCATTCGATGGAAGTGTAAGGCTTAGAAGCTTTAGCCTAGGGCAGGGTATAGAAATACCCAGATGTGAAAAATTGAGGAAATATTTTCACCCGTTAGAGTAATGTCGAAATGGTGGGAACGGTAGTCACCATATTTAGTGGAGCAGGAAGTTTTGTTCGTGGAGGAACCTAGTGGATAGTTTTAATAGCGAGTTCCTCTGAGGTATCAGAAATGAAGAGAATGAAACTTTTCAAGTATTCACATGAGGATCGGTCAGAGGCCAACCGTGAATAAAGAGTTATAGGGTTAAGGAAACCTTGCACCGAAGTAAGGTAGGTACAAGGAAGAAAGAGCCCTTCAGTGAATGATAGGCTCACGAGTAAGTGTTGCTAACACTTATGGAGAAGTTGTGTTCATGAAATCCCATTGGTGGACATCTGCCCGGGGAATTCATTGAAATAAGTCAGTGGAGTCCAGTAGCGTGTTCTCTTTTGTTGAGAAAGTTAAGGGAACTATGTGGGTAGTTGTTAGGGTAGAGGCTATAGATTCTGAGATGTTAAAAACCTTAACGTGGTCAGGGTCGCTAGAGATGGGGAACGATTATGCGTGGAATGTAGAATGCATGCTTTGATTTTGACGGTAGAAGTTAAAGGACAAAATATGGTGCCTAGATGGGTCATTGATTAAAGTAGTTTTTGGTACAAATAGGACAAGAGCACTGTATCTAGGAACTATTGGAGTAGCCAGGATAATTGGTAAGAACGTTGTTGTGAATTCCACCTTGGATGAGGGTGGTGTATTATGTGTGACAAGACAGAGTAGTATTTTATTAACCTTAGATTCGGGTGTGTAATTTAAGATTTGTGGCAGTATCGGTTATATTATAGAGGGTACATCTATATGTTTTCTGCGATAGCGAGGCTTTATTTTCCTTCATTCGCTGAACAAGAGAGTATTGATATTTTAAAGTTATATATGTTCTGTCTTACTCGTTTTGTATGTGTTATACGAGTATAAATATTTTTGATTGGTCAGAGCGATACAAGGCTATCGTATCTGCAGTTCCAGAGTGGAACTAGTTGTTCTATAATATCTCACCTGGATATGGGTTGAGACTTTATAGAGATGGTTTAATATATGTAAGAAATTTTCATTATTTTACATGTTTGATGTTGACGTATCTCCACAACCAACAAGTTAAGTAGTATTGTATCGAAGGGGTTCCTTGTTTGAATTTCACTTGTGAAACACTCCACACATGAACCTTAACGATGTTGGGAGTGGAAAGATGTTACTTTATGTTAGTATGTTGGTTTTGGTGGAATTAGCCGATAGTTATGTGATTGATTAGAGGCTAATAAAAGGTAGATGTGTAGTGAAATAGCACTGGGAATGTTTCTCTCACCGGATATATGTGGGCGAGACAAGAAGAAAGGAGTCGGCTAGAGGCTTATGGCCGGGCCTTAATTTAAAGGCAAATATAAAGGAAATATAGTTTCGGTAGGGGGTTTGTAACACTTATAGAAAGTAGGAGCCCAATTTGTTAGATGTTCCTTTTCGTCGAAGCGTAAGGATAAAGGTATAAGTGTGTTAGTAGGGTTACGAGTTAGGATTTTAGCTGTCTAGATTATGTGCCTTAGGTCGTTACATTTTGATGACTGATGATGCGAGGTAGTAGTGTAACGGGAGGGTTCCTTATTTGGATTTCGCTTTGCAAGACGTCCCACGCATGAAACTAAGCAAATATCGGAGATTGAGAAAGGTTTTGGGCACCAGGGATATAGTTAGTATAGTACTTATTCGACATGTGTAGGAAACACATCGACCCTAGGATTATTAGGAAGTAAGGCCCATGGGACATGTGGCGCTATTTTAGGGAGGTTGTAGGGAGTTAACCACGAGTAGGTTGGTGGGTTAACTTTAAGAAGGATTGGGTCCCCAGGAATAAGGAGTATGGAATCTCGAGTAATTCGGGACACCAGGCCTAAAAGAATATGAGGCCCATCTTTAGAAAGAGCGTTGCATCGATAACCTAGCTTTTGGGGAGTTAAAGGATGAGTTGACTTTTACTCCTACACTCGCGTTGTCGAGATCGATAGTGAATTGTTTGGTCTCAATGGATGCGTCTCTACTAGGATTAGGAGGTGCGTTAATACTGGAGGATGGGGCCATTATTTATGCGTATCACAAGCTTAAGCCCCGTGAGAAGTATTATCCCACGCATGATTTAGAGTTCTCTGTGATAGTGTTCGCCTTAAAGAGATGGAGGCGCTACCTCCTGGATGAGAATTTAGTCTTTTTACGGACTATAAGTCGTAACAGCATTCGTTGGGGTGACAGAGTCGCTGGTTAGTATCTGTAAAGGACTATCAATACGATGCTACTTCTCACCCAGGAAAAGGCAAATATGGAAGCAAATACGTTGAGTAGAAAACCAGTGGGGGAAACTAGCGGAGGCATGTAAAGCCAAGTAGAACGAGCTAACTAGGAGGATGCTATAGCAAGAGCATTTATGTCAGTGTTGACTATTACACCTATTATTGTAATGAGGGTAGTAGAAGCGCGAGGAAGGGGCATTTCTGAGTTTTTCTCCCCAATCCGCCACTTGTCAATTGGTGAATATAGATCACCAACGATCAACGGGATCGTTGTAACCGTTAGAGTAGCGGTGAAGATGGGGAAGGGTATATCCATGGATATTCTCACTGAATTGCCGGCATCGCAATGGTCATGATCCTATTTGGGTATTTGTCGATCATTTGACCAAATCACCCCACTTCCTGCCAATATGAACGAACTATTTACGGCAGGTTATGCCCAACTCTTTATTGTAGAGTTATGAAACTTTACGAGGTTCCTATCAATATAGTGTCGGACCGAGACAAGATTTTCATATCCCATTTCTGATGAAATTTCCAGGAAGTAATGGGAACTAAATAGAAGTTGAGTGTATCTTACCACCCACAAATGGATGAACAAACGGAGAGAGTTAACCAAATGTTGGAAGGCATACAATATAATAATTCGTACCGTTTCACTATAGGTATGGCACCGTAGGTGGCTTTCTGTAACCGGCTGCGTAGTTTGCTTGCTCGTTGGTTAGAAATAGTAGACAGTAAACTTTTTGTACCTGAAATGATCTAAGAATCTTCTAAGAGGTAAGTCAGAAGGGCTATGCCAACGTGAATAGAAATCATGTAGAATTAGAGGTAGGGGATCAAGTTTTAGGGCAAGTATCCCCGATGAAGGGTATAACGTGATTCGGGATCGAAGGAAAACTTACGCCACGTTAGGTAGACTTTTTCCCATTGTTGTAAAGGTAGGCCGATAGTTCATATGAGAAACGACCGGTGGCTACTTTAGATCTCGGAGAGCGTAAATTAAGATCAAAAGTTGTACCCTTAGTCCAAGTCTAGTGGGGGACACCAAAATGCCGAGGAATTTACTTGGGAACGAGAGAATGATATTGGAGAGATGTACTCATAGACTTTTTATGATGAAGGCCTGAATTTTTAGGGCAAAATTCCCTTATAAGGGGGGGGGGGGGGGGAGTATGTAACAAACTGAATTTTTGAGTATTTATATTTATATAAATTTGCCTAGTGGGGTAATTATATTAAATAGTGGAACCAGAGGTGAATATGATCTTAAGTGATTTAAGAGATAATATTTACCAAGTTTTTGCATAATTACTGTTATGTTAATGTAAATAGCATTATATTGTGTTTTATTGCGTCGTGGTGCTTTAAGCGACGGTTATGACTTATATCCCAATTGGAGCATTATTAATAATTTTATATGACGTTGGAACACGAAATATTGTTCGATATTCCGGATACCAATTTAGAGGGTACGGTTAGTCCTGAAATGGGTGAGATAGTCAAAATAAGTGTCATATTGTATTTTTGGGATTCCTGGCACTTTTGACAGTTTATGACTTAATTGTGTAGTTACGAGTCATTTTAATGGTCTGTTAACAATTAAAGATGGAAACAAATGTTAAGTGCACGTTTAAGTCTTCCAAACCCTTTTATTTCTCATTTTTATGTTTCAGACTTAGAGAGAGCTAGAGAGAAGAGAGAGTTTGGGAGAAAATGGGAGAAAATAGAGAATTTGAGATTTAGGGCTTGGAATCATTGCTTCGGGAAGATAATCTGAGACTACAAACTTGAGGCAAGTTTCTTACTTGCAAATGTATGATTTAGTGTGGGTAATTTGTATATATAGTTATGTTTTTTAGATTTAAACCATTTATGGGTTTTGGGGATTTTTGGTATTTAAACCTTTAATCTTGGATTTAAAATTGATTTGAGTTGGAATGAGTAGTTGGTTATTGTGTAGGAATGAATTGGGTAAGTTTTTAGTTGATGATGTTGAGATTGGATGGAAGAATTGGAATTGGGGGAAATTTAGGGTTCATAACCCGTAGCCCCAAATTGGGCATTCTGGTCCAGGAGAATCGATTCGCTAAATGGGAAGGCTATAGGTATGTGTTGACCGAATCGCCCTATCTGAATTGATTCTCTTTCAAGACCGAATCGATTTGACTAGGGCGAATCGATTCAGAATTCTTGCTATTTTAGGACACCTTTCCTAACTTAAATTATAACCCTTTTCTTGTAGGTTTAGGGTTTAAGAACTTTATCTTAGGAAGTAATAAAGTGTACTGTAATCTTATATTAGGCATGTGATCACTCTAGATTATAAAGGGGACACTTGGGATTATCTCGGGGATTATTTAATAGACATTAGAGTAGTCCTTTCTTTAGTAAGCTAGTTTGAGACTAGGGAAAAGTAGGGGTATGTAATCTTGGAATTTAGAGACTTGTTTGAGAGATATTATACTTGGTGGCTCATGGTAACGTTAGTATTTCTTGGAGACTAAATAGGGGGTTCATTTAACAATGATGTTTATAAGAATAACATTAAACGATTATGGCTCCGGATAAAATGTAATGCACATTTTAAAATTGGCACACCTTGCTAATCATAAATGACTTTTTGAAAAAATGTAAAAAGTGAATGTTTTAAATGAGAATAATTTGTAAATGATAATTTGCAAATACACACCTCTCTAAATGCTATCATAGGGGAAGTTACGCGTATGAGGTGAAGTCCCCTGGCTAGTGAATGCAGGGTGAATATAGTCCTTGGCCATAGGACCGGTTATTATATATTGTGTGATTATTTTTCGAAGTGAGGTAATTCCGAGTGTGGTTATGACTCATTGTCGAAGGTATATGGCCGTTTTCCGACGTCACGCGATGTAGGATGCCCAGGTTGTCTTGGTGATAGGCCCCGAAGATGATAGCTATTTGGGGGCGTATCCTGTGGGAAAACCCGGAAGGATGGTCTTAGAATCATTATATGATGTGATTATAACTATTCTTATTAAAAGTGGAAATCTTTTAGATGGCAAAGAATTTTGTGAGATAAATTGTTTTGTAAATGTTTCCTAAAGAGAAAAAGGGAACTGTGAAATTAAATGGTGTAAAATTGAAATGATGAAGCATTTTGTGAAATAAATTGCTTTAAATATATTTCCTAAAGAGAAAAAGGAGTTGTGCAATTAAGTTATGTAAAACTGAAATGAACTCTCATTAAGGGAAACTTAGATATTTTCTCATGCGAAAACGAATATGGTTTATTATTATTGATATTGCGATAGGTTGTGCTTTTAGACTGAGAGGTGAGAAATGCCATCATTAATTGTGAGAGCAAGTTTAGTTTATGATTGATGATAAAATATTCATAAGTGTCATGCATTTTATTCACATGGTGATCATATCAAACCGGGCCCTGACCCATCTATATCTCTTTGTTCTGCTTGAATTCTATAATCGCCCAAGTGTTCCACTGCAAAGACGCCCGTATTGACCTCTCCATCACAGTTGTCCAGGAGCTATAACATTTTGAGGATGTTGTAGGATATTCGTTATAAACACTTCTATCTTTTGTACTCTAGCTATGATCAGTTTACATATTCGAGCGTGTTGCCCATGTTTTGTACCTGTTTAATATAATGTGATATTTAATTATAATACCTGGTGTAACTTTTGTATTGGTCTGTTAACCGACAGCTTATTCGGTTATTAATTTGTGCAATATTGTTATACAATTACTCTTTATTTTTATATCCACCCTCTTTTCAAATTGGATTGTCTTAAATGCTTTTCTTTTAACGTACAAAATTAAATTTGACATCCGTTTTCTAAGATATTTTGTGGTTATCTCATATTATTATTTTCACTATAGTGATGCTGAAAATGGACCATCTATGATTCCTGCATTTATTGGGATATTGGCATGGTCACCTCTTATTTTAATGAGCGGGGTGTCACATGTGGCAACGTCGACAGGAGTCTGGTGTCGACCTAGCCATTAATCTCTTAGAAGAGGCATTTAAATATCCAAGGGATGAACCCTTGGTCGAAGATTATCAAGCGCTCTCTGATGCTACTCGGGCAGCTTGTGATGCCCTTTTAGACGCTAAAAGCAATCGTGGAAGAAAATGAAAGCGCAAGGAGAGCGATGAACAGGTCCCGGAGCGATGAACGAAATGTCGGTTTGAACCTCACAAGCAATGTGTGCCTACAACTACAAGGAAAAGCTCAGGAAAAAGGAGACAACCAAAGAAGAAATATTAATGTTTGTTGTTTGAATATTTTTGTGATTATTTGTTTGGCTGGTTGTATTAAACAATTCTTGGTTTGTTGGGGTTGGTTGTTTGTTGTACTAAACACTTATCATAATTTTGGTTTGTTGGGGTTGGTTGTTTCACTTATAACCATTTCATTCATAATGTTGGTTTGTTGGGGTTGGTTGTTTGTTGTAGTTAAGAATGTTGTTCAACTGTTGTAACTAACAATGTTGGTTATTTATCGTAGTTAAGTATTGGATTTAAATGGCCATAGTAGACCGTGAACTCTCTTAACACGGCTAGACATAACCGTTAACTCTCTTACGACGGCTATAGTTAACCGTGTAATATATTTAAATGGCCATAAGTAACCGTACCAATACCTTAAAAATTATCCAAGTACACTGTCTGATTTTCACAACTACAATTGACCGTGACATGAGTAGGATGTCCATAGTTAATTGTGTATCATCTTTACACGTCCATAAGTAATCGTACCAACGCCTTCAAAATTACTTAAGTACAATGTCTGATTTTCACGACCAGAGTTGACCGTGGCATTAGTATGACGGACATAGTGAACCGTGTAACATCTTTACATGGCCACAAGTAACCGTACTAATACCTTAAAAATTAACCAAGTACACTGTCTGATTTGCACGACTACAGTTGACCGTGACATGAGTAGGACGACCATAGTTAACCGTGTATCATCTTTACACGGCCACAAGTAACCGTACCAATGCCTTTAAAATTACTTAAGTACATTGTCTGATTTTCACAACCAGAGTTGACCATGACATTAGTATGACGGCCATAGTGAACCGTGTAACATCTTTACAAGGCCACAAGTAACCGTATCAATACCTTATAAATTATTCAAGTACATTGTCTGATTTTCACGACTACAGTCGACCGTGACATTAGTATAACGACCATAGTTAACCATGTATCATCTTTACACGGCTATAAGTAACCGTGAAGTGAGTATGACGGCTATAGTTAACCGCGTATCATCTTTACACGGCCATAAGTAACCGTACCAATGCCTTGAAAATTATCCAAGTACTATCTAATATTTAACATGTAAATTTTCAAAGAGACATACCCAACATTCATATCCAATAGTTAACATGTATATAAAAATAGACATTATACAAATACACTAAACATTTCATATCCAACACTATTGTTTGTAATAATCATTCATAAAAAATTACACGTAAAGTATCATTGCTTTACATGTAATTTTACAAAAAATCACAATCCCCCCTGGTCCAATCATGATTTAGTCAAATCAACTTCGTCATCCGATTCAATCAAAATCGGTTCATCCCTTGTCGCTACGTCTTTCGGACACAATCCCTGGAATATATTCAGACGTTGTTTGAATAAATCTTCCTAGTGTAGTGCATCAATCGATGCATTTGACTTCCAATTTGATGCAATGGGGGGTATGGGGGGAAACTGAGCGCACTTCATAGTCACCCAATGACAATTAGATATGTTCAGTAAGTAAACAATCTTATTATCCTCCTGAATGGGTTTTGGACCCTCATCAAATGGCACAAAAGTTAGGCATTGGAGCTTCGATATCAAAACTACCATTACTTTGTACGTATTCGCAGCTAGATAGCCAAAATCTGACATTGTGAACCAATGACTCATCGTGACGGAAGGCTTGAACATGTTCAATCTACTTTCATACTCATCGATGGTATATGATTTCATAATAGATGCATAGAATTCCTTGTTCCGACGCAGCTCAGTTAATATTTAACTAAGTATAGCACGAGAGTGACTAAGAGATTCTCCAATACCCAACCCTCGGGCTGAGGCAGAGAAGCCGCAATTACCATCCGACCTAACTTCATATATGTCATTTATAAAAGATTGGAAGAAGTTAGGTACGTGCTTGATATATAACTTCTTGTAGGTGGACCACAACTCCGTTTTTTTAGCTGTATAAGGTGGCCTCGTATATAACCTCTTGCCACAAAGTTCACTCAAATTTGGAGGATCCTTTTCCCACGCACATGGAATTCTCTTGGTCGGTGTATTTTTCTTCAAGGGCTTGGGTATCCCCTTGGCCTTAACTGAAGTGGGCTCCATCAACGGTGTGTAAGATGGTTGAGCAATCTCCATTAGTTTTTCTTGCATCATTTGTCGCTCGGCATCCCCCGCTTCATTCCACCTCTTCTTTAGCAAAATCATTTCGGGTGTATAATCAAGATCACGATACATTGGGACATCGGGGACTATAGCAAGCTTCTTCAAATGACCGTCTAACGCCCATGTTGGAATGGCGTCACCCGTCTTCTCCCATTTGGCCAATTCACAAGTGCACGGAAGGCCATATATTGTACGAATTTTGTGCCAGCATGTAATATCCGTTATTTGAGTATTACTCGCAAATCCTGCTAACACCGTCCTTATATAATCTATCTCCCCTATAATCAAATCAAGAGCAAGGTGGGAGGCTCGTCCACGTATCTCTCGTAGCAATGGTTCGTTGTGCGTATGCTTTGTTGATTGTAATGACTTTCCGAACTCCAATCTAATTTGAGTCTCTTGAAATTCAAGTAGGGCATCCATCCTTTTCCACACCGTTACAAATAACCCCTTAGAGCTAAGAAAATATTTTTTCAATTGTGCGTGGGTGCCCTCGGCCTTATTTCTGGTGCGATTCCCCCAATGTTGAATCTTATTCATCCATGGATGCGCATATATAAAGCGGTACAACAATCACATATTTTCAAGGTACGCAGTCATACGAGGGAATTGATGCTTCCATATTGAAAGAAAACATAACCATGCTCTATCATATTCGGCATGCGTTTCTAACTCGACCACCCCAATCCATATGGATATAAAGGACTTTTTATCCGGGTCTTTTAATCCAGCTTCAAATAAGTCGCTTCAATATTCTTCTGCACATGGAATAAATATAACATAAGTTTCGCGCTTGAAAAGACTTGTCTCACGGCATCCATGCATGACAATTGTCTATCGGACACTATGACCTCGGGTAATGCTTATGGCTCATACAGAGATCTCAAATGTTTCAACGCCCATTGAAAATTGTCCTCTTTCTCACTCCTCAAGAATGCAAATGCAATACAAAATGATTTCCCTTTAGAGGTCACCCCAATCATCTCGAACAATGGCATGTTGTATCTATTTGTTTTGTAAGTGCAATCAATCACCACAATAGAAGGGAAGCACTTGGCAAGTAACACGGAGGTCGGGTGTGCAAAAAATATGTCTTCTAAGGTGTCATTTTGCTCATGACGCCGATGCCAAAGCATATAATGTTTATCGGAAAGCAAATGCATGAGTTATTGCATTGTGTTCCTCCCCTCATGCTCCTCTATTCTCATCTTGTGTTTTGCGTTGTACACGGTTCTCACCGAGGAGCAATTGTAAGGATTCAATTGTTTCAATGTGTGCAGGACCTCCCTCGGACGAATATTATTAGAAACTAACTCCTTTGTCACATTCCATTCCTCCTAATTCAATCGTCCGACATATGGGTGTCCAACTAACGAATCGGGAACCTCGTAATTATGTAGACCGCACAAAATTTTAACACCCCACTTACCGTCTTCCATCGGGATGCCCTTAAGTCTAAATGGGCAATCACACTTGCAGGTGTCAACATTACGCATTCTCTTCTTTTCTGTTTCCTCCTCCTTTTCCCGTCTGTGCAATGAACTTCTTTCGCATCCAAGAATTAGACGTGGCTTTCTTCCCGATTTCTCCTTCTCGGATATGAATATAATCACTATAGCCTTCATTTTTAAACCAATCATCTGGCACCATTCTATCATTTTACTTCCCCTATGGACTACCTGTGAAGATTGCACATACTTATAATTATCCATTGTGTGTATATTACTAAACACTACAACTTAAAATTGAGTAAAAAAAAAAGCAACCTCTTCGGTAGAAAATTCAGAGGTATGATACTGATAAATGGCACTATGAGAAGATGCCGTATCATTCTAAATTAAATAAAATTGAAGAAAATATTAAAACTAAATAACACATTATGCAATATTCAACTGATATCTTAGGACTTTCGAGGAAAATTACCATGGTTATAGTCAAGTCTGGAAATTCATCCCGTAGGCAATAACCAGTTGTGTTATGCACTTCTACAAAAGATTGTTCAACAGTAGATTGTTCAAGCGTACCACTTGGAACTTCATCCCCACATGGTGTACTCGATGATGATCCGTCATTCTGAGTCGCACTAGCACTTGGTACGGTGAGGTTATCAATCTCCCCCCAATCAATTGAGTTTATTATTGAGTCATCTAGCTACAATTTTAGACAATAATAAATTGAGTTTAATATTATGCCAACCCAAAGGTAAACCGTGAATAAGGTTATCCCGACCACGATTAGCCGTGAAAAGCTTGAATTAATGGTCAAGGTTAACCGTGAAATATCATAATTCACGGTTATGATAAACCGTAAACATTAATACAATGACCAATCATGGTCGTGAATTTTCATCGTCTTCGCTTTACGGGAAACGGTGGAGAGGCAATAACAGCTTTTTTCCAAACTTTTTTTAGTACTTCTTTTCAGAGATTTTTTAGTGTGTACTGATTGAATACAATGTATGAAAGTATTTAGTACCTCAAATGAGTCCAATGTAGGAGTGAAATTTACACTTTGAGCATCTTTTTGTATCTTGGGTTTTTGGGTCATCTGTGGTCATTCTCGTTGGTGTAGACCTGTAAATAATGCAGCAAATAACCACACAAACTGTCCCAATACAATGTAGATGGTAGAAACAAGATTGGATTGAGAACAATAAGGTTGAGTTTTTGAGGGTTTTGGCCGTAATATAGGGTTTCACGATTTAGGTTTGAATTTTTTAAAAGTTGAGTTTTTTAGTGTTTATTATGTTTAAGGTTTTTTTTAGTGTTATTATGTTTAAGGGCATTTTAGACTTTTTAGTAAGATTTTAAGGGTTATATTTGTGGTGTTTGGTAGTAAGAAAAGTAGTTTTTTTTTTTATTTTGTGGTGTTATGGAGATATTTTTGGGGTGGGAATATCACCATCCATTATTTTTTTGTCTCCCACACCACCACCTACTAGTTTTCACCAAATTTAAATCCATTAGAAGAACATATTTGATTTTAAACCCTAAATCTAAATCACATTTGGAAAGAACACATTTGCTTTATAAAAAAACTTAAATGTTGGATTGAAAAATGTTGGTAAGTAAAAAACGATCAAGAAACAAAAAGTGAATGCATGTTTCAACCATTAAAAACCAAGAATGTTTTTTTTTTAAATTGCGTAATTATATATTCAGCATCATAGTGCCAAGAACGAGGACACATTTCAAAGCTATAATGATGATACAATTACTCGTTTTAGGCACTATGATGACGATATGTGGATTTAGCATAAATAACTCATTCGGCATCGTAGTGCCGACAATCCTCCAAACTTCGGCATGAAACAATCGAGTCGGCATTAGGTCACCGAATAAATGATTTTATTTTGGCACTAGGTCATCGAAAAGCATATAATTCTCTCCCTGCTCAAGTATTTTCTTTACTATTACATCAATAACTAAGATAATTTATTATTACATATATCTTGAAAGTTAAACCATGGGTAGGGAGTCAAAAGCACGGAAAAGTGCGCCTACACAAACCAAATCACAAGCTGTGATTAGGAATTTGTTGCCGACTGTAGATCAAAAAATATGGAAAGTAAGAAAACTGCTAATGTTACTAGGAAAATGACAATTGAATAAATTATTATTGGTGCCGAAAAGGATAAACCAGAAATAATTTATGAGGCAAACATGCATAAAAGTGATAGAAGAGTGAAAGCAAGGGTGTCGAAGAGAAGGGTGGAAAAGATAATAGTTTATAAGAGGTTTCTAGTGAGAGTGAGAGTGAAAGTGAGGGTGAGAGTGAAGATGATCAAGTAGAGGAGGCACCCATCATTAACAAGCCAAAATCACAAGCCACTGAAAAGAAGATGGAGGAGGCTAAGGTAAAGGGAAAGCCAATCATTGAAAATAAAGGTGGGTTTAAGGATGGTAGAGTATTGAAGAATTTTATGCATCGTGTTTCTTATGCAATATGGCGAAGAGTTGTTAGTATTTTTATGTTTTGGTGTAATTAATTTTAGTAGTTTTTTCTAATTTAAATAATTAGTTAATTTCCTAGTCAATGTTGAAGGATCATGTTTGTTTGCAACTTCGACATCATTTCACTCAAATGGGGCAGTGGGACTGCATAAAAGAAAATGATGAAGTTAAAAAAAATTATTCAGTGTTACTGATTGGGCCATCTATCAAAAGTAACCCATTGTTTTATCGACTATGTATCCGTAAGCGTGTTTGTAAAAAGACGGCAACTAGAAACAAATAAATTTCATCCACCATTCGGTGATATGAAAAAAACATAAGATGATGTGTATCATATTTTATGGATACCGGTAGTGGCATATTGTGTGTATGGAGATAAAAATGGTGGGTCGATGACAAAGGATGAGGCTTTGCAAATGGTGTTCGATTGTTTGGGAATTAATATTGACAATATATGGAACAAGTCCATGAATAGTTTGGTTGTACGTTTGGATTGGGTCAAAACAAACTGTAAGGTAATGCCATTAAAGGTTAACCCCATTAAAGTAAAGATTGAGCAAAATAGGAGGGCATATCTTTAATTTCTAATAGGTTGTACCAATTTACCTGATAAGATAGGACATATGATATCAGTTCAATATCTCATAGTTTAAGAGGCTTGTCTAGGATGAGTGAAACTTCTTGGGGTATTGGCGTTTTAGTTCACATATATCGATAATTGGGCAAGGCGTACAGGGTGGTTGTAGAGCAAGTTAGAGGTTTCTTATTGCTACTGTAGAGTTGGATATAGGACCACTTCCACACTATATGTGGTGTTTTGAATATTGAAAACAATGAGACCAAAGCTAGTTTATGTCGGTGGCAATCTTGTATGGTCGGTAAGCACCCCAATCATCAACTAATTCAATTCCCAAAAAAACTTGATGATCTTACTCCTCTTGATGTGAGTATTTGTTATAATTGTATTATTTTAAGTGTTTGATTATTTTTCCAATTACCATTCTAACATTATATCAATGCATATAGGGACATGGGATCCATACAAAAACAACAGGGATGTTTACCCAATTCGAGAGGTTGCATAGTATACGAGCCTTTTAATATGTTATGACGTGGCCGAGCCATATTACCCTGAGTGGATCTACGATAATTTTTTCATGTCCAAACTGTCCCACGGGCACAGATGGAACTGATAATAAAAAATGAGGGAGTACCCATGCTTGATACAAGATGAAATACGACAATCTAGGGAAATGGTGCCAGGATAATTGGATGGACCAGCACCTAGACAAGAGGAATATGGGAGTGCACGTCGGGCTACAGGGAATGGTTATTGTCTATTTCTCACTCAATTGTACAATATCCCCAATGCCATCTTGGAATGAAGAAGAAAGCCCAAAATAGGATAAACTTGTATGAAAAGTAAATCAACTTCATTGACTTAATTACTTAAGTGCCCAAAAATATTATTGTAAATATAATTAGTAAATGTTTTTTAATATAGATGACAACTAACATGAGTCGTTGGTTATACGTGATTATTCAATTGGCCGAGGGGATCATTAAATTTGGAACAAGAAGTCTATCAAATCCTACATGCCGCACTTGGTGCTGTGAATGGAAAAGGAAATAAAAGGTTGCATATTGCCTCGTAAAACGCGAGACAAGGTCCCAGTGGGAACATAACAGTCAAACAGTAGAAGAGAAGCCGGAGATATCGAGTAGCAGTGTCGCGCCCCTACTTAATTAACTTAAAATCATCATTTTATTTATAGATAAATTCCCTTAAACAATACTTTACTTAATTCCCTTTTAAAATAACACCATATTATTTTCTTTCTTTTTACTTAAACATGTTTGGATGAAAACATAACTACCTTAACATGTAATTTACAAGTACTAAACAACTGTAGAGACAAAAGTTCTTTAGTTTAACATTTACCCCAAAAGCTTGTTGATATTCAACCCATATTAGATATCTGTCACTCCCCCGTTTTATGGTCCTAACTTGGCAGTGGACTCTAAAACAATAGGCATACCTGAAACATGACATTATAAGATTTTAAGCAATACAAGCTTAGTGAATGACCATATACCACACATACACCACACATATAACCAATTTAAATAACCATTTTTATTTTCTAATGTTATAACCCAACAGGAATTGTGTAACTCTCGCAAGCCTAGACCCGCCAGTCCAACTAACTCTCAGTTAATAGGGAACACAAAATTTCATAATTAGGCTCGAGTACAACAAACCTTTAAGTTGGATTAACAGAGCCGCTGTATCCAGTAGGACCCACCGCAATCCTTAATATTAGATAGAGGTCCCACCTCAGTCCATAACATTAGATAACATCATTTAACATTTTAATCCATAGTTCTTAACATTAGATAGAGGTCCCACCTCAATCCATAATATTAAATAACATCATTTAACATTTTTAATCATACGCATATGTTTCCTAACACCACATCACTCCATAAGCATCACCAAACATGTGTTTAACTACACAATTCCATATGAAAATACAAGCATCTATATTTCATAAGACATGTCACTCACCTTGAATTTGTTACTAAGATTAATACAAAAACTATTTTCTTGGTATGGTAGTGTTAGCTGCTTCCCCGCCTAACAATTCAACATCATTAGTATTTGAATACACCAAATCATATTAAACTTAGTAACACATCACATCAGTTGGACATAATCAACTTACGAATTCTCTAGATAAAGTTATGCCTGTTTTATTACAACCTTTTCCAAATCATTTCTGGAGAAAAACAACCACAAAACTTCAACTTCAACTTCAACACAACCCCCAAGCCAAACCAGAAGGTATTTTATTATCCCATTCAGTTACATCATACTCATATATGTTCTCTAACATTTTCAATTGGAATTTCTTGATTTCAACAAGTATTCAATGACTTATGCCACTTTTAACACATTTAGGTCGGAATAGACCATCAAAGCATAACTTAATATTTTTCAAGCATATATAACCTCCACCTCGGTTATAAATCATGGAAATATATATTAAACATATTGAATAATATAAATTTAAAGTTGCATAATTTTTAGATTTCATTTGCTAAGTCAAGCAAAACGTCGAACATCTAGTGTGCGCACTTACACTTTTGGGGCATATTTTATACATGAACTTCAAACTATCACCCACGATTCATTTTCTGGTATGTCAATATAATTTTCGGATATGATATACACATATGAGTCTATTTTAATCTCAAATTGTAATTTATCAATTACAGTAAGTACACAAAAAGATATAGAAGTTTGAATACATAAGGGCCTGTTTGGTTTGCAACTATAATTCTGTTTTCTGTGTTTAAATACAATTCTGATAAAAATCTTCGTTTGGCAACCTGTTTTTAAACACAGAATTATAATATTCCTGTGTTATAATCAAGTTTTTCAGAAAATAGATTTTGGGTGTTTTATAACATCTGTTTTTTTTATTTTTCAACTCAGAATTATTCATTCTTAATATTTTAAAGCAATTATACCTTAATATATAATATACATACATAATACATTAATGTGTGTAATTCTTATAAATAAAATATATATATGTACATATACACAAAATTACGTATGGAATAATATAAAGTTAAATAATATTATCAATAGATACATGATACGTATATATAGTTTTATACATATATTATTAATGTATGGAATAATATAAAATATACATATAGTACATATGTATTAAAAAATATTATCAATTCATGTATGTATATAATTTTATAGTGAATTATATATGCGACATCATTATAAATATATATATATATATATATATATATATATATATATATATATATATATATATATAGAGAGAGAGAGAGAGAGAGAGTTAAACTCCCTAACATACCTCATTAAATATACCTAAAAATACATGATATTAAATGTACGTGTATATAATTTATGACGTATGTATGTATGTATATGTATACATTCATGTATCATGTATGTATGAAAGTTATATATATATATATATATATATATATATATATATATATATATAAACTCCACAACATACCTCATTAAATATACCTAAAAATACATGTTATTAAATGTACATGTATATAATTTATGATGTATGTATGTATGTATGCATTCATGTATCATGTATGTATGAAAGTTTTATGTATGTTTATATGTACACACACACACACACACACACACACACACACACACACACACACACACACACACGCGCGCATATGTATGATATAAATATACATATTTGTCAATTTTGTCAAATTTTTAAAAAACTGTATTTAAAAACAACTTTACCAAAAGAACACCAATAATTATAAACACAAAAAACTGAATTTTAAAACTGTATTTAAAAACAGTGTTTAAATCGAATTTTCTGAATAGAGAACCAAACAGGCCCTAAGGTTTTTAAACAAAGCGATTTGGAGGGTTTACACGTTTAACTTTGCTTGAACCTGCATCTCTCCGTACATAACCACCAAGGCTTGAAAGTTCAATGACCAATTGATGATTTATACCCTTTTAATCAGTAATACCAAAAAATATAACAAGATTTAGGGATAGAATTACCTTCGGGACTTTTTTCATAATTTCCTACGGATTTTTCTCCAACTTCTCCTCGCTTTTCCCTTCCTAAGCTCCCTGGCTCTCTCTCCTCAGGCCAAGCTTTCTCATGGATGATTTTGGCTGAAGGAGCAGGTCATATTAAAGGTTTAAAGTCGGCATAAGGTCACCCCCCTTGATCCAATCAAAATATAATATGTGGCGCCATATAAGACAAAATATCATTTAAAGCTAAATGACCACTTTACCCCCTGTTCTTAAAAGGACAATATCTTCTCACTTGAATGTCCGTTCGATGCACTATTTGTTGTGTTATAAACTTAACTCGTATATCTACAACTTCCATATTTTGTGTTTTCCCCAAATCATAAAACTAGTATGCCTAATTTGGGCCCGAATAGAAGAGTAGCAATTTACCGAAAATCTCAAAACTTTCACATTTGGCAACCTAACATCGCCAATTTCGGACCAACACCTTGTTTTAATTTTATAATCATAATGATGTATGAAAAAGATATTTTCATGATGCATTTAACCACATAACTAATCATATGATCTAAACAAGTTATCCTCGATCATAAGCTCGATTAACATCTAATACAACCAACACATATATCACATGAGTATGCATCCCCCAAATATGATAATTAACATGTTTAACACCCCTCACAAACTTATAACTTATAACTTATACTTAATTGTATACTTAACATTCATAATCACGTTTTAGGGACTTACAATTCTACCCCTCTTATAAAAATTTTGTCCTCGAAATTTAACGCATAAGAATTTTTCAAACAGATGAGGATATTCTTCATGTTATTCTTTCTTTCCCAGGTGGCATACTCCACATTTTGACTTTTCCACATTACCTTAACTAACGGAATTGTTTTTATTACATAACACCTACTTTTTTTTATTTAAACTTAGCAATTGGTTCCTTTACATAGGTCAAGTCATCTTTAAGCTCTATCGGTTGTGAAATAAACATGGATGAAGGATCGGGAACATACTTACGTTACATTGATACATGAAAAACATCGTGTATCCGAAACAATTTTTGTAGCAAAGCCAATTTGTAAGCTACGATTCCAACTCATTTCACTATTTCATAAGGGCCAACATACCGAGGACTTAATTTGTCCTTGTTATCAAATCTCATAACCCTTCTCCAAGGATAAACACGTAGGAATACTTGATCACCTTCCTCAATTTTCAATTTCTTTCTTCTGTTATCTACATAACCTTTTTGTCTACTTTGCACCGCCTTCAAGTGATTATGAATAAGATTTATCTTCTCACTAGTCAGTTACACAATTTCTGGCCCAAGTAGTTTTTCGTTCTCCTACTTTGGTCCAAAACACTGGTTCCTGCACTTCCTCCCATACAACGCTTCAT
Organism: Sambucus nigra; assembly: GCA_949130495.1. Classification (NCBI taxonomy): domain Eukaryota; kingdom Viridiplantae; phylum Streptophyta; class Magnoliopsida; order Dipsacales; family Adoxaceae; genus Sambucus; species Sambucus nigra. The sequence goes on along the minus strand of OX422208.1, from coordinate 790,335,517 downwards.
AATGATCCATTTCAATACTCAAATGATAACTATTATTATAAGCAACTCTATTATTGACAAGTGTTCATCCCAACTTCCCTTGAACTCTAATATATAAATTCGTAACATGTCTTCGAGTGTCTGGATCATTCTCTCTGACTTCCCATCAGTCTGTGGATGAAAAGCTATACTAAATTTCAATTTAGTCCTCAAAACTTGTTGTAAACTAGGCTAAAAATGTGAAGTAAATTTAGGATTTCTATCAGAGATAATAGAAACAGGTGCACCATGCACTCTAATCATCTCATCTACATATATTTTGGTATATCTATCCATGGAATAAGTAGCTTTAATAGGAAGAAAATGTGTCGGCTTAATCAATCTATTAACAACAACCCAAATAGAATCAAACCCGCATGATAATTTTGGTAAACCTATAACAAAATCGGTAGTAACATGCTTCTATTTCCGCTCAGAAATAGGTAAGGACTATAGTAAACTACTAGGCTTTTAATGCTCCGCCTTCACTTGTTGGCAACTAGACATATGGCAACAAAGTCTGCAATATCGTTTTTTATTCCCGGCCACCAATAACATTGTTTTAAATTTCTATAAAGTTTTGTGCTTCCTAGATGCATAGCATATAAAGAACAACGGGCCTCCTTTAAAACCGGTCTCCTTAAATTAGGCACATTAGGTACACATAAACGGTATCATACATAACAATGTCATTATTACGAATAGAAAATTCATTTGCTTTCCCCTTTTTCATATTGTCTTTAATTTTCTCCAATTCTATATGTCCTGCTTGTGGTGGTCGTATCCAGTCTATCAGCATAGGTCTACATTTAAATGCGCCAGTATTCCATAAGACTCATTCAAAGTTAATTCCACCTCCATTAAATCTAACTCTCTCAGGAGGTCAACTTGAACACAATAAATATAAGATACACTGCTTATAGATTCTCTACTCAAAGCATCAGCAACAACATTAGCCTCACCTGGATTATGAGGTATTGTGCAGTCGTAATCCTTTATAGTTCCATTCACCTTTTTGAGATCAATACAAATGCCATCAGAAGAAATAATATGCCCTAAAAATACTACTTTGGTCTAGCCAAAATTCACATTTAGAAAATTTATCATATAATTGCTTCTCTCGCAAGGTCTGTAAAATAATTATGCAGGTAACATTCCATTCCCCAATAAATTTAAATTCGGGTTCACCCGATAACCGAAACACTACCTCCCTTTTAAAGCAATCTAAACATACATGATATGAGGATAACCAATCCATACCCAATATCACACCAAAGTCATGCATACTGAAAGGTAGTAAGTCAACCAAAAACTCATTTTCACTTATTCACACCATACACTCCCTACACACCCTATCAATAAAAATAATTCTCCCACACTGGAGTAATAATAGCTAAACCAGAATCTAATGATGACAGTGGTTTATTAAGATGCAATAGATAAAGCAAGACACAAAGAATGTGTAGAACTAGGATCTATCAGCACATAAGCGTCTTTGTCATTCACACGTAAGGATAATCGTCAAGAAATTTCTCATCAATGAAAGTTAATTCTCAACTCATATATTATTCCATACCTTTATATACGTATGTCAAAAATTCACACATAATAGATTATTGGTCGTATCCTCTTATATTAACAATGAGTGAACATTCTTAATAAACCAAACATCATTCTTTACATTTCTCACTCCATTCCCATAGTCCATCCTTATCATCGTGTAACATTTCAAATAATAACTATTCTATTACAAGACTAACTTTTTATAGTTCATCTCTCCAACTTCCATTTAATACTAAATTCATGTGTTCGACTTCGACTACTATCCGTATCATCTCTGAAGTTTTAAAATATGTTAAATGTCATTCTTACGATCCTTAATCTACACATAGCCTCACTACTTTCCATATATCGATAATGAACAATCATTCACTAAAAGTTTTCTTTTAACCAATATCCCATATTCACTTTCATGTATATTGTGCAGTTATGCACTATGACTCAATATAACTCCTCACTATATTCCTATTTTCATTATCATTTGATTGTTCTTTAACTAAACATACAATGACTTTAACAAGTCATTTATCCAACACAATAGCATTACAATCATAATCTTACCCCAATCCTTTTAACATTGTAGTCTTACGCAACATCATTAATACACTCATCTTACCCGTTTGGTAAGATGGATGTTAAACGTAACATCACCACTTAAAAATTTAACCATACTTATACCTTAATCCTTACTCGTCATTAGTTAAGGTTTTGATCTCATTTATCCCCGATTATATTTTATAAAAAATTCATCACACCCGATCATACTACATTTATATTTCACCATGGACACATCCCATTAGGTTTTGCTGAAATTGTGTATAAACATACACTCGCTCCCTTTTTTCTCATTTAATAACTCCTACTCAGTTATCATATACACTAGATATCAATAATTCTCCACCCTTTATTCCCAACTACATCTTCAATTCTCATAAATGATTCTTACCTTTCAACCGATAAGAAATTCCTTGCCATAATACACAACACATACTCCTAAAAGGATTCCTTAATATTTTTAAACTTCTAACTCTTTAACACCTTATCTCAACTTTACTATTCATATAAGCTTTTCAAAACATCACAAGAGTAATATCCACTACATGTACTCATACTATTAAAGACGTACATCTTAACTCTCATTACTCTTTTATTCTACTTATCATAATTCACTATGAATTCATATTCTGATCATTTGTGATATATCGACTAGTTATTGAATTTCATACCTTTTTCACATGTTAAATATAAACGTATACAACTACGAACCTTCTCATTTAACCTCTACTATGTGAATCTTCATTTTTATTCACACTCCAACAATTTAAGTCTCATTATAATCATGTAACAATAATTCTTCTCACTTCTCATCCTTTAATGGAATATGTGTTCCCTTACATCACTCTCCCATACAGATGAGGAGCGCACCCATTCATAATGATGTATGTAACACGACTTAAGTCCATATATACCAGCATAGGAATAGATCACCTCCAATACTTCATAATTTGTATACCACATTGTGTCTTTAAAAAATTTCCTTTGACAACACATTTGTCCATACAACATATAAAATAATGTAATGCTTCATATTAAAATACATGTATCCGTTGTCCTCCCCGAATAAACCTTAACATCGTATTTCCTTTCCTGCAAGATCCTTGCATTTCATATTACGTACAGCAATATATGTGTATAACTCACAGATGTTAGTCAACAAAGCCAATTTAAAACTTAATAAATAACCCTTCATGTCCACACCTCAGGAATCCGACATACTTAAATGTAACCCTTGAAATTGAATACTTATGACTCAAAACAGTTACTACGTCCACTGCCAATCTAGATCCTCACACCCTATCCAGAAACTAATAGCTATGCTCTGATACCAAGTTGTTGCGCCCCGACTTAATTAACTTGAAATCATCATTTTATTTAGAGATAAATTCCCTTAAACAATACTTTACTTAATTCCCTCTGAAAATAGCACCATATTATTTTCTTTCTTTTTACTTAAGCATGTTTGGATGAAAACATAACTACCTTAACATGTAATTTACAAGTACTAAACAACTGTACACACAAAAGTTCTTTAGTTTAACATTTATCCCAAAAGCTTATTGATATTCGACCCATATTAGATATCCATCACTCCCCCGTTTTATGGTCCTAACTTGGCAGTGAACTCCAAAACAATAGGCATACCCGAAACATGACATTATAGGAGTGTAAGACATACAAGCTTAGTGAATGACAATATACCACACATACACCACACATATAACCAATTTAAATAACCATTTTTATTTTCTAATATTATAACCCAACAGGAATTGTGTAACTCTCGCAAGCCTGGACCAGCCAGTTCAATTAACTCTCAGTTAATGGGGAACACCAAATCCCATAATTAGGCCCGAGTACAACAAACATTTAAGTTGGATTAACGGAGCCGCTGCATCCCGTAGGACCCACCACAGTCCTCAACATTAGATAGAGGTCCTACCTCAGTCCATAACATTAAATAAAATCATTTAACATTTTAATCCATAGTTCTTAATATTAGATAGAGGTCCCACCTCAATCCATAATATTAAATAACATCATTTAACATTTTTAATCATACACATATATTTCATAACACCACATCACTCCATAAGCATCACCACATATGTGTTTAACTACACAATTTCATATGAAAATATAAGCATTTATATTTCATAGGACAGGTCACTCACTTTGAATTTGGAACTAATATTAATACCAAAACTATTTCCTTTGTATGGTAGTGTTAGACGCTTCCCCACCTAACAATTCAACATCATTAGTATTTGAATACACCAAATCACATTAAACTCAGTAACACATCACATCAGTTGGCCAATATGACATCACTGAAAAGTAATTAAATACGATACTTCACATTTTTATAACACCATATTCATCAGAGTTCTAACACAATTTACAGAATCAACTTACGAATTCTCTAGACAAAGTTATGTCCATTTTATTACAACCTTTTCCAAATCATTTGTGCAGAAAAATAACAACAAAACTTCAACTTCAACACAACCCCCCGAGCCAAACCAGAAGGTATTTTATTATCCCCTTCAATTATATCATACTCATATATGTTCTCTAACATTTCCAATTGGAATTTCTTGATTTTAACAAGTATTCAATGATTTATGCCACTTTTAACACATCTAGGTCGAAATAGACCATCAGAGCATAACTAAACATTTTTCAAGAATATATAACCTCCACCTCGGTTATAAATCATGGAAACATATATTAAACATATAGAATAATATAAATTTAAAGTTGCACAATTTTTAGAGTTCATTTGCTAAGTCAAGCAAAACGTCGAACACCTGGTGTGCGCACTTACACTTTTGGGGCAGATTTTATACTTGAACTTCAAACTATTACTTACGATTCATTTTCTGGTATTTTAGCATAATTTTCGGATATGATATACACATATGAGTCTATTTTAATCTCCAATTGTAATTTCTCAATTCCAGTAAGTACACAAAAAGATATAGAAGTTTGAATACGCAAGGTTTCTAAACAGAGCGATTTTGAGGGTTTACACATTTAACTTTGCTTGAACTTGCATCTATTCATACATAACCACCAAGGCTTGAAAGTTCAACGACCAATTGATGATTTATACCCTTTTAATCAGTAATACCAATAAAATGTAACAATATTTAGGGATATAATTACCTTAAGGACTTTTTCGTAATTTCCTACGGATTTTTCTCCAACTTCTCCTCGCTTTTCCCTTCCTAAGGTCCCCGATTTTCTCTCCTCAGGCCAAAATTTCTCATGGATGATTTTGGCTGAACGAGGAGGTAATCTTAAAGGTTTAAAGTCGGCATAAGGTGACCCCCTTGATCCAATCAAAATATGGCATGTGGCGCCATATAAGACAAAATATCATTTAAAGTTAAATAACCATTTTACCCCTTGTTCTTAAAAAGACAATATCTTCTCACTCGAATGTCCGTTTGATGCACCGTTTATTGTTTTACAAACTTAACTCATATATATATAACTTCCTTTATGTGTTTTCCCCTAATCATAAAACTAGTATGCCTAATTTGGGCTCGAACGGAAGAATAGCAATTTATCGAAAATCTTAAAACTTTCGCATTTGGCGACCCAACATCTCTAATTTTGGACCAACACCTTCGTTTAATTTTATAATCATAATGATGTATGGAAAAATATATTTTCATGATGCATTTAACCACATAACTAATCATATGATCTAAACAAGTTATCCTCGATCATAAGCTCGATTAACATCTAATGCAACCAACACATATATCACATGAGTATGCATCCCCCAAATATGATAATTAACTTGTTTAACACCCCTCACCAACTTATAACTTATACTTAATCATATGTTTAACATTCCTAATCACGTTTTAGGGACTTACAAGCAGAAGGAAGCGAAGGAAGACATGACTTCGTGGAATCTTTTATTATTTGTTTTTTAAAGTTTGTAACTTAGGATATTTTATGGTTATTCGTGTTTGTTTAATCATGAAATTTTGATGATATATTATGTTGTTGTGGTGGAAAGTTTTGTTTTAAGTATGAAAGTTTGAATGAGACTTGTTTAAGCATGAAAATTTAATGATATATCACATTGTTTGTGGTGGAAAGTTTTTATTAAATTATGAGACTTGTTTAATCATGAAATTATGAAATTTTCTTCCATGTTAATGTAAATTATTTTGATAGTTTGATAATGTTAATTCACTAAAAAATGTTGGAAACACGTTGTATGGCATAAAAATACTAATATTATAATGATTTTTTAGTTTATTGATGTCGTGTCGGTAATAGACCACTGAGTGAACATGTAAGAAAACCAATGGCATCTTAACCCCAAGTCAATAATAGACCACCGAGGAATGAAGGGTATGTCGGTCGTTTATCATCAACTCGACATACTAATGCTGAAAGATTGTCAAGCAAACTTTATATTTGACACCTTGGTACCAAATGAAACTACTCAGCGGTTAAGTGCCGAAATTGGCCAGCTTTCTCCGTGGTTTGGTACCATCTATAGTTTTTCTGACATCTTAGTGTCTAGTTTGTTGGATTATTTCATGTGGTGCATGTGGAAACATATTACATTGGTGGTGGTGGTGGTGGTGGCGGGGAGTATTTCAGGATTACAATACCATAAGTGTTATTTATTTGCGATGATTTAATGTCATAACTACTGGATTTTAACATTCTAATCATTTCAACATTCAACATTTTAACACTTTACCCCTAAAAATATTAAGCATTTTTTGTTCAATTACATATGTTAAAGGATTTGTAATTGGATTTAACTGTTTCAACAGTCAACGTTCAACATTTAAAATTAACATAAATGTTAGATCCCATATATAAAATTTCCTTTGATATGTCCATTTTCTTTACATATGTACCCCTTTCCATTTTTAAAACTCAACAATACAAGTTAAGACCCAAAAAATAAAATCCCAAAAATATCAGCAACTTGTAATAATAAGTACACATGTAACAAAAAAGATCAATCTAACATCTTCTAATCTACAATGATCGGAATATCCACTGTATCAACATCAACTGGACACATCAAGTTCTATTATTTAATTTGGTTATTTAAAAGTAGCTTCCACACGTGAGCTTGTGGCTTATGATGTTCATTCCATATACATGCTATTAATGGGATTCGACAATATATCTTAAGCTTCACATGCACATAGTGCACGCTAGCCACATTTAGCATGGCTATGGTGTTAACTGGGTCTTGAGGTAGAGGGTTGCAAAAAGGGACAAATATGAGGTGAAATTATTTTGACAATGAAATGATGACACAATTGTACGCTTGTGAAGATAATTACGCCATCTCAAAACTTGAAACCAACCTTCCTTATTGCACAATGATTTGTCACAATTCAAGTACCCTAAAATCTTAGAATATGTCTCAATGCCTCCCCAAAACACATTAGACCGAAACTTTTCATTGGTAGTTAGTTATTGTATAAGATCTATACGGAAGTATTTCTAGTAATCAATAGTTGTACCATTCCAACCAACTCCAATAGTTATAACCCTATAGCTAATTTCATCAACCCTAGTATCCATCATATCCACAATATACGAAGGGAAAAATAAATACATGTATTGTAAGTTGTATTTGACGTCATATGCCACATTTGTTTTCTTTTTCTTTGAAGGGGATGTAACCTCCACAACCAAGTCATTGAGTGACTTGTGTGTTTCCCAAGCATGTGGATCATGCTTTCTTAACATAACGTGTTTTTCTCCTTTTGCATAATTTTTTTAACATGACCTCCCCTTAGGCATAACCATCTTTAGATCCAACAATGAGCTACCAACGGGATTTTAAGACCAACCATATTAAAATGAAAAACCCTTATTTTGTCCTTAGTCGACTTTGACCATTGTTTTCTAAAACCAATCAACTCTGTCTCATAATCAACCTCGATATATTTCGGCAAATTTGGAATAATATTTAGTTTTTGCTAATGTTCATCCACTACACCAAGAGGGGTCGGAACTTATCCCTTGTGTATCGTAAAATTCCATCTCATGAGCACATGTTATCCCCAAAACCGAATGCAAAACATTTGCATATTCGTGATCATATACTCCTACAAAATCGATTAGATCAATATCCCTCACTAGTAGGTCAAGTGAATAATGAAAAGCATACCCCCGCAAATGCTTAAACTGAGGAAGGTTGTGCTTATGCCAAGTGCGACTGTTCGATCTCTCAAAATCCACCTCTATCTCTATGACTTGGGAAATCAAAAGAACATGCATTTCGTTCCACAATTCTACAAAGGTGAGGTTTGATTACCCAAGTAACTTTTTCAAATGAGCATGTGCACCCTCATCCCTATTCATCGTACTATCACCATGGTGCTTAATCTTGTTTGTCCATAGTAGTGCTAGCTCCTCACGTACTAGCAACCATGTCTTCTCAATGTATTCAACCACTTGAGGAAATGTCATATAGTTCAATTTAAATCAGGACCATACATATATAAATTAAATGGGGGCATCTTATTTTACTACAAATAACCATTCTTGTATGAGGCATTTCTAATCATTGTTCGACGTACCAAACCTTTTACAATTCATTTCCACATTTTTATTGATGTGGAATAGGCAAAGCATAGTGTGAAGTCAGGGGAATACACTACGTATAGAGTTTATGAATGATTATTGTTGAGCGATAATCATCACTATAGGCAAATTCGAAGGATCATAAATCATCCCCAAGTATGTTAATGCCCAAGCAAAAGGATCTTCCTTCTTTAACGACAAGAAAGCAAAGACAATGCAGAATGTCCAGCTAGTTAATGTAACACCAACCATCTCAAATAATGGCATGATAAAGCTGTTGGTTTTGTATGTGCACTCCATCAACACAAGGGTAAAAAAATATTTGACAGGAAAACGGAAGTTGGGTGCACAAAGAACACATCCTCCAACTCATCTGTATGTTTATCATTATTTATCCAATAAACATAATGTTTCTCTAATGTGAGTAGTTATTGCCCCCGCCCCTAGCCCTCCAATCTCTATAATTTAACTTGCCTTTTGCATTATGTATGGTGTGCATAATGTTTACATCATATTATCACTGTACAATGAGGTTTTGTCATATGGAATTACAAATCGGTAATCATAGCCGAGATGCATTGCTAGTTTAATGCAAATAGCAACCCAAATGTTTGACCCTTGTCACAGCGTTGGACTTGGATTTAAACACTAAAGTAATGGTTTGAATGGGTGTTAGTGCATCTAGGCGGGAAGATATAATTGAGTAACCACACAGTAATTACAAGGCCATTGCATGGTAAAGAACTTTATAAATAACTAAAGGACGAAGGGAAAGAGGATTCCCTCAATAAAAATAGATATAAAAAATAATCTACATTCACACGTTTTACCTCTTCTTCCTTTTATTTCCTTTTATTCGAAGTAGTTTGTAAGGTAGATTTACTCCAATTTTCCTTTACATTTTATGACAAATTTATTTGCCTTTACATTTAAATTGTTTTTACTTTCATTAGTGTAATGTTGTTTTACATTCCCTAGTATAGTTGTTTCTTATATTGTGAAGAATACATTATTTTGCATGAATTATTCCTAAGTCTATACCTTGTTAGGCCCTATCTTAAATAATGAGCTTTTAGATTCGTTTTCATAAAATAAAATAAAAATGCAAGTTTGAATAAAATTCGAGTTAAAAATACAACTTTAGTAACCCGTAGAGGTAAAATCATAATTTTTCAAACTTTATGGGCCTAGAAATAATTTTTAAATGTTTATCTATGGAAAATAAAGTTCTCTCTGAAATTTGGTTGAATTCCGAATCAAAACGAGCAATTTATGAATTTCGGGTGCTAAAAGGCAAAGAGGGGTAATTCTGTAATTTTCTAAATATTTATGATCCTAAATTTGAATTAATTATTTTTAGTTTGCATTTTTACACGTACCTTGGGAATTTGCACAACAAAAGGAGTTGATATGCAAAAATTATCAGGATACGTCGCGACACGACACGACACGATTGACACAGTTGTACTAAATATTTTTTATAAAATCACTCGAGTATCCGTTGAGGGTGTGACATAGCTTTTCGAAAAGGTCTTGACAAGACTCAATACTTTGAAGTTCGAACGAAAATGAGATTTTGAAGTTTTGAAGTCAAAAATGCGATTAAAGTTGGTGTTGTGAATAGTGCCAAAATTGGGGATAATTATTTTTTTTAAAATGACTTCTGAATTATCTTCAACTCTTCCCAAGGCTCGATGAGATAATTATCAGCTCAAATACAACCAATCAAAGAGAGTTTCACTCCAACTCAAACACCTCATTCCAAAGTATATAAATAAGACACTTGAGCTCATAATTTCATATGTAATTTTGGGGAGTAATTTTTGAGAGATTGTATTCAATTTGAGGACGAAGTTTGTATCATTTTTTCAGAGGATTGAATATTATTGTGAGAGAACTTATTGTAAGTTTGGTTTATTAATGAAAATCTCTACTCATTCTTGTAATTTCTCTTTCATTATGGTAGATTGGTTCTTATATTAGGATTAGGGTAAAGTTTATCATAGTTAGCTAAAATTGTCACATTAATTTGATTCTTGTTTTTTCCTTACTTGTTTTAATTGTTATCAAAGATTCGGTATTCACTTTAAAACGACACGAGAGTGTGTTTTAAAGCCTTAAAAATTATTTTGTCAATCAAGTTTTGAAATTTAAAAATAGTATTTTTTTATGGATTATGCTTGCACTTTGATTGTTTTGATAGTCCATGCTTAAATACATTTGCGAGTTTTAAAATTTGTATTTTTTAAGGGAATAGGAATTTTAGTTGTCTATTAGAGACGTTAAAAATATTTCGAACATAAACGTCTTATTTTCCGAATTAAACGCGATGAGAGTCGGTTTAACTTTGAGCTACAAGATCGAGAATGACGAGTTTAAATTAGTACATGATATTAGTTGAATGTCATAAATGTATCCAACGTTCTAGTTTTCACATTCACTTAATTATATCTTTCGTAGACGCACTTTTTAATTGTGTTAGCTTAGTTTATTATAACATATCTTCTCTACATCAATTTTGTCTAGTTAGACAGTCACAATTATTTTGAACGAAAAAATTGACAAATCTCTGTGTGTTCGACCCACACTTACACTCATTATTCTATAATAGCCCGTGCACTTGCGGCATTTTATAAATTGACAACAAGTTTTTGGCATCGTTGCCGGAGATTTGTTCAATTTTTTTTAAAGTAGGTTGTGATTTTCGAACTAGATTCTTTTTAACTTTTCGCATGTTTTTGTTAGTAAAAAAAATCATTAAAAAATAAATTCAAAAATTCAAAAAAATATTTTTTTTCAGTAGTAATTTCCAGAAAAAAATAGAAAAAAAAATTGTTTCACAAGTGTGCTTTGTAATTTTTTTTTGTGCGCGTCAAATACACTTTACACTTGGTGTGTCATTACTTTTATTACTTTTTTTATTTTTATTTTTTTGGTGTGTCGCAATCTACACTTGGTATAATTTTTTTGTGTTATTTTTCAGTAGCTCATTAAAAAAAATACAAAAAGAAAAAAAAAAGGGCAAAAGTGAAGAAAAATTTGAAAAAGTGTGCAACGGTAAGCGAACGTGAAGAAAACTTGTGCAATCTTGCCACGAGCACAAGAAACTCTCGGGACGACTGAAACATAGGCGACGTTTCCCTCCGATCGATACCAACTTAAACTTCGGCCTGACGTAAACAAGTGACCGTAAAAAATTCACGTCGGAGGTACGTTTTTGTGTACTCCTACGTGATTTAATTTTGCACAATTTAGCACGTTGCATAAATTGATCTAAGGGCAAAACTCGTGTGAAAGATAAGGTGAGGATTTCATCACCTTTCCTTGCTCTGAAAATCACTAAGTAACCAAGCATTTGCATATCCCAAGTCATCAAATTGAATTTAAAATCAAGTAGACGTTGGCCTTATGATATCGCAGAGCTCATAGGAAACCTCTTAACAAGGCTAGAATTAAAAGTTACTCCAACGCGAACTTATCAAATCGATTATGTTTCACCTTATCTAGGATTTGTGGTTTTTAATGAGTCTTCATACCGATCACCTACCTGGAGGAAAAAGTGGGATTTAAGGCGATAACCGTAGTTGGTTGTCTTTTAAATTCTCTATTGTCAAAGAGTAGGAGCTGCATAATTTGGAAGATTAACTCAGAGACCCCTGTTGTCGTCGATTAATCTCGGGAAAACTAAATTTTAAAATTGAAAATCCCCTCACCTAAATTAGATAATTCAATTTATTGTGTGTTAGCTAGGAATTACGTGGTTTGAGTCCAAAAAAAATTTCTTCACAAAAAAAAGATAAAAAGATTCTAGTGAGCTCAGTGTATGCGAAGTTTATTTTGAGATCACACCCGTCATTTGTCGAGTGTTGAGTCTAGCATTATCGATACTTATGTAGGTAGATTTTCGATATTCACCAAGATGGGAGACGAGTTAGCACCACGTGCCCTTAAAGATTACCTTTATCCGACTAGGTCTAGTCAACTTTTATGCATACTTCTCCCCGATCACAATGCGAACAATTTCCTATTCCATCCGGGAACAATCCAATTGTTACCCGTGTTTCGAGGTGCTGAAAAAGAGGATCCCTACCTTCATGTCCGGGAATTCAAGGAGATATGTGGAACTATTAAGTACCAATAACTCACTGACGAGATTGTTAAACTCAAATTGTTCCCATTATCGTTGAAAGATAAAGCCAAGAGTTGGTTTAATTCATTAAAACCCGAATCAATCACCACTTGGAACCAAATGAGTGTTGCCTTCGTGCAAAAATTCTTTCCCAACCAAAAGACGACGTCGATACATCACGTTATAAATACATTTAGCCAAAAGGAGGGAGAAGCCTTATGGATGTATTTGGTGAGATTTAAGAACTTATTACTGCAATGTTCGCACCATGGGAATGAGATCGGACGACAAGTCCAAATTTTGTATGAGGGGTTCGATTGTAATACTCAAACTATGCTTAAGTCACTATGTAACAATGATTTTATCGAGAAAAGTGAGGTCGATGCGTGGTTATTCCTATAAGCCATAGCGAAAAAGTCCCAAGGATGGGCACCCAATAGAGAATCTAGGCCCACCACGTCCAATGAGGGCTTCGATCACCAAGTCGAACAAAGTTATGATTTAAATGCCAAAGTGGCCACATTGGCCCGACATTTAGAAGCTTTAAAGATGAGCAAAGAGGACAATCGAACCGCACCTATGGTCGTACAACATATAGGTTCCCCTATGTGTATACTTTGCGATGCATTCAACCACTTAGTCGAGAATTGCCCAGCCCTTCCGTCCCACAAGACACTCACCTAGCAAGCCAATGCCCTCTACAAAAATAGGCCAAAGTATGACCCATGTTCCAATGCATACAATACGGGGTGGCGATACCACCCCAATTTTTCATGGTCCAGTGGTCAATACCAAGGAAGTGGAGGTCAATCTTCCAGTAACACACCTCTCGATTTCCAAAAGAACACCCCTGAACCATTGTATCCTTCATTCCAAAAGATCCAACCTTTAGAGGATACAGTGAATTTACTTGCTCAAAGTACCCTTCAATTCTAGCAGTCAACTCAAAGTGTCCTCCAATCCACCCAACAAAGCTTGCATGCGAACACTCAATCTATAGCCAAACTCAAGGTTCAAGTGAGTCAACTCGCAAACGCATTGAGTGAGAGGAACAAAGGAGCGTTACCGAGTCAACCTGAGCCCAAACCTAAAGGGAACATACCTAAAGGTCGATAAATTGTTCAAGAAAACGTCGGTTCATCACAAACCCAAGAGGATGTCAAAGCCATCATCACGCTTAGGTCCGATAAGAAAGTCGAAAAGAATGTCTCACCAGCCATCGAGAATGAATCTGAGAAACGTAAGGAGAAGGAAGATCCACATGTGGATCTAACTTCCTCCCCTACCTTATCTTCCGAACCATTTGTAGAGATCTATGTTCCAGAAGCTCCATTTCCCCAACGATTGGTGCTCCAAAAGAAAAAGGCGCAAGTTGACAAAATGTTGGAAGTATTCAAGCAAGTACAAATCAATATCCCACTGCTTTACGCTATACAACTGTGACACCCCACCTGATAAAATATCGGGTGATCGGTCCTATATCAAATTAAACAGGAATCTCATATGGTTTCATTATCAGCATCACTGTCGAAAACCATTTAATTACTAATAACCTATTAGGCCTGGTGTCAAATTTTAAACCTTCTAATCTTTTTAACTTAACCGCACAATAAAACCATCCATACAATGATATAAACAATAACTTAAATGAATAAATAATAACCGATAACTCTCGTAAAAAATCTACACAATGATATCGAATAGGTGCACGCTAGTTTTGGTACAGGTGAGGGTGGATTAGGGTGAAGTTTATCATAGTTAGCTAATATTGTCAAGTTAATTTGATTGTAGTTTATTCCTTACTTGTTTTAATTGTTATCAAAGATTCGGTATTCATTTTAAAACGACACGAGAGTGCGTTTTAAAACCTTCAAAATTATTTTGTCAATCAAGTTTTAAAATTTAAAAATAGTAATTTTTGATGGATTATGCTTGCACTTTTATTGTTTTGATAATCTATGCTTAAATACATTTTCGAATTTTAAAATTTGTACTTTCTAAGAGAATAAGAATTTTAGTTGTCTATTAGAGACGTTAAAAATACTTTAAACGTAACCGTCTTATTTTCCGATTTGAGTTATAAGATCGGGAATGACGAGCTTAAATTAGTACATGGTATTAGTTGAATGTGATAAATGGATCCAACGTCCTAGTTTTCACGCTCACTTAATTATATCTTTCGTAGTCGCACTTTTTAATTGTGTTAGCTTAGTTTAATATTGCATATCTTCTCTACACTCATTTTGTATAGTTGAACAATCACAATTATTTTGAACGAAAAAATTGATAAATCTCCGTGGGTTCGATCCGTACTTACACTCGCTATTCGTTCAAACGAGATCCAATTTCATTCGAACGAGTTAACACATTTTTCAATGCAAATTCATTTTTCGGCCTTACCTCATTTTTGAAAAACCTATTATAAATAGGACTTCGAAACAACAATTTCCGTAGACTTTTTCATATCCCTGGAATCATAAACTCTTCAACAAAACTCTCCAAAGATTTTGTTCTTCCGTAATCATGTTTTCCAACTTACAGAGAACTGTTTATAGCTCCAGAGGTTCATCCATTATACGATTTGAGATAAAGTTTGTGTTGTGAATTGTTTCGTGCGATGGATTCCGTTCCGGATTTGTTTACATAAATTGGACGTGTGTTGTTGAGCCTATATAGGTTGATACAAAGACGTGAGTGAACTCACACGTTATGGCACTAAACTGGTAGACTCCTGCGTGTAAATGTGAAGAGGTTGAAGATCAAAAACATGTTAAGACTTGCGAGAGTGTCGAATCATTGTGCAAGTCATTTGACTTTTGTAAATAAATCCTTATCATAATGAATTTATGTGGCGAGATCGTCTAAGCTTTTTCCCAATTGATTTTTTTTCGCGTACATCGAACGGCATGTTCTGATTTACTTATTTTATCCTGCCATGCATGTATGAATGTTTAAATTTGGGTTAAGTTCATTTATTAAAATTAATTTTAAAAAATTTTAAATGTACTTTGCTTGTTTTTACCCTATCCATATTAGAACCCTTGCACAATCACATGTCATGTCAAAATTGTCAACATTGCCAAGACAGTAATAAGTTTTTACTTTGTTTTGTTTTGGCAAAATCCAAGGGGGCCCAAATACTAGAGCTATATAAATAGAAACAAACAAAACCCTCAATTCAAAGATGGCATAGATTCACTATAATGAGACTAACCGTTACATTGTTTAACATAACACAGCAAATCAATTACTAAAGTCAGTAGAGCTTGCGTACAAGATTAGATTGTACCAAATATGAACTCCCAATAGTTGATAGAAACAAAACTAAAATTCTACTTGGAGGGAGGGTCAAGAACAGAATATTGTTTAGGTCCACCTCTTAGTCGCGATCAGCTTCTTCTATTTCTTCATCTTCTGGCACACCGCGCAAATACAGAACATTGTTACATCTGTAGATAAAGTACACAGAAAAAAGTTTCAGTAACAACTCTTCTGAACAAACTAATTTAGTGCTTGTTTGGTTTAGTTTTGTACTTCAGTGAAATCTCAAATTTGGTAAATTCACAAATAGATTAGTTATTCGTGTCAAGAGTTTGAATTACATGATGCCGATTTTATTTCCTAAATCTCCAAATTCATATGCGAATTTACCAATCCAGAATTGCTTACAAGCATGCATAAGAAACCAAACAAGCATTGAAAAAGTTCAGAATTCCATTAGTTGGTTGTGTATATATATATATATATATATATATATATATATATATATATATATATAGAGAGAGAGAGAGAGAGAGAGAGAGATCCATAAGTTTTGATGTGTGAAATTTCTTTTAGACGGAAATTTAATACGTTTGCACACACACAATATATAAAATAATAAAAGGAACTCTAAACAATGATTGTATCAAGTATGAGTAACAATGATTAGTTGTGTTTAGTAAGTCAGTCGTATAAATAATGACAGACATACAAGTCCCCTTTAATGCTCGACCACTTTAGAAAAACATCCCACAACACACAACAATATGATGAGGTTCAAAATATGTATAAATATTTACAAGTAAAACATTAGGTAATTCAACTACCTTATCAGAATCTCGCCAAGATTGCCAGTAAATTGCCCATCAATGTATTCTTCAGAGTTTGCCAACTGCAAACAAAGTTCAAGTGATGAATACCATGAAAGTATGAAACTGTACCACTTAAGCAAGCGCAGAAACTGTACCACTTAAGCAAGCGCAGAAACTGTACTAATTAATGAAAGGCGGAACAACAAATACACAAGTCTGCTCACATCTAAAACATAATGTCTTGATACAAATAAATCAACAAATAGAGGATTTCATGTTTCTAGAGTTTACCTGCAAGTTCATGTAAGAATCGACCGAGACGAGATAACCTGGGAGGGCACCACCAAAAGAAGGAAGTTAAAATCATGAATAATTGAATCTCAAGGTGGTGGGGTAGCATCAGAAAGCACAGTACCTTTGTATTCCATTCCCCACTTGAGTTTCACAATGACAGGCTTTCCAGTTAAGTTGTTCAAGAAAGGTTTGGGATTAACTGGTACAGTCTGCAGTAATCGAATAAAAAGTCTTAATATGAAAGGCATGTCCAACAAATTCACAGTGTGTATTACGTAAGCGCAGAATGTACTTTGGCACAACGTTAACAACCAATATAAACAGACATACAAAGTAGTGGTAAACCAGTAAAGATGTACACACAAACTTCATATTATAAAAACGAAAACAGATGAAAATAATCATTCGGAACATATTTTGTACGTCACTAGCATAAATTACCAGATACTCTTTTCCCGACTAAGTACCGCTAGTGTACCCTTTTAGGGTACTTCAGCACCCCACACCTCCAAATCTTGCGTCTTGAAAGAAATACAAGGGGAGGAAAGATATGGTACAAACTTCTCTTACTATGCTCCACATCGAGGCATATCTACAAGAAACTAGGGTATTCCAATACTAAGTGCCTAATATAAAAAACTAACTTAAATGAATAAATAAATTTGTGTTGTGGGGTACCCAAAATGATTCAAATAATAGTTCTAAGTGAACCGGAAACTGAAATCCCAACTAAGCCAACCCCCAACACCGTGTACCAGACACAATAGGGTCAAACGCAGACCTAGAGAAGATGTAAATTCATTGTTATTACAGTGGAAAATACTTTTTGGATATTGTATATTCCGTGTGTCCCAAATTAAGAATCCACTATTTCTTTTTGGACCGTCTCAAATTGAGGGTACACTTATTTTTTGGACATAATCAACGAACCAAGTTCCACGATGGTGAACAAGAGTTACTCTTGACCGTTGATTGAGTGTATCCTTAATATACACAAAAAAAAGACATGGACTCTTTATTTGTGATGGAGGGAATATTGCTATTCCCTTCTTCATCAAGGGCTTTTCATGTAAAATTTGGTGTCGTGTGCCTTATGCTACTTCGGAGATGCACGGTTTTAATGTGTTTTTGGCATATTTGATTGGAGCTGAATAATAGAACTTTTGAAAACAATACAGAAGACAAGAAATGGGTTTGGGAAAGAATTCAATTTACAGAATCACTATGGGTTGTGCCTTCTAAACCTTTCAAGAAGAGACCTTTTTCCAAATATCTTGAGCTGGAAAAATGCTGTGCATGGTTGTCAATATCGGCCGTATCGCGCATTGTATCGCCGATACGCATCTTATTGCGAGTAAAACGAGATGTATAGATTATAGTATCGCTTTTTGGGGGTGTGTCGGCGATACGATATATGTATCGGGCGATACATACGTATCGTGCGTTGCGATCCAGGGCACAAGGGAAAAAAAAGTCCAACAATGCCATTCAGCTCCGAAAACAAAATAAAAAAATAAGAAAACCCACACAAATATTAACCATCGACTAAAAGGGTTTTCAAAAAGCAAGAGGGTTACGTGAGAGAGGAGAAGACGAAGCAATTCAAGAGAAGAGGAAAGCTGAACAACTTTGATTTCTACTCAAATGTATGATTTGAACTCTTTTGAGTCAACTTTCTCATCTCCTCTATTTTCTTCTTAGATTTTCACATCTGGTACGACTTTCCTTCTTCAAAGAGAAGAGTCGACTTTCTCCTCTCCGCTTCTCTGGTTGAGTGAGAGTGAGTCTTTATTGTTGAGGGTCTTCTGTTTGTATACTCAAATATGGACCCTAGACTAAAATATTATATTGTATATTATATGTAGCGGGATTTCCGTTTGTATCCTAAAAGATGGATAATATTATTGTTTATTGGTATATTGATAAACTAAACATAGATTACATATATTTTGTGTTGAATTGTCTTTTATTTCATTTTAGGTATCTATACAAACATGAATATATATATATATATATATATATAGTATATAGTGTTTTCAAATGCACGCTATTGCGTTTTGCCCTAGAAAAATGCTATATAGCGCATGTTTTTTTGCGGGATACCCCAACAACTCGCGTTATTGGATGACGTGGCACGCGAAAGTGCGCAATTTCACACAAAAATGTGCTATTCTGCACAATTGGAGCGCAATCGGCGCTTTGAAAAAAAAAAACGTTGTTTTGAAAAAAGGAAACGCAAACAAATATCCAACCCTTGCCGAAAAACTTACAGGCTGTAAAAAAAAAAAACGCTTTTCCCCCGCACAAACAAATATCCCAAAAAAAAACTACAAAAGACTCCATACCTGTCGCTGATTGAGCTCGGAGGTCACCTTGCTGCTGCCGATCCAGTTCGGACGTCACTCTGCTGCCTACTTTTGTTTGTAAGTTACGTTTACACTTTTTTTTAGATACCAAGATGCCGACTCCTGTTTGGGAACTTTTAACGCTTTTTTTCATTTCTCAGTATACATTTTTTTTGTTTGGGAGCCTTAAAACTGACTTTTTTCAAACTTTATTTCAATAACTTTTTTAAAAATCTCAGATGATGTAATTTTTTTTAACAAATTCAGTAGAAAATGTAATTTTTATAATAAATTTCAGTTTAAAATGTATTCTATAATAAAGACTCACTCTCACCCATAATCTTTTTTGTTTGTCATTTTTGAAACTGAAAAATGGAGAAAAGGGTGTCTTTTGAAAATATTACCATCATAAATCTAACGGGGGTATTACACGTTTGAAATACATTTGACCGGCACTCGCACCGGTGTTACAGAATGCAAAAAAATTCCAGAGGATGTGAAAATTTTGATCATTGAAGGACTAAAAAATTTTACCAACAAAAAAAAAAAAAAAAAAAAAAGCGGCCCAATCTTCATTATTGTTTGAGATTAAAAGGGTCCAGAAGTGGGAGTGCACAATCGGCAAATTAAGGGAGTGAGGATGGGGAGGGTCAGGTGGTGGTGCTAGTAATCCCTCTAAGGGTGCAATGGATAAATTTGTTAATTGTGAACCCAAACAAACTACAATTTTTTCAAAAAAGAGAAAGAATTGATGCTTGTCGTAAATTTGGTCGTTGGACATATTCAGCCGCTCTTCCTTCTAATTGTGTAAATGATGTTCACTTTAAACCCGCTATCAATATAATTGTTGAGAGTGGTCCCGGATTTAAGCCCCATTCGATGCATAAATTGAGATCATGGATTCTTAAAAGAAGAAGTTAATGATGTTAATTCTCTTTTGTTGCTCATAATTTTGTATGTTGAATTAAAATTTATGTTCTCCAATATTTATATTTATTTCATTGTTAATGGTAGATTCACACAAAAAAGAGGAATAGGCTTGAACACAAAAGGTTGAATGCTTTGGTCTATGTGAAATATAATCCTAAACTACGTGAGAGAAGTATTAGGAGGAGGGACAAGATTGAATCCTATTATTGTTGATGAAATTGATTCTGATGATGAATGGATCACGAAGAGAGAAGATCCCGTCCTCCCTAAAGATACATCATGGCTTTATGATGATGAATTGTTCTCGGGAGATCCTATTGTGAGTTTGCCACCGGAGATTATTAATAATGGTTTAGAGAGTGACATCCCAACTATTGATGTTAATTCTTCTCCGATTTCAAAGAAACGTAAAGTGGGTGTATGTCCAAGTAAGTAAAACTAACTTGAAGTTTAATATCTATATAATAAAGTAGCTTGGTTTTTGAATTGTCTACACATTTTAACGGTGCAGATCGATGCCACCTCCTTACATATTTTTACACATTTTAATGGATCAGCTATTGTTTTTTTCCAACTTAACCCTCACTTATTTTATTTCCCCCTCTTTTTTTCTCATCAAAGTTGCCCTTTAATTCAAATTTGAGGGGTATTTTGGTCCTCCACATTCCATCACAATTAGACATAGCCGCCCCTCTCACTCTCTTTCCCAATCCCTCTCTCTCACCTCTCACTCTCTTTCCCAAACTTTCGGCTCTCCCTCCCCCTTCCGACATGGTAGCCCCCTTCCCACCCGCCTCCCACGCAGCCAGCCCCCTTTCCTTACCTTGGTTTCAGATTTGTTGATCAGGTATACTCATTTACATTCTTACCTCCATTTTTTGTTTCAGATTTGGTTTCTTGGCTCGATTTTTTGGCTCCATTCATTGGCTCTATTTTTGTTGCCTCGATTTGTTTCTTGGCCCAGGTTTTGGATTGAATAATTTTTGCTTGAGTATTCTTTTACTAATTTACATTCTTTGGTTTTAGATTTAGTTTTGGAATTGGTTTCTTGGCTCGGGTTTTGGATTTCGTTGATTTCTTCTTCACAGGTTGGGTTTAGTGGGGTTGGGACATTTCGAAGATTTTGTTTGGCAAACTCAGGTATTCTTTTCTGCTTTTATTGTTATTTACTTATTTACATTTAGATTTATTAGTGGATTTTCAACTTAAGCACTAAATAGTTTGCATATAACACTCTGTCTGAGTTTTTTTGGGGTTCATTACATGGGGTTTGTTGGGACTTTGGTTGGGTTGACAAGATGGTTTATGAAGAAATAAAATGAGAGAAATCATGTTTTGACCACACATGAATGGGAGGCAGACTCAATGGGAGATATTTGTTCATATCTGTCTTGGAAAAAAAATGGCAGGTTGTGAGTGTCCTTTACATGTTTGATAAAATAAATATGTTAAAGTGTATGTCCTTATGGAACTGATGTTTTTTTCCTAATTATTCTTGCTTATTTTTACAGGTTCATGGAGCAAATGGACTTCTACCACTTCAGTGCTTATTGGGTACACATTTCTTCTCATCCTTCATTGTTGTTTAAAAAAGAAGGCAAGGGGTTCAAATCTATTCCTCTAGGTCTTTTTTTCTTCCCTATTTTTTAGTTTTTATCTTCTCATTTACTTTTTATTCAGGCTAAAAAGGTACTCTTTTTATTCAGGTACCCCGTTACTTTTTATTCAGGTTGTCTATATATTCTTTTTGAAGAAACAAAGTCTCTTATGTTCCTTACCTTTTTATACATGTACTCGTTTTATTTAACGACTTTTTAATTTATAAATGAGTTTGTGTTACTCGATTCATTTTTGGTCGAGACGTGCGCATATGAATTATTTACGCCGTCAAATATTTGTTTTCAATAACTTTTATGGATAGCGGATATAGTTGTATGTATTCATGTGCAAATCATTTAATTCTTATGTTCTAATTGGTCCGCGCCAGTGGCAATGGACAAGCGTGTTGATCGAATATATACAACGAACATGCGTGTACCCACGTTCATGGTCCCCCCCAAGCCTGATATTCTCAGTCAATAAAAAAGAACATGATGTAGCTTAACCTATATAACCAGTTGCCTAATTGGTAGAGATATAATGACTCTTGCTTTCTTAGGATTTTTGTGTATTTGATTACTTTTTGGTGATGATTTTTATTTTATTGTTTGGTAAAGGATGTTAACAATCTTCTATGGATCTTTTGATTTATTTTTGTTGATTTTGAGTTACAGGTAATGTATACACATCCATTTCTCAAAAGAGGTACTTTTTCATACTTTCATTTTTGAAACATGTGAACAATTGTTTTGGGATTTGTAATTTCTTTGCTGATAATCCCTAATACATTAGGGGTTCTTGATCTTCTAAGTAAAGTAATTGACAATAATTACCTTCTTTATGTGTATCTTGGACGTAGTCAACAACTATTGGTAATTTTGATGTTATAATCAAATTATGTTATCATTTCAACGGATTTGACTTGCACAAGTAATAAGTGAGTTCAATTTTTAATTTAGAATGTAACCAATTGCGTGTATCGCCAAGGATTGTGTATGGTGAATTTGTTTTATCCAACACTCAATCCATTTTGAATGTTCTTTATGCCTATATCATGATGATTGTGAGTTGTAAATAAGTGCATGTATGGATTAGATACCGTTGAAATTGTGTCCTAGAGTATTAGGGATTCATGAGCATTGGAGATGATTTTAGAGCATATGATTTTTGGTGTTATATCGATTCTCTGTACTACTCCATACATGAGCATTGGCACCACTGTTATATCTCCTCTTTGGTAGTTCTTATATAATGTTTTTGAACTTTGATTTGGTTGTTAAAATGTTGATTCATGTGTTCAAATCACTATCACATTTTATTTCCTTTTCATATTCGTATATCTCTTAGTTTGAACTTTCTCTCTTTAATATTCTAAAGTGCATGTAATATTGAATTACTCACTTTTAATTTATTTACTCATTGAGATAGTATTGGATTAATTTGCTCTCTTTAAATATTTTGTTTGGTTGATATGTAATGGTAGGTATTTTGATTTGCGTACATAAAGTTATATAGGTCCATGTGTATTGTAACTTATTTCATGCACCATATCTTCAAAACAAAGATTATTGTGTATAAACGATTGAAACGTGTATAACTTTTCATGGTCGATTCATGGTTGATTTTTATACCTGTTTGCTGTTTCTATTTGGTCTAATTTAAACCGGTGTAACTTTTCATGGTCGAGTCATTGTGTTGATTTCAATGCTTTCATGAAATATGTGGAATGATAGGAATATGTGGAATCAATATCACGTCGTTGTCATGTATTTGCTGGATATTAAGTACCGTGTTAGCACGACACGTGATACTCTAAAAGTACTTAATATTCTCTCATAAGTCTCGATTATCTTTTAGTAACTTGCTTCCATGTAGTCTTTAGTACGCTTATTATATATATAGATATATGAAAGGCTGGCATGTATGGTGTCGTGTTATAGGCCTCAATGATTCAATAAACATACCTACTTTGTTATTTTGACTTTGTTTTAGGCAAACTTTTAGATACTTATAATTTAGTTGATTTATTAGTATCAAGTCAGTAATAGTATGATCTTAATAGTATCAAGTCATTAATGCCTTGAGTCAGTAATAGTATCAAGGCAGTAATGCCTCAAGTCAGTAATTAGTATCATCTTTTCTTCATCTTCTTATAGTAGTTTTCCTATTATGATCTTCTTATAAATTTTTGGATCATACATAGACTATTTACTATTTATACATACTAATATTCTATAATTCAACATCAACAACTTAATCACACTGCCTTGGAATAAGATGATTAGCACAGAGATGCTTTGGTTGCTGCTACTAGAGCAATGTAAGCCATGGAAGGAATGAGTGCATTAAGTGTAAAGAATCACTTGCTTTAATTTAGTATCTCTTTAGTTTAGTTTGCTTCTCAATATTTAACAAATTTCTCTTTACTTCAGTTTAATATCTTATCAGCGTAATAATGCACTGTTACATATCTTAGCTATCTGCTAAAGGTTGGACAACTAGCAAAGCAGCATCTAAAGTAGCGATGGAAGTCGAGGATGAAGCAGCGTGCAGCTTATGCGAGCAGATTAGTAAAGGGAATGAGAGCAGCTCATGCGACATCGAGACCTACACCACATTAATAAAGGGAAGATCGTAATACCTTTATTTCTTCTCTTACAATACCTTTATTTTTTTAGAACAAAGCTATTTTGATTTAAGCCTGATATATAATTTTATTTAAGGCTGATATATAAAAGCGGAGGATCCGTCTTTAACGAGATATATTATTTCATTTAAGGCTGATATATAATTTCGTTGACATGATTGATTTTGTGAAGTGTGAGGTTGTGGGGCAAAGTTTTATGCTTCATCAGAATAGGAAGATGATTGGTGTTGCTGTCGCAATTATGAGGAATTGAGCTCGAGAGTCTTTGATAGAAATAACTGTACACCAGAATTGAAGAATTATCATGTCATTTGCAGGTTTTAAATTTTTATTTAAAGAGTTCTCATATTGATGCTATAAAGGAAATAAATCTCTCTTTCCTCTTAGGGAAGGACCCGCACGTCATTGTAATTGCAGCAATTGTTGCGTACGTAGACTGATTACTTGCAAATTTCACCTTTCTCTATTTATTTTCTTCTACTAAGTTCACTGTACTAATAGAAAAGGTTGCAATTAATAAATCATGCAGGAATGTTATTGCTACCACCTTCTCTCTCTCAAGACATTGTAAAACTGACAATGCCAAGCATATTGATGATGACGCTGAGGATTCTGAGAACGTAGAGACTAAATTTGTTGGTGGCAACGGCATTTACAAAAAAAATCTTTCTGTCAAACCACTCATGTTTAGATTAGGAACAATTGCATAGACTGTTTGGATCGGACAAATGTTGCACAGTATGAATTAGGTTTGACTGCTCTGGGACGACAACTATGTTCTCTAGGATTTAAAACCCTCAGCTCTCTCCCTCATTTAACTTTCCCCGTTAACACCCCCTCCCACGCTACCAATACCCCTCCCACGCAACCCCCCTCCCACGCAGCAGCCCCAGCCGCCTCAAGTAATTTCTCCCACGCCCCTTCCCGCGCAGCCGCCCCAGGTAATTCTCCCACGCATAATGTCATTTCGGCTTTTGTAATCTAGGGTATTTGGATTTGGGTTGTTGGTGTTCTTTAAGATATTGGAACACACGCCATAGTTCATCTAACGATTTTTTACTTGGATCGTTTTTTCGAAAACTTCCATTTTCCAGGTATTGTATTCTTCCATTGACTCTTTGCGTTGGATGAAAGTCTGTCCTTTTTCACGGTGTCCTTTTTCATATAAATTTTTGTTTTGTTCTTTTACTTTTGTGGTTATTTCCTTTTTTTGTTGATTAAAATTTGTTATTTTTGAATTGGATATATTTTTTTGGTTCTTTTACTCATGTTTTTAATCTCCAATCAGACCATCTTAGAATAATTTGTGTGTGTTCCCTAGATAATCTTCATTTTTTCGATTTATGGGCTTCTTCTAATTCATAGATTCCATTTATGGTACATTTGGAGTGGAAAAAAAGATTTCATGTCATGTGTCGTGTCCTTTTTTTAATTGAGTTGTGTTCATGTTTGGTTAAAAAAATGATGCGTCGTGTTGCTTTTTTCGGTTGATTCGTTCATGTTGGATAAAAAAAATAAGATTTTGGGTTGAGTTTTAATAAAGATGTTTGTGTTAAGTAAAAAGAATAAGATGCAGTGTTACATAATTTTGTTGGCATGGGAATATTTGACTAACTATATTTTTTGTTTTGTATCAGGTCACATTTTGAAAACTACGAACAATTATTTTAGTGGAACATCCGCATGTATATGTGTGATTGTTTTTACGAAATTTGTTTCATTAAAATATTTGTTAGATTTTACTTTTGAGATTATTGAATATTGTTGGATTGGTTGTAACCCTTTAAGAGGGTGGATAGTCCAATAAACAAATGAGACTCTGTCCAATTTTTTTTAAATGGACAGATTTTTTATTTGAGGCACAATGTCAATGCAGTGATTTGTGAATGCAGTGAATATTTTGTATTTCATATTGTATGTGAATGTTGTTGGACAATTTGTTATTTTGGATAACTTGAATTATATACGACTTAACACTGCATCTTATGGAAATTTTGTAACTATTGGGGGAACGAAATTGTTTCTCTTTCGCAATTATGTACTTTGGAAATTTTTACCGTTTTGCGATTACGTACTTTTTGGAAATTTTCGACGTGCCTTCAGACACGGGGTTCACAATAGTTAGTGAAGACAAAGTATCAATATAGTAATATGTAATGTGAGTCACTTGAGCAAAGTTGTATTATATGCTTTAGAAAATTTTGAATAACAGTTTTTTTTATTTCACTTTTTTGTCGGGTAACAATTTTTTTTTTTGCAATTACGGACAAAATAAACACGACACGACGTGAAATATTATTGTTTACCTATCTCAAACATTACCCAATTTTTTTTTAACCAAAAATGAACTTTACCAAAATAAACATGACATGAGATTTATTACCAATTGTGAACACTACTGTTATGCAGGATAGTCCTATAAATAAAGGATATTATGACCAATTTTTTTAAAATTACACTTTGTTTTGTCGAGGAACGAAATTTTTGTGGTTTTCTAATTACGCACTTCGAAATTTTTTGCGTTTCCCTACTGAGTACTTTGAAAACTTATCGTCGTTTCGCGATTACGTACTTTGGAAAAAAAATCGCTATTAAGTACTTTTAAAAAATTTCATCGCGATTACGTAATTTGACACTTTGTTTTTTTTTAGACACGATGTAAATTCGATGGATGAATATTGTATATCTCGTATTATATGTGAATATATTTGATGAATTTAGACTATTTGAATGTTATTGGACTATTTGTTGTTTGTTAAGCATGGTTAATAGTCCTATAAATAAAGGATATTATGGTCAATTGTTTTAAAATTACACTTCGAAATTTTTGCGTTTCGCTATTACGTACTTTGAAAAATTGTCGCTGTTTCGCTATTACGTACTTTGGAAAATTTCGTCGTGCCTTCAGGCACGGGCATACACTAGTTAATATATATAATTACTAGTTATTGTCCTATTAATTTGCAATATTTATTTTATCATATTAGGTGGAGGTAAAAGGAAAGAAGTGAGATTGGATCCCATTAATGAAGATGTGGAGATTGATATCTTTGAAGGAAGTGCTCTGAGGATCTTTGATAGTGGACGATTTTCGAACAAATATACCCTTGACCAAGATGATGATAATATTATCATGGATGATTGAGACTACTTTTGATATCATTTGTTGTTAATTTATTTTTGAAACTTCATGCCTTTGAGATTTTTGGAACAATATGGTCATATTTTGTATTTTATTTGGAACGTTGTAGTACTTTATGGCTTTATGACTATATTTGAAATGATTTGGAGCGATTGTTTGAGCTTATCTATTTATTTATATTTGTTTCATATTTTTCAAATTAAATAACTGGAATGCACGAATTGGTTGCGCGATGTGCGACGCGACACCCTGCGCGACCGCGATTTAAAACATTGATAGTATATAATTATTGAAAATTTGAGTGTATCGTGCGATAAGATACACATTTTTTGTAAAAACGATACACCTCTGATACGCGTTTTGACAACCTAGCTATTGTGTGTAGTTTAAGGCAATTTCAGGTTTGCCAATATTTGATGTACACGCTTCTCCTTTATGCTTTGTTGTTTATGTTGTAAGTGGACTGCTGATCCACATTGATGTAGCATTTGTCGCGTATAATAAATTTTGTTTTTGATAAAAATAAAATAAAATATCCCTAAATATATTAAATCACACAAATCTGCCAATCCCAACGATTTTGTAGCAGATATATATATCATTGACACATTGTGATATTTTGTTCCTAATGCTTAGTATGACTATCTAATAACTTCCCCTTCATTATTGTGCTTCATAGTCAAAACCTCACAAAAATTCTGAAATCATTTAGCAATAAAAGGGAGCGGTTAAAGCAAGCCAAAGAACTTGTCGACGAGTGTACAGAATCTCGAAGAAGAAAAAAAAAGATTAACCATGAACTATGAACTCTTCATCCATAACAAAATCTTAACAAAAATGTATCAAACTCGTGCTAGACCCATATTAAAAAAAAGTGTAAATTGAATTCCCAAAATCATCTTGTTGATCCAAAATCAGCTACGACTTTATATCAGTACATTACTCATAATTTCCCCAGGTGTTCTAGTTATGTTTTATCTCGCTAATTTTCAGAGATAGACTTTGGCACCTTTTTTAATTTTTTATGCTTTGGTACATATTTTGTCTATAACTGGTTCAAAGTTTTGCCAATGAAGATGACATTCATCGGCATTAAGGTACCAACATCTAAAGAAATTAAAAAGTATCAAACTCGGATCTACACAGTTGACAGATCGCATCTTAGAACTGAGATTTGTGTACACATCACTTGACGGATCTACACAGTTGCATATCATCTTCGGCGAGTCGTAGTTATGCGTGCTAAGGGTTTTGATCAAATGTTTCCTCCTTACAAATAGTTTGACCGAGCCACCATGGTATGCCTTTTTCTTTTGTCAAGATTTTCTCTTTTGCTTTATTTCAGGTGGTGGACATGTGATGGTTTCAGGTTTGAGATGTTCGGTGTGATTTACAACTTACAAGTGGTTCGTGTAGGTGGTGATTTACAGATGTTGGGTTTTTGGTGTATATAGGCTCGCTCGATAAACTTGAAACTTATACACACACCACATCATCTCAAAAGGTTGTAATATTTCGGCCAATTTTTTGGAAGTAGTGCGAGTTGTATTCTAAAAAAAAGCAAAAAATAGGAATTCTCATCAAATTTTTTAATTGTTGAGAATACCTGAGTATACCCAAACTAACAGTTAAGTTTTTAACTATTAACTTCACACAGGTTCTATACTATTGACTTTTCTGTGTATTCATATTCAAATGGATTCACATTTCTAATATCTCAAAGCGATATGTGTTCTTAATTATTTATCCAACTTTTATTGCATACACTATTTCATTCTGAACATTAACTCCTTCTCTTTAAGTTTGTTTATTGATATATAGTTTGGAACAAACATAAATGTTCCAATTAACTTTTTAAAATATTTTTCAAATGGTTCATTTAGTTTACAACTATATGAATCTCTTATCCAATTGTTGATATAAAAGCTTTCAACTGTTCAAAATACAAAAATAATACATAAAACTGTAAATTGTCTCACGTTGTCTTCTGACTCCTCTGTTTTGCCCAATTCAAAGAATTTAAAAACAATTGGACGCCTTTCTGTGTGTATATAAAGTGTTACTTTTGTAGGCACGTAAATTTATTTCTTATTTTATTAAATATATACACGGTGCCGTAGGCAAAAGTATATCTAATATATATACACACATTTACAAGTTTCCGTGAGCTCATGACATGCATGCATTTCATTGTCTTTCTATAAGCTTATAAATAATAATACAAGTCTGATAGATCTGGATGTAGAAACTCTTAACAAGAATAGAACAAAACACAGGTTTAGCATAAAATTTAAGCATGTGATTTGGACAATTCGACGGAAATATTACCACCGGCACTTCTCTTGAAAACAAAAGAAGTATTGTTGAAATAACCTCTACAATGAATACTTACAGCCATTCAAGATTATTGGGGAGGGTAGACTGAAGATACTGCTAGTATATTAGTCAATATTAGAAACCAACTGTACACTTCAAAACCTGCAAACACATGATAATGTCAATGTGTGACAAACCTAGATTGAGCAAAAAGTCATTTACATCTTGTAATCACTAATGTACAAAAAAAAAAAAAATATATATATATATATATATAAGAGAGTTTGTTTGTTTTTGCCTCTTAAATTTGAACCATTCAGACTTGAGAGATACTAAATAGTGTTTTATTTTTTAAATAATTAAGGGGCGAGAAGCTATATTTGCCTCTGAATGGTTAAGAGGTAAAGTTACCTCTAAACATTGAACATTGAACATTGAATACTGAACTCTGAATCTAACTAAATACATTTCATTCAGACATAAAAACAAACAAAATTTTCAGATTCAGATTTCAGACTTTAGATGAAAAAACAAACGCAACCTAAACCTATGCTAAAAATAGACTAGCAACACAAGTACAATTGTTTAAAGCGATATGGTAAATTTTTAATCTAGCATGTCATAATAATAAGTTGAAATCAGATTCTTCTTCAATTTATCCCACAACTCCGTTAATTCAACCAAATGGCTGTCTTCCCTGATTCAACACAGTACTATTTCAGCCTTTTTTCATCATTCAACGCAAAATTAGCAGATATGGGATAAGTTTATCATCTTTCGATGAAAACAATGAAGTTAGTTAACTTGAACATGAACCATTTACCAAAGAAAAGTTGATCTGGAGTAAACTAATAATATTTAGGGGAAAAAAATATGCATAACTAGTATTCACATCTCGATGGTAACTTTGGTTGGTTGCACATGATTTCATAGTGCATGATTACTAGTGAATTGAGCCCACGGGTCGACTGATCCTAGTACAAGTACACACACACAAACCCACTATGCACAAAGACACGATACAACACAACACAACTCAACTCAACAAAACCTTAAAGTCGAATCCTAACGTGAGAAAGAAACCCTAATTAAATGAGAAGATATGAGAATAAGAATAAGAAAATATGAGACAGGAGGTACCTTCGTTGTGTAAGGAGCTGCGCCAGAGACCAAAGATGGAAGGGAGAGGGGTTTAGGGTTTATAAAGATGTATCAAACTTCGAGTCTTGAAATATAATATATCATAACTTAAACTGTTTATAAAGATGCAGTTTCTAACAAATAAATAATAGTCCATTGTGTTAACAAATAGTAATACATGTAATCTACCTTCAATGGTTATGGTTATTATTAAAATCTCGTGCATATTTATGCACACCAATAAATATGCACAACAATATACAAAGGAATCGAGAAGGGAAGAGAACAAAATTTCCATTTAACATCCAATCACCATTTTGCATTTGTGATCTTTATCTTCATATGTATTTTCACCGAATAATGATAATCATATAGCGCCCGTTTGATTCTTCATTCAGAAAATTCGATTTCAACGTTGTTTTTAAATTCAGTTTTAAAATTTAGTTGTTTGTGTTTATAAATATTGATGCGCGTTTTGTAAACTTGTTTTTAAATACAGTTTTTTGAAAATTTGTCAAAATTGACAAACATGTATATATATTTCGTGTGTATATAAAACTTTCATACATACATGATAAATGAATTGATAATATTTTTTTAATACATATGTAATATATGTATATTTTATATTATTACATACATTAATTATACAAGTATAAAATTATATAGAGAATTAAGGAAAAAGTCATGCTCCTTCCTATATTTGGATTTATAGGACAATATTTTTCAAGTTTATAAATCTAGTCTCTGTGGTACAATAGTCTTTATTTGTGTGGTCCCTTTAGAGTTAGAAGTTCATTTTTTTGGTCCGCGCCAGCGGCACCATTTTTCACCATTTTTCATGGTGTTTTTAGTCAGGGACTAAATTTATAAAATTATTTGGAGTGTCCTATTTTTATACACTTTGACAATTATGAGGACCATTCCCCAAAACCCCCAAAATTATATATAAGTATTATGTATCTATTGATAATATTATTTAACCAATGGATCTTTATATATTATATAATTTAATAACATAAATATATGTAATTTCGTGTGCATGTACATATATATTTTTTATTTATAAGAATTACACACATATTAATGTATTATGTATGTATATTATATTTTAAGGTATAAATGCATTAAAATATTAAGAATGTATAATTTTGAGTTAAAAAATAAAAAATAAAAGTTATAAAACACATTTTTGTTGTTTTCTGAAAAACTTGATTATAACACAGAAATATTATAATCCAGTGTTTAAATACAAGTGTCCCAAACGCAATTTTTTTTTATAATTGTATTTAAACACGAAAAATATAATTATAATTGCAAACCAAACAGACCCATAATAATTAGAACAACGTGTCCCATCATCATATAAGACATCATATAAAGCATAATAATAAAGTTGACTAGCAAAAGTGAAAGTAAAAAAACTAACCTTGCAAGAATTTGAAATTTCTATTTTTCTATTATGTTTATGGTTAACGGTAACAGTATAAACAACATTCTAGTAAATTATAGTACATATGGTGACAAAAAGAAAAAAATCAAAAGAATAAAAACAAAGAAATAATAAGAATATAAACAATTATGAGAACCCACTTGAATTACTTGGATTGGAGAAAAGAATCCAAATGGATATGTAATCTTGTAAAGACAGGAGTCGTAACTCACTGGATAATGTTTTAATGGAGAAGATAGGTTGATTGGTATATATATATATATATATATATATATATATATATATATATATATATATATATAGAGAGAGAGAGAGAGAGAGAGAGAGAGAGAGAGAGAGAGAAGAATAAATAAAAGGCATGGATAATATATATGTGGAGAGAGAGATTGCATTATGAAGTGGCTTAGAATAATTATATAAGAATTTGTGGAGAGAAATGAAGAGGCATGCGAAGACGGAAGGAAGGAGAGGAAGCGATGATTGTTAAGGCTTAATCAAAAAGTGAGTAATGAATTTAAGATGAAGAAAATGAGGAAATAGAATGAAATGAGGGTGCCACGTTGAGTGGCTTGTTGGTGGTGCAAATTCAATGTTGTCTTCTGTTATACTGTAGATATTTTTTCCTGTCACCACAATAAAAATCAAACCATTTTTTACTACAAAACATCAAAAGTAGATAACCTTTTAATTTGAATAAACTTACGAAAATACCCCAAATAAAAATGACAAATGACAAAAAAAAAAATTCCCACGTATACAAAAAAATCAAAATACTTTTTCTACTTCTCAAGAAGATCCCATCGTGAAAAGCCCTTTTTCACGACCATAACAATCATCCACCATCATTCTCAGTGTTAACTGCTAATATCCACCTTCGTTGCTATTTTATGCATTTGCAACCATTTTTTGTCAATTTGGAGCTTTTTTACAAGGATAAATCCTAATGAGCTTTAATAGTTTTTCAAAAACCCACCCAACGATTATTTTGGGTTTTGGGTTGGTTCTAAGGATGATCTACGGGGTTTTAAATTGATTTTAATCAATAATTCAATTAAAGATAGGAGGTTTAAAATTAAAATGATTGACAAGTTAAGTCTCGAGATAAATTATAATTAACGGATGTTCAGGGATGCTTGAATGTTATAAAAACGTACAGAACGATCTTAATTTTAAATCATTTATAAATAAGAATTTTGACCAGTAGGGGAACTCTTATTTGTGATTATCGAATAAACATTATATAATACATTTGAGTTGTGAGGATGCTCTATATGTCTTGTAACTATGCGAGTGTCATTCATATATGATGTATTTAGTGTTGAATAATCTCTACATAATATATATGAGTAGTGACAATGCTTTGTTTTATTACATGACTGTCATGATGTCATATATATATATATATATATATATATATATATATATTGATTGTGAATAAGCGCTACATAATATATGATAGTTGTTGGGATGCTCGATGTGTGAGGTCAGTCATGATACCATATATATTATATTTATGCCTCGAGTGAATCCTTATACAAGATGTGAGTTGTCGGATGCTCAACTGTTTTGTGAGTTGTTGGGATGACTTACATATTATGTGTGGAATTTATAATTCAAATGTAATGAATTAACCTCATATACATATTGAAATTGAGAGGAAAGTGAGAGATAAGTCAAAGGTTCTAGAGAGAATCCACGCGTGCGGACCTGTCTTAGTACCTGGAAGGTTACCATAAATAAAACTGATCACAACCCAACAAGTCACCAAAGCTACGCAACTTAAAAACATATGTACATAAAAGTGGCAAACCCAACAATCATATAGACTAAAGATAACTGACTAATTGCCACATAACCTTATAATGCATTTTAAGTAACTCATTAGTTTAAAAAATAAACTAATCTCTCAATTAATTCAACCATAATCAACATGCGTCCATTCTCCCCGACCATCTCAACAACATATGGAATGCCCATATAAAATTGTCACACACAACGTAGCCACCTGTCATTCGCATTGCTAAAAATATCCACAAAATTGTGTAATGTACTTATAAAACCCATCACACAATCGGACGCCACATGATATTCGCATGGCTGGAACTGTACAGATAATTAAACCCCCTGATGCAACATATCCACATACCATTTGTGGGCACCCGAATTTGCCATCATGGGCCCGGACAAGTAGCCTAATAAAAACGGTTCAAAGTCCAAACCCTTCGCACCTTAACTAAATTTAGTTATGACTTAGTCTTCTTCTAGAATCTCGTATAGAGATATTGTAGGAGAGAAGGATGGACTGGGGGAGTCCAACACCCCCACTCCCCGAATATAAATATGTATATAATAAATCCTAAGCCTGGGACAAGAGGCACGCACTGTATTCTCTGAAAACACTCCCCGGAGTATATAGAAATAATACTGCCTGCACCACCGTGAACGTATGCATTCTTGTTGAACCACGTACATACTGTGTTGTGTGATTGACATTTCATGTTCTTTATTTTTCTTGGTGATTGCGCTTTTCTCATTTATTTGTGTTGAATATAATTGTCACCACAATTGGCGCCGTCTGTGGGAACGTTTGTCTTCCTTGAGAAAGCCCTCACCAACAAATAAGTTTGAAATGTCTGGTCACAACAATAATGCCCCTTAGACAGGAGATATCCAAGAACAACCTACTCCTCGCAGGATCAGATATGAAGTTCGGCGTTCAGATCAGAGGGCTCGCCCAGAGAGGCCAGCCTCAAAAGAAAGCCAAGGACCAGCGAGGTCCACGAAAATCTCAAGACTGATTGATGCGTATGAGGCAAGGCTCCAAGAGCAAAGGGAATCCTCTCGCAAGCAAGAGGCCGAGAATGCTCGCCTCAAAAGGAAATTAGAAAAGATGAAGAAAGAGCTCCATCGCAGCACTAGGCGACGTCCATACCGCACTCATAGCCCTCAGGCGAGCAAGTCTCGCAGTCGGGGAAGGAGTCATAGGCGTGGATCCCAAAAGAGTGAGAAGCACGAGTCAAGCAACGACTCTCTCGAGCACCAGCGATCAGCTCGCCGTCACAGGAGACCAGCTCGCAGCAATGAGAACATACGAAATTTGGTCCGAAAGGGGGATGGACCAACATCAAGTACATCGCGGCACAAGATCGACAGGGAGCTTGCTAGATGAGCTCTCAAGACCCAGTTGAAATCCCATTTCTCAAGGGAAATAGAGGAAGAGGAAGCCTCCAAGAAATTTGTTATTCCAAGATTCAAGATTTATGACGGAAAAATCGATCACATTGATCACGTTAGGCAGTACAGGCAGGCCATGACCCTTTAGAACCACCGGAATGCACTGATGTGCTGGATTTTTCCCTTTAGCCTGCATGACGTGGCGCAGAAATGGTTTGAAAGGCTCCCTCGCACGTCTATCAGGAGCTTTGAGTCCCTAATCGAGCTCTTTACGGCCCGCTTCATTACTAGTAGCTCCCATCCCAAAAGGATGGATGCTTTGCTCACAATGAAAAAGACACCCCAAGAGAGCCTCTGAGACTACGCGAAGAGGTACTGGGAGTTGTTCAATAAGGTCGAGGACTGCTCGGAGCATGTAGCAGTTACCTTCTTCAAAATTGGGCTACCCATCTCTTGCCTTCTGTACCAATCACTGACGAAAAAAAAGGCCACGACCATCGACGACCTGATGGCTCGCATCGAGAAGTACGCCAAGGTGGAGGACGTGACCCGCCTCAGCACAGGAGAAAACGGTCGAACTAAGCTCACTGCCAAAGGCAACGACAAAGCTGAGAACTAGAATAAAGGAGGCAAGAATTGGTGAAAGAATGGCTCCAAGAACGGAGGCAAGAACGATGTTTTAAAAGCATTCCAGGCAGTCAACACTGTCTTCAAAGAATCAATTTATAAGATTCTGGCAAAGATCAAAGACGAGCCATTTATTAAGTGGCTCAGAAAGATGGGAGGAGATCCCTCAAAGAGAAATAACGCGCTGAGATGCGCTTTTCATAAAGAGGGAGGACATAAGACTAAGCACTGCAAAGCTCTTAAGTCCCGTCTTGAAGAGCTGGCCCAGTCTGGGCACCTGAACGAGTTTGTGGAGAAAAAGACAGAGAAAGTTACTGTCAATGGAGAAACAAGACCTGATAACGTACTCGAAGATGATGCTGGCCATGAATTCGTGATAATTCATGGGGCATCTGATATGAAGCAAATTCAGGGGAATTCAACTCGAATGGAAGCAAAAAAGCTTACAGCAGTAATGCAAGCTTTTCAGATCGATCCAGCAAAGACCCAATCAGGAAAACGTCGGCGGGCAGGTGACGTCGACTATAGTAAACACATCATGTTCACAGATGAAGATATAATGGGAGTGAGAACCCCGCACCATGACGCATTGATCATTACGCTCAAGATTGCCAACTATGACGTCGACAAGTTGCACGTCGACCAAGGAAGCTCATCCGAGGTAATGTATCTCAGCCTGTTCAAAAAATTGAAGTTGAGCGTCGCCGACCTGAAGAGGCCACTGTCCCTCTGGTTGGCTTCGCTGGAAAAGTGACTATCCCACTAGGAAAGATTGTGCTACCGATAAGGGCAGGAAATATCTCCAAGATGATTAAGTTTTTGATAGTCGACATTAACTCGCCATACCAAACTATCCTCGACAGAGGATGGCTGCATGCGATGAAGGCAGTCCCCTCGACCTACCATCAGAAACTCAAGTATGTGACCGAGCGAGGAGTAATGAAGATCCATGGCGATCAAGCGATGGCAAGAAGGTGCTTCATAGCGGCCATCCGCCCTAGACCAGAGAAGAAAGCTGAGAAGCCCAATTAGAAGGTCAAGGAATAAGAAGGTCTGGTACCTTCGAAATATCAGTTAAGGTACGGTAGACCCGGAGTGGAGGAGACCAGGATCCTCCCCTCTGAGCGGGTCGTGGAAAACCTGGAGGAAGTTACAGCTGGTGGTAGCAGGAAGGACAGGGTATTCTTGATTGGAGCTTCTCTCACAGATAGAGAAAATAAGGAATTGACGATTCTGTTGATAAGTAACATAGACGTATTCGCGTGGGAACCATATGAGCTGTCTGGAATTGATTCCAATGTGGTTTGTCATCGATTGCATGTCGACCCCACTTTCAAACCTATCACACAGAAGGCACGGCAAACTACGCTCGAGAAGGCAAAAGCCGTAGAAAAAGAAGTTAAAAAATTGCTGGATGCAGGATCCACACGAGAGGTTCAATTCCCTAAATGGTTATCCAACCCAATAGTAGTTCCAAAGAATAACGGGAAATGGAGAGTCTGCATCGACTTTACTGGCTTTAACAGGGCTTGCCCTAAGGACAGTTTCCCTCTCCCAAAAATCGACCAATTGGTGGACGCCACACCAGCTCACGAAAGAATAAGTTTTCTGGACGTATATTCGGGGTATCATCAGATCCCTCTGTATGCACCAGACCAGGACAAAACAACATTCATCACCACCATCGGGTTATACTATTACAAAGTCATGCCCTTCGGGCTAAAAAATGCAGGGGCAACCTACCAGCGACTGGTCACTAAGATGTTCAAAGACCAAATGGGAAACACCATGGAGGTCTACATCGACCATATGCTCGTCAAGAGCAGGAATAAAGAAGACCACCTCTCAGACCTATCGAGAACCTTCGAAATCCTCAGGAAGTACCAAACGAAACTCAACGCGAGCAAGTGTTCTTTCGGTGTCCAGTCAGGAAAATTTCTTGGGTACCTGGTCAGTAAGAGAGGCATCGAGGCTAACCCGGATCAGATCGACGCAATCAATAGAGTACAACCCCCTCGCACAATACGAGACGTATAGAAGCTCACTGGCATGCTCGCTGCCATAAACCATTTCATCTCGAAGTCCTCTAAGAAATGCAAACCATTCTTCCAACTCTTGAAAGGAAACAAGACAGTAGAATGGAATCAAGATTGCTCGCAAGCATTGAACGAGCTTAAGGCTTACCTTAGCTCACCACCCCTGCTCGTCATACCTCAAGAAAGAGATTCCTTGTACCTATACCTCGACGTTTCCAACCACGCCGTCAGTTCTACGCTGGTGTGCGAGAAAGTAGGAACCCAACACCCCGTTTATTACGCGAGAAAGACCTTATTAGAGGCCGAGCAACAGTACCTACCATTGGAGAAGCTCGCCTTTTCACTTGTAGTAGCTTCAAGAAAGTTGGAGCGCTATTTTGAAGCTCACACCATCATCGTCCTTACATCGTACCCCCTTAAAGCAATCCTGAGGAAAGAGGATTTGTCGAGCAAACTGACTAAATAGTCGGTCGAGCTCGAACGATTTGACATCCAATTTCATCCAAGGAACGTAATCAAAGGACAAGTCCTGGCTGATTTCATAGCTGAATTCACAGGCGAGCATCCTCTCGACCAACTTCAACCCATGAAGCAAAAAGAGAATCACGCAACAGAGGGAGTTTGGCAATTATTTGTTGATGGAGCCTCCAACTCAAAGGGGGCAAGAGTGGGCATTGTTCTTGTTACTCCAGAACATGCAATCCTCGAACAGGGAATCGGGCTTGGATTCGAAGTCTCCAACAATGAAGCACAGTATAAGGCTTTGATAGCCGACCTCCAGAAGGCACACACTTTGGGGGTGAAGCAGTTATAGGTGTTCGACGACTCACAATTAGTCTCCAATCAGATAAATGGGGACTACAGTGAGCCTACCTCGCCTTGGCAAAAAGGCTAATGGCCAGCTTCGAGGAAGTTAGTGTCCAATAATTTCCTAGAGGACAGAACAGCCATGCTGACGCCCTGAGTTCGGTAATAAATTCTGACTTAAAAAGAACGATCCCCATCGACTGTCTCGCTCATCTGAGCATCAACCAGAGCGATGAGTTGCCAGGCGTGGAACATATGCTCCAGATCGAGTCAGCCCCCAGTTGGATGGACCCTTTAAGGGACTATTTGAAAGATGGAATGCTTACAAATGATAGGAAAATCGCTCATCAGATAAGAGTCAAAGCTGCTCGCTTTCACTTATCTCTCGAGGGCAAGCTGTATAAGAGATCGTTCTCTGGCACTTACCTACAATGTGTTCACTCGAGGGATGATGAGAAAATTCTACACGAGCTCCACGAAGGAATCTGTGGAAGCCATATTGGAGGAAGATCACTAGCTTTTCGAGCTATGAAGGAAGGCTACTGGTGGCCATATATGTAAAAAGATTCGACAGTATACGCTCGTAAATGTGAGATATGTTAACTACATGCTCCTATGGTTCACCAACCTGCCAGCGACCTAAGATCACTCACCAGCCCCTGGCCTTCCGCCCAATAAAGAATGGACATCGTAGGACCACTTCCTACCGCTGTCGGCAATCGCAAGTATCTGTTGGTCACAACGGATTACTTCACCAAATGGATCGAGGCAAACCCACTGATAAACATTCGAGATACAGATATGATGAAATTCATATAGAAAAACATAATTACCCGTTTTGGAATCCCCAGAACCATCATCACTGATAATGGAACACAGTTCGAGAGTGGACCTTTTCAGAACTTCTACAATGAACACGGGATCAGGCACTATTTCAGCTCGATGGCGTATCCTCGTAGCAACGGTCAAGCCGAAGCTTCCAAAAAAATGGTGATCGATGGGCTAAAGAAACGATTAGAGCGACCCAAAGGCGCATGAGTGAACGAACTACCTCATATTCTGTGGGCTTATCGCACTACCCCACGTCGGGCAACGAGGGAAACTCCATTCTCACTAATGTATGGAATGGAAGAAGTCATCCCATTGGAAGTAGGCCTACCAACTATGAGGTCCACCCTCGTCGACCAAGGCCAGAATGATGCAGCATTGCTAGCTAAACTCGACCTAGTCGACGAACGCAGAGAATTTGCCTTAGTGAAACTAACCAGCTATCAGCAATAGCTCGCAAAAAAGTATAACAAGAGGGTCAATCCAAGGGCATTCCAAGTTGGTGACTATGTCCTAAGGAAAGTTCTTGGCAGCGCAGTAAAACCATCAGATGGCAAGTTGGGGCCAAACTGGGAAGGACCATTCAAGATAACAAGAGATGATCTACAAGGAGCCTATCACTTTAGGACGTTGGAGGGCA
Organism: Sambucus nigra; assembly: GCA_949130495.1. Taxonomy (NCBI): domain Eukaryota; kingdom Viridiplantae; phylum Streptophyta; class Magnoliopsida; order Dipsacales; family Adoxaceae; genus Sambucus; species Sambucus nigra. Next base: position 790,294,613 of record OX422208.1, on the reverse strand, counting down.
GAGAGATACCCCGAGCATGGAATACGGTAAATCTTAAGAAATTCTATTTTTAGTTTTTTCTTTCACTTTTTACCAGAATTATGAAAATGGCAGCTCACTTTCTTGTAATTAATAAAAGTTATTTGGCAGTTGCATTCTATGAGGTGTCAGTTAACTAATATATGAACTTTATAGCTTGCACACCCTTTCCAAGTGACAGGCACACTACTCAGTACGTGATAGCAGGGAAAACACCCTCCTCAGGTTTTCGTTATGAAGTACGAACAACCTTTTAGCATTGCCCCTGACAATATATAAAGCCCTATTGGAGAACCTTAGGCAATCTTGTCAAGTCAAATTGGTCGCCAAACAATGTTTGATTAACAAAACCCTAATCGGATAGAGCATCCAACATCAGGTGTGTCCTCGCCAATTGCCACATTTAGGCCTAAGGGAGTGTGACGACACGACCTAAAAGGTAAAGTAAGGCATAATGGTATCTCATAAGCATACTCGACTAGAGGGACACTTACTCGACAATGCAAACTTACCAATCTAGTCGGCCAAGAGAGGCCCAAGATTATTAAGCAAAAAATAAATGATGTAAAAAATATAGAACACTTGTTTAGTCGGCGAGTTCGCCCAAAACATAAATTTTATATTACTTCATCATATTTACGACAAAAATGTACAACCCATATTTAATCGGCGAGATCGCCCAAAATATCAATACTACATGGCTTCATTACATATGTGTACAGAGTTACAACTGGTAAAATCTTAATGAGGCTGAGGCCTCTGAACAAGATAATCAGCCACTTGTGCTCTTCGACCGTCATCCGGATGAGGTGATAATTCCTCCTCGACCTCATTCGCAACTGAATCCAATAGCTGCCGAGGGATGGCATCGATGGGGACCCACTGATCATCCCTCCTGAATGGGTTAGACCTTAAAGTAGAAGGAGAGATCTCATGACGATACCAGAGTATTGAGTTTCTTGGAACTTGCAGCTCCCTTAAGGCACTCAGCCATCCCCTGATAAAGGCGAGCTCTTCAAACTCTGTCAGCCTTGTCGGAGCATCTACCCAACCTTGGTCGTAACCATAAGTCCATACTCGCCGAGGTCCTCTCTTAAACAGATGCCTCAGTCGCGTGACATCCCTTTGAAGCCCAACAACAATCACATGTGCTCGACGGACATCTTCATAGAACTCATCTATTTCCCTAGCTGGGCTTCTTGCGTTTGTTCCAGCTCGCGGAACAGTCGATGGGGTAGAACCTCGCAGCACCAAAGAGACATCGCTTGGTCCTGTGCCAACCCGTGATGAGGAGGAACCCTTAAAATGCGAGGTGCAGGACTCGACGCATGCTCCCTGAGGCGCAGTACTTCCCTCCTCAAGGACTCATTTTCCTATTGCAGAACTTCTCCGACTTGGTTAATCTCAATAGCATCGAGGAGTCTTGCTCTCAGAGTATTCACTTCCTCTTGACCAAAAGCTCCAACTTCTTCCATCTCCTGAAGTTTGTCTTTTAGTTTAACAACGAGCTCCGTCTGCTCTATGAAACGCTTATTCCTCAATCGCAGTAATTTACAAATTCTTACGATGGTATGATGAACTTGAGGACTCACATCAGGACCAAGCATTCTTCCCAATTGAGAAGTTGCTGGTATATAGTCATCTACATCAATCAACTACAAGCCATAAAAGAGCAGTAAAGGATAAAATAAATTAGTACACTTAGGGGAAAAGTCTTTTTATTTCATTAATACACAAAGGATTAGAGTACATTGAGAAATAAAAAGGAACATTACGAATAAAAATACAAAAGCAATCCTAAGAATAGATTAACTGGAGACCTCGGATTGTTTAGAAGAAGCTGGTTGCTTCCCCTTGTCAGCAGCGGTGGGAGCATCTCCCTTAGTAGGGACAACTTCTAACACCCGAGCAGGAAGGGCATCAACGGGAATTGACTGGGAAGCAGGGTCAATACCTTCGATAACTGGGGTAGGAGCTTCATCTACGATAGGCTTTGTGCCTGGATCATGCTCATCGAACAAGGGAGAGGCAACATCCACCCCTGCAGCTATCAGGGCCTTGTTCCAGCCCTTTTTGAAGTTCAAACGGCTGATGTAGCCTATCTGAACCTCAGCATCTTCATATGCGGTAGCCCACCCAGAATTATAAGAATCTTCCTTAATGGTAGCTGCCTCAGACTCCTTCTCCTTCAGCTTCCCCGTCAGCACCTTGTTCTCCTCCACTACCGCTAGCTTGATCGAGCAGACCAGATTATAGGCCTATCGTAGTTCGTTCAGTTCTTTGACCGCTGTCTCCCTCTCTCAATCGGCTTTAATGAGGGCCAGATCAGAAGACGTTCGAGTAGCATCAGCGACCTTCAAGCTAGCCTCGAACTCGGTACTCTTCACTTTTAGGGCAGCGTTATGCTTCTTCAACTCACTATTCTTATTAACCAACTCGTCGCGAGAGCGATAGAGCACGACAAAGTCAGTCACGAACTGCAAGTAAAAGAAGGCATTATAAGGGAGAAACAAATAAGATTTTACAAGTATCAAAACAGAGAAACAGACTTACCAAGGCTAGCCTCTGACTCGCTTGCAAGGCAAACTGGTCAGTCCCCATTGCCCTTTGGTGATCAGCAGGAATGACTGCTCTCTCGAGCAGCGCAGGGGCCAGTTGAGGAGAAATGGCAACCGAGGCCCCCTCTGGCAACACAGACACAGGCACTAAGGCCTGCCCAGCCTTCGTCCTCGCTTCCATTCTCTTCCTCCTCCCTCTCATTCTCCTTCTCTACCCTCTTCATCTCCTCAACCTTATTTCTCTCTTTAGTCTTCTTCTTCTTTTCCTCCTCCCTCTTCCTCTCTCTCTCTCTCTCTCTCTCTCTCTCTCTCTCTCTCTCTCTCAAATGCTCTTCTTCTTTTCTCTTCTTCTCCTGCTCCTGAGCAGCAGACTGAGAACCAGTGGCAACGGACCCATTGCTGGATTTATGCTTCTTCGACCTCTGAGCGAGAAGAACATCATCCTCATCATCATCATGAATCAAGTTTCTCATAGGAGGAACCATTTCCTCGCTAGAACTGCTGGATGTACTTGAAGACTCTTGGGCCACATAAACATCTTCTGAGCTGGAAGAACTGTCACTGCTAGAGCTCCCCTTACCAGAACCTCCTTCAACACCTCCTCTGATATCATTCTCAGAACTGCTCTCTTCCTCGTCCAACTGAATGGGATCGGCAGCAGCTTCTTCAGAGGTATCTAAGTCAGGAATGCTATCCACAGGCCTCGCAATGAAACTGTACCTAATATTCTTGTACTCAAGCAGGAAAGCAGCAGACCGGGGATGTTCACCGTCAGCCAAAGATTTCCTGATATTCCAAGCTTTAAACAACTCGAAAGCTCGAACCTCGCTAATGGCAGGTTTCAAGTTCTTTGTCCTCGCTGAAAAGAAAACAGAAAAGTGTCAGAAAAATCACACATTAACAATGAGATCGAAAGAGCAGAGCAAAGACTACCTATGTACTCTTCCCCATAAAAGGGAACAGTGTATCTATCAGACCTCGCCCCCTCAGTTTGGGGAGAAAACTGCCAATTTCTAGAAAGAAAGCCATCTTGCCAGTAGTCATTGTGGGAATCAGGTAAATTTATTACCAATACCCTATCAGGACTCCTGGCCTTGAGGTAAAGAAAACCAGATCTCGTCCCAGAAAAGGAATAACAAAAACAAACTTCAGCGAGCCCTAATTTAGTACCATAAAGTTGATATATTCTATGGACACCGTTGACTATCTTCCAGACATTGGGCGAACACTATGCAGGGACAATGTTGAAATAACCAAAGAAATACAGGAACAAATTATTTGGAGGAAAAGTTACATCCCCTTGGAAAAACAACAAGACATGAATCCAATGAGCACCTTCTATTTCTCTAACATTCTTAGGGAAAGAGGCGCACTCAATCTCTACCCACTCTAGGATATTGTAAAACTTCCTAAACTTGGACACTAATCTATTACCTATCTTTGTCATTTGTAAACCCTAAATTGTAAATTCAAAGAAAACTCAACAAAGAAAGCACAGAGAGAGAGCAAAGGGGGCTTCAGAGATGAAAGTTTGACTTGGACGATGCAAGATCACAAGCCCAGATGACGAGGGAGATCGAAAGAGGAGAAAATGAAGACCTGGAGAAGAGGGAACACTCGCTAAAACTCGCAGAAGATGAGGGAACACTAAGAAGCTTGAAACGACAACTGTGAAACGCTGCTCAAAATAACTTTTAAAATGCTCCCAATCATCGCGCACAGGACACCAAGCAACTGCCGCCTAAATCAGTTCTCAACTTTGGGAACAATTACAAGATTTACAAAAGAGCCATTATGACAAGTCATTTAAATTTATTGAGCCCAAATTGTGGCCCAACAACTTTAGGGGTAATTGTGGGTAACCGAATTTGCCATCATTGGCCCGGACAAGTAGCCTAATAAAAACGGCCCAAAGTCCAAACCCTTCGTACCTTAACTAAATCCAGTTATGACTTAGTCCTCTCCTAGAATCTCGTATAGAGATATTCCAGGAGAGACGGATGGACGTGGGGGAGTCCAACACCCCCACTCTCCGAAGATAAACATATATATAATAGACCCTAAGCCTAGGGCAAGAGGCACGCACTGTATTCTCTAAAAACACTCCCCAGAGTATATAGAAATAATAATGACAGCACCACCGTGGACGTAGGCATTCTTGCTAAACCACGTACATACTGTGTTGTGTGATTGGCATTTCATGTTCTTTATTTTCCTTGGTGATTGCACTTTTCTCATTTATTTGTGTTGAATATAATTGTCACCACACCATGCAATTTACATATAAGTCTAAACATCAAATAAGAGATATACGTTACTTAAGGATTTAAGAGTCATTCCTCCTACACGTCTTTAAACTCCACGTGTGAGATGTCTTATAAGTAAAATCCAAACAAGGAACCCCCCGATACACTTCCGTTTAGATATGGTACTCGTTAAGATATTATAATTAGTTATGTATTTCATAGTGTGAATAAATTAAAGGTTTAAGTAAATTAAACAACCAACTTCCATATCCAATCGATTAGTCCAACATAACCCAACAATAATCACGAACTAACAAGCTAACTAATATGTACCCCATACTCTTTCTAATCCATATACTCAATAGGGGAGGATGGATTGACGACGGGATCTGAAGATGGAAGGAGGATCTGAAGAGGGGAGGAGATGCTGGTGACAGGTTGAAGGGCGATGAGATCTGAAGAGGGGAAGAAATGAGAGGGAAGAGAAGTTATCGAATGAAATGACAGGATGGGATGGCCAGTTAGGTTTTATGCATTTAACCTTTATTATATATAACCGATTATTAATATATACGCAGAGGATCTCCAACGAGTGTCCCAAAATGGGTCCAAAAAATGGACCATTTCTAAAAAATAAAAAATAAAAATTATTGATTTTTTTTCTGAGATATTTAAATATTTCAAGGGGATCTATAAAAAAAAATCAAATCAAAATGATTTTTTTATTATTTTTAAAAAATGGGTTAGTACATGTTAATTTATAAATTGCAAAAAAAGTGCCACTTATTAAAAATAACATTAAAAACTAACATATATTTGAACCATTTTTTTAAATAGAAAAAAAATAATTTTGAGTTCATTTTTTTACGTATTACCTGAAATGCTTATCAACTCATTTTTTTTTCCTTCATATTTTTAAAACACCGGTTTAATGCAGGTTTTGGTTCGGGTTATGAATTGGTTCGATTTAATTTTATATTGGAATCGAAAATCGAATAAAAAAATCTGTATTTTTGGATCTGGTACCAAACCAATAGTTTATAAACCAAACCAAATTAAACGAACCAATACATCAAATTTGGTTTGGTTTGTCTATTTTTCTCATTTCGATGTGCATGCTAGTGTTTACTATTATATACTTTTTATTTGAGTTCAAATTTGTTGGCTCTCTTCAAGGAGGGTTAACAACCCTCCTATATAATTGGTTAAAACATGACAACTCATTAAAAACTATAGGGTTCATTATTGAGTCATTCATGTTTCAACCAATACTATTGAAAGGTCATGTTAACCATAACATTGCACTATTTTTATTTGAGAATAGATATGTGATTCTTAAAGACATGTTTAGCATAACAAAAGTATGACTCATCTTCATTAGGGGTGGCAGTTCGTGTGCATAGTATCGTATCACGTAGGGTTCATGTTAAATATTAGTCAATCCTAATCAACCCATTCAACTAATTGTGTCAGTTGAGAAGACACTAATCAAATTCCTTTATTATCGTGCCGTGTTTGGATTGATCTGAATAACCTATTAAGTAAAAATAAAACTAATTTTTTCTTGTTTTTTAACCAATCATACCACTCATAGCTTACAATAACTTAAAATTATAATTAATTTCAACTTCTATTAACATATAAATAATCTATCATTCAATTCTTCATGAATTTTATATAATGTCTACTAAGATATGTAAATTATTTAATATATTCTCCTTAAAGTATGAGTTAAGCGAATCTATTCGTGTCATTTTCAAGTTATACGTGTTCGACATTAATTTATTTCATTTATTATTTATGTTTACGAGTTGTGTCATGGAGTTTATGTAAAAAAATCATCAATCTTAATACCCTAACTTCTTAACGAATTCGTGTCAAATTTTTGTGATGCGTAATTAATTGCACCCTTAATAGTAGTGGTAAAATGTGGCCCAAATAACAAAACAGTCCATATTAGCCCAAGCATCTAAAGATGGGGCCCATATTTAAAAGTTGTGAGTTAAATATGGGGCCCATATTTCAAAGCTATGAGTTAAATATGGGGCCCATATTTCAAAGCAAGAAATCAAATATGGAGCCCAATTTTAAAAGATACAAATCAAATATAATACTCATTTTAAAAAGTTATGAGTAAAATATGAGTTTTTTTTATATATTACTCGAATTGTAATACTTAATTTAGTAAAAAAATAATGGGTTGGTCCAACCCATATTTGGTCCAGCCCACATTTAACCCAGCCCATATTTGGCCCAACCCACATTTGACCCGTCCAAATTAGGCCCAACCCATAATTTTGCGAATCCCTATAGTCTATTCTCGTACTTGATCCCAGACTCAAAAGTGATCCCGCAGTCTTCGGTACTAGAACTAGCGCCAAAAATGAAATACAAATCGCACACAACATCCACCGTTCAGTCTCATCACATCTCTTAATCAACGTTCCACATCCAAACATCCACGATCCGCATCACTCAAAGAAAACCAATCACAACACAGCACCAATCCCTATTTAACCGAACCACCTTATTGTATTTCTCATCATTCAAATCTTCAAGCCTTCACTTACCACACCACATCAAAATCTCTCATCTCTCAACAATGGCACCCAAGGCTGCAGAGAAGAAACCCGCTGAGAAGAAGCCCGTGGCCGAGAAGGCCCCAGCAGAGAAGAAGCCCAAGGCCGAGAAGAAGTCCAAGGACGCCTCTGGTGATAAGAAGAAGAAGAGGTCTAAGAAATCAGTTGAGACTTACAAGATCTACATCTTCAAGGTTCTGAAGCAGGTCCACCCTGATATCGGTATCTCAAGCAAAGCCATGGGTATAATGAACAGTTTCATCAACGACATATTTGAGAAGTTGGCTCAAGAGTCCTCCAAGCTTGCTAGGTACAACAAGAAGCCCACCATCACATCCCGGGAAATCCAGACAGCTGTGAGGCTTGTGCTTCCTGGTGAATTGGCTAAACACGCTGTCTCAGAAGGAACTAAGGCGGTCACTAAATTTACCAGCTCTTAGAGGTGTTGTTTTGGATGTAATTTGATAATGACTTGTTATCATTAGTTGAAGTAGTTTTCTTAGTCAAACAATCATGTCTCTTTGTAATATCTGTTCGGTGATTATTGATGAAAGGATTTGCACTAGTTCTTTCGTTTAAATCGTAACATTGCGGATATATCGAATGCGCTTTATTGGAACCCCTCGAAGCCGTTTTTTTAGTTTCACCCGGAATTCCTCAACTCACTGCTCAGTGTGGGTTCATGTTTTTCAAGTTTGCTTACAAGGACAAAATTCACAAATTGGGGGGACTATTTCAGTGATTTGTAAGCAGAGTTGAGTGAAATATGATAATAGGCTATAAATTAAAAGTTGAACTGTATTAGAACGAGTGCTTTGACTTGGTCTTTGCATAAATTTAAAAGTAGTGAGAAATTATTATCTTTTTATATTACTAGATGTGTCCACATGCTTTGCACATGTGGGCAAATCCAAATATTCAATTGGATTAGTTGAATAAATGAATAAGAAGCTGTGAATTTAAAAATTATTCATATAAAGTATAAAAATTATAACAAATTATGTACAAGTAATGAAGTAAATGAAATCAATGTGTAAAACAATGAAGCGATAATCACATAATAAGATATGAAATCTCATGAAATAATAAAAATCAATGTTAATAAATCCGAGTTATTTAAAATGTAAAATGCAAAGGAAGAGATAAATTATTTATGGAAGAACTAAGATAATAACAAAGTGTAATGATAAAATATTAAAATATAATCGTCAAATAAATATGTTGCATTTGACATTTGTTAGAATTCGATGTGTCTTATTCATCTTCAATTTTATGAGCGACAAAATGTATAGGCTTTCGATTAGAATCTCTAAGCAATTTTCCTTTAATGTAGAATCTGCTAATTTTGCCAATGCACGTATATAACTTTCAAATATAGTCTGTGGAGTATGCATTGGCAATGAAAGACTATGTTTCCTTGAATAGTGTGACTGTTGCTCTTTCGTTGTCATCTTGACCCATTAATTGAAGTAAGTACCTTGTGTTTGATTGAACAATGAGTCAATATCCAATAATGATAATATAGCGTGCCCAAATTATGAACAACAAAAATTGAGCTTATAGATATTTGTTAAAAACGTAAGACAAACTTACCTGAAAAGTTGGAACAGTGAGGTTGTAAACATATGTCAAGGTCTAATCCTAAGATTAAAAAATATATTTTTTAAGATTTCATATTTTTTTTAAAACGGTAAATTTTAAAAACATATTATTTTATAAAACTATATATATATATATATATATATATATATATAAAGAAAAAGCCACTTTTTTTTGAATAAAAATTGTAATTTTTTTAATAAAAAAACTCTTGTGTATAAAAGCTGTATTACTAAAAAACTTAATTTTTAAAACAAACCGTATTGTTAAAATTTGTATTCATAAAAAATACAATTTAAAAATGCATTTATAAAAATACAGTTTTTTATAAATAAATAAAATACTATTTTTTTTATAAAAACAAAAAAATTATTGTTTTTTATATAAAAAATTAACATTTTTTAAAAATACAATTTATATAAAAAAATTCAATTTTTTTCTATATATTTTTGTTTTTTTCTTTACATATTTTTAAGAATACAATTTTTTCTTATAAGAAATGAAGTTTTTAATTAAAAAATAAGGTTTTTATAAACAATATAATTTTCATAAAAAAATTATACCATTAAAGAGGAAATCATCTATTTTTATGTATAAGAGATAGAGATAGATGTGTATTTTCAGAGATGCAGAGATCATGAAACCCCAGAAAACAATTAATATGAAATCTAAAGAGCTCCATCCGTGTTTTTTTACAATTATACTCTCTCGAGTTAATAATAAGGATTAAATGTCATAATTTTAAATAAGAACATAGTCAGATGAACCAGATTCTCTCCATACGTGTCTTTTTACTGTCAAAATGAAAAAAATACAATGGTCGGTAATACTGACAAAGGGAGTATACACACAAAGAAATAAATAAAGATAATGCAGATGAACCGGAGTCTTGATTAAATATCGAATAACGTCTTCACCTGTATAAATTTCGTACCAAATATGTTCCAAGTGGATTCCTGTTCAGGTATTATTTAAAAACTATCAAGATAAAAATCCTTATTTTAATAGTCTCAAGATCAAAATTGAACATACTAAATTACAGTCTCAAGTTTTAGAAACTCAATAAATTGTTAAAACATCCATTTTCAAACAGTTTTTGTTCTTAAAACTGTTAAAACCTATGCACATGAATTAAACCTATATACATCACTACACCAATTATATAATGTAAACTCATAAAAAAAAAGACAAATTAATGTGTTCAAATTTGGGGGCTTTAAACAGGTTATTATGTAACATGAAACATATTAATCTCTAAAATAAAATAAACAACGTGATAAACAGATCTACACAAAATGATCACAAATTTAAATGTAAATTCGAACCTCATATTTGAGTTACCTTTCACAATGGCATATATGTTTGGGACGGTTTAATGTTGCTAAGATTATTTCTAGTCCACCTGCTTTTTTTGTGATTAGTCAGAGGATGGTTTAGTGAGAGAGATGAAATATTTTGAATAATGGGTTTCACTTGGGAAGTCTTCATAACAAAAATTGGGCTTTTTCGTGTATTGGGTTGAAAGTTGTGCATAGGAGATCGTGATCAGTGTACAAATTAAAGTGCAGTGTATGTGGGTGGGATTAAAATACAATGTATAATATATTCTTGAATGAAAGAGAAAGATAAAAGGGTATTGATGGATTTTTAAATTATATGAGGGTAAAATAGTCTTTATATCATTAAAGAGAAACTCTCCTCTTTTAAAGTAGTAGAGGTTATCACATAATATTATGTTTACTTTTTGCAAATGAAATAAAAAACATATTAAAATAAAAAGAAAATTATATTTAAGTTTCAGTTGTCAAGTTAACATGCATATAATTTTTATTGACTTTTCAATAATTTAATAGGTTATATTCTAACTTTTTAGGATTTTTTTTAAATATAATTTTACGCTTTTTAAATCCAATTATTTGGTAAATTTTTTAAGAAAGTCACATAAGTGGTTGTGTTTTTTTAATCTTAAAATGATTATAATTTTTTATTTACAAATTCATTTTTCGCAAAATTATTATTTTTGAAATCTGTTTAATGGGATTTATCAAATAAGATCCATGAAGTTTATTATAAAATTTTAAAGAAAAAAATTACACAAACAGTAAATTTTATTGTATGTAATAAAATATGAAATTGTTTATATATGTGGCATTTTCAGAAACAGATAGTATCATTTATTGTGATAAGATTACACAGTGTATATATATATATATATATATATAATAATAAGTTAGGGAAACTTTTGAATTGTCTACATATTTTAAGGGTCGAGATATGTGCCAACACATTAGACATTTTTACAAAATGGAGGGATAAAGATCATCTCCTCCACTAATTTCAAACTTTTCATTTGCTTTTTGTTTCCCCCGGTACCTATTTGCTTTTTGTTTTTCCCAATAACTCTAGCTTTCCTCTCACTTCATGGACAGAAACCCACCACCATCATTCCCGTTTCTCTTTCTCGCCCCCGATGCTCCTATTCTAAGGTTAGGTTTTGGACTTTTTGCAGGTACAACTCTCTATCTCTGCCTTCACTATTACAGGTTATTGATGGAATTTTCTCTTTGTTTTCAATTTTTTCATGTCTTAAAAAATTTTACATGTTCGAGTTATCTGGGCGGGTTCTTCATGTCTCATGATGGGTTTTTTTCACGTCTTAAAGAACAGGTACAATTTTTAAACGAACAGGTATTTTTTCTTTGGTTTCAATTTCATCATCTAATTTTATTCTTCATGTCTTCAAGAAAACACCGACCACCTGATTCTTCATGTCTCAGAGACTCAGACGGTTCTTCATGTCTCAGACCACCTGAATCTCCGACCACAACCACCCAAAGCTCCGAACAACACCTTTGGCTAGCATCAGTTGGCACAGACATCCACCCTTCTGCCTAGATTTGACCCGACCACTTCCAAACATTTCCCAATCCATTATTGACCCAGATCCGGTTCAAAATACCCAGGGATCACACCAAACCAACAGTTCCCAACCCATCGTTGCCTCTTCATAACATATGCCTTTTTATTTTTATTAACTGATTTAAATTTTATGTTCACAGGAGGTTTTGTATTCCTAGAAACCCATTACACTGGAGGTTTTGTTTAGGTTTTGGTTCGATTTTGGGTACTTCGGTTTGTACATTCTTATTTGGGTTTTAAGCTCTTAGGTTTTCTATCTGATTGGGGTTTTACGTTTTTATTTTCTAGAAACTCATTACACAGTATTGTGTTAGTTTCCTTACATTTTTAGAAAGTCAGGCCTCCTCCTATGTCAAGGGATTTAGTCGGTTTTGGGAAGCAGAAACTCAGGTATTCATCTATGTATTTTGTTTGTGTTTTGGTTCTGATTTGTGTTTTCACACTCTGATTAACTCAGGTATTTACATTCGGTTTGATGTAATGTTTACATTCAGTATTTAACGTTTATGACCTTTGAATCTTGAAGTTTTTTATGATTGTTATTTAAGACAATGTTGTAAGATCTTTGATTATATAGATGGGAAATGTAATATTGTTGATTTAATGTGATGGAATACAAGTAGTTTACATAATGTTTAATTTTCCATCTTTTACTTTGTTATTATTTCCCCCCATTTTGATGTTATAATGAACTCTAGGGATTTCCTTGTTGCTTAAGTTTACAAAATGCTCAAGTGACCAAAACTGCTTATATGCATTGCAGATGCAGTTAACTTTTTGGTGGACAAGTTAAAATCTTTGCAGATTCAGTATGATTCTATATTAAGTTTTTGGAGTATGTTTGTTTTATTTTCGTTTAAATGGGTGCTTAATTTATTTGTTCAATTATTCGTATGTTGCCAACAGGTTTTACGGGCATTTAAAATGATGGATCCAGATTCGTTCTTTTTCAGCATAAATTTTTTTTCCACTAAAGTCAATTTACTGAATTTTTCCACGAGTGAAATTCAGGTCCTTCCATTTCAAAGCAGGTCAGATAAGTCAGGTAATGCTGTTGAGGTTGCTTAATGGAGTAAGATGTAGTTAAATATCTGTTATTTCAAACAATTATTCCTAATTAGATGGGTTGTATGTTTGTCAGGAGATTTAAAAAAAAGTGTTGCAAATACTTGATTAGGAATGTTGTAGACACATAGTTGTTCAAACAATTATTCCTAATTAGATGGGTTGTATGTTTTTTAAACATAGATGTAGTTAATTATCTGTTATTTCAAACAATTAGTTGTGCTTTTGCCTACTGTGTAATCGTATAATAGTTTTTTGTGTAGTTACAAATTGATGGGTTGCATGTTATTTTAATGAAGAAATCAAGTGGACCCAATTGAAATCCGAAATCTAGCGCCGTCTGCAAAACGAGAGGTATGGTTTAACAAATGAATTTACCAACTTAGAAATCAAGTCAACCAAATTGAAATTCAGAATCTGACTCTGAAATCCGGCGCACCACATCTTTTTTTAGGGTCGTGTATAACCTTCTTGAACTTGGGTACTACACACAAGTCTTCTTATTTTTTTTTCTTTTGTAAATTAAATGCCTAATTATTTTCCTCTTCCATGCTATGGTTACACTTGAGAGATTTTGGAGAATTGTGGCCCAAAATTTGGAGGTTTTGGTATTCCTGAATTTTTTCAGTTTGTGGTTTGCAGTTTTTTTGTAGAATTGTATTATTATGTTCAGCTAGAATGGAATAGGCTTGGACTTTTATCTTCAGCCCAAATAGACTTCAGTTATTTATGATCACTATAGAGATTTGAATTCCCTAATTTGGTGACTTTATATTGCTGAGTTTTATTAGTTGCTCATACGCACCTGCTAATATACCACTTAGTTTTATTAGTTTTTATGCAACTCTATGTTCTCATGATGATATAAGATTTGAATCCCCTATTTTTGTGAACTTTTTAATACATGTTGCTGCCTAGATCATTCAATATTGTCTCGATCTAGCTTCTGTCAATGCTTAGTTTGTTGATTATTAAATCACATTGGTTAGTATTTTAACTTCTTAATTTTTGCAATAGTTCTATAATCTAATACAATTAAACACATGTATGGATATAGACCAAGTCAACATTTTTACGATTCTTTGTATTTTTCTTATTTTAAAACTTGATTTTTCTATTCTTTCTAATTTCAATCATGTTTTATATAATTTGTATAATTACTTTGAGTAGTACCAATGGCACACCAATGGCAACCTCTGTTTTCTCTAAACAGCGCTTCAGTGGTAGCACTACCGGTAGAAGTGGGGTATGAAACTTTGGGTCTGTGATGAAAAACAGAGGCTAAATGCTGAGAAAGAGAAGCTATTCCAAACCTAGCAACTGTTGCTCCAGCGGGAAGAAATACCGTTCAGGTATTTTTCTAAGCTTGATGGAAGCAACAACTGCTACTTCAGAATAAATGTCGACTATTTGAAATCTGCAAAACTGGAACACCGATTTTGTATTCCTTCATAACCTCCTCCACTGGTACGAATGGCTATGGTTTTTTGGTTTCTCTTGGATTTGGTTAATTGTTTGCCTTTGCACGCATGTGAATTATAAAGATGAACCAATATTGACTCTATATTTTTAATGTTTATAACTACTATGTCAAAGCAGAGTATGTTCCATTTTTTGTTTATAGTAAGATTATTACTTATTTTGAGGTTGGTTGTTGTTTAGAAGAGTAAGAATGAACATGCCTATCGATGTTAAATTTCTTTAATTGTATATTTGAACATTGATCGTTAGGGAATTATAATTTTTTTTTCAATTATGTTACCATGAACATGTACTATGTTTGGGTGCAAGAGAAGGGTTAAAACTTTCCTATTCATTTGGGCGCAAGAGAAGGATTGAATTAGTTTGGAAATTTTATATTTACAATCTCTCAAGATAAGACACTCTTTTATATTGGGTTGTCTTTAATAGTAATGCAATATTTTGGGGTCGTATTTTAGAAAATGATTACGTAAATTGTAAATACATTGACATTGTTTTCTCCTTTTTCGCGATTAGGTGATATTATATTGGTAAAGAGGTCAATGCCGAGGACTATCTTCAGAAGCAAGGAATGCAACGTCTTACATTGAAAGTCGGCTTCAGATGGGATCCAAATTATGTAGTGTTTTGAAGAGCAAGGAGGATGCACTTGGATTGTTTGAACTGTACAAAGATAAAGGCTACATCCTCACCGAGCACGAGGGAACATTTTGTGTTATACTAAAAGAGACCTCACTCTATCATGTGAATTATCTTTATTGGATTGAGAGGAATGAGGGTATACAGTCAAGAGGTGCCTATAATTGTGCATACAAGTGGTAATTATAGATACAAAAGATTTTTTTTAGTTTGGTTGGGTAATGTTTGGATAGGATTATTCTAATGCATATAATTTTTTTTGCAGATTTCAGCATAAACCTCAGGTCTGAAGTATGGACTCACTCTCTATCCCTAGGTATATATTTTTGAATCCATACACTGCAGTTGTAAATTAATGATGCATACTTGCATTTTTTTAATGTTAACGCATATATGTAGTTAGGGATATTATTCTACAAACGAACATGTGTTGAACAAACTAAAAAAGTCAGTTCAAATAATGGTATCTAAATAATGGACACGTAAAAATAATTATTAAATAGTTATGCGAGAGTATTCATGGGGTATCAGTATCCCCTACATTGCCTTCATAGTGGTATCAGTGCGTCTTAGCCCAGAACATATCCATACATTAAGTGCAAGCCTTTAATATGCAGCTATCCATTTCTACAACCTTATTCGAGTGTATAAATTTTATGTGATCGTAGCCTCCTTGATTCCTTTGAGACTCATCTTCTTTTCCTTGGATGAAAATAAGATTAGGATGAAAAAATCTCATGTATGTTACTGATTGTATATTTACTTATGTGATTGTATCTATGTTCGAGAAACTGATTAATTATGTTTATTGTTTGCCAAATCGTACAGAAAACCGAGAGGGAGAGAGTGATAATAGCGAGAGGTGGGAAGAAGGACGGGAATACAGCAGTAGTAGCACCTAATCCAGAAGTAGATTAGTGCAAAAGACTTAAAAGAATTACAATTTTTGAAAACATGCTCTTCGATGCTCCTGCAAAGGCGTGCTCAGTTTCTCTCACCCCATCCAAGATGGTGGTCAAACACCACGGCACATACATTTTGAGGAAGTCCCACAAAAAGAATAAATTCATATTCTCCTTTCCCGACCTTCTAGCTCCCATCTTCGAATTTCGGATTTTTTTTAATTGTTGGTTTTGTTGTTACCCCTTAAATAGCGTGGATAGTCCAGTAAATAAAAGAGATTATGTCCAATTTTTTTTATAAAATTGACACTTTGTTTTTTTGAGACACAGTGAATTTGATTGATGAATATTGTATATTTCATTTTATATGTGAATTTGTTTGATGAATTTAGACAATTTGGATGTTGGACTATTTGTTATTTGTTAAGCACGGTGAATAGTTTCATAAATAAAGGAGATTATACCCAATTTTTTTAAAAATTTGACACTTTGTTTTTTTGAGACACAATGTGAATTCGATGGATGAATATTGTATATTTCATATTATATGTGAATTTATTTGATGAATTTAGACTATTTGAATGTTATTGGACAGTTTGTTGTTTGTTAAGCATGATGAATAGTCCTATAAATAAATGATATTAAGGCCAATTGTTTTAAAATTACACTTCGAAATTTTTACGTTTCGCTATTACGTATTTTGAAAAATTATCGCCGTTTTGCGATTACGTACTTTGAAAAATTTCGTCGTGCCTTCAGGCACGGGCATACGCTAGTATGTGTGTGTGTATATATATATATATATATATTGGATTCACCAGAGTGGCATGGGATCCCGCTTGTGCGGATCTTTGAAAATAAGAGACTATTGGATAAAGGAGATTTGGATCTTCCGGAGTGCCGATTTGGGATGAGTAGAGTGTCATTAGGTGCTGGTGGCACAGACCTTTAAAAATAGGAGCATATTGGATATACAAATTTGCTCTCATGCGGACTTCCCGCACAAGATAAAAATACGAACTATCCACGTGTGAACTAAAATTTCTTTTCTCTCTCCTCTCTCCTCACGTCCCCAATCCTTTCACTTCTCACGTTTATTTGATGAATAAGAAGACTAACACTACTACTTTTGGAAACAACAAATCACCAATATTTTAAACTTCTGCACAAACATAATGTGACACCCCGACTAATTAAATACCGGGTAGCTACTCCTTTATTAAATTAATTCAAAATGCCAAGTTGGTCCAGTTAATAGCATCACTGTCGAAAACATTTTAATGATTACTAACCACCTAGTATTTAAAAAGTAAGTTGCCAAATTTTAATTAAAGTCTGATTAACATGCAACAAGTGTAATGAAGAATAATAACACCATTCGCCATAATGAAGTAAATAGAATAACCATCACATAATGTAAATAAAGTCTGGAGGAAAACTCCTCACTACAGTACCACAACTGAAATAACTAAACTGAATACTGAATCAATACATGCCAAAGTCTGAAAAACAGAAATAGAAAGATGTCCCTAATAGAAATGGGCAACATGCCCTACAACTGATAAATACTGAATCAGGAATCCAAATGGTAGAAGCGTCTAAAAGCAAATCCCTGTAGCTTCCACAAACAACTACAGCTCGTCACCTGAATGATTATCCTATGCATGGTGTCCTTGTGGCTGGGCACCTAAAATGGTTTTACAAAAAAAAGATTTGAAAGCAAACGGGTCAGAGCCCGAATGTGGAGATATTTTAAAAACCTGCAAGTGCTTTAAAAACATTTAAAACATTAAATGCAAAGTACATGTTAGGACGTGCACTCACATGAAATTCTCACCTCTCGTCTAACTGTGCACTCCTAACGTAATTACCCATCTGAAATGACCCAAACTACTAGCTAAGTGACATCATATCTAGCTAGACAGTCATAGGTTCTACCCTTATTACTCGGTTCCCATTAACATTATAACGATCTCAATAAAATAGGGGCTTAACGTAAATTCAGGTTCTCATATAGAAGTAATACAACCCATTATAGATCATCCCTTTATGTTATTCCATAGTTATACACACAATACTATATGAAAATTCCCAGTTTATTAAGTGTATATTTTCCACAACATAAATATACAATATAAGCACCCCGAGACTAAGCTGCCGTGCACACATACTCTGCTATCCATCCCGGTACATCACGTACATAAGGAATCACGCATTCCGAATCTCTCAGGAATCGTTCAGATAACACAAATCACAAATAGTGGAGGAGAACACAGTCACATCATATGGGTCACGCACATACCTGCGCTCCCACGATCAACAGACTTATTAATATCCCAATAAGTCCTTCTCTGACCTATGTTCATCGAGGTAACCAGTCTAAATCCGGGCAACACAAGGATTAGAGGGCCCTAAGCGAACGCAAACCTCCCGTGATAGCAAGTATGGTAGGTATGTCATACACACAAATCATATACCAATACTAAGTAAACACGCATCTTAGTAATCCCCGTAGTTTAATTGTAGTACTTATCGCATTCTCGTACCAACTTAATATATATACAACTTATATAATTCCGGTCCATATTTATACGCGCCATAATTATTCTCACGTCGTAGTAGGCACTCACGTCCCAATTCAAATGTCTATTTGATTTGATCCACACTTATATAATGCACTCCTCATTATAATCCAATTGTCCCAAATATACTAATACACCATTAAAGAAATGTTATCTCTATCCTAGAACAAGTTTACGGGACTCCCAAAATCAAAACAGGCCAAAAAGGCCTAAACTGTCAACTCGTTCGAAGTCTCGTTCGAACGAGGCTGTTCGAACGAGATTTCGTTCGAACGAACTGGGCTATCTAACGAGATCTCGTTCGAACGAGATTATCGAACGAAACTGCCCCTCGTTAGAAGCGACTGGTCAACTCGTTAGAAGCTCGTTCGAACGAGTTCGTTCGAACGACCTGGGGAGGTCTTCTAACGAACGACCAGTTTCGAGCCCAGATTTCCCTAGTTTCGTTTTTCACCATTTATATCTCTTCAAAACTCATCTAAACATCAAGCCAACGATTGTTTAAGGTCTCTAATCATCCCTAAACGTACCTAGGTCGAATACTAACATATTTTGAGGAGTTAATTCATCCCAATCATCATTAAATCATTAAATCACATTACTATCCCCCCAATTTTTACAAGAACATAAACCCTAAAATTCTAAATCATGGATTAACCCAATTAAATCCGTTTTAATTTCATCCAATAACTAATATCATCAGTATAATCATCTACCTACCATTCTACATGCAATTCTCCTCAAGATTTCAAGTTCTAAACTCCAAAATACATGGGTTTTCATATTTCACCAAGAACAAATTAATTTTATTAAATTCCTACACATGGAAAGAGCATTCTCTGAAATTAAATGATAATAAACCACTTGCATTGAGTGTCTTTGAATTTGATGTTGATTTGATGGAGCTTTTCTGCAGAATTTCTTCTATCTCTCTCTCTCCAAGCTTTTCTCTAATGGTGGCTAGGGTTTTCTTATGGAAAGTAATTAGAAACCTAATTCTAATAACCTACGTAACCTATTGGGTTAACATGGGTTGGTTAGTGTCTTAGTGGGTCAAACCCACATCAGATTTACTTCACTAATTTTCGTCACTTTAAATTTCCCAAAAATACAAAATTACCAAAATACCTTTTATATTGCCGGTATGGCCTAAAAATACCCCGGGACCCAAACTACGCCCCCGGCTAGTGTTTTCTGACTATCTCGACCCTTCCGGACGCGTTGGCGCACTCAAAACGACCATACGGTTAATAGAATTTAAATTCACTTTTATAATGAAATAATTATATCCTGACGCGACTGTCACGCGCATCCCAATAAAATGACCAAATTGTCCTATATCAATCTCACGACAAATTTCATAATTCAACATTCATATATCATCATATATATACTCAATATAGTCAAATACCAACTCACATCTCGCTAGTATTTTATCCGGATTAATTCCCAATTAATTCTCATTTAATTAATTAATCCCAAAATAAATATTGCCAAAAATACGGGGTATTACATACTTCCCCCCTAATAACATAATTTCGTCCCGAAATTCGGAACTAGAAAGTACCTGATAAAAACAACTCAGGATAACGTTCGCGCATCTCATCCTCGCGTTCCCATGTGGACTCCTCGACATTATGATGTCGCCACTGAACACGCACTAACGGAACTATCTTTGACTGCAGCTTCCTCTCACTTCGGTCCAAAATGGCAATCGGCCCCTCCTCGTAGGAGCTATTCGGCTGGAGATCGATGTCCTCCACAGCAATGTGAGAATGAGCCAAATTATCTCTGAGGTATTTCCTTAGCGAGGAAATATGAAACACATCGTGAATCCGATGCAAATGCTCCGGTAACCCGAGTCTATACGCAACTGGTCCAATCCGCTCAATAATAGGAAACGACCCCACATACCTCGGTGCCAACTTCCCCTTCTTCCCGAAACGCATAATCCCCTTCATAGGAGATACTCTGAGCAAAACCTGGTCCCTCACTTGGAACTCCCTGAAAAATCTCTTCGCATCAGCATAACTCTTCTGCCTGTCTTAGGCTACCCGAATGCGACTCCGAATCAACTCAATCCGTGCCGAAGTATCCTGAATCACTTCCGGCCCAAGTAGTTTGTTGTCCCCCACCTCTAACCAACATGCTGGGGAATGACAAGGCCTACCATACAACGCCTCAAACGGAGCCATGCCAATAGTGAACTGATAGGAGTTGTTGTAAGCAAACTCCACCAGTGGAAGGTACTGCTCCCATCCACCCCCAAAGTCAATAATGCACATGCGTAGCATGTCCTCCAACATCTGATTTGTGCGCTCTGTCTGCCCATCGGTCTGCGGATGATATGCCGTACTTAACCGCAATTCCATGCCCATGGCCTCCTGGAAACTCTCCCAAAACCGCGAAACAAATATCTTGTCTCTGTCAGACACGATATTTAGGGGCACACCGTGAAGTCTCACAACCTCTGAAATGAAGAGCTGGGCATACTGTCCCGTAGTGTAGTCAGTCCTTACGGGTAAAAAGTGAGCGACTTTGGACAATCTGTCCACAATTACCCAAACGGAGTTGTGACCCCTCTGCGACGTCGGCAACCCCGTGATAAAATCCATGGATATGCTCTCCCACATCCACACCGGAACTTCCAACGGCTGTAGAAGTCCTGTCGGTCTCTGATGATCCACTTTTACTAGCTGGCAAGTGGCGCATTTCGAGACAAACTCAGCAATATCTCTCTTTATACCGCTCCACCAATACTGCCGTCTCATGTCTTGGTACATTTTGTCCCCTCCGGGATGTATCGCGAACCGTGAGCCGTGCGACTCTGCCATTACCTCGTGTCGCAATTTCTCCCCTTCCGGAACCACCAATCTCCCATTGAAGCGTAATCCCCCGTCTGAGCTGACGGTATAGGACTCGGCTCCCTCTGCTAGTAATCGAACTATCTGCTCCTGACAGAACGAGTCATTAGCCTGTGCCCGTACTACCTTCGTGACAATCTGCGGTGTAACGGTCATCACAGACATGAAAGATCGGGCCACTGCATCCTGGTGTCCCAACTCCTTCCACTTTGCCTTCCACACCTCTGCCACCTCATCTGCTGGCCTACGGCTCAACGCGTCTGCTACCACGTTAGCCTTACCCGGGTGATACTGGATGTCGAACTGGTAGTCTTTCACAAACTCAAGCCACCTACGCTGCCGCATATTCAACTCCTTCTGCGTGAACAGGTATTGTAGGGACTTGTGGTCCGTGAACAGTTGGAACTTCTCCCCCAAAAGATAGTGCCTCCAAATCCGTAGGGCAAATACCACTGCTGTCAACTCCAAATCATGCGTGGGGTAATTCTTCTCGTGAGGCTTAAGCTTACGGGAAGCATAAGCTATGGCCTGTCTCTCCTGCTGTAATACACCTCCAAGCCCTTGCAAAGACGCATCGGTGTAAACCAAATACTCAACTCCCGGTCTCGGCAATGCTAATACAGGTGCTGAGGTCAATTTATCCTTCAACTCATCGAATGCCAACTGACAGGCATCACTCCAGATGAATGGCACACCCTTACGAGTCAGATGTGTCAAAGGACCTGCTATCTTCGAGAAACCCCGAATAAACCTCCTGTAGTATCCTGCTAGGCCCAAGAAACTACGAATCTCGGTCGGTGTCATGGGCTGTCCCCACTCCCTCATCGCGGATACTTTCCCCGAATCAACAGATATTCCTCGGTCGGAAATAATATGTCCCAAAAACTGGACCTCCTTCAGCCAAAACCCGCACTTCTCAAATTTTGCATACAGCTCGTTCTGACGTAGTGTCTGCAAAACTTGTCTCAAATGTTCGGCGTGCTCCTCCTCTGTCTGGGAGTAAACCAGAATATCATCGATGAAGACAATGACAAACTGATCTAGGAAATCCTTGAACACTCCGTTCATCAAGTCCATAAACACTACTGGAGCGTTGGTCAAACCAAAAGGCATAACTCGAAACTCGTAAGAACCATATCTCGACAAGAACGCAGTCTTCGAGACATCCTCCTCCCTGATACGCAACTGATGGTATCCCGATCTCAAATCAATCTTCGAGAAGAAAGAAGCTCCTCTCAACTGGTCGAATAGGTCATCGATTCGAGGCAACGGATACTTATTCCGTATCGTGACCTTGTTCAACTCCCGGTAGTCCACACACAATCTCAGTGAACCGTCCCTCTTCTTCACAATCAAAACTGGAGCACCCCAAGGTGAGGTACTCCTGCGAATAAAGCCCTGACCTAACAGCTGCTCTATCTGATCTCGTAGCTCTCGCATCTCTGCCGGAGCCATACGGTACGGTGCGCATGCTATAGGCCTCGTATCTGGCAATAGGTCTATAACAAAGTCTATCTCTCGACTGGGGGGTAGGCCTGGTATCTCCTGAAACACATCCGAATACTCCCTGACGACTGGAATCGAATCTAAAGGAATCGCAACCTCCTTAGAGGTATCCTCCTCTAGGTAATACAAATGAGCGGTCGAGCCTCCCTCTGGGCGAGGCATCGCCACTACAAACATCTCTTACCCCGGAATGGCAAAAACAATGCTCCCACCGAAGCAATCAATCATGGCTCTATAATCAGCGAGCCAGTCCATACCGATAATCACATCGTGAACATGCATATCTAATACCAACATATCTGCAGGTAATACCAGACTACCAATCTCTACCCCCACTCCCCGGCATATAAAGAATATAAGTGACCCACTCCCCAATGGTGAGTCGACACACGTCACTGTGCTCTCTGCCGTAGCTAACAATCCTAAGGCTTTCGCGAAATGTGTAGCTATAAAATAATGTGTAGCCCCCGTATCAAATAATACCCGTCCCATAGTGCCATGGATTGGAAACGTACCCTTAATCGCGGGCGGTGCCTGTGGAATTGCTGCCTGGTGGACGTTATAGACACGTCCATACTGTAGCTGCCCCTACTGAACTGGGACTGCTGGAATGGGTGGCAATGCTGCCATCTGTGGCGGTGCGGGGAGAGCGGCGGGAAACATAGGCCTCTGCGGCTCCTGGCGAGCACCCTGCTGCTGCTGCTGTGGGGCCCTGCCCCTATCAGGACAATCCTGTCGTTTATGGCCAGTCTTGCCACAAACAAAACACTTCCCTGGGAAGTTCCCTCATCTCTTCCCCTGCGGTCCCCGGCCTTGGTGGCCATTACCGTTCCTCCCTTGGCCCTGCTGGCCCTGTTGAAACTGCTGCCCATTCTGTCCCTGTTGGCCCTGATGGCCGTTTGGACCCTGATGGCCCTGACGGAAACCTCCCTGTCCCTGTCTGTAGTTCCCTGATCGGAACCTCTTCTGATCCCCCTGCTGGGAACCCTGCTCACCCTGTCTCTGCCCCTGAACAGATTGTGCCCCACCGGCACCATGTCCTCCTGTCCTGCCCTGATGGCTAGACTCTCCCGACCTCTTGCCCTCAGCCATATGAAAGCGGTGGTCCTGGCAGTGTAACAAAGCAGCGTTAACCATATCAGAATACGTGGCCAACGAAAGGTTCCCTAACAGATGCTGACGGATCCTCCATGTCAACCCGTCGGTGAATTTCTCAATCTTCTTCTTCTCTGTTGGTATCTCATCCGGAACGATATTCAACAGATTTGTGAACTCGGCCTCATACTCGACCACAGT
Source organism: Sambucus nigra (assembly GCA_949130495.1). Classification (NCBI taxonomy): domain Eukaryota; kingdom Viridiplantae; phylum Streptophyta; class Magnoliopsida; order Dipsacales; family Adoxaceae; genus Sambucus; species Sambucus nigra. The sequence continues at coordinate 790,270,358 of OX422208.1, read as the reverse complement.
CTTACCCTCTTGCCTCAGATTCATCAGTTTCCTCCTCATTTCCGTATGAACAGCGAACGGAAAGTACTTGCGATCGAACCGCACCCAGAAGTCCTAAATAGTGAGAGTATCCCTCTCCTCCACGGTGGTAATAGACTCCCACCACTGCAGTGCAGATCCAACTAGCTTGAAAGTAGCTAGCACCTGCTTCTGAACGTCCGTGCACTCATACATCCTCAAGTGCCTCTGCATATCTTTCCTCCATTGGCTCGAGACTACCACATCTGAGCTACCTGCAAACTCTGGCGGATGCGCTTTCTGAAATGCGTCACGTACACGTTCCCAAGCAGACGGGAATGCATTTGCCTGTACTGGTGCGGCAACCGGCGCCTGAGGTGGTGCCTGTTGGACTACGTCAATTGCGGCATTTACCGCTTGGGCTACTATAGCTGCAACCTCAGCGGCGTTCATCATGCCCTGAACTGGAGCGGGCTGGGGTTCGGGCGTTGCATCCCTGGGAACTCGTCGTGCACGTCGTAGAGGCATCTGAAATAAGAATGAAGTTTTTAAGTTCGTAGTTATAAACTTAAAATAGCTGAAGAACGAAGCATACACAAAAAGAGTACAACAGTCCTAAAATATAGGGCTCTATATCAAAGAAACTTAGCGGAAACATAATAGCCGTACAGATCCTAAAGGACACTAGAACCTGATGCTCTGATACCACCTGTGACACCCCGACTAATTAAATACCGGGTAGCTACTCCTTTATTAAATTAATTCAAAATGCCAAGTTGGTCCAGTTAATAGCATCACTGTCGAAAACATTTTAATGATTACTAACCACCTAGTATTTAAAAAGTAAGTTGCCAAATTTTAATTAAAGTCTGATTAACATGCAACAAGTGTAATGAAGAATAATAACACCATTCGCCATAATGAAGTAAATAGAATAACCATCACATAATGTAAATAAAGTCTGGAGGAAAACTCCTCACTACAGTACCACAATTGAAATAACTAAACTGAATACTGAATCAATACATGCCAAAGTCTGAAAAACAGAAATGGAAAGATGTCCCTAATAGAAATGGGCAACATGCCCTACAACTGATAAATACTGAATCAGGAATCCAAATGGTAGAAGCGTCTAAAAGCAAATCCCTGTAGCTTCCACAAACAACTACAGCTCGTCACCTGAATGAGTATCCTATGCATGGTGTCCTTGTGGCTGGGCACCTAAAATGGTTTTACAAAAAAAATATTTGAAAGCAAACGGGTCAGAGCCCGAATGTGGAGATATTTTAAAAACCTGCAAGTGCTTTAAAAACATTTAAAACATTAAATGCAAAGTACATGTTAGGACGTGCACTCACATGAAATTCTCACCTCTCGTCTAACTGTGCACTCCTAACGTAATTACCCATCTGAAATGACCCAAACTACTAGCTAAGTGACATCATATCTAGCTAGACAGTCATAGGTTCTACCCTTATTACTCGGTTCCCATTAACATTATAACGATCTCAATAAAATAGGGGCTTAACGTAAATTCAGGTTCTCATATAGAAGTAATACAACCCATTATAGATCATCCCTTTATGTTATTCCATAGTTATACACACAATACTATATGAAAATTCCCAGTTTATTAAGCGTATATTTTCCACAACATAAATATACAATATAAGCACCCCGAGACTAAGCTGCGGTGCACACATACTCTGCTATCCATCCCGGTACATCACGTACATAAGGAATCACGCATTCCGAATCTCTCAGGAATCGTTCAGATAACACAAATCACAAATAGTGGAGGAGAACACAGTCACATCACATGGGTCACGCACATACCTGCGCTCCCACGATCAGCAGACTTATTAATATCCCAATAAGTCCTTCTCTGACCTATGTTCATCGAGGTAACCAGTCTAAATCCGGGCAACACAAGGATTAGAGGGCCCTAAGCGAACGCAAACCTCCCGTGATAGCAAGTATGGTAGGCATGTCATACACACAAATCATATACCAATACTAAGTAAACACGCATCTTAGTAATCCCCGTAGTTTAATTGTAGTACTTATCGCATTCTCGTACCAACTTAATATATATACAACTTATATAATTCCGGTCCATATTTATACGCGCCATAATTATTCTCACGTCGTAGTAGGCACTCACGTCCCAATTCAAATGTCTATTTGATTTGATCCACACTTATATAATGCACTCCTCATTATAATCCAATTGTCACAAATATACTAATACACCATCAAAGAAATGTTATCTCTATCCTCGAACAAGTTTACGGGACTCCCAAAATCAAAACAGGCCAAAAAGGCCTAAACTGTCAACTCGTTCGAAGTCTCGTTCGAACGAGGCTGTTCGAACGAGATTTCGTTCGAACGAACTGGGATATCTAACGAGATCTCGTTCGAACGAGATTATCGAACGAAACTGCCCCTCGTTAGAAGCGACTGGTCAACTCGTTAGAAGCTCGTTCGAACGAGTTCGTTCGAACGACCTGGGGAGGTCTTCTAACGAACGACCAGTTTCGAGCCCAGATTTCCCTAGTTTCGTTTTTCACCATTTATATCTCTTCAAAACTCATCTAAACATCAAGCCAACGATTGTTTAAGGTCTCTAATCATCCCTAAACGTACCTAGGTCGCATACTAACATATTTTGAGGAGTTAATTCATCCCAATCATCATTAAATCATTAAATCACATTACTATCCCCCCAATTTTTACAAGAACATAAACCCTAAAATTCTAAATCATGGATTAACCCAATTAAATCCATTTTAATTTCATCCAATAACTAATATCATCAGTATAATCATCTACCTACCATTCTACATGCAATTCTCCTCAAGATTTCAAGTTCTAAACTACATGGGTTTTCATATTTCACCAAGAACAAATTAATTTTATTAAATTCCTACACATGGAAATAGCATTCTCTGAAATTAAATGATAATAAACCACTTGCCTTGAGTGTCTCTGAATTTGATGTTGATTTGATGGAGCTTTTCTGCAGAATTTCTTCTATCTCTCTCTCTCCAAGCTTTTCTCTAATGGTGGCTAGGGTTTTCTTATGGAAAATAATTCGAAACCTAATTCTAATAACCTACGTAACCTATTGGGTTAACATGGGTTGGTTAGTGGCTTAGTGGGTCAAACCCACATCAGATTTACTTCACTAATTTTCGTCACTTTAAATTTCCCAAAAATACGAAATTACCAAAATACCCTTTATATTGCCGGTATGGCCTAAAAATACCCCGGGACCCAAACTACACCCCCGGCTAGTGTTTTCTGACTATCTCGACCCTTTCGGACGCGTTGGCGCACTCAAAACGACCATACGGTAAATAGAATTTAAATTCACTTTTATAATGAAATAATTATATCCTGACACGACTGTCACGCGCATCCCAATAAAATGACCAAATTGCCGTATATCAATCTCACGACAAATTTCATAATTCAACATTCATATATCATCATATATATACTCAATATAGTCAAATACCAACTCACATCTCGCTAGTATTTTATCCGTATTAATTCCCAATTAATTCTCATTTAATTAATTAATCCCAAAATAAATATTGCCAAAAATACGGGGTATTACACATAATTTCCAAGATACTCAAATGTACGATTTATTTACTGCTTTGTAAAATATCATTCTTTTGAATAAGAAAAGAAGTCAATATAAAAAAGTTTGGTTTAATACTTTGTAAGATAGCATTTAATGCTTTGTACGATTTATCTAAACAAGCTGTCCCTAACATTGTTCTGTTCAACTTGGAGTGGGATGTTTATACAAAACCTTTCATTTATTGAGTACTTATTTGTGTTAGACTTTTCGTGAGTTCTCACCGGGCATGACTCAATCAACCAATATTTTTTTGGATGAAAATCTATGGTAGTTGCTTCTGTTTAAGCTTATAATATTACGAGTGTGTTATAATTGCTTGAATTTAAATTTCTTTCTTATATTTTAATTTTGAAATATTAAACAATAAATTGATTATAAAAAAGTTCAAATATTTTGTAATACATATTTAGTCTAAGCTTTTTTTATTTTGTTTCAAAAATTTCCTCAAATATCCACTTAATCAATATTATTTTATTTGTAAAGGTCCGCGCTAGCAGCATACATTGATTGTTTTTATGTGGTTGGACTAAACGTATATTAAAAAAATATTTGAATGACTATTTAGTATATGACCCAAAAATAATTGGTGAAAATCTATAATAGTTGTTTGTGTCTAAGATTTTCATATTACGAGTTTGTAATATTAGCTTCAATTTAAACTTTTTCTGCATACTTTTTTTAAGATAAAAAAATTGGTGGTCACTAAATTATTCTTGTTATAATTTTTCAGTGATGGATGAGTTCAATTTGTTGAATTGTGATGAACAATCTGATGCATTATTTATTCCTCAAGTAAAAGGTGAGGATAAACCAAAAATTGGATAATAATTTCAATCTTTAAACGATGCTTATGAATTTTACAATAGTTATGCGAGAGTGGCCGGATTTAGTACACGGTGTAATTCTTCAAAAAAGAAAAAAGATAGATGAATTATAAGGAAGGAAAGTCTAACAAAAAAAGTGAGGAAGAAAAAAAAGGCATCGTGGAATTGTAAGAGAGGGTTGTAAGGCACTACATTTCATGCTTTTTTTTTATAGATTTAATGGGCGGAGATGAAGACGGCGATGAAGATGTCTAGATAAAATTTTATTCTTTACATTTTATTTGGTACAATTAATTTAGTGCCTTCAAATGAAGCCAATAATTATTGAATATTTTATTTATCTAAAAAATAACTAATAATATTTTTTTAGTTTGTACTTTATTTTTTTGCAACATGAACTTATTATGTTTACATCCTCGTTATTTGTTTGTTACATAATTTGTTGTCCTTGTTTCTTTTAAGCTTGGACGTAAACAAACAATAGGGAGGTTTATTTGTTCAATGAAAAAGTTTTCAGCAACATTTCTATAAAATACAGTTGTCGAAGTTTATATTCCTGATTTTTTTTCTTTTGTGAGTAGATCAGAATCATTAAGATTGAAGGATAATTTAGTCATAACCGAAGATAATAATGCTTAAGTAGAAGAAATAAGTTTTTTAGTGTTACCCCAAACACTAGTTTTTCAATTTTTTATCTCATCCTGAGTTCATGCATTTTTTTTTTAAACTATAAAGATTGAGAACCGTTTGTATGATTATCCCAATATTTTTTTAACAATTAGTTTATAAGAACCTTAAATATTCCAAACACAGTCATATATAAAACGTTGATTAGTATGTGTGAAAGTTAGATTAGTGTCCAAAATAGACATGATAATGATATGAAGAAGAATTAATAAAGTATTTAATAGTTGTTTAAGGAAAAATATCCAACCAATAATTATTTCAAAGGCATCTAGTCTTTCTCTAACATGATTATAAGTTTTTTTTTTATTGTTATTCAAAGTATGAGAAGCACCCGAATACCCTAAACCTATAAGTTGGCAATCACAAATAACCTTAGGAAATCCATTGGTTTTGTCAGAACTCTTTTTACTTCCACATAAATCCTAGCTAGGGTTTGAATGGCCCCCTGCCCTCCTCATGGCGGTAGGCACCTATTCCTTCCCTTGTCATAACTTACACAACCTTAATCATGAAACCTGTAACACTGTTACTCCTCATGCCACTCAAGCCATTCAAGAATCTGATCACAATCAGCCACGTTTCTTTGCTCAAGTCCTAGGGTCACAAAAGAATACAGGTCATGCTTTGCAACATATTTCATCCTACAAAGTAGAACCTACTATTCTCTATGAAGATTCCACTATGCAAGACATGGCCACTCCATTCAAACATACAATTATGGGGAAGTTCTCACATGGAAGACCATCAATAGATGATATTCATGAATTCTTTTCCTCATTACATCTTAAATCCTCCTGTCATTCAAATGGGATATTGACTTTCACCCCCATAAAGATGTAATACCCCGTATTTTTAGCATAACTATTTTTATGGAAAATTGGGGATCAATTTAATTAAAGGGAGAAAATTTAAATTGTAATTAATTTGATTTTATGATAATAATCACTAGCGGGATGAGAGTTAGTAATTATTGAAATAATAGTATGGACGGGAATGAGATACACATGAAATACCCCGTAATTTTATTGATTTTATTTAATTGTATTAATTAAATTAAATGGAAATTAATCCGAATTTAAATACTAGCGAGACGTGAGTTGGTATTTTATTATGATGAAAATATTGAATATTACTGAATTTATATGGTAATATTGATTATTGATAATATTAAAATTATCGCGAGTCATAAATACGACAATTTGGTAAATTAAGTTGGAATGCGCGTGTCAATCGCGTCAGGAATCAATTTAATTAGATTAAAAATTAAATTATAATTTAATTATCCGTATGGTCATTTTGAGTACTCCAACGTATCCGGAGGGGTCGAGATAGTCAGAAAACACTAGCCAGGGGTTTAGTTTGGATCTCGGAGAATTTTTAGGCCAAACCGGCAACTCGTGAGGGTATTTTGGTCATTTTAAAATTTAAGGAAATAAGACCCACGAATTTTAGGGTTTATTTAATTATTATTGGGAAGGCCATTATCAGCCAAAAGCAAAGAGTGGGCTACGTGAGTTAGAGGAGAAGTTGCAGGAGGTTTCCAAACCCTAGCCACCACCAGCCACCACCAAATCTTGACGGAATTGTGATCGGAAAGAAGGAAATAACCAACCCTCGTATACCATCAACGATTCTGAACATCAAACTTAAGGCAAGTGATTTAATTCCATTAGTTTTCAACGAATATAACTTTCATGTTAGTGTAGAAATTGATTTTAGTCTTGAAAGATGATAAAAACCCATGAAATTTGAGGTAGAACTATAAATCTTGGACATGAATTGCATGTAGATTAGTTCTGGACGAAATTCAGTAACCAAAATATAACCCTTGATGAATTAAGAACGGATTTAAGAAGAGAAATATCACGATTCTTGAAGAAAATAGAAAACTAGGATTTTTATGAAGATTTGATCCATGTAAGGTTAATTGTTAAAAATATTGTATTTACGTAGTATAATGATCCTACATCCTTAGTTGAGAGTTTCATACCTTGTAATGGAGTTTTGGGACAAATCCGGGATTGAAAAACGAAGCAGTCCGTAGCCTTATCTGGTGCGATCGATGGATCGACATTTATAGGTCGATCGATCGACCACCATCGATCGATCGACATCCCAGGGTCGATCGATCAACCTTCCCAGAAATTGTGATATTTTTCCCCTTATTGAATCTTAGCAATTTCGACCCTAGAGAATTATTGGTGGGGACCTTGTGAACACTTTTAGATTTAAGGAAGACCGGTAGGCATGTATATGAGATCCAAATTATTATTAGAATTAAATTGGGAGTTATGTTAGACCTAATAAGGTTCGACGAGTGAGGTACTATTAAAGACTGCGATACTTGCTATCACGGGAGGTCGAATTTCGAAATAGGGCCATCTAATCTTTGTGTGCCTACGGGGGGATTTAGATTGGTACCTTAAGGACATAGGGCTGTGAATGACTTATTTGTGAGTTGACAAGTCAACTGACCATGGGAGCGTAGGTATGTGCGTGACCCATGGGTATGTGAACTATGTTCGCTTCCAATATGTGTGATTTTGCTTATTAAAAATGATTCCTGAGAGATTCGAAATACGTAGTCCTTATGTACGTGATGTACCGGGATTCGATAGCAGAGTATGTGTGCACCGCAGCTTAGCCTAGGGGTGCCCCAATTGTATAATTATGTTGGAATTTATATATTGGTGATGATAACAGACTCCTTGTTAATGTGTGTGAATATTTGCGACACTTTGAGTAAAGTTAGAAATGAGAATTTCATATAAGATCTAATATAAATTAATCTGAGAAATGAAAAGGTAGATTCACATAAGTTAGATTGGAATGTTTTGAACAAACCCCTATATTATCATATGAGGACAGGTTGTGGTATAGATTAGTTAGTTAGCGGAATAACTAGGAGGGGTTATGGATATACGTTAGGCGTGCACATTAGTTTAGAGGTGAGAACTCATGTGAGAGCACGAAACTAACATGTACTTAATATTCATTGTTTAATGTAATTGAACACTTGCTATATTTTAAACTGTTTTCACATCGGGCTCTGAACCGTTTGCTTTCAAATTTATTTTTCTTGAAAAACCTTTTAGGTGTCCAGTCTCAGGGACGCCAAGCTTAGGAGTTCCATTTCAGTGACGTGCTGTAGCTGCTGTGGAAGTTACAGGATCTTGATGATAGACGCCTCCACTTTCTATATTGATTCCACTTCAGACTTAATCAGTTGTTAGGGTATGTCGCCCCATTTCTTTTAGAGACAGTTTTATCATACTCAGTTTCATTTCAGTTTTGGAGTTAAATTCATTTATTATTCAGACGTTGTATTTGGTTTTAGTCAGTCTTTGGGACTATTATGAGGAGTGTTACTCCAGACTCATTTATTATTCCATTTATATTTTGTTGTGACTGTGATGTAATTGTGTTATCATTAGTTATTAAATATTCGATGGATTGCATGTTAATTTAAATTAATAAAATTTGACAACTCACTTTTTAAATATTAGGTGGCTAGTAATTGTTTAAAAATATTTTCGACAGTGATGCTATGAACTGAATCAACTTGATATTTTATATTGATTTGAATAAAGGAGTTGCTACCCGATATTTAATTAGTTAGGGTGTCACAGGTGGTATCAGAGCATCATGTTCTAGTGTCCTTAGGATCTGTACACCTTATTATGTTTCCGCGTAGCATCCTTTGATATAGAGCCCTATATTTTAGGATTATTGTACTCTTTTGTATATTTTATGCTCTTCAGCTATTTTGAGACATTAACTATGAACTTATAAGACTTCTCTCTCATTTAAGATGCCTCCACAACGTGCACAGAAAGTTCCCAGGGGTGCCCAGCTCGAGCCACATCCTGCACCAGTTTAGGGTTATGAATGCTGCAGAAGTTGCCGCCATTGTAGCCCAGGCGGTAAATGCCGCTTTAGCTGTTGTGCCGCAGGTGCCACCTCAGGCACCTGTGGTTGCCCCAGTCCAGGCTCATGCATTCCCATCTGCTTGGCAACGGGTCCGAGATGCCTTTCAGAAGGCACACTCTCCAGAGTTTGCAGGTAGCTCCGACGTCGTTGTGTCCAGTCAGTGGAAGAAGGATATTTAAAGACACTTGAGGATGTACGAGTGTACGGATGTACAGAGGCAGATACTGGCTACTTTTAAGCTGGTAGGAGCAGCGTTTCAGTGGTGGGAGTCTATTACCATCGCGAAGGAGATAAATGTTCTTACCATTTAGGAGTTGTGGGTGCAGTTTGACCGCAAGTATTTTCCCTCAGCAGTTCATACAGAGATGAGGAGGAAGTTGATGAACCTCAAGCAGGAGGGGAAGACAATGGCTGAGTGTGAGGCCGAGTTCACAAATCTTCTGAACATTGTTCCCAATGAGATTCCGACTGAAGAGAAGAAGATCCAGAAGTTCATGGATGGGTTGACATGGAGGATTCGTCAGCACTTGTTAGGAAATCTCTCGTTGGCCACTTATTCTGATGTGGTTAACGCAGCATTGCTTCACTTCCAGGACCACCGCTTTAACTTGTCTGAGGGTAAGCGAGCAGGAGAGTCAAGCCATCGGGGCAGGACAGGGGGAATGGTGCCAGCGGGGCACAATCAGCTCAGGGCCAGCACGGGTAGGGTGATCAGAGTTCCCAGTAGGGGGATTCTAAGAGATATAGATCTGGAGGTTTCAGAAGTGGTCAGGGAGGTTTTCGGCATGGCCAGCAGGGTTAGCACGGCCATCAGGGTTAGCACGGCCAACATCAGCAGTTTCAGAAGGGCCAGCAGGGTCAGGGTAGGAATGGTAACGGCCACCAGGGTCGTGGGCAGCAGGGCCAGAGAAGGGGAAACTTTGCGGGAAAATGTTTTATTTGTGGCAAGATTGGCCACAAACGCCAAGAGTGTCCTGAAAGGGGCAGGGCCCCACAACAGCAGCAACAGGGTGCTCGACACGAGCCCCAGAGACCTATTTTTCCCGTCGCCCTCCTAGCACCACCGCAGATGCCAGCTTTACTACCCATCCCAACAGTCCCAATTCAGCAGGGATAACTTCAGTACGGGAGAGTTTATCATCTCCAGCAGGCCGCAGTCCTACAGGATCCACCCGCTATTAAGGGTATGTTTTCTATTCAGGGCACTATGGGGCGTATTTTGTTTGACATGGGAGCCACACACTATTTTATTTCCACGAGATTTGCATGCACTATGGGGTTGTTAGATACCGCGAAGAGCACTGTTACTTGAGTAGATTCACTGTTGAGTAGGGGTTCTGTGATTTCACTTATATGTAGAGGTGTGGGTGTAGAGATCAGGAGGTTTACTTTACCCGCCGATATATTAGTGTTAGATATGACTGCGTACGATGCCATTATCTGTATGGATTGACTAGTTGCATATCGAGCCATGATTGAATGTTTCAATAGGAGTGTTATTTTTGCCATACCTGGGTAGGAGATGTTCCTAGTGGCAATGCCTCGTCTTGAGGGAGGATCGTCCACTCACTTGTACTATATAGAGGAGCAGACCTATAAGGAAGTGGTAATACCACTCGATTTGATTCCATTTGTTAGAGAGTTCGCTGATGTATTCCAGGATATTCCAGGATTACCTTCTAGTAGAGAGATAGACTTTGTTATCAACTTGACACCGAGCACTCGGCCAATTGCCCGCACACCTTACCATATGGATCCAGCGGAGATGAGAGAGCTACGGGATCAAATAGAACAACTGTTGGGTCAGGGGTTTATTCACAGGAGTACTTCGCCGTGGGGTGCCCCTGTGCTGTTTATGAAGAAGAGGGATTGATCTTTGAGGTTGTGTGTAGATTACCGGGAGTTGAATAAAGTCACGATACGGAACAAGTATTCGTTGCCCCGAATCGATGACTTATTCGACCAGTTGAGAGGAGCGGCCTTTTTCTCAAAGATTGACTTGAGATCGGGCTACCATCAGTTGCGTATCAGGGAACATAACATCTCGTAGACTGCCTTCTTGACAAGATATGGTTCCTACGAGTTTCGAGTTATGCCTTTTGGCCTAACCAACGCCCCGACCGTGTTTATGGACTTGATGAATAGGGTGTTCAGAGAATTCCTAGACCAGTTCGTTATCGTCTTCATTGATGACATTCTGGTTTACTCCCAGACAGAGGAGGAACATGCAGAGCACTTGAGGCAGGTTTTGCAGACGCTGCGTCAGAACGAGTTATATGTGAAGTACGAGAAGTGTGGGTTTTGGCTGAAGGAGGTTCAGTTTTTGGGGAATATCATTTCAGACAGGGGGATATCTGTTGATCCGAGGAAGGTATCAGCGGTGAGGGAGTGGGGACAACCCACAACACCGACTGAGATACGTAGTTTCTTGGGCCTAGCAGGATACTACAGGAGGTTTATTCGGGGGTTTTCTAAGATAGCTGGTCCTTTGACACATCTGACTCGGAAGGGTGTGCCATTTATCTAGAGCGATGCTTGTTAGTTGTCATTCTACGAGTTGAAGGACAAGTTGACCTCAGCACCAGTGTTAGCATTGCCTAGATCGGGAGTTAAGTATTTAGTCTACACCAATGCGTCCTTACTAGGACTTGGGGTGTACTACAACAAGAGAGTCATGCTATAGCTTATGCTTCCCGTAAGCTTAAGCCTCACGAGAAGAATTACCTCACCCATGACTTGGAGTTAGCAGCAGTCGTATTTGCTCTTCGGATTTAGAGACATTATCTCCCGGGGGAGAAATTCTGTTTATTCACGAACCACAAGTCCCTACAGTACCTCTTCACGCAGAAGGAATTAAATATGCGTCAGCGTAGGTGGCTTGAGTTCGTGAAGGATTATCAGTCCGATATCCAATACCACCCAGGAAAGGCTAACGTGGTAGCAGACGTGTTGAGCCGTAGGCCGGTGGGCGAGGTGGCCGAAGTGTGGAAAGCAAAGTGGAAGGAGTTGGGACACCAGGACGCAGTGGCTCAATTATTCATGTCTGTGATGACCGTTACGCCCCAAATCATTACGAGAGTGATACAGGCCCAGGCAAAAGACTCGTTCTGTCAAGAGCAGATAGTTCGATTACTAGCAGAGGGAGCTGAGTCCTATACCGTTTGTTCAGACGGGGGCTTACGCTTCAATGGGAGACTGGTCGTTCATGAGGGGGAAGACTTACGACACGAGGTAATGATAGAGTCGCACGGTTCGCGATTCACGGTACATCGTGGTGGGGATAAGATGTACCAGGATATGAGGCGACAATACTGGTGGAGCAGGATGAAGAGAGATATTACCGAGTTCGTTTTTAAATGTGCCACTTGTCAGCTGGTAAAGGTGTACCATCAGAGACCGGCATGACTTCTACAGCCATTAGAGGTTCCCATGTGGAAATGGGAAAGCATTTTCATGGACTTCATCATGGGGTTACCTACATCGCAGAGGGGTCACGACTCCATATGTGTAATCGTGGATAGGTTGACCAAAGTTGCTCATTTTCTACTAGCCCGGACAGACTACACTACGGGATAGTATGCCCAGATTTTCATAGCGGAGATAATGAAACTCCACGGGGGGCCTTTCAATATCGTGTCTGACCGAGACAAGATATTTGTTTTGCAATTTTGGGAGAGTTTCCAGGAGGCCATGGGTACGGAGTTGCGGCTGAGTACAACATATCACCCGCAGACAGATAGGCAGACCGAGTGGACGAATCAAATGTTGGAAGACATGTTACGGATGTGCATCCTAGACTTTGGAGGTGGTTGGGAACTGTATCTTCCACTGGTGGAGTTTGCCTATAATAACACCTACCAGTTCACTATTGGCATGGATCCATTCGAGGCGTTATACAGTAGACCTTGTCGTTCCCCATCATGTCGGCTAGAGGTGGGGGATAACAAACTCCTTGGGACAGAGGTGATTCATGATACTTTGGTGAGGATAGAGATGATACGGAACCGTATTCGGGTAGCTCAAGACCGATAGAAGAGTTATACTGATGCCAAGAGATTCTTCAAAGAATTCAAGGTGAGGGACCAGGTGCTACTCAGAGTGTCTCTGATGAAGGGGATTATGCGTTTTGGGAAGAAGGGGAAATTGGAACCTAGATACGTGGGGTCATTTCCTATCATCGAGAGAATTGGGCTAGTTGCTTACAGACTTGGGTTACCAGAAGACCTGCATAGGATCCATGACGTGTTTTATATTTCCTCGCTAAGGAGATATCTTAGGGATGATTTGGCCCATACCCACATTGCTTTAGAGGATATCGATCTACAGCCTGATAGTTCCTATGAGGAGGGGCTGATTGCTATTTTGGACCATAGCGAGAGAAAACTGAGGTCGAAGATAGTACCATTAGTACGTGTTCAGTGGCGGCACCATAATACCGAGGAGTCCACCTGGGAGCACGAGGATGAGATGCGAGAGCGTTATCCAGAGTTATTCTTACGAGGTATACTTTATTTTCTGAATTTCGGGATGAAATTCTGTTATTAGGGGGGAAGTATGTAATACCCCATAATTTTATTGATTTTATTTAGTTGGATTAATTAAATTAATGGGAATTAATTGGAAATTAATTCGGATTTAAATACTAGCGAGACGTGAGTTGGTATTTGATTATGATGATAATATTGAGTATTACTGAATTTATATGGTAATATATGATTATTGATAATATTAAAATTGTCGCGAGTCATAAATACGACAATTTGGAAAATTAAGTTGGGACGCGCGTGTCAGTCGCATCAGGAAACAGTTTAATTAAATTAAAAACTAAATTATAATTTAATCGTCCGTATGGTCATTTTGAGTGTGCCAACGTATTCGGAGGGGTCGAGATAGTCAGAAAACACTACCCGGGATTTAGTTTGGGTCCCGGGGCATTTTTAGGCCAAACCGGTAACCCGGGAGGGTATTTTGGTCACTTTAAAATTTAAGGAAATAAGACCCATGAATTTTAGACCTGTATGAGTGTCGAGTGACGTATAATTGATAATTATTAGCGAGCAGAGAATATGTCGACCCTCGGAAGGTACGAAAATTCATAGAATTAGAGAGATGCGAGAATATAAGGGAGAATATACACGAATAAGATACAGGGTATAATAGGGGATATTTAATACGTACTGTGAATACTAGGCTGCGAGAAAGCCAATGAATTTATATAAGTTATGTGTATGCTTATTGCTCAAAATATTATGTGTATGACATACCTAGCTACTGGCTATCGAACGGAGGTTTACGCGTTGTGGATGACTGGATCTTGTGTGCCTTCGGGGGATTTAGAGTTGTACCACTAGAGCGTGGAACCTAGGTATGGGCTATCTATGAGAATGATAGTGATGACGGTTGTATGGGTGCGTAGGTATGTGCGTAGCCCATCGGCTTGGGACTATATTCGCCTCCAATATGTGTTTGTATTTTTATTGGTTCTCGAGAGATTGAACCAGTTGTCCTCTATGCATAAGCGTTGCAATGGGACTATATAGCCGAGTATACGTAGCACTGAAGGTTTCTCAACCAGGGGTGCAATATTGATATATTTATAGATATAAATTGATATGTATACATAAAGATATTAATGTGTGTATACCGAAATTCTGTTTGGTGTCTTATATTGATGACTCTATTTTGAAATGTGTACTTATGGTATTAATAGATGGGCAGTTAGAAGAATATGAGAATAAACTTAAGTAATTCTAAACCTATATTGAAATCTTAAGAATGTCGGCTTTGGGTAATTTAGGGAGTTGTCCCAACATGATAGTTGTATTTAGTAGCCAGTTAGGGTATCATGACTAGATTGGGTAATTAGAGTCGTTAGACGTGCGCATTAGATCGAGGGGTGAGTATCTCAAGTGAGTACGCTAAGTTAACCTGATTAATAATTGTGCTAATTGAATCAATTTAAGCACTTGCTATATTAAACTATTTTCAACTCGGGCTCTGACCCATTTTTCTGTATATCTTTCTATTGCTTCATTATTTTAGGTGCCCAGCCACAGGGACATCAGCCTTAGGAGACTCTATTCAGGTGCCGTGCTGTAGCTGTTGTGGATGCTGCAGGATAATTGCTAGTAGACGACTGATCCTATTCTTCCTTTTTCAGATATCTATTCTGTTGGACATGTCGTCTTTTCTTCTGTTTACATTCAGAGATTTAGTTATTTTAAACTCTCTCTTAGATTTGTTTTCCTTTTATTGGATTTTGAATGGGTTCGTATCTGGATATGTTTTGCTCCAGACATTTATTTTACTTCAGTTAGACTTTATTTATATTACGGTGATGCATGGCATTTGTTGGTATTCTTTTTGATATTGGTTAGTAACAAGATAAAAAAATTGGACATCACCCTTTTTAAATACTAGGTGGTTAGCTTTTATTAAATTAAAATTTGAGTTTTCGACAGTGATGCATTATCTGAACCAACTTGGTATTCTGAAATTAATTAATTAAGGACTGATCACCTAATAATTAATTAGGCGGGGTGTCACAAAAGAACCCTCAATTGTCCCTTATTGGATATTGTTGCCCCTCTTACCTATCCACCTATACAACCAAAATGCTTTATTCTCAATTGCTCAAGTGGTTGGCACTCCTCTTAAAGTGGACAATGCCACTGATTCATTAGGAATGCCTACTCAAGCCAGGGTGTGTCTTGAAGTTGATTTAAAGAATAACCTATCATCTAGAGTTTGGATTGGAAACAAGGAGAAATGAACATGTTTTTGGCGACCAATTGTATATGAGGACCTTCCGCCCTTTTGCTTCTTTTGTGAAAAGAAAGGTCACTTACAAAATAGTTGCTGTATGAAGAAGATGGATGCATACCACAAAGAAGTGCTACATAATCATATGGAAAAGAAGAATAAGGAGACTACGAAAGAATGGGTTCAAAAATCTTTTTAAAGTTATAAAACACATAAGTCAGTAACAAAAAGAGAAGAAGGAAAGATAATTATAGAAACCAAAATATATGATAAGGTGTCTAGGCAAATGCTACTAGCTGCCTTTATGACAAAGAAGTCTACAACCTTGAACCAAGAAGATATTGAGAGCTCATGTATAATACCCCGTAATTTTACTGATTTTATTTAATGGGATTAATTAAATTAAATGGAATAATTAATTAGAAATTAATCCGAATTTAAATACTAGCGAGACGAGAGTTGGTATTTGATTATGATAATAATGTTAAATATTACTGGGTGAATGTAGTAATATATGATTATGGAATTTATTAAAATTATCGCGAGCCATAAATATGACAATTCGGGAAATTAAGTTGGGAGGCGCGTGTCAGGAATCAATTTAATTGGATTTAAAAGTAAATTATAATTTTATCATCCGTATGGTCATTTTGAGTGCGTCAACGTGTCCGGAGGGGTCGAAATAGTCAGAAAACATTAGCCGGGGGTTTAGTTTGGGTCCCGGGGCATTTTTAGGCCAAACCGGCAACTCGGGAGGGTATTTTTGTCATTTTAATTTTTTAGGGATTTTGAACCATGAATTGTAGGCCTTATTTATCAGCCAATATTAGGGCCATTATCTGTCAAAAATCAAGGAGTGGGCAACGTGAGAAAGAGGAGAAGTTACAAGAAGTTCTCAAGGCCATAACCACCACACACCACCACTTTTCTCCCGAATTGTGACCGAAGAAAGGAAGAGAACCAACCCTTAACATCACCAAGGGATCAAAACATCAATTCCAAGGCAAGTGATTTGATTTCATTAAGTTTCAACAAATAATTAATCCATGGTAGTGTAGGATTTGATGATAGCTATGAATAATGATTGAAATTCTCAAAATTTGGAGAAGAAACCTAAATTTTGGATAGGAATTGCATGTAGATTAATTTTGGAAGTTTTTCATTAACCAATCCATGATCCTTGATGAATTAAAAATGGATTTAGGAAGATAAGTATGATGGTTCTTGAAGAAAGTAGAAAAATAGGGTTTTCATGATAAAATGAGGATTTTATCCAAGAAAAGTCTAATGGTTGATGATTTAAAAGTTTTGGAACGTTAAGAATCATGTAATTAGGTTGTATAATGACCCTATATACTTACATTAGGATTTCACATCATGTAATGATGATTTGGGACAAAATCTGAACTAAAAAACGAAGGAACCCGTAGCCTGCACCTGCTTGATCGATCGATCGACATTCATAGGTCGATCGATCGATCGACCATCGATCGATCGATCGACCATCGATCGATTGATGCTCAAGATCGATCGATCAATCTCCCCAGAAATTGTGACTTTTTCCCTTTTTGAATTTATGTGTTGTCGGCCATCGAACGTTGTAGTTGGGGATTATATGAATACATTAGGACTTGAGGGAGACCAGTAGGGATATATTTGAAACCTGGAACATATTAGAATTGGGTTGGAATGTAGCGTTAAATTCTTAGGAGTGATAAGTTAGGAATTGGGACATAAATAAGGAATTAAGAGTACTGAATTAATACGTGGGAAAAGTTGGAGACTTAGTAACCTCTTCGGTTAGGTTTTAAGTACTCGAAACTATACGACATGAGATTTATCGGCGAAATATATTAAATATAATCTGGAATAATATTAGTGTACAAATTATACTAGTGGTATAGGGCGCATAATATACCTTTAATAATATAACAAGTTAGTATATGGATTATTATGTGTATGACATACCTACCATACTTGCTATCACGGGAGGTTGGCTTTCGGAACAAGGCCATCTAATCTTTGTGTGCCTACGGGGGGATTTAGATTGGTACCTTAAGGACATAGGGCTGTGAATGGCTTATTTGTGAGTTAATAAGTCAGCTGACCATGGGAGCGTAGGTATGTGCATGACCTATGGGTATGTGAACTATGTTCGCCTCCAATATGTGTGATTTTGTTATTTGCAACGGTTCCTGAGCGATTTGGAACACGTAGTCCTTATGTACGTGATGTACCGGGATTTGATAGCAGATTATGTGTGCACCGCATATTAGCCTAGGGGTGCCATATTTGTATATTTGTGCTGAGAATAATATACTTGTGATTATAACAGACTCTTTGTTGAAGTGCGAATATGAATAATTGAGACATTTTGAATGGGATTAAAAATGAGAATTTCCTAGAATGTTATGAATAAACCCTTATATTATAATGTGAGGACAGGAGGTGGTACATACTAGTTAGTTAACGACATAACTAGGACGCGTTAAGGATATACGTTAGGCGTGCACATTAGTTGAGGGGTGAGGACTCATCTGAGAGCACGTAACTAACATGTATATAATATTCACCGTTTAATGCAATTAAACACTTGCTATATTTTTAAATTGTTTTCACCTTGGGCTCTGACCCGTTTGTTTTCAAATCTATTTTTCTTGTGAAACCTTTTAGGTGCCCAGCTGCAGGGACGCCAAACATAGGAGTTCCATTCCATTGACGTGCTGTAGCTACTGTGGAAGTTACAGGATCTCGGTAGTAGACGCCTCCACATTCTGCATTTGATTATATTCTGGATTATTCATCTATTAGGGCATGTCGTCCCCTTTCCATTTAGAGACAACTTTCTCATACTTGCAGTTTTATTTCAGTTTTGGAGTTATTTTTATTCAGACTTTGTATTGGATTTTATTCGGTATTTGGATTATTCAGGGGAGTGTTACTCCAGATTCATTTTATTATTCCATTATTATTCTATTATGATTGTGATGTGGATGTGTTATAGTTAGCTTATAATTCAATTGGTTGCATGTTAATTTAATTTAATAAAATTTGGCAACTCACTTTTTAAATATTAGGTGGCTAGTAATTGTTTAAAAATGTTTTCGACAGTGATGCTATGAACTGAACCAACTTGACATTTTGTATTAATTTGAATAAATGAGTAGCTACCCGGTATTTAATTCGTCGGGGTATCACATCATGATGCATAACTAAGGTGCAATAATTAGAGGCAATGGAGAAAGGGAAAAAGAAATACTTACGGGTGAGATACAACTAGATCAATCCATGGAGGTTCAGAACCAAATGGAGATTTTAAGTAATTCAGAAGAACAGGGAATGAAGCCGAAGAAAAATGTAACAACTAGTTCCAAGAATGAGGCGAAGAATCATAAGGTAAATGAGGGTCATAACAGTCAATATAAACCTCCAAATCACGAAGAGGGGTATAACCAAGAATCCCAGGAACCTGAAGAAGGCTACTGCTCAAAGGATGATACTAGGAAGGCCTTTGAGAGTCATGGGAATGTATTTCCTACCAAAAATAAAGAATCTAATCCTGATGATGGCATTACAGTAATTACAAGGAAGAAGAAAGTCTCTAGAGGAGAAAGATATGGTGGGGGGAAGCTTTTGACTCTCTTAGAATACTCTCACTCAGACTCTCCTTCTTTCAATTATTCTAAATGTTAGCAGGCCTAATTTGGAATGTTAAAGGCATCTAAAAATGGTGCTTTAAATAGGTTAAAAAGGTTTAAGAATATACATAATCCCCATTATATTGTTGTGTTAGAGCCCAAGCAAGTTTGGATAAAATTAAATCCTACTGCTCCAAATTAGGTTTTGGTTCCTTTGTATCAAACCTAAACAGTAAGATTTGTTTTTTTTATGTATGATATTTAGCGGGAAGTTATTTCTGAGATGAATCAATGCATCACTGTTCAATTAAAGAAAGATGACATTTCAAGATCTATACAATGTATTTTGATCTATGCTAGTTGCAATAGAATTGAAGGAAGATTTTTATGGGAGTATCTAACTTCTTGTTGTACTGATTCTCCATGGTAGGTAGGAGGTAACTTTAATATAGTAGCATATATGACTGAAAAAACAAGAGGTAATGAGGTTAATATAGGAGCAATGTATGAATTTCTTAAATGAATAGAGGTGAATGGTTTAATTGATGTTGGGTATAAAGGGTCTAAATTCACTTGGCATAATAAAAGGGATGTTGAACATAATGTTTGGTGTAGATTGGATAGAGTTCTAATGAACCAAGATTGTATGGATCTTAATCTCAACTAGAGTGTCTCTCAGTTGAATAGAAGCATGTCAGACCATTCTCCTTTATTATTTAGAGGAGACCAACCCTCAAATATTGTCCCTAGAAGCTTTATATTCTTGACTTTTTAGTCTGAGAAGAAGGAATGTAGGGAGATTATTAAGAATTCATAGCAGGAGGTGTCATGTCCTAATCCTATGGCATGTATATATCTGAAATTAAAGGCTATAAAGGGGAAACTATGTAAATGGTGTAAATTGACCTATTGTGATATATTTCAAGAGGCTAGAAATGGAGAAGATAATTTATTAAATGTAAAGATCAACTATGATCAAAATCCTACAAAGAAGAATAGAGAAGAGTTGAATAGAACAAATGGGATGCAGATGGTGACAAAAACTCAGCATACTTCCACAAAGTTGTGAGAGGCAAACAAAAGAGATTGAACGCTTAAAGAATTGGAAATAAGGATGGAGATTGGGTAGACTCTAGAGAGGAGATCCATTTAGCATCTACATATATCTTTTTAGAGCAATTTCAAGCAGAGGGGATTCATGAGCACATAGTCCTAGACAATTTTTGGATGTCATTAATAAGGATGTAAATGAGGAGATGAATAAAAATCTAGTTCAGTGGCCAATAATGGAAGAATTGGAGAATGCATATAGGGGTTTAAATGCAAAGAGTAGTCTTAGAGTAGATGGTTTTGATGGTCAGTTCTTCATAACCTTTTGGGAGGATATAAAATGAGATCTCTTAAAGGTAGTTTATGCTTTTTTTTCAAGTAATTGTCTCCCAAAATTTTGTACCACCTCCAAAATAGCTTTAACCCCAAAAGTGGAACACCCTCAATCTTGTAATGACTTTGGGCCTATAAGCATGAACAATTTTATCAATGAGATTTTCTCTAGAATTTTAAATGACAGAGTCTCCCATATTCTCCCCTATCTAATTTCCCCAATACAATATGGCTTCATAAGAGGAAAATCTATTACTAAAAATGTTTTGCTGGCACAAGAAATGCATGTCTAAAATTAATTCAAAACATGTGGGAGGTAACATTATTCTGAAATTGGATATGTCAAAGGCCTATGATAGAGTCTCATGGTGGTTTTTGATAAAAGTTATGAAAAAGATGGGATTTTGTAAACAATGGTTGGATTTAGTTTGGAGAGTAATCTCTAATACTTGGATAAATATAATGGTGAGTGGGGAAAATGTGGGATATTTTCATGCCTCAAGTGGAATAAGGCAAAGGGATACTCTATCCCCAAGCCAATTTATAATCATGGCATATGTTTTATTAAGGAATTTGCATGAGTTAGTAATGAAACCAGGGCATGTTGGATTTAAAATGCCTCTAAGAAGTCCAAAATTTAGTCACTTAACATTTGCAGATGATCTTATCCTTTTGAAATCTGGAAAGAAGAGATAAGTGAAGAAGATAATGGAAGTGCTTAGTTCCTCTGAGACAGATTCAGGCCAATTGATCAATAGAAAAAAAGTTTGCTGGTAGTCTCTAATAAGATCACTCCCAGTTCCTTAACCTTCATGAAACAGTGTACTAGAATGCAGATAAGAAAAGTTCATATTACCTACATAAGGTGCCCTTTCGTAATACCCCGTGATTATTGTTCTTCTTAAAATAAATTAGAAAGACTAATTTGGAAAAGTGAAACTAAATTCAGGACTTTTTTATTCAAATATTTAATACGAATTAAGACTCAAAATCCTTGCATGCTTAGGTTAGAGGTTGGCGTTCTGTTAGAATTTATAATGTTCGCATGTAGAATAAATTGTAGGGATGTTATAAATTGATTTCGACATGTATAACCACGTTAATTATGTGCATGTTGTATAGTAGAGACTTATTATTGTAAGCTCCTGAATAATTTCGTGTTAATAGAAATCCTATAAATTAATGCGAAAATGGATTGTTAAATTAATGTCATAATTATACGGGAATAATTTGAATAATAGTGATATTGCGATTAATTTCAAGAATTGTTGTGATAAGTCGAAAATATGCTATGTGTGATTTGTTAATATTATTAATAATTTACACCGCGGGAATGACGGGATTGTTGGGGTAGTTAGTGCTCTCATCTTATTTTAGGTTGCTTGCTAGGTGTGGGACTAGTAGGTAGTTAGTGTAGATTTTTAAGGAGGGACGACTCAGGGGTAGTGATGATTTTTACGTTGTTTTTGTTGTATCGTTAGCCTAGGTACGAGGCTAGGTGGTGATTTTGCTAAGAATTCTTCCCCAAATAATGAGAATTTATACTCGATAAAGGGGTGGTTTGACAAAATAATGAGAATTCTTCCCAATATATTTGTGTTTTCGAGACCTCTAGGTATATGACTATGGGTGGTTTGAGGATTTATACTCGATAAAAGGGTGGGGTCAATAGAAAATAATGAGAACTTGAGAAATTGAAAATTATTGTCTAAGATAATAAACGGGTATTAAAATGAATTTGCAACGCGAGTATGTGCAGGCCTGACAGAATACAGACCGACTCGATATAACGATGTTGGTGTGTGTTGGCATTGCGAGTATGTGCGGGGCTGACAGGCTATATTGACTTGTCATGCGTGGAACCTATGTTCAAAGCAGATAGAAATCGGGTTAACTTGCTATAGTGAGGAGAATGGAAATGATGTGTAGAACTTTAAGCATGCTAATAGTGTGTGCAAGACTAATAAGGGGTCGATTGGCTGTAATGGTGTCCCATGAATAAAAATAATTGGATAATTAAATTAAGTATGGATAAGAGCTCACGTTTAAATTATAGTGCTAATGGAATAATTGGACTTAAACCATTGGGGAGGCTTAGTTGTGGTAGATAGTGGTAGTTATCTTTTACTCGCATGTTTATATATATCTCGTTTAATTTTAAATACCCTATTGGGATGTTTATCATTTATAATGTTATTATCTGGGTTCACGGACCTTAATTGGGAGGAGTAGCTAGTATTCATGAGGTGGGCTCTGACCCGTTGCATTGATTAACATTCCAGCTATAGCGTTGGAGTAACTGCATAGGAGTGATTGGAGATATTTTTGGGAGTGCAGCTGGAGATTTATTTTAGTTGCTTTAGTAGTTTTGATTTACTTTGCATTCCGTCGCTTTTATTATGAAACCTTTATTTAAGGATTTGGCGGGCTAATCGGTTCCACAGTTGTCTACGGTTTATGTCAAATATTTATAGTCGGATTATTTCATTTGGAACTTATATTTATTTGGAGTTGGATTTATTTTAGAGATTAGCATGGTGATGAATTTTAATATTGCATGAATGGTTATATTGTTGGATGAATTTTAATATTGCGTGGTGATTTTTTTTAATTGTCTCATATATCTGTCTCATACTAAAAATGGTATTTTATTTAGTAATACTCGACGTAACTTGGCGGTGGTCGACGCCAGAATGCGCGGGGTGTTACAGATGAGTATAGCCTTAGGTCTCGTAGGTTGTGAGTTAATTTGGCTTTCGCGTTACCGATCTTTATTTCCCTTTGTTGATTCGTACTCCTTAAGGGTGTTACAGATGAGTATAGCCTTAGGTCTCGTAGGTTGTGAGTTAATTTGGCTTTCGCGTTACCGATCTTTATTTCCCTTTGTTGATTCGTACTCCTTAAGATATTATGTCAGACATACGTGTTAGTGATGTTTCTTGAAGATAGGGAGCTTTGTGTTAAGGACTATGTGGGAATTGAGGTTAAAAGTAATTGTTGCCCAGAAAAATACTCAAGAGGGGGGGGGGGGGGTGAATTGAGATTTTACAAACTTTTCGGGTTAAATTAAAATTTCAGAAAATATTTAATTTAAAACACTTGATACAAATTTCAGATTAAATAAATCTTAAATGATTAAACCAATAATGATTAAATAAAAGTTACCAATAAATTTAAACAATTTAAATCAGAGATTGAAACACACAATAAATAAATTATCAAATAAATTCTTTCAATTGATTAAACAAGAGATTACAACATCCAATAAATAAATAATCAATTTTTGTATTTTATATTCTGGATTTAATCTGAAGTGATTCACACAAGAATATCAAATAATACCACCAATTAATTTAAACAAGATAAATCACACATTTCAACACCCAAATAAATATTTAATTAATTTCTGTATAATAATAATTTATCTTCTAGAATTAATCTTAAATGATTCAAATCAAGAATAACAAATAAATACTCTCAATAAATTAAACAAGTTGTTATATTTCAAGATTATAAGACCTAATAAATTTATAAACAATTTTCGTATTTAATAAAAATTAATATTCTGGAATTAATTAATTATTACGAAAATATTATTTCTGTCTTAAAATAAAATTATCAAATTTTCAGAATTAATTAAATTGCAAGTGTAAGTGCTTAAAATAAAGATAACCAATCACACACAAGCAAATAAATAAATATAAGTGCTGAAAATAAATGACACCGTATTTTTAACGTGGTTCGGCCAAAACCCGGCCTACGTCCACGCGCCAAGAGCAAGCTTCCGTCTCCCGCGCTTCACTAGTCCTGATCCACTTGAAGGTAGGATCAAACCACCTCTTGTACAACCGAGCAGCAAAAACCCGCTACTACTACAACCACCGAAGCTAAAAATCCAAGCTTCAAATTTTTACACAAATGGAGTAGAAATGATGTACAGTTTCTGAAACTCTTTAAAGATACAAAATGAGACCGAGTTTCTTCTTGGTTGAGACTTCTTAAATGACTTTGAATTTGGCCCAAGTCTTCACTTGAAATCTTTGTAGCAGATAAAGATTGTTTTGCTCTTCAATTACTTCTTCAACAAATAACTGAATAGAACTTTGTTGCTATCTCAAATCTGAGTGTCAACTTCAATGCTATTCTTGAACGAGTGTATGAGCTGAATATAAATTCTAGTTGCTCTCCTTTTTTCTGTGAGTATGTGGAGTTGAATAAATTTTTGGATGCTCTCTTATTTTTCGTATGTGCTATTTTCCAACTGAATGTGGTCTTCTTTTGTAGCCTAAGAGAAAATAGCCGTTGGAAGAAAATTTGAGCTGAGCTCATCTTCAACTTGGTGCATTAATGAACTGATAAAGAGAGAGAGATTGGGAGAGCATTAAATGCTCAATATCTGAGAAGGCAAATCGTATCTGATCAACCATTACTTCCTGTCTTTCAAAATGTAGATTGAGAGAGAGATTAGTAGATTGAGAGTAAATAAAATATAAACCAGGCAGTATAGGGTTTTGGTTACAACAAACTCTCCAACGGATATAACTGTGACAGCTGGTATCACAAAAAAAAAACCCAATGAGATCTGATAGTTAAAAGATATAACTAGTAAA
The DNA here is from genome assembly GCA_949130495.1 of Sambucus nigra. NCBI lineage: Eukaryota > Viridiplantae > Streptophyta > Magnoliopsida > Dipsacales > Adoxaceae > Sambucus > Sambucus nigra. Next base: position 790,244,875 of record OX422208.1, on the reverse strand, counting down.
GTCTTACTAGCTCACAGTGGTAAGGGATAAAAATAGTTTTCTTACTCATTAAATGAGTATGGCCGAAATAGCTTAAATGCTATAGCAGGTATGGACTTTAAATCTCGGACAAAACCAAACAAGTACATCTAAGTGTACTAAGCAACTAAAGCATGTAACAGCTAAGGCTAAAACCGTAAGCCCCAAAAAGGTGCTCATATATATATATTGTACAAAAAAAATATTTTCCAAACTGATAAAAGATTTTGAGTGATATATATATAAGAAAATTTCTAAACAAATAAAATATAAGAAGAATTTCGGACAGAAAATATATTTCGAATTTCGGTCAAAAAATATAACAGATTTCGTACAGATATAAAACATATTTCTGAATAGATACATACAAAATTCTAACAGTTCAGGCCAATGATGAAATAGCCTTAGGCTAGTCAGAGGAACGGTGCGAGGTACCTATGCAGGCTTATACGCCAAATTCTGATTAATGGTAACTTGACAATAACTAAATATCCAATGGGGTATAACTTCAAAAACCGAAAGCTATAGACCAAAAAAAATCTCAGTTATGTAGGAACCAAAGTCGACGAAACCGAACTAAGGTCAAGAGGAACTAAATTTAAACGAGAGCAGACCATGTCAGAATTTGCGGCAACCGAGGATTTTAAAGAAGGCTTTCAATATGATATTCTGGCCGAAATTAAGTTTATATGCATCAAGATAGACATACAGACTGACCGGACAAGTAGCAGGTCAGCTGTGGCACGACGCAGGCGGTAGCAGATATATGCAGTTATATATATATATATATATATATATATATATATATATAAGTATATATATAAATATAAACAATCACACGCCAATCGGCAACAAAAAAAATAAGGTCTAATCGACCAAATAAAAGGCAGTGATAAGATATAAATTTTCAGGGCATGTGCTCTTAAATATAGTTAATACCCAATAGGTATTATAGCAACACAAAGCTGTTAACACAAAGACTATAATGTCAAGTCATGTCACTTAAAAGTGACGAAAACAGCTACCAAAATCAAAACTCTATATAAGAGAAAAGGACGAATATGTAAATGCTCAGCTTGTTGTAATCAAGTGATGGGACAATACAAAATGATGTGCAGATAAAAAAGACTAGAAATCATAGCATCATCTGTAAAAGTTACAGCATGAATAAGAATTTTTAAAGGGATACGACTTATTGTTATATTAAAGTATAGTATCATGTTTGTACATAATAGTAATAGTATATAAATAAACATATAATATAAATGTATATAAATAATGATAGAAGTATGGACTGAATGAGTTGAGATGACGCGGATAAAAAAATCTGTACACCAAGATAACTGACACAGGCAATATCAATATGTCTTTATCACTATAATATCAAAACCTGATATATATATAGCAAGGCTAAGGGCTTAACCGACCAAAAAAAAGATCACATAAAAAATTATTTTCTAAAAAAAAAACGTTATCTATTTTATGAAAAAAAACATTTTAAATATACGTAATAAAAAATTAGTTTTCTGTTTAATTAAAAAAAAAACGTAAATATATATATATATATATATATATATATATATATATATATAAGGGTACAAAAAAATATAGATAGTTAATATTTACATAAAAGTATACAAACAAAATGTATATTTTAAATTAAGAAATATTTACATATTACTTAATAAAAGTATGTTTGGAATCATCAAAATCAATATATTAAGTTAAACTAGAATGTACATTAATTAAACTAATTTAATTAATTAGGGATAAATAATATTTTCGTTAACAATCTCCCCCTTTTTGATGATGACAAACAATGATTCACAAATATTCATAAAATGAAATATTAAGCACAAATAGTGAATCATGAATATTTCTCCCCCTTTGACATTATCAAAAAGATATTTCTTATAAATTCAGTGTCACGGGTAAGAAGGGCGAAGCTCCCCCTATCAAAAATAATACAAGCATGGGATATAACCCAAAATTGTAAGGGACATATGTGAATACCATGAATTTTTATTAAGCCCATATTCAACATATTATTTTCACATAACATGTATTTGATTCAAGAGATAGATAGGAATAACATCAAATAATTCATGAGTAAAAAAAAATGATAAATGATACCAATAGTTGTCTGATACCAATTGTTGTAGTCACACAAATCGTACGTTGCACACAATGATTTCTCGGAACAACTTTTTACGCATAAATAGGAATCACAACTCAATGTTCTCAAATAGTGCAATTATGAGAGATATATCAAATAGCTCAATCAGCTTTCTCAATAATAAAATTTCAGCGTATAAATTTGTAATAGGCGCATAATTAACTCTCTCACTAATGTAATAAAATTCCAATGTATAAATTTTCAATAAGCGCAATATCAATTGTTGTATACATCCTCGTGATAGAATAAGCTTTTAAGCACACAACATGAAACATTTCATAACTCGATGTTTTCAAATAATTTGAATTAAGCGCACATGAGTTAGAAGATAGCGGCATAAATATAAAAAAATTTAATTATGTCATACTTTGCCGTTTCCAAGATACGAGCTTAAATTTTGAAAAATTTAATCATATTGCAATAAAAATTTTGATCAAACATTTTTCTATGAATAATTTTCAATAAACATTTATCTCCCCCTAAGGGATACCAATGAAGGCATATATGCATATAACAAATTTGGTACATCTATTTCAAGAGATAAAATATTATTAAAAATTGGCTTCATAAGATCATTTTTGAAAGGTCTCACAAATGATACCAATTGTTGATCACGTGGTTTCTCAATTCAAACATGCATAACCCAAATATTACAAAAAAATATTCATCGTGAATGTTACAAATATTCGAACAATGACATTAATCATGTAGTATGCAATAAAGCTAACTCATAGAGATTAATATGTTCATATCATTAAAATCAATAAGTGCAAATTACAATATCAATATGTAGCACAAATGACTAGTAAATATTTAAAATGACATTTTCGTTTCAAATAAATATACAATGAAGTCATGAATTAATCCAATATTATCCACAAATATATGTCTAGATATATAACACCTAAAGATTATGAATTTTCACTTTAAAAAATAAATTATCATCAAAATCAAGTGTATGTGTCATATAACATAAAATTATCAAGAATAATAAATATACAAATTTACATGTGAATACTAAATTATCAACAAGCTCATATGATATAACAAATATTCAATGCATGGAACTATATCATAAAATAAATCATCAACAAATATATGATTTTAAATTCAAGAATGGTGTTCCTTATCACCTTACCAATACCAAAGATATATTCAAGAAACTTCTTCCAAGTGTGGCATTTCCAACATTAGGCAATGATACTTGAAATTTGTAATATGACCAAATCATATGCCTTGAAAATCCACATTCCATCTCAAAATGCAACCTACACAACTTTAAAGATTTTTTCTTTTCCATCCAAGAATGTGTTAGGTCCATAAAGCAATATTAAATAGAAAATTTCAGAATTCATTTTCTTATAAAAAATTCAAGCGTAGTCATAATAAGAGATAATCGTCAAGAACAATAATGACATTCGCAACTTATGACAAACTAGAATGTACGTAACAAATAATAATCATCAATGTCAATTTTATCATATAGTAAAATAAATTATTCATCAAGATATATAAATAATTTATCATCCTTAGTATGCATTGACTCAGACAAAAAAAGTGAGGGTATTCACATTTTCAAACAATTGATACGTTTCGGAATAACATGAATTTAATCAGATTACTATTCATGAATAAGCATATAAAATTCAAAAATCATATGAAATAATATTTCACGAAACTAAGCATATTAAATATGAAAACAATATATCACAATTGTTGATACCAAAATTAATATGCTGATGTGGACGAATAGTATGAAGACATGTGTCGATCTACGTGGCACAATAACAGCGAGGAAGATCATTTACTGAACAACCGTGGTTGGTACCAGAATACACCGAGGAGCTCTATCATGCCGAGGAACTCCATCCGAGGAACTATATCATCCCGAGATACTCTAAGCACTCCGAGGAACTCTTGATCAACGAGCAACTAAGGCGGTCCGAACTGCACCTCGGCCGTGTCATCAATTATCAGATGGACAACTGTTCAACTATTCATTAGATTCTTGACGCACACGCTGCATTAAATGTATTACCCATTCATATGTATATCATTTAATGTATTGGACCTTTCATGTACAGCCTTGAGGCTATAAATACCTTGTATCAATCCCATTCAAAGGGACCGGAATTTCTTGAGAGAACTTGTAATCAAGAATTCCACAAACACTCAGCAATAACATAACAGTGGACGTAGGCTTTATTCCTAGCCGAACCACTTTAAAAATCTTTGTCTTATTTATTTATCTGTGATTGAATAATTAGAGCAATCTAGTTTTTTACATCAACAGATTGGCGCCGTCTGTGGGAAACGACTGTTGTTATCGTTTTTCATAAAAATCATTTATCACCAATGGCAGATAATCCGGAATCCAGTAATCGAAATGCTGGAAATACTGGAAATCTTCCAAATCCATCTGCATCTCCAGATCTGGCCGGAATTATGATGAATCTGGCTCAGGGACAAACCGCCATGCAAGAATCCATGAGGCAACTCCTTCAAACTCTTCAAGGCGGTGTACCTACTCATTCAGGGCAAAGGACTGATCATGGGCAATCACGATCCAGACGTATTGGGTCATATCGCAATGGGGAATCCAATGATTTTTCTTATCAACCTGGGCGAACTTCATCAATACGGGCTACGGATACAGATCAACATATCTCTCTTTCTCCGGAGAGAACTAGCGCTTTAGAAAGATTAAGCAGAGTGTCTCCTTTCAGTCGGTTAGGACCAAGGAGGAACATGAGTCCACCTAGGGCTCCATCAGGAAGTTTTCGACCACCACCAGGTTCGAGAGAAAGATCTGCACAATCACGACCAATTACTCGTCGAGATAAATCTCAGGAAGCTACGTCAGAGCATTCAGTTGCTCGGACTAAGCGGCCCGAGGAAGGGAATGAAGCATGGAAAGGTTCCATTCAACGATTGGAGGATAGACTGGGAGAAATGGCTAAGGCGAGGAACCCCTTACAGAGAACTTTTGTTCAAGGGACACCTTTTGTGCAAGCCATTGTTGATTTCCCTACACCGTCGAAATTCAAAGCACCTGTAGTGACCCCCAAGTACGATGGGAAGACGGATCCCGTACTTCATATAGAACAGTACCAAGCTGCTGCAGATATCTATGCTGTCCCCGACGAGATGAGGTGTAGAGCATTCTCGGGAACACTTACCGGATCTGCACAGATATGGTACAATAATCTTCCTCGGGGTAAGATTTCAACTTTTGTTCAGTTAGCCGAGCTGTTTATTGGTAATTTTTGTTTTGGAGCAAAACCAGTAAAGCGAGTAGCGCACTTATTAAGTGTTAGACAAAAATCAGGAGAAAGTACTAGAGATTACATAACTCGTTTCAATAACGAGAAGTTGGAAGTCATAGATTATGAAGAAAAGACAGCAATCACTGCTTTGATGAGTGGTTTGCTGCCTAACAAGCTATACTATACTCTGGCCAAAGATCCGCCTAAAAATATGTCGGAATTGATGGCAAAGGCTGCCAAAATCATGAATGCCGAGGAGGCTATGACTGCGAAGAAAAATATGGATAAAGAAGTTAAAGTGGAGGTCGACAACTCTAAGAAGAAAGATCAGAAAGGTAATGGTGGTGACAAATATTCCAGGAATAACAGGATAAAGATGGAAGCCCTAAAGAAGTATGATAATTATACTCCATTGAAAATGGGTATTAATCATGTTTTAGAAGAGATCCGGAATAACGAGGAAATCAAATGGCCAGAGAAACTGAAGACAGATCCAGACATGAGGAATAAGAACAAATATTGCGAGTTTCACAAAGATCATGGCCATATGACCAAAAATTGTATAGCCCTTCAGAACGAGATTGAAACACTCATTCGAAGAGGAAAATTATCAAAGTATGTAGATCGCAGAGGTGAGAGGACAAATGAAGACAGAATTAGAAAGAGATCTAAATCTCCTCGTCGTGCAGGGGAGAAAAAGAGGAGGGACCATGAAGAGGATCCAGATGATGACCCCGATCTTCCCAAGAAGCCAAGAAAACCTGAACGAGAGGTATTTTCCATACGTTTTGGATCATTTCATTGTAACGTTATTACAGGGGGAGATGCAGGAGGAGGAGACCTTACTGCAGAAAGAAAAGCTTATCTCGGAGAGGCTCAAGCTTGCTCATATATTCAGCGAATAAACCTGGCCGAGGATGATCGTCCGAGGAAGGTAAACAAAGAGAAGCTAGTAATTGGTTTTTCAAAAAATGACCTGGCAGGTGTTCTTTACCCTCATGATGATCCTTTGGTGATCAAAATGAGAATGAAGGACGTGATCATTTCAAGGGTGTTGGTAGATAATGGTAGTTCGGCAGACATCATGTACTATTCATGCTTTGATAGCCTGAATTTGAAATTATCTCAATTGGAACCTTATCACAGACCCCTTCTGGGTTTTGCTGGCGAGAAAGTTTTTCCACTTGGGACGATCAAGTTGGATATATTCATTGGAACCTGGCCTGTTTGTCGAACAGAAAGAATACGATTCTTTGTGATGGATAAGAATGTGCAGTCAGCCTACAACATCATCATGGGAAGAGTTGGATTGAAGAAGTTCGAAGCCGTTCCTTCTACAGTACATCAATGTTTGAAATTCCCAACAAATTTTGGAGTTGGAGTGGTGAAAGGTGATCAAAAAGTAGCTCGGGAATGCTATTATTCGTCGGCCGAGCAAGAAGAACTAGAAGGATCGATGAAAAAGACTACTACTTACCAGGTGGAGGAAGGTACAGAAATTGAAACTCTTGATCCCAGGGATGAATCTCAACTTGTAAAAGGACAGGTGATGGAATCTACAGAAAATGTTATTTTGGACGACGAACATCCTGAACGAATAACCCAGATAGGTTCATCGTTGGATATGTCAATAAAAGAGGAGTTGATAACTTTCTTGAAGAATAGGAAAAATACTTTTGCTTGGAGTCATGAAGACATGCCAGGAATAGATCCAAACTTCTTATGTCATGAACTCAATGTGAATAAGGAGATTAAACCTGTAAAGCAGAGGAGAAGGGTGTTTAGTCCCGAGAAGAATCAAGCCATACAAGAGGAAGTCGAGAAACTCCAGAAAGCCCAATTCATTGAAGATGTAAAATATCCAGATTGGTTGGCTAATGTGGTGATGGTAAAGAAGAAAAACAACAAATGGAGAATGTGTGTCGATTTCACCGATCTCAATAAGGCATGCCCCAAAGATCATTTTCCATTGCCCAGAATTGATCAACTGGTGGATGCTACCTCGGGACACGAGCTACTCAGCTTCATGGATGCTTACTCTGGCTACAACCAGATCAAAATGAAACCTGAAGACAGGGAAAGTACTTCTTTTATTACCCCTAGGGGAACTTATTGTTATAATGTTATGCCTTTTGGTTTAAAAAATGCAGGTGCAACATATCAGCGGTTGATGAACAAGGTTTTTACCGAACAAATCAGCCGCAACATGGAGGTCTATGTCGATGACATGCTCACTAAAAGCAAGAAAGCTGCTGATCATTTGATTGACTTGAGTCAAACTTTTGATCAATTGGATAAATACCAAATGAAGCTTAACCCGACGAAGTGCACCTTTGGAGTACGAGAAGGAATGTTCCTCGGATACATCGTCAATCAGCGAGGTATTGAGGCAAATCCAGATAAGATCAAAGCTCTTCTAGGGCTGCGATCTCCGACGACGAAGAAAGAAGTGCAGAGTCTTACCGGACGAGTTGCAGCGCTCAACAGATTTGTATCTCGAGCAACTGATAAATGCATACCATTCTTCAAAACACTTCGAAAAACCTTTGAATGGAATGAGGAATGTGAAAAAGCTTTTCAAGACTTGAAGAAATATTTGGGAGCACCTCCACTGTTGTCCAGACCAATAACAGGAGAAAAGTTGTATTTGTATTTGGCAGTATCAGAGAACGCAGTCAGTTCAGCGTTGATCAGATTGGAGAATGGAGTCCAGAAGCCAATTTATTACACAAGTAAGGCTTTCCGAGGTGCAGAAATCAGGTACCCAAAGCTAGAAAAATTGGCATTGGCACTAATTGAAGCAAGCAGAAGAATGAGGCCATATTTCCAAGCCCATACCATCATCGTTTATACTGATATGCCATTGAGACAAGCCCTCCATAAGCCAGAAAAATCAGGGAGACTGATGTACTGGGCAGTAGAACTTGGTGAATATGATATTGTGTATGAGCCCAGATCATCATTGAAGGGGCAGGCTGTAGCAGATTTTATAGCAGAGTTCACATACCCTGATACCCCCGAGGAGCAAAAGATGCCTGCTGATCTACCTGTGGACGATACAGGATCAACAGAAACATTTGCTGACCTACCTGTGGACGATACAGGATCAGCAGAAATAGGTCCAAACCAACCAAGGTTGGTAAAAGGATTTGTGGATGTAGAGAAATCATTATATTCAAACTCAGACCAGCCACGGTTGGTAAAAGAGTACGAGCAGATGACTGACGAGGAGCGAAAGATACCGGGGGATGATGGAAGAAAACAGCAGATATTTTATCGAGGAACTCTGACAGATAAGAAATTTGAAGACGAAATACCTACATGGAGATTATATGTAGATGGATCATCCTGCACAGCTGGTTGTGGAGCAGGAATTGTTTTGATCACTCCAGACGAGATTGACATGGAATATGCTTTGCGATTCCAATTCAAAGCCTCTAACAATGAAGCGGAGTATGAGGCCATGATAGCAGGTCTTAATCTAGCAAAGACTATGGAAGCACAACAAATGATGATATTCAGTGATTCTCAATTAATTGTGTATCAGATGATGGGAATGTATGCGGTTAAAGGAGATTTAATGATCAAATATCATGCAAAGGTGATGAAATTGTTGACAGAATTTGAGGCCATTCAATTGGTGAGAATACCGAGGATGGAGAATGTACAAGCAGATGCACTGGCCCGACTAGCATCAGCTACTCGTACCGAGATGCGAAGAACCATACCGATTGAAGTATTAGAAGGTCGGAGCATAGATGAAGATCTGACAACGAATGTGATTACCCTTGATTTAGGACCATCTTGGATGGATCCAATCAGGAAATATGTTGAAGAGGGCGAATTGCCGGAGGACAAACTCGCTGCCAAGAAACTGAAGTATAAAGCTGCTCGGTATGTATTAACTAATGGTATTTTGTATAGACGAGGAATTATGGCAGGTTTGCAGAGATGTGTACATCCCACCGAGGTGAAAGAATTGATTGAAGAAATCCATGAAGGATCTTGTGGAGCTCATGTAGCAGGTCGAACACTTTTACAAAGAGTGATGACACAGGGATATTACTGGCCGACAATGAGGGCTGATTGTATAGCCTATGCCAAGAAATGTGACAAGTGCCAACGTTTTTCTTCCATCCGACGAACTCCACAAGCATTGCTAACACCAATAACTTCCCCTTGGCCATTTGCCATGTGGGGAATTGATTTGGTTGGACCACTGCCGACCACCCGAGGAAGATTCAAGTATCTCGTAGTTGCAGTGGACTATTTTATTAAGTGGGTGGAAGCTGAGCCTCTTATAAATATGACGTACGAGAAGGTATACCAGTTTGTATGGAAGAATATCATTTGTCGATATGGTCTCCCTCATGCTTTCATCACAGATCATGGAACACAATTTGATAATGAAGAATTTGCTGCCTATTGTCATCAGTCGAACGTTTTGAAGTTTCATTCAGCACCAGGACATCCCCAAAGCAATGGACAGACTGAAGTGACGAACAGAACATTACTAAATGGGTTGAAAAAGAGGCTAAGTGAAGCTAAAGCAAATTGGATTAATGAGCTCCAATCAGTATTATGGGCCTACCGAACAACTCCCCGAGCAGCAACTGGAGAATCACCATATATGCTAGCATTTGGAAGTGAGGCTGTGATACCGGCCGAGTTGGGTCTCCCAACGCATAGAGTGCTGAATTTCAACTCTCCGATCAGTGACTTGATGAGAAGAATGGATTTGGACATGCTCGAAGAAGTAAGAGAAGAGGCAGCCATTAGGAATGCTGCTTATCAACAACGAACAGTTCTGTTCTACAACAAAAGGGTGAAGAAATGCGATTTGAAGGAGGGTGATTATGTGCTGAAGAAAGTCATTCAGAAACAGAATAAACTGGAAGCAAACTGGCATGGACCTTACCGAGTTACAGAGGTTGTTCGACCTGGAACCTACAGAATAGCAAATCTAGAAGGAGAAGAATTTCAGAATGCATGGAACGCTGAACACCTGCGAAAGTATTATCAGTAATGAAAAATGTAAAGTATTTCCTTCATTATGAATAAAACGAGGATGGTTCACCATTTTCTTTCTGTTGAAAGTTTTTCGGGGAATATTAGTGTTGAACACTACACTGCTTGACAAGAAGAAGACTGCTCTACGGAGTCATGCTCTACGGAGTCAAGCTCTACGGAGCGCTCTACGGAGCAAAAGTGCTATAAGTAGCCAACCTCCTTTGGTTAGGAGGATAAGCTCTCCGGAGCGCTCTACGGAGCAAAAGTGCTATAAGTAGCCAACCTCCTTTGGTTAGGAGGATAAGCTCTCCGGAGCGCTCTACGGAGCAAAAGTGCTATAAGTAGCCAACCTCCTTTGGTTAGGAGGATAAGCTCTCCGGAACGCTCTACGGAGCAAAAGTGCTATAAGTAGCCAACCTCCTTTGGTTAGGAGGACATGCTCCAAGGAGCCAAAAAGTTCGAAAGAACCCTACTACTCCTTTGATTAGGAGGTGTAGACCAGCATGATCAACTACGGTTGGTAAGACTTTATATACTCTCGCATTACAGCTTATGTTTGTCGGGAGGTAACATTATTACAAAAAGTTCTTTAAAGAACAAAATATTCCAAACTGTACCAAGTATGGTTGGTCGGGGATAAAAATCCACTAACTGTAGTTGGTCGACGAGGATTAAAGTATTGACCTTAGTTGGTCGGACACATGTTTATATTTGAAAATTGAACCAAGTATGGTTGGTCGGGGATAGAAACCCATCAACTGTGGTTGGTCGACAAACATTATTTATCCACCTTGGTTGGTTGGAAACAATTTTGAACAATTTATGCTTATTATAAATTCTAATTTGGTTGATGAACCATATAATTTGCAAACAGAAAAATAGCTATTGGCAAAACAGAAAATGAAACTCTTTCATTAAGATAAAAATGTATTACATGTTACATGTATGTGCTAACTATTACATTAAAGATTCCTACTCTATTGGTTTCTTTCCTTTGTCCTTTGAGACAGGTTCCTCGCCAGCAGGAGGATCCTCTAGACAAAGAGGAGAATTAATAAAGTTCATGTCTTTCAGCATTCTGACATTCATTATTGTAGGAGTGTCCAACAGGTGCTCAGGACGAGATACTTCAACTTGAGAATGAAGGTTATAATCACCAAGATATTTAGAGATCAAACTCCGAGGAATGGAACGAGCAGGAATCCATGCCATATCCAATTTATAGGGAGGAACAGGCAAGTCTAGCAATCCAGGAGCATGATAATCCCATAAATAATGACCTTGTTCCAATTTTAATACACCCAGGGCGTTCAACCATCCCTGCTTATAACCTTCGTTGTTAGCATTTTCAAGGCGATCATCCAAATGGTAAAGAGCTTCATTATAGCCTGCATTCCAGAACTCCCGAGGCTGTTTATGGAATTGGAAAGTTAATCTATCTACTTGCTCGAGAAAGTTCTTGATAAGAGCATCTTTATTATTCAGATCAGACTTCATCGCAGCCAATTGATCCTCTAAAGATAAATTTTTCTTAGACAAATCAGACAGAGCACGATCCTTAACATTCAGTTGGAATGCTTGAGTTTCCAGAGTAGATTGGGTGCGAGATTCTTCAACACTACGGCTAAGAACTCTTGATCGGCTCCGAGAAGCAACTGGAGAACTTTGCTCCTCGACGATTCTTCCTCGTCCCCGAGAACTCCTTCCTCGTCCCCGAGCAGTCACAGGAATAATAGACTTTTTCAAGTCATCCAACTCTTGCCTTAGTTTGGCGTTTTCAACCTCTAGAAACGAAAAACCTTCATCAGTAACTAGTACTAATGCAGTGGAAGAGGAGGCAACAGATTGATATTGAGCCAATCTTTTCTGCAGACTATTATTTTCTTGTTCCGGGATCTCGGCAATTTGTCGGCAGGCTTCAACTTCACCTTTTAGGGTCCTTTCCCTAATGTCATATGCAGCAATGATCTTTTTATGACCTGTATCAGAGGAAAGTTGTTGATATCTATTTTCATATTCCTCGTGTAATGAAGTCATCGATTCATTGTGCTGGCCTTGGAGATCCTTCAAGGAACAATGCAGCTCTTCAATCAATTCATAATAAGCGACATTGTTAGCTACAGCTCGGTCGAGTAAATTTTTCAAGTACCGATAAGCCTCAGTCGCCTGTTCTGAAGCATCATGACCAAGAATGTCAGCAATTTCAGAAGAACTAAGGTCTGTATGACCAGCCCTATAGTATTGGTGACATTGCTGCATCAGCTCGGTATCATGAGAAGAGATTAGTTCCATTCTAGCAACAAACTAAAGACAAGAAAAAGACAACAATCAACAAAGAATCATCAATAACGGCGATGAGTAAAGAAGTATTTTATTAGATCATAAAAGGATTACAGTGTTCGATTACAAATGATAAAAGATAAGAATGATACCGAACAACTTCACACCTTTTCCTTGTCTCCCAAGACTTTCTCGGGAGGCTGGGACGAGGAGCTCGGTTGCTCGGTGATAACAACAGCTTGGTCGGCAGAAATCTTCTCGGCAGGAGGAGGCATAGAAGAAATGTCCTCAATGACAGAGGGTTGAGAAGCAGAGATTGGGACATCCACAGCTATGGAAGATTCATCTGATGCAGGTTCATCTTCTTCTTCTTCCACAATTGGTGGAGGAGGACCAGGGAGATGCCTTTGGAATAGCTCAGAATTGTCTTGGATTTTTAGCTCTTGTAGAGCAGCTACCCAACCGTCATGGAAGTATTTCAACTCCCCATATTTGACTTGAGATGTCATAGCTGCAATCCCTTTATCCCATCCTTTTTCCCAACCAGCACTGAAATGTTTTCTAACTGCAACTTTTCTTTTCAACTTCTCCGAGGAGAGTTTGACATCCAATTGTTCTTTCTGGATTTTGATGTCTCGCAGGATAGACAGTTCTTCTTCTGCCTTCTTCAGTTGGTCATCGCACTTTTTCTGATTGACCTCTAAGCTTTTCACCTTCTCCTCCAAATTCTTGGAGGTTTCAGCCATCTTCATCTTATCAGCCTCAGCTGCAGCCAATTTTTTCTCCCAGGCAGCTTTCTCCTCGACGTACTGCTGGCGAGATTCTTTCACAGATTGGGCTAAACCCAAGAGGGCATCGTCAACATCGGACGAGGAACTAGAAGCTTTAATAGCTTGATCTTTCTTCACGATGATATTGAAACAGTTCACCAGCTGAAAGATAAGAAAAACAATAAAGTCAATACAAATGCAAGAAATCAAGGAAAAGAAAGAAAGACCAAAGGTATGAGAAATTTACTGAAGAAAGATGGCGAGCAGCTAGGGATGTCAGTGTATCCCTAGGAATCTTTTCATCAACCCCGAGAACCTCGGGTATAACTGAGCTCGTTGAGGAGCTCGGAAGAATGATTTTTGAAACATTACTACCACCAGCGGGTAGAGAAGATGCAGTTCCAGCAAGATTAACCGAAGACGATTTCCTCAATCTCTTCAAAGGAGGGTCAGCAGCATCAACCAAGGAAGAAGTCTTGGTCGGAGATATTGTAATTACATCAGCACTAGCACTTTTCTTGCTCGGGGCCACTGGGGGCTTCTCGGCAAATTTGGAGGAACTGGCATCTACTTTTTTAGTCCCCTCTGGGACATCAATTTTACCTTTCTTTGCTTCAACAGCAGAAGAAATTTCACCAAATAGAGCAGGAGGAGCTCTTTTCTTGCCCATTCTCTGAGATAGGGGAATATGAGAATCTGAAGATGAACTTTCTGGTGTTGAGGCTGGTTCAACAGGGCGAGCAGTATAAGAGGTTGTGTAGCTCTTATACTGCAGCAAATATGATGCAGATCTAATATGCTCGTCTGCAATCGTCTTATGCAAATTCCAGATAAGTTTTAAATGCTTGATATTCACTTCCAACTCTTTTGGAGTTTTTCTTTTACTATCAACTGCAAATAAATACATAAATCTCAGTCATACATTTTGTCAAACATGATGAATAGGCAATTTCATAAGTAAAATAAAAATGAAAAATAAACCTATCCCATTGCCGTATGAGGGGCATCTGGGACCGTTGTATACTTCATTCCCAGATAAAGGCGCGTGTTGCCAATTTTTTATGACCAACCCATGCTCAAAATAATCTCTATTTGAATCAGGGAGGTTAACTACAAGGGCTCTATTTAAAAACCTAGTTTTTAAATAATAAATATTATCTAAAGTGGCCCATTTATAGCAGTACATGATTTCTGGGATCCCTATACGAGTCCCATGAGTTAGATTTAACTTGTGCACCCCGTTAATTATTCTCCATGAATTGGGGGCTATTTTTGCAGGAACAAGATCAAAATATTGACAAAACTCAAGACATAATGAGTTTGGGGGAAAAGAAAAACCACATTCAGCAATGAAAAGACTGGGGAACCAATGTCCCTCAGCCAATCGAAAGTAATCTAAAGGCTCAGAAAGAACCTCTAGAGTTACCCAAGAAGGAATGGAAAAGTCAGAACGAAATTTCTCAGCAGATTCAACAATATAAACCATATTGAATAAAAGAGATGCAGAAGAAAAGAAGAAGATCTTACAGAAAGAAAGGAGATATGTTGACAACGAACGGAAACAATGATGAACACACAAGAGAGAGGAAGAGAATAGAAAACTTGAATGCAGAAAAATGGAAAGTGTAGACGACGGTATGGTTACCAAAGGAGTTTAAATACTTTGCATTGGGAAGCGGCGAAAGAAATGATTACTAAAAAGAAACTACTGAACTTCCGGCGGCTAAAAAGACAAAAGTTGCACGAAGATCGAAGCGCTTGTAAAAAAGGCGGAAACTGCGAAATGAGAAGGAAATTTGAATACAATGCTCCTAAAACCCAGGAAGGTCATTTAATATTACCATATACCGAGAAAGAATGTCCCATACTCCTCAAAGTTCGAAATATGAAACATTGGGGGCTTCTGTTGATACCAAAATTAATATGCTGATGTGGACGAATAGTATGAAGACATGTGTCGATCTACGTGGCACAATAACAGCGAGGAAGATCATTTACTGAACAACCGTGGTTGGTACCAGAATACACCGAGGAGCTCTATCATGCCGAGGAACTCCATCCGAGGAACTATATCATCCCGAGATACTCTAAGCACTCCGAGGAACTCTTGATCAACGAGCAACTAAGGCGGTCCGAACTGCACCTCGGCCGTGTCATCAATTATCAGACGGACAACTGTTCAACTATTCATTAGATTCTTGACGCACACGCTGCATTAAATGTATTACCCATTCATATGTATATCATTTAATGTATTGGACCTTTCATGTACAGCCTTGAGGCTATAAATACCTTGTATCAATCCCATTCAAAGGGACCGGAATTTCTTGAGAGAACTTGTAATCAAGAATTCCACAAACACTCAGCAATAACATAACAGTGGACGTAGGCTTTATTCCTAGCCGAACCACTTTAAAAATCTTTGTCTTATTTATTTATCTGTGATTGAATAATTAGAGCAATCTAGTTTTTTACATCAACAACAATATTTGTCAAGTAAAGAATGTGATCATCTTAAACAAATATATAAATAAGAAAATAAATCTAACACTAATTAAATTCTCATAAATTTTTGTTCAAGTCCCAATACCGGTTTTGCACCTAAAAACTTTATCTTTTGGAACCCAAAAAGAGTGTGGCAAATTAGTGTTAGCATACGTAATTGTATCTTTTGGAATCCAAGCTAATTTAGTATTATATTTTCTTTTTCTAAATTTACAAAATTTGGAATAATGTGTATGTCTACCACAATATGAACATAAAGAGTTAGGATGACTAGATGAGGCTCCATTTTTAAATACACTAGAATAACTCTTTTTCTCATTTTGTTCATCATATCCTATACCATTATTATTAAAACGAATTCTTTGTTTTTCAATAATTTTATGAAAATAATCATTTCCTTTAGCAAAGGTATCTAAAGATTTCTTTAAATATTCAATTTCCTTTTTTAACTCAATATTTTCAGATTCAAGAGGATTAGGAACACTAACATATTTTTCTTTTTTCAAGTATTTTAATTTCACTTTTTAAAGATTCATTTTCAAATTTTAAATTATCAAAATCTTTTGATATAAAATCACATTTGGAATGAGTCTTTTTCAGTGCAATAAATTTCTTTCCAATATCTTCATAATTTTCATATAACTCATTAAATGCATCTTGTAATTCATCATAATCATCAACAATATCATCTCCAATATCGTGATTTGCACTATAAGTAGAATATGATTCATCATTACTAATGCAAGGGTTAGATTGTACCTCTTCATTACCAATTGCCATGAGACAGGGAGTAATAGACTCTTCAACGCTTGATTCATCAATATTGGCATATAGGCAAGGGGTGCACATATTTTTACTAAGTGCATCAAAATCAGAATTTTCAGGGAACTTTTCCTTTCAAATAAAGTTGGAAACATATGGTCCACTGCACATCGATTCTCTTTTCATATAATGAAACAAGGAGTAGCTACAAGAGATCAAACATTTTAGCATACAAATAATAAAAATGTAAAGTGCAATATTCAAAATAAATACAGAAAAGTTTGTCATGATCTTTAACTCTAAGATTGTTAGATCTAAAAAGTAAGAAGAGCACTAGCTCTGATACCAATTGTTGCCCAGAAAAATACTCAAGAGGGGGGGTGAATTGAGATTTTACAAACTTTTCGGGTTAAATTAAAATTTCAGAAAATATTTAATTTAAAACACTTGATACAAATTTCAGATTAAATAAATCTTAAATGATTAAACCAATAATGATTAAATAAAAGTTACCAATAAATTTAAACAATTTAAATCAGAGATTGAAACACACAATAAATAAATTATCAAATAATTTCTTTCAATTGATTAAACAAGAGATTACAACATCCAATAAATAAATAATCAATTTTCGTATTTTATATTCTGGATTTAATCTGAAGTGATTCACACAAGAATATCAAATAATACCACCAATTAATTTAAACAAGATAAATCACACATTTCAACACCCAAATAAATATTTAATTAATTTCTGTATAATAATAATTTATCTTCTAGAATTAATCTTAAATGATTCAAATCAAGAATAACAAATAAATACTCTCAATAAATTAAACAAGTTGTTATATTTCAAGATTATAAGACCTAATAAATTTATAAACAATTTTCGTATTTAATAAAAATTAATATTCTGGAATTAATTAATTATTACGAAAATAATTATTTCTGTCTTAAAATAAAATTATCAAATTTTCAGAATTAATTAAATTGCAAGTGTAAGTGCTTAAAATAAAGATAACCAATCACACACAAGCAAATAAATAAATATAAGTGCTGAAAATAAATGACACCGTATTTTTAACGTGGTTCGGCCAAAACCCGGCCTACGTCCACGCGCTAAGAGCAAGCTTCCGTCTCCCGTGCTTCACTAGTCCTGATCCACTTGAAGGTAGGATCAAACCACCTCTTGTACAACCGAGCAGCAAAAACCCGCTACTAGTACAACCACCGAAGCTAAAAACCCAAGCTTCAAATTTTTACACAAATGGAGTAGAAATGATGTACAGTTTCTGAAACTCTTTAAAGATACAAAATGAGACCGAGTTTCTTCTTGGTTGAGACTTTGTAAATGACTTTGAATTTGGCCCAAGTCTTCACTTGAAATCTTTGTAGCAGATAAAGATTGTTTTGCTCTTCAATTACTTCTTCAACAAATAACTGAATAGAACTTTGTTGCTATCTCAAATCTGAGTGTCAACTTCAATGCTATTCTTGAACGAGTGTATGAGCTGAATATAAATTCTAGTTGCTCTCCTTTTTTCTGTGAGTATGTGGAGTTGAATAAATTTTTGGATGCTCTCTTATTTTTCGTATGTGCTATTTTCCAACTGAATGTGGTCTTCTTTTGTAGCCTAAGAGAAAATAGCCGTTGGAAGAAAATTTGAGCTGAGCTCATCTTCAACTTGGTGCATTAATGAACTGATAGAGAGAGAGAGATTGGGAGAGCATTAAATGCTCAATATCTGAGAAGGCAAATCGTATCTGATCAACCATTACTTCCTGTATTTTAAAATGTAGACTGAGAGAGAGATTAGTAGATTGAGAGTAAATAAAATATAAACCAGGCAGTATAGGGTTTTGGTTACAACAAACTCTCCAACGGATATAACTGTGACAACTGGTATCACAAAAAAAAATTAAACCAATGAGATCTGATAGTTAAAAGATATAACTAGTAAAGTCTTACTAGCTCACAGTGGTAAGGGATAAAAATAGTTTTCTTACTCATTAAATGAGTATGGCCGAAATAGCTTAAATGCTATAGCAGGTATGGACTTTAAATCTCGGACAAAACCAAACAAGTACATCTAAGTGTACTAAGCAACTAAAGCATGTAACAGCTAAGGCTAAAACCGTAAGCCCCAAAAAGGTGCTCATATATATATTGTAAAAAAAAAATATTTTCCAAACTGATAAAAGATTTTGACCGATATATATATAAGAAAATTTCTAAACAAATAAAATACAAGAAGAATTTCGGACAGAAAATATATTTCGAATTTCGGTCAAAAAATATAACAGATTTCGTACAGATATAAAACATATTTCTGAATAGATACATAAAAAATTCTAACAGTTCAGGCCAATGATGAAATAGCCTTAGGCTAGTCAGAGGAACGGTGCGAGGTACCTATGCAGGCTTATATGCCAAATTCTGATTAATGGTAACTTGACAATAACTAAATATCCAATGGGGTATAACTTCAAAAACCGAAAGCTATAGACCAAAAAAAATCTCAGTTATGAAGGAACCAAAGTCGACGAAACCGAACTAAGGTCAAGAGGAACTAAATTTAAACGAGAGCAGACCATGTCAGAATTTGCAGCAACCGAGGATTGTAAAGAAGGCTTTCAATCTGATATTCTGGCCGAAAGTAAGTTTATATGCATCAAGATAGACATACAGACTGACCGGACAAGTAGCAGGTCAGCTGTGGCACGACGCAGGCAGTAGCAGATATATGCAGTTATGTGTATGTATATATATATATATATATATATATATATATATATATATATATATATATATATATATATATAAGTATATATATAAATATAAACATTCACACGCCAATCAACAAAAAAAAAAAAAAGGTCTAATCGACCAAATAAAAGGCAGTGATAAGATAGAAATTTTCAGGGCATGTGCTCTTAAATATAGTTAATACCCAATAGGTATTATAGCAACACAAAGCTGTTAACACAAAGACTATAATGTCAAGTCATGTCACTTAAAAGTGACGAAAACAGCTACCAAAATCAAAACTCTATATAAGAGAAAAGGACGAATATGTAAAGGCTCAGCTTGTTGTAATCAAGTGATGGGACAATACAAAATGATGTGCAGATAAAAAAGACTAGAAATCATAGCATCATCTGTAAAAGTTACAGCATGAATAAGAATTTTTAAAGGGATACGACTTATTGTTATATTAAAGTATAGTATCAAGTTTGTACATAATAGTAATAGTATATAAATAAACATATAATATAAATGTATATATATAATGATAGAAGTATGGACTGAATGAGTTGAGATGACGCGGATAAAAAAATCCGTACACCAAGATAACTGACACAGGCAATATCAATATGTCTTTATCACTATAATATCAAAACCTGATATATATATAGCAAGGCTAAAGGCTTAACCGACCAAAAAATATATCACATAAAAAATTATTTTCTCAAAAAAAAAAAACGTTATCTATTTTATGAAAAAAAACATTTTAAATATACGTAATAAAAAATTAGTTTTCTGTTTAATTAAAAAAAACGTAAATATATATATATATATATATATATATATAAGGGTACAAAAAAATATAGATAGTTAATATATACATAAAAGTATACAAACAAAATGTATATTTTAAATTAAGAAATATTTACATATTACTTAATAAAAGTATGTTTGGAATCATCAAAATCAATATATTAAGTTAAACTAGAATGTACATTAATTAAACTAATTTAATTAATTAGGGATAAATAATATTTTCGTTAACAGTAATGATCTTGAGGTGAGGATCCTTAGATTTGATTTTGAAGACGATATTTATTTGGCAGATCGTTAGTATAAATTTTGAATATATCTAGTATTGATACAGTGATGTAATTTGATTTGAGGATTGAAGCTTGTGATGATTTTTGGAGATAGAATCAAGTGGTGATTCATGGGGGACCGTATTACGCCATTATTTTCGTAGTTATGTTTATATATAGTTAGGATATATATTGTATCTTTGTTCGTGGGGTATGTGCATGTAGGATTGGGTGTATGGGTGCTCAATCGTCGCATTCTACGGGTAGGCATATGTAAGCCTTATTTATTTGCGCAACTTTACGTTTAACGTTTACACTTCATCGAATTTCGAGGACGAAATTCCTGTTTTAGCGGGGGAGTATGTAATACCCCGTGATTTTTTAGCCATAAAAATAATTATTAAATTAAAAATTTTAATTTTTTTTGGGAATCTGTTTAATTTTGGTATGTAAAAAGGTGGTATTTATATAAAAAAATTAACATTTTAAGTGGAATTTGAATTGGGATCAAAATTTTGGAAATTATAACATTTTGTATAGAAATCAGGGGTGGATACGACCTTCAGAAAAAAAAAAAAATATTCGACCGTTCAATTCAGCTGAATTTTTGAGCAACTTTGTCTCGCCTTCGGCTACAGCATATTAAATTTTAAGCCAATTTCAACGGTCCGATCGTCCGTAAAGTTTTTTTAGTGTTTGTGTTTGTGAGTGCCGAAAATATCACAATAAGAGATTCCATGAAAACAATCACAAATAACAGAAAGTAAAAGAAATCACACGCACGAAAAATATTTACATGGTTCAGCAACTTGTCTACATCCATGGAGAGGTTACTTGCAGTTATTAAGTGTCTGTCAAAATCTGAAGTTCCAATCCCCTTTCCCTGGGATAGTGGTTACAATTTATAGATCTTATTTCGTAGAGGTTGAGTTGTATATGGAGCTCAATTAATCACGCTGGATGTATGATGAACCACCTAAATATCTCTTTCGAGATTCTTGGAGGTCGATTTGAGCATATCTCTAAGTATTATATTACATATACGTGTACTGGTCGATCATTAGATTTGGGCCGGGCATCCCCTTGAGTGGCTTGGGCCTATTCGGCTACTTTTATTGATCATAAAAATGGGGCCCCACAATTTCCCCTAAAATTTTTGGGCTTTTATGAGTTATGGGCCAATAATTTTTATTCACACTAAAGGCCTTATCATCATAATGGCATCTTGATAGATTTGGTGAAGTTGGTGAGGGTAAGCTCGTCATGAGCCAAACACCATGGCATACTTGTAATTCGTTTGAATGAACGAGGGCGCCGTGGTTCGACCAGGCATTTGAATTGCAAAAAATATTTTAGTAGATCGTGTGTGATTATTATCATTGGACTTCAAATCGGAGATACAGTTATTTTCGTCAGTTAAGTTTAGTGCACCTTCTTCCTTGTTCCCTAAGCTTCATAACATTCGTCTTCTTCAGTGTCTTCTTTTTCTTCAGAGCTTCGTCAATTTTTGTAAGTTTAGCTAATCTTTTATGTTTTCCTCTTCTTCACATTGTTCTGCGACTGTAGCTAGGGTTCTTGTGCACTTATGGAGAAGCTTGATAATAAATCAATAGAGGAGTTTAGGAAGAAGTACAACATTCCATATTAGGTTGAAATCGTCTGTGCCCCCTTAACTAGAAATGTACGCGACATTAAAGGGGGGCACTGGATTCACACCCTTATGCTAACCCGGGGGGGGGGGGGGTGACGTTTCCTCCAAACCTTATTTTCCTTAAATTCTTCAAAAATTTTGAAGTAGACCCTGCTCAATGTACCCCTAATGTATGGAAAATAGTAAATGGGGTTCATAGAATTAACACCTTGTACAACACAAAGTTGGGTCTTACTGAAATATATTATTGTTATGTATGGTCGAGAATAAGTGAATACCTTATTTACTTGAAGTCCAAGAGGGCTGATCGAGTTCTGATGGTAAATCTTCCAGACTCGCACAAGGATAACTAGAGCTAAGGCTTTATTGCCCAAAATTAGCAACGTTCTCCTGCTCGCGCGGGCGAGAGGCCATGGAGTAATTTTTTACTATGGAGAGGAGCGCATAAGTCACTTCTTTTTATCTTATTGTTGTTTCATTTGGTCTTTATTTTCTTCTTCTTTTGGTCTTCTGATAACTGTCCTTTCTTCATTTGTTTTACAAGTCGTGCAAAGAATCTCAAGCCCGATATTAGTGAAAGTAAGGTTGATGAGCTTCTAATGGCTTGCAACATCAAAGAGAGGCTACGTGACGACGAGCATTCCAGGTCAGTAGCCTATCTGTTGGAGTATAAAAATAATATAACCAACTTTATTGCTCCCCCCCGTCAATAAGGTTCCTGATTTGAGAGATCCTGAGGTTTGTCCTTCTGAGCCAGTTGTTATTGAAGAGGAAAGCTCAAAAGAAGATGAAGAATGTGAGGAGGAATAAAGTGAAGAGGGGGAAGAGGAGATGTAGGAGCAGAAGAAGAGGAAAAGTAAGAGGACATGACCCTTCTGATTAAGTGGAGAAATTTGAGGCTCCCTGAAGTTGATAACCACATGGTCTTATCTGATAGGATCCCGTCCCTGAAGACATCTGCTGCTAATTCCCCTAAGGGCACTGGTTCTAGCCCATCTAATAAGGGGAAAGAGAAAGTGAAGGAGAAAGATAAGAGAAGAGAGAAAGAGGAGAGAAAGAGAGAGAGAGAGAGAGAGAGAGAGAGAGAGAGAAAGAGAAGAGGAAAAAAAGAAAGAAGATGAGAGAGTGGAAGCCAAGAAGAGGTTGCATCTGCAGTCCTTAGGGGGCTCCTTTCCCAAATGTTGAGGGGGTTTGTTTGGGTGACGCACCTTCTTTGGCCCCTGACCTTTTAAAAAGGGCGGTGCTTACTGCTGATCGCGAGTGTTCATCTAGGTTGGGACCATCCTAACTCGCCCTCAAGACTGCGCAAATGATGGCTCTGGTAAGTCTTTCCCACTATTTGTTTTCCCTTACTTTCCCTGTTACTTTTCTAACTCTCTATTTTTTTCTTTTGTATGCATATGCTATCTGATTTTACCACTATTTTGGACACCCAAGCTGATAGCTCTAGGAGAGAGCAAAAACTGAAAGATGCTCTGGAAGCCGAGAAGAAGGCCTTTGTCGATGCTCGCTAATAGTGGGAGCGTTAAAAGAAATAAATTTCTAAGGCATATAACTCTCTTGGGGATAGTCATAAGGTGGTGACTGCTGAGAAGACCAAGCAGGCAGAGGCCAATAAGGCCTTATCTAATAAGGTTGTTAAGCTGGAGGGTGATCTTCCCCATGAAAAGTACACAAGCTACCGTAAGGGATTTTATAAAGCCTATGATGATGTTGAACGTCAACTGGCCTATGGGTGCAAGGTATCCTTCAAGAAGTGATGGGACCTGGGTTTAAAGGATGCTAACACCCCTGCCGACTATGAGCTTTTTAACCTTCATTCTCCTAGTCCCGATCCTTTTATGAAAGATGAACAAGAAGACGACCAAACTACTGGTAATGTGGAGATTTTTCCTGCTGAGGTCGGCGAAGGTGCTGGTAAGGACTAGGGCTTGTAGACTAGGATTTCATCTTTTCCTGGTACAATCTTTACTTTCCAATTTGTAACTATTTTTTTGGAACTTAATATAGGCCTGTGGCCACCCTTTCACGTTATATTGGAATACAATTTCCTCTTTTTTTTAGGTGTTCACTTGAATCTCCATGTGATAATATTCTTGCTTCTGGTCTGGTGTGTATCGTTTGTAGTCTGTTAATTTAAATCACTATATTTCTCCCAACTCCTAACTGGAGAAAATTCTTGGACTAAACATTAGCTTAAAGGCTCGTAAAGCCTTTGTAAGAATCTACAAGTGTAAGGACATGATTTATAAATGTCCGGGGTAGAATCTAGGAATTTTCCAAGTATCCTAGATCACAATTAAGTATGCCTGATACTGATACATTCGACATGTCTCAACGATCATCCTCGATGGTCTCGATCCAAATTCATGCATCCATCATCTTCGTACGTGCATCATGTGTCAAGCGTCGTACTCTTCAACAGTTCCCACTCATCCACGTACATATGGTAAATAATAATTTAATTGGACTGTTTAAATTATTTTCATAAATAATTGGGAATATTGTTTTAAATAAATTTTCGAAGTTTGGAAGAGGATAAACATGCATAATCGTTTTAAAGGAGTTTTTTTGTGACACGTCACTGATGTAGTTCGAACGACATCGTATCTCGTTCGAACGAGATGCCATCTCGCTCGAACGACACCATGTTTCGTTCGACCGATGCACTGTTGTAATTTCCTATTTAAACAGTGTTCTTGCTACACATTTTTCTAAGTCTGCATATCTCCGTTTCTGCAAAACAGACCCCGATTCCAAACTTTATATTTTGAGGTTTCAATACCTTTTTGATTCACAAATATTTCCAAATTCTTTATGTGAATCCTCTAAACCCCAAGGAAGATTATACCACTCATCTAGAGTACACTTGTGGAGAAGATGAAGCTTTTCCATTGCAGACCTTCTGGAGCTCTTGCGGGAACTCTTATCGATGACATCAAAATCGACGCCTGAAGGTATTTCGTATGTCACTACTTGTATTTTCATTGTAATCCGTGTAAACCATTCTTTACAAAATTATAGTGAAAATAAGATGTTTTTGCCCCTATGGGGGATTTTTCCTCAATCGTGATTGTCTCGCATGCTTAGATTATTTCTTTATTCAATCACGTTTGTTTGCAAGAGTTAAGTCTTGTTGGGACTAATTTTAGAATTTAATTAAATAAGTTTGACATTGATTGCTGGCACACTATCAAATTGGTAACAGAGCCATTTACACAAACTTACCGTGTAATTTTTTCGCAATTTTTTTTTCTTGATATCGATTTTGTTCTGAAAATTGATTTTTTGAAAAAGCGCAATTTCAATGGATAACTCATATAATAAAGTTCCAACTTTTGACAGGTCAAATTATGCCTATTGAAAAGCTCGCATGAAATCTCACCTAAAGGCTATTGATGAACGTGTCTGGGTTATGTGTGAAAGAGTGTGGACGCCTCCCACTATCACTGTAGAAAACGTAACTTCGACTGAGGATGAATTTAAATGGATCACATTTAACTCACGTGGGCTTAGTGCCATTTCTTGTTCCGTCACACCTGACGAGTTCCGACGCATCATGACGTGTACCACGTCTATAGAAGCATGGGATGTTCTGCAACTTACCCATGAAGGCACAAATGCAGTAAAAGAATCTAAATTGCAAAACTTAACTACTCAGTTTGAAACTATCTCCATGCATGAAAATGAGTGTTTCGATGAATTTTATGCGCGCTTATCTGATATCGTGAACACTTGTTTTAATTTAGGAGATCACATTCCTGATGCTAGGGTAGTTAAGAAAATTTTGAGATCACTGCCTAAGAGATTTATCCCCAAAGTCACTGTGTCAAATTCATCAGGTAACTTAAATACGCTGAAATTAGAGGAGTTAGTTGGAGACCTAGAGACCTATGAAATTGACATGTTCCCTAACACGATAAGGTCAAAAGATAAAGGGGTAGATCTTAAAGCCCATGCCAGAAAGGGTGAGGGGTCAAAGAGAGGAAGAAATGTATGATTCTGGTTCTGATTTTGACTTAGGTAATTTGGTCCTTTTTGCAAAAAAATTCAAGAAATTTCTCAAATTAAAGAAAAATAAAAATTTAAAGATAAAAAGAATTTTGAGAAAAATAAATCTGAAAAGAAATTTGAGAAAGATAAAAAGGACACCTCTAAAAAAGATAGTGAGAGATGTTTTGAGTGCGGCAGTAGAGGTCATAGGGGATTTGAGTGTGCAACTAGGTTGAAATGTCAAGAACAATCCAAATTTGCGTTAAACACTACCCTTAGTGACGATAGCGAGGTCGAGTCGGTGGACTCTGGAAACCATTCATCGTATGAATGTAACTTCAATGCATTTATGGCTTGTCATGTGAGTACTAACAGTGCTCCTCACAATGATGAGGATGCAAGCTCATAAGGACACCTCGACAGTGATAGCAGTGTGAGTGAGGGGGAGGATGATGCAAGTGAGAACAAGAGTGATCTCGACGCGCGTATGCTGATTTATATGCTAATACTTTCAAAACCAAAAAGCGTAACAAAGCGTTAGCTCTTAGGATTGCAGCTCTAGAGAAGGAATTAGGAGAGATGAGGGAGAGAGACCTCCTTATCCATTGCGTTGAGAGAGAGTGAGACTGTCTATGTTGAAAGAGAGAAAGTTTTTAGAGAGAGAGAGAAAATGTATTTGTGAAAGAAAAAGGGGACTTGACTAAGCAAGTGGATGATCTGACGAGTGAGCTCCATTCCTCCCTGGACACTCGAAAGAAACTGGAAGCCCTTGTAGCCCAACTCACTCAGGACCTTGAGAAAGCCCGGGAAGTCAAGGTAAGAATTGAGGACCGATCTGGTAAGATAGGAAAAACGCTCCTCGCCCCTGCTTTGGGTTTAAGTGAGAGTCTGGGAATAGATTTTGATGGCACTTCCACGTCCCATTCGATATTAGAACCGGTTCTAGAGTTTATTACAAATACTTATGACTACCCACCTAGAAACCAAAAGAGAGTTCGGCTAAGAAAAGCAAACCAAAGTCGGCCTAAGTCTACATATTTCTATACTTACTGTAAAAGAGAGGGCCACTTTTGTGATTTTTGATATTGTTTGGGTCAGACACGACATACTTTTGCTCCTCCACATGCCACTACTTATTTTGAGAGTCTTAGAGAGCGAGTTAAGTTTCTAGTCGCCATATCTCAGAGTATAGTAGAAGAGTTCCAACGGATTTCTATGCCGTCAGTGGACACTTCTAAAATCTCGATTAGAGTCAACAATGACGAGGGTAAACATAAGGTTACCACTACTTGGATGCCTAAACACAACGCAAAATTCCTTGTTGCTCATGTTGCTCTTAAAGCGCATAATTCCCTACAGTGGTACTTCGATAGTGGGTGCTCCAGGCACATGACTGGTGACGTCTCCTTATTTACCTCCCTCGAGGATCATAAGGAAGGTAAAGTCACTTTTGGAAATCGGAGCAAGTCTATCATAGTAGGACGAGGTACAATAGAGTTACCAGGATTTTCTAAGCTAGAGAATGTGTTGTACGTCAAAGGATTGAAGGAAAATTTACTCAGCATGAGCCAGCTGTACGACACTGACCTTGCAGTAAAGTTTGACCAGAATAAATCCACGTCTATGATCAAACTGGTAAACTTTTATTGCATGGGGTGAGGAGTAAAGAGAATTGTTATGGGATCATGTCTGAGTCCTCATTTGTCTGCAACAGCACCATGATCACTTCTATGGATCTGTAGCACCAATGTCTAGGTCATGTGAATTTTTGAGATTTGGAAAATTTAGCCAAAAAGGACGTAGTACGTGTCTTACCATCGCTTGGAAAGCCAACTTTCATAGTTTGTGGACCTTGCCAGTTGGGAAAGAAAATTCGTAGCCCCCATCGGAAGTTAAATTCCATTACCACTTCTTGCATCCTTGAGTTGATAAATATGAATCTTATGGGTCCTACTCGTACTGAGAGTTTAGGTGGTAAGAGGTACATTCTCATGATGGTAGATGATTTCTCACGCTATTCTATTGTAGGTTTTCTGCGAGAGAAATCCGATGCTGTGGACTTTCTTACAACCAAGTGCCGTGCCCTGCAAAATCAACACGGTGTCACTATCAACAGAATACGTAGTGACAACGACACTGAGTTTAAAGAAACAAAAGTAGATCTTTTATGTGATAGCCTCATAATCAAATACGAATTTTAGGCCATTAGGACTCCTCAGCAAAGTGGGATTGTTGAGAGGAAGAATCGAACGATTTAGGAGATGGTTAGATCTTTGATTTTGGGTCATAATGTTGAAAGAAGATTTCAGGCGGAGGTGGTGTCTACCGCATGCCACATGGTGAATAGGGTATATCTTCGTCCACACACTCTTATGACGCCTTACAAATTATGGACTGGAAAGAAGCCCAGCCTTTCATATTTCCATGTCTTTGGGAGCAAATACTACATCCTACGAGATAGAGAGCAATTAAGGAAGTTCGACTCCCGAAGCGACGAGGGGATATTTTTACGTTATTCATCGTTTAGTAGAGCTTATCGGGTGTATAAACTGAATATCTCTAAGGTTATAGAGTCAATAAACGTCACTGTGCAGGATGACGAACCACCGACTTTTATTGATTCTAACCTTTTGGGTGAGGGTGATGCCCTTACTGATGATCACGTTATGCCTCCCACACCCAGAGTGGATCCCATTCCTGACTTAGGGGACACTCTTGCTCGGTTTCGCAAGAGTGATGATCCTTCTACTATATGAAGATATCCCACCCTTGGGGTCAAGACTCGTGCTCAGCTAGAGAACGTTGTTAGCCATGTCTACTACACATCCAAAGTCAAGCCCAAGAGCTATAAGGATGCGCTCAAAGATGAACACTGGATATGTGCTATGCAGGATGAGTTGCTTCTGTTTAGAAAGAATGATGTTTGGGAACTGGTCCCCCAACCTAGTAAGGCAAATGTGATTGGTACCAAGTGGGTCTTCAAGAATAAGGTGGATGAGACTGGAACCATTATTCGAAATAAGTCTAGGTTGGTCTCTCAAGGCTACACACAGATTGAGGGTGTAGACTTTGATGAGACATTCGCTCCTGTTGTGAGGCTTGAGTCCGTCCGCTTACTACTCGCCTTCGCATATCATCTGTGCTTCAAGTTATATCAGATGGATGTCAAGAGTGCCTTTATGAATTCCATTCTACAGGAGGAGGTTTACGTGTAAAAACCAAAAGGATTTGAAGACCTTAAGCACCCTGATCACGTCTACTATCTGAGGAAAGCCTTGTATGGATTGAAGCAAGCACCCCATGCTTGGTACGGAAGGCTTACTTCCTATCTCTTATCCTGTGGCTTCAAGAGAGGGGGGTTAATATGCTGTTGTTCATCAAGAGAGAAGAGGGTGCTATTTTGGTCTATATGGACGACATAGTCTTTGGATCCATGTGCTCCCAACATGCTCAGGACTTTGAGGAATAGATGAAGAGTGAGTTTGAGATGAGCATGGTTGGTGAGCTGACTTTCTTCCTTAGTTTCTAGGTTCATCAGCTAGAGGATGGGATGTTCATCTCCCAATCTAAGTATGCTAGAGACCTTGTGAAGAAATTTGGTCTAGACACCGCTAAACATGCCCGTACACTGATGAGTACCTCAACTAAGCTTAACAAGGACACTTCAGGCAATAAAGTAGAGCAAACCTTGTATCGGAGAATGATAGGTAGTCTCCTCTACCTGACTGACAGTCGTCCGGACATAGCCTTTAGTATTGGAGTCTATGCGTGATATCAGGCATCCCCGAAAGAGTCACACTTACTCGCTCTTAGACGTATTATCAAATACGTGAGTGGGACTCTCTCACTTGGCATTTGGTATTCCTTTGATACCAGTGACCGTTTATCCTCCTATTCGAATGCCGATTGGTTCGGGGATGCAGATGGATGCCAGAGGACTTCTGGTGGGTGTTTCTTCTTTGGTTATGCTCTTGTCTCTTGGTTGAGCAAGAAGCAAAACTCCATCTCTTTGTCCAATGCGGAGGCTGAGTACATAGCCGTCGGGAGTTGTTGCACGCAACGTCTGTGGATGAAGCAGATGCTGGAGGATTATGGGATATCACAGGACACCATGATTATTTCCTGTGATAACACGAGCGTGATACACATATCTCGTAATCTAGTCCAGCATTCGAGCAAAAAACACATTAGGATACGCGAGCACGTTATCCGTGAGCTAGTAGAGGAAAAGCTCATATCCATGAATTTTGTATCTACCAACCTCCAGTTAGCCGATATCTTCATAAATCCTTTAGATGCCCTTAGATTCGAGAGTCTTAGAAAGTCTTTTGGAATTTGCACAGTTGATTGAGAGGTGTTCACCAGGTCTAGAGCAGGATACATTTTTTTTTATCATATCTTTTGATTCCTATCTCTAGATTGTATCTGTTGTATATGTATTTGTTTGATTTTTTTTCTTTTTTAAATTAGAAAAAGCCAAAAAGATTTTACCTTTATAAATTTTTTTGAAAAACCACAAAAATAGTTTTGTATTTTATTTACATCTTTTATGGATGAACATTTAAGATAACAATAGTCACAACTTCATTCCATATTTCATGTGACTGTTTGATAGTGATTTGAGATGTTACATCATTTCATCCATGTGCTTTACATTGATTAGAGTCTTTGAAATGTAATTCATGATATCTTCTACATGTTTGGCTAACTATCTCCTTTATTGCACACATGCACGATATTATTTGAGTATTGTACTTGTCTATCACATATTGGCTTGAGTGTTTCCATCTCAATTATGTCTATACATCGAATCAAATGCGATAAAACAAGTTAAAAAAAGGCGTGCATGTTTTAAACAGTTTGCCATAAGTTTGTGTGAATTTTAAAAACGGTGAAGGGCTACGAAAGGTACACATCTATGCTTTACGATTAAACCACCGTTTAAATTGGACCTAAAAAATTGAGGAATTTCAATTATTCGAGGTTCAAAGAGGTTTAAAAGAGACTAAAAAAATATTGAATAGCAATAAAAAGAATATATGCCAATAATGGGCCATTAGGTTTATTCACCAATTCTCCAATGTTTGAGAATTTAGATCACCTCCAAAAAAAATATATACATAAAGGAGTTTGGTTGGCGAATTAAAACGACTTTGCACGTCCTTAAAAAATCTTGAAAAAGCATGAAATCGTTTTGGACGTTATTGGTGTGGAAATCACTTTGAGCTTTGATTTGCTGATTTGATTGAGTCAGTTTATGTTAATTCCACAATTTTTACACCAAAGGAAGATGTTGAGTTTATTCGTTAGAAATATTCAATATTCATCATGCACATATTTTATGGTTGTATGTATTTATCTTCCTGTTAAATATGCTCACATCCTTTCATTTTCTCTATCATGGACTTTGTTGTTTTGGTGTTCTTTCATGGTGTTTTTTTTTTAAAAATCACAAAAAAAATTCAAAAAGAGAAAGTGTATTTTCATGTGACATTCTCCATTTGCATTATGTATGTTCTTCATATCTGTCTATTTAGGGACATCATAAAAAAGGGGGAGAGCGAATTATGGGGGAGAATTTTGCCTGTTTGTATGTATAATAATTTGCTTGCTCATAATTGATATTTGTTTTTGCTCATCATTATATTTCAAACTGTTGCGCGTCACGGGTATTTGTTTCTTGTCTCATATGTATAGGTATTAAAATGGAGAACTATTTTTACACACCCTGATGATGATATAGAAAGTTTGAAGATGATCGAATTTATGAAGACACACATTTAGTGTTTCCAGTTTTTGGGTTTAATGGGGATATTAGATGGTATGTTAGTTTTTTTTTTTGGGCAGCATAATTCGAATATTTTTATGTATGTACCGGCATAGACATAGGGGGAGATTTGTAAGGAAATGATTTATAAATGTCTGGGGTAGAATCTAGGAATTTTTCAAGTATCCTAGATCACAATTAAGTATGTCTGATACCGCTACATTAGGCACGTCTCAACGATCATCCTCGACGGTCTTGATCCGAATTCATGCATCCATCATCTTCGTACGTGCATTATGTGTCAAGCACCGTACTCTTCAACAGTTCCCACTACTCCACATACATATGGTAAATAATAATTTAATTAGAGTGTTTAAATTATTCGCATAAATAATTGGGAATATTATTTTAAATAAATTTTCGAAGTCTGGAAGAGGATAAACACGCATAATCATTTTAAAGGAGTTTTTTTGGTGACACGTCACTGATGTCGTTCGAACGACATCGTATCTCGTTTGAACGAGATGCCATCTCGCTCGAATGACACCGTTTTTCATTCGAACGACGCACCGCCTTAACTTCCTATTTAAACAGTGTTCGTGCTACACATTTTTCTAAGTCTGCATATCTCCGTTTCTGCAAAACAGACCCGTTTCCAGACTTCATATTTTAAGGTTTCACTACCTTTTTTATTCATAAATATTTCCCAATTCTTTATGTGAATCCTCTA
Source organism: Sambucus nigra (assembly GCA_949130495.1). NCBI lineage: Eukaryota > Viridiplantae > Streptophyta > Magnoliopsida > Dipsacales > Adoxaceae > Sambucus > Sambucus nigra. Next base: position 790,212,119 of record OX422208.1, on the reverse strand, counting down.
AACCACAAGGAAGATTATACTACTCATCTGGAGTACACTTGTGGAGAAGACGGAGCTTTTCCATTGCTGACCTTCTGGAGCTCTTGCGGGAACTCTTACCGACGACATCGAAACCGACGCCTGAGGGTATTTCGTATGTACCTACTTGTATTTTCATTGTAATCCCTGTAAATCGTTCTTTATAAAATTATAGTGAAACTAAGATGGTTTTGCCACCGTGGGGGATTTTTCCCCTATCGTGATTGTCTTGCATGCTTAGATTATTTCTTTATTCAATCACGTTTGTTTGCAAGAGTTAAGTCTTGTTGGGACTAATTTTAGAATTTAATTAAATAAGTTTGACATTGATTACTGACGCACTCTTAACAAGTCTTGAAGAGTAAGGAATGAGCAGTACAAGAATCAGACCGAGGTAATTGCCAAGCTGAAAGATGATATTTCAGAAATAGAGGAAATAGGCACCTCTGTATAAGAGGAAGTAAATTCCTTGAGGGCCCATGTTTTGGAGAGGACTAAGGTTGACCAAGTGGGTGAAGTCCTTCAGTCCGAGAATAATGACTTGAGGAAGGTGGTTGCTAGTTTGAAGGCTTTCGTGGTTGTGCTGAAAGACAATGTCAAAAAACTGAGGTATGCATTCAAGATGGGACCTTGAAATGTCTGGGGAAGACGTTGCCTTTACTCGAGGATGGCTAAGTTCCCTCAAGGAGGCGAAGACTCCAAAGGAATCCAAACCGTGGTATAAATACCAAATTGAGTGCCCTGCCTATTTCCATAACCCTTCTTAAAAGACGATGAGTGGATTCCGGCTGATGCCATTCCTTCCCTATTATTGGAGCATGACCTTGATGAAGATGTCGAAGAGTTTGCCCCAAAACCATATGATGATCAAAGGGGGATAGTAGCAGAGTATCTTGATCACCGCCCTCGGCCTCCTTAGGTCTTTATGTATTTATTTTTGGTATGTGATGTAATTCTAACCTTATATTTCAATAGAGAATTTGTTTGATCTTTTGTTATGTTCTGAGCATATGCTGACTAAACATGTGTTGATCTCATTTTTTGGTTACTTGCTATTTTTATTGACCAAAACAATACCGGTTGACCAAGTTAGGCCTTATAGGTACTATTACTTGGTTTAAATCATTTTAGGCCTTTCAGCCTACTAAATGATATTTAAGTATTAGTTCTTTATTTTTTTACGTGTTTGAACATTATCTTAGTCCAATATGCCTTAGCAATATCATTCCACCCATTTTAACCTTTACGTTTTTTCGTCACACTCCCTTAGGCCTAAGTAAGATGATGGCAATAATGCACTTGGTTAATGGGTAGTCCGCCCTTGCTAGCTTTTTTTAACCAACAGAAGTTGGTGACCCATATGACTGGTCTTTATTACCTAAGGATCCCCGGTAGGGATTTTGTTATTATCGAAGCAACTCATGAGGCCTATTGTGTTTGTAACAAGGACCTGATGGTGGTAGTAGTTCAAAGTACTTATAATTGACTTATCATAACTGTTTTTCTCCCTGTTGGTCAGGCATGTAAATATGCGCGAAGGAGTTATCAATTAAAAAGGTGCGAATTGACGAGATGTAATCAAGATAAGTTAACTAGCCAACAAATATGAGAATAGAGGGGCCAACTGGCCTTTATTCGTTAAGTATTGTCTAATGAGCAATCACAAGTTTGAAAATAAAATTTTACTTAAACTAACTAAAAGATAAAGAAGAATATCTACAAGTATAACTCCTTGAGGTTGGATGCATTTTGTGCTCTTGGTATCTCCCTACCCTCCAGCGTTTCCAAGTGATATGCTCCTTGAAGATCATCTTTGATTACTCTGAACGATTATTCCCAATTCGGTCCCAGTTTGCCATCTAATGGTTTTACAGCACTACCGAGGACTTTCCTTAGGACATAGTCCCCTATTAGAAACTTCCTCGCGTTGACCCTCTTGTTGTACTGCTTGGCTAATTGCTATTGGTAGGAATCCAACTTGATCAAAGCCAACTCTCGTCGCTCATCTTCTAGGTCAAGCTCAGCGCTTAGTGCTTAATCTTTGAGGCCTTCGTTGACCAGAGTGGTTCTCATAGTAGGAAGACCTGCTTCCAAAGGGATGACGTCCTCTGTTTCGTAAGTGAGTATGAAGGGTGTTTCCCCAGTTGGTTTCCTGGGTGGGGTATGATAAGCCCATAGAACATGAAGGATCTCATCCACCCATGCACCTTTGGATATTTCTAATCGCTTTTTCAGTCCATCAATCATGGTTTTATTGGAAGCCTCTTTTTACCCATTGCTTTGGGGATACGCCACTGAGCCGAAGTGGTGCTTGGTGCTGTGCTCATCATAAAAAGCTTGAAAGAAACCACTTTTAAATTGTCTACCATTTTGATGATGATAGACCTTTGTATCCCAAAGCGAATTATGATGTTCCTTCATATGAACCTTGTCATGTTAGAATCTCGAAAGTTTGCCAATGGTTCTGCCTCTACCAATTTGGGAGAGGGTCAAGTGGAAAATTGAGGAGAGTCATCAGTAGAATTTCTAGAAATGCGGGAATTGGGTGTGTTACCCAACGAAGGCAATATATTCAAAGGCTTGGACATATAGTGGAGTGTGGTTAACTAGAACTGAAAATTTGGGGTAAATTTTTTCTTGACTCATCGGAGCAAAGTTATAATAGTGGGAGTCAACAACCATTGCCCACGGATGAGGGTAAGTTTTCTATCTACGGAGTTATGTGGCGCATAATGATTGTCATTAGGACCTCACATTCATTTGTAGCTATTAAAATTGCGTGGACCATAGGATTACTAGACTTGGCCAATGGCCCTATTATTTATGTAGACTCACCGATGGGTAGTGGGACACCTATTATTTTCTTATATATATCAAAACGTGAGTTTAATTTTATCGGGAATTTACTTGTTATAGACATATCCGAGTAGGATGTGATTATCGGCATGGATAGACTTATTGTATATGAGACCAAGATTGATCGTTATAGCCAGCGTATTGTCTTTGATACGAGAGTGAAGAAGTAGACTTTTATAAATAGATAAAACTTGTTGGTAAGTTATATCCTATAGGCTAAGGACCTGAGGAGTTTCGATGACCAACTATTTTAGGTAGTAGTGTATCGGGCGGGTTCCTTGTTTGGATTTCGCTCTACGAGACACCCCATGCATGAAACTAAAGAACGTTGGGAGTCGAAGTAAGTTAGGCCTTTAGAATATGAGTTTATAACCTTTGCCATTATATGTATATATTTATATTAATCAGAGACTTATGAGTTGTAGCATGATTTGAGGCAAATGAAATCGGCAAATGAGAATGTGGAAATCATAGAAATACGGATTATAAACTAGGTAGTCAGTTAATTAAGAGTAACCTTACAGAGGAATCACATTCATTTAGATCTTATGATGGAAAGTACGCACATTGAGTGTATGGGCGTCCTGGATGGTTTGCTTGTAGTATTTTTCACATTTGTGTCACAGTAAGTATTCTTGAGATTAATGAAAGTAGAAGTTGTGACTTCCAGATTTAGTTGTTTGATGACTTAGGATCGTAACTCCCCATAAGTTTTCCATGAGGATGGTATAGTACGGATTGGGTAAATATTAACTCAAGGTAATTTAAACTAAATGGTAAGGCTTGGAGTATAACATTTGTGGGGGTATTCGGTAATGTATTGTATGGGTGGTATGACGAAAATTACATGAGATGTGAGATTAATACCCGGAGCTGTCCTTACCAGTTACACTTTATTTTTCCAAATTTCGGGACGAAATTCCGTTATTAGGGGGGAAGTATGTAATACCCCGTATTTTTTTGGCTTCTAAAATTGGGGATTTATTAAATTTAATTTGAGGTATTAATTTAATATTAATCCGGAAATTATTTTGTAATATTTACTAGCATGATGTGAGTTAGTAATTATTGGAAATTTGTTGAATATTACTAGATGAGTAAAGTAATATATGAGATTGATTTTATTAAAATTGTCACGAGTGAATAAAATGGCAATTATGGAAATTTAATTCGGGACGCGCCTCTGTCGTGTCAGGACTAAATTATTATTATTAAAGTGAATAAATTATAAGTCGTCCGTATAGTCGTTTTGAGTGCGCCAAAGTGTCCGTAAGGGTCGAGATAGTCAGAAAAGTGTACCCCGGGGTTTAGTTTTGGTCTCGGGGTGTTTTTAGGCCTCATTGTCATCCCGGGAGGGTATTATAGACATTTCGTATTTTTGGGTAATTAAACCCACGAATTTTCTTAGTATTTATTAGACATTTAGAGTTGTCTCTTGGGGTTAACAAACACAAAGCCTAAGCCAGCCATTAGAGAAGAAGGTGAAGAGATTAGAGAAGAAAGTGAAGAGATTAGAGAAGAAGGTGAAGAGTTTCCAAGCAATCCAAGGCCTAGAACTCATCCGATTTTATCGCAACCACCACCAAAACGTAGATCGCCTGACGAGGAACGCAACCATATATTTTTCATCAATAAATCAGACCCTTGAATCCCAGGCAAGTATCTATCTTGCTGATTTCCAAGTTAATATACCTTCCATGTTAGTCTAGGAATGAAAATCATATGTTTTAATGGAAGAATTATATATTTTGGAAGAGAATTTATATGTGTTGTGGGGAGAACCCATGTAGTCTAAAATCTTGATCATATGTAGAGGATTACCCATGAATTTATTATGATATTTGAGAAGAAAATCTTGATTAAAATAGAGGGTGGTGATTATTCATGCAAAATTTGGTTTTATAAAGAGATTTGAGGTTAAACCCCTTTTTGATTGATTCGTTGAGGATTTATTGATGTCGTTACGTTAGAACTTGTTTATGTACATTGCTTATACACTTGGATTACTTTGATGGGAGTTTGGGATGAAATTATAGAGGTTTGAAGGGGTTAAAATGATTGAACCCGTAGGTTGTATATTGCAGAAAACTGGGCAAGAACTGCTTGATCGATCGATCGACTCAAGAACATCGATCGATCGACCCCATTCTACGATCGATCGATCCCTCCTGGAAAGGTGCATATTTTTATCCTTTTTGTTTAATCCGGTTAAGATACGTAGGAACTCTTGATTATTATTTATGGAGTATAATGGGTTATGAAGATGACCAATAGGGTCTAAGTAGACTCCATTGAGTGAAATTAATATGAGATGAAATTGTGGGTTAACGGGGAGTCATTCATACATTGGAAATTGTGACACTCGTGAAAGATTTAGACTATAAGGTAAGTGAGGGTATACCTACTAAAATTTATACTTAGTGCGAGAATACTGCGAGAGATGAGGAGTAATTATGAAGTAAATTATAAATGAGAATAAAAGAGACGAATTCGTTATGCGATATAATTGAGTAAAATATGTGCTAAGAACGGATGATACTAATTATGGGTCTTGGGTGAACCTAATTTGGAAAATGTGAATATTTATATATATGATTATGTAATTGTGCATATATTATGTATCTATGTAACTGTGCATATATTATCACGGAGGTTTCTGCGCTGGGACAGTCTTATCTCGATTGGACCTTTATGGGGGATATTTACTTGTACCCTAGAACAAAGTATTCCTTGGTACGGGCTATTTGATTGATAGTCAGACGGTCCTAAGAGACATGAGGGTATGTGTTGACCTCTTAGTTACTTGTAACTATGCTTCGCCTCCATTTTTGTGTGTATTGTGTTAATACGGTTCGAGAGTGATTTCAGACTAGTATTTCCCTTAGTACGAGTGATACAGGGACTTGATAGCAGAGTATTCCAGCACCATAGATTTATGTGGGGTGCAAATAGTATATATATATATATATATATATATATATATGAAAACTTTCTACTGTGTGTATAAGTAGTTAAGTAATGAATAAATGCTTCAGCTTTATAACAAGTGTTCATGAATTTTTGTAACGGTAATAAGTGGTTATAAGTAACGTAAGATTATGGAAGAGAATGATTTTCTAAAACTAAATATTATGGCCTTATTACTTCTCGGGATAAAACTTTATGAAAAATAAGTTAGATAGACCTATGAGATTAGTAGAACGGTAGGAGTGTACACTAGATGAGAGGTGAGGATTCTCAAGAGAGTGTCGCATACTAACATGGTTATGATATTAGTCGGTAAGCATTTTAAATACCTGCTAAACTGTTTTTAAAACTCTTTTACCCTCGGGCTATGCCCCGTTTTCTATCATTTCTTTCTCTATTGTATATATATATATGTATGTATTACAGGTGCCCAGCCACAGGGGCATCATGCTTAGGTTCTTTGGATTGGACGTGCTGCAGCTTATGTGGGAATTGCAGGCCCTTGCTTTAGACGACTTCGTCATTAAATCAGCTCCTACTTTGGATCTTCATAGTTAGGGCATGTGTCGCCCGATTTCCTATTCCATTTGGATCTGGTCAGATATTTATGTTCATTTATATTTTTGGTATTTAATGCTCCTTGGGAGTTAACTATTGTCAGGATGATTTCAGTTATGGTTCTTACACTTGGTTTGGTTTATCTAGATGGTTTAAATGGTAGTGTAGTTATTGTTATCCTTTTTTTTATGTGACTCTTAAACTGTTATTATTAAAAAGGTTTTCATATTGGTATTTAATAAAGGAAAAATGAGGTTTTAAATGGTTTTGACACTTGGCTTAATTATTTAGGGTGTTCAAATTGGAACTACTTTTTTACGACAGTGATGTTGAGAATGAACCAACCGTTCACCTGGTTTTTAATTTAATAAAGGACTGATCACGCGGTATTTAATTAAGCGGGGTGTTACAGTTAGATTAACATGCAGGCGATGGCAGGCCATGATGGAATCGATCCTTGGTAACTCGTAAGGCTCCTAAGCAAAAATGTATAGGTTACTTTTGAGAAGTGAAACTAAATCTTTTTTCTCTTGATCGGTGCGAGCATATTCGTTTAGAAATTTACTCTCGGTCAAGTTGTCATCGACTATAACTTCTTTCAGGCTTTTTATGACCTGTCGGAGGGGTGGACCCTGGTCTCTTTCACCCCTGGTCAACCATACCGTAGTTGCTATTTGGCGAGCACAACCCCCTCCTGGACTTTCTCCTGGGCATTCTCTAACTCCTTTTTTCTTTCTTTGGGAGAATAACTACAATAAAGCACTTTCTGGCAGTAGCCTGGTTGCCACGAATCTCAATCACTCCTCAATCGGTAATGCACTTCAGCTTTTGATGATAGGTATATGGTATGACCTCCATGGCGTGTAGCCAACCTCTTCCCATAATAACATGGTATGGGGACTCAATGTCCACCACTAAAAAATCAATTAACTTTGAGATGTTTACTGTCCTGATCGATAAGATTATCTTTCCTAATGGCATCGTGATCCTCCCTGTAAAGCCGACCAGTGGAACAGTCGCATCTTTGAGGTCGACGATATTCAGCTTCAATTAATGGAACAATTCTGGGTACATCACTTCGGACGAACTCCCCTGGACCATAAGTAGATTGTTAACATCCCAATTAGCAATCCCGAGTGTGATAACCAACGCATTATGATGTGGGGTCCTTATCCCAACTAAATATTCTTTGGCGAACACCATATGCATAAAGTAGTAGACATCTTCAGGTTGCTGACTCTTTTCAACCTGGGTCTTAGCCGGGTCAATTTGAAAAGTTTCCATCATGGAAGTCATCATATTGATTTATATTCTAACAGCGTTGCCCTAGATCTGCTTAAGGGTTGACGCCCCATGTATTACTATAAACTCATGTCCTATATCCTCATTGAGGACGTTGTCTGACTTTTGGTCGCCATTGGATGTGATTTTCTCTGTCTTCTTCTCGATATACTCGCTGAGGTGTCCTGCTTGAACTAGCTATTGTAAGGACAATTTGTCCATCTTTATGTATATGTTATGTCATACGCCGTTACAAGATTGATGGTTGAAAATATCACATCGTCATCAATGAAATCCGAAATCCGAAGATCAAAAGAAGAAGGAATTTGGGAATCAGACCTGACCGGACCGGACCGATCCGACTAATGGGACCGGACCGATCCGCCTGCTGAGTTGAGACCAGTACACCCCGGATCCATAACGAACCGATGAAGACAAAAAGGCCGAACCGATCCGATGCCAACCGGATGGATCCGGTTTCAGAAAAAGAACCGATCCGAGTTCACCGGACCGATCCGCCTAAAGAACCGGACCGATCCGACGAGAATAGACTCTGCCAGATCGTGTAGCAGATTTTTTAGGGTTTTGACTCCTTATTTAAACCACGATTAGCAGTTGGGTTTCTTAAGACTTTCCCACGATTATTAGAGCATATCAACCCTAAAGTCTTCACCTATTGAGTCCTATGATTCTAGGTTTTTAGATTCACACATCTTCCATATCTATGTGAATCAAGTTTTGTAACCCAAGAACACCATTGCTGTTGTTCAACCCTTGTGAAGTGGACCGCTCCTTCCTCTTCATTGCAGCCCTACTGGACAGGGATAGTTCCAGCCGCCAACCCTACTGGAAAGGGATATTCCAGTCGCGACTACAGAATCCGATACCCGAGGGTAATTCTTAGTCAACCTGTATTTCATTGTAATCCGATTGTAAACCGTCTTTTACAAATTATAGTGATATACAAATGGTTTTGCCCCTGTGGGGGATTTTTTCTTAAACTTTGTGTGTTGAATATTTATTGCATGATTTCATATTGTTTCAATCACACCTAGTTGCATGCTTATGGTTAATTTGGGTTAAAAATGGTATTTATTATATTATTTCTTAATTGAACGCAAGCGCCAACTCTTTCAAATTGGTATCAGAGCAGGTTACGCCATTCTATCGCGTATTCCTTACTTCCGCAAATTTTTTCTAAAGATATCAATTTTTGAAATAAATTGATTTTTGAAAAGAGCGTGTTCATATGGAGAAGTCATATTATAAAATGCCTATTTTTGACGGGTCAAATTATGCTTATTGGAAAGCCCGTATGAGGTCGGCTTTAAAAGCCATTGATGAACGTGTCTGGATTTTGGTTGAACGAGGGTGGACTCCTCCCACCGTGACTGTTGATAATGTGACCAACTTGAAACCTGACATTTCTTAGACTGATGAAGAATTTAAATGGTCTTCTTTTAATTCTAAGGGTCTAAGTGCTATTTCTGGGTCTGTCACACCTGATGAGTTTAGACGCATAATGACGTGCACCACGTCAAAGGAGGCATGGGATATTTTGCAACTTACCCATGAAGGAACAAATGCTGTTAAAGAGTCAAAATTGCAAAATTTAACAACTCAATTTGAAACCATCACCATGCATGAAAATGAATGTTTTGATGAATTTTATGCTAGGCTTTCTGACATTGTTAATACTAGCTATAATCTTGGTGAACATATTCCAAATGCTAGAGTTGTTAAAAAGATTCTTCGTTCCCTTCCTAAGCGTTTTATACCTAAAGTCACTGTGCTAAATTCCTTGGGTAATTTAAATACACTAAAATTAGAAGAACTGGTAGGAGATTTACAAACTTATGAAATAGACATGTTTCCTAAATCTGCCAAGCCAAAAGATAAGGGAATTGCCCTTAAAGCCCAAGAGAGAAAAAGTGAGGGGTCGGCAAGAAAGAGAGTCGAGTCATCTAGAAAGATAGAAACTTCTGATTCTGAATGTGAGTTTGATATAGATGATTTGGCATTATTTGCTAAAAACTTCAAGAAAATTCTGAAATTTAAGAAAAATGGGAATTTCAAAGATAAAAAGAATTTTCAGAAAAATAAGGTTGAAAAGAAAGATTTCAAAGAACCCCCTAAAGACAGTGAGAGGTGTTTTGAGTGCGACGGTAAGGGACACAGAGCGTTTGAGTGTGCCACTCGTCTAAATAGGGAAAAGGGTAAAGCTGTCCTAAATGCTACCCTTAGTGACGACAGTGAGGTCGAGTCGGTGGACTCGGGAGATGAGTCACCGCATGAGCGTAACTTCACCGCGTTCACGGCTAGTCATGTGAGTACTCCTAGTGCATCTCACAACGATGAGGATGCTACTTCACAGGGACACCTCGACAGCGAGAGCGAAGAGAGTGAGGGAGAGGAGGAAGGTAGTGAGGACGAGAGTAACCTTCAACACGCCTACGCCGAGTTATATAATGATTCTTTCAAAACTAAAAAACTTAACAAGGCGTTAGTTCTTAGGATCACCGCGTTAGAAAAAGAGTTGAGAGAGAGAGAGAGTCCTCCACCTGCACCGCCATGAGAGAGAGAGAGTCTGCCTGGTTTAGTAAAGAAAATTTGCTTAAAGAGAGAGAGAGCAGTTTTGAGAAAGAGAAAGCGGACTTGACTAAACAAGTGGCTAGTCTTACGAGTGAGCTCCATTCCTCCCTGGAAACTCGAAAGAAACTTGAAGCCCTTGTTGCTCAGCTTACTCATGACCTTGAGAGAGTTAGGAAAGTCAAGGTACAAATCGAGGACAGATTTGGGAAGATGGGAAAGATGCTCCTCGGTCCCGCTTTAGGTTTTGGTGACAGGCAAGGAATAGGTTTTGATGGTGCCTCCACGTCCCAAATTGCACCCGGACCAATTCCTGAGTTTACTACGACTCCTTATGGCCGTCATAAAAAACCAAGAAGGAGAGTTCGACCAAGAAAAGAAAACCAAGGTCCTCCTAATACTGTGCTTTTTTGCTCCCATTGCAAAAGAAATGGACACCTTAGGGATGATTGCTATAAGTTGGGTCGGACACGACGTACGTTTGCTCCACCACATCAGACTGATGAGTTTGCCAGTCTGAGAGAGCGTGTTGAGTTTCTAGCCGCCACATCACAGAGTTTGATGGAGGAATTTCGACGGATGACCTTACCATCAATGAATGCACCCCGCATTCCGGCTAAAACCAACAACAACAAGGGAATACAAAAAGGTACCTACACTTGGGTTCCTAAGAAAGAGAAAAAGGCCCTTGTTGTCCATGTCGCTCTCAAAGCACATAATACCTCAAAGTGGTATTTTGATAGTGGATGCTCCAGACACATGACAAGTGATGTCTCATATTTTACCCATCTTGAGGATTATAATGATGGGAGAGTCACCTTTGGAGATGGTAGCAAATCTAGCATAGTTGGACGAGGTACAGTAGAGTTACCAGGATTTCCAAAGCTAGAGAACGTGTTGTACGTCAAAGGTTTGAAAGCAAACCTTCTTAGCATCAGCCAGCTGTGCGATGATGACTTTGCAGTAAAGTTTGATCGGGAAGCTTATAAGGTCTATAATCAAGCCGGTAAACTGTTAGTGCAAGGGGTGAGGACAGAGGATAACTGCTATGGGACTGAGCCCATATCCTCACTAGTTTGCAACAGCGCCACGATCACTCCTATGGATCTGTGGCACCAACGTCTATGTCATATGAACGTTAGAGACTTATCTCGTTTAGTCAAAAAGGACCTAGTACGTGGCTTACCATCTCTTGGAAAGCCAACTTCCATGATTTGTGGACGCTGTCAGTTGGGAAAACAAATCCGTAGCCCTCATAGGAAGTTGAATTCCATTACCACCTACCGTGCTCTTGAGTTGATTCACATGGATCTTATGGGTCCTACTCGCACGGAGAGTCTAGGTGGTAAGAGATACATTCTCGTGATGGTAGACGATTTCTCTAGATACTCTATTGTAGGTTTTCTAAGAGAGAAATCTGATGCTGTAGAATTTTTAACGACCAAGTGCCGTGTCCTGCAAAATCAACACGGGGTCACTATTAACAGAATACGTAGTGACAACGGCACTGAATTTAAGGAAGCAAAGGTGGATTTGTACTGTGATAGCCTTGGGATCAAACATGAGTTTTCTGCTGTGAGAACTCCTCAGCAAAATGGGATTGTTGAGAGGAAGAATAGAACGATCCAAGAGATGGCTAGATCTATGCTTCTAGGTCGTAAAGTTTCTAGGAGATTTTGGGCAGAGGCAGTGTCTACTGCATGCCACACGGTGAATAGGGTTTATCTTCGTCCACACACACTTAAGACGCCTTATGAATTGTGAACTGGCAAGAAACCCAACTTGGCATATTTCCGTATTTTTGGGAGTAAATGCTACATTCTACGGGATAAAGAGCAATTAGGAAAGTTTAACTCCCGGAGCGACGAGGGAATATTGCTAGGATATTCATCGAACAGTAGAGCGTACCGGGTTTTTAACCTGAAGAGCTCTAAGGTTATGGAATCAATAAACGTCACTGTGCAAGATGACGAACCTCCGACGGTTATTGATCCCAACCTTCAGTGTGAGGATGAGGATTGTTCTGACAGTGATTTTCCTGTTCCTCTCCCACACTCTGTGGACCCTATTCCTGTGTTAGGGGACACACCTGCTTGGGTTCGCAAGAGTCATGATCCTTCAGCCATTGTTGGCGATCCCACTCTAGGGGTCAAGACTCGTGCTCAACTAGAGAACGTTGTTAGCCATCTTTGCTACACGTCCAAAGTCGAGCCCAAGAACCATAAAGAAGCTCTCAAGGATGAACACTGGATATCTGCTATGCAGGATGAGTTGCTTCAGTTTAAAAAGAATAATGTCTGGGAATTAGTCCCCCGACCTAGTGAGACTAATGTGATAGGTACCCGATGGATTTTTAAGAACAAAATGGATGAAAATGGTACCATAATCCGTAATAAGGCTAGGTTGGTCGCTCAAGGCTACACACAGATAGAGGGTGTAGACTTTGGGGAGACATTTGCTCCTGTTGCGAGGCTTGAGTCCGTCCGTTTACTGCTCGCCATCGCATGTCATCTGCACTTCAAGTTATATCAGATGGATGTCAAGAGTGCCTTTCTGAATGGCATTCTACAGGAGGAGGTTTATGTGGAACAACCAAAAGGGTTTGAAGACCCTAAGCACCCTGATCACGTCTACTATCTGAGGAAAGCCTTGTATGGTTTGAAGCAAGCACCCCGTGCTTGGTACGAGAGGCTTACTTCCTATCTCTTAGCACGTGGCTTCAAGAGAGGGGGAGTTGATATGACGTTGTTCGTCAGGAGAGATGACGGTGCTATCTTGGTTGCCCAAGTCTATGTGGACGACATAGTCTTTGGATCCACATGCTCCCAGCATGCTCACCACTTTGAGGAGGAGATGAAAAGTGAGTTTGAGATGAGCATGGTAGGTGAGCTTACATTCTTCCTTGGTCTCCAGGTTCGTCAGCTAGAGGATGGGATGTTTATCTCCCAATCCAAGTATGCTAGAGACCTAGTGAAGAAATTTGGTTTAGACTCCGCTAAGCATGCACGTACACCTATGAGTACCACTACCAAGCTTAGTAAGGACACTTCAGGCAAGGTCGTAGATCAAACCTTATATCGGAGTATGATAGGTAGTCTTCTCTACTTGACTGCCAGTCGTTCCGACATCGCCTTTAGTGTTGGAGTCTGTGCGCGATATCAGGCATCCCCAAAAGAGTCACATTTACTTGCTCTAAAACGTATTATTAAATACGTGAGTGGGACTCTCTCATACGGTATTTGGTATTCCTTTGATACCGATGACCGTTTGTCCGCCTATTCGGATGCCGATTGGGCTGGGGATGTAGATGGATGTAGGAGCACCTCTGGTGGGTGTTTCTATTTTGGTTCTGCTCTTGTCTCCTAGTTGAGCAAGAAGCAAAATTCCATCTCTTTGTCCACTGCGGAGGCTGAGTACATAGCCGCCGGGAGTTGTTGCACACAACTCTTGTGGATGAAGCAAATGTTGGAGGATTATGGGATTTCACAGGACACCATGACCATTTCCTGTGATAACACGAGCGCGATACACATATCCCGCAATCCTGTCCAACATTCGCGCACAAAGCACATCAGGTTACGCGAACACTTTATACGTCAGTTAGTTGAGGAGAAGGTCGTAACCCTGAGTTTTGTTCCTACCGACCGTCAGTTAGCCGATATTTTCACGAAACCTTTAGATGCCCTTAGATTTGAGAGTCTTAGGAAGTCTTTGGGGATTTGCACAGTTGACTGAGGGTTTGGTCTATGTCTAGAATAGGATGCTTCTTCATGTTCATATCATATGCTTCCTATTGCTAATCTGTTTTATATGTACCATAGCTTTGTTGTACAGCGTTTATGTATTCTTTTTATTATTCATTAAAAAAAAAATACAAAAAGATTTTCTTTTTAAAAAAAAAAAAAAAAAAAAACTTTTTAGAAAATCACAAAAAGATTTTATTTTGATAAAATTTTTGAAAAATTCAAAAAAAGAGATTTGCCTTTTATGGATGAGCATTTAAGATAGCCAAGTCACAACTTCATTCTATTTATCCATGTGACTGTTTTATAGCGATTTGAGAGGCTACATAATTTCATCCATGTGCTTAACATTGATTGGAGTCCTTGAGATGTAATTAGTGATATCTTCCTACATGCTTGACTCCTATATCCTTTACTGCACACATGCACGGCTATATCTGATTATTGCACTTGTCAATCTCATGTTGGCTTAAGTGTTTCCATCTCAATCCTGTTTATACAATGTATAAAATGCGATAAAACTTGACAAGATTGGATTGCATGTAAAAACCGTTTTGGTGAGACTGTGTGTATATTTTCATAACGGGGAGGGGCTGCGAAAGTTGATTCTTTTCCTTTGCGCAAAATCCACCGTTAAAAAGGACCTAAAAAATGGAGGAATTTTAATATCCGAGGTCCTAAGAGGTAAAAAGAGCCCGAAAAAATTGATAAGGCAATAAAAAGCAATTCATGCCAAATATGGGCCACTTAGGTTTCGCCCAATTCTCCAAAGTTTGAGAATTTAGTTTTCCTCTATTCAAAATATAAATCTGAGGGAGTTTGGTTGGAGATTGAAAAACGGGTTTGCACTTCCTTGAAAGTCCTGAAAAAGCATAAAAATCATTTTGGACGTTATTGGTGTAGAAATCACTTTGAGCTTCGATTTGTAGATTTGATATAGTCAATATCTTATATTTCCACTCTTTTACACCAAAGGAAGTATTTGAGTTCATTCGTTAGGAATATCCAATATTCATCGTGCACATATGTCATGTTTGTATGCATTGATTTTCCTATCGAATTTTGATCACACCCATTCATTTACGCTATCACCGACTTGGTTGTTTTATGTTCATTCTTGGTGTGATTTTATGCCTTGTGACACCCCAGTTTTGCTTGTTTATTTCATTTCTCTCATTTTGTCTATTTGGGGACATCATAAAAAGGGGGAGAATGAATTATCTGATTATGGGGGAGGGGGAGGGGTTTGAGTCTTAAATTGATATATATGCTTATGTTTATCTCATTTCAAACTCGATACGTCAATTGGTATTTGCTTTGTCTCATGTGTGTAGGTACATCTCTTGATAAATCCCATGTTGCACACCCTGATGAGAAAAGCGTGAAGATTCCTGAAGAATTGAAGAACAAACGATGCAGCCTTAGTCATATCACCGCTTTCAGTTTTGGGTTCATGGAAGGGTAGACTTGTATAGGCATTGTTCATACTTGATAATTCGGATTTTTTATGTTTGTTCCGGCATAGACATAGGGGGAGATTTATAAGGACAATTTGTCCATCTTTATGTATATGTTATGTCATACGCCGTTACAAGATTGATGGTTGAAAAGATCACATCGTCATCAATGAAATCCGAAATCCGAAGATCAAAAGAAGAAGGAATTTGGGAATCAGACCTGACCGGACCGATCCGGCTAAAGGGACCGGACCGATCCGCCTGCTGAGTTGAGACCAGTACACCCCGGAGCCATAACAAACCGATGAAGGCAAAAAGGCCGAACCGATCCGATACCAACCGGATGGATCCGGTTTCAGAAAAAGAACCGATCCGAGTTCACCGGATCGATCCGCCTAAAGAACCGGGCCGATCCGACGAGGATAGACTCTGCCAGATCGTGTAGCAGATTTTTTAGGGTTTTGACTCCTTATTTAAACCACGATCAGTAGTTGGGTTTCTTAAGACTTTCCCACGATTATCAGAGCATATCAACCCTAAAGTCTTCACCTATTGAGTCCTATGATTATAGGTTTTTAGATTCACACATCTTCCATATCTATGTGAATCAAGTTTTGTAACCCAAGAACACCATTGCTGTTGTTCAACCCTTGTGAAGTGGACCGCTCCTTCCTCTTCATTGCAGCCCTACTGGACAGGGATAGTTCCAGCCGCCAACCCTACTGGAAAGGGATATTCCAGCCGCGACTACAGAATCCGATACCCGAGGGTAATTCTTAGTCAACCTGTATTTCATTGTAATCCGATTGTAAACCGTCTTTTACAAATTATAGTGATATACAAATGGTTTTGCCCCTGTGGGGGATTTTTCCTTAAACTTTGTGTGTTGAATATTTATTGCATGATTTCATATTGTTTCAATCACACCTAGTTGCATGCTTAGGGTTAATTTGGATTAAAAATGGTATTTATTATATTATTTCTTAATTGAACGCAAGCGCCAACTCTATCAGCTATTCCAAGTGTGACTTCAGATCTTTGTAATTCTCAGTTCGGGCCGCCCTCCTTATGGAACGCTCATCTCAATGCGTTGTTTCTTTTAGTTGGGTTGTCGCCCATCTTCTTGGGCTATTTGATGAAAGGATTATATTTGATCTTGCTGAGAATCTTGTATATAGGTTCCTTGAAGACTGTGTTAACATCCTGGAACTTTTTGGAGAGGTTAGTCTTATTTCCATTCCTGGAAACATTCTTGCCCCCATTCTTGTTCTCATTCTTCTAGGTATCATTCTTCTCCATTCCCTTGTTCTCTTTTGCTCGACCATTATCCCCTCCATTAGGATGAACCACATCCTCCACCTTGGCATACTTCTTAATATGAGCCATAAGATCATCGTGGTTATGGCTTCCTTCTTGGTGAGGAATTGGTGCAGTAAAGAGGTTATCGGTAAGCCAATTTTAAAGGAAGCTATGGAAACCTGCTCTGAGCAATCCTTAATCTCATTGAAAACTTCCTAATATCTTTTAGTGTAATCTCAGAGGTTCTCCTATGGCTTTTCTTCATTGTGAGCAATACATCCATCTGATTAGGATGGGAGCTACTAGTTATGAATTGCGCCATGAAGGCTTCCGTCAATGGTGTAAAATTCCTTATCGACCTGTGAGGAAGCCTCTCAAACCACTTTTGTTCTACATCATGCAGGCTAGAATGGAAGATCCTGCACATAAGTGCATCATTATGGATCCATAAGGTCATTGCCTGTTGATATTGCCTCACATGGTCTATAAGGTATGTTTTCCCGTCGTAGACCTTGAATTTGGGGACAACGAATTTCTTCGAGGGCTCCTCTTGTTTGACTTCCCTTGAAAATGGGGACTTCATCTGAGTGTTGAGAGCTTTTCTGGCTTGCTCTATAATGAATCTAGCTTCTCGATGAGATGGATGTCAGTCCATCCACCTATGGACCAAAATCCTTAAGTCTTTGTCCTATTGATTATTGCTTCTGTGGCGCCTCTCGTGCTGGCCACGCTCTGACCGAGCTCGCTCTGACTTATCATGTTCAGTTCTTTCCTAGTCATGCTTGGAGCTACTTACTCTACTGCGATAGTTACTCTCTTGAGGGCTAGGAGTCCTCGCACGACGTTTTCCTGTGGCCCCCTGGAGGCCTTTCTCCACTCTTTCGTGTCGTCTCTGCAGGCGAGCGTTTTCTTCCACTTAGAGGCGCGCAACCTCCTCTTATTTATGAAGTCTAGATTCATAAGCATAGACCAACCTATAATTATGGGTATACCTATGTGGACCATGGCTTTTTTAGAGGGTTGCCTATCCTGGCAAAACCCGAGGTTGGTATGCTGGCGAATGTCGAACCAGACCCTAGGAGGAACTGGGTCTTCTTGGACGTTTCTGACTTGAGGGATGTTGATGCTATGGTGAGACAGTACGATAATTCTTATAATGAATACTTTCATATGAATACAAGTCATTTCCTACAGACAATGCTAATTGTGAGTGCATAAATATCACAATAAGAGATTCCACGAAAATAATCACAAATAGCAGAGAGTAAAAGAAATCACACGCACAACAAAGATTTACGTGATTCGATAACTTATGTACGTCCACAGAGGTTACTTGTTCTTATTAAGTGTCTATCAAAACATCAAGTTCCAATCCCTTTTCCCCGGGCCAGGGTTTATAATTTATAAATCTTATTTCGTAGAGGTTGAGCTGTGCAAGGAACTCAATTAATCACATTGGATATATCATGAACCACCTGAATATCTCTTCCGAGATTATTGGAGGTTGATTTAAGTATATACCTAAATATTCTATTGTACATTACATATAATTGTACTGGTCGATCTTTATATTTGGGCCGGGTAGTCCCTTGAGCGGCTTGGGCCAGTTCGGCTACTTTCACTAATCATAAAAATGGGTCCCCACAGTGTTTGATTAAGACTCAAATTCTTATTGGTATATAAACATAAAGTGACGGGTTTAGGACATTTAAAACACATTTTAGCCTTATAAAAAATAACTAGCATCCCATAATTTCATTCTCTCTCATCTATAAAACCTACACCCCATTGAACACAACTTTTAACCCAAGTTCTGTACATCTAAATAAAGTTTTCTCAAGATCGTCCAAGAACGCGTCTCTGTTATTTTCTCGAGAGGAATGCAACCATACAATTGGATTATTGAAAATACTTTTTACAGGCATGAATACTTCTATATGTCCCCTTTAGTATTATGCATTTTAAATGTTGCCTAAACGCTAATGGTCATTGTTCTTCTTAAAATAAATTAGAAAGACTAATTAGGGAAAGTGAAACTAAATTCAGAACTGTTTTTATTCAAAATTTTAATACGAATTAAGACTCAAAATCCTTGCATGTTTAGGTTAGAGGTTGGGGTTCCATTAGAATTTATAACGTTTTCATGTAGAATCAAATGTAGGGATGTTGTAAATTGATATCGACATGTATAACCACGTTAATTATGTGCATGCTGTAGAGTAGAGATTCATTGTTGTATGCTCCTGAGTAATTTCGTGTGAATAGAAATTCTATAAATTGATGAAAAAATGGATTGTTGAATTAATGTCATAAAACGGGCATAATTTGAATAATAGTGATATTGCGATTAATTTCAAGAATTGTTGTGATAAGTCAAAAATATGTTATGTGTGGTTTGTTAATGTTATTAGTAATTTAGACTGTAGGAACGACGGGATTATTGGGTAGTTAGTGATCTCACCTTATTTTTGGTTTCTTGCTAGGTATGGGACTAATAGGTAGGCCTTAGTCATTAGTAACACTTTCTATGTATGGGAATAGTTAATGTAGATTTTTAAAGAGGGATGACTTCGGGGTAGGGCTGATTTTTACATTGTTTCTATTGGATTGTTCACCTTGGTGCGAGGCTAGGTAGTGATTTTGGTAAGTATTCTTCCTAAATGATAGGTTAGGATATATTTATATTTTGGAGACCTCTAGGTATGGGACTAGGGGTGGTCTGACGATTTATGCTCGATAAAAGGGTGGGTCTAATAGAAAATAATTATAATTTGAGAATTATTACCTAGGATAATAAACGAGTATTAAAATGGATTTGCGGCGCGGGTATGTGCAGGGCTGGAAGAATACGAGCTGTCTGGCTATAACAACGTGGGTGGGTGTTAGCCTGACGAGTATATGTGGGGATGACAGAATACATGCCGACTGGTTATAGTGATGTTTCGTGCTTGAAACCTCACGAGTGTGTGCAGAGCTGACAAAAATTGGGTTGACTGGCTATAATGAGGGGGATGAGAATGACGCGTAGAACTTTAAGCGTGTCAAGAGTGTGTGCACGATCGATAATCCAGAATGGTGTCGCACGAATAAAAATAATTGGATAATTAAATTAAGTAAGGATAAGAGCTCACATTTAAATTATAGTGCTAATGGAATAATTAGACTTAAATCATTGGGGTGGCGTTGTTGTGGGTAGATTAAGGTAGTTATCTTTTACTCACATGTTTATATATATCTCATTTAATTTAAAATAACCTATTGTGATGTTTATCATATATAATGTTATTTTTGGATTCACGATCCCTAATTGGGAGGAGTATCTAGTATTCATGCGATGGGCTCTGACCCATTGCGTTGACTAACATTTTAGGTATAACGCTGGAGTAGCTGCATGGGAGTGATTGGAGATATTTTTGGGAGTGTAGCTGGAGATTTATTTTAGTTGCTTTAGTAGTTTAGATTACTTTCCATTTCGTCGCTTTTATTATGAGACTTTTATTTATGGATTTGGTGGGCCAATCGGTTCCACAGTTATCTACGATTTTTGTCGGATATTCATAGTCATATTATTTCATTTGGGATTTATATCTATTTGGAGTTGGATTTATTTTGGAGATTAGCATGGTGGTGGATTTTAATATTTCATGAATGGTTATATTGTTGGATAAATTTGATTATTTTCTCATGATTTTTTAAATGTCTCATATATTTGTCACATGCTGAGAATGGTATTTTATTTAGTAACGTCCGACGATGTTTGGCAGTGGCTGACGCCAGAATGTGCGGGGTGTTACTGATGGTATCAGAGCACGGTCTTAGGTCTCGTAGGTTGTGACTCCATTTAGCTTCCGTGTTACCGATCTTTGATCCCCTTTGTTGATTCGTACTACTTAAGGTATTATGTCTAGCATACGTGTTAGCTGTGTTACTTGAAGATAGGGAGCTTTGTGTTAAGGACGGTGTGGGCATTAAGGTTAGAAGTAATAATCTTGAGGTGAGGATCCTTAGAGTTGATTTTGAAGACGATATTTATTTGGTAGATCGTTACTATAAATTTTGAATATATCTTGTATTGATGCAGTGATGTGATTTTATTTGAGGATTTAAGCTTTCGATGATTTTTGAAGATAGATTCTAGTGGTGATTCACGGGTGATTGTATTACGCCATTATTTCTGCAGTTATGCTTATATATATAGTTAGGATATATATTGGAGCTTTGTTTGTGGGGTATATGCGTGTGGGATTGGGTGTGTGGGAGATTAATCGTAGCATTCTACGGGTAGGCATATGTAAGCCTTATTTTATTTGCACGACTTTATGTTTGACAATTACGCTTCATTGAATTTCGCGGACGAAATTCCTGTATTAGTGGGGGAGTATGTAATACCCCGTGATTTTTTAGCCATAAAAATCTTTTTTAAATTAAAATTTTAAAAAAAATAATTTTGGGAACCTATTTAATTTTGGTATGTAAAAAGGTTGGTATTTATATAAAAGATAAGGTTTTAAGTGGAATTTAAATTGGAATTAAAATTTGAAAATTTTAACTTTTGTATAAAAATCGGGGGAGGACCCGTCCTAAGGGAAAAAAATATATTTGACCTTCCAATTGAGCTGAATTTTTTAGCAGCTTCATCTTGCCTTCAGCTACAACATAAAATTTTTATCCAATTCTAGCGGTCTGATCGTCCCTAATATTTTTTTTAGTGTTTTTGTTTGATTATGACTCAAATTATTTTTGGTATATAAACATAAAGTGACGGGTTATTACTTTTAAAACACATTTTAGCCTTCTCAAAAATTATTTGCCTTCCATAATTTCATTCTCTATCATCTACATTACCTAATCCCCATTGAACATAACTTTAACCTAAGTTGTGAAAATCTAAATCAAGTTTTCTCAAGATCGTCCAAGAACGCGTCTTTATTATTTTCTCGAGAGGAACAAAATCATGCAATTCGATTGTTCAAAATACTTTTTACAGGCATGAATACTTCTATTGTTCCACTTTAGTATTTTGCGTCTTAAATGTTGCCTAAACACTAATGGTAATTGTTCTTCTTAAAATAAATTAGAAAGACTAATTAGGAAAAGTAAAACTAATTGGGGACCGTTTTTATCCAAATCTTTAATACGAATTAAGACTCAAAATCTTAGCATGCTTTGGTTAGAGATTGAGGTTCCATTAGAATTCATAACGTTCGCATGTAGAATAAATTGTAGGGATTTTATAAATTGATTTCGACATGTATAACCACATTAATTATGTACATGTTGTAGAGTAGAGATTTATTATTGTATGCTCCCGAATAATTTTGCGTGAATAGAAATCCCATAAATTGATGCAAAAATGGATTGTTAAATTAATATCATAATTAAACGGGAATAATTTGAATAATAGTGATATTGCGATAAATTTCAATAATTGTTGTGATAAGTCAAAAATACGTTATATGTGATTTGTTAATGTTATTAATAATTTAGATCGCGGGAATGACGGGATTGTCGGGGTAGTTAGTGCTCTCACATTGTTTTAGGTTGATTGCTAGGTATAGGACTAGTAGGTAGGCCTTAGTTGTTGGTAACACTTTTCTAGGTATGGGACTAGTTAGTGTAGATTTGTAAGGAGGGACGACTCCGGGGTGGGGCTGATTTTTACATTATTTTTGTTGGATCGTTAGCCTAGGTAAGACGCTAGGTAGTGATTTTGGTAAGTATTTTTCCTAAATAATAGGTTAGGATATATTTGCATTTTAGAGACATCTAGGAATGGGACTAGAGGTGATTTGAGGATTAATGCTCGATAAAAGAGTGGGGTTAATAGAAAATAATGAAAACTTAGGAATTGAGAATTAATGACTATGATAATAAAAGGGTATTAAAATGAATTTGCGGTGCGAGTATATGCAGGGATGACAGAATACGACCCGACTGGCTATAACGGCGTGGGTGTGTTGGCATTTCGAGTATGTGCAGGGTTGATAGAATACGGGTCGACTTGCTATATTGACGTGTCGTGCATGGAACCTCACGAGTATGTGTAGAGTTGACTGGATATAGTGAGGGGAATGGGAATGATGTGTAGAACTTTAAGTGCACCAAGAGTGCGTGCAGGATCGATAAGGGGTCGACTGGCTATAATGGTGTCGAACGATTTAAAATAATTGGATAATTAAATTAAGTAAGGATAATATCTCACATTTAAATTATAGTGCTAATGGAATTATTGGACTTAAAACGTTGGGGTGGCTTAGTTGTGGGTAGATAGTGGTAGTTATCCGTTACTCGCATGTTTATATATATCTCCTTTAATTTAAAATACTCTATTGTGATGTTTATTATGTATAATGCTACTGTTTGGATTCACGGACCCTAATTGGGAGGAGTAACTAGTATTCATGCAGTGGGCTCTGCCCTATTGCGTTTACTAACATTTTAGGAATATCGCTGGAGTAGCGGCATATGAGTGATTGAAGATATTTTGGGAGTGCAACTGGAGATTTATTTTAGTTGCTTTAGTAGTTTATATTTACTTTCCATTCCGTCGCTTTTATTACGAGACTTTTATTTTTGGATTTGGTGGGTCAATCGCTTCCACAATTGTCTACGTTTTTTTATCAGATATTTATAGTCGGATTATTTTATTTGGAATTTATATTTATTTGGAGTTGGATTTATTTTGAAGAATAGCATGGTGATTGATTTTAATATTGCATGAATGGTTGTATTGTTGTATAAATTTGATTATTATCTAGTGATTTTTTTTAAATGTCTCATATATATGTCACTTGCTGAGAATGATATTTTATTTAGTAACACCCGACGTAGTTTGGCGGCTACCGATGCCAGAATGCGCGGGGTGTTACACCTTTTTATAGTGGATGGAAAATTATAATCTACTTTGAGGATATGGTGAAAAAGGTGAGACAAAAGTTTGCAGGATGGAAAGCTAAATGGTTGTCTGCAAGGGAAAAATAATTCTACTCAAATCAGTGCTAGTGTCAATTGAAAATATGTTACTAAAGCCGTTTAATAAAATTAAACTATTTAAGTAACTCCGAACAGTTTTTTTAAGAAACTCTTTTCTTAAAAATCACAAACTAATTGAACACAAGATGTGTTTAATAAAAGTATGTACGAGATCTGTTCAAGATTTGATTAACAGGTTTATAATACAATTTAAAAACTTTAAACTCAGCATAACCAAGAATGATATGAGTAGATGTAGAAAGATTAAGAACAAGATTTTTTACGTGGTAAAACCTCACCCAAGTGAGGAAGCATCCACGACTCCCTATACGGAGTAAACTAAAAATTCCACTATAAATAAATTTTAACAGTTACAAACTTTATAACAAACATGCATACAACTCAGACCTATATTAGTTTAGGAATGTACCCTCTGGCGTCCTTATAACTTTTCTGCAGTTTTGATTGTTGATGTTGTTCTCCCAGTTTGCTAACTTCCAATTTGTTTAAGTTCTTGACGTCGACTCTTGTTCTCAAGATCTTATTACCAACACTTTTAGTGTGGTAGGGTGAATGTGTTTGTGGAGGTGCTTTCTAACACACGCATGCACACACACACACACACTTATTATGTACAACCAGTCCTAACAAATTACATATAAGACTATATGCTGTGATTTATCTTTTTCTCTCTTCTCACAAAACTTAACCTTATTTGACCATTAAAACAATCCCAGAATCCACGGTTATCTTGCTCAGAAGACGTATCAAGATCTTAATCAATCTCGGGTTTTGAAAAGATTTTTGAGATTGAAAATCACCAAGTGCGATTCCAAACTAGGTCAAAGGTCTTGTTTCAAGAGAACTAAAAACAGAAAACATTATTGTTGATTTCAAAGTTAAAAACATTTACAGAAAAGAATCAACAATATATTTCTCAAGCTGAGAAACAAAATATGTAAATCTAAGTGTAATGTAACATGAAGTACTCAAATCTGAAATTTCTATAAAGCAGAAAATAGATCTAAGAGACAATGTTTAAGTTGGACACAAAATCTAAAGAACAAAGAGGTTACAGCTACAAACCAACTTCACAAACCAACTCTCAAACACTCAAGGTTGTGTTTGGGATATACAGGAGTTTTTAAAAGGTTTTTGGTTTGAAGTGGTTTTGACGAATTAGGGTTAGGGTTTCTAACTCTTTCTCTCTCTTCTGGTTTCTCTCTTCTCTCTCTACTCTCTTTTTTCTCTCAAAAGGACGAATTGGCAAAAGTCTCAGAAGGTTAAGTGAAGGGGTCCTTTTATAGGAGGCTGAGAAGATTCTAGAATAAGGTTCAAAATCAAGGGTTCAGATTGAGTCAAGGTCGATTGACTTTAATCCAAGGGCTCACGATATGCGGTGATTAAAACTCTTCTGATTGGTTCAAATGGGGTTCACAGGGATCACGAAAGGGCGCATGCAGATCATTGATAAAAACGATCCAAGGGTTGTAAACAGGCGCTGGTTTACACTCTATAAAGAAGCACACTTTCCACCAATCAGAAGGCAACAAATGTTTGCCAATAATAAGAGATAAAACGCGCGTCTGAAAATAATCAAAAATCACGCATTCTACCCAAGGAACTTTTAGACAATATAACCATCAATGCTAAATTGCCGATTGACCCCAAAAACTTTTAAAAACAAGTTTTAATTAATAAAAACTTATTTTAAAAGGTTTATAAAATCCCAAAAAATATTTAAAATGCAATATTAGTGATTTAAACATACTCAACATATGTACACACACTTATATGCAATATGAGATGTATATGATCCATTCTGTTGTGTGTGAGTGTTGGTAATATGGTCTATATCCTAGAATCCAAAGAACCCCAGTTGCAGGGACATAATTTTGTCATAATTTCCAAACTAGATGAACACGTATACAATATAGACTCAAGTGAGTCTAGAGTATAAGGTGCTTCATCAATGCCTTTTTATATGTTATCAGCTTTAACTCTTCTTAAGGAAATTCTTAATAGATTGAATGGTTTAATGGCAAAATTCTTTTGGGGTTCAAATTATCAGCTTTAACTCTTCTTCATCATTGTTGCAAGTGGGACTCAATCACTAGACCTGTTCAAGAAGGTGGATTAGGGGTTAAAAACTTAGATGATATTGCGAACTCTTTGAGTATAAAACTTTCTCAGTGAGAAAAATTAGAGAAGATAATATGAAGTGGGCTCTTGGGAACGGAGAAATAATAATTTATAAGGACAATTAAAATATACAAGAATGTAAAAATCTTGATATAGAAGATGACAAGTCCATTTAAAGTTTTTGGAATTCAAGTCTTGCAGTTAAGATTTAAAAATTTTAGGAGATAAGGGAAGACCAATCAGACACGGTGATATGGAATCCAAGTAAAGAGTTTTTCCAATTAGATCTTCTTTTGAGGCATGCATTTAAAAAAAGACTCACCAGATGAGATCAAAATTCATTTGGCACAATTTTATCCCTACTAAAATCTCAGTCTTTATGTGGAAAATGCTAAATAATGTCCTTGCAACTGATGATAAAATTAGATATATTGGCATCAGGGGTCCATCTAAATGTCAGTGTTATGTAAATCTAGTTAAGGAGTCCAATGATCATATTTGTGAAGGAGGAGATATAGCCACTCAATTATGGAACAATCGAACTCATAAGTTTGGAGTTAAGAGGGAAACTGGTAGTGTTAGAAACCAATTGTTCCAATGGTGAATTCATGGCCACAATTCAGACCCTATCATTAATTTTCTCATACCGGATCTTGTGTGTTGGTGTCTATGGCTCAATAGGAACAAGAATAAGTATGAAGGAGTCTCCACAAATGTTTTTTCTATCTTGTATCCGGTAAATCATTTGCAAAATTTGTATATTCAAAAATAAAATCATCCAAAGAGAATTCCAAGGATGAAGATCAACAGGCTGACTCTTCCTACTGGTATATTAAAGCTAAACACATATGGCAGTGCTCTAGGGAATCCAGACAATGGAGGTGGTTGAGGAATTCTGAGATATCATGTAGGAGATATGGTGTGGGCATTTTGTTCATCATTTCGAGATATGTAAAATATGGAGGCAGTGGCAACAACATCAAAGATTGGTTTGGATTTTTTATGGATGTCAAAGAGTATGAGCTTTATATTGAAAGTGACTGTAAGGTTATTATAAATATTCTGCAAGGGAATGCTAATATCCCTTAGAACATCAATTGGACTATTTAAGATATCAATCATTGTTTAAATAGGATTAAATATACTATCAAGCATATATAGAGAGAATCCAATCAAGTAACATACTTTCTTTCCAAAAGGAGAAGTACGAATGATTTAGAGATTTTCTCTCACAAGCTTAAAGATTTTTCAAACCAAGGGATTGATTAAAGTATACAAATGGGGCCTTCCAAACTTCATAAATAAATAAATGTTCATGGGTCTTTATGCTTTCCACTTCTGGAATTAAGTTAGCATTAATTTTTTATGTTATTTCCATAACTCTTGTAAGGGTTCTAATATACAAAGAACCTAATTTAAGTTTTAGTCCTATTGGCTCTTTAGAGATATTCAGAGATGCAAACCATTTAGAAGAATAAATAAATTGAATTTCTCTGGAAAAAAATTAAAATAACCAAGAACAAGACAAGGAAAATACATATTCATATTTAAAATTATGATAGTATCCCATACCTAGCCACATAAATGTGGTTGAGCGTAGTTATAAATGGGAGTAACCATATCAGGAGGTACTGAATGATCCATCTCAAGTAACATATGAACCAGTCGATCTTCATATCTTGCAATAGAAACCATAATTTCATGAGTATTCCACAACATCCAAATTCCTCCAAAGAGTACAATAGCTAACACAATAAAATGGACATCAAAAGCAGAGTTAGTTAAAATGTGTTTCGATGATTGAGAGTTAACTCTTATATCCATAATGACCAAAAAGTGTAGCCTATGTTGCGTGATATGTTGTATGGCCTATGTGATAAAGTTATGCCAACAAGCACCTCTACATACGGGTGGCAATTCGGGTTAGTCATGTCAGTTTCGAAACTTGTTAATTTTTATTTGAGTATAAATTTTTTATACTCTTCAATCTATACAAGATAATCTATAATGTTCGGGTCATTTCCGATTATTACCGTAAACGGGGTATCGTGTCAAAAATTGTCAGCCCTAACTCTACATTTCCAAGGGAGGACTCTCATGGTATTATTGAAGAATAAACTCCCGTAGGCCTGTAATTCTAAGTTTGTCATCCATGGGCTCATAATTTTTTTTGAATATTTATAAGAATTAGGAGAATTCTCATGTTTCCCACGAACCTGGTATGAAGTCTGAAGACGAGGTTGTGGTTTAGCAATAATGGACCCCCATAGCTTCCTCAATCCATTATTAATATGTTGATTCCCACTGTGAACTGTAGGAGGTGTGGGTGGAGATGAAATGGTTAAAATCGGAATGCATCTCCCTCTATGATGATAAGTTGATCCCTTCCATGATCTATTTGTGGAGGTAAAGACCATGGAATCTGAGATCCCATTTTTGGTTGAGCATTTTCCTTATTTTTATTCATCCATAAATACAAATCCAAGAGGTACCTCAGTATCCAAGTTCTCATGTGTGTGGTTGTGATTGGTGGAAGGTTAGTTATGTTGGTGGTATTTTTTGGCAAAACTAATACATTGTTGGTTGGTGGGTTTGTTTGAGGTAAGTGTTTATATAATGGAATCGTGGGTGTGGTTTAGGTGGTATCCACTGTTAACATAGATAACATATAGTGTTTGATATAAAGTGGGAGATGATTTAGGTTTAGTGGAGAGGTTTGATGGGTTAAGTGGGTTTTATATAAGAATAAATAACGAAAGATCAGAAACATACACTTAGGCAATAAAGTTGATCACACATGGAGTAACTGTAAGTATAGAGTTCATTATGCTTAATGACGATTGATTTATCCCAACATGGAAGCTTAGGTTCATCTATCTATCTATCTATCTATCTATCTATCTATCTATCTATCTATCTATCTATCTATCTATCTATCTATCTATCTATCGATTCATCTCTCTCTCTCTCTCTCTCTCTCTCTCTCTCTCTCTCTCTCTCTCTATATATATATATATATATATATATATATATATATATATATATTCCTAAACTATTCCAGCAAACCCTTTCCACCGACGATCCCTCTCCACCAAATTCAGTCTACTCTCTCTCTATATCCACCAATAAATCTCTCTATCTCTCTCTACGTGTGTGTGTATACATTTTCTCTATATGTGTGTGCATTCAATGTATGTGTATGTGTGCGTGTGTGTTTGTGTTTTTATGTGTGTGTATGGATGTGTGTTTCATTTTGTGTGTGTGTAATTTGTGTATGTGTACACACACACACACACACACACACATATATATATATATATATATATATATTATACACACACACATATTGGTGTAGAAACAATACTCAGTGGAACACAACACGAGAAATTGATTGGCATTGGCATTTGGGTAGATCCAAAAAATTGTAAAAACGCAAAATGAATTCTTACAAATTTATTGACTGTTTGCCAAACTCTTAGGGCTCGTTTGGTTGACCACAAAATTTTAAATTAGGCCATTTAAAATGGTTTCATTCTTGAATTGCCTTATTATTATTATTATTATTATTATTATTATTATTATTATTATTATTATTATTATTATTATTATTGTTTTCCTGTAAGAATGAACAAATCCATAAAGAGACTAATTCACGTTGATTCGTACAAACTTAAATTAGCCCATTGCAACTAAAACTTGAAATTGCACAATCTATAACATAAATTGTTTTGAAAGTATAAATATGTGATGTTAAATATAATTTACACTCATTTTTACTTAACTTTCTTTCCAAGTATTAATGTGTGCGTGGCCACCCTATCCCGGTCGGCACGCCCGCGCGCGTGGGTCTCGT
The DNA here is from genome assembly GCA_949130495.1 of Sambucus nigra. Classification (NCBI taxonomy): domain Eukaryota; kingdom Viridiplantae; phylum Streptophyta; class Magnoliopsida; order Dipsacales; family Adoxaceae; genus Sambucus; species Sambucus nigra. The sequence goes on along the minus strand of OX422208.1, from coordinate 790,182,384 downwards.
GCCCTTCCTCGGGGCGCTTCGACCGTCATCAGTTGGGGTGGTGTATAGAGATAGAGTCGCCAACCCATTTTTGACTAAACAGGAAAAAAAAATGTTTCTGCCACGAGAGAATGGAATCAAACACATACGGATGCTTGCGAAACCAATTAGTTCAAGAATTTGGGGGCTAAGTTATAGAATGGAAAGGTGTTAAGCACTCAACCCGCCTTTTTGGTCTCTCATGGGCATGTATTATTCTTCTCCTTAATAACTCTTTGAAGTGTGTGCATGTATATATAAATGGAGATTGGAATCACTCGGCTCGCGTCATGGATAAAGGCGGAGTGAGGTAATCCTTAGGAGTGTTTCCAAAATTGTAATTAAAAATATAATGTGTTCGTTCGTCGGGTTACCGATCGTTTATAGAAGAACGATGGTATGCGTTGGACAAAATGTGAGAATGAATCACAAATATATGTGTTGCCCAGAAAAATACTCAAGAGGGGGGGTGAATTGAGATTTTACAAACTTTTCGGGTTAAATTAAAATTTCAGAAAATATTTAATTTAAAACTCTTAATACAAATTTCAGAGTAAATAAATCTTAAATGATTAAACCAATAATGATTAAATAAATGTAATCAATTAATTTAAACAATATAAATCCGAGATTATAACATACAATAAATAAGTTATCAAATAAATACGTTCAATTGATTAAACAAGAGATTACAACATCCAATAAATAAATAATCAATTTTCGTATTTTATATTCTGGATTTAATCTAAAGTGATTCACACAAGAATATCAAATAATACCACCAATTAGTTTAAACAAGATAAATCACAGATTTCAACACCCAAATAAACATTTAATTAATTTCTGCTTAATAATAATTTATCTTCTAGAATTAATCTTAAATGATTCAAATCAAGAATAACAACCAAATACTCTCAATAAATTAAACAAGTTGTTATATTTCAAGATTATAAGACCCAATAAATTTATAAACAATTTTCGTAATTAATAAAAAATAATATTCTGTAATTAATTAATTATTACGAAAATAATTATTTCTGTCTTAAAATAAAATTTACCAAATTTTCAGAATTAATTTAATTGCAAGTGTAAGTGCTTAAAATAAAAATAACCAATCACACACAAGCAAATAAATAAATAAAAGTGCTGAAAATAAATGACACCGTATTTTAACGTGGTTCGGCCAAAACCCGGCCTACGTCCACGCGCCAAGAGCAAGCTTCCGTCTCCCGCGCTTCACTAGTCCTGATCCACTTGTACGGTAGGATCAAACCACCATTTACAGACACTTGAAGCAAATACCGGCTCCAAGTACAACCGAAGCTAAAATTCCAGCTTCAAACAAATCCGAATGTTGAGTACAAAGTTAGGATGTCGAAACTCTCTAAAATACAAATTGATCCGAGTTTCTTCTTGAGTGAGACTTTACAATAGATCTGATTTTTGGCACTAGTCTTCTTCTTGAAATTTTTGTAGCAGAATAATGATTCTTGTGCTCTTCAAATTTCTTCTTCAACAAATAACTGAGTATATTGATTGTTGCTGTCTCAAATATGTAGAGCTGAATAAATTTCTGTTTGCTCTCTTTTCTGTGTGTATATGGAGCTGAATGAAATTTTCTGGATGCTCTCTTTTAGATATTTTCGTGTATGTTAGTCCAACTGAAAATGGTCTCTTCTTTTGTAGCTAAAAAAATAACCGTTGGAGAAGCATGGGTGAGTTGTTCTTCTTCAACTTGGGGCATTAATGAACTGATAGAGAGAGAGATTGAGAGAGCATTAAATGCTCAATATTCTGTAATGAAATCGTATCTCATGAAAAACCATCTATGCTGTCTAAGAAATAATGTTAGACTGATAGAGAGAGAGAAATGTTAGAAGCAAAAGGAAAACAAAATATGCAATGAATATTGATAACCTTTGCTGTGCGTGTGTACACAGAAAATGAATAAAAAACTATTTCCAATCAGTCACCAAATCAGAGATATGTCATCTAAATAAAATTGATCATTAAAGAAATTACCAACTCTGCAACCATTAGAGTGAGTCAATCAATGTAAATATCAGTCCAGAAGTCATATCTCAAGGATAAATATATTTCGTGGTTCTAATATGACAGAAAAGACAATTCACACATACATATATATATAATGTTCTGAATAAAAAATAATTTTTAACTCATATATATATAATGTTCTGAATAAAAAATAATTTTGAACTCACATATATATAATGTTCTGAATAAAAAAATAATTTTCCAACTCATATAAAAATAATAAAAGATTTGAACTTATTTTTCGCCAATTGATGGCGTAGCAGTTGAACCCAGTTTTGGCCAATGATGACGCAACATTACACTAGTCAGTGTGTGTTGTGTCCGAAATACAATGGTCAAAATTATGGCCGAAAGTTGTAGTAGGTATCTGAAATAATCAGTGACAGATTTCATCTCACTCGGTATGGCCGAAATCAGATATGCAGGCAATAGTGACAAGTGGTCAAATCTCGGTTAAATTGGTACAAGACGGTCAGCTCCAATGTTAATTTGCTACAGATACTCTAGTCGAAAGTTACAAAAAAACATAACTCCTAATAAACTAATGTTTACAAGGGACAACCAAATGAACTAAAGAAATCTATATGACAAAAGGACGAAATCTGCATGTACTACAGCAGGTAGCAAAGGCATAAAAATAATGAAGGCTTAAAAAAGCGTTCATGCCAACACAATGAACAATAACATATAATAATATATGATATATATATAAACATATATATCTATATACACAATCGTACAAGACAAAAAAAAGTCCAACAGATATAAAAAATATTTCGGACAGAACAATTCCAATGGATATAATTCATTTACGGACAAAAAAATATTCATTTCAGAACAGATATTTGAACAGATTTTTCGGAACAGAAAAATATTCATTTCGGAACAGATATTAAAAAATATTTCGAACCGAAATATGCGTAAAATATTTTTGGACTAAAATATATAAAGAACAGATATATATACGAAAAATTCGGACTGAAATATTTATATAAAAAAATCGGAACAGATTTTCATAAAAAATATTTCGGACAAAAAAGAATTCGAATAGATATTGTAAAAAATATTTCGGATAAAAATAAATAAATTCGAACAGATATTAACGTCAAAAATAATTCGGACTGACGTACAACAGGACTGTTTCGGCCCAGTGGTACTAACAGGTATGGTCTTGAACTAATGAAAATGTCTACCAACTCAAATGCCAAAGCACAAAAAAGGATGAAAGCTACAGGAAGTCTACATTGACAAGATAAGTCACAAAGGAGTCTACATAGCATGGGACAAAGCACTCAAGTGCTAGAAAAACCAAAACCCACGCATGCAATGTGTTATGACAACAAGCCAAAAAAATATTAAACATATAAGGCATTGTATATATGTATAAACATATAGGCGCACATACAAAATCTGTAGAATATTTAGTGTCAAAACAAATGATGCTAAAGAAGGAGTATGGCCGAGAATAATAAAAAAAACAAGCCTAACATATTATAACAAAATGATATATTAGTAAACAAAAATATTGTTTTTTTTTAAATTCATTTTAGTTTGAAAAATAATTCCGAAAATTATTTTAGAATAAGAAATTCATTTCAAACAAAGTGGCACCAATTTTACAAAAAAATAATATAATTTTTTCTTTTAGAAAAAGTTTAGGCTCATAATTAATTAGTCACACAATTAAAACCATAGATCAAGAAATATGCATGTGTGTCTAATGTGTCAAGTGCAAATGTGCACCACACGTGAATACCTAAACTCAGATATGTCATAGAGTCGAGTCGAGGTGTACTGAGTCATAAAAATAAAACTTGACATGAACAGGTATAACGTAGTCAAAATAAATATGTTGTCAAGACAAGATGACATAAATACAAATATGTATATAATGATATATAAACAAGATTATACAATAATAAATATCTATAGAATAACCTAATAAAAATATGTTTGGAATCATCAAAATCAATATATTAAGTTAAACTAAAATGTACATTAATTAAACCAATTTAATTAGGGATAAAATACATTTTTGTTAACAATCTCCCCCTTTTTGATGATGACAAACAATGATTCACAATTATTCATAAAATGAAATATTAAGCACAAATAGTGAATCATAAATATTTCTCCCCCTTTGACATTATCAAAAAGATATTTCGTATAAATCCAGTGTCACGGTTAAAAAGCGAAGCTCCCCCTATCAAAAATAATTTATGCATGGGATATAACCAAAAATTGCAAAGGGCATAAAATTTTCAATACGCACATGTGTCAACATAAAAAAATTTATTGCATGTATTTGAATTTATAGATAAAAAAAATCAACAAATAATGCATAAGTCATCAAAATGAAAAATAATAAAAGATACCAATAGTTGTCTGATACCAATTGTTGTAGTCACACAAACCGTGCGTTGCACACAATAGTTCCTCGGAACAACTTTTTACGCATAAATCGGAATCACAACTCAATGTTCTCAAATAATGCAATTATGAGAGATATATCAATGTGCATAAATAACTCTCTCACTAAGGTAATAAAATTCCAATGTATAAATTTTCAATAAGCGCAATATTAATTGTTGTATACAGCCTCATGATAGAATAAGCTTTTAAGCACACAACATGAAACATTTCATAACTCGATGTTTTCAAATAATTTGGAATAAAGCGCACATGAGTTAGAAGATAGCGGCATAAATATAAAAAAAATTTAATTATGTCATACTTTGCCGTTACCAAGATACAAGCATAAATTCTCGAAACTTCAATCATATTGCAAAAAAAAAAAATTATCAAGCATTTTTCCATGAATAATTTCCAATAAACATTTATCTCCCCCTAAGGGATACCAATGAAGGCATATATGCATATAATAAATAATGTGCATCTTTTTCATGAGATAAATATTTTCTATATTTTTCTTTCTTAATCATCTTCTAATAAGATGTAATATTTCCATGAAAGTCATTAAATCAATTTTCAAGAATGAAACATATCATGAGGCCATAATAAACCAAACTCAATAATTTCAGATTTTAAATAACTAGAAGTTCGACACAAAATCAATATATTCAGATTTTCAACAAATACCAAACAATTTGTTCAGGAACTTCAAAATCAATCAATCAATAAATTTCTCAATAATGAAAGTGACATAAGTTAATCAACTTCAATATATTTTCAGATTTTTAAGAACAAACATTATAAGAGTCATTTTGTTCAAAAAAAAATGTTCTTTATAAAAGAATACCTTTCAACTAATCGGTTCATATAACATGCCATGAAACTGAAACATAAAAATCTTAATAATCATCTGATTTTTCAAGTAAGCACAAGTAACACAAATGTTAACTAAAAAAATTTATATACTTCATGCAATGTCACTAATATTTAATTAATGGCACAAAACATGTAACATGTCATAAATTTAACACATAAAGATTAATATGATCATATCATCAAAATTAATGAGTGCATATCATAAAATCATCAAGTAGCTCATATGACTAACATTTATACAAATGACACTTTATCAAAGAAAAATTCTCAAATGACATTTTCGTTTGAATTTAATATACGATAAAGTCATGAATTAATATAAAATCATTAATTACAAATATATGTCTAAGTGTAACACACAACGATTATGAATTTTCATCTAAAAAAATATCATCAAAATCAGGTGTATGTGTCATATAACATAAAATCATCAAGAATAATAAATATACAAATTTACATGTGAATGCTAAATCATTAACAAGCTCATATGATATAACAAATATTCTATGCATGGATTAATATCAAATAAGATCATATCATCAACAATATCATCTCCAATATCATGATTTGCACTATAAGTAGAATATGATTCATCATTACTAATGCAGGGGTTAGATTGTACCTCTTCATTACCAATTGCCATGAGACAGGGAGTAATAGATTCATCAACATTGGCATATAGGCAAGGGGTGCACATATTTTTACGAAGTGCATCAAAATCAGAATTTTCAGGGAACTTTTCCTTCAAAACAAAGTTGGAGACATATGGTTCACTGCTCATCCATTTTCTTTTCATATAATGAAACAAGGAGTAGCTACAAGAGATCAAACATTTTAGCATACAAATAATAAAAATGTAAAGTGCAGTATTCAAAATAAATACAGAAAAGTTTGTCATGATCTTTAACTCTATGATTGTTAAATCAAAATAAATAAGAGGAGCACTAGCTCTGATACCAATTGTTGCCCAGAAAAATACTTAAGAGAGGGGGTGAATTGAGATTTTACAAACTTTTCGGGTTAAATTAAAATTTCAGAAAATATTTAATTTAAAACTCTTAATACAAATTTCAGAGTAAATAAATCTTAAATGATTAAACCAATAATGATTAAATAAATGTAATCAATTAATTTAAACAATATAAATCCGAGATTATAACATACAATAAATAAGTTATCAAATAAATACGTTCAATTGATTAAACAAGAGATTACAACATCCAATAAATAAATAATCAATTTTCGTATTTAATATTCTGGATTTAATCTAAAGTGATTCACACAAGAATATCAAATAATACCACCAATTAGTTTAAACAAGATAAATCACAGATTTCAACACCCAAATAAACATTTAATTAATTTCTGCTTAATAATAATTTATCTTCTAGAATTAATCTTAAATGATTCAAATCAAGAATAACAACCAAATACTCTCAATAAATTAAACAAGTTGTTATATTTCAAGATTATAAGACCCAATAAATTTATAAACAATTTTCGTAATTAATAAAAAATAATATTCTGGAATTAATTAATTATTACGAAAATAATTATTTCTGTCTTAAAATAAAATTTACCAAATTTTCAGAATTAATTTAATTGCAAGTGTAAGTGCTTAAAATAAAAATAACCAATCACACACAAGCAAATAAATAAATAAAAGTGCTGAAAATAAATGACACCGTATTTTAACGTGGTTCGGCCAAAACCCGGCCTACGTCCACGCGCCAAGAGCAAGCTTCCGTCTCCCGCGCTTCACTAGTCCTGATCCACTTGTACGGTAGGATCAAACCACCATTTACAGACACTTGAAGCAAATACCGGCTCCAAGTACAACCGAAGCTAAAATTCCAGCTTCAAACAAATCCGAATGTTGAGTACAAAGTTAGGATGTCGAAACTCTCTAAAATACAAATTGATCCGAGTTTCTTCTTGAGTGAGACTTTACAATAGATCTGATTTTTGGCACTAGTCTTCTTCTTGAAATTTTTGTAGCAGAATAATGATTCTTGTGCTCTTCAAATTTCTTCTTCAACAAATAACTGAGTATATTGATTGTTGCTGTCTCAAATATGTAGAGCTGAATAAATTTCTGTTTGCTCTCTTTTCTGTGTGTATATGGAGCTGAATGAAATTTTCTGGATGCTCTCTTTTAGATATTTTCGTGTATGTTAGTCCAACTGAAAATGGTCTCTTCTTTTGTAGCTAAAAAAATAACCGTTGGAGAAGCATGGGTGAGTTGTTCTTCTTCAACTTGGGGCATTAATGAACTGATAGAGAGAGAGATTGAGAGAGCATTAAATGCTCAATATTCTGTAATGAAATCGTATCTCATGAAAAACCATCTATGCTGTCTAAGAAATAATGTTAGACTGATAGAGAGAGAGAAATGTTAGAAGCAAAAGGAAAACAAAATATGCAATGAATATTGATAACCTTTGCTGTGCGTGTGTACACAGAAAATGAATAAAAAACTATTTCCAATCAGTCACCAAATCAGAGATATGTCATCTAAATAAAATTGATCATTAAAGAAATTACCAACTCTGCAACCATTAGAGTGAGTCAATCAATGTAAATATCAGTCCAGAAGTCATATCTCAAGGATAAATATATTTCGTGGTTCTAATATGACAGAAAAGACAATTCACACATACATATATATATAATGTTCTGAATAAAAAATAATTTTTAACTCATATATATATAATGTTCTGAATAAAAAATAATTTTGAACTCACATATATATAATGTTCTGAATAAAAAAATAATTTTCCAACTCATATAAAAATAATAAAAGATTTGAACTTATTTTTCGCCAATTGATGGCGTAGCAGTTGAACCCAGTTTTGGCCAATGATGACGCAACATTACACTAGTCAGTGTGTGTTGTGTCCGAAATACAATGGTCAAAATTATGGCCGAAAGTTGTAGTAGGTATCTGAAATAATCAGTGACAGATTTCATCTCACTCGGTATGGCCGAAATCAGATATGCAGGCAATAGTGACAAGTGGTCAAATCTCGGTTAAATTGGTACAAGACGGTCAGCTCCAATGTTAATTTGCTACAGATACTCTAGTCGAAAGTTACAAAAAAACATAACTCCTAATAAACTAATGTTTACAAGGGACAACCAAATGAACTAAAGAAATCTATATGACAAAAGGACGAAATCTGCATGTACTACAGCAGGTAGCAAAGGCATAAAAATAATGAAGGCTTAAAAAAGCGTTCATGCCAACACAATGAACAATAACATATAATAATATATGATATATATATAAACATATATATCTATATACACAATCGTACAAGACAAAAAAAAGTCCAACAGATATAAAAAATATTTCGGACAGAACAATTCCAATGGATATAATTCATTTACGGACAAAAAAATATTCATTTCAGAACAGATATTTGAACAGATTTTTCGGAACAGAAAAATATTCATTTCGGAACAGATATTAAAAAATATTTCGAACCGAAATATGCGTAAAATATTTTTGGACTAAAATATATAAAGAACAGATATATATACGAAAAATTCGGACTGAAATATTTATATAAAAAAATCGGAACAGATTTTCATAAAAAATATTTCGGACAAAAAAGAATTCGAATAGATATTGTAAAAAATATTTCGGATAAAAATAAATAAATTCGAACAGATATTAACGTCAAAAATAATTCGGACTGACGTACAACAGGACTGTTTCGGCCCAGTGGTACTAACAGGTATGGTCTTGAACTAATGAAAATGTCTACCAACTCAAATGCCAAAGCACAAAAAAGGATGAAAGCTACAGGAAGTCTACATTGACAAGATAAGTCACAAAGGAGTCTACATAGCATGGGACAAAGCACTCAAGTGCTAGAAAAACCAAAACCCACGCATGCAATGTGTTATGACAACAAGCCAAAAAAATATTAAACATATAAGGCATTGTATATATGTATAAACATATAGGCGCACATACAAAATCTGTAGAATATTTAGTGTCAAAACAAATGATGCTAAAGAAGGAGTATGGCCGAGAATAATAAAAAAAACAAGCCTAACATATTATAACAAAATGATATATTAGTAAACAAAAATATTGTTTTTTTTTAAATTCATTTTAGTTTGAAAAATAATTCCGAAAATTATTTTAGAATAAGAAATTCATTTCAAACAAAGTGGCACCAATTTTACAAAAAAATAATATAATTTTTTCTTTTAGAAAAAGTTTAGGCTCATAATTAATTAGTCACACAATTAAAACCATAGATCAAGAAATATGCATGTGTGTCTAATGTGTCAAGTGCAAATGTGCACCACACGTGAATACCTAAACTCAGATATGTCATAGAGTCGAGTCGAGGTGTACTGAGTCATAAAAATAAAACTTGACATGAACAGGTATAACGTAGTCAAAATAAATATGTTGTCAAGACAAGATGACATAAATACAAATATGTATATAATGATATATAAACAAGATTATACAATAATAAATATCTATAGAATAACCTAATAAAAATATGTTTGGAATCATCAAAATCAATATATTAAGTTAAACTAAAATGTACATTAATTAAACCAATTTAATTAGGGATAAAATACATTTTTGTTAACAATCTCCCCCTTTTTGATGATGACAAACAATGATTCACAATTATTCATAAAATGAAATATTAAGCACAAATAGTGAATCATAAATATTTCTCCCCCTTTGACATTATCAAAAAGATATTTCGTATAAATCCAGTGTCACGGTTAAAAAGCGAAGCTCCCCCTATCAAAAATAATTTATGCATGGGATATAACCAAAAATTGCAAAGGGCATAAAATTTTCAATACGCACATGTGTCAACATAAAAAAATTTATTGCATGTATTTGAATTTATAGATAAAAAAAATCAACAAATAATGCATAAGTCATCAAAATGAAAAATAATAAAAGATACCAATAGTTGTCTGATACCAATTGTTGTAGTCACACAAACCGTGCGTTGCACACAATAGTTCCTCGGAACAACTTTTTACGCATAAATCGGAATCACAACTCAATGTTCTCAAATAATGCAATTATGAGAGATATATCAATGTGCATAAATAACTCTCTCACTAAGGTAATAAAATTCCAATGTATAAATTTTCAATAAGCGCAATATTAATTGTTGTATACAGCCTCATGATAGAATAAGCTTTTAAGCACACAACATGAAACATTTCATAACTCGATGTTTTCAAATAATTTGGAATAAAGCGCACATGAGTTAGAAGATAGCGGCATAAATATAAAAAAAATTTAATTATGTCATACTTTGCCGTTACCAAGATACAAGCATAAATTCTCGAAACTTCAATCATATTGCAAAAAAAAAAAAATTATCAAGCATTTTTCCATGAATAATTTCCAATAAACATTTATCTCCCCCTAAGGGATACCAATGAAGGCATATATGCATATAATAAATAATGTGCATCTTTTTCATGAGATAAATATTTTCTATATTTTTCTTTCTTAATCATCTTCTAATAAGATGTAATATTTCCATGAAAGTCATTAAATCAATTTTCAAGAATGAAACATATCATGAGGCCATAATAAACCAAACTCAATAATTTCAGATTTTAAATAACTAGAAGTTCGACACAAAATCAATATATTCAGATTTTCAACAAATACCAAACAATTTGTTCAGGAACTTCAAAATCAATCAATCAATAAATTTCTCAATAATGAAAGTGACATAAGTTAATCAACTTCAATATATTTTCAGATTTTTAAGAACAAACATTATAAGAGTCATTTTGTTCAAAAAAAAATGTTCTTTATAAAAGAATACCTTTCAACTAATCGGTTCATATAACATGCCATGAAACTGAAACATAAAAATCTTAATAATCATCTGATTTTTCAAGTAAGCACAAGTAACACAAATGTTAACTAAAAAAATTTATATACTTCATGCAATGTCACTAATATTTAATTAATGGCACAAAACATGTAACATGTCATAAATTTAACACATAAAGATTAATATGATCATATCATCAAAATTAATGAGTGCATATCATAAAATCATCAAGTAGCTCATATGACTAACATTTATACAAATGACACTTTATCAAAGAAAAATTCTCAAATGACATTTTCGTTTGAATTTAATATACGATAAAGTCATGAATTAATATAAAATCATTAATTACAAATATATGTCTAAGTGTAACACACAACGATTATGAATTTTCATCTAAAAAAATATCATCAAAATCAGGTGTATGTGTCATATAACATAAAATCATCAAGAATAATAAATATACAAATTTACATGTGAATGCTAAATCATTAACAAGCTCATATGATATAACAAATATTCTATGCATGGATTAATATCAAATAAGATCATATCATCAACAATATCATCTCCAATATCATGATTTGCACTATAAGTAGAATATGATTCATCATTACTAATGCAGGGGTTAGATTGTACCTCTTCATTACCAATTGCCATGAGACAGGGAGTAATAGATTCATCAACATTGGCATATAGGCAAGGGGTGCACATATTTTTACGAAGTGCATCAAAATCAGAATTTTCAGGGAACTTTTCCTTCAAAACAAAGTTGGAGACATATGGTTCACTGCTCATCCATTTTCTTTTCATATAATGAAACAAGGAGTAGCTACAAGAGATCAAACATTTTAGCATACAAATAATAAAAATGTAAAGTGCAGTATTCAAAATAAATACAGAAAAGTTTGTCATGATCTTTAACTCTATGATTGTTAAATCAAAATAAATAAGAGGAGCACTAGCTCTGATACCAATTGTTGCCCAGAAAAATACTTAAGAGAGGGGGTGAATTGAGATTTTACAAACTTTTCGGGTTAAATTAAAATTTCAGAAAATATTTAATTTAAAACTCTTAATACAAATTTCAGAGTAAATAAATCTTAAATGATTAAACCAATAATGATTAAATAAATGTAATCAATTAATTTAAACAATATAAATCCGAGATTATAACATACAATAAATAAGTTATCAAATAAATACGTTCAATTGATTAAACAAGAGATTACAACATCCAATAAATAAATAATCAATTTTCGTATTTAATATTCTGGATTTAATCTAAAGTGATTCACACAAGAATATCAAATAATACCACCAATTAGTTTAAACAAGATAAATCACAGATTTCAACACCCAAATAAACATTTAATTAATTTCTGCTTAATAATAATTTATCTTCTAGAATTAATCTTAAATGATTCAAATCAAGAATAACAACCAAATACTCTCAATAAATTAAACAAGTTGTTATATTTCAAGATTATAAGACCCAATAAATTTATAAACAATTTTCGTAATTAATAAAAAATAATATTCTGGAATTAATTAATTATTACGAAAATAATTATTTCTGTCTTAAAATAAAATTTACCAAATTTTCAGAATTAATTTAATTGCAAGTGTAAGTGCTTAAAATAAAAATAACCAATCACACACAAGCAAATAAATAAATAAAAGTGCTGAAAATAAATGACACCGTATTTTAACGTGGTTCGGCCAAAACCCGGCCTACGTCCACGCGCCAAGAGCAAGCTTCCGTCTCCCGCGCTTCACTAGTCCTGATCCACTTGTACGGTAGGATCAAACCACCATTTACAGACACTTGAAGCAAATACCGGCTCCAAGTACAACCGAAGCTAAAATTCCAGCTTCAAACAAATCCGAATGTTGAGTACAAAGTTAGGATGTCGAAACTCTCTAAAATACAAATTGATCCGAGTTTCTTCTTGAGTGAGACTTTACAATAGATCTGATTTTTGGCACTAGTCTTCTTCTTGAAATTTTTGTAGCAGAATAATGATTCTTGTGCTCTTCAAATTTCTTCTTCAACAAATAACTGAGTATATTGATTGTTGCTGTCTCAAATATGTAGAGCTGAATAAATTTCTGTTTGCTCTCTTTTCTGTGTGTATATGGAGCTGAATGAAATTTTCTGGATGCTCTCTTTTAGATATTTTCGTGTATGTTAGTCCAACTGAAAATGGTCTCTTCTTTTGTAGCTAAAAAAATAACCGTTGGAGAAGCATGGGTGAGTTGTTCTTCTTCAACTTGGGGCATTAATGAACTGATAGAGAGAGAGATTGAGAGAGCATTAAATGCTCAATATTCTGTAATGAAATCGTATCTCATGAAAAACCATCTATGCTGTCTAAGAAATAATGTTAGACTGATAGAGAGAGAGAAATGTTAGAAGCAAAAGGAAAACAAAATATGCAATGAATATTGATAACCTTTGCTGTGCGTGTGTACACAGAAAATGAATAAAAAACTATTTCCAATCAGTCACCAAATCAGAGATATGTCATCTAAATAAAATTGATCATTAAAGAAATTACCAACTCTGCAACCATTAGAGTGAGTCAATCAATGTAAATATCAGTCCAGAAGTCATATCTCAAGGATAAATATATTTCGTGGTTCTAATATGACAGAAAAGACAATTCACACATACATATATATATAATGTTCTGAATAAAAAATAATTTTTAACTCATATATATATAATGTTCTGAATAAAAAATAATTTTGAACTCACATATATATAATGTTCTGAATAAAAAAATAATTTTCCAACTCATATAAAAATAATAAAAGATTTGAACTTATTTTTCGCCAATTGATGGCGTAGCAGTTGAACCCAGTTTTGGCCAATGATGACGCAACATTACACTAGTCAGTGTGTGTTGTGTCCGAAATACAATGGTCAAAATTATGGCCGAAAGTTGTAGTAGGTATCTGAAATAATCAGTGACAGATTTCATCTCACTCGGTATGGCCGAAATCAGATATGCAGGCAATAGTGACAAGTGGTCAAATCTCGGTTGAATTGGTACAAGACGGTCAACTCCAATGTTAATTTGCTACAGATACTCTAGTCGAAAGTTACAAAAAAACATAACTCCTAATAAACTAATGTTTACAAGGGACAACCAAATGAACTAAAGAAATCTATATGACAAAAGGACGAAATCTGCATGTACTACAGCAGGTAGCAAAGGCATAAAAATAATGAAGGCTTAAAAAAGCGTTCATGCCAACACAATGAACAATAACATATAATAATATATGATATATATATAAACATATATATCTATATACACAATCGTACAAGACAAAAAAAAGTCCAACAGATATAAAAAATATTTCGGACAGAACAATTCCAATGGATATAATTCATTTACGGACAAAAAAATATTCATTTCAGAACAGATATTTGAACAGATTTTTCGGAACAGAAAAATATTCATTTCGGAACAGATATTAAAAAATATTTCGAACCGAAATATGCGTAAAATATTTTTGGACTAAAATATATAAAGAACAGATATATATACGAAAAATTCGGACTGAAATATTTATATAAAAAAATCGGAACAGATTTTCATAAAAAATATTTCGGACAAAAAAGAATTCGAATAGATATTGTAAAAAATATTTCGGATAAAAATAAATAAATTCGAACAGATATTAACGTCAAAAATAATTCGGACTGACGTACAACAGGACTGTTTCGGCCCAGTGGTACTAACAGGTATGGTCTTGAACTAATGAAAATGTCTACCAACTCAAATGCCAAAGCACAAAAAAGTATGAAAGCTACAGGAAGTCTACATTGACAAGATAAGTCACAAAGGAGTCTACATAGCATGGGACAAAGCACTCAAGTGCTAGAAAAACCAAAACCCACGCATGCAATGTGTTATGACAACAAGCCAAAAAAATATTAAACATATAAGGCATTGTATATATGTATAAACATATAGGCGCACATACAAAATCTGTAGAATATTTAATGTCAAAACAAATGATGCTAAAGAAGGAGTATGGCCGAGAATAATAAAAAAAACAAGCCTAACATATTATAACAAAATGATATATTAGTAAACAAAAATATTGTTTTTTTTTTAAAATTCATTTTAGTTTGAAAAATAATTCCGAAAATTATTTTAGAATAAGAAATTCATTTCAAACAAAGTGGCACCAATTTTACAAAAAAATAATATAATTTTTTCTTTTAGAAAAAGTTTAGGCTCATAATTAATTAGTCACACAATTAAAACCACAGATCAAGAAATATGCATGTGTGTCTAATGTGTCAAGTGCAAATGTGCACCACACGTGAATACCTACACTCAGATATGTCATAGAGTCGAGTCGAGGTGTACTGAGTCATAAAAATAAAACTTGACATGAACAGGTATAACGTAGTCAAAATAAATATGTTGTCAAGACAACATGACATAAATACAAATATGTATATAATGATATATAAACAAGATTATACAATAATAAATATCTATAGAATAACCTAATAAAAATATGTTTGGAATCATCAAAATCAATATATTAAGTTAAACTAAAATGTACATTAATTAAACCAATTTAATTAGGGATAAAATACATTTTTGTTAACAATATGATATGAAGATAATATACGAACAAAAATAAGAAAGGAGCACTCGAATATCGAATTTTATCCGAGATGCCTACGTAGCCTAAAAAGGCATCGAAGTTCACATAGTTCACATATAACACGGGGGAGGGGGGGGGGGGGGTATCCCATAAATCCAACTGGAGAATTTTCTTATAGGCGTGTGTGTGTAGAAAATATAGTATGTGCAATACCCTCGTTTTCTTGTTTTTGTTTTCTTATAGAAAATATAGTATGTGCAATACTATAAATAAAAAGTTGGATATTAATATGTGTGAACTAACAAAGATGAAATGCTAAAGTGAGAATTAAATAACTAGTGCGAAAATAAGAGAATTTAAAGAGATAGTGAAAGGTTTCAACATTCTTCGGAATCTTTAAGGTTGATCTTGATCATTGAAAGGATGCTCTTGCAAGCGGATGAAGATGGTTGATAACTTGCTTTTTGTATGTCGTTGTTTGAAGCCAAGTCAATCAAAACCTTCAAATTACCTAAAAAATATAACAATCTAAAGTGTATAGGTAAGTAAGGGTATCAATCCACATCAAGGGGGTAAGCTAGAGACAAACTCAATTGTAATTTACTTTTTATTTTCTTTTTGGGCTTTTGCTTTTTCTATTTTTTTTTTATCTTTTCAAATATTAAAACAATTGGGTGAGGTGAGGTGAAATAACACTAAACTAAAATGTGAGATGAAAACAACTAACTTAAGAAAGTGACTAAAAGTGAAAAATAAAGTCTAACACTAAAATAAGAGATAAAGTGAGGTAAATAATTTTGAGAACAATCAAGGATTGGGATTACACCACAAATTTTAGTTATTCTAATTAATTAATTTAATTATTTGAATTCTCCTGAATTAATATCAAAATTACAAATCAACTCTCGTTGCAAATATAATTTTAATAATAGCATTTTAGAAAATTAAGTTTAACACCCCACAACTCTAGAAAAATAGATCTACACTCCTTTTAATTAATCACCCACTAGAATCGATCAATTAAAATTTATGTAAATCTTAGAAAAGAAATTTAGAGTTGAAATTCAAGCTATAATACCCCACTTAAGAAACCCCTATCTCTAGTTCGAATCTAAAATGAGTATTATAACTAGAATTTCAATTTTCTCTCGAAAATCATTTACCCTCTCTCGTGGCATAAATTTAAGGGCGAGGGATCAAAATTAACATTCAAATGTAATTTTCAAGTAATCAAACTAATTAAACTAAAATAACATCAAATAAGGGTTTCCCCCCACCCCTTGAAAGGGAATTTAACCTAACATGATACTAAACATGATGAACAAATAATCAAGGCTACTAAAGTAAAATATAAGGGAATATAATAAGCAAACCAAATTTCTTTGAGAAAGTTGAACTCTAATCTTTCAATTTGAAGCATACAGCCCCTCTAATTGAGCATCCAAGTGATTTGCAATTAAATATCCACCCAATTAAATCTCTTACAAAATTTAACCTCACAAATATTTAACAAAAATAAAAATAATAAAATAAAATAACACTATTTACAAAATGGTGTTTATCCAAATTTATTTTCTACACTAAACTATCTCTAACTCTCTATAGAATTCTCTTCTCTATTTCATGATATATATATATTCTATTCAAATGGGGTCTTCCATCCTTTAAATAGTAGGCATGGAGCATGGGGGTAAAAATGAGAAGACAAGGGTGTATGGGATATGGAAGGTATTTGGGTGAGGGTATCTAGGGAATTATGCACACATGTGCATGGGTAAGAGGTGAGGTCATGTGGGAAGTGTGGTGGTGAGGATAAAATCAGATTTGGTTTGAGGGGTATTTTTGGAAATGGTTTAAAGTTAGTAGTTGGGGGTAGATTGGGAAAAGGGGATAAGTGGCATAAAAGGCACGTGGGTTAATTTGGTTATTGGTCTTGGCTTTGGTTTGTGTTTGTGACTTTGCTGATAAAAATCATTTTTGGGTTGGGAGGTCAAATAGGTATTGGTTGGAGAAGGTTTCGGATCCGGTTGGAAGGGTTGAGGTTTCAGGTTGTGCTGTTGGCCGGAGTAATGGGAGGCTGTGCTGGAGTAGGGTTTAAACGAGGTCGCGCCGGCAGGTGGGGGATGAGGTCCGTCGGGTTCACGGGTAAGGGAGTCGGGTTCACGGGTTTCTCCGGCGGGTTGGAGTGCGTCGGCTTGGGTTGGGCGAGTAGCCGGCGGGAAGGAGGTCCAGGTTCTCGAGGTGGAGGGTTCATTCTCTGGTGTTTGCGTCTCTGGATTTCCAGAAATGGGTTTGGTTGAGGTTTGATGGGCTACTCGGGTTTGAGTCGGTTTAAGTGTTGGTTTTGGTTATGGTGTTGAGTGATGAGAGAGATAGTAATGGTGGTTTTGGGTTTTGGGTTTTTGATGGAGGAGAGAGAAAGAAGGTGGGTGTTGGAGGTTGAAGATGAAGGTGAGGGTTTTGGGTGTATGTGAGGTGTAGAATTGTTAGGGTGAGGGTGAATGAGGAGATATGATGTAGGTAAGGTGTAGGGTGGTGTGTATGGGATTTGTGTGTGTGTGTGTTAAATTTGTGACCCTAAAATAACACCAACTACGTAAAAATAAAAATAATCAAACAAAATCTAACTAACTAAAAAAAATAAAAAATAAAATATTAAAACTTAAGAAAAGAAAATCCTAAGCTATTAAAAACTAAAATAATAAAAAAAAAAGAAATAAAAAAAATGAAAAATCTAATAAAATATGAAAACAAAAGTCCTAAAATATAAAATCTAATAAACTAAAAACAAACTCCTAAAAACTAATCCTAATAAAACTAAAAACTAATAAAAATCAAAATAAAATAAAATTACACTAATAAAATAACAATAGAAAATAAAATCTAGAAATCTTAAATGAATAAAAAATAAATCCTAAAAATAAAAATGACTCAAACTAAAAATATAAAAAATATAAAAAGACACAAACTAAACACACACAGACTTGGGGTGATGCTTTGGGCTAGGTTTAGTATCGGGTTTGATTACGGGAGAGGAATTAGCTCCATAAAACGCGCATTTGCCTCGATATATAGCTTTTGATACCGCAAACTGACGTTTGACCTACAAGACAAACATTTAAGCAAATAAGACCCAAATTGCCGAGAATTTGCAACTAAAGTACATCTATTCGGGGTATAAAATGTACAGTTTTTGGTGTTTATCACACCATCCCCAAACAGAGCGTTGCTAGTCCTCGAGCAATAAGATAGAGAGAAAGAGAAAGATAAGTAACTAAAAGTGTACCACTTTTTCGGGCACTTGCGATTGCACTTAGCATGTGCAACAAGCCTTTAAACCTATAGGTTGCCCTATAGGATGAGTTGTGTCTCGTGAGGGTTTGCAGGGAATATACCTACAAATTCTTATTTGTAAAAATATTTTTTGAAGGGTAGTCAATCTCTTATTAGACATAGAATAATCGCACAATCCATCACAAGAAAAATATTTTCAGAAATACAAGCTAGAAGCGTAAAAAGTTTAGCTAAGTAAATACTTAAGGCACATCCTTACTAGAACTCAACGTGTGTAGTGTGAATCAGTCAAAACGGGTCGAGTATCATAAGAGTAATTCCTAGATTGCCTTTTCGGAATCAACGCTTCAACTTCAAAATCTCACGAATATCTCTCTCTCAAACGAACTCTCGAGATTAGGGTACGCGTATCGCTCTTGTGTGTGAGGAGGTGAGTAAATGTAAGCAAGTTCAAACGTCTCACACACACATAAGAAAGAACGAACAATTAGAAAGAAAAATGATCTCAAGAAAGAATGCTAATCACTATAGTGAGAACGTCGAGTTATTCACCACGTTGACTTTCATTTGCCCGAACACCTAGGGGATATATGGATGTATATGGGTGAGGGGAAAATGAAATGAGATGGATGGGATGATATGATTTAGGATGGTGTATGTTAGATGAATGGTGAGTGGTAGCGGTGGGTGAGAGGAGTGTTCTATACTTCAAGAACAAAATGTCTTTATTTCAAAACTAACTACTAACTACAAACTCTCTTTCTTTTCTTTTCTCTCTTTTTTCTTTTTTTTTTCCGATTTTTCTTCTATTTTTCTATATATTCTTTTTTTTTCCTCTCTTTTCAAACTAACAATGAAGGCATTTAACATTTGGAATCAACACTCTTTTTCTCAAAAATGATGATGGATGATATATGAATGGAGTGGGGAATGTGTATGGATGATGCGGGGAATAAATGGGAATATGGTAAGGTAATGGGTGAAATAAATGAGAAATGGTATGAAAAATGGGTGAGTGTATGGATGAAAGTATGGTGATCGGGACAAACTTCAAGACACGCGTTTCTTACAACTCGAAAGAGATGTCGTTCTTAGTGATCAAGCCAAAAATGTTATGAAGAATAATGAGATCATACAACAATTAAAGTACGGACCCAAAGAAAGTTGAATCAACTTGTGACTCGAAGATTGCGTAAAACACTCTAAAAGGGTGAAAGGCACAAATCTCATAAGTTAAAGTCTCTACTAGTGATCCTTAAGGTTCTCTTTGTAATTGTAGTACTCTTCAACTCTAAACCGCAGTGACGTGATAAGTGCGCAAATTTTTGCTGAGTCTAGAAATTCATGGTGCAACATGCCTTGTTACGTATTCCATAAGCTATTTATAAAAAAATATCCTCTAGCTTGACTCCTAGACTTTTAAAGATGGATGATTGAAAATTCACATCAATGAGTGAGATGAAAGAAACTGCACGAAAATTTTCAAAAATCAGGTTTAAAAATCAAAAAATTTCAACAGATGCACGATTTTGATAAAATTCCCCACCCCAAACAAAAAGGAACATCGTCCTCGATGTTAGGTAAATGGCTTTTAAAATTGAGAGCATAAGGTAGGAAAGAGATTACCATAATGAACCGCTAATGAAGTGGACATATGAAGCCAAGAATAAACCTGAATAAGAACTAAGATGAGAAAATTGTACAAGTCTATAAATATGGTAAAGCATTGGGTGATGTGACCCCCCCCCCCAAAACAGGATGAGACTAGCACAAGAAACGCGGGCTGCCTCCCGATAGCGCTACGTTTAATGTCTTCAGCCAGACCGAAGGGATCTCACCCTAAGGATAGGAACTAGGAATGCTCGGGTGGCAGAAAATTCGGGTGATGATAATCACCCCCAAACAAGACTGAAGCGTCAGTCTTGTTGGATCGAGGCTAAAGAGGTTAATGCACTTGTATGGAAAAGTGCATCACACAATGCAAAGCATCGGTGGACCATGGGCGGGTGGGGATTAGGGTAAAGGTGAGGGTGGAAAAGGTGAAGAGGTATCTGCCACGGGCCTTGTTGAGCTTAAAAGTGAGGGTAACAAGGGCTCTATAAGCATGGTGCTCAAGTTGGTGAGGAAGGCAAAATGGTTTGAAAAGTGTAATGGGGCGGGCCTCATAAAAATCACACGACCATTCTATAATGGGCGATGGTAATGGTCGTGACGTGACACGCCAGGGAGCTGATTGAAAGGAAAATCAACACCACAAGGAAGCGGTGTGCATGGAGGAACAAGCTCGGTGTCACGAAAGTGGAGAGGAGCACCACAAAAACTCTCATAGATGGTGGTAGGTGGTATCAGGTGAGGATCTAAAAATGTAGGTGTAAACTTAAAATGTGTAAAATCAAGATCCAAACCAGGTGGTGGGGTGGAAGGGATAATGGGTGGGTCGGGTGGGATAAACAGTGGAGGAAGATGATCCAACTCAAGCGTGGGGGACACACACTCATTGGGAGGAGTAAATGAATACTCACAAGGGAGTGTGGTATCTAAAGATGGAGTGGTAAACTTATCCACAAAAATATCATCGGTGAATGTGTTGGGTGGGTAAGACGAGGCACCAAGATCTAAGATAGAGGAATCACTAGAAAAATCGGGATCAAAGGGAGCCAAGCATTGTGGGACATCATCCCTATCCGGATAGTTAGGAACTATCACGGATTCTATCTCGGGAAAATGGTGAGCACTCGTAGCTGGAGCTAACCTTAAATGAAGTGGTTCCTCGAGAGCACATATGGTGGTCTTAATAGGCGTAGACTCGGGCATTTTTGTAGATTCGAGGGGAAAAGGAATGTGAACCTTAACGTGGGGTTCAGGATGACATGGTGGGATTAGATCAGGCTCACTAATGAAAGGTAAGTCAACACAATTGTCGACTTGGGGCCCGGACCATGGGATGGTCTCAACATTGAGTTTCTCGAGGTGGTAGTGTTGGTCACACTCAAAATCCGTGTCACAAGAGGACACATCATCGTCACACTCGATTGAAACGATGGGAGGATCCATGGGGATGTTCGAGTCTCTCGCACACTCCAATTCATTTAACCTTTGTTCAAGCCTTTGGAGGGATTTATTTTTTATTTGAGTGGATTGCTCTTGCTCGAGTATAAACTTTTGCAAGAGGCTTTCGAGAGCATATGTGGATGATTGTGGTGGATTTATGGGTGGTGGCGGTGGGTGAGGTGGACACAACTCGCTATAATCGGGAGTACATGGAGAATACTCATATGAAGTATGGGGGGCAGGGCCAAGTTCATCATACACGAAAGGATCGCTTTCGTGATGGACAAATGGTGGATACTCATTGGGTGCATAGTGAGGGAACTGATCGTGAACAGGCGCACAAGGTTGCCATGACGACTGTTGGAACGTGTGAGGATCCACAACATCGGGTTGGGATTCGTATTGCGTGGAAGGGTGATCAGGCCTCCACGAATAGCTCGCGTACTCACACAACTCGGGATTCGGTATATCGGGATAGTAGGTCGAGGTGGGTTCCGGAAAAGTGTCATATGGATACACATGTTCTATGGTGATTTCGGATGGATATGGAATGTAAGGGAACTCATGGGACATGTGATCGTCATAATAACAGTGGGTGCACAACAAAGGATGAGGCACGTCGACACTTGACACCGAGGGTGATGGAAAATGAGGTGTGTGCATAGATGGATCAAGAGTACCAATGGTACTCGTGAGAGAGCGGTGACCACTAAGAATATCATAAAGAGACGGCTCGGAATCACTCTCCCACGTGTCGTGTGACAATGGAAAATGACCAAAGTAGTCCCGTAAAGGATGTTCTTCGGTCACGTGGAGAGAAATATATATATATATATATATTTTGAAAAAATTTCAAAAGGAAAGAAAATATTTTTGGAGTTTTCTAAAATGAAAGAAAGAAAATATTTTTGGATTTTTAGAAAAAATTAAAGGAAGAAAATGTTTTTAGATTTTTTTAAAATGAAAGAAAGAAAATATTTTTGGATTTTTTGGGGAAGAAAAGGTAGGGAAAAATATGGATTCTTTGAAGTTGCACGAACTCACTAAAACCCGGCTACTGAAAAATGAATTGAACACACACAAGTCAAGGATAAATCATAACTAGGACATAGCCAATTTTTATCTTTAAATTTAGTGAAAGGGGTAGTCAAATTTTAATTAAGTCCGTGGGCGATAAATATCACGAAATCTTTGTGATCGCCTTTGCAAAATTTTCTCCTATTGGGCTACCTAGTTGATTGATTTTAAATTTAGTGATGGCTAGGGTAACACACAATTGGTACGCGAGTGAGCCGGGTGATGAAATCCCTTCTCATGAGTGACCGGGTGTAGGTCTTAGTAAATTAATTCATCATACCATTCGAAAATAAATGCGAGAATAAAATCAAATAAGAGCACACAAAGAACATAAAAGAATTGACTCGCTAATAGGAGAGGCGCGAGGGTCTAGAAAGGTACCTCCCACGGTTTTTACGCCGTGAGGTGCCGAAAAATTTGAGTTGACCGGAGGGAGATTACGCCTATCTCAATCGGCCCCGGGAGCCCTATCGGCCCAAGGTAGAGAGACTTATAAATCCTCGCCTTTGGATGCCCTCTCCCAACCTTGTTCGGTTTCCCTATCACGCTTGTCTACAATTATTACAATTTTAAAATGAAAAATAAATGGTGTCTCTGTGCACCGCAATACAAGCCAAATAATAAACTCCTAATACAATCATTCTAATAAAATGCAAAAATGGTACTAAAAACAACAAAGTATAGGAAATAAATGAACTACAAATTAAATCCGCTCCAAGTGCTTCATGCTCCCAAGAATGGCAACAGCGCCATTTGATAACTTTGCTTTTTCTATGCCGTTGTTTGAAGCCAAGTCAATCAAAACCTTCAAATTACCTACAAAATATAACAATCTAAAGTGTAGAGGTAAGTAAGGGTTTCGATCCACATCAAGGGGGTAAGCTAGATACAAACTCAATTGTAATTCACTTTTTATTTTCTTTTTGGGCTTTTGCTTTTTCTATTTTTTTTATCTTTTCAAATATTAAAACAACTGGGTGAGGTGAGGTGAAATAACACTAAACTAAAATGTGAGATGAAAACAACTAACTTAAGAAAGTGACTAAAAGTGAAAAATAAAGTCTAACACTAAAATAAAAGATAAAGTGAGGTAAATAATTGTGAGAACAATCAAGGAATGAGATTACACCACAAATTTTTGTTATTCTAATTAATTAATTTAATTATTTGAATTCTCCCAAATTAATATCAAAATTATAAATCAACTCTCGTTGCAAATGTAATTTTAATAATAACATTTTAAAAAATTAAGTTTAACACCCCAAAACTCCAGAAAAATAGATCTACACTCCTTTTAATTAATCACCCGCTAGGATCGATCAATTAAAATTTATTTAAATATTAGAAAATAAATTTAGAGTTGAAATTCAAGCTATAATACCCCACTTAAGAAACTCATATCTCTAGTCCGAATCTAAAATGGGTATTATAACCAGAATTTCGATTTTCTCTCGAAAATCATTTACCCTCTTTCGAGGCATAAATTTAAGGGTGAGGGATCAAAATTAACATTAAAAGGAAATTTTCAAGTAATCAAACTAATTAAACTAAAATATCATCAAATAAGGGTTTCCCCCAACCCCTTGAAAGGGATTTAGCCTAACATGATATTAAACATGATGAACAAATAATCAAGGCTACTAAAATAAAATATAAGGCAATAGAACAAGCAAACCAATTTTTTTTGGTAAATTTGAACTCTAATCTTCCAATTTGAAGCATACAATCCCTCTAATTCAGCATCTAAGTGATTTGCAATTAAATATCCACTCAATTAAATCTCTTACAAAATTTAACCTCACAAATATCAAAGTGATTTGCAATTAAATATCCACTCAATTAAATCTCTTACAAAATTTAACCTCACAAATATCAAACAAAAATAAAAATAATAAAATAAAACTATTTACAAAATGATGTTTATCCTAATTTATTTTCTACACTAAACTATCTCTAACTCTCTCTAGAATTCTCTTCTCTATTTAATGATATATATCTTCCATTCAAATGGGGCCTTCCATCGTTTAAATAGTAAGCATGGATCATGGGGGTAAAAATGAGAAGACAAGGGTGTATGGGATATGGAAGGTATTTGGGTCAGGGTATCTAGGGAATTATGCACACATATGCATGGGTAAGAGGTGAGGTCATGTGGGAAGTGTGGTGGTGAGGATAAAATCAGATTTGGTTTGAGGGGTATTTTTGGAAATGGTTTAAAGTTGGTAGTTGGGGGTAGATTGAGAAAAGGGGATAAGTGGCATAAAAGGCATGTGGGTTAATTTGGTTATTGGTCTTGGCTTTGGTTTGTGTTTGTAACTTTGCTGATAAAAATCGTTTTGGGGTTGGGAGGTCAAATGGGCCTTGGTTGGAGAAGGTTTCGGATCCGGTTGGATGGGTTGAGGTTTCAGGTTGTGCTGCTGGCCGGAGTAGTGGGAGGCTGTGCTGGGGTAGGGTTGGATGAGGTCCGTCGAGTTCACGGGTAAGGGAGTCGGGTTGATGGGCTTCTCCGGCGGGTTGGAGTGCGTCGGATTGGGTTGGGCGAGTAGCCGGCGGGAAGGAGGTCCAGGTTCTCGAGGTGGAGGGTTCAGGTGCCGGTGGTTGCGTCTCTGGGTTTCCAGAAACGGGTTTGGTTGAGGTTTGATGGGCTGCCCGGGTTTGGGTCGGTTTAAAGCCACCACCTGCTGGTGGTGGCAGGTGGTGTTGGTTTTGGTTATGGTGTTGTGTGATGAGAGAGATGGTAATGGTGGTTTGGGGTTTTGGGTTTTTGATTGAGGAGAGAGAAAAAAGGTGGGTGTTGGAGGTTGAAGATGAAGGTGAGGGTTTTGGGTGTAAGTGAGGTGTATAATTATTAGGGTGGGGGTGAATGAGGAGATATGGTGTAGGTAAGGTGTAGGGTGGTGTGTGTGGGATTTTTATGTGTGTGTGTTAAATTTGTGACCCTAAAATAACACTAACTACCTAAAAATAAAATAATCAAACAAAATCTAACTAACTAAAAAAAATAAAAATAAAAATATTAAAACTTAAGAAAATAAATCCTAAACTATTAAAAACTAAAAATAAAACAAAAGAAATAAAAAAATGAAAAATCTAATAAAATATGAAAACAAAAGTCTTAAAATATAAAATATAATAAACTAAAAAGAAACTCCTAAAAACTAAAAACTAATAAAAATTAAAATCAAAATAAAATAAAATTACACTAATAAAATATAAATAGAAAATAAAACTTAGAAATCTTAAATAAATCCTAAAAATAAAAATGACTGAAACTAAAAAAATATAAAAAGACACAAACTAAACACACACAGACTTGGGGTGATGCTTTGGGCTAGGTTTAGGATCGGGTTTGATTACGGGAGAGGGAATTAGCTCTATAAAACGCACAGTTACCTCGATATATAGCTTTTGACATCGCAAACGGACGTTTGACCTATAAGATGAAAATTTAAGCACATAAGACCCAAATTGCCGAGAATTTACAACTAAAGTACATCTATTCGGGGTATAAAATGTACACTTTTGGGTGCTTATCATTGAAAGGATGGTCTTGCAAGCGGATGAAGATGGTAGGAAGAGAGAGAAGGGAATTTTCCAAATTGTGTAAGGAAAAGATTGGAATGGAATGTGGGGGAGAGGTTTTAATATAAAAATTATGCTAACTTCGAGAGAATGTTGTCGATATCACTAAGAGGGATGTTCCTGAGGTAACTTTCAAAGTGAGCTCATGTTGACATGCCGATCGACAAGCAACCCCATACACACTGCCGATAGGTAGGAAATTGGGTTTTGCCATTCAACAATCTCATGCAAAGTTTTTGAAAAAACGATCGTAAAATGCAATCCGTAGGTTCGAATCTCACACGGGATGAACCGTTGGAAAGGGTATTTAGACCCCTTTACGAATCCATGTGCCGCTCCCAATTTTGTTAATTGACTATGTTCAAAAGAGGCTCAGAAGCACTCGGCGGCCTTTCGGACAAGAGGAAAACAGATCGCTTGTCTAAATCGTAAGGTCGATTCGCGCACGGGACATACCGTTGGAAAGGTTATGCAAGGACCTTCGATTTTACAAACAACTTCACTCGGTTCTGTAACATACTTAGAATCTCATGCACATTGTTTCAATTTGAGGAAAATTCGGCAGCATATCCCCATAGTTGTCTAAGTACACGACATAGATCCGCGTGTTATTTCAATTTATCTGTTGAAATAACACTTAACACCGCGTCATCTAGTATGTACCCCGAGAACATTAAGAGATGACAACAGAACTTCCTCCAAAAGTATTAATTTTAAGCTACTAAGAATATTATTATACAGAAACTATACTGTCCAAACGGGACAATTAGAGAGATCGCATTACAGGGGTAATGACTCTCGAATGGGTCTAAGTACTATTGAATGCGTATGCATAAGAACTAAAAGGCTAGTATCTATGTGCACTATATATAATTTAAAATAGTTATAAATTACCATGGTAAGTATGTTTCATTTATTCGGTAATAATGTTTATAGTGATTATTTATACATAGTTATGTTTCATTTCGCATTATATATTGTTTAACAACAAGCTTATAAAATTTATAGTTTGTTTCATTTCTGTCTTATTTATATACGATAGAATCACAACCCTAAATGTTAGAAATGCTTAGGGACAACCAACTCAATGGCCATCTAAATGTTCAAATCCACCAGTCAACAACAATTCAAGAATCCTTAACAATTCAAATAATAATTTAAAATATTAGAAATGCCTAGGGCCAACCAACTCACTGACCATCTAAATGTTCAAATCCATTAATCAACAACGTATAAAGTGAACATGAGAATTATATCACAATTTATGAGCACAAACATATATGTGTGTGTGTGTGTGTGTGTGTGTGTGTGCATGTGCATATATATATATATATATATATATATATATATATATATATATATATATATATATATATATATATATATATATAGAGAGAGAGAGAGAGAGAGAGAGAGTCGCTGGAATATGTGAGTAAGAGGAAAGGGAGTCTCCACTGCTACAATTAGAAAGAGAGTTGTAAGGAAATAACCCATTTATCAATTTATACCAATTACCAATTTTAATGTACAAAAATTAATTTCAGAATACCAATTTCAATATACAAATACCAATTTCAGTCTATACCAAATAGAAATTTCTAAATACCAATTTTAGAATACAAATACCAATTGCAATATACAAATACTAATTTCAGAATACCAATTTCAGTATACAAATACCAATTTAAACATACAAATACCGATTTTAATTTATACCAAATACACACACACTGAAACAAACAATAACATACACTAACAGACACACACACACACACACACACACACACACACACACATAGAGAGAAACATATGAGAGAGAGAGAGAGAGAGAGAGAGAGAAATGTACATGTTGTTCACAGAGAGAGGCAGAGATGGATGAGAGAGGGAGGAGAGATGAGATGAGATATGGGAGGGAGGAGAGAGGTCACAGAGTAAAAGACGGATGAGAGAGGGAGGAGAAAGAGAATCGCGAGGGAAAGAGATAAATAAACGAAGGAAAGAGGAAATGCTGAAGTGGTTAGGGTTTTATTTTAATTAAGCTGTCACGATCAAAGACCGTGACAATAAATGCGTGTTTTATCATATTTTTTACCGTGATAACCTTGGTCGGGTAATTAGTGGCCTTTTTGCCAATTTGGTGTAATGAGAGTTGACCTTGGTCAAACGGTGCCCGAAAGCGCCCGATTACCCTTCAGAGTAAAATGGGTCATTCATCCGTACTGTAAGGCTGATTCGTGCACTGGACAGACCGTTAGAAAGGTATTTAGAGCCCTTCAAAGATTCATTTAGCCTCATTCGAGCTGAAGAGTTAACGGGAGTCAAACGAAGCTCGAGAATGTCCGGTGGTCTCTGGATCAATTTTTTAGGAAAACGGATCATTCTTTCGAATCGTAAGGCTGATTTGTGCACGAGGTGGACCGTTAAAATAGAGATCCAGGGCCCTTCAAAGATTTAATGAGCTTCTGCTCAAGTGATGAGTTGATTGGGGTCAAAACGGGGCTCAGGAGAGCCAAGTGGCCTCTAGATCTATTTTTTATAGTAAAACGAATCGTAAGGCTTATTCGTGAATGGGGCGGATCATCAAAAAGGGGATTAAAATCCCTTTGAATATCCAATGAGTTTTCGCTCAGGTGAGAGAGTTGACCGAAAGTCAAACGAGGCCCAGGAGCCCCCGATGGCCTCTAGAACAGTACTCGGAGTACGAATTAGGATTTTATGATGAAAGAGGAAGTGCTAGGGACCTAAGGAGATGCTTAGGAGGGTCCTAGAATGTTGTGTCTAGAGAGTACAATAGTTTCTACTGTTATATTAAATAAATACTTGACAAATCTCTAAAATATTGATAGTAAAAAACATGTTCATAATAGATATTATTTCATTCTTGCAACGAAATTATAACATGTGATAGTAGTTATTGAGATACTACCCATAACCATGGGGGGTATAAAGTTATCGGAGATTATGGCACATCAGCCACAACCCATTCTATAACTGTCCAACATTCTTTTACTTTTCACATGGGTATATGAATGTGAATACATACAAGTGCGTACAAACATTTACACACTCACACACACATATATATATATATATGACATACGCTCACATTTGAATGTCACACGTACATACATACTCACACGTGCACACATACTCATATGTGCACATATATATTCACATACGCACACACATTAACATTTGAATTGCTATATATACATGAAGTCTCTCGTATACTCACACGCACATATACACGCCCACATCCACATATGCAATCGCACATATATATACATACACAATTATTGATACATGTTTATAATAGACTTAATTGGTAATATTTTAGATTGAGCAATATATTAACACATTTTCTTCTTGTTCCATCTACGCATGCAACTGGAGAACAATTATTTAAGCCCAAATGATTCAAGGTTCTTTCTTTTTTCAAGTAATTTTACTTTTCTTTTCTTTTTTTATAACAGTCTTATATATAGTTATAACTTATTATGGTCGTGTTCACCCCTTCCTTAAGTGGTTGTTATTTGGATTAATACAAATTGGTGGAAGGGCTTGCAAATTTGGTGGACAAATAGTAATTTTAGGTTTAATTTAATTAAAATGAACTTAAATTGGACTTCTTGATTGTTTGTGTGTGAATATTAATGTATTTAACTTCTTGGTTAATTTGTTGTGGCCGTGTTCACCCCTTCCTTAAGTGGTTGCTATTTGGGTGAACATAAATGGTGGAAGGGCTTGCACAATTGTTGGACAAATAGTAATTTTAGGTTTAATTTAATTAAAATAAACTTAAATTGGACTTGTTGTGTATGATTAATCGGATGGAAAACTATAATTAGTTTAGGATTAATTAGATCCAATACCTCTACAACTCATATTCACACTCTCGTTTTATAGATCTTTTCAGGAAAAATGAGATATGGTAGTAATTACTTTCAAAAAGAGTACGAGTGGGTGTAATTTGATCGCACTAAAACATCTTTCATTAGTTCACTCCATATAGAGGGAACTCCCATTTACAAGTGTGGGAATAGAAAAATTGAATAATTTAATTACCACACAAGTCGTGAATTTGATCTCTCACAAGCGTACCTATTCGATCGTATGCTAGTTTCCTTGACAGAATGGTGGGATGAAGCAGTAACGAATATATTTCACCTTCATAATCCCGAGAGGGCACTGGCGTTGGTGACACTGTTAGAAAAGGCTAACAAATATTCATCCCTTGTGGATACAACTATGTAAAGAGTGCACTCTCCCAGATTGTGATGTCTTGCAACATATGCACATTAAAAATGATGTTGCAAATAAGTTAAAGAAGAAAGGATTATGAGTTAGTGTCATGGACCTTTTTATGTCAATCATAGATACGCTTCTACCCAATTGGCTGCATGCAAAATTTCATAGACTTTTAAAAAGTAATGCTGATTGGATGGAAATCATACACATCGAGTATGTTTTAAAAGATGTTGAAAAAGCATATATATATAAACATGACTTTCGTAAAATCGTCGCTATTTTTTAAAATTATAGTAAATGTCGAACATGAATGAAAATAATCAACCAAATAGCGAAATACCTCCTACAAGGCACTTTTCTACAACCCAACCTCAATTCTCATCACCTATGGGTTATCAATACTCTACTTCATCGAATATTCAGTAAACCAATCCATCTCCGAGTCATCAAACTCAAAAACCTCCAATTAATACAACACCGCCACCTCCTGCTATAGAAAAATCCTAAGCAAATCCTCATAATCCCATTGGGTTCTCCTTGGTAAAAAATCATCCTACCAGTAATTTAGGCCTGTCAACGGGTCGGATCCGGGTCGGGTCTAGGGAGATGCAAATGCGTTTAATAGGCACCTAATTGTGTTCTAGTTTGGGTTCGAGTCTTCATCGGGTTTACAATATTGGATCCATACCCTACCCATGTAATAAACGGGTCTTGAGTCCAAAAAATATGCTCAGACCCTATTATACGGATTGGGTCCGGGTCCAAACCCGAGCCATTGATAGGCCTACAGTAATTAACCTAATGTTAATCTTAAAACCATCATTTGTCACTCGGAAAGATGATTGTTGGCGTTGGGGGCACTAGTAACTGAAAGAAGGTTGATTTTGACATAAAGGATGACATGTGGTAACTACTTGATAAGAGTTTTTCATTCCCAACAAGTTTGAAGTCAAACGTTCTTTCCCGAGTAGCTGCTTAATTGAAAACCTATTGGAAGAACTTGTGAAAGATTTTTTTTCAAAGGGGCGATAAGTTCTGATAGTTTGACATTGAATGATAGAGTTCCACAAAATATTCAAATTTCCACTGACCAGTGGAACGACTTCTTAGAGAATGAAGTCAGGGAAAAATTAACTGAGTGGGAGAAAGACAAACTGAACATGTCAAAGAAAATTGATGTCTATAAACTTGGGATAAAATCTTATGATGAGTTGAATGGTGAATGGGAAGAACGGACCAATGGGACTCGAAAGAAGGTAAAAAACCTAATTGGGTTGACATGTACCTGCCTGCTCGATGAAAAAATGGACCAATAAATTCCTAGGAAAATTATCTCCAACCTTGGTGAGTTTGAATTTATATATACATGTTATAATAAAATATAGTTATAATCATTGTCCTAAATGTAATAGTATATTAAAGGAAATGATAAAAGTCATTTCAAGCAGTCAGTCTGACTACAACCCCTAGATATTGATGAAGATTCCCTAACCAAGGTACTTGGGAAGGACAATAAGGTGAGGAAAAAAAGGTGTGGGCTCACATATGTTAAGTAAAAAAAATACAAGACAATGCACCTCTATTGGATGAGATCTCTTCAGTAAGGAGTCACGTGTCGAGATAGGCAAAAGACCATGTCAGGACTAAATGAGAGGTCTTATATCTTTGGAATGAGGTGGTAAATGTTAGCAATAACATGGCAGTCCTGAAGAATGAAATCAATGGATTTATTCGATTCTTTACTCAACAACATGGCTACCCATTTCAGATGCCTTTTCAAACATTTCCCTATCCTATGCCTTAAGGTTTCATATCCCAAATGCCTCATCCTATAACATTACTATCCCAAATGCCTCCTCATTAAACATTCCCTTCCAAAATTCCTCCTCCAACATTTTATGGATCATCAACATGCATGCACGGTGACTATGGCGAGAAGTATTATATAAGAAATTTATCCAATAGCAGGGTCATTGGCTTGTGCATTCTCGTTTCCATGAATATTGGAACACTTGTCCACAATCGCCATTTGGTAATGGGTGAGGCTTATATATTGATTGATATGTGTCTGTGCATTTTTACCACGGGAAAGGGCCTCTATTAAAAAATTATCATAATTATTTTATTACCTATCCAGTTTATTTTTTGGATAGGACTAGACATTGAACAATGTTTTCTTTTTGAATAAATTTTGAATATTTTTATTAATTCAGGACATATGTTTGGTATTATCCCATAATTAGGAATGAAAGATTCGAATGAATTTGCTTAGGTTGAATGAAGTTGATTGAATTATAAACTGGGGGTTCTTGAATCCAACATGACCTTCGTTTTAACCTATTTATATAGGTGACTTGAATTTTGAAAATAACTTAATGGCTTTACCACAATACAAAGAGTGGATGGGAGAGCGTCATTGAGTATCTGATAATCATGTAAAGGCTGTTCGAGAATTAATTAAATACGCAGATAGAAATCTTAACAGTGATAAGATTCTGTGTTCGTGCAACCATTGTATAAATGGCAAATTAAAGTCTTTGGAAGGCGTTAAATTGCATTTATTACTATGGGGTGTATATCAAAACTATAAGATATGGACATTCCGTGGGAAAAAAGAATGTACCATATGTTTTAGAATAATTATCGGTACACAACCGTGTGATAAACCTCATCGTGTGGAAGTGGTGAACGATATACCAAAACATCGTCCTTAGACCGACCTAATAAATGATGCTTACGGAGTCCACCACCATAAAATCCACAAGCCTATGGATATGGAAAATTTACATTATGACCAAGTCAATGAATAAGTTGATGCTGAATTAATCGAAGATCGAGAATACATACGATGAAAACCCGATACGGCTAGACTATTGTATAAAAATAACGAAGAAGATCACTCGGTATTGTACACAATGATCAATTTTCATAATTTGGAGAGTCAATTTGGTTTTTCGAGCAATAGCGTAACTAAAATTCTCTCAAAAGAGAATACGTTCCCAGATTGTTATCCGAGCAGGAAAAAGATATTGAATGGTTTGGGTTCTAAGTGCAAATATATTAATTCATGAAAGTATTATTTCATATTGTACCTTAACAAACACGAACTGAAGGATGAATCTCATGCGTCATCCGATTGATTCACTCATATGGCAGCTTTCAAATGCATGACATCTAGAATTTGCAGAAGAACCATACAATGTTCGTCTTGCATTATCAATCTATGCATTTAACCCTTTCGGAAATTTAAGCACTAATCAGTGTTATTGGCCAATTATCATGTCGCTTTTAAGTCTCCCTCTAACATTATGCATGAGAGAAAAGGGTTCACTTTGAAAATACGTATTATATGGACTCACTTATATATTAGGTTACAGAAAAATATTCAAAATTTTAGCCAAATTTTATCTTTATTAAATGTAGATGAACATGCAATATCAACTCCAAAGCTAAAGTATAAAATTAAGCAATTAAACCAAACACACGAAAAAGAAGATTTTAGGATAAATCCCTCGCAGGCATACCCTTTTTTTAGTACTACTTAAGATATGATAGACACGTAATAACTTATAGACTACATATGGATCCACTACGTATAACGTGATAATTGTCTTCAAATCTTCAGCAGCTATGTCATAGTCTAGCACTATACATAACAAGTAGCTCTTGCCCCGATATCCATCGATCAACCTCAAAAAACGGATTCCTTTCTTTTTTAGCAGTAAAGATCAAATCTTTACAAAGACCAATATTAGAGAAGCACTCTATAAGGGTTTGAATGGGTATGTGTATCTAGGACTTGACTAAAATCAATGAATCATCCTTGGGAATGTGATTTGGAAAACCATAAAGTGTTTTTGGAAAATTAAACATGTGAGATTTTTAGAACACGTATGTAAAATCATTTTTTGCTAAATTTTTTTGAGAAAATAAGTCCACATGTGTCCTTTTTTTATAGAAAATGAGATTTTTCAAGCAACGTAGTTTGTTCAAACAAAAATGGAATTTCGTTCAAACGAAAGCATACGTTTCGTGCAAACGAAAGCACGCATTTTGTTCTAACGAGTTCCAGTCTCGTTCGAACGAATATTCTAGTTTGTTCCAACAAGCTTCTAATGACCTTCCAACATGTGAAGCTAGTTTGAAGTTCATTTCAATGAACTCAAACAGTCGTTCCAAAGAGTTGTAAACATCGTTTGAACGAGATGCAAAAATCTTGTTCCAACGAACCAAAAAATAAAAAAAACAATTTGAAAAATCATTTTATAAAAAAGCCTTGAGTAAAAATTAACATATCCCATAATGAAATTATTTAATTTTAAGTCAAATACTTTATACCATATACCTTCAATTAGTGTCGTGACCATTCCAACGCATTCGATCTTCAGAATGTTGCTCGGTCACTAACTTGTCTTCTACTATCGTGGAAACATATGTGTGACACCCCGCCTAATTAAACATCGGGTGATCAGGACTTTATTAAATTAAAACAGGTTTCTCAAATGGTTCATTCTTAGCATCACTGTCGAAAACTTTTTAATTACTAATCACCTAAGTGAAAATTAGACCGGTGCCAAATTTTATCTTTCTTAAAATAGATAAATCAACCATGCGAAAAATAGTAAGAAAATCACCATGTACTAAAACCCAATCTAACAAAGTAAAAGTACAACAGAACAAGAGTATTACCGGATAAACCATCGGTGAAGAATCCCAAACAACAATAGAATAACCACTAGTCTGAAACTGACATCTGAGACTGATACCGGACCACAAGTCCATACATAGAATAGTGTGAGATCCTGTACTAGATCAGAATGAGAGATATCGTCTAGTCAAAATCCTGTAAGCATCCACTGTGCTATAGCTTCGAGTCCCTGGAATGAAATCATCATACATGGCGTCCCTATGGCTGGACACCTAAAAGGTTTTGAAAATATTTTAAAGTAAGAGTTAGTACTCAAAACATTTTGAAAATATTTAGCGAGCGTTTATCACAATATAAAATGCTGTTATTGATTACACATGTTAGGTTCTCATACACTCTCTTGAGTTTACTCACCCCTCATCTTTTGTGCACACCTAACGTTTTACACTTAGTTTATCTAGCCATACCTCCCAAGCTAACTAAAACCCAAGTAGTCAACTGAACTTATCTGTATCTAAATTCTAGTACCGCCCATACCGTACATCCGTTTCACTAACATCTCGCGTATGTGAATTAATTCTCAAGTAACATTTCACCTATGTTATGTTTTAAGACTTCTCATTTAGTTTCACTACTAAAATTACTACAATTCTCGCAATTGTTGTCTTCCCACTTGTGTAATTAAGTTTCACTACTTGAATTACTAATTAGATTTTCTCTATCTAAAGGTACATTTCGTAATTAAGTCTCACTACTTAACTTACCAATTTGATATGTATCATTAAACACATCATATATCCATCTACTAATACACAACAGTAGAATATCATTAAGTGTATATATTTCACACACAATATATACTGAATATCAGTTATTACTATTATGTCCTTCTGACACACGTAAAGGACTCTTGGTTCGGAATGATACATCGAACCCAATTATTTATATACACATATTCTGGCTCGGAATCTTTCATCACGCCACCAGTTCGAAGGTTTGGTTCGGCATTTTACATCGACCCCAATCATATGATAACCCAATGTTAGTTCGGAATACTCCATCGACCCTAACATATAATAACCCTACGTCAGTTCGGAATACTTCATCGACCCTAACGTAGTTAATTTAGGTATACATATCTTAACCTAATAGTTCATACAATTTAGTAGGTACACACTCGACCTATCAATCATACGTGTACGTAATATAGTATTCTCTTATATTAACAATAATTGTTTGCTTTACAAATTTATTTCACTTTCATATTAATTTGAGTATTCACACAACTCTAAGGGTGCTAGTTACCCCTTGTTATATCAATTCCGTAGTTACCCTTGTTAACCTACTGACTCAATAAATTTAAGCTCGCTCACGCTTTTTCGTAATCATATTCTTATCATCTCGAATTAGAATACGTCACAATCAAGCCTATGAATTTCCACTTTAATTCTCTCACATAATTAAAGTCCAACACTCAATCATAGACCTAATTCCATATCATTATTCCAGAAATATATTTCATCAAGGTCCCAAACACTTCCCCGATAAAATTTTATGCATTTGAGTCTTAAAAAGAAAGATCTTACATTTTCTCGCAGCCGAAACGAATCATAAATTTTTCTGCCAGATTAAACACCCTATAGTAAAATTTTGATTTCTCCCTCTTTAGAACTCAGATTGACCTGATTCCAAGTTTTTTGGAAAGCTAAGAGATATAACTTTCCATATATCTATGATCCACACTCTAATTCTAAGTAGAACTCAAATCGTACACGTTTAAAGTCACGTCAAAATTCTGGCAGATTACTATGCTAGCAGATCAAACACCATGTAGTAACATGTCGATTACTCCCTCTACGGAACTCCGATTGACCTAATTCCAAGTTCATTGGATAGCTAATAGATATACCTTTCCATACATGTATGGTTCACACTCTAATTCGAAGTAAAACTCAAATGGCATACGTTTAAATTTATGTCAAAAATTCTGGCAGATTGACATCTTGTGTTCATCAATTAAACCCTAAGTCATTCAAGATTCATGTCCTTTAACCAAGAACTCATAAAGATTCTATGTTAATCATAAAATATATTCAAATTTTATTTCATCTTTACTGAGGAATTCATTCTACATGCAATCCTACCCAAACATATGATCAATTCATACATTTAATTCAAGATTTTTCAATAGAATCAACCAATTCTTAAAACTTCACTATTATAACTTGAATTTGATTTGTAATAAACACTTGCCTTGATAGAGGGGTTCTGATTTCGTGGATTTGATGATGGATTGATGCTTCTCTTCTTCAATCCTTCCTCCTTTGGCTCCTAGGATGCAAAATCCAAACCCATCCTCTTCAAAAGCATCTTCTAAGCCTTGAAAATGATTTTCTCCTTCTCTCTAATGGTCTTGGTGTTTACATGGGTGTTATAACCCTAACCCCTCTTTCATACGGCTGATAATAGACTCTCAAATTCGTAGGTCTCAATACCCTCACATGTTAAAAGGCCAAAACGCCCCCTAACGGTTTCGGTTTAGTCCAAAATTACCCCGGGACTCAACTAGTACCCCCGGGTATTCTATTTTGACTAATTCGACCCTTCCAGACTCATCTATGACCTCTAAATTATCATTTGAGTCACTTAAAAATATATTATTCGTTCTCACCCCAAAATGGTCTACACGTGCTAAGTAACTATTTACTGCTCGCGCTAAGTAAATAGAAAGAGGCAATATTAATCAGTATTTATCTCTCGATTAATACTCCATAATCACAATTATTAATAAATCTCACTAAATTACTTTTCTGACATAATTTAAATCAAATCGTATTTTCTAATTTAATTCTCAAATTTAATTAAATAGAAATACTCAGAAATACTGGGTATTACATACTCCCCCCCTTACAAAGGAATTTCGTCCTCGAAATTAGGATAAGACTGGTATTAAGACTAAGGACCTTAAACATCACCGCCTCCTATAATACCCAAAAATCCAATCATATTTTCCTAAGGGTCGCCCCAAGTACATGCCTTGCTTCATTATAAACTCTTATTGCATGTTATCCATGCCTCTTATATTATAAGTTAGTCTCACTACTTAATATCTCCATAGATTTTTCCCAATCTAACGTTAACTCTTGAAATTAAGTTTCTCTCTACTTAATTTACCCTTTTGATGTATATCTCTATATATATATCATCTATGTGTCTACTATTTCTCATAAGTAAAATATTTTAAGGTATATATTTCACACATAATATATACTATAAGGAAAATTGGTTCGGCAAAATCGTCGACCCCAATCGTCCTATCATTTACGTTGGTTCAGAAATCCATCGACCCCAAGGTAAATGTAATTCACATGTAGGTTCAGACCTTCCGTCGATATC
This sequence comes from Sambucus nigra, assembly GCA_949130495.1. Classification (NCBI taxonomy): domain Eukaryota; kingdom Viridiplantae; phylum Streptophyta; class Magnoliopsida; order Dipsacales; family Adoxaceae; genus Sambucus; species Sambucus nigra. Next base: position 790,143,240 of record OX422208.1, on the reverse strand, counting down.
AATGTTTATTATTCATCATCGATTTGGTTCGGCAAATCATCGACCCCAAATCGAATCCTTCATGTTTTGATCCGGAACATCATCGACCCCAATACAGAATTAAGCATACTTATTATCGCACATAAGTAGGAAAACCATAAGGTATATATTTCTTACACATAACATATACTATCAACACTAATATTATAATCACCCCCTTCTATAACACTTTTGGGGTTATTAGCTTGGAATCTCACCTCGATCATCAATAGTGATTGTTTATATTGTCTCGGAATCACACTTTGAGAACTAATATATGTAAATATATTTAATCGCACATGAGTAGACAATTTATTGGCCATATATTACACACTTCATATATCCTAAAATGTCATACTCCTATAGAATGTCCTCATATCACGCGTTAAGGACTAAGAGTTCGAAATGTCTCCTCGAACCACCCTCAAAGTACATATAAGTTCATAATAGGTACCCAAGAACCTAAACCTTATGTGCAGTCCATATAGGCACCCACACTATCTATAAATTATGCACATACGGTTATACATTCAACCTATGAATTGATCAGTGGTTTCTTCCAAAAATCCACTATTGTTAGGACGTAGTATCAGTGGTTATAGAGCGGCACCTTGCACTTGTGAAACTCTACCTTTTTAACGACATATTAGTCCATCGCGGTCAACCCATTTCGCTAACCCAATGGAATGCTGACTTAGTTACGATGTTCACAGCCCATCCATAAATTATAAGTCTGCCTACGAATTCCATCACTGGAAACGTAGGTTCACCACCGAATTCCGATTGCTCATTTCGAGACCGTTTTTCTCTATCAACTAGTGGTGCGTTTAGAGACAATCTCACTATATCTCTTCCGCAACACCGCTTCCCACTTATGTCATCTTTCTTCAAGTGGTACTCTATTCCCTTTTCTCTCCGGGTATTTTATACTTTACAATTTGTCCGCTCTTCATAATTAGTGCACCTTTAGGGTTGGTTACCTTGTAAGAATCAACATTTTAGTAATGCGTAAGTCGCTCTCAACACTCAGTCAAGTAGTACCCTGCATTACTTCTTCACAATAGTTAGGCATCCCATATCAAGAGATAACTTTTGAACGGCTTCCCACCGACTTTAATCCCATAGGGTGTGCTGGCACTCTCAGCACATATAAGCATGGATTAGCGTCTATTTCCCACGACGTTCAATCCATTTCATCAATACGACTTGCCTCATAACTTCTCCACCGGCGAACTTACCAAAATAATTTTCCTCATCACTCTATCTCGGATGACTCAGAAAGCCAATTGACTAGGGCGCCCATACACCCTTTTCTCCGTGAACATTTGCAAAAACATTGCAACTGTCGCTCTCGTAACACGCTTTTCCTCTACTCTCGCCTTGTCTTCACAACGTGACTACAATCTTGCGGGTATTCTCAATCCCCTATAGACCAAGAATCAAATTCTTTCCCATAAATTCCCATATATCCCTTCGTGGTGAAATAAGCCTTTCAGTGTTTCTCCACAACACTACCGGTTCCACTGATGCCCTAGCATGTAACGTATCTTCTCCTGACGTGCATAACAATTCAGTCGTACCCCCTTTTCTCAACCGAACTTAAATAAGGGACTTCTCCCCATGCATTCTTACTGAGCATTATCGGAACAACACATAGTCGAGATACTCAAATTCCATTCCTCGACAATATGTGCAACCATACTCCAATATCTCTAAAGGAGTCAAGTGGCACTGCACTTATACTATCACCAAGTCCTTAGCACTAATCATAACAACGAGCTCGATCTCTTTGCTCAGCGGTCATGCGATATACCTTGAATCACATCATTAAAGTCCCTATACACCGAGATCAATCACTATGAGACATCCATAATCTCTGAAGTCTCCAACAAACTGATGAATAATGCGAGCTCGACCCTCTTTCAGGTGAGGCATCATCAAATACCTCATTCACTTGAGGCTAAAACTCATGTACTTTCTTGCCCATCGCACTGGTGGTTCAAATGGTTCCCGAACATAATAATCTTGTCCTTACAAAAATGAAAAACTTATCGGAGTTATTATTCCCTTAAATAACTTCGGGCAAAATCAACACGCGTGGTCTTACGTCCCACATAAGACATCTTTTCATAAATCCCCTTATTCCAGGCCACACCGACTGGTTTAGGGTATTCCTCCTCTCGGACTTGGCAACCTTTTTTTTAACACTATCATCATGGTTCCCTTAGTTTTGCTGACCAAGGAACGTACTATTAGACTTAACAGTCCTGACTTAGGATCAAATCAATGAATCCCTTAGTGGGTTTCCACTTATGGCTTGCACTAGCCCCATTACATTAAGTCTTACTCTTTGACTAAATCCTTAAACTCTTTTAGCTCCGCCCACCTAGGAGCATTTACCTCAACCTTGTAAGAAGCACCATACTGCCTTCATACACATAAGTCGTCCAAGCGGAGTTTTACCAAAATTGTGAACGACAACTCGAGAGTCCATTCTCTCAAGGGCTCTTTATCCCTTGTACCTATCTCATCGGGTACAATATCACTTCAACAGATAAATTTATTTCTCACAGTTGGCCTCTACCAGGCTTTCACATGATGGGTTTAGAAATTTCCATTCACTTCGCTTCTGAACCATCATTGGAGAAATTTGTGGTTAAACTATACGTACGGTCCCTCTATTTGTATACTGACCCTCAGTCCGAATGTGATGATTGGTATCCCCACCACGTTTCCTCTCTAAAAAAAATTTACCCAAATTTTCACTTTTGAGTATTTCTACTCTATCCTTAATGCCAAAACCTCAGTACATTCTACTTCCATTGGTTAACATGCACAGTCGCCGTTTTATCAAATTTTTCACGGGTCGTTCTCTTCCAAGATCTTTCAGACCTTCTCCCATTATCACTGCGTTGGGCGGGTTTAGATTAGCCTCACCCTTTACCGTCGCGGTACTTAGAAAAACGTTATATGCCCCAACAGTCCTTGCAGCATCTACTTCCATTACACACTAGGAGTGACCTCGACAATGGTCATCTCTCCCATGATTACCATCCTCAAAAACTCAATGCTTCATGCCGAGCTCCTCCCTCATGCAGTCCTTCCAATGCCAATGCTAGTCCTACCGCCATGTTCGACGTACCATGACCAATCGAACTCGTATATATAACACTATATCTACTAAGTAGCAGGAGAATGTAAACTACGTACATAGAAGAGTACAACAATTGTAAAATAGGGCTATATATCAATCAAACAATACGCTGAAAACGCAGTAAGCCGTATAGATCCTATGGACACTAGAACCTGATGCTCTGATACCATCTGTGACACCCCGCCTAATTAAACATCGGGTGATCAGACCTTTATTAAATTAAAACAGGTTTCTCAAATGGTTCATTCTTCATCACTGTCGAAAACTTTTTAGTTACTAATCACCTAAGTGAAAATTAGACCGGCGCCAAATTTTATCTTTCTTAAAATAGATAAATCAACCATGCGAAAAATAGTAAGACAATCACCATGTACTAAAACCCAATCTAACAAAGTAAAAGTACAACAGAACAAGAGTATTACCGAATAAACCATCGGCTAAAAATCCCAAACAACAATAGAATAACCACTAGTCTGAAACTAACAACTAAGACTGATATCGGACCACAAGTCCCTACATAGAATAGTGTGAGATCCTGTACTAGATCTGAATGAGAGATATCGTCTAGTCAAAATCCTGTAAGCATCCACTGTGCTATAGCTTCGAGTCCCTGGAATGAAATCATCATACATGGCGTCCCTGTGGCTGGACACCTAAAAGGTTTTGAAAATATTTTATAGTAAGAGTTAGTACTCAAAACATTTTGAAAATATTTAGCAAGCGTTTATCACAATATAAAATGCGGTTATTGATTACACATGTTAGGTTCTCGTACACTATCTTGAGTTTACTCACCCCTCATCTTTTGTGCACACCTAACGTTTTACACTTAGTTTATCTAGCCATACCTCCCAAGCTAACTAAAACCCAAGTAGTCAACTGAACTTATCTGTATCTAAGTTCTAGTACCGCCCATACAGTACATCCGTTTCACTAACATCTCACGTATGTGAATTAATTCTCAAGTAACATTTCACCTATGTTATGTTTAAAGACTTCTCATTAAGTTTCACTACTAAAATTACTACAATTCTCACGATTGTTGTCTTCCCACTTGTGCAATTAAGTTTCACTACTTGAATCACTAATTAGATTTTCTCTATCTAAAGGTACATTTCGCAATTAAGTCTCACTACTTAACTTACCAATTTGATATGTATCATTAAACACATAATATATCCATCTACTAATACACAGCAGTAGAATATCATTAAGTGTATATATTTCACACACAATATATACTAAATATCAGTTATTACTACTATGTCCTTCTGACACGCGTAAAGGACTCTTGGTTCGGAATGATCCATCGATCGCAAGTGAGAATTGGTTCGGAATGATACATCGACCCCAATTATTTATATACACATATTCTGGCTCAGACTCTTTCATCATGCCACCAGTTCAAAGGTTTGGTTCGGCATTTTACATCGACCCCAAACATATGATAACCCAATTTTAGTTCGGAATACTCCATCGACTCTAACATATAATAACCCTACGTTAGTTCGGAATACTTCATCGACCCTAACGTAGTTAATTTAGGTATACATATCTTAACCTAATAGTTCATACAATTTAGTAGGTACACACTCGACCTATCAATCATACTTGTACGTAATATAGTATTCTCTTATATTAACAATAATTGTTTGCTTTACAAATTTATTTCACTTTCATATTAATTCGAGTATTCACACAACTCTAAGGGTGCTAGTTATCCCTTGTTATATCAATTCAGTAGTTACCCTTGTTAACCTACTGACTCAATAAATTTAAGCTCGCTCACGCTTTTTCGTAATCATATTCTTATCATCTCGAATTAGAATACGTCACAATCAAGCCTATGAATTTCCACTTTAATTCTCTCACATAATTAAAGTCCAACACTCAATCATAGACCTAATTCCATATCATTATTCCAGAAATATATTTCATCAAGGTCCCAAACACTTCCCCGATAAAATTTTAGGCATTTGATCTTAAAAAGAAAGATCTTACATTTTCTCGCAGCCGAAACAAATCATAAATTTTTCTGGCAGATTAAACACCCTCTAGTAAAATTTCGATTTCTCCCTCTACAGAACTCAGATTGACCTAATTCCAAGTTTTTTGGAAAGCTAAGAGATATACATTTCCATATATATATTATTAACACTCTAATTCTAAGTACAACTCAAATCATACACGTTTAAAGTTACGTCAAAATTCTGGCAGATTACTATGCTAACAGATCAAACACCCTGTAGTAACATGTCGATTACTCCCTCTACAGAACTCCGATTGACCTAATTCCAAGTTCATTGGATAGCTAATAGATAGACCTTTCCATACAAGTATGGTTCACACTCTAATTATAAGTAAAACTCAAATGGCATACGTTTACAGTTATGTCAAAAATTCTGACAGATTGATATCTTGTGTTCATCAATTAAACCCTAAGTCATTCAAGATTCATGTCCTTTAACCAAGAAATCATAAAGATTATATGTTAATCATCAAATATATTCAAATTTTATTTCATCTTTACTGAGGAATTCATTCTACATGCAATCCTACCCAAACATATGATCAATTCATACATTTAATTCAAGATTTTTCAATAGAATCAACCAATTCTTAAAACTTCCTACACATGGGTATTATAACATGAATTTGATTTGTAATAAACATTTGAATTGATAGAGGGGTTCTGATTTCGTGGAGTTGATGATGGATTGATGCTTCTCTTCTTCAATCCTTCCTCCTTTGGCTCCTAGGATGCAAAATCCAAACCCATCCTCTTCAAAAGCATCTTCTAAGCCTTGAGAATGATTTTCTCCTTCTCTCTAATGGTCTTGGTGTTTACATGGGTGTTATAACCCTAACCCCTCTTTCATACGGCTGATAATAGACTCTAAAATTCGTAGGTCTCAATACCCTCACATGTTAAAAGGCCAAAACACCCCCGAACGGTTTCGGTTTAGTCCAAAATTACCCCGGGACTCAACTAGTACCCCCGAGTATTCTATTTTGACTAATTCGACCCTGCCATACTCATCTGTGACCTCTAAATTATCATTTGAGTCACTTAAAAATATATTATTCGTTCTCACCCCAAAATGGTCTACACGTGCTAAGTAACTATTTACTACTTGCGCTAAGTAAATAGAAAGAGGCAATATTAATCAGTATTTATCTCTCGATTAATACTCCATAATCACAATTATTAATAAATCTCACTAAATTACTTTTCTAGCGTAATTTAAATCAAATCGTATTTTCTCATTTAATTCTCTAATTTAATTAAGTAGAAATACTCATAAATACGGGGTATTATAATATGTGGATGTGGTTTGTTTGGTTCATAATGGGATATGCTAAAATAAATAAAAGACAAGCAATCATAAAAACTTGCTCTTACAAATCTCCACCTATGGCTATTCCGGTACAAAATAAAAGGCAAACCAAATTAACCCCTAGGATCATGTTCTACTAATGCCCTCCCAAATCCAAACGAACTGACATTCGAGGCTTTGTCTTCAACCAATAATCTTCAACTTGTGTGGTCCATGAGATCATCATCAAAGCGAAAGAGACCTACACATATGAAATAAAAGAATACTGTTATGCATACGAGAGTTTAAAGAAAATAAACCCCCACCTCTCAATTTGTTCTCCACCTTTTTGTCCGTAACAAATAATGGGTATGAAATTAAGCATTGAATATTAGCATCACCCAAGTCCAAATGAAATAACATCACAAATATAGATAATAAAGCACATCCATGTTCTGAGAAATATTTACCATCCGAAAAGAGGAAAAACAGAGTCTTTGTCTAAAGAAATGCATTGAGAAAGGGCAGATGTATAAAACCTTTCAACGAGATAGTGATTTTTCAACTCTCTCAAAATGGAATCTATTCCAAACATGTGTGCCATGGTTCCTTACTTCGACAGGGTACGAATATCTAAATTTGATATTTTTGGATAATTTTTCAGACTTATTGTCGATACTAAATAGCAGATTCCATTGTGGAAGACACAATCGAATCGAGAAATAGGTTTGATTGTCCATATTTTTGATAGATTGGATATCTATATAAGGTATTCTCCGGATAATTCAAATTGAACCAATTGGATGTCCTACTCGAGCATATATGACATGACCTATCAATAGAAATACTCCAACACTCCACCTTTGTCATATATTCTATACATCATACTAGATAGATATCACAATTTTGAAAATTTTCAATTTTCTCGAGTATAAAAAATATATGTATAAAAAAATATATGTATAAAAAATTATATATAGGTACAAATACATCCCACCATGGAATATCACTAAAATGTCTGAATCATGAATGTGGAATGTAATTATATGAATATAATCCATGGGAAAATCAACATAAGCATTCATAACATAGGCGCACGAAGTCAATGAGATACTTTTAAAGAAAGAAATGAATTTAAGCTTTAGGTGTAAGGATGTTGAAAATAAATGAAATTGAATCGACTTATGCAACATGCCATGAATTTAGATGCTTCTCAAAATAATAATGCCAAACTATTTGACGATTTTCAGGAGAGTCCGTTGTGCAAACTCGTTGATCTTCTACATTATAATACCCTCAAAATCTCACATATTTAAGAATTTAATCTCAAATTTTTGAAGATATCATAATGCTCATGTGTAGGAAAGCATTAATAAAATAATAAAAAATAGCCTTAGCACTTCTGTTTTTGTCTGTTGTTAATCTTTTATGCTCTTTAACAAATGGTGGTTTTTAACGCAAAGAGAATTTTATCTTTCGTAGCCCCTTTCCATTGCTTAACATAAAAAAAATTATTCAAGAAAAGAAATCCAGGAAATGGTTCTTACAAGCACAACTTATCTCTAGTACATTGAATCGTTATTAAACACTATTGAGATGAGAACACCGTATTCAAAATATGACAATAAATACAATATCCAAAAAGTTTGTGCATGTGTGAAATAAAGGTGATAAAAAGTCTAGCATGAAGAAAGTGATCATCAAAGAACAACGAAATGCTAGCCACGCACTATCAAGCACCCTAAAGAAATGAAGCCATGTATAAAAACATCATGAAAAAGTCACATGAATGGATGGAATGTGGGGATGATTTTAACATCTTAAATGCACATCTATATATGGTGAAAAACAAAATACAAAAGTCATTTTTTTTTAATTATCAAAAAAAAAATCTTTTGGAATTTTTTAAACTTTTTCTTAAAATTAGAAAATATTTTTGGATTTTTCAAGATTTTTTTCCATAAAGAATATATAAACATACATAAGAACAATTTGTATGTCATTGTTCGTAGCATAGCTTTAGGCTAGTTTGATTTGTCCCGTTACAAATCCTCACAAAAATGAGAAGACGAACTGAACTCGAGCATCTCCAAGTTTAAAGAGTTCCTGATATCCCGAAAGGAATAAAACGAATTTAGAGTTTAAATTAATTCATGGAATTATGTTTGGGATGTTTGGTTTTCATAAAATTGATGAACAATATTTTCTCTTTGTGAAAACAATTTTTTTCTAAGTCAATAGGTGGAGTTTATTTTTTGACGTTTGTGTCATTTGATGTTGTTCAAATTACATGTACCTGTCGCTCAAATGACATAGGCGTATCATTCGAACGAGATGGCTATATCGTCCGAACGACATTACATCTCGTCTGAGTGATCCGTCGCCTTAAGGTTACTATAAATACTTGTTTCGTGAATCAGTTTTTCAAGACTTTTGCAAATACGTTTCTACATATCACCAGCAAAAGTTCTTCAAGTTTTGTGTTTTCTAAACACTGTTTTAATTCGCAAAATGCATTCTTGAATATTATTCTTATGAATTAGTTTAGAACCCTAGAAAGTTTTGTATCTATTTTCATACACCTTGTGGAGAGGCACTCCATGGCTGACTAGTGATAGCTGAGGGGATTCATGGCTAACAAAGTCCGAGTTTAAGCTAACGATTGCATGTCAATTGGGAGTACTTGAGGGTGTTCCTGGCTGATTCAGAACTGTGTGTTCTTGTGGATTTTCTGTGGTTAATCCATTGTAAATTTTATTGTGTACATTGTAAGTTACGATTTACTGTTCATAGTGAAATAAAGGTTTTACCCGAAAGTTTCTTTTTTCTTGAAACTTGGCCTTGTCATATTTGTGTGTTTGATTTATCTATTTTATCACATATTTGCATGATTAGGATAAACGAGATAAAATCGATTAAATAGTCGCTTTCGCTTAATTAAAATTGGTGTTGCAATTTTTTTTTGAAATCACCCTTTGTGAGTGTCCTCACATTCTCAAATTGGTATAAGAGCTTTTTAAGCGATCACCACTTTCTTAAATTGGTATCAGAGCGGGTTACGCTAATTTATCGTGTTTGATCTTGTTTACCTGCTTTTTGGGTGATTGTGTTTTTATCGCTCCTATGCTTGTTTTTACTCATGATGGATTCTCCTTATTTAAACAATTTAAATAGTTTGAATTTAACGTTTGTGAAAAGAATTGATTTTTTGCAAAAAAGAAAATTCTCGTTTTAACTCCGCGATGGATCTTTTACAAACGGTTCAAAATCAAAGAGATTTTTATCATAAGAAATTTATTGCTTTGGACCATGACTTTATTTCTTTAAAATTGTTCAAAAAGGAGAGTGATGATGGACTCCTATTTTTGGAAAAAAAATTGGAGGACTTTAAAATTCAAGGGTTTGTGTTTGTGCCAAAGATGATAAAAATATGTTAATCGATGAATTTGTGGCACGTGAAGAGACTCTTAAGGATAAGTGTGAATATTTTAAGGGAGAACGTGACAATCTTTTAGGAATAATTGAAAACTTAGAGAAGTAGTCCCTAAAATTGAAAGAGTCTAATTCTTTGCTTGAGTCATAAATTTTGTAGTTAAAAAATATATTTGACAGACTCAAGTAGTGTTTGTAGCAATGGTAGTGGCTCACATGTTCCTAATACTTCCGTCATTAAAGCAAAGACCATTAATTGTTTTAGAAGGTCAACCAATCCCAAGGATGTTAGAAAAGGTCATCCCATGGACCCATAGGTTTCGTTCCACCCGTTTACACATGTTCATATTGTGGTAGGAAAGGTCACCTTAGGCATTTTTGTTTTGATCTTCGAAAGGTCGTAGGAATTTTAAGTCTAGTGGTACCTTGGTTCCCCAAACCCCCATACATCGTTGCACATCTATTTGGATTAGAAAATCACTTTTAGCAGCACTAGATGGTAAACTAGTTGATTCTCACATGCTTGCACATGATTCATCTCTTGCTATATCATATCGTTGATTGCTTGCATGATTTGTTTGTCATACGCTAATTGTACTTCATGATATATTTTTGCTAGGATTATGACATGTTTACTTTTTGTATTATATTTCTTTTATTGAGTCATATTTGAAAATTACAAAAAGTTTTTTTTTTAATATTTTGAAAAATTCAAAAAGATTTTTGGTTCTTTATGTATTTTATTTTTATACATTTGGTGTGGCATATTGGTGTGTTTGAATCCAATTCACTACTTAATTTCCATGTGGCTAGGACATTTGGTTATGCCTTTATATGCTTGAATTGATCTTAACGATGTTTATGGAGTTGTTTCGAACGTGACTTTCTTTATGGATTCGACTTTGTATATGTCTATACACACATGCACGAGCTTATTGGATTTTGACTTCATGATGTACTTTTGAGCTTGGTGAGATGTTCTCCTATCAATATTGTCATCTACATGTTTATTTGACTATGGAGGATTTGTGCATGTAAGTATCGTTTCCCCTGAGGATTTTGTGTAATATTGAAAAAATAATGAGTGCACGGGAAAGTGCTGCGAGTGTATAATTGTCACGTCGTGAAAGCCACCATTTAAAAGAGCCCGAGAAAAAATTAAGGCAATAAAAAGAATAATATGCCAAAATGGGGCCAATTTGTTTAAGTTTGATGTATTCATTCAAAAGAAAAGAAGGGAATTATTTTGAGGGAGTTTGGATGGAAATATCAATGGGTTTGTACAATGACAACGTATCCTAGTTAAGCTTATTTTGTCACGACGCTATTGATTTGTAGAATCATTAAAATTCTAGGCTTGTGTGCATTGTGCTTGTTTTGTCCATTAAGTTCAACTTTATTTGTCACTTGAGGCTAAAGCTTAGTTTGATAAAATTTTGCGGTCAATTAGAACTTCTTGAACCTATTTGAGTGTTTGGGTTATAATTCTTTTGTTAGTAGTCCACACCCATTCATTCCATTCAACACGTTTAGACACATCGATATTATTCTAGTGTGTAAAGCTTATGTGATTATGTTGTGTTTTGTGGTCGTTTATACCTATATATCTGAGTCGAATTTGCATTGATATATATTGCATAAAGTATATATGGTATGTTTGTTGTATTTGTTAAATTTATTTTTGTTTAAAAATTTGAAAATTTTCAAAATCAGTTGGTGTTTATTCTTTGAGATGATCATTACACATGCTTGATTTACATCTTTTGTGATGATATCTTTTCTCAGTCGTGATGCTCCGTATTTAATGTGTATTGTTTCTACTTCTTTATCTATTTCAATACAAACAAAAGGAGAGAGCAAATTAAAATGGAGGTTTTGATGAGTTTAAATTATGGGGGGGTATTTATTTATGATTTAATTTGTTTCAAACTCGATGCGCCACGAAGGTATATGTTTCTTGTCTCATGTGTGTAGGTTTCCCTTTATCAACATTTAAGACACACAGATGTAGACGGAGTTTGGGAAGAAGATGAAGTTTGAAGACAAAGAGACTTATGACATTCCGTTCTAATTTTGGAAGGGTGTTAATATTTTTCGTAATTTGTAATAAGAGATTTTGATTTTAATTTGATGTCTGGTCATTTTGTTTGTTTTGTATCGGAATAGTAAAAGGGTGAGATTTGTAAGAATAATTTTTATGTCATTGTGCATAGCATAGCTTTAGGCTAGTTTGGGGTATCTCGTTACAAATCATCACGAAAATGAGAAGACAACCCGAACTCAAGCATCTCCAAGTTTGAAGACTTCTTGACATCCCGAAAGGTATAAAACGAATTTAGAGTTTAAATTAATTAATTGAATTATGTTTCGGATGTTTGGTTTTCATAAAAATGACAAACGGGATTTTTCCTTTGTGAGAACAATTTTTTTCTAAGTCAAGAAGAGGAGTTTATTTTTTGATGTTTGCGTCGTGTGATGTCGTTCAAATGGCATGTGCCTATCGCTCAAACAACATAGGCATCTCGTTCAAACGAGATGGCTATATTGTTCGAACGATAGTACATCTTGTATGAGCGAGCCGTCGCCTTAAGGTTACTATAAATACCCATTTCATAAATTAGTTTCTCAACATAAAACTACAATATAAATAGAATCTAGCAATAAGGAGAAATGATATGAACATGATAATCACACTACACTAGATAAATTACTCGAACTCGATCAACTAAATAAATACCCAAAGACTTCCTAAGATTCTCGAATCTAAGTGTATCTAAAGATTTCGTGAAAATATTGGCTAATTAGAGTTTGGTGCTCACAAAGCTCAAGGATACGATTTTCTCCTTAACGAGATCACGAATGAAATTCTCACGTATCCTAATGTGCTTTGTGCAGGGATATTGGACAGGATATGGTATATATGAATTGCACGTGTATTATCACGTAAGATAGTCATTGTGCCTTGTGAAGTCCCATAATCTTTTAACATTTGCTCTATCCATAAGAGTTTTGTGCATGAACTCTCGACGATGATGTGCTCAGCCTTTGCCATGGATAAAGAACTGGAGTTTTTCTTCTTACTCAACCAAGATACAAGATCACTACCAAAGTAAAAACATCCACCTGTTCCTACAACCATCAACATCACCTGCCCAATTGGCATCCGAATAGGTGGATAAACGCTCATCAGTATCAAAGGAGTACCAAATACCATTAGAAAGAGTTTCATTCATGTATTTGATGATACATCTAAGGGTGAGCAAGTGAGACTACTTCGAGGATGCTTGTTAATGCTCACAAACTCAAACACTAAAGGCAATATCAGGACGACTAGTGGTCAAGTAGAGAAGACTACCTATCATGCTCCTATAAAGGGTTTACTCTACGTCCTTGCCTCAAGTGTCTTTGCCAAGCTTAGTCAATGTGCTCATAGGGGTACTTGATGCTTAGTGGAGTCTAAACTAAACTTCTTCATTAGGTCCCTAACATATTTGGATTGAGATATGAATATCCCATCCTCAAGTTGACGCACTTGAAAACTTGAAAAGAACGTAAGCTCACCAACCATGATCATCTTAAACTCACTCTTCATCTCTTCCTCAAACGTGTTATCATGTTGGGAATATGTGGATCTAAATACTATGTCATCCATATAAATTTGGGCAACTAATATAACACCGCCCTCTCTTTCCTCATAAATAATGTCTTATCCACTCACCCTCAATTGAGCCAAGAGCTAAGAGATAATAAGTGAATCTCTCATACTAAGCACGTGGCGCTTGTTTTAAACCATACAAGGCCTTCTTACTATAAAAGACGTGTCTCGGGTGCTTTGGGCATTCGAACCCATTTGGTCGTTCCACATACACTTCCTCTTGTGTAATTACATTTAGGAAGGCACTCTTGACATCCATTTGGTATAACTTGAATCGTAGATGACATGTTATGGTGAGTAGTATGCAGATAGGCTCAACCCTAGCAACATGAGCAAATGTCTCTTCCCTTAATCTGTGTGTAGCCTTAAGAGATTAACCTAGCCTTATTATGAACTACAGTACCATTCTCATTCATCTTATTCTTATAAATCCACTTGGTACTAATCACATTAGTCTCGTTAGGTCGAGGGACTAACTCCCAGACATCGTTCTTGCAAAATTGAAGCAACTCATCTTGCATAGCACAAATCCAATGATTGTCCTTGAGTGATTCTATCACATTCTTGGGCTCTACTAAGGAGGTGTAGCAAAATTAGCTAACCACATTCTCAAGTTGAGATTGAGTCTTGACACCTAGTGTAGGATCACCAAGTATGTCAAAAGGGCTATGAATCTTTCAAACCCAAGAGTGTGGATCCTATAAATCGAGAGAGGAATGATGAGATCGTCACTAAGGGGTGCATCATTCTCACACTTAGGCTTAGGATCAATAAACGTAGGCAACTCGTCATCTCTAATCGTCACATTTATTGAATCCATAACCTTAGAGTTTGCAAGGTTAAACACCCTATAAGCCGTACTCGACAATGAATATCCTAAAAATATCCCCTCATTGCTTCAGGAGTCGAACTTTCATAATTGATCTCTATCTCTCAAAATGTGGCAAGGACTCCCAAAAACTCGAAAATGCGATAGGTTACGTTCTTCCATATCCATAACTCATATGACGTGTGTAACATGTGTGGACGTTGATATACCCTATTCACCGTATGGCATGTGGTATTAATCACCTCTGCCTAAAAAGTCTATGCACGTTTCTCCCAAGAAGCATGGAACTAGCCATGTTTTGAATCGTCAAGTTCGTCCTCTAAACTATTCCATTTTGTTAAGGAGTATGAATGCTTGGAAACTCGTATTTAATGCCCACTCTATCATAGTAGCTATCCACTCCAACTTCTTTAAATTCAGTGTCGTTGTCACTATGCATCCGACATATAGTGACATCATATTGGTTTTGTGGGATAATGTAAGATGTGGGTTCTTTAAATACAATTAGTATTTAATGAGGCATAACCCCTTATCAGAATGATGCCTAGTACACAAAGAATAACACAATAAATGAAAAATGTAATGTCTACAACAAGTAGTCTTTAAAACTAGAATCCTTTATTAAATAAGCCTTTACACCATAAATGTTCTTTGACTATTGTAAATGAAATAGGTACCCACAATCAACATAGTTAGAGGGAGAACGAACAAGCACCTTAGCACAATAAAGGTAATGCAGTATACCAGGTTTGCAATAAATGCCAATGTTTGTAAACAAAAGTGGGTAAACTCGAAAGATCAAGGTGTATAATCACTAAAATGGTAAACTCACAATAAACTCTCATGTTTAGAGAAAACTTGGCCTCAACTTTGGAGGGGAAAAATATTATCTCGTTAAAGAAAAGTGAAAGTATTTATATGAGGGCAAGGTCATTCGAGCAACCTTGCCCGCATTAAATGATCTAACCTCATTTAATGTTAAGAGTACTTTGTAATTATTGCTAAATATAGAGCATTAAATACATGAGTTATTATGTTTTGGTGGGAACACTATTGTTGGGCTTAAGAGTCCTTTTGCAGTAATTGAGATATGACAGGTTGACGAAAAGGGATCTTTTGTGACGCATGATGGTACATTCTCTTAAATGTTTAAGTAGTTCAAAGAATAAACTCACTCGAGTGCCAACTTTTTCGAGTCCCTAAAATGTCAGAAAACATGACGTCATAAAAGGTAATGAACAGTGATATATAAGATGAGTTGTCTAATCATCCAAATGTGGTCTTTCAGATAATAGTTGTTCGAGCAACCTGTAATTATCTATGAGAGACCAAAAATACATCTTTGAACAACTATTAGAAGTGAGGTCCCTCAAGTGACTTCCCTCGGCTAATGGTGTATGGAGAGGCTATTTATTGACTTTATTGAATAAAGGTTTTCCCTAAGTGTGCTAAAGAGGTTTATATTTCTTGCCCAACATTACCTTATTCCCAATCCTCAAAACTAAGTCCTCGTAAGGTTCCCTAAATGAGATTGTTCGATTAAGCATGTGAGCTCTCCCATGCCCCGCTAGACATAGTCCTTTGAAGGTACCGATTAACCTTAGAATTATTACAAGACAACTCAAAGTATTTCAATAATAAGGGATAGTGCATGTAAATCTTAACTCCTATTACAAAGTGTTCCTTAAATATCTGTCAATTGAGCTTGATCTTTGTGGGAGGTACTTCTAGTGACCACGTTCCTTCTTCGAGGTATTTGATCGCGCGATCTAGCTCTGGGGATTCTTACGAATGATTGTATTTCGAATGATCTCTTGTTTTATCACTGTTCTCTTGTTTGTATAAGATTAGTCTTTCAATCAACCTTGGGCTTCAACACCCCCCTATATTTGCAACTTCATAGAGATATTTGCTTACCTATAAAGATATATCTATAAGAAATATCATCACCTATATTTGAATAACTTGTAAAATGAGGGTTATTTTAAACAAAGAACTAAATAATTATGAGAACAACAATTATTTGTGCAAAGGTATGTGTAAATAACAACACGTGTGTTTTCCTTTTGAGCAAGCTTTTGGTCCTGAAGCATTCTCAGATGTAAAGTATTTTATGATAAACTTGTTTGTTTATGCTAGGGGATATATAATGGTTCTTGAAATTCCTTAAAAAAACTATTTAATTCCCTTGTAAAGAGAATCATGGAACGATTCGTTCAATCCCCCAAGTTAGGAATTGATCATTGAGTCGTCTTTTGACATTACATGCATCTACGGCTATTCCCCCCACCTTTATACGTGTCGCATTGGTGCAAGCTCATGAGCACCACGTAATCCACCTTGGTCATCATCAAATCAGAAACCATCATTGTGCTGGTTATAGACGTGCAAACATGCGTGCATTGGGACAATCCCTCGTCGTTTCAAATTCAACTCTTTACCCCTTATAAAAGGGTTCCTTTTTTTCGGTCATTTTTTACCATTAACATTTTCTTTCAACTATCACTTTTTAGAGAGAGAGAGAGAGTTTCTATCTATTATTCTTTTTCAAAACCATCTTCTTCATCTCAATCTTCAACAACACTTTGCAATAGCTCCCTTCGTCAAAAGGACTCCTTTTCTAGGAGTGTTTTCCCCGTGACCCAAGCTCGTCAAGCCCAGTGGGGCAAGTACCACCGTGCTCCATACTTTGGGAAACTAATCCATTTTGGTCTATGGTAGATACCTTCCCTAACCGTCTGACTTCTAAGTCACTCCCCCACTTGCTTATGAAGGAAATTGACGAGAATGAGCACTGGGCTTATATCCCCGGTGCTAGTGTTGTTAGATTTAGAATCGAGCTTGGGTATTTCCTTTACTCCATTGTTGAGTTTGAGTCTACTGGTGGAGTATGTGATGGCTTAAGTCATTGAACAGACTACATCCATGGTAAATACACCGTCAAACTGTGCCAGGTGGGACTATCATCTGCTATATGGTTATAAAATCTGACTTTGAGCAAAAATAACCAAGTTTTGAGGCTACTAGTCTCTCGGTGGAGCCACTGGTCTCACATGATTGCAGCTTCTTGGGGAGAGTTCACAATAAATATGGAGGATGTGTGCGAACTTTTGGGTATTGATGCTGTTGGAAATGAGACCTTCTCCGAAGAAGTTCTCTCGAAAGAAGAGGTAAATATTCAAAAGAGGTTGGAAAGTTTTTGCAAGAAGTGTATGATGAACTCCAACAAATTCACCTTTTCTGAGCTCATCCATTATTTCTACTTTATTGAAGACAAATCAGCTTATAAGTCAAGGGAGTCAGCCAAAAACAATCCCAATGGAAAATAAGTTGTCGAGCTACCTCCCACTGGATAAGGTTTTGGGACTGAATTAGAGTTGGCTGCATACATACTAGTGGTCTTGTTAAGGATTTTCTTGCATGGGAAACCCCATAATTTCCTGAGGAGGGATCTGATTAGCATGGTCGTTCGGATATCATTGGGCATTAAAATTCCTATAGTTGCTATAACCTTGGGCTCCCTTTATACTTGGCGTGATTAAGTACAATTTGATTATACCACGTCTATCATGAGGTTTGATGTCTCAAACTACACCAATCACATGATCCTTATTGTCTTCTTGTATGTAAGGTTTCCCGCATATGCCCCTTGCTCTTTTACTACTTGCTTCCCATGTTGTGAAGATTCCATACATTTGTGCCTGAAATCACAAACAATGTAAGAAACCATTCCGCACTTTGATTCATAATGTTAAGTCATTTTGTTTGCTCCCTTATGTTGGTGTTAACCAATTTTAAACCAATACCTTTTTAGTGAGTCCTCTCAACCGGTAAGTGAGGTCGATGAGGCTACATCGCACAACTTCACTTCGACCAATGTTATTTTAACCATAACCCCTTATTACCTTCACTCTTACACTGAGTGGGAATCCTAATACCCCATCGTGTGGCCCCCCAATTTGGGTATGACCAGGGAGTGCCTTTATTGAGTCATAACTCCTTAAAGAGACCTGCTAATTTCTCCCTGGCTTATGAGAATTTTTTATTAGTATTTGTAACACCCCGTATTTTTTAGGATAAAGAATTTTATATAATTTGGTGAATTAGAATTTTAACTAAATTGATGATTTGGAGAAATTATTTAATTTGGAGAATTTATTTAGTTTGGAAGATTCGATTTATTTGGAGAATTAAGATTTAAATCAATTCGGGTTATTTCTTTTAAAAATACATGTGTCGTAATTTGAGGTGGAAATTGGAGATTTTAGTTAAGTAACTCTGTAAGGACATAAATTTCCAATTGAGTCCCATTATTGTTTTGACTTAATTCCGTGAACAAAACTGTGTTTGTAATATGTCATAGGGAGATTTTTATTTTGTCACGATCCCATTTGGTCTATGACGTATTGAAGAAATTGAAGACGTTGCGGCAAAGCTTCAAAGAAATAATCATGCCGATGTTTATTTAGTGCAAGTTTAATCGTCTTCAAAGTTAATTTCATTCAGAGATCACTCAGGTATGAATGCGTATAATTAATGGTGCTCAGAATTATTTTATAAAAGATAAGGATGTAATTTTTATAAAGAAAAATGTTTTTAAATGTTTTAAATGTGTTTTAATGGTTTAAACTTCGTTTTATGATGATAAGCTCGAAATAGAGTTTGACTAATTTGAATCTCTTTGTTAAGAGACGTTTTATCTGAAAGTCAAAGAAAGTCAAACTGTCGCTATGTCGCTCGAACAACATTGGATCTCGTTCGAACGAGATACAATGTCGCGCGAACGACATGCTTAAGTCGTTCGAACGACACATTTTTTGAGGCGGTGTTTAAATCCTATTTAAACAGTGTTTGCATCATAATTTCGAAAGTGTGCTTTCTGGAAAAAATTTTTACGAACCAGAACCTTGTTTGCACATGTTTTCTAAGGTTTAAAAGTCTTAAACACATCCTTAGAGTTTGAAAAGATCCGAGTTATCATTCTTATATGTTTACGTGATCTTGCTGCACCAAAGTTGTTTGTTCTACACATTGAACACAAAGGGTTTTGTGGTGAAGAAGCGACGGACATCGTGTTCGACATCGTAGACGTATCAAAGCCATATCGGAGGACACCGAGACATACGTGGAGGCGTGTGTTATGGACAGAGATCGTGGAAGACGGAATTTATGCATGGGCACTAATGAAGAATGGTTGAAGATCAGAAGGAGCGTCAAGACCCGTGGGGATCGAGTCTTAGTGTAAGGCTAATCTGTCTTTGTAAAACCATTGTTCATAGTGATTGTCTGGCTTGGGCCGTTCGAGGTTGTTTTCCCTCTTTGGGTTTTTTTCTCGTTCATCCGGCGTTGTGAGTATTATTTACTTTGCTTTACTTGCTTTAATCACTAGATTCATGTTCAGGATTAATCAAGATAAAAATTAGTTTAAAGTGAGAATTGGGAATTCACAACTTGGTTGGTGCATGATTAAAAGTTGGATCTTTTTTCGAAGAAAAATTGGTTTTGTTGAAAACACACATATCGGGCCACTCACGTTTCACAAGTTGGTATCAGAGCGAGAAAACATTTTTATTTGTTTTGTGTTCCCGTGTGTTTTCAAAGATGAATTATGGATATAATGAATTTTCTCGAACTCTTATTTTTGATGGCACTAATTACACTTATTGGAAGATGAGAATGAGATGTGCTTTAAAATCTATTGATGAGCGTGTTTGGGTTGCAGTTGAAAAAGGTTGGACACCCCCTGTCACTATTGTAGGTGAGGTCACTAGTTTAAAGCCTGTTGAGTCTTGGACCGAAACTGAACAAAGACTTGCACAATATAATTCTAAGGGTCTTCACGTTATTTCTTCACATGTCGCACAGGAAGAATATAACAGAATTATGACTTGCGAAACATCAAAAGAGACTTGGGATATTTTGACACTCACTCACGAGGGCACTAGCACGGTTAGGGCGTCAAAACTTCAAAATCTCACTACATAGTTTGAGACCATTAGGATGTTAGAGAGAGAGACCTTTGATGAGTTTTATGCTAGGTTGTCCAATATTGTCAACTCGTCGTTTAACCTAGGTGAGAAAATTCCCGACAACCGTGTCATTAAGAAAATCCTTAGGTCGTTGCCTAGTAGGTTTGATGCAAAAGTGACCATTTTAAACTCCTTGGGTAGGTTAGAATCAACGAAACTAGAAGAGATTGGAGGTGACTTACAAACCTATGAAATCGACATGATTACCTCCAAGCAAGTGCCTAAGAAAGAAAAGGGTATTGCTTTGAAAACTCGAAAGAAGGAAATTAAAGTTTCGGATTTCGATTCCGATTCCGATTTTGAGAATGTTGCTTTGTTGGCAAAGAAATTTAAAAAATTTATTAAGTTTCAAAAGCAATTGAAAGATGCCAATAAATTTGAAAAATTCAAGAACAACAAAGTGGATCCCACCTCTAAGGATAAGTTTGAAAAGACTAAGAGAGATGAGTCGGATAAGTGTTTTGGGTGTGAGGGGTACGGTCACAAGGTTAAGGAGTGTCCCACTAGACTTAAGAAAGAGGGCAAGCAACCTATTTTCTATAGTGCCACCTTAAGTGATAGTGAACCGGAAGAGGGAGAGAG
Source organism: Sambucus nigra (assembly GCA_949130495.1). Lineage (NCBI taxonomy): Eukaryota > Viridiplantae > Streptophyta > Magnoliopsida > Dipsacales > Adoxaceae > Sambucus > Sambucus nigra. The sequence goes on along the minus strand of OX422208.1, from coordinate 790,122,224 downwards.
TTCCCCCATTGAGCGTAACTTTACTGCGTTTATGGCTTGTCATATGAGCGACGACGACAATACTCATGTGAATGACACTTCCGAGGAGGTTTTGAGTGTATCCCATGTTAGTGAGGGTGAAGAGAGTGACGAGGAGGAGATAGATGTGAAAGAATTGCAAAATGCGTTTAATGAGTTGTATGCCGAAACGGTGAAGGTGAAAAAGGCTAACTCAAAATTGCAATCTAAGTTGAATGAGCATTCCATAGAAAATAATGATAGTTTGATTGAGGATCTTAGGGCACGAGAGAAGAAGTTTAGGGAGAAATTAGAGTTTGTGGAGAAAGAGAGAGATAATCTCCGTGGTTTGATGGAGTCCTTGAAAAAGGAGATTTTAGAGTTTGAGGAGACTAGGCGTTTACTCGAGTCTAGGATTCACGAGTTAGAGGAGAGATTGAAAGACTCATCTAGAGTCAAGTTTGATTTGGAGGCTAGGTTGAAAAAGTTAGATAAATTCCTAGGCACCGTCCAAATTAAGGGAAATAGGGGTGGTATAGGTTTTGGTGAAAGCGTTGTTCCCATTCCCCCCACACGTGTAAGAAACACTAGGTTGGTTAGAAAAGGTCCACATAAAGGTAATCATTCCCACCACCGCTACACTTGCACATTTTGTGGTAGGAAAGGTCACTTTAGGTGTTATTGTTACGACCTTAGACAAGCTCCTAGGAAGTTTAAAAATAAATTTGCCTCGGTTACCAAAACCCCCATGCGCCGTTTTACACCTACTTGGGTTAGGAAATTGGATTTAGTGGCTTTAGGAATTAAACTTCATGATTCTCGTTTGGGTGCACTTGATTCTTCCCATGCTAAATCTAAAATAGTGTTGCCATGTTTGTCATTTGCTAGTTTGCTTCATGATATATTCATTGCTAGTATTATGACATGTGTATCATTTTGTATTATAGTTTTCATTTGTTTGAGTCCTATTTGAAAAATACAAAAAGATTTTGTTTTTGAGAAAACTTTTGAAAATCCAAAAAGATTTTGCTTTTCTTTGAGTCAAAATATGTTTGAAAAGCCAAAAATATTTTCAGTTTTTGTTTTTGAGTTTACATGTTTGATGTGGCATATTGGTGTGCTTGGACCCCCCCCCCCCCCCCCATCGTTTCATTATTCATGTGGCTAGGACATTTGGTCATTATTATCGATGCTTATAATGATATTAACCATTGTTTATATGGGGTTGTTTCGAAGTTGATATGCATCTTGATTCGACTTTGTATATATGCCGACATTACACACATGCACGAGTTTATATGGATGTTTAACTTCTCTTGCATATTTAAATTTGGTGAGGCGTTCTTATCTCAATCTTGTCATCTATGCGTAAGTAAACTTAAGGAGAAGTGTGCATGTAATAACCGTTTACCGTGAGGATTTAAAATTGGTAAAAATGACGAGTGATTCACGGGAAAGGGCTGCGAGAGTTCAAAATTAACTCGTCGTGAAAGCCACCGTTTGAAAGAGCCCAAAAGAAAAGGCAAAATGCTAAGAAAAGGGCCAATAAGATTTTCTATAAGTTGAGAATGCTAGAAACCTGAAAAGAACTTAAAAGCAAAATATGTTTATATGAGGGTGTTTGGTTGGAGAAAATTTAAACGGGTTTGCACAACTAATCCTAATGTTGAAACATTGCAATTTGACGCTATTGTTTGTAGAATCGTCAAAATTTTGGATTTGTGTGCATGTAGTATGTTTAGTTCATTAAGCTCACACTTTAATTGTCCTTTGGCTATGATAAAGTTGGATGATTTATCGCTATCAATTAGAGCTTCTTGATCGTTTCGATGTGTTGGAATTGTGACTCATTTGTTGTAATTTCACGACCATTCATTCCATGTCCATGTTTGAGCACATCGGTACTATGTTTGCATGTAACTCGCATTTTTAGTTTTTATGAGTTTTTGCATTTTGTGTTAAAAGCTTACTGTTTTAGTACTGTTTTGCTTCTGTCAGTCCCTTCCTGGAATTTTTTTGTGGAAATTTTTTCACTGGGCAATACTTTATAATATTTTTGGGAAACTGGGAAATTTTGGCAGGTCGCGCGAAGTCGTTCAAACGACATCTCATCTCGCGCGAACGACTTCTGTCTTCGTTCGAGCGACTTCCTCATCTCGTTTGAGCGAAGTCCTTGGCTCGTTCGAACGACAGGGTGAAAAATTAGCTTCTGATTGGTTTGCAATCCTCGGGTTCATATTGGTATATTTTTAGTACTGCAGGAAGCATTATTTGGTTTAATTGGTTTATATGCAGGTTCTTTATATTCCAAATTATTTTTGCATATGAGTCCGTTTATCACACTTGTTTTGATTCGTATACTCTTTGTGTGATTCCTTGGTTTACTAGCTTCTGATTTGTCATTACATGATCTTATTTAGCTGGTTGTTTAATATTTATCTAGCGTTTTTCATTTTTCACAATTGGTACCAACTTGATTCTATTTGGTATCCTATTCTCATGCTAGATATTTCATATTGGTTTATCTTTTCACCGGATTGTCTATTCGAGACAAAAAGGGGGAGAGATTTGGTATGTGATGTAAGGGGAGATTTGTTGCTATTTTTGATATCTGGATTTGTATATTGTTTGATTATATTTGTTTCAAACTGGTATCAAATAATTTCTCACATGCTTCAAATGATTTGTTCGTATTATAAATATAAATTGGTATCATTTGTTGCTTCAAATGATTTGTTCGTATTAGAAATATAAATTGGTATCATTTGTTCCTCCATACTTCACTTGGTATTTGTTTGTCTATTTCATGTGTTTAGGTATGCTTCAGCGATTCGAGATTTCAAGACGACATCACATTCAGACAGTTCATGCTTGCCGGTGCTACATATATTAGTCCGTGTCCTGTATCTTTGATTTTGGGTTTATGGGATGGGATTTAGGCGTTATACGGCTTGACGGCCCGGTTAGGCATTTCACTGGTTTAGTTTTGTCCCGGAATAGTCAAAGGGGGAGATTTGTAAGGACATAAATTTCCAATTGAGTCCCTGTATTGTTTTGACTTAATTCCGTGAACAAAACTGTGTTTGTAATATGTCATAGGGAGATTTTTATTTTGTCACGATCCCACTTGGTCTATGACGTATTGAAGGAATTGAAGACGTTGTGGCAAAGCTTCAAAGAAATAATCATGCCGATGTTTATTTAGTGCAAGTTTAATCGTCTTCAAAGTTAATTTCATTCAGAGATCACTCAGGTATGAATGCGTATATTTAATGGTGCTCGGAATTATTTTATAAAAGATAAGGATGTAATTTTTATAAAGAAAAATGTTTTTAAATGTTTTAAATGTGTTTTAATGGTTTAAACTTCGTTTTATGATGATAAGCTCGAAATAGAGTTTGACTAATTTGAATCTCTATGTTAAGAGACATTTTATCTGAAAGTCAAAGAAAGTCAAACTTTCGCTATGTCGCGCGAACGACATGCTTAAGTTGTTCGAACGACACGTTTTTCGAGGCGGTGTTTAAATCCTATTTAAACAGTGTTTGCATCATAATTTCGGAAGTGTGCTTTCTGGAAAAAAGTTTTACGAACCAGAACCTTGTTTGCACATGTTTTCTAAGGTTTAAAAGTCTTAAACACATCCTTAGAGTTTGAAAAGATCCGAGTTATCATTCTTATATGTTTACGCGATCTTGCTGCACCAAAGTTGTTTGTTTTACACATTGAACACAAAGGATTTTGTGGTGAAGAAGCGACGGACATCGTGTTCGACATCGTAGACGTATCAAAGCCATATTGGAGTACACCGAGACATATGTGGAGGCGTGTGTTGTGGACAGAGATCGTGAAAGACGGAATTTCTGCGTGGGCACTAATGAAGAACGGTTGAAGATCAGAAGGAGTGTCAAGACCCGTGGGGATCGAGTCTTAGTGTAAGGCTAATCTGTCTTTGTAAAACCATTGTTCATAGTGATTGTCTGGCTTGGGCCGTCCGAGATTATTTTCCCGCTTTGGGTTTTTTCCTCGTACATCTGGCGTTGTGATTATTCTTTACTTTGCTTTACTTGCTTTAATCACTAGATGCATGTTTAGGATTAATCAAGATAAAAATTGGTTTAATGTGAGAATTGGGAATTCACAACTTGGTTGGTGCATGATTAAAAATTGGATCTTTTTTCGAAGAAAAATTGGTTTTGTTGAAAACACACATATCGGGCCACTCACGTTTCACAAACTCGAATGATGATTCTGAGTGCACGATTAGTTCCGAATAAGTCGAAATAGTTGAAAAAGAATACCCGGGTGTAGTAATTGGATCTCAGGGCATTTTTAGGCATAACCGATCCTACACGGGAGTGTTTGGGTAATTTTAATTTGGCCCATAGGCTTAATTTCAGGATTCACCTAATAAAACCAAAGTGAGAGAGTTTATGGTAGTCATAACTCAAATCAGAAAACCCTAGTTGCAGAGGAGAAACGAGGGACCAATTAGGAGAGCTTTAGGGGGCCAAACCAAGAAGAGATTGATGCATTCTTCGTCAAATCTTGTCTACAACAAAGGAATCAGACACTATGAAATTATCCAGGCAAGTATTTAAACTTGCTTTCAATTACTTTGTGGTATTACGATTCATATTATGGGGGTGTAAACCATAGTCATTTTTGGGTGAATTATTTCATTAAAATGGGTTTTGGGTGAACTAACCATTTTTATTGATATGGATTGATGATTAGTACGAAATAGATATCATGTAAAGATATATAACACAACTACCTAACTGGAAATTAAAGTCAGATTCGTTAATTGAGAATTGTAGAATCGGATTTAAGAGAATGATTGAATAAAAGTAGTAAAACCCAATTCATGAAATCGTGAGTGATAATCGAAACCATTGAAGTTTAGAGATTGATATGATGATTAGAGCCTGTTTAGTATTGTAATAAACATTGGTTATGATTGGGATGAGTCTTGAGAGTAAACTATGAAGGTTTGATGAGTAAAAATGTAGGAAAAACGAGTTGGAAAAGAAGGAGGTTCGTTGTTCAGCAATGGCGAATCGGTCTGGTTTTGAGGCCAAACTCGTCCGATCTAACTATTTGTCAAATGAAATTTGTATATCTTTTTGTTACGATTGCGTGGGCGCCGACCTCGTATTTTTTTGATTTTTTTTTAATTACTTATGATTTTTCTACAGAAGGGTGTTTGAAATCGAAATCCTTTACGAGAAATAAAATCTGGATTATTTAGGGATGTCCGTAGATGAGTGTAGGACTCTGAAAAAATTTGAGGAAAATTATTTTTTACCTTAAAATTGGATGGGAATGAATTCGAGGAATAGATTTAGAGTGTTTAGGATGAACAACCCTCAAAAATATATGAACGGATTCGTATGGAAAATTTGGGTGAAATTAGGATACGGACTAGATTGAGATGTGCTTAGTATTTTGAAATAAAAATATGAATGTGAGTTAATACTTATAGAATTAAGAGTTGGGGTCGCGACTCGAATATTTTTAGGCTAGTGTGACAGGAATTAGGCACAGAGTAGCCGGTTTAATTTATTATAGATGTATATAATAAATTATTGAATATTGAATTTAATAACGGGTGTTTTACCTAATAGTGGGACTTGGTGTAATCCACTCTAAAGGGTGAAGATACGAACCGAATGAGTGAGTCGGAGTATTATAGTTGGGTGGCATTACGTTAATAAATTAATTAATGTGAAATTGATTAGATTAATCGGTGTGATTTGAAATATAACGAATTCGGAGGATGAGAATGAGTCACAGTGAAGGTGAGCGTGCTTATATCTTAGACCAGTAAGGAATGAGTAAATTAATTATTGAAATACGTTAAAGAATAATTAGTACACTTTGAGTAGTGGGGGAAACTCGGAAGGATACGATGAGAAGTATAATCGAAATTTAATAATACGTTGAATATTCGAGAGGTATATATACTTCGTATAGGATATATAATATAGGTCTTGTGTGTACCTATACTGATGATATAAATATATGGGTTGTGTGAATACCTATTATATAATTTATTGTGTGTATTGACATACCTATACTACTTGTTATCACGGGAGGTTTCACGTCGTAGACGGTCTTATCCCGACGAGCCCATTGGGGGGATTTTAGACTTGTACCCAGAACATAGGACCTTGGACACATTCTATATGAGAGTATGATAGTTTCGACGGTTGAATGGGAGCATAGGTATGTACGTGACCCATTTGGCTGGGGACTATGTTCGCCTCCAATATTTGTGATTTGGGATGATGGTTCGAGAAAGATACTGAACCAATAGTCCTTTATACAGTGCGTGATGTACCAGGACTTGATAGCAGAGTATGCATGCACCGCAGGTCTCAGCCTAGGGGTGTTGTATTGCATATATATATAGGGAAAGGATCAAGTGTGGTCCCAGTTTGAGGTCCCTGAATAAGGTCCATTTTTTTAAAATAGTAAAAAAAAAAAAAAATTGGCGTGATTTTTCTTTATAGTTTTTAAACATTTTAGTAGGACAATAAAAAAATAATGAGCTCAAAATGATTTTTTTTGCTATTTTAAAAAAATCGGTCAAACTGTGTCAGTTTTTGAGTTGTTTTTAAGATTTAAAAAATGACAAAGTTTGACCGATTTTTTTATAATAGTAAAAAAATTCATTTTTAGCTGATTTTTTTTATATGGCCCTGCTGAAATGTTTAAAACTATAAAAAAAATCAACCCAAAAATATTTTTTTTACTATTTTAAAAAAATGGACTTCATTCAGGGACCTCAAACTGGGGGACCTCATGAGATCTGCTCTCTCTATATATATATATATATAATTAGAAGAGTAAATATATATATATATACTTGTGTTTTATTCACTATGTGTGCTTTGTAGATGATGTATTGGGACATGATAGCATAGTATACATGCACCGCAGCTCAGTCTAGGGGTGCCCTATTAGTATATATGTATCCAAGTGATAAATATATGCTTATGATTTATTCTACAATGTGTAATTAGTAGATGATAAAGATAGTGTCATCTAAAATAACCCTGGCGGGTGGAGGATTAAGCATATAATGAGAAAATTCATAATTGGCTAATTGAGATCAAGAATCTAGTGACGTATTGCGGCATAATGAGTTAGTATGTAGAAAGAGACTTAATACGATTAGTCAGGTGGGGTAGCACTTTAGGTGTGCACATTAGATGAGGGGTGAGTTATACCTCAAGAGAGTGCGACACTAGCTTAAATATAAAAAGTGTGCATGCATATTTAATTATTGCAATTTAACTGCTTGCTAAATATTTTTTACTTGGGCTCTGACCTGTGTCAAAAAAATATTTTTCAAAACCTTTTAGGTGTCCAGCCACAGGGACCCCCAGTTTGAGGATTCTATCCAGGGATGCGCAACTGCAGATTATGTGGAAGTCGCAGGACTTGCTATAGACGTTTCGTTCATTCATTCCTAGTGTAGGATCTTTACTCCAGTACTCATTCGGGCATGTCTCCCTCAGTTTTAGTATTCAGTTATTTATTTGATCTTGTGTATCCATGTTACTGTTTTTGTCTACTGTTATATTTTATTGTTGCACCAATAGTTGATTTGGTTACTTTTATTTATATTATTCATCTGTGTTGGATTTATTTATCAGTATGTGATTGATGGTTTAATTATTAGTTACCTCCTTATGTTGTTAATTAATGAAAGATAAAATTTGGCACCAGTCTAATTAAATTACTAGGTGGTTAGAAACTTTAAAAAGTTTTCGACAGTGATGCTAAGAATGAGCTATATGAGACCAACGTTTTATTTTGATCACGGACTGGCCACCCGATATTTTAGTAGGCGGGATGTCACAGTATTATGGCAGCCCTATCAGTCTAGTACAAGGTAAAGTTGGTGATTCCTTTGAAAAAAGCCAGGGATAGTAGGTCTACTTACTTACCTTACCGTGTTCTAGCCTAACCACCTTTCCAGATTCTAAAAAGTTATTTTATGCCACCTAATTTACCCAGCAGTCGAGAGATTTCTTCTAACTGTGCTTGGATTGAAAGGTTGCTTAATTAATCAATCTCAGTTCTCCTTGAACGATCTTAATAATACTGTGCCTAATGAGCTTCCTCCTTTAGGACCTGTTCAGGAAGCCATTTTTATGAAGAAGAAAGGAGCCTCTTCCTCCCAGCTTGTTGATGAAGCTAAAGATGCCTCTGGAACTTCATCCTTGCAAGTAAAGAGGAAACACCACTTGGTCCTTTGACTGGAGTAGTTGTGAAGACAAAAAATAAGCAACAAAAGAAGAAAGACACTATAGTTGGTCACTTGGAGGCCTCCCTTCCAGTGGGAGATATTAACCCCACCCTCAAGAGAAAAGTGATATAATGGTTTGATGACTTAATGAGCAAGTATGATCAAGGTACATCGGCTGCTAGAGTTTTCATTAAGGAGTAAATGGTTACTCGATATTTGTTCCTCACTCCTCCAGCTAGCACAAGTGGCAGGAAAAGGACCAGGTCATAGGTAAGGGTCTCTCACATAATTGCAGGAGATGTTGAGGATGCCCCTTTAATGCATCAATCGAGCAGGTTACGCATGATGTATAGCACCGAGAAACCTTCATATCATTCCTTAGATTACACTATTTTGAATGACTTTGTTGAGAAAGAGGTATTATTTGCACCAATCTGTATCTTTCGTAGTTATTAATCTCTTTCATTTCCTTACACAGTGTTTGTGGCATACCGATTGATGAGTATTATAATACTCTTGATCCCGAGCAAGAGGGCACACCTCCCACCAACAAACTCAGCAAGGTTCATTTTCATCCCATCAACCCCAAAAATAATAACTCCCCAATGTCTTCGAACTAAATCTTTCTCCATCCCTCAAGATCCCCGAAGCAACCGTCACCGCCACGAACAACTCAGAGGTAATGATGGATTCCTCCATCATAATGAGGGTGATTTTTATCTGAGAGGGCCAATTAGTACTGGTTATACACCTAACTCGTCTTTCTTGTGAAATCAGGCAGCACTTGCTCAAGCTAAGGTATAGATTGCTGAGGACAAAGTGAGACAGTCTTCAAATACTGAGCCAATTTTTACGATGAGTTTTATGGTTTAGTTTGAGGTACCTTTATTTTGCACTGTAAAATTTCATAACTTAATCCCCCCTTTTCTTTTATTTACAGGTTGTTTCTTCAGATAATGCTCCCATCAACACTTGCAGGGCCTAAATAATTGTTCCTACTATGAATGAACAAATTTTGGTGAACCTATTTGGTCCCTCCATTTCAGAGGGTGGAATAGCTGCGGAGGTTGAAGTTGAGGAGTTTGTTCGAGATACCATTGTTGAAACTGTTGTCGAGTGACCAATCTCTACTGCAGTTCCTCAGGGAGAGGTATATATTCATTATTTTTCCCCTAACTGATTTTCTTCTTTAACCAAGTGTTGTTGCCACATTGTTTTAAAATCTTTGGGTCATTTTCTAAAAAAGAATGATAAAATCAAACCTACTCATAGTACTTGGTCGAGCAACCTTAAAGCTACTTCAAGTAAATGGGGACTTTGAATAAATTCCAAGCGTGACTAGAGTACTTGGTTAATAAACTTTCAAGGTCCTTCAAGTAAAATGGGACTTTAAAAGATCATAAAGGCTAAGTGTTCTGAGAGTACATAATCGAGGAACTTTAAAGGTCCTTCAAGTAAATTAGGAATTTAAACGACCACAAAGCCTAAGTATTACCAAAGTAATTGGTAAAGAAACCTTAATGGTCCTTCGAGTAAAATAAGACTTTAAACCACCATAAAGTCCAAGCATGCCCAAAGTACTTGGTCGAGCAACCTTAAATGTCCTTCAAGTAAACTAGGACTTTAAACGACCATAAAGGCCAAGCAGGATTAGAGTACTTGGTCGAGTAAGCTTAAAGGTCCTTCAAGTAAACTAGGAATTTAAAATACTATAGACACCACATTCTAGGACCCCCTAAGTCTCTCCTTAGCTCCCTATCACCTCCCCAATTCCCTACAAACCTAGGTTGTACTCCGAGTATCGATTTAGAGGCCATTGGGAGCTCTCGAGCCCCGTTTGACTCCGGTCAACTCTATCGTCAGAGCGAAATCTCAACAAATCCTTTAAGGTCACTGAATTAACTTTCTAATGGTCTAACCCATGCATGAATCAGCATAATGGTTCAGACGAACGGACCATTTTACTATCGAAAACCGATTTGGAGGCCCCCGAACGCTCTCGGGCACCAATTTGACCCTAGTCAGCTTTATCGTCAGAGCAAAACCTCTTTGTATCTTCGAAGGGCACTAAAACCCCTTGATAAAGGTCCACCCCACGCATAAAATGGCATAATGTTTTGGATGAAGGGGCCATTTTACTATTGAAAACCGATCTAGAGGCTACGAGACGCTATTGGGCCCCATTTTGACCCTAGTCAACTTCATCGTCAGAGAAAAATCTCTTTGAATCTTCTAAGGGAACTAAAACCCCGTTCCAACGGTCTACCTCGTGCACAAAGTGGCATAACCATTCGAACGAACGATCTATTTCCCCTTGGAAATTTATCCGGCGCTCTCGAGCTCGTTTGTCCAATATCAACTCTTTAGATCGAATGAGACTGAATAAATCTTCTAAGGGAACTGAATATACTTTCCAATGGTCCAGCTTGTGCGTGACAAATGACCCGTTTTACTCTGAAATGTCACTGGGCGCTTTCATCCTCGATTGACTAAAGTCAACTCTCTTAATCGAGAAAAACTCTTGGAATGTCGAAGTACCTCACATAACCATTCCAATAGTCTGCCCCGTATGCGATTCTGATTTACGATTTGTAATAATGATCCATTACCGTCCGATGATCTCCCGTCCAAAGGTTCGATGAGCATTTTCGAGCTCCGTTTGACCCAAATTCAACTCCCGAATTAGGGAGCGTTCCAAAGGACTCTTGAAGGTATCTAAATTAACTTTCTAACGGTATGCCCCGTGCACTATTTGGATCAACAGATTGCATTCTACGGTCATTTTTTTAAAAAATCTACGACACTACCGATTGAGAGGTCCATTTCCCTACCTATCGGCTGTGTACCTAGGTTTACCTGCTGATTGGTAGGGCTAGGGCTATGCCGATCGGCACCCCCCCATTACCCTATAAATAGGGGGCATGACCTCACTCCCAAGACACACCTCAAATCCATCAATATCAGTGATCTCAAGAACATTTTCTTGCAAACAGCGAAGTTTCCTTGTGTGAAATTCCTTTCCATTTTTCATTCCCATCATTATCATACCCAATTTAGAAAAATCTCATTCTCTCTCATCCAACATTCATCTCAATATTCAAGGGACCTCATCAAGGATCAAGATCAAGCCTCAATTCTCCAAAGAAGGTCCAAAAATTCTTCTCTCTCTTTAATTTTTTTATTTTCGCATTAGTTACATATATTCTTAATCTAGCTTTTACTTTAGTTCATACACATTAATATCTCATACTTTATTAGTTATATTGCACATACTTTATTTTCTATAAAAAAAACTAAGAAAAAGAGGGTTACACGTATAAATTCCGACGGGATTATCCACCATAATTTCCCAAAACTAAAAATACATTTTCTACGCACATACTTATAATAAATTCCTGTTCGAATCTATAGGATAAAATCCACCCTTGTGCCTTATGCGGACTACGTGGACTTTGATGTCTTTATAGGCTTCGTAGGCAATTCTCGGACTAAAACCCGAGACTCGAGCCCAATTTTTCCATTTTCATATTCTCATCTTTTTTCTATTCATTATTTATATATATTATATTTGTGATCCTTATTAGCATTCTATCCAACATATATTATCGTTTCATCATAATGATCAAAATATTAATAAACGCATACATCGTATTTTCAAGATATTATTTTGGAAACATTCATTTGGATGACCTCACTCTATCCTTTCCATGATATGAGTTGGGGGATTCCGATCTCCATTTATATATACACGTGCACACACTTCATGAAGAAATTAAGGAAAACAGTAACACAAGCCCATGAGAGATCGAAAGGGTGGTATGGGTGCCTAACAACTTTCCATTCTGTAACTTATCCTCCGAACCTCTGAGCTATTGGTTTCATAAGCATCAGTTTGTCTTTGATGTCGCTCTCTCGAGGCGGTGACATGTTATTTTTCCTATTTTGTGCAAAATAGGTTGGCGACTCCATCTTTTTACATCACCCCACATCGACGACGACCGAAGCTCTCCTAGAGGAAAAGGGAGCGAGACTTTCACCCCATTCCTCTCGGAAAGGAGAGATGGGATGACCACAGTGGCGACTCCACTAGGGAGTTTCTTAAGAGGGTAGATTCTGTTTGCATAGGTGTTATCATTTTCTACTTGTGTGCGTATGCACCTACGCGTATGTTCCTTTTTTTTCACCTCTATTATTTTTTATACATATCTACTTCTTGCTTATATCATTACTCACTCACACACTTGTAAACACTTCCCAAGTATACTTCACACTACTTACACTTAGGATCACTTATAGTCACATGTTGCACACACCACTTAATATATCCATGCTTAGGTGTCACACACACACACACTTATATCTATCCATGCTCACTCAAAGTTATCACACACCACTTGTAGTTAATCCATGCTTAGGTTCACTACCATACACCCACTTATAGATATGCACACATCTCACTCTCACATATCCATGCTTAGTGTAATTTTCATGCTCCATATTAGATTTACTTTTTTATACTTGTACCCTTTTTCCCATATTGGTATAGTGCTCATCATGCTTAATAAAATACTATATCCATAATATACTAATCAAGAATCATGCATTTTGCAAACTACAACACCAAAGAGCATGGTTATTGACAAAATTTTATCCCGTAACTGGGGGGTCACTTTGTGATGGGCGTTGGTCTAGCAGGTCGCTGATAGCCTGAGTAATATGACTTTCACCTTCCATTTGTCAAGTACCTTCGACGTATATCGAACGATTCCCCCCGTATTGTACCGTTTGATCGAAGTTATGATGGGAGGTATATCGCAGGGAACTCATTCACATACGTCAAGTATATCAAATTATCTCTAACACGTGTTATCCCCATGAGGTATATAGTGAGGCAATTCATGTACACTCGGGTATATCAAATGACTTGTCCACACGTACCGATTGCCCTCAAAAGCAAGACGTATATCGTGGAAGTCATGCCAAAGGGGGGGAACCCTTCCAATTAACCCAATAACTGCATACCCTCATATAGGCGTCAAACCTAGGGCACTCATATTTAGTTTGTTGGTTATTACCCATTACTCTACAGTAATTATGGGTCGGCATGCCACCTAAAATTTAGCGCGATTTCATCTTTTTTTTAAAATAGGACCCTGTCCATGAGCCTGACGACAAGTCCAACCATGTTTTATATATTTCTCAAACCCAAATTTTCCCAGGCTCGGATCTCGTACGACATTTCTTTCTGCATTTAGGTAAAGCTAATACAAGTGAAAACATAATAATAATAATAATAATAATAATAATAATAATAATAATAATAATAATAATAATAATAATAATAATAATAATAATAATAATAATAATAATAATAATAATAATCATGTTGAGACCTTTTTTCTCATTTTTCTCTTTCTTTACTAAAAGTGTCAAAAACATTTTCCCCTTCTTTGATCAAAATACCAAAAGCATTTTCCCTTAACTTTAAAATAAATATTTTCCCTCCTTTTTACCCAAAAAACAGTTTGTCCTCATCTTTTCCAAAAAATGTCAAAAAAAATTCCTCATATAATAAAAGTCTTTCTTTCCTCTCTTTCAAAAATAAATTCGAATCTTTCTCTTTCTCAGGTCAATCGCATACCCGACCCTTGGCTTGGCTTAGGTCTTCCATCGAACCACCCCGAGGCTCCGTCAGTTCTTTCGCTACTTCTTTCAAGTATGGAATCCACCTTCACCCGCATTCTATGGAGGACGTCGACCAAGTACCGAATGCGCAGCCGAATTTGATGATGATTATATCCCAACTCACTGCCAAGATTAATAAACTTCAAACTGAGGTTCATGAGATCCAGTGAAATTGGGTCCCTATTCCCGAAGAACCTGAGGCCCTCTTCCCTCACGCTATGGGTCCTCCCGCACCTGAGCTTATTTGGATCCCCGAGGAATATTAGCAAGCTCCACGTGCCCCTTCTGCTAATGGGCCACCGCCAGGTCAGCTCTCTATATCGAATCTTGGCCACCCAGGGGCTAACCTACCCATGAACGTTGATCCAAAGGAAGAAGAATGGAATAAGGTCAAGGAAGAACTTAATATGTTGACCAAGAAGTTTGACCAAGTCCGAATCCTCGGGAACTACATGGATTACACCCATATGTCTCCCTATCATAAAGCGAGGCTACTGAAAAAGTTCAAGATGCCTAACATTGAGAAGTTCAGGGGTAGTGAACCCCTAATTGTTCATCTTCAAAGTTACTACCGATCCATAACTCTCCTAGGTTCCTTCGAGAAAATAATGGCCTCGATGTTCCAACAAACTTTGAAGGACAACGATTTTCGATGGTTCTTGTCTCTAAAGGAGTCCAGGATTTGATGTTAGGAGGATGTTGCCCGTGAATTCATGTCACAGTATCAGTATAATGAGGAGTTAGAGGTTACCCGTCGCGATTTAGAACTTCTCAAACAGAATCTCGGGGAATCTATTAGTAACTTCATAGCAAAGTGGAGAGAGAAAGCAACCACCATGACCAACCGCCCTTTCGAAGAGGAGAAAGTCAGTATTGTGAAAATATATTTCTAACCCCATGTTTGAGCAATGATGAGAGGCCAATACTACCCCCATTTACGAGCCCGCTGGGAAGCAGGAGTGGAGATTGAATAAAGTCTTGTCAAGACATAAGTTGAGCTGAAGAAAATATCCGGACAGTTCACTCCCAGAAAGTATAAAAAGCCTGCCAATACCATAGTTTCAACCATCAATAACATTTATTAGCCTACTACTTCATGGGAACTAGAAAGCCTCCCTAACCCAGTAAAAAAGGAATACACCGACCTTCATGCTCCCCTCTCCAAAGTTTACCAAGCCCTTTTGAGACGAAATCTTATTAAGCCATTGGATCCTCGTCTATTACGAAACCCACTTCCCAAAAATTTCAAAGCAGATGCCCATTGCGATTTTCACCTAAATGTCGATCATACTACTAATCAGTGTTTCCACCTCCTAAATGTAAACCAAGGTATGATTGATCGGGGTATCATCGTCCCACCAGCAAATCCTCAATCAAACACGACCCACAATCCACTCCCAAATCATACATATGCTATCTTCCTAGAAGGAAACCCAAAATTTAATCCATTTACCCAGATTGTACCCTGTTGCCCATCATATCCATATATTCCCCTAAATCCCTTCAAGTTTGCCCACATTTTCTCCTACATCCTACTTATTTTACCGATTAAGCTATGTTACTCCTTATAAGAGCGTGCATTGTTGTTTGTACTCTTTTAGGAGGGAAATATATGGAATTATTAACAATATTAAACTAGCTTCTAGAGTTCGGGCTGAAATTGCCCTCAGAAATGACCATTGACTATTAGAGATTCAGTACGCTATTCTTGGAAGCTCAAAAATGGGCTCGAGAGTCAGATAATTGGGTGGTACCTACCGATGAAGTCAACTTAGAGGATGTCATCCCGATTATGGAAGACTTATTATAATATACCGGTGAAATTTATAGTATGTTTGAGCAACTTGATGCTTTAAAACTACAAGGGCACTTGGTCTCTTCGCATCTACATCTCCCCATTGAATGGGAGGATCTATATGAAGAGGTCGTCGAGATTGTGGAGTTTATTGAATTTTTTAGGAAAGATTATGTCGTTCCACCGAATGGGAGACGAATTCGATAGTTTAGATGAAGAGCAAAGCACAGACAAGACAACCCAGTAGTTAGTATACGTGGAATGATATCGTTTGAGGAGCTGCTAGGAGAGATTAACAAGGTGGACGAACAGTCCGAGATAGATAAGGAAATAGGGTTTTGTTTTTCCCTCTTCCGTGAACCATATGACTAAATCAGGGAGGCATTACCATCAACGATCGATATGGGAAAAGGTGTTGAGAAACTTCTTATACCCAAAATAACCCTCGAGGAGAGAAAGATCCTCGATCAGTTAAACAAAACCCAAGCTAACATCACTATGTGGGGACTCTTAATGTCTTCCCAGCTACATCAAAATGCCTTGATTAAACTACTCACCAGGCCCAAAGACGCTCCTTTCGCCACGCCAGAAGAAGCAATGAATCTAGTCGGATCTCTAACCTCTACTAGAATATTATCCTTCTCCGAAGAATAAATCTCTAAATTTAGTCCAAATCATAACTATGCTCTCAATATATCTGTTGAAGCCATGGAAAATACTGTTTCCCTTTCACTTGTCGATAATGGATCAGCTCTTACTGCTTGGCCATTAAGAACCCTCAACTGTTTGGGACTGAAAGTAAGCGACCTTGCTCCAACTTCTACTGCAGTGCGTACTTATGATAATACTCGTCGAGAAGTGATGGGATCCACCAAACTTACAATAGGGTTGGTCGTATTGTAGGTCCCCAAATATTTTAAAAACAAACTTTTGCTTGAGAAAAATTAAGTCAAGGATGAATGCAACCCAACTATCTCTTTTTGAAAAAAAAAACTCTTTTTCAATTTTATCAAACCAAGTTGTGACATAAATTAACTTAACTAGATTTTATCTTGTTTAACCCTAAGCATGCAACTAGTGATTAACACAAGTAAAATAAAGTAAAGCAATACTCACAACGCTGATGTATGAGGAAAAACTCAAACGGGAAAAAACCTCAGATGGCCCAGGCCAGACAATCACTATGACAAAGGTTTTATAAAGTTGGACGGTAGTCTTATACAACGACTCAATCCCCATGAGACTGGACGCTCCTATGATCTTCTACCAATCTTCACAGGGCCCAAGAAAAAAGTAACCTTCTTCTACGATACTCGTCCACTGCAGTCGCCTCCACGAATGCCTCGGTATCCACCGATACAGCCTTGTGTCGTCTACGATGTTGAACACGAAAGTAACCTTCTTCGCTTCTCCATCGCAAAAACAGCAATGCTCAAATGTTGAACAAACCCAACTTAGTTCAACAAAGATCACATAAACATATGGTAATGATAACTCGGATCTTTGTAAACTCTAAGGATGTTTTTATGGTGAAACTACTTAGAAAACTTTGTGCAGAAACCTCTCTGTATCGTAAACTATTTTTTGCACTACACACACTTTGAGGAAATAGAGCACGCCTTTTTATAAACATTTTAAGGTGGTGGCAGAGTCTCGTTCGCGCGAGACACTGTGTCGTTCAAACGACATCAGGTCTCGTTCGAACGACATAAGGTGTCGTTTGAACGACGTCGTAATTAGAGTCTGATATTAATCCAACTTTGAAAACAGAGTTCTATTAAAAACCAACACTTATCTAACTCTAATCCATCCTCATCTAATTAAAACGAAGTGTAAACAATTTAAACACTTTTAAAAAATAACATCCTTATTTTTGTAAAATAAAATTTCGAGTTTCATTAACACTATGCATTCATACCTGTGTGATCTCGGAATGCAATTAAATCTTGAAGACGAGAAATTGCACCAATTAAACTTCGGCATGATTAATTCCTTGTAGATTTGCCGCAACGTCTTCAATTAATCTTCGACAAGTCATAGTCTCGTAGTGATCGAACAATAAAGATCTACCTATGACTCAAACGTATTTTGTTCCGAGAATAAGTAAAAACTACATTAAGACTCAATTGGAAATTTTGTCCTTACAAATCTCCCCCTTTGACTATTCCGGGACAAAACCAACAGCGAAATGCCTAAGCCCGATCGTCAAGCCGTATGACGCCAAAAACCCATCCTATAAACCCAAAAATAAAATTACATCATCAGTGCAGGTTAAGACTCATAAACAATGGACCGGCAAGCATGAAACTACCTCTGAATGTCGAAATGTGAAGTGGCCTTGGAATCTCAAATCTCTTTAAGCATACTGTAATACCCCGTATTTGTATGGCATTTAATTATGGGATTAATTAAATTAAATTGGGATAAATTAATTTAATATTAATCCGAATTTTGAATTGAATATTTACTAGCGTGACGAGAGTTAGTAATTATTGGTAAGAATTATGTTGAATATTACTTAATGAGTAAAGTAATATATGAGATTGAACTTATTAAAATTGTCACGAGTAAATAATACGACAATCATAGAAATTAATTCGGGACGCGTGTGTGTCGTGTCGGGACTAAATTAATGGAATAAAAATTAAATTAATTATAAGTTTCCCGTATGGTCATTTTGAGTGTGCCAATATGTCCAAAAGGGTCGATATAGTCAGAAAAGTGTACCCGGGGGTTTAGTTTGGGTCTCGGGACGATTTTAGGCCTAACCGGCCACCCGGGAGGGCATTTCGGTAATTTTCCATTTTAGGCCTTAATTAATGACGAAAATTGAGAGGTTATATCTAATGGGAGTAGGAGTCCTCGAGGTTTAGAAACATTGGAGTTACAGAGAGTCTTAGGAAGAGAGAAGAGAGAAGGCTTCCAAGGAGGAGAACCACCAACCCTACACCATTCTCACCAATTCCACCATTAATGCGTAGATCGAGGAATGAGGAGGGGGATCATACCCATCATCTTCTACAATTCAGACTTTCATTCTTGAGGCAAGTATTTAACTTGTTGTTCTTTAATTGATAACACACCCATGCTAGTGTAGGAGATAATTATTTTATGTTTTCATGAAAGTTAAATGATGTTTATGAGATGTATATTAAAAATATGGGTAAAAACCATGTGAGGACAAGTATAATGTTATATGTAGATGATTTACTACGAAATTAAGGTCCATTAGAGGTTGAATTCTGGAATAATTAGTAAGATATTGATTTTGATGATAAAATAGGGTTCTTGATGAATTAACTTGAATTAACCCTTTAATTGATGGCTCGTGATGAATTTGTATATGTTTTACATTAGAAATCATGTATGTAGTATAATACAACTCTTGGTTTGATTGTTTGGGAGTTTGGGATGATTTAATATAGGTTTTGTGGATTTAAGTTGATGAAACCCGTAGGTAAAGAATTGCAGAAACTGGGCCAAGAACTGATCGATCGACTCAAGAATGTCGATCGATTGACTCCTCCCAGAAATGGAAAATGTTTCCCCTTTTTAATGCTAATATGATCCCAATGCGTAAGGACCTTTGGATATAATGTAAATATCATAATGGGACTTGGGAAGGACCAGTAGGGTATAGGAAAGGTCCAGGTAATACGTTTTGATATGAAATTTAACCGTGGGATTTCGGGGGTATGAAATGGGTTGGAAATGATGCGTACGTTAAATTAGGTCTTGTGAGAATTAAGAATGACTTAGACCGGTAGGGTAGAGAGCGTACACCTACTAATTTTACAATTATCAAGATGATATACTTCAAGAGTCGAGAAGCACTTAAGGACTTATGGTAATTGGGAAACTAAGAGTGGATTAATTATATGTAGGACTCGGGCGCTACGTATTGCGTATGGTCAGAATATAATATGGGTCGTGTGTGAACCTATCTGGATGATGAAAATATATATGTTTCTGAATATTTATTATATAAATATTTGTGTGTAATCATACCCGTGCTACTTTCTATAACGGAGGTTTTCGCGCCGGGACAATCTTATCTCGATTGGACCTTATGAGGGATATTGACTTTTACCCTAGAACATAACATTCTTGGTACAGGCTATCTGAGAATGATAGTCATACAGTCTTAAGAGACCTGAGGCTATGTGCTGACCTTTTAATGACTTGTAACTATGCTTCGCCTCCAATATGTGTGTTTTATGTTAATACAGTTTGAGAGTGATTCTGAACTAGTATTTCCCTTTTGTACGAGAGATACGGGGACTTGATAGCAGAGTATGCCAGCACCATTAATTTATGTGGGGTTCCCTATTAGTATATATTATGAGTGATAAAATTATATACTTGTGATTAATCAACTGTGCTTGTAAGTAGATAAAGTGGAATAATTAATATTAAATGAGTTAAGTGGTTGAGAACCTAAGTTATACTCTTATTTATGTGATTACGTCTTCATCTATTTGAGATTTAATAATAACTGTGGACTAATAAAATTCTTTCTCATCTCAGATGCCTCCTCGATGTGCACCATGAGACAAACCAGCCCAACCGAAGCACCCAGTAGTTCAGGCACAGGGAACAATGAACGCAGTCGAGGTTGCCACCATAGTTGCTCAAGCAGTGAATGCAGCATTAGCGGTGGTGCAGCAGGCCATACCCTAGGTTCAGGCTGTGGCGCTAGTTCCAGCTCAGTTTCCCACTACATGGAAGAGAGTTAGGAAGTTTTTCTGAGGGCACATCCCCCAAAGTTCTCGGGCAGTTCTAACATTATCATCGCGAGCCAATGGAAGAAGGACATCCAGAGGCATCTTCGCATGTATGAGTGCACGGATATTCAAAGATGGTTATTGGCTTCCTTCAAGATAGTGGGGGTCGCTTTGTAGTGGTGGGAGTCCACTACCACTTTGGAGGAGAGGGGCAATAGGACGATTCAGAGTTTCTGGGTGCAGTTTGACCGTAAATACTTTCCTTCCACAGTGTAGACTGAGATAAGGCGGAGACTGTTAAATCTCAAGCAAGAAAGTATGACTGTTGTGGAGTATGAGTCAGAGTTCACGAGATTGATTACTATAGTATCAGATGAGGTGCCTACCGAAGAGAAGAAGATTTGGATGTTCATGGATGGCTTGACCTGGAGGATTCGCCAGCACCTCTTAGGTAATCTGTCGTTGGGTACTTATACTGATGTACTCAATGTCGCCCTATTGCATTTCCAGGACCACCGCTTCCACCAGTAAGGTATCAAACGAGTCGAAGAGTCCAACCAGCAGTTCAGGGGCAGGTCCGTCAGGGTGAGAGAAGTTCCCACCAGGGGGACCCTGGTAAGCGATTCTGATCTGGTGACTCAAGGAAGGGACATGTGGACTATAGGCAGGCCTAATCCAGTCATCAGGGCAAGCAGGGCCAACAGCAAGGCTAGCAGTGGTATCAGCATGGCCAGTGGAGGGTTGGTAACGGACATCAGGGTCGAGGACAGTAGGGCCAGAGGGGAGGAAATTTCAGGGGCATATGCTTTGGTTGTGGTAAGAATAACCATAGACGTCAGGATTGCCTCAAGGGGGACAGGGCCCCGCAACAGCAGGGTGGCCATCTGGAGTCACAGAGACCAATCTTCCCAGCCGCCCTCCCAGTACCACCTCAGATACCAGCTTTACCAGCCATCCCAGTTCAGCAGGGACAATTATCGTATGGACGTGTTTATAACGTCCACCAGGCAGCAACACCGCATGCGCCACCCACAGTTGAGGGTAAGTTTCCTATCCATGGTACTATGGGGCGCATTTTATTTGACCCTGAGGCATCACACTGCTTCATATCCACTAGTTTTGCACGGGCTACGGGATTATTAGACTCGGTAGAGAGTACGGTGACACGTGTCTACTCACCACTGGGTAATGGGTCGTTAGTTTCTTTATATGTCGGGGAGTAGGTATAGATATTGGGAGCCTAATTTTTCCAGTAGATATGGTAGTCTTAGATATCCACGAGCATGACGCCATTATTGGCATGGATTGGCTTGTTGCTTATAGGGCCATGATTGACTATTTCAGTAGGACCATTATTTTTGCTATACCGGGTCAGGAGATGTTTCTGGTGACGTTGCCTTATCCTGAGGGAGGATCGTCCACCCATTTATATTATATAGAGGAGGAGAACTCTATGGAGGTAGTGATTCCCATTGATTCGATTCCCATAGTTTGCGAGTTTTTTGATGTGTTTCGAGAGATACCGGGACTACCACCTAGTCGAGAGATAGATTTTGTCATAGATTTGATGTCGGGCACTCGGTCGATAGCCAACACACTATATCGTATAACTTCAGTTGAGATGAGAGAGTTGCGGGATCAGATTGAGCAGCTGTTGGGACAGGGCTTCATCCGTAGCAGTACCTCACCCTGGGGTGCTCCCATGTTGTTTGCGAAGAAAAGAGATAAGACATTGAGGTTGTGTGTGGACTACTGAGAGTTGAACAAAGTCATGATACAGAATAAGTATTCATTGCCCCAAATCGATGACTTGTTTGACCAGTTGAGAGGAGTTGCCTTCTTCTTAAAGATAGACTTGAGGTTGGGATACCATCAGTTACGGATTAGGAAACAGGATGTGTCGAAGACTGCTTTCTTAAAGCGATATGGATCCTATGAGTTACGAGTTGTGCCGTTTGGGCTAACCAATGCTCCCACCGTGTTCATGGACTTAATGAACATGGTGTTCAAAGAGTTCCTGGATCAGTTTGTCATTGTCTTCATAGATGACATTCTGATTTATTCTCAGACTGAGGAGGAGCATGCTAAGCATTTGAGACGGGTTCTTCAGACTCTGCGAGTGCATTAGCTGTATGTTAAGTATGAGAAGTTCGGGTTTTGGTTACGCGAGGTCCAGTTCTTGGGGCACATTGTCTCCACCAGGGGGATATCCGTGGATCCGAGAAAAATGTTCGCAGTGAGGGAGTGGGGACATCCCACGACACCGTCAGAGATCCGTAATTTCTTGGGATTGGCAGGGTACGACAGGCGGTTCACTCCAGGATTCTTGAAAATAACGGGTCCATTGACTAATCTGACTCGCAAGGGGGTACCGTACGTATGGGATGACGCTTGCCAGTTGGCTTTTAATGAGCTAAAGGATAACTTGACTTCGGTGCCAGTTCTTGCTCTGCCCAGGTCAGGATTGGAGTACCTGGTGTATACTGACGCTTTCGTATAGGGACTTGGTGGAGTACTTCAGTAGGAGGATCAGGTTATAGGTATGCCTCCCACAAGCTCAAGCCTCACGAGAAGAATTACCCCACCCACGACTTGGAGCTATTAACGGTCGCGTTTGCCTTACGGATTTGGATACACTACTTGTTGGGGGAGAAGTTTCGCCTGTTCATAGACCACAAGTCACTGCAATACTTGTTCACTCAGTGGGAGTTGAACATGCATCAGCGCAGGTGGCTAGAGTTTGTGAAAGATTACAAGTTCAAGATACAGTACCACTCGGGGAAGGCTAACATAGTTGCTGATGCATTGAGCCGTAGGCCAGTAGGTATTTCTTGTTACAAGTTCAAGATACGGCGCCATTTGATAACTAGACTTTTGCGTGTATTTCTTGTCGTTGCTTGAAAAGTCCTTCTAATCAAAACCTTATGTACCTACAAAATATAATAAACTCAAGTGTAGAGGTAAGTAAGGGTATCAATCCACTTTCTAGGGAGTAAAGCATATGGAACAAATTCAAATGTAATTCACTATTTATTTTCTTTTTGGGCTTTTTCACTTTTCTAATTTTTTTTTAGCTTTTTCAATATTAAAACAAAAGGGTGAGGTGAGATCTAAATTAAAGTAAACTAAATGAAAATAACTAACTAGAAAATGACTAAAATAAAAATAAAGTCTAACACTAAAATAAAAGATAAAGTGAGGCAAATAATTGTGAGAACAATCAAGGAGTGGGATTACACCACAAATTTTAATTATTCTAATTAATTAATTTAATTATTTGAATTCTCCCAAATTAATATTCAAATTACAAACCAACTCTCGTTGCAAGTGTAATTAGAATAGTAATCTTTTAGAAAGTTAAGTTTAACACCTCACAACTCTAAAAAATTAGATCAACACTCCTTTTAATTAATCACCCGCTAGGATCGATCAATTAAAATTTATGTCAATCTTAGAAATTAAATTTAGAGTTGAAATTCAAATTATAATACCCCACTTAAGAAACCCCTATCTCTAGTTCGAAACTAAAATGGGTATTATAATTAGAATTTCGATTTTCTCTCGAAAATCATTTACCCTCTCTCGAGGCGTAAATCAAAGGGTGAGGGATCAAAATTAACATTCAAATGGATTTTTCAACTAAGCAAACTAATTAAACTAAAATAACATCAAATAAGGGTTTTACCCCACCCCTTGAAAGGAGTTTTAGCCTAACATGGATTCAAACATACTAAACAAATATTCAATAGGCATAAAATAATAAAAGAGTAGAGAGAAGAATAATCAAACCAATCTCTTGAATTTAATAAACTTCAATCCTTGAATGAGAAGAATGCAACCCTCCAATTGAGAATTCAAGATATATGAGATTAAAATTCAACTCTCAATTAAATCTCAATCAATATTTCTCCTCACAAATCTCTAAAAGAAAAGAAATAAAACTATTTACAAAAATGAAAATTATCCTAATTTATTTCTAAGCTAAAATTTCTCTCTCTAAAATTCCTATCTAGTTCTCTCTACTTGATCCCCTTCAAATGGGCCTTGAGTCTTCAATATATAGTAGGCATGGAGCATGAGGGATAAGGGGTATATTGGGTAAATGGCAAGGAGGTGCATGTGGATATGGTGTGAGGTCATGTGAATGAGGGGTGATTTGGGTGTTTGGTTAGAAGAAGTTAGTTGGGGGTTTTTAAGGGTATAATGGGTAAATTGGTTTTAAGAGGGATAAATGACATGTGGGTTTAATGGTTTAAGTGGCACATGGATATTTAGCTTTGGTTTAGTTTTATTTATTTTGGAATTTGGCAGATCGTGGCTTGGCTTGGAAGAAGTGGGTTTTGTAAATGGGTTTCGCTAAATGGGAAATGGGATTCGGTTTTGGAGTAGGGTCGGAGCTGGGATAAGGGTGCGATCAAGTTGGAGGTCACTATGGCAGGGGGGCTGCCGGATTTGGGTATCGCAGGGAGAGAGGATCGGGCCGCCGGAAAGAGGTAGCAGGCGGGAGAGGGTGCACCACCGGGGCTGCTGGGCACGAGTAGAGAGAGAAGAGAGGGGCTGCCGCGACGGCAGGGGGCGAGGTTGAGGAAGCCGGAGGTCGCCGGAATGGGGGGATTGCGCCACCGGGCTGTCAGGGGTTGGAGATCCGCGGTTTGGGTTTTCAGGTGGCAAGGAGAGTGGAGAGAGAGAGAAGGTTTGATGTGGTTGTTGCTTGGTTTGCTATGGAGATTAGAGGGTGGTGGAATTTGGTTATGAGGATTAGGAGAGAGAAACGGGTGTTGGGTTGGAAAGATGATGATGAATAGTAGATGTAGGGTGTGTTTGGGTGTGTAAGGGTGTAGGTATTTAGGTGAGGGTGAGAAGTGTGTTTGGGTATTGGGTAAGCGTAAGGGTAAGGGTAAGGGTAAGGTGTGTGTTTAATTTGAACCCCTAAAAATAATAAAAATACTCAATAAAAATTAATAAAACTAAAACTAAAAAAAATAAATAAATAAATTTTAACTAGAAAAATAAAACAAACTAAAAATAATAAAAATATTAAAACTAAAAATAAAATCCTAAGCTATTAAAAACTAAAATAAAACAAAAAAAATAAAAACTTAAAAATCTAAATGAAAAACTAAAGTCCCTAAAAAAATATAAAATATAATAAACTAAAAATAAACGAAATCCTAAAAATTAAAATCTTAATAAAATAAAATAAAACTAGAAACTAATAAAAATCAAAATAAAATAAAATTATATTAATAAAAATAAAATAGAAAAATAGAAAATAAAATCTGAAAATTCTAAAATAAATCCTAAAAATAGAAAAGACTCAAACTAAAAATCTAAAAAATAATAAAATGACACAAATAAAACACACACACGGTTTGGGATAGTTTGGGCAAGGATTAGGGCTCGGGTTAGGGTACGGGAATTTGGTATTTAGCTCCGTAGAATGCACAATTGCCTTGAAATACGCGTTTGAACATCGCAACGTACATTAAACCTGCATAATAAACATTTACGCGCATAAGACCCATATTGTTGAGAAATAGCAACTAAAGTACGTCTATTTGGGGTATAAAATGTATAGTTTTGGGTGCTTATCAGTACCACTCGGGGAAGGCTAACATAGTTGCTGATGCATTGAGCCGTAGGCCAGTAGGTGAGGTGGCGGAAGTGTAGAAGGCGGAGTGGAAAGAGTTGGGACATCAGAAGGCAGTGGCCTAATCCTTTATATCCATCATGAAAATCACGCTAAATATTGTTACGAGGGTGATCCAGGCCCAAGCAGATGATTCATTTTGCCAGGATCAGATTGTACGACTTCTATCCGAGGGCATGGAGTCCTACTCAGTGAGTTCAGGTGGGGGATTATGATTTAATGGGAGATTATTAATCCCGGAGGGTGAGGACTTACGTCATTCAGTGATGACAGAGTCGCATGGATCTCGATTTTTGGTACATCCCAAAGGGGATAAGATGTACCAGGGTATGAGGCGACAGTACTGGTGGAGTGGGATGAAGAAGGACATTGCGGAGTTTGTGTCCAAGTGTGCCACCTGTCAGCTCGTAAAGGTGAACCATCAGAGACCGCCAGGGTTACTTCAGCCGCTAGAGATCCCCATGTTCAAATGGGAGAGAATTTTCATTGATTTCATCACTGGGTTGCCGACATCACAGCAGGATCATAATTCTATATGGGTAGTGGTGGATCATTTGATCGAGGTAGCGCATTTTCTGCCAGTGCGAACAGACTACACTACTGGACAGTATGCCCAGTTATTTATTGATGAGATAGTGAGGTTGCATGGGGTTCCCATGGATATCATGTCTGATAGAGATAAGATTTTTGTGTCACGCTTCTGGAAGAGCTTTCAGAAGGCTATGGGTACCGAGCTGTGATTGAGTACGGCGTATCACTCGCAGACAGATGGGCAGACTGAGTATACTAATCAGATGATGGAGGATATACTACACATGTGTGTCCTTGATTTTGGAGGGGATTAGGAGCAGTACCTTCCACTGGTGGAGTTCGCTTATAATAACTCCTACCAGTTTACGATTGGCATGGCTCCGTTTGAGGCATTGTATGACAGACCTTGTTATTTTCCCACTTGTTGGCTAGAAGTGGGGGACAACAAGTTACTTGGGCCGGAGGTGATTCAGGAGATGTCAACCAGGATTTAGTTGATAAAGAGTTGCATTCGGGCAGCCAAGGGCAGGTAGAAAATCTACGCCGATGAAAAATTATTCTTCAGGGAGTTTAGCGTGGGGGACCAAGTGTTACTGCAAGTGTCTCCTATGAAAGGAGTGATGAGGTTCGGGAAGAAAGGGAAATTGGCTTCGAGGTACGTAGGACCATTTCCTATTATCGAGAGGATTGAACCGGTAGCACACAGACTTGGGTTTCCAGAGCACTTGCACCAGATTCATGATATGTTCCGCATTTCGTCATTGAGGCGGTACCTTCGGGATGATTTGGCACACTCATATTGCGATATAGGAGATTCACTTGCAGCCCGATAATTCTTATGAGGAGAGACCAGTGGCTATCCTATACCATAGCGAGAGCAAATTGAGGTCGAAGGTAGTCTCACTGGTACGGGTCCAGCGGGAGCATCATAATGTAGAGGAGTCCACTTGGGAGCACAAGGTAGATCTGCGCGAAAAGTATTCGAAATTGTTTTCATCAGGTATGCCTTATTTTTTGAATTTCGGGATGAAATTCCGTTATTAGGGGGGCAGTATGTAATACCCCGTATTTTTATGGCATTTGATTATGGGATTAATTAAATTAAATTGGGATAAATTAATTTAATATTAATCTGGATTTTAGATTGAATATTTACTAGCGTGATGAGAGTTAGTAATT
Source organism: Sambucus nigra (assembly GCA_949130495.1). NCBI lineage: Eukaryota > Viridiplantae > Streptophyta > Magnoliopsida > Dipsacales > Adoxaceae > Sambucus > Sambucus nigra. The sequence continues at coordinate 790,094,403 of OX422208.1, read as the reverse complement.
ATTGGTAAGAATTATGTTGAATATTACTTAATGAATAAAGTAATATATGAAATTGAACTTGTTAAAATTGTCGCGAGTAAATAATACAATAATCATCGAAATTAAGTCGGGACGCGCGTGTGTCGTGTCGGGACTAAATTAATGAAATAAAAAGTAAAGTAATTTTAGGTCGCCCATATGGTTTCGAGTGCGCTAATATGTCCGAAATGGTTGATATAGTCAGAAAAGTGTACCCGGGGGTTTAGTATTTGTCTCGGGATGATTTTAGGCCTAACCGACAATCCGGGAGGGCATTTCGATATTTTTCCATTTTAGGTCTTAATTAATGACAAAAATTGAGAGGTTATACCTGATGGAAGTAGGAGTCCTCGAGGGTTAGAAATATTGGAGTCGCAGAGAGGCTTAGGAAGAGAGAAGAGAGAAGGCTTCCAAGGAGGAGAACCACCAACCCTACACCATTCTCACCAATTCCACCACCAACGCGTAGATTGGGGAACGAGGAGCAGGATCATACCCATCATATTCTACAATTAAGACTGTAATTCTTGAGGCAAGTATCTAACTTGTTGTTCTCTAGTTGATAACACACCCATGCTAGTCTAGGAGATAATTATTTTATGTTTTCATGAAAGTTAAATGATGTTTGGGAGATGTATATTAAAAATATGGGTAGAAACCATGTTAGGACAACTCTAATGTTATATATAGATGATTTACTACGAAATTGAGGTCCAGTAGAGGTTGAATTCTGGAATAATTAGGAATATATTGATTTTAATATAAAATAAGGTTCTTGGTGAATTAACTTGAATTAACCCTTTAATTGATGGCCATCGATGAATTTGTACATATTTTACGTTAGAAATCTTGTATGTAGTATAATACAACTCTTGATTTGATTGTTTGGGAGTTTGGGACGAATTAATAGAGGTTTTGAGGATTTAAGTTGATGAAACCCGTAGGTAAAGAATTGCAGAAACTGGGCCAAGAACTGATTGATCGATCGACTCAACCTAAAAAAAAATGGGGGTAATTTAACTAATAAAATTGAGGACGCGAATAGGTGCGCGCCTTTAGATGAGAAGTGAGTTGGGATTCCACGAGAGTGCGATTCCACTTTAATTATGAAATAAGTGCACCGATATTTATTATGCACGGTTAACACACTTGCTAAATATTTTCACAACTCGGGCTCTGACCCGTTTACTTTTCTCCCCTGCCTGTATATATATATATATATTATTATAGGTATCCTACCGCATGGATGCCGGATGACCTTCCTATCCAGAGTCTTGGGAGCCGTGACAGGTGCGGACTGTTGCGGGATGTATCTGGTAGTCGCTTCCTACTTTTAAAATTCTAGGTAGGATTATTGTTGTACATCGGGTTTGTACCCAAGGGATATTTATATAGATGTTTATATTTATTCCATTTCAGTTATTGTATTCGCTGTGACCCGACAGCTTATTCGGGTCTACTTTTTGTATCATATTCTGTTGTAGTTGATCATATCATTTTATCATAGCATTTCGTTTGTCTTAGTTCTTTCTAGCATCTTTCTCCTATTTATTAGTAGTTTTATGGTGTTGGGTTGTGTTATGTTGCATGTTTTAATTTATTTTAACATCTCGCTTATATGATATCGGGTAGTTAGTCCTATATTATATAGTACCGGCAGTTGATGTTGAGACTGGACCATCTGAAATTCTTGATTTAATATAGTATAGGGCTGGCCACCTGTTATTATTTTAAGCGGGGTGTTACAGATGGATCGATCGACTCCTGGAAATGGAAAAATTTTCCCCTTTTTAATGTTAATCCGATCCCAATGCGTAAGGACCTTTGTACATAATTTAAATATCATAATGGGACTTGGGAAGGACCAGTAGGGTATGGGCAAGGTCCGGGTAATACGTTTTTATATGTTTTAATCGTGGGATTTTAGGGGATGGAGTGGAAATTGTGCGTACGTTAAATTAGGTCTTGTGAGAATTAAGAATGACTTAGACCACTAGGGTAGAGAGCCTAACCCTACTGATTTTATAATTATCAAGATGATACACGTCGAGAGTCGAGAAGCACTTAAGGACTTACGGTAATTAAGAAAGTAAGAGTGGATTAATTATACGTAGGACTCGGGCGCTACGTGTCGCGTATGGTCAGAATATAATATGGGTCGTGTGTGAACCTATCTGAAGGATGAAAATATATATGTGTGTGAATATTTATTATATAAATATCTGTGTGTAATCATACCCGCGCTACTTACTATCACCGAGGTTTCCGCGTCGGGACAGTCTTATCTCGATGGACCTTATGGGGGATATTGACTTATACCCTAGAACATAGCATCCTTGGTATAGGCTATCTGAGAATGATAGTCAGGCGGTCCTAAGAGACGTGAGGGTATGTGCTGACCTCTTAGTGACTTGGAATTATGCTTCGCCTCCAATATGTGTGTTTTCTGTTAATACAATTCGAGAGTGATTTTGAACTAGTATTTCCTTTTTGTACGAGAGATACGGGGACTTGATAGCAGAGTATGCCAGCACCATAGATTTATGTGGGGTATTATGAGTGATAAAATTATATACTTATGATTAATCTAGTGTGCTTGTAAGTAGATAAAGTGGAATAATTAATATTAAATGAATTAAGTGGTTGAGAACTTAAGTTTGTATTGAGATGAACATAACTGGCTTGATAAATTAATAAGAAAAGGTTATCAGATATAAACTAGGGTCATTCGATCACTTGGATAAGGATTGGTGAAGGAAAATTGGGTTAGACTGGTTAACTGGGTTAGATTTATCAAGATTAATTCGGTAGTACGTTAGGCGTGCACACTAGTTGAGAAGTGAGAATTCTCGAGTGAGTGTCGAGGTACTAACATGTATGTAATATCAATTGGTAAGCATTTTAAAGTTTTTGCTAAACTATTTTTAAACTTGTTTTAGTACTTGTTGGGGGAGAAGTTTTTCTAAACTAGGGTCATGTGATCACTATTTTTGCTCTGACCCGTTTCACGACATTTTCGTTCGAACGACTTTACTAACGATGTTCCAGTGAGAAAAAGAAAATCTCGTTAGAAGTCTCATTCGAACGACCTGGGAATCTCGTTCGAACGAGATTCCAGTTCGTTCGAACGACTTGTCAGAAAATGGAAAATTCTTTGTAAGCCCAAAAGTTTTTATGAAAAGTTCTAAAAAATATTTTCTGAGTAAAACAAAGTCGTTAAACTATTTATAAAATACATCTCAATAAATTTACAAGCTCCTATATATATATAAAATGCATTCATACCTTAGGAGCATTGGAACCAATATTGTTGACTTAGAAACGAGGAACAATAAACCAACAATGATGTTATATTGATAAGTAGGCCGCAACGTCTTCAACTTTTAACATGTCATAGGCTCGAAGGATATGCAATAACACTATCCTATGACTCAAACTTTTTTGTCCGGAATTGAGCCAACACAATATTGAGACTCAATTGGAGACTTGTGTCCTTACAAATCTCCCCCTTTGGCTATTTCGGGACAAAAACCAAACAAAACTCCTAAAGGGCCGTCAAGATCTACTAGACTCAAAAACTTCCCACCCAAAAATAAAAATAAGAAGCTTGACTCACGGATCACTTAGGATAAATAGCTTTGCCGATGAAAGTTGCCACTTCGAAGAAATTCCTGCACACTTAAGCAAACTATCAAATGCGTAGGGAATATCATGGATATTAAAAGTATGTAAAATAAATACTCCCCCTAAATTAATTCTCCTTTATCTACAATGATCAACTTAAGAAGATACCGCTCTCCCCCTAAGTGAGATCTCCTAAACTTAGATACGATTACAATAGGATTAGATACCATTTATCCCCCTATCATTCTCCCCTTTTTTGTTCAAGAATAGGCAAAGAAAAAAAAACTAATGTAAACACGATGAAGTTTAAAGTGATAAGATCATGAAAGCATATGGGCAACAAAGTCATAACTATTCCATACAAATAATAAAGGATACCAACTGTTGCAATAAAAATGATACCAATTTGATACAAAAAATGTGACACCCCGACTAATTAAATACCGGGTAGCTACTCCTTTATTCAAATTAATTCAAAATGTCAAGTTGGTTCAGTTCGTAGCATCACTGTCGAAAACGTTTTAACAATTATTAGCCACCTAATATTTAAAAAGGTGAGATGTCAATTTTAATTAAATCCGATTAACATGCAATAAGATAGATTATGAAATGCTAACATAACCACCACAACATAGTCACAATAGAATAACCATAATATAATAATGAATCTGGAGGAATACACCTCACAACAATTCGGATACTGAAATAAACAAATACAAAGCCTGAATCATTAATTAATTACAACCCAAAATCTGAAATAAGACTGAATAAGTAAGATGTCTAAAAGAAATGGGGCGACATGCCCAACAGATGAGAAAATCTGATGATATAGAGTCAAGATCGAAAGTGGAGGCGTCTACTGTCAAGGTCCTGTAACTTCCACAGCAGCTACAGTACGTCACCTGAATGGAACTCCTATGCTTGGTGTCCTTGTGGCTGGGCACCTAAAAGGTTTTTACAAGAAAATATATTTGGAAGCAAACGAGTCAGAGTCCGATTGTGAAAACAGTTTAAAATATAGCAAGTGTTTATTATCATTAAACAGTGAATATAAAATACATGGTAGTGTGTGTGAACTCACATGAGTTCCTCACCTCTCAACTAATTGTGCACTCCTATCGTACCCGTACCCATTCTAGTTATTCCCATAGCTAACTAGTCCAATATAAAATCTAACATTACTATACGATTCACGATTAAATTTCGACATCTTCATTTAAACAGAGAGTTTTACATTTCTTCTCGGTTTCCCATATTAGTAATACTACTTACTAGAGATTTACCATTTTATCTTTACAAAAACGTTGCTATTATTTATACTCACATTTATACATGACAGTGCATTTCACTTTACAGTATATTATTCTCATCATAAATATACATTACTAGCACCCCGAGGCTAAGCTGCGGTGCACACATACTCTGCTATCCAATCCCGGTACATCACGTACATAAGGACCACGCATTCCGAATCTCTCAGGAATCGTTCTCAAATAACAATAATCACACATAATGGAGGCGAACATAGTTCACATCATATGGGTCACGCACATACCTACGCTCCCATGATCAGCAGACTTATTAACTTCTCAATAAGTCCTTCTCCGACCTATATCCTCTAGGTACCAATCTAAATCCCCCCGTAGGCACACAAAGATTAGATGGCCCTGATCGAACGCCGACCTCCCATGATAGCAAGTATGGTAGGTATGTTATACACAGATAACCACATATACTAAGCATTCGCAGATATTAGATATCTCAAAATATTAATAGAGGTATGCTTCTCTTTCTTATACCATCATTTAATGTTATACGCTTATAAGTCCCCCGATTTATATATATTAAAGTGTTAACTCTTCTCACGTCGTAATTAGGTACTCGTTTCCAAATCCACAATTGTCATCCGGTTTACTACAATATTATAAGTTCTACTCCTCAACGTACTCCAATCTACCAAATATACCCACTAGTCAATAAGGGAAGATTATTACTCCATTAAATAAGTCTATGGGACATTTGAAATAAAATCAGGCCTAAAAAGCCATTATGTCAACTCGTTAGAAGTCTCATTCGAACGAGGTCGTTCGAACGAAAGGCTTCGAACGAACTACCAACTCGTTAGAAGGGAGACTGTCATCTCGTTAGAAGCTCGTTCGAACGAGGTCGTTCGAATGACCTGGGCGGGTCTTCTAACGAGATGGCAGACTACGCCTAGAAATCCCAAAATTCGTTTTTCTTCATTCTTCTCTTCTCTAAATCCACCCTAAGGTCATCCCAATAGAATTTTAATGTTTCTAAACCACTCTAAATCCTCTTATATCGTTTCTTAACATATGTTTGGGTTCAAATACTCCAAATCAACATGCAATTTACATAAATTCCCAATTTTTCACTCCAAACCCTATGAACATGAACCTAGAGTTTAAATGCAATTAAAGACTCCTTATTAATCCGTTTTCAGATCATCAAAAGTTATGTTTTGTATATTTAATTCATCCATTATCATTCTACATGCAAATTCCTACCCAAAACCACAAGTTTCACAATAATTCATTGGGTATTCTTCATCAAAATTTCCAAGACATAAACAGTTTTCTACACTACACATGGAGGAAATATTCAATGCAAATAACGACATCAAAACACTTGCCTTAGATTCGTTCTTCAGATATGTTGTCGATGGTTCAAGGTTGATTTTTCTCCTCTTTTTCGGTCACAAATCCTTTCCAAAACTGATGGTATGGAGATGGTTTGGCTTGGGAACCCTTTACCCTCTTTCTAACTTTTCTCAAAAACTACCGTAGCCCACTCTCTCCCTTTTTGGCTGATAATGGACTTAGTGGTTCTTTTACAATGTCTAAATTAACACTTAAATTCGTAGGTCTTAATTCCTTAATTTTTAAAATTACCAAAATACCCTTCTAGGTTGCCGGTTTGGCCTAAAAGTGCCCCGGGACCTAAACTAAACCCTCGGCTAGTGTTTTCTGACTATTTTGACCCTTCCGAACACGTTGGCGCACTCAAAATGACCATTCAGTTGATAAAAATATAATTTACTTTTTAATTTAAATAAATTTCATTCCTGACGCGACTGACACGCGCGTCCCAACTAAATTTCCCAAATTGTCGTATTTCTGTCTCGTGACAATTTAAATATTTTCAATACTCATGTATTACCATACATACTCAGAAATACATGACTCGGAAATATTCAATTTTAACATCATAATTAAATACCAACTCACATCTCGCTAGTATTTATATCCGGATTAATTTTCAATTAATTCTCATTTAATTCAATTAATCCCTTAAATAAAAATCAATAAAATTATGGGGTATTACAAAAAATATTAAGCATGTGATATCAACAATAATATGCAACAAGATAGATACTAATTATGAATTAGAAGCAAAGATGGACTAGAAAGTAAGGCAAAGACAAATAGAATACCTCGTATATGAGTACATAATAAATATCATTAACGCACACGCACATATACTAGGCATAAACACCACACATAGGGGTGGGCGCGGTCCGGTCCGGTCCGGTTTTTAGCCTTTTTAAGTGCCGGACCGAATTATTCGGTCCTATATTTGAGAAGACCGAATTTGGACCGATTTAATCGGTTTAGCCTATTTATTCGGTCTAGGCTATTTTCAGTCCGGTTCAGTTAATAATCGGTCCACTTTTATTTACATTTACTTTTTTTTCAAACCACAAAACAATCAACAATTGGGTTTTATACCAGAATAAACATATATCACAGATTCACAAACAGACCCATTGTGGGTTTTATACCAGAGTAGAGCCAACAAGTCACAACAAATTAACACAGTTATTTATTTCGAAGTAAACTAGAAAAGTAACCCAAAAAAAATCGAAATCTACCAGTAAAGTAAACCAAATTAAATGGGTTTTCTGTCAAAAAATGGGTCCAAAGTTACCAGTAAAGTAAACCAGAAACATATATCAGCAAAGTTGGGTTCAAATTTACCAGCAAAGTTACCAGAAATAATGGTTCAAACCACAAAACAATCAACAGTTGATTTTTATACCGGAATAAACATATATCACAGATTCACAAATGGGTTTTCTGTCAGAAAAATGGGTCCAAAATTGAAAGCTACAAGTAAAGTAATCCAAATTAAACATATATCAGAGACCCATTGTGGGTTTTATACCAACAAATCACAACAAAAACTAAGAAATCAGAATAAATAGTTTAAGTAATATACTGTACCATGTTGAACTGTCATCGCCGGCGCCGGCAGAATTGGTGGAGAGTTGAGGATGGGTCGGATCTGATGTCCCAGGCCGGCCATCGGCGGCCATCTCAAAAATGAGAACCCGATGACTACCTCATGCGACCCAGCTACCCGTTAACCCCCTCCAACCCGCGCCAACAAAACCTGGAACCCGCCACATCAATCCGACCTTGAACCCAAGGCCGGAATCTTATAGACCTGCCCAACTCACCTAAACCCGGCACCTGTCATGGTGTTGAGAGAGGAAAGACGAAAGAGACGAGAGAGAGGAAACCTACTTGTGTTGGTCATCCGTGTAAATGTAATGTGAGAGACTTTTAGCTTAGGGTCTAGTTATTTACTAATAAACATATATCATATATTTATATAAAATTAATATATATTATGTAGTATTAAAATAAACGGTCCGGTCCGGTCCTAAGACCGAATTTAAAATGATTATTTCAGACCGGACCGAATATATTCGGGTCTCTTAATTTAGGACCGAATTAGGACCGATTTATAAAAAAGCCTATAAATGTGGGTCCGGTCCGGTTCGGTCCAATCGGGTCAATCGGGTCGGTCTTTTTTTTGTCCACCCCTAACCACACATGACACAAAATACAATAAGCTTTTCACGCTCGTATGGCAAAAATGTGTCATATGGAAACGGAAGTGTAGGGGTGTGAACTAGTAACAATTAAATTTAGACCCAATCACTTAAAACATGTTCGCGGAGTTCTAATTTGATTACAAACTTGATCACATTTGAATATAACCTCATGTGACAATATAGATTGAACTCAGTGAACAAACATACACAATACATACAAGCCTAGAATTTTGATGATTCTACAAACCAATAGAGTCATGACATTGAAAGTACAACTAGGATAAACGGACATTGTGCAAACCGTTGATATAGTATCCAATCTCCCTCAAAATAAGCATATATATTTTTGAATGACTATATCAATCAAACAAAATAGGCCTTGGCAAATTATTTTTCTTTTATTGCCATATTTTATTTTTAGGCCTTTGGGCCACGTATTTATTTTAGGTCCATTATATACGGTGGCTTACTCACAAAGGATAATATTTCCTTTCGGAGCCCTTCCCCGTGCACATTTATATATATCCTTTTTTTAGTCTCACACAAATCTCACGTGCAACTGATTTTAACATGCACTAGTCCTCCCAGGTCACATAATACGTAGATGACTAGATAGGTAGGAAAACACCTCACAAAGCTCAAATATACATGTGAAGTTAAAATTTCAAGTGAGCTCGTGCATGTGTGAATTTAGGCATATAAAAATAGAATCCATTATAGCAACACAAAATCCAACTACTCCATGTAAGCATGGTAAAGAATATTTTAAGGATTGACAATCTTAACCAAAAGTTCCATCCACATGGAAGCAAAAAAGAAGAGATTCAAACACAATTATATGCCACATAGAGTGTGTCAAACTAAAATACACAAAAAACAAAAATCTTTTTGAGTTTTTGAAAAAATTTAACTAAAAAAAATATTTACTCAAAAGACACACAAAAATCATTTGTATTTTTCATTAAGTTTAATTACTAAAATGGTAAAACACAAATGATAAACAAAAATCTTTTTGTATATTTTTCATTTAATGCATACTTAAACTGAAGCAAGTATAATACAAAAGATAAACAACATCATAATTCTAGCATGAGATATGATATAAAGCAATGACTAGAAAATGACTAAACATGCATACACCTAGCAATGATATATAATATGAAGCACAAAAAGCTAGAGTATGTAAACAACTAACACATTCAACCTTTAGATTTAGCAAGTGAGGAAGCATGTGAAAGTAAATGAGAATCAAAAGTCCTATTTTGTAAAGCTACCAAGTCGGATCTCCTAACCCAAACTAATGGCGAATGATGATCTCGGAGTGTAGGAATCTTGGCTACCTCGGTTGCCTTACGTTGGGATTTTCTAGGACTTCGTTTAAGATCAAAATAAAATTTCTTAAGATGACCTTTTCGATCACAATGTGAGAACCTAAAGACTCCACGAAAAGACTTACCTAAGGAATGATCTATAACATTGTTCTTAGAGGATTATCCTAAAACATTGGTTTTGGCTTTATGAGATGATTCATTACAAGTATCGAAGCCTAAACCACAAGTGTCATTTTTAATTTGGACCGTTCCTAATATTTTATCTAATTTCTCCGAACAACACTCCAAATCAAATTTGACTTCATTAGAGTCTTTTGATTTATTTTTTAAATCTAAAATGTGTGGCTCTAATAAAACATTGCGCTCTTCAAACTTGAGAAGCTCCTTTTTCAAGGATTCCATCAAACCTCTAAGGCTATCTCTTTTGCCTTCTACATATTCAAGCTTCTCTTGAAGATCTCTCTCACGTGTCCTAAGGTCTTCCACTAAAACACTCTCATCAACGACCTTGATATGCTATCTTAAACTAGCTTCTATCTTCAAATTTTCTCTTTTTAATTTAATATATTCTTCATACAATTCTTGAAAAGCAATTTGAAGTTCACTCACATTGACCTCTTCTTCATTTTCACTCTCTCTCTCTCTTCTTCACTTTCATAACCATAAAAAATAAGGGAATCATAAACGTTGACCTCGAAAGTGTCATGTATTTGTATATCTTCATGGAAAGATTCATTATCGATGCTCACATGACTTGCCATAAAATCCACAAAGTTGGGCTTTGTGGGGGAATCGGGTCCCTCTTCCTTATCACTATCACTAAGAGTTGCATTATAGGAAATTGGTTGCTTAAACTCTCTCCCTAGTTTAGTGGGGCACTCAAAAGCCCTATGGCCATACCCTTCACAACCATAACACCTATTTGACTCGTCCCAATTTAAATTTTTATCATAAGTTTTAGGGATCTTTTCGGCTTTGTCATGCTTAGAATTTTCAAATTTTTAAAATTATTTTTAAATTTATCTTTGTTAAATTTAAGAAATTTATGAAACTGCCTAGCAAACATAGTCATATCTTCCGAGTCACTATCACTTTCACTCCCTACTACTTGTTTTTCCTCCTTTCGGGCTTTCAAAGCAATGCCTTTATCTATTTTCTTTTCAGTTTTGGAGGGAAACGTGTCTAGTTCATAGGTTTGTAAATCACCTACGAGCTCTTCTAATTTTGTGGAGGCTAAAGTGGGTAAAGAATTTAACACGGTCACCTTAGGAATAAATCTATCGGGTAGGGAATTTAAAATTTTCTTTACTACTCGGTTGTCGGGTATTTTCTCTCCCAAATTAAAAGATGAATTAACTATATCGGAAAGTCTAGCATAAAATTCATCAAATGTTTCTTTTTCATTCATTTTGATGGTTTCAAATTGAGTGGTGAGGTTTTGGACTTTCGAAGCCTTAACGACACTAGTTCCCTCATGAGTGAGTTATTAAATATCCCAAGCTTCTTTAACGGTTTCACACGTCATAATGCGTCGGGATTCATCCGGTGTGACCGCACTAAACAAGGCATTTAAACCTCGGGAATTAAAATTAGCAAGTTTAAATTCATTCTCACTCCATTTATCTGCGGGTTTGGGAACACGCTCACTTTCTACCAAATGTGTTGGTGGAGACCACCCATTAACAACTGATAACCAAACCCTCTCATCGATAGACCTAAGTGCCGATTTCATACCCGCTTTTCCAATACGCGTAGTTGGAACCATCGAAAACAGGAAATTTTGAAAATGGGGAAAATTCCATTTTTAGACAAAAAATATTTAAAAATGATCTTAAACGCAATATTTTAGCGATCCCGCTCTGATACCACTTGTTGGAACTGATGACCCCCAAATTTTGGATTTTACAAAAATAATTTCCTTTTAGGTTGCGAAATAAAGATGGTTCAACACAAAACATAAACTACAAATTTTAATTTCTTTCAAATTAAAAATAAACAAAACTCAAAGTGAAATAAAATTAAACAACTTATAAAATTTTCACTAAAACCAAATTAATTCAACTAAAGTCCTAGAATTTGCCTACACCATATTTTCAATATTACCAAATTATAAAAAAACCCTAATTTTAACAAATCAAATAATGACTTGAATTAAATTAATTTCAATTTTACGCAAAATGTTATTAGCACCAAATTAAACAAGTAGAGTTTTAATCCAATTTTTATCTTTTTACCTAAGCATGCATCTAAGGTGAATTTTACAAAAGATAAAATAAATAAACCACTACGTCGCGATGTACGAGAAAAAACCCACAGCGGGAAAAAAAAAAACTCGGACGGACCTAGCCTTAAGTCCACTAAGTACAGAATTACAATTACTAGACATATGACTTATAATACTCGACTCGACTCCTTCAAGCCCCGATGCGTCTTCTTGTAACTATCTCTGCTTAGTCTACAATCCCGGAATCCACCAATGAAGCTTTAGGAACAACCGTCAATCACACATGGTGCCTTTCACCATGTGAGAATGTCGCAGCAAAAACAAATTTCTTCTTTGAGGGATGTCCCAAACTTCTCTTCTTTGAGGTGTAGAGAAAAGCCGATGCCAAACAGTCCAAGCAAAGATATATATGAAGAAACTTGGAATAAACAGTATGGGTGTAAACCAAAAGTGTTTTAGAAAGATTTGCTTGAAACACACACTCAAAACTTGAACTTTTTCATGGAGAAAATAAACTCTCAAAAACTCTCTCTAGAGATTGTAGGATATGAAAAGGTTGGTTCCCGCACATCTTAATTCTCTAAAAAAGTAGTGGGAACATGGAGAAAAAAGCTAAAAACTGTTCCCGCCAAACTCGTTCGAACGACATTTTCGTTCGAATGACTTTACTAACGATGTTCCAGGGAGAAAAAGGAAATCTCGTTAGAAGTCTCATTCGAATGACCTGGGAATCTCGTTCGAATGACATTCCAGTTCGTTCGAACGAATTGTCAGAAAATGGAAAATTATTTGTAAGCCCAAAACTTTTTATAAAAAGTTATAAAAAATATTTTCTAAGTAAAACAAAGTCGTTAAAACTATTTATAATTTTTTTATAAAATACATCCCAATAAATTTCCAAGATCCTATATATATAAAATGCATTCATACCTTAGGAGCATTGGAGCCAATGTTGTTGATGTAGAAACGAGGCACAATAAACCGACAATGATGTTCTCTTGATAAGTAAGCCGCAACGTTTTCAACTTTCAACATTTCATAGGCTTGAAGGATACGCAAGAACACTATCCTATGACTCAAATATTTTTTTTTCTGGAATTGAGCCAACACAACATTGACACTCAATCGGAGACTTGTGTCCTTACAGCTTAATTATTTATTAGGTGATTAATAGAGAAAAATATTTTATGACAGTGATGATAAGAATGAACCAACCGGACACTTTGATTTAATTTAATAAATGACTTATCACCCGGTATTTAATTAGGCGGGGTCTCACACATACCTATACACTTGAAACAGATAAATAACCAGTGAAGCATGGAGAAACAAATGATAAAAATCAATATGAAAAATCAAATCCAATTTATGTGTTATGTGAACAACAAAACATGATACCAATAAGTGCAAATATATAAATCAGAATATCAACACAAAACTCCCTCTACATTATAGACATATTAATCTCCCCCTTTTTGTCTCAAATAGACAATCCGGTGCGAAGATAAATATATTTAGCATGAGATATACCAATATGATTACTTCAATTATGAAGAATCGCTAGATAAACATGAAACAACCAGCTAAATATGATCAATCAATGTCAAATTAGGAGCTAGCAAACAATGAATCACACAAAAAAATATATCAGTCTAAGCAGGTGTGATAAACTAACCAATGCAGCAAAATATGTCAATGATTAAAGTAAACTGCATAAACAGAAACCCAATACCAATATATGAATCAATATGCAGCAGGGTACTGAAACAAAATAAGTCAACCAGAAAAGTCAAACTGGTCAAACATGCTGTCATTCAAACGAGCCAGGGATGTTGTTTGAACGAGAAGCGACATCGCTCGAACGAAGACATATTTCGTTTGAAAGACATAAATATTTAAAAATAAACTCTCATAGTTTTCCCATAAATTTAAACAGTGTTGGCCAGTGAAGAAATATCCTGAAAATTCTACCTGGAAGGGGCTCAAAACTGTGAAACAGTAACAAAACAGTAGCATAACTCAAAACTCAAAACTCAAAACAAACAAATATGAGTAACATGCCAACATAGTATCGATGTGCCTAAACATGAACATGGAATGTATGCGCGTGAACTAAAATAAATGAATCACAGTTCCAACACATCGAAACGATCAAGAAGCTCTAATCAATAACAATCTATCATCAAACTTTATTATAGCCATATGTGATAGTTAAAGTGTAAGCTTAATGAACTAAACAAACATCATGACGATTCTACAAACAATAGCGTCATGACACGATTTTTCAACGTTAGGATTCATTGTGCAAACCCGTTTAAATTTTTAATCCATCCAAACTCCCTCAAATATATATCATATTTTCTATTGAATGAACTAAACTAATTTGGCCCATTTTTGACATATGATTCTTTTTATTGCCTTATGAATCTTTTCGGGCTCTTTTAAATGGTGGCTTTCACGACGAGTCAATTTTACACTCTCACAGCCCTTTCCCGTGAACACTCATCATTTTTTCGATTTAATTCTCACGGTAAACGGTTATTACATGCACACCTATCCTTAAGTCTACTTACGCATAGATGACAAGATTGCGATAAGAACGTCTCACCAAACTCAAATATGCAAGAGTAGTCAAACATCCATATAAACTCGTGCATGTGTGCAATCATGGTATATACACAAAGTCGAATCAAAATGCATATCAACTTCGAAACCACCCCATAAAACAATGGTTAAGATCATTTTAAGCATCGATGATAATGACCAAATGTACTATAAACATGGATAATGGAAGGAACAGGGTCCAAGCACACCAATATGCCACATCAAGCATGTTAACTCACGACACAAAAATAAAATCGAAAATCTTTTTGGTTTTTTCAAAAATAAAATAAAACCAAAAATCTTTTTGTATTTTTCAAATTTTTTATCAAAAACAAAATCTTTTTGTATTTTTAAAATAAGATGCAATAAATGAAAGATATAATACAAAGTGATAAATATGGTAACACACTCAACCTTTAGATTTATTATGGGAAGAATCAAGTGTAACCAAATGAGAACCATGAAGTTTTATTCCTAAAGCAACCAAATCCGACTTCTTAACCCAAGTAGGTGTGTAATGACGCATGGGGGTAGGAGGAATTGGGGAAACTTTATTCCTAAACTTCCTAAACCTTCGAGGAGCATTCCTAAGGTCATAGGAAAACTTTCTAAGGTGACCTTTCCTACCACAAAACGTGCAAGTGTAGCGATGGTGTGGAAAGTGACCTATTTGTGGACCTTTTATAACGTTCCTATGTGGCTCTCTCACACGTGCGGGGGGGATGGGAATAACACGATCATCAAAGCAAATACCACCCTTATCTCTTTTAATTTGGACGGTGCCTATCATCCTATCCAGCTTTTCACTTCTAGCCTCCAAGTCAAACTTAACTCTAGACAAGTCTCTCAATCTGTCCTCCAACTCCTTAATCCTAGAATCGAGTAGACTCCTAGACTCCTCAAACTCAAGAAACTTCTTTTTCAAGGCTTCCATCAAACCTTTAAGGGTGTATCTATCTTTCTCGACGTACTCTATCTTCTCCCTAATCTTCTTCTCCTATGCCCTAAGATCCTCAATTAATGCATCATTATTTTCTACGGCACGCTCTTTCAACTTAGCTTACAATTTCAAGTTTGCCTTTTTCACCTTCACTGTCTCCTCAAACAACTCTCGAAATGCAACTTTCAACTCTCTTATGTCTATCTCCTCATCCTCGCTCTCATTACCCTCACCCTCTCGGGAAGCACTCTCAACATCTTCGAAAGTGTCATGCACATGAGTATCCTCATGGGAAGATATAGCGTCGTCGCTCACATGACATGCCATAAACGCAACGAAGTTACGCTCAATGGGGGAATCCTCTCCCTCTTCCGGTTCACTATCACTTAAGGTGGCATTGTATGCTATCGATTTCTTGCCCTCTTTCTTAAGTCTAGTGGGACACTCAATTACTTTTTGGCCATACCCCTCACACCCGAAACACCTATCAGACTCATCTCTCTTAGGTTTCTCACTCTTATCCTTAGGTTTGGAGTCTCCCTTGTTCTTGAATTTCTCAAACTTTTTAGCATCTTTCGATTGCTTATGAATTTAAAGAAACTTCTTTAACTTTCTTGCCAACAAGACGACATCCTCAAAGTTGGAATCAGAGTCGTCATTCAAAATTTTAGTTTCCTCCTTTTGGGATTTCAAATCAATGCCCTTTTCTTTCTTTGGCACTTTCTTGGAGGTAAACATGACGAGTTCATAGGTTTAAAGGTCTCCTATGATCTTTTCTATTTTCGACGAGTAAAGCATACCAAGGGAATTCATAACAGTCACTTTCGCATCAAACCTACTCGGCAACGATCTCAAAATTTTCTTAATCACACGGTTATCAAGAATCTTCCCACCTAGGTTAAACGTCGCATTAACAATAGTGGACAACCTAGTGTAAAACTCATCAAATGTCTCACTCTATAACATCTTAATCATCTCAAATTGTGTAGTGAGATTTTTTAACTTAGACGCCCTAACCATGCTCGTGCCCTCGTGAGTGAGTGTCAGTGTATCCCAAGCTTATTTCGAAGTCAATAGTCATGATACGATTATACTCTTCAGGTGTGACATGTGAAAAAATAACATGCAGACCTTTAGAGTTATACTATGCAAGCCTATGTTCAATCTCAGTTCATGACTCAATGGGTTTCAAACTAGTGACCTCACCCTCTCGTGTAATAGGTGGTGTCCAACCTTTTCCAACCGCTAACCAAACACGCTCATCAATAGATTTTAAAGCATTTCTTATTCGCATTTTCCAGAAAGCATAATTAGTGCAATAAAAAACAGGAGTGCAAAAATTATCACAACCACCAAAATTCATCATTACAAATAAAAAGGGATCAAACACAATACAAATGTATTTCTCGCTCTTATACCAATTTGTAGTTCCCCAAATATTTTAAAAACAAACTTTTACTTGAGTGGAATTAATTTAAGGATGAATGCAAACTAACTATCTCTTTTTTAAAAAAAACTCTTTTTCAATTTTATCAAAACAAGTTGTGACACAAATTAACTTAACCAGATTTTTGGTTATTTAACCCTAAGCATGCAACTAGTAATTAATGCAAGTAAAATAAAGTAAAGCAAATCTCACAATGCTGATGTACAAGGAAAAACCCAATCGGAAAAAAATCTCGGACGGCCCGGGCCAGACAATCACTATGACAAAGGTTTTACAAAGTCAGACGGTAGTCTTATACAATGACTCGATCCCCACGAGACTTGACACTCCTCTGATCTTCTACCAATCTTCACAATGCCCATGCAGAAAGTAACCTTCTTCTACGATACTCGTCCACAGCATTCGCCTCCACGAATGCCTCGATATCCATCGATACGGCCTTTTGTCGTCTATAATATTGAACACGAAAGTAACCTTCTTTGCTTCTCTGTCGCAAAAACATAAATGTGCAAGTGTCGAACAAACCCAACTTGGTGCAACAAAGATCACATAAACATATGGTAATGATAACTCGGATCTTTGTAAACTCTAAGGATGTTTTTAGGGTGAAAACACTTAGAAAACTTTGTGCAGAATCCTCTCTGTATCGTAAACTATTTTTCGCACTGCACACACTTCGAGAAAATAGAGCACGCCTTTTTATAAATATTTTAAGGTGGTTGTAGAGTCTCGTTCGAGCGAGACACTGTGTCGTTCAAACGACATCAGATCTCGTTCGAACGACATGAGGTGTCGTTTGAACGACGTCGTAATTAGAGTCTGATATTAATCCAACTTTGAAAATTGAGTTCTATTAAAAGCCAACTCTTATCTAACTCTAATCCATCCTCATTTGATTAAAGCAAAGTGTAAAAATTTTAAACACTTCTAAAAAATAACATCCTTATTTTGTAAAATAAAATTTCGAGTTTCATTAACACTATGCATTCATACCAGTGTGATCTCATAATGCAATTAAATCTTGAAGATGAGAAATTACACCAATTAAACTTCAACATGATTAACTCCTTGTAGCTTTTCCGCAACGTCTTCAATTAATCTTCAATAAGTCATAGTCTCGTAGTGATGAGACAATAAAAATCTACATATGACTCAAACGTATTTTGTTTAGAGAATAAGTCAAAACTACATTAAGACTCAATTGGAAATTTTGTCCTTACAAATCTCCCCCTTTGACTATTCCGGGACAAAACCAACAGCGAAATGCCTAAGTCGGGTCGTCAAGACGTATGATGCCTAAAACCCATCCCATAAACCCAAAAATAAAATTGCATCATCAGTGCAGTTTAAGACTCATAAACAATGGACCGGCAAGCATGAAACTGTCTCTGAATGTCTGAATGTGATGTAGCCTTGGAATCTCAAATCTCTTTAAGCATACTGTAATACCCCGTATTTTCATGGCATTTAATTATGGGATTAATTAAATTAAATTGGAATAAATTAATTTAATATTAATCCGAATTTTAAATTGAATATTTACTAGCGTGAGAAGAGTTAGTAATTATTGGTAAGAATTAAGTTGAATATTACTTAATGAATAAAGTAATATATGAGATTGAACTTATTAAAATTGTCGCGAGTAAATAATACAACAATCATAGAAATTAAGTTGGGACGCGCGTGCGTCGTGTCGGGACTAAATTAATTGAATAAAAGGTAAATTAACTCTAAGTTTCCCGTATGGTCATTTCGAGTGCGCCAATGTGTTCAGAAGGATCGAGATAGTTAGAAAAGTGTACCCGAGGGTTTAGTTTGGGTCTCGGGACGATTTTAGGCCTAACCGGCAACCCGAGAGGGCATTTCGGTAATTTTTCATTTTAGACCTTAATTAATGACGAAAATTAAGAGGTTATATCTGATGGAAGTATGAGTCCTCGAGGGTTAGAAACATTGGAGTTGTAAAGAGGCTTAGGAAGAGAGAAGAGAGAAGGCTTCCAAGGAGGAAAACCACCAACCCTACACCATTCTCACCAATTCCACGATCAATGCGTAGATCGGGGAACGAGGAGCGGGATCATACCCATCATCTTCTGCAATTCAGACTTTCATTCTCGAGGCAAGTATCTAACTTGTTGTTCTTTAGTTGATAACACATCTATGCTAGTGTAGGAGATAGTTATTTTATGTTTTCATGAAAGTTAAATGATGTTTGGGAGATGTATATTAGAAATATTGGAATAAACCATGTTAGGACAACTCTAATGTTATATATAGATGATTTACTATGAAATTGAGGTCCAGTAGAGGTTGAATTCTGGAATAATTAGGAAGATATTGATTTTGATGATAAAATAGGGTTCTTGATGAATTAACTTGAATTAACCCTTTAATTGATGGCCAATGATGAATTTGTATATGTTTTACGTTAGAAATCATGTATGTAGGATAATACAACTCTTGGTTTGATTGATTGGGAGTTTAGGACGAATTAATAGAGGTTTTTAGGATTTAAGTTGATGAAACTCGTAGGTAAAGAATTACAAAAACTGGGCCAGGAACTGATCGATCGATCGATCGACTCCTCCTGGAAATGAAACCTTATGTTTTTAAAGCAAGTAGGGTATAGGCAAGGTCTGGGTAATACGTTTTTATGCGAAATTTAACCGTGGGATTTAGGGGGTATGAAATGGAGTGGAAATTGTGCGTACGTTAAATTAGGTCTTGTGAGAATTAAGAATGACTTAGACCGGTAGGGTAGAGAGCGTACACCTACTGATTTTATAATTATCAAGATGATACACTTCGAGAGTCGAGAAGCACTTAAGGACTTACAGTAATTGAGAAACTAAGAGTGGATTAATTATACGTAGGACTCGGGCGCTACGTGTCGCGAATGGTCAGAATATAATATGGGTCGTGTGTGAACCTATCTGAATGATGAAAATATATATGTGTGTGAATATTTATTATATAAATATCTGTGTGTAATCATACCCGCGCTACTTGCTATCATGGAGGTTTTCGCATCGGGACAGTCTTATCTCGATTGGACCTTATGGGGGATATTGACTTGTAGCCTAGAACATAGCATCCTTTGTACAGGCTATCTGAGAATGATAGTAAGACGGTCCTAAGAGGTGTGAGGGTATGTGCTGACCTCTCAGTCACTCGGAACTATGCTTCACCTCCAATGTGTGTGTTTTATGTTAATACAGTTCGAGAGTGATTCTGAACTAGTATTTTCGTTTTGTACGAGAGATACGGGAACTTTATAGCAGAGTATGCCAGTACCACAGATTTATGTGGGGTGCCCTATTAGTATATATTATGAGTCATAAAATTATATACTTGTGATTAATCTATTGTGCTTGTAAGTAGATAGAGTGGAATAATTAATATTGAACGAGTTAAGTGGTTGAGAACTTAAGTTTGTATTGAGATGAACGTAGGTGGCTTGATAAATTCATAAGAAAAGGTTATCAGATATAAACTACGATCATGCGATCACTTGGATTAGGATTGGTGAAGGAAAATTGGGTTAGACTAGTTAACTGGGTTAGATTTATTTAGATTAATTCGGTAGTACGTTTGTCGTGCACACTAGTTGAGAGGTAAGAACTCTCAAGTGAGTGTCGAGTTACTAACATGTATGTAATATCAATTGGTAAGCATTTTAAATACTTACTAAACTATTTTTAAAGCTGTTTTACACTCGGGCTCTGACCCATTTCCTGTCATCTCTTATTTCCCTTGTGTATATATATATATATATACATATTACAAGTGCCCAGCCACAGGGGCATCAGTCTTAGATCTTTGGACTGTTAACGCGCTGCAGCTAGTGTGGGAGTTGCAAGTCCTTGCAGTAGGCGGCTTCATCCTTGTCTTCCGAGTCTCCTATTTAGTCATTATTATATAGGGCATGTGTCGCCCATTTCCAAATTTCATTTAGTTCATCGAGAGACTTGTACTCTTAATTATTTCAGTATTCAGCTATTGTTGGGATTGTTTTAATTATTTCATTGTCCTGCGATTTGGGATATATTATTTTGGATTGGTTAATATAGCTTGGTTATTTCATTCGGATGGTTTGGTTTTAATATTATCAATTGTGTTAATGAAAATGGTTTCGTATATTAAATCATAACAATAGGACTTAATCGATAAAATCAAATGTTTTGAGACTTAGATTAATTATTTATTACGTGATTAATAGATAAAATTATTTTACGACAGTGATGCTAAGAATGAACCAACCGAACACTTTGATTTAATTTAATAAAGGACTGATCACCCGGTATTTAATTAGGCGTGGTCTCACACATACCTACACATATGAAATAGACAAATACATAGTGAAGTATGGAGGAACAAATGATATAAATCAATATGATAAATCAAATCCAAATCATTTGTTATGTGAACAACAAAACATGATACCAATGTGTGCAAATATATAAATCAGGATATCAACACAAAACTCCCATACATCACAGATATCTTAATCTCCCCCTTTTTGTCTCGAATAGACAATCCGGTGAGAAGATAAACAAATCTAGCATGAGATATACCAATATGATTACTTCAATTATGAAGAATCACTAGATAAACATGAAACCACCAGCTAAATATGATCAATCGGTGTCAAATTAGTAGCTAGCAAATAATGAATCACACAAAGAATGTATCAGTCTAAGCAGGTGTGATAAACTAACCAATGCAGCAAAATATGTCAATGATTAAAGTGAACTGCATAAGCAGAAACCCAGTACCAATATATGAATCAATATGCAGCAGGGTACTGAAATACAATAAGTCAACTAGAAAAGTCAAACATGGTCAAACAGGCTGTCGTTCGAACGAGCCAAGGATGTCGTTTGAACAATAAGAGACACCACTCGAACGAAGGCATATGTCGTTTGAACGATATAAATATTTAAAAACAAACTCTCACAGTTTCCCCATAAATTTAAACAGTGTTTCCCAATGAAGAAATATCCTGAAAATTCTAACTGGAAGGGGCTCAAAACTGCGAAACAGTAACAAAATAGTCAAGGTTGTGAGAAAACTGTGAAATATCTCTGTAACATCATCAATAATTCAACATCGTTGTTCCACTAAGCATTCCAAAAATATGTTTGTAATTTTCAATTGGCTTGGTTAATATATTTAGTTATTAGAAATCCAATCAAGGTTGTGATCTTATCCTCCAATTGATTACCTTATCCTAGTGATAATTAGGCGATTGTGTATTGTTCGATGCTTCAATTAAGAAGACTTGTGCTTCCCTTCGGAAAGACTTTAACTTGAGTGTTGAATTATTATAATTAACTAGGACAAAAGAAGAAATTATGAATTGCATAAACTGAAATTAAAGTAAAGCGTTGGAATTAAAAAAAAAAGGAAATGCGATAAAGTAAACATTTATGCTACGAAATGTAAAATAAGAAAATAAAACAAAGAAAATGTAAAGGTAATGGTAAAGGTAATGAAATTTTAATAAACTATAAGGGCATACTCCACATCAATGTCATCTGTGTTATAATTATTAAACATGCTCCACTATCAATGGTACAATAAGAACCGTCCACGAACATTTACCAGACAGGGAGGTCCTCTTCAAAGTCTCATTCGATCAAATTTCCATACTTGAATAACGCCTTCATTCGCTCTAAGTCATGAGTATTTTTTTCTTATTTGATATATGACTCTGTTACATTACTAACTTGGTCAACCGAATTAATGGTCAGGTTATCTCTCATAGGAGTCTGTTCATTTGATTGAACCGGTGAGCTCTCTTTCAAAGAAGTCTATTCGATCTGATTTGGGGTGAGATATCATTTGTAGAAGTTTGATTTGCCACTACTACTGAGCTCTTTTCGTATAAATTTTCTCAGTGAGTCATAAGGTAATTCAGTAATAAAATCTCCATAACCCAGCTCTTGATTGTCATCCTTGGCTCATACTGGATATCGTATATCCTAAATTCCACGGCCTAAGCCATTAGTCTGCCTGACTTCTCAGGTTTATGAATGACTTAGTGTAGAGGGAGGTCAATATAGACGATAATAATATGGGCTTGGAAGTACTACTTCATCCTTATAGAAGCTTCGATTATGGATAGAGCTAATTTCTATAACCTAGGATATGGTATGCCTTTCGAGTGTAATACATGGGTCTCTGTACCCATTATTCCTGCCGAACTAGAGCCTAACTTACCGTTAATTTAGATACAGTTAAATATAGATAAAACTTATCTCCTACAAATAGTCTTAAAAGCAATGGTGTTGATCCTAATACCGTTTCAACTCCAGGAATGCAGTTTCATACTCGTCGCTCCATTCAAAAGTTTTTCATAACACATTAAAAAATCAAGGGCATTTGTCAATGGCTCTAGAAATAAACCTATTTAATGTCTCAAAGCGTCCTATTGTTCTTTGAACTTCTTTATTATTCGTTGAGGACTACATATTAATCAGTGCTTGAATCTTATCGGGGTTGGCCTTAATTCCTCTTTGATTGACTATGAAGCCCGTGAATATCCCCTCTTTTACCCCAAAGACATACTTTATCGGGTTGAGCTTCATCGGTTATTTCTCTAACTGGTCGAAGGTTTGTTGTAAATATTTGATATGTTTAATTGCCCTTTTCCTCTTTGTGAGCATGTCATCAACGTAAACTTCCATATTCTCTCTGATCTTTTCTTTGAATATTTTGTTCACCAATCCTTGGTACGTTGCTCGAGCATTTTTTTATCCCAAAAGGCATTACGTTGTAGCAATAGGTACCTCGGCTAGTGATGAATGAGGTTTTTTCTCGATCTTCTGATTTTATCTTCATTTATTTATATCTCGAATAAGCATCCATTAAACTGAACAACTCGTTCCCTGAAGTGGCATCGACCAACTGGTCAATCCTCGGTAACGGGTAGTGTTCTTTCGGGAACGCTTTGTTTAGGTGGGTGAAATCGACACACATTTTCCACTTGTTATTTTTCTTCCTAACCATCACCACATTAGAGATGCATTATAAATATTTGATGTTCTCTATTAAATTTACCTTCGGTAATTTCTGCACCTCTTCCTGCACGACCATGTTCTTTTCCAGGTCGAAGACCCGTCGTTTTTATTTGACTGGCTTAGCACCTTTGACTATGCTCAACTCATGATAAATAAAATCTGGATTAATTCGAGGCATATCCTCGTAACTTCAGGCGAACAAACTTTTTTGTTGCGTCAGAAAGTCGATTAAGTCTTTTTTTAGGCCGGTGACTAGGTACAAATTCTTCCCAATTTATTCCATAATTTAGTTACTTTTAGCATCTCGAACAACGTAATCGATTTGACTTTATCTTATAATCTTGCTACTGACTTATCCTAACAAGTACATCGAGTTTCTAGTATTTTGTAAAAATTTTGCAGGTTGTTAATGTCAATAACGAAAGAAAGAAATCGGAAGAATTGAGAAAGACAAGAAGGAAAGACAAAAAAGGGCAAAAAGTGTAATTTTTACCCGGAATTCGGATGAGGCACCTAAAGAAAGGTTGAAGATATCAAATTCATGATCACATAGGAAGAAACAGCACCTCAATCGGAGTCCCGGAACAAAACTTATGAGCAGTCAAAGTTGGAGAAAAAAGTCAAATAGGCAGACCGGTCCGCAGTAGCCCCGGATCGGTCCGTTGTGCCATACTCCAGAAGACCCCGGATCGAAAGCAAACCAAAGAGGGATGAAAATAAAAAGAACCGGTCCACCCCGGACCGATCCGCCAGAAAAATAAAAGAACCGATCCGTATGGAAAGCAGACCGATCCGCCTAAGCCCCGGACCGGTCCGGCAGTCGAGATTTTGTAATCTTATTCTTCTCCTATCAAGAGTCCTAGTTCAACTAAAACTCCTGAATTTTTTTAGGGTATATAAACTCGAGTTTTTATCATTTTTAGCACGGATAATTAATATAATTTTCCATTCTTTCCAGCAAACCCTAGTTTAGAGATAGTTGATTCTTTTAATTTAAAAGTTGAAGATTGTTCAAAGTTCTGTGATTTCAAGTGTTCTTAAGTGCTATTGTTACTCCTTAGGTAATATTAGTGAGTTATTTCTTCTCTTTAGTTCCTCTCTACATCATTCCACAACTTTTCCTTAGTTTAATTATGGTTTTCTGCACATCAAACACTGTTTTAATAAATTTCAGCATGTTAGGCTAGATTTTCTAAAGGCGGGATGCATGAACCCAGCCTGATGTGATAGTTGCATGTGTATAATATTAATCCTCGGAATTTAGTGATTGATTACGACCGTATTGCGTAGGAACACGATAATTGTAGATCTTTAGATCTTGTTTTCTTCTGAGTAACCGGGATGCTTTAGAATGCAATTCGAGTGTAACTAGTGAAATATCGATTTACTCGTCCTCAGATTAAGTATCATGCGGGCTTGAACCTCATATACGTAATGCTTGGGAGTACTAAATTCTGGGTCAAATTAATCAGTTAAATTTACGATTAGTATTATACCGCCACTACACTAGGGTTGGGGGATTGTATTCCTGTCCTGTTTTTCCCTTCACATAGTTTAAAGTTTCAAATCAGTCTTCATCGGCATTTTAGGTAATTTAGTATAATTGCACCTTTTCATAATTGCACTTAGTTGTAGTCAATTCTCAAGCCAAATCAATTTTTCCTTTTCCTTTTTAGAGTCGAAGTTAGGATTCATTCATCTGTCCAACGTCGTCACAACTCTGTTGTCCTATTTCCCCGTGGATACGATCTCAACTTACCGGGTTTATTACTAACGCAACACGCTTGCACTTGAGCCTAGAGTGAACGCACATTAGAGACACTTTCTGAGTCGCATCAAGTTTTTGGCGCCGTTGTCGGGGAATTAGGTAGACTTAGGATTAGATTGAGTTAATCCAAAACTTTGACCAAAAATTTCAAAAAAATCCAAAAACATAAAAAAATTCAAAAAGCACAAAAAGATTCATCATCATCCCTCATAAGCTGTTAACGCAAAATTCTGAACTCACTCCCACACCCCACAATACTCCAACCAGTATTCACGAAAATCCAATAGTTTAGTACGATCCTGATAGCCCCCACACTCCTAACTCCCCATAGTTCTGGATTCCACCTCCCACACCGTCACACTCAATCTCAAACAACACTCCATTTCCTTCTTAGGACACACCTCCGAGCACACTTTGAGCACACCAAGTGAGAGCACTGAGTCGTTAAGAGAGAGAGAGATGTTGCAACACGATAGTGCAACCGACGGTGAGGAAAAGGCCCCATACCGCCCGCTGAGAGATATCTTATATCCCAAGCGCACTATCACTCCCAGATGCATTATACTCCCGTATAATGCCGGGCAATTTCGTTTCAAAAATGGGATGATCCAGATGTTACCCCATTACCATGGTATGGATTCTGAAAAGTCATATCTTCATATTAGGGAATTTGAGGATGTGTACGATACTCTTAATGATCAAACTTGCACACAAGAGGTGATCCGCCTCAAACTCTTCCCCTTCTCGCTAAAAGATAAAGCTAAGACCTGGCTATGGTCTTTACCTCCAAGCTCGATCCCATCTTGGAACGAGTTGCAATATAGATTTCTCAAGAAATTCTTCCCACCACATCGAACAAAAGGCTCAAATTCAAGCGTTCAGACAATCTGAAAATGAGCCATTTCATCGATGTTATGAGCGTTTCAATGAGTATGCCGCCGAGACTACCCAATGGGTAGTGGTCCTTTTATCGACTTAGACGCCCATGATGTTGAGCTTCACCTGAGGTATGTTGCCGAGACTACCCAATCTTGGGATACATCTGATCCTAATGCTCAGAATCAAAATCGTCAAGTGACCACCACTCCATCGGCGTCAGGCCTATTTCGTGTAGAAAAGAATTTTATAGCTGATAGTCGACTCGATATGCTTGAGAAAGGACTGCGAGACGTACGTGAGGTATTGGGAAGAGGACCAAATGGATCCATACCAACCCCCGTCGAGAAGGTGTGTGCGATTTGTGAGGCGGGTCATTCAATTGAGGAATGCCCGACTATACCCGCCTACAAAGTAATGCTTCAAGAGCAAGTTAGTGGTATAGGAGGATATAAGGGTAATTTCGATGCAATGCACAGAAATTCTTACAACCCTTCTTGAAAAAACCATCCTGGTTTTATCTATGGGCAACAACATGCTGCGATGAATCCTACTTCACATGTTGCCCCTCCTCCACCACAACATTTTCAACAAGCTCCACACATGCAAGGACATGTGCAAGAACCACCACCTCAAGGAGCATATATCCCGCCACCGCGGAGAACTCTCGAGGATACTATGAATCAATTTATCTCGAGCCAGACTGCAACCAATGCTAGATATGATCGCTTGATTAGAGACATAAATGCAAGTCTGTCAAAGATATAATCCTCGTTGAGTGTCCAAGAGAAGGGCAAGTTTCCTGCCCAGGGCCAAAGACCTCCCCGAGGTCAAACTAGTGTTAGCTCCACTTCTACTGAACATCAGGAGCAATGTCAAGCTGTGACCACTCTTCGTAGTGGGAGAGTTGGTGATTTATCACCTCCCTCACACGACACAACAAAAGCCAAGGAGATTTTGCCCAGCACGAAAGAGGCCGAAGATGTCCCCTTGAATGAGAGTGACAAGGAAGACACTAGTGAGCCCGAGGTAGTAGTGAAACCACCCTCCGTGGCACTGTGTCCTCAAAGGTTGATTCCTTACCAAAAAGGAAACCCACGTAAGGACGTGCTAGACGTGCTAAAGCAAGTAAAGATGAATTTACCTTTCCTCGATGACATTAAGCAAATTCCAGCTTATGCAAAGTCATCAAAGACTTATTGACTGTAAAGAGAAAGATGAAGGTAAAGAATAATGTCTTTCTAGCACAGAACGTGAGCTCCATCCTACTTAATGATCTCTCGCCAAAATTCAAAGATCCCGATGCACCCACCATTTCCTGCATCATTGGAGAAAACAAAATCGAAAAAGCCTTACTTGATTTGGGAGCAAGTGTCAATATCCTCCCTTACTCCATCTATAGGCAAC
The DNA here is from genome assembly GCA_949130495.1 of Sambucus nigra. NCBI lineage: Eukaryota > Viridiplantae > Streptophyta > Magnoliopsida > Dipsacales > Adoxaceae > Sambucus > Sambucus nigra. The sequence goes on along the minus strand of OX422208.1, from coordinate 790,066,281 downwards.
TTGATTTGAGCGACCTCAAGCCCACAAAGGCCACTCTCCAATTAGCGGATCGAACCGTGAAGATCCCAAGAGGCATAGTTGAGGACGTGATCATCCAAGTTGACACTTTTTACTTCCCGGTAGACTTTGTTATTTGGGACACGGAGCCCTCCTTCACCTCGAGCAACCATGTTCCCATCATCCTTGGGCGCCCGTTCTTAGCTACGACTAACGTAATCATCAATACTCGGAATGGGCAAATGCAACTCACCTTTGGGAACATGACCTTAGAAACCAACATCTTCCACATAGCCCAACATACGGGGGAAGAAGATGATCTTCACACGGTGAGCTTCATAAATGAGATAGTAGAGGAGTACTTTGAGGAGAATTATTGTGGCGACGCCTTGGAATCCTGTTTAGTGGCACGACACGAGAGTGGGGGGATGTACACTGACTTCGAGAGGGAGGTTGAGGAGTTGAGATAGTTACTCGATGAGAGAGCGTCGGACGAGAACGCGAGAGATATTAGTTGGGTTTCTAGATTCGAGGAGTTACCTGTGAGGGATACACGCATGGTTCCCTCCGACGAAAAATTTCCAACCCTAGAATTGACGAAACTTCCCTCCCATATTAAATATGCATACCTAGGAGAGGATGAGACATTTCCTGTTGTTGTCTCCTCTAGCCTAGACAAAGAGTAGGAGGGAAAATTATTAAAAATTCCGAGGAAGCACCAAAGTGCTTTTAGTTGGTGCATTGCTGATTTGAAGGGGATAAGTCCTTTGATTTGCACTCACAAGATCCATCTCGAAGAGGATGTTAATCCCTCAAGAGAAATGCAAAGAAGGCTAAATCCCAATATGAAAGAAGTGGTGAAAGCCGAAATCATCAAATTATTGGATGCCGGGATTATCTATCCAATCTCGGATAGAAAGTGGATGAGCCCTATTCAAGTCGTCCCGAAGAAGTCGGGCATGGCAGTGATTGAGAATGCTAAGGGATAGCTAGTTCCCCAACGCACCACCACCGGGTGGCGCGTTTACATTGATTACCGGAAACTCAATGCGGGAACTAGGAAAGACCATTTCCCCTTGCCATTTATTGATCAAATGCTTGAGAGAGTAGCGGGCCACCCTTACTATTGCTTCCTCGATGGTTATTCTGGATATAACCAGATTGAGATAAATGTACTTGACCAGGACAAAACAACCTTCACTTTCCCTTTTGGGACGTTTGCCTACAAACGTATGCCATTTGGCTTGTGCAATGCACCCGCGACCTTTCAAAGGTGCATGTTGAGCCTATTTAGCACATGGTCGAGAGAGGACTTGAAGTGTTCATGAACGATTTTAGCATTTTGGCACCTCTTTCAACATGTGTCTCGAAAAACTGGAACAAGTACTTGCCCGGTGTGTGGAAAAGAACTTGGTGCTGAATTGAGAGAAATGTCATTTCATGGTCACCAGGGGAATAGTTCTTGGCCACATAGTATCATCCAAGGGAATAGAAGTTGATATGGTGAAAATAGATGTCATAACTGATCTTCCCCCACCAAAATCGCTCAAGGACGTGCGCTCTTTCTTGGGCCACACGAGGTTTTATCAAAGGTTCATTAAGGACTTTAGCGCCATCGCTAGACCCTTAAGCAACCTACTCATGAAGGACACCCCATTCGAGTGGACGGAAGCATGCCAAAGTGTAACACCCCGTATTTTTATTTATTATTTTAATTAATTAATTAGAATTTTCGAGAAAAATAAATTTTTGAATTTTAAAATTTTTATTGGTAAAATATGTTGGTTATGATTTTAGAAGAACAAAACTTCAAGCGGAATTAAAATCGGAGTTAAAACGGATTTTATATTGATTTTACAATATTTTTGCCTTATGGCATTTTTTGGGCAAACTGTCAGTTTTTCGGGGTGATCGATCGATCGACGGGGGGGTAGATCGATTGACCCTCCCAGAAAACGTGCGCTGTAAGCTGTTTTTTTAAGAATTTGTGTAGGATTAGGACTCCTAATCACTATATAACCTTGTTAATCCGTAGGGGGACTTCTCATAATCACTTTTTCTCCAGTTTTTCACCAGAGAACACTTCCAAATATTTTTCCTCTCCCTCATAATCATCAACCTTCAACAAAATCAAGTTTTTGTCACAAGTTTTGGCACAAGTTTTTGAAGGCTTAATTGGGGTTTAATCAAGATCGTTCAAGAACACTCTTTTGCTAATTTTTCGAGAGGAATCCAGATTTCTAATCAGATTTTCAACACAATCTTTGCAGGCATGAATACTCTATTCTTTTCCTTTAGTATTATGCGTTTTAAGTGTCGCCTAAACACTTAATTACATGTTTTCTTAAAAATAATTAGTAACTTAATTAGAAAAATTGAATACTAATTATGGGGCTGTTTTTATAAAATCTTTTAATCTGAATAATATTCATAACCCTTTGGGTACGTAGGATTGATGAGCGATTTTGGGTTTTATTGGTGTAGGTTGCATGTAGAAAAATTTTAGTTTTAAAATAAACGATTTTTGGGTGCGTACAATTCATGTAATACATGTAGAGATAATAGAATTTGGTTTGATGAATATATGATGAAAATTGGTATATGTAATTTAAAATAATTAAATGAGATTATTTGGATATTGTTGACATTGTGATAATTAAATTAAAGATTTAATTGAATTGGACTATCATGCGTAGTTTATATATTGATTAATTATGCTTGTTTTGTGTGACTTGTTGGAATTATGATGTTACCTTTGTGACGACGGGTTGTTGGGTATTATTGCTCTCCCTATACTTTAGGATGCCTTCTAGGTATGGGACTAGTGGGTAGGCCTTTTGATGATTTACGCCTTCTAGGTATGGGACTAGTGAGGGTAGATTATCGCATTTTTTTTTATCATCTTGGGGGTGGGCTGATTTTTGGTACTTTATCGTCGTTACGCTAGCCTAAGCATGAGACTAAGTTAAGTTATATGTTAGAAAATCCTCCTATACATAGGATAGGACGTATTGATAACTTGGGGACCCTTAGTTATGGGACTAAGGGGTATTTTGAGGATCTCACATCGATAAAAAAAAGGGTGGGGTGATTATAAATTGAGAACTTGAGAATTAATGCCTAAGATAAAAACGGGTATTAAAATTTGTGGCGACATAATGTGTCGGGGCCGACAGTTTAAACGGGTCAGAGGACGATTTATGTTGTGTCGTGTGTGGAACCTTGTCATATCGCGAGGGTCGCAGGATAAAAACGGGCCAGACGGCGGACTTGACAAGGGGACGGGTGCGTGTGTGGAACCTTGTCATATCGCGAGGGTCGCAGGATAAAAACGGACCAGACGGCGGACTTGACAAGGGGACGGGTTTTGGTAATAATCTTCTTGGTTAAATTAATTAAATTTAACATTATGGGAAGGTGGGTTAATTTAAAATCATATTGGTGTGCCTTTATAAATGGGAATTTTTGTGGGTAGTTAGTAGATTATAATTATCGCGTTTAATTATCCCGTTTAATTTAAAATATTCTATTGTGATATTTATTGCGTATAATGCTACTGTCTGGATTCAGGGATCCTATTTGAGGAGAGTAGTGTGTATTCTTGCTCGGGGCTTTGGCTCTGACCCATGCGTTGACTAATCTTTTTCAGGATTTAATTTGGAGAAGTTGCATAAGTTTATCGGAGTTATCATTGGAGGTGCAGCTGGAGTTATTTACTTTATGGCATCGTTTAGTTAGACTTTATTTTTCAGTCGTATTATGAGACTTCATTGGAGTTTTATTGGGCCATTCGGTTCCAAAGTTGTTTAGAGGATTTCTGTTGGGATTATTCAGATTTTATTTAATCGTTATTGGAGTATGGATTTATTTTGGAGTTAGCATGTGATGGATCTTTTATCGCTTAGTCGTTGATGATCATTTGAGATTGATTCAATTATTTATCTTATGGACTGATTTATTTATGTCTCATATCTGTCTCATGCTAAGAATGGTATTTTATTTACTCACGCCCGGCTTAGTTTTGGTGGCGGCCGACGCCAGAATTAGGCGGGGTGTGACACAAAGCTCTTTTGAAAAACTGAAAACCATGCTTGTGTCTTCCCCCATCATGCAAGTTCCGGATTGGTCTTTACCATTCGAACTTATGTGTGATGCTAGCAATTATGCGATAGGGGCTGTTTTGGGCCAAAAAAAAGATAAACAAGCTCATGTCATCTACTACGCTAGTCGGACTCTTACCAGACCACAACTCAATTACTCTACCACGGAGAAAGAGTTGCTAGCGGTAGTCTTTGCCCTTGATAAATTCCGATCATATCTTATCGGTTCTCCCATTACTTAATTCACCGACCCCGCGGTATTGAAATACCTACTTGCAAAGAAAGAAGCAAAGCCGCGCCTCATAAGGTGGATCCTACTCCTACAAGAGTTCAATCTCTCCATCAAAGATAAGAAAGGGGTAGAAAAATTCGTTGCCGACCACTTATCACGACTTTTGTCCGACGTACCTAGTGATCCCATACACATAGACGAATACTTTCCGGATGAGCAACCTTTTGCTACCTCTTCTTTGCCCTGGTTTGCGGATATAGTGAACTACCTTGTCACGGGAGCCGTCCCTCCCGACTGGACACCGCAAGATAAGAAGAGGTTTATTACTTGGTCACGCATATTTTTCTATGACGATCCTTTCCTTTTTAAATATTGCGCCGACCAAATCATCCGACGATGTGTACTGGATGACGAGATCCCAAAAGTCATCCAGTTTTGTCATTCGAAAGCTTGTGGAGGCCACTTTTCGACGATAAAGACGGCTGCTAAAATTTTGCAATGCGACCTCTATTGGCCCACAATATTTTGGGATGTGAACGCTGCTTGCAAATCATACAATAGGTGCCAACGGATGGGAGCCATTACCCGATAAGACATGATGCCTCTTACCCCCATACTCATCATTGAGATCTTCGACTGTTGGGGTATTAACTTCATGGGCTCTTTCCCCCCGTCCTTTGGTTTCCTATACATCCTTGTTGCGGTAGACTACGTTTCTAAATGGGTGAAAGCTATAGCTACCAAGACAAATGACAACAAAGTGGTGATTGAGTTCCTGTAGGAACACATACTTTCCCGCTTCGGTGCTCCGAAGGTGATAATTAGTGATAATGGCAAGCACTTTTGCAATAGGCCATTCGCGAAGCTCATGAGAAAGTATGGTGTCGTTAACAAGGTTGGAACAACTTATCACCCACAAACGAATGGGCAGGCCGAACTAGTAAATCGAGAAATCAAGAACATTCTTGAAAAGACCATCAATCCTACCCGAAAAGATTGGTCACTTAGATTGAACGATTCGTTATGGGCCTACTGCACCGCATATAAAAATCCACTCGTCATGTCCCCTTTCCTCTTTGTGTATGGCAAACCTTGCCATCTTCCCGTGGAGTTAGAACACAAGGCGTATTGGGCAATTAAGGAGTTAAACTATTCCATGGATAAGGCCGGTGAAGCTCACAAGCTTCAAATAAATGAGTTAGAAGAGATACGCAATGATGCGTATGAGAATGCTAAAATTTCCAAAGAAAGGATGAAACTCGCTCACAATAGCATCATTCGACGCAAAGAGTTTCTTCCCGGGAAAAAAGTGTTTCTTTATAACTCTCGGCTCCATCTCTTTCCGGGCAAGTTGCGGTCACGATGGTCTGGGTCGTTCGTTGTGAAGAATGTTTTCCCTCACGGAGCTGTTGAATTAGACGATTTGAAAGGGGGAAATACATTCAAAGTAAATGGACAACGCCTAAAGCCATATCTAGAGGTGTGTGTGGAAGAAGTAGACACCGTTTGGTTATCGGACCCCATTTATGGGGTAGAGTGAGATGTTACAGCGAGGTCATCGCACCCCCGATGCGTATGGGGTGAGTGTCGTGTGTAGTGAGCGTCGATAGGATTAAGGTACATATGGGAAAGAGAATTCACATTTTTGGGAAATGAATCCAGTTGCGTTGGTCATTGGCATCGAGAGGTTTTTAATGCATAGTGATAGGGAGTATGTTGTGAAAGCGAATATTTTTAGAGAAGAGCGTTCGAAACCAGGTTAGGGGGGAAATCCAGCTCAAAAATTAGAGCCGGACCGGTTCCTTTAATTTTGGGCCGGACCGGTCCGGTAGTCGAAATTGCCTAAAAATTAAAGGACCGGACCAGTCCGATCCCCAAGCAGACCGGTTCGCTTTCTGCAGATCTATTTTCCCTTTTTTCCAAGGTTCACCGCCCTTCTCCCCAATCCCCTTCATTCCCTCCAATTTGTCTCCCCAACTCCCAACCCTTCCCTTTCCCTCCCAAATACACCCCCTTTTCCCTCTAATTTTTAACCCTACCCACCCCTTTCACCTATAAATAACCACCCATCCCCTCCCTTTCTCTCCACACCTTCAACCATCACTCCTCTCTTCTCTCTTCCTAAATTTCCAGCAAACCCTCTCCCTGTTATCATGGCCCAAAGAGCTGCCCCCACTAAGTATAACTCCACTGATATCCTCCCCTCTGGCCATGGGGAATTCCGCTCCTGCCAAGAGGAGCGATGGTGCCATAAGTTCTTCGGTCCAGATCGCAAACTCCATTTGGAGCGATCTGTCGAATGGACCGGGCTGCCCAACTTCATCACCGCCCTTTTCATGGCTAGGGGTTGGTGCCGATTCCTCAACGAACCATATGAAGCGGCTTGGGCGGCCGAGGTGCGTTCCTTTTATGGCACCCTTATTCGGACGGGCCAATTCGAGGCCCAAGCTTACGTGGATGGGACCGCTGTCCCATTCTCGTTGGCCCTTCTCATGGCCAAATTGGCCGAGTACGATGTTCCCGATGTCTAAGAATTCATTTACCCTCAGAACATCGCCCCGGTCGCCAAGGAATTGATCATGGCCCGCTTGCCCCCGATGTTGCATGGATGGGGCAAACTGTCGCGGTGGGCTGCCTCACCTTCCAAATCATGTGTGCAAACATCCTGCGAACATCAATTGACTCAGCGATGCGACCCCGCTAAGCCACCTTGAGCTACCACCTTTTTGACCCACATACCTCCATCAACTTGGCCCGCACCTTATACGCCGACATCATAGTCACAGCCCTGGATGAGAAAGGTGCCGCCCCACTTCCTTATGCCCGTTTGATCACTTCCATCCTAAAGGATGCTGGCATTGCGGCACCGCTCGATCGTATTCGCCTCTCCAGTCCTTTTGGACAGGGGACCCGCACTAAGAGTGCCAAACATCTAGCCGTCCTTCGGGCGAGGCAAGGCAATGATAGCGAGGAGGAGGCTGCCTTGAACGAGAGCGACGAAGAGGAAGAAGAAGCAGCCAGTGCAGATATCAAAATGGGGGATGTCGGTCCGGATGAAGAGTCGGCGGACGAAAAAGACGACCCAGATTTTGAATGGGCGGGTAGTGACCTCACGAACTGTATGGCGGCGCTGGAAAGGAGATTTGACAACTTTATGACCGATTACCGTCGCGATACGAGCCTGATGTTCCGCTTCCAAGTGGACATCTGCCGACGCCAAGGGGATCCCAACGAGCCCTTACCATCCTATTTCTATGATCCCTATGGCCCCGACGCTCTCGGTTCTTCCCAAGCCCCGCCCCAGTGAAGTTGTATTTTGGTTGTGGCAGTTTTTTATTTTTTTTTCCTGTTCACATGGTTGTATGTTTTTCCCTGTAGTTGTACCACATTCCTGTTTTTCTATAAAATCTGCATTTTCTTCATTTGTTTGTTTTATTTATCGCACTTATTATTTTGCCTTGTTTAGATTTTAGTCCTTTTTGCTTGAGGACAATGCAAAAGTCTAAGTTAGGGGGGGTCGCAGGTGCGTATTTCTAAAACTTCACAAATTTTCAAAAAATGCCCAGAAATTTCCAAAAAAATCATAAAATTCTGGAAAAATCTATAAATATTTGTGTTCAAAATAAATAAAAATTGGGACTCAAACTTTTCAAAAATATCATTAAAAGTCGGATTGAAGTCTCAAGTTGTAAAAATTCAACATACACAAAGCCGAAATTGATCAAAGATGGAAATTGAGTGAAAATTGACAACTTAACGAATAAGTGTGGAGATTAACAAACCCGGTGAGATTCGAGCCTATCACTTTTTGCGAGTTTTTAAATCAATCTGAGTTAACTGTTAACTTAAAGTTCTTTTCAGCGCTTAAAAAGTCGTCGAGGATCTCAATCCTTTCATTTTGAACGGTTATGAAAAACGTGTGCGATATTGCTTTGAAAAACGTGCCAAAAGTGATCTCTAAACTTAATTTCATCTCGAAACGCATATGGTAACGCAATTGGTATTTTGGACAATGAAGTAGGCCTTCGTTTGTCACCCAAAAATATTGGCTAGATAAAGTTGCAAAAAATTATCCCTTTTGTAACCCAACTTGAGCCGAATAATTTTTCCTTTCATTTGACAACCCGAAAAACCCAAGTAGCCCGGAATTGCAAAAATAGAAATATTCATAATACAGTCCGAAAAATGCATATAAAGGGGCAAGAAAAAATAGAAGAATGCTCAACAAAAATAGCAAGAAAAGAAAAGAGGTGAAAATAGAAAAAAATAGAGAAAAAGAAGAAAAAAATGAGCAATAGCCCGAAAAAAAAAGCACAAATGGACATCATAAATAACTTTTCCATTTCCAACCTTCCCTACCTCTTTCATTTTACCCAAAATACCTTAAAACTCGAAAAAGTCCTAACCGAGTCTAAATTGCGAAATTGGTTACTGCGTGGAGAGCTAATACACCAAAAGATAATAAAAGAGATTGAATGCGCGAATAAGAGGTAATGTTCCCGTTTTTAAAATCGTATTCCGTTGATGAGATCCTATCACTATAAAATTTCCGTCTTTCTACTTGTATGGGTGACTTTGCGTCCATTACATTTACTCTTTATATCACGCATACCGAGAGAATAACCACATTCCGAGTGATTCGTTTGAGAGAGTATTGTATGAGAATTTGAAATCAAAACGAATTTTTGGATAAGTAACGTAATGATCAATCGGTGGAAGTTAGCGGTTCGATTTTTGGCTTCGCACACACGCACTATGATTTAAGACGTGTAAATATGACTTGATGATGACTATTTTCTGGGAAAGTTTGAGTTATACAATTTTTAAGTATTTTGATTTTTTCCTTGAGTCGAATTTTGGGGGTATATTCTCTGCAAACCCTCACGAGACACAACTCGTCCTACTAGGGTAACCTAAGGGTTTAAAGGCTTGTTGCATACGCTAAATGCAATCGCTTGCCCGCAAAAAAGGTATTCTATTCCAATAAAATGTTTTTCAAGAGTTAGGCCTTGCTAGGATTCTTTTACAGTGCTTGGGATGCGCAAAGTTCTAAGTTAGGGGGGTTTGATTACGTATAAATTCTTCCCAATTTATCCCTTAATTTAGTTACTTTTAGCATCTCGAACAATGTAATCGATTTGACTTTATCTCATAATCTTGCTACTGACTTATCCTAATAAGTACAACGAGTTTCTGGTATTTCGTAATAATTTTGCAGGTAGTTAATGTCAATAACGAAAGAAAGAAACCGGAAGAATTGATAAAGACAAGAAGAAAAGTCAAAAAAGGGAAAAAGTGTAATTTCTACTCGAAATTCGGATGAGGACTCTGAAGAAAATTTGAAGATATCAAATTCATGAGCACATAGGAAGAAACGATACCTCAATCGGAGTCCCGGAACAAAACTTATGAGCAGTCAAAGTTGGAGAAAAAAGTCAAATAGGCAGACCGGTCCGCAGTAGCCCCAGATCGGTCCACTGTGCCATACTCCAGAAGACCCCGAATCGAAATCAAATCGAAGAGGGATGAAAATAAAAAGAATCGGTCCGCCCTGGATCGGTCCACTAGAAAATAAAAGAACCGATCCGAATGGAAAGCAGATCGATCCGCCTAAGCCCCGGACCGGTCCGGCGGTCGAGATTTTGTAATCTTATCCTTATCCTATCAAGAGTCCTAATGAAACTAAAACTCCTGAATTTTTATAGGGTATATAAACCCGAGTTTTTATCATTTTTATAATGGAGAATTAATATAATTTTCCATTCTTTCCAGCAAACCCTAGTTTAGAGATAGTTGATTCTTTTAATTTCAAATCTGAAGATTGTTCAAAGTTCTGTGATTTCAAGTGTTCTTAAGTGCTGTTGTTATTGCTTAGGTAATATTAGTGACTTATTTCTTCTCTTTAATTCCTGTTTACATCATTCCACAACCTTTCCTTAGTTTAATTATTGTTTTTTTGCACATCAAACACTGTTTTCATATATTTTAGCATGTTAGGCTAGATTTTCTAAGGCCGGGATGCATGAACCCAGCCTGCTGTGATAGTTGCATGTGTATAATATTAATCCTCTGAATTTAGTGATTGATTACGACCGTATTGCATAGGAACATGACAATTGTAGATATTTAGATCTCGTTTGCTTCTGAGTAATCGGGATGCTTTATAATGCAATTCGAGTGTAACTAGTGAAATATCGATTTACTCGTCCTCGGATTAAGTATCATGCGGGCTTGAACCTCATATACATAATAGTTGGGAGTACTAAATTCTGGGTCAAATTAATCAGTTAAATTTACGATTAGTATTATACCGGCACTACACTAGGGTTGAGAGATTGTATTCCTGTCCTATTTTTCCCTTCACATAGTTTAAAGTTTCAAATCAGTCTTCATAAGCATTTTAGGTAATTTAGTATAATTGTACCTTTTCATAATTTCATAATTGCACTTAGTTGTAGTCAATTCTCAAACCAAATCAATTTTTCCTTTTCCTTTTTAGAGTTGAAGTTAGGATTCATTCATCTGTCCAATGTCGTCACAACTCTATTGTCCTATTTCCCTGTGGACACGATCCCGGCTTACCGGGTTTATTACTAACGCGATAGGCTTGCACTTGAGCCTAGAGTGAACGCACATTAGAGACACTTTCTGAGTCGCATCAATCGGGTTTTAGTGATAAGTCGATTTAAATGGTTTTCTTCGGGTGCTCGTCATCCAAGACAATCGACTTAATTTCTTCAACAACCTGCCTTTTGAATAATTTTTCCTTATCTCGTGAATTTATCATTTTGATTTGGTAGGTTATTGTCGGGTTCTCCTGCTCCTTTTGGTCGGCTGAGGTGTAATAACATTATCTGGTCTCTACTTAGTTCCCTTTAACCACACCGAGCCCATAATGAGTGAGGAATTTAAAATATTAGCGCACTGTAGAGGGACGGATTCAAACTTCTTTAGCCCTACTCTTCCAAATATGAGGTTATATGGTAAATGAACGCTCTTATCTAAGAAGAAGAAGTGTATCTTTTATGTTCGGCATGTCGGCCAGGTGCCGACCACCACTTGCAATTTGACCTTTCCCAGGGGGTAGAGAAACTAATCAGTTGCCTATGATAGGCCTCTAGCTTGCTATTTTTCAACCTCAAGCCCTTAAAGCAACTATAAAATAAGACATCAGCAGAGCTACCATTGTCGATTAGGATCCTTGCTACTTTGCTTTCATGCACCATTATTATGATGACCAGTGGATCATTGTATGGGTACAAGACACCAAACAAATCATCTTTGAAAAGAATAATAACTAAGCAATATTTGTTTACCTTCATTGGGCGAGTATCCACACTGCATATCAAGTTGATCTATCTAATATGAGCACAAGACTTTGCCTCATTGAGGTAGGCTTTCCTCTATGCTAGCTCATCTTCACCACCGACATCTCCACCTATAATAAAATTACACCCAAAAGAGATTGTTTTAACCTCATGCACAGGATCCTTGGGTTTCTTTAGTAGGTCCAGATCATCCTTTGAATCATCATCTCTTCCTCTTTTTTTCTTGCATGCCTTTTTGTAAAGGGATTCTGATCTTCTCCTAGATTTCTGCTCGTTATCATGATCAGTTCGATCGCCTCTTTTAACATAACTTGACATCTTTCCCCGCCTGATCAAGCTTTCGATATTGTTCTTTAAGGCTATGCAGTTGTTTGTGCTATAGACATGATCCTTATAAAACTCATAATACTTGATTTTATCTCTTCGATTGTTGCGGCTTTTAGCTTCCCAGACCATCTCAGGTCTTTGTCCCCCGTAAATTTCCTCCTGTATATGATGAATTCCCACATCCAATGGTCTGTACTTATCGTATTTCTTGGTCTTGTTAACTTTTTTATCTTTATTCTTTTTAGCACTCTTGCTAATATCATCCTTCGCATGACTTTATTCTTTGGCCTCCATGGCCTCATCGACATTCATAATTTTCCCTGTATTAGCTAAGAGTTTCGTCATAATTTTGGATGGCTCTTTACCCAACTCTCAATATAGCTTCCTCGATAGCAATCCACTCACCATCGCAGTTATTACAGTACTTTTATCATAATCTATCATTTCAAGCTTCTCATTGTTAAAATGCATAATAAACTCACGGACAGTTTCATTGGCATTCTACCAAACATTGAGCAGGTGAGCCACTCTCTAATCGGGCTTGGCCTTAAAATAAAAATTACTGATGAAAAGGTTGGCCAACAGTTGGAAGTTCGAGATCTATCCGCGTGGTGATTACCATACTTGTGCCGACCCAGTGATAATACTAGAAAATGCTTGGTAATGCATTTCATCTGGGATTGAGTAACTGTGGGCGGCAACTTTATATTATTCGTGCAGTACTGGGTCAATTGTATCATCATACCTTTGGGTAATAACTGGTGGTTTGAACTTTGTAGGCGTCGGATAACCCATAATTGATGGAATGAATGGTGATACCTTCACAAAACCTTTGCTCTGGAAATTTCTCCCAATCGATCCTCCAAGCATTGGATCGATCCCTTCCAGGGTTGGTCTTCCTGCTCAGCATTTTTATGGAAGAGGGACGGAAGCCCCACACATATTATTGATTAGAGGTTGAAATATCCTCTCCCGTAGCTCTAACAAGAACATTCAATAGTTGAGCCAAAAATATCTAATGGAAAATCTATAAATATGGTCTTTTATAAACAAGACCATTACAACGAATAAATGAAAATTCAATGAAATAAAGACAATCAACTTCTAAGATCAGGATTATCCCACCTATCTAAGTTCAAACAGCCTCTGACAATAATAGGGAGAGATGAAAATGAGTCATAAATTTCTATTTTATCAAGGGAGATTCCATGATTTGCCAAAACATCAGCAACTGAATTACCTTCTATAAAATAGTGGGATAGAGAGCAATTTAAAAATATCAATAGTTCCTTGATTTTCGCCAACAAACTGAGAAGATGCCAAGGAGGTTTCTAATCTTGAACTAAGAAATGGATAAGCATAAGAGAATCAGATTCAATTTCCAGACTGACTATATTATTTTGAAGAGCAATAACCAAGCCATATTTTAAAGCTTTTGCCTTTGCTTGAATATTATAACTAATACCCATATTGAAAGCAAAACCAAAGTTGAAAGAGCCACTATGATCTCTAAAAACTCCACCACATGCATTGATACCTAGATTACCTTTACAAGCACCATCCACATTTAATTTCCAACAAGTTGGAGATGGTTTTAACCACCCGATAAGCTTAAAGTGATTTTTTTATCTCCTGCAATATGAGAGAGGAAAGAATTTGCTGAACCTTCAAAATGAATACCTTCCATCCAAGCTTGAACTGAATGAATTATCGAATTAATGATAAGATCTGAAGAACATTTAACACCTTCAAATAAAGATTTGTTACGAGCCTTCTAGATTTCCCAACAAACACATAGAGGTAATGCAGAAAGAAGAAACTTGATGATGGGCTGATCAGATTTCTTAATCAACCAAGAAATAAACATTAATTGAATCAATAGAGAAACCTAAGGGTCTACAGAAGAAATCCCAAACTGAAACATCCACTGGGCATTTAAGGAAGACATGAGAAATATCCTCCATCGAGTTAAAACACAGATTGCATCTTGAAGCAAGTCTAATGCCGAGCTGTTGAATATTGTGGTCTAAAGGAATTGAAGACATATTAAGTCTCCAAAAGAATTTAGACACTTTGAGAGGAACATTCTTATTTCAAAAAGCTGTTGAAATAAAGGATTTAGTGTAATGAGGCTTTAGAATATTCACTACATATTTGAAGGTAAACTCCCCGGACATTGAGGGTTTCCAAATTCACAAATCCTCAACTTCAAAAAGTGGTCATGAAAAAAATCTTTGAACTGAGACATAATTCTCCAGGTTGAAGAACCATATCTACTACTCTTTCCTCTGTATTTTATATTCATGAATTGGGCCCATAAAGAGTTATCCAAATGTCATTTCCACCAATATCTAAGAGCTGAAGCTTTTGATAAATCTTCAAGATTTGATAATCCCAAACCACTTTCCTCTTTTGTTCTACAAATAATAGACCAATTAACCCAATGGTGCTTCCAACCATTAGATTCATCACCTCCCCAAAAGAACTTAGCAAACATCTGATGAATATGATTAATAACAGTCTTAAGAGGTTTGAGCGCAGTCGGGGTGAACATAGGAATAAAACAAAGCACATGCTTAATAAGAGTGAGTTTACCACCACTAGACAATAGTTTATTCTTTCAACCATAAATCTTACTTCGAATCTTTTGAATCACATGAGCAAAGAAGGCCACTTTTAATCTGCCATAATGCAGAGGACAACAAATAATTTAGAGGCTGAGATTTATATAACATACCCAATTATGCAGCGATAGAATTTATTCTAATTCTGGGCACTGATTTATGACTGGTAAAAGAAGATTTGGCAAAGTTAATTCTTTGACCCTTGACATTCTCATAGCATCTAAGGAATCGGACAATTCTTTTAAAGATTCTTCTATCACCATTAGTAAAAATAATTATGTCATCGGCATAAGATAAGTGGGATATTAAAGGACTCCCACTAAGCTGAGAAAAATTCCTAATAGCCCTTTGATCGAGGGGAAAAACCGAGCGTCCGTGTAATACGCTAGTCGTTGTTATCGGCTTCCAACCTCAATACAAAAAAAACTTAAACTTGTAACTACACTTCTTAAGGAGTATAGTGGCGAGTCTGGGTATCGAATCCACAGGGAATTAGGACGTGTGAACGTGACGACAAAGGTAAGGTAGTTTAATCCTAAAGTTGATGTTAAAATAAAAGAAAAGAAAAAGATGATTGATGGGTTTAAATTTCCAATTGGTGATGAAATAAAATGTGCACAAAAATACTAAGAATTGTAAAGAAATTAGATTTGAAAATGAGAAAAAATAGGGTGGGGTACAATCCCTCAAACCTTAACAAATTACCGTATAGAATACTAGAATTGTAAATTGAAATTTTTTACTAAATCCAGTCTTTATATATCCTAAGCATTACATATATGAAGGATCTTGCCCGCACCATATGAAATCAAAGGCAAATACAAAGCGGTGAATGGAAAATTACACTTGCAAAACGTTCTTAAACATCCCAAGTACCTAGGGCAAGAGAGATTAAAAGGTCGGCTATGTTCGTAGAATTTCCATACACGATTTGGTCAATATTTAATTTACCCTCTATTTTCTACACAGGTAATTTATACCGGAATGAGTTCATGTACCCCAACCCTTAGCTAGACATGATTTTATGGGAAAACAATTTCATAACAATGCATATAATTGTGGATCTAAGAAACATGGTAAAAACAAAAATTACAAAACAAGAAAAGATTATTAAATTGAAAATAAAAATTGAGATTAACTAAGAGAATGGAATTTGATACTTGAAATCTGCACTAGGGAAGAGAGATGATTGAATCCATAAATATTCTTCTTCTTCAACCTTACAAACTAGGGTTTATGAAAATTTCTATGTAAAGAAAAACTAAGAAAACTCTCTAAAATTTGACTTTCTCTCTCTAAAATTATATTCTACTCTCTAGAATTCGTCTCCCTTTGAAATGAGGTAGGGCTTGGTATTTTATAGCACCAAGTAGCACGAATTTGACAGCTAGAATCGCTTGTTCCGCAAGTTTTCACCAGCTAATCACCTAAAAATCTGCATAATTAATGCCAGCAATTCGCACCGTCGGACCGATCCGGACCCGGATCGGTTTGGTATCGGATCGGTTCTTTTTTTCCTGACCGGATCGGTCCTGTTCCATTCGGATCGGTCCTGTTCCATCCGGATCGGTTTGGTTTCTGGTCCATTTCTCTTCATTATCGCGCAACTTCAAAATATCGTAACTTCTTCACCGTAGCTCGGATTGAGGTGCCGTTTTTTCCAGTGTTCTTGTAATTTAGAGATCTTCAACTTTCTAGTTGGCCCCACCTCCGGAATAAGGCTAAAAATTACGAAAATGCCCTTCAACTCTCCATTTCTTGGTTTCTTTCACTGTTTTGAGTTCTCTTTCGCACCAATTTGCATGAAATACCTATAAAACACATGAGAAATACACAAAACACGAAATACTTGCCAAAAGAGGTTAGTAGCATAAATACGAGACAAATCCAAGCTATTTACACTGCACAGGATCATAAAAATACCGAATTAAGGGGATAAATGTGAAGAATATGTGCCTAATCACCCTTGTAACAAATTGTTTCTCTAGACCCCTGGATAAAATCTCTGCAAATATCACAAAGAGATAAGGAGAAATGGGGTCTCCTTGTCTGAGCCCCTGGTAGATTTGAAGCAACCACAAGCCTTGCCATTGACTAAAACTGAGAACCAGTTATTATAAAGACATCTCCATATAAGATCAATAAAAGTTTCATTAAAACCAAGAAGCGTGAGAACTTTAAGAAGCACCATACATCCCACTCTATCACAGGCCTTGGCCATATCGAGCTTAATACAAATATTATTTCCAAAAGTTTTTTTTACCCAAATTATGAAACATTTCTTTTGCTATAAGAATATTATCAAGAATATTTCTATTTTTGATAAATCCAGTATGAGCTAAAGAAATTAACATAGGTAGAAGGGTAGCAAATCTATCATTCAGCAGTTTAGAAATGACCTTATAGCAAAAATTGCATAAGCTAACAGGTCTAAAATCAGAACAAGAATATTGATTATTACCTTTTGGAATAACAGAGATAAGAGTAGATGTCCAGCTTTTGGGAAATTCATCTCCCAAGAAGAAAGACTGCACTGCTTTGATGAAGTCTATTTTAATCACCTCCCAAAAATGTTTATAAAAAAACCCATTGAAACCATCAGGACCAGGAGCACTTTCCATATTCATAGAACAAAGCACCTTCCAAATTGTAGCCTCTTTCGGAACAGTGGTTAGCATATCATTCATGGTTGAATCAATCTTAGGGACAATATTGGAGATTAACATTGAATTAAGATTGTAATCTTCTGAAGACAACAGCTTGTTGAAGTGGTCAGATAATAAAGACTTAATTTGAATAGGATCAGTTTCTTTAGTACCCACATCTGTAGAAATTTTGTTAATAAACATTTGAGACCTTTTTTGCTTCACAGAAGAATGGAAAAACTTAGTGTTATGGCCACTAAGTTTAATCCACTTAATATTAGCTTTTTTAGCCCGGTAAATTTCCTCAGTTCTAAGAGCATCCAACAAAGAAGTTTTAGTAGCAGATAGCTGAGATTTGTTATTTTCACATTGATTTTGTTCAAAACAAATTTCTTTTTCGAGCACTAGATCTTCACACTCCTTGATGTTTTGAAATATATTTTTAAAAGTTGGCAGATTCCATTTCTTTAAAACATCTTTTAATCTGTTCAACTTGCAAGAAAATAATTTCATGGGCTTAACTGATATAGGTTCTCCCTAAGACTTTGTTACCAAGTCTTTTAAACCTTTGTGGTTACAGCACATATTTTGAAATTTTAACATTATAGGATGACAACCCATACTAGTCTTTACTCCAATAAGAAGAGGAGAGTGACCAGAGCATGTCCTATTTAAATGTTTTATAATTGTACTTGAGAATGCAAGCTACCATGCATTATTACAAAGACCTCTATCAAGTCTTTCAAATATGGCCTCACTTCAGTTCTACTATGCCACCAGGTAAATTTAGAGCCAGAATAACCCAAGTCTAACAGAGAATTCGCTGAAATAAAATTATTGAAATCATCAACTGCAAGATGATCAATCATATTGCCTCCACAATCTCAAAACAATCTAAATCTTGTTAGAAACATTATAAAAAGACTGCACAAAACCAAGCTTCATCTTGAATTTATCAATATTACAAACATCATACATAGCTCCATAATAGCAATCAGAGGAATTTGATAAGTTTTGGCTAAATTTTTTATACGTCTAATGCTTGGCTTATTCCTAACCCCTCTAGCATTACAAGAGAGGAAGGTAATCATTGAGACGGGGGAAAAGAGAGTTCTTGCTGACCTTACTAGAAGATCTAGTGATTCTTTTAAAAAGAGGATCAATCATTCTAGGTTTGGACTTCATCACTTCCTTCGCAATAATTTCTTTTTGAGCAACCTTATCTAAATTTCTTCTGACTTTGTCTTTGTTAATCGTCTTTTCTAAGTTTTTAGAGAACATCTTAAGTTCTTCAATCATCACTATACCATAATCAACATCGTTCGAGTCAAAAAGAGATACAACATTTGGATCATTTGATTTTTTATAATCAGGAAGAATTGAGCCTTTGTGAGAAATATTGCAGTAATCCACAACCATAACGTCATTGCAGTTTAAGTTGCTTCTATGGATCTTTTCAATATATTGAGTAATTTTCTTATGAGGTACAACAAAATACCTCTCAATCTGGTTGGACTTTTGTTGTTGATGAACAACCCCATCATAAATTTCATTTATTAGACCTTCTTACAAACCATTTTCTTGAATGTTGGGTATCTCCTCTTCCCTAGGGTTGTTGGAATAATTCTTGATGGAAAGAGCTTCTTTAGGAACAAAGACTTGTTTGGCAATACGTTTTTCTTGAATAGTCTTTTGAGGATTTTTAATCATACAAGTGTACGAGTCATGAACTTTTTTGTAACAATGATTGTAATACAATGGAATATCTTCAAACATAATTTCTTGCCAAAATCCTTTATCACCTGAACCAATCCAGATCCTATGAGGAGGTTAAATAGTAACATCCATTTCCACACAAACTCTGGCCAAACTAGGGCGGTTTAAAGAACTGTTGAGCTATCAAGTTTAAGGGCTTATTAATAGCTTGAGCAATAGAGAATAGAGAATTTTTAACAAAAAAAGGAATCGAAAGATTTGGAAACGTGATCCATACTAGAGAAAGACTGCTTTCAATATCGATTTGTCCACTTAAAAGTTCTCTTAGGAAAACTTCCAATACACCATTGTTCCCTCATCCACAATCTAATAAAATCTTCTTCACAATTCAATCGTATAAGAATATGTTTGTTATCCAACAAACTAATATTATATGCTGCTTTGAGTGGAAAATAAAGAAAAGATTTGCGAATATTTTCTAAGGAAGGTCGACCATAAGAAAGCTTACCCACGATAGAGTGTTTGAATGGATAAGTAAGTTCTTGAATATCATCTTGAGAAAAAATGATCGCGGGTTCTCCTTTGAATGAAGAGATAAGTTTCATATTAATTTCCTTCGCATGATTGTTGTTTACCACGTTAACAAATGATCTAGACCAAACATTAGAGGGATCAGGACGTTTTGGAAGAGAAGGAGAGGACGAGTTTACTAGGGGCTGCATGGCATGCAAGCCCAATTAGGGTTAGGGCATCGCCAATGAGAGAGAGGTCTCTCCTCCTCAGCATTAACTACTATTATCTTACTTGATTAGCCTTAGCTTACAGAAGAGCTATCTTCCTTGAACGTCTGCTCGGCTATGGTCGATCCTCGCATGCTCATCCTAGACTTAATCGAGCATTTTCTTCTCTTGGTTACCAGCATCATCGCCTCTTTTTTGCATTCTTCAGGATCCGTGGGCGCTTTCTGTTATTGCCCTCTTATTTTTTGTGGACCTAGACAATCAAACGTTAAGCCTCTATTCAGCCTCTCCGACACACTTGGTGTTTCCTCAGAGAAAGACTATTCATCATCATAACTGGTAGTTTTGAGAGACGAGGTTTCTCTTGGGGAATATGACTCATTATCTTGTAACCCAAAGTATCTGTATCTACTCTTTATATCTTGTGAATCCAAATTCAGCCTGCTTAGGTTTTCCAAAGCTTGTTCTTGGTAAGGGTGTCGCATATCTCTGTAGGGGTAGGAAGTAACATTCCCTTTCTCTTATCATGGGGATCTCTTCCAGCTGGATTGAAGGGATCTCTTTTATCCATCTTGGAGCATCCGCATCAGTTTCTTCACACTCTCATATATTGCCTCGTGGCCCCTAGTCAGGCTTATCAAAATTCTCTATATGTCACCCATTCCAACAGGCATTGATAGTGATTTGCTTTTGCCACATGGCTACTCTCTGGGTTTTTTTACATTTACCAATACGGATTGTCTAAACAGAGATTGAGGGAAATTGAGTTTGGGTGATTTTGTAAAAGTTGGATTTGGAGGTAGAAAATGGTAGGAAACAACAAACAGCTTGTCGAGTTCCCATAGACAATGTTAATCTGTTATCGTGTAAAGTTGATATATTCATTTATGAGTCTTAACTATAATATATAAATAATAAATAAAACATATAAATAAATTATCACTACCAACATGACAATTTGGGAAGAATAAAGAGGGATGAGAGACAAAAAGGGGAAATAATGATTAACGTGATTCAGCCCAATGCGGTGCCTTTGTCCACAGGTGAAGTATCGAGCGTATGTATTTTAATGGGCAAAAGCCATTAAAAGAATGGTTACAAGCTCTCAAAGTTCTCTCTAGGGTATAACGAGTGGCCGTTTGGTAGAATATTTTTAAATCCTTTATTATGTGGGAATGAGTGTTATTTATCGGTAGTTACTAGACAACGATTATAGTGAAATAGGTGGAGTGACCTTTTACATTCCAAGAGGTAGACAATGATGAGTTGGTTACAAAACTATAAAGGTGGGATATTATGCAACTTCTTTACGTGTGCAGGTGGGATAAACATGGCTATCGGTATACCATCACGAGACATAATTGGAGCAAGGCTGACATCGACGGGGTTAATAAATGATGTTAAATAACACCGTGTTAATAATAATGAGAAGATATGTTATACTATCAGGCCTGAGCACATTTATACCTGAGCCGATCATATAGCCCATGGTTGAGCAGATTTCTGGTCCTTAATGGGGACACGTGTCATCTCCTGAGAGACTAATGAGGTTTTTTATATTTATTTTATAATACTGGAACGTCGTTCGATCTCTCGTTCTATGTTATTTAAATGAGTTTGCATCGATCATTTGAACGAGGTCCACTCCATTAGAACGAGCCTACGAAAATTTATTTTTTACTTGATTTCAAACACAATCTTTTCAATCTATCTCTTGGACATTTTTCTCCCTATTTAAGAGATACAAACTTGTACTTCTTTACAATCCTTTTTCCAGATATCTTGTGATCAAATACTTTAGTTATTTAAATCTAAACCCGTTGGATGTTTTGTGATCACTTTATCAGACCTTTAAGAACACATCACACGTTCATATCCCTGTAGAGTTGATTATTCACTGCTGAAGATAAGAAAGGAGTTTATGAGGTTGATCAGTGGACACCAAGGCAAGTGGAGCTTAATGTGGAGTGTTGAGGAATCTGCATCGCTTTCTATTATCAACAAGTAAGGAGATCTAATTGCGATACTTAGTGGAGTCTCACTTTGTAAGTCTGTTTATGTCGTTCCGTAATACCTTAGTTGTAACAATTCTAAAAAGGGATTTTTTTCGAAAGGGGTTTTCCTTATATCATGTATTGTTGTTTGTTTAATTCGATTTAGATTCAATATATTGCATGTGTAGTTTCACCTAGTTAATCGAGATAAAATTGGATTAAACTGAATTTTGCTTGTTTGTGACCTAATATATGGATTTCACATTTGACCATATAACCAGATCACTCAATACGGTTTTTAGAATTAAATGCAATCAAATTATATTTGCATTCCAAAAACTTAGCCTAGGTCTAATTCACCCTACGCCTTTAACTCTATCCCCAAGCACATAAACCATGTGCCATCTCCAATCGTCTTTACCACTCATCCACACTCTCTCGTGCTTAACCTTTAAATTCCCATAATTTGAGCATTTAAAATACGGTGGAAGGTTCGTAGAACATTCATCTTTCATAGGATCCATAATAATAATATTGATCCTAGATATGGAGTTGACAACCTGTTGGTAAAGCTCATAGTGCAATCTTAGTAATTTATCTTGATTACGGAAACTTGTCTGATATTTTAAGAATATGTCTCATAGTTCAAAGAGGATTGTACCGGTACATCATAAATATGTTAAACATGATCACGAGTGATATACAAGTCTAAATGTTGGTTTGACTTTTATGGGTGATATTCGACTTATTAGGTCTAAATAATTACAAGTTGGGCAATCATTCTGGGGTTAGGTCTGAAATCATATTCTGGAGGAATCCATTTCCATGAGATATGTTGGATTGTGATACCACTTAATAAATTTATAAGTTTTGATTCTACGAGTAAACTTGGACAATGGATTATTTTATTATCCGACAAAGTATCAAATAAGTTGATTTTAAGATCAATGAATATATAAGATGTGGTGAAAATTGATTAGTGGAAAATTGAATATCACCAAGCGAGTATTTTATACTTTATGCGAGGAGTCATATTAACTTTGAAAATAAGGCTTATTTATTTGAGTAATTATGAGATCACTAGACTCGAGTGAAATTGGAATTATTTGGTGAAATGAACTATAATTACGCGGAGAACAAAATCTATCACGGTGTCTGATATGGGATTTTCATATTTATGTTTGGAAGCCAATTTAATTATTATCTATAGGTCCCTTATATAGTCCATTTATCCAAGTAGAAAACCTTAACTCTCTAAAAACCTTAATTGGCCCAAGCCCACTTCAAGTACCTATATATATAGGCCCATAGAGGGGGTTTAAGGTGCATTATACATTCATAAGGGATGGAGATGGAGAGTTTAATATCCCGTATTTTTAAAGGGAATTAATAATTAATTAAATAAATGATAATTGTATTACTTAAATATAAATTCAGATGAATAATAATTTGACTTGTTAATTTGAATAATAATTATGTGAAGTTAAAATCTAGATGAATTAAAAATGTAAGTTTAGAATATAATTAGTAAGTTGTTAAAAGTTTTTGGGCTTTAGTTATATAATTATAAAGTTTAGGGTTCGAACTATAACGTTTGAAAATTAAAAATTGGATTGAACATATGGGAGAATTGGGTGAAACTCCAAGGGTATGTTTTTCTTTTATGCATTGATTAGAGGAAAAGTATAGGATTTTAGAATTGAAAACGAGGAAAAGACATTTGTCACCCAAACTACCTAGGTCGCACTTAGGCCTGCGATCGTGGGCTTTACCAAGCGATCGCGAGGTATACTAACGCGACCGTGGGTAAAACGCGGGTGGACCGCAGGTGAAGCAGAAGTCTTATTTTTTTAATAAATTTGGATGAATTTAACTCATTTAAAACAATCAACTCTCTTACTTCTCTAATCTTGTCCCTAAAAAAACTTTAAACTTTCTCTAGGCCTTCACTAAAGCAACCCATTTCATATCAAATCAAAGAGTTTTCAAGGTTTTCTCAATCAAGGATTCAAGAGGTGATCCAAATTATTTTCAAGAAAGATTCAAAGTTATTTTATGGGGTTTTCAAGACCGAATTATCAAGGGCTTCATCTCTCTCTTATAAACAAACTTTTGTGCATTTCAAAGGCAAGTTACTAATCTACTGCCCTCCCATTATATATAAATTTATTAATTTTAGCGAAATCTAAAATGTAGGTTTAAAATTGATTAGTAACCCTTAGGGTTTTGAAATCGCATATGATATTGCCTTATTTTGATGTGATTGGATAAACTCACGTAGTTTAAATTAGATTTAATTTTTGTTGAATCATACATTTTGAATTTGGACTTGTGGTTAATAGACTTGAATATTTTGGTTTTGACTATGGATTCGTGGCTTTGTGATAACATGAGATCAATAATTAATAACTGACCCTAATTCGAAATTAATTCTTGATGTAATGGTATATGCTACATAGGGTTGTACCTTTACCTTAACTGGTAGTAAACTTAGGTAAAGATACCTAATTGATATGATTCCATGTATATTTTTTAATATTTGGACATTTATTCCTCGTCTTAATGTATAAATAGTGAATAATCTCACGTTTATAAACTTGGATTTAAATTAGAAGTTGTTTGATTAATTAATTATTTCAGAAAATTGAATTTGGACCCAATTACACTCTAATTAGGATTAGCCCATTTATGATCCTTCTTATACTGTTGAAATTGAATTGCCTGAGAAGTTAGATTAGAAGGAGTTGGGGGAAAATGTTGTTGGTTTACGTTGAATTTTTGTTGTTATTAGTTTATAGTGGGTGGGTGTGGTTAGAAATAGATATTTGTTTTTAAAGTCATTTAATTTTCAAATTAATGACATAAACAATTCTAGTATCTCAATGAATACCCTATCTAGACATAAGTGTATCGGGGGAGGGGGTCCTTGTTTGGATTTCATTTATGAAATGGCGCACAAATGGAGTCTATAAATGAGTAGGAGTGGGGTATACAGGATTCCTGTAATTAACTTATTGCTTTTTATAATAGTGTTAAATCTTGAGTAGTCCCATACTAGTTATATTCTCGTTACTAGTTCGAGAAATCCCTTAGAAGCTAATAAAATAACGTAACGAGTGATTTGAAGACTAGTTTAGAATGGTACGAATGGTGGGTTAATGGAATATAATGGCAATATGATATAATTAGTAAGCTAAACGAGGTTTGTGAAATGTTAATAAGATAACGTTGGTATCAAATGAGTAATGGATATGGTTTTGGGTGCGTGTCAGGAGAGAATACTCTTACTTATTGGGTGTTGATGGGATAAATTTTTTATTTATGCATCATGCTTGATGTTGTTTGTACCGACCACCCTATAATGAGGTGGTGTACCATTTGCATGACGATATATTATTTATGCATCACACCAATGTTCATATTTATAATTTTGACCATGTGAAAGAAAGGTGGTGTCTAGTTATGTGATGGAATTTATTTATGAATCACATTGAGTGTTTATGTTTATATTTCCATCCATGCTAGCGAGCGGTGGCATCCAATTATGTGATAGTCTTTATTTGTGAAATGTTTATAGTTCCAACCTGCATTATGTACACCCTTGATACTGATGACATTGATAACCTTAATGAAATGTGCATCCTCTTTTAATGGCTCATCATGGTTGTAGCATAGATGCTAAGGTTATGAAAACGTGGAATTCATACATTATTTATTCATATTAGACTATGAAAGGAGAATAGACAAATCTGTGTCATGTGGATATCACGTGATAAATCTTGGAAGACCACGAATATATAGGGAGATAAGTCCAATTCTTGAAAGATCACACTGGCGGGTTAGAAGACCAGTCCTTATAGGACTCGGATTTATGAATTAAGATAAACACAAAGAGGTTTAAAGAATAGGATGCTTAAGCTTATAAATAAGGGCGACCTCACCCATTATAAAAAAAATGAAACGTAACCTTCATGTGGTAACTTGGGCTCTCAGTTAGCAACCCTAGCACTCTAAATAGGCATTGTTCTTCCTAAATAATAAATAAGTATCCATCTCTTCCCCCATGGATGTAAGAAAATATCTCTGTCGAACCACGTACATCTAGTCTTCTTTGTTCTTTTATTGTATTCATAATTGCTTAGGGGACAATCTTTAATTACTAGTTTTATTGCGGGTTAACATCCCCTACAATTTGGCTTCACCTGTGGGAAACTCGAAGTTCTCAGCATTATCAAAGTCACTTAGCCCAACAATCATCATAAGTGAAAATTAGTCGCACCACATTCACGCGGGGAGCCGCATCTAATCTGAGAGATATTTCGTCAGGAGGGACCACACTCCTATTAGGCTCCTTTCTTTACCACAAAATTCTAGGTCCAGGGGCGATCTCTTGGGAGATCAAGGCCTAGTCATCGATAGCGTATAACGCTGATCGAGCGACCAGATACAAGAGTTATTTTTCGTCTGACCAGACTCAACGATCATGATCTAGAAATCACCTGCTTGAGGACATAATTAACTCAACAATCGAAAGATCACAAATATAATTCTCATACATAGGAGAACCGAAGGAGAATACTTAGCTCTCTAAAAAATCATTGCTCGTATCAAACTGAGAGGGCTTCTCGTTCAAGGAGCCCTTGCATGTTGCACCGTAACTAACAGCGTGGTAACCATCCCTGTGAGAGAAATTTCATCAACCACAGTCACCATCAGTTCCAGCCCACTGAGTCAGCATAAAGTAGCAAACCTGCCCATCCAGAGGCACCGCCAAATAGACTAAGGAGTTAGGAACGTAGGAGGCTCATCCAAAAAGAGTTATAAGAAGGATTAAACGTGAATTCGGATTGAACTCCCAATAACCTAGCTACAAAGGCATTGGGGTATGATTCCTCGTCCCTTTTATTAAGAAAATAGAGTCCTTCAAACCACCCAAGAAATTCTCCATACCAAAGGTTATAATGTATGACGATAAGGTAGATCCCGCCCATCACATTAGGCACTATCGACAGACCATGTCTCATTAGAATTATCACGATGCTCTATTGTGATGAATGCTCCCATCTACTCTGGGGGAAATCAGTCTGAAGTGGTTTGATAAATTATCCCCATATCAATATTTTCTTTTAGAAACCTGGCCGAGAAGTTTGCGGCCTAATAGCAGCAAGGAAATCAAGGAGGTTGATTCGTTAATCTTTCAAAAAAGGAAGGGAGAGTCCCTCAAGAAGTATACACATAGGTACTGGGAGATTTATATTGAGGTTGATGATTGCAATGATAAGCTACCAATGATCAGATGATCTCTACCAGTCCCTGATGAAGAAACCAACCTTTGTGATGGACGGTCTCATGTCTTGAATTGAGTAGTATGCCAAGGTGGAGGATGAGATCATCATTATAGATGCCCAGACTGACCAGAAGAAGAGTGAACCTAAAAAGGCCCCTAAGGGGGAAATTAACCCTTTTTGGCTAAGAAAGGATTTTGGAATGAAGCCCCCAAAGGTCTCCCCGTGTCTTAAGATAATGGGAATAACCACAAGGCATTGTAAACGACCTTCAAAGATTCCATATATAAGCTTATCCCGCAGATAAAAGATAAGTCTTACTTCAAGAGGGCTCCTAAAATGGCCAACGATCTTAATGATAGGGATGCCAACCTCATGTGCACTTATCACCAAGATTACATGCACTGTTATAAAATTACAAAATATTTAGAAAAGCTCATTCAAGATGGGAATCTCAAGGAGTACATTATTGCAGCGAAGATATTTTTTTTTACAAGAACCATTGTAGTTTAGAAGGCAGACAAGTATCTAACCCCAATAAGGCTAGTCGCAGCCATTCATGGATATATCGATCCATCTCAGTGTACTATCAAGAAGTTCTGAGAAAAAAATGAGAATTTCTACCAATGTTCAACAAGCTTTCCAGGTAGACTTGTCCAAACTTGTCCTTTCCAAGAGAGATAGACGAGACTTTAGCATTGGTCGAGCTAATATGTTCATTGACGATGATCTGGTCAATATGAATTTGTCCCATAAGGATGCCTTAGTCTTCACTTTATAAATTCTAAAATTTTATGTGAGAAGAATACTGGTGGATCAAGGGAGCTCTCCGGAGATCATGTACTTAATATTGATCTATAATATTAGCTTAAATGTTAAGAACTTTGATACTAACTTAATGCCATTGATTGATTTTAATAGAGATATAGAAACCTATGGGAAAGATCAAGCTACCGATCAAGGTCAACTCAACCAACAAGGAGGTCGAGTTCCATTTTATCCAATCAGAGTTGCCCTATAATCCTATAATGGGTAGATGATGGATTCACAAGATGAAAGTTCCCCCCTCTTTCCTCCACCAAAAACTCAAGTTCTTGAGTGACCATGGGGTGGTAGAGATTAGGGGAGATTAAGCAGCAACTCAAGATTATTTTATCCCAGCCATCAAAGTAAGACATAATCATTCCAAAAAAATTCAGGATGGCAATGATTCAAAGGGCGATCTGCCTAAACAACAACCCAAAGGTGCCCGACCAGGGGTAGAAGAAATTCGACTGGCTCCGGTCGAACGTGTGACGAGGGAACTCATTTTCATTCCTCTAGATTCATCACAGTCGAAAAAAACTTTCCTTATCGGATCAGAGTTCCACAAGGATGAAACAGATAAGCTCGTTCATTTACTTATAACTAATGAAGACGTATTTGCATGGTAACTATATGACCTTTTGGGAATAAACCCGGAGATCACTTGTCATTGACTATATGTAGATCCAACTGTCAAGCCGATTAAGCAGAAGCCCGAGGA
Organism: Sambucus nigra; assembly: GCA_949130495.1. Classification (NCBI taxonomy): domain Eukaryota; kingdom Viridiplantae; phylum Streptophyta; class Magnoliopsida; order Dipsacales; family Adoxaceae; genus Sambucus; species Sambucus nigra. The sequence continues at coordinate 790,037,768 of OX422208.1, read as the reverse complement.
GTTAGCCTTAGAGAAGGTAGAAGATGTAGAGATAGAAGTTAATAACATACTTCAGGTCGGCTCCATTAGAGAAGTCCAATTCCCAGACTGAATTTCCAACATTGCTTTTATCATAAAAAATGATAAGTGGAGAGTATGTATAGACTTTATCGATATCAATAGGCACTACTTAAAAGACAACTTTCCATTACCACAGATAGATTAACTCATGGATTCTACGATCGGGTATCAACGTATGAGCTTCATGGATGCATACTCCGACTACCACCAAATACCTTTATTCGGTCCGGATTAGAAAAATACCTCATTCATCACAACATTAAGAATTTACTACTACAAGGTAATGCCTTTTGGTTTAAAGAATTCACGAGTAATCTATCAGCAGATCGTGACTAAAATGTTCAAGAACAGATCGACTGTATCATGGAAGTATGTATCGATGATATGCTCATAAAAAATAAGCAAGCGGACGATCACATCAAAGACTTTATAAAGACCTTCAAGATTCTCAAATGAATATATGATGAAGCTCAATGCCTTAAAATGCATCTTTGGAGTTAGCTCTAGTAAATTTCTTGGGTCTTTGGTAACCCAAAGAGGTATAGAGGTGAATTCGGATAAAATCAAAGACTTACAATGTAAACGTTGAGCTTTTCTAAATCAAAGCTCTGATACCACTTGTTGGAGCGCGGGGCCCCCCAAAACTAATTTATTATTTCCTTTTTATGTAAACTCAATGCGGAAGCGGTGTGATGGATCAACTTTAAAACAACAAATTTTAATTTCTTAAACAAATTAAAATTACACCAAGTGAAGTAAAATTAATCAATAAATATATTCACTTAAACCAATTAATTAATCCAAGCCCTAGAATTTGCCTAAGTCATATTTATCAATATTAGCAAATTAGGCGAAACCAAATTTTAGCAAATGACTTGAATTAAATAAACTTTACCCAATATATAATTTAGGAACAAATTAAATGAGTGTGATGATTTAAACCAAATTTTATCTTGAATTATTCTAAACATGCGTTCTACGTTATTTTGCAAGATAAAATAAATCAATCACACAATGCCGCGATGTACGAGGAAAAACCCAAGACGGGAAACAACCTCGGACGGCTCTAGCCACAAATCCACTAGATACGGAATTACAAGTACAAGACAGAAAGACTTACAACACACGACTCGATCCCTTTCAAGCCTCGACGCTTCTTCTTGTAGACACCTCTTTCTAGCGGATAACCTTGAAACACCACCGCGGTCTCGGAATCCACCGATAGGACTTTATATGATCACCGTCACCCGAGCAAGGAGCCTTTCTCCAAGTGGGTAGAAGTGCAACAAAACGTCTTCTTCTTTGATGGATGTAGAAGCAAACCAAAACTTCTCTTTGAAACGGAAGAGATAAACCGGTGCCAAACTCCAAGCAATTGATATGTATATATGTGAACTTGGATAAACAATATGGGTGTAAAACTAGAGTGATAAAATATTTTCTCTTGAGAAATAGCACTCAAAACTTGAACATTTTCCTTTAAACAATTTTAGCTCTCAAACTCTCTCTGAGAGATTGAATGGAATGAAAAGTTAGGAAAAGTTAAGGTGGAAAATGTTCTTCCCGCACATATTAAAGTCTGAAAAAGTTGGTTAAAAACTAAGTGGGGAAGTGAGTGAAAAACTGCCAAAAACTGTTCCCGCCTGGCATCTCGTTCGAACGACATTTCGTTCTAACGAAATTCTCGTTCGAACGAGACTTCTAACGACGTTTCAGATTGAACTCGTTAGAATCTCGTTGGATATCTCATTCGAACATAAGGTTCTTTCGAACGACATATCGAACGACATTCCAGTGGCCTAATATGGGAACTCGTTGGCAGGTTCGTTCGAACAACATTTTCGTTCGAACGACTCTATCGAACGAAAAACCAGAAAGTTTGAATATTCTTGTTTAAGCCCAGAAAACTTTATAAACATTTATTTAAAGTTTTAATTAATTCTTTCTTAAAATAAAACGCAGTTTTTATAAAACCTAACACCCAATAAACTTGTTCCAAGCTCCTATATATATAATATTGCATTCATACCTTGGGAGCATGGAACTATGGTTGATGACGTAGAAACGAGGCACGCAAACCGGCATATTTGATGAAGCTTTATACTCTTTGCCACTGCGTCTTCAATAAACACTTCATAGGCTTGAGAATATTACAATTAAATACTATCCTATGAATAAATGTTTTTATCCGGAATTGAGCCAAAACTATATATGGACTCAATTGGAAATTTGTGTCCTTACATACAATATATCAGAAGGCCGACTACTATTAGGGAGACTTGGGTCGTCACTGGAACACTATATGCTTTAAGTTGCTTTATTTTAAGATCCTAAGATAAGTGTCGGTCATTCTTCGAGGCATGAAAAAAGGTAAGCCCCACTCATGTACATAAGCATGCGATTAGGCTTCGTAAGGAATTCGATGGTACTTAGGATCTCCTTATTTGTTATCACCCCCCAAAGATGGGGAAGATCTGTACCTGTACATGGCCATCATAAAACATGCGACTAACAATGAACTAGTTTTTTTACATGATGGAGAGCAAAGGTCGATCAACTATTTTAGCCATACCCTTCTTGAGGCAAAAATCATATACATGCCTACTGAGAAATTAGTTCTATAATTGGTAACCGTAACCAGGAAACTAAGGCACTACTTTTATGCTCATACAATTATCATCCGACAACCTATCCTTTAAAATATTAAATCAAAAAGGTTGATCTCTCAAATAGAATGACTAAGTGATCTATGTAGCTAGTATAGTTTGACATTAGATATGAACCTATGACAACGATCAAGAGTTAAGTCTTGGCAAACTTTATAAAAAAAATTCAACATCACCGACGGGTGAGGACGAGCAGTCAAATTCTTTCCTGGAATCATTGGCAATCCGTGAGAATGAACAAACTTGGAAGCACTTTGTGGATAGTGCATAAAATAAGACACGCACATGAGTTGGGATGGTCTTTGTGACACTACAAGGCAGTCTTATTAAGCAAGCCATTAGATTGAGATTCAAAGACTCGAATAAAGAGGCAGAATATGAGGCCATGGTACACGATCTCCATGGGGATATCAATCTAGGTTCTCATCGCATCGTTAAACACTTTGACTCCAGAATGATCACAAACCAGCTTAACGAAGAATACGAGGCCAGGGACTCCAAAATGATTGCTTACAGTAATAATTCAAGAGGTCTTTTTAATAGTTCAAGTCTTCTTCAGTGGAGTAGATCCTAAGGAATGACAAAATCCATGTGGATGCCCTTACCACTCTAGCTTCAGCCGTTGATATCGACCTAAAAAGGATGATCGAAGCCAAATACATAGACCGATCGAGTATCGAAGAACCAAATCAAGACCTTTGCATTATCTAAGAGGATTTTTCTCAATATTAGATGGACCCCATATCATCCTACTTAAGGACCGACAAGTTCCCCTCTGATGGTAAAGAAGCACACAAGTTAAGGATCAGGTTGACTAGTTTTTTTCTTAACTCTAAGGGTAAAACTTATGAACGATCATTCATCGACCCTTTACTAAAGTGTGTTCACCTAGATCAAGTGGAAGGAGTGTTAAGCAAAATACACGAAGGCATCTATGGAGAACACCCGAGTGGGATATCGCTCTCCTACAGGGCGATCTCTCAAGGATATTTGTGTCCCTTCATGCAAAAGACTCTTGTGAGATTCGTTCAAAAGTACTCCAAGTGTTTGCAATTTTTGCCATTCATCATGCAACATGCAGGAGATCTGAATCCCCTCACAAATCCATGGCCTTTTGTTTAGTGGGGCATGGACATAGTGGTACTATTACCCGCCGCACATGGTAATCAAAGATATCTAATAACGGTGACTGACTACTTCACAAAGTGGGTTGACGATGAACCACTCACCCACAACAGAGAGGCGAACGCTAGGAGAGACGTTTAGAGGAACTTTGTCACATAATTTGGAACCCCAAGATCATTGTTTATCGATAACGAAATGCGGTTTGATAATGACTCCTTTTATGATTTTTATACAGAATAAGGATTCAGAGTCCAGTATGCGTCGGTAGTCTTCCCCCAGTGTAATTGACAAGAAGAGATAACCAACGAAGCTCTTATATTAGGAATCAAGCGCCAATTAGAAAATGTTAAAGGACGATGTGTAAATGAACTTCCCTTTGTTCTTTGAACATACATAACGATGCCAAGAAAGCCAACAAAACAAACTTCGTACTCCCTTGCTTATGGTATAGAAGACGTCATCCTTTTAGACATGGGGCTTCCAATGCTCAGACCGGAGATCTTTGAAGATGGACATAATGATGACTAAATAACTCACGAGTTTTATCTATCTGAGGAAAGAGGAGAGCAATCTCTGATACATTTGGCCACCTACTAGCAAGAATTGGAACGACAACATGATAAGAAGGTCAAGGTGAGAGAATTCCAAGTTGGCGAGTTGGCCCTCAGAAAGATGTTACCTATAGCCAATAAGCCATCCATATGTGAAATTTGTGCCAAATTGGTAGGGATCCTACTGATTAGTCTCAAATGAGGGTAGAGGATCATATCTTTTAGGATAATTAGATGGACGAGTAGTCCCAAGGTCATGGAATGCCATGAACCTTAGGAAGTTTTATCATTAGATAGGAAGTTAAAGGCATTGTTCTTTTTTATTTATGCACAATAAAACGATAAAAAATTAGTCATTAAAATTATTCAAAATCTTTGTCTCAAATCTTCATTTTATTTAAACCCACTTAAGCAGTGGTACGACTAATAACAAAGGTGGGCCACCTAGGAATCTGTCAAAAAACCACGTTAAAACTTCATAGTACAACTCAAACATGAGTTTACCACCTACGTTTAGCATCAAAACCCACTTGAGAAGTGGTATGATCTAATGTAGATCGAACTGGAAGAGGAAACAACCCACTTAAAAAATGGTATGACCTAAAGTAGGTCGGCCTATAAGAGATAAAAGTCCATGTAAGAACTGCGTGGTATAATTCAGACGTGAGTTGGCTGCCTACGTTTGGCACCAAAACCAACTTAAGAGTGGTATAATCTAAAATATACCGACTTAGAAGAGAAAAAAATCACGAGAAGTGGTACGATCTAAAATATATTGACCTAGAAGAGGCAAAAACCCATTGGATATAAAGTAAATCAACCTAGGTTAGGCATATCATTTACTTATGGTCGGCCTGAGCATAAAATTAAGTACGTCGACCAGGTATAACACTAGACCTCCCAATAATATTCCATTTAATATAGGTCGAGCTAAAAAGCGCGACCTAAAATAACCAAGGATCAAATTCAAGTGATATTGGCCGACCAGGTTGAACTATTACAAACGAATCATTTATTTTTCTCTTAGGGGAAAAAAATCCTATGAAGACAAATAACCCTGGACAAATGCCAAACATGATCTCAAAGCACAAATTATAACACCAGATAGTAAAACAAACACCCCAAATGTGTTGTAAAAATCTAACAAGAGTACGATAAAAGATAAAATGGAATGAGAACACAATTTTTCATTAATAAACAAAACGATCGTAGGCTTACAAAAAGTGACCGCCGAGGGTCAAAACCAGAAAATGAAAAAACTAGGGGTGGGGGAAGATTGATCGACGGTAGTATAATGGACGAATTGGTCATTGGTGACCCCAGTTGCCGGATCAAGAATGGTCCCCACAAGAACAACAATAGTAGGTGGGGAAGACTGATCGGCGACAACCTGGGTTATTGAAGGATCAATAACCGGGGGGTCTTCCGTATGATTCTCCATGAGTGGGTTTTTGGCATAGGTCGAATCGCCCTCACGAACAATCCCTCTCTGCAAGTCGGCTACCCACCCCTTGTTGAAAGCAACATACTCATTATAGTCCATCTACGAGGTGAGCTCCTACACCGCTGCTTCATATCCTTCGTTATAGGCCTTCTCCAGATCGTCCTCGAGGGGCCACTCTAATGTGCATTTTTGCTTCTAAAAGATTATCTTTTGAAGGAACTTGTGTTTAAAGAAGGTCTTCAAATTAGATCATTTGATCTCCACCTTACTGAACTCATTTTGATTTCGCTCGGCTTCCTACACCACTTTCACCTTATCGTTCTCCCCAACCTTCAACTTCTTATTGAGGTTGTTTAAATTCTTGCATTGGATGACGAACTGGCGCTTTAAGGTATTATTAAACTTCATCAGTTGAATAGAAATCAACTTAGCTGGCGAGTTCCTGAGCAACCTGCATGTTCTGTACAGAAAAAAGGAAAAAAAGTTAAAAATAGATTTTAGCACACAGCAAAATAAGAAGGTATGCGATTTACTAGGACACTATGCTGCAAGACTTCCTTATGTAGCCTATCCAAGGTGAACCCCCTTAAATTAAGAATATCATATTGCATCATCGTTGCCTGAGAAACAGAGTATGCAACCTAAAAAACCCTATGGTCTGAATCGGCCCCAGACTGGCTCTTTTCCTTTGTAAAAGGAGATATCCTAAGGGCGAGCCTGGTTCCCTTGGAGGAGGGGTCCTTTAATGCTCCCCTGACTGCTATCGAGGTTTGTTAATTGTTACAGGTTTGTTAATTGTTACAGGTTGACTGCTATCGAGGAGGGGTCCTTTAATGTTCCCCTGGTTCCCTAGCAGTCTCATTAGGAATGGAAGTGGCAGTTGGAATGTGGTCGTCGCGGACCATAGAATAATCGATGACCAAAATGTGACACCCTGTCTATTAATATAATGGGTGGCCAGCCTTGTACTAAAATAAAATGGTAGTCTCGTATGACTCATTCTTAGTATCACTGCCTCAACATGATTAATTACTAACCACCTAATTAATTTAACAAGAAGTGTCAAGTTTTATCTTCCATTAACATACAATAATATTAATAAAGCCACAATATCTCCATATACAATAACCAATATAAATGAAATCACAATATAAAATTTGAAGTTGAGATAAATAAATAAAGTCGTGGAATAAACCATGGGGTAACAATCCAATATGCCCAATCAAACGGACTAAAATAATCGAAAATACATAAGTATGAATAAAAAGGGCAACACGCCCAACCAGTATTGGAATAGAGAACAAAATCTAGATAGCAATAAATGAAGTGACTACTCTGAATCCTGTAAGCCTCCACATCAGCTGCAGTTACGTGTCCTTGGAAATAATAATCATCCTTGGCGTCCCTATGGTGGACATCGAAATGTTTTGAATATAAATTTGATACGTGTCAAAGCCCAAAACCTTTGAAAATATTTTTCAAGTGTATAAGATGCGCAAGTGATAATATTAAGCACTTTTCATATTAATAAATCGATAGAGCACTCCCTTGAGTCATTCCCATCCCTCATCTAAAGTGTGCACCTAACGTATGGATTTCAACCCGCTTAGTTACCTTACCATACCTAACTAACCTTACCACTAACATCAATACTATACTATCTTGGCCCGAGTATAATATCTACCTTTTGTTCATTAATTAGCTTTCATAATTGCTTAGTCAATATTTCATTAAATTATCACAATTTCATATATAACTTTACTCTAATTATTTATTTCCACAATCATATTTATGTGCCCCCCTGCCTATTCTAATCCTGGGTGATCAGTCAATTACTAAATTAAATAGAAATCATTAATGGTTTCATTCTTAGCATCACTGTCGAAATGTAATTATTTTACTATTACCTTGATGGTCCGGTGTCAAAATTTTAATCTTTTTATTAACATGCACTAATTTAAACTAATAAATCACATTCATCGTTCCAGTAAACAAAAAAATGAATAATAAAACAACTGAATAAATAAATATATCTGGAATGCACACTCCAGTTTGAAATCTACATATAATAATCCATAATAAATATATATGGAATACAAACGATTTGAGTATTATTATTGGTGATGGCATTGACTCATTTGCTATTCATGAGAATGTTACTGTAGATTGTTTACAAGTTGGGTGTAAGTCATCAAATTGACATCAATATTTTAATAATTCTAAGACTTATTAATTTTGTTGGGTCAATTATTATTCTTACTTTGACACATCAAATATTAATCTTTTTAGTCATTCTAGTTTTTTTATTTATTTATTAAGAATGAATGTTTAAGCGTTTTAATATTTGAGTTTATATTACTATTTAATGTTTAAGCGTTTTAATATTAATCTTTTTTATGTTTTGGATTATAAATGCTGAAAGTTGAATAATATTTTTTCCTGAATTTTAAATACGAAACTTCATAAAAAATAAACTTTTACGTATATAGTTTTCACAAGCCTCTTATTTTTTTATTGGAAAATAATACTAATCAAAGTACAAAAGTTTATTATTATTTTTTTAATTTTCAATTGAAAAATAAAAACAATCAAGCAGACACTAAAATAATTTTAAATAAAAATCAATTCTTTTGAATTCAGTTTTTAATTTCGCAATCAAAAGTAGGGATGGCAATTTAACCCGAACCGTAGGAGTCCCGCCCCGCCCCGCCCCTAATGGGGCGGGTTTTAAAACCCGATTAATGAATTAGGAGCGGGTATGGGTTTAAGAAAAAAACCCGTTTATTAAATGGGGCGGGTTAGGAGTTAGCTGAAATAAAACCGCTCCGCCCCGCCCCGCCCCGTTTAACTTATGCTTATATAAATATCCTTTATATGTATGTTAATTATAATTAAATTATATATATATATATACACACACTCACACACTAAAAAAAAAATCTTTATATGTATGTTAATTTTGTAAAAGATTTAAGTGAAAATATGAATTGACAATTGGGGGATTGTCTCACTTATTGGAATACGAGCCATTGTATACCTCTAAGACTATAATGTAATATTTTTAATTTTACTATTTTTAAAATTAACGCAACCCGTAGGAGCCCCGACCCGCCCCGTTTATTAAATGGGGCGGGTTAGGAGTTAATTTTCAAAAATCCTAACCCGCCCCGCCCTGCCCCGTTTATTAAATGGGGCGGGTTAGGATTTTTGAAAACCCGCCCCAAACCTGCCCCGTTGCCATCCCTAATCAAAAGTGCTCATATATTTTTCTAACATGAAAAATAGTTGAAACCGATTTTGATGGAATTCATTTCCAAGTTACCGCCAAAAACGAAATAGAAAACATTTCGTCTCATCCCACATCCACCGTTCCATTGCACACTCTTAAATCAACGGTTAATATCCAAGATCCGAGCCACTCGAAGCCAGCCAATTATAAACACAGCACCAACCCTTTATATACCCAACACGGTTTCACTTCTTCATCACAATCAGTTTTCAAATCCCAACCCCTTTCATATCTTCACCACATCAAAATTTCTATCTCAACAATGGCACCCAAGGCTGCAGAGAAGAAACCCGCAGAGAAGAAGCCCGTGGCCGAGAAGGCCCCAGCAGAGAAGAAGCCCAAGGCCGAGAAGAAGTCCAAGGACGCCTCTGGTGACAAGAAGAAGAAGAGGTCTAAGAAATCAGTTGAGACTTACAAGATCTACATCTTCAAGGTTCTCAAGCAGGTTCACCCTGATATCGGTATTTCAAGCAAGGCCATGGGAATAATGAACAGCTTCATCAACGACATTTTCGAGAAGCTGGCTCAAGAGTCCTCCAAGCTTGCTAGGTACAACAAGAAGCCCACCATTACTTCTCGGGAGATTCAGACCGCTGTGAGACTTGTGCTTCCTGGTGAATTGGCTAAACACGCTGTTTCTGAAGGCACCAAGGCCGTCACCAAGTTTACCAGCGCTTAGAGGTGTTGAAGGGTAGGGTTTGTGTTTGTGAATTGGGGAATACTTTTCGGTAACCGCTTGTTATCTTTAGTTGAATTGAATCTTCTGAATGCAAAGGTTTAGATTCCTTAATCAAGTTTCAGTGTATCATGGGCATTGATTAATGAGTTTCAGCTTAATTATCAAAATTTTCTCTGTTTGATAAATTTTCGTCAGGAATCGATTATGTTTTAATATTTACGTTATAGCGTATTTGAAAAACTTAGTTTAGTGATTATTTTAAAAATTTGAAAAACTTTGTATTGAAAAGGGTGGGGGAAAGATGTGTAGAGCGTGGGGATACACCCTAGTTTGATAATTGGTCCGCCCAAAACAATTGATCCTGGGATGTTTAGCTTTTATAAAAGGGGATGGAAGTTGTGACAATTGGTCCGCCAAAAACAAGTTTCAAATGAGTACCTGACCATGATTTGGTTATTTCATCGATAGTGGATAAGTTTTGTTAAAATTTGGATAGAATAACTTGTAGAGATCACTATGACGAGTTTCAAAATTCCATTTGGAATTCAGAAACTAAGGAAGAGTTTGAAATGAGTAGGTCACAGAATCGTAAAAAATAAGTTTTAACACCAAATTCTTTGTTAGGTGGGTTATATGATGTCATGTAGATGGGTTTCCACATTTGTGAAATATATTTCTGGTATTGGAATATCAAGTAGTTAATTCGTAGCAAGTGAACATGCATTTTTCAAGTGAGTGTTGTCTAAAAATAATTCATTAATTGAATTTGTAACATGCTTCAGTAGGAACTAAAATACCCCTCTTAAAAACCCAAAATTAGAAAAAAAAAACTAAAACAAATGAATAAAAAATAAAAAATGAGTGAGGTGTATTTGATCTCAATTTTATTATGTATTAATGATAATCTCAATTTTCATGCCTTTATATTAAGCTATGATTTTATCTTAATGATGACTTTTTTATCATTAAAATAAGCCTAAATATCTTAAGATAAAATGTTTGCATCGATAAGTTTCATGGTTTAATGCATATCCTAGGATAAAAAAGGTTGAATGTGGGAGAGTCGGGTGCAGAAGCACACAAGTTAATTTTTTAGGATTATTTAAATGATAAGTATTTATTCAATGTAAACTTAATTACTCAAAACTTAATTATTCAATGACATTAAAATAGATAATTAAGTTTTGAGTAATATGTACCTCTTTTATGGACAACTGATTTTTGTTTCCCATTGTTCAAATTTTTTCTTTACATAAAGTTCCGATTTTGCAACGTCTTCATATTAAATCTTGTTCCACCAATAAGCCTCGAAAGTGGCATATCCTTTTTAAAATTAACCTTCATTAAGTGAACCTCATTATATAAATTAATAGGGATAATCTTGAAGTAAGATATTGGTCCAATCTAGGGGTGGCAAATCGGGTCAGTGGGTCGTGTTTTGACCCGACACGACAATGTTTTTTCGGACACGAACACGGCACGACACGAATTCGTGTTTTTTTTAGCTGACACGAACACGATCTGAATAAAAAATAACACGGCACGACACGACACGACAATCATAATTTCTTAAATTTTAGGCCTAAAAAACACGATAACACGACACGGCACGACTCATAATTAAAACACGAACACGACACGACACGACTTCGTGTAAAAAAAACACGACACGAACACGACACGAAATATCGTGTCAATTTCGGGTCAATTTCGTGTCGTTCCGTGTCGTTTTTTCGTGTCGTTTCTAAAATTGCCACCCTAGTCCAATCCAATCCTCAGAGGTAATTATGTGAAGCTCATCATATTAAATAATTGCACTTTTTTGTCCGATTAGACCTTTTACATATGCTCATATCATTCTCGACGTTTGTTTCCTTATGGTGGTTACGAAATACACCACCCCTCTCACAACATAAGATTAACTTTGGCTTTTTTGATAGAAACCCCAAATAAGATTTTGCAATTATGACAATTGTATTTAATCTGATGCCAATATCTTGAGCCCAATTAGTGACCTCTGAGTGCGATACAAATACCTACATACATACAAAATGAAATGTAAAAACCCTTTATGTTTAATTAGAAATTAATTAACAAAGTTAATTTTTTTACCTAATCTATGGTAAAATATGTTGTTGCGTCAACAACTCCATGTTCATTGTCCCCTGTTCCTTTTTCTAATATAGGTACTAAAAAATTTTCAAGATCTTTTATTATTAAACTTTTGTGGGCATTCTTGAATAAAATAAAATAAAAAAAGAATAAAAAATAGTTGTCCAACACCTATTGTAGCCTCTTCTGTGTTGATGGTGCTTAACATAATATATTTCTTTTCAAAAATAAAAAATAGGGGATCACAATTGGGAAGAGGAGAGGTATATGTGGCCATCCCAGGATCTTCCCTCCTCGCGCTTCGAGGAAAGAGGGAGGATAAAGGTCTGGCGCTCCTCGCTACTCGGGGGGGGGGGGGGGGGGGGGGGGATTGAGGGGGTGCTTCGATCATTGTCGATTTTTGGTTGATGTAAAGCGATAGAGTCGTAACCTATTTTGTACAAAACAGGCAAAAGAACATGTTGTCGCCTCAAGAGAGCAACATCAAAGACAAACTGAAGCTTGCAGAACCAATTAGATCAGAGGTTCGTGGGTTAGGCTACGGAATGAGAAGGTGTTAGGCATACATTCCACCCTTTCGGTCTCTCATGAGATTACGTTACTATCTTCCTTAATTTCTCCGTGAAGTGTGTTTGCTGTATATATAAATGGAGATCGGAATTGCTCGACTCCCGTAATGGGAAAAAACGAAGTGGGGTCATCCATAGGAATGTTCTCGAAATAGTAATTAAAAATATGATGTGTGCGCTTAGCGAGATATTGATCGTTATGATGAAGCGATAATATATGTTAGATAAGACGCTAATATGAATCACAAGTATGATATATAGAAATAATATACGAAAAGGGAAAATAGGAAAATGAGAAAATAGGACTCGAGTCTCGGGTTTTAGCCCAAGATGCCTATGTAGCCTATAAAGGCATTAAAGTCCATGTAGTTCGTGTGCGGCAAAAGTGTTGAATTTATCCCATAGATTCAACGGGAGTTTATTATATGTGTGTAGAAAAGATATTTTTAGTTTTGAGAAAATGTGATGAAGAATCCTGCCGGAATATATAGGTGTTACCCTATTTTTCTTTGTTTTCGATTTTTAATAGAAAATAATTTGGGAGCAATACTACTAATAAAGGATGAGATATTAATATATATGATCTAATAAAAATGAAAAGCTAAATTAAGAATTTATATAACTAATGCGAAAATAAAGGAAATTTAAAGAGAAAGAATAGTTTTGAACCTTCTTTAGAGACTCGGAGATTGATCTTGATTGATGATGAGATTCCTTTCAAGTGAATGAATAATGTAGGATGATTTTTGCTAAATTGGGTGTGAAAGTGATGGAATTGAAAGGTGGAGAAATGTTTCAAACAAGGAAACTTCGCTGACTTAAGAAGAATGTTGTCGAGATCATTGAAGATGATGTTTTTGAGGTGCCTCTCGAAGTGAGCTCATGATCTCTTTATACAGGGTTGGGGGACAGTCAATCAGCATTGTCCTTGCCCTGCTTATTGGCAGGTAACCCTAGACACACTGTCGATAGCAGGAAAATGGACCTGCTAATTGGAAGTCTCGTGCAAATTTTCCAGAAAAACAGTCGTAAAATGCAATCCGAAGTCCAAATTGTGCACGGGGCTTACCATTAGAAAGGTAATTTAGTGACCTTTGAGAATCCTTTGGGATTAATTCGGGTCTGGGAGTTTACTTTGGGTCAAACGGGAATCGAAAGGGCCCATCAGTCCTTTGGACAGGAGATCGTCGAACAACGATGGATCGTTCATCCAAATATAAGTCTGAATCGCACACGAGGTAGGCCGTTGGAATGGTTTTGCGAGGCACTTCGATGTTCCAAAGAGCTTCAATCGGTTCAAAGAGTTGACTTTGGTCAAATGGAGCTCGAAAGCGCCTGATGACCTTTCGAAGTAAAACGGGTTGTTCATCCGTACCGTATGTCTAATTTGCGTACGGGGTGGACCGTTCGCTTTACAGATTCATTCAGTCTTTAGGAAAAAATGGATCATTCGTTCGAGCGGTTATACCGTTTCACACACGAGGTGGACCGTTGGAAAGGGGATTCAGTGACCTTAGAAGATTCATAGAGCTTTCACTCTGATGATGAAGTTGATTGGGGTCAAATCGGGGCTCGGGAGCGCTCATTGGCCTCCAAATCGGTTTTCGGTAGCAAAATGGTCCGTTCACCCAAACGGTTATGATGATTCATGCATGGTGTAGACCATTGGAAAGGGGATTCAGAGCCCTTTGAAGATTTATTGTGCTTTCTCTCTGATGATGAAGTTAATCGGAATCAAATGGGGCCCAAGAGCGCCCGATAACCTCTAAATCGGTACTCGGAGTATGATCTAGGGTTTGTGTTAAATGGAGAGGTTATAGGGACCTAAGGAGAGACTTAGGGAGGTCCTAGAATGTGGTGTCTATAGAGTCCCTCGATGGGTGAGCTTGGAACAAGTGAAAGCCATCTAATAGACACCACGTGGATGCTTTGGGAAATAGGGAAATCTACGGACTTAAAAAGATGGGAATGGCCGTTTTAGAGTGTCGAGGTCAATTCTAAGGACCTAAGGTAATGATGGGGATGGATGATTCTGAGGTTCGAGGCCAATTCTTAGGACCTTAAGGTTATGGTGACCAATTTCGAGGGTCGAGGTCAATTATGAGGATCTAAAGTTGTAAGGACACAAATTTCCAATTGAGTCCATATATAGTTTTGGCTTAATTTAGGACAAAACCATTTGAGTCATAGGATAGAAGTTTCTTCCTATCAAGCCCATGACGTGTTTGAAGTGTTGAAGACGTAGCGGCCAGAATTTAAAGTTGCCAGGTTTCAAGTTCCATGTTTCACGTCATAAACATGATATCATTCCAAGGTCTCCAAAGGTATGAATGAAAATTAAATATATTTTAGGACCTTCGATATTTTATTTGGGTGTAAACATTTTTTTTATAACGACTTTTTCATTTTTCTCAGAAAATCATTTTAGAACTTTTTGTTAAAGTTTTTGGGCTTAAAAGTAATTTTTATTTTTTCTGAAATGTCGTTTGAATGAACCTGGAATCTCTTTCGAACGAAATTACCAAGTCGTTCGTACGAGAAATCTAATAAACTTTCTCTTATTTTTCATTAGATGTTTGGTTTTAAAGAAAAATTTTAAACGAACTTTTTCTGAAATGTCGTTGGATAATGTCGTCTGAAAGTCGTTCGAACGAGATTTCAGCAGGAACAATTATTTTGCCAAATTTTTCCCACTTGCCCCACTTGTCCACTAACTTGTACCTGATATATTTTGTGTAGGAACCAACATTTTTGAGAGACTTTTCACAACTTTCAAAAGCTCTTGGAGAGCAAAATACTTTTCTCAAAAAGTCTCCTTGGTGTTTGTTTATCAAATTGATTATCTTAAGAACAAAACCAAGTTTTACACCTAATTATTGTTTGTTTAGTTTCTATCCAAGTTCTCTCTCTCTCTCTATATATATCTTTGTTTGGAGATAGTTAGACACCTGTTTTCTTCTCAATCATTTGAAGGAGATTGTTTAGGTTTCTTCACTACCCTCAAAAGGAATACATTTGTTTCGCTGCGGCGTTCTCACATGGTGAAAGACACCATATGTCGTTGATGATGGGTTGTGCCTCCATTGGTGGACTCCATCATTCCAGTGGACTCCAGACTTATCTACAAGGCAAAGGTTGAAGAGCGAAGGAAGCGTCGGGGATTGAAGGAGTCGCATCGAGTCGAGTGAGGTAAGTCTTCTTGTCATGTCTTTGTAAAATTTCCGTACCTAGTGGATTTATTAGGCCAGGACCGTTCGAGGTTTTTCCCATTTGGGTTTTTCTCGTACATCGCTGCGTAGTGAGATTGTTTATTTTTATCCTGCAGAAATCGCCTTAGATGCATGCTAGGATAATCAAGATAAAATTTGTTTAAATCTCACACTTATTGAATTTAGTGCTAATTTAAGTTTGGATAATTTGGGCAAGTTTAATTTAATTCATGTCCATAATTTTTTATTTGATAAAATTTGGTTTGGCCTATATTGAAAATTTGAATAAATCATTGTTAGGCAAATTTTAGGACTTGGGTTAAATTAATTTTGTTTAAGTGAAATTTAATATGTTTAAGTTTTTTAATTTCACTTTAAGTTTAACTTTATTTTAATTTTAAATATATTAAAATTTGAAGTGTGTTTTTGATTTAAAAGTTATATTGAAATTTTAGTTGAGAATTTAATTGAACCATCCATCGTTTAAATTTGGGGGCTTCCGCATTTTCAAAGTGGTATTAGAGCTATAGGCTAGAAATATACCCCTTTTAAAAGTTGTGGCGACCAATTCTTCGGGTCGAGGTCAATTTTGAGGGTCGAGACCGATTCTGAGGACCTTAAATAGGGGAGACCAATTCTGAGGGTCAGGGCCAATTTTGAGGACCTTAAGTAGGGGCGACCAATTTTGAGGGTCGAGGAGGAAAATTCTGAGGACCTTAAATCGGGGCGACCAATTCTGAGGGTTGAGGCCAATTCTGAGGACCTTAAGTAGGGGTGACCAAATTTGAGGGTCGAGGCTAATTCTGAGGACCTTAAGTAAGGCAACCAATTATGAGGGTCGAGGCCAATTCTGAGGACCTTAAGTTGGGGTGACCAATTCTGAGGATCGAGGACATTTCTGAGGACCTTAAGTAGGGGCGACCAATTCTGAGGGCCTTAACTTGGGGCGACCAATTCTGAGGGTTATAACCAATTATGAGGAACTTAAGTAGAGGCAACCAATTCTGAGGGTCTAGGTCAATTCTGAGGACCTTTTTATTGTAAATGCGAGGGGTTTGTACTCTAGGGATCTTTTACCTTTGGGAATTTGGATGCACTTGTGATTTCACTAGGGAGTGTGTTTCTTAGAGACGTCGCTGGGGAGAGATGTCTGGTTAGGGCTTCTAGTTCTACTTGGGGAAATTGAATTTTTTTAGGAGAAAAATTTAATTCTGGAATTCTTGCTGGGGAAACGGGTAGGATATTACGTAGCCATGCTGGGGAAGCATTTGATTTTTGTTGAGGATGAGGTTTTAGGATTCTGCTAGGGAGTTGTAGTGGGATTTTGGAACACGGGTGGGCTGATTTTTAGGGTTTAAGCTGGGAATAAAATGTGGTATTAATCCGATTGGGGATTTGGGAGCTTGAAAATGGTTTTCTTGGTGAAGAAATGTTTTAATATTTATTTGGAAATTTTAGGAATTTTTTAGGATTTTTTGTACAAAATTTTAGGGGTACTACCGATCGGAGGGTGGCAGGAATTTCCAATTGTAGTGGCATGGTCTTCTGGGATGCATTGGGAAGGGAAATAGGCAGGTGCCAATTAGTGGGTGTCAGGGGACTGCCGATCGTTATACCCCTTAGCCTCCTAAAAAGGGAAAATTCTCTTCATTTTTTCACAGCTTCTAACTTTCTTATCTTCTGCTTCTCTCTGTTGCAATATGCTCCTTCGTTCTTTCCTCATTTGAGACTAGAATATGGCGGATTTCTCACGTAGTGAGACCTAGGGGTGGATAGCGGAACCTGTCAACCCGAACCAAACCCCCAGGTTTGGCTTGATTTTTAGATACCATTGGGTAGGTTCTGGTTCCTAAACTTAAAAATCGATCGTATTGGGTTGGTTCTTGGTTTTATACCTAACCCAACCCAACCCAAACCGAGAACCAAACCGATGTGGAACCAATATAAACCGAACCTAAACCTACCCTGTATAAAATGATGTTTAAATCTCAAATTATTGTACATAAATCTAAAACTATCTATTGATTTTAGAGTATTTGAGATTTATGTGTTTAAATATGAGATTTATGTGTCTAAATCTAAAATTATGTGTTGATTTTAATGTATTTGTGATTCATGTGTTTAAGTCTTTGATTATGAGTCTAAATTTGTTGGGAATAATTATGTGTTAACTTTAAACTTGGAAGTAAATGCATATTTAATCATTAGTAAACACATGTTATTATTGGTGTTGACTTAGATGTACAAGTTTTTAAATTTTGTGATATGTTGGCTTAATATTTTACTATTTTATGTTTTAAAAAAAATATAACCATAAGAAAACCTGAAATAACCCAAACAAAAACCAAACCGAGAACCGAACTGAATCGAACCAAACCGCGCCATGGTTGGTTGGTTTGGTTTGGTTCCATAACATGATTGGTTTGGGTATGGTTCCAATAATGCGGAACCGAAGTACATAGGTTCTGGTTTAGGTTTCGGTAAGGAACCGAACCAAACCTACCCATGTCCACCCCTAGTGAGACCCACATGGCGTGGTTGGGCATTGACAATTGGGTGAACTTGGAGTGGAGGGCTAGGGTTCCCCTGGCTTTGGGCAACAAGAATGCTTTTGACTTGTTTGACCCTGCTGCACGAGACTTTGTAGCACTGGCCTTCTATGGCGAGGAACCCTAATGACCATGTAAGTACCACATGAGTTTTGGTATTCTTTTTATTCTTTGCAATTTCTTGTTTTTTTGAATTTTGACAAAATATTTCTCTTCTGTTTTGGAAGACTGACATAACTTCTACGAGCTTTCATTCCCAGGGGAAAATGGGATTTAAGGATGTGTGGGAGCACCTTGCTGCGGTGGTGCACTGGGTAGTCTCCTCCACGGGTTTTGGTGTCTTCTTTGGATGAGACACTGCGCTCTACGGCTGTTCTGTGCGTGATGGGGGAGAGGTGGTGGGCACTACCACACCATTCATTTGGGATTTGAGGAGATGACAGTGACTCCCATCGATGTCCAACAACTTCTGGGGGATTGACTGCGAGGGTACACGGATAGAGGTGGACCGGTCTCTAAGGATGACACCTGTGGTAGTTAATGCTGCGCCGGGAGACGTGGGGCAAATAATCTCGGGGGACTCAATCCATATTTCTCTTCTCCGGGAGGTTTTGCTGAGTCGGAGGACTGACGAGACAGATGGGCTGCAGGTGAGGCAAATTTCTCGTTTATTTATTCTTCTGATGTTGTGTGTGTGTGTGTGTGTGTGGGGGGGGGGTCTTGGTGACGTCGAGCTACGACGTCGTCCACTTATGGTTTTTACCATTTTTGAAGGTTTTTTCGAATATCCCTCCCTATGACTGGGGGGGTTTGACCTTGGTGACCCTTTATTCTTCTTTGGATGCTTTCAGCCAATGCTTGCCGGCAAACTTTTACTGGAGCCATGTATCTTCTGGAGGTAATTTTCTCATTTCTCTTTATGCATTTTCTTGCATTCTTCTTCTTGATTTTTTCTAGTTGCTGAATCTTGTCCTTTCTGCAGACGTGATTTTCTGAGGTGATTGGGCTCAATGCCCGTCTGATTGGTTTACATGATGAGGAGGTGGGGGGCTTCTGCCTGATGTAACGGTGGCAAAAGTCCAACCGGCGGTCGAAGCATTCTCTTTACTTGTCAGCAGTGCGTCAGGTTTTGAATGTCTTGACGAGCGACTAAGTTATTTCTTATTTTATCTTTTGAATCCTTTCTTTGGCATTTTCTTTGTTTGTTCAAGTATTGACTTTATTTTTAAAAAATGCAGGTGACTTTGTATCCCTGGGGGATGGCTATCCAACACACATGGGTGATTGGGATGAATGCGCAGATGCACTGGTTACTGGCGCACGACTTCGGCTATTCTTGGTATCTAGGAGAGAGAGTAGTTCGACAGATCATGGAGGACGAGGTGGTGGTACCATCGGCGATGTACGCAGGTACATGAGGTGGGTGCGAGAGGTGTTGAAGGAGGCTAGGGTGATGGCAATAGTTGGCGAGCCCTACCCATCTAATACTGACTCGGTGGTGACTTATGACTACCTTGAATTTGTGACGAGCTGACTAATGACCTCCTGTATTTATGACGTAGTGAACATGCCTCTACCTCCTACGGCTTTGGGAAGGGGTACGAGTCAGCCGATGGGGTCTGCTTACAGCACTGGCGGTGTGAGAAAGCCCTTTTGTGTGTGCTTTAGGTAAAAATAACTTTTTTTTAAAATTTCTCAAATTTATTATGCACTAAATATGAGAACCAATTTTATTTAACCCAAATTTATCTTCTTAACTTTAAAACATTATTCTAAGTGATTCAAAGCATTGATTAAATCAAGCATGCAGGGAAAAGCACGATTTTAGGAAGAAACCCCTTTCGGGTAAAAACCTTTATTCCACAATATAGCGTAAATCGCAACTTATAATTACATAATGAAATATGTAGTGAATCTTTCGCAGAAAACTCACATAGACTGTAGTCTAAACCTCAACAAATACTCCCTCGAGAACCTCCAGAATCGCAGCTCTTCCTCAGCAGCGAACACCCGCAAGTATCCCCAATCTCCGCTGTTGTCAGCAAGCAGCTCCCGTAAGAACTACCAATCTAATAATATAGATGGCACTCCATAAAGACAAACTTCCACAGAAGTATTTGGGTTCCACAAATGATTCAAAAAATAATTAGTATGTTTTGGTAAATCAAAAACTTGGTTTTTAACCTTAAAAGATGAAGACTTAAAGTATGCAGAATTTTAATTTTCGTGTATCAAAAATCTTAATGAAAAAAAGTCTCCAAAACAAGTATTTATGCCAAAATAAAAAACCTTAAGTCGACAGGTCGTTTGAACGACATCTGCATGTCATTTTAATGGTCCAAAAACGACCTTAAAAAACAAACCAGTTTGTTTGAAGCACGTAAGAAATGACCCTTCGAGCGACCTATCAAACGACATTGCATGTTGTTAAAAGCAGTCGTTTGAACGACCTACCCATGTCGTTTGAATGACATAAACGAAAATTTTACATTTTAAAAAGTTCGCCTACAAGTCTTTTAAAAATTAATTTAACTTAGAAAAAATGCTTCAGTTTGATAAAAACAGTTTCGTAAAGTATCCTAATACTAAAGTAAAGCATTTACGAAACTTAAACAATGCCCGTGCGTGTGACTTAAGGTGACAAAACACTTTTTCCTTTCAAAATAACTTTTTCAAATTATAAAACGCACCAAGTTTGTGAACCAATTTCTATTAAGTCTAATTTTATCTTGTTTAATCCTAAACATGCTTCTAGATGATTAAAGCAAGAAAAATAAAATAATTTCACAAAATCAACGTCGGATGTAGGAGGAAACCACTAAGGGAAAAAACTTTAGACAACCCAAGCCAGACAATCACTATGATACGGTTTTACAAAGTACATACAGTAGACTTACACAATGACTCGATCCCTGCAAGCCTTGATGCTCTTCTTCTCTTTAATCGCTCCTCCACAGTGCCCCCATATAATCTTTCCACGATACTTGTCCACAACACACGAGTCAACACGCACCTCAATATCCACCGATGCAGGATTAGGAACACGACCTTCACCATTTCTTCATCGTAAAACTCTATCGAAATAAGTTGTTCAATATGGATGAACAAATCAATGGTGAAAATAAGATCTGTGTAGCATATATATGAAAGCTCAGATCTTTTAAACACTAAGGATGGTTTTTAGCTTTGAATTCCTTAGGAAACAAGTGCAGAAAAACGTAACTGTTATATACTGTATTTTAGTTCTGCACACTCAGAGTTTCTGAGAGAAAATGCCTTAAATAAAAAATTTAAGTCGACAGGTCGTTTGAACAATATCCCTATGTAGTTTAAACGACTTGGCTATGTTGTTATAACAACAAGACCATGTCATTTGAACGACAGTGAGATGTCGTTTGAACAACATCAAATGCTGTTTGAACGACATCAAATGTCATCTGATCCTTCTAAACTTAAGGGAAAGATCTACACGACTCTAAAATGAGTGCATCTCAGAATAAATGAAGTTAAAACCTTAAAAAACATTTTTTGACATTTTAAAATCATATTTGAATAAAATAACATCCTTAAAATATTTTTCGAGTCCCATAAACATTATGCATTCATACCCGAGAGTATCTCATAATGTAATCCGATATGAAGATGTGAGACGTGCACCAATATACACGTCATGATATATCTTTGAAGCTTGACCGCTACTTCTTCTAAATAGTACGTTATAGACTGTATGGGAATCGTGATAAGTAAAAAAATCTATCTATGATTTAAACAAGTTTTCTCCATAATTAAGTCAATTACATACAAATTAACTTAATTGAAATTTTTTCCTTACAAATCTCTCCCTTTGACTATTCCAGGACAAAACCAAAACAGTGAATGCTAAGACGAGCCGTCAAGCCAAATGACACCTAAATCTCATCCCATAAATCCAAAATAAAAAAATACAGGACATGGACTAGCATATGTGGGACCGATAAACAAGAAACTTTTGAATGTGATGTAGTCGCAAAATTTTGAATCCTTGAAGAATACCAATACACATGAAACAGACAAATACCAAGTGAAGTATGGAGGAATATATAATACAAAAAACATAATCAAAACAATTAAAAATTCAAACCATTTGTTAAACATGTGAGTAAATCATCATGATACCAATTAGTATAAAACAACATGATACCAATTGTAGGAGGGTAGTGTGACTAAGGTCTGGTAAGATGATGAAACGGGTGAGGCATGACCCACTTCAATGAACTCTACCTTCAAGGTTTTCAAGAACTTTTAGAGCAGGACTTGGTAAAACCTTCTCCTTTTGGTAAAAATGGAACCAAATCAAGAACTAACTTACTATAAGAAGATTAACTTCACCATATTAATAGTAACTTTTCTTCAAGAGAAACTCTTGAGAATGATGGCTGTTAGTGTGGAAGTGAAGAAAAAAGTACTTAACACTTAGAAAGAGAGAGCAGGGAGAGAACACTAGGTGTTTGGTGTGATTTTGATAGAGTAATGATGTGACTTGAGTTTCTGATTGTGACTTGACCTTGCCCTGGGGTCCTATTTATACTGGGCACTAGGGTTGAGTTGGCACTTTTGGGCATCAAAACCGTGGGGGTTGGTAAGGGACAAGGTCTTCAATGTACCATTTGTCCCTACCTGTGTGCAACCGCCTTTCCCCTATGACAGGTGCCACCTGGTGCAAACTAAAGTAAAAAAGCAAATATGCCTGTACTCCCAGGCAAAATATATGATTTGGTAAATATTTTTTGAAATGGTAACTTGTTGTACAAACTTTGTAAACTTGAGGAGGGTCTCAAGGACCACCTTCTCCAAAATCTTTTATAAACTTGATAAGGGTCTCAAGGACCACCTCTTCTAAAATCTTTTATAAACTTGAGGGGAGGTCTCAAGGATCACCTCCTCTAAAATATTTTATAAACTTGAAGGGAGGTCTCAAGGACCGTATCCTCTAAAATCATTTTATAAATTATTCATTTCTTGTGAGCAACCTCTTAGTTACTTACTTCAGTTATGACTGGGTGTGACTGCGCAAGTACTGGGTGACTCTTATGGTCTTTCTACTAGTATTCTCTCAATCTTAAAGTGCTAAGTGGTTGAGCTTGCTCAACAAACCTTCTTCCTTAGCCACCAAGCCAAAACTCTCAAGAGATCCCAACTTGCCTTTTTGAGCCCTGCTTGTTCAACGAGGCTACCTGTACAAGAAAGTAACATATCAGTACTTTAATACATTTCTGAGTAACAAATATTTGGGAGGACGTCACTCTAGGTGGACCTCCTTGCCCACTAGTTCTTTTAAATAAATCATTTGGGAGTAGAGAGATCATTTTGAGTAAGCCTCTTTACCATTCTTTCATTTATGTGACTTGTCAACTGGGGCAGAGGGGGATACTTACAATGAGTCCCCTTGCCTTGGCCTTTTTCTGTTGCTTGAGTGTATGACAAGGAGTTGCTCACCAAGGTCTTCCTTATTTTTATTTATTTCCTTTGTGTTCTAAGATTTGAGGAAGAGGGGCTCCTTGTGATGGGCCCATAATATGTAACTTCATTCTTGTGACCATTGGGCTTCTGGGGACGAGGATGTCCTCATGGTGGGACTCCTCACCCAAAATTTGTTCCTGTAATCTTTGAGCCCTTGGGGACGAGGAGACCCTTGTGGAGGGCCTCCTCTCCCAAATTTCATTTCTGTGAAGTTTGAACACCTTGGGACGAGGTGATCCTCTTGGAGGGCCTCTTCGCCCAAATTTCCTTTCTGTGTTCTTTGAGCCTTTTAGGACGAGGGGACCTTTATGGTGGGATTCCTCGCCCAATTTTCATTTCTGTGGATTCTGAACTATTTGGGATGAGGAGCCCCTCATGGTGGGCCTCCTCGTTCAAAATTTACTCATGTGATTTCTGAGCTTTTTGGGACGGGGAGCCTCTCATGGTGGGTCGCCTCAGCTAAATTTCATTTCTATAACTGCTCGAGCTTTGGGGATGAGGAGATCCTTGTGGTGGGCCTACTTTTCCAATTGAGTCTTTTTTTTTTATCTTGGATAAGGTATTCTTTGGGGGGGGGGGGGGTGTGCTCGTGGTGAGCCCCCCTCGCCATATGGACTCGCTCGCCCAATTGTCTGGGCAAATGAGTGAGCACCCCTCTACATTAGTCC
Organism: Sambucus nigra; assembly: GCA_949130495.1. Classification (NCBI taxonomy): domain Eukaryota; kingdom Viridiplantae; phylum Streptophyta; class Magnoliopsida; order Dipsacales; family Adoxaceae; genus Sambucus; species Sambucus nigra. The sequence goes on along the minus strand of OX422208.1, from coordinate 790,013,348 downwards.
CCTCATATAAAAATCTGTGTCTGGTATACTAAAAGTTTTTGTACACAACGATTCACTATTTCTTGGAATATAAATGGTCTAACTCAATCTCATGATGGTACTATCGCATTAATTAGGCATGTCACATCAACCTTCTTTTAGGGTCTCGAGGTGACACGTGTCAGATGGGGGAACACACATCCCATCATTAGGGAAATGATCTGCACCCTTTTTGATTGGCAGGGTGTGTGTGGCTTCATAGGGTATAAAAGCCCTTTTTAAACTTCATCTTTTTTTCACCTTTATATTTGTTTTTAGATTTGGTTGTGTTCTAGAGAGAGAGAGAGAAAAGAAACTCAGAGAACTTCCATAGCCACCGTTGTTTCTTTGTCATTTTTCACCGCAAATGGCTTCCTCATCTCCTCAAAACCTTATTTCCACTATCTCCACCACCACTAGCGAGGTTCTAGTGGCGTGGTGCCCATTTTTGTCACCGTCTCGACAGTTTTGGCCATCAGATCCACCACTCTTACTTCCATCATTATGGATTATGCCTCTGCTCCTTTGGGGAGTTCGTCTGTTGGAATTCCCACATGAGAGGACTCCTCATACATTGCTTACTCGAAATCCCAAAAGGAGTACCTCATTGCTCGTAAACAAATAGATTTTGGCCTTTATCGTCTGGCTCCTTATTTTGGCAAGGAGGACACTTATCATGGCTTCCCTCGTAAATTTCGAGCAGGAGTTTGTAGCGAAGATAAACGAGCAACCTCATGTGGGTCTAGGTGAGTCTTCTGACCTTTATATTGTGTTGCCCGATTCAATTCTTAGGGTGCGAGTGGACATGGGTGATTTTCCCCATTCTAACATTGAGGTCAAGGCCTGTGGGGATGCCATAGAGGAATGGGGTCTTTAGGTAGATCAAGTCTTATCCAACCCCTCTCACAAGTCTGTCATAGAGGGCTTAGATCTTCGCACCACTATGAGCAGCCTCAAGTCCGATTCTATTGCCAAACAATACCTTACTTTTACTTTGCTAACTTCTCATTGGAGTAGAGATTCACACACTTTCATTACTAGTTGGGGGGAATTTACTATTTTTTTGGAGGATATCTACGAGCTGCTCGTCCTTCCTTACTTGGGGAGCCATGTTCTCACCGATGGATTTGAGGATGAGATCGAGGAGAACATGGTGGGAGAGCTCCACTTTTCTTTAGGTGAGTGCTCGAAATATGTTGTTATCAATTTGACTGGAACCACCAAATAGTCTTTCACCAAGTGGCAAAGATATTGGTTCAAGGATTTCGAGCAGCTTCCCAAGGGTGAAAGTTCGAGCAAGGCGTTGAGGAGTCATGGGGGACCAAAAATTAATTCCCCATCACACTTGGCAGCATTCTTTGTTACTTTTTTGAGTAGTTTACTTCTTCCTAGGAGGCCAGATGATTCTCCTCATGAGTTGCTTTTCATGCTTTCTATAACGCTTGCTTGATAGAGAGAGGTCCCCCTCGCAGCTCTAACATTGGGATCTCTATACACTTGGTTAGACATGGCTCATCTGGATGTTGGGCGTTCTTGTGCTTATTATGATGCCATCAACTTTGCCAACACTTTTATCATCATGTCCTTTTATTCGAGAGGTTTCCTAACTTTGCTTAAGAGGCTAGGGCTTGTCATAACAGGGCTGCTCGTGCATCAAGATGGCACAAAAGACTCCTAAGGCTTCTCTAGGGTCTTTAATGGATAACATTAATTAGTTCTCCTTCAGGCCTTACTGTAAGACCGTTGGTGGTATTTTTACTTGGAACTCCTTCTTCGCTTCTAGGGGAACCTTCTAATTCCCTGTTGACGTTGAGTTTGTTCCCACTTGCCCCCACATCTCTGTGATTGTTATGCTTCTAACATGCACTTTTCCTTCTCTAACTGACCTGGGCCAAGGTGTGGAGTTCTACTATTTTGACAGAGTGAGGAGGTGATTTGGCTGTGATCAGGGGGTCACACTCCTGTTTATCCTTTGAGCACCTCCCCCTCTGAGCTATACCTTGAAGCCTTTGCTAATTTTACATTTGAGGGGGTGGCCCACAAGGTTAACCTTATGGGAAATCTATTTGTTCCCTCTCGAGATTACTTTCCTTCTTTCACTCGTTTGTGGTTTACCCTTTGGCAGTGGCAGGTCCTCCTTATTTAAAATTATATGAGGGATGTCCCTCATAAAACTATTTCCACAAAGATTCCCAAAAATGACAGGTATATATGCAAGAGGACACAAAAGTCACTGTGACACCGGATCACTATCCACAAGGCTCCTTTCTAGTAGGTCACTCCAATCTTGGTGAGGCTCTTGCTCGATGAGTATATTTATTCTAAACAACCTGAGCCTCAACTTTCTAAGACCAAGTCAAAAGGTAAGGCAAGAGCCCCTGCTGCTTCAAAGAGGAAGCATCATGATGCGGATGTTTCTAACTTTATACCAGTTACTACTGCCCTTCCTGCTACTATTACTACCACGGCTACTGATGTTGTCCTTACTCCCCCTCGCAAGTAAGAACTAGGGCAAGCAGGAAGAAAAAGAAGATCAGTGCTGGGGTTGCTGCTCTATTTCCTGCACTAGACCAAGGGTCTGACATTGATCCCTTTGGGGTGGAGGAGACATACAGGACTAGGCGAAAGCAAGGCTATGAAACCCTAGGGTTATCCGCTGAGGATCCTGTTATTACTTCTATTCCCATTGGTGAAGGTACTACACCTTACTCCTTTTTATTTAGTGAAACTGAAATTCACGAGGTTTCATTGCTGGTTCTCGTTCTCTATTATTTGAAGAGGATCTAGTCGATTATAAAAGCACTCCCTCGTATGATAATGACGGTTCTTCTTTAAATAAGATAAGTGTCACTGATCCTTATGATGATCAACACCCTGATACTTATTTTTTGTTACCAGTTTTGAGGGAGTCTTCTAGCGAAGGTGTCATGATAGATTCTCCGTCAGCCAGCAACCCCACTATCGGGTATCTACTATATGGGCAAGCTATCCACTCCACCACTGTAAGTCTTTTTTTGTTAACCTCTTTTTGTACTACTTATTGTCCATTTACATATGCGTAGTTCAGATGTAAATTGTCTTTATCCTTGTGGCATTTACTGGGTATTTCATTGCGGCGAGTGATCCTTCGCCTCCGCCTCTGCCTCCTGCCCAAGGGACCTTTCATAAAGCGTGGAGCTCCATGTTAGTCTCATATTTGGGACTATCTATATAGGTTTGTCACTTCATCTCTACTCAATCATTATTTTCTTTCTTTTCAGTTTTACTGATACGGTCTATGCTCTCATCTAACTTTTGCATCTTTCTTTTGTATTCTGGATGACAATGGGGACTACTTCGGTTTCCTCCTCTTCGGTCCAGGTAATCATTAGCTCTCCTAAGTCTTTTGCATTTACTTATCATATTTTGAGTCACATATTTTAAAATCTTCTTCTTTTGTATACGCAGGTGGTTATTTCTCTTAGCCGCATTTCCTCACTTCCTATCTCCTCTATAATGAGAGGTTCTCCCATCGGGCTATCTGAGGTACTTTGAGTTTGTGACCTTTATTGCCTTTCTCTATTCTGTTATATTTTCTACATCTATAATTATATTATCTTTGTCTGTCATTATTGCAAGGATCATCTTTAACACAACTCATTAGAGGCACTGCCCCAGGTCTATCACCATCAAAAAGGATTTCCATCTCCTGAGTCTTCATGCTTATATACAATAGGCATCACATCTAGCCTATTCCTTCCCGATCATTTTTCACTATTGCCTCTAGTGAGCTTGTTACACAGGCTAGCTCTACCCCTCAGGTATTACTTGCTCCTGTTAGGATCCATTTCTTTCTTTATCCATTATTTAGTTCTTTGACAACTTTGTAATGATTAGTCCACTACATCTGCTATGACTATTCCACCAGTCCTCTTTTGTACTTCTTCCTTAGAAGGATTTCAGTTATACCTATTTTGAATCCTTCCTCTCCTAAACCATTTTCTTTTGTTATTGGGACTTCATCCTCATGCTTTGTTTCTGTTTGTATATGTTTTAGCTGATCGGTGTTACTACTTCACCGATCATTTCTTCAGCTCCCCTTTCAGTAGACCCTGCTACTGCTGGGGAAGCTCCTGTAACCATTGTCTATGTGGGAGGCATTGTTATAGCACGTCTTTCGGTAGTCATTCTAACTTGTTTATGCCTTTCTTTTACGTGTTTTTTTACTTGTTACTAGGAATAACTTGTGGTTACTCATATCTTTTTTTGATTTTCAGGTTAGTGCCAGTGAGGCCTTTTCATCCATGGCGCCTGTATGAGGGCCACAAAGACACTTCTGAGGCACCACCTGTGAGAATCCCTTCATCCCCGGGGGAATTTGCCTTAGTCGGCATGGATGAAGTCCCCTTGTCTAAGGGGACTATTCCTAGTTCTGCAGGAGCAACTTTAGCGGTATGTTAGTATTTGCACATATACTTGCTAGATTAATTACATATCTGCACATTCTGTAGCTTCTTCTAACATATCTACAGCTGTGGTCCCTTGCGGGACCTATATTGGAACTCTCAGGTTAGTACTGCGCCAATTTCTGTGTTTGAGGAGACTCTGATCAGTGTTTCAAAGGAGACTGCTCCGGTATGTATAATGTCACATATTTTTTCTTCTCATTGACTCACGTTATCTATGTAGGGGTCTACTGACACCCTCTAGCTTTGTCATTTCACAGGTTAGTATCACTTTCTCTCCTGCTGCTGACGGGACTCTTGCGGGTGTCTTAGAGGGGAGCTCCTAGGTAAACACTTGGTCTACTTGAACCTTTAATCTTTCATTTTCTGCTTAAGTACTTGCTGACACTAACCTGTTTCCCTATTTTCAGATTAGAGCTGTGGTTGTTCCCCTAACTGTGGAACATCTAGGGGGAGTTGCCGTGAGTGAGGTATTATAATGTCACACCTTACTTTCCTCTTTATTCCCCATTTTATTCTTGCTTTTACTGTGAAAGTGGGATCACCCTCACATTCCTGTTTCCTTATTTTCAGGTCAGTGAGGCGGCCGTCCCTAGCTCTGCGGGACATACAGTGAGTGCTGTACTGCGCACTCCCCTGGTATTAAACTGTACTTACCTGAGTTATTTCTGTCTCTTAAAATTAGTAATTTGCTTTTTTTTTTCTTGGAAAAAAAATTATAACTCTTGCCTATTTTCTGTTAGGCTGGTGCCTAGGGTCACATGGTGCCTCCTTGCTTTGGTGACAGCATACTGACCCCCCTAGGGTATGGTGTAAGATTTTCACAATCTTTGTTTCAATTTGAGCATGGGTGTTCTACCACCTGATCCTTCCTTTATTTGTGTCTTATCTATTTTTGTTTGTCCATTTGCAGGATCCAATCGGTGAGCCTACTGAGGCGACAGGTGAGGCTGAGCATAGCTCTAAGGCTACTTGCGATGTCGATTCTGGCGAGGACTCCTCTCCTCCTTTTTCTGAGCTTGAGTCTCAGAATACATGATATGGTGATATTGAGGTAGAGGCTCCAGTAGCTTTTATGAGCGCGCTGTGGCGCTCAAAGCTGCCCATTAGGTTCCGTACTTATGAGCGGGAGGTGTTGCAGATGCTTCTGGAGCACCACTCTGAGACTTTTACTTCTCAGAGCATCCTCAATATTAACAGCCTTATATTTTTCAACTTGAAGGCCCTAACCAACCATCTTTATGATTTCTTATCTACCTCTCATGCTGATATGACTACTCAGAGGGCCGTACTGTTTCTCCAGGCTCTTCATGATCTGCAATGATTTTATCACTTTCAGTTAGATTGGCTTGACGCTTCCATTCGTTACTTTCTTGGTGCTACTTTTAGGAAGATGATGAAGCTTCATACTTCCATGCAGGCCAGGGTCCAACAACGTCAGGATGAGGCAACTCGGATCTAGGTTCAAATTCAGTCCCTCCAGGCTAAAATGGCTAAGCTAGAGGCCGGTGATGATGAGGATGAGGGTTAGAGGAGAAACTTATTGAGGAGGCTGGTCCTTATTACACAGACCTACGCTCCCGACATGATTTATTTTTTATTTTGTCTAGCGGGTAGATAATCTTGTTATGTGGACTTCACTTTGCATACTTCTTCATATGTAAAGAACTGTTGACATTATTAATGAAAAAGACCTATGTTGGCCTCCATTATGCTGTCATCCCCTGCTTATGTCTAGACTTTAATATTTGCTTGCTATGGCCTCCTCTATTTTCATCGACCACTTGATTTATTTGAACTGCCCCCTCTAACTGTGGGGTACTTGCATATTATCTTAGCAAGTTGATACTTTTAAAGCTGCCCCCTCTAACGGTGGGGTACTCACATATTATACAAGCAAGTTAGAACTGCCCCTTCTAACTATGGGGTACTTGCATATTATCTGAGCAAGTTAATACTTTTAAATTCGCCCCTCTAACTGTGGGGTACTTACATATTATGTGAGCAAGTTAATATTTTTTAGAGCTGCCCCTCTAACTGCGGGTTACTTGCATATTATTGGAGCAAATTAATATTTTTTAGCACTGCCCCCTCTAACTATGGGGTACTTGCATATTATCTGAGCAAGTTGATATTTTTAGAGCTGTCCCCTCTAACTGTAGGGTACTTGCATATTATGTGAGCAAGTTAATATTTTTTTTGAGCTTCCCCCTCTAACCATGGTGGCATTTTTTTATGCACATTTATTTCTTAGGGAATAACTGGGATAAAAAGGGTTAGCTCTTCTTCTTCCCTCACCTTTTCATTTAATTTATAAATAAAAGTGACTATCTTCTATAGAAACATTGCCCCTGGCCCGTGGGGCCTTTATTTCAAATAGTTTTGTAAGGAACCTTTTTTCCTCTTTCAAAAAAATGAGAGCAAGGGGGTGTAGGCCCCATTTCTCCACAATTTTTGAGAACTGGTCAAGTAAAACTTTTCTTTGAGAACGGGGATTAGAACTTGTTCTCTAGGCAATCTTGTTGTAAAAAAATATTTATTATTATTTTTATTATTACTTGGAGGATGTCCTCCTCCTGGTTTTGTGATAAGGCTAAAACCATTTATCTGTTATGTTTGGAAAGACTTCGCTAAATATAATTTTCTCTTAGTATATATGTACCCCCCAAGTGTAATGAGAAAAGTTCTTTTTATCTTGGAACCTCTTCTAGGCCATTAGAGAGTGTTTCTATATAAGAATATTCTGGTGGATCTACTTCATGCAGTAGGTAATCAAACAAAATAAGATTCATCATGCAATGATAAAAAAGAGTTGCTATTCATTTCTTTTCATTTTGTGTATTATTTACAAGGTTGTGTTGCTCTATCATTTTTTACAAAAATAACTTTTCCGGTGTTAGACAAACCATTCAAATTCTTCTATAGATAAAATTTTTAAAAAAAGTAGGCATAATACCTCTTCAACCACTTACAATTGATAGATTAGAGACAACCACTTTTCGGCTCTAAGACCTGGTAGTACCCTGACTTGTCTACATCCCTCACCACAAAGGGGCCTTCCCAATTAGGTTTGAACTTTGATGTTGACATGTTATGGATGTGATGAGTGGATTCATAGAGGACCAAATCCCCCACCTGGAATTCTCTGGTCTTGACTAAATTTTCATAGGCTTTGGACAACTGCTGGGTGTAGACTTTAAAGTTCTCTTTCGCCTTGTCTCTATACTCGTCTAGTGCCTCCAGCTGCACATGTCTTGGATCGAGGATGAGTCCATTACTAAGATAGATTCTTACTGAGGGTACTGCCAATTTTACTGGTAGGATAACTTCAGTCCCATATACCAGCGAGAATGGTGTAAACCCGGTCAACTTTCTCTTTGAAGTATGATAAGCCCATATTACCATGGGTAGCTTCTCATCCCATGCCCCTGGCATGTCCTCCACCATCTTCTTCAAGATAATAATCAGGGTCTTATTGGTGGCCTCCTCTTGGCCATTACCTTTAGGGTGGGAGATGGTTGAGCTCTTGTGCACAATTTTATACTTGTCCGTGAGAAGATCCATCTCCTTGCATACAAAATGTTTCCCATTGTTTGTTACAATCACCTTCGATATACTAAACCTGCATATGATATACTCCTTGATAATCTGGGTTACCACTTGGTCAATCACCCTTTTTAGAGGAATGACCTCTGCCCATTTGATATACAATTCCATAGCCACAATAATAATGCTTTGCCACGAGATGCTGGGCTAATTTTTCTAACCAGGTCAAATGCCCATGTGTGGATAGGGTAGGGAGTTGCTAGGCTTTGCAAGATGACTGAAGGGGCATGTACCATGTCTCCATGTACTTGAAAGGCTCTGCATTTCTTCACATAACCAATGGAGTTAGCCACCATGGGTGTCCAGTAGTATCCCAGGGTCATTAGATGATCATACAGTTTGGCACCTCCCGTGTGAGAGGGCTCATAAGCTTCCTTCAACACTCTCCCTGTATTTTTTTTGGCTATATATTTCAGCGCCTTCTCGTTATGTCCTTTCCTATAGAGCTCTCCTTATACCAAGTAGAAACTGTCTACTCTCTTTCGGAGATAAGTTTCATCTGCTCTCTCAGTGGGTAACTCATTGCCTTTCAGATAGGCTATGTATGGTTGCCCCCAATCTTCAAAGGCCTCCAAAAAATTAGCTTTTGCTAACTAGTCAAAATGGGGTTGGAACTTTAAACAACCTTATTGCAGATGAGCAACCTACCCACTCATCCTGGGCTAATAGTAGCCCCCCCACTGCAACCGACGATAAAGCGGGATATTAGTGTCCCCGCAATGCTTTTCATACATCTTTGCCAACCTCTCTATAGCTTCTTTTTCTCCAAAACACCTTGCTAAGAACCCTCCAGGGATCTTGCAATAAAGTGTTTCCTTTAGCATGTGGTAGTTAGCCAATTATAACATCTTTATAGTCCATTTTCTTATTTCTAGCTGCTTCATAACTAGGTGCCACCAATCTTTTAGCTCATTGCGTAGGAATAAGAACTTCACTGTGGTAGGAACTATTCTCCGTCGCACTATGATTGTTGCTTTTGGATCATCTATGTCTAACTTATGGACTATTTTAACTAGCGCATCAAGGTGTCTATTCATTATTCGTGTATGCCGCTCAACGGTTACTTCTAGGAACTGTCCTAACAACTTCTGGATGATATATCTATAAGGTGCCAAGTTAACATGTTTGAGGGAGAACTCCCCATTAACCTGTTTCACCACCAGTTTAGAGCCCCCTCGTATGCACAATACCTTGACGCCTCTTCGGAGTGCTTTCAGCATTCCCCAAATGAGAGCCTCATACTCAGCCTCATTTTTGAGCATTTGAAGTCTAAGTTGAAGGAGAGCGTGATCTTCTCCTTACTATTTGAGAGTATAATTCCCGCACCTCATGTTCTTTGAGCACTAGAGCCATCAAAATCCATTTCCCACTTCTCCATCTCTTCTGCCACACATTCTTGGAAATTTTCCCTAGGTAACTCTTCACTGGGGGGCTTGAAATTCCCACTTGGGAAATGGGCCAATAGATCTTCTACCGCTTGATTTTTGATGACTTTGGTCACTATACACTTTAAATCATACTCCGATAAAATTAAGAACTATCTCGATGCTCGTCCTACCAGGATTGTCCATGCTAGGAGGTACTTGATATGGTCATACTTAGTGACTATAAATATTGTGAAGGCTAGCAGGCAGTGTCTCAACTTTTGAGTCATGAAGATTAGGGCAAGGCAGGTCTATCCACATTGGTATATCTGGATTCTGTACCCGATATCACCCTTGACAAGTAATACACCGTCTTCTCTACTCCTTCCTTCTCTTGAGCCAACAGTGCTCCTATGGATCTTTTTGTTGAAGTGAGTTAGAGCAGAGTGGTTCCCCAGCTTTCGACGGGATCATCGTGGATGGAGAGGCTAAAATTTCTTTGATATTGTCAAAGGCTTTCTTCTGCTCATCTCCCCAGATCCATTTGGCTTTGTCTTTCAACAGGGTTGTGAATGGGTGGGTTACCTCTGCTAGTGCAGGTATGAACCTTCTTAGGTGGGACACCTTCCCTAAGAAGCTCTTGAGCTGTCTTTGACTCTTCGGAGGTGGCATCATCATGATAGATTTCTTCTTTTTTGCATCAACTTGCACCCCCTGCCTATTCACAACAAACCCTAAAACTTCACTGCAGTGACCCCAAAGGCATACTTCGAGGGGTTCATTTGTATCTTATACCTACGACATCTCTCAGACACTCTCCAGAGGTCTTTCATATGCTTTCTTTCTCTTTTGGAATTTATGACAAGATCGTCCACATAGAATTCCAGTATATCATGAAACTGATCATGAAAGTTTGCCTCATAGTCCTCTGATAGGTGGCCCTAATGTTATTCATTCCAAATGTCATGATTGTAGAGTGAAAGTTTCCTAGTGGCGTGCAGAAGGCAGTATTCTCTGCGTTCATCGGGTCCATTTTAATATAATTATAGTCGATGTACCAATCCATAAAACTATACATCTCATGGCCAGCGATAACATCAACTAAGCCGTCTATACTGGGTAGGGGAAACTCATCCTTGGGATATGGCCAATTTAAGTCACGATAGTCCACATAAATTCGGATTTAACTCTTGTCCTTCTTCTCCACAGGTAAAATGGTGGACAACCACATAGGATGCTGAATAGGATTAATAAACCCCGCTGCTAATAGTTTCTCTACTTCTGCTTTTATCTTGAGGTCGAGGTCAGCTTTGTACGTACGTGTTGCTTGCCTGACTGGAAGAGCATTAGGAAGAACATTTAATTTGCGGGAGCTCACTTTTAGATCTATGCTCGACATCTTCGTGTATTTCTAGGAAAATACGTCGGTGAACTCTTTGAGCAGGTTGATGAGTTCTCTCTTCTGCTTTGGGTTCAGACTCTTAGAAATTAGAATGAGTTTACTTTCACCAGTTCTACTCCCAGGTTTATTTTCGCTAGAACTTGAAGCTGCACCCTGGGTCCATCTTCCATTCACTCTAGAGCTTCTTCTAGTTATTCGATATGTTCAATGATATGGAATTCGCCCACCATAAAGCACTTTGGTGTCGGGTCGGTGCTCTCATCCCAGAACATCGCTTGCGCAGATTGTTATAAATGGTATATGATTTCCCATCAGGTAAGACCACCTTCTTGCAAGTTCGAGGAGGTCTGGATACCTCCTCCACATTCCTCTTACCTTCTTTTACGTGGGGAATCACTCTCTCCCCCAAATGATCGTGGATAGACTTTTTTGGTAGGGCCCTTCCTACAACCATTTGCCTCTCCTCTAATTTTCTTATAGAGCTCTTTCTTTATTCACCCAGTTCTGTGTAAAATTCTACATCCACCAGGTGAGCCTCCTCAATAAAAAAGGGCTTCTGTGTTACTTTGATTATGATCTCTATTCCTCGGATGTTAGCTTTTGAAAATTGGCAGTAGGTAGAGGGTACTATGCCATGGGTATGCATCCATACCCTTCCAATAAGCAATTGGTAGCTGATATTGGCATTAATGATGTGAAACTTGATGTGGGAAGTGAAATTCCATAACTTAATACCCCCTTTCACATATCCGAGGGACTGCATGTCGGCGCTGTCAAATCTTGAAATCACTAGCAGCATATGTACTATCTTCTCTTGATCAATACCCATTTCATATAACGTACTGATTAACGTAATATTAATAGATGCCCCTCCATCCATCAATTCCCCAGGGAAGGATATTCCGTTCATCATAGCTGTTACATACAATGGGCGGTTGTGGAAGTAGAGCACTTGTCTGTCTGCCTCAGAAAAGACCACTTAAGTGTATCTTTTGATCAACCTCCCACTTGGTTCCTAATAATTTAGTGAGGGGTCTCCACATTATTGTACTTCTTCTAAAACCTTTCTTATTATGACTACTCTAGTGTCATACTTTACTCCTATTTGGTCAAAGAACCACTTGAACTTAGGACTCCTCACTATAGCTTCACATTCAGAGTCTAAATCCACTTCATATATTTGGGCATTATAAATATACTCATCCTTAGATGTCCCCCCCCATACAGAGAAAGGATAACATCCACTTTGCCTTCTAGGAGGTTCACTTGCTCGACTTCCTCGCCTCCACCCCCTTCTTGGCCAGGAGTGAAGAACTACTCCGCGCGCCTACTCTCCTGTTTAGTTCTTTGTTTACTATTAAGCTCTAGCCTTTCTAGCTCTTCGCATATTTTCTCGCTACCTTCCCATCCATCATAACTCGAGCTTCTTCTTCTTCATACGCCACTACCATATTGGCAGTGCCAAAGTGATGTGTTAAGAGTGGATTCTCGTTAACATCTACCGGAGGTATTTTCAGTGTACCATTGTCCAATCGCTCACTAATGATCCTCCTTAGATAGTAGAAGTCCTTAGTGGAGTGTTGCACCCTCTGATGTAACTCACAATGCGTAGAATTAGCTTTGTCAGCTGTTGTTGGGATTTTCCCATTCAAATGAGGGGGACATGCTACCCCCTCTCATACCAATGTACGATAACAACCCATTGCTTTCGCTACGCTGCAAGGTAGCAGTGGTGAGGCATCCTCTTCGAACTTTCTCTTGTTACCTAGGCTGATGTTCTTAGATCTCGGGCCTCCCTTCTTGCCCTTTGAACTTCCATCCATATAATTAATTACTTGCCTTCTCGAGACTTGAAATCTTCCAAAAGTTAGTAGCACTTGTGTCCTCCAAATTGATGACCTAGACTTGATTATCATGTCCATATTCCTGCATCCTTGGTAAACTCTCTAAAGGTTCCATCTTTGGTCTCATTGAACAAATGGAGCTTGTATTCATCCAATATCCCCTCGACACATATTTGAAGAAGCCTTGCCTCTTCTACCTTATCGTGGACATCCGGTGCCCTCTCATAAAAATGCTTGATATATTGCATTAATACCTCCCCAGGCTTTTGCATCTCCTGTGCCAGGTGTCTTAACGTGAACTCATCCTCCATTATAAAGAAAGTTTGAAGTAATTACCTGTGAATTTCTTCCCACGTGGGGATGTTGTTGGGTGCCAAGTGGGAATACTATGTGTAAGCCTTTCCTGTAAGGGTCTTGGAGAAATCCATCAACCTAATTTTTTTTTGTCATTTCCATGCACTCCTAGGTACTCAACAAACCTCTTCACCTGCTCTCTTGGGTTCTCTCCTTTTCCGTTGAACTTGATAAATATTAATGGAATTTACCCTTCTGGGTATGGCTTCTCATTCACATCCTGTGGGTAAGGGTCTTGTATCTCCTTGTATAGATGAGGTGCTTCTCTCTAAGAGGAGGATAATAACTTCCTCACCTCATCTATAGTAACAGCTTTGGAGGGGGATTCCTTCAAACTCATGCCCTTTGCTTCTAGTGAACTTGATGGCGCCATAATTTGCTCCGGCACCACTTTCTGCGGAGGAGCCACTTTCCCCAAAATCGCTGCAGGAGTAGCTGCCCCTCTAGAGGGGTAACTATTGGTGTTACATTGCCTTGACCCAAAATTGTCAGGTCTACATTGTTTTATTTCAAAAACTTAAAAAATATGCCCATAAGGCTCATACCTATCATCGGAGTTATTACAGATTAGCAGGTCTACCATATCTAAAGAGCAGGTGTCTTAGCTCCAATCACCACCACATCCTCCTGAATGGTCTGATCACTTTGGGTTCCATTCCCAAGTGGAATGTCTTCAAAAATCGGCTACTTAGAAATGTTAAAACCTTCTTTATCCATGAAAGTTAGGATACCTTCCCAACGGAGTCGCCATATATTGGAGGGTAGTGTGACTGGGGTCTGGTAAGATGCTTAAACGGGTGAAGCATGACCCACTTCAATGAACTCTGCCTTCTAGATTTTCAAGAACTTATAGAGCAGCACGGTGTAAAACCTTCTCCTTTTGCTAAAAATGGAACCAAAGCAAGAACTAACTTTCTGCAAGAAGATGAACTTCACACAATAATAGTAACTTTTCTTCAGGAGAAACTTCTGAGAATGATGGCTGTCTGTGTGGGAGGGAAGAAATAGGCACTTAGCACTTAGAGAAAGAGAGCAGGGAGAGAACATTAGTTGTTTGTTATGATTTTAATAGAGTAACAGTGTGACTTGAGTTTTTGATTGTGACTTGACCTTGCCTAAAGGTCCTATTTATACTTGAGCACTAGGTCTGAGTTGGCACTTTTGGGTGGCAAGATTAAGGGGGTTGGTGAGGGACAACATTTTCAATGTACGATTTGTCCCTACCTGTGTGTAGTCGCTTGTCCCCTCAGACAGTTGACACTTGGTGCAAACCAAAGTCAAAAAGCAAATATGTCTTCCCTCGCAGATAAAATATCTGATTTGGTAAATATCTTTTGAAATGTAAACTTGTTGTACAAACTTTGTAAACTTAAGGAGGGTCATCTCAAGGACCACCTCCTCTAAAATCTTTTATAAACGTGAGAAGGGTCTTAAGGACCACCTCCCCTAAAATCTTTTTTAAACTTTAGGGGAGGTCTCAAGGACTACCTCCTCTAAAAGTTTTAATTAAATTGAAGGGAGGTCTCAAGGACCGCATCCTCTAAAATCATTTTATAAATTGTTAATTTCTTGTGAGCAAACTCTTGGTTGCTCACTTCAGTTATGACTAGGTGTAACTGTGCAAGGACTTGGTGACTCTTCAGATCTTTCTACAAGTATTCTCTCAATCTTAAATTTCTAAATGGTTAAGCTTTCTCAACAAACCTTGTTCCTCAGCCACCAAGCCAAAACTCCAAAGAGATCCCAACTTGCCTTTTTGATCCCTGCTTGTTCAACGAGGCTACCTGTATAAGAAAGTAACATATCAGTACTTTAATACATTTATGAGTAATAAATCTTAGGGAGGAGGTCACTATAGGTGGCTCTCCTCACCCACTAGTTCTTTTAAATAACTTATTTGGTAGTAGAGAGATCATTCTGAGTAAGCCTCTTCACCCTTCTTTCATTTCTATGACATGTCAACTGGGGCAGAGGGGGCTGATCGCAATGAGTCCCCTTGACTTGGCCTTTTTATGTGGCTTGAGTGTATGATAAGGAGCTGCTCGCCAAGGTCTTCCTTGTTTCTATTTGTTTCCTTTGTGTTCTAAGATTTGAGGACGAGGGTCTCCTCGTGATGGGCCCATAATATGTAACTTCATTCTTGTGACCTTTGTACTTCTGGGGACAGGGATGTACTCATGGTGGGACTCCTCACCCAAACTTTGTTTCTGTAATCTTTGAGCCCCTGGGGACGAGGATCCCCTTGTGGAGGGTAGGGCCTCCTCTCCCAAATTTCATTTCTATGAAGTTTGAATATATTGGGATGAAGAGCTCCTCATGGTGGGACTCCTCGCCCAAATTTCCTTTCTGTATTCTTTGAGCATTTTGGGACGAGGGGCCCTTTGCGGTGGGTCTCCTCGCCCAATCTTCTTTTTTGTGGATTCTGAGCCTTTTGGGACGAGGATCCCCTCATGTTGGGCCTCGTCGCACAAACTTTACTCCTTTGATTTCTGAGATTTTTAGGACGAGGAGTCCCTCATGGTGGGACTCCTCGCCCAAACTTCATTTCTATGACTGCTCGAGTTTTGGGGACGAGGAGCTCCTTCTGGTGGGCCTCCTCGTCCAATTGAGCCTTCTTTTGGGGGGTTGCTCCTCGCCCAATTATTTGGGAAAATGAATGAGCACCCCTCTACACCAATATATATAAACATGCATATGTGCTCACAAATCAAAACTCCCCTTGTCACTCCCCCCCCTTTTGTATCGAATTGACTACCAGTGAGAAAGACAAACAAACAACATTATATATAGAAATGAGAATAACCATATGAAGTTCATCTAGATAAACATACGAGACCAGCTAAGAATAATCGAAAGTTACTATATCAATGCTTGCAAACAGTCACACAATATAAATCATAAATCTAAGCAAGGATGTGACTGAAAAAGGCCTATGTAGTATAGGAATAAAACATCAATAATGAATATCAACTGCATATAAACTGTCCAAATACACCCAGAAGTACCAAATCAAAATGATATTAACATATAGACGAAGTAGGTACAAAAATAGAACGAAGAGTCAAAAGTCAACTCAGGTCATTTGAACGATAACACAATGTAGTTTGAATGACATAATGATCTCGATCGATCCAGGTAAGAAACGACCTTAAACAGTAATGTGTCGTTCGAAGCAAACTAAGAAACGACCTAAAAACGACCATATCTGACCCTTATAAAATCTCATTTTTATTGTCGTTGGATACAGTCTTCATACGACTTGGGTATGTCGTTCGAACGACACCCAATAAGTGTTTGAATGACTTCAACAAATTTCATATTCCATCTCTAAAAATCGCAAGGTTTTGCCCAGTGAAAAATGAGCTCAAAACAGGTATTAGAAATACGAAACATAAGCAAAACAGACTCAAAACAGAAAATATGAAACAAATAAACACGTATGAGTTGCATGCTAACTTAATATCGATGTGCCTAAACATGTATATGGAATGAATGGGCGTGAACTAGAACAAATGAATCATAATTCGAACACATCGAAATGATCAAGAAGCTCTAATTGATAGCTAAATTTCATCAAACATAGATTTAGCCATATGTGACAATTTATATATTAAGCTTAAAAAAACTAAACAAACATAATGCACACAAATCCGGAATTTTGATGATTCCACAAACAATAGCATCATGATACGATTTTTCAACATTAGGATTCGTGGTGCAAACTTATTGAACTTTATCAAACCAAACTCCATCATATCTATTATTCTTTTCATAACAATTGAGTTTCTAAACTATTTTGGCCCCATTTTGGCAATTTTTATCTATTTTTATTGCCTTGATTTTTTCTGGGGCTCTACGGTGGCTTTCACGACGAGATTATTCTTCTCTCGCAGCCCTTTCCCGTGTAGACTCATCATTTTTTCAATATGCAAACAAATCCTCATGGGCAACGGCTCTTACATGCACACCTCCTCCTAAGTCTGTTTGCACATATGCGACAAAATTGAGAGAAGAACGTCTCACCAAAATCAAATATGCATGATAATTCAAACATTCATGTAAGCTCATGCATGTGTGCAAAGATGACATATATACAACGTAGGATGAAAATGCAAATCAACTTCGAAACAACCCCATTAGACAATGGTTATGATCATTCAAAGCATTAGTAATTATGACCAAATGTCCTAGCCACATGGATAATGAAATAATGGGGGTTCAAGAACACCAGTATGCCACATCAAACATGTAAACTCACGACACAAAAATAAACCGAAAATCTTTTTGTGTTTTTCAAAAAATTTAAACCAAAAATATTTTTGTATTTTTTTCACGATAGATAAATGAAAAGTATAATACAAAATGATAAACATGTTATATCACAACAAGATATATATCATCAAGTACAACTAGTGTATGATCAACCATAATCATGCAAGCAACTATCCATAGGAAATAGCATGTGAAGCATCATGTGCAAGCTTGTGAGAATAAATCAACCTAGCATTAAGCGTTTTCAAAATAGATTTCCTAACCCAAATAGGTGTATACCTAACACGATGGGTTTTGGGAATCGACAGGACACTACACTTCAATTTCTTAGGGTCTTTTCTAAGATCATAGCAAAAACGCTTAAGGTAATCTTTCCTACCAAAATGCGAACATGTGAAAACATGAGGAGGAATGGGACCTTTAGGTTGACCTTTTCTAACACCCTCAGATGTGGTTGATGCTCTAAAATAGACTATGGTTTTGTCTTTAACAATGGAAGTACTAGAACAATAAAAGCTACTACCATCACTACTACTCTAGTCTTTTAAATCAACATTTAACTTCAAAATTTTAGACTCAAGCAAAGAATTAGACTCCACAAATTTTTGGGACTCCTTCTTTAGATTTTCAATTTCCCCTAGAAGGTTATCTCTTTCCCTCAATGTGAGCAAACTTATCCCTAAGATTCTTCTCACGTTCCACAAAATCATTAATCAAAATATTATCCTCAATGACACAAACCCTAGAAATTTTTAAGTCCTCCAATTCTTTTTCTAAAAATAGGAATCTATTATCACTCTCCTTTTTGGCCAGTTTCAAAGATTTAAAGTCATCATATAAAGCATTAAATTTCTCATGACAAATACCTCTTTGATTTTGAACCGTTTGCAAAAGTTCCAAAACATTTAAAAAATGATTTTCAAGAAATTCAATTTTTTGGCAAACGTCAATTTCAAAAGAGAATCCATCGAGAGACAAAAAAAAAGAACACGAGCAATGAAAAACAACCACACAAAAAGCGGGCAAACAAGATCAAATGCGATAAATTAGTGTAACCTGCTCTGATACCAGTTTGAGAATGCCCATGCGTGTGACTTAAGGTAACACAACACTTTTTTCTTTCAAAACAACTTTTTCAATTTTAAAACGCACCAAGTTTATGAACCAATTTTTATTAAGTCCAATTTTATCTTGTTTAATACTAAACATGCATCTAGATTATTAAATCAAGTAAAATAAAAGAAGTTCACAAAAGCAACACCGGATGTACGAGTAAATCACTAAGGGAAAAAATCTCGGATGACCCAAGCCAGAAAATCACTATGATACGGTTGTACAAAGTACAGATAGTAGACTTACACAACGAATCGATCCCCACAAGCATTGCCGTTCTTCTTCTCTTTAACCTCTCCTCCACAGTGTCCATACAGAAATCCTTCCACGATACTTGTCCATAGCATACGAGTCCATGCGCACCTCGTTATCCACCGATGCAGCTTTGGCAACCGCCTACGATTAGGAACACGACCTTCACCGTTTCTTCACTACAAAACTCCAACAAAACAAGTTGTTTAATATGGATGAACAAACAAATGGTGTAAACAAGATCACTATAGCATATGTATGAAAGATCGGATCTTTTAAACACCAAGGATGGTTTTTAGCTTTGAATTCCTTAGAAAATAAGTGAAGAAAAATGTAACTATTTTATATTGTATTTTGGTTCTGCACACATCGAATTTTTGAGAGAATGCCTTAAATAAAAAATTTAAGTCGGCAGGTTGTTTGACCGATATCCCTATGTCATTTGAACGACTAGACCATGTTGTTTGAACGACACTGAGATGTTGTTTGAACGACATCAAATGTTATTTGATCCTTCTAAACTCAAGGGAAATATCTAAACGACTCTAAAATGAGTCTATCTTAGAATAAATGAATTTAAAACCTTTTAAAACATTTTTTGACATTTTAAAATCATATTTGAATAAAGTAACATCCTTAAAACATTTTTCGAGTTCCTTAAACATTATGAGTTCATACCTGAGAGTATCTCAGAATGCAATCTGATATGAAGACGTGAAATGTGCACCAATAAACACGAAATGATATATCTTTGAAGCGTGGCCGCTACATCTTCTAAATAGTACATCATAGACTTTGTGGGAATCGTTACTAGTAAAAAAATCTATCTATGGCTTTAACAAGTTTTGTCCAAAATTAAGTCAATTACATACAAATTAACTCAATTAAAAATTTATCCTTACATGGTGCGTCGTCGTCAGTGGTGGCGATGATGACAGAGGTTCCATTCATCCAGCTTGCTCCTCCTTCCTACAATATCAGACTGGCTGGAGGTGGATTGTTGAGTATGCAGCACCACCCTAATACGGTGGACTTGGCGGTGTTGAGTCTAACAGAGGATGTCCTTCAATGAGAGGTATATCTTTTCATTTCTTTGTCCTTTGTCATTTTAATTTCTTCTTTTGCTTTAGGCTGATTGATTTGACCTTTTATTTTTCTTGCAGCTTGTTTGGGTGTCGACAATTTAGTTAAGGGACATCTGAGACTAGGTGGTTTGTGCGACGACTTATATTCGGGATTTAGTTCTGATTCCTTCATGCCTGGTGCCATTTGCTACTTCTAAGGAGAAATATGGATTAGGTAGTGGAGGCTCCTCATCTCATTGCCGAGGGAAGCGCACTCGTCGTAGGAACGGGGGATCCTAGAGAGATATATAAAGAGAGAGTTTGGGGTTTCGGGCTAAGTCCCGTTATCTTTATTGCTTTTTTATTTTTCTTCTTTTTTCCTGAAAAAATGTAATGAAGCAAGTGGTGATATAATGAAATGATATTTTTATTTTAATCTAAATGCACTTTTTACTTTGTTGCTGAGACTGTAAAAAGGATGTTTTTTTCAAATAACTCAGGAGAAAACTTATTTTGAGAAAGGATGAGTAAAAATGAATAACGTAGGAAGAAATAACTCGATTTTTTAAATAGAGATCTATTTTTATATTTTTGATTTCGACATAAAAGGAAAGATAGAATTTCCTAAAATAAGGACAAAAAAGGAAAGATAGAATTTTCTAAAATAAGGCGGGTGCCAATCGGCATACCATTGTCCTGCCCATCGGCAGGTGAGTCCCGTTAAATCACTTTAAGGTTTTGATTTCACTTTCTGCAGCTTCAAGTACTTGGTGTGCCAGTCTTTCATTCGGGGTCTTGAAATTTCTTATTTTTAGCCAAG
Organism: Sambucus nigra; assembly: GCA_949130495.1. NCBI lineage: Eukaryota > Viridiplantae > Streptophyta > Magnoliopsida > Dipsacales > Adoxaceae > Sambucus > Sambucus nigra. The sequence continues at coordinate 789,992,794 of OX422208.1, read as the reverse complement.
GTTTTCATGTATAAAAGCGGGTAAGGAGGTGAGGTTTCTTCACCCATTCATATTTTATCTCCTTTCTTGATTTTTTTCTTCTCTTATGTCTTATTATTTCCAATATGACCTTCCCATGAGTGCAAAATTTTCTTCATATCTTGAGAATTTAGAAGCTATTTGTCTGTATAATGTAGATTATGACGCTTTTAACTTGCGCCGGGTCTCTTTGTGGCACAATCGTCCATCGACTGGAACATGCTGGCAACGACAACACAATTTTGGTAACCCGAGGATCATGTTTTTCACTTTGGCTTGGACGAGGTCTGTTCAACCTATGAGGAGTTTTCAGCTATGTTGGGGGTTAATCCTAGTGTAGCGGCGGCTATTCCTGAATTCTTTCGATCTCCTAGGGAGCTGTTAGTAGGGTTTCTCCACATCTCTCCTTCTGCGGCTCAGTCATTGGTCATTAGGGGAACGATCTTCGTCTAAAATGTATTGTGTTCTATGCATCTTTGAGATTTCAATGATGTGAGACATGCCGAAGCCGTTGCCCTATGCTTAATTTCAAAGCTACTGCTGGTGATCGGGGACCTGATGGTGGACCCGTAATTGGATGCTATTAGAGCGTGGATGCCATATTATCGCAGTCCTATGACGGTGATACTGGCAGAGATCTTGAACGGTCTAGATGCTTGGCGGGAAGGCCATTATGATTTTTTGAGAGGAAGCCCAGTTATGTTATTCATGTGGCTAGCTAAGAGATTCCGTTTGGTGGTCCTCCCTGAATATCCCTTGGCAGTCGTGCTGAATTTCTTCACTCATTATTTTATCAGCTTTATCCCATCTATAGAGAATTTGGTAAACTGATTTGTGAAGCATGGAGCTCGATGTCTGCGATGGTCAGTGCCCTGGTGGAGGGAGTTGTAGTCCATTTTTAGAACTGGGGGAATACCATTATATTTGGTTAGTTGGTCTCTGACATACCTTATTCTATTTCCCCTGGCGGCTCCTACATCAAGTGAGATTGGAGCAAATCATGCCTTCCCGTACCCTGGATTTATTTCCTGTAGAGGATTTGACTGAAGGTTTGCGTATGCGATTGGGCTCTTTGTAGGAAAATCGTCGATGGTCAACCCGTCCTTCTTAATTTGTTAGTAGGGTTTGATATGCTTATGGAGAGCATATGAAATGGATGTGGAAGTGGGTAGTGGCTAAGATCTTGACATAGGAGATTGGGCAAAGATAATTCGTTATATTTGACACTATGGAGGAAGGCGTAGTGGTTTTTTCTAAGCTGGTCCTGTCTTATCATTCCATGGAGCTCCTTCGGCATACCAATCAAGTAAGGGAGGTTTAGGGGCCTCAAGGAGCAGATGATGATGAGGCTGCGTCTTATGACAGCTACGAATTGGGTCCTTTATGAAAGTGGTGCTTATTTGTGAAGCATTTTGTGATGGAGATGTGTTTTATTATTTTTGATTTTCATTTGGTTTATAGGAATAATTTGGGAAGGTTTGGTTAGTTTGTTTTTAGGGGTAGTTTGGTTTGCGAGGGTAGTTGTTTGACTCCCTTCGCTGATATTTCGTGTAATTGCGTCGAATTATCCCTTTTATTGAATAAAAGATATTTTAATTATATTGTTGTGCCTCTCGATGAGTTTTACAATTGAATTAGCTATACCAATCGCTAAGACATACATAATCCTTTTATTCATGTAAATGATAAAATGAATTGCCGTTCTCGGAGGTAAAAAAAGAATATCATTTTATGAAAAAAGAAAGGAACCATGCCCATATAAAGCGTATGAGATGCCTACGTACGTCTGGGAGTTTTGAAATTTTTCTGAGTTTTAAAAATGAATTTTTTTAGAGGATCAGGCCTCACGTAATTCTGAGTAGAGCGAAATGAATAAATTTTTATAGAATAGAAGGGGGATGAGAGGAGTCGTAGCTCACCGAGCTTTTGGACTAAGGGTGTAATTTCTCGAGATGGTCCAGGTTGATTGGACGCTCCATCTCTTCTTTGTCAAGGTCAGTGAGAATAGAGGCACCACCGGACATGATCTTCTTCACAATGTAGTGGGCTACCACTCCAGTTTGGATTGAATTTCCCTCTAGGGCCCCAGTGGGGTTCTATGATTTCTTTACGGGCTAAGTCCCCTTATCGGATACCACGGTCATTGATTTTTTGTTGAATGATTGCGCTATTCGATGATGGTATCTTTCTATATGATATAGATCGTTTAGCCTCCTGTCGTCTAAGAGTGATAACTCGTCGAAACGGCTCTTATGCCAGTCTTCTTCGTTGACTTTGCTTTCAAGCATGCAACGTAATGAATTTATTTCTAGTTCAACGGGTAGGACTGCTTCCAAGTCGTATACCAGAGAGTAAGGGGTAGCCCCAGTAGATGCCTGGAGTGAAGTGCGATAGCCCCAAAGGGCGTAGGGGATCCTATCGGCTTAATCTCAGTAACTCTCGATCATTTTGATGATAATTGCTTTGAGGTTATTATTGGCATCTTAAACTGCATTATTGGTTTGTGGTTTGTAAGGAGAAGATTTGTGTCTCTAAATCACATACTAGTCGACCAATTCTGTGACTTTTGCCTCAAAATGTAACTCGTTATTTGACACTAACTCATGCGGAACCCGTATCAGCAGACGACGTTATTTCGGATGAACTTGGCTACCTTTTTGGAAGTTAGTACTGCATATGACTCGCCTTTAACCCATTTGGTGAAGTAATTAGTGGCAATCAGGATGGAATCGTGCCCATTGGAGGCTTTGGGTGTAACTTTCCCTTTGATATCGAGGCTCCATGTGGAGAACGACAAGGGAGAAGTCATATTGTACAACACTCATGGGGGCAACTGCTGGAGATTGAAAAACAATTGGAATTTAAGGCATCTCCAAATATAGGCGATGCACTACTGAACCATGGTGATCTAATAGTAACCTTGCCAAACAATCATTTTGGCGAGCATATGGCCATTTATATGGGGTCCTCATTCCCAGCTGTGGATTTTCTGCATCATTTCTTCAATATCATCCCCTGCGATGCAATGTAAGTGGCTTCCATCGAAGTTGCTCTTAAATAGTGCCTTATCGCAGATAATGTACTGGGCAACCAGTTTGTGATGGTTCGCTCGATCTTTTTTATTGTCATCTTAGGGATACCTACCGTGATTGAGGAGGCACAAAATGTCATAAAACCAGCACTCGATCATATCGGGATCCTCTTTGGTGACGGGGTCAACGTGGTAGTAGTGGGTCAATTTAACATGTTTTTGAACTAGAAAATGGGCCATCGTTATTCCCTCGAGCATGCCGACCATGGATGCTAAGGTAGCATGGGTGTCGTCTTAGTTGTTCCTTGTTCTGGGTAAGTAGTGGAAGGTGATATCTCGAAACTGGGAGGCCAACTCTTCTCGGTGGGCATGGAAGGGTAAGATCTTTTTGTCTTTGAGTTTCCATCTTCAAAGGACCTGGATGATGATGAGGGCAGAATCCCACGTAGACATTTAGGCACGGGATGCCTTTCTCAAGAGTGACTTTGAGGACTACCGTGCACACTTCGTATTCGACCATATTGTTGGTGCACGAAAAATCTAGTTTAATGGCAATGGGAGTGTGAGAGTGATCAGGGATGATTAGGAGTATCCCAATGCCATATCCTTTTTTATTGGTAGCGCCATCAAAGAATATTTTCCACTGGAGGTATTCCTAAGAGGTGCAAAGGATATTTTCATATGGGAATTTGGGGATCCAAACGTCGGCTTCTTTCATGGGGTAGTCAACGAGGTAGTCAAATATGTCTCTTCCTTTCATAGCTTTCTGCATGACATACACAATATCGAACTCGGCTAGTAGCATTAACCATCGGGCCATTCAGTTAGACATGACAGGTTTCTCAAGCAGGTGTTTGATAGGATCCATTCGGGACACTGTGAGTGCTCTTTCGTTCAATATCCAAACTTATTTAGTTGAATTCAGTTTTATCACCAGTTTTAATTAAAACCCTAACAAATGCATCTAATTTTGATTCAAAGCAATATGAATAATTTAGCATGCAAACCAAAAGCAATCATAATACAAATTTGAGGAAAATCCCCAACAGGGGCAAAACCTTTTATTTCTCTATAAACTATAAATCTCCAACTTTCAATTACATAACAGAAATACACGTGTTTAAAAAAACCCCCCGCAAGCGTCGATTCGTTGTCGTCGACAAGAGATCACTCATGAGCTCCAACGATCAGCAATGGAGACATAATTCCTTCTCCATAATATTACTCCAAGGATATGTAGAATGAGTAATAATGGTTTATAATGATTCACATGGATATTTGGGATGTTTTGGTGAATCAAAATAGGTTAAAAAACCTCATAAAAACGAAGTCTTAAAATGCAGTAGTTATGAAAAAAACGGAGTTGAAAAGACTAGCTTGAGAGCAGGTATTTATAAAAAAATAAAGTTGGCGCTGTCATTCGAACGACATAGGCATGTCGCTTGAATGACAACAAATATCGTTTGGTCCTTGATCGCTCGTCCTTCTAACGACCAATTAAAACACAAAATAGTATGGGGTCATTAAATGTAAAGCTTTAGGCGAGGTTCTCACGACCAATTTAGCGACATGTGATGTCGCTTAAACAAGTCGTTCGAATGACTTGAGCCTGTCATTCGAACGACTTGGCTTTGTTGTATGAAGGATTGAAGCGTAAAAAAAAATTTCTAATTTCACCAATAAGACTTTAAAAATTAATTTTGACTTAGAAGCTCCGACTTATTTTGTTAAAAGCATTTTATAAAAAATCCCAAATAAATACGTAAATATTAAAAACTTGAAATTAAACATTAAACCCTTTAGCGTAGTGGAGTTAGTGGGAACAAATGAAGATGCACGTTGCACGATGTGGATGCACGATTCACGTTTTGAAGATGATGGGTGCGTGATGATGATGCTTGATGCTTCGGATTCATATTGAAGATTTTATGTTTGTTTATCCCATCCTATATTCTTGAAGATCTATTTGAGATCATGTTTTTGGAATTGATAAATGGATTAATTATATGAGAAATTATGTAATCCCCATTCATACCTTATAGGAATCAATTAAGTAGACAATTTTGAAGGAGTATGTGATAAACTTTTGTTGGATTGTTGGGTTGATGGTTTTTATGGATTGTGTCAAACGTTTTATGGTAGGATGTGGAACTTGGATATTTAAAATGCTTACAATCATAACATAATTATTTATACTAAACCTTTAACTAAATAATTATCTTAACGACTATCAATCTAAACGGAAGTGTATCGGGGGTTTCTTGTTTGGATTTCATTTCAATGAGACGTCTGACGCATGGAGCTTAGAGACGAGTATGGGTGACGATTCCATAACCTTAAATTAAAATCAATACACCTTTACATTAACACTTTAGTTTGTAAGTAGTTACATGTTAGACGTATTATTCCTTTATCTTTTAATGTAATGGAATAATGCTTATATTTGAACATGAGCCTAAGGGTGAGTTAATGAGATAATAATGATTTAATGATGAGTGCTTAAATTCTATTGAAACTTGGAACATTATTAATGAATGAATTTATTGGTGTGGATTTTGGGGTGAGTGCCGAGAAGGAACACCCTTATATAGGCATATTTAAATAATACAATTGGATATGAATTTCTATTTCATCACATGGTGTGGTGGAAATTTAACACTACATAACAGGGTGAATACGATGTCTCTGTCATTGTGATGTAGGTGGATATGATTGTGTGGCGATTTTGTACGAGCATACCACATGTTCTTGAGATGGCCGGGGAGAAAGGGAGCATGTCGGTTGCATTGTAACTAATTAAAAGGATAATTATTGATGAAATTAATGAGATATTTAAATGATTTGTGAGGCATATTGATAAACGTTGAACTATCGTTATTGATTACGTAAACTGTAAATTTGCCATTGTATATATATCTTATTTGAGTTGTGTAGATTAGAGGCCTGCTAGGGTTTCAACCCATTTTTATTTGTGGTGACTTTCAGGTGCTAGAGCTAGTTCTCCCACTTAGTCTTCCTCTTATCTAGATATCACCCATTATTCAGTCTCTCACTCGAGGTTCCCAACTGCAGAGATCGATGTAAGTCTTTATTTTGATAGACTATCATTTACTTTTAGTCAAGTGAGTTATGTTTCTTAGACTTTCAATTGGCATGTATTTTGGAAAACATGATTGGCATGTATAATTTGGGATTTAATATTTGGCATGTGTTTTGGGAGTCTTTTTTAGTTGCATACTTTTTCTCTCTCATTTTTATGGTTTTGATACATTATTATGAGATTTATATTGGAGGACTTTCATATTGCATCCTTATATTTGTCATATGTCTAATTTTTTCCTTTAATGCCGATAATGGTATATAACTATCTTAATAGGATGCATAATTTAATAATTAGACTTCATCAACACGAGTATTAAAATATAATGGTGTCATAGTTGGTATTAGAGCCAGGTTTTAGGCCTCGAGGGTAATATGTTCTCTCAGACTTATGCATAGCATTATTTGATAAGTCCTTTTCTTTATACTCTTATTTATGTTTTGTTACTGATAGGGTTTATATCTTGAATTTCAGATACCGCCTATGAGGAGAGCACCTGTGGGATAGGCTGCCCCTGCAGCACCTACATCTCAGGCACCGATTATGCTAGGAATACCAGCACCTGCTGCATAAAAGCAGTACCATTTTGGTCCTGAACACCTTCATGAGTTGATTAGCCAAGCCGTCTAGGCATGTTTGGTGGCAGGTAAGAAGGAGATATCTCCTGTAGAACCTCACCCAATAGCACCAGTCACCATGTAATGGGATAAGGTTTCGGGGAGACTTCATGAAAAATAATCCACCCATATTCTCAGGCTTTATCAATCCTATATTGGTGCAGTAGTGGTACCAATACATCAAGTGATGTCTTTGGTTATTGAATTGTACCAACGTGTAGAATAAGATTTTGTTTACCTTTAAATTGATTGGGGATTCTCTCCAGTGGTGGAATAGTGTGACATCAGTTTAATATATATATATATATATATATATATATATATATAGAGAGAGAGAGAGAGAGAGAGAGAGGGAGATTGACTTATGAGGATTTTGGCATGGTTCGATGACAAGTATTTCTCGAAATCGGCTCGGGACTAGAAGGAGGTTAAGTTCCTTCTCCTTTAGCGAGCATCTCGCATAGTGGCAAGGAATGATCACGAGTTGCATAGTTTGTCACTTTTTGCACTCAATGAGTTTGATCGTAAGGAGAAAAAGATGATGCATTTTGTGAGGGGGTAACATAGACCATTAGGAAGTTTATTATGGGGAATCTGTCCTTTACAACTTTTTCTCAAGTAGTGGACGTCTCACTCATGCATTATCAAGTTAGGAAGGAGCCCAAGAGGAAGCGGGAGAATATGGCCTAGTCTGGTGGGTCGAAAGCGGAGTCGAGTTCAGGAGTGTTACGCCCTTAATATAGGTGTTAATGCAAAAAACCTCTTTATAATTTGACTTCATTTAAGAAAATCCTCTTTTGAAAAAAACTAGAATTTGAATTTGTGTCATAAAATTCATTTAATTTAATAAATGATACGATGTCCATCTTAGGAAATATATAGGAACACTTAAAATAAAATAGTTTAATGGAATAAATAATAACTACGGTAAAATCCATACCATCAATTATTATTACAATCGAAATTTAATGTACTTGCATAAAAGTTTACATGATAAATACCATTGTTCGAAATTAAATTACATAATTAAAATGAATAGTGACAGAGATCTATTATCGTGGGCAACTCTCCTTTCATTTCTCATTATCCTTTCCATTTACTCTACTTGAAGTACGTGGGGGTGACGGGGGTGGGGGTGGTGTTGGCAAATGGCGAGTTATGAACATACACCCAATAGGAGTGATAATATCAATGTATATATCGTACAAGGAATATCTAAACATACACAATGTGTGTTATGAAATCATTCTTCATTTGATAAGTGTTCTCATGTAAGATGTATTGTAACCATGAAATGCAATGTGCACTATGACCATGCAACCCAAGCGATGAGCCCACTCACACTTAATCTTTATTACTATACCACTCATATCCTATTAATTGAACCGTTAACGTAATTTCACATTTTCCAATTTATCACAATTAACTCGCCTTTACATTAATGAGTGTCGTGCTCAAAATCATATCTTCACTTACTTAATCGAGGTGTCAATGTTTATGACCTTTCACTGACTACCATAATGCCATACTATCCTCCTGATTAGTTGCTTTGGGTCTAAGAATTAAGTAGCACCCTAGGGTTAGGAGCCCTCCTTAAATTTCCCAGTTACCTCTGAGTATCTTTTATTTATTATGTAATTGTAACCCTTTTTCCTTTCTGTATTTATTATCCACTTTTAAGCCCCTTTCACGTCATTTCTTTTTATGAGCCGGTGAGGTCAAATACTCGGGATGAGACTAGTCCCAATATTTAATTTTCAATTTTCACACTTCATCAAAAGTCTATTTTCATTTTGCCTTTATCTCATTATTTCATCTTTGAAAAAATCTTTATTTATCATTTCTTGTGAAACTTAACCTTTGAGTTCAAATACCCGTTTATACATTTTAATGTTCTTTTCACTATTTACACACACTTGTAAACTTGGATTTTATACACCTTGCCAAAAATGCTTCTTTTCATCTTTGGTTTACAAAATATGAGTTTTCACCACACAAAATCCAACTCTTTAACTAGAGTCCTTTAGTTTGGAGAATTCATTTCAAGACTTATATTTACATCTTGTTAACCTTAAACCTTCTGTGAGTGAAAATAATCTAGAAAGAAATTAAAGGAAAAGCATGTAAATGTCACACAAAACACACAAATATACATGGCTTGACAACTTGCTTACCTCCATGGAGAGGTCACTGTATTTTTATTAGTTTCTCTCAAAATATGAAAATTATATCCCCTTAGCCCTGGGGTGTGGGTTGTATTTATAGTTGTTTAAAATTATAGTGGCTTAATTGTTCAAGTAACTCCCTTGGATTGCTATTGGCTCATGTGGTGATTCCTTGAATATCTCGTTCGAGATTTTTGGGTAACCGAATTGAGCTTCATTCAACTGTTAGCTAATTTGTTATTAACCATGTGATGACTGTTTGTATTTATATTTTCCATTTACATATTGGTCCGGGCGTACATTAAGCACCGTTGGTCTTGGTCGGTAGGCCTGAGTTGGGTTCAATTATGGTTTGGTCCACATAATTGCACCTAAAATTCTTAGCCAAATTAAAGACAAAATTGGGCCCGAGGATTTTACTCTTGTCAAAGGCCCACTTGTGTGATATGCTTCTAATGAATTTGTATTGGCAGCTAAACTTGTAAATAAGCTGTAGTTTTAAGGGTACTCTCATCCAAGGAGAAAGTGAAGCGCTAAAACTTTCTTCGATTCCCGTACCTTATGATTATACACATTCTTTAAAACTTCGTTTTGCTTCTACACTTATCATCCAACCATCATATATGCTTCCTCTCTCCTACTAAAAAATACTCAAAGATCTCATTTACATTAATCCGTTTTGTAGGTTTCTTCATATTCATCTCCTTTGTCGTTCTTTGACTTCGTAGCTTTCTTCTTTCTGAGAATGGTAAACACACTCCATGGAAAAAACATAGATGATTTTAGTAAAACTTATTCTATTCCATCCTAGGTCACAATCTATTGTGCCCCCATGCTCAGTGATATCAGAGCCATCAATGGGGGGCACTGAATTCAGACCCTTGTTGTGGTTCATGGGGGATTGACATTTCCCCCAAACCCTATATTATAAGAATTTTTGAGTTCTTTCGGGTGGTCCCAACCCAATGTGCCCCCAATACATGGTGTATTATCAATGAGGTAAATAAGATAAACGTGCGCTATGGGACCAATCTTAGTATCCCAAAGATCAGGTATTGTTTCACTTAGTATTATACCACAAATGGACTTCTTTACTTGAAGGTGAGGAAGACCAACAGGGTGTTGGTCGTAAACCTCCTTGATTCCAACAAAGGATATTGGGATCATGCATTTATTGTCAGAAATTAGCAACATCCACCGCTCCCTGAGGGCGAAGAATGCACCAGGTTTTTGTGACCAGACTGGGTGGGTGGGTGGGGTAAAATAGGGTAATTCTTGATACTTATTCGCTTGTGTTTGTTTATCACTCTGTCTTATTTTCCCTAATAATGCCTTTTATTGTGTCTTTGAGTAGCTCTCTGGAAGAACAAAGAGTCTTACCTCAACGACATCAACGTTACTGATTTGTTAACGGCTTGGAGGGTGAAAGAGTATCTTCCTGACGGTGAACACCTAGGATCAACCTTTTTTCTTTTGGAGAAAACCAACACTACCAGCAATTTTATTGTTCGCTTGGTAGATGACACTCCTGTGCTTCCCATCTCTAACGAGGATGTGTCATCTTTATTCGAGTCCCTTGATGTTAACTCAATCCTTCCAGACAAAAAGGGCTCTATGGTTCCTCCCAGGAAGAGGGTTCTTCTGCTAGATGATGATGTCCCCTCTCCCCCACTGCTAAGTCCCAGAAAGGGAATGGAATGAATCCTCCAAATTTGATGACCGAGGTCTAGTCATCAAGGAGAAGAAAAATGAGGAAGAAAAAGAGAAGAAAAAGGCAGAGAAAAAGGAGAAGAAAAGGTCCCTTATAGCCCGCCCTTCTCATAAGAGAAGTGACATCCCTCCCCCTCTGTTAAAAAACTCCAAGGCCACATCTGTGGCCTAAAATCCCTCCTTGGAGAATGGCATGCTGAGGGGGCAGTGCTCGCTGCTGATCGTGAGCAGTTGAGGGTGCTGGGACTTGACCAACTTTTTGTTCACCCTTCCCAAACTCTATCACTGGTGAATATTTTCTTTTGCTTTGTTTATGCTTTTGGTCAACAAAATTGTTATTTGTGAATGTACCTAATACTTTCCCCTTTCTCTGTTTTACAATTTATGGTAGAGTTTACTAACCTCTTGGATGATTGTGCAGAATAGTCCAAGATTAATAATGAACTGAGTGAGGACCTTAAAAAATCTTAGCAGGCTATAAACAAGGCCCAGGAGGTCTATGAACGAGAGAAGAATGCCACTATTGAGGCCATGTTCCCACTAAAGACCAAGAATAGCATGTTGAAGGTTGAGAACACTCAACTAATGATAAAAAAATCTCAGTTGGTCACTGAGGTTACCGAGTTCCCTACGTCCAAAGATGCTAACTTTGGATAAGGCTGGGATGGGGCCTATACTGATGTTACGATTCAGATAGCCTATGCTCGAAAGGCTAGATTTAAGAAGGGATGGGATCAAGTCCTGGTAAAAGTTGGAGTTCCTGTTGAGTTCGATCTATTTGGTGAGTATCACCTTGGTTCTCCTCCAAAGGTTGATGAGAGGCCCTCCACCAGTAACCTTGAAAAATAAGCCATGGAGGTGGAGACAAAGGGGAAGGAAGCTGAAGTTGATGAGCAAGTGAAGAAATTGACCCTTTAGGTTTTAAGATTTTTTATTTTACTTTGTACTCCCCCTCTTTTTTGTTGGACTGTAAGGGCTTAGCCCATTCTGTTTATGAATTAATGAAGAAGTTATTCACTAAAATAGATTATTTGCACTGTTCTGAATGTCTTTCCCGAATTATTTTCTGCCTTGTCTACTTTTCCATTGTAACATGTTATAAATTATACTCCCTCCTTTTCCAATAACTTAGATAATGTTCACGGGCAGGATTCAAGTGACCAAGCTCGTCGAGTATTTTTTACTGCTTGCATAGCCCTAAAAAAAAGGACTGAGCTTACAAGGACCAGTCCACCTCGATCACCAAACCAAATGATGACCTAAAGGAATTAAAAGATGTGGGATCTTCCATGTATAAGGAGATAAATGATTTGAGCGACCCAACTTGCAAAAGCCAATGATGTGGAGGAGGTCAGTGCCATGTTCCAATTAGTGAATGATGATCTAAAGAAGAGACTTGATGAGGTCGAGGAAAAAGTCCATAGGAAAATGTCGTGACATGGGACTTAATTGTGACATGAAAAAGCTCTAATACTTATTTAGAATGGGACCACAAGTAGCCTGGGAAACTAATTATAATGAGGGTGTAAAAGCTAACAATTTCCTTTTGTGATAAAACACAATGATGCGGAAGCGTAAGGTGATGGTTCAATAAAATTACTCAATTAATGTAATCACTTAAACCGATTAATAAATCCGAGTCCTAGAATTTGCCTAAGTCATATTTATTAATATTAGAAAATTAGGCGAAACCAAATTTTAGCAACTGACTTGAATTAAACAATCTTACCCAATATTTAATTTAGTCCCAAATTAAATGAGTGTGATAAATTAAACCGAATTTTATCTTGACTTATGCTACGCATGCGTTCTAAATATATTATGCAAGATAAAATAAACCAATCACACTACGCCGCGATGTACGAGGAAAAACCCAAGACGGGAAAAAACCTCGGACGACCCTAGCCACAAATCCACTAGATACGGAATTACAATTACAAGACAGATAGACTTACAACGACTGACTCGATCCCTCTCAAGCCTCGACGCTTCTTCTTGTAGACACCTCTTCCTAGCGGATAACCTCGGAACACCACCGCGATCTCGAAATCCACCGATGGGGCTTTCTATGGTCACCGTCACCCGTACATGGAGCCTTTCTCCAAGTGGGTAGAGTCGCAACAAAAAGTCTTCTTCTTTGATGGATGTAGAAGCAAACCAAAACTTCTCTTCTTGAATTCGGTAGAGATAAACCGGTGCCAAACTCCAAGCAATTTGATATGTATATATGAACTTGGATAAACTCAATTGGGTGTAAACACTTAGAGTGATGAAAGTATTTATCTCTAAAAATCTCACTCAAAACATGAACATTTTCCTAAACCATTTTTGCTCTCAAACTCTCTCTAAGAGATAAACTAAGTTGGAAAAGTTATGGAAATGTTGGTTTGGAAAATGTCATTCCCGCACATAATAAAGTCTGAAAAAGTTGGTTAAAAACCAAGTGGGGAAGTGGGTGAAAAACTGCCAAAAACTGCCAAAAAACTGTTCCCGCCTGACAGCTCGTTCGAACAACATTTCGTTCGAACGAAGTCTCGTTCGAACGAGACTTCTAACGACGCTCCAGTATGGACTCGTTAGAAGCTCGTTGGAAATCTCGTTAGAACGACAATCTCGTTCGAACGACATTTCTAACGACGAACCAGTATGCCTTAGTGGGAACTCGTTGGCAGGTTCGTTCGAACGACATCTGGTTCGAACGAAAAAACTCGTTCGAACGACATATCTAACGAACGACCAGAAAGATTGAAAAATTCAATTTTGGCTCAGAAAACTTTATGAACTTATTTTAAAGTTTTATATAATTTCTTTCTTAAAACACCCAATAAACTTTGTTCCAAGCTCCTATATAAATATAATTGCATTCATACCTTGGGAGCATGGAACCATAGTTGATGACGTAGAAACGAGGCACGCAAACCGACACATTTGATGAAGCTTTATACTCTTTGCCGCTACGTCTTCAACACACACTTCATAGGCTTGAGAGTATTACAATAACATACTATCCTATGAATAAATGTTTTTGTCCGAAATTGAGCCAAAACTATATATGGACTCAATTGGAAATTTGTGTCCTTACAAATCTCCCCCTTTGGCTATTCCGGGACAAAAACCAAACAAAAATCCTAAAGGGCCGTCAAGCTCAACTAGACTCAAACATAACCCACCCAAACTTGACTCAACCCAAGGATCAAACGCTTTTCCATTAAACAATGCCAGAAGAAATCTTGCACACTTAAGCAAACTCATCAAATGCATAGGGAATATCAAAGTATTAAATGCAATTAATTAATTACTCCCCCTAAATTAATTCTCCCCTTTATCCCCTTTATCAAACACATGACCTACTTAGAAAGACGTCTCCCCCTAAGATAAATCTCCCCCAAACTAAGATATGATAATAATAGGATTAGATACCATTTCTCCCCCTATCATCATTCTCCCCCTTTTTGTTCAGGAATAGGCAAAGGATAAATAACTAATAAACAACATGTTGAAGCTTAAAGTGATAGACATGAAAGCATATGGGCAATAAAAGCATAGGCAAAGACAAAACAAATATCATATATATATAAACGAGAAATATGCCAATGAAGCACTTGCATATATATATAGATATAAACACACACATGACACAAAAAAAATATAATAAGTTTGCACACTCGTATGGCAAAAATGTGTCATATGGAAACGGTAGTGTAGGGGGTGTGAACTAGCAACAATTAAATTTAGACCCAAACACTTAATAAACATTCACGGAGTTCTCATTTGATTGCAAACTTTATCACATTTAGATATAACCTCATGTGACAATATGAAGATTGAACTCAATGAACAAACATACACAATGCATACAAGCCTAGCATGATGATGATTCTACAAACCAAATAGAGTCATGACATTGAAGACAACTAGGATAAACGGACATTGTGCAAAACGTTGATATACCATCCAATTCTCTCTCAATACGCATTTATATTCTTTTGCTTTTGAATGAATATATCAAACAAACATAGGCCTTGGCAATTGTTTTCTTTTTAATGCCAAATATTCTGTTTTTAGGCCTTTGGATCACGTATTTCTTTTAGATCCAATAAACGGTGGCTTACTATCGCAAAGGATTTAATTCATCCTTTCGGAGCCCTTCCCCGTGCACATTTTTATTTATCATGTTTTCATTTTTCACACAAATCTCACATGCAACGGATTTTGACATGCACTAGTCCTCCTAGGTCATAAATATGTAGATGACTAGATTGGTAGGAGAACACCTCAAAAAGCTCAAATATAACATGTGACATTAAGATTTCAAAAGAGCTCGTGCATGTGTGAATAGAGGCATATAAAAATAGAATCCATTTAAACAACACAAAATCCAACTACTCCATATAAAGCATGGTAAAGAACATTTTAAGGATTGAAAATCTAAACCAAAAGTTCTAGCCACATGGGAGCGTTAAAGAAGGGATTCAAACACAAGTATATGCCACTTAAAGTGTGTCAAACTAAAATACACACAAAATAAAATCTTTTTGAGTTTTTAACATTTTGAAAAATAAAAATATAATACAAAAAGATAAACAAGTCATAATTTCTAGCATGTGATATCAAATAAAGCAATGACTAGAAAATTGACTAAACAAGCATACATTTAGCATGTGAATATAGCATGAAGTACAAAAGCTAAAGTATGCAAACACTAACACATTCATCCTTTAGATTTAGCAAGGGAGGAGGCATGTGAAAGTAAATGAGAATAAAAAACCCTATTTTGCAAGGCAACCAAATCGGATTTCCTAACCCAAATTAATGAGGAATGACTATCTTGGGGTGTAAGAACTTTAACTACCGTGGTTACTTTACTATGGGGTTTTCTAGGAATTCGTTTAAGATCAAAACAAAATTTCCTAAGATGACCTTGTCGACCACAATGTGTACAAGTGAGAACATGTCGAAAAGATTTACTTAAGGAGTGATCTTTAAATGTATTCCTAGTTGATTCTCCTAAAACATTGGTTTGGGCATTATGAGTAAATTCATTAAAAGTATTGAAGCCTAAACCACAAGTGTCATTTTTAATTTGGACCGTTCCTAACATTTTATCTAGTTTTTCTGAACGACATTCCAAATCAAATTTGACATTACTAGAGTCTTTTAATTTATCTTGCAATTCCAAAATATTCGACTCTAATAAAACATTGCGCTCTTCAAGAGCAAGAAGCTCCTTTTTCAAGGATTCCATTAAACCCCTAAGGCTATCTCTTTCGCCGTCTACATATTCTAGCTTCTCTCGAAGAGTCCTCACATGTGTCCTAAGGTCTTCTATTAAATAATTGTCATCAACGACCTTGACACTCTCTCTTAGACTAGCTTCTAACTTTAAATTAGCTCTTTTCAATTTAATAGATTCTTTGTAAAGTTCTTGAAAAGAATTTTGAAGTTCACTCACATTAACCTCTTCTTCATTTTCACTCTCTCTTTCTTCTTCACTCTCACTATCATAAAAAACAAGAGAATCATGTATAATGACCTTGGAAGTGGCATGTGCTATCGTTTCATCAATCGATGAGTTCTCACTATCACTCACATGACTAGCCATAAAAGCCACAAAATTTTTCTTAGTGGGGGAATCGGGCTTCTCTTCCTTATCACTATCACTAAGGGTTGCATTATATGAAATGGGTCGCTTACCCTCTTTTCTTAGTTTAGTGGGGCACTCAAACGCCCTATGGCCATAACCTTCACAATCAAAACACTTATCAGACTCGTCCCTATCTAAATGTTCATTACTATGTTTAGGGATCTTCTCGGCTTTAGGAATCTTTTCGCCTTTGTCATGCTTAGAAGATTCGAATTTCTTAAAATCATTTTTAAATTTATCTTTGTTAAATTTAAGAAATTTTCTAAATTTACGAGCAAACAAAGCCATGTCTTCCGACTCACTATCACTCTCTCTCTCTACTACTTGTTTGACCCCTTTTCGGGCTTTTAAAGCAACACCCTTTTCGATTTTCTTTTCAATTTTAGAGGGAAACATATCTAGTTCATAGGTTTGTAAATCACCTACAAGCTCTTCTAATTTCGTAGAGGCTAAAGTCGGTAAAGAATTTAAAACGATCACCTTTGGAATAAATCTATCGGGTAGGGACCTTAAAATTTTCTTTACAACACGGTCGTCAGGTATTTTCTCTCCCAAGTTAAAAGATGAATTAACAATATTAGAAAGTCTAGCATAAAATTCATCAAAAGTTTCTTTTTCATTCATTTTGATAGTTTCAAATTGAGTGGTGAGGTTTTGGAGTTTTGAAGCTTTAACGACACTAGTTCCTTCATGAGTTAATTGTAAAATATCCCAAGCTTCTTTAGCGGTTTCACACGTCATAATACGACGGAATTCATCCGGTGTGACAGCGCTAAATAAAGCATTTAAACCACGGGAATTGAAATTAGCGAGTTTGAACTCATTTTCAGTCCATCTATCGGCGGGTTTGATAACACGTTCATTTTCAACTAAATAAGTTGGTGGGGACCACCCATTAATAACAGACATCCAAACACGTTCGTCGATAGATTTTAGTGCCGATCTCATACGCGCTTTCCAATACGCGTAGTTTGAACCATCGAAAATAGGAAATTTTGAAAATGGGGAAAAATCCATTTTAGCCAAAAATTATTTAAAAGATCGTTAACGAAATAATTTATCGCTTTGGCTCTGATACCAATTTGTAAAAGCTAACAATTTCCTTTTGTGATAAAACACGATGATGCGGAAGCGTAAGGTGATGGTTCAACAAAATTACTCAATTAATGTAATCACTTAAACCGATTAATAAATCCGAGTCCTAGAATTTGCCTAAGTCATATTTATTAATATTAGCAAATTAGGCGAAACCAAATTTTAGCAACTGACTTGAATTAAACAATCTTACCCAATATTTAATTTAGTCCCAAATTAAATGAGTGTGATAAATTAAACCAAATTTTATCTTGACTTATGCTACGCATGCGTTCTAAATATATTATGCAAGATAAAATAAACCAATCACACTACGCCGCGATGTACGAGGAAAAACCCAAGACGGGAAAAAACCTCGGACGGCCCTAGCCACAAATCCACTAGATACGGAATTACAATTACAAGACAGATAGACTTACAACGACTGACTCGATCCCTCTCAAGCCTCGACGCTTCTTCTTGTAGACACCTCTTCCTAGCGGATAACCTCGGAACACCACCGCGATCTCAAAATCCACCGATGGGGCTTTCTATGGTCACCGTCCCCGTACATGGAGCCTTTCTCCAAGTGGGTAGAGTCGCAACAAAAAGTCTTCTTCTTTGATGGATGTAGAAGCAAACCAAAACTTCTCTTCTTGAATTCGGTAGAGATAAACCGGTGCCAAACTCCAAGCAATTTGATATGTATATATGAACTTGGATAAACTCAATTGGGTGTAAACACTTAGAGTGATGAAAGTATTTATCTCTAAAATTTCACTCAAAACATGAACATTTTCCTAAACCATTTTTGCTCTCAAACTCTCTCTAAGAGATAAACTAAGTTGGAAAAGTTATGGAAATGTTGGTTTGGAAAATGTCATTCCCGCACATAATAAAGTCTGAAAAAGTTGGTTATAAAACCAAGTGGGGAAGTGGGTGAAAAACTTCCAAAAACTGCCAAAAAACTGTTCCCGCCTGACAGCTCGTTCGAATGACATTTCGTTCGAACGAAGTCTCGTTCGAACGAGACTTCTAACGACGCTCCAGTATGGACTCGTTAGAAGCTCGTTGGAAATCTCGTTAGAACGACAATCTCGTTCGAACGACATTTCTAACGACGAACCAGTATGCCTTAGTGGGAACTCGTTGGCAGGTTCGTTCGAACGACATCTGGTTCGAACGAAAAAACTCGTTCGAACGACATATCTAACGAACGACCAGAAAGATTGAAAAATTCGATTTTGGCTCAGAAAACTTTATGAACTTATTTTAAAGTTTTATATAATTTCTTTCTTAAAACACCCAATAAACTTTGTTCCAAGCTCCTATATAAATATAATTGCATTCATACCTTGGGAGCATGGAACCATAGTTGATGACGTAGAAACGAGGCACGCAAACCGACACATATGATGAAGCTTTATACTCTTTGCCGCTACGTCTTCAACACACACTTCATAGGCTTGAGAGTATTACAATAACATACTATCCTATGAATAAATGTTTTTGTCCGGAATTGAGCCAAAACTATATATGGACTCAATTGGAAATTTGTGTCCTTACAGAGGGATGGAAAGATGCCCCTGTGAGGTTACAGGAAGCTCAGGATGTTGCCTATAAGCATGGTTGGATGAACACCCTAAAGGATATCAAATAACCCAAGTATTCTTAGCTATGATATATGTACCACGTTGAGTGTCTAGCATACTGATGACCTCCTTTTGGGCGAGATGATATGTGGGTCCCCTTGGACGCCATCCCCCTTCAGCTTGTTGATAGCTACTTGTAAGGTCATGATAGCGGCGATGAATACCAGTCTTATCTTAAAAATAGTTGGAGAAAGCCGATCGAGAAGGTTTTGGTCAATTGGTCATTAATTGTTGTAATAATTTTTGTACTACGTGCAATAATTTTGTAATTGGTATATTTTGTAATCAAGAATTTATCAAAAATTAAATTAGTACCCATCTTTATGCACTTTTCCATTCCTTTATGTCAAGCATGCATTATATCTATCCCTTTTACCTTTTAGTTTGCGTCGTCGCACTCTCTTAGGGTGAGAAGTGACAATGGGAAAAGTGCACCTGGTCTATAGGAAGTTCACTCGTTAAGGATTTTATCCTATGATACAGAGTTGGTTTACTTCCTAGGGATCCCCCGTAGGTCTTCATCTTTCCTGGTCTAGTCGTGAGGTCGCATCTGTTGGTTGTAACAAGGACCTCAGGGATTTAATTGTTAATTCTAATAAGATAGATTTCCCTTGTAATTAGTTAAAGTTTGATCGTCACTTTCAAAGGTTAATGTCAATTTTGAGGATGTTACTTTGGAAACACTGTAGTTTAGTTTAATAACTAAGAAATTTAACAAATGGAAGAAAAGTTTTTATTCATAACTGAAATAATAAACTGCGAGCAACATGAGTTTTGAAATGATTTTTTTTGAAAACTATGTACTAAAAGATAAAACTAAAAATAGAACTTCTTGAGGTTGGTCACATTCCATGCTCTTGGTATCTCTCTTCCCTCCATTGTTTATAAGTGATAAGCTCCATGCTTATTGTCTCTAATTACTTTGAATGGTCCTTCCAAGTTAGTTTATAACTTTCCATCTCACGGCCTTATGGCACTATCGATAACCTTTTTGAGGATGTAATCCCCCACTTATAACTTTATCGAATTGACCCTTTTATTTTATTTCTTTGCCAACTGCTACTGGTATGAGTCCAGCTTGATCATGGCTTACTCGCTTTATTCGTCAGCTAGGTCAAGTTTAGCGTGAAGGGCATCATCGTTCAGTCTTTGATCGAAAACCTTAGTTCTCATGGTCAGGAGGCTAGCTTGAAGTGGAATAATAACTTCCATTTCGTATATGAGGGCAAAAGGCATTTCCCTAATTGGCCTCCTCGACGTAGTGCGACACACCCAAAGGAAATGAGGAAGCTCGTCCACCCAAGGGCCTTTTAATCTTTTCAGCCTCTTCTTTAGGCCATCGAACATTATTTTGTTAGAGGCCTCTGCCTGACCATTTCTTTGGGGATATGCCATTGAACTGAAGTGGTGCTTTACTCCGTGTTTATCGCAGAAACCTTAAAAAGTTCCAATTTCAAATTGTGTGCGTTATCAGTAATGATGGTCCTTAGTACCCCAAAGTGAGTTATAATGTTTCTCCAAATAAACCTTATCATGTCTGCATATCTGATGTTTGCTAGTTGTTCTGCTTCAATCCACTTAGTGAAATAGTCTTTGACGACCAGTAAGTATTTATGATTCCCTGGTGCAGTAGGTAATGGTCCCATGATATCCAACCCCTATTGTGCAAACGACCATGGACTGGTCAATGGCCTCAGGTCGTTGGTCAATTGATGGACCATGAGAGAGAATTTTTGGCACTTTTTTGCACTTTCAAACATAAACACTTGCATATTTCTGCATATATGGCCACAAGTAGCCTTTTATGATTGCTCAAAATTCTAAGGACCTTCCTCCTGCGTGACTCCCACAAATCTCATCATGAAGTTCGTGGAGAACTTGGTTTACATCCTTTAGGTGTACACACTTGAGGTAGTGGAATGTGAAGGATCTTTTGTACAGTCTACCCCAAGGGTCCACGTAGAAATGAGGAACTTTCACCCTAACTTGATGGGATAGTTTCTTATTGGTTGGCGATGTTTCATTCTGCAAGTATGCGATGATTAGATCAATACAGTTGGGACCCTTTTCAATGGAGGGAGTATTCTCGGGACTCATCATTTTGTTAATACTAGGCATGTCGAGGAATTCCACTTTGATTGTTCCCCTGAGATCAGAGTCTACTACTGAGCTTAGGGTTGCCAAAATGTCTAAATGACTGTTATGCCCCCAGGGGAACCATTGAATATGGATTTCTTTGAATTTTGTAATCAAGTCACACATTACTGCAAGGTAGTTTGCCATAATATCATCCTTGGCATTCAAATCCCCACTGACTTCATTCGACACTAGTTTGGAGTCACAATAAATGTTGAGATGACTTGCCCCAGTAGATGGGCCTTGCGCAGGCCAACTATAAGCGCTTTGTACTAGTCCTCATTATTAGAGGCTTCAAAGATTAATATTATTCCCTGCTCGATTATTGCATCTTTTGGAGTTACGAGGACAATTCCTACACTTGCTTATTTGGCGTTGGAGGCACCATCAACATAGAGCGTCCAGTTTCATCCAAAATCCCCTCATGAATCTTTGGTTGATCGGCACACTATTGGTCAGTAGGACCATCTCATGTGAATTTATTAATAAAATTACCAAAAATTTATCACTTGATTGTTCTCCTTAGTTGAAAGTGAATGTCAATCCTCCCAAGTTCTATCGACCATTTTGACATTCTCCCGAAAAGGTCATCTTTCCGAAGGAAAGCTTTAAGGGGGAATGAGGTAATTACATTAATGGAGTGGGCCTAAAAGTAATTCTTAAGCTTTCATGAAGCAATTACCAATGCATATGCAAATTTTTCCTATGGTAAGTAGCGCTGCTCGACGCCCGGGAACGTTTGGCTAGCATAGTAAATAGGGAACTGCTTTCCCTCTTTCTCGCAGACTAAGGTCAAGCTGGTTGAGTGGCTTAAAGTTTTAAGGTAAAGGTAGAGGGGGTCCCCTTGATCAAAAATTTCTAGCAACGGTAATCAGGTTGGATTTATTTTTTACAAGGAATCTTGAGCACTCATCATTCCATGTGAGGCCAGTCTCCTTCTTGAGCAGCTGAAAAAATGATCAACAATTCCCGGATGACTTCGAAATGAAGCGATTGAGTGTTGCGAGCATGCCAATGAGATTTTGGATCTCGTGCAATGTCTTTGGTGGATGGAAGTTATTGATATCCTCTATCTGATCTGGATTGGCCTCAATTCCCCTTTTAGTGACTAGGTCGCCTAAATTTTTCTTGACTGGTGTAATACGCCTTACTTTTGAGTATATGTATATATTGTGTGTGTGATTTAATATAATTGAGAATTTTAAAATGAGAATTTAAGATAAATATTTATTAAGGTAGAAGAGTTAATATTTATGTGAATTGCGTAATTACTAGTGTGATTAAGTAATTAGAATCATATTTCTTGCTATTACGTCATATGTGAGTATTAGCGGCGGGAATTGGTTATTTCTCAATCGGGGCATAATTGTGTGAGTGATATAAGGTTGGGAGATAATTTTATTTTCAGAATCTCGGATGATAATTTGCAGTGTACGGTTAATCCGGGATGGGTCGAGAAAGTCAAAATGAGTGCCTGGGGATTGTATTTGGGTTCCGGGGTCTTTTTGGCTAGTTGGACTCGGTTAGGGGTATACGAGTTATTTTATGTGTAATATCATTTAAAGTTTGGATTAATAGTAATTTGGGTTATTAGGCTTAAGAGAAAGTTAATCAATCTCATTGTTAGAGAAAAACCCACTTGAGAGAGACGTAAGAAACAAGAGAAAGAGAAGAGGAGCTATGAGACTCCCCAGCCAACTAAATCCGTCGCTACGAACCATATTTGGAGACTATGGCAAGTGATTAAACTTGCTAAATAATTCTTCTGTGTGAATTAGTGTATAATAAATTATTGGGTTTAATTTGGATTTTGTTAACAAACCCTAGAAAATATGTTATAATTGATTGAATCTTGATTCTTGTTGTTAATTCTTTGAAGTTAGTGTTAGTTATGTAACTTGGACGGTGAAAATGTTGGAGGAGTTAAGGTTAGAAATAGGTTTTGAGATTTAGGTAAATCTCGTGAGGAACAAATCTGAACATACCGGACCCATTCATTTTTGTTGGTGTCGGACCGGTTTGTTTTGGAACCTATCAGTTCAGTTTGCCTCTTTCAGTGTGGCAGACCGACTCGTTTTAGGAACCATCGGTTCGGTTCACATGCCACAGATTCCTAATTTTTCTTCAATTCCTTTCTAATTGGGTTTAGTGATTGATAATCCTCTCATATAGAGTGATATTAATGTTTATAAAATGTGGAATATTGATATTATACGATGGTAGGGAGACATCAGGATGATTATGGAGGTATATTAGTGAGAGTTATACTCCGGTTCCTTATTTAAGATATTGGATACGGACTAGTTGGGAGAAGCCGTGTGTCCTGAGTGATATTTATTTAACATTACTCAATCGTGTGTCCTGAGTGATATTTAAATTGTAGATTAATCTAATGTGAGATTGATTGTTTAAGCTTAAGTGAGCGATTGAGTAATGTTAAATATATGTGCGTGTGTGTGTGTGTGTGTGTGTGTGTGTGTGTGTGTGTGTGTGTGTCTCTCTCTCTCTCTCTCTCTATATATATATATATATATATATATATATACATACATGGTGTGTATGATATATTATGTGGAACATACCCCTCTGGTGCTATCATGGGAAGTTGTACGATGTGGGTGAATCCCCTGGATAGTGAATGCAGGGAGACTGTAGTCCCCATGTCATAACATCAAGTATTTATTCATTATGACTTTTAACATGGGTGAGACGTCTTGGGTATGGTTCATCTCGCTTTCAGGTGAGGAACTATGGACTCTTCCAATACGTTGTGCTTGTTTTACGAAGTCGGTGTGAGAGTCCGACGGTTGGTACCCAGGATGGTGTGCGTACCCCCTGGAAGATGGTAGCACTTAGAGACTGCATCCAGTGAGCTAATGCTCTGAGGGATGGTTAATATACATATATCATTAGTGTTATGTATGTGTACTTGTTAGAAATGTTTGATCATGTATAATAAAAAGGGTGATATTATACAGGCCTTAAGGATAATGTGTGAATTGCCATGCTTATAACTAGAGAAAGTTATTAAGTAATGAATTAGTATATAATAATTGAGAATGATATTATAGGGTTATGTTATGGGTAAGCTAAATACGCGAGTTGGGTAAATGCGTAGGTTTGATGTTGAGTTATCCTTAGCTGATACGAGTAGCCTAACCAAGATTAAAATGCATACGTTTAGGCGCACGCTATAGCTGAGAGGTGAGGTTGAGTCTCAAGAGAGTGCGACACCACTTTAATTATGAAATTGTGCGTTCATAATTATTATGCATTTTATTCACTTGCTAACACTATTTTCAAACCCAGGGATCTGACCCGTTTATATCTTTTCTCTTGTTATATATTGTGATATATTATAGGTGTCCCACCACAAGGGCGCCAATGATGGTTATCCGTTCTAGGGTCTATGGAGCTGTAGCATTTGTGAACTATTGCAATTTTTTTTTTTGTTATAGATGCCTCTCTTTTCGTAAATTTAGTCAAGGATTTGACACTTAATATTGTATGATTTGTACCCAAGGATTGTATAAACGTATATCTATTATATTTGACACTTGATATTGTATGATTTGTAGCTCAACAGCTTATTTGGGAATATTCTTTTGTTAGTATTGAGGATTATATATATATATATATATATATATATATGCTCATGTTTCTTAGTTGTTTATATCATGATCATGCTTCGTAGTTGGGGTTGATGAATTAAAATTGCATCTTATATTGAAATTTGGCATCCACTCATTTAATTTTGGGTGGTTACTTATGTTATAATTATATTCGACAGTTGATGTTGAGAATGATTCACTTGAGATTCCTATATTATTTTAGTATAGGGCTGGCCACCCGTTATATTAAATAAGTCGGGTGTCACAGGTGGTATCGGAGCATTCGTTTCTACTGTCCTAAGGATCTGTACGAACTTTCTATTCTCTACCGTTGCGTTCTTGATATAAAACCCTAATGTTAGGATCGTTATTCTCATTGCGCATTTATGATCTTATGCTATGATAAATTACATTCACGATAGTCTGATCCAATTTTCTCTTATTTCAGATGTCGCCAAAAAGGGGTCGTACAACTGGAGAAAAATAGAGGCAGAGGATCCGGAGCCCTAATTGCCTTAGGGAACTATGACTGCAGCAGAGGTTGTCAATATAGCAGCTCAAGAACTCAATGCAGCCATGACCGCGATGGCACAAAATCTTCCTCAGGCTCAACAATAGCCTACATCTTCAGCAATTCAAACCCACACGGGGCCATCCACGTGGGAGAGAGTGCGAAAAGTTTTTCAGAAGGGACATTCTCTGGAATTCTTGGGGGAGTTGATGTGATTGTTGCTAGTTAATGAAATAAGGATATTCAAAGGCACCTTCGCATGGTTGAATGCAGTGATGTTAAAAAAGAAATACTCACCACCTTTAAACTAGGTGGTGAGACTCTCCAGTGGTGGAAGTCAATTACTACCTCTGAGCAGAGAGATACAATGCCCATAATAGATTTTTGGGTATGCTTCGATCGTAATTATTTTCCTCCTGCAGTTCAGATTGAGATGATAAGGAGATTAGTGGATGTAACTCAAGGAGATCGAACAGTGGCTGAGTATGAAAAAGAATTTAGCCGCCTGGCAAATTTTGTGCGGGATGAGGTAAATACGGAGGATAAGAGAATTTTAAAGTTTATGGGAGGTTTGAATCGGAGAATTTGACAACATCTGTTGGGGAACCCGACTTTGTTAACAATTTAAGATGTAATGAATTTTGCATTGTTACATTGTCAGGATCATCATATGCATTTGAATTCGAGTAAGAAATTTGTGGACTCGGGTTTTTCAAGTAAGTCGGTAGTAGATAGTACCAGTGGGGTATAACTGGCTCAACAGCAGGGAAATAAGAAGAAGGAGTGGGATATCCCTTTAGGGGATTCAGCTAAGAGGCAACGTTCAGGAGGCTTTAGATTTGATGGTGGTGTTTTTAAAGAAAATTTCCAAGGGGACCAACCGTAGCAACAACAAGATTTTCCCTACGGCCAAGCAGGCCGAGGGCATAATGGGGGAGGCCAATAGGGTAGAGGTTTCTAGTGCCAGAGGCAAGGGCAGTTTTGAGATGGCCAATAGGGCCAGTGGCTGGAGAATTTTGTGGGTTATTGTTTTCGGTGTGGGGAAGCAGGTCATAGGAAGTCAAATTGCCCACAATAGAACATGGTATATGTACCAGGAGCCCAACCGGTATAGCAGGCGCCATTAGCACCTTTACCACCTCCAGCACCCGCCCCGGTCGTCCCACCCAATAAGGACAGGTGCAGTTTAGGCGAGTATATAACGTCCAAAATGCAATGTTACCGCAGGTGCAGCAACCTCCACCACTCGTTGATGGTACGTTCCCTATCCATGGGCATATGGGTCGGGTATTATTTAATATGGGAGCGTCACATCATTCATAGTTTTTCATTTTGCACGTGCTCCAGGATTGTTAGAGTCAGTCGATAGTATTAAGATACATGTAGATTCTCCCTTGGGTAGTGGGGCCCTTATCCATTCCATATGTAGAAGGGTGGAGATAAATGTCGAGAGATTAATTCTAGAAGCTGACTTACTTGTATTAAATATGAATGGGTATGATGTTATTTTGGGTATGGACTGGTTGGCACAATACCAAGCAATGGTGGATTGTTTGGGGAGATCAATTGTATCTGCTATTCTGGGCCAGGAAATATATCTAGTTGCCATGCCTTTTCCAGATGGAGGTTCAAGTACCCATTTATATTATATCGAGGAAGAGACCTCGCAGGAAGTAGTTGTTTCCTTAGATTTAATCCCAGTAGTCAGGGAATTAGTGGATGTATTTTAGGAAATACCAGGTTTAAAGCTTAGTCGAGAGATCGAGTACGTTATTGATTTAGCACCAGGTGCTAGGCCGATTGCGTGAGCTCCATACCGTATGGATCCTTTAGAGATGTGATAGTTACGAGACCAAATTCAACAGCTTCTGGGATAGGGTTTTATTCAGAGGAGCACGTCACTGTGGGGTTCCCTCGTGTTATTTGTAAAGAAAAGGGATGGTTCTCTTCGGTTGTGTGTGGATTACCGAGAGCTGAATAAGGTGACAATCCAAAATAAATACCCGTTACCTTGTATCGATGATTTATTTAACCAACTTAGAGGGGTAACATACTTCTTAAAGATAGATCTGATATCGGGGTATCACCATCTACGTATTAGAGAGTAAGATGTCTCCAAAATGACATTTTAACCCATTACAGATCTTTTGAGTTTTTGGTTATGCCGTTTGGGTTAACCAATGCCCCTGCAGTGTTCATGGATCTGATGAACTGGGTATTTTGGAACTTCTTGGACCAATTTGTAATTGTGTTCATTGATAATATTTTGGTCTATTCTTGGACGGAGGGCGAACATGCTGGGCATTTTCTTTTGGTTCTGCAGACATTATGGGACCAATAATTGTACGCCAAGTTCGAGAAATGTGGATTTTGGTTACGAGAATCATAGTTTTGGGTCATGTGGTGTCAAAAATGTCATTTAAGTGGACCCGAGTAAAGTTGCAGCGGTGAGGGAGTGGGTCAGCCCGTGACACAAACAGAAGTTCATAATTTTTTAGGAGTGGAGGGGTATTATCACTATTTTATTAGGGGTTTTCCGAACATTTCTGGCCCTTTAACGAATTTGACCAGAAAGGGAGTCCAGTTTGTGTGGGATGATTACTGTCAATTAGCATTTGATGAGCTAAAGGACAGGTTGACGTCGGCACCCGTTCTCGCATTGCCTAAAATGGGACTGGAGTATTTAGTCTTTACTGATGCATCTCTCCAGGGATTAGGAGGTGTGCTTCAACAAGAGGAGAGGGATATTACTTATACATCCCGTAAGCTCAAACCCCACGAGCATAATTATCCTTCACATAACTTAGAGTTGGCTGCGCCGATTTTTGCATTGAGAATATGGAGGCATTATCTCCTGGGGGAGAAGTTTAGTCTTTTCATGGATCACAAGTCGCTGCAATATTTGTTCTCCTAGAAAGATCTAAATATAAGACAGCGTTGGTGATTGGAATTTGTAAAAGCTTATCAGTTTAATATCTAATACCATCTGAGGAAATATAATGTAGTAGCTGACGCATTGAGTCGATAACCCACTGGGCATTTAGTAGAAATATGGAAAGCCAAGTGCAATGAACTTCTTCAAGATGAAGCGGTGGTCAGAGCCTGTATGGCAGTGTTGACAGTCATACCCGAAATGGTGAGGAGGGTGGTGGAAGCTCAAGCTAAAGATAAGGATTGCAAGGACAGGGTGCAAAAATTACTGACCAAGGGAGCGGAATCCTACTCTATCAACTATGAGGGTGGATTAAGTTTTAACGAGAAATTTGTAGTCCAGGATGATACAGATTTGCGGTATGCTGTTATGTCAAAATCTCACGGGTTAAAATTTGTAGTTCATCCGGGTGGAGATAAGATGTATCAGGATATGCGCCAGAATACTGGTGGATAGGTATGAAAAGGGACATAGTTGAGTTTGTCTCTCAATGCACCACTTGTCAATTAGTAAAAATGGACCACCAGTGACCTTCTGGAATGTTGCAATTGTTGGAAATTATGGTATAGAAATAGGAAAGCATCTCCATAGATTTTAACATGGGATTAACGATGTCACAACGTAACCATGATTCCATTTGGGTTATCATGGATCGTTTGACGAAGTCGGCACACCTCTTATCGGTGAGGACGGATTTCACAACGGCACAGTTTGCTCAGCTCTTTATTACAGAGATTGTAAGATTGCATGGAGTACCAATAAATATTGTGTCCGACCAAGATAAAATCTTTGTCTCCTATTTTTGGCAGAGTTTTCAGGAAGCAATGGGAACTGAATTAAGGTTGAGCACAAGATACAATCCCCAGACCAATGGGCAAACCGAGCGAACAAATCAGATGTTGGAAGATATGCTACAAATGTGTATGTTGGATTTTGGGGGAAGTTGGGAACAATACCTACCACTGGTAGAATTTTCTTATAATAATTCTTACCAGTTTACTATAGGTATGGCGCCTTATGAGGCATTGTATGGTCGCCCGTGTCATTCACCCCCATATTGGTTAGAATTTGGTGATAATAAACTTCTTGGACTGGAGGTGATCCAAGACACTTCGGCAAAAATTGAGTTGGTTCGGAACCACATACGTGTTGTGTAAGATCGACAGAAATGCGGACCGTAGGCATGTGGAGTTAGAAGTTGAAGACCAAGTGTTACTAAAGGTATCCCCGATGAAAGGTGTAATAAGATTTGGGAAGAAAGGAAAACTTTCACCGAGGTATGTAGGCCCTTTTCCAATTATTGAGAGGATTGGTTCTGTGGCCTATAAACTTGCCTTGCCAGAACATTTGCAAAGAATTCATGATGTGTTTCATGTCTCATCCCTGAAGAAGTATAAAATAAGTGAGAGAGCTTATTGGCATATTCTGCTGGAAGAAATTGAATTGCAACCAAATATTTCTTACGTGGAGCAACCAATTGCCATTTTAAATCGCAACGAGCGTAGGCTATATTCAAAAGTACTGCCTATAGTTCGAGTTCAATTGGGGGCACCACAATGCCAACAAGTCGACATAGGAATGAGAGGACGATTTGCACAACCAGTATCCTTACCTCTTTCCTTAAGGTACGCTTCAATTTCGAGAACGAAATTCCTCTGTAAAGGGGGGAGTATGCAATACCCCTTACTTTTGAGTATATATATATATATATATATATATATTAATTACCTCTGTGTGTGTGTGTGTGATTTAATATAATTGAGAATTTTAAAACGAGTATTTAAGATAAATATTAATTTGGGTAAAAGAGTTAATATTTATGCGAATTGCGTAATTACTAGTGTGATTAAGTAATTAGAATCATATTTCTTGCTATTACGTCATATGTGAGTATTAGCGGCGGGAATTGGTTATTTCTCAATCGGGGCATAATTGTGTGAGTGATATAAGGTTGGGAGATAATTTTATTTTCAGAATCTCGGATGATAATTTGCAGTGTACGGTTAATCCGGGATGGGTCGAGAAAGTCAAAATGAGTGTCCGGGGGTTGTATTTGGGTTCCGGGGTCTTTTTGGCTAGTTGGACTCGGTTAGGGGTATACGAGTTATTTTATATGTATTATCATTTAAAATTAGGATTAATAGTAATTTGGGTTATTAGGCTTAAGATAAAGTTAATCAATGTCATTGTTAGATAAAACCCACTTGAGAGAGAGGCGTAAGAAAGAAGAAAAAATGAAGAGGAGCCGTGAGACTCCCCGGCTAACTAAATTCGCAACTATGAACTAAATTTGGAGCCTACGATTTTGAGGCAAGTGATGAAACTTGCTAAATAATTCTTATGTGTGAATTAGTGTATAATAAATTATTGGGTTGAATTTTGATTTTGTTGATAAACCCTTGAAATTATGTTATAACTGATTGAATCTTGATTATTGTTGTTAATTCTTTGAAGGTGGTGTTAGTTATGTAACTTGGATGGTGGAAATGTTGGAGGAGTTAGGTTAGAAATGGGTTTTGAGATGTAGGTAAATCTCGTAAGGAACAAATCTAAATAGACCAGACCGATTCAGTTAGTAGTCCCGGATCGGCTCATTTTTGGAGGCGTCGAACCGATTTGTTTTGGAACCTATAGATTCGGTTCTCCTCTTTCAGTTTGGGGGATCGGTTCTAAAAAAAATGCCACGTATATGCAATACCGATTCAAGCTGATGTGCAAGTTTCAATCTAAACTTATTTAATCAAAGTCAATTTATGAATCAATTCAATTCAGCCCTTAAACACAATCAACTACGTGCGTGCAAGTGTCAAACCAACATAAGTAAAATATGCGATACACAATTCAGGAAAAATCTCCTCAAGTCAAAACCATTTATTTCACTATAATTGTAAATCGCAACTTACACGGTTACAATGAAATACAACAGTTTGACACTCGAATATACGCAGATGTTGGTCGGCGTCGCCAACAATAATTCCACATGCAGTGAACCTATATGAACCGCAGTCCTTTCTCAGAACATGGACATCTTTACACTCCCTTTTGACACGCAGTCATCTTCGGTCTAGTACCTCCAATGGTTCTTAGATCAGCAGCATGAAATCCAGTAAAATGTGTTTTGGGTTCCACAAAACAACTCACACAAAAGCAATTAGGATTGTGAATTGTAAAATAGAAGATTTGAACCCTCAAAATGGTTGGAGAATAATAGAAGAACTATTATGTCAAAACCAGTTTTTCTCCACATAAAAATCGAGTAATCTAACACCCTATATATACAAAAATTAAGACAATGACGGGTTAACTTAAACAACCTATCATTCGAACGAGGTACGACGTCGTTCGAGCGAAATTGTATCTCGTTTGAACGAGATACGCTGTCGTTTGAACGATAGTCAGTGATCCCCTTTAAAACGTTAGTCATTTAAATATCTTGGAAACCTTAAAAATTAAAACTGTTCACGAGATCAAAAACTTTTATCCAAAAACTTTTATGAGAAAATGTTTTTGAAAAATAAAAACCATTTATAAAAAATTCAAAAACCATTTTTCATAAATATAAAAATATTTTTTCTACCACAAAAATATCCCAACAATTTTAATGTGAAATTTAAGCGGAACTTAAAAATAATTTACCAAATTCCTCGTTGTTGGGGTTGAATGTTGAAGTCTTCTTGAAATTCGGATCATCGTTTGTAGATGTAAGATTCCTTAAATCTTCGATGAATTGTAGCGGTATACGACATAACTAATTGTGACGGAAAATGTCCTTACATGTATATTTTTGAACCATCGGTTTGGTTCACATGCCACAAATTCCTAATTTTTCTTCAACTCCTTTATAATTGGGTTTAGTGATTGAGAACCCTCTAATATAAAGTGATATTAATGTTTATAAAATGTAAAATATTGATACTATACGATGGTAGGGAGGCATCGGGACGATTATGGAGGTATATTACTGAGAGTTATACTCCGGTTCCTTATTTAAGATATTGGATATGGACTAGTTGCGAGAAGTCGTGTGTCCAGAGTGATATTAAAATTGTAGGTTAATCAAATGTGCGATTGATTGTTTAAGCTTAAGTGAGCGATTGATTAATGTTAAATATATATATGGTATGTATGTTATATTATGTGGAACATACCCCTCTAGTGCTATCATGGGAAGTTGCGCGATGTGGGTGAATCCTCTGGCTAGTGAATGCAAGGAGAGTATAGTCCCCAGGTTATGGCGAGCAGTATTAATTCAATGTAACTTTTATCATGGGTGAGATGTCTTGGGTATGATTCTTCTTGCTTTCAGGTGAGGAACTATGGATGCTTGCCATACATTGTGCTTGTTTTACCAAGTCGGTGTGAGAGTCCAACGGATGGTACCCAGGATGGCGTGCGTATCCCCTAGAAGATGGTACCACTTAGAGACTGTATCCAGTGATCTAATGCTCCGAGGGATGGTTAGTATACATATATTATGAGTGTTATGTATGTGTACTTGTTAGAAATGTTTGATCATGTGTAGTAAAGATGGTGATATTATACAGGCTTTAAGGATAATGTGTGAATTTTCATGCTTATAACTAGAGAAAGTTATTGAGTAATGAATTAGTATATAATCATTGAGAATGATATTATATGGTTATGTTATGGGTAAGCGAAATATGTGAGTTGGGTAAATGCGTAGGTTTCAGGTTGAGTTATCCTTAGCTGAGCTAGGTAGCCTAACCAAGATTAAAATGCATATGTTTAGGTGCGCCCTGTAGCTGAGAGGTGAGGTTGAGTCTCAAGAGAGTGCGACACAACTTTAATTATGAAATTGTGCATTCATATTTATTATGCATTTTATTCACTTGCTAAAACAATTTTCAAACCCAGGGCTCTGACCTGTTTATATATTTTCTCTCGCAGTATATTGTGATATATTATAGGTGTCCCACCATAAGGGGGCCCATGATGGTTTTCCGTTCCAGGGTCTATGGAGGTGTAGCATGTGCGGACTGTTGCAGGGTTTTTGTTATAGATGCCTCTCTTTTTGTAAATCTAGTTAAGGATTCATAGTTGTAAATCGGGTGTGTGTACCCAAGGGTTATATCGATGTATATCTCTTATATTTGACACTTGATATTTCTTGTATGTTGCCCGACAACTTATTCGGGAATATTCTTTTGTTAGTACTGTGGATTGTATATATATATATGCTCATGTTTCTTAGTTGTTTATATCATGATCATGCTTCGTAGTTGGGGTTGATTAATTATAATTGCATCTTATATTGAAATTTGGCATCCGCTCATTTAATTTTGGGTGGTTACTTATGTTATAATTATATTCGACAGTTGATGTTGAGAATGATTCACTTCAGATTCCTGTATTATTTTAGTATAGGGTTGGCCGCCAGTTATATTAAATAAGCGGGGTGTCACAACTGAACCCCTAATGAGAACTTGCTCACATTGAGCTTCATTCGATAGCGCCTCAGGATTTCAATGGTGTTGGTCAGGTCTCCGAGATGGTCTTCCTTACTTCTGCTTTTGACGAGCATGTTGTCAATGTATACTCTCATTGTTTCCCTCATTTGGTGTTTGAACATTTTCGTGACCAGTCTTTGGTACATGGCTCTATCATTCTTAAGGCCGAATGTCATGGACTTATAACAGTACAAGACCAATGCTGTTATGAATGAAGTCTTGTCTTGATTGGGGCCAAATAGAAGAATCTGGTGGTATCCCGAGTAAGCGTCCAAGAAACTCATCCGTTCATGGGCTTCAGTGGAGTCGACCAATTGATATTTCTTTGGAAGAGGAAACTCTATCTGGGACAAGAACTGTTGAGGTCGATGAAGTATATATAGACTCTCCATCCACTATTGCTTTTACGGACTACGACTCGATTGGAGAGACACTTCGAGAATTTAACTTCTCTGATGGACCTTGCCTCCAAAAGTTTCCCTTCCTTATTTTCTACTACCTTTGCCTTATCTAGGGATATTTGACGAGCTTTTTGTATGATCGGTTTGAATGCTGGATCCAAGTGGAGATGATGACAAGAGATTGTAGGATTAATCCCTGGCATATCATATAACTCCCATGCAAATATGTCCAAGTTGCGTTTCAAGAAGGCAACCAAATCCTTCTCTCATAGTCGGCCAATGTCGTCCCAATCAATAATTTCCTCTCCATCAGCTTTATAAAAAATAACCTCCTCCGAGTTTTCGATGACCTTGTCAGCAGGGTAGACCCTGGTCTCCTCCACTCCTGGTCGGTCGTGACGTAATTTTTATTTTGAGGGAGTGGCCCCGTCATGGGATATCTCCTAAAGAACATATTTCTCTTTTTATTTCTCCTGCGGCGATGTAGCATTTTTGAGCAATGGCTTGGTCGCCTCTTATCTCCATTACACCCTAATCTGTGATACAGTTGAGCTTTGGTGGTAAGTCAAAGGGTTAGCTCTCACGGCATGAAGCTAACCCCTTTCGAAAATGGCATGATAGGGTGAATCAATATCCACCACCAAAAACAGAATGAGATTTGAAATATTTCCTGCCCTCACTGGCAGGATCACCTTTCCCAATGGTATTGCCGTCTTTCCTGCAAATCCGACCAGAGGGACAGTCTCTTCCTTAAGATCCGACATCTTGAGCTTGATCTTATGGAAGAGATCTAGGTACATCACCTCCGAAGAGCTCCCCTGGTCCACTAGTAACTTTTGCACATCCCAGTTTGTAATTTTAAGAGTGATTGCCAGTGCATTGTGGTGTGGGGTTCTTACCTTAACCAAATCCTCCTCTATGAAAATAATATGCTTGTTGTAGTTAACGTCCTTTGGTTACTGGTTCTTGCCATCCTGGCTTTTGGCGGGATCTATCTGGAAGGCCACCATCATGGATGTGACCTTCTTGAGCTCCATTTGAACAGTAGTTCCTTGAATTTTCTTGAGTTCGAAGGCTCCATGTATCACCATAAACTCATCTCCCATCTCGTCATCCAGGATGTTGTCTAGTTTCTATTCATCATTAGAGATGACCTACTCGAACTTCTTCTTTATGTATTCACTCAAATGCCCAGCCTGGGCTAACTCCTCTAGGCGATATTTTAATGCCTTATAATTCTCAGTCTTGTGGTTGTTTTGTTTGTAGAATGCACACCAGAGTGTGTTATTCCTTTTGGTTGGATTTCCTCCCATATTCTTTAGCCACTTGAGGAACTGTTGATCTTTGATCTTCCTCAAAATCTTATAAATTGGTTCCTTGAAAACTGTGTGGATGTCTTTAAATCTTTGTATTAATCCACCTTGCCCCCATTCTTGACATTATTTTGCTTCTTATTTCACTTCTTATGATTTTTCTCCTTATCACCCCCTTTGTTTTCTTTTGCACGATCAGTTTCTTGATGGATAGTCTGTACCACTTACTCCACCTTAGTATACTTTTCAATACGTAACATGAGACCGTCAATGGTGTCAGCCTCCTTTTTGGTGAGAGATCGATGCAGCGTGGAAGTAGGGAGTAAGATAATTTCGAAAGATGCCATGACTACATGCTCCAAGAAGTCTTCCACTTGGTTGAAAACTTCCCAATAATGATTAGCGTACTCATGTAGAGTCTCCCATATCTTTCTCATCATTATGAGAAGCGAGTCCATCCTCTTCGGATGTGAACTAATAGTTACAATGCGAGCAGTGAAGGCCTCAGCGAGCACCTTGAAGCTTTTAATGGATCTATGAGGCAACCTTTCATACCACTTCTGGGCGACGTCGCCCAAGATGGAAGGGAAAATACAACAAATTAGAGCATCGTTATGAATCCATGTAGTCATGGTCTTCCTATACTGCTGAACATGATTTATAGGATCAGTCTTGCGTCGTAGATTTTGAACCTAGGGTTTGTAAACTTCTTCAGACGTTCCTTTCCTCAGTAGCCCTTGATAAAGGAGACTTCATCTGGGTAATCAGAGCTCTTCTTTCCAGTTCCTTCGTAGATTTAACCCCTCGGTGAGCTGGGGTTTGTCCATTTATTTCCGAACCAAACTCCTTATGTCATCCCTATGGCGCTCATTACGTCGGTGGAGACTCCCTAGATGACTTCCATGTTCTGAATGCTCTTGGTCGCGCCCGGAGATCTTTCCTCCGTTGCTAGTTTTTCTCGCCTAAGGAATAGGAGTTCGACCGCATCATTTTTCATTTTCTTGGAAGAGTTCTCTATCCATTCTTTCTAGTCGCTGCTGGAGATGATATTTTTCCTTAATTTAGAGGCGAGTTTCCTCCTCTTGCTGTTGAAGTCTTGCTTCATATGCATCGACAAGGCGTGAGATCTGGGTAGATCTAGGATTCCCGTGGATTTCCTCAGAAGGGTGTCACTCTGGTCGAAACCTTGGATTCTCATTTTGACAGATCTTAGACTTGACCCTCTCAAGGTTGGGGTGCACTGTTTGGGTGGTGAGACATTGTAACTATTAGTTTGTAGGGATTGCTTTCGTAGAAAGTAAATTTATTCCCATAGACCATGCCAATTATGAGTGCAAATATTTACAATTAATGGAATCGAAAAAGCAATTAAACGAAAAGCATGCAAATGTCACACACACAACACACATATATACGTGGTTTGGAAACTTGCCTATGTCCACTGAGAGGTCATTGTATTTTTATTAGCTTCTCTCAAAGTATGAAAAGTACATCACCCTTAGCCCTGGAGTGTGGGTTATATTTATTGTTATTCAAAACTATAGTGGTTTAATTGTCCAAGGAACTTCCTTAAATTGCTATTGGCTCATGTGGTGATTCCCTAGATATCTCCTCCGAGATTTTTGGGTCACCGACTTGAGCTTCATTAAAATGCTAGATACTTTGTTAGTATCCATGTGATGAATTTTTGTATTTATCTTTTCCATTTACATATTGGGTTGGGTGTGCATCAAGCGTTGTTGGGCTTGGTTGGCAGGCCTGAGTTGGGTCCAATTATGGTTTGGTCCCCACACCTTCTATGCCATTTCTAGTCATTTTAAGTGTTCATATTACACCATTTCACACGTTTTCCCCAAACACTTAACTTATTTCACTTTTAGTCCATTATTTTGTGTTTCTTAATAGGTTTCTTCACATAAAGTGTATCATTTTATGTGATTAATATTCTCAAATTATCAAGTATAGAATTTTATTTTCAAAAGATTGTTTTAATAAACTTTCAACATACATAACCCATTTATCCCAACTACTTGTGTTTATGTTCATGAAAGTGATGTTTTATGCGAATAAAATCCAATAAATGCATGCTACTAATTCTTCATATGTTCAATAGAACATTTTATCATGAAATCAACAAGTTTAACACGATTTATGCAAGAAATAATTAGCTTAAACATTCTGAAATTTATCCTTCTTTCAAGCTTTAACTTTTATCCAGTTTTATCACATATTTTCAACATAATATCATATGTAGTGATAATAGGCACAAATAAGCATCTGAATTATATATATATATATATATATGTAACATTCTTTGATTTAAACTTGAAAATAGTGTGGAACCCCTACCTCTTGAAGATAATAATTCCTCTGATGAAGAGGTAGAAAGAAAATCAAATAAACTCCTAGCTCCTTGCAAGATTTTTCCTCCAAAATAACACCTTCAACACCTTCTTTAACCCTTGATAATGGAATGGTGCAATGATAGTCTTGCAAGCTTGAAGTATAGAGATAGGAATTTAAGCAACTGAAATGGGGGAGAAAGAAGACTCAAATCATCTTTCTTTGGGACTGAATTATTCTCAGCAGAATTGTAATAATGTGTGGGTAAAGCATCTCTTTCATCTCTCTTATAACGTTCTGAATTCTATTCTAATGACCCCCCATCACACAATAATGTTCTTACTAGATATAATGGGGGTAAGAAGCCATATATCATGGTTTAAAAACGTGGGACAGTTTGTCACCTTTACTCCCCAATCATTCCACAAGTTGGCAGCTCAAAAGATAGCAATCTGACATGTACGAAGACTAAGCCTCATAATATGTCTCTCAACATGTTATTTCTTAGAGATGCCTCCATCTCTATTCCAAACACCCCCATCTATTATCAAACCCCATTTTTGGAACTATTTAAGCTTTAATCCCAAGTCCCCTTGGGTACTTAGGTGCTCTACCTAGCCAAACTCGTGAATCCTAGGCTTCATAAGACGTCTCTCGACATATTATTTCTTAGGGATGCCTACACCTCAAGCCAAAACCCCCTTATCTTTATTGTCCACTCCAACCCAAAGATATAGGGTTTTATTTGGTTTCTGAACCGTAAAATATTAAATTTACATAATTACCCTTCTACACCTCCAAACTACTATGAAGGATGATACATTATGGCTGGTGACTACCGAACGATCATAATAAAATATCCCTCTATCGGATATCTTCAGGCTTACTCCATTTCTGACACTCCATAAATAACCCCTCCCCTTCTAAAGTAAAGTCCAAGACTTGCACACATATCACATTGGAACACGTTAACAATCGAACTACGTAGTCTTTGATCCCAATTACTCTTGGTCACGTAGGCACAATACTGAGTCCTTCTCGTGAGCTCAAACTGTGAAAATAAGTCTCTTGATATATGATCCCCACCTAGGTGCACCCATTTCCCATACCTCATCCCTCACATACTACAATCGGGGTATCAAAATTTCTCAAAGTCACGACCTCTCACGCATCTCCATATAAGCATCCAAATATGTATACACTAAATACAACCAAACTTCAAAGAC
This sequence comes from Sambucus nigra, assembly GCA_949130495.1. Lineage (NCBI taxonomy): Eukaryota > Viridiplantae > Streptophyta > Magnoliopsida > Dipsacales > Adoxaceae > Sambucus > Sambucus nigra. The sequence goes on along the minus strand of OX422208.1, from coordinate 789,953,842 downwards.
TTTGATCCTAATTCTTCTTGGGTACGTAAGCACAATACCGAGTCCCTCTCATGAGAATGAGCTTTTATAATGTATCTCTAGTTATTTTTCCCCAATCGAGATGCATCTATCTCTCATATTATGTTTTTATCTCTCCTCAAACCTTCAATGAAATATAAAACTATCTCATGTAATGACTCATTGAACACACCCTTACAGTCATTAACGATCGCCCACCACCTAAGTTGAGCCTTCTTGCACATTTACATACATACTAGCATCCATTCATTTTACAAAGCACGGAGTCAAACACAAGAACCCTTGTGTACCTGCATCGGTTAAGTGACGTTCCTATAACTCTTAATAATACCATTTTCCTACCAAAGCACCTATCTACGTTTAAGGGATTCAAAACTAAAAAGTAAGCCATTAATGTTAAGAGAGATAATAAGCATATAATTAAGGAAGTATAAAGAACACGTGAGTGCCTAACACTTTCTCCACTTGTAACCCGATTCTCGAACCCACATAACAAGAATCTCTGGACCAACCATTGACTTGAATCTTCCTTTGGATCATCCCAAAAGGGCTAACCCTTAACCTTTAATTTTTTTAGAAAAAATAAGCTGGCAACTCTGAACAACCTACAAACCCCCTCCTTTCATGCATAAAAATGAATACTCAGGCCCAAAACCTGAAAAAATAGGGGCATGCACCAAGAACTGGATATGTCGTCTAACGTCTTCCAGGGGAAAATCCTTGACCCAACGTCGAAACGATTAACCGACCTCGGATGGAAGTGGCGAACCAGGAGAGAAGAGTTCCCGGATCCACTAATGACAAACACATACCAGTTCTTCACCCTCGGGGCGCATTTCCACAATTCGTTGGTGGCCCAAAATGCCACAATGGTGACTCCACTAGGGATAAATCAAGAGAAATGAACTATCTTTATGTTTCCTTCCTAATATGCTTAATATCTCTCCCTCGCATGACTACTTTATGCAATTTTATAATTGTTTAGCAGCCTTAGTTGTAGAGTCCCACATAACATAAATACGTGCTTAAGTATCCATAAACAACATTATACATTTTACCAAACATATAGGTACATACGAAGGACCTCTCAATAGAATAAACATCAAAGTATGTATAAATAAAGATTACTTATTTGCATCAGTTACTAGTCTTGATTTTTATACTGTTTAAACCCTAGACCCTCGAGGCCCTAAAAGTGGCTAGTTGAAAACAAGGTCATACTTCAGGAAAGTCACTTCCCTGAAAGGAAATTTTTACTTCAAAGAGCTCACATCTCCTTAATAGAGGTTCGTAATTTTGAGAAGTCACTTCCTCAGGTAAAGTTCATACTTGAAAAACTGCTTCTCCAAAAGTCTAGTCACCAATGAGTGTCCTCACTCCTTTCATCGTCCTGTCTGGTATATTGAGAAATTTCTCTCTTAATCCTAAAGTCTTGGTGATATGAACGTTCGAATTTTGTTCATTAGTGGGGTATATCGAGTAATCTTTCACAGTTATTTCGTACTAGATAACAATGGTGGATCTAGGATTTTGGTCCTGGGGCCAAAGTTTCAACGAGGCGAATTTTTTTGGATTGATTTGAGTTTTATACAAAATTTTAACTGTAAAAATACAGTGATTGTTTGAAGTTGCAATATAAACAATTAGTCATTCAAGTTATATTGACAGTTAAACAATTAATAATAAAAACTTCAAATAGTCAATAACTACATTATCCCTAATGTTATTTTAATTTATTAAACATAAAATGAAAACTAACTAACATTATCCCTAACAAACTAACTAAAAAAACTAATAACGAATAATTTAACAATTAATAGACGAAAAAAACCCTTCTTCATATATATGATAAATTAACAAATATAAAATTAACAATGTATATATAAAATTAACAATGTATATATAAAATTAACAATGTATACTGTTAAAAAAATAGGTAACTAAACTAAATAACATTCTTAAACTAAAAAAAATAGGTCACTAAAAAGGTGTAAACTAACTAAAAATTAACAAATATATATTACAGCTGTTGGAAACAAACTAACAATATTAACTAAAAAACTAATACATAAATAAAGTAGGAAATAAATAAGTGCACACCTTCATTGAGACGAGCTACATCTGTTGCGGTTACGGGAGTGAGATGAGAGGGACGGATCTGAGGTAACCATTACTGGTAGAGTCGGGAAAGGAGATCGACAACCAGCACCAGCAACGGGGAGTCGTAGGTTAGGGTGGGGGCGCTACTATCCGAAAGAGAAAGAGAAAGAGAAGGGTAAAATGTGAGGAAAAAAGCAAGATGCGTGGAGTTGAAAAAGAGAAGCAGGTAGGGTTTTAAAACATTTCAAGCCAACTGATGCGACCACATATGTGTCTAGTGTGCATGCTATTTAGGCTCACGTGCAAGCCTGTCGCTCAAGAAATAATCCGATAAGTCGGGTATCGATCCTCAGGAAAACATGACGAATGAAGTCGTAACGACGTTGGAAAGACGAAGGTAACCTAACTTTGCTCTAAAAAGGATGAAAAGATGATTTGGATTGTGAAATAACTACAACTAGATGCAAATATGAAACTGAGTAACTAATGAAATTAGGAATAAATGAAATGTAATTACTCTAATTAACTAAATGACTAATGACGATTTGACTAAAACTTTAACTATGAAATAAGAACGATAGGTCGGGTCAGGTCGCTTATAAACTCTAAGAAAAGCTCCTTTACAGTTGATCATAAGCTTTAAAAAGAGAGAAGATCTTCCATTGAATCTTTGCTGAAGCTGAAAGAAGAAAAATTCCCAATCAAATACTTGGTTTGCCCTCTATATAGGGGTGGAAGGAAGATAGCATTATATAAAGGCCTTTTAGCTAGCATCAAATATAAAATACAAGGATGGAATTCCAAATTTCTATCTCAAGGGGGAAGGCGTATCCTTATTAAACATGTGTTATCATCTATACCTTTATATCTGCTTACAGCTTTATCTCCTCCTAAGGCCATCATTAGAAGGCTTCAAAGCTTGTTTGCAAAATTCTTTTGGGGTTGCAGGAACATGGTGGATAGAAAATATCAATGGATTAAGTGGTAGTCAATTTGTAGACCAAAAGAAGAAGGGGGATTAGGTGTTCGAAATCTTGAAGACATTATCAAGGCAGGTAGTTGCAAACTTTACCGGAAATTGAGGAATGTAGAAGGTTTATGGGGCTCTTTTTTATCTCAAAAGTACAAATCAAATATCTGGTATGATACTAATGGATCCCAAACAATCAAGAGAATACGGCCAGTGCATGAAATTACAGATGACCAAATTATTGAGTGTAATAATTCTTTGGTCTGGAAACCATCTATCACTGGGGATTTTAATTTTTCTTCTGCAGTGGAGCTTTGTAGAAAAAAGATCTAGCTTCTCAATCATCCCAATTCATCCGGTGTAAGTTTTGTCCTAAGAAAATTTCCATATTTGCTTGGAAATTAATTCACAATTCTATTCCTCTTGATATAGAAGTTCAAAAGATAGGTATATACCTAGCTTCAAGATGTAGGTGCTGTATGAATCACGAGGAATCAATTGATCACTATTTTCTTAATGGCCCCGTAGCAAGCTCAATTTGGCAATGGTTGGGCAGAGTCTTTGATATTAATCTCAACTTCAATTCTTCTAAAGCAATGATCTTATCATGGTGGATGAAGAATTCTAAAAAGTATTTTCTCAAATGTATCATCAACATAGTTCCCCTTATCACCTTTTGGGTTTTATGAAAATCAAGAAATGAAGATTTCTTTGATGCGATGGAAATCAATATTCAAAGAATAATTTCCTAAATAATGGCAGCTACTAATGAAATTGCTAGTGGTATTACTTTCAAGAACAGGCCTAATAAGGAAGATCTGGGGATTATTCAAACATTCAATATCAAGATTAAGTTGCAGCATCCCTCTTTCAAGATTCTAAGGTGGTTAAAACCTGCTTCAAATTTTGTCAAATTAAATGTGGATGGTGCTTCCAAAGGTAATCCTGGGCATAGTGGAGTAGGAGGAATAATTCGAGATGAACATGGAAGATTTCTAGGAGGTTTCTATGGGTATGTTGGATGGTCTACCAGTATTTATGCAAAGATTGAAGCTCTTGTAAGAGGCATTAATCTTTGTATCAACAATGGCTATGATAAAATGATTATAGAATCTGATTCTAAGGCTTTGGTCCAGTATAATCTTAATCAATGGAAGCCTCCATGGAGATTGAGAGGCCAAATTGAAGAAATTCAGAAAATCTTAAGAACACAGGGTTTTGAAATTTAACATATATGGAGGGAGCTAAACTCAGCAGCAGATTGTATGGCTAATTATGCAATTTCATCCAAGTCTACAGGTTTTTGCCACAATTTTAAGGATCTACCCATATTAGTTAAAGGCAGTATAAATTTAGATAGATTAGTTGTTCCTAATATTAGATTTTATCATTAATTATTATAATGGGGTTTCTTATAAAATCCCAAATTTTTGCTTTCTCTCAAATCGATCCATTGGGCTCAACGATCGATTCATTTTTCTTTTATTTTTATAGCTTGGACATGCCATCTAGATAGGCTTTTTTCCTAAATAATTTCTAATAAAACGTGTGGGGGTTGCGTCCCTCTTCCCTAAAAAAAAAAAAACAATCCTCCACACCCTAGTAATTCACCTCGTAGGATACTAGATTAAGAATTAAAGCTTTAAATGAACCCGATTTTTAATTCTCCTAAGTATTACCTATATGAGGGATCGTAGCCCGCACAGTATATAAGCAAAGGATGAATTAAAACTCGGTCTTTAACACTCCTAAGTATTACATATATGAGGGATCGTAGCCTGCACAGTATGTAAGCAAAGGATAAATTAAAGCAATATCGTATTAACCAATACTCGCGTCACTTTCTTAAGTATCCCGGTTACCTAGGGCAAATGAGATCAAAAGTCCACAATGGTCGTACCAGATATACGACATAATTCACCTAAGATTTTAATTTCAACTTCTATTTCCACTATCATGAATTACATCGGGTGGGGTTTATGCACCCCGACCCTTGAAAACTTTGCTGGACATATTAAAACTAGAAGAAAACATGTTTTGAATGAAAGAAAACATTTTTACTATCAACTGAAAGTGAAGAAGAATGAAATTACTAATTAAAGAAGTAACTACTGCAATAATGAAAGCATAAATTGGAATAAAATTACTTGAATTGCAGAACTCGAATCAAAGATATAAAAACTAGGGTTCTTGTTGTTTTCTCCTCTAAACTAATTACAATGCTTATCTAAAAGGATTGGAAGCCTCCCAATGTCTGGGAGGTGTTTTAAATTTATACTCTACGAATTTCTAAGAGTTTCAACCATACAAGACTCTTATTCTACAAGCTAATAAATCCATATTTTCGATACCCGAACCGATCCTGTACAGGGGATTCGGTTCAGTTTGCCTCTAATAGATATTTTTGTCTGCTACGGTTCGGTTCATTTTTTTCCTCTTCAGTTCAGTTCCATAATTTTGTGCTTCACAGGAAGTTTTCCTAAGATAGGATCGGTTCATTTTTCCAGCCCTTCGGTTGGGTTCCATCTCTTCAGGAAACTTTTCCTCCTTGCAATTTTGAAGACTTGTAACTCTTGATCCGAAACTCGGATTAGGATGCCGATTCTTCCTTTCGGTTTTCTCCTTCCTTGTGTGCACTGAATACCTGCAAAATAGATAGGAGATACACAAAACTTGGCATACTAATTAGAAAATGTCAATAACAATGATATGAGATAAATCCACTCGAATTACACTTTGCGGAGCGATAAAAGCCTATAAATTAAGGGGATAAATGGGAAGAATTTATGCCTAATCAACCCCCCCTGACTTAGAACTTTGCTCGTCCCGAGCAATGTAAAAGAATCAAAACATGGTCCAACTCTGAAATGGGATAGAATACCTCTTTCGTGGGTGAGCGGTTGCATTTAGGATATGCAAGAAACCTTTAAACCCCTAGGTTACCCTAGTAGGACGAGTTATGTCTCGTAAGGGTTTGCAGTGAATATACCCACAAAATTCGACTAAAAGAAAACTCAAAATACGCAAAATTTGTATAACTCAAACTTTTTCGAAAAATAATCATCATCAATTCATGTTCAAGAGTCTCAAATCATAGTGCGTGTGTGCGGAGCCAAAAATTTAACCGTGAATCTCCACCGATTGACCATTACGTTACTTATCCGAAAATTCATTTTGATTTCAAAATCTCACGGGATGCTCTCACAAACGAATCTAATCTCTCAGAAGTGTGGCTATTTTCTCTCGGTATGCGTAATTTATAAGAGTAAATGCATTGGAACCAAGTTCACGCACACAAATAGAAAGACAAAATTTTATGATAAATGGATCTCATCATCGGATTACGATTATAAGAAAACGGGAACATTGCCTCTAATTGATATCTTTAATCTCTTTTATTATCTTTTTGTGCTTTAACTCTCCACGCAGTAACCAATTTCGCAATTTTGGACTCGGTTAGGACTTTTTCGGGTCAAAGGTATATTGGGAATGGGAATGGTTAGGAACTTCGAAATTGGAAAATATTCTTATGATGTCCATTTGTGCTTTTCCGGGCTTTTACTCATTTTTTTTCTTCTTTTTCTATTTTCCACATTTTTTTTCTTGCTATTTTTATTGAGCATATCTATTCTTTTCTTGCCCCTTTTTATGCACTTTCATGACTTAATTTATGGGATTATTACCTTTCACAATTTCGGGCCAATTGGGGTTTTTCGGGTTGTCAAACTAAAGGGAAAAATTTATTCTGCTCAATTTTGGTTTACAAAAGGGATAATTTTTTGTTACTTTTTCTGGCCAATATTTTTTTGGGCCACAAATGAGGGCCTATTTCATTGTACGAAATACTAGTTGCGTTACCATATGCGTCTCGAGATTAATTTAGTTTAGAGATCTATTTGGCATGTTTTCAAGGCAACATCACTCACATTTTCCATAACCGGTCAAAGTGAAAGAATTGAGATCCTTGATGACTTATTAGAATGCTGGAAAGAACTTTGAGTTAATAGTTAACTCAGATTGATTTATAAATTCACAATAATGAAAGGCTCGAATCTCACCGGGTTTGTTAATCTCCACATTTATTCGTTAAGTCGTCTACGTTCGCTCAATTCCCATCTTTGGCCAATTTCAGTTTTGTGTATTATGTTTTACAATACAATTTGAGACTTTAAACCGAATTTTAATGATATTTTTGAAAAATTTTAATTCCAATTTTTATTTATTTTGAAGGAAAATATTTTTGGATTTTTCAAAATTGTACAATTTTTTTGAAATTTCTGGACATTTTTGAAAATTTGTGAAGTTTTAGAAAGACGCACTTGTGCCCCCCCCCTAACTTATACTTTTGCATTGTTCTCAAGAAAAAAGGACTAAAATCTAACTCAAACTGAATGAAAAGTGCGAATAAATAAAACGAACAAACATAACAGAAATGCAGATTTTTATAGATAAGCAGAACATGTGTTAAAAGGGAGAGGGGAGAAACACATACCAACATTTGTAAACAACCAACAATGACACAACCAACAAAACACAAACATAAAACAACTATGCAACCAACTAACACAAACAACAACAGAAGATTTGGGCTTAACTGGGGCAGGGGATAAGAGCTTTCGGGTGCACTGGGGTCATACGGGTCATAGAAGAAGGTTGGAGGGGGTCCACCGAAGTTGAGCTCGTACAAGTGAGTTTGGAGACGATGAATCATGCCTGTATCCCTTCGGTAGGCCTCTTGGTCCCGTTGATATTGTGTGAGGAATCCGTCAAACTGGGTTTCCACCGCCGAAAGGCGCCTATCAAATTCTGTACATGGTGGCTCAAAATCTGAATCATAGTCTTCGTCATACTCATCGTCCTCTGCCTTGCCCATCACGACATCCGCGGCCTCTTCCTCTGCCACATTGATATCCTCAATTTCATCTTCATTAACATCAACCACTACTCGTGCTGATCGAAGGCCTTCCCTTTGCCGGGAGCGTGTAACACCCCGCCTAATTAAATACCGGGTGGCCAGTCCCATACCAAATTAAAACAGAATATACAGTTGGCTCATTCTTAGCATCACTGTCGAAAACATTTACAACCCACCCAATACCCAATTAAGCTAGTGTTAAAAACTTTCCAAATTTTAATTTAACAAAATCCATTTCTAGTTTAATAATAACACAACACATTTTATTCTGCAACACTGATAACCAAATTGATAACACAAAAGAATTTAAATGCAATTGGAATAAACATTCCCAAATAATATAAATCCATTACAGAAATCCCAACAATGTTAAATGTATTAACAAGACCCGAATACAATAGTATTTGACCCTGATAGAAAAAGATAACTGAATCCTTTGGGCGACATGACCTAACTAGAAGATCACTGTGAATCAAAAGAAGATAAGCGTCTAAGCAACACTCCATAGCTCCATAGCTCATCAAGATCAACTAAGGTTGACGTCCCTGCTGCTGGACACCTGATATATAAGATACAATAGAAAAGAAAATATGCAAGGAAACGGGTCAGAGCCCGATTGTGAAAATGATTTTTAAAACAGCAAGTATTTAACAAGTGCAATAAATCATTTACATGTTAGCATCCCACTCTCACTTGCTATTCTCACCTCTCAACTAGAGTGCACACTTAACGTTTACTATTAACCTCCTAGTTAATGGTTTCTCTTTTCTAGTCTCCATATTATAATTCCATTCCCATATCATAATCCCCGTATGTCCCATACCATACGTCACATTATTATTCATTTACATTATTTATTTATGAATTAAACTTTTCAATTCTTTAAGAATAAACATTCATTAACTTAATTTCATTCTTTTTCTCAATCCACCGTTATCTACAATTATCATTGTAGATAGATTTAATAACTACATAACCATCCATTCCTTTAATTCATTATATATACATTCATATATAATACGGCACCCCGAGTCACAGCTGCGGTGCAATGCATTACTCTGCTATCAAGTCCCATCATCGCTGGTCGCCGAATAGGGGACTAAAGGTTCGGTAAGGATTCCTCGAACCACAAACAACAACATACAAGTTGGAGGCGAACATAGTTCTCGTATCCATGGGTCACGCACATACCTACGTTCCCACAGTCAGCGAACTTATCAACTCCTCGATAAGTCTTTCATAGACCTATGTTCTTGAGCGACAAATCAAAGATCCCATGGATTCATCAGGATATGACTGCCCTCACGCGCAAACCTCCCGTCGATAGCAAGTAAGCTAGGTATGCCATACACATAATCATCAATCAATCAAATAGGCATTATCATACCTATAATATACTCTCAACAAGATACTCACATTACCCTTCGAATATACGTAGCATTATTACTCTTTAAATCCCACGTATTAAAATATCACATCTTTAATTCTTAATTTAATTAACCCCGAGCCTCACTCAATACACAAGGTTCAAATAGGTTTTTTCACAACATATACTCAGTAAGAAGTCACTAATACCCTACTGGTCCATATCGTCATATCTCCCGAATTACTACGAATTAAACTCTCCCTTTAATTAAGGTCAAAATCGATAGTTTCAAATCTCTTATAAACACATCTTCTTTCACTTAGGGTTAAACCCTCTTATAAACTTAAGGATACCCAGGTGTTATATTAAATCACCCCTACTGGTCCTATCCTTGATACTCATGCCTACCAATTATAATCCAACAAATGAATCTAGCAACCGAAATTCCATTCATAATAATTATCATTATTTTAATCAATTTAATCCCAATCAAATTAATTCAAATCTTATCAAGGGCTTACTGATATTTTCTAAGTCCCATAATATCCAAATAATAATCACCAAAGATCCACAAAAGGTTTGGGATAAGAATCAACATTTAAAAGAAACAACTTTAGAAATTCTGGGGAGGTCGATCGATCGAAGTCAGGGGGCCGATCGATCGATGACTCAGGTAACAGCCTGGTTTTTCTGCATTTCTGCAATCTACGGGTTTAGCCATTTTTGATCATTGAAACCTTCATATTAACATCCCAAATGACTTATAATCTCTACTACATGATATATCAACATATATGAATGATTTCTAATGTTCTAAACATCCTAGAATCATCAAGAGATTGGATTAAAAGCATGTTTATCTCCTCTTTTTCCAGAAAATTATCAACATATTATCTTCAAGAACACATCAATGGTTTTTCAGAATTTCTTCCACAGATTCATGATCATTTCATGGATTACAATATACCTACATCATGAGTTTGATTTCTATATCTTTTTAGTCTCCAAAAATACAATTAACATCTCCATTATTATCTGCCAAACATGTAAAAATCATCTCTTTTTACAACTATTCTAACATGGACAATATACAAACTTAGATTGCCATTATCAAACACTTGCCTCTACTGAAGGTCTGATCCTTTGGTGTGGTAAATCTCAGGTGGTTGTCCCTTCTCCGATCAACCTTCGGTGGTGGTTGGTGGTGGTGACTCTTGGTTCTTAGTTCTTCTCCTTCCCAAGTAGGCTTTTTCCTTCCCAAGCAACCTTTCACTCTCTCTAGGAAGATGACTTCTCTATTTTGTGTAGAGGAGATGAATAACCCACATACACTTAATCTACCAATACTTATAATAGGACAAAATCTGAAATCACTATTCATCCCCTATAAAAATGATCAAAATGCCCTTTTGGGTTGTCTTTTAATTTCCAAATGACCCGAGACTCAAAACCAACGTCCCAATAGACTTTTCTGACTATTTCGAACCTTCCGGACGTAACGACGCAGTTAAAATGACTATAAGGTCGATAGAAAATAAATTTCCTTTTTAATCTCACAATTTAGTCCCGACACGTTCCATACCGCGTCCGACTAAGATTTCAAATTACTGAATTAATAACACACCGCCATATGAATAGCATCTCATTCATATATTACCTAAATATCTTTAAGTAATATTCAGAATTATACATTTTAATATCCACAACTCGGATAAAACCCAAATGAAATAATTAATAATAAAATTCAATTAATCCATTAATTTAAAATATAACTCATTTTAAAAGTAATTAAAATCACGGGGTATTACATACTCCCCCTCTTATAACAGAATTTCGTGTCGAAATTCAGGAATATAAATTATAACGGTAAGGTCAACTCCGAGTCTAAATCTCACATCACAAGAAATCTAAGACGTACCGCCCATACAGTACATTATCAAAAATCCCTATTGGTGTTATACGCCCTACCTCACCATATAGTTCCAACTGAATCGAATATAAACTTTACCCAATCGTCTCTATACCATTCACGTATCCAAGTTCAGAAAAATGATCCTTATAATTTCATAATTTTAAAAACTACTACAATCCAACCATCCAGGGCGCCCATACACCCTATCGTACCACTTTCATTATAAGATTTATCCAAAGGGTATAAACTCATATCCCAAAGACCTAACTTATCTCTACTCTCAACGGTTATTAGTTTCATGCGTGGGGTGTCTCGCAAGCGAAATCCAAACAAGGAACCCCCCCGATACACTACTACTTAAAGTAGTCGGTCATCAAAACTCCTCAGGTCCTTAGTCAATAGTATATAAAAATCAGGTTTATCACTTTAAAAATTTTTAGTTTTTTTTTTTTTTTTTTTTTTTTTTTTTTTTTTTTTTATCGATTTCAAATAGAGTCTACTTATGTACTCTCTTATAGAAGATAAGATGCTGGATAGTAGTAATACATACGCTCTCATATACCACAAGTCAATGCACGCCGACAGTCACATCACTCTCGGACATGCCTAAAGTAAGTAATCCCATGATAAGAATCAAACCCACGTGATGACATGTAAAATATAGGTGTCCCACACCCCTCGGTGAGTCTACATAAATAACGATGCTATAGGCTAAGTTTAGCAACCCATTTTCCCACACAATATTAATCCCTACAAAAATCACTATACGCCTCATAACTCCTTAGATAGAAAACATACCCTCATTCGCGGGTTGTGGTTGTTGATTTGCCGCCTGATGGACGTTATATACACGCCCGTACTGACCCTGCTGAGCGGGTGCTGCTGGAATGGGAGGTAATGCTAGCACCGGAGCTGGGGCTGGAAGAGCAGCTGGCGGAAACACTGGTACCTATGGCTCCTGTCGAGCATTTTGTTGCTGAGGGAATTTGTCTTTCTCAGGACAATCTTGGCGTTTATGGCCATACTTGTTGACAAGAAACATTTTCCCGCAAACTTTCCACCACTTTGCCCCTGTTGACCCCGTCCCTGCTGGTCATTACCTCCTTTCCCTTGGCCCTGCTGAGCCTGTCTCTGGTCCTGATGGCCCTGCTGTCCTTGCCCATTACCTCTATCCTCAAATCGAGAATCTCCAGATCGCAAACGCTTAGCATAATCCCCTGTCTGGAAACCCTGCTCACCCTGACGCTGATGACTCTGCCCTGACTGAGTCCCACTAGAACTGCCCCCCGTAGTCTTGCCTTGCAGGCTTGACCCAAATACCTGCTTGATACCCTGAGTATGAAAACGATTATCCTGGCAGTGAAGTATTGCAGCATTAAGAACATCTGCATACGTACGTAGTGAAAGATTCCCCAATAAATGCTGGAGAATCTTATAGTTCAACCCATCAGTGAACATTAGAATTCTCCTCTCCTCAGTGGGTACCTCTGCTGGTACCAAATTTGTTAGTCGCGTGAATTCTTCCTCGTATTCCGCCACCGTCTTCTCTCCCTGCTTCAAATCAAGTAATTTTTGCCTCATCTCTGTCTGGATGGCGGAAGGAAAATACTTCCCATCAAACCGTATCCAAAAGTCTTGGATAGTCATTGTGTCTCTCTCCTCCATAGTGGTCGTAGCTTCCCACCATTTCAAAGCTGCCCCTACCAGCTTGAATGTGGCTAGTATTTGACGTTGAACCTCAGTACATTCGAGCATTCTCAAGTTCCATTGGATATCTTTCTTACATTGACTAGCAGTCACAACATCTGATCCTCCCGGAAACTCAGGTGGGTGCGCCTTCTGAAAGGCATCCCTCGCTCGTTCCCATGCAGTAGGAAACACTTGCCCTTGCACGGGTGGCACAACTGGTGCCTGTGCTGGAGCCTGCTGAACAGCAGCTAGAGCTGCATTGACTGCTTGAGGGACAATTGCAGCAACTTCGGCCACAATCATCGTACCCTGAGCTGTGGAGGGTTGAGGTGCACGTCGAGGAGGCATCTGAAACGAGAGAACACTATCAGTATTTGATATAACAAAATAGCTGAAGATCATAGGCGTAAATAGAAAAGCAATAATCCTACTCATAGGGCTCTACATCAAAGAACGTTAAGCTGAAAACACAATAAGCCGTACAGATCCTAAAGGACACTAGAACCTGATGCTCTATTAGCACCTGTAACACCCTGCCTAATTAAATACCGGGTGGCCAGTACCATACCAAATTAAAACAGAATATACAGTTGGCTCATTCTTAGCATCACTGTCGAAAAAATTTACAACCCACCCAATACCCAATTAAGCCTGTGTTAAAAACTTTCCAAATTTTAATTTAACAAAATCCATTTCCAGTTTAATAATAACACAACACATTTTATTCTACAACACTGATAACCAAATAGATAACACAAAAGAATTTAAATGCAATTGGAATAAACATTCCCAAAAATATAAATCCATTACAGAAATCCCAACAATATTAAATGTATTAACAAGACACGAATACAATAGTATTTGACCCTGATAGAAAAAGATAACTGAATCCTTTGGGCGACATGCCCTAACTAGAAGATCACTGTGAATCAAAAGAAGATAAGCGTCTAAGCAACACTCCATAGCTCGTCAAGATCAACTAAGGTTGGCGTCCCTGCTGCTGGACACCTGATATATAAGATACAATAGAAAAGAAAATATGCAAGGAAACGGGTCAGAGCCCGATTGTGAAAATGATTTTTAAAATAACAAGTATTTAACAAGTGCAATAAAGCATTTATTATGTACATGTTAGCATCCCACTCTCACTTGCTATTCTCACCTCTCAACTAGAGTGCACACTTAACATTTCCTATTAACCTCCTAGTTAATGGTTTCTCTTTTCTAGTATTATAATTCCATTCCCATATCATAATCCTCATATGTCCCATACCATACGTCACATTATTATTCATTTACATTATTTATTTATGAATTAAGCTTTTCAATTCTTTAAGAATAAACATTCATTAAGTTTATTTCATTCTTTTTCTCAATCCACCGTTATCTACAATTATCACCGTAGATAGATTTAATAACTACATAACCATCCATTCCTTTACTTCATTATATATACATTCATATATAACTGCAGTGCAATGCATGACTCTGCTATCAAGTCCCATCATCGCTGGTCGTCGAATAGGGGACTAAAGGTTCGGTAAGGATTCCTCGAAACAAAAACAACAACATACAAGTTGGACGCGAACATAGTTCTCGTATCCATGGGTCACGCACATACCTACGTTCCCACAGTAAGCGGACTTATCAACTCCCCGATAAGTCTTTCATAGACCTATGTTCTTGAGCGACAAATCAAAGATCCCATGGATTCATCAGGATATGACTGCCCTCACGTGCAAACCTCCCGTCGATAGCAAGTAAGCTAGGTATGTCATACACATAATCATGAATCAATCAAATAGGCATTATCATACCTATAATATACTCTCAACAAGATACTCACATTATCCTTATATTATACGTAGCATTATATTTCTTTAAATCCCACGTATTAAAATATCACATATTTAATTCTTAATTTAATTAACCCCGATCCTCACTCAATACACAAGGTTCAAATAGGTTTTTCCTCAACATATGCTCAGTAATAAGTCACTAATACCCTACTGGTCCATATCGTCATATCTCCCGAATTACTACTAATTAAACTCTCCCTTTAATTGAGGTTAAAATCGATAGTTTCAAATCTCTTATAAACACATCTTCTTTCACTTAGGGTTAAACCCTCTTGTAAACTTAAGGATACCCAGGTGTTATATTAAATCACCCCTACTGGTCCTATACTTGATACTCATGCCTACCAATTATATTCCAACAAATGAATCTAGCAACCGAAATTCCATTCAATATAATTATCATCATTTTAATCAATTTAATCCCAATCAAATTAATTCAAATCTTATCAATGGCTTACTGATATTTTCTAAGTCCCCTAATATCCAAATAATAATCACCAAAGATCCACAAAAGGTTTGGGATAAGAATAAACATTTAAAAGAAATAACTTTAGAAATTCTGGGGAGGTCGATCGATCGAAGTCAGGGGGCCGATCGATCGATCACTCAGGTAACGACCTGGTTTTTCTGCATTTCTGCAATCTACGGGTTTAGCCATTTTTGATCATTGAAACCTTCATATTAACATCCCAAATGACTTATAATCTCTACTACATGATATATCAACATATATGAATGATTTCTAATGTTCTAAACATCCTAGAATCATCAAAAGATTGGATTAAAAGCATGTTTATCTCCTCTTTTTCCAGAAAATTATCAACATATTATCTTCAAGAACATATCAATGGTTTTTCAGAATTTCTTCAACAGATTCATGATCATTTCATGGATTACAATATACCTACATCATGAGTTTGATTTCTATATCTTTTCAGTTTCCAAAAATATAATTAACATCTCCATTATTATCTTCCAAACATTTAAAAATCATCTCTTTTTACAACTATTGTAACATGGACAATATACAAACTTTGATTGCCATTATCAAACACTGCCTCTACTGAAGGTATGATCCTTTGGTGTGGTAAATCTCAGGTGGTTGTCCCTTCTCCGGTCAACCTTCGGTGGTGGTTGGTGGTGGTGACTCTTGGTTCTTAGTTCTTCTCCTTCCCAAGTAGGCTTTTCCCTTCCCAAGCAACCTTTCACGCTCTCTAGGAATATGACTTCTTTATTTTGTGTAGAGGAGATGAATAACCTACGTACACTTAATCTACCAGTACTTATAATAGGAAAAAAATCCGAAATCACTATTCATCCCCCTATAAAAATGACCAAAATGCCATTTTGGGTTGTCTTTTCATTTCCAAATTACCCGAGACTCAAAACCAACGTCCCAATAGACTTTTTGGACTATTTCGAACCTTTCGGACGCAACGACGCAGTCAAAATGACTATAAGGTCAATAGAAAATAAATTTCCTTTTTAATCTCATAATTTAGTCCCGATACGTTCCATACCGCGTCCGACTAAGAATTCAAACTACTGAATTAATAACACACCGCCATATCAATAGCATCTCATTCATATATTACCTAAATATCTTTAAGTAATATTCATAATTATACATTTTAATATCCACAACTCGGATAAAACCCAAATGAAATAATTAATAATAAAATTCAATTTGTAAGGACATTTTTCTCATGTCCGAAATATTTCATTTATTTATGTCGTACGCCGCTACATTTGGCACGTCACCTCACGATCTCACATGATGGCCTCTATCCGAATTCCGGGAATCAAGCATGTATTATCTCCACTAATATGTCCCTCATCTGCATCAACGACTTCACGTTCCTTGATTCTAGGCTCGTAATGCAAGTGGAACGCAAGAGAAGTCAAATCAGTGAAACAAGGCATGATAGGGATGTTCAAGGGAAAATTGGTAATTTTACAGCCACCATTCGGAGGACTGGTCAACTGGAAAGTTGAAGAGCTTACCGCAACAAAGATACTGGAAGAAACGGCACCTCAATCCGAGCTACGGTGAACAAGTTATGGCCCGTTGAAAATGGAGATATGTTCATTGAAAAGTCTGGAAATTTTTCTAAGTGTTTAAAGCCTTGTTTCCAGCACACTTTTCCGAACCCAGACCCAAACCGGTTCGGGGGGGCGAACCGGTTCGCAGGGGTACCCGAACCGGTTCGGGGTACTTGTACGCTGGATAGAATTTCAGCAGTTTAAAATCGTGGGTCTCTTCATGTATTTTCCTATAAATACCAACTTCGGGAGAGTTGTTTTGCAAGACTTTAGGAGACAAATTTGAGAGTCCAAATACATCTAGTCTTTATATTTTTGAGTCCCAAGACTCATGGTTTGATTCACACATCCTTGCCAAACCTTTGTGAATCCTTTAGCAACCCAAGAACACAACTTTGGTTTGTTCAACCCTTGTGGAGGAGACCGTTCTTCTTCTTCATTGCAGCCCTACTGGAAAGGGATAATTCCAGCCGCGACTACAGAATCCGATACCCGAGGGTAATTCTTAGTCAACTTGTATTTTCATTGTAATCCGATTGTAAGCCGTTCTCTTACAAATTATAGTGAAAATAAATGGTTTTGCCCCTGAGGGGGATTTTTCCTTAATTGCATGTGTTTGAATGTTCTTACGTAGATTATCAATTTATTCAATCACATACTGCTGCATGTTTAGGGTCTGTTTGTGTTAAAAGGGTTTTATATATAATTTGATCATTTGAACGCGAGCACACACGTCCTTCACAATTAATCCATTAATTTAAAATATAACTCATTTTAAAAGTCATTAAAATCATGGGGTATTACATACTCCCCCCCTTATAACAGAATTTCGTCCTGAAATTCAGGAATATAAATTATAACGGTAAGGTCAACTCCGAGTATAAATCTCACATCGCAAGAAGGTTAAGGCGTACCGCCCATACAGTACATTATCAAAAATCCCTATTGGTGTTATACGCCCTACCTCACCATATAGTTCCAACTGAATCGAATATAAACTTTACCCAATCGTCCCTATACCATTCACGTATCCAAGTTCAGAAAAATGATCCTTATAATTTCATAATTTTAAAAACTACTACAATCCAACCATCCAGGGCGCCCATACACCCTATCGTACCACTTTCATTATAAGATTTATCCAAAGGTTATAAACTCATATCCCAAAGACCTAACTTATCTTGACTCCCAACGGGTATTAGTTTCATGCGTGGGGTGTCTCGCAAGCGAAATCCAAACAAGGAACCCCCCCGATACACTACTACCTAAAGTAGTCGGTCATCAAAACTCCTCAGGTCCTTAGTCAATAGTATATAAAAATCAGGTTTATTACTTTAAAAATTTTTAGTTTTTTTTTTTTCAAATAGAGTCTACTCATCTACTCTCTTATAGAAGATAAGATGCTGGATAATAGTAGTACATACGCTCTCATATACCACAAGTCAATGCACGCCGACAGTCACATTACTCTCAGACATGCCTAAAGTAAGTAATCCCATGATAAGAATCAAACCCACGTGATGACATGTAAAATATAGGTGTCCCACACCCCTCGGTGAATCTACATAAATAACGATGCTATAGGCTAAGTTTAGCAACCCTTCTACGAACACCTCAACATTTAGGTGTCGATCTCTTCTATGCACACCTCAACATGTAGCTTTAGGCGCTGTCCATTGACTTTGAATGCATTCCCCCCTTTTGGATCTTCCAATTCTACTGCTCCGTGGGGGAATACGCTTTTCACAACAAATGGACCAGTCCATCAGGACTTCAATTTACCCAAAATAGATGAAGCCGGGGGTTATAGAGGAGTAACTTTTATCCCGGCTGAAACTCTTTTCGTCGAATAATCTTATCATGTGCTAGTTTCATCCGGGCTTTTGAAATCTTGGCATTCTCCTCCAACTCATTTAGTTGAAGCTTGCGAGATTCACCGACTTTGTCCATATCATAATTTAACCTCTTAATTGCCTAATACGCTTTGTGCTCTAACTCAACGGGAAGACTATAAGGTTTTCCATACGCAAAGAGGAATGGGGACATTCTGAGTGGGTTCTTGTAAGCGGTACGGTAGGCCCATAGCGAATCGTTCAATCGAAGGGACCAATCTTTTCAGTTGGGATTGACGATTTTCTCTAGTATGTGCTTGATTTCATGATTTCCCAATTCGGCCTGTCCATTCGTTTGTGGGTGATATGTCGTTCCCACCTTGTGAGTGACACCATACTTTTTCATTAGTTTTTCAAACGGCTTGTTGCAAAAGTGTGTGCTGTTATCACTGATTACCGCTTTAGGTGCACCAAAGCGAGAAAGTATGTGTTCGTGAAGGAACTTTATCACCACTTTATTACCATTAGCCTTGGTAGCGATATCTTCCACCCATTTAGAAACATAGTCTACCGTGACTAGGATGTATAGGTACCCAAAGGACGGGGGAAAAGGGCCCATGAAGTCAATACCCCAGCAATCGAAAACCTCAATGATGAGAATCGAGATTAATGGCATCATGTTTCGTTGCGAAAACGCCCTCATCCGTTCACGCTTGTCGCAAGATTTGCAACAATTGTTAACATCCCGAAACGTTGTGGGCCAGTACAAATCGCATTAGAGAATTTTAGTGACCGTCTTTTTCACGAAAAGGTGGCCTCCACATGCTTCCGAATGACAAAATTGGATGACTTTTGGAATTTCATCATCCAATACGCATCGTCGTGTTGGAATGTGAGACCCCCAATTTTTGAAAACTTACCAAAAATTTAAATCAATTTCCTTTTATAAATAGACGTTGAAGCGAGATGATGGTTCAACTTAAACAAATTTTAGTTTCTTTTGATATTAAAAATTAAACCAAGTGAAATTAAGATGAAACACACACACAATTTAATTTCACTTAAACCCAATTAATTTAAGCCAAGTCCTAGAAATTTGCCTAAGTCATATTTTCCATTTTTTCAAATTAGGCCAAACCAAATTTTACCAAATTAAGGTTACTTGAATTAAATTATACCCAAACCAATTTAGCAGCAAATTAAACAAGAGTAGTGAATTAAATCATATTTTATCTTTTAGTCCTAAGCATGCGTTCTAGGTGATTTTGCAAGATAAAATAAATTCACAACACACTACGCCGCGATGTATGAGGAAAAACCCACAACGGGAAAGAAACTCGGAAGGCCCTAGCCTTAAGTCCACTAAGTACGGAATTAAAATTACAAGAAAGATAACTTACAACACTCGACTCAACTCCTTCAATCCCCGACGCGTCTTCTTGCAAATACCTCTGGTTAGTCGACAATCCCGGACTCCACCGGAACCTTGGAAACCACCAATGAGGAACTAGGAAGCAACCGTCAACCACACATAGTGCCTTTCACCATGTGAGAATGCCACAGCCAAAAACGAACTTCTTCTTCTTTAAGGGATTTAAAAGAAAACCCAAACGAACTCTTCAATACGTAGAGTAAACCGGTGCCAAAACTCCCAGCAATGTATATATATATATATATATATATATATATATATATATATATATATATAAAGAAGACTTGGAATAAACAATATGGGTGAAACACAGTGTTTTAAAGGATTTTTTTTGAAAAAATGAACACTTAAACTTGAACTTTTTCTTAGGAAAGATGAATTCTCAAAACACTCTCTAGAAGTTGGAATAGTATGAAAAAGTTAAGTTAAAAAACTTGGTTCCCGCACTAAGATATTCAGGTGAAAAGTTAGTGGGAAAAGAAGTGGGAAAGTGGGAAAAAACTGCTCAAAACTGCCAAATAACTGTTCCCGCCAAAACTCGTTCGAACGAGATTTTCGTTCGAACGAAGTCTCGTTCGAACGAGCCTTCTAACTAAGTTCCAGTGTGAACTCGTTAGAAATCTCGTTGGATATCTCGTTCGAACCATCATTCTCGTTCGAACGATACTTCGAACGACATTCTAGTGGCCTTTTGGGAAACTCGTTGGTAAACTCGTTCGAATGAACTTCCAGAAAGCTGAAAAAATTGAGATTTAGCCCAGAAACTTTAAATAGTTTATATTAAAGTTTTGATAAAATCTTTCTGAAATTAAACAACAGTTTTAAAATAAAATTTCACCCAATATAAAATGTTCCAAGCTCCTATATATATATATTCAAATGAATT
Source organism: Sambucus nigra (assembly GCA_949130495.1). Taxonomy (NCBI): domain Eukaryota; kingdom Viridiplantae; phylum Streptophyta; class Magnoliopsida; order Dipsacales; family Adoxaceae; genus Sambucus; species Sambucus nigra. The sequence goes on along the minus strand of OX422208.1, from coordinate 789,932,820 downwards.
CATACCTTAGGAGCAATTGGAACTATGTTGGTGACGTAGAAATAAGGCACTTGAAACACGGCATTTGATGAAACTTTATACTCTTGGCCGCTACGTCTTCAACTAAACACATCATAGGCTTGAATAGGTACATTGAACACTATCCTATGACATAAACGTTTTTGTCCGAAATTGAGCCAAAACTACAATGAGATTTAGGGTTTGGCGGGTTCATTATTGAGCGAGGAATTTTAGCTCATGGTTGTGTTAGTTTTGAGAATTAGATATTGGTACCAGTATTGTATTTGTTGCTGCCTTGTGTCTTGAGCATAAGGTATTTGATTTGTGTGTCGAAAGACATAAAACTATTTTATATTACATTATTTTATTGGCCTTCGGGCAATATCAATAGGGTCAAAGAATATTTTTAAGACTCTAGTCCTGGTTTAGCTGGTTTAACTGATCTCAATTCTCGACAGAGCTACACAATAGTGTATTGGGAGGGTTCCTTGTTTGGACTTCGCTTGCGAGACCTCCCCCGCATGAAAGTAGCGAATGTCAGGAGTTGAGAAGAGTTAAATTTTCGGATATTTCAAAATTTTATATACTTATTGCGTTATAATGGACTAATCTGTTGAGATTTATATTACGATTTGAGGCTAAGTGGAGTCGGGTAATTTTTATACAGTTGAGCTCGGGACCGAGTGTATGGGTGCCTTGGTAAACTAATTTTATTTTAACTAAAATGATTCGCCGTAAGAAGTGGGAGAGATAGGTATAGTGATCTTGAGGGTAGGAGACGTAGGAACTAGTTGAGGTTTGGAGTCCTAGGCTTAACTTAATTTCGAGGACAAAATTCTTGTAAGGGGGAAGTATGTAATACCCCATGATTTTGAGGACTGAGAATTTAATTAATTTGGGAGAAATAAAATCTATTTGAATTGGAGAATTTTAAATTTGGCAATTGAGGTCAAAATTTGAGGATGTTATAAAGTATGTCGGATGACAATTCTGAGTGCGCCATTGATCCAGGATGGGTCGAGATAGTCAAAATATATGTCCTTGGATTTTATTTCGATTCCGAAATATTGTAAGTTAGTTTGACTTCAATTAGAGTAAACGAGTCATTTAAAGTGTGTATTATCTTTTAAAGTTGGGTATTTGGGAGATGAGGTTTAAGTAGGGCTCGTGAGAAGACAATCTCATTTTTTTAAGAGAGTTAGAAAGCCCTAGAGAGAGAGAGTGAGAAGAGGAAAAAAAGAAGAGAAAGAGGAGAAAAGCTTGGAGCTTGGGGATTTCGGCCAATACGCGATTTTGAGGAAGATTAAATCTTTACAACTTTGAGGCAAGTGATTAATCTTGCAAAATAATTTATGTGTCTCATTAATTTCATGATTTGTGGACAAGAAATATGGATTTTGAGTTAATATGTTAACATCTAAATTTTTGGGTTAAATCTTGCATTTTATGTTTATATATGGATTTTAGGTTGGATAAGTAGTTGGGTTCATATATATAATGAGTTTTGATGTTAGAAACATATATGGGTTGCCAAATGATGGAGGGAAGATGATATATTGGGTTTTTGGAGAGTTAGGTTTCGTCCGAAATGAAGAATGGCCAAAATATCTAGTATGGCTGGTCGACCGCGTCCAGGAAGTTGGTCGTCCACCTAAAGGGAAAAGCCTATTGGTTGCTTCTCAAGGCAAATTTCAGAACTGCGGTCGATCGGGGGTCAGGGGCCGGTCGATCGGTACTCTGTTTTTAGCCAAAGAATGGGATTATCTTTCTACTCCTTTTATTTTGGGTTTAAAACTTAGGGACCTTTTTAGTTAATGTATTATAGAGGGTTGGGTTATAATATCAAGATATTTATACCTTAGGATAGTAAGGCGGTATTCGGGCCTATTTGCGGAATGGATTATGAGGATATAGTGCCTCTTTTATTAAAGAAATGATTGTAGGACTAAAATATAGTTAGATTGTATTAATTTGATTGTGGTGAACTATCATGAAGTGGTTATACGTTATAGAGATATAGTTCGTTTTTACTTATGTGCTTTTGAAGTTAAGTGGTATCACAGTATATGTTATAGTATATCACTGACTAGAATAGTTCGTGTTAGTACTTATAGCCGGGATAATTATTATATTTCGGTGTGCATCCGGATATAGATGGTATGTGTATGATGATTGATCCATAGGTTTAATTTTAAGATAGTATCCTTATTGTTGGATATATTGGGAGACTATTGATATCATAGGCGTAATGGATAAATAGGCTTCAAGTCAGAGATCGTATTATAAAACGAATTGGGAAGGTATGCATTATAGCATCGGGTAGTATAATGGGAGTTATATATATATATATATATATATATATATATAGTGTGAATGCATATACCTTGTGTGATAGTTTGTATATGTGATGTGATCGTATGTATATCTAGTGTGCATGATATATATATACTTATTGTGCGAGCATACCCCTCCAATGCTATCATGGGAAGTTGAGCAATGTGGGTGAGGCCCCTCGCTTGAGGAGCAGGGTGCGTATAGTCCCCAGGTCATAGTCATCCATTATTTATTGTGTGATTTTTATTCTGGGTGAGAAGTCTTGGGTATGATTCATTCTCACTTTCTGGTTCGAAACTATGACTGCTTCCCATACGTTGTGATTTGTTTTTTTTATAACTAGGACGGTGTGATAATATTCCGGTGGCTGGAAACCCGGGATAAAGTGAGTAATTTCGAAAAGTTGATAGCATTGTGATTTATATTTTTATATCCTATATGTGAATATGTACTGTATTATTAAGTGCACGTTATGTGTGATATGTGTACATGTTCAATAGGGTTGAATGATTGTGTTTTATAACTAAAGTAATGTTATACATCCTATAGGTGAATATGACATGGATATTCTAAGATGTACATTATATGTGTTAGGTGCACGTGCTTGTTAGGGTTGAACGATCGTGCTTATTAACTAATATAATATTATATAGACCCTAAAGATTCTAGGAGATATCTTACTTATGTTCTTAGAGATAGTTTCTCACAGTAAGTAGTTGAGGTTATAGGTTGTGTGTTGAGGGCATAATGGATCTCAACGATCAACATTTTCAAGGAGTAGTGTATCAGGGGGTTCCTTGTCTGGATTTCACTGTGCGAGACGTCCCATGCACGAAACGTAGTGCAATGTTAGGAGTGGGGAGAAGTTTAGTCCTTAGTACTCGGGTGTATGTTGAATGATGAAAGAATGTTCTATAAGAATAGGAAGATGATGTGAGCCTATTATGATGCTAATAACTTTATTAAGTTAATGATTAGGAACCGATAGTAAGGTAAATGTGTATATATATATATATATATATATATATATATAGGTTAATATATAAGTTCGGGTGTAAACTGAGGATATATTAGAATGAAAAGATGATGGTTATATAAGTGAGATAGTGGGTTACGCGGGTATAGATTATGCGTAGAGTAAGATGGAGTTATCCCTAGAAGGTTTTTGGTAGATTAATTAAATTCCATGTGCATACGTTTAGGTTTGCGCTTTAGTCGAGGGGTGAGTTTGGGTCCCAAGAGAGTGCGACTCCACTTTAATTGTGAAATTATGCATTTTAATGCACTTGCTCTAAATGTTTTCACACCTCGGGCTCTGACCTGTTTATATTTATCTCTTTCTATATATATATATATATATATATATATATATATATATTGTATTATGTTAGGTGTTCCGTCGCAAGGATGCCAATGATGTTTTTCTACCCAGTGTCCTCGGAGCTGTAGCAAATGCGGACTATTGCGGGATTTTGTTATAGCCTCTTCCTATCTTTTGTAATTCTAGATAGGATTCATTTTGTATATCGGGTTTGTACCCATGAGTTATAGGTAGCACTTTTATATTTCTCTGAGGATGTGTATTGTTTGTTACCCGACAACATATTCGGGTATTTCCTTTTGTATACTTACGATGTTTTAATTTGAGTACATCCTTTTACCGTGGTACGTGTGTTTACATTACCAGTTTTAGTAGTCATTATGTTGATTCATTTTATGTTTTAAAATTTCTGGCATCCGCTTATTGTAGTATTGAGTAGTTAGCTATGTTTATTTAGTATCGACTGTTGATGCTGAGAATGATCCACTTGAGATTTCTGATTTCATTTAGTATAGGGATGGCCACCCATTATTATTTTAAGTGGGTTGTCAAACCAGAACGATTTCTTGGGAAGAAATATACTTTCCAAAAAGATGGGCAGTTAAAAATATCATTCCTCCTCAACAAATTATTAATGAGGATATTAATAACACAATTGAAACCATTGATGGAAAAGTCTTCTAAAATTTTAGAAAACCTCAACCACATTACACTAGGAGTCAATCATCCAAAAAAATTTCTACTCTTAATCAGGTGTCTTTTCCACCTTGTACTTCAAGATTTTTTTTTAAAGTCAATCTTCCTAATAGTAATCAGAATAGATGATACATCTCTATAGGTATTTATACCTCTGATAATATAATCCCTCATGGTATCTATAAGACTTTGAAATATAGGACCTTTAAACCAGAAACTTCTAAAAAATTATTTAGAAAAAATAATCAGTATATAAATAAATCTAATTTTAAATGCTATAAATGTGGTAGATTTGGCCATTATTCCAATAAATCTAAACTAAACAAAAATTGAATAACCTTCAAATTTATGAAGACTTAAAAATTCAATCTGGTAAATTATTACTCAGTTCCAATCCTTCTGAATCTAAAAATACTTCTCCGAAAGAAGATATAATTTATCATCTTTAAAGTTCTAGTAAGTATGATTCTTCATATTTAAATAATTAAAATTTCTAATGGAATAGATTAGAAAAAAAATGTGATAATCTCGAGATAATCTTACAAATGAATGGTTTAAACATTAATCTGCTTACCATCAGCCAACAATTGTGGTTAGATCTCATAAATCAAGTTGAAGATCCAAACATTAAAATAAAGTTAATAGAAACTTGTTACAATTTCCCAAAAAATGAAGAGCATAAAATTCCTATTATTTTAGAAAAAAATATTACATGATTAAAGAAGTAATGAACAAATTGGAGAAAAAATACAACTGCTTCAAACCTCCTCACACATCCGATCTTAAACATAAGGTTAATAACTGTTGATGCCAAAAATTATCCACCTGCGTGAACCAATCGTAAGTGAACATGTGTCCTCCTACATGACTAAAATCCTAATCGGCAGATAGTAACTCTGCCGACCAACATGAAGAATTCCGACCAACACATGAAATGCCAATCAACACGAGGAATGCCGACCAATGAGAACAGTGAAGTGTCACCATACCAAAAGTCATACTACACGTGGTTTATACAACCAATCGTCACATTCATTATGTAAGGATGTAAATGCTTAATGTATAAATGCATTCCATCCATTCACATTCCAACCCTTAACCTTCAGGGCACTATAAATACATTGTATCCCTTCCATCAAGGGCAAGGTAGAACGAATTCTAGGATATTCTTATTAACAAGATACCTAGCTTTCTGTAACCTCTTAAATCAATATAATAATAGTGGATGCAGGCTTTCTTATATAACAGAACCACTTTAAAATCTCTCTCTCTCTCTCTCTCTCTCTCTCTCTCTCTCTCTCTCTCTCTCTCTCTTTGTCTTTATTTAACATTGCAATTACATATTTTATCTGTGATTATAAAATTAGACCAAGTTTAGTTTTTTACACCAATAGATTAGCACCGTCTGTGAGAACGTGTTTCTGATCACCATTTTCACTCTCATATATCTCTGTTAAGGACAAGATGAACAATCCTGAGTCTAGTGCCAGAAATGAAGGTAACCCGCCTATTCTATCTGCTCAACCTATGGCAACAGACTTGTAAGGACACAAATTTCCAATTGAGTCCTTTGTAGTTTTCGCCCAATTTTGGACAAAAACATTTGAGTCATAGGATAGTGTTCTTGTGTGTCCTACAAGCCTATGACATGTTAAAGTTGACGACGTTGCGGCCTTGCTTTTCAAGAGAACATCATTGCCGAGTTTCAGTGCCTCGTTTCACGTCATCAACTTCATATTTCAAGTATCCAAAGGTATGAATGCTTTTATATATTTGTAAGAGACTTGGAATAATTTTAATGGGTGTAATTTTATTTTAAAATGAATTTTTATTTTCAGAAGGTTATTTTATAACTTTGAATAAAAAGATTTTGGGCTTAAAATGATTTTTGAACATTCTGACATTTCGTTCGAGTTTGTCGTTCGAACGAGTTTGTTGCTAGAACGAGAATTTCATTCGAACGAGTTTGCCAATGAGTTCTCCCATATTTTCCACTGGAACATCGTTAGATGGTCATTCAAATGAGACTTCATATGAACGAAAATCTCGTTCGAACGAGATTTCTGGCGGGAAAATTTTATGGCAATTTTCTCCATGTTCCCACTACTTTTTTCCACTAACTTTTTCCTAGATTTTATATGTGCGGGAACCAACCTTTTTTTAGATAACTTTTTACACACTTCTAGAGAGAAATATTGAGTGAGAATTTTCAAAATCAAAAGTTCATGTTTTTGTGTTTTCAAGCCTTCATGAATTAATTTCTACCAAACACATACACCCATTAGTTTAAGTTTAATCCAAGTTCTTATTGTTATATACTTGCTTGGAGAGTGACTGGCATCGGGTTCTACTCTATCGAATTGAAGAGTTCGTTTGGGTTTACTTCTACATCCCATTAAGAAGAAGTTCATTATTTTGTTGCGGCATACTCACACGGTAAAAGGCATTGTGCGAGGGTTGACGGAGACCAAAAGCCTCATTGGTGGATTCCAAGGTTCCAGTGGAGTCCGGGATTGTCGACTAAGCGGAGGTTGGTACAAAAAGATGCATCAGGGGCTTGAAGGAGTCGAGTCGAGTTGAGTAAGTCATTTGTCTTGTACATGTAAAAATTTCATACTTAGTGGACTTAAGGCTAGGGTCGTCCGAGGTTTTTCCCATTTGGGTTTTCCTCATACATCGGCGAATCGTGTGATATTCTTTATTTTATCTTGCTCAAATCACCTTAGAATGCATGCTTAGGCTAACAAGATAAAATTGGTTTATTTATCACAGGTATCTAATTTGGTGCTATAATTTAATATGGTGAAGTTTAGGTTAAATTTATTCAATTCATATATTTATTTTGTTAAATTTGGTTTGGTCTAATTTGGTGCTATAATTTATCTAATTTTGTGCTATAATTTATCTAATTTGGTGCTATAATTTATCTAATTTTGTGCTATAATTTATCACATGTATCTAATTTGGTGTTATAATTTAATATTGTGTAGGCAAATTTTAGGACTTGTGTTAAATTAATTTTGGGCTAAAAGTAAATTTTGTGTGTGTGTGTGTTCACCATAATTCACTTATTTAGGTTTAATTTTAATTTTGTTTTTAGAAATTAAAATTTATGGTTAATTTAATTTTTCGTCCTTTTAAAGAAAAGAAAATCTAATAAGTTTGAAAATTAAATTGTGTGAGTAACCATCTTTATTCCGCACTTATAGGAAATTAGAGTGAAAGACTTTAAATTAGGGGTCGACGTTTCCAACAAGTGGTATCAAGCCGGAGCACTAATTTATTGCGTTAAGGTCCTTTTAAATGTTTTTGGTTAAAAATGGATTTTCCCCATTTTCTAAATTTCCTATTTTCGATGATTCTAATTACGCATATTGGAAAGTACGTATGCGTTCAGCACGCAGGTCTATCGTTGAGAGGGTTTGGTTGTCAGTTGTTAACGGGTGGTCCATCCACACATTTGGTAGAAAATGAGCATGTTCCCAAACCCGCAGATAGAGGGAGTGAGAATGAATTTAAACTTGCAAATTTTAAGTCCCGAGGTTTAAATGCCTTATTTAGCGCGGTCACACCAGATGAATTTCGACGTATAACGACGTGTGAAGCCGCTAAGGAATCTTGGGATATTCTACAACTCACTCACAAGGGAACAAGTGTCGTAAAAGCTTCTAAAGTCCAAAACCTCACCACTCAATTTGAAACCATCAAAATGAATGAAAAAGAAACATTCGATGAGTTTTATGCTAGACTTTCAGATATAGTCAATTCATCATTTAATTTAAGAGAGAAAATACCCGACGACCGAGTAGTAAAGAAAATTTTAAGGTCCCTACCCGATAGATTTATCCCTAAAGTGACCGTGTTAAATTCTTTACCCACCTTACAATCTACCAAACTTGAGGAACTAGTAGGTGATTTACAAACTTATGAGCTGGATATGTTCCCCTCCAAAAAGGAAAAGAAAATTGATAAGGACATTGCTTTGAAAGCCCATAAGGAGGAAAAACAAGTTGTGGATAACGAGAGTGATATTGACTCGGAAGATATGGCTATGTTTGCTAGGAAGTTTCATAAATTTCTTAAATTGAACAAAGATAAATTTAAAAATGATTTTAAGAAATTTAAAAATTCTAAGCATGACAAAGCAGAGAAGATTCCTAAGACTTTTAATGAAAATTTAAATAGGGACGAGTCAAATAGGTGTTATGGTTGCGAAGGGTATGGACATAGGGCTTTTGAATGCCCCACTAAAATAAGGAAATAGGGTAAACAACAAATTTCATATAATGCTACCCTTAGTGATAGTGATAAGGAAGCGGGACCCGTTTCCCCCATTGAGCGCAACTTTATCGGGTTCATGGCAAGTCATGTGAGCACCGATAATGAATCTTCCCGTGAAGATATACAAATACATGACACTTCCGAGGTCAAAGTTTATGATTCCCTTATTTTTGATAGTTGTGAGAGTGAAGTAGAGAGAGAGAGAGAGTGAAAGTGAAAATGAGGTTGATGTGAGTGAACTTTAATTTGCATTTCAAGCATTATATGCCGAATCTATAAAATTGAAAGGGGAAAATTGTAAGTTATAAGCGAGATTAAAGGAGTTTACCTATGTTGTCGATGAGAGTGCGTTAGTTGATGACCTTAGGAAACGAGAGAGAGCTCTTCGAAAGAAGCTTGAGTATGTAGAAGGCAAGAGAGATAGCCTTAAGGGCTTAATGGAATCCTTGAAAAATGAGCTTCTCACATTTGAAGAGCGCAATGTTTTATTAGAGTCTCACATTTTAGATTTAGAAAATAAACTAAAAGACTCTATTAAAGTCAAATTTGATTTGGAGTGTCGTTTGGAGAAATTAGATCAAATATTAGGAACGATCTAGATTAAAAATGACACTTGTGGTTTAGGCTTCGAATCTTGTAACGATTCCTTTATTAAAGCCAAAACTAATGTTTTAGGAGAATCCTCTAGGAACAATGTTATAGATCATTCCATAGGTAAATCTTTTCGCCGAGACTTTAAGTGTTCACATTGTGGTCGAAAAGGTCATCTTAGGAAATTTTGTTTTGATCTTAAACGAGGTTCTAGAAAATCCTACTGTAAGGCAACCAAGGTAGCCAAGATTCCTATATCCCGAGATCATCATTCATCATTAGTTTGGGTTAGGAGATTCAACTTGGTAGCTTTAGAAGAGAGGATTTTTTATTCTCATTTACTTTCACACGATACCTCCCTTACTAATCTAAAGGTTGAATGTGATAGTTGTTTGCATACTTTATCTTTTATGCTTCATGCTATATTATCATGCTAATTGTATGCTTTTTTATCATGTTTATAGTCTATAATCCATGATTTATCACATGCTAGAATTATGATTTGTGTTTATCTTTTGTATTATATTTGTTTCATTTTAAGTATGTATTAAATGAAAAATACAAAAAGAATTTTGCTTATAGTTTCTGTTTTACCTTTTTAGGAATTTAGTATTAATGAAAAATACAAATGACTTTTGTTTGTCTTTTGGGTAAATATTTTTGTTTGTTTGGTTAAAAATTTTAAAAAACTCAAAAAGATTTTTATTATGTGTATTTTAGTTTGACACACTTTATGTGGCATATACTTGTGTTTGAATCCTTTCTTTTTCGCTTTCATGTGGCTAGAACTTTTGGTTAAGATTGTCAATCCTTAAAATTTTCTTTACCATGCTTACATGGAGTAGTTGGATTTTGTGTTGCTTAATGGATTCTATTTTTATATGCCTCAATTAACACATGCACGAGCTCACTTGAAATTTTAACTTCACATGTATATTTAAGCTTTGTGAGGTGTTCTCCTACCAATCTAGTCATGTACATATTTTATGAACTAGGAGGACTTGTGCATGTTAAATCCGTTGCACGTGAGATTTGTGTGATATAAAAAAACATTGTTATATGAATGTGCATGGGAAAGGGCTTCGAAAGGAAATTTATCCTTTGCGAGTAAGCCACTGTTTATAATAGACCTAAAAGAAATACGTGGTCCAAAGTCCTAAAAGTAAAATATGGCATTTAAAGAAAAAATAATTTTCCAAGGACTATTTTTTTTAGTTGATATAGTCATTCCATTACTATTTGCATATTTTCTGGGAGTTTGGATGGTATATCAACGGTTTTGCACAATGTCCGTTTATCCTAGTTGCGCTTTCATTGTCATGACTCTATTGGTTTGTAGAATCATCAATATGCTAGGCTTATGTGCATTGTGTATGTTGGTTCATTGAGTTCAATTTATATTGTCACATGAGGCTATCTCTAAATGTGATAGTTTTGTAATCAAATGAGAACTCCGTGAACATGTTTTAAGTGATTGGGTCTAAATTTAATTGTTACTAGTTCACACCCCTACACTTCCATTTCCATATGACACATTTTTGCCATACAAGTGTGAAAAGCTTACTATATTTTGTGTCATGTGTGGTGTTTATATATATATATATATATATATATATATATATATATATAGATAGATAGAGAGAGAGAGAGAGAGAGGCCCCCTCCTGTAAGGACTCCTTATGATACAGACCCCGGTACATACCATTTTTTTAAAATAGTAAAAAAATGATTTTTTTTATGAAACTTCGTGGATATGATCTCCACGGTGAGAAGATCATCTCCAATTTTTTTCATCAAAAAATTCAATAAAAAAATCGTTGAGATGAGGTGATATGTAAAAAAAAGGGTATAATTATGCATTTTCGACCGTTGAAATGTTGACGATCATCTCACCCACTTTTTAATTGAATTTTTTTATGAAACTTCAAGGATATGATCTCGACAGTGAGAAGATCATATACGTTAAGTTTCATTAAAAAAATTAATCAATAAAGTGGCTGGCGCCGACCAAATATTTCAACGGTTGAAAATGCATATTTATACATTTTTTTTACATATCACCTAATCTCAATGGTATTTTATTGAATTTTTTGATGAAAAAAATTGGAGATGATCTTCTCACTGTGGAGATCAAATCCATGAAGTTTCATCAAAAAATTCATTTTTTTACTATTTTAAAAAAATGGTATGAACCAGAGTCTGCACCATAAGGGATCTTTACAAGAGACTTTCTGTATATATATATATATACATATATATGCGTGTGCCTTAGTGATATTCATTATCTATACATATATATGGTAATTTTTTTGTCTTTTCCATTTTAGCTAGTCCACCTATGCTTTAACTCATAATTGGTATCTAATTGGTTGCAAATTGTTAGTTTGATATCACATGCTTAGTCACTTATGTTTCAAATTCATATCGTTTTGTTCGCATCAAAGTTATCATCCATTATTCTTGGTGTATTAGTCATTATCTATTGTTGTCCATTTTCTTTCATGTTCTTAACACTTTATGCATCTTTTCTCTACTTGTTTTCCCATATATATATCCCTTGTGTAGGTTTTAGGGAGAGAATTCATACTTCAGCCTATTGTGGGAGAAATGAGTATTTTATTAATTCTATCACCTTTGTCTATTCCTGAACAAAAAGGGGGAGAATGATAAGGGGAGAAATGGTATCTAATCCTGTTATACTAGTATCTTAGTTTACGATATCTAACTTAGGGGGAGAGCGATATCTTCTTAGGTGATCATATTTGATAAAGGAGAATTAATTTAGGGGGAGTATTTATTTTACATGCATTTAATATTCTTGATATTCCCTATGTGTTTGATAGTTTACTTAAGTGTGCATGAATTATTCTAAGCGGCAACTTTCCTCGGCAAAGCTATTGATTCTTGGGTCTTGAGTTAAGTTTTCTATTTTTTGGGTGGGAAGTTTTTAAGTCTAGTAGAGCTTGACAACCCTTTAGGATTTTATTTTAGTTTTTGTCCCGGAATACTCAAAGGGGGAGATTTGTAAGGACACAAATTTTCAATTAAGTCCTTTGTAGATTTGGCTCAATTCCGAACAGAAACATTTTAGTCATAGGATAGTGTTATTGTGTATCCTTCAAGCCTATGACAGGTTAAAGTTGTAGACGTTGCGGCCTTGCTTTTCAAGAGAACATCATTGTCGAGTTTCAAAGGTATGAACGCTTTTATATATTTGTAGGAGACTTGGAATAATTTTAATGGGTGTAATTTTATTTTAAAATGAATTTTATTTTCAGAAGGTTATTTTAGAACTTTGAATAAAAAAAAAATTGTGCTTAAAATGATTTTTGAACATTCTGACATTTCGTTCGAAATTGTCGTTTGAATGAGAATTTCGTTCGAACGAGTTTGCCAACGAGTTTTCCCATATTGGCCACTGGAACATCGTTAGATGGTCATTCAAACGAGACTTCGTTTGAACGAAAATCTCATTCGAACGAGATTTCTGGCAGGAAAATTTTACGGCAGTTTTTGGCAGTTTTCTCCATGTTCCCACTACTTTTTTCCACTAACTTTTTCCCAGATTTTATATGTGCGGGAACCAAATTTTTTTTAGATAACTTTTGTCACACTTTGAGATAGAAATATTGAGAGAGAATTTTCAAAATCAAAAGTTCATGTTTTTGTGTTTTCAAGCCTTCATAAATTAATTTCTACCAAAACACATACACCCATTAGTTTAAGTTTAATCTAAGTTCCTATTGTTATATACTTGCTTGGAGAATGATTGACACCGGGTTCTACTCTACCTAATTGAAGAGTTCGTTTGGGTTTACTTCTACATCCCATAAAGAAGAAGTTCATTGTTTTGTTGCGGCATACTCACACGGTGAAAGGCATTGTGTGAGGGTTGACAGAGACCAAAATCCTCATTGGTGGATTCCAACGTTTCAGTGGAGTTCGGGATTATCGACTAAGCGGAGGTTGGTACAAAAAGATGCATCAGGGGCTTGAAGGAGTCGAGTCGAGTTGAGTAAGTCATTTGTCTTGTACATGTAAAAATTTCGTACTAAGGCCGTCCGAGGTTTTTCCCATTTGCGTTTTCCTCGTACATCGGCGAGTTGTATGATATTGTTTATTTTATCTTGCTAAAATCACCTTAGAATGCATGCTTGGGTTAACAAGATGAAATTGGTTTATTTATCACACGTATCAAATTTGGTGCTATAATTTCATATGGTAAAGTTTAAGTTAAAGTTATTCAAGTCATATATTTATTTTGTTAAATTTGCTTTGGCCAAATTTGGTAATATTGAAAATATTGTGTAGGTAAATTTTAGGACTCGTGTTAAATTATTTTTGGGCTAAAAGTAAATTTTGTGTGTGTGTGTTCACCATAATTCACTTATTTAGGTTTAATTTTAATTTTGTTTTTAGAAATTAAAATTTGTGGTTAATTTAATTTTTCATCCTTTTAAAGAAAAGAAAATCAAATAAGTTTGAAAATTAAATTTTGTGAGTAACCATCTTTATTCCGCACTTATAGGAAATTAGAGTGAAAGATTTTAAATTGGGGGTCTATGTTTCCAACAATACTTAATTGGAATCCTTGCTGGTATTGTCACAGGACAAAAGGCTATGCAAGAAATGGTGAGGCAACTGGCCCAATCTATTCAAGCCAGATCTTCAGCTTTATCCATACAACAGGCAATTATATCACCATGGAGAGATATGCCACCTCTACCTACAAGATCCAGCAAACACAGTTATTCCAAAAGTTCATGAGATTATGTATTATCGTCCAGGAGCAAGTTCCTCACTCAGATCCATAGAACCTTATGACATGCACTCTCTTTCTCCTGAACGACCAAGTGTCTTAGAAAAGCTAAGAAGAGATTCTCCCTTTGATCGCCTGGGACCCCGAGCAATAGAAACCATCCCAGAGCATTATCCAGGAACACTCGATATACGGCCGACCAGTGAGAAGCCTCAGTCTGATCAAGATCAAGCGTCCGATAATCTGTACACGCCGAGCATACCTCTCAGATGTAGAGTTCAGTGCAGACACGTGGTCAGAACAACTGAGCTACTTCGCACAGATCTTATGTAAGCAATACATCGTGGAAGGGATCAATCCATAGGTTAGAATATTGGTTGGTTGAAATAGTGAAAATGAAGAATCCTTTACAACGAAGTTTTGTTAAAGGATCTCCTTTTATTCTGGCAATCGTGGATTTCCCTACTCCGTTAAATTTTAAAGCTCCTGTGGTCAACCCCGATTATGATGGAAAAATTGATCCAGTTCTCCATATCGAGCAATATCAAGCTGCAACAGATATCTATGCAGTCCCTGATGAAATGAGGTGTATGACAATTTCCAGTACGATCACAGGTTCAGCCCAAATATGCTACAGCAACCTGCCCCGAGGAGAAATTACCAAATTTAATCAGCTTATGGAGCTATTCATTAGTAACTTAAGTTTTGGAGCTAAGCCAGTGTAATACCCAGTAATTTTATGACTTTTAAATTGAGAGAAATTAAAAGGTAATGGGCCAAATAAATGGGGATTAATTTGAATTAATTATGAAAAACTAATTGGGATTAATCCGAATTTAACATTACTAGAGATTAAAATTATATATGATTTTGAATATTACTTAGTGATATATAAGTAATATATGAATAAGATGTTATTTATATTGTCGTGAGTTAGTAATATGGCAATAATGGAAATTAAGTCGGAACGCGGTTATGGGACGTGTCGGGACTAATTTAAATGAATAAAAAGAAATATTATTTTATATCAACCTTATGGTTGTTTCGAGTGCGCCGTTGTGTCCGAAAGGGTTGAAATGGTTAGAAAAGTCTACCAGGGAGTTTGATTTGGGTCTCGGGTCAATTAGAAGATGAAAGGACATCCCGAAAGGACACTTTAGCCATTTTGCATGGGAGATCAATAGTATACACATTTTTGTCTTTTAGATAGCCTTGGAGACTTATTATATTAAGTGAGTTTCGACTCTACTTAAGATTCATTTCATCTAAAAATAAGTGAGGAATTTTGAGAGAAAGAAAAGCCTTAGAGAGAAGAAAATGAAAGGTTAACTTGAGGAGAGGAAGAGTTTCTTGGAAAGGAGGAGTCACCTAGGGCAAACCAAGGGGATAACCACCATCTCTACACCTTGCACCACCACCAGATTGTCGCCGAAAAGTCGTCGAAAAAGAAAAGAGGAGATTCTAACATTTTCTTCACCAATAGTTCAGACCAACTTATAAGGCAAGTGATTCTTGCTTTAATTTTCAGTGCTTATAATATCCATGTTAGAATAGTATTTCTTTTGGATTGATGAACTTATGAATTTGGGATTTAAAATGATTGACAAATCAAAGATAAGGGTTAGGCAAATTCATGTAGTTGATTATTCACATGTAGAGGTTAAGAACTTGATGAACTTGTTAGGATGAACATGTAGAAAAAAATATATGTTTATGGAGAAAATGGAAAATGATGATAGGTATTGCATATAGATGAATCCTACTCATGATTGAATATGAAATTTGATGATTTAGAGAAGGAATCATAATTCTAAATTCTGGGTTTTTTAGGTGTATAAAAATGGAGAATTTAGATGAATGAAATTGTGAGGGTTAATTGGGTTTGATATTAATTCTCATATAAACTTGGTGATTTAGATTTTTTTTCTTAGTATTTTAATTACCCATAATCATGTAGAAATGATGTTGAGATATTTGGGATTTGTTACAATATATTTCATGTGAGTTTGGGCGAAAGAAAATGGATAAAAACGCATGAAAAATTGTTGAAAAATGACGAACATTGTATGATAATTTATGACTGTTTTAAGAGGAAATTAGAGTGTGCACGCGAGTTTTTGTATAAAATCAAGTTCTGCATAACTTTACAGTTTTAAGTTTTTTCAAAATCGGAACAGAAAAGCCTCAAAATTGTAATGTTATATTTCTGGCAAAATGTACCTTTATAAAAAAAAAGTTTGGAAAATGGTAATTTGGCCCATGGTGAGATTTTGTTAATTTTGGTACATTAACAAGGAGTGAGGGACTTGGGTTAATATTGAAAAATTATTTGGATTTGAGGATTAAATTTTTGTGAGATATATCTACATAATTATGTTACGATTTAGAGGAAAATAATCGTTATATCAAGTATGGGTAATATTGATGATATATTTACGGGTACTTGGGTCGGATCAAATATTATGTGAGTGATAACTACATAATAAAATATATGATGATAATGATGATTACAAGTACGGGTAGTATTCAATAAATACGATGGGTACTTGGGATAGGATGAATTCATAATATGATATAGGTAGTGTAAGTACCTAATTTTATATAGGTTTATGATAATGCCTATTGATTAATGATTTATGTGTATGACATACCTAGCTTACTTGCTATCGGGGGAGGTTTATGTGTGAGGGCAGTCATATCCCATGGGATTTTTGATTTGTCACTCGAGAAATAGAACTTAGGGATTGATCACCACTTTTGTAAATATGGGTGTGAACAGTCATTTGGGTGCGTAGCCCAAAGGCTTAGGACTATGTTCGCCTCCAATGCTTGTGTTTGACATTTGTGGTTCGAGGAATCTTTACCGAACCTATAGTCCCATATACAGTGACGAGATATATTGGGAAATGATAGCAGAGTAATGCATGCATCGCACCTGTGCCACGGGGTGCCGTATTGTATATATATAATTATGTGAATGTATATATATACTTGTGATAATATCTTCTATATGAATAAAGTAGAAGTGAAAGATAATGAAATCTGGAATTTAATTAAGTATGATAACACTTAATTACGTTAAATACTTAAAGGGATTATCCATGTTGAATCTAAATGGATATACATATACTATTATTACATGTATTACGAGGGAAATACGTGGGAATGAATTGGACTATGGTTAGTGGATACACTGGGTTAAATTATTTAGCATGGGAACTGTAACTAGGATGGCTTAGAGGTACGTTTGGTGTGCACTCTAGATGAGAGGTGAGAATCTCAGGAGAGAGAGTCCGATAATCTAACATGTATATAATAATTACTGAATATAGCATTTATTCACTTGTTGTTTTACAAAACTATTTTTACTATCGGGCTCTGACCCATTTCCTTGCACATTCTCTTCTCTCTCTCGTATCTTCTATTTTAGGTGTCCATCCACTGAGACGCTAGCTATAGGGGATTGGTTATTGATATGTTGTGGATGCTACAGAGTTGCAGATTTTGTATTAGACGCTTCATCTCCTTGATTCACATGTTGTAGCTATTTCATTTAGGGCATGTAGCCCAGGATCCTAGTTGTTTCACTTCCATTTCAGAGGTTGTAATCATTTATGTCATTAATGTGGATATCAGTTTTAATTGATAATAGTGAAATATTTTAATTGAAGAGTTAATCTAGTCATATTTATTATTATTCAATTATGGTTTGATTATTGCTCCGCTTTGTGGAATGGTTTTAATTAAATTAAATGGAAAAAGTTTTTCACTAGCTTAATTAATTATTGGGTGAATTAATAAAGAATTTTTTTTTCGATAGTGATGTTAAGAATGAACCAACTGTATACTCTGATTTAATTGGGTATAGGACTGATCACCCGGTATTTAAGTAGGCGGGGTGTTATAGGTGGTATCAGAGCGTCAAGTTCTAGTGTCCTTAGGATCTGTACAAATTTTTAAGTTTAAGCTTAGTGTTCTTTGATGTAGAGCTCTATTATTAGGATGTTGTACTCCTTTGCGTGTTACGACTTACGTTCTCCTTCCAGGATATATAAGTGATGAAATTCCTATACGAGCTCGGTCGGGCCTCAATAACTAGTGAAGGTCGTTAGAAGGACAGCAGGAGGATGTGACACCCCGACTAATTAAATACCGGGTAGCTACTCCTTTATTAAATTAATTCAAAATGCCAAGTTGGCTCAGTTAATAGCATCACTGTCGAAAACATTTTAATATTACTAACCACCTAGTATTTAAAAAGAAAGTTGCCAAATTTTAATTTAAGTCTGATTAACATGCAACAAAAGTAATGAAGAAGTAAATAACACCATTCACCATACTGAAGTAAAACAAATAACCATCACAATAGAGTAAGTAAAGTCTGGAGGAAAAACTCCTCACTACAATCCCACAACTGCAATAAATAAACTGAAACAATACATGCTAAAGTCTGAAAACTGAGATGTAAAAGATGCTCTAAATAGAAATGGGCAACATGCCCTACAACTGATAGATAGTGACTCTGGAATCCAAAAGATAGAAGCGTCTATAAGCAAATCCCTATAGCTTCCACAAACAGCTACAGCTCGTCACCTGAATGAACATCCTATGCTTGGTGTCCTTGTGGCTGGGCACCTAAAAATGGTTTTACAAGAAAAAGATTTGAAAAGCAAACGGGTCAGAGCCCGAATGTGGAGTTATATTTTAAAAACCTGCAAGTGCTTTAAAAACATTTAAAACATTAAATGCAAAGTACATGTTAGGACGTGCACTCACATTATATTCTCACCTCTCGTCTAACTGTGCACTCCTAACGCAAGTACCCATCTATAACTACCCATACTACTAGCTAAGTGACAACATATCTAGCTAGACTGCCAAAGGTCCTGCCCATAATACTTGGTTCCATTTACATAATAACGCTCGTAATTAAATAGGGGTTTAACGTCAACTCAGATACTCAATATGCAATATATATAACTTTCAGTTAACTCATTATATTTCTCGAAACAATACCGTAATATAATTACAACATTAACATGAGGATTCTCATTAATTAAATGTATATTAATCTCATCAGATATATACAATACAAGCACCCCGAGAACTAAGCTACGGTGCACACATACTCTGCTATCCATCCCGGTACATCACGTACATAAGGATCACGTATTCCGAATCTCTCAGGAATAGTCCAGATAACACAAATCACAAATAGTGGAGGCGAACACAGTCACCATCACGTGGGTCACGCACATACCTACGCTCCCACGGTCAGCGGACTTATTAATATCCCAATAAGTCTTTCTATGACCTATTTTCATCGAGGTACCAGTCTATATCCCCCCCGTAGGCACACAAGGAATAGAGGATCCTAAGCGAACGCAACCTCCCGTGATAGCAAGTATGGTAGGTATGTCATACACACAATCCATATACCAATACTAAGTAAACACACGTCTTAGTAATACCGTATTTTAATCGTAGTACATATTCTCATACTATCTTATAATTATCACAATTCATACTAATCCGGTTTGTAATTATACGCGTCATAATTATCTCACGTCGTAGTAGACACTCACGTCTCAACCCAAACCGTCCATGTAATACACTCTCGTATGTAAATTCCTTCTCATAAATACCCAAATGTCCCAATCCTATCACTACGAAGGTTAACTATATCCTCGAACAAGTTTACGGAACTCCAAAAGTCAGAACAATCCAAAAAGGACCAAACTGCCAGCTCGTTAGAAGTCTCGTTCGAATGAGGCTTCGAACGAGTTTGGACTGTCAGGTCGTTAGAAGTCTCGTTCGAACGAGGCTGTTCGAACGAGATCCCAATTCGTTCGAACGAACTGTCCCTTCTAACGATATCTCGTTCGAACGAGATATCGAACGAAATCCCTTCTCGTTAGTAACGACTGGTCAACTCGTTAGAAGCTCGTTCGAACGAGTTCGTTCGAACGACCTGGGGGCTGCTTCTAACGAGCTACCAGTTTCGGCCCAGATTTTTTTCCCCATCTCGTTTTTCACCATTTTTATCAATTCTAATCTCTTCCAAGGTTCATCCCAATAACGTTTTAGGGTCTCTAATTCATCCTAAACATATTTACATCATCTCCTAACATGTTTTCAAGGATTGAATCATCATAACATCAACCAAAATTACAAATCTCTACACTTTTCCCAATTTCTCTAGAACATGAACCCTAGATTTATATCATCATCAAATCCCAGAATTTATTTCGTTTTAATTCCTTCAAATCACAATTATTATAAGGGAAATCATCTACCTATCATACTACATGCAATTCTCTTCACAATTTCTCAAGTTCTATGATCTAAACTACATGGGTTTTCATATTTTCTTCAAGAACAAACCATAAATCCGAATTTTCTAACATGGAGGAAACATTCTCAGAAATTAAATGGAATAAAGTCACTTGCCTTGGTTATCTCTGAGTTTGGTGTAGATTAGATGAAGTTTTCTGCAGAAATTCCTCTCTCTCCAAGCTCTTCTCCAATGGTGGCTAGGGTTTTGATTTGGGGAAACTTAGAAAACCTAAATGATAACCTACGTAGCTTTCTAGGTTAATATGGGTTGGCTAATGGGCTTAATGGGTTTAATCCACATCAGATTTACATCTCTAATTTTCGTCACTTTTAATTCCTAAAAATGTAAAATTACCAAAATACCCTTTAAGTTACCGGTATGGCCCAAAAATACCCCGGGACCCAAACTATACCCCCTGATAGTGTTTTCTGACTATCTCGACCCTTCCGGACGCGTTGGCGCACTCAAAACGACCATACGGATTATAGATTTTAAATTCACTTTTTATTATCAAAATATTATACCGTGACGCGGCGGTCCCACGCGTCTCAACAAAATTTCTAAAATGCCGTATATAAATCTCACGACAAATTTCATAATACCAAATACATATATGATCATATATGCACATAATCAAATACCAATTCGCATCTCATTAGTATTTATAACCCGGATTAATTTCCAATTAATACGCATTTAATTAATTAATCCCAAAAATAAATATAGCCAAAAGTACGGGGTATTACATACTTCCCCCCTAATAACTGAATTTCGTCCCGAAATTCGAAACTAGAAAGTACCTGCTAAAAATAGCTCTGGATAACGCTCGCGCATCTCATCCTCGCGCTCCCATGTGGACTCCTCGACATTGTGATGTCTCCACTGAACACGCACCAACGGGACTATCTTTGACCGCAGTTTCCTCTCGCTTCGGTCCAAAATAGCAATTGGCCCCTCCTCGTAGGAGCTATCCGGCTGGAGATCGATGTCCTCCACAACAATGTGAGAATGGGCCAAATTATCTCTAAGGTATTTTCTCAGCGAGGAAATATGGAACACGTCGTGAATCCGATGCAAGTGCTCCGGTAGTCCAAGTCTATACGCATCTGGTTCGATCCGCTCAATAATAGGAAACGACCCCACATACCTCGGTGCCAATTTCCCCTTCTTCCCGAAACGCATAATCCCCTTCATCGGAGATACCCTGAGCAAAACCTGGTCCCCCACTTGGAACTCCCTGAAAAACCTCTTTGCATCAGTATAACTCTTCTGCCTGTCTTGAGCTATTCGAATGCGACTCCGAATCAACTCAATCCTTGCCGAAGTATCCTGAATCACTTCCGGCCCAAGTAGTTTGTTGTCTCCCACCTCTAACCAACATGCTGGGGAACGACAAGGCCTACCGTACAGTGCCTCAAACGGAGCCATGCCAATCGTGAACTGATAGGAGTTGTTGTAAGCAAACTCTACCAGTGGAAGGTACTGCTCCCATCCAACCCCGAAGTCAATAATGCACATGCGTAGCATGTCCTCCAACATCTGATTGGTGCGCTCTGTCTGCCCATCGGTCTGCGGATGATAAGCCGTACACAACCGCAATTCCGTGCCCATTGCTGCCTGGAAACTTTCCCAAAACCTCGAAATAAATATCTTGTCTCTGTCAGACACGATATTTAGGGGCACACCGTGAAGTCTCACAATCTCTGAAATGAAGAGCTGGGCGTACTGTCCCGAAGTGTAATCAGTCCTTACGGGTAAGAAGTGAGCGACCTTGGACAACCTGTCCACAATTACCCAAACGGAGTCATGACCCCTCTGCGACGTAGGCAACCCCGTAATAAAGTCCATGGATATGCTCTCCCACATCCATACCGGGACCTCCAATGGCTGTAACAATCCTGCTGGTCTCTGATGATTCACTTTTACAAGCTGACAAGTGGCGCATTTCGAAACAAACTCAGCGATATCTCTCTTCATACCGCTCCACCAATATTGCCGTCTCATGTCTTGGTACATTTTGTCCCTTCCGGGATGTACCGCGAACCGTGAGCCGTGCGACTCTGCCATCACATCGTGCCGCAATTTCTCTCCTTCCGGAACTACCAATCTCCCATTGAAGCGTAATCCCCCGTCTGAGCTAACGGTATAGGATTCGGCTCCCTCTGCTAGTAACCGAACTATCTGCTCTTGACAGAACGAGTCATCGGCCTGTGCCCGTACTACCTTCGTGACAATCTGCGGTGTAACGGTCATCACAGACATGAAAGATCGGGCCACTGCATCCTGGTGTCCCAATTCCTTCCACTTAGCCTTCCACACCTCTGCCACCTCATCTGCTGGCCTACGGCTCAACGCGTCTGCTACCACGTTAGCCTTACCCGGGTGGTACTGGATGTCGAACTGGTAGTCTTTCACAAACTCAAGCCACCTACGCT
The DNA here is from genome assembly GCA_949130495.1 of Sambucus nigra. Lineage (NCBI taxonomy): Eukaryota > Viridiplantae > Streptophyta > Magnoliopsida > Dipsacales > Adoxaceae > Sambucus > Sambucus nigra. The sequence continues at coordinate 789,910,066 of OX422208.1, read as the reverse complement.
GCCGCATGTTCAACTCTTTCTGCGTGAACAGATACTGTAGGGACTTGTGGTCCGTGAACAGCTGAAACTTCTCCCCCAAAAGATAGTGCCTCCAAATCCGTAAGGCAAATACCACTGCCGCCAACTCCAAATCATGTGTGGGGTAATTCTTCTCATGAGGCTTAAGCTTACGGGAAGCATAAGCTATGGCCTGTCTCTCTTGCTGTAATACACCTCCCAGTCCTTGTAAAGACGCATCGGTGTATACCAAATACTCAACTCCCGGTCTCGGCAATGCTAACACAGGTGCTGAGGTCAATTTGTCCTTCAATTCATCGAATGCCAACTGACAGGCATCACTCCAAATGAACGGCACACCCTTACGAGTAAGATGTGTCAAAGGACCTGCTATCTCTGAGAAACCCCGAATAAACCTCCTGTAGTATCCTGCTAAACCCAAGAAACTACGAATCTCCGTTGGTGTCGTGGGCTGTCCCCACTCCCTCACCACTGACACCTTCCCCGGATCGACAGATATTTCCTGGTCGGAAATAATGTGACCCAAGAACTGGACTTCCTTCAGCCAAAACCCGCACTTCTCATATTTTGCATACAACTCGTTCTGACGAAGTGTCTGCAAAACCTGCCTCAAATGCTCGGCGTGCTCCTCCTCTGTCTGAGAGTAAACCAGAATGTCATCAATGAAGACAATGACAAACTGATCTAGGAAATCCCTGAACACTCTGTTCATCAAGTCCATAAACACTGCTGGAGCGTTGGTCAAGCCGAAAGGCATAACCCGAAACTCGTAAGAACCGTATCTCGATAAGAACGCAGTCTTCAAGACATCCTCCTCCCTGATACGCAACTGATGGTATCCCGATCTCAAGTCAATCTTCGAGAAGAAAGAAGCTCCTCTCAACTGGTCGAATAAGTCATCGATTCGAGGCAATGGATACTTATTCCGTATCGTGACCTTATTCAACTCTCGGTAGTCCACACACAATCTCAGTGAACCGTCCCTCTTCTTCACAAACAAAACTGGAGCGCCCCAGGGTGAGGTACTCCGGCGAATAAAGCCCTGCCCTAACAGCTGCTCTATCTGATCCCGTAGCTCTCGCATCTCAGCTGGAGCCATACGGTACGGTGCGCGTGCTATAGGTCTCGTGCCCGGTAGCAAATCTATAACGAAGTCTATCTCTCGACTGGGTGGTAGGCCTGGTATCTCCTGAAACACATCCGAATACTCCCTGACAACCGGGATCGAATCCAAAGGAATCACAACCTCCTTAGAGGTATCCTCCTCTATGTAATACAGATGAGCGGTCAATCCTCCCTCTGGGCGAGGCATCGCCACTATAAACATCTCTTGCCCCGGAATGGCAAAAACAATGCTCCCGCTGAAGCAATCAATCATGGCCCTATATGCTACGAGCCAATCCATACCGATGATCACATCATGAACATGCATGTCTAACACTAACATGTCTGCAGGTAATACCAAACCACCAATCTCTACCCCCACTCCCCGGCATATAAAGAAAATAAGCGACCCACTTCCTAATGGTGAGTCGACACACGTCACTGTGCTCTCTGCCGTAGCTAACAATCCTAAAGCTTTCGCGAAGTGTGTTGCTATGAAGCAATGTGTAGCACCCGTATCAAATAACACCCGACCCATAGTGCCATGGATAGGAAACGTACCCTCGATCGCGGGCGGTGCCTGTGGAACTGCAGCCTGGTGGACGTTGTAGACACGTCCATACTGTAGCTGACCCTGCTGAGCTGGGACTGCAGGAATGGGTGGCAATGCTGCCATCTGTGGCGGTGCGGGAAACATAGGCCTCTGTGGCTCCTGGCGAGCACCCTGCTGCTGGTGCTGTGGGGCCCTGCCCCTATCAGGACAATCCTGCTTCTTATGGCCAGTCTTGCCACAAGTAAAGCACTTCCCTGGGAAATTCCCTCCCCTCTGCCCCTGCTGTCCCCGGCCCTGGTGGCCGTTACCATTCCTCCCTTGGCCCTGCTGGCCCTGGTGAAACCGCTGCCCGTTCTGTCCCTGTTGGCCCTGATGGCCATTTGGACCCTGATGGCCCTGACGGAAACCTCCCTGTCCCTGCCTGTAGTTCCCTGACCGAAACCTCTTATTATCCCCCTGCTGGGTACCCTGCTCGTTCTGTCTCTGCCCCTGACCAGATTGTGCCCCGCTGGCACCATGTCCTCCAGTCCTGCCCTGATGGCTAGACTCCCCCGACCGCTTGCCCTCGGCCATATGAAAATGGTGGTCCTGGCAGTGCAATAATGCAGCGTTAACCACATCAGAATACGTGGCCAATGATAGGTTCCCTAGAAGATGTTGACGGATCCTCCAATTCAACCCGTCGGTGAACTTCTCAATCTTCTTCTTCTCTGTTGGAATCTCGTCTGGAACGATATTCAACAGGTTAGTAAACTCGGCCTCATACTCGGCCACTGTCTTGCCCTCCTGCTTCAAACTCATTAGCTTCCTCCTCATCTCTGTATGAACTGCGGACGGAAAGTACTTGCGGTCGTACCGCACCCAGAACTCTTGAATCGTGAGGGTATCCCTCTCCTCTGCGGTGGTAATAGACTCCCACCACTGTAGTGCAGATCCCACTAGCTTGAAAGTAGCTAGCACCTGTTTCTGAATATCAGTGCACTCATGCATCCTCAAATGCCTCTGCATGTCCTTCCTCCATTGGCTCGAGACTACCACATCTGAGCTTCCTGCAAACTCTGGCTGATGCGCTTTCTGAAAAGCGTCTCGTACACGCTCCCAAGCAGACGGGAATGCATTAACCTGTGCTGGCGCGGCAACCGGCGCCTGAGGCGGTGCCTGCTGAATCACGGCAATCGCGGCATTCACCGCTTGAGCTACTATAGCTGCAACCTCAGCGGCGTTCAACATGCCCTGAACTGGAGCGGGCTGGGGTTCGGGCGTTGCATTCCTGGGAACTCGTCGTGCACGTCGTGGAGGCATCTGAAATAAGAATGAAGTTTATAAGTTCACGGTTTATAAACTTAAAATAGCTGAAGAACGAAGCATACACAAAAAGAGTACAACAGTCCTAAAATATAGGGCTCTATATCAAAGAAACGTAGCGAAAACATAATAGCCGTACAGATCCTAAAGGACACTAGAACCTGATGCTCTGATACCACCTGTGACACCCCGACTAATTAAATACCGGGTAGCTACTCCTTTATTAAATTAATTCAAAATGCCAAGTTGGCTCAGTTAATAGCATCACTGTCGAAAACATTTTAATATTACTAACCACCTAGTATTTAAAAAGCAAGTTGCCAAATTTTAATTTAAGTCTGATTAACATGCAACAAAAGTAATGAAGAAGTAAATAACACCATTCACCATACTGAAGTAAAACAAATAACCATCACAATAGAGTAAGTAAAGTCTGGAGGAAAAACTCCTCACTACAATCCCACAACTGTAATAAATAAACTAAAACAATACATGCTAAAGTCTGAAAACTGAGATGTAAAAGATGCTCTAAATAGAAATGGGCAACATGCCCTACAACTGATAGATAGTGACTCTGGAATCCAAAAGATAGAAGCGTTTATAAGCAAATCCCTGTAGCTTCCACAAATAGCTACAGCTCGTCACCTGAATGAACATCCTATGCTTGGTGTCCTTGTGGCTGGGCACCTAAAAATGGTTTTACAAGAAAAAGATTTGAAAAGCAAACGGGTCAGAGCCCGAATGTGGAGTTATATTTTAAAAACTTGCAAGTGCTTTAAAAACATTTAAAACATTAAATGCAAAGTACATGTTAGGACGTGCACTCACATTATATTCTCACCTCTCGTCTAACTGTGCACTCCTAACGCAAGTACCCATCTATAACTACCCATACTACTAGCTAAGTGACAACATATCTAGCTAGACTGCCAAAGGTCCTGCCCATAATACTTGGTTCCATTTACATAATAACGCTCGTAATTAAATAGGGGTTTAACGTCAACTCAGATACTCAATATGCAATATATATAACTTTCAGTTAACTCATTATATTTCTCGAAACAATACCGTAATATAATTACAACATTAACATGAGGATTCTCATTAATTAAATGTATATTAATCTCATCAGATATATACAATACAAGCACCCCGAGAACTAAGCTACGGTGCACACATACTCTGCTATCCATCCCGGTACATCACGTACATAAGGATCACGTATTCCGAATCTCTCAGGAATAGTCCAGATAACATAAATCACAAATAGTGGAGGCGAACACAGTCACCATCACGTGGGTCACGCACATACCTACGCTCCCACGGTCAGCGGACTTATTAATATCCCAATAAGTCTTTCTATGACCTATGTTCATCGAGGTACCAGTCTATATCCCCCCCGTAGGCACACAAGGAATAGAGGGTCCTAATCGAATGCAACCTCCCGTGATAGCAAGTATGGTAGGTATGTCATACACACAATCCATATACCAATACTAAGTAAACACACGTCTTAGTAATACCGTATTTTAATCGTAGTACATATTCTCATACTATCTTATAATTATCACAATTCATACTAATCCGGTTTGTAATTATACGCGTCATAATTATCTCACGTCATAGTAGACACTCACGTCTCAACCCAAACCGTCCATGTAATACACTCTCGTATGTAAATTCCTTCTCATAAATACCCAAATGTCCCAATCCTATCACTACGAAGGTTAACTATATCCTCGAACAACTTTACGGAACTCCAAAAGTCAAAACAGTCCAAAAAGGACCAAACTGCCAGCTCGTTAGAAGTCTCGTTCGAACGAGGCTTCGAACGAGTTTGGACTGTCAGGTCGTTAGAAGTCTCGTTCGAACGAGGCTGTTCGAACGAGATCCCAGTTCGTTCGAACGAACTGTCCCTTCTAACGATATCTCGTTCGAACGAGATATCGAACGAAATCCCTTCTCGTTAGTAACGACTGGTCAACTCATTAGAAGCTCGTTCGAACGAGTTCGTTCGAACGACCTGGGGGCTGCTTCTAACGAGCTACCAGTTTCGGCCCAGATTTTTTTCCCCATCTCGTTTTTCACCATTTTTATCAATTCTAATCTCTTCCAAGGTTCATCCCAATAACGTTTTAGGATCTCTAATTCATCCTAAACATATTTACATCATCTCCTAACATGTTTTCAAGGATTGAATCATCATAACATCAACCAAAATTACAAATCTCTACACTTTTCCCAATTTCTCTAGAACATGAACCCTAGATTTATATCATCATCAAATCCCAGAATTTATTTCGTTTTAATTCCTTCAAATCACAATTATTATAAGGGAAATCATCTACCTATCATACTACATGCAATTCTCTTCACAATTTCTCAAGTTCTATGATCTAAACTACATGGGTTTTCATATTTTCTTCAAGAACAAACCATAAATCCGAATTTTCTAACATGGAGGAAACATTCTCAGAAATTAAATGGAATAAAGTCACTTGCCTTGGTTATCTCTGAGTTTGGTGTAGATTAGATGAAGTTTTCTGCAGAAATTCCTCTCTCTCCAAGCTCTTCTCCAATGGTGGCTAGGGTTTTGATTTGGGGAAACTTAGAAAACCTAAATGATAACCTACGTAGCTTTCTAGGTTAATATGGGTTGGCTAATGGGCTTAATGGGTTTAATCCACATCAGATTTACATCTCTAATTTTCGTCACTTTTAATTCCTAAAAATGTAAAATTACCAAAATACCCTTTAAGTTACCGGTATGGCCCAAAAATACCCCGGGACCCAAACTATACCCCCGGCTAGTGTTTTCTGACTATCTCGACCCTTCCGGACGCGTTGGCGCACTCAAAATGACCATATGGATTATAGATTTTAAATTCACTTTTTATTATCAAAATATTATACCGTGACGCGGCGGTCCCACGCGTCTCAACAAAATTTCTAAAATGCCGTATATAAATCTCACGACAAATTTCATAATACCAAATACATATATGATCATATATGCACATAATCAAATACCAATTCGCATCTCATTAGTATTTATAACCCGGATTAATTTCCAATTAATACGCATTTAATTAATTAATCCCAAAAATAAATATAGCCAAAAGTACGGGGTATTACAGAGGAGTACTTAACCGATGAAATAGAGTATTTTGGAAATGGTGATAGAGATAGGACTCACTATAATTGTTGTTCGAGCTGAAAAGAATAAAGAAGTCGTTCGGGAACTGTAGTTCCCCAAGCACCGTCATTGATGATATTTGTGACATTCCAAACTCACCCAAAACTGACAGTGAAGGGCGAGGGAGTTGTAAGGACTCTTGAGAAGCAATAAATCCAAAAGGCAATTATGTAGGGTGAAGTGTAGTAACACCCAGGACTTGAAAATTTTGGGCGAAAGTTTTGCTCATAGGAGCAATATAAAGTGATGAGAGTTATACATCACATATAATAAAGCACGAGTGAAGTTAAAATGAGAAATTTGGGTATGGTTCGACCATAAAATCGTCCATTAGATGTTTTAATTGGGGTGTGAATGGAACTTCGAAACTTATCTCACATGGGAAAGAAAGCCCATCGCGAGAGAGACGACAACTCGCTTAATAAATTACTTACCCAGCGATGGAGGGGTACATCGAAGATAAGAAGAATTCATTGCATGGAAGGAATCATGAGTTAAATACTCAAATATAGAAGGGAAATCATACGAAGATGACTAAGGTCGATCTCTTCAAGAAATTGGTTAACGCTTCCAGAAGAAAGGGAGCCAAGAGAGTTAGGAAATCTAGCCTAAAGGAAAAGATTAAATTAAATAGTGTTTGTGGAACATCAACAGAAAGTATACCCAGTGAGGGACCTATTTAAAATAAGTTGATTAAATCCCTACTAAGTGGTGATGAGCTCAACCAAGACCAATAAGGTCAATAATGTGTTCCCTAGGACCCATAGAACCAAAGGAACAATGAGAATTATAATTAGGAGTTAAGACAGTCAGGTCTGAGAGAAGGACATTCAAAATTGGTCAATGGGACCAGTGATGAGGAAATGACACGGGAACTTACCCTATGTGTAGAGAGCGAGACTACCAATGATGAATATGTCCACATTGAGAAGTGAGACCGATAATATTAATAATGATAAACCATGCCAGTTAGGCATAACAACTGAAAGAGAGAAAATTTCAGCGAAGGAATTGGGTCAAGAGAATTGGGCCCATGAAATTTACAACTCGAGAGTAGAGGGTTTAGGAAGGACTTGTGGAGTCCTCGGTAACAGTAGCATACCTTATTTCAGGTTCGAAGGGGACCAAAAAGTAAAAAGAGGAGGCCAATAAGTCCATAATTGTAACCTAGAGATTTGGGCTAACGTTTCAGTGATGGGCATGTAAGTCACAGAAATGGGATAATTTACCCACAATGAGGAAGGGAGACGATTGGGTGAAATACTAGATGTATACAAATTACAGATGCTTATGGTCATGTTGGCAGCTACGTGCTGGGACCCTACGATCAGGTGGGCCTGATGAAGTTTTGTTTCATCCTTACAAGAAAAGGATTATGTCAATTGCATAGGTGTGTCACAATACATATTTGAATTGTTAACACTAAAATTCTCATGCGAGTCAAGTTTAGTGGGTACGTTAGTTTTAACAGTCTAATTATAAATGTATTTATCATGGATAACAGGGCTTTTTAGATGTCACCCGTAAGTGCGCCGAGTGGGTACTAAAGATATATTTTAACGTTATAATTTACTATTCCTTTGAGATAGCAAAGTAGAGCTTATTATGGTAATGTATAGTGATAATTACCGAATGTTGGAACGATAGTAGATTGAGTGATAAGACTATCGTGCTGGATACTCCGAGTGAGTAATATTACTTTTGTGAGGCGCCACCTGAAATAGAGTTTGGCCTATATATATATATATATATATATATATATATGAAAATTTTCATGGTATTATAGACTTCAGTGAGTATATTGTCTAGTTATATGTGATCCCGTTGCGAAGGGATTTATTTACTGATGTGACTCAGGGTACATTGTGTTCCTTATCGAGCAGTGAGATATAGCTCGTAATTTCTATAGCGAACTTGGGATAGTGATCGTGCCATGTTTTCTGATATCTTTACGAACATAAGTAGACTTTTATGCCAACATACGAAGATTATGGAAGGTACATATTATGGACTAAGGGACTTACGGATATTAACGACCGACTATGTTAGGTAGTAGTGTATCGGGGGGGTTCCTTGTTTAGATTTCACTTTGCGAGACATCCCACGCATGAAACTGACAAACTTCGGAAGTTGGAGAGAAGTTTGGTCAATAGTACATGAGTTTCGTACCTTGGTTATTGTATATATATGAGAACAAAAATGTAGAGTTGGTAATTATATTATGACTTAAGGTCGGTAGAGTCGCCTAGTTATGATATCATTATGAATAGAATAATTATTCCACTGAAAGAGTGATTAAGTTATGCCTAATGGGATGGTTGAATACATCCCTACCATATCAGCATGCCGAGTATGCGAGAATTGATCTAAGCATAGTATATTTCATTTGTGCAATAATGCGTGAGATATAGGGTGTATGGGCGCCCTAGGTAATTGGAAGTATTCTATAAGGCAGTAGATTATGATTGTCATGTGAATTCGACAACATTTAGCCGGGAAGTCGAAGCTTATTCCATAAGATGACCTACGTTTCATGAAAAAAATTGAGTTTTAAAGAAATAAGGATTTGCGACACGCGTTGTGGAAAAGTTGCATTGATCACGATTTGAGGTACATTCAGGTGAACATCAAATGTATCAAGTATAAATGACGGTGGTCTTGGTATCTAATGAAGAGAAATATTGCTAAATTCTTTTTGCAATGGATCACCTGGTTGTTGTAAAAGGGTGAACCATCCAAAACCGGTAGAGGTTTCTTCAACCATTAGGATTCCGAAGTAATGATGGGAGAGTATTCCAAAGAATTTTATTCTGAAGGGGGTTATGATCCAATATGGATAATAATGGATTGATTGATCGAAGTAGCTCACGTTATGCCAGTTAAGACTGGTTATATTACAAGACAATCATGTGCAGATATTTATAATCGAGATAGCGAGGTTATATGGAGTGCCACTTGATATCGTGTCCTATCGGGACAAGATCTTTGTCTTACGATTTTGAAAGAATGTTCACAAGGCCATGGGTACCGTGTTGTGATTGAGTACGGTTTATCCTCCGCAGATGAATGGAGTAAACAAGCGGACTAATTAAATGTTGGAGAATAAATTATATGTGTACCATTGATATTCAGGGGAGGACGAGAGCAGTCTCTTCCATTAGTGAATTTTGAGTACAATAACTCATATAAGTTTGCTTTTGTGCATGGTGCAAATTAAAATATGGCACAAAATGCCATGTTGTTCTCCTGCTTGTTAGTTAAAGGTGGGGGAATGGGTACTATTGCGAAAATCCAAGATAAGTGATACTTATAGTTTATGATGTGTGTAAAATATACACCGTGCAAGTAACCTACTTGTGTGCGATCGTCGCGAAACAAGATCAAATATCTAAAGAATGATTAATCTACTAAGGTGCGAATAGTAGAAGGCTAGATAGTGAATATCTAAAATTAAGTTGAAATTTAAATGGTAAGGCTTGGAGTATAACATCAGAGAGGTGTTCATTATTAGGGGTATTCGGTAATGTACTGTATGGGCGGTACGCCGGAGGTTACATGAAATGTGAGATAAATACTCAGAGTTTTACTTACCAGATATGCCTTATTTTCAAATTTCGGGATGAAATTCCGTTATAGGGGGGAAGTATGTAATACCCCATAATTTTATGACTTTTAAATTGAGAGAAATTAAAAGTTAATGGGCCAAATAAATGGGGATTAATTGGAATTAATTATGAAAAATAAATTGGGATTAATCCGGATTTAATATTACTAGAGATTAAAATAATATATAATTTTGAATATTACTTAGTGATATATAAGTAATATATGAATAAGATGTTATTTATATTGTCGTGAGTTAGTAATACGACAATAATGCAAATTAAGTTGGGACGCAGTTATGGGACGTTTCAGGACTAATTTAAATGAATAAAAAGAAATATTATTTTATATCAACCTTATGGTTGTTTCAAGTGCGCCGTTTCATCCGGAAGGATCGAAATAGTCAGAAAATTCTACCCAGGAGTTTGATTTTCGTTTCGGGTCAATTAGAAGATTAAAGGAGACTTTAGTCATTTTGCTTGGGAGATGAATAGTATACACGTTTTTCCTTTTAGCTAGCCTTGGAAACTTATTATATTAAGTGAGTTTAGACTCTACTTAAGATTCATTTCATCCAAAAACAAGTGAATAATTTTGAGAGAAAAAGAAAAGCCTTAGAGAGAAAATGAAAGGTTAACTCGAGGAGAGGAAGAGTTGCTTGGAAATGAGGAGTCACCTAGGGCAAACCAAGGGGATAACCACCATATCTACACCTTGCACCACCACCGGATTGTCGCCGAAAATTCGTCGAAAAAAGGAAAGAGGAGATTCTAACATTTTCTTCACCAATAGTTCAGACCAACTCATAAGGCAAGTGATTCTTGCTTTAATTTTCAGTTATTATAATATCCATGTTAGAATAGGGTTTCTTTTGGACTGATGAACTTATGAATTTGGGATTTAAAATGATTGACAAATCAAAGATAAGGGTTAGGCAAATTCATGTAGTTGATTATTCACATGTAGAGGTTATGAACATGATGAATTTGTTAGGATGAACATGCAGAAAAAAAATATATGTTTATGAAAAAAATGGAAAATGATGATAGGTATTGCATATATATGAATCCAACTCATGATTGAATATTAAATTTGATGATTTAGAGAAGGAATCATAATTCTAAATTCTGGGTTTTTTAGCCGTATAAAGATGGAGAATTTATCTGAATGAAATTTTGAGGGTTAATTGGGTTTGATATTAATTCTCATATAAACTTGGTGATTTAGATTTTTTTTTCCTTGAATTTTAACTACCCATAATCATGTAGAAATGATGTTGAGATATTTGGGATTCGTTACAATATATTTCATGTGATTTTGGGTGAAAGAAAATGGATAAAAACGCATGAAAAATTGTTGAAAAAGGACGAACATTGTATGACAATTTTAGGACTGTTTTAAGAGGAAATTGGCAATGTGCACGTGAGTTTTTGTATAAAATCACGTTCTGCACAACTTTATAGTTTTAAGCTTTTTCAAAATTGGAGCAGAAAAGCCTAAAAATTGTAATTTTATGTTTCTGGCAGAATGTACCTTTATAAAACAAAAGTTTGGAAAATGGTAATTCGGCCCATGGTGAGATTTTATTAATTTTGGTGCGTTAACAAGGAGCGAGGGACTTGGGTTAATGATGGAAAATTATTTGGATTTGAGGATTAAATTTTTGTGAGAGATATCTACATCAATATGTTACGATTTAGAGGAAAATAATCGTTATATCAAGTACGGGTAATATTGATGATATATTTACGGGTACTTGGGTCGGATCAAATATTATGTGAGTGATAACTACATAATAAAATATATGATGATAATGATGATTACAAGTACGGGTAGTATTCAATAAATACGACGGGTACTTGGGATAGGATGAATTCCTAATATGATATAGGTAGTGTAAGTGCCGAATTTTATATAGGTATATGATAATGCCTATTGATTGATGATTTATGTGTATGACATACCTAGCTTACTTGCTATCGGGGGAGGTTTACGTATGAGGGCAGTCATATCCTGATGTATCCATGGGATTTTTGATTTGTCACTCGAGAACATAGAACTTAGGGATTGATCACCACTTTTGTAAATATGGGTGTGACCGGTTATTTAGGTGCGTAGCCCAGAGGCTTAGGACTATGTTTGCCTCCAATGCTTGTGTTTGATATTTGTGGTTCAAAGAATCTTTTCCGAACCTATAGTCCCCTAAACAGTGACGACATGTATTGGGATATGATAGCAGAGTAAAGCATGCACCGCAGCTATGCCTCAACAGGCCGTATTGTATATATATAATTATGTGAATGTATATATATACTTGTGATAATATCTTCAATGCGAATAAAGTAGAAGTGAAAGATAATGAAATATGGAATGTAATTAAGTATGGTAACACTTAATTACGTTAAAAACTTAAATGGATTATCCATGTTGAATCCAAATGGATATACATATATTGCTGAATATAGCATTTATTCACTTGTTGTTTTACAAAACTATTTTACTATCGGGCTCTGACCCATTTCCTTGCATATTCTTCTCTCTCTATTGTATCTTCTATTTTAGGTGTCCAACCACTAGGACGCTAGCTATAGGGGATTGGTTATTAACGTGTTATGGATGATATGGAGTTGCAGATTTTGTATTAGACGTTTCATCTCCTTGATTCACATGTTGTAGCTATTTCATTTAGAACATGTCGCCCAGTATCCTAGTTGTTTCACTTACATTTAAGAGGTTGTAATCATTTATGTCATTAATGTGGATATCAGTTTTAATTGATAATAGTGAAATATTTTAACGGGAGAGTTAATCCAGTCATATTTATTCTTATTCATTTGTGGTTTGATATTATTTATGATTACTCCGCTTTGTGGAATGGTTTTAATTAAATTAAATGGAAAAAGTTTTTGACACTAGCTTAATTAATTATTGGGTGAATTAATAAAGAAAAATGTTTTCGACAGCGATGTTAAGAATGAACCAACTGTATACTCTGATTTAATTGGGTATAGGACTGATCACCCGATATTTATTTAGGCGGGGTGTTACAGCCAGTAAAAAGAGTGGCTTATCTTTTGAGTGTAAGGAAATAAGTGGGGGAAAGTACCAGGGATTATATTACACGTTTAAACAATGAAAAACCAAAGGTGATTGATTACGACAAAAAAATGACAATCACTGCTCTTATGAGTGGTCTGCTTCCCGGACATAAAACCTGAAAAGAAGGACCAAAGGGATCAAAAAGAGTCCAAGGAGTAGAAGGCGAAGAAAGAAGACAAGCTCAAAAATTATGGAACCTACACTCCATTGAGTGTTAGCATTCACCGTATCCTGAATGAAATCAAGCATAATAAGGATTTGTCTTGGCCTGAGAAGTTGAGGACGCCTCCTAACAAGAGGGATAGATCCAAATATTGTGAATTCCATAAGGATCGTGGTCATACAACAGATAACTTCATCACTTTGCAAAATAAGATATAATCCCTCATCTGCCGAGGAAAACTCAATAAATCTGTTGATCAAAATGATAGCAGAGAACCTAGAAGACGGTCTAATTCTCCATGCAAGTCTAGAGATAACAGGTAGAGAAAGTAAGAAGACAATTATAAAGAGGATCCAAAAAAGCCCAAGCATCCACAGCGTGTGGTACTTATGATCAGTTTTGGTTCATTTGACTGTCAAATGATTACAGGTGGCGATGCAAGTGGAGGCGATCACACTGCTGAAAGGAAATCTTTCCTGAATGAGGCCCAGGCTTGCTCTTATATTCAGAGAATTAATCTGAACAAAGATGATCTCCCTAGGAAGGTCAACAAAGATAAGCTAGTGATCGATTTCTCTAAAAATGACCTCTCTGGGGTACTTTATCCCCATGACAATACGCCGGTGTTCAAATTTAGAATCCAAGATATTGTCATCGCCAGAGCTTTGATTGACAATGGGAGATCGACGGATATAATGATTTATCATTGCTTTCAGATTCTGGAGTTGAACATTAGTCACCTAGAACCATATCACAGGCCATTAATAGTTTTTTCTGGTAAAAAAGTTTACCATCTTAGGACGATCAAGCTAGAAGTGTTGTTCGGCACCTAGCCAACCAATCGTACAGAAAATATATGCTTCTTTGTGATGGCCAGAAACATTTAATCTTCCTATAATGTGATCCTTGGCAGGGTAGGATTGAAGAAGTTTAAAGTCGTACCATCAACGGTCTATGAATGCTTGGAGTTTCCAACTCATTTTGGGGTAAGTGTTGTCAAAGACGACCAGAAGGTTGCCAGAGAATGTTAAAAATCCTCAACCGAGAAAGAGGACTTGATTGAATTAAAGAAAAATACTAGCACTTACCAGGTGGATACCTCTGAGTCTAACAGTGAATCTGAAGTTAAAACTTTGGATCCACGAGATGAAACAGAATTGGTCAAGGGACAGATTATGGAAGCTACCGAAAGAATTATCCTGGATGATGACAAATAGAAGAGAACTACACATATCGTCTCAATATTGGTTCCCGTCCTTAAATAGTAATTTATTATGTTCCCGAGGCAATGGAGAAATGTATTTTCCTAGAACCATAAGGATATGTCTGGGATTAATCCCAATTTCCTCTGTCATGAGCTCAACATTAGTAAGGAGGACAAGCCGATCAAGAAAAGACATAGAGTTGAAGCTTCAAAAGTCCCAGTTCATTAAAGATGTGAAGTATCCAGATTGGTTATCCAATATTGTAATGGTCAAGAAAAAGAATGATAAATAGAGAATGTGCGTAGATTTCACTGATTTAAATAAGGTGTGCCCAAAAGACCATTTTCCATTACCTAGAATTGATTAGCTAGTGGGTGCTACATGGGGATATGAGCTTTTAAGCTTTATTGATGCCTATTCTGGTTATAACCAGATAAAGATGAAACCTGAAGATAGTGAAAGTACAACCTTCATCACCCCCAATGAACTTATTGCTACAATGTAATACCCTTTGGTCTAAAACAAATGTAGGAGCAACGCATCAAAGGTTAGTGAATAAGGTCTTCGAAGAACAGATAGGCAATAATATGGAGGTTTATGTGGATGATATGTTGATAAAAAATAAAAAACTTCAGATCATATTGCCGACCTCAGTCAGACTTTTGATCAATTAGAAAAGCATCAGATGAAGCTGAATCCGACCAAGTGTGTGTTCGGAGTACAAGAAGGGATGTTCCTCGGCTTCATTGTTCATCAAAGGGGAATTGAGGCTAATTCGACAAAAGTAAAATCCTTGATCGAAATGCAGTGGCCGACCTGCAAGAAATATGTACAAAGGCTAACTGAAAGAATGGCAGCTTTAAACAGATTTGTTTCTCGAGAAATGGACAGGTGCTTACCATTCTTCAAAGTGTTAACAAAGACTTTCGAGTGGAATGCGGAATGTGAAGAAGAATTCCAATAGTTAAAAAAGTACCTGTGATCACCACCATTTCTCTCTCGACCAGTTTTGGGGGGGAACTTGTACTTATACTTAGTTGTTTCTGAGTCAGCAGTGAGCTCGACCTTGGTCAGAAAGAATAATGTAATACAAAAACTAATGTACTATTCCAGTAAAGCATTCAGGGGAGCTAAAATAAGGTACCCACTCTTGGAAAAGTTGGCTTTATCACTTATTGAGGTTTCTAGGCATATAAAACCTTATTTCCAAGCACATACCATAGTTGTGTATACTAATCTGCCTCTTCGTCAAGCACTCCAAAAACCTGAGAAGTCGGGAGGAAAAATAAAGAGAAAGAAAGAATTCTTACAGAAGATTAAAGATTTAGCAAGAACTATCAAAAGAAAGGAGGAATGTTGGCGAACAATCGCACAAAAGCTCAAAGATGGCTTCTACAGTGCAAACAAATTTTGGTAAGGAAAAACCTACAAAAACCTCCCGCCTTTTATAGGTTGCCTCAAAAATAGTGAACGTAATGATTAAATATAAGAACGATTGATATTCTGATGGCTTAGCAAATAAAAAGGTGAAAAAAATACCCATTTACCCTTTGGCAGTCCGCTAAAATTCAAATTATTTGCAAAAATGCCATTTTCAAACAACGCCAGTAAAATTTTACAGGTGTGGGAGGTCGGTTGCCGATTAATAATCATGAGAACAATCTGAGCTACATTAGGATTTAACGCTCTATACTTTCATGCAAGAATCAGACATGGAACATTGGGGGCTTCTGTTAATGCAAAAAAAAATCCACCTATGTGGACCAATAATAAGTGAACACATGCCCTCCTACATGGGCAAAATCCTAGTCAGTAAATAGTAACTCGACCGACCAATATAAAGAATGCCGACCAACACGAGGAATGTCGACCAACACGAGGAACGCCGACCAATGAGAACAATAAAGAACCACCATACCAAGAGTTATACTACACGTGGTTTATAAAACCAATTGTCACATTCATTATGTAAGGATGTAAATGTTTAATTTATAAAGGCATTCCATCCCTTGACATTCCACCCTTAACCCTTAGAGAACTATGAATACATTATATCCCTTACACTAAGGGCAAGGTGGAATGGATTCTAGGATATTCTTATCAACAAGATACCTAGCTTTTTGTAACCCCTGAAATCAATACAATAACAATGGACGTAGGCTTTCTTACATAGCTGAACCACTTTAAAAACTCTCTCTCTTTGTCTATATTTACCATTGAAATTACATATTTTATCTGTGATTATAAAATTAGATCAAGTCTAGTTTGTTACATCAACAATAACCTTAAATTATAATTACAACAATTAAAACTCCAACAAAATGTAATGCATATTAAAATAAAAGATGTTCAGAATGCAATTCATTCCTCAAAACCTGAATCTTCAAATAAAGAAGAATCAGAAGAATACCTACAATTAGGATTGATTATGTAGGTTACCTCTAAAAATGGTGTACTTACATAACCTTGGTTATTAATAATGAATACATATTTTCAAACATTATTCCTTTGGTTGATAGTGGTGTCTATATGAACTAGCATGGAACCCGCGCGATACACGGGTATTTTTATTAATAAACGTACATAAAAATATTTAAAATTCTTTTAATATTATAATTAGATTGGAATCAATTCCTCCTTCCCCATTGTTTTTTTGTTGAAAATGGAAATAAAATTGAAAGTACCATCATTGAACGAAGTATTAATTTCCAAAGGCAATCTTAAAGAAGAAGAAAATAAGAGGAATACATTAGTATAAGTTTTAGGGTTTGCTTAAAATCTTTATCCTTAGAAAATGAGAATGAAATAGTCCTTGATGTTCTCTACCAATTCGAAACATCATAGCTTCAAATATGAGACCTTACCTGAATAATACTTTAATACAAAATCAACCATTTAGCTTATCTATACATTAGAGTATATTTGTAGTACAAAACTAAAAACGAAGCAAAAAGAATGAGATTTAGGGGTTGAATATGTATTTTGTATTTTTGAAAATATTTAAAAAAATAAAAAGGACAAATATAATAAATAAAAAATAAGTATTAAGAGAGAAATGAGGCATTTACATATATTTATGTACCTTTAATTTTATGAACCTGAGATCATATATGCAGTTATGACCAGCACTGGGTATACACAAATGACTTTTTGTATGAGAAATATAGATAAATGGAGCAAGAGATCAAAATTTGTATTTGAAAATGGGGTTCATGATTGAAATGAAGATTAATCGTTGAAGAAGAAGAGGAAATTGGTGAGATGGAGCTACTGACTTGTCTTTTGTAAAATCCTCACCATCTACCTTAAATTGCTAAGGGATTTGAAGCATCAAAGGAAATGGAAACTCATGCAATAGATAAAGGAGAAAAGTACACATCCTTTGAGGAAGAGTGGTTAATTAATTGCATTAATTACCATATGATTAGGTAATAAATAACATTAATTATCATTTATCGTATTATAGGTATAATGTAACACCCCATAATTTTGAGGATTTAGTATTTAATTATTTTTGGGTGAAATAAAACTGTTTAAATTGGAGAAACTTAAATTTATGATTTGGAGAATTTATTTGAGTGGGAAGAATTATTTATATTCGGCGACTTTAGATTTAATTATTCGAATTATTGTTGTGTCGCATTTTGAGGTCGAAATTAAAGAATTTTATAAAGTATTTCGGATGACAATTTTGAGTGCACAGTTGAGTCCGGATGGGTCGAGATTGTCAGAAAAGAGTACCCGGGGGTAGTAATCGAGTCTTGGGACATTTTTAGGCATAATCGGGCCCACACGGAGGTGTTTGGGTCGTTTGGGCTTGGCCCATTAGACTAAAAAAGGGATTAGTGTGCTTTAACCTAAGAGAAAAGGGGTCTTATGATAGATTTCATAAATCATAAACCTAAGTCTTTGAGGGAAGGAAAGAGGAGCAATTGGGGATCTTTTGGAGACTAATCTAAAGAGAGATTTGGGTGTTCTTCATCAAACCATCCTCTACACCAATGGATCAGACTCTACGAACTTTAAAGGCAAGTGGTTAACTGTTGTGATTCTTAAATATGTGATAATCAATTCATATTATAGCATGTGTATTGAAATTGTCCGTTTGTGGGGTGAGTATTGTTGAGAAATTGGGTTTTCGTTTAAATTGACAATTGAATGAAATTAAAGGTGTTATGGTTTGTGATATATGATTCTCGAACATAAAAATCGGCATCAGAGGTTGAACCCAATAGAAATTGATGACGAATTTAGATATTAGTGTAGAAACTTAGATCGAATGAAGAAAACACGAAAAATACCCACATCGGGAAAGTTCAAAATTATGAAAATCAATTAAGAATTTAAGGTCTCTAGGATGTTTATAACTTTTTCCCATGTCATAATATTGTTGGTTGTGATGGCATAATAGTGTGAGAAAGAATTAAAAAGCTTGAGGTTTCAAAAATGATGGAAACAGAATCGGGGAAGAAGATGGATATCTGGTCGACCGATCAATCGACATAAGGAGTCGATCGACTGACCCCTTCAGTTATTGTAAAACATGAGATTATATATCTTTTCGTCACGGTCGCGTGGGTACCAACCAAGTATTTTTTTGATTTTTTATTTATTTATAATGATTTTTCTACAAAAGGGTGAGCGAGACCGACATCTTTTGGAAGAAATAAATTTGGGTTATTTAGAGATGTCCGTAGATGAGTGAAGGACTTTGGAAAAATATTAAGATACAGGCCAAGTGAGAGAGTACGGGTATATTGGTTGAGTGACACCAAGGTAATAAATTAATTAATGGATAAATTAATTAAATTAGAGTCGGACCATAGACTCGGGAAGGTAATAAATTAATTAATGGGCAAATTAATTAAGTTATAGACTCGGGAATATACAGGCTAATGTTACAGATTTCATTACACGGTAAATACGGGATTTATATTATATATATACAGTCTGTGATAGTATATATATATATATATATATATATATATATATATTGTGCTTATAAATATCAGTGGCTAGATATTTAATTGAAGTATGTGCTCTGGTGCTATCAAGAGATGTTGCGCGATGTGGGTGAATCCCCTAGCTTGAGGAGTAGGGCGAGTATATCCCCAGGTCATAGCGTCCGTTATATGGGTGAGGGGCTTATCTCACTTTCAGGAAGGAAACATGACCGCCTCCAACGTTTATGTTTTTGGCCAAGTTCGTGAGAGATTCCAACTTGGGGTAACTAGGTTAAGTGAGCACACCTGGTATGATAGCACTTTAGAGGAAATCATTCGGCGAGGGTATACTCGTAAGGATGGATATACATATGACATATGTGTGGATGTTGTAGTAAAGATACGTATATAAATGTATTATATATTAAATGCGGGTATTAATACATAGTGTAATGTATTTACTTTATATATCTTGTGTCACGGTTATATGATATTATTTTAAGGGAATTAATTAAGTAAACGTGAGAGATAACTTATAACCCATGAATAATAATAATCGGTTTAGAGTAGTATGGCAAGGGGAGATTATACCAGGAGCAGTTGGAAGAGGTAGTATAACTAGGTGGGGGTTAAGGTAACCGTTAGGTGTGCACAATAGTGGAGGGGTGAGTATGTCCTCAAGAGAGTGCGACACTAACTTAAATATGAAGCGCATTCATGCATTTTTCATTATTGCAGTTAATTCACTTGCTAAATATTTTAAAAATGTTTTGGGTTCTAACCCTTGCTATAAAACTATTTTCAAAACCTTTGAGGTGTCCAGCCACAGGGACGCCAGGCTTGATATTCTATTCTAAGGACACGTAGTTGCGGCACATATGGATGCTAGCAGGAACTTGGATTAGAAGCATCATTCATTATTTCCTAGAGTAGGAATCATCTATCAATTTAAGTTTTACTTAGGGCTTGTCGCCCAGAATTTTCAGCGTAGTTTTCAGATTCATTTATTCAGTTGTTGGACGATTGTTATTGAACTATTTACTTTTGTGGCCAATGGTTTATTCGACAAAAAGTTTATTTATTTATTCGGTAGATTTGATTCAGTTGTTGTTAATGGCTCATAGTATATTTCCGCATGTTATTTTTTTTTAAATAAAAAGATAAAATTTGGCATCGACTTTTTAGAATACTAGGTGGTTAGTAAGTTTTAAAAAGGTTTTCGACAGTGATGCTAAGAATGAACCAACCAGGATTCCTATTTTAGTTTGACATAGGATTGATCACCCGGTATTTTATTAGGGGGGTGTCACAAATAATAAGGATTGTATACATGAATGATTATTTCCCTCTCAATATTTTGAAAAAAAACTACTTAAACGCTCATAAATGCAAGTGGCGGAGATATGCATGCCAAATACAAACTCAATAAAGTTTGTGTTTGCAATGAAGGAATATGTTTACCTAGTACCTTTTTGCTACTTTGAAATATGGCCCAACAGATCATCTTAGGTACTCTTTCCGATCCATAATAATGCCAATGTATAGAATAGATTCCAATGGAATTTACACTACTTTAAAATGATAACAAATTGTTTTTTAGTTTATAACTAAAGCTTATAAAAAGTACATAAATTCTTTGAAAGAAAGTATTTTCTTAAAACAAAATCAATTGAATTTTTTTACAAAAGAAATTTCCTATCTAATAGTATTTCAAAAGTTAAAGCAACTAATGGAGAAACAAAAAATTTAAGATCATCAACAATGAGTTAATAACTGAAGTTTGTAGTGATATTCTGAATTTTTTTTTGGAAAGAAACACACATATTGTTTTTCTTCCTTATGGAAAAGATTTAATGAAAAATCTATTCCCACAAAATCTAGACCCGGTCAAATGAAGACTTATTATCTTGAAATTTGTAAAAAGGAAATTCAAAACCTCTTGGACAAAAAAATAATATCTAAAAGTTACTCCTCATTGAGTTGCATGACTTTTTAAGTAAATAAAGCTGCTGAAAAGGAACGTGGTGTTCCTAGGCTTGTAATAAATTACAAACCCTTAAATAATGTTCTTCAGTAGATAAGATATCCAATACCTAATAAAAAGGATTTAATTGACATGCTAAATTCATCCGTTATATTTTCAAATTTTTATTTAAAATCAGGATATCGAAAAATACAAATTGCACCAGAAGATAGGTAAAAAATGCCTTTGTGGTCCCTTTAGGCCATTAACAATGGAATGTTACGCCATTTGATTCTAAAAAAATGCACCTTCATAATTTGAAAATATAATGAATGCTATATTTAATCCTAACACATAATTCTCAGTTGTGTATATAGATGATATCCTCCTCTTTTCCCAATCAATTGAACATCATTTTAAACATCTTAAAATTTTAAATGATGTAATCAAACATAATTATTTGGTAGTTTCTGCTAGTAAAATAAAACTTTTCAAACTAATGTTGGATTTTTAGGCTATAATATTGGTGAAGGGAAAATTCTCCCCATTGATAAAACATTGATTTTGCTCCCAAATTTTCAGATAAATTAAAGAAAAAATCTCAATTACAGAGATTTATTTATAGTCTCAATTATAGTGGAGACTATTATAAAAAATTTGCAACAAATATTGCAATTCACTGCACCAAATCTGCCTAATTGTCAAGGTCAATGACCGTGACAATTCGGGGCGAGACAACTTTTTTTTGTCACGGACGTATCACGGTCATTGACCGTGACAAGTTCGTTAGAATTGTCACTGTCCTGTCACGGGCCATGACCGTGACAAGTTTAGTCACGGTTAATAAACGTGACAAAGTCTTGACCTTTTTTAAAAACATTGTCACGGTCATTGACCGTGACAAGTCCGTGACAACCTTATTTGTCAAAGACTTGTCACGGTCAATGACCGTGACAATTCTGGGCAGAATGTAAAAAAAATCTGCTGGGCAGTATGGCCACTGCCACTCCCCAGCAGTATATTTGTACCTGTTATAGCAACGTTGTACCTGTTCAAACATCATATATCCAAACAAACTAAAGATAATGCAAATATATATTCAAAGTAGAAACAATATACATGACGATATAATCCAAATATAATTCAAATATACCAACTTAAAAATAATGTCACTACATGTCTGGGGTAAATGTGAGGAGGTGAGTAGGCCACACGATATACGAATTGACACACCCACTGTTGATGTAAAAAACTAGATTACTCTAATTATTCAATCACAGATAAATAAATTAGACAAAAGATTTTAAAGTGGTTCAGCCTTATATGAATGGCCTACGTCCACTGTTATGTTATTGCTAAGTGTTTGGGAATTCTCGATTACAAGTACTCTCAAGGAATTCCCCCCTTTTGAATGAGGGTGATACCAGGTATTTATAGCCCTTAGGCTGTACATGAAAGGGTGTTATATTAAATGATACACATATGAAAGGGTAATTCATTTAATATTCTTTAAACGTGCGCGTCAAGATGATAAGCATTCAATGAATAGTTGAACTGTTGATTATCTGGCAATTAATGCTGTGGTCGAGGTGCATCTCGAACCGCCTTAGTTGCTCGTCGTCCAAAAGTTCCTCGGAGGATAAGAGTTCCTCGGAGTGAGTATGTTGGTCAGGGAAACAATCTTCCTCGTTGCTATTATGCCACGTAGATTGACACGTGTCTTCTTATTATTCGTCCACATCAGCATACTAATTTTGGTGTCAACAGAAGCCCCCAATGTTTCATATTTCGAACTTTGAGGAGTATGGAACATTCTTTCTCGGTATATGGCGATATTAAATGACCTTCCTGGGTTTTAGGAGCCTTTTCTTCGTATTTAAATTTCCTTTCAAATTCGCAGAACCGCCTTTTTGCATTTTTATAGGCGCTTCGATCTTCGTGCCCTTTTTGTCCTTTTAGCCGTCGGTAGCGTAATATTTCTTTTTTGTAATCATTTCTTTCGCCGTTTCCCAAGGCAAGGTATTTAAACTTCCCAAGAAATCATACCGTCCTCTACCTTTTCCAATTTTCTTGCTTTCGAATTCTCCATAGCTTTCCTTTCTCTTGTGCGTTCATCCTTGTTTTCGTTCGTTGTCAACAGATCTCTATTCTTCCTGTAAGATCTTCTTCTTTCTCCTTTTATTCACCATGGTTTATATTATTGAATCTATTAAAAAATTCCGTTCTGATTATTCCATTCCGTCTTGGGTAACTTTGGAGAATCTTCCTGAGCCCTTTGACTATTTTCGTTTGGCTGAGGGACATTGGTTCCCCAGCCTCTTTATTGCTGAGTGTGGATTTTCTTTTCCACCGAACCCCTTATGCTTAGAATTCTGTCAACATTTCGATGTTGTTCCTGCAAAAGTAGCCCCCAATACATGGAGAATAGTTAATGGGGTGCATAAGTTAAATCAAACTCACGGAACTCGTATAGGAATTCCTGAGATTATGTATTGCTATAGATGGGCTGTTTTAGACAATATTTATTGTTTAAAAACCAGATTTTTGAATAGGGCTTTAGTAGTCAACCTCCCTGATGCTAACAGGGATTATTTTGAACATGGATTAGTTTTCAAAAATTGGCAACATGCTCCTTCAGTCGGAGACGACGTGTATGAAGGTCCCAAATGCCCCCCATATGGCAATGGGATAGGTTATTTTCATTTTATTTTATTTTCAAAATTATGATTTCATCATGTTTGAATAAATGCATGATTGACATTTCAATTTATTTTTGTTTGCAGTTGACAGCAAGAGAAAAACTCCCAAAGAATCAGAAGTTAATATAAGGCAATTGAAACATATCTGGAGTTTGCATCAGAAAGTTGCAGACGAGCACATCAGGTCTGATTCATACTTGTTGCAGTATAGGAGCTATACGTCGTCCTTTACTGCTCGTCCTGTGGTCAGCATCAGTGATCCAGTGCAAATTCCTGAAGACTCTGATCCAGAATCTCATATTCCTTTGAGCCAAAAAATGGGCAAGAGAAGAGTTCCCGCTCTCTTCGAGGAGACTTCCTCTGCTGGAGATGGGAAGAAAAATAAGGTTGATGTCCAAAAAGGGACAAAGAATAAAGATGCCACCCCTCCTGTTGCTTCTCAGAAAGCTGTCGAGAAGCCCCCAGTGGCTCCTGTGCAGAAGGATGCACCTGTTGAAGTAATCGCTATCTCACCAACCAAAAGTTCTTCTTTGGTTGAGGCTGTTGAAAAGGCACCGAGGAGATTGAGGAAATCCTCCTCGGTCAGTATTTCTGGAGCCATTCCTCAGCTCCCAGCTGGTGGAGATGGTGTTCCAATCATTGTTCCTCCGAGCTCTACGATGAGCTTGGCAAAGTTTTTGCCCATTCCCGAGGTGCAAGGTACTGAAGAAGACCTTACTCGGGATATGGTTACTTCTCTGGCTGCTCGTCATCTTGCTTCAGTAAGTATCTCTACTCTGAGTTTTTCATATTTTCCTTTGTTATTTCCCATATTTGTTTCTGATGTGATTTCCCTTTTCTGATTATAGTTGACGAGCTGTTTCAATATAATCCTTAAAAAGGATGAAGCGATCAAAGCTTCTTGCTCCTCGTCCACTGTGGAAGGAGCACTGGAGAAAGCTATCAAATCTGTGAGTGAATCCCGTCAGAAGTATGACGAGGATAAAATTGAATGGGAGAAGAAGTTAGCTGCGTCTGATGCAGAGAAGGTAAAACTGGGTAATAAGGTGAAGGACTTGGACAAAGAGAATAAAGACTATGCCGAGAAACTTTCAGGCTTTGGGGAGCTTGAGAATAAATTGAAATCAGCTGAAGAAGAGCTGACCCTCCTGCGAGAAGTAAATCGTCAGAAGGAGGAGGTGGAGACCAAATTGAAGGCCACCGAGAATCTTATGTCCGAGAAGCTCTCCTCGAAAAAAATGAAGAGAAAAATAGCTGTGAAGAAGTCCTTTCGAACTGGTTGGGACAAAGGATGGGACAGGGGGGTAGCAGCGATGATGACCCAGGTGAAGTATGGAAGTTTGAAATACTTCCATGATGGTTGGGTTGCTGCCTTAGAGGAACTGAAGGTGAGCGAGGACTCCGAGCTATTTCAACAACATCTCCTTGGTCCCCCTCCAGTTATTCAAGATGAGGATGAAGATGAAGCTGCATCTGAGGAATCCTCAATGACTGTGAGTGATCAAGTCCTTGTTCCACAACCCAACCAGACGGCCACCGAAGAGATTTCATCCATGCCCGCTCCTCCAGAACAAGTCCCAGCTTCTATTAATCAGATCATTGTTCCTACCGAGCAACCAAGCTCCTCGTCCCAGCCTCCCGAGAAAGTCTTGGGAGACAAGGAGAAGGTGTGAAGTTGTTCGGTACTCTCTTTCTGTTTTTCTTTTACTTGTCCTCTGTATTCCAAACGATGTAATCTTGTTGATGATGTAATAAAATCACATCTTTTTGTTCCTCTACATTGTTGATGCTCTGTCTATTTTTATTTATTAACTCTTGCCTTCTCCTCTTTATTAGTTTATGGCTAGAATGGAACTGATATCTGCCCATGATACAAAGCTGATGCAGCAATGCCGTGAATATTATAAGGCTGGTCACACAGATTTGAGCGTATTAGAGATTGCTGACATCCTTGGCCATGATGATTCAGAACAAGCAATTGAGGCTTATTAGTACCTAAAGGATTTATCTGACCGAGCTGTGGCCAACAACGTGGCCTACTATGACTTGATCGAGGAGCTTCATTGTACTTTAGAGGATCTTCAAAATCAGCACAATCAATCGAATGCCCTGTTGCATGAGGGGTATGAGGATATGTATCAACAGCTTTCCTCCGAGACAGGCCATAAAAAGATCATTGCTGGGTACGATGTCAGGGAGAGGACCCTAAAAGGTGAAGTTGAGGCCTGCAGACAGATCGCCGAGCTGCTGGAATAAGAGAACAACAATTTGTAGAAAGAGTTAGCACAGTATAAGTCTGCAGCTTCATCTTCCACTTCCTTGGTACCAGTCTCCGACGAAGGGTTATCATTCTTAGAGGTTGAGAATGCCAAATTAAGGCAAGAATTGGATACTTTAAGAAGGTCTGGTATTTCTGCTACTGCTCGGGGATGAGGAAGAGGTTCTCGTGGGCGAGGAAGAGCTGCTCAGGATGTTAACGAGGAACGAAGCACTCCAGCTGCTCGGGGTCGATCAAGAACTCCTCGTAGTATTGAAGAAGCTCGTACTCTGTCAACATTGGAAACTCAAGCGTACCAGTTGAACGCAAAATATCGGGCTTTGTCTGAAATGTCCAAGAAAATCCTGACTTTGGAAGATCAACTTACTGCGACGAAGTCTGCTTTACATACCAAGGACCTTTTCACCAAAAACCTTCATGAACAATTGGATAGATTAACCTTCCAATTAAATAAACAGCCCAGGGAATTTTGGATGGCTGGATACAACGAAGCTCTAGTTCATTTAGATGCTCGTATCCAGAATGCCAATAATGAGGGTTATAAACAAGGCTGGCTGAATGCCTTATGTGTATTAAAGCTCGAGCAAGGACATTTTTTGTGGTATTACTACGAGCCTGGAGTGCTTGACTTGCCTGTGCCACCTTTCAAGTTGGACATGGAATGGATACCAGCTCGCGCCATTCCTCGGAGCTTGATTGCGAATTATCTTGGTGAATATAACCTTCATTCTCAAATTGACGTATCTCGTCCCGAGCATCTCTTGGATACTCCTTCAGTAATGAATGTCAGAATGTTGAAGGACTTGAATTTTATCAATTCTCCTCAGACATTAAATGATCCTCCTGCTGGCGAGGAACCTGTATCGAAGGCTGAAGGGAAAAAACCAATAGAATAGGATTTTCAATGTAATAGTTAGCATACATATGTAACTTGTAATTTATTTTGAATTTTAATGAAAGACTTTCATTTTCTGTTTGCAAATCTGTATTGCTATTATCTTGTGCTTGTTAAACACTTTATATTTGTGCTTGCATAACAATATTGTATGGTTCATCGACCAAAATAAAGTATCAGAAATATTGCTCGATTGCTTAATAATAAAGTAATGAGTAAAATAACTTCTTTAAAATTTTTCTAAACAACCAAGGTTGTTAAATTATGCTTGTCGACCAATTATGACTAGTGGGTTTTTATCTCCCACCAACCATACTTGGTAACTTTTTGTCTTTAAAATGTGTTCGACCAACCAAGGTCGATAAATTATCCTCGTCGACCAACTACAATTAGTGGGTTTTTATCCCCGACCAATTATATTTGGTTCATTTTGGAATATTTTGTTCTTCAAAGAACTTATTGTATTTTTCTGCAATATTCTTACCCTCCGACCAATATAAATTGGCATTTGAGAGCATATCAACCTAGAATGGCGTTTTAAGAATGTTGTTTTTGCCCTTTTACCAACCAAAGTTGGTCGTGGGTTTGAACTATTGCCTCCTAACCAAAGGAGTATATTTTGTCCTCGCCCTATTACCAACCGAAGTTGGTCGTGGGTCCAAACTGTTAGGTTCTTTCGAACTATCTTGTCCACAAGCTCTTTTACCAACCGAAGTTGATCACACAAGTGTACGCCTCCTAACCAAAGGAGTATAATTTGTTCTCGCTATTTTACCAACCGAAGTTGATCACGCTCGAACTATCAGGTTCTTTCGAACTATCTTGTCCACAAGCTCTTTTACCAATCGAAGTTGATCACGCAAGTGTACGCCTCCTAACCAAAGGAGTATAATTTGTTCTCGCTATTTTACCAACCGAAGTTGATCACGCTCGAACTATCAGGTTCTTTCGAACTATCTTGTCCACAAGCTCTTTTACCAACCGAAGTTGATCACGCAAGTGTACGCCTCCTAACCAAAGGAGTATAATTTGTTCTCTCTATTTTACCAACCGAACTTGATCACGCTCGAACTATCAGTGTAGGATACACACTAGTATTCCCCGAAAAACTTGTAATAAAAGGAAGAAGATGGTGAAACATCATCGTTTTATTCATAATGAAGGAACTGCTTTACATTTTACATTACTGATAATACTTGCGTAGGTGTTCAGCATTCCATGCATTCTTAAATTCCTCTCCGTCTAGAGTTGCTATTCTGTAAGTTCCTGGTCGAACAACTTCTGTAACTCGGTAAGGTCCATACCAGTTTACTTCCAGCTTATTGTGCTTCTGAATGACCTTCTTGAGCACATAATCCCCTTCTTTTAAGTCGCATTTCTTCACCCTCTTGTTGTAGAACAGAGCTGTGCATTGTTGGTAAACAACATTCCTAATGGCTGCCTCTTCTCTAACCTCCTCGAGCATATCCAAATCCAGTCTTCTCATTAAGTCGCTGACTAGAGAATTGAAATTCAGCACTCTGTGTGTTGGAAGACCCAACTCGACAGGTATTACTGCCTCACTTCCAAATGCTAGCATATATGGGGATTCTCCCGTTGCTGCTCAGGGAGTTGTTCGGTAAGCCCACTAGACTGACTATAGCTCGTTAATCCAATTAGCTTTAGCTTCACTTAGCCTCTTCTTCAAACCATTTAGCAGTGTTCTGTTCGTCACCTCTGTCTGCCCATTGCTTTAAGGATGACCTGGTGCTGAATGGGTCTTCAGGATGTTTGATTGTTGACAATAGGCAGCAAACTCCTCGTTGTCGAATTGTGTTCCATGGTCTGTGATGAAGGCATGAGGGAGACCATATCGACAGATGATATTCTTCCAGACAAATTGGTATACTTTCTCGTATGTCATATCAATAAGCGGCTCAGCTTCTACCCACTTGGTAAAATAATCCACTGCAACAACGAGGTACTTGAATCTTCCTCGGGTCGTTGGCAATGGTCCAACCAAATCAATTCCCCACATGGCGAATGGCCAAGGGGAAGTTATGGGTGTCAACAATGCTTGTGGAGTTCGTCGGATGGAGGAAAAGCGTTGACACTTATCACATTTCTTGGCGTAGGCTATACAATCAGCCCTCATCGTCGGCCAGTAGTACCCTTGCGTCATCACTCTTTGTAAAAGTGTCCGACCTGCTACATGAGCTCCACAGGACCCTTCATGTATCTCTTAAATTAACTCTTTCACCTCGGAAGGATGTACACATCTTTGTAGTCCTGCCATAATTCCTCGTCTATATAAAACACCATTAGTTAGTACATACCGAGCAACTTTATACTTCAATTTCTTGGCAGCGAGTTTGTCATCTGGTAATTCTCCATCCTCAATATATGCCCTGATGGGATCCATCTAAGATGGCCCTAAATCAAGGGTAATAATATTCATCGTCAGGTCTTCATCTATGCTCCGACTTTCTAATATTTCAATTGGTATCGTTCTTCGCAGCTCAGTACGAGTAGCTGATGCTAGTCGGGCCAATGCGTCTGCTTGTGCATTTTCTATTCTTGGTATTCTGATCAACTGAATGGCATCAAATTCTTCCAGCAACTCCATCACCTTGGTATAATACTTGGCCATTAACTCTCCATTAACTGCATATATTACCAACATCTGATTCACAATTAACTGAGAATCACTGAATACCATTAGTTGTTGTGCTTCCATAATCTTTGCTAAATTAAGACCTGCTATCATGGCCTCATACTCAGCCTCATTATTGGAGGCTTTGAATTGGAATCGCAGGGCATATTCCATGTCAATCTCGTCTGGGGTTTTCAAAACAATTCCTGCTCCACAACCTGTTGTGCAAGATGACCCATCCACATATAATCTCCACGTAGGTATCTCGTCTTCAAATTTCTTATCTGACAAGGTTCCTTGGTGACATATGTGCTGTTTCCTTTCAACTTCCTCTGGTATTTTTCGCTCCTCGTCGACCATCTCTTCTCGCCCTTTTACCAACCGGAGTTGGTCTGGGTTTGAATTTGATGATCTTTCTACGTCCACAAGTCCTTTTACCAATCGTAGTTGGTCTGGACTTATGTCTGTTGGTCCTGTAACATCCACGGGCTGGTCCGCGAGTATCTTTTATCCAGTTGATCAAAAGTCTGGCTTAAATCAACTAGATGATCAACAGCTTTCTTGCTTTTTGTCAGCATGTCGTCGACATAGACTTCCATATTACAACTGATTTGTTCGGTAAAAACCTTGTTCATCAGCCGCTGGTATGTCGCTCCTGCATTTTTCAAACCAAAAGGCATAACATTATAACAATAAGTTCCCCTAGGGGTGATAAAAGAAGTACTTTCCCTGTCTTCAGGTTTCATTTTGATCTGGTTGTAGCCAGAGTAAGCATCCATGAAGCTGAGCAGCTCGTGTCCCGAAGTAGCATCCACTAGTTGATCAATTCTGGGTAATGGAAAGTGATCCTTTGGGCAAGCTTTGTTGAGATCAGTGAAATCAACACACATTCTCCATTTATTGTTTTTCTTCTTTACCATCACCACATTTGCCAACCAGTCTGGATATTTCACATCTTCAATGAATTGGGCTTTCTGGAGCTTGTCGACCTCCTCTTGAATAGCTTAATTCTTCTCGGGGCTAAATACCCTTCTTCTCTGCTTTACGGGCTTGATCTCCTTATTCACATTGAGCTCATGACTCCACGCAAAAGTTTTCTTTCTGGCATGTCTTCATGACTCCACGCAAAAGTTTTCTTTCTGTTTGTCAAGAAAGTTGTCAATTCCTGTTTTATTGAAGCATCCAACGATGAACCTATCTGGGTTACTCGTTCAGGGTGCTCGTCGTCCAGAATAACATTTTCTGTAGATTCCACCACCTATCCTTTTACAAGTTGGGATTCATCTCTGGGATCAAGCGTTTCAATTTCTGTACCTTGCTCTACTTGGTAAGTAGTAGTCTTTTTCTTTGATTCTTCAAACTCTTCTTGTTCGGCAGATGAATAATAGCATTCCCGAGCTACTTTTTGGTCACCTTTCACAACTCCAACTCTGAAATTTGTTGGGAATTTTAAGCACTGATGTACTGTAGATGGAACTGCTTCGAACTTCTTTAAACCAACTCTTCCCATGATGATGTTGTAGGTTGACTGCACATTCTTATCCATCACAAAGAAGCGTATTCTCTCTGTTCGACAAGCAGGCCAAGTTCCAATGAATATATCCAACTTGATCGTTCCAAGTGGAAAAACTTTCTCGCTAGCAAAACCCAGAAGGGGTCTGTGATAAGGTTCCAATTGAGATAATTTCAAATTTAAGCTATCAAAGCAAGAGTAGTACATGATGTCTGCCGAACTTCCATTATCTACTAGAACCCTTGAAATCACTACCTCTTTCATCCTCATTTTGATCACCAAAGGATCGTCGTGAGGATAAAGAACACCTGCCAGGTCATTTTTCGAAAAGCCAATGACGAGCTTATCTTTGTTTACTTTCCTCGGGCGATCTTCCTCCGCCAAATTTATTCGCTGAATGTATGAGCAAGCTTGGGCTTCTCCGAGGTAAGCCTTTCTTTCTGCAGTAAGGTCTCCTCCTCCTGCATCTCCTCCTGTAATGACATTACAATCAAATGACCCAAAACGTATAGAAAATACCTCTCGTTCTGGCTGACTTGGTTTCTTAGGAAGGTCGGGGTCATCATCTGGATCATCTTCATGGTTTCTCTTCTTTTTCTCCTCTGCTCGACGAGGAGATCTAGACCTCTCTCTAGCTCGGTCGTTATTTTTTCTTTCACCTTCCAGATCAACATATTTTGCTAGCTTTCCTCTTCGGATGAGTGTTTCAATCTCGTTCTGAAGAGCTATGAAATTTTTAGTCATATGGCCATGATCTTTGTGGAACTCGCAATATTTGTCCCTGTTCCTCGCATCAGGATCTGACCTCAGTTTCTTTGGCCACTTTACTTCCTCTCTATTCTTGATTTCTTCCAAAACATGATTAATACCCATTTTCAAGGGAGTGTAATTATCGAATTTCTTTAGGACTTCCCATGATGACTTATTATTTCTGGAACGTTTGTCGCCACCATTGCCCTTATGCTCTTTATTTTTAGACTTGTCGACGTCCACCTTGGTGTCTTTATCTATATTCTTCTTTGCAGCCATAGCTTCCTCGGCATTCATGATTTTGGCCGCTTTTGCCATCAACTCTGACATAGTTTTAGGTGGATCTTTCGCCAAGGTGTAATACAACTTATTAGGCAACAACCCACTCATCAAGGCGGTGATTGCTGTCTTCTCCTCGTAATCTATAACTTCCAGCTTCTCGATATTGAAATGAGTTATGTAATCTCTAGTACTGTCACCAGATTTTTGTCTAACACTTAGCAAGTGTGCTACTCGTTTTACTGGCATTGCTCCAAAACAGAAATTACCGATGAACAACTCAGCCAACTGAAAGAAAGTTGAAATCTTTCCCCGAGGAAGATTATTGTACCATATCTGGGCAGCTCCAGTAAGAGTTCCTGAGAACGCTCTGCATCTCATCTCGTCGGGGACAGCATAGATATCGGCGGCAGCTTGATATTTCTCTATATGAAGGACAGGATCTATCTTTCCATCATATTTAGGAGTCACTACTGGTGCTTTAAACTTTGACGGTGTAGGAAAATTCACAATGGCCTGAATAAAAGGTGTCCCTTGAACAAAAGTTCGTTGTAGGGGATTCTTCGCCCTAGCCATTTCTCCCAATCTATCCTCCAATCGCTGAAGGGACCCTTTCCACGCTTCATTTCCTTCCTTGGGCCTATTAGTTCGAGCAATGGATCGTTCTGAAGTAGCCTCTTGAGATTTATCTTGACGAGCAACTGGTCGTGATTGTGCTGATCCTTCTCTGAGATCAGATGGTTGTCGAAAACTCCTCGACATGGTCTTAGGTGGACTCCTATTCCTCCTAGGGCCTAATCGACTGAAAGGAGACACCCTACTCAATCTTTCTAAGGCACTGGGTCTTTCTGGAGAGAGAGTGATACGTTGATCAGTATCTGTAGCCCTTATTGACGAAGTTCGCCCAGGTTGATAAGAGAAATCCTCAGATTCCTCATTGCGATATGACTCAGTACGTCTGGATCGTGAAGAAAGTAAATAAGTTTGCCTCTGACCACTTCGCTGTCCTGAACGTGCAGGTGCATCTCCATGAAGGGTTTGTTTAAGTTGCCTAATTGTGTCTTGCATGACGGTTTGTCCTTGAGCCAGATTCGTCATAATCCCGGCCAGATCTGGAGGTGCAGAGGGATTTGGAGGATTTCCAGCATTTCCAGCGTTTCGATTGCTAGATTCTGGATTATCTGCCATTGATGATGAATGATTTTTGGTGAAAAATGATAATAATAATCGATTCCCACAGACGGCGCCAATCTCTTGATGTAAAAAACTAGATTACTCTAATTATTCAATCACAGATATATAAATAAGATAAAAGATTTTAAAGTGGTTCCGCCTTATATGAATGGCCTACGTCCACCGTTATGTTATTGCTAAGTGTTTGGGAATTCTCGATTACAAGTACTCTCAAGGAATTCCCCCCTTTTGAATGAGGGTGATACCAGGTATTTATAGCCCTTAGGCTGTACATGAAAGGGTGTTATATTAAATGATACACATATGAAAGGGTAATTCATTTAATATTCTTTAAACATGCGCGTCAAGATGATAAGCATTCAATGAATAGTTGAACTGTTGATTATCTGGAAATTAATGCTGTGGTCGAGGTGCAGCTCGAACCGCCTTAGTTGCTCGTCGTCCAAAAGTTCCTCGGAGGATAAGAGTTCCTCGGAGTGAGTATGTTGGTCGGGGAAACAATCTTCCTCGTTGCTATTATGCCACGTAGATTGACACATGTCTTCTTATTATTCGTCCACATCAGCATACTAATTTTGGTGTCAACACCCACTAATATACATTGTGCCGCATTGTTCGCGCAACCACAATAGGGAGTTCTCCTTCTCAGGTATCACATGCGTGACGAGCACTTTGGACTCGATCTCTTGAAGCACACGTTCATGAACTATTCCACCCTGGATGATATTCGGGTCCCTCAACCCCCTCCCTATCCGTTGGCCATCAAATACGTCCAATATGAACACGTTCGGCCAACCAATTATCGACATCGATCTGGGGAAGGGAGCCAAATAATGAAGTGGATCATCGAAGTACGCACGTGTCGGTGATGAAGCAACGATGTCCACATCCTCGTCATCTTGTGCCTCGTTCTCCCGCACCTCTTCCTCCTCCATCGCCTTCTCCTTCCCTTTACCCTTACGGTCTCCGCCCAACGTACGCTTCATGAATGGGTACATATCTTAGACCGTCGCCTCCAAACGGAATAACTTCGCGTCATGTGAATCCACCATTCGAGCCAACCCGGTGTCGCTCATCTCCAATCCGATGATCCTAGATTTAGCCACCCGTGAGGTCACCCCCCTTGTCCTCCCCTTGCGATCAGAGCCAAGCACTTGGCTGAGTGCGTCTGTGGACAAAGACGCCTTGTCGGCATCAGACTGCGACTCATGCACTTCCTTAAGCTTTGCCTAAAACGATAAAAAGCACATGATTAGTAAAATAAGTAAACTAAAAAATTATAATGTAATTAACAAAAATTAAACTGTTGGATTACTTACAATCGTGGCCACGACGCTCGGGCACACCTCCTTGTCCTACCCCTTCTTCATCAGAAGAGCCACATAAGTATCCAGCCTATGTGGCTTACCCCCTGAAATAAAATAAAGTAAAATTAGTATCGCCCCCGCAAAGTAAAATAATGAAGAATAATATATTTCTGTAGTTATAGAAAAATTAAATCTTACCTTCATCCTATGCTCCACCTCGGCGTAAGACGTCCGACCAGAGTAGTGCACGTCCGTCTTTTTTGCCCGATTTTCCCTCCCCGATTGGCGAGATGCCAGTTGTCGATCCTCGATCTCATTGTCAATGACTTTTTCCATTGTGCCAATGAGATCGGCTCCTTAGGCGGGACGGATCCACGCCATTAGATAATGGACTCTCGTGTTTTTCCAAAGTACCGTGTCCGCATATTTTTCTTCCACGTCTTGTGTTGCTCCCTCAACTGCTCCAAGACGGAGTCGCGTAGCTTTGGATCCAAGTTGAATTGTTCCTGTCCAACAATTACAATGTCAGTTGCGAATAAATATAAATATAAATATAAAATGAAATTGAAATTGAAATTGAAATCGAAATCGAAATCGAAATCGAAATCAAAATCAAAATTGAAATTGAAATTGAAATTGAAATATTCATATAAATATAAATATATTACCTGTAGTGCCTCCCAAACAGCTAATTTGATCTCATATGGCACCTCCTTCCAACTCATAAACCCCGGGCCGATGATCGTCTTTAGCAGCTCGAGGGATCTCGCTAATAGCTCCGACTTGTTCTCGATGGTAATCCAAAATTTGCCATATTTGGGGAGCCTAGGGGCCTAGGATCCCCCGTCGCCTCTGCTACCACCGAGCTCAGACGACATCATCATAATCAGCATCATCATCCTCGCCTTAATACCTGAAGGAGACATTTATTGTAAAAAATGTTATTAGTACAGATAAAAAAAAATGTTATTAGTACACATAGACACACACGCATCCCCCAACCCCTACCCCACCACCCACCCCCCATCCCTGCCCCCACCCCCACCACACACACGCACACGTACACATACACGTACACACCCCCACCCCCATCCCTGCCCCCACCCCCCTCACCCCACCTCCACCACACACATGCACACGTACACGTACACACACCCACCCCCCATCCCTGCCCCCACCCCCACCCCCTCACCCCACCCCCACCACA
The DNA here is from genome assembly GCA_949130495.1 of Sambucus nigra. Taxonomy (NCBI): domain Eukaryota; kingdom Viridiplantae; phylum Streptophyta; class Magnoliopsida; order Dipsacales; family Adoxaceae; genus Sambucus; species Sambucus nigra. The sequence goes on along the minus strand of OX422208.1, from coordinate 789,874,160 downwards.
CACACGCACACTTACACGTACACGTACACGTACACACACCACCCCCTGCCCCCCACCACACACAAATTTAATTATTCAAAAGTTGAAAATCCCACCCCCCATATGGACAATAATCCAGTGGTCATACCACTTTCAAAACTAACCAACCCAACATTTACTAAACAAAATAATCTAACAGTAATGTCTACAACAAATGTGTATATTTAAATTCAATTATTAATAATTACATTTAGTATGTTTCATTTAATTATGTCTTATTTATATTCAAATTTAATTATTCAAAAGTTGAAAAATCCCACCCCCATATGGACAATAATCCAGTGGTCATGCCACTTTTAAAACTAACCAACCCAACATTTACTAAACAAAATAATCCAACAGCAATGTCTACAACAAATGTGTATATTCAAATTCAATTATTAAATATTACATTTAGTATGTTTCATTTAATTATGTCTTATTTATATTCAAATTTAATTACTCAAAAGTTGAAAAATCCCACCCCCATATGGACAATAATCCAGTGGTCATGCCACTTTTAAAACTAACCAACCCAACATTTACTAAACAAAATAATCCAACAGCAATGTCTACAACAAATGTGTATATTCAAATTCAATTATTAATAATTACATGTAGTATGTTTCATTTAATTATGTCTTATTTATATTCAAATTTAATTATTCAAAAGTTAAAAAATTCCACCCCCATATGGACAATAATTCAGTGGTCATGCCACTTTTGAAACTAACCAACCCAACATTTACTAAACAAAATAATCCAACAGCAATGTCTACAACAAATGTGTATATTCAAATTCAATTATTAATAATTACATTTAGTATGTTTCATTTAATTATGTCTTATTTATATTCAAAATTAATTATTCAAAAGTTGAAAAATCCCACCCCCATATGGACAATAATCCAGTGGTCATGCCACTTTTAAAACTAACCAACCCAACATTTACTAAACAAAATAATTCAACAACAATGTCTACAATAAATGTGTATATTCAAATTCAATTATTAATAATTATATGTAGTATGTCTTATTTAATTATGTCTTATTTATATTCAAATTCAATTATTAATAGTTATATATAGTATATATTAATTTACTAATTTACAATAAGGGGCAATCATATATTAATTTACTAAAAAAATTAATAATCAATCAATTTTTTACAAGGGACACTACGCGCGCGCACACATAGACACACACGTAGCCCCCCACCCCTACCCCACCCCCACCCCCCATCCCTGCCCCCACCCCCACCCCCTCCCTCCTCACCGCACCCCCACCACACACACGCACACGCACACGTACACGTACACCCCCCCCCCCCCCACCCCACCCCCCCACCCCACGCCCCCTCCACCACCACACACCACCACACACATATATACACACACATACACACACATATACACATACACACATATATATACACACATATATACACACACATATACACATACATATACACACATATATATACACACATACACACACATATAGAAATGAAAGAGAAAGAGAGGAAAAAAATTTACCTTAGAGAGAGAGAGAGAATCGCTTGTAGAGAGAGAGAAAGAGGGAAATAAAAAACGGTGGGAAAAAAAGAGTCTAGGGCTTTTTTACTGAAGATATTGTCACGGTCGTGTCAAGGTCCTTGACCGTGATAATTATTTTAATAATTGTCATGGTCAATGACCGTGACAAGTCCGTGATAAATATATTTGTCACGGACTTGTCACAGTCATTGACCGTGACACAAAACGCGAGATTCGTGTCACGGTCAATGACCGTGACAAGGGTGGCCGGCTGAAAGGTGACATTTTGGCCATTTTGGTGTAGTGATTTTATACAACATATTAAATAAAAATTCTTTTTACTGGACAAATGAACACTAAAGCTTCCCAGAAAACAAAATGAGATTTGGGTGAGGGACCCCTCCAGCCCTCCTGCAGTGAGATTTGGGTGAGGGACCCCTCCAGCCCTTCTGTAATGAGATTTACAGGAGGGACCCCTCCAGCACTCCTGTAAAGAGGTTCTAAAGATGGTTTAGGCGACGGACCCCTTAAGCCCTACTGCAATGAGATTTGAGAAAGGGACCCCTCTAACCCTCTTGCAATGAGATTTGGTCGAGGGACCCCTCCAACCCTCCTATAATGATATTTGCAGGAGGGGCGCCTCCAACACTCCTGCAAAGAGGTTCCAAAGATATTTTGAGAAGGAACCTCCAAGACCTCTTTTAAGATCAAAAGGTAGTTTGGGAGAGGGACCCCTTTCCCCCAAACTAAAACCAGTTAAAATGATTCCTGCGTAGGGGAGTCCATAGACGAGGACCCCTCTGCCAAGACTAGCTAAAGAAAGGATAGCCTAGTGAGGAAGCCCACAGTGAAGGACTCCTCTAGCATATGTTCAAATAGTATTAATTTTGCAGTATGAGGATCCAAGAAGTGACCCTCTGAAGATAATAAACCATGATGAGGAGATCTAGCATGAATAGTCCCTTATCATGGAAAGCAAGTCCTTTTACAAACAAAAGTACTATCACTTATTTTCTTATACAGGTTGCCTAGTTGAGCAGGCAGGGCTTAAATAGGCCAGTTGGGATATCTTGGGAGTTTTATCTTGACGGCTGAGGAACAAGGTTTATTGAGCAAGCTCAACCACTTAGCACTTTAGGATTGAGAGAATACTAGTTGAAAGACCATAGGATTTACTCAAAGTCCTCCCATGGTTCACACTCAGTCATAACTACAATGACAACCAAGAGGTTGCTCACCAGAATTGAACTTTTTTTATAAAAATGATTTTAGAGAAGTGGGTCCTCAAGACCCCACCCTCTCAAGTTTACTAAGTTTGTACTGTAAGTTACCGTTTTAAAATATATTTACCAAATAAGATATTTTGTCTCCATTAGGAGACATATTTGTTTTTTGAATTTGGCTTACACCAGGTTGCACCTGTTAGAGGGGACATGCGGCTGCACACGGGTAGGGACAAATGGTACATTTCAGACCTTGTCCCGCATCAACCCTCTCAATTTTGGCGCCCAAAAGTGCCAACTCAGCCCTAGCGTCCATGTATAAATAGGACCCTGGGCAAGGTCAAGTAATAATCATAACTCATGTCATGCTGTTATTCATCAAAATTGCAGTAGAACCTCCTAGTATTCTTTCCCTGCTCTCTTTCTAGTGCTAAGTGGCTTTTTCTTTCACTCTTCACTAACAACCATCATTCTCAGGAGTTTCTCTTGGGAAAAGTTACAATTTTTTTTGTGAAGTTCATCTTCTTTCAAGGAATGAGTTCCAGCTTGAACTCCATTTTTACCATAAGGAGAAGGTTTTATTAGAAATTGCTCCAGATGTTCTTGAGAACCTTGAAGGTACAGCTCATTGAAGTGAGTCAAGACTCATCCGATTCAGCATCTTACCAGCCCCCGGTCATACTACCCTCCTATACGTATCAAAATAGAATGCCGAAAAAATAGCCTGCCATCTGGCGAAAAATTGTTTTGAAACAATATTTTTAACATCTTTTTTCAAAACTTGTTTTGCAGTAGTGCAGTCAATTCTGATTAAAAAAAATGGTTTCATATATCATCTTGGAATTTAGAAATACATTTTACAATTGAAAGAATTTCTTTGTTAATAGTAGAATAGTTTTTTGAGCATCTTTCCAGGTGCCAGAAGTAAAATGAATTAATTGTTCCTTTTTATTGTGAGAATTAATTTGTTTTAAAATACCTCCATATCCTATGTCTGAGGCCTCTGTTTCAACAATTTTGAAACAGTGTGAATTTAAAAGAGCAAGACAAGGTAGTTGTTTAACCTTTAATTTTGTTTTCTAGGAAGCTTTAGTATGTTCATTTGTCCAATAAGAAGGATTTTTATTTAATATGTTGTATAAAATTGCAGCATTTGTTACAAATTTTTTATAATAGTCTCCAATATAATTGAGACTGTAAAGAAATCTCTGTAATTGAGATTTTTTCTTTAATTCATTGAGAAATTTGGGAGCAAGTTCAATGCTTCTATCAATGGGGAGAATTTTTCCTTCACCAATATTATGGCCTAAAAATTTAACATTAGTTTGAAAAGTTTCATTTTAGTAGCGGAAACTACCAAACGATTATTTTTTATTACATCATTTAAAATTTTAAGATGCTTAAATGTTGTTCAACTGATTGGGAAAATATGAGTATATCATCTATATACACAATTGCGAATTATGTGTAAGGACTAATGATTTCATTCATTATATTTTCAAATTATGAAGGAGCATTTTTCAGAATCAAATGTCATAACATTCCATTGCTAATGGCCTAAAGGGACAACAACGACATTTTTATACCTATCTTATGGGGCAATTTGTATTTGTCGATAACCTGACTTTAAATCAAAATTTGAAAATATAACGGATGAATTTATCATGTCAATTAAATCATTTTTATTAGGAATTGGATATCTTATCCACTGAAAAAAAATATTTAAGGGTTTGGAATTTATTACAAGCCTAGGAACACCACGTTCCTTTTCAACAACTTTATTTACATAAAAAGTTGTGCAACTCAATGAGGAGTAACTTTTAGATATTAATTTTTTTTGCCCAAAACGTTCTAAATTTCCTTCTTACAAAGTTCAAGATAATAAGTCTTCATTTGATCGGGTCTAGCTTTTGTGGGTATAGATTTTTCATTAAATCTTTTCCATAAGGAAGAAAAACAATATATGTCTTTCTTTCCCCAAAAGTAGTCAGAATATCACTACAAGCTTCAATTATTAACTCATTGTTGATGATATTAATTTTTTGTTTAACCATTGGTTGATTTAACTTTTGAAATATTGTTAGATAAGAAATTTATTTTGTAAGAAAATTCAATTGATTTTTTAAGAAAATTCTTTCTTTCAAAGAGTTTTTGTTCTTTTTAGAAGCTTGAGTTATAAACTAAAAAATAATTTGTTGTCATTTTAAAGTAGTATAAATTCCATTGGATTCTATTTTATCCATAGGTATTATTATGGATCAAAAAGTGTACCTAGGATGACCTGTTGGGCCATATTTCTAAGTAGCAAAAAGGTAATGGGTAAACATATTCTTTCATTGCAAACACAAACTTTATTGAGTTTGTATTTGGCATGCATACCTCCGCCACTTGCATTTGTGAGCGTTTAAGTAGTTTTTTTTAAAATATTGAGTGGGAACTAATCATTCATGTATGAAATCCTTATTATACCTCTAATATGATAGTATTAGAGGTGTAAATGATGATTAATTCTATTGATTACCTACTCAAATGGTAATTAATGCAATTCATTAACCACTCTTCCGCAAAGGATGTGTACGTTTCTCCTTCATCTGTTGCATGAGTTTCCATTGCCTTTTATGCTTCAAATTCCTTAGCAATTTAAGGTAGACAAAGAGGATTCTCCAAAACACAAGTCAGTAGCTCCATCTCACCAATTTCCTCTTCTTCTTCAACAATAAATCTCCATTTCAATCATAAACCTTATTTTCTAATACAAATTTTGATCTCTTGCTCTATTTATCTATCTTTCTTACACAAAAAGGTATTTGTTTATACCCAGTGCTGGTCATAACTGCATATATGATCTCAGGTTCATAAAATTAAAGGTATGTGAATGCCTCACCTCTCTCTTAATACTTATTTTTTATGTATTGAGTTTTTCCATTTTTATGTTTTTAAGTAGTTTAACAAATTAAAAAATACAAAATAGGTATTCAATCCCTAAATCTCATTCTTTCAGCATCATTTTTAGTTTTCTACTAAAATATACTCTAATGTATAGATTAACTGATTAGTTGATTTTGTATTAAAGTATTATTTGGGTAAGGTAACATATTTGAAGCTATGATGTTTCGAATTGGTAGAGAATATCAAGGGATGCTCCATTATCATTTTCTAAGGATAAAGATTTTAAGTAAACCCTAAAACATATACCAATGTATTCCTCTTATTTTTTTCTTCTTAAAGATTTATTTTGGAAATTAATACTTCGTTGAATTATTGTACTTTCAATTTTATTTCCATTTTACAACAAAAAACACAATGGGGAAGGATGAATTGATTCCAATCTATTTATAATATTAAAATAATTTTAAATATTTTTATGTACGTTTATTAATAAAAACGCTCGTGCATCGCGTGGGATCCATGCTAGTTCATATCAACACCACTATCAACCAAAGTAATAATGTTTGAAAATGTGTATTCATTATTAATAACCAAGCTTATGTAAGTATACCATTTTTAGAGGTAACCTACATAATCAATCCTAATTTGAGGTATTCTTCTCATTCTTCTTTATTTGAAAATTCTACTTTTGAGGAATAAATTACATTCTGAACAACTTTTATTTTAATATGCATTACATCTTATTGGAGTTTTAATTGTTGTAATTCTACTTTATGGTTATTAAACTTACGTTTAAGATCGGATATATGAGCAGGTTTGAAGTTGTTGTATTTTTTCTCCTATTTGTTCATTACTTCTTTAATCCTATAATATTTTTCTGAAATAACAGGAATTTTATGTTCTTCATTTTTTGAGAAATTAAAACAAGTTTCAATTAACTTGATTTTAATGTTTGGATCTTCAACTTTATTTATGATATCTAATCAGGATTGTTGGTGGATGGTTAGCAGATTAATGCTTAAACCATTCATTTGTAAGATTATCACATTTTTTTTGTAATTTTTTCGATTGGAAATTTTTATTATTTGAATATCAAGAATCATACTTACTGGAACTGAAAAGATGATAAATTATATCTTCTATCGAAAAAGGATTGGAATTGAGTAATAATTTACTTAATTCAATTTTTAAGTCTTCATAAATTTGAAGGTTATTCAATTTTTGTTTAGTTTAGATTTATTGGAATAATGGACAAATCTACCACAATTATAGCATCTAAAATCAGATTTATTTATATACTGATTCTTTTTTCTAAATAATTTTTAAGAAGTTTCTAGTTTAAAGGTCCTATATTTCAAAGTCTCATAAATACCATGAGGGATTTGATTATCAGAGGTATAAATACCTTGTAGAGGTGTATCATCTATTCTGATTATTATCAGGAAGATTGACTTTAAAAACTGAATTTCTTGCAGTACAAGGTGGAAAAGACACCTGATTAGAAGTAGAAATTTTTTTGGATGATTCACTCCTAGTGTATTGTGGTTCAGGTTTTCTAAAATTTTAGAAGGCTTCTCCATCAATGGTTTCAATTGTGTTATTAATATCCTCATTAATAATTTGTTGAGGAGGAATGATATTTTTAACTGCCCATCTTTCTGGAAAGTCTATTTCTTCCTTAAAAATCGTTCTGGGTGTCTGAACATTGGAAGGTAAAATATGAGTATCAAACAACATTGCTTTTCCCAGAGGACTTAAATGTTTAATATTTGGTGCCATGGCATTCGTGACTTTATAATAAATTCTATAAATTGTCCCAATAATTTCATATTTGGGTAGGAAATCATACCTTTTAGTTTGGACTCTAAGGTTTATGGCCATCTTACCTTTTAACAAGGTAGTTAAAAGCATAAAAGAGACACCTAGGTTCATCTTATTACCTTAATGAAGAATACGCCATTTTTTACACTCATTAAAATGTTCTATGATGAAGTTGTTGCAAATGTAAACTTTACAAAATGCAACAATGGCATATGTTTCACCACATCAACATATGATGTTGAGACAAGGAAATTCGGAGTTGTTGATCAGCTAATTGACATATAAGAAGAGAAAAATTAAATGATTTTTGGGCTCCCAACGGGAGGGATGATGTTAAGAATTAACCACAAGAAAAAAAATCAACAACTTTCAACAAAAGATATTTTGGAAATAGCAAGAAATTGACAAGAGTTCTAATAGAAAATGCAATGAAGAGAACAGTAAAAGGCAAATCATTCCAAAAGGATTTTGTGAGGATAATTTGTATTCATTTGTGCTTCATGCTGCTCTTTCCAAACAAATTATTAAAATTGGCATGGTCTTTTGTTTGCTACATAAAAAACTTAAAGAAAATTTCAAGTTACGATTAGGAAAAAGTAGTGAAAACATTCCTAATGAAATGTATTGTGACCGTATACAAAATCCTATAAAAGTTATTGGTTGTATTATTTTACTACTTGTAAGTTTAATACATTTCAGTTTTGGTTGTGTGAGTGCACAAACATAATCCAAAAAATAAATGTTGTCAATGATGAATATCCATCTTTTACATGGTGGAATATTCGAGAGCTCAACAAAAGACTTAAAGAAGCCCATATTTTTGAGTTAGAAGTTCAACAGGAAATTCACTATATTTAAGTTGAACAAACATATACATGTATATTATTCTTCATCATAAAGTCACTATTGACTACATTAATGTCACATGTTTATTGTCAATGAGAACTGAATGTGGAAGAATATATTGTAGTGCAAAAATAAGGCTATATACAAGAAAATGAAATAATTTGTGAAATTTCATCACCAATTGAACATTAATAAGACTAGATACCTCAATTTCGTCTACACGTGACTCCCAGTTGAGATAAATTCAATTTCGCTCGTTATGACGTGTAATAATTTCCATAACTTATTTACTATTCACTTAGTAAATTTTTAACACATAATATTAATAATTATTTCTTTCTCTTGATTAATACTTAATAACCACATTTTTATTTAATTCCACTAAATTACTTTAATCACTTAAACTAAAATAAACAAATAATCTATCGAATTAAGTAAATTTCAAATACGTAGAAATACGAGGTATTACATACTTCCACTACAAGAAATTTCTTCCTCGAAATTAAGTCATACATGCGGTGAATAACTCTGGATACTGTTCTTGCATGTCATCCTCTTGCTCCCATGTAGACTTGTCAACACTGTGATGTCCCCACTAAACTCTGACTAATGGCAACACCTTAGACTGCAACTTTCGCTCACTATGATATAGAATAACCATTAGTCTCTCCTCATATGAGACGTTTGGATGCAAATCCATCTCCTTGAGCGGAACGGGCCAAAAAGATCTTTTTCTCCTCCTATACTTCTTCATCAATGCCACATGGAACACGTTGTGTATCCGCTGAAGATGCTCTAGTAATCCCAATCTACATGCCAATGATCCCACTCTCTCAATAATGGAAAAGGGTCCCACATATCTCCACGCTAGCTTATCTTTCTTGACAAATTTTATGATTCCCTTCATGGGAGACACATGTATCAACACCTGGTCCCCAACCGCTAACTCTACATGCCTCCGATATGCATCGGCATAACTGTTATCCCGGTTCTGAGCTATTCGAATGTGTCCCCGAATTAGCTCAATCTTGGCAATCATCTCCTATATCATCTCTGGACCCAATAGTTTGTTGTCCCCCACCTCTAACTAGCAAGCGGGCGAACGACAAGGTCTCCCATAAAGTGCCTCAAATGATGCCATTCTGATGGTAAATTGGTAAGAGTTATTACAAGAAAACTCTACCAATGGAAGATATCGCTCCCATGCTCCTTCAAAATTGAGGATGCTCATCCTCCACTTGTCCTCTATCATTTGATTTACCCTCTCAGTCTTTCCGTCTGTTTGTGGATGGTATGCAGTACTCAGTCGTAATTCAATGGCCATGGCCTCCTGAAAGCTCTGCCAGAAATGAGACACAAAGATCCTATCTCTATCAGATACAATGTTGACTGGTACCATGTGCAACTTAACTATCTCTGCTATGAACAGTTGCACATACTGCATCGTCTCAAAATCAGTGCGAATTGGCAAGAATTGGGCCAATTTGGTTAGTCGATCCACTATCACCCAAATGGAGTCGTGACCCCTCGACGATGTTGGCAATCGTGTAACAAAGTCCATTGAAATACTCTCCCACTTCCACACGGGAATCCTATATGGCTATAGAATCCCTGAAGGTCTCTAGTGTTCTACCTTAACTAACTGACATGTGACACACTTTGAGATAAACTTTTCTATGTATAGCTTCATCCCGATCCACCAATACTATCCCTTCATGTCCTGGTATGTCTTATCCCTACCGGGATGTACCACAAACCTCGATCTGTGCAACTCAGTCAACACCACATGCCTCAAGTCATCATCCTCTAGCATCACTAGTCTCCCATTAAAATGTAAGCCTCCCTCCGAGTTGATTGAGTAAGACTCTTCACCCTTAGCTAATAACTTCCACACTCTGTCCTGAAAGTATGGATCCTTCGCCTGTGCTTTCACTACTCGCATGACAATCTTGGGAGTGATATCTAAAACCGACATGCACACTGTGGCAACCTCATCATCGTGTCGAAGCTCACTCCACTTCACCTTCTAGACCTCTGCTAACTCCCAAGTAAGTCACCGACTCAATGCATCTGCTACCACATTAGCCTTACCAGGATGATATTGTATATCAAACTGGTAATCCTTCATGAATTCTAGCCATCGCCTCTACCTTATATTTAGATCCTTCTGTGTGAAGAGATAATGATGTGACTTATGATCTGTGGATAATGTAAACTACTCTCCCAACATATAATGTCTTAAATCCTCAGAGAAAATACCAATGCTGCTAACTCAAGGTTGTGGGTGGGGTAATTCTTCTCATGGGGCTTAAGCTTTCGAAACGCATAATCTATGGCCCTCTTCTTCTGCTATAATACACCCCCAAGACCCTGTAGGTATGCATTCGTGTAGACCCAATACTCCACCCAACTCCTAGGCAATGCAAGTACTGATGATGACATCAACTTTGTAAGGACATGATCTTATAAAGGTCCAGAGTATAATCTAAGAATTTTCTGAGTGTCCTACATCACAATTAGTATGTCTGATACCGCTATATTTGGCACGTCCCCACGATCATCCACGACAGCCTTGATCTGAATCCATGCACCCATCATCTTCATACGTGCTTCATGTCTCAAGCAACGTGCTCTTCAACTATTCCCACTACTCCATGAAATTATGGTAAAATAATTTTAATTAGATTTTTTATTATTTACATAAATACTTGGGAGCATTTTTAAATAATTTTTGAAGTCTGAAAAGTGTTTATCACGAAATAATTTTTTATAAAAAGAGGAGGCGAAAATAGACACGTCGTTGGATTGTTAAAACAATGGAGAACGTCGTTCAAACGACATCCCATGTCGTTCGAATGAGCCACCGCCTCGATTTGTGTATTTAAATAGAGCCCATTTCTACACGTTTTTCTAAGTCTTGGCCTACATGAATCTATAGTTCTCTGCATTCAAAACATACTTCATTTTTTTACTTTTCAACACTATTTTGATTCACAAACAATTCCCAATCATTTATGTGAATCCTCTAAACTCCAATAAAGTTGTTCTACTCTTCTAGAGTTCTTGTGGATAAGGAGAAGGCTACTTTTCCACTACTGACCTTGGAGTTCTTGCGGGACCTCTTGTTGACGACATCGAACAGACGCCTGGGAGTATTTCGTATGTCCTTGTATTTCATTGTAATCCGTGTGAATTGATACTTACAAAATTATAATGAAATAAGATGGTTTTGCCCCTGTTAGGAATTTTTCCTCAAATTGTGATTGTCTCGCATGAGTTATTTCATTAGTTAATCACAATTGTTTGCAAGAGTTATGACTTGATGGGACTAAAAATTAGAATTTAATTAAATAAGTTTGACATTGATTGCTGGCGCACTCTCAAATTGGTATCAGAGCCAATTACACAATTTTACTGTTTTCGCAAAAAATTTCTGGATATCAATTTCGTTCTAAAAATTGATTTTTGAAAAAAAAAGCGCAATTTCACTAGAAAACTTATATAATAGAGTCCCAATCTTTGAGGGGTCAAATTCTTATTATTGGAAAGCACGCATGAAATCTCACTTAAAGGACATTGATGTGAAAGAGGGTGGCCTCCACCCACTGTCACTGTAGATAACATAACAACTTTAAAATCTATAACTGAATGGACTGAGGACGAATTTAAGTAGAGCACATATAACTCACGTGGACTTAGTGCCATTTTCGAAAACATCACCCCTGATGAGTTCCAACGCATCATGACGTGTACCATGTCTAAGGAGGCATGTGATGTTCTGCAACTTACCCATGAAGGAACAAATGCAGTAAAAGAATCTAAATTGCAAAACTTAACTACACAGTTTGAAACTATGATCATGCATGAAAATGAGTGTTTCGGAAAATTTTATACACGTTTATCTGATATCGTGAACACTAGTTTCAACTTAGGTGAACACATTCCTAATGCTAGAGTAGTAAGAAAATTTTGAGAACACTGTCGAAGAGATTTATCCCCAAAGTCACTGTGTTAAATTCATTACGTAATTTGAGTAAGCTGAAATAAGAAGAGTTAGTTAGACACCTTCAGACCTATAAAATTGATATGTTCCCTAATACGATAAAATCAAAAGACAAAGGGGTAACTCTTAAAGTCCAGGCCAGGAAGAGTGAGGGGTCGGTGAGAAAGAGAGGTGAGTCGTCTAAGAAAAGAGAGGAAGACGTGTCTGATTCTGGAAGATGTGTCTGATTCTGAATTTGACTTTGACTTAGACGATTTAGACTTATTTGCAAAAAAGTTCAAAAAATTTCTCAGATTAAAGAAAAATGGGAATTTCAAAGATAAAAAAGAATTTTGAGAAAAACAAATCTAAAAAGAAATTTGAAAAAGAGATAAAGGACCCGCCTAGGAAAGACGAGTAGAGATGCTATGAGGGTGAAGGTAGAGGTCATATGGCGTTTGAGTGTGCTACTAGGTTGAAGCATCAAGGGAAAGGCAAGTCTGTTTTAAATGCCAGCCTTAGTGATGACAACAAGGTCTAGTCGGTGGACTCTGGAGATGAGTCATCTCATGAATGTAACTTCACCGCATTCATGGCTAGTCATGTGAGTATTGACAGTTATCCTCACGACGATGATGATTCAAGCTCACAGGGACAGCTTAACAGTGACAGAGGTGTGAGCGAGGGGGATGAAGGTGCAAGTGAGAACGAGAGTGATCTCTGACGCGCATACGCTGATTTATATGCTGATACTTTTAAGACCAAAAATCCTAACATGGCGTTAGCACTTAGGATAGCAGCTCTAGAGAAGGATTTAGGAGACACGAGAGAGAAATTATCCTCCATAACCACTGCCTTGAGAGAGAGAGAGAGAGAGACTGCCTATATTGAAAGAGAGAAAGTTTGTGTAGAAAGAGAAAGTTTATTTAGGGAGAGAGAGAGAAAGTGCTTGGAGAGAGAGAAAGTGTGTTTGAGAAAGAAAAAGGGAACTTGACTAAGCAAGTGGATAATCTGACAAGTGAGTTCCATTCCTCCCTGGACACTCGAAAAAAAACTAGAAGATCTTGTAGCCCAGCTCATTCATGACCTTGAGAGATCTTGGGAGGTCAAAGTAAGTATAGAGGACAGATCTGGTAAGATGGGAAAGATTTTCTTCGCCCCTGCTTTGGGCTTAGGTGAGAGGTCAAGAATAGGTTTTGACGACACTTCCACATCCCATACGAATTTGAAACCGGTTCCCGAGTTTACTACAAATCCATATGGTCACCCACCTAAAACTCAGAAGAGAGTTCAGCTAAGAAAAGCAAACCGAGGTTGGCCTAAGACTACATATTTTTTTTACTTATTACAAAAGAAAAGTCCATCTTCGTGAGTTTTGTTATAGTTTGGGTCGGACACGACATACTTTTTCCCCGTCACATGCCACTACTGATTTTGCTAGTCTTAGAGAGCGAGTTGAGTTTCTAGTCGCCACATCTCAGATTATAATGGAATAATTCCAAATGGATTTCTACGCCGTTAGAGGAGACTTTTAAAATACCGACTAGAGTCAACAATGACAAGGGAAAATGTAAGGTTTCCACATCTTGGGTACCTAAACACGACGCAAAAGCCCTTGTTGTTCATGTTACTCTTAAAGTACATAATTATTTATAATTGTACTTTGATAGTGGGTGCTCCTGGCACATGACATGTGACGTTTGTTTGTTTACCTCCTTAGAGGATCGAAAGGAAGGTAAAGTCACGTTTGGAGATGGGAAAAAGTCTAGCATAGTAGGAAGAGGTACAGTAAAGTTACCAGAATTTCCTAAGCTAGAGGATGTGTTGTACGTCAAGGGTTTGAAACCAAATTTGCTCAGCACTAGCCAGCTGTGCGATGCTGACTTTGAAGCAAAGTTTGACCAAAATGAATGCCAAGTTTATGATCAAGCAGGCAAACTTTTATTCCAAAGGGTGAGGATAGAAGATAATTGCTATGGGATCATGGCCAAGTCCTCATTTGTTTGTAACAGCGCCATGGTCACTTCTATGGATCTATGGCATCAACGTCTAGGTCATGTAAATTTTTGAGATTTGGAGAAGTTAGGAAAAAAATGACCTAGTACGTGGCTTGCCATCACTTGGAAAGCCAACTACCGCAGTTTGTGGACCCTGCCAGTTGGGAAAGAAAATTTTTAGCCCCCAAGGAAGTTGAATTCCATTACCACCTCACGAGTGCGTGAGTTGATACATATGGATCCTATGGGTCCTACTCGTACTGAGAGTTTAGGTAATAAGAGATATATTCTCGTAATAGTAGATGATTTCTCACGTTACTCGATCGTAGGTTTTCAGAGAGAAAAATCTGATGATGTGGATTTTCTAACGACCAAGTGCCATATCCTGCAAAATCAACACGGTATCACTATCAATAGAATACATAGTGACAACAACACTGAGTTTAAAGAAGCAAAAGTAGATCTTTTTTGTGATAGCCTCAGGATCAAAAATGAATTTTTAGCCATTAGGACTCCTCAGCAAAATGGGATTGTTGAGAGGAAGAATCGGATGATTCAGGATATGGCTAGATCTATGCTTTTGGGTCATAATGTTACGAGAAGATTTTGGATAGAGGCGGTGTCTATCGCATGCCATATGGTGAATAGGGTGTATCTTCATCCACACCACGCCCTAAGAATTGTGTACTGGAAAGAAGTCCAACCTTTCATATTTTCGTGTATTTAGGAGCAAATGCTACATCCTATAGGATAGAAAGCAATTAGGAAAGTTTGACTCCTTGAGCGGCGAAGAATTGTTAGGTTATTCATCGTCCACTAGAGCTTATCAGGTTTTTAACCTGAATAAGTCTAAGGTTATGGAGTCAATAAATGTCACGTTATAAGATGATGAACTTCCAGCATCTGTTAACTCTAATCATTTGTGTGAGGATGACGCGCTTCCTACTGATGATACAATTGCGCCTCCCACACCCAAGGTGGACCCTACTCCTGTCTTAGTGGATAGACCTGCTTGGGTTTGAAACAATCATGATCCTATTGCTATTCTAGGTGATCCTTCCCTAGGGGTTAAGACTCATGATCAACTGGAGAACGTGGTTAGGTTTGTCTACTACACATCTAAAGTCGAGCCCAATAATGTTAAAGAAGCACTCATGGATGAATACTGGATATCTTTCATGCAAGAAGAGTTGGTTCAATTTAAGAAAAATAATGTCTGGGACGTAGTCCCCCGACCTAGTGAGAAGAATGTTATTCTTACCAAGTGGATATATAAGAATAAGATGGATGAGAATGGTATCATTATCAAAAATAAGGCTAGGTTTGTTGCTCAAGGATACACACCGATAAAGGATGTAGACTTTGACGAGACATTCATTCCTGTTGCCAGGCTTAAGTCATTCCGCTTACTACTCGCCATCGCATGTCATCTGCGATTCAAGCTATTCTAAATGGATGTCAAGAGTGCCTTTCTAAATGGAATTCTACTTGAGGAAGTGTATGTGGAACAACCAAAATGGTTTGAAGACCCTAAGCACCCAGATTACGTCTTTTATTTGAAAAAAGCCCTGTATGGTTTGAAGCAGGCACCCCGTTCTTGGTATGAGAGGATTACTTCCTATATCTTAGCCCATGGCTTTATGAGAGGGGGAGTTGATAAGATGTTGTTTGTTCAGAGAGGAGATGGTGCTATTTTTGTTGCCCAGGTCTATGTGGACGACATAGTCTTTAGGTCCATGTTCTCCCGACATGCTCACCACTTTACAAAGGAGATGAAGAGTGGGTTTGAAATGATCCTGGTTGGTGAGCTCACATTCTTCCTTGGTCTCCAAGTTCGTCAGCTAGAGTATGGGATATTCATCTCCCAATCTAAGTATGATAGAGATCTTGTAAAGAAATTCGATCTTGACTCTGCTAAGAAGGCACGTACATCGATGAGTACCTCAATAAGTCTTAGCAAGGTTACTTCAGGCAAGGACATAGAGCAAACCTTGTATCGGAGTATGATAGGTAGTCTTCTCTACTTGACTGCCAGTCGACCTGACATAGCCTTTAGTGTTGGTGTTTGTGCATGATATCAGGCCTCCCCGAAAGAGTCTCACTTACACGCTCTTAAACGTATTATCAAATACATTAATGGGACTCTCTCTATTAGCATTTGGTATTCCTTTGATACCAATGACCATTTATCTGCCTATTCGGATGTTGATTGGGCTGGGGATGCATATGGATGTAGGATCACTTCTGGTGGGTGTTTCTATTTTAGTTCTGCTCTTGTCTCTTAGTTGAGCAAGAAGCAAAAGTCCATCTCTTTATCCACTGTGGAGGCTGAGTATATCGTCTTTGGATGTTATTGCACGCAACTTATGTGGATGTAGCAGATGTTGGAGGACTATAGGATATCACAGGGCACCATGACCATTTCCTGTGATAACACGAGCGCTATACACATATCCTGAAATCCATTCCAACATTCACGATCAAATCACATTAGAATACGCGAACACTTCATTCGTGAGCTTGTAAAAGAAAAGGCCGCATCCTTGAGTTTTTTTTCTACTGACCGTCAGTGAGCCGATATTATAATGAAGTCTTTAGATGCCCTTAGATTCGAGAGTCTTAGGAAGTCTTTAGTAATTTGCACTGTTGACTGAGGGGTAGTTCCATGTCTAGAGTAGAATGCATTTTTCATGTCCATATAATATGATTTTTGTCTCTAGATTGTATCATTTGTATTATAGTTTTATTTTGTTTTCTTCAAAAATCCAAAAATATTTTCTCTTTTTTTTAGGTATTAGAAAAAATCCAAATAGATTTCCTGTTTTTTGAAATATTTGAAAAAATCCAAAAAGATTTTCTTTTTCATAAAATTTTCGAAAAACACAAAAAGATTTTTGTATTTTGTTTACACCATTTGTGACTGAACATTTAAGATATCCATAGTCACCACTTCATTCCATTTTACACCTGACTGTTTGATAGTATTTTGAGATGCTACATCATTTCATGTATGTCCTTTATAATGTGTGGTGTCATTGAGATGCAATTAGTGATACTTTTTGCATGTTTGGCTTCTTATCTCCTTTACTGCACATGTGCACAATATTATTTGAGTATTGTACTTATCTGTCACATGTTGCCTTGGGTGTTTCCATCCCAATTATGTCTATACCACGAACCAAATATGATCAAACTTGACTGGAAAGTAGTGCATGTAATAATCATTACAGTAAGTTTGTGTGAATTTGTAAAACGAAAAAGGGTTGCGAAAGGTACTCATTTTTCCTTTACGATAAAGCCATCATTTTAAAAAGGACCAAAAAACATGTGGAAAAAACATAAGCCATGGTCTAATGAGGTTGGAAATCGCCCCGAAAAAATTCAAAAGGTAATACAAAGATAAATATACCAAAAAATGGCCCAATTGGTTTTAGTTTCCTGACCTCATAAGAAAAATAAAAAGAAATATCATTTCATGAGGGAATTTGGATGGAAAATAAAACGGGTTTACACGTCATTGAATTGAAAAAGCATTATATAAATTTTGGACGTTATTGGTGTGGAAATCATTTTGAGCATTGATTTGTTCATATGATTGAATCAATTTGTTATAATCCCACCATTTTTACACCTAAGAATGATATTAAGTACATTCATTAGGAATATCCAAAATTCATCGTGCACATCTGTTTTAGGAATATCCAAATTTCATCGTGCACATCTGTTATGTTTTTATGCATTGATTTTCCTATCGAATTTGTTCACACCCCGTCATTTCGCTACCATCGACTTGGATGTTTTAGTGTTCTTTCATGGTGTGGTTTTTTTTTGCTTTGGAAAATTCAAAAAGAGAAAGTTTATTACCTTATGACATTCTCCATTTTCATTGTTTCATTTCTTCATATTTGTCTATTTGGCGACATCATAAAAAGGGGAAAAACGAATTATGGGGGAGAATTTTATTTGTTTTCATAATGATTTGCTTGCACATAATTGATATCTATTTTTCTTTTTATTATATTTCATCTGTTGCACGTCATGGGTATTTGTTTCTTGTCTCATGTGTGTAGGTATCAAAATTGAGGATCATTTTTGCACACCCTGATAATGACAAGAAATATTGAAGAGCTAAAGATTTGAAGATGATCAAATTTGTGAAGACATGTCATTTAGTATTTCCAGTTTTTGGGTTTAATGGGAATATTTAATTGTATGTCATATGGTTTTATTTTGGGTAGCATAATTCGGAGTTTTTATGTATGTACCGGCATAGACATATGGGGAGATTTGTAAGGACATGATCTTATAAATGTTCGGGGTAGAATCTAGGTATTTTCTGAGTGTCCTAGATCACAATTAGTATGTCTAATACCGCTACATTTGGAACGTCCCCACGATCATTCACTATGGACTTCATCTGAATCCACGCATCCATAATCTTCACACGTGCATCATGTTTCAAGCAACGTGCTCTTCAAGTGTTCCCATTGCTCCATATAATAATGGTTTTAATTGGAGATATTATTATCTGCATAAATTGTTGGGAATATTTTTAAATAATTTTTAAAGTATGAAAAGTGTTTATCACGAAATATATTTTTATAAAAAGAGGAGGCAAAAACAGACACGTCGTTGGATCGTTCAAACGACAACTCATGTCGCGGGAAGTATATAACGACATGCCATATCATTCAAACGACATCCCATGTCGTTTGAACGAGCCATTGCCTCAATTTGTTAATTTAAATAGAGCCCATTTCTACACGTTTTTCTAAGCCTTGTCCTACATGAATCTACAGTTCTCTGCATTCAAAACAGACTTCATTTTTTTACTTTTCAACACTATTTTGATTCACAAACAATTCCCAATCATTTATGTGAATCCTCTAAATCCCAATAAAGTTATTCTACTCTTCTGGAGTTCTTATGGAGAAGGCTGCTTTTCCACTGCTGATCTTGGAGTTCTTACGGGACCTCTTGCTGATGACATCGAACCGACGCCTGCTGGTATTTCGTATGTCCTTGTATTTCATTGTGATCCGTGTGAATTGATACTTACAAAATTATAGTGAAATAAGATGGTTTTGCCCCTGTGGGGGATTTTTCCTCAAATTGTGATTGTCTTACATGAGTTATTTCATTAGTTAATCATAGTTTCTTGCAAGAGTTAAGACTTGTTGGGACTAAAAATTGGAATTTAATTAAATAAATTCGACATTGATTGCTAGCACACTCTCAAGCTTAGCCATTAGCTCATCAAAGGCTAATTGGCAATAATCACTCCACACAAACGATACCCCCTTGCGAGTCAAGTTCGTCAATGGGCCCATAATCTTTTAAAATCCCTTATTGAAGTGGAGATAATACCTTACCAAACCTAAGAAGTTGTGATTCGCTGTAGGTGTCGTGGGTTATCCCCACTCCCTTACTGCCGATACCTTACTCGAATCCACTGCAATACCCCTGTTAGATACGATATGGCCAAGAAACTGCACCTCCTGTAGCCAACATCCACACTTCTTGAATGTGGCATACAATTTATGGTCCCAAAGTATCTGCAAGACCCTACGCAAATGCTCTGCATGTTCCTCCTCAGTACGAGAGTAAACTAGAATGTCGTTTATAAACATGATCAAGAACTGGTCCAAGAACTCCCTGAATACTCTGTTTGTGAGATCCATGAACACTGTTGGTGCATTGGTGAGCCCAAACGGCATCACCCTGAACTTGTACGATCCATACCGCGGTAGGAAAGTGGTCTTGGGAACATCCTCCTCCCGAATACATAGCTGGTGGTATCCCGATATTAAATCAATCTTTTAGAAGTAAGAAGCCCCTCTTAAATGAACAAACAGGTCATCGATTCTTGACAATGAATACTTATTCCATATCGTGACCTTGTTCATCTCACTGTAATCCACACACAAGCTAAGCGAATTGTCCCTCTTTTTCACAAACAACACTGGCGCACCCCACAGCGATGTACTCCGCTGAATGAAACTCCCCCAATAACTACTGAATATGTTACCTCAACTCTCACATCTCTACAAGGTCCATGCAATACGATGCTCGAGATATGGTTCTCATACTCGGTTCTAGGTCGATCATAAGCTCAATCTCTCGGTTGGGTGGTAACCCCAGTATCTCCTGAAATACATCCTGAAAATCTCTCACTACTTGAATCGAGACTATCGGAATCACTATCTCCTATGAGGTCTCTTCCTCATTGCATAGGTGGGTGTGTGACCCTCCCTTAGGAAAAGGCATCTCCATAAGGAAAATCTCCTGACCCAGAATGGAGAGCACTATGGTTCTCTTATAAGAGTTTAGTTTCACCCTGTATCATGCCAACCAATCCATACCTAGGATGACATTCTATCCCTCCATGTCTATCACAAGAAGAAGATCCACTACTAAGCTCAAACTCCCAATAATAATATCCACTCACTTATATAAAGAGTGTATAAGTGGCCCATTACCCAATGGTGACTCCATACACATAAGGCGTGTGCTAGCTGTCTCTAAAAGATCAGTTTCTCATGCAAATCTAGTAGCAATAAAGGAGTGCGATGCGCCCGTATAAAAATGAATCCTACCCTCATGCTCATGAATAGGAAATTTACCCTCGATTGCCGACGGTACCTAAGGGGCTAGAGGCATAAGCACATCCCGGACATTATATACACGCATGTAGTGCATCTGACCCTACTGTTGTTGTGGGGCTAGGGGTGTTGATACTGGAGGTAATGGATCTTGCTGCCCTATTAGGCACCATACTGTTGTTCCCTAACCAATTATGGGTAATATTTACTCTTATGACCCTGTTGGCCACATATAAAACACTTTCCTGGAAATGGTCTCTGCCTTTGGACCTATTGGCCCTGTCGAGGCTGGCCCTGACGCTATCCCGGATGACCCTAGCCCTGATTTCCACCTCTATGGTTCCCTTGGCCCTGAGAGACCTTGTTCTTCTGATTAGGGCTCTACTAACCCTATTTGTATCCCTGGCCATTTGGTCAGTATCCTCTTAACATGAACCTCTTGTCATGTTCCCCATATCGGGAATCCGTTCCCTGCTGCTAGCTTGCCTGTTGTGATGATTCGCTGACACCACCCCCATTTACCTTGCCCCCGTGGCTCGACTCACCTCCTCATTTGATTCCCTTCAAGTGGAAGTGATGATATTAGCAGTGTAATAAAGGGGCATTGATGACTTTTGTATACGTCACCAATGCGGGGTTGATAATTAAGTGTTGTCTGATCCTCCAGGCTAATCCATCCATAATTTTTGCCTTCTTCCATTCCTCGTTGCTCACCTCGTCTAGCATAAAATTATCCAGACGGGTGAACTCCTCCTCATACTCTGCTACGGAGCGATCACATTATGTCACCTCATTAAATTTCTTTCGTATTTCGGTCTCCAATGCTGGCGGAAAGTACTTGCGGTCAAACTGCACCCAGAATTCAGTAATCGTCATTGAATCTCTCTCTTCAATGATGGTAACCGACTCCCACCACTGTAGTGCCGCCCCAAAAAGTCTGAAAGTAGTTAGCATCTGCTTCTGTATCTCACTGCACTCCACCATGCGCAAATGGCACTGTATATTCGTCTTCCACTGACTCGCCTCTACCACATCAAAAATGCCCTGAAACTCGAGCGGGTGGCCCTTTTGAAATGTCTCTTTGACTCTCTTCTAAGTAGATGGACCTATCTAGGCCTGATCACCAGTGCCACTGGATGCTATGGCTGGGGATTTGGAAAATGAACGACCATAGCTGTCATAGCTGCATTGACCGCCTGGGCCACAATCTCTACTACCTGTACCATCGAGATCATCTCTGGTGGTGGCCGTAGTGAGGCACCTCCTGTGGCTCCTGGTGAGCCTCCCTCACCTCATCCCACCTGACCGCTGCCTTAGCTACTCACTCTCTCCTTGGTGGAATCTAAAAATAGATTGAATTGTATAAATGCACAGTTTATACAAAGTTTAATAGCATAAGCACGTTATCTCAAATACATAAAGATAAAAATAACAGTCCTAATAATAGGGAATTATATCAAAAGAATGATATGCAAAATCGTAATAAGCCATACAGATTATATGGACACTAGAACATGATACTCTGATACCATTTGTGACACCCCGCCTAATTAAATACTGGGTGATCAGTCCTTTATTAACTAAAAGAGGTTTCTCATTTGGTTCATTTTTAGCATCACTGTCGAAAACTGTATTAATTACTCACCACTTATTTGTTAATTGAGTCGGTGTCAAAATTTTATCTTTCGTTAAAAAATTGATAATAATATGCTGAAACTAAATTAAAAAATTCCCACCATTCATATAGTCTCAACCATCACAATGAAATAAATAAATGAATAATGTCTTGCCAAATAAACCATCGGCAAAAATCCAACCCAAACAATAATCCAACAAATAGTAAAATAAATCTCATTACAAGTCTGAAGTGAATAACTAAAATAAATAAGTCTGATTCGGGCAACATGCCCAACTGGGATACTGGATTGAAGCCAACATTAGGAATAAATGATATATGCGTCTAAGCAAGTCCGACAAGCCTCCACAGTGCCACAACTAATTTTTCCTTGAATGAATCGTCAAGTCTAGCATCCCTGTGGCTGGACACTTAAAATGTTTTGAAAAATATTTATAGCAAGGGTTAGAACCCAAAACATTTTGAAAATAGTTTGCAAGTATTTATCACAATTTAAAAATATGTCATTGATTACACATGTTATGTTCACGTACACTCCCTTAAGTTTCCTCATCTCTAATCTATTATGCACGCTTAACGTTTCTACTTAGCCCACCTAGCCATACTATCCAATCTAACTAGACATAAGTATCTAATTGGACTATCGACAACTATAAGTCCCCAGTACCCATACAGTATGTTATCCGAATTAACATCTCTCATATGGTATTAATATCATAAGTACCATTGTTCTTCCCTGGTTAATTAATCATTTAATTAAGTTTCATGACTTAATTCATTATTTATATGCACACTATCAATTCATTTACTATCACACATATGTAGAATTAGTCAAATGGTTTTATATATTTTTCTCACTAATATATATATAATTACGATGTCTCTCAAAATGACCACTGTATATATAGTCATACTCTGCTATCAGTCCCTCTCATATTAAAATAAGAACTATTGGTTCGGTATGTCTCCTCGAACCCAAAATCAAATAACAAGCAATGGAGGCAAACATAGTTCTAAGCCTTGGGGCTACACACATACCAAACATACCCAAATGACATGGCGGTCTCACTAATACATGACACATAGTGGGATGCCCTAAGTTCTATGTTCTGGGGCACAAATCCAAACCTCCCTGGAATCAGCAAGGTGGGATTGCCCACTGTTCCAGAACCTTCGTGATAGCAGGCAACGTAGGTATCTTTACGTACAATCACCAATCATATAATAGGCACATAAACACATACACTATATATATATATCAATTCAGTAGGTATACACACAACCCCAATTATTCTATTTCGTACGTAGTATTGATCCCTCGAATACTCACCGTACTATCATGTTACGAATACTCTCACTATCGTAGGTACTCAAGTTTTTTTTTTACTCTAAGGGTCCTAGTTATCCCTTATTATTATTTTAGTAGTTAGGTCTTTCTTACTCTACTGGTCCATGTCATAGGTTCATTCAAAATATCCATAATTTATTCTCATCCTCTTGAATTAATTACTTTACAATTTAAGCCCAAACAATTTTAGCTTTAATTCTCTGAATAAGACTATTGCCTGATTCTATCATGGACCTACTGTATTCCCATTAGTCCTTCATAATAATTTAAAGAGGCTCCAAAGGTCACCCAATCGATTTTTTTGCACTAGATAGTCTTCTTCCCCCCCCCCCCCCCCCCCCCACACACACACACAAGTGCATTTTTCACCATTATCATTAGCATAACTCTCATTTTTCTCCACCAAAATTTAAACCAATTGTCCCAAACTTTTTTTGCATGTATTAGGATGGTTTCTAACGTAATTTAACATAAAAACATTACGATTTTCATTCAAGAACGGATTGAATCCTCTATCCCTAATAAATCCCAGGTTTCAATATTCCCCATTATTATTCAACATAAACCCAAATTAAATTCATGATTATTAACACATAATCTCCGATTTCTTATACTCTACAGATACTCAATCGTACTATATGTAATTGCTGACCAAACATGCATTTAATTTATTCTTTTCTTCCAAGAATATCAATTTAATCAAACTAATGAAACCCTCACAACATGGGCATTATAACCTCAAAAGAATTTGCAATAACCACTTGCCTTTGATCAGTAGGGTTTGATTTCTTGATTAAAAGGTTGGTTTGGTTGTCTTCTCCTCCAATCCACCCTCCAAGTGATTGTGGTGCAAGAAAACACTTTAATTCTTCAAGAACTCTTCAAAACCTCTGAGAATTCCCTCATTTTATTATCTAATGGATCCCTTTTGTTTTTTACATTCTTAACCCTAAACCCTTCTCTCTGAATTCTGATACAAGGCTATGAAATTCGTAGATCTATCTATCCAAGGCTACAAAAAGACTAAAATATCCTCATACGGTGCCGGTTTAGTCTAAAATTGCCCCGAGACCCAGTCGACACTCTCAGGTATACTATTCTAACTATTTCGACCCTTTTGGAGTCTTTCGTAATCTTGAAATCATCATCAGAGAAACTCTACACAAATTTCCTATCTTGACTTCTATTTTGTCTACATGCGACTCCCGGTTGAGATAAATTCAATTTCGCCAGTTTCACTCGCTATGACGTGTAATAATTTTCATAACTTATTTACCATTCACTTAGAAAAAATTTCACACATTATATTAGTCATTATTTCTTTCTCTTGATTAATACTTAATAACCACATTTTTATTTAATTACATTAAATTACTTTACTCACATAATTTAAAATAAATGAATAATCTGTTGAATTAAGTAAATTTTAAATACGTAGAAATACGGGGTATTACACTGGGTAGCATAGCTAAGTGGGTTAAGTAGGAGACGTCATGTATGCAATAAAGATGAGAAGTGAGGAACTCAAGGGAGTGTATGTGAAACTAACGCGTGTATCTAATAACTACTTTTTAAACTGCAACTTTAATACTTGCTAAATGTATTTCAAAGGTTTTGGGCTCTGGCCCGTGTCAAATCTATTTTCAAAATATTTTAGGTGTCCAGACACAGGGACAGCAAACTTGATGTCTAGCTGCATCACTTGTGGAGGCTTGCACGATTTGTTTAAATGCTTCAGTTATTCATTCCTAGAGTAGGATATATGGTTCAGTATTTCATTTGGGTATGTTTCCCCTTCAGCTGATACATTTTTTCAGTTTTGCTTATCAGATTATGTATTTAGATTCAGTTTCATTTTAGTAGACTTTTGGAATGGATATTAGTTTTGCTACCAATGGGTTATTCGATATATATATCATTTATTTATTTATCTTGCGATGCTTCAGACCTATATGATTACGTAGAGTCTTCTCTACTTGATCGCTAATCGTCTCGATATTTCCTTTAACATTGGAGTATGTGCACGTTACCAAGCATCCCCAAAAGAGTCTCACTTTCTCTCACTTAAACGTATCATCAAATATGAGAGTGACACTCTTTCCTACGGTGTTTGGTATTCATTTGATATCGATGACCATTTGTTCGCCAATTCGTATGCCGATAGGGACGGGGATGTTGATGATTGTAGGAGCACCTCGGATGATTGCTTTTACTCTGGGAGTGATCTTGTCTCTTGGTTGAACAAGAAGAAAAACTTAATATCTTTGTCCACGGTGGAGGCCGAGTACATCACCACCAGGATTTGTTGCACACAACTCTTATGGATGAAGCAAATGTTGGAAGATTATGGGATCATCCAAGGAAAAATCGCCATGACACTATTTTGAGGTATATGGCATTGAAGTTTTTTATTTAACTTATTCAAATTTCCTTTATGATGCATTTATTTCCAATCGAGGCATTTTTATAAAAATATGAGCAAACTACCTCATAGGTCCGTCACCTTTCCATTTATCTCAATTTCGTCATTGTCCTTTTTTCTTGTTTCAATTTTATCCTCAACCTTTCATTTTGTCTCAACTTGATCCCTATGTATTAAATATTTTGGATACATTTAACTATTTTACCCCTCTTTATTTTAAAATAATAAAACGGGTGTTATAAAATTTGAAAAAATAAATAATTTTTTTATTATTATTTGGAGATAAAAATAATTTTTTATCCGAGAATAATAATAAAAACATGTTTATATTTTTATTTTATCCCAGTTGTATTTAATTTCTTAATAGAAAAAACGGTGACAATCCCAAAATGGTTTTTTCCTTTTATTTCCATTTTTTCAATAAAAAATGTTTTTTTTAAAATATTTTTAATAGAAAAACGATAAACATTTCCAAAACATTTTTTCTATCAAAGTGAAGAAAAAATGGTAAAAATATTTATTCTCGTATTCTTAATTCATTTTCTTCATTAAAAAAATCAAATGGGTGTTATAAAATTTGACAAAATTAATAATTTATACCCCCTTTTTTATAAAAAAAAAAAATCTTCTTTGTCAAATTTTATAACACCCATTCGATTGTAACCATTTTTTGTTAAAAAAGATTTAAAAAAAATAGTTTATTGTTTAAAAAAAGGGTATAAAATAAAATAAAAAAAGGTATTGTAACCATTTTCTTTAAAAAAAAATAATCAGAGTTTTTTAAAATAAGAGGGGATAAAATTATCCTTTTGTCAAATTTTATAACACCTATTTGATTTTTTAATAAAGAAAATGAAATAAGAATGTAAAAAAAACGAAAGTGAATATTTTTAATTTTGTTTCCTTACTTTAATAGAAAAAATATTTTGGAAATGTTTATCGATTTTCTATTAAAATTATTAAAACAAACATTTTTTTAATAAAAAATAGGAAATAAAAGAAAAATATGTTTTGGGATTGTCACCTTTTTAAGTTAAAAAATTAAAAAGAACTGGGATAAAATAAAAATAAAAATAGTTTTTTATTATTTTTCTCGGTTAAAAAAAAATTCATCCGCAAATAATTATAATAATAAGATAATTTAATTTTCAAATTTGCTAACACCCATTTTATTATTTTTCAATAAAGAGTCGTAAAATAGTCAAATGTATCCAAAATATTTAACGACGGGACTAAATTGAGACACAATGAAAGGTTGAGGATGAAATTGAAACAAAAAGAACAGGGATAAAATTATAGTAAATGGAAAGGTGAAGGACCTATGGGGGGTAGTTTACTCTAAAAATATTTTTCAAAAATACTTTTTTGTTTTTAACTCGTTGGAGAGAGTTTTTAATCTCGTTAGAAGGAGACATGGTTCTCATTCGAATGAAGTTTTCAACTCGTTAGAATGATGGTTTAAGTTCGTTTGAATGAACTTCTAATGAGCTTCAAACGGGGTCTCTCTGTTTGACAGAGTTGCACCCGTTGGAAGTTCGTTGGAAGCTCATTGGAACGAACTAAGCTATTCGTTCAAATGAGACTGCAACTCGTTAGAACAAAACTAGTATATCATTCGAACAAAGTCCCATTTTCATTCGAACGAACCCCGATGCCTTGAAAAATGTGTTTTCTATAAATATAACCTTTTTAGAGTGTTTTTCATAAGGCTTTTGGCAAAAATAAATTCATATATCTGCTTTAAAAGTTTCTCTTTTTGTTTCTTTGAAACAACACTTTGTTTTCCAAATCATACATCAATATAATGATTTGTTGAGTTTTTCAAACCCTAGTTCCATACACAAACATTAAAACCTTGTAGAGTGTTCTCTATGACGGACATTTGTGGAGTTGCAACTAAACTGCTAAAGAAGAAAGGATTTCGTATTCTGAGGATGATCTGTGGATACCAATGGAAGAGCTGATTCATGTGAGTGTTGTTGGACTATATCACTTTCTGTTGAAGATTTAAAGATCTACACTGTCTTATACTTAGTGGATCTCTAAGTAGTTTGTACATCGATTCGTGTCTGTCAAATTCTAAAACAGTGTTCAATTAAATGGTTGTTCCCATAAAGAATTTTTCCTCAAAACTTCTTATTGATTGGTTTGATGGTTTGGTTTAGCATATTTAGCTTTGGACTTTATCTTGCATGCTCACCTAATTCTAATCAAGGTAAAACTTGACTAAAAAATGGATATTTATGTGTGTTGTGAGGACATGATTTTATAAATGTCCATTAAGTATCTAGGAAGTTTTTATGTATATCCTAGATCACTGCAAGTATGTCTGATACCGCTACATTCTGCACGTCTCAACGTTCACCCATGATAGCCTCGACTTGGATCTGAAGTTGTCACGCAAACTACCTTTATACATGCGTAGTGCATGATCACCGAGCTACCATGCAACGTGCGTTTTCAACACTCATTTGTTCTCACTACTCCACTCGCAATTATGGTAAAATAATTTTATTGGATTTTTTAATATTTGCATAAATATTTGGGAACATTTTTAAAATAATTTTTGAAGTCTGAAATGCTTTTATCACAAAATAAGAATTTTTTCTAAGTGAAGAGGTGAACGTATACACGTCGTTCGAACGATAGAGCTTGTCATTCAAACGATAGCTCATGTCACGTGAAGTCGTTCTAACGACACGTGCTTCAAACGACAGCCCATCCCGTTCAAACGACCCACCGCCTCGATTTTTGTATTTAAAGAAGTTCCCATTCTACACGTTTTTTAAGTCTTAGGCACTCACGTTTCTGCAGTTTTCTTAATTCAAAACAGACTTCATTTTTCATGTTTTTTTACACTGTTTTGATTCGCAAACACTTCCATATCATTTATGTGAATCCTCTAAACCCAAGAAAATTGTTCTACTCATCTAGAGACGACGCCGAATCGACACCTGCGGGTATTTCGTGTGTCACTATATTTCATTATAATTCGTGTGAATTGAGATTTCCAAATTATAGTGAAATAAAAAGGTTTTTCCCCTTTGTGGGACTTTTCCTCAAATTATAAATGTCTTGCATGTTTGATTTATTTCATCTATCTGTCACAATTATTTGCAAGATTTAAGACTGTGCTGGGCTAAAAATTGGAATTTAATTAAATAGGTTGAACATTGATTGCTGGCGCACTCTCAAATTAGTATTAAAGCCAATTAAACAATTTTACTGTGTAATTTTTCCACAAAATTTTTCTGCATATCAATTTTGTTCTAAAAATTGATTTTTTGAAAAAGCGCAATTTCAATGGAATCCTTATATAATATAGTCCCAATTTTTTACGGGTCAAATTATGCATATTGGAAAGCCCACATGAAATCTCACTTAAACTCCATTGACGAACACGTCTGAGTTGTGTGTGAAAGAGGGTGGACTTCTCCCACTGTCACCATAGAAAACGTAACTAATTTGAAAGCCATGACTGAATGGATTGAGGGCGAATTTAAAAGGAGCACATATAACTCATGTGGGCTTAGTGACATTTTTGGAGCCGTCACACCTGACGAGTTCGACGCATCATGACGTGTCCTACGTCTAAAAAGGCATGGGATGTTCTTTAACTTACCCATGAAGGCACAAGCGCAGTGAAAGAATCCAAATTGCAAAACTTAACTACACAATTTGAAACAATCACCATGCACGAAAATGAGTGTTTTGATGAATTTTATGCATGCTTATCTGAAATTGTAAACACTAGTTTCAACTTAGGTGAACATATTCTCGATGCTAGAGTAGTTAAGAAAATTTTGAGATCACTGCCTAAGAGATTTATCCCCAAAGTCACTGTGTTAAATTTATTAGGTAATTTGAGTAGGCTGAAATTAGAATAGTTTATTGGAGACCTACAAAACTATGAAATCGACATGTTCCCTAACACGATAAAATCAAAAGACAAAGGGGTA
Source organism: Sambucus nigra (assembly GCA_949130495.1). NCBI lineage: Eukaryota > Viridiplantae > Streptophyta > Magnoliopsida > Dipsacales > Adoxaceae > Sambucus > Sambucus nigra. The sequence goes on along the minus strand of OX422208.1, from coordinate 789,843,882 downwards.
GCACTTAAATCCCAGGACAGGAAGAGTGAGGGGTCTGCGAGAAAGAGAGGTGAGTCATCTAGGCAAAGAGAGGAAGAGATGTCTGATTTTGAATTTGACTAGACAATTTGGTCTTATTTGCAAAAAAAATCAAAAAATTTCTCAAATTAAAGAAAAGTGGGAATTTTAATGATAAAAAGAATTTTCTGAAAAATAAATCTGAAAAGAAATTTGAGAAAGATAAAAAGAACACCCCTTAGAAAGACGGAGAGAGATGCTTTGAGTGTGGCGGTAGAGTTCATAGGGAATTTGAGTGTGCAATTAGGTTGAAACATCTAGAACAATCCAAATCTTCTTTGAGTGCCTCCCTGAGTGCCGACAGTGAGGTTGAGTCGGTGGATTCAAGAGACGAATCACCGCATGAATGTAACTTCACCGCATTCATGGCTAGTCATGCGAGTACTGACAGTGCTGCTCATGACGATGAGGATGAAAATTCACAGGGACACCTCGATAGTGATAGCGATGTGAGAAAAGGGTAGGATGGTCCAAGTGAGAGTGAGGGTGATCTCCGACACACGTACGCTGATTTATATGCTGATACTTTCAAGACCAAAAAAGCGTAACAAAGATTTAGCACTTAGGATATCTTCCCTGGAGAAGGATTTAGGAGAGACTAAAGAGAGATAGTCCTCCATGAGCACTGCCTTGAGAGAGAGAGATAGAGAGAGAGAGAGAGAGAGAGACCGCCTATGTTGAGAGAGAGAAAGTTTCTATAGAAAGAGAAAGTCGATTTAGGGAGAGAGAGAAAGTGTGTTTGAGAAAGAGAAAGGGGACTTGACCAAGCAAGTGGCTGATGTGACAAGTGAGTTCCATTCCTCCCTGGACACTCGAAATAAATTGGAATACCTTATATCCCAGCTCACTCATGACCTTGGGAGAGCCCGGGAGGTTAAGGTAAGAATACAGGACATATCTTGTAAGATGGGTAAGATGCTCCTCGCCCCTGCTTTGGGTTTAGGTGAGAGGCTGGGAATAGGTTTTGATAGTGCTTCCACGTCCCATACGACATTGGAATCTGTTCTTAAGTTTACTATAAATCCATATGGCCACCCACTAAAAACTCAAAAGAGAGTTCGGCCAAGAAAAATAAACTGAGGTCGGCCTAAGACTATATATTTTTGTACTTATTGCAAAAGAAGAGGCCATCTACGTGAGTTTTACTATAGTTTGGGTCGGACACGACATACTTTTGCTCCGCCATGTGCGCCTAGAGATCTGTCGAGTCTTAGAGAGCAAGTTGAGTTTCTAGTCGCCACATCTCAAAGTTTAGTGAAAGAGTTCCAATGGATTTCTATGCCGTCAGCGGACATTTCTAAAATCCCGACCAGAGTCAACAATGACAGGGGCAAACAGAAGGTTACCACATCTTGGGTACCTAAGCATGATGCAAAATCCCTTGTTATTCATGTTGCTCTTAAATCACATAATACTTCTAGGTGGTATGTTGACAGTGGCTACTCTAGACACATGACCGATGATGTGTCCTTCTTTACCCACCTAGATGATAAAAAGGAAGGTAAAGTGACGTTTGGAGATTGGAGCAAGTCTAGCATTATAGGATGAGGAACAGTAGAGATAATAGAATTTCCTACTCTAAAGGATGTTTTGTATGCTAAAGGTTTGAGAGCAAACCTACTCAGTAATAGGCAGTTGTGCGACGCTGACTTTGTAGTAAAGTTTGACCGGAATGAATGCATTTTTTATGATCACGATGATAAACTTCTATTGGAAGAGGTGAGAATAAAAGATAATTTCTATGGGATCATGCTCAAGTCCTCACTTGTCTGCAACGACACCACGGTCACTTCTATGGATCTGTGGCATCAATGTCTAGGTTGTGTAAATTTTTTAGATTTGGAGAAGTTATCTAAAAAGGACCTAGTACATGTCTTGCCATCACTTAAAAAGCTAAATTTTGCGGTTTGTGGACCGTGTCAGTTGGGAAAGAAAATACGTAGCCCCTATAGGAAGTTGAATTCAATTAAAACCTCGCGAGTGATTGAGTTGATACATATGGATCTTATAGGTCCTAATCATACTTAGAGTTTAGGTGGTAAGAGATACATTCTCGTGATGGTAGATGATTTATCTCCCTATTTGATTGTAGGTTTTCTGAGAGAGAAATCCCATGTTATTGATTTACTTACGACTAAGGGTCGTGTCTTACAAAATCAACACGGTGTCACTATCAATAGAATATGTAGTGACAACGTCATTGAGTTTAAATAAGAAAAAGTATATCTTTTCTGTGATAGCCTTGGGATCAAATACGAATTTTTGGCCGTTAGGACTCCTTATCAAAATGGGATTGTTGAGAGGAAGAATCAAACAATTCAGGAAATGGCTAGATCTATGCTTTTGGGTAGTAATGTTTCTAGGAGATTTTGGGCAGAGGCGGTGTCGACCACATGCCATAGGGTTTATCTTTTTCCACACTCACTTAAGATGCCCTATGAATTGTGGACTGGAAAGAAGCCCAACCTTTCATATTTATGTGTTTTTTGGAGAAAATTCTATATCCTAAGGGATAGATAGAAATTAGGGAAGCTTGACTGCCGGAGCAATGAGGGGATATTGTTAAGTTATACATTTTCTAGTAGAGCATATCAAGGTTTTAACCTGAATAGCTCTAAGGTTATGGAGTCAATAAATGTCACCGTACAAGATGACGAACCACCAGCATTTGTTGATTCCAATTATTTATGTGAGGATGACGTGCTTCCTACTAATGATCCCATTGTACCTTCCATACCCAGGGTGGACCCTATTCCTATTACAGGGGACGCACTTTCTTGGGTTCATAAGAGTCATAACCCTACTGCTATTCTAGGTGATCCCACCTTAGGGGTCAAGAGTAGTGCTCAGCTAGAGAACGCAGTTAGCTTTTTCTATTACACATCTAAAATCAAGCCCAAGAACATTAAAGAAGAACTCAAGGATGAATACTGATATATGACATGCAATATGAGTTGCTTTAGTTTAAGAAAAATGATGTTTGGTTTTTAGTCCCCCGACCTAGTGAGAAGAATGTAATTGGTAACAAGTGAATCTATAAGAATACGATGGATAAGAATGGTATCATTATTAAAAATAAGGCTAGGTAGGTCACTCAAGGTTACACACAGAGGATGTAGACATTGACGAGACATTCTCTCCTGTTGCGAGGCTTGAGTTCGTCTGCTTACTACTCGTCATCGCATGTCATCTGCGCTTCAAGCTATTCTAAATGGATGTCAATAGTGCCTTTCTGAATGGCATTATGCATGAGGACGTGTACGTGGAATAACCAAAAGGGTTTGAAGACCCTAAGCACCTTAATCATGTCTATTTTCTAAAGAAAGCCCTGTATGGTTTGAATCAATCACCCCGTGCTTGGTACGAGAGGCTTACTTCCTTATTCTTAGCCAATGACTTCATGAGAGGGGGAGTTGATAAATTGTTGTTTGTTCGAAGAGGAGATGCTGTTATTTTGGTTTCCAAGCCTATGTGGATGACATAGTCTTTGGGTACACGTGCTCCCGCCCTACTCATTACTTTGTAGAGGAGATGGAGAGTGAGTTTGAAATAAGAATGGTCGGTGAGCTCACATTCTTCCTTGGTCTTCAGGTTTGTCAGCTAGAGGATGGTATATTCATCTCCCAATACAAGTATGCTAGAGACCTTGTCAAGAAATTCGGTTTTGACTCCGCTAAGCATGCACATACACCGATGAGTAACTCAATAACCTTAGCAAGGACACTTTAGGAAAGGACATAGAGCAAACCTTGTATCAGAGTATGATAGGTAGTCTTCTTTACTAGACTGTCAGTCATCCCGATATAGCATTTAGTGTTCGAGTCTGTGCACAATTTTTGGCATCCTCGTACGCTCTTAAACGTATTATCATATACGCTAGTGGGACTCTCTCTTTTGGCATTTGGTATTCCTTTGATCCAGATGACCGTTTATTCTCCTATTTGGATGTCAATTGGGCCGGGGATGCAGATGGATGTAGGAGCACTTTTGGTGGGTGTTTCTTCTTTAGTTATGCTCTTATCTCTTGGTTGAGCAAGAAGCAAAACTCCATCTCTTTATCCACTGCGAAGGCTGAGTATATCGTGGTCGGGAGTTTTTCCACGTAACTTCTGTGGATATAACAGATGCTCGAGGATTATGGGATATCACAGGGCACTATGACCATTTCCTGTGATAATACGAGTGCAATATACATATCCCGAAATCTAGTCCAACATTCAAGCATAAAGCACATCAGGATACGCGAGCACTTTATTCGTGAGATTGTAGAAGAAAATGTCATATCCTTGAGTTTTGTTTCTACTGACCTTCAGTTGGCCGATATTTTGACGAGGCCTCTAGACGGCCTTAGATTCGAGAGTCTTAGGAAGTCTTTAGGAATTTGCTCAATTGACTGAGGGGTAGTTCCATATCTTGAGTAGGATGCATTTTTCCTGTTCATATCATACGATTCTTGTCGCTAGATTGTATTATTTGTATTATAGTTTTTGTTTTATTTTCTATTTTTCAAAAAATCCAAAAAGATTTTCCTGTTTTTTTAAATATTTAAAAAATCCAAAAATGAATTTCCTTTTTCATAAAATTTTTGAAAAACACAAATGATTTTTGTACTTCGTTTACACCATTTATGACTGAACATTTAAGATAGCCATAGTCACCACTTATTTCCATTATTCACGTGACTGTTTGATAGTGTTTTGAGATGTCGCGTCATTTCATTTATGTGCTTTACAATGTGTGGTGTCATTGAGATGCAATGAATGCTTTATGCATGTTTGGCTTCTTATCTCCTTTACTGCAAACGTGCACGGTATTATCTTAATATTGTACTTGTCTATAACATGTTGTCTTGAGTGTTTCCATCTCAATTCTGTCTATACAATTAACCAAATTTGATAAAACTTGACAGGATAGTAGTGTATGTAATAACCGTTACAGTGAGTTTGTGTGATTTTGTAAAATGGTATAGGGCTGCGAAAGGTACTGATTTATCCTTTGCGATAAAGCCACCATTTAAAAAGGACCAAAAACCATGTGGCAAAAACAGAAGCCATGGTCCAATGAGGTTGAAAAGAGCCCCAAAAAATTCAAAAGGCAATAAAAAGAAAAATATGCCAAAAAGTGGGCCAGTAGGTTTTAGTTTACTGACCTCATAAGAAAAATAAAAAGAATTAGTATTTAATGAGGGAGTTTGGATGGAATATAAAATGGGTTTGTACATCCTTGAAAGTCTTGAAAAAACATTACATAAGTTTTGGACGTTATTGGTGTGAAAATCACTTTGATCTTTGATTTGTTGATATGATTGCGTCAATTTCTTATAATCCAACCATTTTTACACCTAAGGATGATATTAAGTATATTCATTATAAATATCCAAAATTGATCTTGCACATATGTTATGTTTGTATGCATTGATTTTCTTATTGAATTTGTTCACACCCTTTCATTTTGCTACCATCGACTTGGTTGTTTTAGTGTCCTTTCATGGTGTGACTTTTTTATTTTGAAAAATTTTGAAAAATTCAAAAAGAGAAAGTTTGATTACCTTTTGACATTCTCCATTTTCATTGATTTGTGTTATTTATATTTGTCTATTAGGGGGACAACGAATTATGGGGTAGATTTGCATTATTTGACATTATAATGACTTGTTTGTGCTTAATTGAAATTTTTAGTCATTTCATTATTTTTTCAAACTGATGTGCATCACGGGTATAGTTTCTTGTCTCATGTGTGTAGGTACCCAAATTGAGGATTATTTTTGCACACCCTGATGAAGACAAAGAAAGTATGAACATGAAGATATGTCATCTAGTATCGCCAGTTTTTGGGTTTAATGGGGATATTAAATTGTATGTCATATATTTTGGGTTTGGATATCATAATTCGGATAGTTTTTATGTATGTAACGGCATAGACATAGGGTCAGATTTGTAAGGACATGATTTTATAAATGTCCATTTAGTATCTAGGAAGTTTTTATGTATATCCTAGATCACTGCAAGTATGTCTGATACCGCTACATTCAGTACGTCTCCACATTCACCCATAACGGCCTCAGCTTGGATCCTAAGTTATCATGCACACACTACCTTCATACGTGCGTAGTGCATCACCACCGAGCTATCATTCGACGTGCATCTTCAACACTCATCTATTCCCACTACCGCACTCGCAATTATGGTAAAATAATTTAATTGGAGTTTTTAATATTTGCATAAATGTTTGGGAACATTTTTAAAATAATTTTTGAAGTCCGAAATGTTTTTATCATGAAATAAGAATTTTTTCTAAGTGAAGACGCAAAAGTATACACGTCGTTCAGATCGTTCGAACGGCGGAGCTTGTCGTTCAAATGACAGTTCATGTCGCGCGAAGTTGTTCTAACGGCATGTGGCATCGTTCAAACAACAACCCATATCATTCGAGCGACCCACCACCTAGATTTTTGTATTTAAAGAAGTGCCCATTCTACACGTTTTTGAAGTCTTTGGCACTCACATTTCTGCAGTTTTTTGCGTTCAAAACAGACTTCATTTTTCATGTTTTTACACTTTTTTGATTCACAAACACTTCCCAATCATTTATTCTACACCCAAGAAAATTGTTCTACTCATCTAGAGTTCTTGTGGAGAAGAAGAGGGATGATTTTCCACTACCAATCTTGGACTTCTTGCGGGACCTCTTGCTGACGATGCCAAACTGACACTTGCGGGTATTTCGTGTGTCACTGTATTTCATTGTAATCCGTCTGAATTGAGATTTACAAATTATAGTGAAATAAAAAGGTTTTGCCCCTTTGGGGGATTTTTCCTAAAATTGTGACTGTCTTGCATGTTTGATTTATTTCATTTATCTATCATAATTATTTGCAAGACTTGAGGCTATGTTGGTCTAAAAATTTAATTAAATAGGTTGGACATTAATTGATAGTGCACTCTTATGTGTAACCTAAGATACAAGTGAATCCATTTAACCCCTGTATTTTCAATCTCTAACTTTTTATTCGGGCATAACATCCCTTCCCCTCCGTTTGTACACTCTTCTTTTTACTCTCTAGCTTTCAGAAAGGTCTTTGACTGCTATTCCAGTACCTTCTTTTGTAAGTTTTAATTTGTCTTATTGTAATATATTGTTGGAAATAGTATAATTTTTATTGTTTTTTCAAAATATTAGATTATGTATCGAGAGAGTAGTATGAGATATGGGGTATTTTTTATTTTCTCGATCGGGAGTCCAGTTCAGCGTCACAAACTTTTTTGTTTTCACTTTTGTTTTCATTATAGTACAATCCTACCCCAATAGTTTTTAAATGGGGGCCAAACATATAATAGTTTTTAAATAGGGGCCAAAACCCAAACGGTATAATTAGTGGGGGCTAAAACCCAAATAACCCTTGTTGATATATACATCAAGATATAATCATACGTGAATAGCATTGCAACTCTGAATTTATTGATTTGCAAAGTTAAGGTTAAGAATTAGAAATTATTGCAGTCTATTTGTTCTTCAGTTGTTCGAGGTACTCAATTCGTATATGTAATACGATGATTAAATCGATATAGAAAGAAGTCAATAACGTGATTGTATTCCATTTCATTTAATAATGAAATTAAAAAGCTATTTGATGTATGTTTACTAGGGCTCACTCAATAAGGATAATGCATTTTCCAAGCTTTAATCTCGTGTTTGTTTCAGTTGCGTTGATGATTTCAGAGAGTTTTTTTTTTATATTTCAGTCAAGTTTTGAAATTTATTTGAACCTAAGAATAATATATGATCAAACGAACACGAGTAATTGGCGTTTGATGGGTAAAGTTGTCTTTGTATAAAAAAAGGCATTGTTATGATTTTAGGGATCAAGCATAGGTTGTGGGAAATGTTTGGACAAATCATGTATTCATATTTGTCTTAATAACTAAATGGGTTATAAACCTTAACTTTATCATATTGAATTTCACTTAAGTGAGCTTTCATAATGGTAATTAATTGATGAGTCCAATTGAGTTTGTTAACAAGTTAATGTGTCGATCGTTATACAATTCAATACGATTTATTATTTTAATGCATAATAATGAGTGTGTACGACACGAACTGTTAAGATAGAGAATTTAAAATAGATATGGTTTTTGTAAACTGATAAAAAGACACCCTCATAAACACAAACTCAATGAAAACACATGACCCATGCTTTGTAATATCTTGTACTTATAATTATTGAGTTTTTAATTAATACTCTGCATCAAACACATAAAAGAGGATATCCTTGCCTTATAAAATCATTGCAGTTGTTTTAATACGAAAAAAAATGATCTTACATTATATAAATCTTTATAATATAACAATCTACTTAGACATTGTGAGAAATCCATGTATTAATTAATGAAGGCGATCCAAAAAAACTGGAAAATAATGCTACAATAAGTCAAATCACCAAAAGACACCTGCATCGGTAAGATTTGTGAAAAAGAAATCTAAGAGAACTGATGAGCATATTTTAGTTCTCACTTGTTATGAGATTGAATTTTTATGTTGAGCATCTACTGAAAAGCTTCCCAATTTCAAAGGCCTAAACAAACTAAGTTGAGAGTTGACGAAAAAACATATATTCTCACTTACCACTAGAAATTGGCAATCGAACTGCCACCTTCGGCCGCCCAACCACCATCCTTTAAAAATTGAATAACAATTTGCTTTTTTGGTTAAAATGAGCCAAGATCAAAGGTGCAATGGGGGAGTTGGGCACATTCATCCCTATAATTTTGGCCTTGGCACTAGCCAAAGATCTTAACTTAGGTACGACACTAAGATTTTATGGTGTTTACAACATTATAATTGGGGACCTTTACGGCATCCCAGTGCTGGTCCAACCCATGAAGTCCATAGTCGTGGTGACCATATCCAACCCAGAATTTGGGCTTCCTGAGGCCATGGCGTCTGTAATTTGCACCAGGGGGATTTTATTGTTATTGGGTGTAACATGCGTAATGAAACTTGTGTATAAGCTCATCCCATTACTAGTCGTCAGGTGGATTCAACTAGCCTAAGGCCTATCGTTTACCATGACCGTAGTTAAGTACATTCGAAACGAACAAAAAATTTCAAAGTCAAAATATGTTGGGAATAGGATTTGGTTAGGTTTGGACAGATTAATTTTAACACTTTTTTTATCTTGTTTTATCATAATTGTTAACGGTGCGGGTGATTAGAATTAGGGATGAGAGATAATTTCTAATTTTGGTTGTAATGAAGAAAGTGTGACATGTAAGAGGAGATTAAAGTTGAGGAAAATTGTAGCCTCTCTTACTTTAGCTTTTATGATCTCTTTATTGGTTTTTTAGGAATTTTTAAGAGGTCTTGAAGTTGTGAATATGTTCAAATTTGGGTCATTTTCTATAGAAGTTATAGGAATATCTAAGAATGAATGGAAAGAAGGGTTTATCAAGGGGATAATCCCTTAATTGCCCTTATCAATCCTAAATTCTATAATCTAATTTTGTAAATTCTTGACGGATCTTTTTCTAGGCCATGGGGCCTTAGATACATTTATTTATGTGACAGTTGGTCTTATGAACCTAGTGGGTTGCTTGTTTGGGACAGGTGAGCTGGCTAGGAAGTACAAGTTTGGTGGGAGGAGTGGTGGGTGTGTGGCCCTACTTAGTGTGGCTAAGCTTGAATTGGGCTTGGTTTGGGGGAGCTCTTTGTTGAGGATTTTGGACTAGTTTCCTATTGGGATATTGAGGGTTCTCTTATTGTTTGCTGGGGTTGAGTAGCAATGAGTTCAAAGGATTTGGGCTCTAAAGAGGAATAATTTGTGATAATTTTTCGTACTTAAGTCTCCCTCGTGGGCTCGATCGCAACAATTGGGTTCGTTTGTGGACTATTTGTGCATTTGATACTTATGCTGAGGAAATTATGTAATGGCCAATTCGTTTACACTATTTGGTTACATGAAAACCCATATAATATGTTTTCACCTATCTTATGCCTAGTAGGTATAAATCTTGATGTGTTTTTACTTCGTGTTATTTTCTTGTTTGCACCCATTACACAATTCTATTTGTGCCCAGTCGACTCATTCATAGGAGGAGTTGGCTAGTTTTGTTTCCCAGTGGTTTGTAAGATTGTTTGTGAATTTTCATTTTGTATTGTTATCTAATTTTGGAAAATTTACACGGAAATGAATTTAGTTAATCTGTTTCCTTTTGTAAGCCTCTAGGGTGAGGCTATTTCACCCTTTTTATGTTAATAAAATTTCAACTTGGGAGTGTTAGGGGGTACGCATTGGGTGCCAACGTAGTTGGGATGTTATGCTTAGATCCTTTCATGAAATCAATTTATTCTTTCATTTTAAATGAAAAGATAATATATCATATGTCTAATTTTATAGTGTTATGTTCTTTTTGACTTGTCCCTAAATTTGTCATATTTGTCTTAGCTACTTATTTGAAGTATGTCTATTTTTTAAACACAAACTGAGACCAAAACACATTCGCAAAATATTTTTTCATAGTATAACCATTATAAAAAAAAAAATAGTACAATACGAAACCATAATCATCACATACTCGATCAAAGGTATTACATGAAGTTTCTTATAATTATTTTCTTATTAAAACGTAATGGGCTAGAAAATATGTGTGGTCATATAAAATTTGAAAAACTCTTTTTATGTAGAAAGATATTTCTTTACTTACCATGGGTGGATTTAGGGGGGGCGAGGGGGGGGGGGGGGGGGGGGGGGACCCTGTGAGTTTTCGAAAAAAATTACTAAGAATTTTTGTAGGGGTAGTGTATATAAAAAGAGAAAATTAAGGGCAAAGTTTACGAGATTTTCACAAGTTTAAGGTAAAAAAATATAGTTGGTGATTAGGCATAAATTCTTCCCATTTATCCCCTTAATTTAGAGGCTTTTATCGCTCCGCAAAGTGTAATTAGAGTGGATTTATCTCATCTCATTGCTATTGACATTTTCTAATTAGTACGCCGAGTTTCCTGCATCTCCTATCTATTTTACAGGTATTCAGTACACACAAGGAAAGAGACAATCGGAAGGAAGAATCGGTATCCTAATTCGAGTTCCGGATCAAGAGTTACAAGTCTTAAAAATTATAAGGAGGAAAAGTTTCCTGAAGAGATGGAACCGAACCGAAGGGCTGGAAAAATGAACCGATCCTACGCTGGGAAAGCTTCTTGTGAAGCACAAAATGATGGAACCGAACCGAAGAGGAAAAAAACAAACCGAATCGTAGCGGACAAAAATCTCTGTTAAAGGCAAACTGAACCGAATCCCCTGTACAGGATCGGTTTGGGCATCGAAAATTTTGATTTATCCACTTGTAAAATAAGAGTCTTGTATGGTTGAAACTTTTAGAAATTTGTAGAGTATAAATTTAAAACATATCCCAGACATTGGGAGGATTCCAATCCGTTTATAGAAGCATTGTAATTAGTTTAGAGGAGAAAACAACAAGAACCCTAGTTTTTATATCTTTGATTCCAGTTCTGCAATTCAAGTAATTCTATTCCAATTCATGCTTTCATTATTGCAGTAGTTACTTCTTTAGTTAGTAATTTCATTATTCTTCACTTTCAGTTGCTAGTAAAAATGTTTTCTTTCATTCAAAACATGTTTTCTTCTAGTTTTAATATGTCCAGCTAAGTTTTCAAGGGTCAGGGTGCATGAACCCCACCTGATGTAATTCATGATAGTGGAAATAGAAGTTGAAATTAAAATCTTAGGTGAATTATGTCATATATCTGGTACGACCGTTGTGGACTTTTGATCTCGTTTGCCCTAGGTAACTGGGATACTTAATAAAGTGACGTGAGTATTGGTTAATACGATACTGCTTTAATTCATCCTTTGCTTACATACTGTGCAGGCTACGATCCCTCATATATCTAATACTTAGGAGTGTTAAAGATCAGGTTTTAATTCATCCTTTGCTTACATACTGTGCGGTCTACGATTGTTCATATATGTAATACTTAGGAGCATTAAAAATCGGGTTCATTTAAGCTTTAATTATGAATCTAGTATCCTACGAGGTGAATTACTAGAGTGTGGAGGATTGTAACCCAACCTATCGTTCTCATTTCATAGTTAAAGTTTTAGTCAAATCATCACTAGTTAATTAGATTAATTGCATTTCATTTATTCCTAATTTCATTAGTTACTCAGTTTCATATTTGCATCTAGTTGTAGTTATTTCACAATCCAAATCACCTGTTCATTCTTTTTAGAGTCAAAGTTAGGTTACCTTCGTCTTTCCAACGTCGTTACGACTTTGTTCGTCCTATTTTCCTGAGGATCAATACCCGACTTATCGAATTATTACTTGAGCGACAGGCTTGCACTTGAGCCTAAATAGCACGCACATTAGACACATTTGTGGTCGCGTCAAGTTTTTGGCGCCGTTGCCGGGGATTTAGGTAGACTTAGGTTAGATCAAGTCGATCTAAAATTTTGACCAAGAAAATTCAAAAACATAATATATATATATATATATATATATATATATATATATATATATATAATTCATCATCTCTCAAAAGACTTTTAAGAAAAATCCTTAACACACTCAGACTCCTCACAATACTCCAATCAGAATCCACAAAAACCCTATAGTTGAGTATAACTCCGAAAGCCCCCACACACCTCACATTCCACAATTCTGGGTACCATTTCCTACTCCTGAGCACTCTATTAGTAGTTACACCTTTAGTCAACCTTCGAGTCACACATCTAGGACACCGAGTGAGTACGCAGAGTCATTTGAAGAGAGGGCGAGTGCGATGTCTGACGCAACGAGTTTTGGTACTGGAGAGGGAGATCTCCTCAATCATCCCATGAAAGACCTACTCTTTCCTGAACGAACTGTCACCTCTGGTTTCATTTTACTTCCGTATAATGCCGGTCAGTTCCACTTTCGCAGTAGGATGATATAAATTCTCCCCGCGTTTAATGGCATGGATTCGAAGAAACCATACCTGCATATTCGGGAGTTCGAAGAGGCGTGTGACACATTTAGTGATCAAGCTTGCACGCAAGATGTCATTCGCCTAAAGATTTTTCCTTTTTCCCTAAAGGATAAAGCCAAGACCTGGCTATGGTCTCTACCCCTAAACTCCTTCACTTCTTGGAGAGATATGCAGTCTAAGTTTATCTTAAAATTCTATCCACGGCACAAGACCAACTCTGCCAAGACTCAAATCCAAGATTTTTGACAACACGATAATGAGTCTTTTGAAAAATGTTGGGAACGTTTCTAAGAGTCAGTAAGCGCTTGCCCTCATCATGGTTTTTATAAAGTGTGGAAAAGAACTTAGATGAAGAGCAGGAGGGTAAGCTATTGAAGATTTTAAGGAAGCAACAAAGTTCTTTTGGTTGGTGTATAGATGGTCTAAAGGGGATAAGCCCTCTAATTTTCACCCATAAGATTAACCTCGAGGAGGATGTTAATCCTTCGAGATAAATTCATAGACGGATAAACCCCACAATGAAAGATGTGGTGAGGGCTGAAATTATAAAAATTTTAGATGCCGGTATTATCTACCCAATATCGGATAGCAAGTGGGTGATCCCCATTCAAGTCGTCCCGAAGAAGTCGGGTATGACAGTGATTGAAAATGCCAAGGGAGAGCTAGTTCCCCAACGTACCACCACTGGATGGCGCGTTTTCATTTATTATTGGAAACTCAATGCGGGAACTAGGAAATGTCATTTCCCCTTGCCATTTATTGATAAAATGATTGAAAGAGTAGCGGGCCACCCTTATTATTGCTTCCTAGATGGTTATTCCGAATATAATCAAATTGAGTTGGATGTACTTGATCAAGAGAAAACAACCTTCACTTGCCCCTTTGGAACGTTTACCTACAAACGTATGCCATTTGGCTTGTGTAATGCACCGGCGACCTTTTAATGGTGCATGTTGAGTTTATTCAGTGACATGGTTGAGAGAGGGTTAGAGGTGTTTATGGAAAATTTTAGTGTTTTTGGTACCTCCTTCGACCTATGTTTATCCAATCTTGAGAAAGTACTAGACCGATGTGTGGAAAAGAACTTAGTGCTGAATTGGGAGAAATGCCATTTCATGGTAACTGAGGGTATAGTTCTTGGTCACATCGTGTCATCCAAAGGGATCGAGGTTGATAGAGCAAAAATAGATGTCATAGCTGACCTACCCCCGCCTAAATCACTAAAAGATGTGCGCTCTTTCTTAGGTCATGTAGGGTTTTATAGAAGGTTCATTAAGGACTTTAATGCCATCGCTAGACCCTTAAGAAACCTTCTTATGAAGGACACCTCATTTGAGTGGATGGAAGCATGCCAAAACACTTTTAAAAAACTGAAAAACATGCTTATGTTCGCTCCCATCATGCAAGCTCCAAATCAGTCCTTACCATTCGAGCTTATGTGTAATGCTAGCGATTATGCGATAGGGGCTATTTTGGGCCAAAGAAAGATAATAAGGTTCATGTCATCTACTACGCTAACCGGACCCTTATCGGACCACAACTCAATTACTCCACAGAGAAGGAGTTTCTAGCTGTAGTATTTGCTCTTGATAAGTTTCGGTCCTATCTTATCGGTTCTCCCATCACCTGTTTCACCGATCACGCGGCTTTAAAATATCTACTTATGAAAGAAATATGCAAAGCCGCACCTCATAAGGTGGATCCTACTCCTACAAGAGTTTAATCTCTCCATTAAAGATAAAAAAGGAGTAGAAAATTTCGTTGCCGATCACTTATCACGACTTTCGTCCGACGTACCTATTGATCCTACAACCATAGACGAGTATTTTTCGGATGAGCAACTCTTTGCCACCTCTTCTTTGCCCTAGTTTGTGGATATAGTGAACTATCTTGTCACGGGAGCCATCCCTCCCGATTGGACACTGCAAGATAAGAAGACATTCATCACTTGGTCGCGCATGTTTTTCTATGATGATCCATTCATTTTTAAATATTATGCCAATCAAATCATCCGACGTGATAGGGGGAGAAATGGTATCTAATCCTATTATAATCTTATCTAAGTTTAGGAGAATTGACTTAGGAGGAGAGCGCTATCTTCTTGGGTTGATCATTACTTGATAAAATGGGAGAATTAATTTAGGGGGAGTATTTATTTTAATTGCATTTAATCTATTGATATTCCCTATGAGTTTGATAGTTTTCTTAAGTGTGCAAGAATTACTCTAAGCGGAAATTTTCACCGGCAAAGATTTTGATCCTTAGGTCTTAAGTCAAGTTTGGGTGGGATGTTTGTGTCTAGTAGAGCTTGACGGTCCTTTAGGATTTTTGTTTGGTTTTTGTCCCGGAATAGCCAAAGGGGGAGATTTGTAAGGACACAAATTTCCAATTGAGTCCACTCAGAAACAAAAATCCTCTACATCACATCAAACCATTGCCATAAGATAGGCTCTTCCATAACTGGAACATTACAAACACATGCATCTAGTTTAACTATAAAATGATAGCCCTATTATTTTACCACCAAACATGTTTTAACAGTTTGCACTTCCAAAAATAAAAATCATAACTCTCCACTAGCACACCTCGAAACGGCCTATTCTCCCAAAGGATACTGTCCCAGTTCCATATGCTCACTCCTCCCTTCAAGGAAATTTCATATACAATATGGTTATAACGGCTAACCACTCAAGAAAATATTACATGCGATACTTCCAATGCCGCTCAAAGCATGACCTAAACTCAAAAGGAAAATAATTTACATCATACCTCAATACTCCAACCGCCTTGATTCATCAATGGCCCCCCTGATCGAAGCTCTCTTGCCCAAACTGGCCTAGGAACTGTTGTAGGGGTTGCACATCCGAAACTTCCTCAAAAGTTTCCTTCCATCTCTTTCAGGACAATCCCTCTTCCTTTGATCTATTTCTCCACAAAAGAAACATCTCCCTGAAAATTCTACCTGTCCACCCTGAGGGAAAAAATGCTATTGCGATCCTCTATAACCTTGTTGCGGTGATGATCTTGCCCCACTGGCATCATCTCTTTCAGACCTACTATTATTTGTAACACCCCGCTCCCCCGAAAGAGAACGCAGAGCGGTACTTCGATGAAACGAAATAATTTCCACAATAAAAAGAAACCACTAATCTCAATTCTCCAATTAAATACAACAAATGTCTCCCAAAATTTTACAACTAACTATCTCGAAATAAGAATAAATCGCCAATGCTCTATACAACAAAATAAATACAATTCTTGTAATTTGTTTGCTATAATAATCTCCCAAAATAACCAAGCTAACATCAATCTCCAATAATTCCATAACGTCCAAATTTCTTACTCCCTATAAACGAAGATGATACTACTGGCAATGTAACAATGCCGCATTCATCAAAGTGGTAAAAGCCAGTAAATGCCGGATTCCCAATCAAATGCTACCGAATTCACCTATCTAAACCTCCCAAGAACTTCACTATTAGCTTCTCCTCCGTATTTACCTCGTCCAGCACAAAATTTTCTAATCAAGTAAATTCTTCTTCGTACTCAGCCACTGTTCAATCACCTTGAGTCACATCCAATAATCTCCTCTTGATTTCCATTTGAATCGCGGATAAAAAAAAATACTTTCAGTTAAAGCGTACCCAAAAATATTCTATGGGCATTACATCTCTCTGCTCCTATGTGGTGACTAATTCCCACCATTGGAGAGCTGCACTCATTAATTTAAAGGTGGCGTGCATTCATTTCTACACCCCACTGCTTTCAACCATCCGAAGGTGCCTTTATATAACCCTTTGTCGCTGACTCGCAACAATCTCATCGACTCCTCCCCCTCGAAAATTCTAGAGGATGTCCTTCCCTAAAGGCTTCTCGTACTCTTTCCCATGCAGATGGTCTTGGGTGGTCTTGAGTTATTGTATCTGCAGGTTAATATGCCATCACATCAATAGCAGCATTTACTGCTTATGCCACAACATTGGCAACTTTGGCTGCGGTCATAGTCCCTAGAGGCATTTGGGGTTCCATGTTCTCAGCCCCTTATGTTTGCCCTGCCTGGACGACTTCTTCTCGGCGACGTCTGAGACGAGAACAACTGTATCATAACATCATTCAAGTGATTACACACTGCAGAAGAAAATATTGGCGTAGTGAACATAATAATCCTAATAATAGGGCTCTACATCAAGAATGCTTATGAAAGAACACAGAAAACCTGCACAAATCCTAAGACACTAGAACCTGATGCTCTGATACCATTTGTGACATCCCACTTAAAATAATAACAGGTGGCCAACCTTATACTAAATTAAATCAGGAATCTCAAGTGGATCATTCTCAGCAACAACAGTCGATACTAAATAAACATAGCTAACTACCCAATCGTACAATAAGCGGATGCTAAAATTTCTAAAACATATAATGAATCAACATACCAACAACATAATGACTACTAAAACTGGTAATGTAAACACACGTACCATAATAAAAGGATGTACTCAAATTAAAACATCGTAAGTATACAAAAGGAAATACCCGAATATGCTATCGGGTAACAGACAATACACATCTTGAGAGAAATATAAAAGTGCTACCTATAACTCATGGGTACAAACCCGATATACAAAATGAATCCTATCTATATTTACAAAAGATAGGAAGCGGCTATAATAAAATCCCGCAATAGTCCGCATTTGCTACAGCTACGAGGACATTGGATAGAAAAACATCATTGGCATCCTTGCGGCGAAACACCTAACATAATACAATATATGTATAGAAAGAGAGAAATATAAACGGGCAGATCCCGTGGTGTGAAAACATTGATAGCAAGTGCATTAAAATGCATAATAATTATAAATGCATAATTTCATAATTAAAGTGGAGTCGCACTCTCTTGGAACCCAAACTCACCCCTCGACTAAAGTGCGGACCTAAACGTATGCACATGGACCTCAATTAATCCACGCGACACCTTCTAGGGATAAATCCATCTTACTCTACGCATAATCTACACCCGCGTAACCCACTATCTCACTTATATAACCATCTTCTCATTCTAACATATCCTCAGTTTACACCTGAACTTATATATTAACCTATATATATATATACACATTTATCTTACTATCGGTTCCTAATCATTAACTTAATCAAGTTATTAGCATCAGAATAGGCTCGCATCATCTTCCTATTCTTATAGAATATTCTTTAATCATTCAACATACACCCGAGTACTAAGGACTAAACTTCTCCCCACTCCTAACATTGCGCTACGTTTCGTGTGTGGGACGTCTCGCAAAGCGAAATCCAGACAAGGAACCTCCCCGATACCATTATGCCCTCAACACTACTCCTTGACAATGTTGATCGTTGAGATCCATTATGCCCTCAACACACAACCTATAACCTCAACTAGTTACTATGAGAAACTATCTCTAAGAACATAAGTAAGATATCTCCTAGAATCTTTAGGGTCTATATAACATTATTTTAGTTAATAAGCATGATCGTTCAACCCTAACCAGCACGTACACCTAAAACATATAATGTACATCTTAGAATATCCATATCATATTCACCTATCGGATGTATAACATTACTTTAGTTATAAAACACAATCATTCAACCCTATTGAAGATGTACACATATCACACATTACGTGCACTTAAAATATCCAGTACATATTCACATATAGGATATAAAAATATACATCGCAATGCTATCATCTTCCAGGAATTACTCGCTTTATCCCGGGTTACCAGCCACCGATATTTTATCACACCGCCCTGGTTATAAAAAAAACAAATCACAACGTATGGGAAGCGGTCATAGTTCTGAACCTGGAAGTGAGAATGAATCATACCCAAGACTTCACACCCAGAATAAAAATCACACAATAAATAATGGACGACTATGACCTGGGGACTATACGCACCCTACTCCTCAAGCGAGGGGCCTCACCCACATCGCGCAACTTCCCATGATAGCATTGGAGGGGTATGCTCACACAATAAGTGTGTGTGTATATATATATATACCGTCCATATGTATGAAAATAATGAACTCGGCTATAAGTACATAACTCTCATTATATTACCCGACGCTATAATGCATACCTTCCCAATTCGTTTTATAATACGATCTCTCACATGAAGCCTATTTATCCATTACGCCTATGATATAAATAGTCTCCTAATATATCCAACATTAAGGATACTATCTCAAAATTGAACCTATGGATCAATCATCATACACATACCATTTATATCAGGATGCACCCCGACATATAATAATTATCCCGGCTATAAGTACTAACAACCAGTATTCTAGTCGGTGATATACTATAACATGTACTGTGATACCACTTGACTTCAAAAGCACATAAGTAAAACGGAACTATCTCTCTATAACGTATAAGCACTTCATGATAGTCCACCACAATCAAATTAATACAATGCAACTATCTTTTAGTCCTATAATCATTTCCTTAATAAAAGAGGCATTATATCCTCATAAGCCATTCCTCAAATAGGCCCGACTACCGCATTACTATCCTAAGGTATCAATATCTTGATATTATAACCTAACCCTCTATAATACATTAACTAAAAAGGTCCCCAAGATTTAAACCCAAAAGAAAAGGAGTAGAAATAAAATCCCTTTCTTGGGCTAAAAATAGAGTACCGGTCGACCGGCCTCCGACCTCCGGTCGATCGCGGTTATAAAATTTGCCTTGCGAAGCAACCAGTAGGCTTTTCCCTTAAGGCATAGTCGACCGTCTTCCTAGATGCGGTCGACCGACCATACCAGATATTTCAGCCATTCTTCATTTCAGACGAAACTTAACTCGCTAAAAACCCAATATATCATCTTCTCTCCATCATTCTTCAACCCATATATGTTTCTAACTTCAAAACTCATTATATATATCAACCCAACTACTTATCCAACGTCAAATCCATATATAAACATCAAATGCAAGATTTAACCCAAAAATCTAGATTTTAACATATTAACTCAAAATCCATATTTTTTTATCCACAAATCATGAAATTGATGATACACATAAATTATTTAGCAAGATTAATCACTTGCCTCCAAGTTGTAAAGGTTTAATCTTCCTCGAAATCGCGTATTGCCCGGAATCCCCAAGCTCCAAGATTTTCTCCTTTTTCTCTTCTATTTTTCCTCTTCTCTCTCTCTCTCTAGGGCTTTCGAACTCTCTAAAAAAAATGAGATTAGCTTCTCATGAGCCCTACTTAAACCTCATCTCCCAATTACCCAACTTTAAATGAAAATACACACTTTAAATGACTCTTTTACTCCAATTCAAGTCAAACTAACTTAAAATATTTGGGAATCGAAATAAAATCGAAGGACTGTCATTTTGACTATCTCGACCAATCCCAGATCAATGGCGCACTCAGAATCATCATCCGACATACTTTATAACATCCTCAAATTTTGACCTAAATTGCCAAATTTAAATTTCTCCTATATAAATAAATTTTATTTCTCCCAAATTAATTAAATTCTCAGTCCTCAAAATCACGGGGTATTACATCTGGGTGTCTTAACATTAGATGGTAAAATATGAGTTTCGATTAACATTTTTTCATAGAGGACTTAATTGTCTGATATTGGGTGCCATGGTATTCATGACTTTATAGTAACTATACATTGTACCAATAGTTTCAAATCTAGGTAGGAAATCATACTATTTAGTTTGGACTCTAAGGTTTATGACCATCTTACCTTTTAACAAGGTAGTTAAAAGCATAAAAAAAGTCACCCAAGTTCATCTTATTACCTTAATTAAGAATACACCAATTTGGACACTCATTAAAATGCTCTATAATGAAGTTGTTGAAAATGAAAACTTTACAAAATGCAATAACGATATATATTCCATCATATTAACATATGATGTTGAGATAAGGAAATTCAAAATTGTTGATCAGCTAATTGAGATATAAGAAGAATGAATTTAAATAATTTTTGGACTCCCAATAGGAGGGATGATGTTCAGAATTAACCACAAAGGAAAAAAATCAACAACTTTCAATAAAAGATATTTTGGAAATAGCAAGAAATTGACAAGAGTTCTAATGGAAAATGCAATCAAGAGAAAACTAAAAGGAAAATTGTTAAGAGACCAAAAGGATTTTGTGAGGATAATTTGTATTAATTTTTGCTTCATGCTGCACTTTCCAAAAAAATTATTTTGGCATGGTTTTTTGTTTGCTATATATAAAACTTAAAGAAAATTTCAAGTTACGATTAGGAAAAAGTAATGAAAACATTCCTAATGAAATGTATTGCGACCTTCTACGAAATCCTATGAAAGTTATTTGTTGTATTATTTTACTACTTGTAAGTTTAATACATTTTAGTTTGGGTTGTGTGAGTGCACAAACACAATCCAAAAAATAAATGTTGTCAATGATGAATATCCATCTTTTACAGGGTGGAATGTTCGAGAGCTCAACAAAAGACTTAAAGAAGCGAATATTTTTGAGTTAGAAGTTCAACAGGATAATTACTATATTTAAGTTGGACAAACATATACATGTATATTATTCTTTGTCCTAAAGTCACTATTGACTAACTTAATGTCACATGCTCATTGTCAGTGGGAACTGAATGTGGAAGAAGATATTGTTGTGCAAAAATAAGACTGTATACAAGAAAATGAAATAATTTATGAAATTTCATCACCAATTGAACATTAATATTCCAATGAAAGTTGGAATAAGTCCGGAATGAAAAAAACAATTGGAGATTGAGGAAAATAGAGAACTTAGAGTGAATTTCAAAAAATTTCAACTTATTGAAAAATGTGAAAATTTAAGAATGATCACAAAAATTAAATTCAAGAATTGAGTGAAGAAAACAAATCTGATATGGAAAGATTGATAAATTAGAATAAATAAAGGGAAGATGAGTATAACAGACTGGTTCCATGGTTGATTTGGTATCCAAAGAGTTACATCCTACATTTTATGGGTGAGAGAAAGTAATGGTTCATATATGTATATTCTCACTCTTATAACTAGGCCTTTCCAGCTCCACTAGTAAGGCATGTGGTTTATGACACCATACGTTAGGGGTTAGAATCCTGTTGGCACCAGTTTGTGGATGTGAGAAGGAATAAAACCCTATAATGTTGTGACCGGTGGTTAAATTAGGGACAGTATCAATGGTGGTAGAGTGGGGTATTTAAAAATGGTATTAGAGCCAGCACACAACCGGAATAAGTGTGACACTGTGTTGAGTGATGGTTGATTTAATCTTAACAAGGATATTGGAATCCCTAAAGGAGGTGGACTGTAATAGACTGGTGCCATGGTTGATTTGGTAGTCAGCGAGTTACATCCTGCATCGCTTGGGTGAGGTAAAGTAATGTTTCATATATGTAGATTTGCACTCTTCTAACACCGATGCATTTTTAACTCCACTAGTAAGGCATGTGGTTCATGACACCATATATCAAGGGTTCAAACACTGTTGGCACCAATTTGTGGATGTGAACTGGAATAAAACCCCATACGATTGTGAACAGTGGTTAAATTGGGGAAAATATCGATGGTTATTGAGTGGGGTATTACAATGAGTATGAAAATCAGTTGGAAAATCTTCTGCTGGAAATTGAGCAGTTGAGGAATAAAGAAGATTGAAATAATGAATTGAATAATAAGATGTTTAATGGAGGGGATGCTGAGAATGATTATTGTAAATAACTGAATTTCATAATTTTTTAGTTTAATAAAGAGATATTGAAAATGAAGGAAGATAATACTTATGAAATTGAGAAGATAAGAGAAGAGAATAATATCCATATGCAAAGAATGAGAGATGAGAATAAATAAAGAGACACCTGACATCTAATGTAGTTAAAAAAATTCACTTGAAATAGAACAACTAGAAAATAAATAAGAAAAAAAAGGATAGTCAACATTGCGAGAAATTAGTTATTTTGGCTTGTGAACTTCTTAAGAAAAACAACAAAATCAAAAAGTTGGAATAAGAAATTGAAATGTTAAAATCCCAAAACAAGTGTAGAGATATTATTTCAATACACATCGACCCATAACCAATCTCCCAGATTAAAAATGTTGGATCAAGATCTTTGGCTAAACGGGTAAAGGTAAGGGCTAAAAGAGTTGCAAATATCAATGCAGATTACACATATGGAAAAAAGGTGGGTAAGAAAGAAAATTTTGCTAATGATAATATGAAACCACAAGAGTAACCCAATATGAGAGACAAGAAAGGTTATCGACTAATGGAGATGATAAAAACAATAATAGTGAAAGAATGTGACATTCAAATTCACATCACAAACGCAGAAGAAAAAAAATTGATTTTTTTTGACAATATAAATGTGCAATAAGTTTATCCATGAATTTTATTTTATTTTTTAGTTCATTTGCATTAAATAATACTGAAATATTACTTTTTTAAAATTTCAACTATTTCAATAATTATTTTTGGTCTCGAGAAGGATTATATTTAACTAGAAGAGAGGCATCACTTATTTTGAAAAATAAGACAATTAGAAGCCATGTGATTACAAAATGTTTGAATAAAATTTATTTTCGTACTTATTAATATGACACCGAAATCATGTTCTCACGAGTTCACTAATTTGAATAGGGATGACTAAAGTAACTAATATTATATTTTTAATTGTTGAATCCAATAACTAGATTATAGTTATGGTCACTAATCTTTTATAAAATACCTCTTAAATTCATTACTAGTATGCTATTACAAATAATTTAATATTTTGGTTTCAAATGAATGATAAACATAACTACAATCTATCTTGATAGATATAAAGTCAATATAATTTCCTCTATAACACTATAATGTCACTTTTGAGGGGAAAATTAAAATTTTCTATTGAATCCAGATGCAGTTAATGTTAAAGTCGCTTATGGAATATTTTTTTTACTATTAAAGCCACTAATGTTTTATTTTCTAACTTTTAAAGTCTTTAATTATTTTAACTTTTTGTCTAACTAAAGTCATTACCTTAGTCTTCAATCACTATTAATTAAATAACTCAAGTGACCAAAAAGTCACTAAGAGTTTTTGTTCCTAAATATATAATTAGTATAAATAAATATATAACACAATAAACTCAATTTTTATTTTCAAACTTCACCTTTTTGTGCCACAAAATCTAATTTTCTACTACTAACATCAATTTTTAAAACAGGTTATTGATGTGTATGCTGATTTACTTTTCAAGAAGTCTCTTCAAGATGATGCAATTGGGTAAATATCCTTATTCATTACAAGTTGTTCGTTGGTACGTTATCATACTTGATATTATTTTGAAAACCAGTGAACACGGTGGGTCACGATTTCACTAAAGTTTGGGGATCACATAATGTTTCGGAGCTAGGGATTAGGGTTGAGGGAGTAGGGTTTGATACCGCAAACCCTGCTCCCTCAACCCTAAATCCTAAATCCTATATGCTATGACGTATGCAACCCTCAAACTTTACAATTATGAAAAACTTACATAGGGAAGACTTAACCCAATGGGTCATGGTTTCACTAAAGTTGGGGTGTTGTATAATGTTTTGGGACTAGGGTTTAAGGTTTAGGGTTTAGGCTCGAGGGAGTGCGGTTTTCTACCACCAATCCTACTCCCTAAACCCTATCCCTGAGAACGTATGCGACACCCTTATGGTTCAATTATAAAAACCCTATATAGGCAAGAGTGAACCTAGTGGGACATGGTTTCACTAAAGTTCTGGGGTCGCATAATGTTATGGGGCTAGGGTTTAGGGTTTCATTAAACCCTAGTTCTAATACTCTGTATTTTTTAAAGGAATTTATAATTAATTAATTGAGAATAATTTAATTAATTAAATAGAAAATCAAACTCGTTATATAATTGAGATTGAGAATTTAAAATAATTTGTGAGGTGTTAAAGTTAAAATGAGTTAATTTGGAAATTTAGAGTAAATTTGATTAATTGATATACTTTTATGGGCTAAAGTTAAATTTTATTAATGTTTGGGGTTAACTGGTAATTGTGAGAAGCTAAAAATGGTTTTAGACTCTTGGATAATTTTTAGAAAGGCTTACGTGCATTTGGGTACTTATACAGTTCTTAAGGAGCAAGTATGGTTTTCAAATATTGGATTTTCTAGGGTTTTCAACCACAAGGGAAAATTGGGCTGCACCAAAAGGCTGTGTCCACGTCAAACATTTTGAGATGTGACTACGGTAGTTGGGGCCACGACCGCAATATTACCAAAACTCCAGATGGACCGTGACTTGGTCGTGGGGTTTACGAGTTGAGAATTGTTTTAAGTGCCTTTTCTTATGTTTTCAAGACTCATTTCACATATCTCCCTCATTTTGGGTTGCCTCCTTTACCAAGAAATCCTAAAACACTCTAGTTACTCTCTTAAGCAACCTCATCGCCACAAATCAAACTAAATATATTTTTTAAGATTTTAAATAAAGATTCAAATGAGACTTTCAAGGGAAATCAAATCAATCAAATCAACTTTTCAAGAGGTTAAAAGCTAATTTCCAATAACTCTTCTATTCAATTGATGCCAAGTTTAAATCATCGTTGGAGGTAAGTTGCATTCTACTCTTCTCCTTTAGGACATGCTATAAAGAAAATAAGACTATAAAATTAGACATAAGATATAATATCTTTTCATTTAAAATGAAAGAATAAATTGATTTCATGAAAGGACCTAGGCATAACATCCTAATTATGTTGGCACGCTATGCCTATCCCCTAAGACTCCCAACTTGAACTTTTATTAATATAAAATAAGGTCAAACAACCTCACCCCGGAGGCTTACAAAAGGAGACGGATAGACTAAATTCATTACCATGTAAAATTTCCAAATTTAGATAACAATGCAAAATGAAAATTCATAAACAATCTTACAAACCATTGGGAAACAAAACCAGCCAAATACTTTTATGAACCAATCAACTGGAAAAAAATAGAAGAACTATTGTGTAATTAGTGCAAACAATAAAATAACACAAAGTAAAAACAAATCAAGACTTATATTTACAAGATACAAGATAGGTGAAAACATATTCTATGGGTTTTCATGTAATCAAATGGTGGAAAAGGATTGCACATTACCTAGTTTCCTTAGCATAAGTATCAAATGCACAATAAATCCACACACAAACCCAATTGTTGTGCTCGATCCCACGAGGGAGACTGCAGCACAAAGAGTCATCACAAATAATTCCTCTGAATCCCCCTAATGACTGGTAATGGGATGAGCTTATATGCGAGTTTCATTAGGCCTGCTACGCCCAATAACAATAAAATTCCACCGGTGCAAATTCCAGTTGCTATGGCCTCGGGCAACCCAAAATTTGGGTTGGATATGGTCACCGCGATTTTAGATTTCGTAGGTTGTATGGGCATTGGGATGCCATAAAGGTCCCCAATTACAATATTGTAGACACCAGTAAATATTAGTGTGGCACCTAAGTTAGGGTCCTTGGCTAGTACCAAAGCCAAAATTATAGGGATGAATGTGCCCAAGTCCCCCATTGCACCATTGATCTCGGCCCATTTTGACCAAAAAATCAAATTATTTTTCAATTTTTCAGGGATGGTGGTTGGGAGGCCGGAGGTGGTGGTTCGATTGCCAATTTCCAGTGGATTTTTGGGATGCAGGTTTTGAGTTTCCATTGGTGTTGACTAACTAGATAAGTAAGGGAATGTTGTTTACAAGTAACATATGCTTTTATAGTGTTTGTTAATATAGAGTAGAAAGTGACCTTTCAACTAATACGAAGCTATGTTATAGGAAGAGAAGTTATCTCCGATTTATGAGATGTTGTTGGGAAGAGATATGTGCCCGTATAAGGTGCCGTGGGCGACCCATCTAGGTCAACTAAGGAATTTCTTTGGTGCTCTTCTTAGTAGGGAATATTAAAAAATGAAATAGATAAAAGGGAGAAATATAGATGAAACTTTATGTCCCAAATTTAGGAGTATTTATTTATAGAAGGTTTTGCCTTTCAATCTGAATGTATGATAGAGGAGCGCAACTCTTTTCTTTATTTTTTATCATTCCTTTTTTATCCCTACTTAACGCTTACAAAAAAGGGAAAATATGGTATTTTTATACACACACCCTAGAGCAAATGCATATTATTTTTACTTTTTATTAACACTCGTCATAATAGAATTTCAATGGCAGCGAGGGTTGCACTGTCCCATCCGGTAATTATTTTGGTAAGGAGAAAAACTACATTTATCCCATTTTGTACCCACAATAACAAGCTATAAGATTTTAATGAAAAGGTATAAAAAAGGGTACAAAATGGAGGTACGCGTAGTTTTATTGTTTGGTGAGTGAGAATATCTATTTTTTCATCAAGTCTCAACTTAGCTTGGATTGGCCTTTGAAATTGGGAAGCTTTTTAATAGATGCCTCTTCGAAAAAAAAATTCAATCTCATAACAAGTGAGAACTAAAATATTCTCAGCAGCTCTCTTAGTTTTCTTTTTCACAAATCTTACCGGTGCAGGTGTCTTCTGGCGATTTGACTTTTTGTAGCATTATTTTTTAATTTTTTTGGACCTTCTCGATTAGATAATTCTTGGATTTCTCACAATGTCAAAGTTGATTGTTGTTTTGTAACAATTTATATAATGTAAGATCAGTTTTTTCTAGTATTCGAACGACTGAAATGATTTTCTAAAGGCTAGGATATCCATTTTTAGGTGTTTGATGTAGAGTCTTAATTAAAAATTCAATAATGATAAGTACAAGATATTATAAAGCATAAGTCATGTGTTTTTATTGATTTCGTGTTTAAGCGGGATCTTTTTTATCAGTTTACAAAAATCATATCTATTTTAAATTCATTATTTTAAGTAGTGTTCTAAAATGCGCGCTTGAGGTTTAGGAGAAATGCCCCTCCTTAAGCATTTTACTCCTTATTCTTGATAAAAGTATTAAGGCACGCTTTTTTTAAAGTAAAAATTCTTTCGTGAAATGATATCGCCTTTTGAAGACTATTTTTTTTACAGAGTGGACCAATATCTCCTCCAAAATAATCAAGTAGTATTTTAATTTACAAATATTCAGACATATTTATAAGGTATGTACAATTTTAGGACTTTTAATAACCTTGTTATGGTTAAAAAATATTTAAATGTATTAAAAAGGCCTAAACATCTTTTCACGCCTAAGGCTCGCCTAGATTTCCAAGGCTTAAGGCTTGGCCTCTATGTCTCGATCACGCCCCCCGTTTTTTAAAACCTTGATTTTAAACAGTCGTGTCGTACTCATTCATTATTATGTACTAAGATAATAAATCATTTTGATTTGTATAATGATCAACACATTAACTCGTTAACAAACTTAATTAGACTCATTAATTCATTATCATTACTAAAACTCACTATTAGTGAAATTCAACATGGTCAAATTAAGGAATTTAACCCATTTAGTTCCTAAGACAAATATTAATACTTGATTAGTCCACACATTTCCCACAATCCACGCTTAGTCCCTAAAATCATTACAGTATCTTTTTTTATTTGTACAAAGATAGCTTTACCCCTAAAACACCATTTACTCGTATTCATTTTATTCCGTTCCAAGAAATCACAAAACTAGATTGAAATCTACAAAATTTTCTGAAATCATCAACGCAGCTGAAACAAACACAAGATTGAAGCCTAAAAAATTCATTTTCCTTATTCGAGTGAGCTCTAACAAATATACGTTTAGAATTTTTTTTTCATTGTTAATTGAAATGGAATACAATCACATTATTGACTTCATTCTATCTCGATTTAATTGACCTATTACATATACGGATTGAGTATCTAAAACGACTGAAGAACATATAAATTACAATAATTGTTAATTCTAAACCTTAATTTTGCAAATGAACAAATTGAGAGTTTCAATGCTATTCTCGTATGATTTCATCAAATATATTGATGTAGATATCAAAACGGTTTATTTGGATTTTGGCCCCTGTTTAACAACTATTGTATGTTTGGTCCTCGTTTAAAAACTATTGGAGGAGGATCATACTATAATTAAAACAAACCTATACTATTACAAACATTACATTACAATAAGAAAAATTAAAACTTACACAAGAAGGTGACGGAATAGTAGTCGGAGACCTGTCTGAAAGCTAGAGAGTAAAAAGAAGGTGTACCACAAACAAAGGGTTAGAGCTCCCTCAAGTATACAAAGAAAAGAAATAGTTTATTCCTATGGGTCCTATATGGGGCCTACAATTATTCACTATTGAGCCTCTTGCCTTGTCATCTTACGTCGATTGATAGATTGCGGGTCCTATTTTTTCGGGGCATGTGGCTTGCCTTTTTGTGAGGTTGATTGATGAGTGATTTGAAAGTGGGACCCTTTACTGTATCAAAGTATTATTTCGATTGAGAATTACGGGGTCCACTATTTATGAATGAAGTTTTCCATTAATTTTATTAAAGTAATAAATATAATTATGCCATTTTTAATTTATAATTAGGCCAAAGATTTAATTCTTCTTCTTTATTTGGTCTTGAGAAATCATAACATCCCAATAGTCTGCCATGGAAAGGACATTATCCTCAAGTCTAAGGTCTTCCATATCCATATTTGGATCTTGAGATTCCCCATCAAGATATTCGAATGAATTAGTTCCAAATGTCATGGATACAACATTAAGTGATTTGGATATAGGTTAAGGTTCATAAAAGGCAAACATACATTGAGTTTTCATATTTTCCATAACTTGGACCATAATTTTTCATTTGCATAATTCTGAAAAAGATTGCCTTATTTTTCATTTAAGTACTTCAATTGGATTTGAACTTATCTTTTCTGGAGAAAGAGCATTTTTTGGAAATCGATTCGTGTAGAATTTTACAGTTTTCTTAATTAAGGATAGTGTCTCAGAATTGGACATGTAAGTCCACTATCTATATGAGAAAATTCTCTTAGGAATTGGAAATTTAATTGGTTGTTTCTAAATTGCAGATCCTATTTCTGAATCCAAGGGTTTCAAAATTTGAAGATATAAAAGGGTTATAAACCCTATGGGGAGATTATATCTCACTACTTAATTTGAATGAAATTGCATCCATGTACGGAATAATTTTTTCTCAGAATTTTCTTCAAAAAAATCTCCATATTAGGACTAATTTTATCCCACCATTGGAACACCCATTTAGGGTAATCAGTTCTGATTGATTGAGGACATTATTTAATGAACCAAGTATGCTTGTGTTCAGGTTTTTCATAATATCTGCATAAGTTCAAGCATTTATATTATCCCAATAATTATGGATACTTCATCTATTAAGGGAAGATGTTGAGATTTATTTGGGTAAATTCTCAATTCTCGGACAGAGATAAATGTATTTATTATAGACTTGTTGTATTGGATAGGAGTTTTATAATTATCCTATTGTTTATAGGTGTGGGAAATTACCACAAAATTGGTCTCTGTAAGCATTGCGTCATAGAAGTATCGATGTTTACCATCTGGTTCTGCATAATTTTGCATATTAAAATATTAGGACTCAATTTCCCATGGTTCAGGAATCCATTGTTCATTTTATTTATTGAGAAACAAAGTTATCTCAATATTCCTTATATTAGGAATAAATTTTGAAACAGGTTTCTACAATATGTCAATGGTGACCTCGAATAATTTTTCCCTTTATTTTTCTTAGCTTATATTCAGAGAAATTCCTTCAAGATTTGCAGAGGAGGATATTTTTTTTCATCCACAAGTATTATTTTCTAGGTCATTGAGAATTACAACAATCATGACCCCTAGAAGCGCCACTCATTTATTATGCAAAAAAAATTCGAGTTAGAATATTAGTTAGTAAATTATTTTCACTTTTAATATGATCGATATCAAAATCGAATGCAGACAAATTAACATGCCATGTCTTGGAAAAAATTTGTTTCGAAATAATATTTTTAACATTTTTTTGCAAAACTTATTTTGTAGCGCTACGATCAATTCTTAATTAAAAAAACTTTGGTTTAACAACCCATCTTGAAATTTTGAAATACATTTTACAATTCAAAGAATTTCTTTCTTAATAGTAGAATAGTTTTTTAACATCTTTTCAGGTGCCAGAAGTAAAACTAATTGATTCTTCCTTTATATTCTTAGAATTAATTTGTTTTAAGATACCTCCATATCCTATGTCTTAGGCATATGTTTCAACAATTTTGAAACAATGTGGATTTATAATAGCAAGACAAGATAGTTGTTTAACCTTTAATTTCATTTTTTGGAAAATTTTAGTTTGTTCATTTGTCGAGGGACCAGATTTTTTGTTAATATGTTGTATAAAATTACATCACATGTTGCAAAATTTTTATAATAGTCTCCATTATAATTGAAACTCCCAAGATATCTATGTAACTGAGATTTTTTCTTTAATTCATGAGGAAATTTATAAGCAAATCTAATGCTTTTATCAATGGGGAGAATTTTTCCTTCACTAAATTATGGCCTAAAAATCTAATATTAGTTTGAAAAGTTTCTTTTTGTAGCCGAAGCTACTATACCATTATGATTGATTACATATTTAAAATTTTAAGATGCTTAAAATATTGTTCAATTGATTAAAAAAATGAGGATATCATCCATATACACAATTGAGAATTTTGTGTAAGTATTAAAGATGTCATTCATTATATTTTAAAATTCTGAAGGTGCATTTTTTAGATTAAATGGTAGAGCGTTCCATTGGTAATGGCTTAAAGGAACGACAAAGGTATTTTTATACTTATCTTGTGGTGCAATTTGTATTTGCCAATATCCTGACTTTAAATTAAATTTTAAAAATATAACGGATGAATTTAGCATGTTAATTAAATCTTTTTCATTAGGACTTGGATATTTTATCCATTGAAGAACATTATTTAAGGATTTGTGATTTACTACGAGCATAGGAACATTATATTCTTTTTTAGCAACTTTATTTACATAAAAAGTTGTGCAACTCCATAAGGAGTAACTTTTAGATATTAATTTTTTATTTAAAAGTTTTTAAATTTTCTTTTTACAAAGTTCTAGATAATCAGTCTTCATTTGACTGGGTCTAGTTTTTGTAGGAATAAATTTTTCATTAAAAAAAATTCATAAGGAAGAGAAACAATATATGTCTTTCTTTTTCAAAAAGAATTTAGAACATCACTACAAACTTCAGTTATTAACTGATTGTTAATTATATCAATTTTTTGTTTACCCATTGGTTGATTTAACTTTTGAGATATTGTTAGATACGAAATTTATTTTTTAAGAATTCAATTAATTTTGTTTTAAGAAATACTTTTGTCTAGAAATACCCAAAAGGGGGTTAAATTGGGAATTTATAATTTTTTTAGCTCAAATTAAAATATAAAAAAATATTTAATTTAAAACACTTAACAAATTTCAAATTAATAAATCTTTAAGAATAAAACAATAATTTTTGGATTTAAATAATACTAGTCAATAAAACTAGTTTAATTACATACTATATTGCCTTAAAAATTAAATAAATAATTTTTGTATTTAAAATAAATAAAAATATGACTTTAATTATTTGGTTAAAAAATTATTCTGACTTTAGAATATTTTATCAATTTTCGGAATTAAATTATTTGCATGTATAAGTGCTGAAATAAATAGTATCAAGCAAGTACAAAAATAACAAATTAAATAAAGTGTAGAGAATAAATAACATTGAGATTTGACGTGGTTCGGTCAAAATCCGACCTACGTCCACACTCTTACAGCTTCTGTCTTCCTGCGCTTCACTAACGTGATCCACTTACAGGTAGCATCAAATCACCACGTACATCCAGGTAGATAAAATCGAGCTACTTGTACAACTGCTTGAAACTTAATCCGAACTTCAAAATTGTTGTCCAATTACAGATAGAAACCAATCACTGTTTATAACTCGAGTAGCTTAAACCAAGCTACTAATAATTTTAAAATGTCTATACAATATTTGTAGACAGATAAAACTCTCAAATGATACAAATTTTGATCGGCGTCTATCTCCCAATGAGATTTCAAATGGATATGATGTCTGGCTCTAGTCTTCTCTTGAATAATAGCATAATGGAATCCTAGTTGCTCTTTTTCTCTCAATGAATACTTGATGAATATTCAATTGATTACCTCTTACTTATGCAATAGAAAAATATAAATTTATTTGCTTTTTATTTTCAGATGACTTGAATAGTAGCAGAATAAATAATGTTCTTGCTCTTGGTTGGTGTATGAGCTGAATATGAAAATGTTTGCTCTTTTGTTTATGTATTTTTGTCTTCAACACTTTGAATGCTAAAATATGTCTTTGAATGTAGTCCCAAATTATTTGTTAGGCACAAAGCTTGAATGCATTAAATGCTCTAGATATTTTGAGAAAAAGGTGTACTAAATTTGATTTTGCTCTTCACAAAAAAATAGAGTTGTTGGAAGTTGAAAGAGAACCCTTGAAATAAGGTCGCAAAATTGTGCTGGAACAATGCTTCGTATCCTCTTGCAAAAAAGGAGTTGTTACCAAACATAAGAAAACAAAAGTTTATTCAAAGTGTAATACAGTGTGTGTATGTGTGGATAATAACATAGAATAAAAATAAAATCAGATTAAAAACTTGATAGATAAAATGAACTTTAATTTATAATTTTGTTAGTTAATAAAAATATAAAATTTATATTTCAGATTATATATAAAAGGTATATAAAATATGACATATACACATGTTAAAATCATTTTCGGATTTAAATAATTATTAAACATATATGCTTTATATTTTATATTGAAATGAAAGAAGATTCGTAAATGGATTTTTTTTAAATCAAAAGAAACTTGTTGAGAAATAAAAGCTTATGTATAGAACATATTTTTGTAGGAAATAAACTTACTCATAAAGACGGTAACTCATCTTGAAAAGCTAAAATGCAAATCCCCAACAGATGGTATTAAACCAAACGGGTCGGGTCATATCAACATTATCGAAAAAAGAACAAAGATTAAGGATGGTGTGGATATCTCATAAAGGGGCACCGATTAACACAGTGGTTTGGTTAAGATAATATGTCATATCGGTCCAATCTCAGTAGAAAAGAGCTTCAATGTATAGCTTTGAAAGGAAGAGCAGTTGAGAATAAAAAATAAGGTTTTCACGAGTCCCAAAGGCTGATATGTAACTATGCACACCGATCCTAGTCACACATAATAAAAAGGTTAAGTCGCGTGCGGTCAGCTAAGGTGTGTACGTGCAGAAGGAATTTTGAAAAGATTCAAGCTCAAACCTTGTTTTCGTTGTATAGTTTTGAAAATATTTAAGCATGTGTAAAACATGTATAATAAATAATAAATAATAAATAATAAATAATAAATAATAAATAATAAATAATAAATACATGTATAAACAATTATGTTAAAGGTCTATGCATATTTGACAAGTATAAACACATGTAAGAACATTTAGATTTATGTAACCTATATAAATAATAAGGTAATATTATATTAATATTAATATATACAAAACATTCAGATTGTTATCATTGAAACAAACATATAATAATAACAAATAATCTAAGTTATCATAAAAGCATTTTGTTTATTATCATCAAAATAAAATATCATAACATGTAATAAATATTAAATTAAGGAATATTTAACAAATGTTTGTTATCGACAAAATAAATATAGTATAAATAACAAGTATGCAAGAGAAAAAAAATTATAATTGTTCGTATTTTTATTTTATTTGGTTTGGCGTATCCCATTACACAAACACGATACCGTCACAACTTCTCGGTACTCGAAGACTTTGTTGAAGACTAAAGAGATTGGAAGATTTATTTATGTCAACAATCATGGTTAAAGATTATAATCATGAGTGGTAAAATATTTTTGAATCTTTTGGGAGTTTAATTGTTTTTATAAGGCTATTTTCATGAAAAGGAACTTAATTTTTTTTATAAGGAAATTGGCAAAAAAAAAAGACGCCTTGTTCGAACGAGGCTGGCAATCATTCGAATGAGAATAGAATTTAGAGTTTTCCTTGACCCATTGGAATCTCGTTCGAAGACCTCATTCGAAGTCGTTCTAACAGGGTACAGGGTGTTGCTCGAACGACATCCCATTTCGTTCGAACGATCGGGCGAATTTTTATTTTTTAAAGATTATTTACCCAAAATGTTTTGTGTTTATCCTTTTTTTCCATCCTTACTATAAAAAGAATGATTGGAATTAAATACTTTAAAAACTCTTTTTACATAAAAAAATATCTTTTTGAGTTCTCCTTTTGTGATCAAAACCCTCTAATCATATTCCCAACCTCCTGGAATTGTTCAAAATAACTTTACCTCATCATAAGAAGAATTCTTGATGAAATACACTTGTAGAGACTTTTCTTTATTGCTGATTTGTGAAATGAGATTTCACGGCTGAAGAAGAAGACAAGGTTGATCAGTGGATACCGAGGGTAGATCGCTACCTGTGAACAACTCTAAAGCTGAGTCGTATCTATTGGCGTTTTGAAGACTCTGCACATTTACTTAGTGTAACTAAGTATTTTGTAAGTTGATTGTATTAAAAACTCTCAATGGTATTGATATAAAAAGGTTTTGCCCTTCTTAGGGATCTTTCCCCATCTCGTGTTTATTTGCATACTGGGTTTGGAAATAAAAATTGAAAATCATTTCGTATGCACACCATAATTAATTGAAGATAAAATTTAATTAAAAATTTAATTGTGTGTGGCATTCAATTTTATAAATTGGTCCATTAGATCATGTGCACTCTCAAATTGGTATGAGAGTTGGTTACACCAAATTATCATGTAATCCTTTTTCGCAAAACAAATTATATAAATTTTTTGGAAAATTATTGATCTTTAAAAAGTCGGATTTAATGGATAATCTCTATAATCAAATGCCCATTTTTTACGATTCAAACTACTCATATTGGAAAGATAGGATGAGGTCAACCTTAAAATCTATTGATGAACATATCTGGTTACTTTGTAAATGTAATACCCGCCTCGAGATTTTACCCTTCACCCGTGTTATTTATAATCATGAGGAACTCTTGGGAGTTTGATCATTAGTATATGGGCTTTTTCCTTTATATTTGATTACTTTTTTGGCCTTGATGTTAATTGTTAGAAGTTATTAGATGCAATTTGAGATTTAAGGAATCTAGGTAGATTAATTGAACTTGAAATTCGTTTCAACGAGGTCCTTATTTTGTTCGAATGAGAATACTGATGATTTGAATAAAAAGTCCACTTCGTTCATAGTGGGCATATAATGAGGATCGAACGACCCGCCACTATATAGGTGCACCACCTCATTATAATGTCGTTGGAAAGGCTAATTAAACTATAATCCGAGTGACCTAGGAAGAAATCGGTCAATTCGATTGGGCTTGTTGTGCTGTCACATTTTTAACCCTTGGATTGATGAAGTGTCGCCTTTAGTGATCTCAGATGACCAAACTCGATATTGAGTGTTTGGGGCTTGGTTTTTAATAGGGTTATGTGGGTTTATTTGAGTGAAAATAGGAGAGAAGTGGGGAGGCCCTTCCCCCACCATTTTCATATTTGTTCTCCCTCTCCGTCTTAAGCTCTTGGGAGCTTCACATCTCCCACACCACAAAACACCCTACACCACCATATCTCCACATTGTACCACCATATTTTACAAGTATACATGCATTCTTGTCCTCCACTCTCACCCAATCACAGTAAAATACAGGTATGCTGAAAGATATATAATCTAAAGAACAATTTGTTTTATAATCCCATAATACGTCATCTCATCTTCTATCAAGTTTTTATCTTTCGCACTTGCCCTGAAATGAGTTAATACTTTATATGACATGTTGCTATTTTGTTTCCCAAATAAGTTTTAGCTCGCGTGTTCTTGAAGAGAACATAAAACCACTAACACGATATTGTCCAAACTCTTTGGCTACAAAACTAGGCCCATTTTCTAGACGTGAAAGCCTCGTCGATACTTCACCAGCTTTCAATAACTGAAACCAAGAAAGTATTTGCATTGTGAATATGTTGCAAAGACGGTAAATAAAAGTGAGGTATTACTGTAGTCACCTCGAAAGATACCTAATGCCTAAAGTCATTGTCTGCGCTCACGCCTCCCTTCCTCCTCTTGGCACGCCCGCACTCATTATATTGCCTAGGTTGAAACAATAAAAATATTAATTTCTAATGAATATAGCATCGAACATATTACATTATTTTACAAAATATTTTAAATAAACTCACATTTTCCATTTATCTATGTCTTCATGCGTCTCGAATACATATCGAGCCACCTGGTTATATTGTGTACTTGTTAGCTTCACTACCTTACCTTTCACCGGGGTCTCCTCATCCGTAAACAATCTTATAATTCATTAATAAAGCGTTCACGACCTCCAACATTTGGGTTAGGCATCTATTCCTTTGCATACAAGGACGCCTCTTCCATAATGTACTCCTCAACAATGGACCCCTCAACGTACCGTGTATTCTTAACGTAATCTTTAAAAGTTTTCATTAATTGTTCGAACGGATACATCCATCGGCACATTACTGTTCCACATAAAAGCGCTTCATCGTATAAATTCACTAAAAGGTGGATGCTTATGTCAAAGAATGAGGGAGTAAAGTACTTTTCAAAAACACATGTAGCCTCGGCCAAAGTTTCTTTCACTACCATTATGTTCTTCCCGTTGACAACTTTCTCGCACAATAGGGAGAAACATAAGCTAATTTTTAGAATGGCCCTTCGAAGATCCTTGTGTTCTGAAAAATAGTGTCTGAACAACAGAGGGACAAGTTGAATTATCACATGCCAATCATGAGAATTGCACTTTTTCAAATATTTTATTGCGTCGCACACAATCCTACGTAAGTT
Source organism: Sambucus nigra (assembly GCA_949130495.1). Classification (NCBI taxonomy): domain Eukaryota; kingdom Viridiplantae; phylum Streptophyta; class Magnoliopsida; order Dipsacales; family Adoxaceae; genus Sambucus; species Sambucus nigra. The sequence continues at coordinate 789,805,895 of OX422208.1, read as the reverse complement.
GGATGAGAAATTAGAAGGGACCTTCAAGCCCTTTAATGTTTCTAAGAACATATTTCTTTCTTCAATGCTCAAAGCATAAGATGCAACTGGAATATGCTTTTTTCCAGTGTTTGGATCTTCTTTCAACCATAATGATCTTCTATTCTTCAAATGACGAAGATCTTCACGGGCTTTTTCTCCATCATTGGAATGAGAACCACCAATGCATGTGCCTACGAGATGCTCAATAATATTTTTCTCAGCGTGCATTATGTCTATCACATGTCGCACAGGATGCTCCTTCCAGTATGGCAAATCAAACATTATTGACCTCCTCGACCACGCCGTCTTCACATCAACATCCTTTCTATTACGCTTTTGGGCCAACATTATGCGGTGTTTACCCCTCAACTTTTGATCAGCCTTTAATGACCTTTCTTCAATTTCCAAACCATAAAGTCTTGGTGGAGTTGGTCGCATCTCGGTGCCTTCTGGGAGAAAATTTCTTCGTATTGACCTGAATTTGTGACTTTGGGGCAGAAATCTTCGATGACTATGATAAAAAAGTTTACCACTTTTCTTAAGCCAACTGGCTTCAGTCTCCTCTCCATATATAGGACAACCCAGGTAACCATGTACATTGCACCCAGATAAGGTCCCATAAGCAGGAAAAATCATGAATTACCCATATTAACGTAGCTCTCAAAGTGAATTCCTCCTTTTTGTACGAGTCGAACACTCTCACACCTTCAACCCATAACTCATTCAATTCATTTATTAACGGCGCTAAGAAAACATCAATGTCACTACCTGGTTCTTTTGGACCTGGTATCAATAACGATACTATTTAAAACTCCTTTCTCATGCACAACGACGAGGGAAAATTTAAAGGCACCACAAACACAGTCTATATACTCTTATCTGTGCTCAATTTGCCAAACGGGTGAAACCCATCGATTGATATTCCGAGGCGAACATTGTGTATTTCTTTAGCAAAGTCTGTGTATCGCTGATTTTCATATTTCCACATAGATGAATCAATCGGATGTCACATGAGATTCTCATCCACCTCCGCTCGACCATGCCAAGTCATTGCCTCTGCTATCCAAGGTATAGTGTAAAGTCTTTTCAATCGAGGACCTAAAGGGAAATACTTTAACATCTTCTTGCGTATTTGCGTATCTAGTTTCAACAAATGTTTATTATGTACTATCATCTTTTATTCATATCTAGGTTCCTTACATACAGGACAAGCCCGTTTGTGCTTGTGCTCCTTATAGTATAAAACGCAGTCATACTTGCATCAATAAATTGATTTCTATTTCATACCCAAACCTTTCAAATTACCCTTCATGATCGGATAATTGACTGGCAATATATTTTCTTTGGGGAGCAAATCTTTTGCCCAAAGGAGTACTGCTATCACACTTTTTCACGATAAGCCAAATTTGCTCTTTAAGTTGTGCAACCCAACCATGACATATAACATTGTGTGGTCGGGGTTGGAGTTATGGTATAATGTTGTTGCGGCTACTTCTTTTAACCGTATATAATCCCTATCTTAGTCGGTATCGTTGCCAACCTGATCCTCACAGCCTAAATCATTCCCTCTACTATCATGCTTTTCTTGTGCTGCGTGCACTTCATATGTATCATTTATGAGATCGTTTAACCTAGCATGTACTAATGGGTCACCATCTGTGTGAACCATTTCATTGATAAGTATTTCTTCTGGAATATACTTAAATTACCTCTCCCCGTGGAAATGCCAAAACGTGTAGTCAACTTGCATACCCCAATGAAACAAATATACTTTTACATCTACCCCTTTCAAACATTTACCATTTTTACAACGATTGCACGGGCATGGGATAATATCAGTTTTGAGATTATTCGTTGCATAATTCACAAAGTCTTTAACCCCATTAACTTATACTTTCCCCACTCTACAACTTTGACCCATCCACTCTTTATATTGTGGAAACCCCATTAATTCTAAAATACAAACAAATAGAAACTTAGTAAATTATAAAACTAAATGAAGTTTATGTTAGTTGTATTGATAGATAATATATATATATATATATATATATATATATATATATATATATATATATATATATATATATATATATATATATATATATATAAAGAGAGAGAGAAAGGGAGACGTATAACTGATCACTAAATACATCAATCTTATACATGTACCCTCAAAACATACCTTACATATTAATCAATAAGCTTCTAATAACTAAGTCGGGTATGATTTGAGGGTATATGAAGAAATACTCACGCACATGTACAATGTTCCAAAAAACACCAGTCAGTCCTCCAGCAGTCGAAGCCATCTAGCTCGTAGGCAGCCTACTAGACATTTTTTTTTCTAATATGGTTTTATATGCATACGTTGTAGCAAGATTATTCAACTACTACTAATGTCTTACTAGATTAAAGACAAGTCCAAGCATTAAAAAAACTAATAACCAACCATTTAAGAAAAACAGCTTTCAAAAACACATTTTGACATTCCAACATATTAATGGCCCTTCCAGTATAATAAACAACCGTTTAAATCCAACACTTTTTTTAGCCTTTTGTCAATAAAACTACATAACAGAATAATATCACTTTCTACCTTCTAGGGGCCGCATGATAGAAAGAACTTTTTGTGTGTAGTTTTCATCGTTGCTTGAAAAGCTTCTCTAATCAAAATCCTCAAATACCTGCAAAATATAACAAACTAAAGTGTAGAGGTAAGTAAGGGTATCAATCCACATCAAGGGGGTAAAGAGAGGGGAAAACAATTGTAATTCATTTTTTATTTTATTTTTGGGCTTTTTTACTTTTTCTAATTTTTTTAGCTTTTCAAATATTAAAACAATTGGGTGAGGTGAGGTGAAATAACACTAAACTAAAATGTGAGATGAAAACAACTAACTAGAAAGTGACTAAAAGTGAAAAATAAAGTCTAACACTAAAATATGAGATAAATGAGGTAAATAAATGTGAGAACAATCAAGGAGTGGGACTACACCACAAATTTTAGCTATTTTAATTAATTAATTTAATTATTTGAATTCTCCCAAATTAATAACAAAATCACAAACCAACTCTCGTTGCAAATGTAATTTTAATAGTAATCTTTTAGAAAATTAAGTTTAACACCCCACAACTCTAGAAAAATAGATCTACACTCCTTTTAATTAATCACCCGCTAGGATCGATCGATTAAAATTTATGTAAATCTTAGAAAATAAATTTAGAGTTGAAATTCAAGTAGTAATACCCCACTCAATAAACCCCTATCTCTAGTTCGAATCTAAAATGGGTATTATAACTAGAATTTCGATTTTCTCTCGAAAATCATTTACCCTCTCTCGAGGCGTAAATTTAAGGGTGAGGGATCAAAATTAACATTCAAAAGGGAATTTTCAAGTAATCAAACTAATTAAATTAAAATAACATCAAATAAGGGTTCCCCCCACCCCTTGAAAGGGGATTTAGCCTAACACGGTATGGAATTGGACAAATTAATAATCAAATGCATATAAAATAAAGTAGATGAGAAGAACAATCAAATCAAATCTCTTTGAGTGAAATTGAACTTTAATCCTTGAATTTGCAATTTACATCCCTCCAATTGAGCATCCAAGTGATTTGCAATTAAATAATCACTCAATTAAATCTCTTAGAAAATTTAACCTAAAAAATATCTAACAAAAATAAAAATAATAAAATAAAACTATTTACAAAATGGTGTTTATCCTAATTTATTTTCTACACTAAACTATCTCTAACTCTCTCTAGAATTCTCTTCCCCTATTTACATGATATCCTCTTCAAATGAGGTCTTCCATCTTTATATAGTAGGAACATGGAGTAGGAGGTATAGTTGGAAGAATTAAGGTGCAAAAGCATGGGGTTTGAGAGGTGTGAGGTCATGTGGATGAGGGGTGAATGAGGGTATTTTGGGAGGTTGGGTTAAAATAGGTAGTTGGGGGAATTTTTGGTAAAAGGGGTTAAATGGGTTTAATACATGTGGGGTTTAAGTTTATTGTCTTTGGCAGGTGTGATTTCGTGGCTTGAAGACAAATGGGTTTGGGTGCTTTTGGGAAATGAGTTGAAATTAGGTGGCAGGTATGATTTGAGAGTTCGGGTTCCATCCGGGTTCAGGAAGTAAGGTGGGTTGAGATGAGTTATGGATCGGCAGGGGGTATCACTACTGGTGGGCGTCGACGGGCAGCCACCGGAGTACGGCAGGGGGACGGGGATGGATATGGAGTCCGGTGGGGGTTGGAGTCAGGGTATACCACGGGTCAGCGGTTCACTTGCCGACGATTTGGGTGAGGTTGGACAGCGCAAGGGTCGCCGCGGGTTCGTCCATGGGTTTCCGACGCCGGAGATGACGCCGGTTATGGGAATGAGGTCGGGTATATGGCAGGGGATATAAGGGGGGTAGTTGAATGGAAGTATAAGTGGGTTTAGTTAGGTTATGGAAGTTTTTAGGAGAGAGAATGTTTGAGGTTGAAAATGAGAAGGGAAATGGTTAGGTGTGGTAAGGGTGTAGGTATATAGTGTGTAGGATAGGGTTAGTTTTGTGTGTGTGAATGTCTATGGAAATTTGGGTGTGGGTGAAGGTTTGGTTTGCGGTGTATTGGAGTGTGGTAATTAGGTGTGAGGGATGTGTGTGTTTAACTTATGACCCTAAAAAATGAAAATTAAAATAACTAAAATCCTAAAAAAATAAAATCTATACAAACTAAAATTAAAATAAAATAAAACTTCTAATCTATAAAATAAAACTAAAATAAAAGAAATAAAACTAAAAACCTAATAAAAATATAAAAACTACAGATCTAAAAATAAGTAAAATATAATAAAAGTAAAAGTAAACTCCTAAGAACTAATATTAATAAAATAAGATAAAATAAAAATTAAAAACTAATAAAAATATAAAAATGGGAAATGCATCCTAGAAAATTCTAAATAAATGTAAAATGAACCCTAAAAATAAAAACCACTCAACTAAAAAAATCTAAAAAAATAAAAATACGAAAGGGAACAAATCAAACATACACGACTCGGTTTAGGGTAGGCTAGGGTTACGGAATTGGTAATTAACTCCATAATCTGCACAATTGCCTTGAAATACGCATTTGGACACCGCAACGTGCATTCGACCTACAAAATAGATAATAAAGCGCATAAGACCCAAATTGCCGAGAATTAGCAACTAAAGTATGTCTATTCGGGGTATAAAATGTACAGTTTTGGGTGCTTATCACCGCACATAACAGAATAATCAAGAATAGAATAATGGCCTTAGCAAGATTTAATCAAGATTTAGAATGTGCCAAACTCAATATAGCACAATAAGTAGCACTATTAATGCCATTACACATTTTGATGTGTATGTATATATGCCATTACACATTTTGTATGTTTGTAAAAATGATAAGGTATATATATGTATGTATATATGCCGTTACACATTTTGTATGTATGTAAAAATGACCTATAAAAATGATAAATTCCATTACCTCAGTTCGTACCTACCGGAGAACATTTCAACCGAGCATAAAAATGAGAGGCTTGCTAGAAGTGGTTATTTCACCGAGCACAAAACAATGTCTATAAATTAAGGAGAGACGGGGTGGGAGTGTGAAAAGAGAGAGAGGAGAGAGAAGAGGGAAATAAAAGTTAGGGAAAAAATTTTGTGGCTGCCAATAGCGGTTACAAACCAAATATTAGGCAAAAATTTATGACTTATAGAAGCGGTTATAAATTTATGACTGCCAATAGCAATCACAAAATTAGTATTAGACTAAAATTTATGACTACTGAGAGCGGTTACAAATTTATAAGTGTCCATAACTGTCACACATTTAGTATTAGACCAAAGTTTGTGACTCTTCTTAGCTGTTATAATTTTTTGACCACTCGTAAGAGTCATAACTTAACCCTACTGATAAATTTGTGACTGCTTGTGACAGTTATTAATTTGTGACTGCTTATAGGACTCACAAATTAATTATACGGTAACATTTGTGACTCCTATTAGCGGTGAAAAACTAATTGGCTCAAATTTTTTATTACCCATTTGTGACACCCCGCCTAATTAAATACCGGGCGATCACTCCTTTATTAAATTAAATCAAGGTAAACAGTTGGTTCATTCTCAGCATCACTGTCGATAAAAATAAATTTTCCAACTTAACACCCTAAATAATTAAGCTAAGTGTCAAAACCATTTTCATACATACTTTCCAAATTTTAACTAAAGAAAAAGATTTATTTATTTAAAAACAACATTTCTACAATTAAGAATCACACCACAGTAAACCAAATAATATAATACATTCGTCAATCGAATGTCAACATATGAAAATTAAAGTCACAAATCCAAACTGAATAAATCCCATGGAACAATACTAGAAAACAACTGAAATATAAATGTCCCAATAACAAATGAAATAATGGAAAGGGCGACACATGCCCAATAAATGAGAATGCTAGAAATGGAGTCAATAAAGGAAGCCGTCTACGCAAGTGACCTGCAACTCCCACCTAAGCTGCAGCGCGTTCCTGCCAAGAGATCCTAAGCAAGTCGCCCCTGTGGCTGGGCACCTGTAATACATACATATATATATACAAGAGAGAGAGAGAGAGAGAGAGAGAAAGAAACGGGTCAGAGCCCGAAAGTGTGTTTGATTTAAAATACGTTTAGCAAGTATTTAAATTGATACAGGCCAATGCAACAACATATTAGTGCGACGCTCTCTTGAGAAAATCTCACCTCTCTTCTAATGTGCACACCTATCGCACTAAACTTCCCAATGGTTTGTTTTATCATTTATCGCACTAGTCTTTCTAAAAGATTTAACTTATCTTAGATTACTCGTAAGATTTACAATTCACGATTTCCATTTTTAAAAAGGATGTTCCAAGCAGTAACCAAAGTTCTCCATTTTTTTTTTAACTTTATAAAATCAATAATGTTTTCCAGTGACATAATATACTTTCTCATAACAAGTATTCATAATTTATAGTTCAGAATTATTTCTCACTTACTACATTACAGCAACAGTTTAAATTCCCCAATTCAGATATATATATATATATATATATATATATATATATATATATATATATATATATATATATATATTTTAACAGCACCAACATACAAACTATGGTGCAGGCATACTCTGCTATTCAAGCCCCGTATCGCTCATACTAAGGGGTATACAAGTTCGGAATCACTCTCGAACTGTAATAACATATATACACAAAACAAGATTGAGGCGAAGCATAGATTCCAAGTCTCTAAGAGGTCTGTACATACCCTCACGTCTCTTAGGACCGTCTGAACTATCGGTCCGATAGCCTGTACCAAGGATATCTATCTTCTAGGGTACAAGTCAATATCCCCCATAAAGGTCCCATCGAGATAAGACTGTCCCAGCGCGGTAACCTCAGGGATAGCAATTAGCGCGGGTACGTTTTTCACACGTATATAATATATGTATACACAACCATATAAACATACCACTTATCATTATATTAACATAGGTTTCTCTCATCACCCATAATTTCGATATTTATCCTTAATATTCACATTAAGTATTTTATATAAGGTTCCGTTACTAACCTTAACTTGAAGGGTCTTTCCAACTCATTTCGTGACACTCGTGAACTCTATCCTCACAAATCTGAAATTCAGTAAGTGTCTTTATTGGGTTCCAACGTAACTCTCTTACGTACCTCACCCTTTAAATTCATAAATTTACCAACCTAAAGTAAATATCCCATAAATACCATTCTCGTTGAAGATTAAAGGTCCCAACATTTATTCATATACCCTACGGGTCCTCAATGTCTCCCAAATCATTATATCAAGAATGCCCAAGAATTTTATCACGAAAATTTGAATTTAACTCATTTAAAGAGGGGATTAGGAGTCTGCCAGGAGGGGTCAATCGATCGAAGCTTGGGGCTCGATCGATCGAACCTTCGATCGATCGAAACTCTAGGCTCGATCGATCGATCTAGCAGGTCTGCGAAAATTCTGCAGAATGCAGTTACGGGTTCTACTAAATTTCTTCATCCAAAACCATGTTTTTCCATTCTAATCATCCCAAAAATCCTACTACTATCATTATAACAATATACCAGATGTTTATAACGTAAAGCATGTGTATATCTAACATTAAACATGGATAATTAACCCAAAATCCCATCTAATCATCAAGAACCCTAGAGTTTTTCTTAATCAAGGTTCTAATCTATTTTTACCAGAAATTCCTTCTAATATATCATCAAAATTTCGTGGGTTATATTCCTCTACATGGCAAGGGTTCCAGAATTTCCATATAATCAAAACTACATGCATTTTCCTAACACAAATTGGGTTTTCTTCCATAGTTTTCATCTCTAATCAATCCTAAACTAATATGAAGATTGCATTAACGAAAATACGCAAGTTAAATACTTGCCTGGGATTTTCAGAAGTCCGGTTTGCAGATGAATCCGGTGTGGTTGCGTTCTCCTTCTCGCGATCTACGCGTTGGTGGTGGCGGTGGTGCAAACCGGTGACTTTTTGGCCTTGAATTGCCTTGGAGCTCTCTCCTCTCTTCTCCAATGGCCGTCACTTGATTTCTGGATATTCTAACCCTAAATGACCAACCTAGATGGCTGATATAGGTTGCTAAATTTCGTGGGTTTAATTACCCAAAAAGGTGAAATGACTAAATTGCCCTCCCGGGGTACCAATTAGGCCTAAAAACGCCCCGAGACCCAAACTAAACCCCCGGGTACACTTTTCTGACTATCTCGACCCTTCCGGATGCGTTGGCGCACTCAAAACGACCATACGAACAACTTATAAAATATTCACTTTTTATTTAACAAAATTAGTCCTGACGTGACCCGGGCACGCCCCGACATAAATTTCCGAAATAGTCATTTAATTCACTCATGACATTCAATATAACCAATATAATATATTACTTTGCTCATTAGTAATATTCAACAAGTTTCCCATAATTACTAACTCTCGTCACGTTAATAATTATAACATAATTAATTTCTGGATTTTTATTAAATAATCGTTCACATTAAATTTAATAAATCCTCAAATTAATATAGCATAAAAATACGGGGTATTACATACTTCCCCCCTAATAACGGAATTTCGTCCCGAAATTCGGAAAATAAGGCATACCTGGTAAAAACAACTCTGGATATCTCTTGCGCATATCTGCCTCACGCTCCCAAGTGGATTCCTCCACATTATGATGCTCCCACTGGACTCGCACAAGTGGAACTATTTTCGACCTCAATCTCCTCTCACTATAGTCTAGAATAGCCACTGGTCTCTCCTCGTAAGAGCTATCAGACTGAAAGTCTATCTCATCTATCGCAATGTGAGTATGGGCCATATCATCCCGAAGATATCATCTCAACGACAAGATGTGGAATACATCGTGGATGCGATGTAAATGTTCTGGCAATCCCAACCTGTATGCTACCGGCCCAATCCTCTCGATGATGGGAAATGGTCCCACGTACCTCGGAGCCAACTTCCCCTTCTTCCCGAACCTCATCACTCCCTTCATAGGAGATACACGCAATAACACTTGATCTCCCACATTAAACTCCCGGAAGAACCGTTTCGCATCGACGTAGCTCTTTTGCCTGTCCTGGGCTACCCGAATACGACTCCTGATTATCTCAATCCTCGTGGAGGTCTCCTGAATCACTTCTGGTCCTAGCAACTTGTTATCCCCCACCTCGAGCCAACAAGTTGGAGAACGAAAAGGCTTGCCATACAAAGCCTCAAATGGAGCCATACCAATCGTAAACTGATAAGAGTTATTATAAGCAAACTCTAGCAGTGGAAGATGTGGCTCCCAACCTCCTCCAAAATTGAGAACACATGTGTGTAGCATATCCTCTAACATCTGATTAGTACGCTCTGTCTGTCCGTCTGTCTATGGGTGGTAAGCCGAACTCAACCTCAACTCAGTACCCATAGCCTCCTGAAAGCTTTCACAAAAACGTGATACAAAAATCTTGTCTCTATCTGACACAATATTCAGGGGCACCCCATGTAATCTGACAATCTCAGCGATGAACAACTGAGCATACTGACCCGTGGTATAATCTGTCCGCACCAGCAGAAAATGAGCCACCTTGGTCAAACGGTCTACAATCACCCAGATAGAATCGTGGCCCCGCTGTGATGTAGGCAACCCTGTAATAAAATCCATGGAAATACTCTCCCACTTCCACGCGGGTACTTCCAATGGTTGAAGCAATCCTGACGGTTTCTGGTGGTCAACCTTTACCAGTTGGCAGGTAGAACACTTGGACACAAACTCAGCAATGTCCTTCTTCATCCCACTCCACCAGTATTGTCGCCTCATGTCCTGGTACATCTTATCGCCTCCCGGATGTACTGTAAATCGGGACCCATGAGAATGAGTCATCACTTCATGACGTAACTCCGCTCCTTCTGGAACCACCAATCTCCCATTAAACCGCAAACCTCCATCAGAACTAACAAAATAGGACTCAGCACCCTCGGCTAGAAGTCGCACAATCTGCTCCTGGCAAAACGGGTCCGTGGTCTGTGCCTGTATCACCCTCGTAACAATCTCGGGTGTGACTGACATAACTGAAATGAAAGAACGGGCTACTGCGTCCTGGTGACCCAACTCCTTCCACTTTGCTTTCCAGACATCCGCTACATCGTCTACCGATCTATGGCTCAACGCATCAGCAACTACGTTGGCCTTCCCCGGATGATACTGTATATCGAACTGGTAGTCCTTCACAAACTCTAGCCATCTGCGCTGACGCATATTCAACTCTCGCTGAGTGAACAGGTATTGCAGTGACTTATAGTCTGTGAACAAACAGAATTTCTCCCCCAATAAATAGTGCCTCCATATCCTCAATGCAAAGACGACCGCTGCTAACTCCAGGTCGTGGGTGGGGTAATTCTTCTCATACGGCTTAAGCTTGCGGGAATCAAAAGCTATAGCCTTCTCCTCCTGCTGGAGTACTCCTCCAAGTCCCCGTAAAGACGCATCGGTGTAAACCAGGTACTTCACACCCGGTTTCGATAAAGCAAGGACTGGTGCTGAAGTAAGCTTGTCTTTCAGCTCGTCGAAAGCCAATTGACAAGCGTCATCCCAAACATATGGTACCCCTTTGCGAGTCAGATTTGTCAATGGACCCGCTATTTTGGAGAATCCCCGAATGAATCTCCTGTAGTATCCGGCTAATCCCAAGAAACTACGTACTTCCGTCGGTGTCATGGGCTGTCCCCACTCCCTCGCAGCTGACACTTTACTCGAGTCAACTTCTATCCCTTGCTCAGAAACAACATGGCCCAAGAACTGTACCTCTCGCAACCAGTATCCACACTTCTCGTACTTAGCATACAACTGATGCTCTCGTAAAGTCTGAAGAACCTGCCTCAAGTGTTCGGCATGCTCCTCCTCGGAGTGTGAATATATCAAGATGTCATCTATGAAGACGATGACAAACTGATCCAAGAACTCTCTGAATACTCGGTTCATCAAGTCCATGAAAACGGCTGGGGCATTTGTGAGTCCGAACGGCATCACCCTGAACTCATAGGACCCATATCTCGACAAGAAGGCAGTCTTTGAAACATCCTGCTCTCTAATACGTAACTGATGGTACCCCGACCTCAGATCTATCTTCGAAAAGAAAGTTGCTCCCCTCAATTGGTCGAACAAATTATCGATTCGAGGCAACGGGTACTTATTCCGTATCGTTACCTTGTTCAGCTCCCGGTAGTCCACACACAATCTCAGTGAACCATCTCTCTTCTTCACAAACAAGACTGGAGCGCCCCAAGGTGAGGTACTCCTACGAATGAAGCCCTGACCTAATAGCTGCTCTATCTGATCTCGTAGCTCTCGCATCTCTACCGGAGCCATACGGTACGGTGCGCGTGCTATAGGTCTCTTATCTGGCAATAAATCTATAACAAAGTCTATCTCTCGACTGGGGGGTAAGCCTGGTATCTCCTGAAACACATCGGAATACTCCCTGACAACAGGGATCGAATCTAAGGGAATCACGACCTCCTTAGAGGTATCCTCCTCTATGTAATACAAATGAGCGGTCGAACCTCCCTCTGGGCGAGGCATCGCCACTACAAACATCTCTTGCCCCGGAATGGAAAAAACAATGCTCCCACCGAAGCAATCAATCATGGCTCTATAAGCTGCGAGCCAATCCATACCAATAATCACATCATGCTCGTGCATATCTAAGACTAACATGTTTGCAGGTAATACCAAGCTACCAATCTCTACCCCCACTCCCCGGCATATAAAGAATATAAGTGACCCACTCCCCAGTGGTGAATTGACACACGTCACGGTGCTCTCTGATGTGGCTAACAACCCTAAGGACTTCGCAAAATGCGTAGCTATAAAATAATGCGTTGCCCCTGTATCAAACAAAACCCGACCCATAGTACCATGGATAGGAAACATACCCTCAATCGCGGGTGGTGCCTGTGGAGCTGCTGCCTGGTGTACGTTATAGACACGTCCATACTGTAATTTCCCCTGCTGTACTGGAGCCGCTGGAATGGCTGGTAGGGCTGGCACCTAGACTGGAGCTGGGAGGGCTGGTGGAAAAAGTGGCCTCTGTGGCTCATTACGGGCTCCCTGCTGCTGTGGGGCCCGATCACCCTCAGGACAATCCTGACGTCTATGGCCATGTTTGCCGCACCCAAAACATCGGCCTCTGAAGTTTCCTCCCCTTTGTCCCTGCTGACCATGGCCCTGCTGGCCGTTACCTCCCCGCCACTGGCCCTGTTGGCCCTGATTAGCACGTTGTTGGCCCTGATGACCTTGCTGCTGCCCCTGCTGTCGGTGTTGGCCCTGATGATTAGGCTGGCCCAGCCTATAGCCCCCATATCCCTGCCTAGAATCACTTGAACGCAATCGCTTAGCAGGGTCCCCTTGATGGGAACTCTGCTCGTGCTGACGAGTCTGTTCATGAGATGGTGCCCCACCGGCACTATTACCCCCGGTCCTGCCCTGCTGACTGGACTCTCCTGCTCTCTTGCTTCCCTAAAGGTGGAAGCGGTGATCCTGGCAATGTAGTAACGCGGCATTGAGTACATCAGTGAAAGTACTCAGGGATAAATTCCCGATAAGGTGCTGACGGATCCTCCAAGCTAACTCGTCGACAAACAGCATAACCTTCTTTCTCTCAGTAGGTGCCTCATCTGGCACAATGGTGAGAAGTCTCGTGAACTCCTCCTCATACTCTGCTACGGTAAGGTTCTCCTGCTTCAGATTTAGTAATTTCTGCCTCATCTCAGTCTGCACTGCGGGTGGAAAATACTTGCGGTCAAACCGCTCCCAGAACAACTGAATATGGATCGTGTCCCTCTCCTCCAAAGTGGTAGTGGATTCCCACCACTGTAATGCGGCTCCCACCAGCTTGAAGGAGGCCAATAACTGCTTTTTCACGTCAGTGCACTCATACATACGGAGATGTCGCTGGATGTCTTTCTTCCATTGGCTAACTGTAACAATATCGGAGCTACCAGAAAACTCAGGGGGATGCTCTTTCTGAAAAGCATCCCGAACCCTCTCCCATGCAGATGGAAGCTGTGCTGGTACTAGCGCCGTTGCCTGAACCTGGGGTGGAGCTTGCTGAGTTACCGCTATCGCGACATTCACCGCCTGAGCTACAATGGCGGCTACTTCATTCGCATTCCTAGTGCCTTGTGCCGGAACTGCTGGCTGTTCGGCCTGGTCACGCCTATCTTTCGGAGCACGTCTCGGAGGCATCTAAAACGTGAACAAGTTTATTAGTCTACAGTTATTATCGAATCTCAAATAGCTGGAGACTTAAACGTAAAAGCAAGAATACAACAATCCTAAAAATAGGGCTCTATAGCAATAACGTTAAGCTGAAAGCGAAAATAAGCCGTACAGATACTATGGACACTAGAACCTGATGTTCTGATACCACCTGTGACACCCCGCCTTTAAATACCGGGCGATCACTCCTTTATTAAATTAAATCAAGGTAAACTGTTGGTTCATTCTCAGCATCACTGTCGATAAAAATAAATTTTCCAATTTAACACCCTAAATAATTAAGCTAAGTGTCAAAACCATTTTCATACATACTTTCCAAATTTTAACTAAAGAAAAATATTTATTTATTTAAAAACAACATTTCTACAATTAAGAATCACACCACAGTAAACCAAATAATATAATACATTCTTCAATCGAATGTCAACATATGAAAATTAAAGTCACAAATCCAAACTGAATAAATCCCATGGAATAATACTGGAAAACAACTGAAATATAAATGTCCCAATAACAAATGAAATAATGGAAAGGGCGACACATGCCCAATAAATGAGAATGCTAGAAATGGAGTCAATAAAGGAAGCCGTCTACCTCAAGTGACCTGCAACTCCCACCTAAGCTGCAGCGCGTTCCTGCCAAGAGATCCTAAGCAAGTCGCCCCTGTGGCTGGGCACCTGTAATACATACATATATATATATACAAGAGAGAGAGAGAGAGAGAGAGAGAGAAAGAAACGGGTCAGAGCCCGAAAGTGTATTTGATTTAAAATACGTTTAGCAAGTATTTAAATTGATACAGGCCAATGCAACAACATATTAGTGCGACGCTCTCTTGAGAAAATCTCACCTCTCTTCTAATGTGCACACCTATCGCACTAACCTTCCAAACGGTTTGTTTTATCATTTATCGCACTAGTCTTTCTAAAAGATTTAACTTATCTTAGATTACTCGTAAGATTTACAATTCACGATTTCCATTTTTAAAAAGGATGTTCCAAGCAGTAACCAAAGTTCTCCATTTTTTTTAACTTTATAAAATCAATAAAGTTTTCCAGTGACATAATATACTTTCTCATAACAAGTATTCATAATTTATAGTTCAGAATTATTTCTCACTTACTACATTACAGCAACAGTTTAAATTCCCCAATTCAGATATATATATATATTAAGCACTCGTATAATATATATATATATATATATATATATATATATATATATATATATATATATATATATATATATATATATATATATATATCTTAACAGCACCAACATAAAAACTATGGTGCAGGCATACTCTGCTATTCAAGCCCCGTATCGCTCATACTAAGGGGTATACAAGTTCGGAATCACTCTCGAACTGTAATAACATATATACACAAAACAAGATTGAGGCGAAGCATAGATTCCAAGTCTCTAAGAGGTCAGTACATACCCTCACGTCTCTTAGGACCGTCTGAACTATCGGTCCGATAGCCTGTACCAAGGATATCTATCTTCTAGGGTACAAGTCAATATCCCCCATAAAGGTCCCATCGAGATAAGACTGTCCCAGCGTGGTAACCTCAGGGATAGCAAGTAGCGCGGGTACGTTTTTCACACGTATATAATATATGTATACACAACCATATAAACATACCACTTATCATTATATTAACATAGGTTTCTCTCATCACCCATAATTTCGATATTTATCCTTAATATTCACATTAAGTATTTTATATAAGGTTTCGTTACTAACCGTAACTCGAAGGGTCTTTCCAACTCATTTCGTGACACTCGTGAACTCTATCCTCACAAATATGAAATTCAGTAATTGTCTTTATTGGGTTCCAACGTAACTCTCTTACGCACCTCACCCTTTAAATTCATAAATTTACCAACCTAAAGTAAATATCCCATAAATACCATTCTCGTTGAAGATTAAAGGTCCCAACATTTATTCATATACCCTACTGGTCCTCAATGTCTCCCAAATCATTGTATCAAGAATGCCCAAGAATTTTATCACGAAAATTTGAATTTAACTCATTTAAAGAGGCGATTAGGAGTCTTCCAGGAGGGGTCGATCGATCGAAGCTTGGGGCTCGATCGATCGAACCTTCGATCGATCGAAGCTCTAGGCTCGATCGATCGATCAAGCAGGTCTGCGAAAAATTCTGCAGAATGCAGTTACGGGTTCTACTAAATTTCTTCATCCAAAACCATGTTTTTCCATTCTAATCGTCCCAAAAATCCTACTACTATCATTATAACAATATACCAGATGTTTATAACGTAAAACATGTGTATATCTAACATTAAACATGGATAATTAACCCAAAATCCCATCTAATCATCAAGAACCCTAGAGTTTTTCTTAATCAAGGTTCTAATCTATTTTTACCAGAAATTCCTTCTAATATATCATCAAAATTTCGTGGGTTATATTCCTCTACATGGCAAGGGTTCCAGAATTTCCATATAATCAAAACTACATGCATTTTCCTAACACAAATTGGGTTTTCTTCCATAGTTTTCATCTCTAATCAATCCTAAACTAATATGAAGATTGAATTAACGAAAATACGCAAGTTAAATACTTGCCTGGGATTTTCAGAAGTCCGGTTTGCAGATGAATCCGGTGTGGTTGCGTTCCCCTTCTCGCGATCTACGCGTTGGTGGTGGCGGCGATGCAAACCGGTGACTTTTTGGCCTTGAATTGCCTTGGAGCTCTCTCCTCTCTTCTCCAATGGCCGTCACTTGATTTCTGGATATTCTAACCCTAAAGGACTAACCTAGATGGCTGATATAGGTTGCTAAATTTCGTGGGTTTAATTACCCAAAAAGGTGAAATGACTAAATTGCCCTCCCGGGGTATCAATTAGGCCTAAAAACGCCCCGAGACCCAAACTAAACCCCCGGGTACACTTTTCTGACTATCTCGACCCTTCCGGACGCGTTGGCGCACTCAAAACGACCATACGAACAACTTATAAAATATTCACTTTTCATTTAACAAAATTAGTCCTGACGTGACACGGGCACGCCCCGACTTCAATTTCCGAAATAGTTATTTAATTCACTCATGACATTCAATATAACTAATATAATATATTACTATGCTCATTAGTAATATTCAACAAGTTTCCCATAATTACTAACTCTCGTCACGTTAATAATTATAACATAATTAATTTCCGGATTTTTATTAAATAATCGTTCACATTAAATTTAATAAATCCTCAAATTAATATAGCATAAAAATACGGGGTATTACACCATTGATTTTATAACCCCTAATGGGAGTTACAAATAATTTCGTTACTGATCCCGAGAGTGACAAGTTTGTCACCCCCATTGGCAGTCACAAAAAGGCAGTCGCAAAATTAGTATTTTCGTGTAGTGTTTCCTAACATTTTTTTTGTATCTTTTATTTCATTTCTTCATTTAAAAACTAATCCCCCTTCTTATTATTTAGTACACACATAACTTATTTTCATAAAATCTAAAAATCCAAAAAGGGGGTTTCCTTATAAACCCTAAAGTAGAATTTCCTTATTTTCCACACTCCTTACACTTGTGTACATTTTCTAAAAGCAAACTAAAGGAAGTTATAATTTCAGATTTATGGGTTAAACTACACCCTGTGAGTTATCGAACTATATGGACATTGATGCCTTTTGGCTACGTAGGCATCCCGACCCAATATGAGGATTCAAGTCTTATTTTCTCATTTATTCACTTTATGTATTCTCATGTTTAGTAGTATTGAGAATACATGTACTCCTACATATTAATGTTCCCACTCGATATATACGTTCACTTCTTTATAATGATTTGTGATTTGACGAACACTCACATTAAATTTTTTTATCTTATTCATTTTCACAGTCCTTAGATTGATTCCACTTCGTCAATCCTATGACGTGAGTCAAATGATTTCTTTCTCTCATTATTAACACCGCACACATACACACGTATCGCATTTAGGAGAAAATGAGAAAATCATCATAGATCATGAGAGACGTAAAGGGCAGAATGGGTCCCTTAGCACCTTCCCATTTCGTAACTTAGTCCCCGGAAGCCCGATTAGTTTTATTTTGTATGTATTAGTATGTCTTCTGATGCCGTTCTCTCATGACAACTACATTCATTTGCCTGTTTGAGCAAAATAGGCTGGCGACTCCAATTCTTTGGAATGACTGGACACACTGTCGAGTTCATCATGTTTAGAATCATCCTCATCGTCGTGAAACGTACTCTATATTCTAACATGATTGACCATAAATTAGACAAAATTACGTCTATATGGTGATTTTTCCCTGAAATCCACTCAATCGACATCGCTATCGCTAAGAGTGGCATTATAGGCAGATTTTCCTTTGCCCTGTATCTTTAGCCTCGTAGCAAACTTGTGAGAATTGTGACCTTTACCCTCATAATTATATAATATCTCTTTGTCTTTCTTAGGGTACTCTCCTCTCGCTTTTTCAAAACTTTTCTTGCCCGACTTAAAAATTTTATCTTTCTCAAAACTATTAATTTCTTTGGAAGCATCGTCTTTTCTTAGTTTGGAAAATTTTAGAACTTTTTTTGCAAAAAGGGAAAGATCATCAAGGTCAAAATCAAATTCGGAGTCTAAGAAAAATCTTCTTTCTTTTTAGATTGGGATTTCAAAGCAATCCCTTTTTCTTCGGCTTTTAAATTTTTGGGGAACATATCAATTTCATAAGTTTGAAGGTCTCCTACGAGTTCTTATAACCAAAGAGTATCTAAAATTGTATATGAATTAAGAACCCTGACTTTCAAGATAAAATAGAAGGGTAGGTATCTCAAAATCTTTTTCACAACTCTTGTCTTAGGATTTCTCTTACCCAAATTAAAGTTAGAATTGATTATATCAGATAAATGTGCATGAAACTCATCAAATATATCACTCTATGACATTGTAATGATCTCAAACTGCGTGGTGAGATTTAGTAGCTTATAATATTTTATAGTAATGATCTCAAACCACGTTTCCTTAGACGTGATACACGTCATAACTCGACAAAACTCGTCGAGAGTGACTGCAACGAAAATTTTGCTCAATCCACAAGAGTTAAAATTACTCCATCTAAAATCATCCTCTATCCAGATAGTGACAAGTTTGAGAGTTATGACATCGACGTAGGTAACCCTGTGATAAAATCCATGAAAATTCTCTCCCATTTCCACATAAGAATCTCGAGAGGCTGTAGAACACTTGTTGGTCACTGATGATCCACCTTTACCAAGCAGCATGTGTCACACTTGGACACAAAAATGGATATGTCCTTCATGCCTTCCCACCAATACTGGAACCTCGTGTCCTGGTACATCTTTTCCCTATTGGGATATACCGTAAAGCGTAACTCATGTGCCTTTATCATAATGGCTCGCCATAATCCCTCATCCTCTGGGACTACCAACCTTCTTTGGAATATCAATCCTCCATATAAGCCAATCAAATAGTGCTCTACCCCTATGCTAACGACTTCTTGACCTTCTTTTGTCAAAGATGGTCCCCTGCCTGTGCCTTCATGACCTGAATGATGATCTCAGGTATGATGGTAAGAACTGCCATAAAGTACGTGAAAAATCATCACTAGTACGAAGTGATTTCCACTTCACCTTTGACACTACTATTAAATCAACTGTCAGCTTACAGCTCGAGTCATCCACCACTACATATTCCTTGCGCGGGTGATATGGGATATAAAACTCGTTGTATTTCACAAACACAAGCCATGTATGTCGTCCCATGTCCAACTCTCTCTGAGTGAATAAGTATTATAGGCTCTTATGGTCTGTAAACAACTGAAATTTCTGCCCCAGGTGATAATATCTCCAAATACGTAAGGCAAACACCACGGTTGCTAAATCCAAATTATGGGTGGGGAAATTCCCCTAATGAGGCTTAAGATTTCAAGAAGCATAAGCTATTGGCCTATCTTCCTGCATCTATACCCATCCAAATCCTCATAAGGATGCGTTCGTAAAGACCTTATAGTCAATACCTCCACAAGGCAAAGAAAGTATCGGAATTGAAGTTAACCTAGCCTTAAGCTCGTCAAACGTGACATGCACCATCCCAAAAAAATGGTACATTCTTCCTCATAAAATTCGTTAGAGGTCTGGATATCTCTGAGGACTCCTGAATGAATCGATGGTGGTACCCTCCCAAACTTAGAAAACTACGCATCTGGATATCTTCGAGAACCCTGAATGAATCGATGGTAGTACCCTTCCAAACCTAAAAAACTATGCACCTATGTAGGTGTAGTGGGTTGTTCCCACTCCATCATTGCTGAAACATTTCTTGGATCCATCGATATTCCCCTATAAGATACTATGTGGCCCAAGAACTGAACCTCCCACAACCAAAAATCTCATTTCTTGAACTTAACATAGATCTTATGGTCCCGTAACGTCTGCAAGACTATCCACAAGTGCTTTCCATGCTTCTCTGCGGTTCTAGAATAAATCAATATGTCATCTATGAACACGATGGTAAACTGATCTAGAAAGTCCCTAAACACCTTATTAACCAGGTCTATAAACACTTCCAATGCATTGGTCAGGCCAAAAGCCATAACCAAAAACTCATACGATCCATATCTCATCAAAAATGTTATCTTTGGAACATCCTTCTCCAGAATCATCAGCTGATTGTACCCTGACCTCAAATAGTTTTAGAAAAATAAATGGACCCCTTAGCTGGTCGAACAAATCATTAATAAGGGGAAACATATACTTGATCCGTATAGTGACCTTGTTGAACTCCTGGTAATCAATGGAAAGTCTCAATGATCCGTCCTTCTTCATAACAAATAAAACGGGAGCACCCCAAGGTGAAGTACTCCTCTGAATAAATCCCTAACCCAATAACTATTAAATCTGATCTCTAAGCTCTCTCATCTTCTGAGAACCATGTGATATGGTGCACGTGAGATGGGCCTCGTACCCAAAATCAGGTCAATCACAAACTCGATCTCCCTACTCAGATGGTAGCTCTGGAATCTCTCCAAATACATCTGAAATTTCTCTAATAATCAGGATGGAATCTAGTGAAACAATGACCTCCTCAAAAGTCTCCTCCTCAATGCAATACAAATGCATGTTTGACCCTCACCCCTGGTGCGACATCACAACCAAGTACATTACTTGACCCAAAATGACGAAGACAATGTAGCTACCATAATAATCAACACAAACTTTGTATGTAGCTAGCCAATCCATCCCTAAGATAAAGTCATACTCAGACATATCAAACATAAGAAAGTCTGCCACAAACTTAAGTCTCCCAATATTAATCCTTATACCTCTGTACACTGAACGTATATGTGCCCCTCTACCCACGACTGAATCAAAATAAACTACTATATTTGATGTGAATTCTATCATCCCTGATTCACAAGCGAAACAAGTACTAATAAATGAATGCGATACACCAGTGTAAAATAAATTGCTCCATACATTCCCAAAGATAGGGAACATACACTCCACTGCCTGTACTGGAGTTGGTCCCTGTCCCGGTGCAATATGGTACACTCACCCATACTGTAACTGTGGATGCTACCCCTGAGGTAGGGCGACTAGAGCTCGTAATATTGGCACTGCAATCCTTAGCGAGGCTAGCAACTTCTGATGCTGCCCCGATGCTGCCTGATACCCACGTTGTCCCCATGCTCTTGTATTCCCTGATTACCTTGAGGGAATGTCCTCTCTATATGACCCTTCTTTCCACAAACATAGCAATTCTTTAAAATCTGACATCTATTTGGCTGTTGGCCATTATAAGGACATAATTTTATAAATGTCCGGTGTAGAATCTAGGAATTTTTTGTTTTCCCTAGATCACAGTTTGTATGTCTGATACCACTACATTTGGATCGTCATCACAATCATCCACGACGGCCTCTATTCGAATCCATGCATCCATCATCTTCACACGTGCATCATGCTACATGCGACGTATTGCTCATCTGTTTCCCACTACTCTGCTACGCATTATTGGTAAATTGATTTAATGGAGTTATTTATATTTGCATAAATATATGGGAAATTTTTCAGAAAATAATTTTTTGAAGTCTGAAATATTTTTTAACAAAAGAAGAATTTTTTCTAAGTGTAGAAGCGGAGTGGAAATGAGTCAGCATTATCGTTCGATCGAGATCAGCATCTCGTACGAAGTCATTCGAACGACACGTGTCCTTCATTCGACCAAGATGCCTATCTCGTTCGAGCGATGCCGCCACCTCGATTTTCGTATAAATACCAGTGTATCTTCTACACGTTTTCCCAAGTCTTTTTCCAAATATGAATTCTGCGAAAACTGCCCAGAATCAGACTTCACCTTTTAAGGTTTTCTTAAGCCTTCTTTGTTCACATAAACACTCCCATTTATGTATGTGAATTGTGAAACCTTCAAGAGGATCATTTACTCTTCTGGAGTACTTTGTGGAGAAGCCGCTCTCTTCTTCATTGTTGCCCACCTGGAGTTCCTGAGGGAGATTCCAGCCGACGACATAGAAACCGACACCTGAGGGTATTTCTTTGTCACACTTATTTTCATTGTAATCCGTGTAATCATATCTTACAAAATTATAGTGTAATCATTGGGGGATTTTTCCTCACTTGTGTGTGTTTGAATGTTCTTGCATGATTTCATCATCTTCAATCACACCTAGATGCATGTTTAGGATTTAATTGAAAAATTGAGTTTAACTAAATAATTTATTTATTTGAACATACGCGCACTCTTCAAATTGGTATCAAAGCCAAATACACAATTATACCGTGTAATTTTTTGCAAAAGTTTTCTAAGATATCAATTTTAAAAAAAATTGATTTTTGAAAAAGAGCGTGTTCATAATGGAGAAGTTATACAATTAAATGCCAGTTTTTGACGGGACAAACTATGCATACTGGAAAGCCCGCACGAGATCTGCATTAAAAGCCATTGATGAACGTGTCTGGATTTTGGTTGAAAGAGGGTGCTCACCTCCCTCCATCACTGTTGAGAACGTGACTAGTTTAAAATCTGTCAATACTTGGACTGAAGAAGAATTTAAATGGTCATCTGTTAATTCAAAGGGTTTAAGTGTTATTTCCGAGTTCGTCACACCTGACGAGTTTCATAATGACGTGCACCACGTCAAAAGAGGCATGGGATGTTTTACAACTTACCCATGATGGAACTAAAGCTGTGAAAGAGTCTAAACTGGAAAATTTAACAACTCAATTTGAAACAATCACCATGCTTGAGTCTGCATGTTTTGATGAATTTTATGCTAGACTGTCTGATATTGTTAACACTAGCTTTAATCTTAGTGAACACATTCCTAATGCTAGAGTTGTTAAAACGATTCTACGATCACTGCCTAAACGTTTTATCCCTAAAGTCACTGTGCTAAATTCTATGGGTAATTTAAACACGCTTAAATTGGAGGAACTTGTAGGAGACTTACAAACGTATGAAAATGATATGTTTCCTAAATCTGTCAAGCCTAAAGATAAGGGAATTGCACTTAATGCCCAGGATAGAAAGAGTGAGGGGTCGACAAGAAAGAGGATAGAGTCATCTATAAAAAGAGAGATAGAAACGTCAGATTCTGAGTGTGACTTTGATTTAGATGATTTGGCTATGTTTGCTAAAAAAATCAAGAAAATTCTCAAATTCAAGAAAAATGGTAATTTCAAAGATAAAAAGAAGTTTGAGAAAAATAAGTTTGAAAAGAAAAATGAAAAAGATTTTAAAGATCCTCCTAAGAAAGAGAGTGAGAGATGCTATGAGTGCGACGGTAGGGTTCATAGAGCTATTGAGTGTGCTACTAGGCTGAATAGAGAAAAGGGCAAAGCTGTCCTTAATGCTACCCTGAGTGACAATAGTTAGGTTGAGTCGGTGGACTCTGGAGAAGAGTCATCGCATGAATGTAACTTCACCGCATTCATGGCTAATCATGTGAGCACTTCTAGTACTCCTCACGATGATGAGGATTCTACTTCAGAGGGACACCTCGACAGTGAGAACGATGTGAGTGAGGGGGAGGATGATGCAAGTGAGAACGAGAGTAATCTTCAACGCACCTATGTTGAGTTATATAATGAGTCATTTAAAACTAAAAAGCGTAACAAAGTGTTAGTTTTTAGAATCACCGCGTTAGAGGAAGATTTAAAAGAAGCAAGAAAGAGAGAGTCCCCCACCTGCACCGCGTTAGAGGAAGATTTAAAAGAAGCAAGAAAGAGAGAGTCCCCCACCTGCACTACCCAGAGAGAGAGAGAGAGAGTCTACCTATTTTGAGAAAGAAAGTTTATTTAGAGAGAGAGAGAGAGAGAGTTGTTTTGAGAAAGAGAAAGGGGACTTTACTAAAAAAGTGGCTAGTCTTACGAGTGAGCTCCATTCCTCCCTGGAGACTTAGAAGAAACTTGAAGCCCTTGTAGCCCAGATTACTCATGATCTTGAGAGAGCACGGGAAGTTAAGGTACAAATCGAGGACAGATGTGGGAAGATAGGAAAGATGCTCCTCGACCCCGCTTTAGGGTTTGGTGATAGGCAGGGAATAGGTTATTATGGTACCTCCACATCCGAAATTGCACCTGGACCAGTTCCTGAGTTTACTACGACTCCATATGGCCATTGTCAAAAACTACAAAGAAGAGTTCGACCAAGAAAAACAAACCCAGGTCCGCCTAAGACTGTGTTCTTTTGTACGTACTGCAAAAGAAAAGGCCACCTCAGGGAGTTTTGCCATAGTTTGGGTCGGACACGACGTACTACTGCTCCACCACATCGTACTGATGATTTTGACAGTCTAAGAGAGCGTGTTGAGTTTTTAGCTGCCACATCACAGAGTTTGATGGAGGAATTCCGACGGATGTCTTTGCCGTCAGTTAATGCTTCCCGCATCCCTGCTAAAACCAACAACAAGGGTAAACAAAAGGTTACCACTTCTTGGGTACCTAAGAAATATGAAAAGTCCCTTGTTGTTCATGTCTCTCTCAAATCACATAATACCTCACAGTGGTATATTGATAGTGGGTGCTCTAGACATATGACAGGTGTTGTCTCATTTTTTACCTACCTAGAGGAGTATAAGGAAGGTAGAGTCACCTTTGGAGATGGGATCAAGTCTAGCATCATAGGATGAGGTATAGTATAGTTACTAGGATTTCCTAATCTAGATAATTTTTTATACGTAAAAGGTTTGAAAGAAAACCTTCTCAACATTAACCACCTGTGCGGCACTGACTTTGTCGTAAAGTTTGACCGTGATGCGTGTAATGTCTACAATCAAGCCGATACACTTTTAGTGCAAGGGGTGAGGACAGAGGATAATTGTTATGGGACTGTGACCACATCCTCACTTGTCTGTAACAGCACCACGATCACTCCTATGGATATATGGCACCAACGTCTAGGTTATATGAATGTTAGAGATTTGACACGCTTAGCTAAAAGGGACCTAGTACGTGGCTTACCATCACTTGGAAAGCCCACTTCCACGATTTGTGGACCCTGTCAGTTGGGAAAGAAAATTCGTAGCCCCATAGGAAGTTACATTCCATTACCACCTACCGTGAACTTGAGTTAATTCACATGGATCTTATGGGTCCTACTCATACTGAGAGTCTGAGTGGTAAGAGGTATATCCTTATGATGGTGGATGATTTCTCCAGATATTCGATTGTAGGTTTTCTGAGAGAGAAATCCGATGTTGTAGAGTTTTTAATGACCAAGTGATGTGTCCTGCAAAATCAACATAGTGTCACTAATAACAGGATACGTAGTGATAACGGCACAGAATTTAAAGAAGCAAAGGTAGATCTTTACTGTGATAGCTTTGGATCAAACATAAGTTTTCTATTGTGAAGACTCCTCAGCAAAATGGGATTGTTGAGAGAAAGAACAGGACGATTCAGGAAATGTCTAGATCTATGCTTCTAGGTCGTAAGGTTTCCAGGAGATTTTGGACAGAGGTAGTGTCTACTGCATGCCACATGGTGAATAAGGTTTACCTGCGTCCACACACACTTAAGACGCCTTATGAATTGTGGACTGGCAAGAAACCCAACCTTGCATATTTCCGTGTCTTTGGGAGTAAATGCTACATCCTACGGGATAGAGATAAATTAAGAAAGTTTGACTCCTAGAGCGATAAGGAAATATTGCTAGGATATTCATCAAATAGTAGAGCGTACTGGGTTTTTAACCTGAAGAGCTCTAAGGTTATGAAGTCAATAAACGTCACCGTACAAGATGATGACCCTTCGACGTTTATTGATTCTATCCTTCAGTGTGAGGATGATGAATTTTCTGGCAGCGATTTACTTGTCCCTCACCCACACCCTGTGGAACCTACTCCTGTGTTAGGGGACACACCTTCTTCGGTTCGCAAGAGTCGTGATACCTCTGCCATTGTTGGAGATCCCACTTTAGGGGTCAAGACTCGTGCTCAACTAGAGGACATTATTAGTCAGTTTTGCTACACGTCCATAGTCAAGCCTAAGAATCATAAATAAGTACTCAAGGATGAACACTGGATATCTTCCATGCAGGATGAGTTGCTTCAGTTTAAAAAGAACAATGTCTGGGAACTTGTCCCCCGACCTAGTAAGACTAATATGATTGGTACCAAGTGGATTTTCAAGAATAAAATGGATAAAAATGGTACCATAATCAGAAATAAGGCTAGGTTGGTTGCTCAAGGCTACAAACAGATAGAGGGTGTAGACTTTGGGGAGACATTTGCTCCTGTTACGAGGCTTTATTCCGTCCGCTTACTACTCGCCATTGCATGTCATCTGCGCTTTAAGTTATATCATATGGATGTCAAGAGTGCCTTTCTAAATGGTATTCTTCAAGAGGAGGTTTACATGGAACAACCAAACGGGTTTGAAGACCCTAAGCACCGGGAGCATGTCTACTATCTGAGGAAAGCCTTGTATGGTTTGAAGCAAGCACCCCGTGCTTGGTACGAGAGGCTTACTTCCTATCTCTTAGTTCATGGCTTCAAGAGAGGGGGAGTTGATATGACGTTGTTCATCAGGAGAGATGACGGTGCTATATTGGTTGCCCAGGTCTATGTGGACGACATAGTCTTTGGATCCACGTGCTCCAAGCATGCTCACCACTTTAAGGAGGAGATGAAAAGTGAGTTTGAGATGAGCATGGTAGGTGAGCTTACTTTCTTCCTTGGTCTCCAGGTTCGTCAGCTAGAGGATGGTATGTTCATCTCCCGATCCAATGTCTGATAGAGACCTAGTGAAGAAATTTGGTTTAGACTCCGCTAAGCATGCTCGTACACCTATGAGTACTTCTATCAAGCTTAGTAATGACACTTCAGGCAAGGACATAGAGCAAACCTTGTATCGGAGTATGATAGGTAGTCTTCTCTACTTGACTACCAATCATCCCGACATAGCCTTTAGTGTTGGAATCTGTGCGCGATATCAGGCATCCCCGAAAGAGTCACACTTACTCGCTCTAAAACGTATTATCAAATACGTGAGTGGGACTCTCACATACGATATTTGGTATTCCTTTGATACTGATGACCGTTTATCCGCCTATTCGGATGCCGATTGGGTCGGGGATGTAGATGGTTGTAGGAGCACCTCTGGTGGGTGTTTCTATTTTGGTTTTGCTCTTGTCACCTGGTTGAGCAAGAAGTAAAACTCCGTCTCTTTGTCATCCGCGGAGTCTGAGTACATCGTCATCGGGAGTTGTTGCACGCAACTCTTATAGATGAAGAAAATGTTGGAAGATTATGGGATTTTACAGGATACCATGACTATTTTTTATGATAACACAAGCGCGATACACATATCTCGCAATCCTGTCCAACATTTGCGCACAAAGCACATCAAGATACGCGAGCACTTTATACAACAGTTAGTTGAGGAGAAAGTCATATCCCAGAGTTTCGTACCCACCGACCTTTAGTTAGCCGATATTTTCACAAAGCATTTAGATGCCCTTAGATTTGAGAGTCTTGGGAAGTCTTTGGGGATTTTCACAGTTAACTGAGGGGTTTGTTCATGTCTAGGATAGGATGCATTGTCTTGTTCATATCATATGATTCCTATTCCTAGGTTGTATCATTTGTATTATTATGTTTTCCTTTCCTATTTTTTTGAAAAAAAAAATCCAAAAAGATTTTCTTTTTATAAATTTTTTTAGAAAACCAAAAAAAGATTTTGTATTTTATTTTCACCTTTTATGGATGAGCATTTAATATAGCCAAGTCACAAATTTCATTCCATTTATCCATGTTACTGTTTGATAGTGATTTGAGACGCTATATCATTGCATCCATGTGCTTTACATTGTTTGGAGTCTTTGAGATGTGATTAGTGTTATCTTTCTACATGTTTGGCTACTTATATCCTTTATTGCACACATGCACGGTTTTATTTGATTATTGTTCTTGTCGATCACATATTGGCTTAAGTGTTTCCATCTCAATTCTGTCTATACAACGAATCATATGCGATAAAACTTGACAAGATTGGAATGCATGTAAAAAACCGTTTGGTGAGATTGTGTTTTTTTTAAACGGTGAAGGGCTACGAAAGGTAATTATCTATCCTTTGTGATTAAGCCACCGTTAAATCGGACCTAAAAAATTGAGGAATTTTACTATCCAGGGTCCAAAGAGGTTAAAAGAGCCCGAAAAAATTTAAAGGCAATAAAAAGAATTTCATGCCAAATATGAGCCATCTAGGTTTCATCATCAATTATCCAAAGTTTGAGAATTTAGATCACTTCTATTCAAAATTTAAATCTGAGGGAGTTTGGTTGGAGAATTTAAACGGTTTTGCACTTCCTTAAAAGTCCTGAAAAAACATTAAATCGTTTTGGACGTTATTGGTGTGGAAATAATTTTGAGCTTTGATTTGTTGATTTAATTGAGTCAATGTCTCATATTTCCATCTTTTTACACCTAAGGAAAATGTTGAGTGCATTCGTTAGGAGTATCCGATATTCATCGTGCACATATGTCATGTTTGTGTGCATTGATTTTCCTATCAAATTTTATCACACCCCTACGTTTACGCTATCACCGACTTGGTTGTTTTTGTGTTTGTTCATGGTATGATTCTTTGTTGTATATTTTGTATGAAAATTTTTGAAAAATTCAAAAATTGATTTTTTTTACCATGTGACATTTTCCATATTTATGCTTCTCATATCTATCTATTTGGGGACAACATAAAACGGGGGAGAATGAATTATGGGGGAGATTTGTTTGGTTGATTTATCAATGATTTGCTTAAGCTTAAATGATCTTTGATTTTAGCATATCATTATATTTCAAACTGTTGCTTGTCATGAGTATTTGCTTTATCTCATGTGTGTAGGTACAAAGTTGATTTATTGGATTGCACACCCTGATGAGAAAAGCTTTGGGAGTTTCTGAAGAGGTGAAGAATTGGAGATATTGAAGTTTGATTGAAGACATGTCATGGAGTATTCTCAATTTGAGGGTTTAATGGGGATATTATATTGTATGTCATTTGTTTTTAGGGAGATTGCATAATTTAGATTTTTTATGTATGTACCGACATAGACATAGGGGGAGATTTATAAGGACATAATTTTATAAATGTTCGGGATAGAATCTAGGAATTTTCTATTTTTCCTAGATCACGGTTTGTATGTCTTATAACGCTACATTTGGCTTGTCATCACGATCATCCACGACGGCCTCTATCCGAATCCATGCATCCATCATCTTCACGCATGCATCATGCTACATGCGACGTGCTGCTCATTTGTTTCCCACTACTCCACTACGCATTATTGGTAAATTGATTTAATGGAGTTGTTTATATTTGCATAAATATATAGGAAATTTTTCAAAAAATAATTTTTTGAAGTTTGAAATATTTTTTATCAAAAGCATAATTTTTTCTAAGTGTAGAAGCGGAGTGCATCGGTCGACGAGCTCATTCAAATAAGTCAACATTATCCTTCGAGCGAGATCAGCATCTCGCGCGAAGTCATTCGAACGACACATGTCCTTTGTTCGAGTGAGATGTATATCTCGTTCGAGCGACGTCGTCACCTCGATTTTCGTATAAATACCAGTGTACCTTTTACACATTTTCCCAAGTCTTTTTCCAAACATGCATTCTGCGAAAATTGCCCAGAATCAGATTTCACCTTTTAAGGTTTTCTTAAGCCTTCTTTATTCACATAAACACTCCCATTTATATATGTGAATTGTTGAACCTTCAAGAGGATCATTTACTCTTCTGGAGTACTTTATGGAGAAGCTGCTCTCTTCTTCATTGCCGCCCAGCTGGAGTTCCCGGGGGAGATTCCAGTCGACGACATAGAAATCGACACCCGAGGGTATTTCTTTGTCAAATTTATTTTCATTGTAATTCGTGTAATCATATCTTACAAAATTATAGTGAAAATAAAAAGGTTTTGCCCCTTTGGGGGATTTTTCCCCACTTGTGTGTGTTTGAATGTTCTTGCATGATTTCATCATTTTCAATCACACCTAGATGCATGTTTAGGATTTAATTGAAAAACTGAGTTTAATTAAATAATTTCTTTATTTGAACATACACGCACTCTTCAGCCATGCTGATTTCGGCCCTGCTACCACTGACCCTGATGGCCTCTTTACTGCTCGCCCTGCTTGTTTCGATTATCAAAACCCCTATGCCTCTTATACTGATCACCTGATATGACCCCTTAAACTGTTGGGTCCCCTGACTGTCGTTTTCATTCGTCTTATCGTGCTGGCTCGACGTCTCTGAACTGGAACTCTTCTCATCCTTACTATTTTAAAATACCATATGATCCTTACAATGCAGCAAAGCGACATTCACCATCTGAGTGTAGGTGGTAAAATAAAAATTCCCCAACAAAGATTTCATGATGTGCCATGTTATCCCTGACGCAAACTTCTCCATTTTCTTCTCTTTAGTGTTTACCTCATCTCCAGCAAAATAGGACAATGTCGTAAAGATCTCCTCATATTCTGCTATAGTGTGACCCTCCTTATTAAGGTCCATGAACTTCCTCCTCATCTTTGATTTCATGGAGGGTGGGAAATACTTCCCCTCAATATTGACCCAAAACTTGTCAATAGTCAATTGGTCCCACTCTTCCAGTGTGGTGACAGACTCCCACCACTGTAAGACTTCTCCAACCATTCAAAATGGAGCTAACATCTGCACTGTCGTGCACTCAACCATCCTCAAGTTCCACTGTATGTCTTTCTTCCACAGACTAGCTACCAAGATATCTAGACTCTCAACAAATTCTAGCGGGTGGTCTTTAGTGCATGCCTCCCTAAATCTCTCCCATACCGAGCCATGTGCCTGAACGGGTAGCACCACCTGTTACGGGTGTGGTGGTGGTTGTGGCTGAAAGTGCTATAGCATATCAACCATCGCCGTAGAGACTGCTCATGTCACTATCGTGGAAATGTCTCCTGTTACTGTGGATGAAAGTGCTATAGCATATTGGCCTCCCTAGCAGACACCAATCTCTTCAAAGTGATTAATGGTGCCTCACTTTTCCGGGATTTTCCTGTTCCAATTCCGATAAATGGCCCATATGTCTCTACTTTATGATCAGATGATGAAAGAACACATTTACTTCTTCAACAACATTAGAGGGTTAATGCCCTAAATTTTTTATAAGAATTGGTAAAACTAGAATCCACCCAATTCACTTAACCAAATTCACTGTCCTAAACTTTCTATTGAGATGAGTCTAAATGATTATACTGAGATGAACTCACATATCAGGCACTATAAGCGAGACATTACATCTTCATTGTGTAGAGCTCATATTTTCTTTGGCTTGAAGCACTCCTATGATCTGTCGTTGTTGAAATCATGGAAGTATGAGTTGGGGACTGTCATTGGTAGTGATACAATTTTCTTCAGATTTGGTTGAACCTCAGGACCAGTCAAACCTTCTCTTCTAGGACCTTCAGTGGATTTACCAACTTCAGTATATGTTTTTTTATTCTGGTTAGCCACAACCGAAGCCAACCTTATTTCTTCTAGTCGTTCTTGCTTTGCCAATTAATAACTTTCTAGCATCAAACATCGGGATGGATAACACCTGATTGAAGTTTTACTCGGAGTTTGAAGCTTAGAGTTATGCTTTAATATTTCCATTTTCACTAATTACTTTCTTGGTTGGTTCAGTTTTAAAGCCATCTCTTTATGTCCATTTTGATAAGTTGCTCCTTTATCAACCCTCCTTCTCTTGGGTATACTCCCGACTATTCAGACCAAGTGCTCATTGGGACATATTATAACACAGTGTCGTGCCATTGCTCACAACATTATGGTATACAATTATAATCAAGAGTCATTTGTCTTTTTCCCCCATTAGTTAGGTCAAATATCACTTTGGGTAGAAAGTTTAATATAATATTACTTCTAAGACGACATGGAGTATATGGCTTCACTGGAATAAAGTAAAACACGATGAAGCATCATCTCACCCAATACAAATTCAAGAATTGGCGTGATATATAGAGTTGTTAGAGGCCAATGCGTTTATTGAGGAAACAAAAGTAGCATTCAGAGAATATGATGTGCCACTCCTGAAGGCAAAAATACAATTAATTTAATGCAACAATAAGTACAAATAAGAGTTGTATTATAAGGAGAGACGAATTTTGGGTGGTCTTACCCCCATACACTAGAGTTAAGCGAGAGCCTTGTGTACTGGATACTATCTTTTTTTATGTGTAGTTGTATTATACTTGGAAATCAAGTCCAACTAATTCCAAATTCTGCCAAAAATATTTTGACAAATCAATTAATTGTAATTGGTGCATATATATATATATATATATATATATATATATATATATATATATATATATATATATATATGTGTGTGTGTGTGTGTGTGTGTGTGTGTGTGTGTGTGTGTGTAGAGATAGAGAGAGAGGCTCTCATACATACTAAATATACATACTTGTTGGCGCAAACCTATTTTTTAAATTTAAAAAGAAATATTTTTGAGTTAAGTTTTTTAGTGATATTTAAATATTTCAAGGGACCGATATAAAAAAAATCAGCTCAAAATAACATTGGTTTCTATTTTAAAAAAATTGGTCAAACTTAACTTTAGCAACTTTAAAGTACTTTAAAATAACAAAAAAAAATATTTTTAGCTGATTTTTTATATATGGGTCCTCTGATATGCTTAAACGTCATATTAAAAAATTAAGCCTAAACATATTTTTTTTATATTTTAAAAAAATAGGCATGTATACTTGGTATATATATGTGTGTATATGCGCGCGCGCACACACACACACACACACATGTGTGTGTGTGTGTGTGTGTGCATACAAAGTATTTATGTGCATTTTCGACCGTTCAAATCTTTCCATCAACTCACCTACTTCCGGGTTAATTTTGCTGATGATTTTTTTTTGTAGATGATCTCTTTACTATGTAGATCATTTATAACAAATTTGGTTGAAAAATACATTTTTTTACTAATTTTTATTATGCGTATCTTCATAGGCATGTTAAGTGAGGTATGTTGGAAAACCTTACTGTATATATATATATATATATACACACACGATGAGGCACTCCAACGCACCTCACCTAATACACACAAAAAATACATCACTTAAGTGTATCGGGTTGGGCTGAATCATTTGAAATAAAAATGACCCAAAATGTAATAACCCATTACACTTAAGTGGGGATAAGTGATATGTTTTCTTTGGTGTATTAAGTGAGGTGCGTTGGAGGGCCTCACTGTATATATATCGGTGAGGGTCTCCCACTCACGTCACTTATCTTCACTTAAGTATATCGGGTTGGGCTGGATAATCTGAAAAAATCAAAGGCCTATGTAAAAATTAAATATTCACATTGTACCTATAATATATAAAATATTTTGGCCCCTGTGTCTAATATTGAATAATAAATTAGGGAATAAAAACACTCTAGACTAACAGTGGTTATTGTTCTCATATTGTAATTTTTTTCTAGTTGAGTAATATTGTATTCCATGTTGGCTATAGTGCAACCCCACTGAAATATGCAATTTTTGGTAGGGGTGAAAATGAGGTGAGCCGGGCTGAGCTTAAGGTTGCTCAAGCTTGGTTTGTAAATGTAAATGAGCCTAAACGTATGTTCAAGCTCGGTTCATTTATCTTACGATCCAAGATCGAACGAGCTTCTGAGCAAATGAATACGAATCGAGCTCGAGTAGCTTGGTTATTTTACACTATTTTAGTATGGATATCGATGATCGAGCCGAATCCGAGCCGAGCTCAATAAGATAACGAGCTTAAATTTTTGTTTAAGCCTGGCTCATTTATTTTATGAGCTAGTCTCGAACAAGCCTTTTTTCGAACGAACACGATCCGAACTCGAGTAGCTTGGTTCATTTTACAATGCTAATTTTTGCTAGATTTGAAGCTGAATATTCATTAACACCTCTGTTGCTAACTATACTCCAAAGGGGGTGCCCTTTCCACTTATGAAATTGTTCCTTGTTTATATTTCTAAATTCCTTATATGTTGATAGCAGATGGGATTTATTTTTCCAAATGAAAATATTTGCATGTATATTCACTTTTAATCAAATTCATATGCTATACACACCTTTGAATGTAATAAGATGTTGACTACAACTTAAATTTTCACACAGGCGATGACAGAAATTCCAAGTGCTAGTTTTTTTCTAAATGTAATCATAGCAGTTTGTTACAAATTTTAATCATTAGCGTGTCAACGATGTTGATGATTTAAGTATAACCGCATGCTCTAAAGCATGTAAGGGAGGAGAAAAGCCTCATTTTCATATCCTCTTTGACCGCCTGGTGGTTCATCAAATTGTATGCTAGTTAAAATTAGAGAAAGAGAGAACAATCATTTGTAATGTTCATTTCTTTAAGAGGGCATGACAGTCCCTAAAGGTTTTGGCGCGGAAATTTGTAGGTTAACTTTCAAACTTGAGATAAATGATTTGGGACGACTTGTCCCTATCATATCATAATAATAATAATAATAATAATAATAATAATAATAATAATAATAATAATAATAATAATAATATGTTTCAAACTCAACTACATAACAATAGTTAATACATCATCCCCTCCCATACCAAATTCATACACATCACAAATTCAAACTCCCAATGTTTAAAATTAAAATCCTTAATATCAAATCCTCTATGAATCAAATAAAACACAAGATATTAATTGACCAAAACACAAAATAACATAATCCGTAACGAACAAAAATATCATCCGATAACCAAAAAAAATGTTATTTGGGTAGCAAATTCCACTTTAAAAATCAAATGTTCCTGCTAAACCAAAACCCCTAAAACATTAAATTAAATATCAAATACAATTGGTCTTTTCACTTTGGGGCTAATCCATACAACATTTATGACAACCATTGTGGATATAGAAACGATACTCATGCTTGCAGTTGATCACCTAAAAAATAAAACATTTCAAAACAGTACGCCCAGTTATATACAAGTACATTCATCATTTTGAGTCGTAGAACATGAATGAGAAAATAAGGACAATAGAGAAGAGACATAAAAGATGAGACAAGATTATATGAATTAGGTACAAGAGCTTTGAAAATTATGTTATATTTTGAAGAGTGAAAATGTTAAATAATTAAACACAAATGAATAATTAAGGATATACACAACTACTAATTGATTAAATACGCTCTTTCTTGACAAACGCTAAATATTTATACAAGAATAATTGAACAATTAGAAATCATATATTTTCTTGACAAAATTTATGTGTGTGTGTGTGTGTATGTATTAAATAGGGACGACACCCGAAAAATATATTGTTCACAAAAAGTGGAGATATATGCTCTCTAAATAATAAGGGCATATTTACAGAACCCCTTAAAATGAAGACACAACTCAAATACAAAACTAAGCCTGAATGTAAATAGTAAAGCATACGGAATCAAAAGCAAAATTAAGTGGCCATAAAGTGAGGCCAAATAGATGGACAGGACCCAAACAGAGTCGACCACACCAAATCCCTAAACAATATTGTAAAAAACCTCAACATAAAACTAGGAGTCTAAGGAAATGCTCCACTAGCATAACCACATTAGAGCAAACAAAATTGCATCTGACCAAACCTGAAGTTAAAAAAACCAACTCAACCAGAAAAATATGAGGAAAATGACCTAAAAAGTCTATTTACATTAGTTACTAAAGTCATCTATAATATGTGCATTTTCTTTCGATTTACATTTGTACGGTAGGACCAAGAAAGAATCCTCTATACTCGAACGAATTTGCATAATGATGTGATCTAAATTCATCGGAATATTATCGGTCACATGTTTATTACGACGACACCAAATTGTCCACTCTAGTAAATAAAGCAAGGAACAATCTTGCACAAAACAACCCTAAAACCTTTACCCATGTTCTAAGACACCAAGATATCAAAAAGGAACACAAGGAATGAAGATTAAACTGAAAACTTAAAATGCAGTGAAAATAACGCATCAAATTTTATACACCACCTCCCCCAAACAGAGCGGGTGCTCAAAAGTTTCCTCGTTTCTCAGCATACCAACACCCATATACCGTAGTATTTTTTTATTTTGACATGGACTCATTAATGGGATTGCTCTTAAGAAGAAACTTCCATAACAAAATAGAAAAAAAAACATTTTTGAATTCTAGCTTCCCACACAAGAGAAAGCACATCGCTACTTTTAATTAATTCCCAAGCCTAAACAAGGGAAAACGCACCACTCAAGCTAGGGCTTAAAAGACTTTGATTACCACCTCTATGTGATCCTGACATATAGATCATTGCATGAAGACACTTCCCGACCTTGGAGGCAGAGGTAAGGGGGGCACACCTAGATTAAATATTATAAATATTTAAATATGAATAAACAAACAATTAGTGGTCATATGCAGGCAAAGTTCATGCAGTTGGTCGTTGGATATTGATAAAAAAACTACTTAAGGAACTTATTTTGCTCTCAATTATAATGTTTTTATACAATTCAAATTATGCATACATAGTGACTTAAAGGGTTCAAGTGCATCTTTAGATTGGTTATCTAGCAATTTTTTGGGGAAGTCCTATGAAGAGAGAAATTTCACTTCAACATAGCCAAAACATGTTCAGTTTTAATGTGCACTATTTCATGTATAATAGATAGAGAATATTCTAGGTCAAGGAGCTCGACTACTGAACCATTTAGAATGAATAAGAATTTCCTAAGAGAGATAAAGACACATATATGGTCCCCAAAATAAGTTAGTTACTGAGTTTTTCTGAAAGAGCTAGAAAAGAAACAAAAGTAAACAAAGACCTCTCAAAATATTAAGATAAGTGAAATAATATTCTAATTGACTTAGATCAAACTAGGGTAATCAAGGCTATTTAATTTCCAACGGATGTGTACTTTAGTTACAACTAGTTGGAGCTAGTATGTCTTAGCCACCTTAATACCAATTTTATGTTACTAATATCTATAGCCAAGTGGCAATAACCTAATTTCACGTGACTTCCTTGTTACTAGTACTTGGTTGAATCAGGCTATATATGAATACTTTAGTATTCAATGATTTTCATAAATTCCATTTATGATACATGATACCACTTCCATAATGTCACTCTTTTCCCCCCTTGATTTTTACACTTCATGATTGATGTTTGCGATTGGTTTTGAATTTTAAAAATGGATGTGAAGTCTTTAATTTGAGAACGAAGCTGCTGATGAGGATTTCAGCAACAGACAAAAATATATTTGAATGTGTTATTGATGGGAATTATGGTTTATTTTAGTATTTTCTTGCATTTTATGTAATTTTTCTTTTATTTTTAGAGCTTAATTAGTTTCCAAGTATGTTTGGGACTAATATGTCATTTTTAGATATTAGTTACCTTTTTTATTCTTTTGGGTATTGGCGTGATTAGCAAGCTAACTCTTACTATAAATAGGGCCCTTAGCCCTCATTTGTACTTAACTTTGAATATTGAGAATAGAGAAGAGAGAGATTCATCTAAATAATTTGCTTCCTCCCTATGAAACCCTAACTTGCAACCTCAAAGACAAGAAGAAACTGACTGCTATGGCAGCCCAATACTCTGAGTTTTTAGCCAACCAGGGTTGCAAACCCTTAGTGGCATAGTCCAAGCCTACTACATTGATCAAGAGTCCAGCTATAATGCAGGAGATGTTGACGGAGGCCATGGTTAACCGGTTTGGTCCTGTTCTAAGGGCCGACGGCCACAGACAACCTGTCCGACGGCAGAATCAGGAGATCGCCACCGCGACGCTTACTAGACCTCCTACCAATGTAGTTGGCACTCATATTCAAGCAAGGCTACCACCGAACACCCCTCTCAGGCCAATTACAGCCCGACAACCCAACCGTAAGGGATCGAATCAAAATCGACCCCCGATCAACTCAAGAGTCATCCAAATTTAAAGAAATTATTTCTAGAGATCAAGATTCGATGCCCTCCACTTCCAATCAATCCAAGATTCATCCAAAAATACCCAAAACTCATCTTCCCACAAACCCTAATCTGAATAGACATTCCTATTCACCCCTGGCAATCTTCCACCACATTATAAAACCCAATCAAATTTCCTACCACCCGTACCTCTTCAACACACTAATCCCCTACCAATTTCTAAAAATTACAATTCAGCCCCTTAACTTTCTAGACATTACAAATCTTCCCCAAATTTATGAAGGCCCTATAATTTCATCCCTCCCCCATCCTAAGAATACCTTTCTTCCAAATTATTGTGGGATAGTACCAAATACGGGCTCGATTTGAATGCATGTGCCAATTTTGACGAGGTTAGTTGTGCTATCATCAAGAAACTCCAAAGGCTTCAAAATTATTGGGCCGTGACGTATTCATATAAAGGTCAAAAGCTTCACACATTCGCGTATAGTGCTTACTCTATCGGGGAGTATGAGATGTGCTATCAACACCTAAATATATTTCGAACCGAGTATTTTGAGATGGAGATGGTACATGAACAATGGGTACACCCACGAGCGAGGTATTTGGTCCCATATTTGGAGTACTTGTCTACCGGTGCCCCTTCTACTACATCCGATATCATTCTCGTGCACACCGATGATACTATCTCCTCAGTTATACTTTATGAGGATGTCTCCGAGGTTGTTGAGATCGTGACGGTGCTTGATAGTGACTACGTGTTCCTTCTGGGTAATAATCAAGGAGGAAGAGTTCCCTTTCAAGTAGTGGAGCCCGTGGATGATGCCCTAGCACACATTTATTTCAGTCGGGACGAGCTCTCTCAAGTAGGAGAGAATGGTGGGAATTATGGTTTATTTTAGTATTTTCTTGCATTTTATTGTAATTTTTCTTTTATTTTTAGAGCTTAATTAGTTTTCAAGTATTTTTTTAGGCTAATATGTCATTTTTAGATATTAGTTACATTTTTTAGTCTTTTGGGTATTAGCTTGATTAACAAGATAACTCTTCCTATAAATAGTCCCCTTGACCCTCTTTTATACTTAACTTTGAATATTGAGAATAGAAAAGAGAGAGAGAAAGAAACCCATTTCATTTATTTAGTTTAGTTTAGTTGTTGTTGTTGTGTAGTTGTTGTGTAGTCAATTGTTGTGTAGATAACTTCTTCTTTTATGCTTCTGCACTCAAATTCAAATAAGTTATTGAGGAATTCTAGAGAGTATATCCATCTTTGGAAAAAAATGGATAAGGATTTGGCAGAGATCTCTACCTTTCAGGTGCCACCCTCTTGGCTACGAGATATATATTGTCAAAACTTTATGCCCCACAAGGAGCCGTTGCATAATTATTCCAAAAATAATTTATACCCTAAAAAGTGAATATATTATCCATTTCATATCAAGCAAACACCAAAATATTTGATGGATCAACAGGAAAAAAGAATAACAAGAACATGGCGAGGCTAGAGAACCATATCCGCTTTAAATTTAAAAAATAAAGATAAATTATGTATGAAAAATAACAACCTTCTGATAGAGGTAAGTACTCGTATTAGCAGACATCAGCAACTCCAGATTTCTATCTACATCCACCGCTGTTGAGCCATGCTTATACCGTGGTTCGTTCCTATCAAATCAATCTAATCTGAACCTGAACAAAGCTTATCAGAGCTGCTGAAATTTGGCCTACTTCTTGAATCTGAGCTTATGCGATTAATTAAACTATATTGGATGTGTTTGATTGACATAAAAAAATTTCTATGAAAAATAGTTGTTTTGACTCATGTTTTACCTTTATAGTACCTCGATTGTGAACAATTCATATAAGAACAACACACATCCACATAACAAGTGTTCCATCACAAACCACATTTTTAGTGTAAAATATTTCTTATCCACCCACCAAAGAATTGGTTTCCATGGAAAATAGAAAACGTAAGACCAAAAACTCGTATGTTTTTCCACGCATTTTTCAACTTTTCATCCAAATGAACTATTTTCTACGCATTTTCCATGTTTGCAATCAAACAAACCCTTAGTGATTAAACGACGAGTTCATTCATTTTTAATGTTTCAATAAATAAGATGTGAAATTAATGTTAACTCTCATAGTGAAATGTGGCACCCCTAATAAAATAATAACGGGTGGCCAGCCCAATACTAAAATAATCAGGAATCTCAAGTGGATCATTCTCAGCATCTGCATCATCACATCATATAAATGTATACCATCACACAAGGTATATATATCACACTATTTACATACTCTTATTAAGTTCTTAGGCGTAAATGAAATAATACCAATTTTACTCTCGATATATTATTCGCCAATCACTCGCATAACTTCCCCACTTAGCATACACTATAATATATCTCACTTGAAATTCACACCTCATGTCTATTTATATGAATCGTCTCTCAATTCTATTTACGTTAAGGATATTCTCTATATTCATATGCACCTCGATCAACATTTATCATTCTCAATCCATAATATGGTTCAATCAATCATATGAACCCTTAAAGTTATCCCATTTGGAATTTTATTCCAATATCCCTTATCATAAAGCGCATCCTCACACTTTCTTATCAATCCATAATTATCTCCAATTCGAAATCTCAAAGATAGTGGGCTTACCCCTAGTCGGTACATTAATGTCCAATCAACGTTCTCTCGGAATAAGTCAATATGACTCCAATAATTTCTCCTAAGGGAAACTCCCTAAAAGTATCCAAAACACACTTCTCATAACTCATATAGAGATTCCCAATCGACAAACTCAAACGAAACCGGACGAAACTCAGTCCAGAAAAACCTCTCAAAATAGCCTCATTTTTTAATCGATTCGGTCTCAATGGCGAATCGATTCGGCCTTAAAGGCCTATAAGTCTGCTTCCTACCTAATCGATTCGAAAGGGGCGAATCGATTCGGTTTGGTCAGCAAGCTACGAATGGGTTGTTTTCTCCAAAAACCCAAAATCCCCAAAAATCATTTTAATCATCTTCTAAACCTTTCTCATCAATCCAAACATATATGTAACATCAAAATTCATTGTATAACTGATCCCAACTATTTTATAACCTCAAATCTATATATACACAACAAATCTAAGATTTTACCCAAAATTTCGGTTTTAACATATTACCCCCAAATTCACAATTTTTAATCCACAAATCATGAAATAAATGATACACAACAATTATTTAGAAAGTTTAATCACTTGCCTGAAATTCGTAGAGTCTAAATCTCCCTCGAAGTCACAGATTGGCCTGACTCTCCCAATTTATCTCTTCTTCTTCTTCTTCTTCTTCTTCTTCTTCTTCTTCTTCTTCTTCCTCTCTCTATTTCTCTCTTTATTTCTCTTTCTCTTTAATGAGAATTGTTTCTCCCGTAGGCTTAATAAGCCTTATCTCCCAAAATACACAACTTTAAATGATAATACACACTTTAAATGACTCGGTCACTTTAATTCGATCCAAACGAACTTAAAATATTTCGGAACCCAAATAGACCCCAAGTACAGTCATTTCGACTTTCTTGACCCTTTCGAAAACAACCGTACCATCAGAATCATCATCCGAATCACTTTCTAACATCTTCAAATTTTGACCTCAAATGTCAATTTAGTAATTCTACAATTAAAATAATTTTTTTTTTCTCCCAAAAATAAATAAATTATTTTCCTAAAAATCTCGAGTTAGTACAGACTTCCCCACTTACAAGAATTTCGTCCTCGAAATTTAGATAAGCCTAATACTCTAAAGCTCAACTCGTTCCCACTACACTTATCCCCACTAACACTATACCCAAACCTCCCACTTCTCACGATGAATTATTTTAAATTTTATAAAACCAATCTTAACAACTAGGGTGCCCATACACCCTCTATTCGAGCTCTACTCGTATAAACATAATTAGGCTTCACTGCCTCAATAGTACAATAACTAGAAATATATTAAATTATACTAACATACTAATAATATAAAAATTTTGAAAGGTCCAAGGATTTAACTCCTCTCAATTTCTGGCATTCGCTAATTTCATAAGGGGGAGGTCTCGCATGCGAAATCCAAACAAGGAACCCTCCCAATA
This sequence comes from Sambucus nigra, assembly GCA_949130495.1. Lineage (NCBI taxonomy): Eukaryota > Viridiplantae > Streptophyta > Magnoliopsida > Dipsacales > Adoxaceae > Sambucus > Sambucus nigra. Next base: position 789,763,425 of record OX422208.1, on the reverse strand, counting down.
CACTAATGTGTAGCGACGTCGGGGATTGAGAGTTTGTTAGATCGGGACTGAAGTTTAAAAAAATATTTTTGTGTAAATCATTTTGATATGGCCCAAAGGCCTATAAAAAAATTCAATTTTGAAAACAGTTTATTTTAAAAATGGTTTATGTCTTTCGACATTTAATAAAAATACCGTATGCTCAAGGCAAAAGGTTTTAAAAATTCTCATATTCATAATAATATATAGCTCTCAATATTATCATAATTATCAGCTAAAATTCTCTCGCTCTACAATAATCTACTAAATTCTGACTCACTTCAGTAATAATCTCTCACATCATATTAATATATTGCCATACACTAGGCTCTTCCATAGCTAGAATACAACAATTATATAAGTCTAGCACGACTATAAAACAAATAACTTTACCATCACTACTTAACACATTACAACAATTCTTACATTCATAACAAAGTTATACCTCTCTATGAGCACATTACAAAATAATTTATTCTCTCAAAAGATAGTAATATAAGAGCCTCACTTGCTCAGCATTCCCTTTCAGGTCATTCCATACATAATAGGGTTATAGCACTACCCTCTCATAACTATCTTCCATACGATATTCCCAAAGCTTCATATAGCATAATCCTAATCACAAAGGAAAATAACTTACATCTTACCTCTCTAGTCCGATTTCATCTCCTCATCATTGGGTTCCCACTCAAAGTCCCCTGGCCTAAAATGACCTCGAATCTGCTGTAAGGGGTTCACCTCAAAAACTTCCTCAAAACGTGGTCCTTTACCTCTTTTAGGACAATCTCTCTTTCTATGTCCTAATTCTTTACAAAAGAAACATCTACCCTTAAATTTTCTCTGCCCATCTTGAGGAACATAACGCTGTTGTGACCCTCTAAAATCCTGCCTATACCCTCTGGCATTCTCTTTGCCAGACCTACTTGATGAACCCGAGTCTCTAAAGTTCTTACCCCCTTTCGAACGAAGATGATACTCATGACACTATAACAGTGCCGCATTCACTACCTCGACAAAAGTCTCTAACGCTGGGTTCCCTAATAAATGCTGCCGAATTTGGCCATTTAAACCTCGTATAAACTTTGATATACGCTTCTCTTCCGTATTTACCTCATCAGGTACTAAATTCGCCTATCGAGTAAATTCTTCTTCATACTCGACCACCGTTCTATTACCTTGAAACACGTCCATCAGTTTCCTCCTCATTTCCTTCTGAATCGCGAAATAAAATACCTTCGATCAAAGAGTTCCCAAAAATCTGTTATAAGTAATGTATCTCTCTGTTCCGATGTGGAGATAGACTCCCACCATCGGAGAGCTGCCCCTGGTAACTTAAAGGTGGCTAGAAATTGCCTCTGCACTTCACTACAATCAACCATACGAAGGTGCTTTTGCATACTATTTTTCCATCGACTTGCAGCCATCGCATCAACTCCCCTTGAAAACTCTGGAGGATGACCCTTACTAAAATCTTCCCGCACTCTTTACCATAAAGACAGTCCTAAATGGGTTTGGGCTACTTGAACTTCAGGTTGATGCGCCATCGCAGAAATGGCAGCAGTTACTGCTTGTGCCACAATACTAGCAACTTCATCTGTAGTCATAGTCCTTAGAGGCATTTGGGGTTCCACACTCTCAGCCCCTTTATTTTCCCTTCTTGGACGACCTCTCCTCGGTGGCATCTGAAACAAGAATAATTGTATCAGAATGCCTTTCAAATGTTTTCTCATCATAGAAGAAAATACGGACGTATGAACACAACAGTCCTAATAATAAGGCTCTACATCAAGAATGCTTACGGAAGATCGCAGTAAACCCACACAGATCCTATAGACACTAGAACCTGATGCTCTCATACCACCTGTTAAACCCCTTATAAAATAATAATGGGTGGCCAGCCCTATACTAAAATAATCAGGAATCTCAAGTGGATCATTCTCAAAATCTACTGATGATTCTAAAAATATACACGTCTAACTACCCATTACCACAAAAATAGGGTATCAAAAATTTTAAAACATTTTATTTAAAACCAACCATGCAAAAACCAACCAACGACATAACAACTATATATGATAAGAGACACGCACATGTTCAAAAGATATAAAAGAGACTAATAAAGGAGTATACTACAGTGTACAAAAATCAAATACCCGAATATACTGTCGGGTCACAGACAATACAATAATCTGAGAGAGATAATATAAAAGCGCTACACTACAACACTTGGGTATAAACCCGATACACAAACTGAATCCTAATCTATATATACAAAAGATAGGAATCGACTATATCCAAATACCGCAACAGTCCGCAACTTTCACAGCTCTCCGAATACAGTGGATGGATAACATTAATGGAGTCCTTGCGGAGGAACACCTAAAATAATACAATATATATACAATGCAAGAGAAAATATAACGGGCCAGAGCCCGAGGTGTGAAAACATTTTATAGCAAGTGCATTACAATGCATAATAATTATAAATGCATTATAACATGATTAAAGTGGAGTCGCACTCTCCATCAAATTTAGCTCACCTCTCAACTAAAGCGCGCAACTAAACGTATACACATGATCTCGAAATAATTGCCCAACTCTATCTAGGGGACAAATAATCTAACTTACACCCAAAATTTATACTCAATTAATATCCATTTAAATCATCTCTCAACTTCTACTAATTCCAATCTCAAATATTCGCCCACTTTCTAAACATATAAAGTATACATAAACATTCTCTTTTACTAGAATTTCTCATATGCTAGTCGTGACATAAATATATAAATAAATATATATGTGAGTTATTAACATCTAAGTGCTAAGGACTAAAATTCTCCCAATTCTCAATACTGCACTGAGTTTTGTGCGTGGGACGTCTCGCAAGCGAAATCCAAAGAAGGAACCCCCCCGATACACTACTCCTTGGAAGTATTGATGTTGGAACACGAGGCCCACAATTTAAACAATAAAATTTCCCTTTTGTGAGAATCAATGCGGAAGCGTTGGATGATGGTTCGCAAAACAAATAAACACTAAATTTTAATTTCTTTTTCAAATTAAAATTAAACCCAAGTGAAAATTAATTAAACACACACAAATATTAATTTCACTTAAACACAATTAATTAATTTAAGTCCTAGAATTTTCCTAAGTCGTAATTAACAATATTCCAAAGTTAGGCCAAACCAATTTTAGCAAATGACTTGAATTAAATAACTTTACCCAATATTTAATTTATCACCAAATTAAATAAATAGTGATTAAACCAATTTTATCTTATTACCTAAGCATGCGTTCTAGGTGAGTGCAAAAGATAAAATAAAATAATAAATCACTACGCCGCAATGTACGAGGAAAAAGCCACAACGGGAAACAACCTCGGACGACCCTAGCCACAAATCCACTAGTTACAGATTTACAAATACAAGACAAAAGACTTACATCACACGAATCGATCCCTCTCAAGCCTCGACGCTCCTTCTTGTAGACACCTCTTCCTAGCGGATAACCACGGAGCTCCACCATGCTCTCGGAGTCCACCGATCGGACTTTATATGGTCACCGTCACCCGAGCATGGAGCCTTTCTCCAAGTGGTTAATGCCGCAACAAAACTCTTCTCCTTTCTTTATGGGATGTAGAAGAAAACCCGAAACTTCTCTATGAATGGAAGAGATGAACTCGATGCCAAACTCCAAGCAAGATATATGAATATGGGAACTTGGAAGAAACTAATTTGGGTGTAAACTAGAGTGGTGTATATTTTTCTCTATGTAAAAATCTCACTCAAAACAAGAACATTTTCCTTAAGTAATTTAGCTCTCAAACTCTCTCTAAGAGAAGGAATTGAATGGAAAAGTTAAGTTGGAAAATGTTATTCCCGCACATAATAAAGTCTGAAAAAAAGTTGGTTAAGAAAAAAGTGGGGAAGTGCGAGAAAACTTCTTAAAAACTACCAAAAATTGTTTCCGCCTGGCATCTCGTTCGAACGACATTTCGTTCGAACGAGTCTTCTAATGAAGTTCCAGTATGAACTCGTTAGAAGATCGTTAGAAATATCGTTAGAACGACCATCTCGTTCGAACGACATTTCGAACGAAGTTCCAGTATGCCATAATGGGAAGTCGTTAGCAATCTCATTCGAACGACATCTGGTTCGAACGAAAAACTCGTTCTAACGACATATCGAACGAAGAGACAAAAAGTTTAGAAAATTCGATTTTAGCCCAGAAAACTTTATAAACTTTATTTAAAGTTTTAATTAATTCTTTCTGAAAATAAAACGCATTTTTAAATAAACCTAACACCCAATATAAACTGTTCCATGCTCCTATATATATATGTAATTCATTCATACCTTGGGAGCATGGAACCACTGTTGATGACGTAGAAACGAGGCACTTAAACTCGGCATTTTGGTGAAGCTTTATACACTTGGCCGCTACGTCTTCAACAAACACGTCATAGGCTTGAAAGATGATCAATATACTTTATCCTATGACTTAAACGTTTTTGTCCGGAATTGAGCCAAAACTACAAAGGACTCAATTGGAAATTTGCGTCCTTACAAATCTCCCCCTTTGGCTATTCCGGGACAAAAACTATACAAAAATCCTAAAGGGCCGTCAAGCTCTACTGGACTAATAAAAAGTCCCACCCAAAATAAAAATGCAATGCTTGACTCAAACAACCCAAAGTATCAACAATCTTTGCCGTTGAAAGTTTTCGCTTTAAAATTAATTAATTCCTGCACACTTAAGCAAACACATTACACGCATAGGGAATATCAAAATATTAAATGCAATTAAGTAAATAACTCCCCCTAAATTAATTCTCCCCTTTATCAAGTATGATCAACTTAGAAAGACGTCTCCCCCTAAGATAAATCTCCTTTAAACTAATATACGATAATAACAGGATTAGATACTGTTTTTCCCCCTATAATTCTCCCCCTTTTTGTTCAAGAATAGACAAAGGCTTAAAGAATCAAATAGAGACTTATCTCCCCCAAATAAAGCAAATAGAATGGGAAAGCAAGCTAAAATATGTAATGGTGCATTTAGAGATGAAAACATTGAAACGTATAGGCAACAAAAATATAAACTAATCCAACAAATAACAACTTAGACCAAACAGGATGCAATGAAATGATACCAATATGATATATAAATTTTAAAACATGTGATATCAACGAAAAATGCAGTAAGATGGATACCAAGTATGAATTAAAGCAAATATGGATTAGAAGTCAAAGCAAAGATTAAAAAAAAGATATCAAATATGTATACATAAGATATAGCTAATAGATGTAAGTAAACATATATAGATATAAACACACAAATGACACACACAAAATATAATATGAGTCTTTCACACTCGTATAGCAAAAATGTGTCTGATGGAAATGGAAGTGTTGGGGTGTGAACTAGTAACGATTAAATTTAGACCCAATCACTTAAAAACATGTTCAAGGACTTCTCATTTGATTGCTAACTTCATCACATTTGAATATAACCTCATGTGACAATATAGATTGAACTCAATGAACAAACATACACAATGCATACAAGCCTAGCATATTGATGATTCTACAAACCAATAGAGTCATGACATGAGATACGCAACTATGATAAACGGAGTGCAAACCGTTGATATACCATCTAATTTCCCTCAATAAGCATTTATATTAATTTTGAATGAATATATCAATCAAACATAGGCCTTGGTAATTATTTTTCTTTTTAATGCCATATTTTCTGTTTTTAGCCCTTTGGACCACGTATTTCTTTTAGGTCCATTCAAAACGGTGGCTTACAATCGCAAAGGATCACTTAGTCCTTTCGGAGCCCTTCCCCATGCACATTTTTATTTATCATGTTTTTCATTTTTCACACAAATCTCACATGCAATGGATTTTGACATGCACTAGTCCTCCTAAGTCACAAATATGTAGATGACAAGATTGGAAGGAGAACACCTCGCATAGCTCAAATATACATATAAAATTAAAATTTCAAAAGAGCTCGTGCATGTGTGAATAGAGGCATATAAAAATAGAATCCATTTAAGTAACACAACATCCAACTACTCCATGTAAGCATGGTAAAGAACATAATAAGGATTGTTAATCTAAACCAAAAGTTCTAGCCACATGAGAGCGTTAAAGGAGGGATTCAAACACAAGTATATGCCACTTAAAGTGTGTCAAACCAAAATACACACAAAATAAAATCTTTTTGAGTTTTTGACATTTTTTACCAAAAATTAAAAATAAGTACTCAAAAGACAAATAAAAATCATTTGAGCTTTTCATTAAGCTTAAATTATCAAGAGATAAAACCCAAATGATAAACACAAATCTTTTTATATTTTTCATTTAATGCAAACAAAATGAAGAAATAAAATACAAAAGATAAACAAAAATCATTATTCTAGCATGTGATTACGCATGGGACATAAACTAGAAAATGATTAAATAAGCATACATTTAGCATGTGAATATATCATGAAGTACAAACGCTAAATTATGCAAACACTAACACATTCATCCTTTAGATTTAGCAAGGGAGGAAGCATGTGAAAGTAAATGAGAATCAGAAACCCTATTTTACAAGGCAACCAAGTCGGATTTTCTAACCCAAATGAATGAAGAATGACTATCTTGGGGTGTAGGAATTTTAAATACATTGGTTGCTTTACGTTGGGATTTTCTAGGAATTCGTTTAAGATCAAAACAAAATTTCCTAAGATGACCTTTTCGACCACAATGTGTACAAGTAAAAACATGTCGAAAAGATTTACCTGCGGAGTGAGCTCTAAAAACATTCCTAGTAGATTCTCCAAAAACGTTGGTTTTGGCTTTATGAGTAGATTCATTACAAGAATTGAAGCCTAAACCACACATGTCATTTTTAATTTGGACCATTCCTAAGATTTTATCTAATTTTTCCAAACGACACTCCAAATCAAATTTGACATTACTAGAGTCTTTTAATTTATTTTGCAATTCTAAAATTTTAGACTCTAATAAAACATTTCGCTCTTCAAAAGCAAGAAGCTCCTTTTTTAAGGATTCCATCAAACCCCTAAGGCTATCTCTCTCGCCTTCTATATATTCCAGCTTCTGTAGAAGAGCTTTCTCTCGTGTCCTAAGGTCTTCTACCAGCATATTGTCATCAACGACCTTAACACGCTCTCTTAAACTAGCTTCTAACTTCAAATTAGCTCTTATCAATTTAAGAGATTCTTTATAAAGTTCTTGAAAAGCATTTTGAAGTTCACTCACATTAACCTCTTCTTCAGTTTCACTCTCTCTTTCTTCTCCACTCTCACTATCATCAAAGACAAGGGAATCAAAAACTTTGACCTCAGAAGTGTCATGAGTTTAAGTATCTTCATGAGAAGATTCACTTTCGGTGGTCACATGACTAGCCATAAAAGCCACAAAATTTGGCTTAGTAGGGGAATTGGTTCCCTCTTCCTTATCACTATCACTAAGGGTCGCATTATATGAAATGGATTGCTTACCCTCTTTCCGTAGTTTAGTGGGGCACTCAGAAGCCCTATAGCCATAACCCTCACAATCAAAACACTTATTAGACTCGTCCCTATTTAAATTTTCATTAATAGGTTTAGGGATCTTCTCGATTTTGTCATACTTAGGAGTTTCAAATTTCTTAAAGTCATTTTTAAATTTATCTTTGTTAAATTTTAGAAATTTTCTAAATTTACGAGCAAACAAAAACATGTCTTCCGAGTCACTATCACTCTCTCTCTCTACCACTTGTTTGACCTCTTTTCGGGCTTTTAAAGCAATTTTTTTTTCAATTTTAGAGGGAAACATATTTAGTTCATAGGTTTGTAAATCACCTACAAGCTCTTCTAATTTCGTAGAGGCTAAAGTTGGTAAAGAATTTAAAACGGTCACTTTTGGAATAAATCTATCGGGAAGGGACCTTAAAATTTTCTTTACAACTCGATTGTCGGGTATTTTCTCTCCCAAGTTAAAAGTTGAATTGACAATGTCGGACAATCTAGCATAAAATTCATCAAAAGTTTCATTATCATTCATTTTGATAGTTTCAAATTGAGTGGTGAGGTTTTGGAGTTTCGAAGCTTTAACGACACTTGTACCTTCGTGAGTGAGTTGTAAAATATCCCAAGCTTCTTTAGCGGTCTCACACATCATAATGAGTCGGAATTCATCCGGTGTGACAGCGCTAAACAAGGTATTTAAACCACGGGAATTAAAATTTGAAAGTTTAAACTCATTCTCATTCCATCTATCAGCCGGTTTGGGAACATGTTCATTTTCAACTAAATGAGTTGGTGGAGACCGCCCGTTAACTACAGACATCCAAACTCTTTCATCGATAGATTTAAGTGCCGATTTCATTCGCGCTTTCCAATACGCGTAGTTAGAACCATTGAAAATAGGAAATTTTAAAAATGATGAAAATTCCATTTTAGCCAAAAATTATTTAAAGGATCTTTAACGAAATAATTTATCGCTTTGGATTTGATACCACTTTTTGGAACACGAGGCCCACAATTTAAACAATAAAATTTCCTTTTTGTGAGAATCAATGCGGAAGCATTGGATGATGGTTCGCAAAACAAATAAACACTAAATTTTAATTTCTTTTTCAAATTAAAATTAAACCCAAGTGAAAATTAATTAAACACACACAAATATTAATTTCACTTAAACACAATTAATTAATTTAAGTCCTAGAATTTGCCTAAGTCATAATTAACAATATTCCAAAGTTGAGCCAAACCAATTTTAGCAAATGACTTGAATTAAATAACTTTACCCAATATTTAATTTATCACCAAATTAAATAAATAGTGATTAAACCAATTTTATCTTATTACCTAAGCATGTGTTCTAGGTGAGTGAAAAAGATAAAATAAAACAATAAATCACTACGCCGCAATGTACGAGGAAAAACCCACAACGGGAAACAATCTCGGACGGCCCTAGCCACAAATCCACTAGATACGGATTTACAAATACAAGACAAAAGACTTACATCACAGACTCGATCCCTCTCAAGCCTCGACGCTCCTTCTTGTAAACACTTCTTCCTAGCGGATAACCACGGAGCTCCACCGTGGTCTCAGAGTCCACCGATCGGACTTTATATGATCACCGTCACCCGAGCATGGAGGCTTTATCCAAGTGGGTAATGCCGCAACAAAAATCTTCTCCTTTCTTTATGGGATGTAGAAGAAAACCCGAAACTTCTCTTTGAACAGAAGAGATGAACTCGGTGCCAAACTCCAAGCAAGATATATGAATATGGGAACTTGGAAGAAACTAATTTGGGTGTAAACTAGAGTGGTGTATATTTTTCTCTATGTAAAAATCTCACTCAAAACATGAACATTTTCCTTAAGTAATTTAGCTCTCAAACTCTCTCTAAGAGAAGGAATTGAATGGAAAAGTTAAGTTGGAAAATGTTATTCCCGTACATAATAAAGTATGAAAAAAAGTTGGTTAAGAAACAAGTGGGGAAGTGGGAGAAAACTGCTTAAAAACTGCCGAAAACTGTTCCCGCCTGGCGTCTCGTTCAAACGACATTTCGTTCGAATGAAATCTCGTTCGAACGAGTCTTCTAACGAAGTTCCAGTATGAACTCATTAGAAGCTCGTTAGAACGACCATCTCGTTCGAACGACATTTCGAACGAAGTTCCAGTATGCCATAATGGGAAGTCGTTGGCAATCTCGTTCGAACGACATCTGGTTCGAACGAAAAACTCGTTTGAACGACATATCGAACGAAGAGACAGAAAGTTTAGAAAATTAGATTTTAGCCCAGAACACTTTATAAACTTTATTTAAAGTTTTAATTAATTATTTTTGAAAATAAAATGCAGTTTTAAATAAACCTAACACCCAATATAAAATTTTCCAAGCTCCTATATATATATGTAATGCATTCATACCTTGGGAGCATGGAACCACTGTTGATGATGTAGAAACGAGGTACTTAAACTCGGCATTTTGGTGAAGCTTTATACACTTGGCCGCTATGTCTTCAACAAACACGTCATAGGCTTGAAAGATGATCAATATACTTTATCCTATGACTTAAACATTTTTGTCCGGAATTGAGCTAAAACTATAAAGGACTCAATTGGAAATTTGCATCCTTACAATTGATTATCAAGATTCATTATGCCCTCAATGTATGACGCATATAACCCAAATTCTTATACACCAAATTTTATTTAATTAATTATTCTCAATTCTCAACAGTACACGGCGTTTTGTGCGTGGGACGTCTCGCAAGCGAAATCCAAATAAGGAACCCCCCTATACACTACTCCTTAGCACTGTCGATCGTCGAGATACACTATTATGATAAATATGATCACTAAGGACTAACTTCTCCTCGCTCCCAACACTTCACTGCGTTAAGTGCGTGGGATGCCTCGCAAGCGAAATCCAAACAAGGAACCCCCCCGATACACTACTCCTTTGGCAATGTTGGTCGTTGAGGTCCATTATTCCCTCGATACCCAAAGTACTATATACCCATATAATTAACTACTCTTTATTTTCTTATAGTTGATTTATCACAATTTTTATGGGGTTAAAATCTTCCGGAATGAGATTCAAACAATCTTCTTATGTCTCTTTACTCTAGAGACAAATATGATATCACATAATCATATAGAATTAATATAATATTCACACAAGTGTAATAATAACCATCCCAACGAGCTATAACTCAAAGATGCAGGTTCTCAATGCTATCATCTACCAGGGAATCACTCACATATCATCGTGGGTACTAACGATCGGAGTCTCACACCGCCTTGGCAAAACTATATCACAACGTACGGGAAGCGGTCATAGTTCCCCACCCCGAAAATCAGACGAAACATACCCACCACGTCTCACCCCTAATAAAAACAATCACACAATAATAATGGACGCTATGACCTGGGGACTATACGCGCCCTTCTCCTCAATCCAGGGGCCTCACCCACATCGCGCAACTTCCCATGATAGCATAGATGGGTTATGATTCACACACAAACATATATATATATATATATATATATATATATGATTCACACAAGATATACATACATCATCACATCATATAAATGTATTCCATCACACAAGGTATATATATCACACTATTTACATACTCTTATTAAGCTCTTAGGCGTAAATTAAATAATACCATTATTTAGTATATTTTACTCTCGATATACTATTTGCCAATCACTCGCATAACTTCCCCACTTAGCATACACTATAATATATCTCACTTGAAATTCACACCTCACTTCTATTTATATGAATCGTCTCTCAATTCTATTTACGTTAAGGATATTCTCTATATCCGTATGCACCTCGATCAGCATTCATCATTCTCAATCCATAATATGGTTCAATTAATCATATGAACCTTTAAGGTTATCCCATTTGGGATTTTATTCTAATATCCCTTATCATAAAGTGCATCCTCACTCTTTCTTATCAATCCATAATTATCTCCAATTCGAAATCTCAAAGATAGTGGGCTTCCCCACTAGTTGATACATTAATCTCCAATCAACGTTCTCTCGGAATAAGTCAATATGACTCCAATAATTGCTCCTAAGGGAAATTCCCTAAAAGTATCCAAAACACACTTCTCATAACTCATATAGAGATTCCCAATCGACAAACTCAAACGAAACCAGACGAAACTCACTCCAGAAAAACCTCTCAAAACAACCTCATTTTTGAATCGATTCGGCCCTTCCGAATCGATTCGATCTCAACAACGAATCAATTCGGCCCCAACGAATCAATTTGGACCTAAAGACCTGTAAATGTGCTTCCTACCGAATCGATTCGAAAATGGCGAATCGATTCGATTTGGTCAGCAAGCTACGAATGGGTTGTTTTCTCCAAAAACCCAAAATCCCCAAAAATCATTTTAATCATCTTCTAACCCTTTCTCATCAATCCAAACATATATGTAACATCAAAATTCATTGTATAACTCATCCCAACTATTTTATAACCTCAAATCCATATATACACAACAAATCTAAGATTTTACCCAAAATTTCGGTTTTAACATATTACCCCCAAATTCACAATTTTTAATCCACAAATCATGAAATAAATGATACACAACAATTATTTAGAAAGTTTAATCACTTGCCTAAAATTCGTAGAGTCTAAATCTCCCTCGAAGTCACAGATTGGCCTGACTCTCCCAATTTATCTCTTCTTCTTCTTCTTCTTCTTCTTCTTCCTCTCTCTATTTCTCTCTTTATTTCTCTTTCTCTTTAATGAGAATTGTTTCTCCCGTAGGCTTAATAAGCCTTATCTCCCAAAATACACAACTTTAAATGATAATACACACTTTAAATGACTCGGTCACTTTAATTCGATCCAAACGAACTTAAAATATTTCGAAAACCAAATAGACCCCAAGTACAGTCATTTCGACTTTCTTGACCCTTTCGAAAACAACCGCACCCTCAAAATCATCATCCGAATCACTTTCTAACATCTTCAAATTTTGATCTCAAATGTCAATTTAGTAATTCTCTAATTAAAATAATATTTATTTCTCCCAAAAATAAATAAATTATTGTCCCGAAAATCTCGGGGTATTACATGAAAGGTCGACTAAGATGAAAAATAAGTGAAATTAATGTTCCATCTCTCTATGAATATACATACATTTTGTTATCAACCTACTAATCTATCATATACATATTCAACCATTTTTTTGGCCCCGTGAAACTCATTGGATTCAAAAACTAACATTCAAACACAATAAACAACGCACCATGTAAGTGTGAATAGGAAACAAAAATGATTTTACCCCAACGAACGTCTGCACTGTGCAGGACAATCTGGGAATTGCTTAGATCTTAAATTTGTTTTAGTCTATGCAAACTGCAGACATGGAGAAAGAGCCAGAATTCCGGGAAGATCCATCAGTTTGATGAATATGGATGAATAAACTCCTAAGTTGTAATTTCCAGAAAGCTAAAGATGGATAATAATTATTACTACATGCCTTGACAAAGAGAATTTATGGAAGATCACTACATTTAATCTTAAAGTACACATGATTGGTGGATAATTTCTATAAGTTATTCATATTTTATAATTCACTAATTGATACCCTGTTAAAGAAAAATGCAAAGAACCACTGCACTCAGAGTTACCAAAATTGCTAAATATAAACAGTTCAATAGAGTAAGGACCATTATCTTAAGATGTTGTTTTGATAAGCAGGAACTTATAGAGGATACCAGAAAAAACAAGCTTATTTTATAGCATAAAATATTTTTTTTTTGTAAAGAGATAACAAGCATAAGTGGTTCATACAACAATAATTTTGATTTTCTCTAGAAATGGTTTCAGGGAACCAAATTGATGTGGGGAGCCCTTAATTCTGATATCCCGTTTATATCGATAATATTCAAATAAACAGAGTTTTAAGATTTAAGAACTAAAAGTTGTTTAAAATTTTAAATTATGTAAATTGTTGGCTCCTTATCTGGATGATGAATCGATATGTGGATTTCAACGGTGATGCTTTAGAATGGCCAAAAATTGATAAAAGTATGCATTGAACTCATATAATTATCAGGGTTAGCATATGGTAATCACAATGGAAACATATGAGTCAAAAATATTTACATCTCATCACCATCATCATCAGAGTTAAAAAAAAAAAATCATGCTGCTTACAGAGTAAAAACTGAACAACACTGTAGTGAAAATATAATTATATAAATGCCCAAAGTGATGAGTATATCAAACCATGACTTTCTATGACTTAATGATTGCGAGAGACGTGGAGACTGGAGCTGATAACTCCACTTACATGAGAAGTAGATATAGCAATAGATCATTAATAACCAAAAAGAAAAAGGAAGAATAAAATGTGAGACAAAAATTGATTTTTTACACTATCATGACTTATGGGACTTGTTTGTTTAAAACCATTCATGGAATGGTAGGCTCATTTATACCTTCTTTTTTATCACTTCTTTGACCTAACTGTGAATATTAAATTGTAGTCCTAAAAGGCTGAAGAACCAACATTAAAGTGTATGGTCAGTTAACTAAACACTAACCAACTGGTATATCAAAATCTCCTATCACAGACATCAACACTATTATTAGAATTCAATGCCGGAGAAAGTACAAATAAATGGTGGACAAGATATCCAATGAGGCAGAGAAAAACATATCCGACACTATTAACAAAAAACAAAAAACACCCAGTACGAAATAAAAATTGAAGATCAACAAACTCTTAAGAATCAATCACAGCCTCCCAGCAATGCAAAATTGTACAAAGAAGTTTCAAGGCGAACCTGATAGATAGATTTGACAGGGTAGATATTTTTTCCCTCTACCCTTTGTCATCCATTTAATACTTAGATGGAAGATTGATTATGTAACTTGTGTTTTATGTACGCAATTATACCACTTAAGTGGGGGGAGGCTTAAGGCATTCCCTCATAGGCTCTAATTGAAAGAACGATACGCAATAATAGATACCATTCACTTTTCTGACTTCGTACAATATGGAAGAATGGTAGGGGCATTAATCAACGGGGCACACTGTTCTATCTAAGCATGTTTGTCTCTATATATGAAGAAACAAATATTAACAGAAAGAAACCTAAAGGTAATTACATTGTCATATTTTAACTATATCTGGTCTGTGATTTCTAGAATTTTCGTTTCTTTGCCATAATTAGCTGTCGGGGTTTGACCAACACAACCTCCAAAATTCACTAATTTATATATCAGCCTTAATTTATTCCATTCTTAGTCTTTACTCTCTAGCCACTAACTCTTTTGTAAAAGAATTTAGTCTCGCTCTCAGATGTTCAGACCTGGTTGTGTTGATTTGATTAATTTTTGAAGAAAACTTTTGACTCGAGCTATTAACGATATGGGACCATGTCATATGAATATCCTCATGCAGACACAGTGGTCTTCAGATTCGAACTTTAAATGTTGACCATAGCTTTCTACTTATAGCTTTCTTTTGAGAATTTTGATTTTGAATTTTGAATTTCAAAATGGAATCAAACACAGTGGAGGCTCTTAGAGCTAAAGAGAATGTTGAGAATCTTTTTACAGTGAGAGTTTTTGCAACTACAAATAATAATGCTACAAATTCCTACAAATTTTCCTTGAACTAGGGCGTATATCTCAAATGGTGTCTACAGTTGAAATTCATATTTCTCTGATCACAATTTATGGAGAAGTTGATTTCTATTAATTTCTTAGATTGGACCCATCTATAGACAATGCAAGATTGAAGTCACAGTGCAAAAAGTGTCCGTGACGCTTCACCCTGATAATAACAAGATAGTGGGTGATGATGGCAAATTCAAACTTGTTTCTGAAGCATTATGGAGCAACTTCTCAAAATGGACATTAAGAAATGGCTTCAAAAATGAACTAGACGAGAAAGTAATTAGAGAAAATGAAAATATCAATCATAACTCTAAGTATCCTACTCCAATTGAGACTTCAATCAAATGCTACTCAGTTGTCCTGCATCTGATATTAGAAAGTTGTTAATTGACAAAGTAAGACCAGTAATTCATAAGAAACTTGAAGAAAAAGGGCTGGCTTCTGCAGTGGTTAAGAAGAATAAAAAAACACATAATGGAGTTGAAATATTCACTGAGGCTTATAAAAGAGAAGGTTTGACTGATCCTGAGGGCCAACTAAAGCTGAAAAAAATGTGTCCATACCAACGACACTACATCGATACCAAAGACAATATGGGGTCTACACGATGAAGATGGAATGTCTCACCTGTACTGTTTGATATGTGAGTTCATATCAGTAAAATTGTTTAGACTCATATCATTAAAATAATATTGGACAGAATGTGGGTCAGTGCATTGGGTGGATTATGGGTTTATGAAGTCTTACAGAAATTTTAGGGCATTAACCTTCTGATGTTGTTGAAGAAGTAAATGTGTACATCATTATATGATCCTAAAAGAAATACATATGATCATCTCTTAGAATTGGTCAAACGTTTGGAACAGGACAATCCCGAATAAAGTGTGGCACCAATATGAGATGGTTAAAATTCTTAAATGATTACTCCATATATATTGGTGTTGTTCGGTTGGTTCTGGGGAGAGAGATGATTTGGTTTTCCTAACAGGTGATATCTTGTATAATTAAAGGAGAAGACATAAACTTGTATACTCCAGACAAGTTTCTTCAGGCTGTTAGAGAAGCACAAGCTGAAGAGAGGTTTAAGACAGTTATTGTCCTCATAGTCAGTAGAGTCGAAATATACAGATTAAAACTGGCATTGAAGGGAAAGTTATATAGAAATTAGGTATTGTGGATCGCTCTACAAGATTAATCTCAAGATTGTGTTATAGGTCTTAAATTTAATTGAAAATATTTGTATCTATAATTCATTGGAATTCAGAACTATTGGTTGCTTGTACCATAATGCATTTCAACTATGGGCCTAGTGTGTAGGAAATGTAGCCAGAACCGTTGCTGTTACTATAGTATGATATGCAATCTGTATCATACAACATGTTGTGAACTTGTGACACACCCAAAATAAGATATGTATCTCAATGGTCGCAAATAGCATTTTATCAATACAAAAGGTTATTAATCGAATAATTTAAAATAAGTCGTAACGTATAAATATATATTTTTGGAATGAAAACTAGCAGTGACCTGCTGAATAAACTCATTTGCAATTAATAACATAGCCGAAATACTAAAATTATAATAATATGTAGTTTGATAAAACCCTAAATTTTAATCGCACCAGCACAAAAAATATGCACTTTAACCAAATTAAAACACACTATCGATAAATCTACAATTTTATTTTTACAAGTAATTTATAATTAATTTCACCAATCAATAATTCGAGCTCAATGTCATTCATGAAAACCCTAAACTTTCATTTATAAATGCCTACTTCAAGCACAAAAAATCACGACATTATTTAACCAAATTAAGATTATAAATATCTACCTGAATTGCAAGTCAGATGGTTCTCTATCAAGACAAAATGCGATAGTTTCACATTGAGGGTCGCAATGATGGTTTGAAGAATAGAGTCTTTTGCATGATAGTGTTAAGTGGAGGTCTTATGATATCAGGAGAAATAAGCACATGCTTTCTCAAATGGGCTTGATACTTTTTGGACCATGTGAACCTCTCGTCATGTCTAGTAGGAATATCATCAGAAGTATGTGAACAAGAGACTTTCCTCTAAGAACTTCTGTGGTGTTTTCATAGCCATCGAAACAAGAGAAGCCCCAATGAATGGTTCTTTCCCACATAGTTCATGGTCATATGTGCCCGAAAATGAGTATAGAAGTCATGGATAGGGGTTATGTATGTCCCAAACACTGTAGTATGTTTTACAGGAAACAAGGTCTCTGGATTTCATTCTGGACATGCTCTTATTACGATCCTATTGTATCTTTTAAGTGGGGTTCGAACCCTTGGATTATCTAGGAAATTAGGGAATGTTATTCTTCAAGCCTATGGAAGTGTTAGTGCAAAAACTAATGGAAAGAATTATATGAGACATGTTGCGGTTGATATGGGCTCCAATAGGTACAATGAACACTTGGTCTAAATAGTTGCGAATTTACCCGAGAAGAGGAGGGTTGATACGGGCGCAACTTCTCAAAATGGAAAAGAAGAAATGGCTTTAAAAACTGAACCAAACGAGAAAGTAATTAGCAAAAATGGAAATATCAAAGCATAACTCTAAGCTTCAAACTCCGAGTAAGACTTCAATCGGGTAATAGCTGCCATGGCATTTGATTCTAGTAAGTTGTTAATAGACAAAGAAAGAACAATAATTTGTAAAAAAATGTAAGAAGTAAGGTTGGCTTCGGCTGTGGCTAACCAGAACGAAAAAACACATACTGAAGTTGGTAAATCCACTGAAGCTCCTAGGAAAGAAGGTTTAAATGGTCCTGAGGGTCAACCAAAGCTGATGAAAACTATATCAATACCAATGATAGTCCCAAACTCAGACTTCCATGATTTCGACGACGACAGATTAGAAGAGTGCTTCAAGCCAAAGAAAATATGGGCTCTACACGATGAAGATGGAAAGCCTCACCTGCAATGCCTAATCCGTGAATTCATCTTAATAGAATCATTTAGACTCATCTCAGTAAAATCATTTAGACTCATCTCAGTAAAACAGTTTAGGACAGTGAATTTGGGCAAGTAAATTGGGAGGATTCTAGGTTTACCAAGTCTTACAAAAATTTCAAGGCATCAACCCTCTAATGTTGTTGAAGAAGTAAATGTGTTCTCTCATCTTCTGATCATAAAGAAGAGACATATGGGCAATTTATCGAAACTGGTCACCAGATTAGAAAAGGAAAATCCCGGAAAAAGTGTGGCATAAGTAATTACTTTGAAGAGATTAGTGTTTGTGTAGCTCCTCTAATTAAATTAGATGGGTTTAAGACAGTTTATTAGAGGAACCACAAGCGTGACTGACGTAAACCATTCATCAAAAGGCTCCTAAAATTATCTAAACACTAATTTAGAGAGAGAAACACTCTATTCTATTTCAAAATTCAAGTCTACCTCAAATGAGGCTTACAATTGGGTATTTAAAGGGGAGGAGTAGCTTAAACTCCAAGTTAAGGCCCTAATTACAAAAATGTCATTACTACTCCTTACCTTTAAATACTAAGGCAAAACAAATGAAAATACAAATAATAAAATAAAACAAAATACAAAAGAAAAGAAAAGAAAATGACTAACCCTAAAATAGGGCCCATTTCCATCACTCTTCCCCTCTTAAGATCAAGCTCGTCCTCGAGCGTTAAAAAAATTGGTGATTCGTGAGGAAATTCCAAAAATTGTACCAAAAACTTGTGGGGACCAAAATTGATTTCAGAAAATTGAGGAGTGCCCATCTCACAAATCTTGGTCTTTATTTCTTCTTCTTCTTCTTCACTTTCTTCACCCAATTAAGTCCTAGAAAATTCCACCCGGGTAAAAAACAAACGTTTGGAAGTGGGTAGAAGGGTTTGGGGTTGGGTAGGGAAGCCCATGGGGTTTTTTAGCAGGCCTAGGGAAAAAATCTAGGTTTTCAGGACAATTTGGGGCTGGGGGCCTGTGGGTCCACCAGGAGGGGAGGGGTTGGGGTTGTCGAAGATGAGTCGGGAAGGCAGGGGTGGGCTCAGGTTACTGTCGGCAGTGGTTTTTTTTCTATTGGGGTGGTCGATCGGTGGGCAGGAAGCTATCAAGGGGGTTCGGGGGTTGGAGAGGCCTCAATTAGGATCACAGTTGTTGTTTTTTTGGGGTTGGGGCATCAGGTAGGTTTTTTGGGGTGGAGTAGAGGGTTTTTAGGCTCCGATGGTGGCAGGGTAAGGCTGAGGTAGCGGGACGGAAGCTAGGGTTAGGGATTGAAAGGGGAGGGGCTAGGGTTTGTGGTTCCTCTTAGGTTGGGGCAGCCATGGGGGTTGTAGGGTTAGGTTTTAGACCTAGGTTAGCAAAGAGTTGGGCCATTTGTTGTTGCAACTCCGCCAAATATTTTTTCAACTCTAGAATTATCTTGTTGTTGTTTGGATATTTTGGGAGCCATTGAAGAGTAGTGAACGATTTTGATAAAAAAAAATACACCAATACACCAAACACCAATGTGAAACGACACCCGCTCTAATACCAATTTGACGTAAACTACCCGTCAAAAGTCTCCTAAAATTATCTAAACACCAATTTAGAGAGAGAAACACTCTATTCTATTTCAAAATTCAAGTTTACCTCAAATGAGGCTTATAAGTGGGTATTTAAAGGGGAGGAGTAGCTTAGGTTCCAAGTTAAGCATGCTCTGGGTAGGATTGCATGTAAAGCATGCTCATGTATATAGAGGATACAAACCCGGATGATATAGGATGATTTAGAGGTAATAAATCTGGAGACTTCGATAAGAACCCATAAAGAACATAAAATCTAAGGGTTTTGAGGAAAACTTGACTTGATTTGTTCTTTGATTGAAATATGAGGTTTTGATGTTTTAATCACGTTAAAAATCGTCCTAATACATATATCTAATGTTTGGGAATATTGGATAAAAGTTTAATGAAGAATCATGAGGAAATAAATGATAAAAATGGTGAAAAACGCACTTGTGTAGAGGAAGAAGGCAACAGAATTTCGAATCGATTCGGCACAGAGGCGAATCTATTCGGTATCCCAGAAAATGTGAGAATTCCCTTTTTATCCGAGAATTCCTAAAATGTTATCAGGAAACTTTTGGGAGTTTGTTTTAAAATATAATGAAAGATTGTTTATATTACACTAGGTTTGGGTAGGGGATTGTGACTTAGTCTTAATGAGAGTATTAAGGCGAGATTTAATAAACTTAAATTAAGGCGTAATTAATTCGAAAGAGGGGGATGAATTACGGAGAATTTAAGTGAATTTATGTTATAAACCAATAGTTTATGATAGATCTAGCTACTGAACTTCCTTAAAGGGGTGACTAGGATCCTTAGAGTGGAGAACAACACTCGAACTTAACACAATAGCGAGATAAATTGTAAATTTATGGTACAGTGAGTATTCAAGAGAAAAATACTACGTACAAAATATGATTATTAGGTTGTGTGTATGCCTATTGATTTAATGTATAGATAGGTTGTGTTTATACCTATTATATAATTGGTGTTAAATGTGAACATACCTACGCTGCCTGCTATCAAGGAGGTTCTCGCGCAGTGGGCGATCCCACCTTGTCGATTTTAGGGAGGTCTGGATTTGAGCGCTAGGACATAGAACTTAGGGCAACTCACTATGTGCCGTTTATTAGTGGTACTGGCAGGTCATTTGGGTACGTTAGGTATATGCGTAATCCAAAGGCTTAGAACTATGTTCGCCTCCATTGCTTGTTATTTGATTTTGGGTTCGAGGAGACATGTCGAACCAATAGTCCTTATTTTAGTACGAGAGTTACACGAAATGATAGCAGAGTATGCTTATTAGTACGATGGTCCTTTTGAGAGACGTCGTAATTATATATATTAGTGAGATAAATATATATAATCATTTGAATAATTATACTTACGTGTGATAGTAGAAAAATTGATAATGTGCATATAAATAATGAATTAAGTCGTGAAACTTAATTAAATGATAAAATGACCAGGGATTGAGAATGGTAATTATGATATCAATAGCATACGAGAAATGTTAATTCGGATAGAGTATTGTATGGGCGGTACGGGGAACTTATAGGTGTCGATAGTCCAATTCAATACTTATGTCCAGATAACTTGGGTAGTATGGCTAGGTGGGCTAAGTGGAAACGTTAGGGATGCACAATATATGAGAGGTGAGGAAACTCAAGGGAGTGTATGTGATCCCAACATGTTTATGTAATACCCCGTATTTTTATGCTTTCTAAATTTGGGGATTTATTAAATTTAATGTGAGTTATTAATTTGATATAAATCCGAAAATTAATTATTTTTATAATTACTAACGTGACGAGAGTTAGTAATCATTGGAAACTTGTTGAATATTACTAATGAGTAAAGTAATATATAATATTGGTTCTATTAAATGTCACGAGTGAATAAAATGACAATTTTGGAAATTTAAGTCAGGACGCGCCTGTGTCGTGTCGGGACTAAATGTTGATTAATAAAAGTGAATAAATTATAAGTCACCCGTATGGTCATTTCGAGTGCGCCAAAGTGTCCGGAAGGGTCGAGATAGTCAAAATAACATACCCAGGGGTTTAGTTTGGGTCTCGGGGTGTTTTTAGGCCAAATTGACACCCCGGGAGGGCGTTTTGGACATTTTACCTTTTTAGGCTTGAAAACCCACGAAAATTTTAGAGTTATATCAGATGCTTAGGGTTTCCTTCTAGGGTTAACACAACCAAAAACAAGTTACGGCCAATGGAGAAGGAAGGAGAGAGCTTGCCAAAGAGTTCTAGGCCAAGAACTCCTCCGTTTGCGCCGCCGTCGCCACAAAACGATAGATCGCATAACGAGGATCACCACCACACTGATTTCAGCACAAATTAGAGACCAAAAATTCCCAGGCAAGTATTTATCTTGCTTAATTTTGTTAATTCTTCATTCATGTTAGTTTAGGGTTAATTAGGATGAGTTTCCATGAAAGAAAACCCATGTTGGAGATTAGAAATTGCATGTTGTAATGATATAAACAATAATCTGGAAATCCCTTTCATATGTAGAGGTTTAACCATGGATTTATGATGGATTAGAAGTAGAATTTATGGAGAAAGAATGATTTGAATTAAGTTAAAGAAAATTTCAGGGTTCATGAGAATTGTATAAATTTGGGATTTTTTAATCCATGAATCTTGATGAAAACTCACATGCTTTACGTTAAATATTGTCCATTTGGGTTTAGAACGTTTGTGGTATAAATTTTTGGGAGTTTGGGAGTTAAAAATCTGGATTTGGATGATGTTGGATGGTAGAACCCGTAACTGGTACTCTGCAGATTCGCCATACCTGTTTGATCGATCGATCGAACCAGGAGTATCGATCGATCGACGCATCGATCGATCGAGCTCCTGCCATCGATCGATCGACCCCTCCTGGTAGACTCTTATTTCCCCTTCTAAATAGTGAATTCAATTTAAATTAGTAATAATCTTTGGACATCCTTATTAAAATATTTTGGGAGATAAAGAAGGCCAGTAAGACTTATTAAAATATGAAACCTTCAATGTAAGACGAGATTTACATTTTTTCGGGGATGTTTACATATAAGGGACGGTGGAACTATGTATTAAAGGGGGAAACACGTAATGTAGTTATGTTGGAAAAATAAATAAGTACCTACTGAAATTTCACTTTGGAAAGATAAGAATCCATGAGTGTTACGTAGTAAGTTGGAATAATCCTTCAAATTAAAGTAAGAAACGAATCGTTATACATGATAACTAAATAATGAGAAATGAGGATCATAATTATGGGTTATGAGATGTACCTAAGTTTGATATGGTAATAGTAGTATATTAATATGACTGTGTTTATGCATATACTATATACGTGTGAAAATCATGCCCGCGCTACTTACTATCCCTGAGGTTACCGCGCTGAGACAGTCTTATCTCAATAGGCCTTTATGGGGGATATTGACTCGTACCCTGAAAGATAGAAATCCTTTGGTACAGGCTAATCGGATCGATGGTCAGACGGTCCTAAGAGACGTGGGTGCATGTGCTGACCTCTTAGAGACTTTGAATCTATGCTCCGTCTCAATATTGTTTGTGTTTGTGTTAATATAGTTCGAGAGTGATTTCGAACTTGTATTTCCCTTAGTACGAGTGATACGGGGACTGGATAGCAGAGTATGCCCGCACCATAATTATTATGTGGGGTGCTGTTAGAGTATATATATTATATGAGTATTTAATATATATATTAAATTCTGAAATTTGGGAACTACCTACTGTGTTTTTGGTAAGTAAGAAATGAATAATGATTTCAATTTGGAAATACGTGTTTTGAAAAGTATAATATGTTACTGGGAAACTTTATTAACAAATAAAGTTTAAATGAGAACTTTATTATTAAATGAAATTTACCTCTTAAACAGTTGAATTTGTTAGTTTAAATCTTACGAGCAACCTAAGATAAGATAAGTTAAACCGTTGGGAAGGTTAATGCGATAGGTGTGCACATTAGAAGAGAGGTGAGAATTTCTCAAGGGAGTGCCGCACTAATATGTTGTTGCATTGGCCAGTAAACATTTTAAATACTTGCTAAACAAATTTTAAATCGTTTTTACAATCGAGCTCTGACCCGTTTCCATTTTCTTTTCTCTCTTGTATATAGATGTATATATTACAGGTGCCCAGCCACAGGGGCGTATTGCATAGGATCCTTTGGAAGAAACGCGCTGCACCTTTGGTGGGAGTTGCAGGCCTCTTGCTTAGACGACCTCATTTCTTGATTCCACTCCTAGCATTTATTTTATCCAGTTGGGCATGTGTCGCCCTTTTCCATCTTTCAGTTGTTTTATTGGATATTGTGATTCATTTATTTCTAGTATTTACACTTTGGGATTTATTACTGTCAAGATGTTTTTCCTTTAAGTTTTAATGCTGGAATTAATTAGTTGAATGTTTAATTATTTGGATTATATGTTCCAGGATAGTTGTTGTGTGATCCTTTATCTATGAATGATGAAAAGTTTTAAATGTTGGTTTATAAAATAAAATTTGGAAAGTAATGTCTAAAATGGTTTTGACACTTAGCTTAATTATTTAGAGTGTTTAAATTGGAAAAGTTATTTTTACGACAGTGATGCTAAGAATGAACCAACCGTTCACCTTGATTATAATTTATTAAAGGACTGATCACCCGGTAATTAATTAGGCGGGGTGTCACAGGTGGTATCAGAGCATCAGGTTCTATTGTCCTTAGGATCTGTACAGCTTATTTCGCTTTCAGCTTAGCATTTTTGTTATAGAGCCCTATTTTAGGATTGTTGTATTCTTGCTTTTACGATTACGTCTTCAGCTATTTTGAGATTTGATAATAACTATGGACTAATAAATTTCTTCACGTTTCAGATGCCTCCGAGACGTGCACCAAAGGATAGGCGTGCCCAAGCCGAGCAGCCAGTAGCTCCGGCTCAGCTAACGATGAATGCTAATGAGGTATCCGCTATTGTTGCTCAGGCGGTGAATGTCGCGCTAGCGGTAGTACAGCGAGCCCCACCCCAAGTTCAGGCAGTGGCGCAAGTACCTGCACAGCTTCCATCAGCATGGGAGCGGGTTAGGGATGCCTTTCAGAAGGCGCATCCCCCTGAGTTCTCGGGAAGTTCAGATATCATCATCGTCAGCCAATGGAAGAAAGATATCCAGAGGCATCTGCGTATGTATGAGTGCACGGACATGTAAAAATAGTTATTGGCTTCCTTTAAGCTAGTGGGGGCCGCTTTGCAGTGGTGGGAGTCCACCACCACCTTGGAGGAGAGGGACACTATCCTAATTCAGTCATTCGGGGAGAGGTTTGACCGCAAGTATTTTCCACCCGCCGTGCAAACTGAGATGAGGCAAAAGTTACCGAACTTGAAGCAGGAGAATTCTACCGTTGCTGAGTATAAAGAGGAGTTCACAAGACTTCTCACTATAGTGCCAGATGAGGCACCCACTGAGGGCAAGAAGATACTATTGTTTGTGGACGGGTTAGCTTGGAGGATCCGTCAGCACCTTATAGGGAATCTGTCTCTGAGTACCTACACAGATGTACTCAACGCTGCTTTGCTACACTGCCAGGATCACCACTTCCATCTGCAGGGAAGCAAGCGAGCAGGAGAGTCCAGCCAGCAGGGCAGGACAGGGGGTAGTTTTGACAACCCGCTCCCCAAAATAAGGGGTGGCCAACCCAATACTCCAATATAACAGGAGTCCCGGACGGAATCAATCCCAGCATCACAATAAAATGTAGAGTATCCAGGATAACCACCCAATATTTCAGAAAATGGGTTGCCAAAAATTTTGTTTTAAAGTAAAGAAAAGAATTTTAACAACCCAATACTAAAAAGAAAGTGGGAACCCCAAGAACCTGTATATATTATAAGAACAAGTATCAAATAAAAAGACCGAATAAGCTGTCGGTCCACAGACTCTACAACAGTGATAAACAAATTCAATTAATTATGTAATACATTGCATTAAACAAATACAAAGGTTTGGGCCTCATGCCCGAATAAAAGACTTGATCTTAACTAGAGTACCAAAAATGGAAGCGGCTATACAATATAACCCGTAATACCCACAAAGCATCACGACTCGCCAAAACCATCGAAATAGGAATTCAAATCAGGTATCCTTGCAGCAGAGTACCTGAGCGGATATAAGATGCAAGCACGACAAGAAATATGAACGGGTCAGGGCCCGGTTCTATATGATTACCAGATGAATAAAGAGTACGATAGTTATGAATGATGAATCATGATGAGAGAGAGATAATAATTTAACTACACAATTTAAAACATAAACTAAGCAGGAAGATAAAATAAGTAACATTAATCTGAGAACTTATCATGTGTACCAATTATCTCATATATCTTTTTCCTTAACACGAAATATATGTAAAATCACAATGTTATGCTCTTTATGGCATTTTTATCTCACTTTTACATTTTGTAAAATTCCTTTCCTTATCAGGAAAATAATCATTTTCAAATGCTCTTTGTGGCATTTATATGTGCTCCTTGTGGCATTTCTTCATGCTCTTTATGGCATATATCATACATCAAGTCCCACTTGACTATTAATAGTTATATTTATATACATATAACGATTCTAAGACCGCCCGTCCGGGTTTCCCCACTGTGCGCGCCCCTAAATGACCATCATCTTCCAAGGCCTACCATTAAGACAACCTGGGCACCTATAACGCAAAACGTCAGGAAGCGGCCATGTGCCTGCGGGGTAGTCAAGACCACACCCGGAATCTCCTACCCATCGCAGAAAAATATACAACAATAAACGCTCACATGGCCTAGGATCATATCCACCCTGCATTCATTAGCCAGGGGGCTTCACCTCACGCGCGAACTTCCCTTATGATGTCATTTAGAGAGGTGTGTTTAAACCATTTTATTTATCATTTTCAAAATCAAGTAAATTATCATTTACCATCATTATTACCATATCCAATTCATTTTCATTCAACATTATTCATATGTAGGATTCATTTTATCCAAAACCATTATCATTTACCTTTTGTAAATAATACAATTTATAATCCGGAGCTATACGATAACTTATATCGTTGCTACAACCTCAAAGGAGTAATTAAATTCTTAATTACCTACAAATATTTTAGGGTGTTATTTTAAAACCCCAATACTATCATGCCTCAAAGGAATGAATGAACTTTCAATTTATTCTCCCAACACAATTTTATGATGTTATTATAAACCATTAGGACTAATATAGCTCGAATGAGCTCCTAAAGTCTCCCAAACATAACTCTAGGAATCCTAGTTTCATAATAATTAACTAGAAAAAGAATGCCCTAACATCAATTGACATATCCCCGGAAAAGTCCCCACATAACCCATTCCTAGTGTAGGGAAAGTAATAACTCAATTACAACTCTAGGACACTTAGTTTACTTCATTAGAGAAGGTTCCTAGGCCCTAAACTTAAAGAAAATGAATTAGAACTAAACTAAGAAAATTACTCAAAAATGCAGGGCTTTCGGATCGATTTGGCCTATCCGAATCGATTTGGGTTCAAGAGAGCAAATCGATTTGGACCATCCGAATCGATTCGATTAGGAAATCCTAACTTCTGCATAATTGCCGAATCGAATCGGACCATCCTAATCGATTCGGTCGACCCAGACCTAGAAACTGCCTCAAGGCAAATCGATTCGGCCAGGCCGAATCGATTCGATTCTACAGATTTGCCTAATTTTGCCTTAAGGGTTATGAACCCTAATTCTCCCAAAACTCAAATCTCTTCAATTTTTACCCACAACCACCAACATTTATCTACCCAAAATTTATCCTACATGATTAATAACCATTATAATCCACAATTTTATCATCAAAACTAAGATTAGGGTTTAATTCCCATAAATTCCATTTTTGATCTCCAAATGAATATACATAAATATCATACAAATTATTCATCTTAAATCACATATTAGCAAGTAGAAAACTTGACTTGATGTAGAAATATCAGATTTCTTTGAGTAGTAGCAACAATCCATCTTCAATCTTCATTTTTCTCTTCTTTCTCCTCTTTTCTCTCAAGCTTTCTTCCTCTCTCTTTTCTCTCTATGTTTAAGACACAAATTAGGGAATTAAGGGAATTTAGAAGGATAAAATCGGGGCTTAACATAAGTCTCCCAACTTAAGTGGTTAATACCACATTAAAATGACTCGCAAATCCGCGTTTCAGCTAAAACCAGGTAAAAGTGCCCGAAATACAAAAATACAATATGTCACTTATTTTGACTGTCTCGTACCTTCCGAGACTAACTACACCCTCTAAACTGGCATCCGAAATTTTATAAATTATTTTGAGTTCCAATATCATTTAAACCATAATGTCCTTCTTAAATACATGACACTATAAACATACAACCTGATGATATTTACTTTCACATACAGTAAATATACATCAATCTAGTAAATATTAACTTTCAATTCATTCAATTAATATTTACTCCAGTCCCCACATTTTATATATTCACCTTATGTGATAAAATTAGTATAAAATGAGCCTCCCAGAATCGAGGGCTGTTACAGTACTGGCGCTAGTGGAGCACCGACATCGCAGGGGCAGACTCGTCAGCATGAGCAGAGTTACCACCATGGGGACTCTGCCAAGAGGTTCCGATCAGGTGATTCTAGGCAGGGATTTGGGGGATTTAGGCAGGGTCAGCATTGCTAGCCTAATCAGCAGGGCCAACAAGGCCAACACTGCCAGCAGCAGGGTCAGCAGCCGGGCCAATAGGGCCAACAGCATTTTCATCCGGGCCAACAGGGCCAATGGCGGGGCGGTAACGACCAATAGGGTCGTGGTCAGCAGGGTCAGAGGGGAGGCAATTTTAGGGGCCGATGTTTTGTGTGCGGCAAGAATGGCCATAAGCGCCAGGATTGTCCAGAGGGTGATGGGGCCCCACATCAGCAGGGTGCCCGTAATGAGACACATAGGCCACTTTTTCCAGCCGCCCTCCCAGCACCAGCTCAGGTACCAACCCTACTAGCCATTCCAGCCGCTCCGGTGCAGCAGGGGCAGTTACAGTACGAACGTGTCTATAACGTCCACCAGGCATCGCCCGTGATTGAGGGTATGTTTCCTATCCATGGTACTATAGGTCGAGTTTTATTTGATACTGGGGCGACGTACTATTTTATAGCTACCCATTTTGCGAAGGCCTTAGGGTTATTAGCCACAGCAGAGAGCACTGTGACGTGTGTAGATTCACCACTGGGAAATGGATCGCTAATTTTCTTTATATGCCGGGGTGTGGGAGTAGAGATTGGAAGCTTGGTATTACCAGCAGATATGTTAGTCTTAGATATACATGAGCACGACGTTATTATCGGTATGGATCGGCTCGCAGCTTACAGAGCCATGATAGATTATTTCAGTGGGAGTATTGTCTTTGCCATTTCGGAGCAATAGATGTTTGTAGTGGCGATGCCTCGCCCAGAGGGAGGCTCGATCGCTCATTTGTATTACATAGAGGAGGATACCTCTAAGGAGGTTGTGATTCCCTTAGACTCGATCCCAGTTGTTCGTGAGAATTACGATGTATTTTAGGAGATACCATGCCTACCCCCAGTCGAGAGATAGATTTTATCATAGATTTATTACCGGATACTCGACCTATAGCACGCGCTCCATACCGTATGGCTCCGGCGGAGATGCAAGAGTTACAAGATCAGATAAAGCAACTGTTAGGTCAGGGCTTCATTCACAGGAGTACCTCACCTTGGGGCACTCCAGTTCTGTTTGTGAAAAAAAAGATGGTTCACTGAGGCTATGTGTGGACTACCGGGAGCTGAACAAGGTCACGATACGGAACAAGTATCCGTTGCATCGAATCGATGATCTGTTCGACCAGCTGAGGGGAGCAACTTTCTTTTCGAAGATAGATCTGAGGTCGGGGTACCATCAGCTACGTATTAGGGAGCAGGATGTTTCAAATGCTGCTTTCTTAACGAGATATGGGTCCTATGAGTTCAGAGTGATGCCATTTGGACTCACGAATGCTCCAGTCGTATTCATGGACTTGATGAACCGAGTGTTCAGAGAGTTCTTGGATCAGTTTGTCATCGTCTTCATAGATGACATCCTGATATATTCACACTCCGAGGAGGAGAATGCCAAGCACTTGAGGCAGGTTCTTCAGACTCTACGAGAGCATCAGTTGTATGCTAAGTACGAGAAGTGTGGTTTCTGGTTACGTGAAGTGCAGTTCTTGGGGCATGTTATTTCTGAACAGGGGATAGCAGTTGACCTGAGTAAAGTGTCAACGGTGAGGGAGTGGGGACAGCCCACAACATCGATGGAAGTACGTAGTTTCTTGGGATTAGATGGATACTACAGGAGATTCATTTGGGGTTTCTCCAAAATAGCGGGCCCATTGACGAACCTGACTCGTAAGGGGATACCATATGTTTGGGACGACGCTTGTCAATTGGCTTGCAACAAGCTGAAAGACAAGCTTACTTAAGCACCGGTCCTTGCTTTACCTAAGCCGGGTGTGGAATATCTGGTTTACACCGATGCCTCTTTACGGGGACTTGGGGGAGTACTTCAGCAGGAGGAGAAGGCTATAGTTTTTGCCTCCCGCAACCTTAATCCGCATGAGAAGAATTACCCCACCCACAACCTAGATTTAGCAGCGGTCGTTTTTGCATTGAGGATATGGAGGCACTATTTATTGGGGGAGAAATTTCGCTTATTCACAAACCACAAGTCACTGCAGTACCTGTTCACTCAGCGAGAGCTGAATATGCGTCAGCACAGGTGGCTAGAGTTTGTGAAGGACTATCAGTTCGACATATAGTACCATCCGGGGAAGGCCAATGTAGTTGCCGATGCGTTGAGCCATAGACCGGTAGACGATGTAGCGGACGTCTGGAAAGCGAAGTGGAAAGAGTTGGGTCACCAGGATGCAGTAGCCCGTTCCTTCATATCTGTCATGATAGTGACACTCGAGATTGTTACGAGGGTGATACAGGCGCAGACCGCAGACCCATTTTGCCAGGAGAAGATTGTACGACTTTTAGCTGAGGGTGCTGAGTCCTATTCTATTAGTTCTGATGGGGTTTTGAGGTTTAATGGCAGATTGGTGGTCCCAGAAGGAGAAGAATTACATCATGCAGTGATGACCCAGTCTCACGAGTCCTGATTTACGGTACATCTTGGGGGAGATAAGATGTACCAGGATATGAGGCGGAAATACTGGTGGAGTGGGATGAAAAAGGATATTGCTGAGTTCGTGTCCAAGTGTTCTACATGCCAGCTGGTAAAGGTGGACCACCAGAAATCGTCAGGGTTACTTCAGCCATTGGAAATACCCGCGTGGAAGTGGAGAGTATTTCCATGGATTTTATTACAGGGTTGCCTACATCATAGCGGGGACACGACACCATCTGGGTGATTGTGGACCGTTTGACCAAGGTGGCTCATTTTCTACCGGTGCGGACAGATTATACCACGGGTCAGTATGCTCAGTTGTTCATTGCTGAGATTGTCAGATTACATGGGGTGCCCCTGAATATTATGACAGATAGAGACAAGATTTTCGTGTCGCGCTTCTGGGAGAGCTTTCAGGAGGCTATGGGTACAGAGTTGAGGTCGAGTTCAGCTTATCACCCACAGACAGATGGACAAACAGAGCGTACTAATAAAATGTTAGAGGATATGCTACGCATGTGTGTGCTTTATTTTGGAGGAGGTTGTGAGCCACATCTTCCACTGGTGGAGTTCGCTTATAATAACTCTTATCAGTTCACGATTGGCATGGGTCCATTTGAGGCTTTGTATGGCAGGCCTTGTCGTTCCCCAACTTGTTGGCTAGAGGTGTGGGATAACAATTTGCTCGGACCAGAGGTGATTCAGAAAACCTCCGCTAGGATTGAGATGATCAGGAGTCGCATTCGAGTAGCCCAGGACAGGCAGAAAAGCTACGCCGATGCAAAATGGTTCTTCCGAGAGTTTAATGTGGGGGACCAAGTATTACTACGTGTATCTCCTATGAAAGGAGTGATGAGGTTCGGGAAGAAAGGGAAATTGGCCTCGAGGTACGTGGGACCATTTCCCATTATCGAGAGGATTGGGACGGTATCATACAGATTGGGGTTGCCAGAGCATTTACATCGCATCCACGATGTATTCCACATCTCGTCGTTGAGACGATTCATTCGGGATGATATGGCCCATACCAACATCGCGATAGAGGAGATAGACTTATAGACTGGCAGCTCTTACGAGGAGCGACCAGTAGCTATCCTAGACCATAGCGAGAGGAGATTGAGGTCAAAGGTAGTTCCACTTGTACGAGTCCAGTGGGAGCATCATAATGTGGAGGAATCCACCTGGGAGCGCGAGGCAGATATGCGCGAGAGATACCCAGATTTATTCTTACCAGGTATGCCTTATTTTCCGAATTTCGGGACGAAATTCCGTTATTAGCGGAGAAGTATGTAATACCCCGTATTTTTATGCTTTCTAAATTTGGGGATTTATTAAATTTAATGTGAGTTATTAATTTAATATAAATTCGAAAATTAATTATTTTTATAATTACTAACGTGACGAGAGTTAGTAATCATTGGAAACTTGTTGAATATTACTAATGAGTAAAGCAATATATAATATTGGTTCTATTAAATGTTACGAGTGAATAAAATGATAATTTTGGAAATTTAAGCCGGGATGCGCCCGTGTCGTGTCGGGACTAAATGTTGATTAATAAAAGTGAATAAATTATAAGTCACCCGTATGGTCATTTCGAGTGAGCAAAAGTGTCCAGAAGGGTCGATATAGTCAAAATAATGTACCCGGGGGTTTAGTTTGGGTCTCGGAACGTTTTTAGGCCAAATTGACACCCCGGGAGGGCGTTTTGGACATTTGACCTTTTTAGGCTTTAAAACCCACGAAAATTTTAGAGTTATATCAGATGCTTAGGGTTGCCTTCTAGGGTTAACACAACCAAAAATAAGTGACGACCATTGGAGAAGGAAGGAGAGAGCTTGCCAAAGAGTTCTAGGCCAAGAACTCCTCCGTTTGCGCCGCCGTCGCCGCCAAACGATAGATCGCGTAACCAGGATCACCACCACACAGATTTCAGCACAAATCAGAGACCAAAAATTCCCAGGCAAGTATTTATCTTGCTTAATTTCGTTAATGCTTCATTCATGTTAGTTTAGGGTTAATTAGGATGAGTTTCTATGAAAGAAAACCCATGTTGGAGATTAGAAATTGCATGTTGTAATGATATAAACAATAATCTGGAAATCCCTTTCATATGCAGAGGTTTAACCACGGATTTATGATGGATTTGAAGTAGAATTTATGGAGAAAGAATGATTTGAATTAAGTTAAAGAAAATTTTAGGGTTCATGAGAATTGTATAAATTTTGGCACTTTTAATCCATGAATCTTGATGAAAACTCACATGCTTTACGTTAAATATTGTCCATTTGGGTTCAGAACACTTGTGGTGTAAATTTCTGGGAGTTTGGGAGTTAAAAATATGGATTTGGATGATGTTAGATGATAGAACCCGTAACTGATATTCTGCAGATTCCCCATACCTGTTTGATCGATCGATCGAACCAGGAGTATGGATCGATCGACGCATCGATCGATCGAGATCCTGCCATCGATCGATCGACCCCTCCAGGCAGACTCTTATTTCCCCTTCTAAATAGTGAATTCAATTTAAATGAGTAATAATCTTTGGACATCCTTATTAAAATATTTTGGGAGATAAAGAAGGCCACTAAGACTTATTAAAATATGAAACCTTCAATGTAAGACGAGATTTACATTTTTTCGGGGATGTTTACATATAAGGGACGATGGAACTATGTATTAAAGGTGGAAACGCGTAATGTAGTTACGTTGAAAAAATAAATAAGTACCTACTGAAATTTCACTTTGGAAAGATAAGAATCCATGAGTGTTAGTAGTAAGTTGGAATAATCCCTCAAATTAAAGTAAGAAACGAACTGTTATACGTGATAACTAAATAATGAGGATAAATATCATAATTATGGGTTATGAGATGTACCTAAGTTTGATATGGTAATAGTAGTATATTTATATGACTGTGTTTATGCATATACTATATACGTGTGAAAATCATGCCCGCGCTACTTGCTATTCCTGAGGTTACCGCACTGGGACAGTCTTATCTCGATGGGCCTTTATGGGGGATATTGACTCGTACCCTAGAAGATAGAAATCCTTTCATACAAGCTAATCGGATCGATAGTCAGACGGTCCTAAGAGACGTGGGGGCATGTGCTGAATTCTTAGAGACTTGGAATTTGTGCTTCGCCTCAATATTATTTGTGTTTGTGTTAATACAGTTCGAGAGTGATTCTGAGCTTGTATTTCCCTTAGTACGAGTGATACGGGGACTGGATAGAAGAGTATACCCGCACCATAATTATTATGTGGGGTGCTGTTAGAGTATATATATTATATGAGTATTTAATATATATATATTAAATTCTGAAATTTGAGAACTACCTACTGTGTTTATGGTAAGTAAGAAATGAATAATGATTTCAATTGGGAAATACGTGTTTTGAAAAGTATAATATGTTACTGGGAAAATTTATTAGCAAATAAAGTTTAAATTAGAACTTTGTTATTAAATGAAATTTACCTCTTAAACAGTTGAATTTGTCAGTTTAAATCTTACGAGCAACCTAAGATAAGATAAGTTAAACCGTTGGGAAGGTTAGTGCGATAGGTGTGCACATTAGAAGAGAGGTGAGAATTTCTCAAGGGAGTGCCGCACTAATATGTTGTTGCATTGGCCAGTAAACATTTTAAATACTTGCTAAACAAATTTTAAATCGTTTTTACAATCGGGCTCTGACTCGTTTCCATTTTCTTTTCTCTCTTGTATATATATGTATATATTACAGGTGCCCAGCCACAGGGGCGTATTGCATAGGATCCTTTGGAAGAAATGCGCTGCACCTTAGGTGGGAGTTGCAGGCCTCTTGCTTAAACGACCTCATTTCTTGATTCCACTCCTATCATTTATTTTATCCAGTTGGGCATGTGTCGCCCTTTTCCATCTTTCAGTTGTTTTATTGGATATTGTGATTCATTTTTTTCTAGTATTTACACTTTGGGATTTATTACTGTCAGGATGTTTTTCCTTTAAGTTTTAATACTGGAATTAATTAGTTGAATGTTTAATTATTTGGATTATATGTTCCAGGATAGTTGTTGTGTGATCCTTTATCTATGAATGATGTAAAGTTTTAAATGTTGGTTTATAAAATAAAATTTGGAAAGTAATGTCTAAAATGGTTTTGACACTTAGCTTAATTATTTAGGGTGTTTAAATTGGAAAAATTATTTTTACGACAGTGATGCTAAGAATGAACCAACCGTTCACCTTGATTATAATTTAATAAAGGACTGATCACCCGGTATTTAATTAGGCGGGGTGTCACAATGTAATCACTAATTGATTTTTAAATTGTGATAAATACTTGCAAAAAATATTTTCAAAAAGCTTTGGGTTCTAACCCTTGCTATAAATATTTTTCAAAACTTGCAGGTGTCCAGCCACAAGAACGCCAAACTTGACAATCCATTATAGGGACTTGCTTAGATGCTTATATCATTCATTCCTAGTGTAGGATTTCATTCCAGTATGTCAGTTGGCCATGTTGCCCCAATCATACTTTATTTATTTTAGTTATCCATTTCAGACTTGTAGGGGGATTTATTTTCCTATTTATTGGATTATTATTTGGGTTTGAATTTTAGCTGATGGTTTATTCGGCAAGACATTATTCATTTATTTATTTCTTTATGTTGAGACTATTTTAATGGTGTGAATGTTTTAATTTAGTTTCAGCATATTATTATCAATTATTTAATGAAAGATAAAATTTTGACACTGTCTTAATTAATCAATAGGTGGTTAGTAATTAACACCGTTTTCGACAGTGATGCTGAGAATGAACCAGATGAGAAACCACTTTTAATTTAGTAAAGGACTGATCACCCGGTATTTAATTGGGCAAGGTGTCACATAAACTAATTGTTTAACTCCTAAAAGGGGCTTCATGTATGGTCAAGGATCATCCATAAACTCATTTGCAATTTATAACATAGCCAAATAACTAATATTATAATACTATGTAGTTTGATAGTGCATCAACACATAATTGATCATAGTAAACAAACACACTATCAATAAAACTAGAATTTACGTTACAGATAACCTATAATTAATTTCAGCAAGTAATAATTCGACTTCATTATAATTCATGAAAACCCTAATCTTTCATTTTCAAAACCCTACTTCTAGCACAAAAACTTCTAACATTTTTGTGACCAAATTAAGAGGATAATAATATCTACCTGAATCGCAAGCGAGATGGTTCTCTTTTAAGACAAAAGGAGATAGTTTCGCACTGGGAGTCTTCATGGCGGTGTGAAATTGAGAGTCGGCTAAAGCTACAGGGAGTGAATTACTCATCTATTTTACGGTCGGTCGAGCCATGCAGATGAGTGAGGGATCGAGGAAGGGTGGATGTGCATTATTAAGGTGTGAACAATAAGGCACAAAGCAAAGCAATATAAGGAACATCAAGCATAACTATGTCAATACGAAGCCATCATGCACCCATGAGAGACTTGCACCATTACACAACCTAAAAAACAAATGAATTTTGGAAATCAGTAGACCAAAGTGATTAGGAATTGGTGTTGGTGGAGAGAAAGAGCATATTCTAGGCAATTGCAAAGTGGGAGGGTTGATGTTTCGCACAATGGGTGAAAAAAATGGTTAAGAGAATGTAGCAAAAGCCTTTGCGGTAAGGGTTGTGTTTGTTCGAGGGAGTCCCAATTTTTGACAAAAAGCAACACGTAATGACATAAACAACTACAATTTGCCACAACCAATGTTCAACAACAATAATAAGTGTAATGCGCTAATCTTTGATGTTGGTAAAATGTGGCTCTATGTGTATGTCATGTGAAACGGGTGGATTGGTCGATGGATATGTTAAAATTATGTGATTTTATTAACGACAATCAATTGCCCAACACATAACTTTTACACCAACAAAGAATTACAGTCGTGACTTTCGCACTCCATTTCATAGCAATTTGCACCGTCATCCCACTCAAAAATATAAGTGAACTGGCAAATTAATGGGAGAACATAACCTATAATGGGTGTTGGTGGTAAGAGTATAAGAAAAGATAATGGCAAAGTAAGAGTTTGAGAATTGATATTTTTAAAAAGGGCGAAAAGTGTGGTGATTTTGTTTGTTTGGTGGAGTGTCCATATTTGAATAACAATATACCCAACTAAATAGAATAAAACAAACAATTAAATTCATCCACAAAAAATTCACAAGCATTAGTGCGTGTATTGTACAAATAGGGGCGGACAGTTACTTAGTGAGGGTGAGGCAAGATGATAAGTGCCGATAAATGTGAGTGTTATGGCGTGATTTGGTGACTGCTATATTATTTGATGAGGGCTGAAATATTTGGTGAGTGTGTTAAGGAGATATGTGTTTGTGTGATGATCTGTGATGTGAATTTTAGTGTATGATTATTGAGGTGCATTATTCGCAGGATGATTAAAAAAGCCCCCGACTCCATTATAAACACCACAATGGGTGAAAATTTACCGAATTGACCCTCATATGCTATCTAAAAAACACAATGACTATTTTGAACAACAACGCTCCTGGGACATTAAAAAGGACGAAATGCCTAAACTCGCCAATTAATATACCATCATGGCCTCAATGAACCCAAAATTACTAAATGAACCTATCACAAATTTAAATCATCCAAACACCTATAACATACAAAAATGACCTTAATGCCCCCAACATGTAAATATTACCAGATTGTTCTTTTGACTCATCCAAACCCCCTCGATGACCATAGTGCCACCAACTCACGCATGTAAAACCTCAATGACCCAAATGAACCATACTTCAGACAAAAAAAAATGCCTCTGAACACCAAATGTTATGAATTTACCAAAAAATACCCTACACTCATGAACCAATCATGGATGCATCTCATGATGACGGATGTGCTCAATAATTTTTTGAAAAATTTATACTAATATACATAAGAGAAGAAATGGACTCACTCACTCCTCCAGGTGGAGAAAAAGTTCCATCACCAACACAAGACAAACATGAGGTCATAGACCAAAAGAAAGAATATTTTGCATTAAAATTAGTTCCAAGGGTCTCTTGCAAAAACTACACAGTACGCACACGCATGCGGGGGGGGGGGGGGTACACTAAAAATCAATAGAATATATGGACCCTATAATCCAAATAGAGAACACCACCTCAAATTTTATCAACATGAAGATATATGAAGGAATATACAATACGGACGAGAGAAATGTAATGATGTCCAATAATTTCAAAGGCTAAGTAAATTAAGTTATGATCTTGCTACATACCAAGTGATTATGAATTTTCAGACTACAAGTTGCTACAACCACCTTTGAATCAACGTTGTCTTGTGCCCATGTAAAAAAGAAGAGAAAATACAAAAGTTCATGCAAATAAGAAAATACGCTCTAAAGGCTCTAAAAATAATATGTTCCAACAAACATAAGCATGAATACTGAACCAAAAGGCAAGGGTTCCATGTTAAATAAGTCGGCTTATCTTAAAAACGCAATATATATGTATATGGCGTGCACGGGATTTCAGTCAGCAAGGGGGTGGATTTCCTACTACAAATGCTGGGGTTTAAGGACGGGAGCCCTTGGATTGAATTTTTTATGCTTATTTATAATTTTCCTTGAATTTATATTTTACACAACTTTATTTTACTATGATTTATGAATTTGTTATGACTTAATTGTGGATCATATTTTTTTTTTATAAATATAATTTTGATTTATGAATTTTTTGGGGTGGGGTAGGGTGGGGGTGGGGAGGTGGGGGGGGGGGGGGGGTGGGGGGAGATATGTGAGGTGGTTTTCTTCGAGTTATTATTATTTAAGTTTTTCTAAATTTTTCTGAAAGTACAATTGCCTAAAACTTGAAATCCGCAATTGAATATAATTATAAATATCCGTAAAACCATAAAAAATTCAACTAAATGGCTCGAGACAGCCCTCGAACACTCGTCGTTGTTCTATGCTTTGCACACATAGGTTCCCCATCCTGTAAAATTTTCCGCCGTCTCCGGCACTGATTAGGAAGCAAATAATAATTCAAATCTCAGTGCCTCAATCAATTATACAAGTTCAACATATTCAACATAAAACCAATTTCAATGGATACTCAATTCCAGTTGCAATACTATATTTCAATTTCAATTTAAATATTCATTCAATCCATTAAATACTCCATTTCAGCTATATATTCCAAAATATATATCTCAGCATATAAATTTCAGTCCCAGTTTCACCATATAAATTTGTGTCTGATTTTTCAGCTTATAATGTAGTTCTAAGCTTCAGAATATAAATTTTAATTTCAAATTAAAATTTTAAAATAATGAAACTAAAGAAATTTTCATTTCAGCATGTCTGTTATGTTGTTTGATTACCATGGCGCTGCCTAAGGTCAGATTATCAATAAGAGTATATCCAAAGTCTATATAATCATGACAGTATAAATCAGTTGGGCATTCAAGAAGGTCATGCCCCTATTACCTACTTAGGTGTCCCTATTTTCAGAGGAGAACCTGGAAGACACCACCTTCAGGCCATTGCTGACAAGGATAGATCTAAAATATAGGGGTGTTATGGGAAACTTATTTCCATTGCTGGTAGAGTTAAATTGGTGAAATTTGTGACGTGAACCAAAGTTTTAGTAATGCATATATTTTCTTTTCGCCCAACTTCAACCATTACCATGGTATAAATTACTCAGGTACTCCCTCAACCACCAAGAATTACGATTGTGGTTTGGGAAGTCCTGACAGAGAAGCTTACCCTTGATCCCCTGATACAGAAGCTTACCCTTGATCACTTGCAAAACAGAGGCATCTTTGTACTCCCTTGGTGTCACACTATTTTTAAATAGCATAACATTGTCAGGAATAGCTAGCAACTTGTGTTTTGTGTTCCAATTATATATGCACATACATATATCCATGTAACACGGTGTAACATTGTTATTTCATTCTCATCAGTTATAATTTCACGAACACAACCACACACATTGTTTAGTTCACAAGCAAACACACAAACATATACTGTGGTACAATAACCGACATTGTATTTACACTCGTGAAAACAACCAAACATACGTACAGTATTGCAAAAGTCGGGTGAAGAGGACCCAACGGCATTTGGGGCTTAGGGGATTTTTTTCGGATTTTCTTCGAGCTAGAGGCATTGGAGGCCATGGGATAGGGTTTATGTGGGCGAAACAACTTTTGTTCGCTAAACGGGCTTAAATCGAATGGAACAAGTGAAGTTACGAGTGCGTGAATGGGCCAAAGGGACTTAAATTTATGTGTTGATCATGAGTAAGGCGTGCACGAGGTTTGTATGGGACTGGAGTGAGGATTCCGATTTGCCCATCTAATCAAGATAGCAATTAAACTTCAATGAGAAACTCTGTAAAACATCTCAACTGCACAGTTAAAAATGGCTATGGTGGTTTAATTTGTTTAGAAGATGCCCCATTTTTCAACCACAACACAAATTAAAGAAAAAAAAAGAAACAAAATCACCCACTTATCATTTTAAATGCACCCACTGTATGTGTGGGCACAAGTGAACATGAAGTGGGAAAAAAATTACAGCATGTTAAGTTGGTGCCTAAACCCGTGAAGTGAAATATATGAGTACATGGTATGGGATTATGCATAGTCACCGACAAAACAACTTCGGTACCGTGATCCGGGTTCGTACGACCCAAAACATACGTTATAACTGCTTGTCCAAGTAGGAATGGCCATATATATGAAAGGAAAATGTACACCAATATAACAAGATAGATAACTTAGGCTGAACTCTTAGAAAGGGCTTCCTATCTGGTCAATGATCACCCATAAACTCATTTGGAAATAATAACAAATAGTATAATACCATGCAGTTGGATAATACCATCAACACATTTCTAAATTAATGTTAAAGAAACACAATACGTGTTAATAGGCTCAATTTCTCTAACCTTGTAATAACACATTGTGAATTAAGGATCAGATTTCGCTAAGTTTGTATTAAACTGCCGCTAACAGATCCAATTTCAGCCAAAAACACTCCTGTAAAGTATTATACTATAAAGATCAAAATTTTGAAATACGTTTGGAAGTGAAATATTGTGATAAACATATTTATTCCAGAGCAATTTAAAAATAAAATAAAATAAAAAACTGTAACGTACATCATTTTCTCAGTTTGTCTATATTATGAAACAAGAGTCTTATCTCACATCAATTTAGTAACACATTAGTTCCTTCATTTTTCCTACTATAAACAACATAGGAAGCCCAATATATTTCCTTAAAAGATATAACATCCTCCAGTAAGGTACTTATAAATCAATTCGACCTATGACCTCACTTGTTGACTCGGTATCGGTATTGGTCTCAATCTCGGGCGATACACAACTATAAACTATTTAGAGAACTCGAAAAAAATACAGAAAAGTTTTAAAAAATAAGAATAATAATATGGCTCAATTAAACAAGTACAAAATCATCATTTAATATGAATAACATTGTCTAATTGTTTATATTTAATCATCATTTTGTATGCATACTATTGTTTAAATACATATATATTTAGTAATATATTCTTTGTGAATGTTATAATAGTACCTATAATAGTTAATGGTATATATAATGTAATTAATCACACACTTTAAGGTAGGGATGGCAATTTTTGACACGATAACCCGTTTATGGTAATAACCCGAAACGACCCGAAATTGACACGATTAGCTTGTATAGATTTAAGATTATCCAAAACTTATACTCAAATAAAAATCAACGTGACCCGAAAATGACACGATTAACCCGAATTGCCACCCCTACTTTAAGGATAGATGAATAATGATACATTTTAATACAAACTAAGTAAATACAAAAACAAGGTTAAATGAGAGATTACCCCTTTAGTAACACTAGAAGAAAAGAAATGAGATATTCAATCAAAAAACTCGATTTGCGATCATAAAACATCATGTACCGAATTGAAAGCGATTGTTTCGATCGTGACATGAATACAAAATCGAGGCTCAATTGAGTGAGTTAGATGTTGAGATAGAGAGATCGATGCTTAGTAATTTATATCATCTCAGTCGATATATCACCAATGTAGGTCGATACTACTTTGATATCGCCGATATGGTCCGATTCTACAGCGATATCACCGATATGAGCCGATACTACCGAGAAATTACTGATACAGGGTCGATTCACACCAATAATCGAAAACTCAACTCGTAACTCAAAATCGGATCGGTGGGTACCGATATATAGTCAACTATGCCGTATCGTCACAGTATTGGACTTGACTTTGAACTATGCTAGTAACACATGTACTATGGTTGAGTAGGCCACAATTTGAGAAAGACTTTTTAGCTCCATGCTACAACGTTTTCAAAATTTAAAAGCTATGACTGCTTATGAACATTTGAACTGAGTTAAATACAATCACCCTTGACGTCAGGGTCTGGAGCAAATTGTTGTATAAATGAACTATTGTTCATATACTTGGTAAGTTGTTCACGACATAGTTGTCAAATCGCGAATCGTTTACCCCCCGAATCGCGAATCATGAATCGAACCGGTCGAATCGGAATCAAATGATAAAAATGAAATAAAACATACGTAAATGCAGGGACGTAGTCAGGAATTTGAGTTAGTGGGGGCTAATTTCCGAAGGTTCGGGGGCGGGAGCCCCCGAGCCGAATTTTCTGAGGTTATTTTTGACTATTTGACAAAAATAACGGAATGTATTTAATCTAATGGAAAGAAAAACAAATATTTAAATCAACATTTCGGTCCCAAATTTAAACCAAGAATAATTTTAATGAGCATAACACACAAAGAAAGGCATAATATTCGATTGAAATTTTTTCACATGGTTACAATCACAACCTTAAATTTAAACCCCATATTTATTTCAATTCAAACCCATATTGACACTCACTACAATTTACAAATTAATACAAATAAAGAATACATAATTTTGATATTGGGTAAATTAAATTAATACAGTTAGCCTAACACTAAAAAATACAAATAAAGTTAGGCTTTGTTTAATAAAAAATAAAAATAAAGAATACATGCCATTTAATTTAAGTCTCTACCACTAAAAGCAATAAAAGAGATGACAAGAGGGAGAGCAGTAAAGCAAGCATCTCACAATAAATGAGATGACGAGAGGGTGACGAGAGGGAGGCTTTGTTACCTACATTGATCATGTGGAGTGGAGGCTGGAGCTAGCAACTCACAAATGAGATAGCAGCAAAGCAACCGGAGGCCATTTCATTTATGAGCAGCAAGCGTGTCTTTTTAGGTTAAGTTGGAAACTTGAGTTAAGGTTTTCAATTTACATTTTTGCCTAATAATTTCTAAATTTTCATTTTTTAACCCAAATCTTTATATACATATAAAAAAAAAAATTGAAGTCTGTGGGGGCTACAGCCCCCACTCGCCCTCTGTCCCTGCGTAAATGGGATTTGACACTATAGAATTGGTAATTAAGCATAATATGACAAAAAACTAATCGTAACACATGATAATATACCAAAATATAGCCCAAAAATTAACCGTAGCACAAGTTCTCAATCGTTTTAATCTTGAAAATGTAAAAAACAAAAATAAATCATAAAAAGTCATCATCAATGGTCATTCTTCTTCATTCATCATCATCATCAAGGCCCAAATCACCATAATCGTCCTCTATGACAATTCGATCTCCCCCCTCTTCAAATTCCTCTTCATCTTCATCACCGTCCTCCTCATCATCAAGAATTTCAATATCATCATCTGCCACTTGTTTGCCTTTTCCCTTAGCATTTAAATTCCTTGGCCCTATATAACACAAAATAATTTTAGCATATATTAACAATAAGATTAGCATATATATATATATATATATATATATATATATATATATATATATATATATATAACAAACAATAATTATAATAATTCCACATATTTTGACCTCCTCTTTTTGCTAGGCCCTTCATCTTGGAAGCACTCTTGAACATCCAACCATGAATATTCTGTGGGAAGACATGGTTCTTCTCTATGAAGCACCGACACTCTCCCGGAAGCCACGAGTCAGCTTTGACACGAGTCCAACACGCGACATGCTCTGACACGCTCCTAACACGCTGGGACACGTTGGGTCATATTTGGACACGTTGTTGATACGTTGGCTGACACGTTGTCAACACGCTGGGACACATAAAAGGACACTTTTTTTTTC
The DNA here is from genome assembly GCA_949130495.1 of Sambucus nigra. Classification (NCBI taxonomy): domain Eukaryota; kingdom Viridiplantae; phylum Streptophyta; class Magnoliopsida; order Dipsacales; family Adoxaceae; genus Sambucus; species Sambucus nigra. Next base: position 789,719,233 of record OX422208.1, on the reverse strand, counting down.
TTTTGTGATTATTGATAGACAGGGTTTTGCCTCGGCGCAAGAGTCACCAACGTGCCGATCATTTTATATTCGGCTCACCTGAACTATACAAAAACCTAAATTACGACTACACTCAACTGGTGAGTATAGCGGTAAGTCGGGTATCGAAAGATCCAATGGGACGAGTTGTTAGAATTTAAGTGATTTAATACTCTGAAATAAAAGTGTAAAAGGTGATTACAAACTAAAAAGGAAAAAAAGCATAAAAGGGAAATGTTTATCTAGGCAAGGGAAATGAAATTAGATTAACAAAGTGATAAAACTATAGGTTGCGTCGAGTATCCCTCACCCGAGTTAATTTGTATAAAATGGTCACATGGGTCGACGAGTTATTTAGAATGCGTCTCATTTCGACAGTTAATTGAACCAAGGGTTGTCACACCCCTAAATTCGCATAAAAGCCTAATATAATTTTGGCGTCAACAAATATCCCGAAAATTGAGCACGAAAGGTCGTAAGCACGGGACATACATGATATTTCTCGTCAAATCCCCTAGGCGCAATAACTAGGACAACGCACCCGAAATCAACCCGAGTGAGTTCAATTCAAACACAACCTAATTTAAATTAGCTACAAAGCATATGAAAAACGCGGTAAATACACGCCGTAAATAAATGCGGTAAAACTACCTACAAAGAGATTAAATCAAAGCATGTAAACTAATTAAGAAAGCTTGTAAATTACACTAAAAAGCAAGAAATGAAGAAATACAAACTATATTAAATGGTAGGGGAGATGAATAGTCAACTTACAATCCAAATGGGATGTCAAACCAAAGAGAAATGAAGAAGAACCAAGCAAAAACCCCAAAACCCTAAGCTAAACTAACCTAAAATCGTGTATATTATCTAATGAATATGTTCTTATTACAACAAAATTGGCTTATGTAGTAAGTTAGAATAAAAGAAAAGAAGAAAGAAAACAAATGTAAAATATCTACAGAAAACAGGGGATCGATTGATTGATGATTTTGGTCGATCGATCGATCAAGGCCAAACTTCGGCATTTCAGAATGGTCGATCGATCGACCAAAATCGTCGATCGATCAATCAAGAAGGGGTGAGCCAAACAGCAGCTTCTGCATTCTTTTTTCCTCCTCTTTTGCTTTCCTTATTTCTCCCTCCGCTGGAATCGCCGTAACTTCATCATACGAACTCAGAATCGCGCACTGTTCATAGCCACGCGAAGCTAGCGAGGAGGGCCACAACTTCTGTGAAATGTCGGCCTAGGTACCCAAGTTATGAAAAGACTAAAATTCCCTTGAACGTACGATTGCGTACAGAACTTCAACGAAATGCGTCCGAACTCCATACTTAGTACCTAAATACCTACAAAAGCCCAATTATACCTCATATAGCATGTTAACAATATAAACCGAGGTTTTCTGGTTAACGGGCTTAAATATAGAGATTAAGGCACCGGATGGGGCTAAAAATGTGTAGGTTCGAGAGATAAAATACCCAATATTTGCATATTATCACACCCCCTAACTTACACATTGCTAGTCCCTAGCAATGAAATAGGATGCAACAAGAACTACAAGAAAACCAAAAACAGGAGATAGTACAAAAGTATGGTATAAAAGCAAAAGGCCACTTTCGCGGGTGATTCGATTCCATTTAGCATATGCAATAAGCCGTTAAACCCCTAGGTCACCCTAGTGGACGAGTGTCATCTCGTGAGGGTTTTCAGCGATGGTTCCCATAAACATCACATGGTTTCCTCAAAATAAGCCCAAACCAACATGCGACAAGCCCAACAATGGCGAAAAGGATTTCATACGCATTATTAGCATAGTGAATAAATTCACACAAAAGTCCGAATCATTAACATTATAGAATGAACCTCATAGAATTGAAACCTTAAAATGTGGAAGGGGGGTGAGCACATGCAAAGTGTGATTTGGCAAAAACTTAAATAAACCGGATAAGCATTAAAGCAAGCATATATTCAATCCTAATGGAGATTACGCTCATAAAATGAAATTCACTCGAAACACGGAGGTAACACACGGAACATGCGGGCATAAAGAGTCAATGTAAGTGGAAACTAGGCCGCACACATGTCACAAATGAAGAATGCTATATCTAAAATGAAAAACTGTAATCTCAATGAAAGATACCGCACACTAAAAGAGGCGAAATGCATTTTCACAGATTATCAAAACTATTATGACTTTTGAATTACATCAACCTAAGATCATATAGGACTTTAATAGGGTTATGATGTAGGCTAGGCTAGGGTGTGAAATGAAGGAATGTATGTACGGATTCAAAGTGTTCGAAACGAAAACTCGGGATAATGGGAAAATGCGGGCAATATCAAAATCGAAAAACAAGTTCCAAACGGCATTAGCTATATCATCGGGGAGAGTAATCAAATCTTATTGAACTATATACACAACATTTACAACTTTCTCTTTCTTTTTCTTTTTCTCATTTTTCTCATTTTTTCTTTTGTTTTCTTTTGCTTTTAACTTTCTCTTTTCTCTTTTTTTCACATCTCTTTTTCTTACTTTTCTCACTCTCATATGCCTAAATTGCAACCGACATCATAACAATAACATTCAATCCCAAGCAACATTCCCTACAAAGGTATGGAAAGGTAATAAGTATGGGTTAAAACTCCAATTTAGAGTTGGTTATGGGATTTTAGGGTATGAAACGAAAGGCTATAATAAGGCTCAAAGGGGGTTAACGAGGGTAAACATATAAGGGTGAGGTCAAGGCTAATATGGGTGATATAACAAAGATGGCCTATGATCATTTCACAAAGTTTACGCAATTCTCGAATCAAAATAATATATGAAAATCATGATCAAGCAACACATTTCAAGTATGAACTCAATTAATGAACGATCAAATGAAAAAATACTGAGATTACCGACGAATTCAATGTTTTCAATGAGAAAACAATAGTATATACACTCACAAACGACGAAAGGTACAAAGCTTACTCGGTGTAAGTATATACAATGCAACAAAAGATTACCGAGTTATAAAAATCTTAAACCAAATCAATAGAACAATAAAAGTGCATGTGCTCATGGGATTAAAGTTTAATTCATGAAGTTATTCATAATATTAATGATTGAGGACTAAAGTCTAATAACTTCTAACATTGAGAACTTGCATCATTGGTTTGTCAATTGGATCGGGCAATTATTGAAATTTATCAACGAAAACAAAGGCAAAATAAGCCCAAAAAGGAAGAAAAAAGAAAGAAAATCTTTTTGAAATTTTTGAATTTTTCTAAGAAAATCCTGCTAAGTAACTAACATGTGAGAAAAAACATGGACTAACTAAAGAAATGGGCAAAATATCCCACACCCCCTAACTTAAAACTTGACATTGTCCTCAATGTGAATTAAGAACCAAGTCAAAGAGAGGAAAAGAGCGATATTACCCAAAATTGGAGCGATCCCCATAAGAACAAATCCAAAGAATCTACAAAACAAGTTAGTACCGAGCATAGAAAAAACAAAAAAGAGAAAGTTAACTAATTACACTGGACTAAGTTAAAAAGAAAGAAAAAATAAAAAGAAAGAAAGCTAACTATATACAACCTACTATTTAGGCTTCATACTAACTATACACTAGAAGTCTAAATAACTAAGGGTCTACCATAAGAACGATTTGACTTTGGAGGATAACCGGTGTACCCTCACATACAAGCATGCCTTCCGAAAAATATGAATTCCGTTTGAACAACGGAAGGCATGTGTAAGGTGGAAGAAATGAACCATCGCTAATTAAAATTTTTGAAGGGACGATGGGGGGTTTGGATTGAACGGGTGATAAAAACAAGTGGGGATCGAGAAAAGCCGAATATCCTCCCAAGGATTTTGAAATTGGAATGGGAGGCAGCGCACACGAAGGCACAAATGCGATCGTGAAAGGAGACTCGAGTAAGCACTCCTCATCGGCGAAAAGGTTTAGAATATTAACGTTTGAAACCGAATCATCGGGTACTTGTGACGGTGTGATAATAGAGAATGAAAATGGGGATGAAAGAAATTCAAACTCATGAGATGAATCATCATCGCATGAAGTTTGAGTTTCAAAGGAAATAATATCATTTTCAATGAAATGTTCTTCTTTGGGGGCAAAAGAAGAAATCATTTCATTGCAAATAGATATTACGTCATTTTCATCCTCGCTTTCAATATCTATTACGCGATGGACAAAGTCTAGAATGGTTTGTTCCAAAGTAGGCACAAATACCTCATTTGATTCAAAACATTCCTCGACTTCGAAAGTCTCAGAAGCAAAATCGTCGTCGGCCTCAAATAATAAATCCAACTCATGTTCCCACGAACGATTTTCTTCCCGATAACGATTTTCAATTTTCTCATTTTCATACATACGCAAACCCTCACCAAAAGTCATAGGTCGAGGTGTGGATGCATGAAAATGGGAACTTTGAAAATTACCATCGGACTTAAATGAAAACTCATTATTATAGGAATTTTGAAAACTATTCGAATTCGTTTCAAAATTCCTATTATAAGTATGTAAAGGCCCAAAATCATTATCATCATCATCAAAATTCCAATAACCTAAGTTTTGACTTTCGTTATTCTCGCCCAAAGTCATATTTGAATTTGTTATACTTTGGGATTCTAAGTATTCACCAAAAGTCATATGTTTGTGAGAATTTTGAGAATTATAACAAGGATTACCGAAAGTATTGGAATAAGACATGCTTACCCCAAAATGGCTCGAAGTGACGGATTCCACAAAGTAGGTGCGCGCGGGAAAAATTCGAGCGTTTTTAAGTGCTCAAATGTGGAAGTCCTGCAAAATATTAGAAAATAATACAAATAGAAAGAAAATACTATGAAATACTAAATCAAAAAAGTCTAAAACAAACAAGTCCCCGGCAACGGCGCCATTTGATAGACAGGGTTTTGCCGCGGCGCGCGAGTCACCTAGACGCCGGTCATTTTATATTTGGCCCACCTGAACTATACAAAAACCTAAATTATGACTACACTCAATTGGTGAGTATAGCGGTAAGTCGGGTATCGAAAGATCCACTAGGACGAGTTGCTAGAATTTAAGTGATTTAATACTCCGAAATAAAAGTGTAAAAGGTGATTACAAACTAAAAAGGAAAAGATGCATAAAAGGGAAATGTTTATCTAGGCAAGGGAAATGAAACTAGATTAACAAAGCGATAAAACTATAGATTGCGTCGAATATCCCTCACCCGAGTTAATTTGTATAAAATGGTCACATGGGTCGACGAGTTATTTAGAATGCATCTCGTTTCGACAGTTAATTGAACCAAGGGTTGTCACACCCCTAAATTCACATAAAAGCCTAATATAATTTTGGCGTCAACAAATATCTCAGAAATTATGCACGAAAGGTCGTAAGCATGGTACATACATGATATGCCCCGTCAATCCCCTAGGTGCAATATCTAGGACAATACACCCGAAATAGACCCGTAAACACCATCACCAAAGCAAAGCAACGCGTCAACCCGAGTGAGTTCAATTCAAACACAACCTAATTTAAATTAGCTACAAAGCATATGAAAAACGCGGTAAATACACGTCGTAAATAAACGCGGTAAAACTACCTAGAAAGTGATTAAATCAAAGCATGTAAACTAATTAAGAAAGCTTGTAAATTACACTAAAAAGCAAGAAATGAAGAAATACAAACTATATTAAATGGTAGGGGAGATGAATAGTCAACTTACAATCCAAATGGGATGTCAAACCAAAGAGAAATGAAGAAGAACCAAGCAAAAACCCCAAAACCCTAAGCTAAACTAACCTAAAATCGTGTATATTATCTAATGAATATGTTCTTATTACAACAAAATTGGCTTATGTAGTAAGTTAGAATAAAAGAAAAGAAGAAAGAAAACAAATGTAAAATATCTACGGAAAACAGGGGATCGATCGATCGATGATTTTGGTTGATCGATCGATCAAGGCCAAATTTAGGCATTTCAGAATGGTCGATCGATCGACCAAAATCGTCGATCGATCAATCAAGAAGGGGTGAGCCAAACAGCAGCTTCTACATTCTTTTCTCCTCCTCTTTTGCTTTCCTTATTTTTCCCTCCGCTGGAATCGCCGTAACTTCATCATACGGACTCAGAATCGCGCACCGTTCATAGCCACGCGAAGCTAGTGAGGAGGGCTACAACTTCCGTGAAATGTCGGGCCAGGTAACCATGCTATGAAAAGATTAAAATTCCCTTGAACGTGCGATTGCGTATGGAACTTCACTGGAATGTGTCCGAACTCCATACTTAGTACCTAAATACCTACAAAAGCCCAATTATACCTCATATAGCATGTTAACAATATAAACAAAGGTTGTTTGGTTAACGAGCTTAAATATAGAGATTAAGGCACCCGAGTGGGCTAAAAATACGTAGGTTCGAGAGATGAAATACGCAATATTTGCGTATTATCAATTATGACTCTGCCTTATTTATGATTTTTAATGTTAAAGTGTGTTTGAATTTTGTTTTGTATGGTCCATTTTCATAATTTCTAGTTAAGAATGCTCTAGTAATGCATTTTATGAAAAAAAACTGTTTTATTTTATTAGTATATATATTTAAATATATATTATATATTTTAAGATCTATTATATATTATACGTATCCTAGTGTGTCGTATCCTTGTTTTTGGAAAATTCACGTGTCGCGTGTCGTGTCGAAACACGTATTATGTGTCGAGTCCATGCTTCATAGGTTCTTTTATATCCCTCTCAGTGATCCACTCATCATCGTCCTCCATATCGGATAGACAGATCGGATAGAATTTACCACATTCTTTTCTTGGAATGCACATGATCAAATATGCTCCAATTTATCTCACAACCTGTTGCACTACATGTGAGACTAAGAACTCGTGTAGCACTCTTTTGAACCTCCGGTACGTCTTCACCAAAACTTTCCCACCAATTGGCTACATAAACAAAAGAATATAAAAAATTCAGCAACATATAAATTGATTAACATAAAAAAATCAGCAACATATAAACTCACCAGGTTATTTTTTATCTCTCGTTAGCGTTGCCAAACTTCTACCAAACAATCCCACACACGTTTTAAACTTTTTAATTTGCTCTTGTACGGTGTTAATTGTATCGGTGACCGAACACTTCCTCTCTATAGTGAGACAAACCACGCTTCACCTCTCTATCGGCCTTAAAGTCATCACTCAAGTGGAATCTTCACATATAAACAAAAAATATATTTTAGTCCTTTATATAATATAAATTAGAATATAGTGGAATTTTCCAGTAAAGAATTTAATATAAATCATGTTACCTTGGGTTCAAATAGTATCCCGCGGCATGAAGTGGCCTATGAAGTTGAAGATCCCACCTCGTATCAATTATTTTCCAAATCTTCATATATCTCCTCTCTAAATGACTAAAATTAATCGCAATTTGCTCATTCGCCCGATCCATAGCTTCATATATGTAACCCATTGCCAATTTTGCATCTCCATCAACAAGCCTCAAAACTTTGTAAAGTGGATGTACACTTTTCAAATAATATTTAATCGCTTTCCAAAAATTTGTGTCACCCAAAATGATACCTTCCACTTTCTTCACATCCAACTTATTGGAAAAAGTTCCATTCATCCAATCGACCGACGTAAACATACGCCTCAATGCCCCTTTATTTTCTCCAAAATTATTCAATGTGAGAAAGGAAGTGGCAAATCTAGTTGCTCCCTCTCTAGTAAGTTCCCTCTTCTTTGAAAATCTTCTAAACAAATCAAGCACCCATGTATGCCTATAAATATACACGGTAAATTCTTTTGCCTTTGTAATTGTGTTTTCAAATATAGTCAAGTTACTAATGTCGGTAAGCATCAAATCAATCAAATGGACGGTACACGGGTTCCAAAATAAATTCTTTATTTTCTCTTCTAATAACCTCCTCATGGCTACATACGCCGATGCATTGTCCGTCACCATTTGCACAACATTTTATTCCCCAATCTCTTCCACCATACTATCAAGCAACTCAAACAATCTCACTGCATCCTTATTGATCAAGGAGGTGCCCACGGATTTAAGAAACATCGTCCCGCTCGGGCTATTCACTAAAAAGTTAGTGAGCGGTCTTGATTTTCCATCGCTCCACCCATCCAACATTAAAGTGCACCCCATTTTTTTTACATTCCTTTTTATACCTCTCCAACAAGCTATGCACACTTTCCATTTCCTTTTTCAAATACATGACCCTAGCTTCATGATAGCTAGGGGGCATTAATCCCTTGCCATAGTCTCCAACCGACACCAATATTTTTTTTAAAAGTGGATACTTCCAAGATTGAATGATAGAGCATTCTTATAGAAAAACCTCAATATATCCTTACACATTGGCTCCATATCCTTTAGCATTTTATTCATGGTTTGTTGTTTACCCTTTCCTCCACCCCCTAATAACAAACCTATCCATTCCCCCTTTCGTCTTCCCCATCGAACCTCCCTCGTCATCATTCCCCCTTGAAAGCATTCATCTTGAACATTTGCTTGACTTTGATTGCTACCAACCGTGGAAGTAGCATTTTGACACAAATACTTTTGAAAAAATAATCTAATGACCTCGGGACATTGTTCACACATACTAGGATCGCGATGAGTCCCGGCAAAATGTTATTTCATTCGTAAAACTCCTCCCTATTTTATTGCTCCACAATAGTTACATTCCAATTGCATTCTATTGTTCTCATTCACCTTGGTGCACTGAGCCCAAGTTGGATCAGTTTCTTTCTTGCCCTTTGACTTTACCATCTTGGTTTTCAAAGATCAAACAACCTACAAATAAATATCAATTTATTTAATAAACAACTCAAACAATAACTAAACAATTTAAGCAAATACATATGATTTATGCAAATACAACAAATATAACTAAAACAACATATGGCTTTATAACTAAAAAAAATAGGTTTTATATATAGTTTTATAACTAAAAACAGGTTTTATAACTAAAAAACTAATCGTATGGTTTTATAACTAAAACATATAGTTTTATAACTAAAAAAACAAATGAAAACTAAAAAAAATGCAAAATAACTATAAAAAAACAAACATAAAACCGTATGGTTTTATAACAAAAAAAACCAAAAACTAAAAAAAATATCAAAACGTAAGGTTTTATAACCTAAAAAAAGGCAAACAAACCATTAAAACATCAAAACAACCCTCGATTAAGCGTACCGGCCTTCGTTTTGCAGAAAAGGGCCTTCAATTTGCGGTACAAGTTGAAAACGGCCTTCGATTTGTTATATGGGTTGAAAACGGCCTTCGTTTTAGGTTTTTTGCTTTGGTCAACTACTATATGGGTTTTTTTGCTTCGGTCAGCTATGGTTATCGCATTTTTTTTTTTGGTTTTGGGTTAAAACTTGAGTTACGGTGGGTGAAAATAACCATTTTTAAGAATCATTTTTATACCCGATTCACGATTCGAGTTGGAATCGTGCGATTCACGGTTCGAGTTGGAATCGTGCGATTCACTTCCGATTAGTATGATTCTATAGACAAATACAATTCTTATCTTGATTCGAACCGTTTTACCCCCGAATCGAATCAAATCGTACGATTCGACTTGTGAATCGGACAATTTTGACAACTATGGTTCACGAGCTAATATTATCATTCCATATTGATCATATTAATAAACTGAATTGTTGTTCGGCTAACTCTTATTGTAGAGTTGGTCATTGACCCATTGTGGAATTCAGTGTTTTTTCTTCTAGATTAAGAAGCCATTGTCAATTATCAGAGCGAAGTAGCAGATAAAGTGGCCAAGGTAGCCAAAATTTTTACCAGAGCAGAGTAGCCGAGCAATTGAGGGTGAATTGAGGGTCGTAGCTAGTATGGATATTAGGGTCATTGTAGAAACTCCTAAATGTAAGAACAAAGTAGTGCCAACCAATATCAATATTCCATATATGCGTCCCCTCTAATTGAAAATCTTACTTTAAGATTTAAAGTATGGAGTTTTGGATAAATGTCCAATCTATCTCAAAGTGTATAAAAATAGGACACACCACATGATATTATAAATTTAGTCCCTATACAAAAAAAGACCATAAAAAATGACCAATATACTATTTGACAACTCATACAAAAAAAAACTATCAAATTTTTAAGTCCATAACTTCAAATCTACAATTCAAAATTCACAAAATTTATATATTTGAAATCTACTCGTCGAGATCTATCCATTAACACCCATATTTGATATTTTTTTTAGCCCCATTTTTCCCGGCGAGCACTATAATTTTTTCGACAAATAACCTTTTTCTCCAGCGCTCACAATAGTGCCGCTGGCGCGAACCAAAAAAAGAAAGAAATGGACGAAGAGAGAGAGAGAAATAATCCCACGAGAATTCCAGTGGTCTCCGACGAGGATTTCGGTGGGTGGGGTGGGGTGGGGTGGGGTGGGGTGGGGTGGGGTGGGGTGGAGGTGGGGTTATGTGTTTATTTTAGAATGAGTTTTAAATGAGTATCACTAAAGGTATAAATATAAATACTTTTTTAACTAAAAAACTAAAATTACCTATTTTGTGTACTCTTAACTTCAAAGGGATCACACAAATAAATGTTATTGTATGATAGGGACTAGATTTATAAGCTTGAAAATCACTGTCCTATAAATTCAAATATAAAAAGGAACATAATCTTGACCTTAATTCTCATTTTAAAATATTAGGATGGATGCCAATAGTATTAGCTGAAGTGTAATTTTTAACCCATTTTTTATTCCAAAAATTGATATCTTCATTTCCTATGAACCAACGAAGGATAGTTTTGAAATTTAAAATCTGATTAAGTATACCTCTCCAAGCTCAAAAGTAACGTTTTTATTTTTGACTTAAGGACAGTAGCAGACAATATTTATGTTTAAAAATTAGCGCCCATAAATCATTATCCTTATTAAGAAGAGTCCAAATTAATTTATACATGTAACGTTAATTTAAAATAATCAAATCTTTGAAGTCAAGACCTCCCATAGCCTTTGGAGAAACCACAAATCTATAAGAAAAAGTTCAATTTTTTCTTAGAATTTTTCAAATGTTTCCAAAAACGATTTTATTTTGTTATTATACTCTCATATAGTAGTGACAAAATGTGTCCCAAATAATAAAACAATCCATATTAGCCCACTCATCTAAATATGGGGCTCATATTTAAAAGCTATGAGTTAAATATGGGTCCCATATTTCAAAGCTATGAGTTAAATATAAGCCCATATTTGAAAGCTAGGAATCAAATATAGAGCCCAATTTTAAAAGATACAAATCGAATATAATACTCATTTTTAAAAGTTGTGGGTAAAATATGAGTTTTTTTACATATACCTCGAATTGTAATACTTACTTTAGTAAAAAAACAGTGGGTTAACCTAACCCATATTTGGTCCGCCCATATTTGGCCCGGCCCACATTTAACCCAACCCATATTTGGCCTAATCCACATTTAACTCAACCTATATTTGACCCGCTCAAATTAGGCCCAACCCATAATTTTACCAGTGCTACTCTCATAGTAATGTGATTGGCATTTATAAATAAGGCATTGTATAAGAAGGAAATGATGTAATAACCGATTTGATAAGAATTGTTCGACTAGGGTAAGATAAAAGCTTATTGTACCAAACATCTAACCCATGTCTTAGCTTAATCATGAGGTCTTGAAAAAGAGAATTAGTGACCTGACTAGTGATAATAGCAATACCAAAATATTTATCAGGACCTCTACAAATAGGCATGCTTAACAAATTTTACATAATTCTTTTCACATTTCAAGGTATTTTACAAGAAAAAGGCAAAGATGATTTTTCCTTATTATTACTTTTCCCAAAAATCTCATAGAAGCGCTCAAGTAATTTTTTAGAATTAATAATATTTTTATTCGTGGCTCGTAAAAAAACATGCAATCATCCGCAAAAGCCAAGATTGGTATCTGTGAACCAGATTTTGAGGAATATAAATGACGAATTATTTTGGTATTTAAATATGTACATAAGTGTTTATAAGTTCTTATAGTCCGGGAACATATCCTTGGTATTTTGTGTGTGTCTAGATGCTTGAGTTCCATACATGCCACTATTCGCGTTCGGGCCGTTTTGCATTGCATCGCTTCATTGACTCAAAAGTCCACTAGATTTTTGAACCCTTTCAGATATGGTATATGACCTAGGATGCTCTTTAGGATGCCCCCACATATTTTTTCCACATTTTATGCACTTGTTTTTTGTCATCAAAATGTTATATTTTTCAAACATATGCAAAATGAGTCATTTATAATCATTTACTTACAAATCCTTCAAAATGACATTTTGGTAATTTTGTGTTGTCAAGCATGTGCACATGAAAAATTAGTTGCGAACGACACTGTGCGAACGGAGCTAAATTGGGCATGCACATGAATTTGACCAATATTAAACTTCAGTTATTTGAAAATGAAAAAGCTTCCTTAATTGAGAAACTTGATAGTTATAGCCACTTTTCATTCAAAGAGGTACACCAAGAGGAAAAGTGAAACATGTTGAAAAAGAAAAACTTGAGCTATTAGACTTGACTTGTGTTTTGAAGAAAGAGATGATCATTTTGAAAGAGAAAAATGAATCTTTGAATTTTTTTTAAAATTCAAAGTGAAAGTATTTTTGAAAAGTTTAAGTTGGTTGAAAAAGAGAAAAATGACTTGCTTTTAACACTTAAAAATTTGAAAAAGGAACTTTAAATGTGTGAAGTGTCCAATTGTGATTTTGAGAATAAAATTCCTTCACTTGAATATAAATTAGTCGTGCCAAAGAAAGTTAAATTTGTTCTTAAAGATCGTTCAAAGAAACTTGACAAAATACTTATGGAAACAACTTAAGTTTAAAAAGACAAGTGCGGTTTAGGCTTTGAAAAATTTATTCCTTGTTCTTCTCAATTTAACACAACTTTCATGAAAAAAAAATTCAACACATGAATCAATAGGAATGATTCAATCCTCTTTGAATTTGACTGAGAAAAATCAAGATTTGAAGAAAAATGTGTTTGTTGCCTTAAGTGTTTTGAACAAAAAGGAAAATGACCAAAATGTTCTCAAGGGTTATTGTTTTGAAAATGGTTAAGAATATTTCAAAAGACCTTAACAACCATACAATTGCACATTTTGTCACGAAAAGGGTCATTTGAGAAATGTTTGCTACAAATTGTTAGTAATTAACAAAAGCTGAGAATTGTTCCTAAATCTCATCATATGGTTATTCATTGTGAACCTCATGTGTAAACTCATTATCATAAAATCGGACACCTTAATGATTTTTGTTTCATGCTTAGGAATCCTCATGTTGGTTCACTTTCACATGAACTTGATCCCTTTGATTACTTTAATGATTTAGAACATGATTTGAATGTGCTTGTGACCAAAGTCAAAGATTTGGCCATGGATTTTGATAGGAATGTTTCTAAGGAAAAAACTTTCGAGAAAAAAATTATTTTTAGAACACATGGATTTGATCTTCGGAGAAACTTTCCCTATATTCCTCCTCATTTACGTGGAAATAGGATAGTTGGGGTAAAACAAAACTTTGTGAAAAATAAAAGTTTTCATAAAGGAGGAAATGTGAATTTTAATCCTCAAGTTGTAACAAGGGTTCTTACTAAACCTCAAAATCCCATTGCAAGGGATTTTTGGAAGAAAAAATTGCTTTGTTTGTTGTTAAGTGTGTTTTCACCTCTAAGGGTGAGTTATCCTCGTGTGTTCCTCCACCCCTAATTGATACCAGAGAGGTTCCTCCAACCACATGAGTTGCTAGGTGCTTGTCATAGCTAGGATATTCTTGTTTCTTGTTCCATATCTTGTCGTAGGCTATGGTTTTAGGAGTGATTGCATTGTGAGGATGTGGTTTGTGTGTCTTGGGTTTTTACTCATTTAGGAGAGTCATTGTTCCTAGTTTGAGTGAGTGATATATTTATCTTTTTGGGATTTGTCATGAGAGGTTGCATTCATTTTTATATACATGTATTTTGTATCTCTTGCTTTGTTTTCATTTTGAAAAAATTCTAAAAAGTTTTCGAGTTTATTTGATTTTTTGTGAGAATGTGTTATTATCCTTGTGTGATTTACTTCTGTCATACTTTTGCATTTATATGCTTTTGTACATATTTGAATCATCCTTTTATAAAAAAGTCCAAAAAGATTTTCCACTCTATTTCCTTTTATGGTTGTGAGATTAGTCCTTTGTTTCATGAGATTTGATGAATAAACTTAACTCTAATGATGATTAAATCATGAATTTTTAACCTTTTGATTGCAAATATTTATAATGTCAATGTTAGGTTAGAATTCACTTGATAAATCAAGATAATCAAATTTGTTAAAATCTTTGTTATTGATTTCACACTACTTTTGCACGTGCATATCACTTGATGCGTATGATTATAGTTATGTATTTTGATCATAATGCTTGACTTAATCATGATCAAATCCCGAGATCTTTTATCGATTATGAAATGTTTATATGGTCCATGTGTAAGGATTGTGTGTTTATCATACTTGTGGAAGTTGAAAAATGACCATTTTATGCATTGTTAAGGGCTACCACTAGAGTGATTACACCCGATTTGAATTTGAATATCATTAGGTAGGCATCATCTAGGTGTGTGTGAAAGTGCTAAGGATTTACATGGATTGCCAAACAACACAACAATTTTTAATTTGTCAAATTAATTAAATATTAACCCAATTAATCATGCACCAATTAAACCGAATGTTGTGTAACCCATTAGACCAATTTTATCTTATCTTAAAACATGCTCTAGGTGATATAAGAGAGAGTAAAATAAAAAAATAAACCACAACACACCGATGTATGAGGGAAAATCCAAATGGAAAAAATCTCAAATGGCCCAACCACGCAAATTCACTATGATCTAAGAATTATATAAGGACGATATATGACTTACAAAATTGACCTGACTCCTTTAATCCTTGATGCTATATTT
The DNA here is from genome assembly GCA_949130495.1 of Sambucus nigra. NCBI lineage: Eukaryota > Viridiplantae > Streptophyta > Magnoliopsida > Dipsacales > Adoxaceae > Sambucus > Sambucus nigra. The sequence continues at coordinate 789,704,192 of OX422208.1, read as the reverse complement.
ATTCCTCAAACCTTCTTCATAATGCACTCATGAATCCATCCATGAACTTCCATACACGTGCTCCTCACATGTCTTGGTATCCACCAATCTTGGCGAGAAAATCGTCTTCGTGACACGAAGTCCAACGTTCAAACCGCAACACACGGAATCCATCGTATGAAACCATACTTAACAAATATGAAGAGTAAACGAACTTCAGTGCTCAAACACGAGATCTCAAATAAATATATAAGAATAAAACTTAGATCTCAAACCGTTTGGGTGTAAACTATGATTTGGAGGCACAAGATATGTTTTTAGAATTATTTTCGCAAAGACCTTTTCATAAAAAAAGTTTTCAGCACTCCTATTTATAGTAACCACAAAAATTAAGGCTGCACAAAAAATAAGGAAACTCGTTCGAATGAAAAATATTAGGGTCGTTCAAATGAGTTGTGTAATCTCGTTTGAATAAGATAGACAAACTCGCTTGAATAGGCTTCGAAAGAGCTTTGGACGACATCTCAATATAAAGCAAAACAAACTCGTTTGATCCTTATTTGATGTTAGTTTGAACGAAAACAGGTTTCTCGTTTGAGCCAGCCAAAAACTTCGTTCAAGCGACTTATGAAAACTCGTTTGAACAACTCAAAAATTTCATTCAAACGACTTTAATAAAAAATATTTTTCTTTTAAGAAACCTTTTATAAAAAAATGGCCTCAAGGAATATTTATAAATAACACCCAAATGAATGTATAGGGATCAAACTAAATATGCATTCATAACTCTTGAGATCACATGAACATTGAAGACGAAACTCGACACTGAAACATGACACGATGATGAAGTCGCTTTAATTGACTACTGCAATCTTCAATCATGCATCAAGGGCTTGAAGGATAAACAAACTTAAATCCTAACCTATGACTCAAATGTTTTTTTCTAAACGGAATAAAGCCAAAACACATAGAAATTGACTATATTGAAAATTTATCCTTACATATACCCCCCTTTGTCTATAAGGGACAAAACAAAAAAATAAAAACCCTAGGGTCCGTCAAGTTATCCTAAGACTCAATCCCAACCCCAGAAGGAAAAAGTATAGACAATTAAGAGACACAAAGTTGAGTAACTTTTCTCTTGTGAAATTTTTCCGCATTATTGCTAAACTTGTACACTTAAACACACCTTTCAAATGCAAATAGAATATATAACAAATATAAATCCGCATATTATAAACCCTCCCCATTTGTCCAAACATATCCTAATTAAGGTTAAGTTTTCTCCACGCAAGGTACGACATCTCCACGTAAGGTAATTATTCATCCCCTTTTTGTTCAGGAATAGATAAAGATAAAGGTACACAAAACAAACAACTCATCCCCCTAAAAGTAACACATGGGAACATAAAGGAAAACAAGTATATCACGCGATGATGTGAAGTGAAACATGTAACGACAAACAAACATGGAAACACAAGCACAAGTAATACAAACTATAAAAAAAATGATACTAATGTAAACAATGAAAAAAAGATATCAATATGATCATATAACATGCCAATTTGATACAAATATGAAGCATATGGCAAACATGGAATCAATACAATCAAAGACTCAAAACGAACATAGTATATATATAACCGCACATATACCAATAATGCACAATAATATATAGGTATAAACACTACAAAAGACATAAAACACATAATAAGATTTTTACGCTCGTATGGCATAAATGTGTTTAAACTAAAATGTGGTACAGAGTGTAGGGGCGTGGACTAGAAAATAGGAAAGTGCGCTTTCGAGCTTAATGTAATGATTTATATATAATTAAATGTCCAACCACAAATCCAATTTTATCTTTTTATCCTAAGACATTCATCTAAGTGATAAGGCAGATAAATTAAACACGCAATCACACGACATCTAATGAATAATCCCTTTTCAGGGAAAAACTTTTTTCATCACTTTAGAAATTTTACAAGACAGACGACTTACAATGCTACTTGATATAACCCACGATCACAATGCACAGTCTTTGGAGAATCTTTAAAGAATGTTCCTCAATCCTGAGCAGTCCACAGGTGGCGGTCCACCCTCCAATCAACCTTCAACCTTTAGTCTTTAGTCGTGATCCTTTTGGGTTCAAAAGTCATCCATAGAGTTGATCTCTCCACAACGAATATATCTCAATAAGGTTCAAAAATGATTCACAAAAATATATTTGGGGACGTGTTTGTGAATCAAAAGTGTTTTATAAACCAAAAGGGGTGAAAACCTTTGCAACAGATGTGTAGAAATCGATTTGATGAAAGTCCCACGAAATTTGAAAATGAAACAGAAAAATTCTATGCGGTGGTTCGTTTGAACAAAAATGAGGCTCGTTCGAACGAGGAAGATAGTTCGTTTGAACGAAAATGGGGTTCGTTCGAACGGCAAGGCCATCTCGATTGAACAAGATGCAAATGACCTTCTAATGATTCAAAACATTAAGCCCTCATTAGATGAACGTTAGATGTTAATATCAAATGACGTTGAGATATCCTTCAAACAAGAATGCCTTCTCGTTTGAACGAGGTCAGCGCTCTTTGAAAATTTTTAATAAAAAAATTCCTCAATTTTTATACTTAAAAAATCCTATTTCAGTTTTAATAAACATAAAACATACCAAAATAAATCTCATGAATAAATTTAAACACAAGTTGATTTATACCTTTGCGCGATGCATGGAAGTCTTCAATCTTGGAATCAGTTTGTCGTGACGGTATGTGACAGTTTGTATCGGGGTACGCCAGATTTGCCATGGAGCAAATAAAATAAGTACTAAGCCTAAACTAAAATATTTTCTTATAAATCTTGCCCTCTGGCTATTCTAGTACAAAACTATACAAACCTAACCGAAATCCAAATTATATAAAACATCCCATAAAAGTTAAAATATCCTATTAAGATTCCTTGTTTTCGTTGTGCTTCTTATGCTTCCCTTGGAGTTCTTTAACTTCATCCGTCGTGTCTTGATTTCTGTATAATGTACCTAAACACATGAAGCAAAGAGAAATACCCCGTGATGCATCAAGTTTGAAATAAAAAAATAAAACTCATAAAACAATAAAACAATCTCTCCCATAAATCAAACTCATCATCAAATCAACAAGTCTCCCCCTATATTTGTCCTCCCCCATTTTTTTATGAAATAGAAAAAGGAGTAAACATAATCATGAATTGTAAAACATCATGTATAAAGAAGATATCATCACAAAAGATATAGATAACAACACACGTGTAAAGATAATCTCAAAGGCTTACACCCTCTTACTATTTTTGAAAATTTTCAAAATTATAAAGTGTACAATATTTACAAACACAACACGCCATGGAGAAACACAAAAAAAAACAAATCATGGAAAAGGAATGTAGCGGTGTGAACAGAGTCCATAGGTCAATCAATGTAGACAAATATATCACATTTGCACGAAGGATTAAGACACCACTAACGAATGATCTCAAAGTCTACCTTAGGCATAAAAATAGTGAACTATGTAAAATTAACTTAACCTAATTAACAAATCAAGACCGTAAGTGACTCTCACACCAATGACGCACAAAACTATTTAATATTTTGTTAAGATTTTTATAGTATGTCCAAACCCATTGACCTTCGATTTAACTCCCTCAAAATCTTACATATAGCAATAAACTCTCAATTATTCTGAAGAAATTAATGCTCATTTGTAGCGAAGCATTAATGTTCAAGTAAATGGCCTGGCACTTCTGTTTTTATGTGCCTTTGATCTTTTTAGGATCTTTTCATTGCAAATATGTCTTTTCACGTAAAGACTTTGTCTTTCGCAACTCAATTCCATTGCTTAATATGTAACAATTTTACCGAAAAATGATATTTAAATCTGGCCAATGGTTCTTACATGCATAACCTTTTTATTATCTCACTTTTCACATTTGATTTGTCTTTAAAGAAAAATTTAGATGAAAACACTATGATAGACATGTGACAGGTAAGTGCAATAATCATATAAGCTCGTGCTCGTGTGCATTTAAGGAGATAAGGAGTCAAACATGTAACAAGTTGTCATCAAATCACATCTTAATGACTCCACACATTATAAATCACATAAATGAAATGATGTCACATTTCAAAACACTATAAAATAGTCACGTGGATATGGAATGAATGGTTGACTTGGACATATTTAATGTTCATCAACATTTCAAAAATTTTATCGAAATAAAATCTTTTTGCTTTTTTTAATTTTTCTTAAAAATCGAAAATCATTTTGCATTTTTTAAAATTTCTCAAGATAAACCAAAATCTTTTTGGATTTTTCAAAAAATATATCAAAATGAAAAATATAAGTATAATGATAGTACACACTAGCAATAGGGATATACGATATGGGCATAAAAAAACACCCCAGTCTAGTAACAAGTTGCAACCTCAGGCATTAGTCCTGGGGGAGTTCTCTAAAGGAGATGACATCCTATAAAAAACCTCCATCAAATTTTGTGAAGTCTTGACTAAATACTCTACTTGCTCTCAAAATCTCTCAAAATCTCTCAAGTGATGTGCGCGAGCATGCGGAGTAACCTGTGTGGGAGTGTTCGCGGGAACTCGTGTGCAAGCAAATCAGGGAACATACCTATAAGACACTCTCCCTAGCTTAAAATAAAACTCTCTAAGGTGTCCTTTTTATTTTCAATAAGAACAAACATACACGGGATTGGGTCCACCTTTCTCAAAATGTCTAGGATGAGCTCTTTTAAGTGGGTTAAGTCGAGGGCCATAAGGATCTAACACAAACTCAGGAACCAGCTCGGGTGCAGAATGAAAAGTGGATGCACCGTCATAACCTATTCATTGCCGCTCGACGTTACCTAAAGGGGGACCGAGGATCATCTTTCCAACCTTCTTGGATTTGTCCTCTAAAGTGACCTTGACCTTACGGGCATGTTCGAGATTGCTCTCGAGTTAGGATACACGGGCTTCAGTTTCTCACGAGTCTCCAATAAAGATTGAAGATCTCCCTTAAGACTAGCCACGATGTTGGTTAAACCGGTCTTTTTTTGGCCTAAAACGATGAATTTCTCACATAAAGAGATCTCCATCTTATCGAGTTGACTCACCAACGCCTCACACTCTCTCAAAACTTTCACCCCCTTCTCCAAATATAACACCCTAAGAGACAAATCTTTATTAACCTTTTTTCGTTTTCAAAGTCTCTGTGTAAAGATCATTAAATGCCTTTTGGATAACACCTTCTCCCTCACATAAAATCTCATCATCACACTCACTATCTCCCGAACGGATCAAAACATCATTGAGGCTTTCATATTTAGATATGTCCTCATCGGTGAGGAACAAACTCGAAGTGCTAATGTGACTATCCATGAACGCAACGCACGATCCATGTGTTGATTCTCCCCCTGAATCAACTGACTCGATGTCACTATCGGTAAGAGTGACTTTATTCGTAACTTTCTTTCCCTTTCTCTTTAGCCTAGTGGGACACTTATGTGCCCTGTGCCCTTTACCCTCACATTCAAAACATCTACTCTCTTCCTCGCTCTTGCCCTCATTTTTATTTTTATTTTTCTCAAAATAAAATTCTTTGGAAGAATTTTCTTTTAAATTTTGAGAAGCTTTTTGATTTTTTTTCGCAAAAAGAGCCAAGTCATAAAAATCAAATCAACCCCAAATTCGTACTCACAAACTTTTTCCTTATTCATTTTCTTAGTTCGAGTCTTTAAAGTAATCCCTACTTCTTTAGGTTTAATGGTTTTAGGGAACACATCAATATCATAGATTTCCTACAAGTTCTTCTAACCTAAGAGTATCTAGGATCCCAAACGAATTAAGTATGGTGACCTTAGGAATAAAGCGGATAAGGAGCGACCTCAAAATTTTCTTAACAACTCTCATCTCAGGAATCTTCTCACCCAATTAAAACTATAATTAACTATATCCGGCAAACGTTCATAAAACTCATCAAAAGACTCGGACTCTAGCATAGTAACAGTCTCAAATTGGGTGGTCAAATTTTGAAACTTAGACGCCTTTACAATGTTGGTACCCTCGTGTGTGAGTTGAAGAGTATCCCAATTTTCCTTATACATGGTGAACTTCATGATGCGACGGAACTCTTTAGGGGTTACGGCTCCAAAAATAACACTAATTCTGTGAGGGTTAAAATTACTCCACTTAAATTCATCCTCTTTTCATGAGGAGACAAGTTTAGCGCCAACGACATTATCAACAATGACAGTGGGAGGAGTCCTCATTCTTTTACGAACTAACCAAACAAGTTCATCTATGGCTTTTAATACAAACCTCATCCTAGCTTTCTAGTAAGCATAATTAGAACCATTAAAGATGGGCATTCGATTATACAAATTATCCATTAAAGTCCGTCCTTTCAAAAATCAGCAATTTTTCAAAAAAAAATTTGATATTAAAGAAAAAAAATTACAGAAAAAGGATCACATAGTATTATTGGGTAACCTGCTCTTATACCAATTTGAGAGTACGATTTCGATCTTAATGGAATGATTTATATACTTAAATGTCCAAACATAAGTTCAATTTTATCTTTTTATCCTAAGACATTCATCTAAGTGATAAAACAGATAAATTAAACATGCAATCACACGAAAACTGAGGGAAAAAATCCCTTTTGTGGGCAAAACATTTTTCAGAACTTTAGAAATTTTACAACATAGTCGACTTACAATACTACTTGATATAACCCACAAGCATAATGCGTAGTCTTCCCAAAATCTCTACAGAATACTCCTCAATCCTGAGCAGTACATAGGTGGCGGTCCACTCTTGGTATCCACCGATCAACCATAAGCCTTCAGTCTTCAGCCTTGATCCTTTTGGGTTCACAAATCAGCCGTAGAGATGATCTCTCAACAATTAATACATCTTAACAATGTTCAAAATTTTGGGGATGTGTTTGTGAATCAAAAGTGTTTTATAAACCAAAAAGGGTTAAAACCTTTGCAATAGATGTGCATAAATTGATTTGTCAAAAGTCCTAAGAAATTTGGAAACAAAACAGATATTTATAGATCCTCTACAAAATTCGAGGCGATGGTCCGTTTGAACGAAAATGAGGCTCATTCGAACGAGAAAGACAGTTCGTACGAATGAAAATGGGGTTCGTTTGAGCTACACGACCATCTCGTTTGAACGAGCTCCAAACAACCTTCAAACGATGCACAAAAGTATGCCCTCGTTAGATGCACATTAGATGTAGATATCAAACGATGCTCTGAATGACTTTGACATCACGTTTGAACGAGGTCAGCAAACTTTGAAAATTTTTATTGAAAAAAATGCCTCGATTATTAAACTTTATAAAATCTTGTTTTAGTTTTATTAAAAATAAAACATCCCAAAATAAATTTCATGAATAAATTTAACCAAAAGTTAATTTATACCTATGCGGGATGCATAGAAGTCTTCAACCTTGGAGTCAGTTTGTCATGACGGTACATGACGATTTGTATTAGGATATGCCAAACTAGTCATGGACATGGAGCAAATAAAACAAATACTAAGCCTAAGCTAAACTATTTTCCCTTACAAAATAAAAGAAATATGTCTCAATTTCTCAAGATAGTCCAAGGAGATCTATTTGATCGTATTAATTTTCCAAACTTCGATTTAGCCTCAAGTGATAAAAGAGAACTCATAATGGACAAACATACATAATGCACACTAGACTAGAAAATATTGATGATTCTCATATCAATAGCATCAAACATTTAGATTAACTAAGACATATTGTGAAAACCCATTGATCTTCAACTTAACAACCTTAAAATATATAAATTCAACCTTTTCTCTCTCATTTTTATACCAAGTTTTTAAGCATCAATTTCTAAACACAAGCTTGGAAAATTTTCTTTTCTTTTTCCTCTATTTTATTTTAGTCTCTTGCCAATGATGACTTTTGATGCAAAAAATATTTCTCTCTTCTTTTCCCTTTTCCATTGATCCCTCATAATTTTTAAACAAAATAAACTCTCGGGCAATGGCTCTTACATGCACAAATCCCCCAATCAAATATGATATGTATATGTCAAGATTGATAGGAAAACATCTCACTTAACTCATGCAATATAAGTTGCTAAAATCCAAAATAGCATGTGCAAAGTGTGTGCGGAGGCATATGTAAAGTGAATCCATTAAGCAAATCAAGTTCGAACAACTCCATATAAGCATGATTAAGAACAATCGTAAGCATTGTAATCCATCATCAAATATCCCAGCCACATGAAAATATAGAATGGATGGGATTCAAACACACCGATATGCCACACAAAATGTGTAAAACTAAATTACACAAATAAACTATAATCGTTTTGAGTCAAAACGACTTAAAAGATAAACAAAATATTTTTGTATTTTTCTCATATAAAATCAAAAAATGAAAAATCAAAATATAAAAGACTCAAACATCATACAACTAGAAATAACATATAACACTAAGCACAAAATCTAGTCAATAAAAAAATATATAAACACAATCAACCAATATATATAGCATGAGAAGAATCATGTTGAGGCATGTAAAAATCAATAAGTCTAACATTTAACGCCTCCAAATCGGATTTCCTAACCCACATAGGTGTAACATGATGATATTAGTTTTATGGGAACTTAATGACGCAAAACTTAGACTTCTTAGGACTTTTTTGAAGATTATAACAAAAATTCATAAGGTGACCCTTCCTACCACAATGTGTGCAAGTGTAGACACGACGAGCAATGTTACGATTAGGATGACCTTTTCTAACGTCCTTGGATACTCTAAAAATGTTAGGCTTCTATTTAGTAGCAGAAACATTTGGATCATCGAGTCAATTCTAACTTTATTATTTTTTATTTGGACGGTGCCTAACATCTTATCCAAATTTTCGGATGAAGACTCCATATCAAATTTAACATGACTCGAGTATCTTAGTTTCTACAATAACTCTACAATCATAGACTTAAGAGAAAAAAGAGAATCATCATTAACTATGGACTCCTTTATATTTTCCATCAATCCTAGAAGATTATCTCTCTCCCCCTCAACAAGCGCGAGCTTCTCCCTAAGAGCCTCCTCCCATTCTTCTTCTTCTTCTTCTTCTTCTTCTTCTTCTTCTTCTTCTTCTTCTTCCTCCTACTTATCATCACTCACTTGGGAAACAACATATAGAACCTCATAAGTGTCATGCAAATGATCATATTTATTGACAAAATATTTTTCACATAAACCCACATGATTAGCCATGAATAAAGTGTAGTTACGCTCAATTGGGGAACCAGGTTCCTATTTTGACTCACTATCGCTAAGGGTAGCATTATATGTCTTTAGCCTCTTGCCTTCCTTCTTTTAGTTTAGTGGGACATTTGGATTCCCTATGTCCATAACCCTCACACCCAAAGTATCTATCTAATTCATCCCTTTTAAAATTTTCATTTTGATTCTTAGGGAATTTTACATCCTTTTGTAAAACTTATTCTTCTCAAATTTCTTTTCATCAAATTTAGAGCTCTATTTCTTTAACTTGAGCATTTCTTGAACTTCTTAGAAAACATTTCCATATCGTCGGAATCTATGTCAGACTCTTCGTAAAAAATATATGTTTCCTATTTCTCATCTTTTAAGAAAACATGTTGAGCTCATAGGCTTGAATGTCACCCACAAGCTCCTCGAGTTTCATAGAGTTAATAGTTCCTAACAAATTTAAAACAATGACTTTGGGATTAAATTTTTCTGGTAAGGACCTTAAGTTTTTCTTGACTACTTAGGTTTTTATGTATCTTCTCTCCTAAGTTAAAACACGAGTTAACAATACAATAAAATCTCATATAAAACTCATCGATATTTTACTTTCATCCATCCTAATAGATTCAAACTGAGTGGTGAGATTTGGAAGTTTAGAGGCTTTAATCACATTAGTTCCCTCATGGGTGAGTTGAAGTATATCCCAAGCCTCTTTTGATATTTATCACATCATAATATGACGAAACTCCTCCGGTGTTACCACATAAAATAAAACATTTAGGCGATGAGAGTTATAACTACACAACTTATGTTTATCCTCACTCTAACTTTCTATGAGTTTAGGGACACTAAGTTCACCTACTAGAGATCTAGGTGGAGACCACCCCTTACTACAACTAACCATAGCTGCTCATCGAGGGACTTAAGCGAAAATTTTATATGCGCTTTTCAGTACATGTAATTCGACCCATTAAACAAAGGTGACCTATGAAATGATTGACCCTCCACATATAAAATTTCCTAATTCATGACTAAATAACTTATAGACACTTGCTCTGATACCAGTCTAAAGGTGCTACTACACTAATACATGGATAATCAAATAACAGACTAATTTTTATTTTTTTTAAATTAATTAAATGATTAACCCAATTAAACATGCACCAATTAAATCGAACGTTGGGTAAATAAGAGTAAAATAAAGCAAGACTAAAAAGCAAGTATGATAACCAAATGAGATAAAAACAACAAACCACAACAAGCAGATATACGAGTAAAGCCAAAAGGAAAAAATCTCGGATGACCCAACCACGTAAATCAACTATGATATAGGAATTATACCAAAAAGATAAACGACTTACACAATCGACTCGAATCTTTCAAGCCTTGATTCTATCTTCATTCCTCAAACCTTCTTCACAGTGACATGCAGGAATCCACCCATGAACTGCCACAAAGCATACTCCTCACACTTCTTGGTATCCAACAATCTTGGCTAGCAAATCGTCTTTATAACATAAAGTCCACCATTCAAATCGCAACACACATATAATCCACCGTATGAAACCATACTTAGCAAATATGAAGAGTAAATGGACTTTGGTGTTGAAACGCGATATCTCAAACACGCATATAAAAATGAAACTTATATCTCAAATGGTTTGGGTATAAACTATGGTTTGGAGGCACAAGATATGTGACTAGTCACGCATATTCCATTTTAAACTCCTTATATTTACGCATTCTAGAAATTTTGCAAGCAACTATCCTGATACTTATTCTCATTTACTGGTTAACATCTATTTTCATTATATATCTTGTGCAAGGTTTATTTAAGCTTTTACAGGTATTAGGAATGCTAGGCTTGAAGTTTGAATGATTTTTGGGATAGTTTCATCTCGTAACGTAACTTGGCATTTTAATTATTTCAGAAATTGGGATTTGAGCCTGAACTCTTCATGGAAGTTGTAGCTCTCCAAGTTATGGTCGCCTAGCCGCTAACAGGGTGACATTCAGATTCATGACGAAAATGTTACGATATTTTCCATGAGTTGAACCATATGAAGTTGCAAGGCAACATGACTAAGAATCAAAGCATCGGGGTCCGAATCGATTCGGTCTAAATCCAAATCAATTCACACAAGAGCATATCCGGATTCCTTTGAATGCGAATCAATTTGTTTGTAGGCCCGAATCAATTCGCTCCCCTATTTCGTTAAAGTTTTACTATTATACAAGTTTTCCACTACCTTCTTATTATCTATAGTTTTCCTCTTTCATTTGTACAAAGACAGTGAGTTTTAACTTAGAATAAGATATTACCGAACATTTACTCCTTTCTTTATCTTAGGTTTACATTACAAGCTTTTCATTTCCTCTTCCTTTTTCCATTAAATAGGTGTAAGTTGTTGGTTAATCATTGTTGGAAGATAAATACTTACTACTACTTGGTTGGCTATAAAAGTTTGGTTTTGCTTTTATTGGAGAAGTGTTGGTTTGTAAACCTTTGAATGGTGTTTTATATCTTGGTATTATTTTCCTTCACTATGAATGCTATGCTTGCCATGAGTATCTAGTTCTCGTAGGTTAGGGATCATAACCCTACCATGGATGCTTGAAAGTTAAGGTTTGATTTTAATTCATTTGGATTGGAACTCATTTGTTGAAATTAGAGTATCATAACCTCTTAACTTCCATTGTCATTCAATACTAGTGCTTGAAGCTTTACTACGAACTCAACCCATATGTCACCATAATTAATTGAAACTTAATCTTTCATTAATGAGTTTTATCTTTACATTGCTTATGTTTGGCTTCAATTAGGCATGATCAATAACAATTGAATTGAATCAAATTTTATCATTTATTTAGCTAGTCTAAGGTGGGATAATAATACTTCATATCATTTCTCTATTTAAATCACATTTATTTAGTTCATCCTGTGTTTTATTTCAAAAGCATTTCACTTTTTCACACTTATTTTAGAGAAAACTAGGATAAATGTTAGTCGTAACTCACTATCACTTGGACCATTTTTTCTTATATTTTTATCTCTTTCCTTTTACCATTTAACTAAATAAAACTTTACTTCACATAAATCACTACAAAAATTGACTTCGGTCTTACCGGATTTTTACTATACTCATGTATAGCATACACTTGTGCTATACAACATTTTATACGAGTCAAGTTTTTGGCACCATTGCCAGGGAATTATTAGTAAAGTTTATATTATTTTAGTTCTTTGTTTCTAAGCACTCTCGAATTTAATTGTTTGAGCTAGTGTTATTTTGAAGTATAGGTACCTCATTCAAATGAGCAATAACTCTAACCAAGGGTTCGATGGAAACTTTCAGGACGTGAACCTTGCCACATCTTCTAGCTCGAATAATATGTTCAATAATTTGAGAGCCTGTCCCAAACATACATTTATGACTAATACATCGGCTTCTGAATTCTACTTGCTAACTCATTCATTTTATTCGAGTGCAATCCTTCAATCCTCTGATGGATTTTATACCTGGCCCACCATGTGGTGTCGCTCTCGCACACCGAACTATTGGTGACTATTTCCGCCTGGAGACGATTATCTCTCCTAGATGCATCACGTTTCCATTTAACGCGGGGAATTTCCATTATCGAATGGTGCACATTCGTGACTTTGCATTCTTGGCAAGAACTTTAATATTTATTCCTAAAAGAATTTTTCCCCACACACAAAATGAATTATCTCATGAAGCAAATTCAAATTTTCCAACAACTTAAGCATGAGACATTCGATAAGTGTTGGGAGCGTTTTAAATATTTAGAGAGATCGAGCCCCCCCCCCCCCCCCACCATAATTTTGGCGAAATGAGATTGATTCCCATATTTCACGGGAGATTAAATCCACTGACCAAACAATTGTTTGAAACAACGTGTCGATGTAGTCTACTTGACTTAAGGGGCAAGACGTTGGGGCACACTTGAAATTTGTGGCCAAGACCTCAAAGGGTGTGAAACTTCTAATCCTTATGATCGCGCTACTAGAGTGAACACTATCCCCTAAAATCAAATTCAAGGTGTAAGAATCCTCAACTAAAACGATGATGTCCATACAAATTATGGACAATTATGTCGTATAGCCGATGCGTTACTACTCTCCCAATAATATCACCACGCGGAATCCGTTGAAAAAGTTTTGTTTATGGACAAGGTTGATTGTGTTATATGTGACTAAATTAGTCACCCAACTCTGAAATCAAAGGACAATTACAAGAGCAAGCCAATGCTTTAATGGCTTGCAAAAATCAATACCCCAATACTCCTTTCAATCCCATCATCACCTCCAATTTCTAACAAAGTCTCACCAGACCCTATTGAGGTGGAAAACTCTTCCTCAAAAGAAAGTAGTGAGAAATATGAAGTTGAGATGGATTTAGGAGTGAAAAGACCCGTTTCCATGCCTTACCCTCAAAGGCTCATGGCTCCCAAAAAGCATGTTAATAATGCCGACATTTTGGATATGTTTAAGCAAGTTAAATTCCATATCCTCCTTCTTGACGCAATCAAGCAAGTGTTATCTTGTACCAAGTTCCTCAAGGACTTATTCACGATAAAATGGAAACTTTTTGTGAAGAAGAAGGGATTTTTGGCTCAAAATGTGAGTTCAACATCCAATCTAAGTTGCCTCCAAAGGGAAAGTACCCCATATGTACCACCATCTCTTGTGTCATTGGAGAGTTCAAAGTCGAGCAAGCTTTTCTTGATTTAGGTGCGAGTGTAAATTTGTTACCATACTCCGTGTATGAACAACTCGACGTAGGTGAGCGTAAGTCTCCAAAAATTACTCTCCAATTAGTGGAACATTCCGTTAAGATTTTGAGAGGGGTGGTAAAAGATGTCATATATTAATTTGATAAATTCTATTTCCTGGTGGACTTTGTGGTGTTAGACACCCACCCCATTGCTCTTAATAGAAACCACATCCACATTATCCTTGGCCGACCTTTTTAGCTACTCAAATGCCTTAATTAAGGCTAAAAATGGGGAAATGAATCTCACCTTTTGGAACATGACCTTGGAACTTAACATTTTTAAACAAATGGGTAATTATGGTTATGCCCATGAGGTAGAACTCATTGGGGAGATTGTCCAGAGCACTTTGACGAAATATATTGTGCAGAACCTCTCGATACATGCTTACTTAACTCACTTAACTATTGAAATGATTATTCTCCTTTTGATAATGAAGTTAGTGTAAAAGCATATTTTATAATTGGTCATTTTTATTTTATTTTGGCTTGTCCCGTTACACCGTACTGCACCTTCTTTACTACTTCCACGTATTAGAATACAAGAAGTTGATAACATTTGGAAGATTGAAGATTGTTCGTCACAACAACATTCAAAAGAGTTATGAAGTGGTTTGGTAAAGAATTTAATTATACAAAGGTTAGTTTAAAAAGAGTTTGCATTAAAAAGTTTTCAAAATATTTAAAAGAGTTTTTAAAAGATTTTTTTTGAAATTTCTCTAATTCGTTAAAACGAGAGGGATATATTGTTTGAACGAATTTTGGTCATGTCGTTAGAATGATTTCCCACGTTGGAACGTTGCCTTTTGGGTATGCTTTGGATTGTCATTCAAAGTTTTGTTGTAAGCACATTCAAATGTGATGAGGTACCACGTTCGAATGAGGTACGAGTTCATTTGAACGAGTACACGAGTTTTTATTTTTTTAAACATATCTTTTCAAATCTCTAATGCCTATCTCTTTGCAACAACTTTCCCTATAAATAGAGATAAGGGATTAGTGTTTGAAATAACTTTATACTTTCAAGAATCCTTTTTAGAGTTCCTTTTGTAATCAAACTCTACATTTTTTCAATCCACCCCACTTGAATTTTTTTGGTGCTGAATTGTAGAGTCAAGGCTCTATTACCGAAGAAGGAAGGAATTAAAGATTTTTTAGGGTGAACGGTAGATACCGAGAGAAGAACTACTTCCTGTGGACTTAATGGACTGTGCCGTATATGTTGAAGAATTGAATACCAGCGCGTTATACTTAGTAGAGCTATAAGTAGTATGCAAGTAATGGAGTCTATCAAACTCTTTACAACGCTGAAATATAGGTTTTTCCCCTTTTTCCTTAAATTCTTCTTCTTACTAGTTGGTTTGGAATTTGGCTTCATAATTTATATTGCATGTTCACCAAATTAAATTAAGATAAAATTTGCTAAAAAGTGAATTATTGTATTTGGACTAATATATGAGTAAATCTGTATAATTCATCACCTTACTTTCTCAGTTAGCCATGCGAGTTCTTTTTTAGATGAGATGGAAAGTGTGGAGGAAATAAAGTGGTGTTCCAATTTTGAATCACCTCTTGTGATTCTTATGAAGTGCCCTCGAATGTACGATTCCAAAGATTGATCTTAACCAAAAGGGAAAGTTGATGAAATTCTTGAAAAGGCATAAACGTACATTTAGTTGGATTATTGCAGACTTAAAGGGAGTAAAAACTTTGATATGTACGCATAAAATACACCTCGAGGAGGAAGAAAAACCCACCTGGGAAATGCAACATAGGTTGAATCACACCATGCAAGAGGTGGTGAGGGCTAAAGCTTTTGGATGCCAATATCATATACCCTATATAAGATAGCAAGTGGGTTAGTCCAATTCAAGTGGTTCCTAAAAAATTGGGAATCACCATTATTGAGAATGCTAAGGGCGAATTGATCTCAAAATGTACCAACACCGGGGCGCATGTGCATTGACTACCGAAAGCTCAATGATGTGACAAAAAAGGACCATTTCCCCCTTACATTTATTGACCAAATGCTCGTGTGAGTGTTGGGACACCCTTATTATTGCTTTCTCGGTGGTTATTATGGATATAACCAAATTGAGTTACATATTCAAGACCAAGAAAAAACTACTTTGACATGCCCTTTTAGCACTTTGCCTATAAAAAGATGTCCTTCAGTTTGTGCAATGCACCGGGCACATTTCAAAGGCGCATGTTAATTATGTTTAAAGACATGGTTAAGAGTGGTCTTGAGGTATTCACGCACCATTTTAGTGTCTTTTGGGAACTCATTTGACAATTGACTCTCCATTTGAAAAGGTCTTGTCGACGTGTGTTGAGAAAAATCTTGTCCTAAATTGGAAAAAATTCCATTTATTGTTACTAAAGGGATTGTTCTTGGGCACATCATCTCTTTCGAGGCTATATAACTGGATAAGGAAAAAATTGAGGTAATTACCAATTTACTCGCCCCAAAATAACTCAAGGACATAAGGTGTTTCCTCGATCATGTGGATTTTTATCGAAGATATTTCAAGGACTTTATCTCCATATATAGGCCCTTGTGTAATATTCTATCCAAGGAGACCCCATTTGAATGGAGCGAGGCCTGTTAATTAGCTTTTGAGAAGTTAGAAATCATGCTTACTATCGCACCCATTATGCAATGGCCCATATTGGACCTTGCCTTTTGAATTAATGTGTGACACAAGAGACTTTTTGGTTGGGAGTGTTTTAGGAAAGAAAAATGACAAAAGCCCCATGTCATATACTACGTTAGTCGAACTATGAATAGTTTTCAATTGAACTACTCCACTATGGTGAAAGAGTTTCTAGCGATAGTTTTTGCTTTAGATAAGTTCCGAGCATATTTGGTGGGGTTTCCCATCATTTTCTTCATGGACCACACGAAATTAAAATACCTTCTTTCAAATAAGGATGTTAATCCGCATTTAATTAGGTGGTTCCAGCTACTCTAAGAGTTCAATCTCACGATCAAAGATAATAAAGGAGTAGATAATGTCATAGCCGATCACTTATTTTGGTTGACATTCGAGGCACCTAAGGATCAATTACCCATAAATGAGTTCTTTTTGGAGGAACATTTTTTCTTCGCCTCCTCTCTTCCTTAGTTTGAGGACATCGTGAATTACTTTGTGATGGGATCCATCCCCTCACATTGGACTCCTCAAGAGAAGATGACGCTTTTCATTTGGGTGCGCATGTTATTTTTTGATGATCCCTATCTATTCAAGTATTGCATGGACCAAATTTGCTGGAAACGTGTCCCCGATGACGAAATTTAAAGTGTCATCCAATTTTCTCATTCAAAAGCTCGTGGAGTACATTTTTCATCCAAGAAAACTATCGTAAATATTATTCAATACGAATTGTATTGACCCATGATTTTCAAGGATGCGCATGAATTTTGTAAGTCAAGCGAGCGCTGCCAAAAATTGAGCACTATTATTTGACGGAACATGATGTCGATGCCGCCCATACTAGAAATCAAAATTTTTTATTGTTGGGGTAATGACTTCATGGGACCATTGGCTATGTTTCCTAGTGGGTGGAAGTGATAGCTTCGTGAATGAATGATTACATAGCAGTTTTGAAGTTCCTTAAAGAACACACACTTTCTCACTTCGGCACTCCTAAGGAAATAACTAGCGGCGACGAAACCCATTTTTGCAATGGTCCATTTTCCAATGTCATGAGAAAGTATAGGGTTGTTCACAAGGTTGGAATAACCTACCACATACAAATGAGTGGTAAAGACGAGTTAATTAACCGTGAGATAAGACACATCTTAGAGAAGACCATCAATCCCGATCGGAAGGATTGTTCTTTAAGGCTAACCGACACTTTATGGGTGGGAATAAATGCTTGCTCCAACTCAGTGAGTTGGAAGAAATTTTGAATGATGCATATGAGAGTGCACGTATCTACAATGCTCGGGTGAAAGACAAACATAACAAGAGCCTATCCCGAAAGTTTTTCCACCCTTCTCAAAAAGTGCTCTTATATAATTAACGGTTTCATTTTTTTTTTCCGGGTAAACTAAGGTCAAGATGAACCGGTCCGTATGTCGTAAAGACCATATTCCCACACGGTGAGATTAAGGTTAAAAATCTTAAGGATATGAACACATTTAATGTGAACGATCAACGATTTAAATATTTTCTAGAGGCTTTTGACCCGTCTACAAAATCAATTCCGTTAGATGACCCCATTTACAAGGTTGTTTAGGTTCTCATGAGCCTCGTTTTGTGTCGAACATGCCCTCGACATTTATTAGGGTTAGTTTTACTAGTTATATGTTTTGTATCTAATCATGCATAATTGAGCTAGTGAGGTTCGGAATTCCTTAAATTCCATAATTTTTACTGCTACAGGAAAGCAGTGAGAAATCCCCAGATGGAGAATCAATTCGTACCCTGATCCGAATCGATTGACACTAAAATATTGAGCTATTTTTTATTGACCGAATCAATTCGACCCCTGACCCAAATCGATTCACGGATTACAGGTCAGAAAATTCATCTCTTTAAGTTTATTACCCCTTCATTATTTTAAACACATTCCCTTATACTCCCTCATTCTCTAAAAAATTCTTCCAAGTCCTACCTTCCTAAATCCCCCATTTCCCACCCAAGTCCTTCCATTCATCCAACTTTTATCAATTCTAGGTATGGTTGATTTGTGGTATATGTGTATGATTAGGGATTACTATTAGTTTGGTTAATATCAATTGATTAAAATTGCATGTTTTTTGTATAAATTCTCATTTCATACCATTAATCTTTTCAAATGAACTTATTGTTATATACCTTTGTTGATTGTTGATTTTTTTTTTAGTTAATTCATGTTCAACCAAAGCTCCCTCACCCAATTCAATACCTTGCCCATAATGTGTTTGAGAAAATCCATTAATGGGCTCTGTATGCACTTGTTTCTCATATTCATACCATCACTCCAATTTGGTATGCGATGCGCATCGGTCACCCGTTGGCTGACCAATTTCACATTTTGCACCCTTATGCACATTTTGACCAATTCCCAATTTCTAATTAATTTATGTATCGTGATAATGGTGATTTTTATGAAATTATTGTTTCTTAGGTCTAAATGGAAACAAAGCCACCTTTTTCTGAAATCTCTGGGCGATATGGTTTTAAAAATTTTTGCTCATGAGAAAAATGTGATTGGTACCAGGCGAGATTCAAATTGAGTCGCTTGATTTCTGTGGAGTGAGCCCTAAAATTAGAGCATTTCTCACAACTATGTTCGGTCCTTTTTGTAGAAATTCTGGTGGGAAAGACACTTGATGATGGAGGAGGAGGTGAATGAAGAATTGGTGCGCTATCTATGCCACCCTAGTTTTGAAATCGGATGGAACGTATGAGGCATTTATATGAGGATGTCGTATCCCGTCTCTATTACCATCCTTATCGATCACATGAGCAGGGTGTCTAGCCCCGATGACTATGACTTCCCAATACCATAGAATGGTAAAAGGATTCCTACAACTACACTGGTGGAGCGTATGGTTCCAAGTGAGGCTTGGACATCTAATACATTCTGAGCCTCATGTATGCTCTATATCCACGCTTCCTGTACCTAATAAGCATTAATTATATCCTTCCAAAGAAGGTTAAGTCTTATTTTCACTACAAACGCACATACTTCTTATATACTCTTCTATAAGAGGAAACTCGGATAAGCCTACTCGCTTTGTTCTTAGGTCAGATGGTGGCTGCTTCTTTCAATAGATTGACCATGAATTCTCTCCCATATGCACATCTCATTACGAGGATATATATAAATAGGGATGTGACATCCAGGGAAGATATAAGATACCCAATTCGCCCACGCTTTTGGATGATATATTGATAATAAAGTTCTTGGGCCAATCCTTTTGGGACCGAAGGAAGAAGAGGGAGATGGGGCAGGAGGTAGTGGAGGATTCCTGAGAGGAGGAGAAGGAGGAGGAAGAGAGATTACATGCTAGTGTGGACGTCTCACCTGCATGGGTCTTCACGATCTTCAGTCACTGGGGCACCAAGTGGATACCCTTAAGGCGGGCTTCACTTCTTTCGAGGTTGATTTTACTTCTTTCCAGTTTGACTACCGTTGAGACATCAGCATGATTACTCGGCTCTAGATGGATATGTATTTCTACCAACACGAAACAACCTTCTGATACCACCATATTACTATGATCCGTACACACTGCACGATCCTGATGCACTTGGACCCTCTAGTAATCATCAGGAGTTACTCCCTAATCCATTTACCAATGTTTTTATGTTCTTTGGGTTGGTATTAGGATGTTTGTAGCAAAATTCAGGGTCATGGTGATCATTTTGATGTACTCATTTTGTTTTAAACCCTTTGTGTTGCAAATCTTATTATATTAAATGACATAATTACATTTACATATCTTATTGTCATTTTTATATCTCTTGTATATTTTTGTATGAGTATTCAATTGCATTAGTATTAACATATTTTGTAGGTTTTTCGTTGCACAGTTATCGAGGATCTCTCCATATGAGGTGACGCATTTCTTACCCTCTTTTGTAATTTTTGAAAATCTGTTACTAAAGCCGTTTAATATTAAATTACACTATTTAAGTAACTCCGAACAGTTTTTGAAGAAACTCTTTTCTTTAAAATCAAAACTAATTAATCACAAGACGTGTTTAACAAATATGTACGAGATCTGTTCAAGATTTGATTAACAAGTTTAATAAATCAGTTTAAAAAACTTTAAACTCAGCACAACCAAGAATTAGATGAGGAGATGTAGAAAGATTAAGAACAAGGATTTTTTACGTGGTAAAACCTCACCCAACCGAGGAAACATCCACGACTCCCTCTACGGAGTAAACCAAAAATTCTACTAAAACAAATCTTAACAGTTACAAACTATATAACAAACATGCATACAACTCAGACCTATATAAGTTTAGGAATGTACCTTATGGTGTCCTTATAACTTCTCTGCAGTTCTGAATGTTGATGTTGTTCTCCCAGTTTGCTAACTTCCAATTTGTTCAAGTTCTTTACATCGACTCTTGTTCTCAAGATCTTATTACCAACACTTTTAGTGTCGTAGGGTGAAAGTGTTTGTGGAGGTTCTTTCTAACACATGCATGCACGCACACACACTTATTTTATACAACCAGTCCTAACAAATTACATATAAGAACTATATGCTGTGATTTTTCTATTTCTCTCTTCTCACAAAACATAACCATATTTGACCTTTATAATAATTCCAGAATCCACGGCTATCTTACTCAGAAGACATATCAAGATCTTAATCAATCTCAGGTTTTGAAAATATTTTTGAGATTGAAAATCACCAAGTGCGATTCCAAACTAGGTCAAAGGTCTTGTTTCAAGAGAACTAGAAACAGAAAACATTATTGTTGATTTCAAAGATAAAAACATTTACAGAAAAGAATCAACAATAGATTTCTCAAGATGAGAAACAAAACATGTAAATCTAAGTGAAATGTAACATAAAGTAATCAGATCTGAAATTTCTATAAAGCAGAAACTTAGATCTAAGAAAAATGTTTAAGTTGGACACAAGATCTAAGAACGAAGAGGTTACAGCAACAAACCAACTAAACAAACCAACTCTCAACTTCTCAAAAACTCAAACGCTCAAGGTTGTGTTTGGTATATACAGGACTTGAAAAGAGGTTTAGGTTTGAAAAGGTTTTGACGATTTAGGGTTAGGGTTAGGGTTTCTAACTCATTCTCTCTCTTTCTGGTTTCTCTCTTTCTGGTTTCTCTCTAAAAGGACGAAATGGTAAAAGTCTCTGATGGCTGAGGGAAGAGGTCCTTTTATAGGAAGTTGATAAGATTCGAGAATAAGGTTCCAAAACAATGTCTCAGATTGAGTCAAGGTTTATTGACTTTGATCCAAGTGCTCACGATATGCGGTGATTAAAACTCTCCTGATTGGTTCATATGAGGCTCACAGGGATGATGTAAGAGCGCATGAAGATCGTTGATAAAAACGATCCAAGGGATGTAAACAACCGCTAGTTTACTCTCTATAAAGAAACACAAACTCAACCAATCAGAATGAAACAGATGTTGGGCAAACATAAGATAACAAACGCGCGTCTAAAATAAATACAAAATGCACCCTGAAGTCTCTGCCATTTTCGGATTCTACCTATAACCACCAATACATAATTGCAGATTGACCCTAAAAACGTTTAAATACACCTTTTAATTAATAAAAACCTTATTTTAAAAGTTTATAAAATCCCAAAAAGATATTAAAAAGCAATTTTAGGGATTTAAACACACTCAGCATATACACACACAATTATATGCAACATGAAATGTATAAGATCAATTCTACTGTGTGTGAGTGTTGGTAATATTGTCTAGATCAATCAAGCAAGAGGGATGAAATAGCAAACCAAACTCTGGGATTCTTTGGATTCTAGGATAGACACAATTTTGTCACAATTTTCAAACTAGATGAACACTTATACAATACAGACTCAAGTGAGCCAAGAGTATAACGTGCTTCAATTTTGTCTTTGGAAACTTTTAGGACACTACATAATTCAAGTTATGGGGTGGGATTTGCGATTTACTCATTCATTTTAAAGTGTGAGCTGCATAACATGTTATATATATATATATATATATATATATATATATATATATATATATATATATATATTAAAAAATCAAAAAATCAAAAATTTCTTTTTTTCTTCTCATTTTATATTTCTTAGGCGTCTAGCTTATGTTTCCAACGATTGCTAAAATTATTTCCCTATTCAATTGTGTAGAAATGATGCATAATAATATATTGTGAATTATTAGACCTAAGTCCTCCAATTCTTAGTATTATGAAAACATTATGAATTGAACTTTGAGTCCCATGAGCACATACACATATACTTTTTTATGATTCGGTTTAAGGCTTTTATAATGGTGATCATATGATGCATTCAAACACTTGCACCAAGAGAAGTTTGAGACTTACCTTCATTTATGAGTGCTATACAATTGATCTCTCTTTCTTGAAAATGCAATTTTGTCGAAAATCTCATTATTCTTTCATTAAGCGTTTATTAATTGAGTTCATTATGAAATTTGACAGTCTAACATGATTTTCAAAATTGTAGATTCCCAATAATTGCATGAAACCCTAGGAAAGGTTTATGGGCCCTCTTTGTGTTACACCCATATGGATCTTAACCTCACCATATATGTTTTTCCTAGTCAACCACCATCGAGCATAAATATATCCCTTTATTTCATACTCAAATACCTTAACCAAGTCCGCATCGGAGTTTAAACCTTACATACATCTTCCCCACCATTATTTGGGATTGAACTTAGGTTATTTATGATGTTGTTGTTGTGTGGTTTTAATAGAGCATATAGTTGACTTAAAAGAAAGGAAAAAAAGAAAGAAAACAAAATAAAGTTATCGTCCCATGTTATGTGTTTGAATAAAGAAGTTGTACTCCAATTGTACATATGTGTTTATGGAACTTGAATTCTAATTTTGAAAATTGACCACACTAGCCATTATCCCCCATGTTCTTCTTGAATTCCTTTGTATTCCAGATTCCTTTCTTTTCAAAACCCTAACATAGCCTACAATATAACCCTAAAAAGTGCTATATGGTCCTAAGATGATTGTAATTTAAAAGTCGAACATTTTTTTATAATCTGTTAGAAGTGTTTTTCACTTATTTAATGAATGATATCATTTCATGAGATTGCACATTTTTCATTTTTATATAGCATTCTTAATTGACGATATGTGCACAACTTAGCTTCGTTTTACATGTACACCTTATGCCTGCATGTCCCGTGTGTGTTATACCCCATTCTGAGTGCTATAATTTATTGAGTGTAATCACCAGAGAGGATTTGAGTTCGTGCATGCTTTTATGTTTATCCGAGCTATAATTTTTTTCCCAAATCAACACTATCACATGTGTTTGCTCATCTCACACATTTCATGTTTCAATTTCGATGAAGTTTCTCTAATAATGTTAATAATTTTGAACTTTTGGGTGCATTCTAATTCACTATGTTAATGAGTTATGATACCTTAATGTTATTGTGCTTATATTATTGGACATAGGGAAATCATGCTCGAGGAGACTGGATGTTTGTGGGTATCCTCCTTGGAAACCCTCACAACACAAAACTCGTCCTCTAAGGCCACTTAGGGAATTAAAGGCTTGTTACATATACCAAATGCAACCGTTCAACCGTGAAAGTGATTTTTTATCCATTGTACATAGTTTCCTACTTGTGGTATTAATTATGAATCTTATTTCTTTTCAATTAATTGCTAGGGAATAACAATGTGTAAGTTAGAGGGTGTGACTTATATTTACGCATTCTAGCAATCCTACATGCATTTATCCTAATACTCATGCTTAATGATGCTAAGAAATCATCATTCAAATTTATAAAAGTAACCCAAACTCAAACACAACACACTAATGGAGATATATGGCAAAATAACTATGTAAATAGGAGATGGAGGTAAGGATAAGAGGAATAACTCCAGTATAAGCTTTTCAGCCTACTCCACTATGCAGGGGTGTGAGGTTTTCACTATGTAAAAGAGGCTCTAATGGCCTTGGTTGTACAACACTCAAGCTTTCTCTCTCTACTGCAAGTGACACAGAGTTTGGCTAGGGGTTTACAATTTCTGGATCCTTTTCCACTAGAGAAGAATATGGGTTTATATAGTGCTGGGGGGTGTGCATTGTACCCCTAAGAATGTATAGATCATGTGCATGGTGAAACTTCCACTAGTATGTGGACACCTGTCCCTAGCATAAGTATGTAATGATGATGTAATATCCCCTCATATGAGGGGGATATATTGTTATAACAGTTTATCCACGTGGGTCAGCGACTCAGGCGCACACTGCCACACGTTATCCATCCCACGCGCTCTTCCAGATGTAAACAATCAGCCATACTTGTCGAAGCCGACGTCGAGTCGTCAGATCAATCCTATGATGGAATGGTCATCAGTATACTGAGATGAGTCTGCATTAGGATCCTCGGCCTCCATGTCATAGACGGGGCCGAGGGAACAGGGAATATGGAAGGGAGTTGAAGTCACTGATGTTATTGCATGACTGAGTTATGGATGAGAATGAGGTCCCTCATGATGGGACCCCATCCGAGTCTCTATATGTCAATCTGATGGTTTGCCATGGTCGGCCTTGGCCGAGGGGGTCCCATCTTGGGACGAGGTTATACTTGGGTATATCAATGCTCATTTAATGTTTAACCTCTATTTTCATTGTATATATCTTGTGCAAGGTTTATTTGAGCTTTTATAGGTATTGTGAATGCTAGGCATGAAGTTTGGATGAATTCTGGGAAATTTTCATCTCGTAAAAAACTTCGAGGACATTTTGGTTATTTCAAAAATTGGGCTTTGATCCTGAACTCATGATGAAAGTTTTAAATTTTTGAGTAAGCTTCGCGTATCCGTTGATGGTGCGTCATTCCATTCATGATGAGAAATTTATAGTGTTTTTCATTAGTTGAACCATATGAAAAAGCAAGGCAGCATGCCTAATAATCAAAGAATTAGGGCCAAAATCTATTCGGTCCAAATCGGAATCGATTCGCACAAGAGTAGATCCAGATTTCTTTGAATGCGAATTAATTAAACCCCTAGAACAAATAGATTTTCTCCCCCGTTTCATTAAAGTTTTAGTATTTTACAAGTTTAGCACTACCCTCTTACTATATATAGTTTTCCTCTTTCATTTGTACAAAGATAGTGAGTTTTAACTCACAAAAAGATATTACCAAGCATTTAATCCTTTCTCTCTCCTAAGTTTAATTACAAGCTTTTTTTTCCTCTTTATCCGTCCATTAAATAGGTAAAAGTTGTTGTTTAATTATTTTTTTAAGCTAAATACCTATTACTTGGTTGGTTATTAAAGTTTGGTTTTACTTTTATTAGAGAAGTGTTAGTTCGTAACTATTTTATTGGTGTTTTATATCTTGGTATTTGTTCTTTCACCATGTACTCTACGCTTTCCATGAGTAGCTAGTTCTCTTAGTTTAGGGATGATAACTTCACCATGGATGCTTGAACTTCAAAGTAATGGTTTGATTTTAATTCATTTTTATTGGAAGTTATGTGTTGAAATTGGAGTATCGTAGCCTCTTAACTTCCCTTATCATTTAATGAGGGTGTGCAAAAAAACTGACCGAATCGAAAACTGAACCAATCCGAACCAAAATCGACAGTTTTTTTTTGCCCAGTTTGGTTTGAGATTTAAGGATTTAAAAAACTGACAATGTCGGTTCCAGTTGGCGGTTTAAATAAAGAAAAAATCGATTCAAACCGAACCGACATCAATATTTATATTAAAAAACCTTTAAATATCTCTTATTTTTATATCCAAAAAACCATTAACCAACCTCAAAAACCGAAAACCGACCTAGAAAAACCTGACCAAAACTAAAAATCGGTTAAAACCGAACCGAAACGAAATCGATGTGAACCGAAACCGACGGGTTTTTTCATCGTCGGTTCAGTTTCGGTCTAATTTTTTCCAAAATCGAATCGATCGGTTCGGTTTGAATTGCGATCCAAAATTGAACCGAACCGTCCTGTGCACACCCCTAGCTGATAGTGCTTGAAGATTTACTACAAACTCAACCTATTTGTCACCATAACTATTTGAACCTTAATCTTTCATTGATGAATTTTATCTCTGCGTGTTTGATGTTTGGCTTCAATTACGCATGATTGATTAGAATTGAATTAAATCAAATTCCATCATTTATTTAGCTTGTCCAATGTGGGAGAATTATCCCTAATCTACTTTATCAATTTAAATCCAAATTTTATTTAGTTTATTCCTTGTTTTACTTCAAAAGAATTTAACTTTTTCACACTTGTTTTAGCAAAAGCTTGGATAATTATTAGTCATAACTTACTACACACTTATATATATATTTTTTAAATTGTTATCTCGTTCTTTTTACCATTTAACTAAATCAATATTAACTTTACTTCACATAAATCGCTACGAAAATCGATTCTAGTCTTACTGAATTTTTACTACACTCATGAATAGAATACACTTATGCTATACAACATTTTAGACGAGCCAATATATCTTTAGAAATTATTTTCACAATGACCTCTTCATAAAGACAGTTTCCATCACTCCCATTTATATAAAACAAGAAAATCAAGGTAGCACAAAAATGAGAAACTCGTTTAAATGAAAATACTAGGGTCGTTTGAACGAGTTGTGAAATATTGTTTCAACAAAATAAATATCGTTCGAACGAGCTCAAAATAAGCATTGAATGACATGTCACTGTAAAGATGAACAAACTCGTTTGATTCTCGTTCGATATTTGTTTGAACGAAAATGAATTTCTCGTTTGAACCAGTCAAAAACTCTATTTGAATGAGTTATGAAAACTCATTCGAATGGCTAGAAAATTTCATTAGGCGTAAAGCGTATATATGTGGCTTTTTAAGTCCGTCGTCAAATACCAGGGCTAAACCCTGGACAGGCGATGGAAACTACAAAGATGGAGGACGGTAGGGGTAGAGGGAATTTTCGGTGGAGCGGTGAAATGCGTAGAGATCGGAAAGAACACCAATGGCGAAAGCACCTGTTGGGTCGACACTAACACTAAGAGACGAAATCTAGGGGAGCGAATGGGATTAGATACCCCAGTAGTCCATGTAACTACCTTGTAGTTTTTGATGGAAAGGAGCGAAGGAGAGATATCTTTCACTTTCCAATTCGCGGAGGATAATGAGGGTACAACCAAGTAGTCCCGACTCTTGTAATTCGGTATATGAATTCTCAGACCTTCACTCTGGGATCGAGAATATAAAGACAATTAATTTTTGTAGTTGCACGCTTATTCCCTCAAGAGATGAACGAATTTAACAAAAAAATATTTTTTTAAAGTGCGGGAATTATACGGATTATCACACACACACAACAATAACAAATTTAATTTTTTGAAATTAATTGACCCAATTAAAGGAGCACCAATTAAACCGATTGTTATGTAAACAACTTCACCAAAGTTTATATTGCCTAACACTCATCTAGGTGAGTATAACTAGAGTAAAAAAAGAATAAACTTATGTGTACCCTTATTTGGTACCCTCATTGATACCCTCTAATAAGACAAGGCAACAAGAGGTTATACTTGTTGTTGTGGGTCCCGCCAGGGCAACAAGTACAACCTCTTGTTGCCTTGTCTTATTAGAGGGTACCAAATGAGGGTACATGTAGCATTACTCATAAAAAAAGCAAACACACAACACGCCCAATTTGGACGACCCAACCACGTAAATTCACTATGATATAGACATTACACAAGGATAGCAGATGAATTACACAATCGACTTGACTCCTTCAAGCCTTGACGCATCTTAGTTCCTTTTACCTTATTCACAATGACACTTAGGAGTCCACCTATACACTTCCACAATATGTTATCCTCACACGCCTCAATATTTACAATTCCAGGCTCAATAAACTGTCAACCGATCGAACATAAAGTACACCATTTCAAATCGCCACACACACGGAGTCCACCATATGTAAATAGTAAATAAGTACGAAATCTACAGCACGAAACGTTACTTAACAAAGAAGATGAACAAAGAAACTTTAGTGCACATAATAGAGATCTCAAACAATCATATTTAATTGAAATTTGGATCTCAAAACTAATTAGGTGTAAATATCATTTGGAGGCTTTTACTGGTCTTAGGAAACTGATTTCGAGAGATTTGAGAAGAAAAAAAACTAACGCTAACACACTTATTTATTGCAAACATGAATTTTGAATCGGCTCAATTTTTGAGAAAACTCAATCGAATGAAAACATTAGTCTCGTTCAAACGAACTTACCTTTCTTGTGCAAACTAAAAACAATCTAGTTTGAAGGAAACACATGATGTCGTTCGAATGAACTTTGAACGAGCTTCTAACAAAATTTTACTATTTAACAAAGAAACTTCATTTGAACAACTTTCAGATAGTCAATCAAACAAACATAATGAACTAATTCTAATGACTTTAAAAACAAAAAAAAATGTTTTTCCATTTTAAAATATTGTTTACAAAAATGGCCTCAAACATTTTAATGAAACAACACCAAATGAATATCCAGGGATAAAAAAAATATGCATTCATACCTTTAGAGATCCATGGACTTTGAAGATGAAATGTGACCTGAAACACAACACAATGATGTAGACACTTTAACTTGACCTATGCGGTCTTCAATCATACATGTTATAGGCTTTAAGGATAAATAACACTCAAATCCTAACCCATGACTCAAATAGTTTTGTCCAAATAGAATTAAGCCAAAAGTTATATAAATTGACTATATCAGAAAATTTTCCCTTTAAACAATTAAGATGTTAGAGAATGAGTATTTTGATAAGTTCTATGCCGCATTGTCGAATATTGTCAATTCCTCGTATAACTTAGGTGCGCCTAGAGTAGTGTGTCAAATTTTAAAGTCGTTTCTTAAAAGATATAATGCCAAAGTCATGATCCTAGATTACCTAGGTGGTGTCCATGCTATGAGAGTCCAAGAACTTGGATGTGACCTTCAAAACTATAATATTTACTCAAGACCTCCAAAGAAAAATAATTAAAAGTAATAGAAGGGTGTTGCTTTGAAAGGTCAAAAGGAGGATTTATCGAATTTTGATAGTGATGGTGAGCTTGAACCCAAAGAGGTATCTAGGTTTGCTAGGAAGTTCAAAAAGTTTCTTAAACTTGGAGAAGATAAGATTTTTGAGAAGAAACCTAATAACTTGTATGACCTTGATAAGAAAAAAATGGATGGTCCTAAGAAGGTGGATGACCGGGACAAGTTCTTTGAATGCCAAGGATTTGGGCATTATTCTTGTAATGTACAACTAAGATAAGGAAGGAGAGCAAGAAATTAAAGGAATACAATGCCACCCTTAGTTATAGAAATTTAGAAGAGAAATATGATTCCCCTGTTGAGCATGACTACACCGCATTCATGACTAGTCATGTGGGCTTAGATGAAAAGTCTTTCGATATTGAAGATAATCAATATCATAACAGTTTCAATATTCGGTCATATAATGAATTAGAAGAAGAAGAAAAAGAAGAAGAAGGAGAAGAAAAAGAAGAGAAGGAAAGTAAACTTCAAGTGGAATTTCGTGAGTTGTACACCGAGTCATTGAAGTTGAAAAGGGCCAACTTGAAGTTAGAAGTGAAGTTAAAGGAACGTGCCATAGGTAATGATGATGCTAAATTAATTAAGTATTTGAGAGCACGTGAGAAGACTCTTAGGGAGAAGATCGAGTATGTTGAGGGAAAGAGAGATAACCTTCATGGTTTGATAGAGAATATTAAAAATGAGTCCCTTATGTTTGAAGAGTCTAACCATTTAATTGAGTCTCAAATTGAAGAACTATAAGAGAAATTAAGACTCGAGTAGTATCAAAATTTATATGGAATTTAGTTTGAAGAAGTTAGTCAATATTTTAGGCACCGTCCAAATAAAAAATGACAATTTTGGAATTGGCTTTGATGATAACAAATTCTTTCACTCCTAAAGCCAAGACCAAAGCTTTAAACAATCAACCTTAACCAAGGACGTTAGAAAATGTCGACCCATAGGTAACATTCATCGTCATTTCTACACTTTCACACATTGCGGTAGGAAAGGTGACCTTAGGATTTTTTTTGTTATGATCTTAGACAAGGTCCTAAGAAGTTTAAGACTAGTGTCACCAAGGTTCTCCAAACCCAAGTTTGTCGAACTACATCTATATGGTTTAGGAGATCTTATTTGGAGGCACTTAATATTAGGATTATTGATTCTCGCATGCATTCACATGATTCTTCTCCTGCTACATCTAATGGTTGGTTATACTTGTATGTTTTTCATACACTAGATTTTGTGCTTCATGTTTTATGTTACTTTTAGTTATATGATTGTGTATATTTTGTATTTTTGTTTTTCTTTTGTTGAGTCCCATTAAAAAAATACAAAAATATTGTTTTTAACTTTTGAGTCATTTTGAAAAGGTTCTAAAAACTTAATAAGATTTTGGTTTGTTTATGCATTTTATTTTACACATTTTGTGTGGCATATAAGTGTGTTTGAATCCCATTCGTTACATGGCACCATGTGGCTAGGATATTTTATTATGATTTTCAATGCTAGGATTGTTCTTAAACATGCTTGCATAGAGTTGTTTGACTTTAATTTTCTTAATGGGTTTGCATTTCATATATCTCCGCACACACTTTACACGATCTCTTTTGGATTATATATACCTATGTTGCATGAGCTACGTGAGGTATTCTCCTATCAATATTGTCATATGCATATCTAATTGACTATGGGGGATATATGCGTTTTGTTTTGTTTGAAAAATATGAGAGTGCAATGGAAAAGGGCTATAAAAGGAGTAAACTCCTTTGCATGAAGGGAAGCCACTAGCAAGAGCCCAAAATAAAAGAGAAGAAAAATAAAATAAAGATAGCTAAGGCCAAGTTTTTGCATTGATGCTTCCAAAATTGATATCTTCAAAAGAATGAGGGAAAAAATGATATATGTTTATTTTGAGGGTGCTAATGTTGAAGATCATTAGGTTTGGAGAATGAGTCCTACTTAAGCTTAATTTTTTTATGCTATTGATTTGAGAATCATCAATATTTTCTAGGCTAGCGTGCATTGTGTTTGTTTATCCATTTTGAGTTCTTTATTTTCACTTGAGTCTAAACCAAAGTTTGATAAGTTAATGCAATAAAATAAAACTCCACGCCCACATTATTTTAAAGTAATGTCCTTATCTTTTAACTCATTCAAAAAGTCTAAAAGATTAAAAAGGCATTGATGTTGTAGATAAACCATCCTAGGACCCCACCTAAGCACCTCTTTAGGTCCCTAACACTCATCCACTCTCCATAAACCCTAGGTCATACCCCGAGTACTGATCGGGAGGCCACGGGGATATTTTGGGCCACGTTTGACTCTGACAAACTATCCAACTTGAGCAAAGATTAATGAAAACTTGAAGGGATCTTAATCCAATTTCTAATGGTCCATCCCATGCGCGAATCGGCCTCATGGTTCGCACGAACAATTTGATTTACTCCAAGTACTGATCAGGAGGCCACTGGGTGCTCCTGGGCCCTATTTGACTCCAGTAAACTCTCCAACCTGGGTAAATCTCAATGAAATCTTGAAGGTCTCTGAATCTCCTTTTCCAACGATCTGCTTCGTGCATGAATCGGCCTCATCATATGAACAAATTGCCCATTTTACTCTGAAGGGCCACCGGGCGCTTTCGAGACCTATTTTACCTTGGTCAACTCTACAAACTAAGTGAACATCAATGAAATCTCAAAGGTCTCTAAATTCCCTTTCCAATGGTCCGTTCTTTGTACGAATTGGCCTCACTATTTGCATGAACGACCCATTTTCCTCCCAAAATCCCCTATCTAGAGACCATTGAGTCCTTCCAAGCCCCGTTTGACTTTGATCAACTCCAGTATCCAAGAGTTACTCATTGTATTCTTGAAGGTATCTAAAATCCATTTTCAACGATCCTATTCATGCATGATTCGTACTTACGGTTTGCATTTTATGCCCTTTTTTCCAAAAAAAAGTCTGTTCTGGGCTACCCAACAAGGTAGGAAATGTTTTGATAGGTAGGCTAGGGGCCATGATGATCATCACCCCAACCCTAAATGGGACCATATAAGGGGCTCATTAACTCACCCTTGAAGGAGGTGCCTTTCAGCAGTCAACATATATTCTCTCGAAATCAGATCCTTCTCATTACTAAAAAAGTCTATTTTCCAACATTCCCCCCCTCACTTTCTTATCACACTTAGTCATCCACCTCACCCTATCATATTACCTTCATACCACTACAAAAACTAGAATACATATATTCTTAATTCATTAACAAATATCCACAAAGAGGTTAATTCCTCACCCCTTTTCTAGTTTATTCATTTTAGTGTTATTATTCACTTTATTCTCATTTTGTGATATCTTATAGTCTTGTTTCATTGTCTCACATTAAGTAATCTTAAATTTTTATTATTAGTACTTCACAAAAATTATTTTCATAAAAACCCAAAGAAAATTATTCATAAATTCCAAAATTAAGACTTCACTATTTTTCCACACTTTCACATTTGAACACATTTTCCTTCAAAATCACTTAAAAAGGAGTCCTACATTTGAATTTATGGGTTGAACCCCCTACGCCATTTTTTAACTATGTAGACTTTGATGCCCTTGGGCTACGTAGCCGTCTTGGACCAATCCCGAGATTCATGTCCTCCCGTTTCATTTTATGTCTTTTATATTCTATTATATCTATTTTGTAAGTCTTGGACTCCTACATATTTGTGCTTTGCCTGACATGCACATTTTTTCTTTCACAGTTGATTCGGCAGACACTTACATCATATGTTTATTATTATTTCTGGGTAAAATCCTACGAATGAATCCGCTTCATCCATTCCATAAAGTGAGTCAAATAATTCCATTCTCCTGTTATTTATATTATACACATGTACACACACATCACAGAGAAAAAGAAGAAGATTAACATAGCCCATGAGAGACCAAAAGGGCGTAATGGGTGCCTAACTCCTTCCCATTTTGTAACTTAGTCCCCGGACCCTTTGACTCGCTTGGTTTCGTATGTGTCAGTATGACTTTGATGCCATTTTCTCAAGGCAGCGACATTATTTTTCCTGTTTGACAAAATAGGTTGGCGACTCCATCTCTTCATGTTATCACCATTTGATGACCAATTTTATATTTGTGGCAGACCGCAAAGACAGCGACACAAATGACCAAAAAAGGACCTCCATATCCTCCAATCACCCACACGCGCATGGTAAAAAGGGAGAGAGAGAGAGGGGGGACCTTTCCCATCATCCTGACTTTGGGGTCAGGCCCACACAGGAGGAATTCGATCCGGATGGCCACTCTGGTGGGAACATTCTAGAGTACTATACTCTATTTTCACATGGGTGTTACTTATTTACTCTCCTGATTTTGTACATGCGTACATATACCTCCACTTGTATGTTCTCCTTACTCCCATGCTTACTTCTTGTATATTTATCTCATGCTTATCTCCACCTTGCTCTCTCCTCATGCATACATCACTCATCACTTATATGTACATGTTGACCATGCTTCACCTTACACCCACTTGTATATATTCTCCATTCTCACTTCACACACTCTCACTTGTATATAGTCTCACCTTTACTTATATGCTCCACACGCCACTTATAAATTATCCATGTTTAGATTCACTAGAACATACCCTCACATTTTCTCACTTATCTCCATACTCACTTACACATCTCACACACCACTTGTAGATTATCCATGCTTAGTCTCACTAGCACACACTTTCACTTATATATATTCACATGTTGTTTCACTCACACTATTTTCATGCCACTCTCTCACTTTGCACAAATATCTCACCCACTCGTATATCCACATGCTTCAAAATCTATCACTATACTTTTTATAGTTCCCATGATCCATGTATATACTTTCTAGCTTTACTTTTATCTCATGCTACTTGTATATTATCCCCTCATAGTGATAGTAATCCCTTTACTAAGCATATAAAAAACACATTTCCATAAGATACTAATCAAGACTCATGCATTTTTGCACACTACATCACCTGAGCATGGAAATATTAACCCAAGTTTTGTCCTGTACTGGGGGTCACTTAGTGATGGGTGTCGGTCCTGCAAGGCGCGATTAATCTAAGTGATTTAATTCTCACCTTCCATTGGCCTCGTACCGTTAACGCATATAACACGGTTCCTCCCGTATCGTACCGCTTGACCGGACTCACGATGGGAGGGATATAACAAGGAACTCGTTCACGTACATCGAGTATATCGAATTCGTTCTCAAATGAATCGTCCCCACGAGGTATATTGTGAGGAAATTCACGTACACTTAGGTATATCAAATGTCTTATCCACGTGTACCAATGAATGATTGCCCTTATAGGCAAGAGGTATATCGTGAAAATCATGCCAGAAGGGGAACTCTTACACTAACGCACCAAATGCATAAACCTCATATAGGAATTTACCTTAAGACACTTATAATTAATTTTTCGTTTACTATGAGAAACTCTGTCAAAATTTTGGGTCTCCATACCCTCCGAATTTTTGCCCTATTTTGCCCATTTTTAAAATAGGACCCTGTCTGTGAGCCTGGAAACAAGTCAACTCGTGTCTTATATCTTATACCCTTTCTTTTCACCAGGCTCGGGTCATGTCCGACATTTTCTTTACATTTAGGCAAACATAATAATAATAATAACAATAATAATAATAATAATAATAATAATAATAATAATAATAATAATAATAATAATAATAATAATAATAATAATAATAATAATCATGCAGGTCGATCGCATACCTAGATCTTGGCTTGGCTCCTTATTGGCTCCGGTCTTTCATAAAACCACCCCCAAGCTTCACTGCTTCCTCTACACTTCAACCGAATTTGAGATCTACCTTCACAAACTGTTTATGGATAATGCAAACTAAGCACCAAATGTTCATCCAGATTTGATGGCCATCCTAGATCAGTGTAGTACCAAGACTAACAACCTAGATGTTGACCCCTCTACACAAATTGCGCCAGTTAAAATACCCGGCACATCCATATTCCCACCCAAACCCCTAAAATTTTGCCTATATTTTCTCTTACATCCCACAAGCTTTGTTGATCAAGATTTATCACTCCTTACTCGAGCCTGTATTGTCGTCCGCACCTGATCAAAGGAGGCATGGAACTGCGTGCTGTACTAGATCAACCCCGAAGGTTTGTACTGAAACCACTCGTAGAGATGACCATAGACTATGAAAGGTTCAGTAGCCTATTTAGGGAAGATCAAAAGTGGGCATGAGAATCTGACGAATGGGTGGTACCCATAGAAGAAATTATCTTGGATGATGTCGTGCTGATCATGTTTGATATGTTTTTCCAAAAATGAGAGATATGCATTATCCCTAAGTTGCTCACGGCCTTGAAACTTTAGGTGTGTCTAGTCCCATCTCTCTTGTACTTCCCCATATGAGTGAAAAGACCTGTATAATGAAGTCATGGAGGTTTTTGAGTGCATCAATTACTCTTGGAAGGAGGACATCATCGTCACCGAATGTGGGGATGACTTTATGATGAATCAAATCATGAAGAATCCAGTTCAATTATAGACTTGTGTGGAATGATCTCTATCAAATAATTATTTAGTAAAATTAACAAAGTGTTTATTCAGCTCGAAGTATATGAAGCCACATGATTCTTATTCTTCCCCGACTCTGTTAACAACCTAACCCAATTCGAGCGATATTACAAAGATCTGATTCCCATTCAAATGAAACAGATGAAGAAAAAGGGAGTTTCTAAATATATTCTAATGCCAAAGATGACCATTGAAGAAAATAAAGTTCTTGACCAACTTAAGAAAATCAAAGCCATCATCACCTTGGGGGGACACTTCATGTCCTCCTAACTGCACTGAAATGCTATGATAAAGCTCCTCACATGACCCACAGTTTCTCCCTCTACCATTCCCAAGGAAGACGTAAATAACTCCTCTCTTTCTTCGAAGAAGAAATACCAAAATTTGGTCGTCATCACAATGCTCTCAATATCTCCATCAAAGTTTTAGGAAAGACAGTCTCGTTATCACTTGTAGGTAATGGACCCGCTCTCAATGTCTGCCCATTCAGAACTTTCAACTGCATGTGATTAAAAGTTAGTGATCTCACTCCCACATTCGTTGTCGTGTAATCCTATGATAACACCTATATGGAGGTAATGGGTTATATAAAACTTACACTAGAGGCTGGCCTTATCAACCCTTTGACACAGTTTCAAGTCGTTGATATACCAACCTATTTAAATATACTCTTTAACCACACATGACTCCACATCGTCCGACGAGTATCTTCTTCTCTCCATCAGAAATTGAAGTTTTTCGTTAAAGGTCAGGTCATCACCATACGTAGGGATGACAAAAATTCAGATAATGACAACACGAGTAATCCAGTAATGGAAATTCAATATGGGACCAATGACATGTTCCTCTTCGCCTTTAAAATCGATCCACTCCCTATACCAGTGAGAGACAATTTTAAAGATTGAGTTTTTCTAGAACACAACCCCCATGGAAACATCAATGTAATCGAGATGTTCAAGAAAATGCACTTCATGCCCGAAATCGGGCTAGGGTGATGCCAATAAGGGATCCTCGAGCTAATAGTCCTAAAGGAAGCTTTTCACCCACGCGACCTGGGCTATCAACCTTCACCAACTGAACTCAAAGCACTCCAATGATTACATCAGAAAAGAAGCCTGGAAGATGAAAAGACCATTTCAAAAAACTCTCTGAATGGAAGGTTTATTAAAAAGGTCGCAAACTTCTCCTTTTATGGATTCTTCGAACCGTGGTATGACCCCACTGAGAAAAAGATGAAGTCGGGAATAAAGATCTTCGTCCAAGATGACAACCTGGGGCAAGGAATGGGAGCACGAGATAAACCTCTGACCGAGGAGACCATGGAAAACACTAGAAACTCTGAGGGTAGAAACATCAAGGATTCATTCGACTTAGAGACACTGAGGTTGAGTATGTGCAAGATTCACCAAGAAGTTGTGCCGTCAAACCCGTCCGCAAAGATTGCAACTGCTGAAGCACTGGCATGCCACTTTGATCCAGCCCTCTCAAGCCCAACTCAACCCTACTATTCACCCCATTAAAAAAATCCATGGAATTTTCACTGTTTCTCCTATTTTAGATATCAATGTAAACGAGACCTCTTTTTATGAGGTTCTCAATATTGTATTCCCTAAGACTGAAATAAATAAAGATTTTGAGTATCTTTTTGTGCCGTACATTAATTGCATTAATTTTAATCAAACTTTTTATGATGATGATTTTGTAAATTAATAATGCTTAAGTGATCTCAGTAAGGAAAATAATAAACAACATAACCGCATTCAAACTAACAAAGATGAGATTGTTGTTATTAATATCGGTTCTAGTAGCTACATATGTAAGATAAGGATATGATCCACCCTCAATGATCATGAGTGGGCACAATTCTAAGAGATTCTGAAAGAGTTCATGGATGTCTTCGCATGTTCCTACAATGACATCCCTGACATTGATTTAGACTCAATAAGATATCCCCACATTATCAAAAAGCAAACCTGCCAAGTAAAAATTGAGGAAGCTCCGAACAAAATGGTCCCTCAAGGTCAAAGTAGAGGTAGTCAAACAACTGAACATGAGTTTTATTCGCATATTGGAATACCCTACATGGCTTGTAAATATCATCCCTGTACAAAAATCGAGAGAAAAAGTCTGCCTGTGCATCGACTATTGGGATTTGAACAAATCATCCCCAAAGGATGATTAACCTTTGCGTAATATCTACATGATCTGTCCAACCACACTCTCAAGTTAAATTTTCGATTGATTTGCTGGTTACAACCAGATTAAGATGCACCCTGACCACTAGGAAAATACTGCCTTCATCACCCTATCGGTAACCTTATGTACACCGTTATGTCGTTTGGGCTTGAAAATGATAAGGCTACCTACCAAAGAGCCGTCATAACCATCTTTCACAATATCACCATAGAGAAGTTAGGTCTATGTTGACAACATGATCATCAAGTACAATACTCGAGAAGGTCATATCCCTGCCTTGAGAAAATTCTTTGAATGACTAAGATAGTACCGGATGAGGCATAACCCACAAAAGTGTGTCTTAAGCATCATTAAAGGGAGACTCCTTGGATTTATGGTCAATGAGAAAGGAATTGAAATCCATACTCAAGATTCCACCACTCCGAATGGAGAAGTAGGTACGAGGATTTCTGGGTAAGCTACATGATTCGTCCCGAATTAGGCACTTATTACCCTCTATACTAATGCATTTTATCCGCCCTTAGGTACTTTAATTCCTATAATTATGCTCGATAACCAGAAAACCTCCGTTATGTATGCCGTTATATATGTTAACATGCTATTTTAGGTATTATTGAGTTTTTGTAGGTGTTACGGTTCTTAGTGTGAAGTTTGGTTGCATTCCGGTAAAGCTCCATCGACTATCACACGTTCAGGGACAATTTAATAAATTTACAATTTGGGATTTTTACCCAAAGTCTTCACGAAAGTTGGATCTCTCGAAATATGCTTCGTGTGGCCACAAACAGTGTACAAATTCGAGTCCAAACGAAGATCTTACAGGATTTTAAGAGGAGGGGGGTTCTAAAATCAAACTCACATGCACAAACAAATAAAGAAATGCCATCCTTGTCATGTCCCCAAAATTCCAACAAACTAATCTGTGCGATTCATAACAAGTCTCATCCATTTTGACCATTGAAGGTCTTGGGCCATTATAATTGTAATAGGTCTTGGTTACAATGAGGGGACAAATAAGGTATTTGGACATTATAATTATAGCAGTTCCAACGCCACCGGTCGACCGACCCTGTCCCACCGGTCGACCGACCTTTCTATTTCTAGCCTACGCGTTTTACAGTGGGCTCTCAAACTTACCACCGGTCGACCACCCCTGGCCACCGGTCTATCGGTCCCTGTTTTTCCTTGTGCTGAGATTGCTGTTAACCCTTTTCTTTTCTTTTCTTTTCTTTGTTTTCCTTTTTATTTTATTTGTATTTGTAACTTAGTATAAAAGCAAGACTTTATTTATTTGTAAAGAATATTTTATGTATTTCATTTTCTCTTAGTTTAGGTTAGGGTTTGTAAAGGGATGGTGAGTGTGCCATTTTCTCCTTCCTAGGGTTTACTCATATAGTGGGTTTACCCATTTATGGTTGTGTAAGAACACTATTCCTCTTTGTTCTCCATTTATTTAAGTTGTTTTTCTTCATTTCTTGATTTGTCTTTACTTGCTTTGTAGTGTAGATTTACTTGCTTTATTTATTGTTTCCATTTATTGCTTTCTTTAATTGCATGCCATTTAATATGCTTTCTAGCTAGTTTAATCTAGGTTGTGATTAACGGAACTCACCTTAGTTTCAATGTGTTGCTTTGCTATGGTGATGAATTTTATACGTCAAATTCAATTGGGTTTTTCTTGCTATTATATATCATGTATACTCCATATTTACGACCTTGCGTATGTAATTTTTGGGCTATATGTTGACGCCAAAATCATATTAGGATTTAATGCGAATTTTGGGGGTGACAACTCTAGATTTTATTGATTGTTGAAATGAGATTCAATCTTGCTAAATTCGTACTCCCATGTAACCATTTGTACGCATTAAACCGAGGTGAGGGATATCTGTCACAACCTATAGTTTTTATTCCTTTTTTTAATCTTGTTTAAATACACACGCATAGTTATCTTTTTCTTTTTGTTAACCATTACCTTTTACACTTTTATTTTAGAAGTATTAAACCAATATAATTCTAGGAACTTGTCTCTGTGGATTTCTGATACTCGGAGTGGTCGATGTACTCCCTTAAAAGAGTGTAGTCAGTAGTCTAGGTTTTTGTATTAAGGTGGTAAAACGAAAACAACGATTTGCGTAGTGACACTGCGCTACCTTTCGCCCTCGATCAAAATAGTGTCGTTGTCGAGGACTTGTTTGTTTTAGAATTTGATTGATTTAGTATTTCGTAGTATTTTTTCTTTCTATTTGTATTCTTTGTTAACTATTTTTGTAGGACTTCTACATTTGAGGGCCAATAAACGCTTGAATTTTTCGGATGAACATAACTTTGTGAAATTTTCCATCTCGAGTTTTTCTTTGGGGTAAGCATGTCTTATTCCAATTTTTTCGGTAATTGTAAGGATAATTCTCAAAATCCCCTAACACCTATGACTTTTAGTCAATACTTACAAGCCCAAAAAATTAATACATCCGAAATATCTTGGGATGAGTATTACCAAAGTCAAGTTATGAATTATGGGGATTTTGAGAATGAGTATTCCGATTTTGGGCCTCAAAATCCTTATGATAAGAATTTTGAAACGAATTGCAATATCTTTCAAATTCTTATGTTAATGATTTTGATTGTAGTTCTGAGGATGATTTTCAAAGTTATCATTTGAAAGAATTTGTGCCTCGGCCTATGACTTTTGATGAGGGCTTGCACATTCTTAAAAATAAAAAATTTGAAAACCGTTATCGGGAAGAAAATCGTTGTTGGGAGTGTGAGCTGGATTTATAATTTGAATCCGACGACGATTTTTCTTCCAAGACTTTTGAAGTCGAGGAATGTTTTGAACCAAATAAGGATTTTGTGCCTACTTTGGAACAAACCGTTATAGACTTGGCCCCTGGTATAATAGAGAATGGAAATTAGGAAGAAATGAACGTAGTATCCATTTGCAATGAAATGATTTCTTCTTTGCCCCCCAAAGAAGAATATTACATTGAAAATGATATTATTTCCTTCGAAACTCGATCTTCAAGCGATGATGAGTCATCTCTTGAGTTTGAATATCTTTCGTCCCCATCTCTTGAGTTCAATCAAAGAATACAATTATTACACGAAATATCAGCAATGAGAGTGAAGCAAACTACTCCCCTCCTAACCTTCATGCAATCAACCAGTCCCTACCATTAAACAAGCTTCACCAAAAAAAATCTAAAAAAATACCAAAACACCCACCCAAACATAAATTCCCCACAAAACACAACCATAATCAACTTCATAAGGACCTATCCTCAGCTACTAGATGGGCCGCCTCATCATCATTACCTGCTCTTGGAGGCCCCTAGATGTCCCATTCCTGATTGTTGCTCCGAATGTGCTCCATGCAATGGTAGGCCTTAATAAGATTTTATGAAACCACAACACTTTCTTCTATGGTATCAAACATGACAAACCATATTTTCCTATTGTTCTCCACCAAAATCTTCCCAACCACCCATTTCCATAATCCCTTTAAATAATCCCCAGATACAAGCCATGCCCCTCTAACGAATTGTGATAAATGGGTAAACAACCGTCGACATTGTTATAAGGGACTCAGTATCATCCTCAGAGACTCGACCAGGTCCTCCACCGAAAAAATATTAGTTATGTGGGGAGGCACAGTCTGCTCCCATCTTAATTGGCACAGAAGCAACTAAGGAAATTAGAAGGAATCCTGGCAAAGACCAACTAACCGTATATACCGGTATTCCCCTAACAGTAAATGAGTTGTAATCTCCCCACCATGGCACCGGCCAGTGAAGGCATTGGGACCCATGTTCTACAAGCCTGTTAATCTAGTTCTCCATGAAAGGAATAAAACTGAAACTGGGTCTAGTAAATAAGTTGGGAACTCCCAACAGAGTGTACTCAGGAGGGGCCTCCAGGCGCAATTCTCAGAAAGCCACATGAACAGCAGGACAGGGCTCCCTTATAAAAGCCAACCCGACCTCCCTTTCAGGTATCCAGGCCATTTAGAGTCTCCGCTAACACCACCACCATAGGACTACAGTAGTAGGAGAACCACGCCACCATCGTGGCTACCTGAGGATCAACTATGAGGTCATTTGTCCCCAATAAAAGCCTAGCAGCCAGACCCAGGGCTACAGCTCCGCCAAAGCCATTGTTAAAAAAATCCCCCCGGCACACCGAGTTCATAACTGTTAAGAGGATGATATTTTCTCCATAAGCCAGCAGTTGAGGAGGAGATATGAAACAACTCCACCAAATACACCCGAGGAGAATGGGAGAAATCAGACATAACAGCTACTACACTAGGGCTAACACCCAGTATTGCGGAGAACTCTTCGTAGGTGGGGCATACCTCGTTTAAGAAAAATAAAAAATATGGTCTTCAGGGTACCAAAATTGCACCTTTCCTTCTAAAAGGGGATGATTATGCCATAAAGAGACCTAGTGCAAACTAAAGGCTTCGTTATAAACATTGCGGAGGCACAGTGCCTCTAGACCCTCAAGATAGTAAAAAAAGCCTCAGACACCGAAAGAGACATTTGTAGAGAAGAAGAAAGCTACAGAGGAGAGAAAATGGAAGATGGTGAAGAAAACACATGCAAAGCCCCTTTTTATACTAAAAAAATCCCACAAGAAAACAAGCCATTAAAATCACAACCGATTACTCCGCCCCCAAAGTACACAAAGTACACAAAAA
Organism: Sambucus nigra; assembly: GCA_949130495.1. NCBI lineage: Eukaryota > Viridiplantae > Streptophyta > Magnoliopsida > Dipsacales > Adoxaceae > Sambucus > Sambucus nigra. The sequence continues at coordinate 789,660,872 of OX422208.1, read as the reverse complement.
GTGCAATCAAAGCCAAATGAGTGATTCAAACTTGACTCTTATACCGATAAGCAGGATAAGGGCTATACCAATCGACCACCCCTTATTTTTGTTCATTCTGTATTTCCTCTTTTACACAATATCAATTTTTAAAATAAAAATTTGCTTTGAAAAAAGTCAAATCTTCGGGTTGTCCCTTTTTAAAAAATTATTACTCTTACCTTTATATATAATTTCAAAAAATAAATATTCTCCTTTTTACTTCAAGTCCCTTTTTCATTTTTATCTTTATCTTCGCAAAAATGACTAACCTCAGAAGTAAACTAAAATGCATGTAGAGTAAGTCATTAAACCAAGATAACACCAAAAATAAATGCATTTTATATATATCTTTCTCCAAAATTATTACATCTCTTGCAGTTTAAAAAAGAGAGAAAAGATACATCAGAATGTAGCTCGAATCCCTCAAATCCTCTCAAAAAAACAACCTCAACCTACGCAGTGTACACGCTTTCCCCAGTGATGAGTGGTAGAACTTCCACTCCCAGAGTCAGAATTATCATCAGATGTGGCTAGAGGCACCAGATAGGTGCTGACTGACTTTTTCACATAGGCTGACAACGATGCCATCCAGTCCTTAATGTCCCTCAGCCATGTGGTCGACACACGAACAGTCTGCAAGAAAAAAGAACAGAGGCAAAAAAAATCAAGCAAGTCAGTAAAGAGAAAAATAAAGCAAAAATAAGAAAAGAAAAGAAAAAGAAAGGAATATACCTCAGTCCGAAGGGCATCATCCGAAAGACCTGTAAACTCGTCCACCGGTGCATGGGGGCACTGACAACACTTCTCCGCTACTCAATCAGAAATGATAAGAGGGAGTACAGATCTGAATAAAAGGAGCCTCCTTCACCAATCGTGCCTCCTCCAGTGTTATGGGCCGACGCTCTTGGTATGCTGATACATCTCCCCAAAGCAGGAGCAGATGGAGGCATATTCTCCACGTTATATAGGCACGAAGACATCAACCAGCTGGTCATAAAATCCAGATAGTCGAAGCCGTCGTTATATCCGTGTATAGCTTATAAGGATCACCCTCGATCGCTGTCGCCTTGGACTCATCTGTCATCTCCCTCACCCGCATCATGTGCTCTGGGGCATCGATGGTGGAAACTCCACCGCTTTCTCTATAATCTGATGCACCACCCTCTCTTTAGGGTAACAGACGTACCCCAACTCGTGCGCCAATAATCGCCTCATATGTGCGTGTACACCCGTAGTCCCTACATCCCTCGAAAGAAGACTCTATTGTATAAGGTCACATATATCCCCAACAAAGAGTTAGTAACTAACCAAAGGCAAAAGATTCCAAAAGCTCAAAAAGAGACCAGGATCGAAAACCTAACCTGATTGCTCATTAGGGCGTTCAACGCCGCCCACACATCTTTTAAGGCAAGGGATTGGTTTGAATTCCTATTCGACTTCTTCCACTGGTATATCCTGTAAAAGTCTCCCAACTTTCTCTCCTTCAAGGACACCAACCCCACGTTGAGACCTATCACCTCATAAAACCATTTTTGTAAAAATCAAACTCCAAGAATTAAAAGAGAAAACAAAAAGGACTGGAAGAAAATAAAAAGGAAATTAAGCTTAACGAATATTACCAAAAGGTACGTGAGTCCTATGAATGTCTGTCGGCATCACTGATGAATACATCCATTTAAGCATAAAGGAACGCTAGAGTAAAACTCCCCCAATCGTACAAATAGACGTATGAAATAATCCTCAAATATGGAAACAAACATAGATGAATGACATCGCTACCATAAACCCTCCCAGCTGAAGAAAATAAGCGAGCTACCTATCTCACCTGCCATGCATCCGTCTCATTAATCTTCCTTGATTGAAGAGACTCCTTTAACACTGATATACAGATAGAATCCCCCAACATTATTCTTTTGACATCTCCCAAGGCAGCCCGCACTGCTGCCTCCATGACCCACAGAGTACGATCTACCATGATCTGATGACCAACACAGTCTAACCCCATTAATTATTGGACATCTAAGGGAGTAACAATCATCTCCCTAATACCAAGATAGAATGTATGGGTCGTATCCCACCACCTTTCTCCCAATGTGCATAACATTGCAGTAAAGTGCTACATCTCATCTAGTGCACCCGCCAACATAACAAACTCAATGGATGACACCATCCGTCATAGCACCCTAGGAAGATGGTCCCAAATGTCCTTCATCCTAGTCGTCCCCCAGGATCGAATGCTCAAAGAAGCTACGCCAGTCTGCGAAACACCAAGGAAACCCTTTTATTATCCCAAGAACAAAAAGAAAAAGAAAAAATGGAAAACCAAAGGGAAAATACTCATACATCCATTAGGGTTATTCACCCTCGCTGAATGGTGGTGCACAAGCTCACACAACAAGATCCTCTTATCAGTCACCAACTCAAAGGATTAGTAGGCATTCTAATTTCCCAAAGCAAGTGACACCATAGCCCGCCACTCCAAATCTGCCCAACTATTAATGGATACTCATTCATTATTAGTGTTGCTAGAAGGTACGACTATTTGAGATATTACAAAGATAAGGACTCAAAACTGACTTTTAGAGAAAGAAACCAATAGATTCAATCACTTGAAGGTGTGAAAAATGAGGAGGGGCCACCCCCTTTTATAGAAGGCATGGGGTATGCCAATCGACAGTCCCCTGGTCTTAACTATCGCCAGCTCACCTTTCCCCTTCCCCAAGAAGCCCACGAGTCCATTCCCTATGCTTATAGGAACCCCCAGACCTGCCTATCAATAGTCCCCTCAAAATTTCGTCTCAAAAATTCCAAAAATTGCCTAGAAAATTCACAAAAATTCCAAGAAAATCCCCGTAAAGTTAAAGACCTTTGTTCTCCGAGAAAAACTCATGGTGAAGTACCAAAAAATTATAAACTCTCGTAAACCCTAACAGGATCATCCTCGCTCACTCTCATCATCAACATACTCCCCAGTAAAACCAGAAATCCACCATGCGCCTATAACAAAATACTCTGCGCTTTTCTCAATGAGCCACTCCCCGTAAACTACATCTTTAGGTCTTTAGAATTGATCTTGACCAGCTGAATTGGTCTCACATCTTTAGGTTTGCAAAATTGATCTCGACCCGCTAATTGGTCACTATAACTTTAGATCTACATAATTAACCTCAACCCACTGAATTGGTTATCTCTCTTCAGGTCCACAAAATTGACCTCGACCCGCTAAATCGGTCATCACAACTTTAGGTCCTCGGAATTGACTTCGAACCGCAGAATTGGTCACCTCACTCTTCAGGTTTGTAGAATCGACCTCGACCCGCTGAATCAGTCACTACATCTTTAAGTCTATAGAATTTACCTTAACCCGTTGAATTGGTTGCCACATCTTTATGTCTATAAAATTGACTTCGACTCGCTGAATTGGTCACTACATCTTTAGGTCTGCAAAATTAACCTTGACCTATTAAATCAATCACTACATCTTTAGGTCCGCTGAATCATTCGGTACATCTTTAGGTTTGTAAAATCGACCTTGACCCTCCTTAGATCCATAGAATTGACCTCAACCCTCTGAATCAGTCACCTCCTTCCATTGGGACTGTAAAATTGACCTCAGTCTTCTTCTCCAACATCGATGAGGTATCTATATTCGATGGACTTCACTTAATCCAAACTCGCCTATCGTGGGGCTCTATAAACACCCCATCCCAGGACACCTCTAAGCACCTCCTTAGGTCCCTAACACTTATCCACTCACCTTAAACCTAGGTTATACCTCGAGTCCTGATCTAGAGGCCATCGAGCACTCTAGAGGCATATTTGACTCTGGTCAACTCTCCAACCTGAGCGAAACTCAATGAAACCTTAAAGGTATTTGATTCCCTTTTCCAATGATATGTCCAGTGCACGAATCAGCCTCACGATTTTCACGAATGATCTGTTTTACTTCGAGTACTGATTAGGAGGCCATCGGGAATTCCTTGGCCCCGTTTAACTCCAGTCAACTCTCCAACCTGAGAAAAGCTCAATGAAACCTTAAAGGTCTCTAAATACCCTATCTAAGGGTCCACTCATTTTACTTCAAAGGTCCATAGGGCACTTTCGTGACCCATTTAACCTTGGTAACTCTCTAAACTGAGAGAAACTCAATTAAATCTTGAAGTTATCTGAATTCCCTCTCCGATAGTCCATTTCGTGTGCGAATTGTCCTCACGGTTCTCACAAATGACCCATTTTCCTTCGAAAACCCCCTGTCTAGAGACCATCGGGTGCTTTCGACTTCGATCAACTCTTTAACCCAGGAGTGGCTCAATGGATTCTTGAAGGGCTCTTAATTCTCTTTCCAAAGGTCCTGTCCATGTGTGATTCAGACTTACGATTTACATTTTATTCTCATTTTTTTTAAAAAGTCCATTTCGAACTGCCTATAGGCACGCCAGATCCCCTGCCTATCGGTAGGGTGTACTATCCTTACTGCAAGGCAAGCATTGTACTGATAAGTAGTCTAGGGGCCATACTTATCGGCACCCCAAACCCTAAATGTCACCATATAAAGGGTTCATGAGCTCACCCCTGAAGGAGGTCCCTTTCAGCAATCAGCAAATATTCTCTCGAAATCAGAGACTTCTCAATACCAAAAAAGTCCATTTCCAACATCCCTCACCTCACTTTCTTACAACACTTAGTAATCCACCTCACCCTATCATATTACCTTTATACCACTATAAAAACCAGCCTACGGACATTCTAAATTCAACAACAAAGATCCACAAGGTGATCCATTCCTCACCCCTTTTCTAGTTTCTTCATTTTATTGTATCTCATTTTGTGACATCTTTTAGTTTTGTTTCATTATCTCACATCAAGTAATCTTCACTTTTTATTATTATTACTTCCCACAAATTATTTTCATAAAAACCAAAAATATAAAAAGAGGGTTTATTCATATATTTTCAAAGTAAGACTTCATTATTTTCCCACATTTTCACATTTGAACACATTTTTTCTTCAAAAGTACTCATACATTTGAATTTATGGGTTGAACCCCACCCTATGCTATTTTTTGAATTACATGAACTTTTGATCCCCCTTGGGCTACGTAGGCATCTTGGGGCAATCCCAAGATTCGAGTCCTCCCTTTTCAGTTTATGTATTTTATATTCTATTATATTTATTATGTGAGTCCTAAACTCCTACATATTTGTGCTTCGCCCAATATGTACATTCGCACTTTCATAGTGATTCGTGATTCGACAAACACTTACATGATATGTTTATTATTATTTTTAAGTACACTCCTATGGATTATCCCGCTCTATCCATTTCATGATGCTACTCAGATAATTCCCTTCTTTCGTTATTTGTATTATACACATGTACACACACATCACGGAGGAAAAAAGAAGAAGATTAACTTAGCCCATGAGAGACCGAAAGGATGGAATAGGTGCCTAACACCTTCCCATTCCATAACTTAGTCCCCCTTTGAATCACTTGGTTTCATATGCATCAGTATGACCAATATGTCGTTCTATCGAGGTGGCGACATTCTTATGCATGTTTTGAGCAAAATATGTTGGCAACTCCATCTCTTCGTGTTATCCCCATTTGATGATAGACAATTTTATATCCGATGTAGACTGCGAAGATGCCGACAGGAGTGGCGGAAAAAGGTCCTCCATATCCTCGAATTTTCCACATGCACATGGCAAAAAGACAGAGAGGGGGTGGACCTTTTCCCTTTCTACACACACAAGATCTACCTCTAGGTGATTAAATGTAACAATAATGAGGTCTAAGTATGCTACCAATTGAAGGAATGTACGTGTAGAGAGGGACTACCCAAATTAAAAATTATTACCAAAATGAAGGTAATGTGTTTTTTAATCTAAATTTATGTAAAAGTTAATCCTAGAGTCTAATTGACAAAATAGTAATTTGCAAGTTTATTTAACATAAAAATATATGTTCATGAAGCATATATGATAAATAAAAATACAGAATAGTAAATCATTCACTTTCGACGAGGATTTATCCGAGGGAACACCCCTTGTGGGAAAAATCGTGGGCCAAACTGACACCTTCCACTATATAGGTAAAGTTTCACAAAATGGATGAATGACTTACAAACTTAAACCTCACCTAGACTCAATAATGAACAACCTCCATAAGACACTTTTTCACCTTCTAGCAATAAGAGCAAGCACGAATTTCTCTCTGACCACTCTTTATGTCGCAGGTGTCAACTTTTATTGATAATGGTGCGTTTGTATGAAATCTTACAATCTTCTTTAAAGTTGAAGAAAACTTTTTGTGCTTTAAAAGGAACAAGTGAAAAGCCACTATTTATAGATCTAACATCTTAAAGGTTGAGGGAAGTTTAAAAAGGGGTTTGGCTAATCAAAATAAACTTATAAAGTATTTTTGAGATATATTAATATTTAAAGTTCCTAATAAACAAATTTTTCAAAATGATTTGTTCAAGTATTGAGAGAAGTAATCTAACTTCAAACAACTTTAAACTAGAATTATAATAATGGATATCTAAAAAATACAAAGAAGGCTTGTGCTCTTAAGAAAAACTGATTTCTTAGCCTGAATAAACAATGAAAATCATAAGCCTTTTCACCTTATTTTGTGAGGAAGATGAAGATGAATTAAATAGGTATTTTAAAACATGTGGACATAATATTTCAAACCCTATAACTCATTCTAAACTACCAAAAATAGGTTGCTTATTGTATAAAACAAAAAATATGACAACAAAAGGGATCTTTATATTTTATAATGCAATATTTTAGGCAAATTCATTTTTTGTGCTAGATTTGGTGCTGTCATTGCATCGAGGAAAATCCTTACTAGAGCAAACTTGTTGTGATAATCAGGTCATGGTTATATACATAAATTTTACTTTGACAAAAGCACCAGTAAAAGACCTTCGTTACGGCGAGGAAGACTTCTTTTACGGCAAGAAAAATCGTAAATTTTCTAGGTATTTTTAACAAGTATTGTCCATCCAAGAGTTTGAGAATATTTTTTCAAACACTCTAATTATGTTTGTTCTCAACCAAGGACACTCATAATTAAAATATACATGTAATGATGCAATTTTTATAAATATAGTTTTTCTATAAGAAAAGTATATTGCATAGTGTATTTGTTCAAATTGTCTAAATAACTCACATTCAAGTTTAACACATCTTCAATTTAAGAAAATTTAAGTTAAGTTATGTCAAAACAAGGATGGTAAAACTAAGTCATTCTAAGTCATTTATCTTTATCCTAAGGCAACAATCTCACTAGTCATGGCATGAGATAGTTTTCCAGATGAAGACGGATAAGTCTGATCTTGTAGTCTTGAATATGAAGCTATTCTAGACAACTTAGACTCTGACTCAAATATGTTTTGGAATAGGATAAGACACTCTAATATTATGGAGATTTTAAGCATACATGTGATCTTACAAGGAGGTCTAAAATTTTGTTTTCAACGAAAGATTGATAATTGGTGGTTAAAAATACACTTAGGACCACCTGCAAGAGCAAGCATATAATCATTCAGTATATTGAAAACATGTTAGGAAAAACCCATCCCAATATTAGTAACTTGTATATTATTTTTGGTTTTTCATAACCACTCCAATCTAGCTGATAAGTTAAGGAAGTTTAAATGAAAATCTACTAGTTTATCAACAAAAGTTTGTTACCAAGGAGCTCTAAAACATAAGAGTTCCTCTGTAAAAATAACAACCTTAGTTGTTGATATGCCCAAAGTGTACCAGAAAATCCATAGACCTCAACCTCGGCCTTATGACAACCGAGGTTATAGAAGTTCGAGAATACCCATTAGCAACACCGTCCTACTAAGGTCGGCCACAGCCGATGCCCCCTCGACTACAGACTGCATCTTGGCTTAGAATAAGCCGAGATTATCTAAAAACTTGGAGCACAGTTCTATCAGGCCGTCCATAGCCGACGTCGCACTAGCCTCATACATCAACCTCGGCTGGTCATCAGTCGGGGTCAGCAAGGACTCATGGGTTTAACCACCCTTTAACATCATCATCGGTCCTAGACGACATTGCAAGCACCATATGAGAATCAGCAGCCCTGCAGGCTCAGCGTCAATTGTCAGGTCAACATCGGCCCTGGCCGATGTTCACATATCTTACCTCGACTGGCATCCCAGCCAAGGTCATTATATAATTCCAAGCCAAGGCAGGGGTCGTACCTCACTAACTACGTACTCACCCAGGCCGAGATTGATACCAAGCAAAGACAATCGAGCTTCTACGCGTACATGTATGGCTTGAGGCACGTGGACAAATTTGTTATAACTGAATCATTCCCACCACGTGAGAGAATATTGAGGTCATCATTACTTAGTTGAAGATTAGCTAGGTGTCATCCTTTCACTGGCTGGATCTCCATGCACCTACTCATTGTATGCTTGGGGGTACATTACACCCCCCAAACACTATATATAGAGGTTATCCTCTACCTTGTAAAAGGATCCAAAATGACAACCCTAGCTGAAAATATGCCAAATAATACTGTAGAGAGATAAAACTTGAGAGATTGTATCCATGGCCGTTAGTGCCTCACTCTAGTGACCTTACTCACTCACTTGCATAGTGGACGTATGCCTAATTGGCTGAACCACTTATATATTGATGTTCATCCTCTTCTCCTCACCTCCTTCATATATATACTTACATATATATATTCTCCTGTGCTGCCATTGTTATCACTAATTTGAGCTTACAAACACCTTGATGGGTGGTGCTATTTACAGCATCATTATTTTGGCGCCGTCTGTGGAAAAGAGAAGTTATCTCTTCCTCTTTTTCTGCTTAACCTCATCGAAGACTCTAGTGGTGAACGAGGAATCACCCCTTGTGTGGAGATGTTTCACCATTGAAAGAGGTCCTTTAAGCCATTAAGCTCATCTTCTACACGATCTCTTTAGTTTTAACATATGGCACCGGAGTTACCACCACCTCCTCCACCATCTGGTGCTGGAGGACCTAGTTCCATCTAGGCACCACCCCAGTCCAAAATGGCTGAGGTGGTTGTAGCCTTGAAGTCCTTGGCTACAATACAGCAAGCAATAAAGGAGAAATTTGCACAGCTCAGTCAAAACATGATGAGGCCACTTGGGGTCTCACCAGAGATGATTACTCCAGCGGCTTCTCAGCCCTATCCTGAAGCCAGGGGACCACCCTAGGCACCGCGAAAAGACCAACCTACACTTCAACGAAGGAGGGACATTGCTTACCCTCGGTGTTTGCATCTGGGGAGGCTATGACACCCTTGCCCTGAGGATATGTATGATGATATGGAGGTAGAAGATGCTCCAGAAGAGTGCTGGGAGCCGTATGAGGTCTCGAACAATACTATACGTCCTATCCACTAAAGTCGAGGTTGTGGGGACAGAAGAGATGGTGGTGCCCAACATAGAGGATCAACCTTTGATTACTTGAACAGAGGGTCGGCCTTTGAAAGGCTTGGCCCAGTAAATGACCTGAGGCAGTGGTTATCCAGGTCAAGAAGTGCAGCAGGGCCACAAAAGGGAAATGGGGAACATCGGCCTCATCATGGCCGACCCCAATATGGCCGAGACTGTGGCCAGGAGGTTAATAGACGATATTGTGCAGTGGGTGGGGAACCCTCAGTCCAGCCCTTGGAGGAGGCTGGGGATAACCTCGGCCAGGTCGACGTTGCAAGGCCATGGAATGACTCCACCCAACGCCTTAAAGAGAAGATAGGATACCTCATCAAAAGTCGAGACCCGCTGCAAAGAGGTTTCTCAGAGGTCTCTATATTCGTGGCTAAGATAGTGAACTTCCCAACCCCTGCGAAGTTCAAACCACCTGCGGTGTCTCCCAAGTATGACGATAGTACTAACCCTGTGCATCATATTGAGATGTACCAGTCTGCGACGGACATTTACTTAATCCCAGATGAGATGGAGTGTCGGGCCTTCTTCGGTACTTTAACCGAAGCTGCACACATCTGGTTTACCTCTATTTCGAAGAACTCAATTGAGAAATTTAAGGGCTTGGCTGAACGGTTCATTTATAATTTCTATTTTGGGGTAAGACCGCAGAAGAAGACCACCCATCTGTTGTATGTCAAGAAAGTCAAGAACGAGAGCCTAAGAAACTACATTATAAGATTTAACAAAGAAAAAATGGAGGTTGAAGATTATGAAGAGAATATAGCCATGATAGCCCTCATTGGAGGACTGCATAAGGAGAAGTTGTTATAGAAGCTTACGGAAGACCCTCCCAAGTCTATGACAGAGCTACTGGCAACTGCAGGAAAGGTCATGAACGCTGAAGAGGCTATGGCCGTGAAGTATAAGGATGAGAATAGAAGTGGCAGCGGGAAGTTCCAAAGAAAGAAAGATGGAAAGAAGAGGTCAACTGATGACAAGTTTGCACGCTATACCCCTCTAACAGTGAGCTACGAACACATCCTCAATGAGATCAAGAATGACTGGTCTCTGAGATGGCCGGAGGAGCAGAAGGCTCCTCCGCATAAGAGGAATAAGAACTTATGGTGTGAGTTCCACCAAGCCCATAACCATGTGACAGACAAATGGTTTGCCTTAAAGGATGAGATCGAGAAGATGTTAAAATCCAAAAAGTTGAGGAAGTATGTCGATGGTAACGCCCCTAAAAGGGGAAGAGATGACCCTAAAAAGAAGAGAAATGACAGATGTCGAGATGATACCCGAGTAAAAAGAGACGATGACTCAGATGGAGATGATAAAGACGATCCAAAACTCCCACCAAAAGACGATAATGCCCCGGTGAAGAGGGTTGGAATGATCTTCTTTGGAGTTAGCACCGTCTGTGGAGGACTTGCTGGAGGTGGATCTGAAGTAGCTGACCGAAGAGCTCATATGGCAGAGGCCAAATCAATGACCAAAGTAGATGTTGTGAATCTAGCGTCTTCATATGTAAAGAAGAAGAGGAAGAAAGTATATATGGATACTCTTATAGTTGCATTCTCCTGACTTGACTTCAAAGGTATCCTAGCCCCACATGATGACCCTTTGGTAATAACAACAAAAGTGCACGGTGTGAGGTACAGAGAACCCTCATATATGGAGGAAGTTAAGAGGGCGTGATGTTCTGGCCTTGTTTTAAAATCCTAGGCCTCAGCAGAGCTAGGCTGGTACCCTATCATCATCCGTTGATGGGCTTCAGCGGGGAGAAGGTCCATCTGTTGGGCATGTATGAGATGGATATGCAAATGGGGGACGAGTGGCCTAAGAGGTTTACCGGTAAGATTAATTTTTTTATTATGAATAAAAACGTCTTCTCGATATACAACCTCATCATAAGACAAGTAGCCCTTAAGGAGTTTGAGGTCGTGCCATCGACGGTCCACCAAATGCTAAAATTCCTAACCCCCTATGGGGTAGGGTAAGTGCATGGGGATCAGACATCGGTACGAGAATGATATTTTAACTTGGTGAAAGAGAGAGAGGCCTATAAGAGGGAAACCACAACATTGATACACTTGATCCTAGAGATGACAAAAAGTTGAAGAAAGGAGAAGCCACGGAAGAGGTTGAATCCATCGTCCTCAATATGGACGAATCGGAAAAAACCGCCCAAATCGGCAAAGCCTTAAAACCGGAGATCAAGGATGAGCTGATAAGATTCCTAAAGAAGAGCCAGTGTGTCTTCACTTGGAACCATGCAGACATGCCTGGCATCGACCCGGAGGTTATGTGCCACAAACTCAATATTGCAGAAGATGCTAAGCCAATCAAACAAAAACAAAGAGTTTACTTTAGGGAAAAGTATGACATCATCAGGGAAGAGGTCAAAAAGTTAGAAGAGGCAGAATTCATTAGGGAGGTCATATACCCAGAGTGGTTATCAATCACCGTTATAATGCCCAAAGCCAATGGAAAATGGAGGATGTGCATAGATTTCATCGACCTAAACAAGTCTTGCCCAAAATACAGTTATCCCTTACCTAAAATTGATCGAATGGTAGATGCCACGGCAGGGCATGAGCTCATGAGCTTCATGGATGTGTATTTAGGCTATAATCAGATCTTCATGAATGCTGAAGACTCAGAGAAGACAACCTTCATAATAGACAAGGGGACCTATTGTTATAAGGTCATGCCCTTCGGCTTGAACAATACATGGGCCACGTATCAACATCTTATAAATAAGATGTTTAAATATTAAATTGGCAAGACTATGGATGTATATATATATGATATGTTTATGAAGAGCTTGAAGGCCTGCATTCACGTGGCAGACCTAGAGAGAACTTTTGACACCATGGACTTGTACAGAATGAAACATAATCCCACAAAGTGTGTCTTCGGAGTAGGAGCTAAAAAATTTCTTAGATTCATTATCAATCAGAGGGGAATAAAGGCCAATCCTGAGAAGATCAAGGCTTTGTTTGATATGAAGACACCAAGAAGTATAAAAGACGTTCAGAGGCTCACTGGAAGAGTAGCTGCACCCAACAAATTTATTTTGAGAGCCACGGACAAGTGTCTTCCATTTTTTAAGGTGCTTAGAAAGGCCTTCGAGTGGGACGAAGAGTGTGAAAAGTCCTTTAAGAATCTCAAGTCCTACCTTGGATCCCCCCTGCTCTTATCTCGACCATCATGGGGGAGAAGTTGTATGTTTATCTAGCAGTCTCAGAGTCAGTTATAAGTTCAGCCATAGTACAGGAAGACATTGGGGTCCAAAGGCATGTATACTTCAATAGTAAGGCCCTCCAAGGGTCTGAACAGAACTATCCTCGAATGGAGAAGTTGGCCTACGCTTTGATACATGCTTCAAGGAAGATGAAACCCTATTTCTAGGCCCACTCTATGGTCATCCTCACTGGCTCACCACTAAGGCAAGTCCTCCACAAGCCTGAGAAGTCTGGCAGATTGATGACCTGGGCTATTGAGTTGGGAGAGTATGACCTTATATATCAACTCAGGGTGGCCATTAAAGGGCAAGCACTCGCAGACTTTGTTGCTGAGTTCATATAGGAAGAGGCCGAGGTTGAGAATAACCCAAAAACTATAGAAGGACCAAATGGTAATGTCTTCCAAGACCCGGAAGAGGTTATATCCAGTAGAGCCAGGAATTGAATAGCTAAAAATGAGGAGCATAGGTACCTTTTCAAGCAAGGAACCGTGTCAGAGGGGAGCTTTTCTTCAAATGAAGATGTTTAGAACCTTTTTGTTGACGGGTCTTCTTGTGAAAGTGGGAGCGGTCCAGGGTTAATACTGTCAGCTCTGGATGGTACCAGCGTGGAATATGCACTAAGGTTTAACTTCAAAGCATCAAATAATGAGTCAGAATATGAGGCCATGATAGCAGGCCTCTCCTTAGTCTCTATGAAGTAGGAGTCGTCCAACCCTACTTCTGAAATATAAAGTAGGGTTGGACGACTCCTACTTTATAGCGACTTAAGGTTAGTTGTCAACCAAGTGTTTAGAGTTTATGAGGCTAAGGATGAAAGGATGGCCAAATACCTGAAGAGGGTAAGAATGATGCTAGAAGGATTCGAAGAGGTGAAGATGAAGAGGGTACCTCGACGAAACAACAGCCATATAGATGCACTAGCAAGGTTGGCTTCAGTAACAAGGACAAGAATCAGAAGGACAGTACCAGTCAACATCCTACTTAAACTGACCATTGAAGAAGAAGAGGTTGCCAACTCTTGCCTCAACTTGAACCTGGGAGACTCATGGATGGATCCCCTTATCAGATATATCAGAGAGGCAGAGATACCGGAATCAAAGCTTGAGAGGAGGAAACTAAGGTACAGATCTGCAAAGTTCTCAATAATAGGAGATGTCCTATATAAGAAAGGATTTTTCTTACCTCTCCTCAGATGTCTTCATCCCACAGAGGTCCCCCGCATCCTACAGGAGGTACACGAGGGTTCTTATTCCAGTCACATAGGAGGAAGACCTTTGGCCAAGAGGATAATCACGCAAGGATACTGGTGGCCGACCTTGGGCAAGGATGTTGCAGCCTACATGAAGAGGTGTGATAAATGCCAAAGATTCTCCAATATCCCCCATCAACCTCATCAACCTATGATGTCAATCAGTTCCCCTTGGCTATTCATAATATGGGGGATTGACTTAGTGGATCCCTTACCAAGGGTTGCGAACAATTACCGATTTCTGATAGTAGAAATTGTCTACTTCTCCAAGTGGGCGGAGGCTAAGCCGATGATCACGATTACAAAGCAGAAGACCTTCCAATTTATCTGGAAGAACATCATATGCATACATGGCCTTCCAAACACCCTCATCTCAGAAAACGGAACCCAGTTCAAAAATTCTTCTTTGGAGAAGTATTACGAGAGAGTTGGGATCAAGCAGTTTTTCTCTTCTCCAGGCCGACCTCAGGCAAACGGTCAGACCGAAGTCACGAATAGAACAATACTCAACGGGATTAAGAAGAGGTTGGAAGAAGATTAGGGGAGATGGACTGAAGAGATTTATGTTGTGTTATGGGCCTACAGAACAACGGCTAGGACACCAATAGGGGAGACCCCATTTATGTTAGCACATGGCTCAGAAGCCATCATACCAATAGAAGTAGGACTCCCCACTCACAGAGTTCAGACCTATGACTCTGAGAATAATGGAGAAGAGAGAAAACTTGACCTAGATTTGATTGAGGAGAAAAGGGAAGACGCCGAAATCAGACAGGCAGCCTACCAGTAGAGAACAGCAAAATTTTATAATCAAAGGGTGAAATTAAGACCATAGCTGTAGGAGACCTAGTGCTGAAGAAGACGCTGCAGAAGGCAAACAAACTTCACCCAAATTGGCATACCCTTACAAAGTGATCGAGGAGGTTGTACCCGATACCTACCGGCTAGAAAATCTTGAAGGGGAACCTTTCTCCAATCCATGGAATACTGGTCATCTAAAGAAGTATTACATATGATGTAGCAATTATTTCTACGTAAATATATCACTTTATGAAGAGAATATTAATGAGAAGACCAATTCCTGTGCCAATTCTTTGTTCATTATGCTTTCAGTGAAATTTGTGAGGATAATATCTTATCTAGATGAGCTCAGACCTTAAAACATCATAATTTGGTGACAAGGTCCGAGGTGAAACATCATAATTGGATGACCTCAGACTAAAACATCATAATTTGGTGAGAAAGTCTGAGGTGAAACATCATAGTTGGATGACCTCAGACCTAAAACATCATAATTTGGTGACAAGGACTGAGGTAAAACATTATAGTTGGATGACCTCAGACCTTAAACATCATTAATTTGGTGAAAAATAATGGGGGTAACATCTTAGTTTGATGACTTCAGACCTTCAACATCATAATTTGGTGATAGGGTCTGAGGTGAAACATCATATTTGGATGACCTCAGACCTTTAACATCATTAATTTGGTGAAATTTATGGGGGTAACATTTTAGTTGGATGACCTCAGACCTTAAACATCATAATTTAGTGACAGGGTCTGAGGTAAAACATCATATTTGGATGACCTTATACCTTTAACATCATTAATTTGGTAAAAAGTTACGAGGGTAACATCATAGTTTATTCATGAAGACACCATTATATTGAGGCTTCAGACCTTAATACAAACATCATTGCATGACATCTAAAACCATTCAAGGAACATTCATCAAAATAAGCAAAGCCCTCTTCAAAGGATGATATAGCATGAAGAAGTTAAGAACTATAAGTCAAAATGAGCGGGAGAATGTTATCATAAATTATGAAGTTACTGATGAAAAACAAAAATTACAAGTGAAGCTTCACAAATTAGGATCTAAGTGTCTGCAGCCATAGGGTTGGTAACCTCAGCCTGATCATTTTGGTCGACATTGGTAACCTCAGCTCCACCATCTTGAGGGTTAACGTCCTCAGTCCCTGTGGATTTCGGCTGGACAGTCTCTACAGGGGCAGCACCTCCTTTCTCCCCCACCTCTTGCAGGGCTTGAGCAAACTGAGGGTCAGCATAGCCCAGACCCACGAAGTTCGAGGCTGCCAGGCTCCCTGAATCCTTCTCTTTCATTACAGCCTATTTACTGGTGGCCTTATCACCTCTTTCGAGGTATTCAAAGCCGAAGCTTATGAATTGGTCAAAGACTTGATAGTCGGCCAACCACTTATCATAGGCATCCTTAAGGGCAGCTTTCACTACAGTATCAACCTTTTGTTAGAGCTGGTCATCCTTGGCCTTCAGGGCAGAGGAGTGATCTTTTTGGAGCTTTACTATGTCCTTCTCCCTCAGCTTCACCTTATTCTCAGACTCCTCTAAGGCAGTTTTCAGACGTTCCACTTCAGCATTTAGAGCGGCCTCCACCTTCTGGGCCTCTCTTCCCTTTTCAATCAGGGGTAGCTTCTCTAGGGTCCAGTCAATAAACTGGTGCATGAAGAGGACACCCTGTAACATAAAATTAGATGCATGAGATCAAGACAATGCAAATCAAAGATGAGGTTACACGAGCTAAAAAGATAAGTCTTTACCTGGATAGACCTGTGAAGGCAAAACTCGACCTGCAGAGGAGTATCAATAGAGCGTAGGAAGCGCTTGTCAGCATCGATCATCGCAGAGTTGATGGCATCCATTGCTTTCAGACTATGACCTATGACGCTGTCACTAATCTTCAGCTTCTCCAGACGAGCATCCAATGCGTCATCAGACGAAATGGGGATGTCACGATCACCCTTTTGGGCTTTACTATGCCTCTGATCCTCTGGGGCAGTGGTGGAGGGTTTCCTCTTTTTTGTAGCATCGGCCTTAGAAGTGCCGGCGTTCTACTTAGACGGGGGAGGAGGAGGATCATTGAGCCCAGCTTTCTTCACTAGCTTAATAAGACTTGGTACAGACATCTCCCAGAAGTCATCAGAGATCCCTTCGAGGCATTCTGTAAAATATATGTCTGAGTTAGTAAATCATAGATATCAAAATATCAGAGGTATAACTTAGCAAAATAAACACTTATGAAGTTCGACTAAAGGACTTCCCCCCAGGCCAGTCTTAGAGAGGTAGTAAGGGGTCATCAGGTGTTCGTACTTAACTAGCCGACCAAGATCCCCCTGATCTTAAAGGACCTTGACCTTTTTAAGGTTATCCTGGCTTAGCCCAGGGTCGGCTTTGGTAGCCAGTGATAGTTTTCCCCACCTTAGAGGAGTCCTCAGCTCTAGAGATGAAGAGGGGGCACAAGTGCTAAATTCCCATGCCCCAAAAATAAAGAAATATCGTGGTTTCCAATTGTGATTTGAGGTTTGGGTAACCAGCAACATCTTCTTATCAGACTTCCTAGCTAGGAAGTGGTAGTAGCTCGGATGGTTTCTGGTAGAGGAGGGCACGTAGCACCCTGTGAAGACCCTGACAGGAAGGTCTGAATGATGAACTGCCCTCCATAGGACGATGGCTCCAATCATCACCCTCCAGACATTGGGAGACATTGGGAGATTACAAGTCCCCGATTTGTATATTAACGTTATCAACCCTTCTCACATCGTAATTAGGAAACGAGTACCTAATTACGAGTACCTAATTAGGTACTCGTTATCAACCCTACTCGTTTCCTAATTAGGTACTCGTAATTAGGTACTCGTTTCCTAATTACGACGTGAGAAGGGTTGATAACGTTAATATACAAATCGGGGACTTGTAATCGTATAATATTAAATGACGGAATAAGAACGAGAAGTATACTTGTATTAATAATATGAAATATCTAAGATGTGCGAATGCTTAGTATATGTGGTTTTATGTGTATAACATACCTACCATACTTGCTATCATGGGAGGTTTGCATTCGATTAGGGCCATCTAATCTTTGTGTGCCTACGGGGGGATTTAGATTGGTACATCGAGGGCATATGTCAGAGAAGGACTTATTGAGAAGTTAATAAGTCTGCTGATCATGGGAGCGTAGGTATGTGCGTGACCCATGTGATGTGAACTATGTTCGCCTCCATTTTGTGTGATTGTTGTTATCTGAAAACGATTCTTGAGAGATTCGGAATGCGTGGTCCTTATGTACGTGATGTACCGGGATTGGATAGCAGAGTATGTGTGCACTGCAACTTAGTGTCGGGATGCTAGTAATGTATATTTATGATGAGAATAATATACTGTTAATTGAAATGAACTGTCATATTTAATTGTGAGTATAATTATAGCAACGTTCTGTAAAGATAAAATGGATGATCTCTAGTAAATTAGTATTGCTAATAATGGGAAACCGAGAATAAATGAAAAGCTCTCTATTTAATTGATGATGTTGGAATTAAAGTGTGAATCGTATAAAAATGTTAGAATTTACTTTGGACTAGTTAGATATGGGAATCACTAGACTGGGTACGGGTACGTTAGGAGTGCATAAATAGTCGAGAGGTGAGTACTTCATGTGAGAACACGTCCTAACATGTATTTTGCATTCATTGTTTTAATGTCATTAAAACACTTGCTATATTTTAAACTGTTTTTCCACAATCAGGCTGTGACCCGTTTGCTTTCAAATATATTTTCTTATTAAAACCTTTTAGGTGCCCAGCCACAAGGACACCAAGTATAGGAGTTCCATTCAGGTGACGTACTATAGCTACTGTGAAAGTTACAGGATCTTGTCAGTAGACGTCTCCACATTCTATCTTGACTCTATTAGTGGATTTCCTCATCAGTTGGGCATGTCGCCCCATTTCTTTTAGAAACATTTTACCTATTCAGTTTATTTCAGAATTTCGGGTTGTAACCAATTATGATTCAAACTTAGTATTCGTTATTCCTGAATTTGGTTTGTTGTGAGGAGTATTCTTACAGACTCATTTTTTTATGGTATGGTTATACTATTGTCATTCCATTGTGGTAGTTATGTTAGCATTTCTTATCTACTTGCATGTTAATCGGATTTAATTAAAATTGACACTCACTTTTTAAATATTAGGTGGCTAGTAATTGTTAGAATGTTTTCGACAGTGATGCTATGAACTGAACCAACTTGGCATTTTGTATTAATTTAATAAAGGAGTAGCTACCCGGTATTTAATTAGTCGGGGTGTCACATTATCCTTTCACTGGCTGGATCTCCATGAACCTACTCATTATATGCTTGGGGGGTACATTACACCCCCCAAACACTATATATAGAGGTCATCCTCTACCTTGTAAAAGGATCCAAAATGACAACCCTAGCTGAAACTCTGTCAAATTATACAGTAGAGAGAAAAAGCTTGAGAGATTGTATCCATGGCCGTTAGTGCCTTACTTTAGTGACCTTACTCACTCACTTGCACAGTGGACGTAGGCCTAATTGGCTGAACCACTTATATATTGATGTTTATCCTCTTCTCCTCACCTCCTTTATATATATACTTACATATATATATATTCTCCTGTGCTGCCATTGTTATCACTGATTTGATCTTACAAACACCTTGAAGGGTGGTGCTATTTTCAGCATCATTAGTTGCATTTATTGAAATTGATTCTTCAAAGGTATCATCATTTAAATTATCACCTTGAAAACTATCCAACCATGAAGGAAATAAAGTTTTAATTAAATAATTTATAATCTTGTCTTTGTAGGAGAGATATTCAAATGAAAGTATAAGTAAAGGATTATTAACAAGATAAATAAGGTTAATAAAGTTTGGAGGGGGAGTAAGGGCTAACAAGAGTATATTAGGAGGTTTAGGTGACAAGGAAGGGGAAAGATGAGAGATGGAGGAGAGAATATTAGTGTTCATTTTCTGTGTGACCACTTGTTTGAAATATAATTCAAAACAACTTGTACTTTGCGTAACCATTTGTTTATGTTAATATGGAATTTCATTTTGCTTGCTATTTGTTTTTAATGAAAAAACACAAAATCTTTTGATGCCACTTAAAAAATGAAAACGCAATATCACGATAAATGTAGGATTCTCTGTGTACAATTTCTATTCTCGTATACAAATTTCATATTAATAGAATGAAAATAATTATTTCTTAAATTTATTTATTACAATTTGAAGATGAGATTTGATTGAACTTTGAGACACCCACTACTTTTACAAGGTTTTGCCAGCAACTACCTAGCTGACCTTTTAATGAAATATCATAAATTATAACTTTTTGCATTTTATCAAAATGTTTGGAAATATTCTAGGACTCTGTCCAAAACTTACTAGCAAAATACATATATTGACATTTTGAGTTTTTTTTTTCTTTTCTTTTTTTGGGTTATTTCTTTATAAAGAAAGTCGTTCCACAAAAATGTGTTTTTATGTAAAAAAATTCCAAAATATTTACGAAACGACATATTTGTCATGAATCCACATTTTTCATATGCATGTATATGTCATGCTAAGGGTACGGTACTAAATGTCATTACCACTTCATTACTAGTGTTCAACTAGGGCTACATTTGTTTAAATTTTGAATCGGATTCTGAAATATGTGTTTATTGAATATCAAAATGAAAATATAAATTGGTAGAGAATTATGATATAAAAATTTCAGTGAAACACCTTCAACCCAATGGTCGGGAAAATCTTGTACATCCCACATGTAAAGCTTATGAACCCTAGGTCCATGCTTCCTGTCTACCTCATAACAACCAATTCACTTATCCCTCGAATGTCCGTAATTTCCCTACCCTTCCTAAGACAAATTCGATTGTTCCTAGCTATGTCCGCTAACCGTAATAACAATCACCTTGATATTGATGACTCTAATTATGTTAACGTAAAAGAACTAAATAAATTAGAAGGAAAGAAAACATGGTTGGTATTAGATTTGTTCAAGCAGTGAAGTCTAATTTGATGGCAAAAGGAGTGTGAAGGTCATCAGGAGTGATCAGGAGTATCCCAATATCGTATCCTTTATTGTTAGCAGCTTCGTCAAAAAACATCTTCCATTTGAGCTCCTCATGAGAGGCATATATAATGTCTTCATCTGGGAATTCAGAAATCCAAACCTCAGCTCCCCCCATGGGATTCTAGGTAAGATAATCATAAACGGGTCTTCCTTTTATGGAATTCTACTTAACATATGTGATGTCAAATTCAGCTAGTAACATCAACCATCAGAATAAGTGACTAGATAATACAAGTTTCCTCAATAGGTATTTCATTGCATCTAATTTGATAGGGAATGCAAGCATGTAGTGTCAGAGCTCTGTGTAACCCCAAATAAAGTGACAAATGATTTTTCCAATGCATTACAGTTCACCTCATACCTTGCAAGCTTTTGATTAGAAAAGTAAATGGATTTATCCTTGTGTTATTCTTTGATGTATTGGGCTAGCATAGCCCCTGCTACGACGTCTATGATTGTGAGATATAGGTGGAGGGGGAGGCATTGTTGAGAAGACATGAGCACTAGAGGTCGGGTGGGTTACAGATTGATTTGATCGAAGGCTTCTTGACACACCTCATTCATGACTTTGGTTGAATCCTTCCAAAGAAGTTTCAAGATAGGCTCGTAAATGGAAGTCAGTTAGTTGATAAACCGACTGATGTATTTGAGCTTACCCAGGGATCCCAAGGTGGTGGCATTTTGAGGATCGCTTTTAATTTGGTAGGGTTTGCTTCGATCCCTTTCTCGTTGACCATAAAGATAAGGAGTTTACCTTTCGCGACACTAAACACATTTTTTTATGGGTTAAGGTGCATCTGAAACTGCTGTAGTCACTCAAAGAATTTCCTCAAGGTAGGAATGTGACCTTCTCGATTTTTGGACTTGATGATCATGTCATCGACATAGACTTCAACCTCCAAGTGGATAAGATTATGAAAAATGGTCGTAATGTCCCTCTAATAGGTAGCCCCACCGTTCCTTGAGACTAAATAACATGACTGTGTAGAAAAAAGTTCCCCATGGGGTGATGCAAGCAGTATTTTCTTAATGGTCAGGACGTACCTTGATCTAATTATACCTGGAAAAAACATCGATAAATGATTTGAGGGCATGACTAGTTGTGTTATTAATGATCTTATTGATATTGGGCAGCAGGTAATCATCCTTCGAAGATGCTTTGTTCAGATCTCGATAGTCGACGCACATACGGACTTTTCCTCCTAATTTTGGTATAAGGATGATGTTTATAAGACATGTAAGATATTCGACCACGCGAATGAACCTTACATTTAACTGTTTCACCGCTTAATCTTTTACCTTAGGAGATCATTATGTCTAGAGCTTTCTCAACTTCTGTTTGATAGGATTACTTTCTAGAAGGTAGGAATCTCGTGATGCACGATTTTTAGGTCAATACCTGGCATTTCATTTTAGGACCACCTGAAGATGTCCAAAAATTCCATCAAAATCTCTTCAAATTATGAGCGCTTATGACCGTTGAGGGTGGACCCATTCCTGATCTCGCGTGGATGGATACTAGAATCGAGATTGATAACAATAGTCTCATTATCATTAGTTTGAAGACGGTTATATATTTAAGTTTTTTTCTTATTGAGTGTGACACCCCGACTAATTAAATACCGGGTAGCTACTCCTTTATTCAAATTAATTCAAAATGTCAAGTTGGTTCAGTTCGTAGCATCACTCCCAAAAACGTTTTAACAATTACTAGCCACCTAATATTTAAAAAGTGAGTTGTCAATTTTAATTAAATCCGATTAACATGTAATAAGTAGATTATGAAACGGTAACATAACCACCACAACATAGTCACAATAGAATAACCATAAAATAATAATGAAACTGGAAGGAATACTCCTCACAACAATCCGAATACAGGAATAAACAAATACCAAGCCTGCGTCACTAAATTAATTACATCCCAAAATCTGAAATAACTGAATAGATAAAGTGTCTAAAAGAAATGGGGCGACATGACCAACAGATGAGAAAATCTGATAATATAGAGTCAAGATTGAAAGTGGAGGCGTCTACTGTCAAGGTCCTGTAACTTCCACAGCAGCTACAGTACGTCACCAGAATGGAACTCCTATGCTTGGTGTCCTTATGGCTGGGCACCTAAAAGGTTTTACAAAAAAAATAGATTTGAAAGCAAACGGGTCAGAGCCCGATTGTGAACACAGTTTAAAAATAGCAAGTGTTTAATATCATTAAACAGTGAATATAAATTACATGATAGTGTGTGCACTCACATGAATTCCTCACCTCTCAACTAATTGTGCACTCATATTGTACCCATAACCATTCTAGTTATGTCCATATCTAACTAGTCCAATACAAAATCTAACATTACTATACGATTCACGATTTAATTCCGGCATCTTCATTTAAACAGAGAGTTTTACTTTTCTTCACAGTTTCCCATATTAGTAATACTAATTACTAGATATCTTCCATTTTATCATTACAAAACGTTACTATTATGTATACTCACATTAATACATGACAGTTCATTTCAATTAACAGTATATTATTCTCATCATAAATATACAATACTAGCACCCCGAGACTAAGTTGCGGTGCACACATGCTCTGCTATCCAATCTCAGTACATCACGTACATAAGGACCACGCATTCCGAATCTCTCAGGAATCGTTCTTAAATAACAACAATCACACATAATGGAGGCGAACATAGTTCACATCACATCCGTCACGCACATACCTACGCTCCCATGATTAGCAGACTTATTAACTTCTTAATAAGTTCTTCTCTGACCTATGTCCTCGAGGTACCAATCTAAATCCCCCAGTAGGCACACAAAGATTAGATGGCCCTGATCGAACGCCGACCTCCCATGATAGCAAGTATGGTAGGTATGTTATACACAGATAACCACATATACTAAGCATTTGCACATCTTAGATATCTCAGAATATTAATAGAGGTATACTTCTCATTCTTATACCATCATTTAATGTTATACGCGTATACATACCCGATTTATATACATTAAAGTTGTCAACTCTTCTCACGTCGTAATTAGGTACTCGTTTCCTAATCCATAAAGGTCATCCGGTTTACTACAAGATTCTATGTTTTACTCCTCATCGTACTCCAATCTCCCAAATATGCCCACTAATCAATAAGGGAAGGTTATTACTCCATTAAATAAGTCTACGGGACATTTGAAATAAAAAGCAGGCCTAAAAGGCCATTCTGTCAACTCGTTACAAGTCTCGTTCGAACGAGGTCGTTCGAACGAGTGTCGTTCGAACGAAAGGGTTCGAACGAACTACCAACTCGTTAGAAGGGATACTGTCATCTCATTAGAAGCTCGTTCGAATGAGGTCGTTCGAACGACCTGGTCAGGTTTTCTAACGAGATGGTAGACTACGCCCAGAAATCCAAAAATTCATTTTTCTTCCTTTTCTCTTTTCTAAATCCACCCTAAGACTATCCAAATTTCGTTTTAATGTTTGTCAACTAATTTTAATCACCCTAGATCATTCCTTAACATTCTTTTGGGGTCTTATCTTACAAATTAACATGCTAAAATCATAAATCCCCCAATTCTTGTCCCAAACCCTAAGAACTTGAACCGAGCATTTAATTTCATAAAAAGACTTCTTATAAATCCGTTTTCAGATCATCAATAGTTATGTTTATATATTGAATTAATCCATTAACATTCTACATGCAACTTCCTACCCAAAACCATAAGATTCACAATAATTCCATTGGGTATTCTTCATCAAAATTTCCAAGATATAAACAGTTTTCTACACTACATGGAGGAAATATTCAATGCAAATAACGACATCAAAACATTTGCCTTAGATTTGTTCTTCAGATGTGTTGTCGATGGTTCAAGGTTGATTTTCTCCTCTTTTCCTGTCACAAATCCTTTCCAAAACTGATGGTGTGGAGATGGTTTGGCTTGGGAACCCTTTACCCTCTTTCTAACTTTTCTCAAAAACTACCGTAGCCCACTCTCTCCCTTTTTGGTTGATAATGGCCTTAGTGGTTCTTTTAAAATATCTAAATTAACACTTAAATTCGTGAGTCTTAATTCCCTAATTTTTAAAATTACCAAAATACCCTTCTAGGTTGCCGGTTTGGCCTAAAAGTGCTGGGGACCCAAACTAAACCCCCGGCTAGTGCTTTCTGACTATTTTGACCCTTCCGAACACGTTGGCGCACTCAAAATGACCATTCGGTTGATAAAAATAAAATTCATTTTTTTAATTTAAATAATTTCGATCCTGACGCGACTGACACGCGCGTCCCAACTTAAGTTTCCAATTTGTCGTATTTCAGCCTCACGACAAATTAAATATTTTCAATACTCATGAAATTTTCAATTTTAATATCATAATCAAATACCAACTCACATCTTGCTAGTATTTATATCCGAATTAATTTCCAATTAATTCTCATTTAATTCAATTAATCCTTTAAAATAAAAATCGATAAAATTACGGGGTATTACATACTTCCCCCCTAATAATAGAATTTCGTCTCGAAATTCGGAACTAAAGAATACCTGGTAAGAATAGCTCTAGATAGCGCTCGCGCATCTCATCCTCGCGCTCCCATGTGGACTCCTCGGCATTATGATGTCGCCACTGAACACGTACTAATGGTACTATCTTTGACCTCAGTTTCCGCTCGCTTTGGTCCAAAATAGCAATCGGTCCCTCCTCGTAGAAACTATCGGGTTGAAGATCGATGTCCTCTAAAGCAATGTGAGTATGGGCCAAATCGTCCCAAAGATATTTCCTTAGCGAGGAAATATGGAACACATCATGAATCCTATGCAAGTGCTCTGGTAACCCAAGTCTATACGCAACTGGCCTAATACGCTCGATGATAGGAAATGGCCCCACGTACATTGGTGCCAGTTTCCCCTTCTTCCCAAAACGCATAATCCCCTTCATAGGAGATACTCTGAGTAACACCTAGTCCTCCACTTTGAATTCTCTGAAGAACCTCTTGGCATCAGCATAGCTCTTCTGTCGATCCTGAGCTACCCGAATGCGGCTCCGTATCATCTTTATCCTTTCCTAAGTGTCATGAATCACTTCCGGACCAAGGAGTTTGTTATCCCCCACCTCTAACCAACATGCTGGGGAACGACAAGGTCTACCGTACAACGCCTCAAATGGAGCCATACCAATGGTGAACTGGTAGGAGTTGTTATAAGAAAACTCCACCAGTGGAAGGTACTGCTCCCAACCACCTCCAAAGTCTAGGATGCACATACGCAACATGTTTTCCAACATCTGATTTGTCCGCTCTGTTTACCCATCAGTCTGCGAGTGATAAGTCGTACTCAGCCGCAACTCCGTACCCATGGCCTCGTGGAAACTCTCCCAAAATCGTGAAATAAATATCTTGTCTCGGTCAGACGGGATATTTAGAGGCACATCGTGAAGTCTCACTATTTCCGCAATGAAAATCTGGGCATATTGTCCCGTAGTGTAGTCTGTCCTCACGGGTAAAAAATAAGCAACTTTGGTCAACTTATCCACAATTACCCATATGGAGTCGTGACCCCTCTGTGACGTAGGTAACCCCGTGATAAAGTCCATGGATATGCTCTCCCATATCCACATCGGAACCTCTAATGGTTGTAGAAGTCCTGCCGATTTCTGATGATCCACCTTTATTAGCTGACAAGTGGCGCATTTAGAAATGAACACGGCGATATCTCTCTTCATCCCGCTCCACCAATACTGGCGTCTCATGTCTTGGTACATATTATCCCCACCAGGGTGTACCACCAACCGTGAGCCGTGCGACTCTTCCATTACCTCGTGTCGCAAGTCTTCCCCTTCCGGAACGACCAGTCTCACAGTGAAGCGTAATCCCCCATCTGAACTAATGGTATAGGACTCGGCTCCCTCTGCTAGTTATCGAACTATCTTCTCCTGACAGAATGAGTCAATTGCCTGGGCCTTTATCACTCTCATAACAATCTGAGGTGTAACAGTCATCACAGACATGAATGGTCGGGCCACTGCATCCTGGTGTCCCAACTCCTTCTACTTATCTTTTCACACCTCGGCCACCTCATCTACTGGCCTACGACTCAACGCGTCTGCTACCACGTTAGCGTTCCCTGGGTGATATTGGATATCAAACTGATAATCCTTCACAAACTCAAGCCACCGTCATTGACGCATATTCAGTTCCTTCTGCGTGAATAGGTATTGTAGAGACTTGTGGTCTGTGAACAACCGAAATTTCTCCCCTAGGAGATAGTGTCTCCAAATCCGAAGAGCGAATACGACTGCCGCTAACTCCAAGTCGTGGGTGGGGTAATTCCTCTCGTGAGGCATAAGCTTATGGGAAGCATAAGCTATGGCCTGACTCTCCTGTTGCAGCACACCTCTAAGTCCTTGTAAGGAAGCATCGGTGTAGACTAGATACTCAACTCCCGGTCTGGGAAATGCTAACACAGGCGCTGAGGTCAACTTGTCCTTCAACTCATCAAATGCTAACTAACAGGCATCGCTCCAGATTAATGGCACACCCTTGCGAGTCAGATGTGTCAAAGGGCCCGCTATCTTTGAGAAACCCTGAATAAACCTCCTCTAGTATCCTGCTAGGCC
The DNA here is from genome assembly GCA_949130495.1 of Sambucus nigra. Taxonomy (NCBI): domain Eukaryota; kingdom Viridiplantae; phylum Streptophyta; class Magnoliopsida; order Dipsacales; family Adoxaceae; genus Sambucus; species Sambucus nigra. The sequence goes on along the minus strand of OX422208.1, from coordinate 789,633,368 downwards.
CAAGAAACTACGGATCTCAGTCGGTGTCGTGGGCTGTCCCCACTCCCTCACCGCGAATTCCTTCCCCGGATCAACAGATATTCCCCGGTCTGAAATGACATGCCCCAAAAATTTAACCTCCTTCAGCCAAAATCCAAATTTCTCGTATTTTACATATAGCTCGTTCTGACGCAGCGTCTGTAAAACCTGTCTCAAATGCTCGGCGTGCTCCTCTTCTATTCTGGAGTAAACCAGGATGTCATCAATAAAGACGATAACGAACTGGTCTAGGAACTATCTGAACACCCTATTCATCAAGTCCATAAACACGGCTGGAGCGTTGGTTAAGCCAAAAGGCATAACCCGAAATTCGTAGGAACCATATCTCGTCAAGAAAGCAGTCTTTGAGACATCCTGTTCCCTAATACGCAACTGACGGTATCCCGATCGCAAATCAATCTTTGAGAAGAAGGAAGCTCCTCTCAGATGGTCGAATAAGTCATCGATTCGGGGCAACGAATACTTATTCTGTATCGTGACTTTATTCAACTCCCAGTAATCTACACACAACCTCAACAATCCATCCCTCTTCTTTACGAACAACACAGGGGCCCCCCACGGTGAAGTACTCCTTCGGATAAACCCCTGACCCAAAAACTGCTCTATCTGATCCCGTAGCTCTCTCATCTCTGCTGGAGCCATACGGTAAGGTGCGCGGGCAATTGGCCGAGTGCCCGGCGTCAAGTCGATCACAAAATCTATCTCTCTACTCGAAGGTTGTCCATGTATATCCTGAAATACATCTGCAAGCTCCCTAACAAATGAAATCGAATCGAGTGGTATCACCACTTCCTTAGAGGTCACCTCCTCTATATAGTACAAGTGAGTGGACGATCCTCCCTCGGGACGAGGCATCGCCGCTAAAAACATCTCCTGCCCGGGAATGGCAAATATAATACTCCTACTAAAATAATCAATCATGGCTCGGTACGCAACTAGCCAATCCATACCGACAATCGCATCGTACTCAGTCATCTCTAATACTAATATATCAGCGGGTAAAGTAAATCTCTCTATTTTTATGCCCATACCTCTACAAATAAGGGAAATCACAGACCCCCTACTCAACGGTGAATCTACATAAGTAATCGTGCTCTCTGCAGTGTCTAACAACCCCAAAGTTCGTGCAAATCTCGTGGTAATAAAACAGTGTGTGGCCCCCGTATCAAATAAAATATGCCCCATAGTCCCCTGAATAGAGAACATACCCTCAATAGCAGGCGAATCCTGTGGAACTGCAGCATGCTGGAGCTGATACACTCTCCCATACTGAAGCTGTCCCTACTGGACTAGGACCACTGGAATAGGTGGTAATGCTGCCATCTGTGGTGGTGCTGGGAGGGCGACGGGAAACATAAGCCTCTGCGGCTCGTGTCGAGCACCCTGCTGCTGCTGCTGTGGGGCCCTGCCCCTATCAGGACAATCCTGGCGTTTGTGGCCAATCTTGCCACAAATGAAGCACTTCCCTGAGAAGTTTCCCCCTCGCTGTCCCTGCTGCCCACGGCCCTGATGGCTGCTACCATTCCTACCCTGACCATGCTGGCCCTGCTAAAACTGCTGCTGCTGACCATTCTGGCCCTGCTGGCCCTAATGGCCATTCTGACCCTGATGGCCATGTCGAAAACCTCCCTGTCCATTTCTGAAACCTCCAAATATGAACCTCTTAAAATCCCCCTACTAGGAACTCTGATCTCCCTGCATATGCTAACCCTGAACAGATTTTGCCCCACTGGCACCATTTCCTCCTGTCCTGCCCTGATGGCTGGACTCTCCTGATCTCTTACTCTCAGACATGTGAAAGCGGTGATCCTGGCAGTGAAGCAGTGCTGCGTTAACCACATCAGAATAAGTGGCCAACGAGAGGTTTCCCAACAAGTGCTGACGGATCCTCTAAGTCAATCCATCCATGAACTTCTGAATCTTCTTTTCCTCTATTGGAATCTCATCAGGAACGATGTTCAAGAGATTTTTGAACTCAGCCTCATACTCGGCTACGGTCTTTTCCTCCTGCTTGAGGTTCATCAACTTCCTCCTCAATTCGGTGTGAACAGCTGATGGAAAATATTTGCAGTCGAACCGCACCCAGAACTCCTGAATAGAAAGGGCGTATCTATCCTCCGTGGTGGTGATGGACTCCCACCACTGCAACGCTGATCCTATTAGCTTAAAAGTAGCCAGTATCTTCTTCTGAACATCCGTGCACTCGTACATCCTTAAGTGCCTTTGAATGTCCTTCCTCCACTGACTGGACACAACAACGTCGGAGCTACCTGCAAACTCCGGAGGATGTGCTTTCTGAAAAGCATCACGAACGCGTTCCCAAATAGACGGGAATGCATGAGCCTTCACTTGCGCGACTACCGGTGCCTGAGGTGGTGCCTGTTGTACAACTGCTAGGGCGGCATTTACCGCTTGGGCTACAATAGCTGCAACCTCTACGGCATTCATTGTGCCCTGAACTAGTCTAGGTTGTGGCTCGGGCTGAGCATCCCTAGGAACTCACTGTGCACGTCGTGGAGGCATCTGAAATGAGAGTAAAGTATTATAAGTTTGCCGTTATTATCTCAAAATAGCTGAAGAGCGAACAATACACAAAAGAATACAACAGTCCTAAAATATAGGGCTCTACATCAAAGAAAGCTCAGCGGAAACATAACAACCCGTACAGATCCTAAGGACACTAGAACCTGATGCTTTGATACCACCGGTGACACCCCGACTAATTAAATACCGAGAAGCTACTCCTTTATTCAAATTAATTCAAAATGTCAAGTTGGTTCAGTTCGTAGCATCACTGTCGAAAACGTTTTAACAATTACTAGCCACCTAACATTTAAAAAGTGAGTTGTCAATTTTAATTAAATCCGATTAACATGCAATAAGTAGATTATGAAACGCTAACATAACCACCACAACATAGTCACAATAGAATAACCATAAAATAATAATGAAATTGGAGGAATACTCCTCACAACAATTCGAATACTAGAATAAACAAATTCCAAGTTTGTATCACTAAATTAATTACATCCCAAAATCTGAAATAACTGAATAGATAAAGTGTCTAAAAGAAATGGGGCGACATGCCCAACAGATGAGAAAATCTAATAATATAGAGTCAAGATCGAAAGTGGAGGTGTCTACTTTCAAGGTCCTATAACTTCCACAGCAGTTATAGTACGTCACCGGAATAGAACTCCTATGCTTGGTGTCCTTATGGCTGGGCACCTAAAAGGTTTTACAAAAAAAATATATTTGAAAGCAAACGGGTCAGAGCCCGATTGTGAAAACAGTTTAAAAATAGCAAGTGTTTAATATCATTAAACAGTGAATATAAAGTACATGATAGTGTGTGCACTCACATGAATTCCTCACCTCTCAACTAATTGTGCACTCCTATCGTACCCGTAACCATTCTAGTTATACCCATATCTAACTAGTCCAATACAAAATCTAACATTACTATACGATTCACGATTTAATTCCGGCATCTTCATTTAAACAGAGAGTTTTACTTTTCTTCACAGTTTCCCATATTAGTAATACTAATTACTAGATATCTTCCATTTTATCATTACAAAACGTTGCTATTATGTATACTCACATTTATACATGACAGTTCATTTCAATTAACAGTATATTATTCTCATCATAAATATACAATACTAGCACCCCGAGACTAAGCTGCGGTGCACACATACTCTGCTATCCAATCCCGGTACATCACGTACATAAGGACCACGCATTCCGAATCTCTCAGGAATCGTTCTCAAATAACAACAATCACACATAATGGAGGCGAACATAATTCACATCACATGCGTCATGCACATACCTACGCTCCCATGATCAGCAGACTTATTAACTTCTTAATAAGTCCTTCTCTGACCTATGTCCTCGAGGTACCAATCTAAATCCACCAGTAGGCACACAAAGATTAGATGGCCCTGATCGAACGCCGACCTCCCATGATAGTAAGTACGGTAGGTATGTTATACAGAGATAACCAAATATACTAAGCATTCGCACATCTTAGATATCTCAGAATATTAATAGAGGTATACTTCTCGTTCTTATACCATCATTTAATGTTATACGCTTGTATGTCCCCGATTTATATACATTAAAGTTGTCAACTCTTCTCACGTCGTAATTAGGTACTCGTTTCCTAATCCATAAAGGTCATCCAGTTTACTACAAGATTCTATGTTTTACTCCTCATCGTACTCCAATCTCCCAAATATGCCCACTAATCAATAAGGGAAGGTTATTACTCCATTAAATAAGTCTACGGGACATTTGAAATAAAAAGCAGGCCTAAAAGGCCATTCTGGCAACTCGTTACAAGTCTCGTTCGAACGAGATCGTTCGAACGAGTGTCGTTCGAACGAAAGGCTTCGAACGAACTACCAACTCATTAAAAGGGATACTGTCATCTCGTTAGAAGCTCGTTCGAACAAGGTCGTTCGAATGACCTGGGCAGGTCTTCTAACGAGATGACAGACTACGCCCAGAAATTCCAAAATTCATTTTTCTTCCTTTTCTCTTTTCTATATCTACCCTAAGACTATCCAAATTTCGTTTTAATGTTTGTCAACTAATTTTAATCACCCTATATCATTCCTTAACATTCTTTTGGGGTCTAATCTTACAAATTAACATGCCAAAATCATAAATCCCCCAATTCTTGTCCCAAACCCTAAGAACTTGAACCTAGCATTTAATTTCATAAAAAGACTTCTTATAAATCCGTTTTCAGATCATCAATAGTTATGTTTGTATATTGAATTCATCCATTAACGTTCTACATGCAAATTCCTACCCAAAACCACAAGATTCACAATAATTCCATTGGGTATTCTTCATCAAAATTTCCAAGATATAAACAGTTTTCTACACTACACATGGAGGAAATATTCAATGCAAATAACGACATCAAAACATTTGCCTTAGATTCGTTCTTCAGATGTGTTGTCGATGGTTCAAGGTTGATTTTCTCCTCTTTTCCAGTCACAAATCCTTTCCAAAACAAATGGTGTGGAGATGGTTTGGCTTGGGAACCCTTTACCCTCTTTCTAACTTTTCTCAAAAACTATCGTAGCCCACTCTCTCCCTTTTTGGCTGATAATGGCCTTAGTGGTTCTTTTAAAATATCTAAATTAACACTTAAATTCGTGGGTCTTAATTCCCTAATTTTTAAAATTTCCAAAATACCCTTCTAGGTTGTCGGTTTGGCCTAAAAGTGCCTCGGGACCCAAACTAAACCCCCGGCTAGTGTTTTCTGACTATTTCGACCCTTCCGGACACATTGGCGCACTCAAAATGACCATTCGATTGATAAAAATAAATTTTATTTTTTTAATTTAAATAATTTCGTTCCTGACCCAACTTACACGTGCGTCCCAACTTAAGTTTCCAATTTGTCGTATTTCAGCCTCGCGACAAATTAAATATTTTCAATACTTATCATAATCAAATACCAACTCACATCTCGCTAGTATTTATATCCGGATTAATTTCCAATTAATTCTCATTTAATTCAATTAATCCCTTAAATAAAAATCGATAAAATTACGGGGTATTACATTGAGATCAGTTAAGAGTTGCTCATTTATTAGATCATCTTCATCAATTATTTTATTAGAGTCAAGGCAATTAATATAAGGAGCAATAAGATGCTCAAAATCATCATTCATAACATTTGAAACCATTTTTAGGGAATATAATGGTGAGGACCTCATCAAAAGAAGCCTCATTCATAATTACATCAGTGATAGAATAAAAAGTGGTGTTATGGTATTTTTTTAGAGGGGGTGAACATTAGGGCTCAGATTGACTTGGTAAGGCTTAACAGGGAAGGCATGCCAGTCGAGGAGTGGTATATTAATAGTGATGATATTTTTGGACTAATCAGATGGCTCGACCTCTAGGCGGATCATACAAAGATCCAACGCCAGTGTATGCGTGTCTAATAGTTCACCGACATCACTACCTTAAGAGTTTTTAGTGCTTTCCACAGCCCTGATGGTCAGAGACCCTACCTCATGTTTATGGTCTTTATCCTAAGTAACCAAAGAAAATCTCCATCTACGGCTTAATCTTTTTATCTACGGGGTCATACCACGGCTTAGGGAATCTGGAGAAGGGGAAGTCTTCACCATCCTGTTTATCGCTTGATCTGTCTGAATCATCACCCCATCCAGTAGTAACTACATCTTCTTTCCATGATAAATCAATGCACTCTACGAATCAATATCCATGTCATATAAGTCTTCCCATTCAGTAGATAAATGTTGGAAGGAAGGGACTAAATGCCCTTGGAGTTTCAAGGTCGTGAGCAACTTAGGGACAATACATATTTCCCGCTTCTTGACTAACACATCAGACATAACCTTCACAATATCGTCCAGATCGAATTAATTTTCTTGTACAAACCATTCATCGGATTGCGAAGCCCATTTTAAGGCTTCCATGAATATGTCACTGACTTTTTAACAGTTATTTTCTCTGAGGTTCATTTCTGACAGAAATTTCAGTCCAAATTCCTAAAGTTGATCTAAGACCGCGGTTAGTTCTATGTCTTCCCCTTCTAAACGGGTACGCGCGACCATACAAGACCTGATAAGGAGGGATATATATTGGTTGGTAGGATTCTCAACGTGTTAGAGGAAATAAGGATGAACCTTGAGGGATTTATGTGAGATGGGAGATAAATTGGGTTCTTACATTGGCCTTATTTTGGTGGAAGGGTCAAATTGAGGGTTCTCTTGTAAGAGGATTGCACTTACCCCGATCTAGTGTGCCGGGAGAGGGTTCTGAGTGGTATTAGTTTTAGGATTAGTGGGAGGGGTAATGATCCCTCTGTCTATGAGGATTTGGATGACATTCTTCAGATGGAAACACTAATCGATGGTTTTGCCCAACGATTTGGTGGAAGTCGCAATGGGCGTCATGCTTGAAATTTAGGGAAGGGGATCTGGTTGGTAATGGTCGGGGTTCCAAAGGTTTTATAAGATTTTGTGCTAGAAGGTTTTAATAAACTTCTGATAAAGGGGCATAGAGTTCGGTATATTCTTTTCTAACTAAATTAGGATAATTTCTTGGGGATTTTATTAATGGTTGAGACTGTGGTATTGGACGGCTTATCAAGTTTCCGAGAGAAGAATTGCCCGGATAGCTTCTTCAGCTCGAATTTAGTTTCCTAACTTGTGACCCCTTCTTCGATTTCTACCCCTGATTATAGGAGGGCTCTAAAATGGGGGTAGTATTAGCTTCCCATTGAAGTTCTGACATGTGGTAGAAAGTTCTTATTCACAAAGCTTACCTGTTCTTGTTCTGATGGTCGATTTGTCATATTGGTGGCGTTCTCCCTCCATTTTTCGATAGAAATACTAATTGATTTCTCTGAGTTTTGTTCAAATAGCTCAAGGTCTTTACGAGTCACTACACCAAATCTGTCGAATTGTCACGGTTATTGACCTTGATAAAACTTATCGTGGTTAAGGACCGTGATACGATCGTGACAATTCTAATGAACTTGTCACGGCCAATGATCGTGACAAGTCCGTGACAAAAAAAGTTATCACCCCAAGAATTCACGGTTATTGACCTTGACAGCTTGTTAAGGTCAATAACCGTGAATACCTGGGGTGACAACTTTTTTTATCACGGACTTGTCACGGTCATTAGCCGTGACAAGTTCATTAGAATTATCACGATCGTATCATGGTCCTTGACCATGATAAGTTTTGTCACGATCAAGGACCGTGACAAGCCCGTGATATTCTTTAAAAAATTATCACGGTCATTGACCGTGACAATTCTGAGAAGAATTGAAAAAAACTCTACTGAACAGTATGGCCACTGCCACTGCCCAGCAGTATATTTGTACCTGTTATAGCAACGTTGTACCTGTTCAAACATCATATATCCAAATAAAATAGAGATAATGCAAATATACATTCAAAATAGAGACAATATGCATCACGATATAATTCAAATGTAACAACCTTAAAACAATTCAATTCAAACTTAAAATAATGTCAATAAATGTCTGGGGTATGGTTAACTCTGAGGAGGTGAGTAGGCCACATGATATACGAATTTACACACCCACTAATATACACCGTGTCTCATTGTTCGCGCAACCACAATGGGGAGTTCTCCTTCCCGAGTATCACATGTGTGATGAGCACCTTGGACTCGATGTCTTGAAGCTCACGTCCATGAACTAGTGCACCCTGGATGATATTCGGGTCCCTCAACCCCCGCCTTATCCGCTGGCCATCAAATATGTCCATTCTAAACACTCTCGGTTAACCAAGTGTCTATATCGGTATGTTGAAGGGAGCCAAATAGGGAAGTGCATCATCAAAGTCCGCATGTGTCGGTGATGAAGCAACGAGGTTTTCATCCTCATCACCCTGCACCACGTTCTCCTGCACCTCCTCCTCCATCGCCTTCTCCTTCCCTTTCCCCTTACAGTTTCCGCCCAACGAACGCTTCATGAATGAGAACATATCGTGGACCGTCGCCTCCAAATGGGACAAATTTACGTCATGCGAGTCCACTGTTCAAGCCAACTCAGTGTCGCTCGTCTCCAATACGATGATCCTAGATTTGGCCACCCGCGAGCTCACCCCCTTGTTCTCCCCTTGCGATCAGAGCCAAGCACTTGGCTGAGTGCGTCTGTGGACAAAGATGCCTTGTTGGCATCAGACTACGACTCATGCACTTCCTTAAGCTTTGCTTGAAACGATAAAAAGCACATGATTAGCAAAATAAGTAAACTAAAAAGTTATAACGTAATTAACAAAAAGTAAACTGTCGGATTACTTACAATTGTGGCCGCGATGCTCGGGGGCACCTCCTTGTCCTTCCCCTTCTTCGTCCGAAGGTCCACATAAGTATCGAGCCTATGTGTCCTACCCCCAAGGCCACTCCCTGTCTTCTGAAATAAAATAAAGTAAAATTAGTATCGACCCAGCAAAGTAAAATAATGTAGAATAATATATTTCTGTAGTTATAGAAAAATTAAATCTTACCATCATCCTATGCTCCACCTCGGCGTAAGACGTCCGGACGGAGTAGTGCACGTCCATATTTTTTGCTCGATTTTCCCTTCCCGATTGGCGAGATGCCAATTGTCGCTCCCCGATCTCATTGTCAATGAACTGTTGCCATTTTGCCAATGAGATCAGCTCCTTCGGCGGGACGGATTCACGCATTCGGATAACGGACTCTCGTGTCTTCCCAAAGTATAGGGTCTGCATACTTTTCTTTCACGTCTTGTGCTGCTCCCTCAACTGCTCCAAGACGGAATCGCGTAGCTTTGGATCCAGGCTGAATTTTTCCTGTCCAAAAAATACAATGTTAGTTGGGAATAAATATAAATATAAATATAAATTGAAATTGCAATTGAAATCGCTCGAAATTGAAATATTCATATAAATATAAATACATTACCTGTAGTGCCACCCAAACAGCTAACTTGAGCTCATATAGCACCTTCTTCCAACTCATATACCCCAGGCCGATGATCGACTTTACCAGCTCGAGGGATCTCACTAATAGCCCCGGCTTGTTCTCGATGGCCATCCCCAATTTTCCATATTTGGGGAGCCTAGGGGCCGAGGATCCCTCATCGCCTCCGCTACCACCGAACCCAGATGACATCATCATAACCAGCATCATCCTCCTCTTCTTAATACCTGAAGGAGACATTTGCTGTAAAAAAATGTTATTAGTACAGATCAAAATGAATTAGAAGAAGACATGCAAATATGTACAATTACTACAAATAAAAATGAATCCCAAAACAACAGTATTTAGCTCATAATATGTACAATTGCTAAAAATTCAAAACATCCCCACCCCCACCCCTAATGCCCACACACCTAAAAACACAAAATAACTATGAACAAATTTTATAGATTTAAATAACCTATGAATGTCGTATCTTTTCTACTAAATTGGTAATAAACAACCTATAAATGGAAATAAAGATGGTAAATAGGAATGTTTATTGGTTGGGTCTAGCACACTATATGTAATTTCAAGTATGTTTCATTTAATTATCATACTATATATATATATATATATATATATATATATTGTTCGATATACAAAGTAACTTTCAAAAAAAGTTGAAAAATCCTACCCCCATATGGATAATAATCCAGTGGTCATGCCACTTTTAAAATTAACCAAACCAACATCGATCCACTATAATCCAACAGCAATGTCAACAACAAGTGTGTATCCCGTACTCCTTCTAATTCATCTACTCAATTAATTATTTTCATCAATTAAACTAACAATTAAAGTATACAATTATTAATTTACTAATTTACAATGAGGGAAAATCCTACTTTCACAATTAATCATATATTAAGTTACTAATTTACAATGAGGGGCAATCATATATTAATTTACTAAAAAAATTAATTATCAATCAATTTGTTTACAAGGGACACTACGCACAAGCACGCACATATACACACACGCGCACATACACACACACGCAGCCCCTCACCCCTACCCCACCACCCACCCACCCATCCCTGCCCCCTCCCCCCCACCCTGTGCCACCCCCTTCCCCCACCACACACACAAACAGCCCCATCCACCTTCCTACCCCCACCACACACACGCGCACACACACCCTGCCCCACCACCACACACACACACACACAAACAACCCCCCCCCCAACCCTGCCCCCTCCCCACCACCCTGCCCCACCCCCTTCCCCCACCTTGCCCCACCACACACACAACCCCACCCCCTCCCCACCACACACACGCACATATATATACGCACACACACACATATATATATAAATGGAAGAGAGAGAGAGAGAGAAACTAACCTGAAAGTAGAGAGAGAGAGAGAGAGAGAGAGAGAGAGAGAGAGAGAGAGAGAGAGAGAGAGAAAAGGAGGGAAGAATCGGCGGGGGAAAAAAAGAAGGGGAAAAGATTTTTTTACTGAGACATTTGTCACGGACGTGTCACGGTCCTTGACAGTGACAATATTATAAGGATTGACCATGACAACTCCGTGACAAGTACATTTGTTGCGGACTTGTCACGGTCAATGATCGTGATAAAAAATGCGTGTTTTTTTTATCATGGTCAATAACCGTGATAAGGCTAGCCGCTGGAAGGGTGCCAATTTACCCATTTTGGTGTAGTGAGTGACCCCTAGTTCATCATTGTACTTATACTAAGTCATGAATTCAGGGTCCACATCCTCCCAATTGCGAATTCTTGATTCTTCCAGTGATAGGAACCACCGGAGGTCAATTTCTTTGAGAGTATATTATAACATTTGTGTCATTGTCTCTTCTGATGATTTGAGGAGAGTGATGGTATCTGCGTAAATGTACAATTAGAGGTCTGTTGCTATAATTACAAGTGAAATCCGCAAAGAATTTATCGCAGCAAACTCTCATAGGCCGCAACCAAATCAACAATGGAATTTCGTAGCAACTCCACACGAACTGCAGTTCAGTTAGCCCAGGAATACCCCGAGCACTCCTTATCGACATGCAGTCACGTCAGCCCAGTACCTCCCTCAAGTGGCACATAGATTAGCAGTAGAGATCTTCTCTACAAGAGAAACTTCATAAAGTTGTGTTCTTGGGTTCCAAAAAAATTAACATTAAGAAATTGGGATTTTTGTGAATTGAAAATAAAGGATTAAAACCTTAAAAGTGATAAGACAAAGTATTACGCTAAAGTAGTTTCATGTATACAAAAATTCTCAAGTCTTCTGCTAAAAAATGGAGTAGGACAAACCAATTTGTAGAAAATTTGAGTCGACAGGTCACTCAAACAAAATAAGCACGTAGCTTGAACAGGACCAGCTATCACTCGAACGAATTCACGCGAGATTCTTCTATCGCTTGAACGATGTGAAAATCTCACTCGAACGACTGGAGCGAGAAACTAACATTTTAATGCAGTCCGTCTCAACACTTAAAAAAAATATTTTGATGAAAAAGAGCGCCCCAACACTTTGAAATTTTTTTAGAAAAAATATCCCAACACGTATACTGAACGATTAAGGGATTAAAAACACAACCTTACCAAAGTTAATCCTGTCGAGGCTTGTTGTTTAAGAATACTTGATATTCGGATTTATCTTGTTGCATATGAGATCTTGAACATTCTTCGACGGTTGTAGAGGCATACGATATACTCAATACAAAGTAATGGCTATATAAAATATGTCCTTACAGCTGCCTTTAAACTTTCAACATCTGGCATCTTGAACTTCTCTGATAGTCGAGCCTTAGGATAGGGAGATATATGGGTGTAATCCTTATAGTTCCTCGATATTTTGACTTATTCAAAATGTTTAGACAACAATCTGAGGTCTTCTTTGACCTTTTTCAACTCTTCTTCTTTGGGATCAAGAGGGACATAAGGTGATAGATTACCCCCTAGCTGGGGACGATTTGGCATCGCCAGTTAAGCTTGTAGCGGCCCAATGGCAGGTGAGGCATGCGAGACATTTTTGTATTCTTCCAGAATCCAAACTAGTTATGTAGCTTGTAGACCCATAGCATGAGGAAGATGATATCAGGTTCAAGAGCTTCGAGAGTCTAGGAAGATGATATTAAGATTGGGAGCCTCGAGAGTCTAAACTCGATGTTGTTACATTTCATGGACCTCTGTTAGGAGATTGTCAATCTTGGCACTAAGCTGAGCAAGGACGGCCATAAGATGTGGCTAGACGTTTGCATTCTAGTCAACATTCTCCATAAATATTCTTTGAAAGGATTTCTCGAATTCTGCCGAAGCAGTGGAGGAAGCAGTGAATCTTCAATGTGGCTTGATGGAGGATCTAAGCTAATAGGAAGCCAGGCCAAAACTGGGGTATCCAATCACACCTGAGAGGAAAAAATAATTTTTTTGCTTATTTTGAAGGGAAAAGGAATATTTTTTGTAAATATATTTTTTTGAAAAAAAAAAGTGAAAATGTTTTTGGTATTTTTTAAAGAAATAAAGAAAAGGAAAGTACTCAGCGTAGTTATTATTATTAGGTTCCACTTATATTATGTTCCGCCTAAGGTGCAAGTGAATTATCGAATAGGACCCGAGTTTTGAGAAGAGATATGACACACAATGCAAGACACGGTTTGATTTGTTTCTAGACTCACGTATAGGGTATTATTTTAAAAATAGGAAAAACATCATAAAATTTGGGTGGTAAGGCGACGCAGAATTTTGGCAGAGTTTCACGTTAAAATTGACAGACTAGGTATGAGTAATTGGCTCACGATATACCTTATAAAGATGGTACGCGTGAGAAAGAATTTGATATACTCGACATACATAGACGAGTTCCCTTATATATACCTCCCGATGTAAGTTCATTCAAGCGATATGTTATGGGGAGAACCGTTCGATATACGTCGAAGGTACTAGACCAATGAAAGGTGGGAATCAATCTCTTAGGTTAACCATGCTCCATATAACCATTACCCATCACGAAGTGTCCCCCTAGTACATGATAAAATTTTGGTCAATAGTTTAATGCTCAAGTGATGTAGTGTGTGAGAATGAATGAGTCTTAATTAGTATATTATGAAGAGTTTTATGTATGCTAAGAGGGAGAATACTACTACTATGAGCGTGAGCATAGAATATAGGGTGAGGGTGATAATCATGGAGGGTAAATCTAAAAAATATACATATGAAACATGGAGCATATACAAAGCGTGATGATATATACAAAGTGTGAGGCATGTGAGGGTGTGAAATAGGTGCAAAGTTGGGGGGGGGGGGGGGGTGGCATGTGAATATGTGAAAATGATGAAATATGTGGATATATACAAAAGAGAAAGAAATGTGGAAGTGTGTGCTAGTGAGACTAAGCATGGATATCTATAAGTGGTGTGTGAAACATATGAGCAATATCTGACTATGTACAAGTAAGAATAATGTAAGAGTCTATGATAGTGAGACTAATCATGGATATCTACAAGTGGTGTGGATCATGTGAAAGTTTGAGTAAGTGTAGTGAAAATAGTAGCTATATACAATAAATCATGGAGCATGTGATATGAAGGTGGTGTGTACCTGTGATGAGAAGAATATCATAGTAGAGAGAAGAATATAGACATCATGGAATGAATAAGACATAGTATGAGAGTAAGTAGGATATACAAATGGAGCCACATATACACGTGTAAAAAAATAGAGAAAAAAGGAAATAAAACCCATTATAATATAGAGTCCAGTCCAGTAAAAATAAAGTCCCCAGTGGGGTCACCACTGTGGCTATTTGGGATTCCTCCGGCACGAGCTTGCCCCGAAAGGAAAGAGAAAGGGAAAATCTCTTGGCGCATACGGGGATTCAAGGACGGAGGTCCTCTTTCCGCCACTTGCGTGATCTTCGCAAAATATTATGGATATAAATCAGTCATCGTCAAAAAGGGAGGAAAAGATAGAAAATGGAGTTAACACCCTACTTTGCTCAAAATAGGAAAAATAATGTAGCTGTCTCCGAAAGAACGACATCAAAGACACACTGATGCATACGAAACCAAATGAATCGAGGGTTCGAGGACTAAGTTGCAGAATGGGAAGGTGTTAGGAATCCATTTCGCCATTTCGGTCTCTCATAGGCTATAATAATGTTCTCATTTTTCTCCATGACGTGACTCATATGTATAATGTGTGTGATGTGAATATAGGTGAGGAAAAGAAACCATCTACTCACATTATGCGAAGGACACAGAGGGGTCGTTCTAAGGAGTATACCAAAAGAAAAAAGAATAATATAAAAGTACGGTGTTAGTAATCACCAAATCACTATCACTATGAGGAAGTGAATGTGTATATCGGGTAGGAAAACTAATTTGTAGGTGTATACATATGCACAATATTACTAAATATGAGATATAAACAAAATAGCACAATGAACAAAATAGGATTCGGATCCTGATAATGGTTCGGGACACCTATGTAGCCATAATAAGCGTCAAAGTCCATGTAGTTCGACATATCATAAGGGTGGGGTTTAACCCATAAATCCAAATTTAGGAATCCTCCTTAGTTAGTTTTGAAGAAAACGCGCTCAAATGTAAAAGTGTTGAAAAATTGAGGAAACCTACTTTGGTGTATATAAGTGAACCCTCTTTTTTTTGCTTTTTTGAATTTATGAAAATATATTATGTAGGTACTAGTAATAAAATGGGATATTAGTTGATGTGAGAGAATTAAGTGAGACTAAAATATACCAAAAGCGAGGGGAAAAAAGAAAATAAGAAACATTAATTAAATGAAATAAAAAAGAATAGGAGTAGACCTCCTATAAGGTAGTTACTACTGATTTTTGAAGAGGAGTGGGTTGATTCTATGATGGTGGAATAGATATGATGTAGGTGGTAAAAGGTGGGATAAAAGTGATGTAAGGAAAGTGGACATAATTTTGAAAACTTAGATTTTTTGAGTGGCGGCGCACTAATTTCGAGGAAGGAATGTTATGATTGTTGAAAAATGGCTTATTGGGAATGAGCTCATGACCTCCTTAAATAGCAAAAAATAGGGTTAGGTGGCATCCAATTGGCATAGGACCTAGCCCATCTCTTGGCATACCCATGGCTTGCTGTCGAAGTAAAGTGCACCTCTGCCTATAGGCAAAGGGTCTAGAGTGCCTATAGGTAGTTCAAAAAGGACATTTTTAGAAAAACAACATAAATACAAATCATAAGTCCGAATCTCTCATGATAGGGACCGTTGAAAAGGTAATTTAAATCCCAATGAAAACTAAGTAGGCCTCTCTCAGGTTCAAGATTTGTTCAAAGTCGAACTAGGTTTGAGCGACCGATGGCCTCTAAACCAGGGCTCTTAGAGTAAAAAGGTAAGTACGCGAGAACTGTAAGGCCAAATGACTTACAGTATGGACCGTCAGAATGAGTGTTCTGATCTCTATAAAGGTTCAATAATCTACACTCGGGTTGGAGGCTTGGGCGAGGTCAAATGGGTCTTAAAAGCTACTAGTGGCCTTAGTTTAGAGTTAAAAGGTGAGTACGCACGAACTGTAAGGCTGATTTATGCAAAGTATGGATCGTTGAAAACGGGATTCAGGGACCAATTAGATTCTATAAGGCTACTCTCTGGTTCGAGATACGACTAAAGTCAACGGGGCTTTAAGCACCGATGGCCTCTAGACGGGGGTCTCGAAGTAAAAAGGCAAGTATGCACGAACTGTAAGGCCAATTCGCACATGGTTTAGATAGTTGGAAAGGGGATTCATAGACCTATGAAGGAGTAATGAGATTCACTCAGGTTGGAGGGTTGACCGAGGTCAAATGGGGCTCGAGAATGCTTGATGGCCTATGAGCTAAGGTTTTGGAGTAAGACCTAGGGTCCGAGGGTGTTAGGGACCTAAGGAGGCATTTTGATGGTACTAGGATGGGTTGTCTATAGCTAAGAAGGGACAAATATTACTTGCATGAAATGTCATCATTGGCAAGATCCTAAAAACTCAAAGAGGCAAAGAAAAAAAATATTACAAGACCAAGTTTTAGCATTAATTCTTCAAAAGCGTGATGTCTTCAAAATATGAGAGTGCAAAACTGTTATATATATAGTTTTGAGGGTGTTATAAGTTGAAGATTAATGGTTTTTCATAATAAGTCCTAGTTAATTCATGATTGACGTTGTTAATTTGAGAATCATCAATATTTTTATAGGCTAATGTGCATTGTGCTTATTTGTCCATGGTGAGTTCACTTTATCTATCACTATGAGGCTAAATATTTTTTTAATAAATTTAGACAGTAAATTAGAACTCCTTGGATATTTTTGAGTGATTGGGTCATAATTATTTTGTTTCTAGTTCATGTCCCTTCACTCTGTATAACACATAATTGTTTAGACACGTAAATACTATGCTAGTGTGGAAATCTTATTGTGTTTCGTGTCTTTTTTTTAGTGTTTATGCCTATATATATGTGCATGTGTATCATTGATATCTTTTGCTTATTTATATATATGACATCATTTATTTTTTGAGTGTTTACGATTTCATTTAATCCATGTTTGCATTTTGTTCGGTTTTAGTTTCAAGTAGCTTGGATTATTTGTGCTTGTGGTCTCAAGTTGTATTTGTTGTTGGTTGTTTCACTTCACATCATTGCATGATATACTTATTTTTCCTTTATGCCTACCCATGATTCATTTAGGGGGATTTTTGGTTATATTAGAGAGAAATTATTTTATTATGCACCTTTATTCTTTGTCCATTAGTGAACAAAAAGGGGGAGAAATGGTATCTCAATCTTTATAGTCCGGAGGAGATTTTTTTAGTAGGGGGAGACAAACTAATTTACATAAAGATTATTAGACAAAGGGAGAGGGTTTATTTATAATGTAGATTATATTATTTATATATTCTCTTAGCATTTAAAGGTGTGTTTAAGTGTGCAAGTTTACAACGATTCGATAAAGTTTAACACAAGAGCAAAGCTACTCAGTTTATGTGTTGGTCAAGTTCTAATTTTCCTTTTGGGGTTGGGGATTGAGTCTTTTATATGAGCTTGACAACCTATAGGTTTTTATTTTGTGTTTTGTCCTAGAATAGCAAAAGGGGGAGACTTATAAGGACATATTTGTGATATAGTCAAGTTGTATGTATTTTAGATTATTCCGTATATGGATAAAAGCCATAGGTTAGGACTTGATTGTATTGATATTTCAATCCCCTGACGTGTTTGTTGAAGACATAGTAGCAAAGATATCATATTCATTATCATGTCGAGTTTCGTGCCTTATTTTCGTCTTCACGTTCCGGGGAGGTATGAATGTGTATATATTTTGATCCTTGGAGATTTCAATATTGGGTGTTGATTTTATGAAAGTGGTTTTAATATGTTTTAAACTGTTTTTAAATGTCTTTTAAAAATTTGCTAAGTTGTTAGAACAACATTCATGATTTCGTTCGAACGAACCATATGTTCTCATTAGAACAGATCCAACGAACATTGAACAATTGTTTTGTAGCTTTCCCTAGTTTCTCGTTTGATGTTTGGTTCCAATGAACTCTGTGGATTCGTTCGAAGGACTCGATGAACTTTTTATAATTTTGAGATTTCTTAAAGTGTTTAATCTTTATCTCGTTTTTGGAAAACCTCATATAAATAGGAATATGGAGCAACAGTTTTATTTTGAGGATTTGACGTAGTTTTTGAGTTCCCAAACTCTTTCAAATATATCTCCTAGTTTATGTGATCATTCATGATCAAGTTTTTTAAAACCAAACCCTTTTTACACCCAACTGTTTAAAAATCTAAGTATTCATTATATATATGCTTTGAGATCTAGTTTGTGGGCACTGAGGCTTATTCTCTTCATCTTATTGAGAATAGTTTCATACGCTGGACTCCGTATTTGTTGTTCACGCATGGTAGACTTCGTAGTGTGGTGATGACTGAAAAAGCGATGCATTGCGTGTTCAAATCCATAGATGGTTGATGAGCATATTAGGTAGATACCGAGGCATGTATGAACTCACACATTATGGCATTGCGCAGTTGGACTCATGAGTGTCGCTGTGAAAGAAAGGTTGAAGATCGAAGCCACATCAAAGCTTACGAGGGCATCGAGTTGCTGTGTAATTCATCTATCAACTTTTGTAAATCATCATCATAGTGAATTACGTGAGCTGAGTCATCCGAGATTTTTCTCTTTGGGTTTTTCTCGTACATCGGGCGTTGTGATTGATTTACTTATTTTATCCTGCACTCAATTAGATGAATGTTTAAATTAAGATGAAATTGTTTAATCTGTTTATCACAAGAATTGATTTGAAATTGGTATTTCATTTTAACTTGTGTTAATTGTGTAAAATTTGAATTAAAATTGAGAAAATATAAAAATAGTTGGTTTGTTTATTTTTCACCCTTTGCCATATATTAAAACCCTTCAGTATAGGATAGTGGATATTTAGCATCCATGAAAAGACGTATAAACGTGTGATAATTGATTAACTTCGCAAATTTCTAATTTAGCACACTTATTTAATTTTAGCCCCTAATCATGCATCTAAAGTGCAAGTGTCAACCCATAAACAAATAAAACAAGCGACCCAAAGTTAAGGAAAAAATCCCGAAGGGAAAAACCTTTTATTTCTAGAACTTTGAAGAATTTACAAGACCATTGACTTACATACAACCTGATAATCGCCCACAAGTGTAACGCATGGTGTCTTCGTCAAACCTTCAAAGCAACGGCTAGAAACAGTGTCGGCTGGAATCTCTCGCAGGAACTCCAGGTGGTCAGTGATAAGCACCCAAAACTGTACAATTTATACCCCGAATAGATGTACTTTAGTTGCTAATTCTCGACAATTTGGGTCTTATGCGCTTAATTGTTCAATATGCAGGTTTAATTGCAGTTGCGGTATCAAAAGTTATATTTCAAGGCAATTTGCAACAATATGGAGCTAAATACCTAATTCCCTCCCTCGTAACCTAACCCTAACCTACCCAAACCTACCTCAAACCCCGTGTGTGTTTTGTTTATCCCTTTTTATTATTTTTTAGATTTTTAGTTTGAGTCATTTTTATTTTTAGGTTTATTTTAGAATTTTTAGATTTTATTTTCTATTTTTCTATTTTATTTTTAATAGTATAATTTATTTTATTTTGATTTTATTAGGATTAGATTTTTTTTAGGATTTCTTTTATTGTTTTTTTTATTGATTTTACATTTAATTAGAATTTAGTTTTAGTTTTAGTTTTATTAGATTTTATTTTTATTTTTATTTCTTTTTAATTTTATTTGAGTCTTTATTTTATTTTAGAATTAGATTTTATCAGGTTTTTATTTTATTTTATTAATTTTATTATATTAGTGTTATTTTTTAGGTGTCCTAATTAAACACACACACACAATGACACACCCTATACCCACAAATCTATCCTACACCTCACACACCCAATACCCCCTTCCATCTTCAACCTACAACCCTTCTCTCTCCACTCTCTCACCTCCATTACCAACCAACACATAATCATAAACCCATTTTCACCTCCCAACCCAAACCGCCACCACCTCTGGCGCCGGACCCTCAGCCATAAGCAACCACCTGCCCCATCTCTCTCTATTACCCGACCCCTTTGCCACGAGCTCCGGTGCAGAAAATGGCGGACTGCACCGCTCCTAACCCCGCCCCCTCCTGTTCCTAATCCCAACCGCCTCCGACCACCGGCGACCTCTCTCGTCGGTGCCCGCATCCAACTCAAACCCGACCTCCCACTTCGGAGCTCCTGCCACCTCTTCCTTAGACCCACTTGCTCAAGCCACAACCCACCATTGCAATCCACACCTATGAAACTCCCAAAACCAAGCCATGAACCCAAACCCATTTTGTCCCATTTCCAAATCCCCACACGACCTGCCATTCCAAATGCCAAACAAACCAAAGACCAAACTAAAACCCATGTGCCAAATTAAATCCACTTTTACCCTTTTTCCCAATATACCCTTAACAATCCCCAACTACTTCTTTTAACCAATTTCCAAAATACCCTCACCCAAATCAGATTTTTGTGACCTCACACCTCTCAACCCACATGCTCCTCCCACCATATTCACATGTGCACTTCCATTACCCAATATACCCCCATCTTCACACCCCTCATGCTCCATGCATCTACTATATATTGAAGATGAAGACCCCAATTCAAAGAGGGAGAGCTTGGTAGATAGGAATTTTTAGAGAGAGAATTGTAGAGAAAAACACCATTTGTAAATAGTTTTGTTTTATCTTTTTTAGATATTTGTGAGGTTAAATATTGATTGAGATTTAATTGAGTGTTGATTTTAATTTCATATTACTTGGATTCTCAATTGGAGGGTTGTATGCTTCTCATTCAAGGATTGAAGTTTATTGAATTCAAGAGATTGGTTTGATTATTCTTCTCTCTACTCTTTTGTATTAAATGTCTATTGAATATTTGTTTATTATGTTTAATACCATGTTAGGCTAAATCCCCTTTCAAGGGGTGGGGGGAAACCCTTATTTGATGTTATTTTAGTTTAATTAGTTTGATTACTTGAAATTTCCCTTTGAATGTTAATTTTGATCCATCACTCTTAGATTTACGCCTCGAGAGAGGGTAAATGATTTTCGAGAGAAAATTGAAATTCTAATTATAATACCCATTTTAGATTCGAACTAGAGATAGGGGTTTCTTAAGTGGGGTATTATAACTTGAATTTCAACTCTAAATTTATTTTCTAAGATAGACATAAATTTTAATTCATCGATCCTAGCGGGTGATTAATTAAAAGGAGTGTGGATCTATTTTTCTAGAGTTGTGGGGTGTTAAACTTAACATTCTAAAAGATTACTATTATAATTACACTTGCAACGAGAGTTGGTTTGTAATTTTGATATTAATTTGGGAGAATTCAATTAATTAAATTCATTAGCTAGAATAGCTAAAATTTGTGGTGTAATCCCATTCCTTGATTGTTCTCACATTTATTTACCTCACTTTATCTCTTATTTTTAGTGTTAGACTTTATTTTTCATTTTAGTCACTTTCTAGTAGTTATTTTCATTTTAGTTTAGTTTAGTCTTATTTCACCTCACCTCACCCTATTGTTTTAATATTGAAAAAGTTAAAAAAATTAGAAAAGTGAAAAAGCACAAAAAGAAAATAAAAAGTGAATTACAATTGAATGTGTCTCTAGCTTACTCCCTAGGAAGTGGATTGATACCCTTACTTACCTCTATGCTTGAGTTGTTATATTTTGTAGGTATGTGAGGATTTTGACTAACTTGTCTTTTAACAACGACCCACGCAAAAGTCATGTTATCAAATACAAGGGTTAAACAATGAAGAAGAGAGACGGCTTCTCCACAAGGGTTAAACAAATACAAGGATGTGTTCTTGGGTTGCAAAAGATTCACAAAGGATTGGCAAAGTTGTGTGAATCAAAACATGAGTCTTGGGACTCAAAAAGGTGAAGACTTAGAGTATTTAGGACTCTTAAAATCGTCTTGAAAAGTCTTGCTAAACAAATCCCCGAAGTTGGTTTATAAAAGAAAACCTGGAAGAGATATAAAAACTCACAGCTCCGTACGAATTTATCCCAGGCGGACAAGTCCGGTATGGATGCGAATCGGTCCGAAGTCGGACCGGTTCCTTTTTTAAAAGAGCTTCTTCGGGTTTCTATCGATCCAGGGTATACTAGTTTGGTGCATAGCGGATCGGTCCGAGTAGAGGTGGATCGGTCCGGAGGCGGACCAGTTCTTTTTCCAAACTGGCGGATCGATCCGTGGTGGACCGGTTCCTTTTTAAAACAGGCGGATCGATCTGACTGCAGAAAACTTGATTCCATGAATGCTTTAATATTTGAATTCGTTGATGAAGATGCGATCTGAAATTTTTTCAACGATGTAACGTCGTATGATATATAAATAGAAAATGGACAAAAATGTCCTTACAAATCTCCCGCCATGTCTATGCCGGTACAAACATAAAAGATCCGAATTATCAAATATAAAATTGCCTATACAAATCTACCCTTTCATGAACCCAAAACTGAAAAGGTACAAATGAAAAAGACTTCATCGTTTGTTCTTCAACTCTTCAGGAATCTCAATGCTTTTCTCATCAGGGTGTGCAATTCAGAGATCATCAAAGAAGTTCCTACACACATGAGATAAAGCAAAATACCAAGTGACGTATCAAGTTTGAAATAAGATAAACATAGATACCAAATTATGATGAAAGCATACTTTATCAAATCTCAAAAACTCCCCCCATAACATAATATGATAATTCTTTCTCCCCCTTTTTATGATGTCCCCAAATAGACAAATGAGAAGAATGAATCAAATAAGCAAAATTGGGGTGTCACGGTACACAAAACAGGGCATCAAATAATATGGCAAACGTGCTCTTGCAAGGAGATGCTCAAACAAATCTTCACAAACTATTTTTGATTTTTCAAATTTTTCGTACAAGGAAAAATTAGATACCATTTAAAAAAAACTGCTACAAAAATCACACCATGGATTTAGACTCAAACAACCAAGTCATGGAAATGGAATGAATGGGTGAGAACACATTCGATAGGTAAATCAACTTAATCAATCATATGTGCACGATGCATATGTGTACCCATAACTAATGAGCATCAAAAGTATCCTTCGGTGTAAAAGATTGTTGAATTTAGATGACATCGGCTTATGCAAATCAACAAATCAAAGTCAAAGTGATTTCCACACAAATAACGTCTAAAACTATGTAGCGCATTTTCAAGCATATCAAGGACGTGCAAAACCGTTTTAAATTCTCCAACCAAACTCCCTCATATATATTTTTCTTTTAGAGGTGTAAAAGCTAAATTCTCAAACTTTGGAGAATTGGTGCAAAAACCTAAATGGTCCCTTTTTGGCATGAATATATTTTTATTGCCTTTCAATTTTTTTCGGGCTCTTTTAACCTCTTTGGACCCCGAATAATAAAATTCCTCCATTTTTTAGGTCCAATTTAACGGTGGCTTAGTATTCGCAAAGGCAAAATGAACCTTTCGCAGCCCTTCCCCGTTGTCAAACAAAGCACACAAACTCACAAAATGGTTCTTAAATGCACAATTCCCTTATCAAAATTTTATCACGATTGGTTCGTTTTAAGGACAGGATTGAAGTGAAAACACCCAACCAACATGTGATAAGACAAGCACAATAATCAAACAGATCCGTGCATGTGTGCAATAAAGGAAACATGAGTCAAACATGTAGGAAGTAACACTTAATTACATCTTAATGACTCCAAACATCATAAAGCACAAGGATGAATTGACCTATTGTCTCAAAACACTATCAAATAGTCACATGAAAATAATGGATTGATGTTGTGACTCGGTCATCCTAAGTGTCCATCCACAAACGATGAAACAAAATACAAAAATCTTTTTGGATTTTCTCAAAATAAAATCTTTTTGTATTTTTCAAAATTTTTCTTAAAAAATAAAACATACAAAAATGATACATACTAGCAATAGGCAAACAATGTCATCATGAAAATCACCCTATGCTAGTAAACAAGTCAAACCTCAATCATTAAGTGCGGAGGGATTTTCCAAAGGTGGTGACAACTTATGAAAAACCTCTATCAATTCTTGTGAATTTTTGACCAAAAACTTAACTTGTTCACCTAAATGTGCAAACTCTCTCATGTAGTCTCCGGGAGCATGTAAAGTATCATGTGTAGGTGCATGTGTGCCAAAAACACGTGTAAAAGAAAAACGTGACACATAACCCAACTTAAAATAAAATTCCTTAAGGTGACCTCTCCTCTTGCAATGTGAACAAACATAAATAGGCCTAGAAACACCTCTCTCAAAAACTCTAGGACGTGCTCTCCTAATAGGAATGAGACGCCTAGGTGGGTTAGGGTGAGACTTACTTGAATCTAACACTAAAGTGGGAATCGGCTCGGGTGCTAATTGGGAAGAAGAAGCACCGTCATGACTTATTCCAAACTTCTCACCTTTACCCTTAAGAACCACCTTTTCAACCTTCTTAGGTACGTTCTCAAACTTGAATTTGACCTCCCAAGCACGTTCAAGATCACTCTCGAGTTGGGATACACGTGTCATCAGACTAGACAACGTGTTGATAAAATCACACTTCTCCTTTCTCAAAAACTCCTTCTCTCTCTCTAAATCTAAAACTCGACGACCTAAATCTCGATTGTACTTCTTTGTTTTCAAGGTCTCGGTGTATAAATCTCTAAAAGCTTTTTGGAGCTCACTTTAATCTCCACTCTCCTCCTCGCTTTCTCCCTCACTTCACGACCATAAATCACTATCATCGCTCTCGTGTGCACTCTTGTGAGACAAAGTGGGTGTGCTCACACGACTAGAAAAGGCGACAACCATCCCATGTCCTAAACCTTTATCAGACTCATCTCCCTCATCACCCTCACTATCACTAAGAGTGGCGGGCATAACAGTCTCTTTGCCCTTTCTCCTTATCCTAGTAGGACACTCTCTAGCTATATGCCCTTTCCCTTCACACTCAAAGCACCTGATCTCATCCTCCTTGTCACTATCTTTGGCCTCCTCTTTCTTTTTATTTGACTCAAAAGATCTCTTTTTATTGGAAGAATTTTCTTTATTCATTTTGAGAAACTTTTTAAAAAATTTCGCAAACAAGGCCATTTCTTTAAGATCAAAATCTTCCTCAGAGTCGGACTCACAAACTTTTTCTTTCTTTTTCTTAAAATGAGTCTTTAAAGAAATGCCATTATCCTTAGCCTTAATGGTTTTAGGAAACATGTCTATCTCATAGGTTTGAAGATCTCCTACAAGTTCTTCCAACTTAAGTGATTTCAAATTTCCCAAAGAGTTCAAAACAGTGATTTTAGGAATAAAGCGTTTTGGAAGAGATCTCAAAATCTTTTTAACAACACGTGTGTTATCAATCACCTCACCCAAATTAAAACAAGTGTTAACAATGTCCGACACACGTGCATAAAACTCATCAAAGCATTCAGACTCAGATATGGTAATAGTCTCAAATTGGGTGGTCAGATTTTGTAATTTTGAGTCTTTGACCACGTTCGTACCCTCATGTGTCAATTTCAAAACATTCCAGGCCTCTTTAGACGTGGTGCACGTCATAATTCAGCAAAACTCATCTGGAGTGACAGCTCCAGAAATACCACTCAGACCACGGGAATTAAAATTGGATAATTTATAATCATCTTCAGTCCAGGCTGACACGGGTTTTAAAGTGGTGATGTTATTAACAATGACCGTGGGAGGAGTCCAACCATTTTTGCAAAGCAACCAAACACGCTAGTCAATAGATTTTAAAATCGATTTCATACGAGCTATCCAGTAGGCATAATTAGACCCGTCAAAAATAGGCATTTGATTATATAAGTGCTCCATAGGAAAAAATGCGAATTTTCACAAAACTGATTTTGTTTAATAAAAAATAAATATCACACGATTTTGCGAAAAATGGGAATACACGATAAATTAGCGTAACCCGCTCTGATACCAATTTAAAAAGACGTATAAACGTGTGATAATTGATTAACTTCGCAAATTTCTAATTTAGCACACTTATTTAATTTCAGCCCCTAATCATGCATCTAAAGTGCAAGTGTCAACCTATAAACAAATAAAACAAGCGACACAAAGTTAATGAAAAAATCCCCAAAGGGAAAAACCTTTTATTTCTAGAACTTTGAAGAATTTACAAGACCATTGACTTACATACAACCTGATAATCGCCCACAAGTGTAACACACGGTGTCTTCGTCAAACCTTCAAAGCAACGGCTAGAAATAGTGTCGGCTGGAATCTCTTGTAGGAACTCCAGGTGGTCAGCAATGAAAAAGAGAGACGGCTTCACCACAAGGGTTGAACAAATACAAGGATGTGTTCTTGGGTTGAAAAAAGATTCACAAAGGATTGGCAAAGTTGTGTGAAGCAAAACATGAGTCTTGGGACTCAAAAGGTTGAAGACTTAGAGTATTTAGGACCCTTAAAATCGTCTTGAAAAGTCTTGCTAAATAAATCCCCGAAGTTGGTTTATAAAAGAAAACCTAGAAGAGATATAAACACTCACGGCTCTGTACGAATTTATCCCAGGCGGACCGGTTTGGTATGGATACGGATCGGTCCGAGGTCGAACCGATTCCTTTTTAAAAAGAGCTTCTTCGGTTTGCTATCGATCTGGGGTATACTGGTTTGGTGCATAGCGGATCGGTCCGAGTAGAGGTGGATCGGTCTAGAGGCGGACCAGTTCTTTTTCCAAACTGGCGGATCTGTCCGTGGCGGACCGGTTCCTTTTTAAAATAGGCGGACTGGTTCGGCTGCAGAAAACTTGATTCCATGAATGCTTTGATATTCGGATTCATTGATGAAGATGCGATCTGGAATTTCTTCAACGATGTAATGGCGTATGACATATAAATAAAAAATGGACAAAAATGTCCTTACAGTTCAAGAGATATCTTGGATTGTGATATCCCCTTGACAGACTTTTATGTTTGTTTCCACCGGTAATACTCGATCAATGGATTATTTTATAGTCCAGTGGAGTAGCAAATAAGTTTAAGTCTAAGAATCAAACAATTGATTAGATGCTAGTTAAAATCGATTAGCAAAAAAATAATTTGACCAAGTGGGTATTGAACACTTAATGTGGATAATCACATTATGTACCATAATCAATTTTGTAAATAAGACTTCTTTATTTCGATTGATTTAAATATAATAAAATTGGAGTGCAGTCATAATTATTCAATGAAATTAATGGTGATTAAGTAAAGAAATGAAATAATTATGGGAATTATTATTTGGTATTTTTTCATATTTATTTGAATTCCAATTTAATTATTATTCTTAGGTCTCTAATATAATTCATTTCCTAAGTAGTAAGCTCAAACTCTCTGGAATTTCAGTTTAACTAAGGCCCGTGACTTAAACCTATTGTATTAGTGTATCCTAGGGTTTTAGATGAATGATCTATTATAAAGGGTTAGAAAGGGAGATGAAAACACTATTCATGTTTTTATGAAGGGGTGATAGGAAAGAAGACGAATTCTCTCATATTTTACCATGTTTTCATTTTCAAGAGTGCCTGCATGCAAGACTTACTTTAGCTGGATCATATACTAAAAGATTTGATATGTTCGTAGCATTCTAGCAAGGTTTTTGGAGACCTTGGGAGGGCAGCACGATCTTCATCTTCTTCAACTTTTTTCTCTTCATACGAATCACAACATAATTCATTGTGGTATTATTTCTTGAAACCATAAGTTTATTCTTTAAGCGTGGTTCTTATTTTTTTATCCATTATATGATCGATTTAAGATCTTTGGGGATGAAATTTTTCTGTATTTAAATGTCAATTTGTATGTTTTCCCCATCAGGTTTGAGATCATAATTTGGAGGACTCCGCATCCAAGATATCTTGAATTATGATAGCCCCTTAATAGACTTTTAAGTTTTTTATTCTACTAGTATACCTGATCAGTGGATTATTTTATAATCCAGTAGATAAATAAGAAGGTGGCTAACTCGATTAGTTGCGAATTGATTTGGCCAAGTGGGTATTGTATACTTAACGCATGGAATCATATTATATACCATATAAACGTTAAAAAAAGACCTTAATATTTCGAGTGATTTTGATATAATTAAATTTGGGTGTAGTCGTAATTATTTAGTGAAATTAATTGAGATTAAATAGATAAAGAAAATAAATTACGAGGATGCAATTTGGTGTTTTCGAGTATCCATTGGGAATCCAATTTAATTATTTTATCTTGGATCCCTAGTATAGTCTATTTACCCAAGTAGCAGGCCAGAATCTCTGAAAACCCAGTTTAGCCTAAGATCATGACTTGCAGCTATATATATTTTTGTAAGCTAGGGTTTTAAGTTGCATACTCATTATTGGGGGGTAGAGAGGAAGAGAAAAAGTACTATTCTCGTTTTTGTGAAGGGGTGTATAGAGAAAATACCACATTTCACTCAAAACACATAGTATTCATCTCCAAGAGTGCCCACACAAATAGTCTGCTTTGGGAGGATCATATATTAGAAGATTTGAGGCTTTGTGTTGTATCAATGTTTTGGGGGACAAGAAAAGGTATCCCCTTCATTTTCTTTAAAGTTTATTTCTCTTTATTCGAATCACTAACAAGATCCACTAAGGTATCGTGATTCGAAATCCTAGGTTTATCCATTAAACCTAGTTTTGTTTTTCTTTATATTGCATGATCAATCAAAGTTTTTGGGCAACAAAGTTTTCAAAGTTTTTCTACTTATACCGATCCCCATCAAAGGTAAGTTGGAAAACTAGAGAACATAAGGAGAGACCGAGTGGAGAGTCGCCTGCCACTCCCTGCAAGAAGAAAGTAGAGAAATTTAGGTCTTTTCATATCAACTACAGGTTAGCAGATCAACCCGAATCTCAACTTGTTTAATTCGTGGGTATATTAGGTTTGACTCGATTTTGACTCGGATATGCATGACCTGAACCTATTGTTTGCACGTCACGTTCTAATTAAATTTTCAAATCGTATCAAAATTTCGAGCCTACCCTCACCTCACGCCCTAATAAGTAGCACCACCTTTTTACCAAAGGCTTCCTCGAAATAATTGTATCCTTATCAATAAAGACTAATACTAATACAACATATTTACTTGAGAAATATTTTACATACCTAGTCCAAAACTCGTTAAAAAATAGACTTCCACAAAACTTATCTAAAAGTAAAGTAAATGTTAAATTTTGTAGTTCATGATTGGTAAAAACAAAAAAAAAAAAAAAAAAAACTCATGGGTAAAAATATGATCAATTATAATGCATAAAAAAGGGCTGCCCGTCAAAAGTCCGGTTCCTTCGCGAACGAAGTTCAGAATCAACAAGGGTTCGTAGAACGAAGGGAGTGTACAACTGGGGCGCAGCCCCACTTTTTTGTTCGTAACGAGGGAGAGATAGAATGGAGTTCTTCACGAAGTTCGAGACAAAGGAATAAAAAAGAAGTCATGAAAGTAAACCCCATACATTAGATTTTTGAGATGAGGTGCGAATGCCATGTGTCATGTGCATGGCCTTATACCTATATTTCAAATAGTCACCCTATAATCTAATCCAAACCCCCTGCCACTCTTTTTTACTCTTCCCCTTCTGTTAACCACAAATTCCTCTCTTTAGTCCCTCCAAACTTCCACTTCTCTATCCAAAGATCTCATTTCATTTCTCTAAATTCTCTCTCTGTGTCTGTTAGCATGGCGGTAGCTGAGCTATCCCCTGCTTATGCTAAAACAAGTGTTGGAGCTTCACATCTCTCTTATATATCAACTAACCGTCTCCCACGCAACCGACGTCTCAATTTGCACCCTATTAATCGGTTTCACAAATCAAGAATTTGTTGCTCTGTTACATCCAAGTAAGCTTAAAGTTATAACTTAGTGGGTGTCAATTTAATACCCATTTGGACACACGTTATTTTCTGTAACATAATAAATATGACACTACTAACACGCTTAAAATACAAAAACACAGAGACTAATTTTGGCCTTTGTATTCTAAAACTGTGACACATATTGTACATGTCACATTTTCTGATGATAATTATGTATGTGTGTAAAAATTGCAAATCAACAGTGAAGTTAAAGCACCGGACTCTTTGAAAATTGAAGATCCTAAGAAGAAGCCAGAGTGTTTTGGTGTTTTCTGCCTTACGTATGATCTTATAGCGGTAAGTTGTTTTTTGCGTCTTTAGTTCATTAGTTCGGTTTGTTAGGTAATTTGGATTTTTGCTTAGTTGATATAATTGTAACTAGTGATTCATTAGTAATGAGTGTGCAATATAGTAGCCTTAATTTGAATTAAATTTGGAGACTCACCTCAGTGGTTGCAACAGTAAAACAGTACGGTAAGTACTTGTTTATTATTTTAATATTGCAACCAATCCCAAGGTCACCATGATCCACTTGAAAGTGGGTTTCCAAATTTGAACCCGTTAATTTTGTTAGTTGATAACTACCAAACAATGGTAGTAACTCTAAGTAGTGACACTAACTGACATGTTAGTTGCATTTTTAAAATGAATGAATGGAGTGATGGTTACCTTTTTGAATTGGGTAATTCTAGGCTAGCACAGAATTCCGGACACATCTCATGCATGGCTTATCCTTTTCTTTGGTGCAGTTAGCTCCAATCCCGTACCTTTATAGTGTTGACCTTAGTTCCCTAATTGACCTCTTGTGGGTAGCGAACGTGCTCTCAAATTGCGCTTGTAAGAGTTTGGCACGAATTTTTGCACAATCCACGGATTCACAAAGTCAAGGTCGCGCACTAAACCAGTCAACTCCCGCACCGAGAAAATTGCATCACGAGGGAAAATTTGGAGAGAAAAATTGACGTCATTTAGGAACCTAGTGCGAATGGATTTGATAACCACGGGTTGGGCCTCCATGGGCTTGATCAAGGCCACGGGGCTGTTGTGATTACGTGAAGCCAAGGGAAATAGGGCCCCAATAAAAGTTTCAATAGATTTTACTATTCTTGATGTCAAAATTGCCTTGACTTGGCATCATGTTTAAATGAGGAAGAGTGATTTGAAATTCATGAGATGGCATTAGGCAATCTAGAAATAAAGGGATGAGGTCAGTGGTGCAATTCTGTAGGTATCCATGTGACTTGTCTTCTAATTATTTTTAGATACTAATTTTGACTAGCACGGGTTTATGTTTGGAAAAAATGGGTTTTATGTGGAGTAATTGATAAATTACCCTCTTACAAAATCAGACTAGAACTACATGATCGAGATTGATTTTCAATTCAGATTTTTTCAATGAGAATGTTTAAGAAATTAATCATGCAGTTTTCCGTCATATGTAAATATGTATCTTATGTGGCTTCAATTGTAATACCATAAAAAAGGAGTTTTTAGATGAAAGGTATAGTCATAGACACTCGTTTGTTTTTACCTCTTAAGTAAGAATCTGAATCATTTAGACTTAAGAGGTACCAAATAATGTTTGTTTTTTAAATGATTAAGAGGTCAACGCCTATATTTTCCTCTGAATAAGTAGAGGTAAAATCACCTCTGAATCTGTCCATTCAGACATATTCTTCAGATTCAGATGAAAAAACAAACGCAGCCTAAATGGAAAAACAAAACTTCAATTCCCACACCGCAAATAATTGGAACAAGGATTTATTATAACTTATTTTTTGCAAAATTATAGTCTTCAAATTTCAGAATCTCATTAAAATGTTATGTTGTTACCGTCTTTTGATTTTTTCTAAAACCTGACTCAAGTGAGAATCTTTTCTTTCGTTTTGGCACTGGAAAATTTGAAACCTCAAGTTCTAGGATACTACGCGCTATGAAAACGAGAAGTTGTTGGAAACAATCTATCTAACGAATAAAACACTACTGTGGTGATAGTGTGCGATCATCTGATGGTGATTTACGGCGCTGTAGTGTCAGGCAGTGGCTTAGTTGGGTGGTTGAAGAATTTAGATCCTAAAACCCCCATAGCTTAAATTGATATTGCAAAATTAGCTGTTCCAAATTGGATCTAAGGCCTGTTTGGATTTCCTCTGGGCTGACTCCCAATTTAGTCAAAGAGGGAACCGATGCTGTTGAGCTAAAAAGGGTATTTTGGTCATATAAATCATTATAAGTTTTTGTTGCAATCATGGGACCAATTAGATAATTTGACGGACAATTAAGGAAGGCAGTACGTGTTACACTAGGAAAATTTAAGGCTGCTTATTGGAATAATATAGGTATAGGGGGTTAAATGCCAAAAGCAGATAGTTGACGAGGTTTGAAGAGCTAAACCCAAGGATTAATTATAGTTCATAATTAAAGTAGGACAATGGAAGAATTTGTAGTAAGCGATGGACATGGAAAGTGGACTGAAATTAAATTATGTTTATACAATTATACAAGAGAATAGTAAGTGCACCATATTCTTTACTATGTTCATGTAGCAACTTGATGTTCAATCGTTGTTTGTCAGAATCATACATTACAAATTCACATCAATAGTCGTGATATTAAACTCATTTCACACATTTACTTTCCTTCTGTAGATGAAAAATATATTTCTTTAGTGTTGTATCACTGTCTTTGTCCAATTCGTGTCCTAAATTTTTCGCCATTGTTTCAATGTGAATCAAGGGCATTATTGTCATTTTTAGGTATATTAGTATTTTATCTTCTTTTTGTTATTTTTTTTTGGCATTGTATTCCTTTTTTCTTTTGCTTTAGTATTTAGAGGTGAGGGTAGCAAAGGCTCTTACGGATATACTTGTACTTAGGTCTATAGCTTAGAGCCCAAGCTACCTTTCCCCCTTAAATACCCCCATGTAAGCCTCATTTGAGGTAGACTTGATTTTGGAATAGAAAAGAGTATTTCTCTCTCTAAAAGCATGTTAGATATTTTTAGGAGCCTTTTGACGTGTAGTTTACGTTAAATTGGTATCAGAGTGAGGTGTCGCTCCAGCATTGATGTTTGGTTATCGGTGTTTTTTTTTATGAAATCGTACTTTACAATCAATGGCTCCCAAAAAATCAAAACAACCGCTGGAAGAGATTCATGAGTTAAAGCAACAAATGGAAGAAATGGCTCTACAAAAACAGCAAACCCTAATCCAAACCCAAGAATTCAATCAAAAATTTGAGGCCCTCTTTCAACTCTTCTCTACAAAACAACCTCCCACCACCATTCTCCACCCTTCCGACCAACCCGCTACCCAAGATTACGCCCGCCCCACCCTCGCCTCTGCGCCAACCAAAAACAACCCTAGTCCCGACCCTACCAGTTTCCCTAACACCAAAACCCTAGCCGCCGTTGCCATATAGGGCCACCCCGGTCACTGTCGTGGGCAGTCAGACCCGGGGCTATGCCGGCCGACCAGCCTACAGCCTAACCCACCCCCCGGCCCTCCTTCGACCAAACCCCCGGTCCTCCTCTGTGCCACCCTCCCCACTCACCGATCAATCCCTAGCCCCAAAACAACCCATGCCCATCCAATTTAACTTTACCCTATTCTCCAGCATACCCATGGGCCCCACCGCACCAGACCCAAGCATTTTTTTTGCCCCACCCACTCTATTCCAACTTTCAACACCCCCAAAGCAACCCGAATCATCTAGCCGCCCCGATTTTGCACCCATTCCTCATCCAAATAATATTTTCGGCCTCTACGGGTTTTCCCACTCTCCCGTAGCTCCCCACCTTCATATTGGGACTTCCGGTCATCCTCTCGACCCACTCCCCCGCCTTCGCATCATACACCTTCCCACCACGCCCTTTCTCTATTACATTCCGATACCTCCTCTTCTGAGGCCGTGGATTGCCACCACAGCGTTTTAGAGTGGATACCTCCACCCCCACCCGATGCCCCCCGCTTCACGCCACTACGGGACCGCCACTGCTTTCATTGTGGTGAGCGTGGCCACTTGATTGATACATGCCCCCATTATTTTTGCGGACCCCCAGCATCTCCTGTAGCCCAAATCGTCCATCCTCCTCATCCACCACCTGCACAGACACCGCCACCCCCACCCCCACTGATTATGTTCCACCTGTGCCGGGTGACGTGATGGGTCTTGATGCTCATTAGGATGGAGGGCCTCTATCCATGGCGCTTCAGTTACTCTCCCGGAGCCTCCATGGGAATATACGCATTGAAGTTCCCATGTTTGACGGGCGATTCTCCCCAGACGCCATAATTGATTGGTTGGTTTCGATGGAGACGGTTTTTTATTACAAGCAGGTTCAGGGTCACTCTTGTGTTCTCCTCGCAGCCACCAAATTTCAAAGATTCGTTCGGATTTGGTGGAACGATCTCTGCTATCGCCGGACAGGGGCGGGAGTGCCACCTATCTAAACATGGCTTGAGCTGAAGGCTGCTTTACAGGCATCATTCAAACCGCCGACCTATGAGCGCGACCTTTTTGCTCGCATTCAGTCCTCAGGCAGGACACATCTACAATGATGGAGTATACAGAGCAGTTTTTGTTGCGCTAAAGCAAGACTATCTCTAGCGACCAAGACGATAAAACTCACTCAGGAATTTTATCAAACATTTAGTGTGCGGAAAACACCCAAGACCTTGTTCCAAAAATGAACTAGTGTGCAAACTCCCAATCAATTCAACCAAGCATCAATGAAGAGACAATAAGAGCATACAAGCAATCATCAAAGTAAAACAACAACGATATACCGTGGTTCACCTAAATTTGGGCTACATTCACCAAGGAGGATTTCTTCTTTCTATAGATAAATGGAGGAACCCAAAGGTTATACACACACATACAATTTATCTCTCTTAGAAAGTCACTCACAACCTCACAAGAACTCACCCCTCCAATGGGAGTTCTACCTCTCTTTAGCTTTGATAACTCTCAAAATATCTCTCAAACTTGTTCTCTCCCAAAACTTAGAAATAACACTTGTATTTATAGATTTGAGCCAAAATGGCAAATTTGTAAATAAACCAAAACTGAAAAAATAGGAAAGCCAAAATCAACAAACTCCACCATGACGATCCTCACGATCCAACCAATCTCTAGAATGCTGAAATTGAACCAGCTTGAAGACCGTCCCACCATCTACCAAGCTAATGCGATTCCCCCAGGCGATCCTCACGATCCAACCAAACTCGAAACACAAACATCGAATCCACTCGAAGATCATCCCGACGTCTAACAAGCCAATACGCTCCACCCGACGCTAAGCCACCCCAAACTTCAACTATGAAGTGAGATATCGCAAGTCTTCACTCCAAGACTCCAAACGACTCCACCCGCCGAGGAACCAAGTTCTAAACTAAGAACTCTCCATCTCATGCATCTGAATGCTTCCCATGTAACCATACGGTGAATCTCGCTCCTCATGTAACCCGGTGAGTACACCCCCACACAATACATATAGCATACACCCTCTTTACACGAAACATTCAAACACATCAACACCATCTTCCACCATGAGAAATAACCACGGATGAGGGCGAAAATTCCTCACCTCTCATACCCTCCAAATCTCACTCTCGAAAGATGTACCAAGTCTTTGTCACGAAAAACTCCCGTTTGCCAATGCTCGCAAACAATAACTCATCGGCCCTCCTTGAACTACCTACATACACCTCGAATCCATCACGGTCCTACACCTCCTCGATTCGAATCGGCCAATGCATGTGTGCAACTAAACCGGGTCAACATCACCTGTTGGCCCTGGAGGGGGACTTCGATCCATCCCCTCCAGTAGTAGGTATTATCTCATCACTACCGTCTAGTCTCAGAAAGCTAGCACTCAATGTCTCTGCTTTGTTCACAAACGAGACATGCCTCGAACGTTCGATCACTTGTGCACACCGCTTCCCCATCTTTCTCGAACTCTGATTTAGACAATACAACCCCTCTCTCTCCTCTTCCCTCTCTAGGACCATACAACCGCGTGTGACTTTCAAGACTCCGCCCGCCACCGACACCCGACAACCCTTGGAATCCAAACGGCTAATGGATATCAAATTCTTTCGCAGCTTTGGGACATTGGCCACACCACCCAAAGTACGTTCCACCCCATCGAACATCTTGAGTTTCACCATCCCGACACCCTCAACGGCAACCTTCTCTCTGTTAGCCAAAGACATGGAACCTTTTTCATTTTTCATGAAAGTCTCAAAATATTCCCTCTTAGAGCAAACGTCATCCGACGATCCCGAATCTAATATCCAATCATCTTGGGAAAGAGATTTAACCTTGGAGATTGTGAGAAGTTCTCCAAGTTCATCTTCATAATTCGCACTCGCTATTGTTGCCTTCTCGGAATCAACCTTGCCCTTAACCTTGTCATTCCACAAAGGACATTCTCGAATCATATGACCCCATTCCCGGCACTTGTAGCATTTCGGCCCTTTACCACCAACACTCCTCGATCTAGACCTACTACTGTCATTAAATCCCCGGTTGGAGTTCCTCCCACCATTTTGCCCTTCTCCGTCTCTCGCCGTAAGGCCTTCATTATGGGAATACCCGTCACCTCCACCTTCCTTCTTTCTCATCGTGACATGAGATTGAATATCTTGCACAACCTCATTGCACCGGAGCGTAGACTTCCCAAACATGAGAGTGGTCACAAAATGCTCGTATGAATCGGGTAATGATGCAAGCAACAACAATGCCCGGTCCTCATCAATGAATTGAACATCTATCCGGTTCAAGTCATTTATCAAGGCATTAAAAACGTTGATATACTTCATCATATCCTCACCCTCCATCTCAAGCTTGAAGAGTTTCTTCTTGAGGAACAATTTATTTGACAATGACTTTCCCAAATAAATCTCTTCTAGCTTATCCCACATGCCTTTAGCCATGGTCTCCGCTATCACGTTATTCAACACATCATCCGTGATAAGCATCTCAATACACGAAGCCGCTCTTTGATCAATATCAATCCACTCGGCATCGGTCATGCCTACCTGTCGTCCTTCTACCCCCAACAATGCTAATTGCAACCTCTATTGGACAAGAACGCCTCGCATTCGTCTTTGCCATAACCCGAAATTGATCTTCTCATCAAAAGCCTTCATGTCCGTCTTCATTGAGCCACTCGATCCATAACTCGGATCCCATCTCTTAGAGCCTCCGCTCGTAGAGGTTGATTCTCGAGTACTCTCCACATTTTCCGTCATTTGGAACAAAAAACAAAAGCTATGCCAAAATTGCCAAAATCGATTCAACCTCGAACCAAAATACCGGGCAAACAATGCAACCAAAGCTCTGATATCACTTGTTGCGCTAAAGCAAGACTATCTTTAGCGACCAAGACGATAAAACTCACTCGGGAATTTTATCAAACACTTGGTGTGCGGAAAACACCCAAGATCTTGTTCCCAAAATGAACTAGTGTGCAAACTCCCAATCAATTTAACCAAGCATCAATGAAGAGACAATAAGAGCATACAAGCAATCATCAAAGCAAAACAATAACGATATACCGTGGTTCACCCAAATTTGGGCTACATCCACCAAGGAGGATTTCTTCTTTCTATAGATATGGAGGAACCCAAAAGTTATACACACACACACAATTTATCTCTCTTAGAAAGTCACTCATAACCTCACAAGAACTCACCCCTCAAATGGGAGCTCTACCTCTCTTTAGCTTTAATAACTCTCAAAATAGCTCTCAAACTTGTTCTCTCCCAAAATCTAGAAATAACACTTGTATTTATAGATTTGAGCCAAAATGGCAAATTTGCAAATAAACCAAAACTGAAAAAATAGGAGAGCCAAAACCAACAGTTTTAGCTTTTTTGCACCCGGGCTCGCCTCCCTGAAACAGAGGATCAGTTGATCAGCAGCTATATTTTGGGTCTGCAGCCGTACATTCAGCATGATCTCGGCTTGAGGGGGATACCGACCTTTCTGAAGATGGTCGAGTATGCGACCAAGGTTGAGGCCTACCACACAGCACCTGCAGTTCTTCCGGCCTCACGAGGTCCACCTACTCCTGTTTCCACCTCATCTCCTCCTCTAGTGACAGTTTTAGCCCCTACGCCCTCTACTTCCACTGCACCTCATCTAGAGCCTCCAACATTCCGATGCTACAACTGTGGCAATGTTGGTCACCGAGCTTCTGACTGCTCTCTCCTGCCATGCCGTGCCCTATTGGAGATGGGTCATCCACCTGACTATTTAGACGCGTCTAGACGCGTCTGAGGAGCTTCCTCAGCATGTCTTGATCACAGTTCTAGAGGGAGCTTCAGTCGGTCTTCCCCTTTGAGTTCGAGGACGAACTCTTTTCAAGGGGGGAGACTAATGTGAATTGAGAACATTATTGTCATTTTTGGGCATATTAGTATTTTATCTTCTTTTTGTTATTTTTCTTTTATTTTTTTTGGCATTGTATTCCTTTATTCTTTAGTATTTAGAGGCGAAGGTAGCAAAGGCTCTTAGGAGTATACTTGTAATTAGGTCTATAGCTTACAGCCCAGGCTACCTTTCCCCTTTAAATATCCCCATGTAAGCCTCATTTGAGGTAGACTTGATTTTGGAATAGAAAAGAGTATTTCTCTCTCTAAAAGTGTGTGTTAGATATTTTTAGGAACCTTTTGCGTGTAGTTTACGTTAGTTTTACGCGTTTCCATGTGGCTGTGTATCCATGTCCCCTACCCAAATCCATGCTTCGTAAGGCATGTTGTATGAGCTATTTTTTCTTTGCTGCTATTGCAAGACGATAAATTGGTAGAAATTTGTACCTGGTAAAAGGAAATCGGAAGCAATTATAAATATCCTTACTTTTGCGATTTTCTAACATACACAGGTTTAATATATGTGAATGGTCTGAACTTTATTTAATATCTGAAATCATTCTATGTTTGCAGGAAGAGGAGACCAAACAATGGAAGAAATTAATTAACATTGCTGTATCCGGTGCTGCTGGAATGATATCAAATCATTTACTTTTCAAAGTAAGAAATTTTTGTATTTATTTTTGCCATTGAGTTTCTGTAGAATCACAAATTGCCTTTTAGATTATAGGAGCCATATATAATACACTTTTGAAGTAATCTCTAATATGAAAAGGATCACAAATGACCAAGTTTAAATAACATCATTGGTAGATATTTAATTAAGGATTAAAATTTGGTTTACATTATAATTTGAAATTGAATGATTCCATTTCCACATTATCAAACAACACCTTTATAACTTGAAACGAGGTTAAGGTTTGATGGTTATAGGTGATTGTTAATTACATTTGTATCCCTTCTTCGCATACAAATAATCTTTTCTCACTTTACCACTGAGATAATTGCATAATTAGACTTGGATAAGGTATATAACTTGTTCTGTTATGGCAGCTCGCATCTGGTGAGGTTTTTGGGCCAGATCAGCCTATTGCATTGAAGCTATTGGGATCTGAGAGGTCACTTCAAGCTCTTGAAGGTATATCTCATTGTGTTTATTATTGATGTGCCATTATAGGATCAGTATGCGTTGTATCACTTCTTACTTTTGAGGATTTATCACCTTCAGAAAAGTTTCCATTTCTTCCCTAGCCAAAATTTCTGTGCAAATATAAATACATATGAAGGAATATAGGTGAATCGTTTGGGTCATTGACAATATATTAAATGGAAAAAGACATAATGATATCAATTATTAAGGGTTCGTTTGTTTGGCATTGCATTTCTTCCATGGAAAATACTTCTTTTGTAAAGTGCTCCATATTATAGGAGAACAATTGTCATAGATATGAAAAGCGCTCCATATTTTTATCATTTTTAATGGAAAATCTTTCTTACTCGCCCCACAAAGAATTTATTTCCATGGAAAATCCGAAAAAGTAAGACCAAACTTCTCCTATATTTTCTCTGTCATTTTCCAACTTTCAATCCTAAAATTGAGTTACATGCAATGTAAGAGCTCATTCTGACAAAAAGTAGATTTTAGAGCTTCCAAAAAGGCCCACGCGCCATTCGTAAAAGAAATGACGAATTGGCCCATGTTCTTTGAGGATATTTAGCACACAACTTCGATGCATCATCTTCCTTCCTTATCATAAAAGGATAAATAAATAAATAAAATAAAATTTGGCTGCTGATGTTCTCTGTTCATACCAATGATACCTGTAACAATGCAGGAGTTGCTATGGAATTAGAGGATTCCTTGTTTCCTCTGTTGAGAGAGGTGAGTATAGGCATAGATCCTTATGAGGTGTTCCAAGATGCAGCATGGGCACTCTTGATTGGAGCAAAGCCTCGAGGACCTGGATTGGAACGGGCCGACTTGTTAGACATCAATGGACAAATTTTTGCCGAGCAGGTGGATTTTCCACTTTTAATTCATATGAAGGGCAACAATTGACAATAACAGTGTTGTCATAATTTTTTATTGAAAAATCACAGGGAAAAGCTCTCAATGCAGTTGCTTCCCCTAATGTCAAAGTCATCGTGGTGGGAAACCCCTGTAACACCAAGTAATAAACCCTCTTTCTCTTACTCAATGCCTTAGTTGTATAGTTTTCTGTGAATGTGATTTTTACTAATTTTGTTTTCATTTCTTTGCAGTGCTTTGATCTGTCTGAAAAATGCTCCAAACATACCTGCAAAGAATTTTCATGCTTTGACTAGATTAGATGAGAATAGAGCAAAATGCCAGGTATAAGTTCATGGGTTATAGGTTACATCTTATTATACAAAGGTCCCTTGTAAGTTGTAAATATTCTTGATTGAGTAAAGTGCACTTAGTTTTAGCTTCACAAAAGAGTCTTAGGTAAAATCAGTGGTGTATGGAGGATTTTGGTTTGTGCAGGAGGAACCTGCAACGAATACGGTTTGGGTTATTTTTATTTTTGATAAATATTTATTCAATATTAATAAGTCAATACAAACTCAATTACTCAACTATTTAGGCCCAAATACTAAAGTCAATATGAATCAAATTTCCTGTCAATGTCAATCAATACTTGAATACTTGGTTTTAGCCTCCAATACTCATAAATTTGTAACGAACTGAGCATACTTCAAATAACTACCTAATCAATTTCATGCCTTAAATATGATACCTTACCGATATACCGATATTTGGGGTAAATACTCGATCAATTCAAAAAATATTAAGCATATATTAGATGAATTCCCCATCAATTTCAGCCCCCAAATACTATATATTAAAATAAATCAGTGGGGGAGCCTGCCCCAACTCGGGACTTCTTAGTTCTTAGGGACACCACTGGGTAAAATGGAACTTTTGTATGTGGTCTCTAGGTAGTTTTTGGATGTGGTATAGATACTTTACCGAAATTAGAGAGACATACACAGACCGCATAGTTTTTTTATTTTTTGTTTCTTCAGGGACCTAATTGTGAAAGATTTACGTAATTATTGTTGTCATGAAAAAATAAAGTGATTTAATAATTGAACCGTCTGTTATGGTTTATGCAGCTGGCTCTCAAAGCAGGAGTCTTCTACGACAAAGTGTCCAATGTGACCATTTGGGGGAACCACTCAACCACTCAGGTCAGCATTGGATAGATTTTGTTGTAAAACTGTGAATAGGCCAGGCCCTACAACTCTTTTCAGTTCTCTTTAAAATATTTGCTCGATTTCATGTTTCATCAGGTTCCGGACTTCTTAAATGCTAAAATTAATGGTTTACCTGTGAAAGAGGTTATTAAGGATAACAAATGGTTAGAGGAGGAGTTCACTGAAAAAGTCCAGAAGGTAAGATCAATCAAATTATGTTAAATACATATATACATAGTCCAGTGATTAACAGTTTATTTAAGCACTAAAAGGGACAAAATCAATTTGTAGAGAGGAGGGGTTCTAATACAGAAATGGGGAAGATCTTCAGCTGCATCAACTGCTGTGTCGATTGTCGATGGGATAAGGTCACTTGTAACTCCTACCCCCGAGGGTGATTGGTTTTCTTC
Organism: Sambucus nigra; assembly: GCA_949130495.1. NCBI lineage: Eukaryota > Viridiplantae > Streptophyta > Magnoliopsida > Dipsacales > Adoxaceae > Sambucus > Sambucus nigra. Next base: position 789,591,353 of record OX422208.1, on the reverse strand, counting down.
TGGAGTAAGTTCATGTTAATCTTGATTTAAAGAGAGAAAAATTTGGTCAATTTTATTATTTCTTAATTATGCTTCCGGTTACACATATTGATTATTTTAAGCAATCATATACTCTTTTGTTCTCAAATTAAGATTCTAAATATACCCTTGATTTAATAAGTGAATACGTCATCACATAATACTATTTGCTTGTTTCAGCTGTTTTCTATTTCCTTTGTTACGTTTTTATCCACTTTTCCTTCAGTCTTTTAATACCTTTAAATTTTGACATTATTTCACTAGAACACCAGGGTGAATATATGGATCAAAATCAATATCATCTCACTTGAACTCATAAAAATGATGACATGATAAGAATTTTAAATTTTTGAGAGGGTATATTTGGATAGTAAAATCTTTCATTGGTAAAGATTTGCTTTCATATAGAGATCTTAATTTGAAATAGAGGAAGTATACATTAGTTTCATTTGTATAGAAGGAGATACATGAATCCCACTTGAGCTCGTAGAAATGATGACATGGCAAGAATTTTAAATTTTTTAGGAGGGTAAATTTGGAAAGTAAATATCCAAATATAAGGATCTAAATATCAACTTCATATATTTGAGAAGAAGTTAAATACTTACACTAGATTTCTGAATAGTATACAATGCAAATGCAGGTTTATACCAGTGGAAATCCATATGGTATAGCAGAGGATATTGTTTTCAGTATGCCATGCAGATCCAAGGTTAGTTAATCATCAAGAGATTTACATTTTGGCCAAATTTATCTATCACCTCTTATGAATAATATCCGCATTCAGGGAGATGGTGATTATGAACTCGTCAAGGATGTAGTATTTGACGACTACCTTCTCAAACGTATAAAAAAGGTGAATTTTCTTTTGATTGATTTTAAAACATTTTTTCCATGAGAGAATAATAATAATTCTTTTTGATTTAACAGAGTGAAGCTGAGTTGCTCGCTGAGAAGAGATGTGTGGCCCACCTTACAGGAGAGGTCCGTATTATATTATCACAACGTTTCATGTTGAAATGATCTATAACGAGAATTCCTTTTTAAGTGTCATTTGATAAAAAGACCCTTGGCATATGTTTTTAATTTCACATTTAGTCAAAGCCTTTCTTTTGTTCAAAAAGTCTCGTCATATAAAACACTTACCAACACACGCTAACACATAAAAATAAATAAATAAAACATTAATCCTAAAAAGTCATAAACCCTAAGCCCTAAAAACTTTTCCCGTAAAAAAGTAGTACCAAAAATTGATGAGGGACTTTTTAGAACATAAAAAATAAGGTGGATTAAATGCAAGATATACTTATCTCCTAGGAACTAAACACTAATTGTCCCCTCTATAAGTTTATTTTAATTATTTCTGTGTATATATTTTTTCTCAGGGAATTGCCGTATGTGATCTTCCCGGGGATACAATGCTTCCTGGAGAAATGTAGAAGTGTTTGGAAAAAAAAATCATCTCTGATTATTTATTGAGAGTTTCAAGCCAATTTTACAGGGAAAATGAAAATCATAATCTGGGCTGCCCATACTATAATTGTGGTACAATTTAAGTGTGGTAGAAAGCAAATTAGCAGCTAGTAATAGGTGGTGTATTTATAAGACATTTGGTGAGTTTTGAAGTTAGAATGGTGCCCATTGCTTAAGTTTGGCCCTGTACTGCAAATTCTTGTCACGTATTCAATTTGCCTGAATAGGTTTTGGTTTGAGCCATCTGGGTAAATTGTGGACTTTTACTATGTACTTTATTTCATTTATGGGCATTATTGGGACTATATCTGTCAATGTACAACTATGTGTTTCGACTTGTAGAATACTCACTTTGTACTTTTCTCTGTAGAATACTCCACTTCACCGAATTTCACTGTGAACTTGTTTTGAGGCAAAACTGCACTCAAAAACATTAATCAAAATACGTTAAATGGCAAAATTTTGATAAATACGAGGCTGTTTTGCTCTCAGATTCGCCATACCAGGTTGAGCAAATGGTCTATCGCGCGACATTTCATCTGTCATGAGATGTTCAACGTTTGGATTGCCACGTCAAGTTAAACACAAGATGTAATCTTAGTCGTTAGTTCTGATTTGAGAGCAAAATAACAGTTAACCCTGCTACAATTCGACTGTTGCCCAAGGGCTTTCTCGCGACTACTAAAATGCCTAAATGCTAAGGAGTCTCAAATATTAATTGTAAGGGCTAATGTCAAAATCATCCATGCACAAACATATTTTTACCAAAAAAGTCCACCTCTAATAATATATACCAAATCGATCTAAATCCTCTACATTCTCCTTAAAGTGCCTCTAGGGAGGATCTTGCTTGTAGGAGAATAAGATTTTCAAGATCAACTCAAATTTTTGGATCGATTTGGGAAACCTGAATATTTTTTCTTGAACAGAAAATTAGGACGGTATGAATACGGTTAGCGATTTGAAAGGATGGTTTAAATAGAAACATGCCCAATTGTTTAAAAAAATTATTTTCTAAAGTTTTCTACAAAAAAATGGTAAATCGAAAAATGGGGTGAATTTGATATTTTGCCAAATAAAAATTTAAGACAGTTCTCCAAACGTTTCAATTCTCCATAAATTGAAAAAGAGGGGTGCTACATGAACTGGTTTCGTGCAGCGGGTGCACAAAACACTTGTACAGTTGACTAAAAATGTATATTTTTTTTTTGTCAATTGTACAAGTGTTTTGTGCACTCGGTGCACAAAATCGGTGCAAGTATCTTTTTTCATTGGAAAATCACTCTAATTACACGTACTTTCAAAATACATTTAGACCTCTGAACTTTCTATAAATTACATCTAGATCCTTAAGCTTTCAATAAATTGCATTTTATTCCCAAATTTTTTTATAAATGATAATTTGGCTCGTGAACTTTTCACTTGTGTGTATTAGATTTTAAGTAACCCTTAACATTTCTATAAATAGTTTACCAAAAATATTTTCAATTAATTGTTTAGTTAAGGAAAAGTAATTAGAGAAGTATATATGAAAGCTTCCTTGTTTATTCTATTCTTTTTTTTTTCATCTACAATTTCAACAATATTTCTTATATATACAATACAAGCAACCTGCTTAGCACTAATCGCTTTGGTATGTGGGCTTTATAGCTTACATGACGAAGTTGTTTGTAGCAACTAGGCCCGGCAATATACGCTCTTGAGGATGAAACCGTCCATAACTCACCCAAAATAATGTGTTTGGAGCCCATTAATTGTATTTGTGGGTCAAAATGGTTTGAGCGATCCAATAAGACGGTTTGTTGGCGGGTCATTAGCGGGTCAAAATGGTTTTGGAACCTCTCAAAAATAAAACTCAAATTACCAAAGAGTTTGAAGATTTTTTTTATTTAAATACTTACTTGTATATTTTTTTTCAAAATTATTATACCATATTTATCCGTATATGGTATAATAATTGTTTTTTCAAAAAGAAAAAAGAAAAACGGGTCAACCCGACCCGACCCGTCCAAATTATTATATCCGACTCGCTTTTGACCCGTCCAAATTTATTCGTATCCATTTTTGCCCCGCCCATAACCGTCCATTTGCCACTACTAGTAGCAACCAAGTTAAACTTATGTGGTTATCGACATGCCATATGGTTGACACCTCTTTTTTATAACACTCCCCCTTTGATTACCATGAATATTGCTATAAAAATGTTAATACGCTATATACTCTCATTAAAAACTTATCAAGAAAACTCTTATGAAAAAAAACACGGACGAGTGAAAAAAAGTACAATGCACATAACAAATATCATGCTCCCGTGATGAAAATTTCTTAGTTTAAGAAGTTTGGTCGTATACTCATCGCAATCTGATGTGGTTGACCAACTTCTTGAACGTTGAGGTTGATAACCTTTTAATATATATATATATATATATATCAGCGAGATTATCAAGATGAATATATTAAACATCAATTATAGGCTCTTCTAGAGCTCATGCGTTTAAAAGAATTTGGAAAAATGTGTTTGGTTCCATCACCCTTGATATATCATCCTCTGATTTAGGAAATACATGTTGCATTATCTTCCTGTAGGATGGATGGATTGTTTGTAATCGAAGGAAATTTGCATGTGCTGAGTGATAGCTACATGTCCTCCTCTGATTTGGGCAATGCAAGCTCCATTAGTTCATGTAGGATAGTTGGATCATTTTTAAGCCAAGGAAATTTGCATGCACTTCTCATGTGGTGAATTATAGATCTCAATCACACACACTCGCGACCAGGGGCAAAGCCAGGATTTTATTTTTATATTTTTTTTGGGGTGGGGGATGGGGCAGGAATTTAAGAAGATAAATTTTTTCATTGGAATATAAGATGTATTGATCACAAAAAAGTAAAAATTGCACCATTCCAAGGTATACAATGAATATCTTTACTAGAGCAAACATTAGGCAATTATATAAGTATTTTTGACAGAGACAATGAAAAATTAACCAAAACAATCTTCGTAGAACACATTAAAGCTTTATTAAAACTGTACTCGACGTGTTTTCAAATCCCGAAATTCGTCAATGATTGAATCTGCATTGTAATGTTTCACAATTTTCTTTTCAATATAGAGAATGAGAGAATTTGTCAGATATTCATCCTCCATCTTGTTTTGAAGGTCATATATGACGTGACTCGTAGCAGCAAAAGCACGTTATGTGATTGTAATAGAAACGAAAAGAGTTTGAACAAGCTTGGTCAATCTATTGGATACATTGTAGACTTTTTAGTTCTCACCATCCAATGACAGATCAAAAAGAGTGGACAACTGTTGAAACTCTAGATGTTAAAGTACATCAACCTCGTAATATTTCAATTAGACCCTTAAGGCATATTTCTCATGCTCAATGAAGTTTTTAGGATGAAATTCATCCACAAGCTTGGAAATATCATCAATATTGAAAAACGTATGACTGTTTTGAGGATCCAACACAGAGCTAAGCATGAGTTACCTCACTGTATGATCACTAAACCTATTATTTAGCTCTTGCAACTGAGAATCAATTGTGGCTATAAATATATTTATCAGATAATGCTCAAGAAGTGTAAATTCATCTTGTTGACGTCGCGCTCGACCTTGTCTTCCAAGATATAAAGTATTCATATCTAGGACATCTATAGTATGATTTTCACGAAAAGACTTCACCTTAACAACGAAAGCATCGCATCCTTCATCTATTAACTTCTGAATGAGCCTCTTTGTGCTTTTCACAAGATGCAAAGCATTCAGAATGTCTTGAGACTTGCCTTACAAAGCATGAGAAAGTACATTAGTGGTTCCAAAATGTCTTTCATAAAATGAAGGATGAACACAAACTCGAAAGAATTTAAAGAATTATAAGTTGAATTTGCATCTCCCCATTGATCCCATTCTCCATCATCAATGATGTTCAATAAAACTTGAGAAGTTACACTAAACATCTTTATTAAGTTAGAAAGAGATCTAAGGTGGGAACCCCATCGTGTATCTCAAGTCTTTTGTAAATTACTAATTTCATCCATCCTTGTCCTTGTCTCAAGCTCTTCAATGGAAATCAAATAGGCAATATCAAAAGCTTTGGTTGTTTTAAATTCACCGGTACATTTACAACAAGCACCCATAATGTTTACGATGAAACTCAATTTTGAAAAAAATGTATGTACGTCGATAACTGATCGAGATGTTGCAACTAATGTCAATTACAAGCGAAGACCAAAACAATGGACATAATATGCATACCGACATTCATTAGCAACTAAAGCTTGCAATCCATTCCATCTACCTCGCATATTACTAGCACCATTATAATCTTGACCTCTAATGTTATGAATGTCAAGATTGTGCCGAGAAAGAGTTGAAAATATCCCATTATTTAGAGCTTCAGACTTTGTATCTGATACATGAACAAGGTCAAGAAAAGGCTCCTGAATAAGACCATCTTTATCAATAAATCTCAAAACAATGGTAATTTGTTCCCTTTTTGCTTAGTCTCGAGCTTCATAAACAAGGATACAAAACTTTGAATTGTCGATTTTCACATAAATTACCTTTTTGATTCTCATAGAATAAACAAGTAAAATATCCTTCTGAACATGGGATGATATATATGAAGCATTTTGAGGAGCATTTTCCTACACAACATTTACAACATCTGCATTGTACTCGGCAAAAGTCTGTATCGATTCAAGAAAATTCCATGATTCTTAAATGTTTTTCTTTCATCTCGACCTATCAGAGCCATACCTTGAAATATAAGATAACTAATTGAATTAATTAAAACTTTAAGTCATAATCGATTGTTTACAACTTGTTCAGAAGTATGTTCTCAAGTTCCTCATTTTCTCACACTTCCACACTTGAACACGTTTTTTCTCAAAAACACTCAAAGAGTCTTAAATTTGGCTTTATGAGTTGAACCTCACCCCTATGATATATTCGAACTACATAGACTTTGATTCCCTTTGGGCTACGAGGCATCTCAGGCCAATCCCGGGATTCGAGTCCTTCCTTTCCATTTTTATGCCTGTTATATTCTATTATCTCTATTTTTTGTGAAGTCTTTGAACTCCTACATATTCGCAACGGTGGACTTTCACGTAAAGGAGATTTACTCTCTTCTTGGCCCTTCCCATTGCACACTCATCATTATTCAATTAAAAGAAAACTCACGAATAATGAATATGTTGTGACTGGTTCATCAGACCATCGCATAATTGTTGAGCCATTTTGTGTAATGAATTTGGATATTTCCCAACATTTGCAAATGCATAATACTTCTCACTCCTTATTTTTTTCCAAGTATTCAATTCATTCTTTGTGAACGCACTTTATCCATGTTGCACACCTTCTTTGTTAAAGAGATGGCATGGTAGACAAAAGGAGGCATCCTTTGAAGTGGAATACTCTAACCAAGATGGATATATATTAAATCACATTGCTTGGAAATGATGAGGAATCTTTTCATTATTAGAGAAAAGGTACTCCGGTAAAATGCATTGATATGGACCATAATTAATATATGAAAATCGAACTTCATTAATTATTTTATTAGGATATTTTCATATGCCAATATGTTTTCCTGAATCACGCTCCAAATTATTAATATCAAACTCGATTACTTCCATTCTTGGTGATTTCAGAGTATGTATTTCAGTTACTTTGGGTTTTGAAGTTTGAACATTATGCTTGGCAGTAGGCAAAGACATGTTGACCTCTACGCTTTCAATAATCTTTCTCTTGAAGAATGAATCAATCCAATGTGATTTTCCCTTAATTCTATCATTCAAAATAGGAAGTCTAATTAGTTACTAAACAAAAATGGGTGTGGGAGCATTATACATTGACATATTTTTACCATTATTGTATATTGTCAATTTATATTAACTACCCTAATAAATAATATAATTGTTACTTTTAAAACATATGAAATAAAAAAAAATCTACAATTACAAAAAATTTAAAGATTCAATAATTAAATTTACAATCATGATAACTTGGACTTTGTGTGTTCGTTGTTGAAGCCAAGTTAATCAAAACCTCAATTACCTACACAAATATAACAAACTCAAGTGTAGAGGTAAGTAAGGGTATCAATAGAGACAAACTTAATTGTAATACAATTTTATTCTCTTTTTTACTTTTTCTAATTTTTTTAGCTTTTCAAATATTAAAACAATTTTCAAGGGTGAGGATGTGAAATAAGACTAAACTAAATTAAGGATCTAAACAACTAACTAAAAAGTGAACAAATTCTAGCACTAAAATAAGAGATAAAGTGAGGTAAATAAATGTGAGAACAATCAAGGAGTGGGACTACATCACAAATTTTAGCTAGTCTAATTAATTAATTTAATTATTTGAATTTTCCCAAATTAATACCAAAATTACAAATCAACTCTCGTTGTGTGTGTAATTTTAATAGTAATCTTTTAGAAAATTAAGTTTAACCCCCCACAACTCTAGAAAATAGATCTACACTCCTTTTAATAAATCACCCGCTAAGATCTATTTATCAAAATTTATGTAAATCTAGAAAATGAATTTTAGAGATAAAATTCAAGGAATAATACCACACTTAAGGAACCCCCATCTCTAGTTTGAATCTAAAATGGGAATTATAACTTAGAATTTCGATTTTCTCTCGAAAATTATTTACCCTCTCTTGAGACGTAAATTTAAGGGCGAGGAATCAAAATTAATATTCAAAGGGAATTTTCAAGTAATAAATTAATTAAATTAAAATAACATCAAATAAGGGTTCACCCCACCCCTTGAAAGGGGATTTAGCCTAACATAATATCAAGCATGATCAACAAACAGTTAATAGGCAATTAAAATAAAAGTAGAGAAGAGAACAATCAAACCAAATCTCTTTGAGTAAAATTGAACTCCAATCCTTCAATTTGAAGCATGCAATCCTTTTAATTGAGCATCCAAGTGATTTGCAATTAAATATCTTACAAAATTTATCACTCAATAATCTCTAATAAAAAAATAAAATAAAACTATTTACAAATAGTTGTTTATCCTAATTTATTTTCTAAACTAAACTATCTCTAACTCTCTCTAGAATTCTCTTGATAACCCTTCAAATGGCCTTGAGGTCTTATTTTATATGCACATGGAGCAAACGGGTATAGTTGGAAGAATTAAGGTGCAAGAGCATGGGGTGTGTGCACATGGGGTCAAAATAGGGAAATGCACAAATGTACATGGGTTGTGTGAGGTCATGTGGATGAGGGGTGAGGGAATAAAATCAGATTTGCAATTGAGGGTATTTTGAAAAAGGGGTTAAAAGAGGCAGTTGGGGGTAATAAGGGAAAAGAGGGTTAATAAACATGTGGGGATACTGTTTTGATTTTGGGTTCATTTGAGTTTTGTCTTGACAAGTAGAAAACGATTTTAGTTTGGGAGGTTAAATGGGTTTTGTGGCTACGACACGGTTAGTGCTCGAGTGAGGGGCTATCGGGAGTGGAGGTCACGGGTAGGAATGGGATGGAAGAAATCAGGTGTTGAGGCTGGAGATGGTTGGAAAATGATCGCGGGTCAGGGGTTGGGTTCACGATTTTTGGCCGGGGGTTAGAGTTGGGGGGTGTCCGCGTGTTCGGACATAATTTCTAGAGATTGGGGTCGAGTTTTGGCATGAGGTGTCTGGGGCGCCCCCGGGTCGGGACTGTTCCGACGGGAGTTGGTTTCGGATTGGTAAGATTCAGATCCATCTCGGGTAAGGTTACGAGAATGGGGTGAATCACCTTATACTCTTGACTCACTTGAGTCTAAAATTGTATAAGTGCTCATCTAGTTTGGAAATTGTGACAAAATTGGTGTCCCATTCCCTAGATACCAAAGAGCCTCAGATAAATCTCATAATGCCACACTTGATTCAATCGAAAGTGTAAATCTCAATCACACACACTAGGGTTGAATACATTGTTCATAAATTGCATTGATTGATTGCGTGTGAGTTGTGTGTGTTAAATCCCATTCAAATTATTTTTAATAATTTTTGGGAAATTTTAAATGATTTTTTGGAAATTAAAAATTGGTTTATAAAACTTTTGGGGTCATTCTGTAATTACTATTATTACCTTTTTATACCTGAAAGTTGGGTTGGGTAGGATCCGAAAGCGCTTGAGACTTCAGGGGAGCTGTGTAAATACTTTCAAAACACACGTGTGAGAGTTCATCATGTCCATACACCTGTCAACCTTATAACGGCTAGATTTATGTTTGTTTTAAGACTCATATCTCTTGTGTTATCTCAACCATTAGATCTTTGTTATCAACGCCCTGCATGCGTTTAAACCCAATCCAAGTGAAACCTCTCTTGTCCAATCAACGTATTCTTTTTCCATCGCTATTATTACACCATTGGATCAAAGTCAATTGGACAAGACTAAATCTTAACCATTGATTTGATGAGCCATTCTCGAACCTTCGCCTCTCAGTATAAAAGGAAGCCAATCCCCTGCATTTGAGGACTTTTTCCTGTTCGTTTCAATATATATATATATATATATATATATATATATATATATATATATATATATATATATATATATATATATATATAGAGAGAGAGAGAGAGAGAGAGAGAGAAGAGAGAAGAGAGAAACCAGAGAAGAAACCCTAAACTTATTTTTCTTAAACCGTTTACACCAAACACCATACATAAGTGTTTGAGAGTGATTCTGGTAGAAGTTTGAAAGTTGTTTGAGAGTTTTATCCTCTGAGTTTGAGATCTTACTTATAACTTAGACATTTCATGTGAGATCTCTATTTATGTTTTATAGAAACTGTAGATCTGGCTATTGAATGTCATATTACACTTAGATCTGCATATTTTAGTTTCTCATCTTGAGAAATCGTATTTGTTGATTAAAGATTTTTATGTAAATATTTTCAACAACTCTAGAATCAACAAATCTATTTTCTGTTTCTAGTTCTTATGAAACAAGACTTTTGACCTAGTTGGAATCGCAATTGGTGGTTTATAATTTTAAAATCATTTGCAAAACTCCTGAAATTGTTTAAGAGCTTGGTAGTCTTCCGAGCAAGGTAACCTTGGATTCTTGGATTATTTGAAAGGTCAAATAAAGTTTTTTGTTTCTAAAGAGGAGAGAAACTTAAAATATCTTCATTTAGATCTGATCTGTAATTTGCTAGGATTTGTTTGTATAAATAAGTGTGCGTGTGTGCATGCATGTGTTAGAACACTGTCACACTACAACACAAAAAGTGTTTGCGGTAAGATCTTGAAACTTCAAGAGTCGATGTAAAGCTGAAACAAAGTGGAGAAGTTAGCAAACTGAGAAAGCCACATCAATATCAGAACTACAGAAAAGTTAGAATCAAACCAGTGAGGACACATTCTAAACTTGTATAGGTCTATTTGTGTGCATGTGTGTTATATAGTTTGTAACTTGAATATTTTGTTTTAGTGTATTTCTTTAGTTTGTGACTTAGAAGTCACCCTGGATGTTTCCTCAGTTGGGTGAGGTTTTACCACGTTAAAAATGCCTTGTCCTTAATCTTTTTACATCTACTCATCTCATTCTTGTGGGTGTACTGATTTAGTTTACTTAATCTGTTTAGTTTTGGTTTTCAAAACTTGTTACAAAATCTTGATCATATCTCGTACTTTTTTCATTAAACACATCTTGTGATTAACTAGTTTTGATTTAAAGAAAAGAGTTTCTCCAAAAAACAGTTCGGAGTTACTTAGACTGTTTAATCCTGAATTAAACGACTTGAGTAACAGCTTTTTTAATTGGTATCGGAGCTTTGGAAATTCTTTTTAAACATCCTGTGTTTCTGAAATTGTTTTCTTAAAATCAAAGAATGGACGAGAAATCTGAAAGATTTGGTAACTTGTCCAGACCTCCTCTATTTGATGGAAATAACTTTGCTTACTGGAAAGTAAGGATGGTTTCTTTCATATAAGGAGCCTTGGGAGATGATGTCTGGGATATTGTTGAAAATGGATATACTTATCCTACTAAACCAGCCACTGAAGGAAGCAATGAGAGGATTAAGAAAGTATTAAGTGAATTTAATCGAGAAGAGAAGCAAGCCTCTCTAAACAATAACAAAGGCAAGAATGCCATTTTTATGTCTATAAATGAACATGAGTTCAAAAGGATCTCATCTTGTACCACTTCTAAGGAAGCTTGGGATACACTGGTTACTGCACATGAAGGTGACACTAGAGTTAAGGTTGCTAAAACTCAGATGCTTATCCAGTAGTATAACTCTTTAATCATGTCTGACTCTGAGTCATTTGATGAATTTTACATGAATTTAACTGATATTGTGACCAAACTGCATGCTAATGGGATAACTTATGATAGACTTAAAATTGTCTATACAATCCTAAGGTCATTACCACAGAGATTTGATAACAAAAGATATGCTATTGAGGAAATTAGTGATCAAAATCTCACTCCTGAATTACTCAGTAGTAAATTGAGAACTGTGGAAATGGAATTAGAATTTAAGAAAAAATTGACCCAGTCCCATAGGAAACAGACTAGTTCCAATTTGAGTTTTTCCTCTAAGCTGATAAGACCTGAGCTTAGTATTCCCAATAATGACTTTGATGAGGAATGTGATATAGATAGTTTGGATAATCAAATTTCCTTGATGTCAAAGAAATTTAAGAAGATTGTTAAATTTAGAAATAAAATGGCAAACAGACAAGGAAAGCCAAATTATCCAACTCACTCTAACCACATACCTCATGAGAAAGGTTAAGACAAACATCACAAGGACATTCATACGAGACCTAACAAAGACTTCAAGAATATTGAATTTTTTAGATGTGGTAAATTGGGTCATATAGCACAAGATTGTAGAGTTAACTTGAACATGACCAATAAACATAATAGGGCCAACATTTTCAAAACATGGGATGATTCAAGTGATTCTAAAAATGAGGAACCCGAGTCATCTGATGTTTTTTATCCTTACATGTCTTTCTTTGCCAAGATTGTCTATAATGATGATATGCCTGTGCCTATGTATGAGAATGATGTTAGTAGCTCTACTTTTGTTGTTATGAATCATGCTGCTACTAGTTTAATTTCTGAGAACAATGTTATTTCTACTGCGAGGTGTGTGAGTCAAAGGTAAACGATAATGACGATGTCAATGTGTGTGTGAGTTATAGAAATGAATCCTTAGGGGTCACTTCACCCACTTCACATAGTGATTTAGACACTAAAGACCTCCGTGATATTCACATACTTTATGCCAAAAATCTCAAGAAAAGATCTAGACTAGAGAAGATTGTGAACGATCTCACTAAGAAACTAGAAGGCATAAGTCTAATGGTTAAACTTGATGCTGAAGAGTATACTACCCAATGTCTAACTCATGAAAATGAAGTCAAAAGTTTTGATCAAAAATTAAAGAATTTGATTGAAATAAATGAAACTCCGGAGAAAAAATATAAAGGGACATTATTAGAATTGAAACAAGCTAAAGAAAAGACAACAATTGTTTTCAAAAAATTTGCTAAATTTGAAAATAATTCCAATTGTTTTGATGGTTTTTTTGCTGATTCAAAAACCAATTCTGATGATCGAACTTGAATAGGATTTTTCCCAAATTCAAAGACCCAAATTAAAAACTTTGAGCCAATCAAGTTTGTGTCAGGTGGCAAAAGACCTATAGAAACCTGTCCAGATTTTTAAGTCTTAAATGATGAGTTTGATAAAAAAAAAAATTGGATATTGGGGAATCAAGTCACTCTAAGTGTGATTGTTTGCCTAAGACTAAATATATCTGCCCTCCTATTAGGAAGAGTGCTTCTTCGTTTCAAATTGTACTCCCTAGGACTAGGGTTCAAAGTCAAAATCTCATGAAACCTATGTTTAGAGACTTTCCTAAGGAGATACCCTCTTCAAGTAATCTATATTGCTCATACTGTGACATAAACGATCATTCTTTTGAAGGTTTCTACTCTAGACGTTTAGTAAAACATGTCTGTAATACTCCTTTATACCAAAACTTTAACTATTCTAGGAAAAGCCGTAACAATTATGTCCTGCCTAGATAACCAGACAAAAACTCTTAACTATAGAAAGAGAAAGACCAAACCTAAAAGATATTTTCCAAGAAGGATTCCTAGGTACTTTACTAAACCAAATGCTCATATCCTTCGTAAAATTCAAATGCATGCGCAAAATATTTTTCAACAAAAATCTAATGCTTGCAAATTTTATCAAAAGAGAGCAAATATCCGCAAAACAAAAACAAGAGCTATTTGGGTTAGAAAATATGAGCTATTGCCCTAGATGAAGTGTAACATTGTGATTACTGCTTTAAAAGCTGAACACACTCCCTCTGGTTGGTATTTAGACTCTGTGTGTTCAAAGCACATGACCAGGGATGATATAAAACTTTTAAACAAAACCAGCTTTGCTAGAGGAAAAGTTATTTTTGGTGATGGTGTATCTTCTCAAATCATTGGTAAAAGAACACTCCAAGAAGAAGTAATGCCTGTTCTTGAAAATGTTCTTTTAGTAAAAGGTCTTAAGGCTAATCTACTTAGTATTTTGCAATTGTTTGACTCAAATCATACTATCACCTTTTCAAAGAATAATTGTAAAATTTTAAATGAAAAAGGTGAGTGCATAATTATCGGACTCAGGACTCCTGACAATTATTATACTGTCCAGAATAGTACTGAGGTCTGTAACATTGTCAGAATGGATGACAATGAGATATGGCATAATCAAATGTGTCACATAAATTACGATAACCTCAATAGATTATCTTCACAAGAAATAGTTAGGGGAATTTCAAAGATTAAACCTATTTCTAACATTGTTTGTGGTTCGTGTCAGGATGGAAAAATTGTTAAAGCACCTCATAACAAAGTTAAAGATAGTCTTTCCTCTAAACCCTTGGAGCTCATCCATATGGACGTAATGGGTCCTTCTCGTATTGTTAGTTTATGTGGACACAGTTACATTCTAGTTATGGTAGATGACTTCACCAGGTTTACTTGGGTAGCTTTCTTAAAACAAAATTCTGACACTTTCAGCTCTTTTTAAAAAATCCTTCTTCGTATTGAAAATGAGAAGGACACTCAAGTAAATAGGATTCGTAGTGATAGAGGAGGAGAATTCATAGATACAGGTGTTATAGAGTACTGTGACTATAATGGTTACAATCATGAATTTAGTGCTCCTAAGACTCCTCAACAAAATGGAATTGTTGAGCAAAAGAATCGTACCCTTCAAGAGATGGATAGAGTTATGATTCATGCCAAGTGTTTACCTAAATATTTTTGGGTAGAATCAACTCATACTGCTTGTCACATTATAAATAGGGTCTATCTTATGAAGAATTCAAAACAAACTCCTTACGAACTATAGTATGGGAAGAAGCCCAATCTTAAATACCTTAGAACTTTTGGCAGTACTTGTTATGTTTGTAAAGACAGAGAAAACTTATCCAAATTTGAGACTCGTGGAGATAAAGATATTTTCTTAGGATACTCTTCTGACAGTAGAGCGTACAGTGTCTATAATCTTTGTACAACGACTTTAATGGAATCCATAAACGTTATTGTAAGTGACACTACTATTGAGAGCAAAACTGGAGAACCAGCTATTATGGAAGAGTCTGAAAATGTTTTAGAAAAAGACTCTCCAGAAATAGATGATTCTTTACCAATTGAGAAACCTGAAGTACCTAATTGGGTTTCTAAAGATCATCCCATAGATAACATTGTTGGTAAACCTTGTGAGCCTATACGTACAAGATCTCAATTAAGAAACTATGCTCATTATGCATGTTTTGTTTCCATTATTGAACCAAAGAATGTAAATGAGGCATTGAATGACCCTCAATGGATTTCTGCTATGCAGAAAGAACTTCTTCAATTTGTCATTCATGACGTTTGGTATCTTGTACCTAGGCCTGATCACAAAAAGGTTATTAGCACACGTTGGTTATTTAAAACTAAAACTGATGAAAGTGGGATAATCATTAGAAACAAAGCCAGATTAGTAGCTCAAGGATATTCTCAAATTGAAGGAATAGATTTTAACTAGACATTTGCACCTGTTACTCGATTATAATCTATTCGTCTTCTCTTTGCCATAGCTTGTTGCTTGCATTTTACGCTTTATCAAATGGATGTAAAGTCGGCCTTCCTTAATGGAATCTTGACTGAAGAGACCTATGTTGAATAACCAAAAGGGTTTATTGACCCTCAGTATCCAAACCATGTTTATCGTCTTAAAAAGGCATTGTATGATCTAAAATAAGCGCCTAGATCCTGGTATGAGCGTTTTTCTAATTTTCTCTTAGATAAAGGTTTTAAGAGAAATGGAAATGATCAAACCCTATTTGTCAAACATTTTAACAAACATATTATTATAGCTCAAGTCTATGTTGACGATATCATTTTTAGATCAACATCCCCTTCAGAAGTTAAATCTTTTTCTGAAATTATGCATAAAGAATTTCAAATGTCTCTTATGGGGGAGTTACAATTTTTTCTGGGTCTTTAAGTCAGACAGAATTCAGAAGGTTTATTTGTTTCGCAATCAAAATATGCTTTAGATATTGCCAAAAAATTCGAGCTTGAAAGTGCAAAAGAAGCTAGAACTCCCATGAGTACTACGGTCAAATTATCTAAGGATGAGAGTGGAAAATCCATAGATCCTACTCTATAACGTAGTATGATAGGAACCTTACTATACCTTACTGCCTCGTGTCCTGATATTATGTACGCAGTTTACGTGTGTGCCCGATATCAAAATAATCCAAAGAGATCCACTTAGTATGTGTAAAAAGAATCATTAAATACATAAAAGGCACTCTAAATTTGGGACTCAGGTACACTAATGATACTCCTAGTACTATAATAGGATACACTGATGCCGATTGGACAGGGTGTACTGATGATAGTTAGAGCACCTCAGGGGCGTGTTACTATATCGGTAACAATTTGGTAGCATGAAGTAGAAATAAAAAAAAACTGCACTTCCTTATCCACAACTGAATCTGAATATATAGCCGCAGGTAGTTGCTGTGCTCAATTAATTTGGCTTAAGAAAATGCTAACTGATTATGGAATTCAAGAAGATCAACTACATCTCTATTGTGACAATCAAAGCGCAATCAATATCTCTAAAAATCCTGTTCAACACTCGCGAATTAAACATATAAAAATTAGACATTATTTTATACGCGAATTGGTTAAGAATAGGGAATCGGAAATTAATTATCTTCCTACTAATTTGCAACTCGTAGATATGCTTACCAAACCTTTGGATTACAATAGATTTCTTGCTTTGCGAAAATCGATAGGAATAGTTTGTGCTGAATAAACTCGTGTGACTTAAGTTTTTTTTCCATTTGTCTATTTGAGACAAAATGGGGGAGAAGTTTGAGTCTTATGAGTTCATTTTTTTGTACATTTGATTAACAAGCTTGATCTTAGTGTTATTTGCAAGAATCTGTAAAGTTGTATTCAACAGATGTTATTAAGGTATTGGTTTTTGATTCATTGAGTCATGTAATTTTCTTTTTCTAGGAAATTGGTAGATAGAATTTTTGTATAAGAATAGGTTTTTCCTTATTTTTTGTAGCCCTACGAGTCCTAGATGACTCAAAAGAGATTTTATCTCATATTTCCAAAGGGGGAGATTGAAGAACCTTATACTCTTGACTCACTTGAGTCTATATTGTATAAGTGCTCATCTAGTTTGGAAATTGTGACAAAATTGGTGTCCCATTCCCTAGATACCAAATAGCCTCAGATACATCTCATAATGCTACACTTGATTCAATTGAAGGTATAAATCTCAATCATACACACTAGGGTTGCATACATTGTTCATATATTGCATTGCTTGATTGTGTGTGACTTGTGTGTGTTAAATCCCTATCAAATTATTTTTAATAATTTCAAGGAATTTTAAACAATTTTAAATGATTTTTTGAAAATTAAAAATTGGTTTATAAAACTTTTGGGGTCATTCTGTAATTACAGTTATTACCTTTTTATACCTGAAAGTTGGGTTGGGTAGGATCCGAAAGCGCTTGAGACGTCAGGGGAGCTGCGTAAATACTTTCAAAACATGCGTGTGAGAGTTCATCCTCTCCATACACCTGTCAACCTTATAACAGCTAGATTTGTG
Organism: Sambucus nigra; assembly: GCA_949130495.1. NCBI lineage: Eukaryota > Viridiplantae > Streptophyta > Magnoliopsida > Dipsacales > Adoxaceae > Sambucus > Sambucus nigra. The sequence continues at coordinate 789,573,680 of OX422208.1, read as the reverse complement.
TTTGCTATAAGATTCATATCTCTTGTCTTATCTCAGCCATTGGATCTTTGTTATCAACACCCTGCATGCGTTTAAGCCCAATCCAAGTGAAACCTCTCTTGTCCAATCAGCGTATTCTTTTTCCACCGCTGTTATTATACCGTTGTATCAAAGTCAATTGGACAAGACTAAATCTCAACCATTGATTTGATGAGCCATTCTCGAACCTTCGCCTCTCAGTATAAAAGGAAGCCAAGCCTCTGCATTTGAGGACTTTTGCCTATTCGTTTATATATATATATATATATATATATATATATATATATATATATATATATATATAGAGAGAGAGAGAGAGAGAGAGAGAGAGAGAGGAGAGAAAAGAGAGAAGAGAGAAACCAGAGAGGAAACCCTAACCTGTTTCAAACCCTAAACTCATTTTTCATAAACTGTTTACACCAAACACCATACCTGAGTGTTTGAGTGTGATTCTAGTAGTGGTTTGAAAGTTGTTTAAGAGTTTTATCCTCTGAGTTCGAGATCTTACTTCTAACTTAGACATTTTATGTTAGATCTCTATTTCTGTTTTATAGAAACTGTAGATTTGGCTATTGCATGTCATATTACACTTAGATCTGCATATTTTTATTTCTCATCTTGAGAAATCGTATTTTTTGATTAAATATTTTTATGTAAATGTTTTTAACAACTCTAGAATCAACAAATCTATTTTCTGTTTCTAGTTCTTATGAAACAAGACTTTTGACCTAGTTGGAATCGCAATTGGTGGTTTACAATTTCAAAATTATTTGCAAAACTCCTAAAATTGTTTAAGAGCTTGGCAGTCTTTCGAGCAAGGTAACCCTGGATTCTAGGATTATTTGAAAGGTCAAATGAAGTTTTTTGTTTCTAAAGAAGAGAGAAACTGAAAATATCTTCATTTAAATCTGATCTGTAATTTGCTAGGATTTGTTTGTATAAATAAGTGTGCGTGTGTGCATGCATCTGTTAGAACACTATCACACTACTGTCACACTACAACACAAGAAGTGTTGGCGGTAAGATCTTGAAACTTCAAGAGTCGATGTAAAGATGGAACAAAGTGGAGAAGTTAGCAAACTGAGAAAGCCACATCAACATCAGAACTGCAGAAAAGTTAGAATCAAACCAGTGCGTACATATTCTAAACTTGTATAGGTCTGTTTTATGTGCATGTGTGTTATATAGTTTGTAACTTGAATATTTTATTTTAGTGAATTTTTTTGGTTTGTGACTTAGAAGTCACCGTGGATGTTTCCTCAGATGGGTGAGGTTTTACCACGTTAAAAACACATTGTCCTTAATCTTTTACATCTCCACGTTTCATTCTTATGGGTCTGCTGATTTAGTTTACTTAATCTATTTAGTTTTGGTTTTCAAAACTTGTTACAAAATCTTGATCATATCTCGTACTTTTTTCATTAAACACATCTTGTGATTAACTTGTTTTGATTTAAAGAAAAGAGTTTCTCCAAAGAACAGTTCGGAGTTACTTAGACTTGTAAGGACATTTTGTCCATTGTCAATATGTATGTCGTACGCCGTTACACCGTTGAATAATTTCAAGATCGCATCTACATCAACGAATCCGAATATCAAAGCGTCTTCAACATCATAACCTCTGCGAGAATGAACTTGGGAAATTTTTATGAAATGTTTTTTATAAAAATAAGAAGTAAGTTTTTTCAAGAAAAATGAGGCTTTTAAAAGACTTTTTATTTTTTGGTAAACCGGACCGGTCCTCCCCTTTTAAAAACGAATCGATCCGCCTCCAGACCGGTCCGCTTTTCACCAGTAAACCCCGGATCGATTGCAAACCGAAGAGGCCCCATTTAAAAACGAACCGATCCGAGGTCGGACCGATCCGCCTTCAAGCCGGACCGGTCCGCCTGAGATAAAATCGAACAGTTCCGTGAGTGTTTTACCCACCAACTCAAAATTCCTATATATATACCTATTTGGGTGGTGTATTTTTTAATTCTTTGAGAAAACATTTCTAATAGTTCAAACACAACAAGACTTCGATTTTTGATGTGCTAGACATCTTTTTTATTCACACACAAAAAGCCCAATTACTTTTGTGAATCTTTTGGAACCCTAGAACACAAGCTTTGCTACAAATCAACCTTTGTGGGGATATCTTTGCAACCGAGGGTTGCGTGTCATTACTGAGGGAGTCTCTACAAAGTTTTATGGTTGCGTGTCATTAAGGAGAGTTGCGGTTCTTCCTTTGTTGTTTGGGCTGCGAGTCCTTGGAGGGTGCTGCGTGTATTCTCTTGCTGAGTTCAAGATTGCGTGTCTTTGTGGGTTAGCTGCACGTTAATCCATTGCAGATTTCTCTATGTAATTGTAAGTTGCGATTTATATATTCATAGTGAAATAAAGATTTTGCCCGAAAGGGTTTTTTTCCTGAAATCTGTATCTCAGCATATTTTTGTGTTACGTGCTTTATTTATTTATGGATTGACACACGCACCTTAGATGCATGTTTAGGGGATGAATTATATAAATGTTGATTGGAATATTGCGAATTTAATCAATTATCACACAGTAGCACTTTTCAAATTGGTATCAGAGCAGGTTACGCTAATTTATCGTGTATTCCTATTTTCCGTTAAATCGTGTGATATTAATTTTTTTTTAAATTAGTTTTGTCAAAATTTGCATTTTTTTTCCTATGGAGCACTTATATAATCAGATCCCTATTTTTTACGGGTCTAATTATGCCTACTGGAAAGCTCGTATGAAATCGATTTTAAAATCTATTGATGAGCGTGTTTGGTTGCTTTGCGAAAATGGTTGGACTCCTCCCACAGTCACCGTTGATAATATCACCTCTTTACAACACGTGTCAGCATGGACTAAAGATGATTATAATTTGTCCAATTTTAATTCCCGTGGTCTGAGTGCTATTTCTGGAGCTGTCACTCCTGATGAGTTTCGCCGAATTATGACGTGCACCACGTCTAAAGAGGCTTGGGATGTTTTGAAATTGACACATGAGGGTACAAACGCGGTTAAAGAATCAAAATTACAAAATTTGGCCACCCAATTTGAGGCTATCACCATGTCTGAGTCCGAATGCTTTGATGATTTTTATGCACGTTTGTCAGAAATTGTTAACACGTGTTTTAATTTGGGTGAGGTGATTGATAACACGCGTGTCGTTAAAAAGATTTTGAGATCTCTCCCAAAGTGCTTTATTTCTAAAGTCACTGTTTTGAACTCTTTGCGAAATTTGAAATCCCTTAAGTTGGAAGAACTTGTAGGAGATCTTCAAACCTATGAGATTGACATGTTTTCGAAAACCATTAAGGCTAAGGATAATGGCATTGCTTTAAAGACTCACTGTAAGAAAAAGAATGAAAAAATTTGTGATTCCGATTCTGAGGGAGACTTTGATTTTAATGATATGGCCTTGTTTGCAAAAAATTTTAAAAAATTTCTCAACATGAACAAAAATAATTCTTCCAATAAAAAAAAAATTTGAGAAAAATAAAAAGAAAGGAAAGGCCAAGGAAAGTGGTGAGAGATAAAAAGAGAATGAGTCCGATGAGGAGTGTGAGGAAATTTTTGAGAATGTGACTTGTTTTGAATGTGGGGGTAAGGGGCATAAGTCGTTTGAGTGTCCTATGTGGCTTAGAAAGAAAGGAAATAATGTAGCCATGCCCGCCAGACTTAGTGATAGTAGTGAAGGTGAGGGTAATGAGACTAGTGGTGAGAAGTTTGTAGCTTGTTCGAGTCGTATGAGCACACCGACTTTGTCTCACGTTGATAAAGGTCATGAGAGCACCAGTGATGACTCGAGTGTTTCTAGTGGAGATGAGAGCGAGTTTGAGAGTGGAGATGAAAGTGAGCTCCAAAAAGCTTTTAAAAATTTGTACACCGAGACGTTGAAAACAAAGAAGTATAATCGAGATTTAGGTCGTCGGGTTTTAGATTTGGAGAGAGAGAAGGAGGTTTTGAGAAAGGATATAGTGATTTGACCAACACGTTGTCTAGTCTGACGACACGTGTATCCCAACTCAAGAGTGATCTCGAACGTGCCAGGGGAGGTCAAAGTCAATTTTGTGAACGCACCTAAGAAGGTAGAAAAGGTGGTTCATAAGGGTAAAGGTGAGAAGTTAGGAATAAGTCATGACGATGCTTCTACTTCCCAATTAGCACCCGAGCCGGTTCCCACTTTAATGTTTGATTCACGTGACTCTCACCCTAACCCACCTAGGGATCCCATTCCTACTAGGAAAGTGCGTCCTAGAGTTCTTGAGAGAGGTGTTACTAGGCCTATTTATGTTTTCTCACATTGCAAGAGGAAAGGGCACCTTACGGAATTTTTCTTTAAGTTGGGTTATGTGTCACGTTTTGCTTCTACATGTGTTTCTGACACACATGCACCCACACATGATACTTTACATGCTCCCGGAGACTACATGAGAGATTTTGCACATTTAGGGGAGTAAGTTAAGTTTTTAGTCAAAACTTCACAAGAACTGATGGAGGGTTTTCATAAGTTGTCACCACCTTTGGAAAATCCCTCCGCACCTAATGATTGAGGTTTGACTTGTTTACTAGCATAGGATGTTTTTCATGATGACATTGTTTTCCTATTGCTAGTATGTATCATTTTTTTAGGAAAAATTTTGAAAAATAAAAAAAGATTTTATTTTGATAAAATTTTGAGAAAATCTAAAAATATTTTTTTATTTTGTTTGCACCTTTTATGGATGAGCACTTAGGATGACCAAGTCACAACATCATTCCATTTATCCATGTGACTGTTTGATAGTGTTTTGAGACAATAGGTCAATTCATCCTTGTGCTTTATAATGTTTGGAGTCATTAAGATGTAATTAAGTGTTACTTCCTACATGTTTGACTCATGTTTCCTTTATTGCACACATGTACGGATTTGTTTGATTATTGTGCTTGTCTTATCACATGTTGGTTGGGTGTTTTCACTTCAATCCTGTCCTTAAAACAAACCAAGCATGATAAATTTTGCTAAGGAAATTGTGCATATAAGAACCGTTTTGTGAGTTTGTGTGCTTTGTTTGAAAAAAACGGGAAAGGGCTACGAAAAGTTCATTTTGCCTTTGCGAATACTAAGCCACCGTTAAATTGGACCTAAAAAATGGAGGAATTTTTATTATCCGAGGTCCAAAGAGGTTTAAAAGAGCCCGAAAAAATTTAAAGGCAATGAAAAGAATTTCATGCCAAATTATGGGCCATTTAGGTTTTTGCACCAATTCTGCAAAGTTTGAGAATTTAGATTACCTCTAAAAGAAAATATATACGAGGGAGTTTGGTTGGAGAATTTAAAACGGGTTTGCACGTCCTGGAAATGCTCAAAAATGCGCTATATAGTTTTGGACGTTATTGGGGTGGAAATCATTTTGACTTTGAGTTGTTGATTTGCATAAGACGATGTCATCTAAATTCAACAATCTTTACACCTAAGGATAGTTTTGATGTTCATTCGTTAGGAGTACACATATGCATCGTGGACATATGATTGATTGAGTTGATTTACCTATCGAATGTGTTCACACCCATTCATTCCATTTCCATGACTTGGTTGTTTGAGTCTAAATCCATGGTGTGATTTTTGTAGCATATTTTTTTTCAAATGTATGTTATCTTTGTATGAAAAAGTGAAAAATAAAAAATAGTTTGTGCATTTGTTTCTGAGCATCTCCTTGCAAGAGCACGTTTACCATATTGTTTGATGCCCTATTTTGTGTACCGTGACACCCCGATTTTGCTTATTTGATTCATTCTTCTCATTTGTCTATTTGGGGACATCGTAAAAAGGGGGAGAAAGAATTATCATTTTATGGGGGAGTTTGAATGTTGGGGGAGTTTTTGAGATTTAGCTTATGCTTTTATCATAAATTGGTATCTATGTTTATCTCATTTCAAACTCGATATGTCACGTGGTATTTGCTTTGTCTCATGTGTGTAGGTATGAAGATTGAAGATCAATATGTTGCACACCAACTTGAGAAAAACTTTGAGATTTGATGATTGTTGAAGATTGAAGAACAAACGATGAAGATTTAAACATTTGTATCTTTCCATCATTAGGGTTCATGGGAGGGTAGATTTGTATAGGTCATTAGTTGATAATTCAGATTTTTTATGTATGTACCGGCATAGACATAGGGGGAGATTTGTAAGGACATTTTGTCCATTGTCAATATATATGTCGTACGTCGTTACACCGTTGAAGAAACTCAAGATCACATCTACATCAGCGGATCCTAATATCAAAGCGTCTTCAACATCATAACCTCTGCGAGAATGAACTTGGTAAAGTTTTGTTTTTAATTCCCTTAAAGTTTCATACTTAGTATTGGGAAATTTTTATGAAATGTTTTTTATAAAAATAAGAAGTAAGTTTTTTCAAGCAAAATGAGGCTTTTAAAAGATTTTTTATTTTCTGGTAAACCGGACCGGTCCGCCCCTTTTAAAAACGAATCGATCCGCCTCCAGACCGAACCAATTCGCTTTGCACCAGTAAACCGCTGATCGATTGCAAACCGAAGAGGCCCTGTTTAAAAACGAACCGATCCGCCTCCAAGCCGGACCGATCCACCTGAGATAAAATCGAACAGTTCCGTGAGTGTTTTACCAACCAACTCAAAATTCCTATATATATACCTATTTCGGTGGTGTATTTTTTAAGTCTTTGGGAAAACATTTCTAATAGTTCAAACACAACAAGACTTCGATTTTTGATGTGCCAGACATCTTTTTGATTCACACACAAAAATTCCAATCACTTTTGTGAATCTTTTGGAACCCTAGAACACAAGATTTGCTACTGTTCAACATTTGTGGGGAGATCTTTGCAACCGAGGGTTGTGTGTCATTGCTGGGGGAGTCTCTACAAAGTTTTATGGCTGCGTGTCATTAAGGACAGCTGCGGTTCTTCCTTTGTTGTTTGGGCTGCGAGTCCTTGGAGGGTGATGCGTGTATTCTCTTGTTGAGTTCAAGACTGTGTGTCTTTGTGGGTTAGCTGCGCGTTGATCCATTGTTGATTTCTCTATGTAATTGTAAGTTGCGATTTATATATTGATAGTGAAATAAAGGGTTTACCCGAAAGGTTTTTTTTCTTGAAATCTATGTCTCAACATATTTTTGTGTCACATGCTTTATTTATTTATAGATTGACACACGCACCTTAGATGCATGTTTAGGGGCTGAATTATATAAAGGTTGATTGGAACTTGCGAATTTAATCAATTATCACACAGTAGCACTTTTCAAGACTGTTTAATCCTGAATTTAACGACTTGAGTAAATCTTTTTCATGGGGAATTAGCTCCATTTGATTCACATTTTCCTCGAAATAATGCTTTTTAACCACAAACGCAATCAAGTCTGCACATTGAACATTTACGTGCATGAGCCCATTATTATCAAGAATTAGCAATAAAAATACATTTATTCGGAGTATAAAATGTACACTTTTCGGTGCTTATCACTCCACCCCCAAATAGAGCGTTGCTAGTCCTCGAGCGATAAGATAGAGAGAAAGAGAAAGATAAGTAACCAAAAGTGTACCACTTTCGCGGGCACTTGCGATTACACTTAGCATGTAAAACAAGCCTTTAAACCTATAGGTTACCCTACAGGACGAGTTGTGTCTCGTGAGGGTTTGCAGGGAATATACCCACAAAATTCTTTATTTATAAAAATTTATTGAAAGGCAGTCAATCTCTTATTGGACGTAGAATAATCGCACAATCCATCACGAGATAAATATTTTGAGAAACACAAGCTAGAATTGTAAAAAGCGTAGATAATTAAGTACACAAGGCACATCCTTCCTAGAACTCAACGTGTGTGTGTGAATCAGTCAAAACGGGTCGAGTATCACAAGAGAAATTCCTAGATTTCCTTATCGGAATAAATGCTTCAACTTCAAATCTCACTGGATATATCTCTCTCAAACGAACTCTCGGGATTTGGGTAAGTGTATCGCTCTTATGTGTGAGGAGGTGAGTAAATGTAATCAAGTTCAAACGTCTCACACACACATAAGGAAGAACGAACATTAAGAAAGAAAATGATCTCATGAAAGAATTCTAATCACTATAGTGAGAACATCGAGTTATTTACCACGTTGACTTTCATTTGCCCGAACACCTAGGGGAATATGGATGATAATGGGTGAGGCGGAAATGAAATGGGAAGGATGGTATGAGGTGAGGTAGGATAAGATGGATGTGTGAAATGATGGATGTAAAATGGATGCGAAATGGATGGATATGCGATGTGAGAGAGTGTATAGCACTTTTAGGCACAAATGTCTTTATTTACACAAGAACTAACTACAAAATTCTCTTCTTTTTTTTCTTTTCTCTCTTTTTTCGATTTTTCTTTTCTTTTTCTCTATTTTTTTCTATTTTTTTTATTTTGGCTATATTTTTTTTCAAACCAACAATGAAGACATTTAACATTTGGAACCAACACTCTTTTTCTAAAAAAATGATGGATGACATATAAATGGAGATGATAGGTGAGGGTGTGGGGAATATGTGTGAATAGGGTAGAATATGGTAATGTAATGGATGGGTGAATGGAAATGTGATATGGAAAAGTGGTAGGTGTATGGATGAAAACCTAGTGATCGGGACAAACTTAAAGACACGCGTTTCTTAAAACTCGAAGGTGATGTCGTTCTCAGTGATCAAACCAAAATTTTAGTGAAAAATAATGAGATCATACAACGATTTAAGTGCGGACCCAAAGGAAGTTGAATCAACTTGTGACTCGGAGATTGCATAAAACACTCTTAAAGGGTGAAAGGCACGAATCTCACAAGCTAAAAGTCTCTACTAGTGATTCTTAAGGTTCTCTTGAGAATTGTAATACTCTTCAACTCTAACCCGCAGTGACGTGTAGGGGTGGCAATTCGTGTGCGTCATGTCGTGTTCGGGTCGTGTCATGTCGGGTTCGTGCTAAGTATTAGTCAACCCTAACCTAACCCATTTAACTAATCATGTCAGATGAACAAACACTAATCCGGCCTATTTATTATCGTGTCGTGCTCGGGTTGACCCGCATAACTCATTAAGTAAAATATAAAATAATATTTTTCTTATCTCTTAGCCAATCATACCACTAATAGGCCTACAATAACTTAAATATAATTAATTTCAACTTCTTGCAACACATAAATAATTTATCATCCGATTCTCCATGGATTTTATAGAATGACTATCAAGATATATAAATTATCTAATATATTCTCCATAAAATACGAGTTAAACGGGTCTATTCGTGTCATTTTTGAGTTATACGTGTTTGATACTAACCCAACCCGTTTATTATTCGTGATAAGTGCACAAATTTTGTTGAGTCTAGAAATTCATAGTGCAGCATGCCTTGTTACGTATTACATAAGCTATTTAGAAAAAATAACCTCTAGCTTGATTCCTAGACTTAAAAGATGGATGATAGAAAATTCACATCACTGAGTGAGATGAAAGAAACTGCATGAAAATTTTAAAAATCAGGTTTAAAATCAAAAAAATTCAAAAGAGGTGCGATTTTAATAAAATTCCCCACCCCCAAACAAAAAGGAACATCGTCCTCGATGTTAAGTAATATGATTTTTAAAATTGAGAGCATAAGGTGGGTGAGGGTTGGAAAGATGATGGTGATGGTGGTGGTAGGGGGTGAGTTTGTTTAAGGTTTGGTTATAGAGGTCTTGGTGAGAGGAGAGAGAGTGAAAAGGGTGTACGGAAGAAGATGGAGTGGGTTAGACTGTGTGGGTGTGGGTGTATGAGAAGGTAGGTGTGGGTGAGGTGAGTGAGTTAGATGAGTGAGTGTGTATGGTTTAAAGGTGTGAGGTAATGAGTGTGTGAGGGAATGGGGGCAATTTTGGAATTGGTCACACATGTGGGTAGTGGGGTGATGGAGAGGAAACAAATCAAATTTTCTTAAGAGGGTATTTTTGGAAAATAAAGGGCAAGGGGTTAAAGACATGTGGGTTAATTTATTTTATTTTGGGTTTTTGATTTATGGTCTTGACTTGGACTTTCAGGAGGTAAAAAAATAATTTTGGCATTTGGGAGATTTTGAAAAAATGGGTCTTGGGTTCGAGGTGGTTCCGAATTCGGGTATCGGAGCTTGGGGTTGGTGGAATGGGTTCGAAATGTGGTTGGACATGTCGCGTGGTGGCTGGGCAAGTGGATCACAGGTCCGGCGGCCGAAATTGGGCGACGCCGGAGGTGGGTCGACGCTTTGAGTTTCGGGTTGGGTCCGGCTATGGCAATAGGTTAATCAAAACCTCAATTACCTACAAAAATATAACAAACTCAAGTGTAGAGGTAAGTAAGGGTATCAATCCACATCAAGGGGATAAGCTAGAGACAAACTCAATTGTAATTCAATTTTATTCTCTTTTTTACTTTTTCTAATTTTTTTAGCTTTTCAAATATTAAAATAATTTTCAAGGGTGAGGATGTGAAATAAGACTAAACTAAATTAAAGATCTAAACAACTAACTAAAAAGTGACTAAAAATTGAACAAAGTCTAACACTCAAATAAGAGATAAAGTGAGGTAAATAAATGTGAGAACAATCAAGGAGTGTGACTACACCACAAATTTTAGCTATTCTAATTAATTAATTTAATTATTTGAATTTTCCCAAATTAATACCAAAATTACAAATCAACTCTCGTTGCAAGTGTAATTTTAATAGTAATCTTTTAGAAATATAAGTTTAACCCCCATAACTCTAGAAAATAGATCTACACTCCTTTTAATTAATCACCCGCTAGGATCGATTTATCAAAATTTATGTAAATCTAGAAAATGAATTTTAGAGTTAAAATTCAAGGAATAATACCACACTTAAGAAACCCCTATCTCTAGTTCGAATCTAAAATGGGTATTATAACTCAGAATTTCGATTTTCTCTCGAAAATCATTTACCCTCTCTCGAAGCGTAAATTTAAGGGTGAGGGATCAAAATTAATATTCAAAGGGAATTTTCAAGTAATCAAACTAATTAAATTAAAATAACATCAAATAAGAGTTCACCCCACCCCTTGAAAAGGAATTTAGCCTAACATAATATCAAGCATGATAAACAAATAATTAATAGGCAATTAAAATAAAAGTAGAGAAGAGAACAATCAAACCAAATCTCTTTGAGTGAAATTGAACTCCAATCCTTCAATTTGAAGAATACAATCCCTTTAATTGAGCATCCAAGTGATTTTCAATTAAATAACCACTCAATTAAATCTCTTACAAAATTTATCACTCAATAATCTCTAATAAAAAATAAAATAAAGCTATTTACAAATAATTGTTTATCCTAATTTATTTTCTACACTAAACTATCTCTAACTCTCTCTAGAATTCTCTTGATAGCCCTTCAAATGGCCCTGGGGTCTTATTTTATATGCACATGGAGCAAACGGGTATAGTTGGAAGAATTAAGGTGCAAGAGCATGGGGTGTGTGAACATGGGGTCAAAATAGGGAAATGCACATATGTGCATGGATTGTGTGAGATCATGTGGATGAGGCGTGAGGGAATAAAATCAGATTTGCAACTGAGGGTATTTTGGGAAAGGGGTTAAAAGAGGCAGTTGGGGGTAATAAGGGAAAAGAGGGTTAATAAACATGTGGGGATATTGTTTTGATTTTGGGTTCATTTGAGTTTTGTCTTGACAGGTAGAAAACGATTTTTGTCTGCGAGGTCAAATGGGCTTTGTGGCTAGGACACGGTTAGTGTCCGGGTGAGGGGCTATTGGGAGTGGAGATCATGGGTAGGATGGAGATGGCAGAAATCGGGTGTGGAGCCTAGAGATGGCTGGAAAAAGATCGTGGGTCAGGGGTTGGGTTCACGATTTCTGGCCGTGGGTTGGAGTTGGGGGGTGTCCGTGGGTTCGAATAAAATTTATGGAGATGGGGGTCGGGTTTTGGCCTGAGGTGTGTGGGGCGCCCCTGGGTCGGGACTGTTCCGACAGGAGTTTGTTTCGAATTAGTAAGGTTCGGATCCAGCTCGGGTAAGGTTACGGAAATGGGGAATTAGCTCCATTTGATTCACATTTGCCTCGAAATAATGCTTTTTGAACCGCAAACGCAATCAAGCCTGCACATTGATCATTTATGCGCATGTGACCATTATTGTCGAGAATTAGCGACTAAAATACATTTATTCGGGGTATAAAATGTACACTTTAGGGTGCTTATCAAATCACAATAAACAAGTGAGAAAAAATGGGCTTAAAATTGGAACTTAAATATTAAAAAAGATTAGTTTGCCATTATAATAAAATAAATAATAAAGTTAAAAAAATAAGTAGAGTTTGATTTGCAAATATAAGGGTTAAATACATAATTGTAAGATTTTTTTTATCAACATTAGCATTAAAAAAATTTAAACACGAAATGAAAGCAAAAAAAGAATAGCAAAAAATATGAGATTTTTATAAAAACAAAATCAAACTCACCGTTTGGGTTGTCAAAAATCCTTACTCGTTCTCCATAGTAGCAAGATCTAGAAAAAAACACAAAAAGTGGGTTTCGATCAGTAATCAGTTAGTGTGTGCGACAGTGTGAGTGAGGGAGTTAGCTAGAGAGAAAAGGAACTCACAATTGTGTTGACTTTGTAATGAATTTTGGAACAAGAAGAAACCAAGGTGTCTGCTATGGCGGGTGTGGGTTCCCTTTTTGGTGTGTGTGTTAGGTGAAAATAATTTTTCTTTTTAAAAAAAAAACATTTTTCCAAATTTAATTACGCACTAAGTTTGCGAATCAATATTGCTTTTACCCAATTTTATCTTATTTAATCCTAACATGCATCTATCATGATTAAGCAAGTAAAATAAATTGAGTCCACAAAACGTCGATGTACGAGGAAACCTCGGACGACCCTAGTTAGACAATCACTATGATATGATTTTACAAATTACATACAATAGACTAACTCAACGAATCGATCCCCATAAGCCTTGACACTTCTCTATGCTTCAACCACTCCTCCACAGTGCAATGCAGGAGTCCACCTCCGCCAGGTCCACAACACACGAGTCCACGTGTGCCTCAGTATCCACTGATATAGTATGACAACCATCTACAATTCAAAAATCAAAGTCCACCGCTTCTTCACCGCAATTAGCACGTACAGAGTCCACAACACAAAAATAGTTTCTTCAATGTAGGAAGAATGAAACCGTGGTGCAAACACAAGATTTCTAAACGCAATGGTTATGAAAGTTCGGATCTTGTAAGCACAAAGGATGTTTTTCTCTTTGAAAACCTTTGTAAACAAGTGTAGAAAACGTATGTGTTCTGTTCTGTATTTTAGGTTCTACCACTTTTAAATTCTGAGTGAAAAATAACTTAAATAAAAAAACATTAAGTCGACAGGTCGTTTGAATGGTTTCTCTATGTCGTTCTAATGATATGGCTATGTTGTTTGAACGACTTGTCCATGTCATTTGAACGACGCTGAGATGTCGTTTGAATGACTGCTAATGTCGTTTGAAGCATCTAATTCCAAGGAGATGTATCATACGACTCTTAAACCAAATCAACTTTGAATAAACGATTTAAAACATTTTTTAATCATGTTTAAATAAAATAACATCCTTAGAATAATTTTCGAATTCCATAAACATTATACATTCATACCTGAGAGATCGGAACATGATATGAAGGCGTGAAACAAACACCAACCTGACATGATCTATCTTTGAATCTTGGCCACTACATCTTCAACACATCGTCATAGGCTTAATAGGAATCGAGACAAGAAATACAATCCTATGACTTAACTTGTTTTGTCCGGAATTAAGTCAACTACATACAAATTGACACACTTGGAAATTTGTCCTTACAAATCTCCCCCTTTGACTATTCCGAGATAAAATAAAAATAATGAATGCTAAGCTATGTTGTCAATCCGAATGACACCTAAATCCCACCCCATAAACCCAAAATAAAAAATTATATGACACGGACTAGTATATGTAGAATCAAAGCGCATGAGCTATCTGAATGTGATGTAGTCGCAAAATATCGACTCTCTGAAGAATACCTACACACATGAAATAGACAAATACCAAGTGAAGTATAGAGGAACAAATGATATAAAACCTTATGATACCAATTTGTAAAACAACCCATTTGTTAAATATATGAGCAATACGTATGATACTAGTTTGTATACACATTTTTTAATATAGCTCAAATCAATGATACTAATGTAAACAGGACAATCAAAACAATAATATCAATATATAAGCAAGTAAAATCATGTGTGCTCATCAAAACTCCCCATACATCACATATCTATCTCTCCCCCTTTCTGTCTCGAATAGATAACTAGTGAAAAAATAAACAAACATTAACTAGATAAACAGTGAAGCCATCTAAATATAGTCAGAATATACCAAATCATAGCTAGCAAATAGTCAAATGAAAACAATCATCAATATCAGGAATGATGTGACTAAATAAAATCCAACAATGAAGCGTAAAAATCAAAGCATGAATAATCAACATCGACTGCATAAGAACTGTCCAAAATAACTCAGAAGTACCAAAGTAGTGAAATATCCGTGTATAAATCAAGCAGGTACAAAAACTGAACGAAGACACAAAAAGTCAACACTGGTCGTTTGAATGGAAGAAAGATCTCGTTCGATCCAGGCTAAGAAATGACCCAAACCAGTAGCATATCGCGTGAAGCAACTATCTAACGACTGAGTAACTACCTATCTCGCGACTATATTTTACACTTAATGAACCTCGTTTCTAAGGTCGTTTAATCTACTCTTCGAACAACGTGGACATGTCGTTCAAACGACAACCACGGGTCATTTGAACGATTTCACAAAACTTCAATCTAACTCTAAAAATATGTACCATCTACCAAGCAAAAAATAATTCTGATAAAAGCAAGTGAAAGTTCGAAACAGTAGCAAAATAGACTAAAAAATATACAAACATAATGAACAAAAATATGTGAGTCACATGTTAACATATTATCGATGGGCCTAAACATGGTTATGGAATGATTGGTCGTAAACTACAACAAATTAATCATAAGTAAAACACATTAAAACAAGCATCATGCACACAAATCCAGAATTTTGACGATTCTACAAACAATAGCATCATGACACGACTTTTTCAATATTAGGACTTGTTTGTGCAAACCCATTGATCTTCAACTAAAACTCCCTCATATATATATGATTTTTATTTTCAGATTTCTTTTGAAGATCTAGTTTTTCGTTTTAAGATATTTCCTATTGGCCCCATTTGACATATGTTTCTTTTTATTGCCTTGATTTTTTTTACTTTTTTAAACGGTGGCTTTCACGAAGAGTCAAGCTGTCCCTCGCAGCCCTTTCCCGTGAACACTCATCATTTTTTCAATTATGCAATATAAATCCTCATGGGTAACGGTTCTCACATACACAACTCCCCCTAAGTCTAATATGCGCGTATATGGTAAAATTGAGAGGAGAACGTCTCACCAAACTCAAATATGCATGAGTAGTTAAACATTCATGTAAGCTTATGCACGTGTATGCAATGAAATATATACAAAGTCGAATCCAAATGCAAATCAACTTTGAGACAAACCCATTAATCAATGGTTAAGATCATCCTAAGCATCTACAATTATGACCAAATGTCCTAGCCACATGTATAATGAAATGATGGGGTCTAAGCACACGAATAAGCCATACCAAACATATAAACTCATGATACAAAAAATAAATCGAAAATCTTTTTGTGTTTTTCAAAACAATATTTTTTACCCAAAAAAAATAAAATCATTTTATATTTTCAAAAATATATGAAACCAAAAATATTTTTGTATTTTTATTAATAAGATCCAAATAAATGAAAAATATAATACAAAGAGATAAACATGTCATCGATAGCAAGAATATATCATGAAGAATAAATAGTGTATGACAAACATGCAAACACAATCATTCATAAGTTACAGAAAGAGAAGAATCATATGCATGCAAACGAGAGTCATGAAGTTTAATTCCTAAAGCCTCTAAGTCCGAATTCCTAACCCAAGAATATGTATCGCTATACATCTTGAAATGATTTTAATCATAAACTTCCTAGGATCATATATTTTTAAGGTCATAAAAATAATGCTTAAAAATAACGCATGGGGGTTTAGGGAATTGAAACGATTTTAATCATAAACTTCCTAGGATCATTTTTAAGGTCATAACAATAATGTTTAAGGTGACCCTTCCTACCACAATAAGTGCAAGTGAAAACACGGTGAGGAATGTGACCTAAATGTGGACCTCTCCTAACGTTCCTAATTGGCTCTCTCACACGATTGGCATTGGATTTGGGAATGGGAGAAATACGATCATCAAAGCCTATACCACACATATCATCCTTGATTTGGATGGTGCCTAAAATCCTATCCAAATTTTTTGACCTAGCCTCCAAATCAAACTTTACCTTACTCGAGTCTCTCAATCTCTCCTCAAGATCACTAATCCTAGACTCAGGAAAATGACTAGACTCCTCAAACTCTAGAATCGCTTTCTTGAAAGCCTCCATTAAACCACAAAGACTATGTCTCTCACTCTCAACGTATTCTAGTTTCCCCTAAAGAGTCTTCTCTCGTGTCCTAAGATCCTCAATTAATGCATCATTACTTTTTACAACACTCTCTTTCAACCTAGATTGCAACTTCAAGTTTTGCCTTTTTTGCTTTCATCGTTTCCTCATACAAATCATTAAAGGCAACTTACAACTCTCTCACACATATCTCCTCATCCTCACTATCTTCACCCTCACTAGCTTGGTATTCACACACAACGGCCTCAGAATTGTCATTCACATGAGTATCTTTTTGAGAAGATTTATCATCGTCGCTCACATGGCATGCCATGAACCGAAAAAATTACGCTTAATGGGGAAACTATCTCCCTTTTTCGATCCACTATAATTTAAGGTGGCATTATATGTTATCAATTTTTTGCCCTCCCACTTAAGTCTAGCGAGGCACTCTACTATCTTATGGCCATAACCCTCACAACCAAAACAACTATCTGACTCATCCCTTTTAACATTCTCACTACGATTTTTAGGGATTTTATCTGTCTTATTGTTCTTGAATTTCTAAAGTCTTTTGGCATATTTTGATTGCTTTTGGAACTTAAGAAAAAATTTAAACTTCTTTTCTAATAAGGCTATATCCTCAAAATCGATGTTGAAATCATCTTCCAAAACTTTAGTCTCCTCCTTCCAGGCTATCAAAGCAATACCCTTTTCTTTATTTGGAACTTGGTTGGAGGTAAACATGCCAAGCTCTTAAGTTTATAAGTCACCTACAAGCTCTTTTAGTTTTGTTGATTCAAGCATACCCAAGGATTTTAAAACGGTCACTTTAGGATCAAATCTACTAGGTAATGACCTTAAAATTTTCTTTATGACTCGATTGTTGGGTACTTTCTCTCCCAAGTTAAACGACGAGTTGATAATGTTGTACAACCTAGTATAAACTCATTAAACGACTCACTCTCAAACATCTTAACCGCCTTAAATTGGGTAGTGAAGTTTTGAAGTTTAGACGCCCTAACGGTGCTAGTACCCTCATCAGTAAGTGCGAGAACATCCCAAGCCTCTTTCAAGGTTTCACACATCATGATATGATTATACTCTTCCGGTGTGACAGATGAAGAAATAAAATTTAACCCTTTAGAACTATAAAGTGCAAGTCTATGTTCGGCTTCAGTCCATGAATCAATAAGTTTTAAATTAGTGGCCTCTCCATCTCTCATAACCAGTGGTGATGGCCTTTTTTCAACCGCTAACCACACACGCTCATCAATTGATTTTAAAGAACTTTTCATTCAGATTTTCCAATAATCATAATTTGTGCCATCAAAAACAGGAGTTCTAAAACCATCAAAAAAATTTAAATTCATACCTACAAGCACACGGGATCACATACACAATAAAATAGTATTTCTAGCTCTGATACCAATTTGTGGGTGCCCTTTTTGGTTTGTGCTTTAGGTGACAATAATTTTTCTTCTTTTTTAAAAAAACTTTTTCCAATTATAATTACACAGCAAGTTTTTGAACCAATATTGCTTTAACCCAATTTTATCTTGTTTAAGCTGAAGCATGCATCTAGCGTGATTAAGTAAAATAAATGAAGTCCACAAAACACCAATGTACGAGGAAACCACAAAGGGAAAAAACCTTGGATATCCCTAGCCAAACAATCACTATGATATGGTTTTACAAATTACAGACAGTAGACTTACTCAACGACTCGATCACCACAAGCCTTGATGCTCTTATATGCATCAACCACTCCTCCACAATGCAACACAAGAGTTCACCTATGTCAGGTCCACAACACATGAGTCCACGTGTGCCTCGGTATCCATCAATACAACGTGGAAACTATCTATGATTCAGAAATTAGAGTCCACCACATCTTCATCGCAATCAGCACGTACGGAGTCAACCGTATGAAAACAGGTTCTTCAATGTGGGAAGAATGAAACCATAGTTCAAATACAGGATCTCTAAACACAATGGTTATGAAAGTTCGAATCTTGTAAACATAAAGGATGTTTTTTTCTTTGAAAACATTTGCAAACAAATGCATAAAAACGTATGTGTTCTGTTCTGCATTTTAGGTTCTGCCCCTTTTAAATTATGAGGGAAAAACAACTTAAATAAAAAAAACATTAAGTCGACAGGTCGTTTGAACGATTTCTCTATGTCATTCTAATGATATGGCTATGTCATTTGAAAGACTTGTTTATGTCGTTTGAAGGACACTGAGATGTCGTTTGAACGACAGTTGATGTCATTTAAAGCATCTAAATTCGAGGAGATGTTTCGTAAGACTCTTAAACCAAATAAAATAAGAAAAGTGATTTAAAGCATTTTTAAATCATTTTTAAATAAAATAACGTCCTTAGAATTATTTTCAAATTACATAAACATTATGCGTTCATGCCTGAGAGATCGAAACATGATATGAAGACGTGAAATGAGCACCAATACACTCGTCATGGCCTATCTTTGAAGCTTGGCAGCTACGTCTTCAACACAACGTCATGGGCTTAACAGGAATTAAGATAAGAAATACAATATTATGAGTTAAATTTGTTTTGTTGAGAATTAAGTCAACTACATATAAATTGACACACATGGAAATTTGTCCTTACAGCGGGGATATTTTTTGTTTTGGCATTAAACTGGGAGATAACAAGTAAGGTTTTCATTTATTAAAGTCTAAGTGAGCCCATTTTAAGTAAAAGATATACGGGCTCTTTCTCTCAAGAAAAACCCAAATGGATACAAAAGTGGGTTTATTCAGAGGCTTTTTTTAAGTTAGGGGGACCACAAGTACATTTTTTACTACCTTAAAAAAAATTAACACACAGTAAGTTTTTTAAAATGTTTGGGGGGACCATAGCCCCCTTTGGCCATGCGTTACCTTTGTACCTGCTTGCGACTTGCTTTGTGGAGTGCTAGTATCTTAGAGTGGTTGGATGATGTGGCTACCAATGTCAGCTTAGTAGATCACCAAAAAATTGTCTCATTACAACATATAAATACATATTGTGAATTCAAAGATTTCGAAAGAATAAAATTTTGATGGAAAAAATCATTTGAGAAACATACAAACTCCATAATTTTATGTTCTAGATTGTCTACATTTTACTCAAAACATGGTGAGAATCACTCAAAGGAAGAAATCAATATTCTTGCAACTAAAGTTGGTCAAGGAAGAAATTATAACTTCATAAAAAGATCACACAAAAAAGGAAACCAATCATAACTCAAGTTTTAACTTCAAAGTTAGATGACAATGATCTTAACAAGTCTACAAAGTTCCACATCAACATTCATTATCATGTTTCCAAAGATCCAATGGATGACTTGAGTGCTCTAGGAATGATGTAAAAGATGTAATACTTTCTGGATATGAATTACCTTTTGCCTTATACAATCACAACACTTTTCACACAACCAAAACAAAGTTTCCAAAACAAAAACATCAAAATACATTGATTGACTTGACTCAAATAGGCAACATAGTTCTAAAAAAATTTAAGAAAAAATTATAGGAGTTTAAGTAAACTCGATAAAATACCGAGTCGACTTAACCTAATTGAGTCAACTCAATCTCAAATTTAGTTGACTCAATGAGGCCAAATCGAAACTCATACTCCTGTTTATTTGAAATCCAAAACAAACATTTATCATCTACTTCTAACGTCTAGTTTATTTTGACACACTATAAATGCACCCTTCAACATTATTTATAAACATGCAGGAGATTAAAACAACATCAAACATCAAAGATTCATTTCAACACTTATAGCCAAAGAAAGAATCTAAGAGGTAGTGCATCCCTTAGAATAAGAGAGATATTTATTTCCTCTTACAAAAAGTTTATTCATATTCTTGTACTTCATTTAGTTACTCTTGATTTATGGTAGAAGTTCATTGTATCTTTAAGTACGATAGTGCCCTTACACACGGTCAAGGAAGTACTATTTTACATTAGTGGTGTCCTCTTGAGCAAGATAATTTCATCTTCTTGGTTGCAGTTGCAAGGTGTGATCTATCCTTGTGAGGTAGTTTCTCCACCATAGTGAGAAAGAAAATAATGAAGTCTTCGAGCTTCGTCTCAGCGTGAATGTAGGCAAAACTGAACAATGTTTAAATGGGAGAAGTATATTTGTAGTTTAACTATCTAAATGTCATATTTTCAAAATGTCAACATTAATGAAGGCCAATCAACCATTTTTTGATAAAATAAATTATAATTTCTGGAAAGATCATATGTAATGCTTTATAAACGACTATGACAATGAAACATAGAGAGTAATTATGTTAGGACCTTAAGTCCCAATAAAACCTCAGTGCATGCTAAAGTTTAGAAGGAAGAAAATGAAATTTTATGAGGGAGATTTTAGGAAAATGCAAGTATATACAAAAGCAATGAATATATTATATTATTTAATATATGTAAAAGAAGGGAAAGATTAATAAGGAGATAACGGCACTATTTACTAGATATTTTTTAAAATTCCTCAAATTATGAAAAGGATACAAAGGCGGATATAGAAACTCCCATCACAACAAAAGAAATTAAAATCACGAACAATATCTGAAAGATAAGGCAAAGTGCTTTGGTTATGGTGAAATTGGTCGCCATGTAACGAAATGCCCAAAAAGAAGAACAAAAAAGGAGAGAAAGTATAAGATTGACTGCAATGATGAAAGGGGAAAGAAATCAATGAAAGCTTCTTGGAGCGACTCAGAAAATTCTTGTTCTAGCAACAACACAAGTGAACTCGATATACAAAACATATGCCTTATGGGCCTAGACGATGAGATAAAATAAACTAACTTTTGTTACTTTATATTATCCTATGATAATCTAAAAAATCAAAATCTATATAAACGCAATAAAAATATTCAATGTAGATTATGTAATATCCCGTATTTTCATAGACTACAATTATTATTTATTAAATGATTAGTAAATTAATAAATAAAATTAATTATTACTTGTATGTCATAGTAATATTAATTTGTCACAATTTAGATGGCAATTGAAAATGCGTACGCGTAGAATAATTAAGTGAACAAATTATTGACGCCCTGAGATATTATCTTGAGTTGTGAAAATATCGTTTAGACTTGACTCTGGGATGACACAGATGTCCGTTTATGTTTTTTATCGCTTTAAATTGGTCTTGAGGGTAGCTATACGCTTAAGAGAGATTTTGGGCTATTCTCGGTAGCATTCTGGGCTCTTTTAAGGGCCCAAACTTAGGCCTTATGGGAAGATACGAAATTTGAGAGTTTAATTATAATATAAGCCACCCTAATTATGTTTTCCATCCATTTCTAATTAAACCTTGCAGCCACAAACCTTTTGGAAGAAGTTAACAAGTAGAGAAAAGAGCAAAGGAGGAAAATCTCAAGCGAGTAGCCATCATTCATCTTCTAAGGCAATAATTTTCTTGCAATATCTTTAGTAATGTGTTTCTTAATTTATAAGAATGTTTTCTCATACGATTTTGAGTTATAATTATATTGGTGACTGATTTATATAATGATTTATGATTTAGATTAATTAGGAATGACATACATTGAGTAGTTATACCTTGATGATTAAAACATGAAATTGATGGATTAAGTGATGTAGATATGAAATATAATTGATGTTTTAGAATGAAACTTCATTATTACGAATTACTCTCAGGTTAATTTGAGGTTTAAGACTGGAAGTGATGATGAACAAATCCTAAGTAAATTTAAAGATGAGTTATGTTGCAAAGTTTGAATCTTTAAGTTTTAATATTGGATTTGATATTCTTGGACCCATAGAATGGTATAAAAAGGTTTAGAAATATGTCCGTATACTTACACTGGGTTAGGGTATCGATTAGGAACTGTTTTGGAACTTGGTTTGGGCATTAGTGGAGGTTTTGGCGGCTTCATCTTTGTCCTTAGGCCGTTTTAGATTGTGTCCAGAACCAAATCAATTCGGCCTAGTGTAAACTCTATTCTGGTCATGAAATTATAGATTTTATTATTACAAATGCGTCTCCACCAGTTTCGTATTTTTTTTTAATTAGTTATGAATTTTTTACTAAATGGTAGACGAGATTTAATTTTTGAGTTGGTGATTTTGGGATGGAACTGATTGTAGGAATGATTATGTTTATAATGATTATAAACCTATGTGAATGTATTCCCTTAGTTAATTAAAGGCAAATATGGGCCTGCTATCCGGCTCGAAACGATTTGGACCAAATAGCAAATCGATTCGGTCCAGTCATAAAGGGAATATATTTTGTCCTTGGAGTTGGGTCGGGCCAGACCTAGAAAAATGTTTGTGGTATTTTTATAAATTCATCCAAGTATGTAAGACGTTATCCAAGTGAGTAATGTTTGGCATAATTGGAAATTTAAGTTTATTAGTGTGTAAACAACAAGGCAAATTGGGTGATTTTAATTTGAGTTGAAGAGTGGTTAAAATTCTAATTAATTATACTATTTAATGTTGGAGTTTAGGTTAGATTGTGTAGACTCATGAGAGAGCGGTGTCTTATGTTTGTGTGTATGCTTTGAGCCTAGAGAGTAATGAATAAGTATTTGGGGGATAAAGTCCGATCTTGAGATATAGTAAAATATTTGTGTTAACTTGTGGTTGAAAGAAAAAATATTTATATACATTATGAGTTGGTGTATATGTGGAAAGATATACGTACACATGATTTGGAGGCAGAATAAACTAGGAGTTAAATCTAATGAAGGTTAGAGTCAATAAACCTAAGAATGTAAATAATAATCTAGTTTTAGGGATTTAAAGTGATTTGGGGTAGGCTTGAGTGCATGTACGATATCTTACTTATTTATATATGTTTAGCCTGGTCTTGAGAGATTGTAAACCTAATTTAAATAAGGATCCAACGATGTGGGGACCTCGATGGTTGGGTACGCTTGAGTGTATGCCTTATCATATGGCTATATATATTTTGTTGATATATATATATATATATTGTGTGATTATGTGGACATACCCATACGCGTGGTGAATCTATCGATTAAGGGTTGCGTTCGACATCGGATCGAGTACCACACGTCGGCTGAGATATCCTGCCATAGTGGAGGTCGTAATTTTATATCATACGTTCAAGGTCACCCCCTTCATGATGAGAGAAGTATGATGACTATATCCATCTATATGGCATGTGTATGGGTGGTAGTTGGTGTTACTGCGTAGTGATCACCCCAATTATGTGTGTTTTATTTAAGTCCGTTAAGTGAAGGACTAATCTGGAATTGGCGATAGTGGCACGAGATGGATACTGAGGGTAAATGCCTTTGTGATATATATATATATATATATATATATATATATATATATAGAGAGAGAGAGAGAGAGAGAGAGAGAGAGAGACACACACATAAAGGCTCCTGTAAGGACTCCTTATGGTGCAGACCCCAGTACATACTATTTTTTTAAAATAATAAAAAAATGATTTTTTTTGAGGAAACTTCTTGGATATGATCTCTTAGTGAGAAGATCATCTCCGATTTTTTCATCAAAAAATTCAATAAAAAATCGTTGAGATGAGGTGATATGTAAAAATGGTATAAATATACATTTTCGACTGTTGAAATTTTGGGTTTGTGCCAACCACTTGATTGATTGTATTTTTTATGAAACTTCATGGATATGATCTTCTGACTGTCAAGATCATATCCATGAAGTTTCATTAAAAAATTATATCAAAAAGTGGGTAAGTTGAACTTCAAAGTTTCAACGGTCAAAAATGTATATTTATACCATTTTTTACATATCACTTTATCTCAAAAAAATTTATTGAATTATTTGATGAAAAAAATTAGAGATGATCTTCTCACACTGGAGATCATATCCATGAAGTTTCATTAAAAAATTTATTTTTTTACTATTTTAAAAAAAATGGTATGTATCGGGGTCTGCACCATAAGGAGTCCTTACAGGAGGGCGCCTCTATATATATAATGTAAGAATTAATGTAGTCTAATGATAGACCTTGATAATGAACATTATGTCATGTGAAGTACTTTATGTGGTTTACTTGTAGTTTTCCTTTTGAGGACTTTGTGGGGATTGGTACTTGGGTAGAATTCTTACGTGTAGTTAGTTACACCCTTTTCAGAGAGTACGTAGTTATTGCTTATTCCTTATAGTAGTTTGGATAATAACTCACTTAATTAAAAGGATATTAAAACTAAGAAAGTGGTACTTTTATGAGACTAAGAATGTGTTGATAAAAAAAATTATGAGTGGTCCATGGAGTGAAAGCCTAATTAGGTTATTGGTAGTGTTCCATGATAGTTGTTCGTTACGTGATAGTGCTTAATTGTCTAGATATAGAATTTTATCATAGTTAGACCTTGGGTTGGGACATATATATGTAGTTTTGCACTTAGGTGAGAGGTAAGATACTTATTGTATTCGAGAGCCGATGGGTGGAATATATTACAAATTAACTACATTATTATTTATTGGTATATTTAATTCTTGCAACTTTAGGGAACTGATCCAAATTATAAAATGTTTTCCCATGGTATTGTTATTGTATAAACAGGTTATAGGACTGAGCGGTCAGACTTGCGATTGTAGCGTTAGTATTCGCAGAGTTGGAGTCACTAGCTCATTTTAGCTATCTGCGTATTCGGAGATATGTGGAAAGGTTACCTTTGTACTCTATTTGTATTTCAAGTTAGGATTTTGTAGTTAGACGAAGTTTCAGTTGTACTCTGTTCAGTTGAAAAATTATAATAAGAGGTTTTTATATAGTGGGTTCAGTCTTCATAGTGTAGTATTTATGTTCATCGTCTCTTATTGAATCCTTAATTGTGTTGGTTTTACTTTTACCATCATTTTAGTTTGCGTTAATGCTGAGAATGATAAAAATTGTTTAGATATCCCTGTTATTCTTGTGCAGCCCGATCAACCGAGCGTGAAAAATCGAGGGTTATCACAGTTAGTATGAGAGCATCCAGATTTTAGTGTCTTTAGGATATGTGTTACATCCGTTTTATTTTCTGATGAGCGTTCTTTAATGTGTTTAGAGCGTGTTATAGGATTTTGTACTTTGGTGTTGCAATTACATGTGTGTCGGCATCGTTCATAGTCGTTGAGCATTGGGAAGACTAGATGAGTATTTGATCTTAGAGAAACATGGGAATGAGGATCGTTGCTAGTTAGGGGGAAATTATAGAATAAGTGGTTGGATAAAGAGGTTCACCATTGCTGTGAGGAAGATTATAGGAAATTATTGTATTTGGGCGTAAGTCTGTAACTTAGAGAATTTTAGGCACAAATTAGTGAATGTGTTTCATATCGAGTCCATTTTTTGAGACATTAAGGAATTTGAATTTTAAGGAGACTATTGGAGTTTTGGGTTTTACTTTTGGTAATATAAATTTTAATGGGAATTTAGGCTAGTAGAGTGACCTTACGAAATTTTATGCACCTAAGAGAGAGGGAAATGAATCGATGCGTTTTAGAAAATATAAGGATTTTGATGATAAATTAATGTGTGGTTATTTCCTTTAGAGAGCAGAGTTGATGTTGCGTTCAGATTTGAGCAAGGTTCATTTTTGTTGCTAACCCGTTTATGATTATGGTAACAATAATATAAGAGTGTTTAGACCTACGAGTAGGGTCACCATGTCGTTACAAAATATTGGTTTAAGAATAGTTAGAAATAATTTATAGTACACCTGAGTGGGTGGAAACTGGAGAAGAGAGTGTTGATTTTCTTGTTGGTTCGAGTTGAGATGACTCAATCATATATTTGTATGAGGATGGATTTACATGCGCATGATAGGCATGTATTTTGTTGAGGTATTAGTTATGAATAAGGTTTAGGAACAAGTAAGTTCCAAGAAGCTCAAAGAATGAGCCTCTTTTGATTGACGGTTGTAATTATGAGTGTAAGGATGAGAGTACCGTATTAAAGGCAATTATGAAAAATGGAAGAGGATGTTACGAAATAGAGAATTGAGCTAAGAGAGAGAGAGAGAGAGAGAGAGAGAGGGCTCCTATAGTGACTTCAACTTTTATGATGTGTAATGTATTTCCATGTGGCTAGTAGGTGCCCAAATGGGGATTCTGGGGATGGTAGTGTAGAACCAAGGATGATTCGGTTAAGGTTTACAGATTTTATGTAGTGGTCATTAATATGGGAACTGGAGTTATAGCCATGGATTTTGCATGATTTGGGCAGTATCGCCTTATCGAAAGTAGGTGCAATAATATGAGGATTTTAGGTTAGCTATTGATGTAGTTGTTGGATTATGGATATATTGGTTTTTGAGTTCAGAGTACTTACATGGACGATATGCTAGTTGTGGCATTCTTCATAGGATGGATACGTGGGATGGCTATTCGATGATGGATTTATCTTAGTGTGTAAGGATATGCGTGATGATGAGAAATTGTATTGTAAAATTTTTGGTTATTTTGAGTATTCTATGGCTAGTGATGGCCTCAATTACATGAAGTTAGGTATGGTCACGTATGGTGTTAGCATGATGACGTTGTTAGGGCAATTGGTAATAGTAGACCCTAATTGTCATGGTTAGATGTTTAAAGGTTTAGGAGTGATTGCGCACTCAATTAGATTTAGGGATGGGAAGAAGGTGTCCTACCTTATGTCTGATAGAATTATTATATTTTTAGTGTTATTAGATCGATTAATTTAAAGAGGTATTGTATGACTCTTAGAAGGGAATTTTCACAACTTGGGATTTATGTAGTTAGTGCAGTGTTTCGTGTTTGGTCTTGGGCCAAATGATCTCTCTAACCGATAAAACTAGGCAATAGGGTGTCGGGAGGGTTCCCTGTTTGGATTCACTTGCGAGAAGTCCCATTGTTTGATGCTTAGTAAGTGTAGGGAGTTGAGAGACATTTGGGCTCTAGGGCATTTCGTTTAATACATTATGGATGCGTGGAGATATAACGCATCGAGCGGTGTTGTATTATTCGAGTTAAGTCCAGCGGGGGCATAAAGTGCATCGTCGAGAGCATTGAGGGATGTTCTCAACACTAGTTGAATGAGTGGGGCAATCACAAGAAGAGTTTAGTCGCGGTTACCAAGGTATTAGAGTGTAACTTTACTTTATTGTCATGAATTATATATGTGGTTGAGTTGATATGTATATATGTATTGCATATGTGATATTTGTGCATGAGTTCATGTGGTATAGGGTGTATGAGTCCCCCAACCGTGGAATACTATAGTAGGCGTATGTGAGCCTTTTTCTTTTATCTCGTGGGATACGAGTACGGACTAATTGTGTATAAGCATATGATATTTGTGTGGGTTATGTTTTAACGTCATTCTTTAGCGAATTTCAAGGACCAAATTTCTTTATTAGGGGGAAAGAATGTAATAGCCCATATTTTCACGGACTATAATTATTATTTATTTAGCGATTAATAATTTAATAAATAGAATTAATTATTACTTTTATGGTTAGTAATCGCAATTTGTCACAATTTAAATGACAATTGAAAATCTGTACACATAGAATAATTAAGTGGATAAATTTTTGACGTCTTGAGAAATTATCGTGAGTTGTGGAAATATCATATAGACTTGACTCTAGGATGACACAGACGTTCGTTTATGTATTGTATCGCTTTAAATTGGTCTCAGGGGCAGGTATACCCATAGAAGAGATTTTGGACTATTCCGGGTAATATTTTGGGCTCTTTTAAGGGTTCGAAATTAGGCCTTATGGAGAGATACAGGATTAGAGCGTTTAACTATAACCTAAGCCACCCTAATTACATTTCCTATCCATTTATAATTAAACTTAACAGACGCAAACCTTCTGGGATAAGTTAACAAGTTAGAAGAAGAGCAATGGAGTAGAATCTCAAAGGAGGGTCTTTTATTCATCTTTTAAGGCAAGAATTTTCTTGCAATATCTTTAATAATGTGTTTCTTAATTTATAAAAATGTTTTCTCATATGATTTTGAGTTTTAATTATATTGGAGACCAATTTATATGATGATTCATGATTTGGATTAATTAGGAATGGTATGAATATGTCCTGCATTGAGTAGTTGTACCGTGATAATTAAAACATGAAATTGATGGATTAAATGATGTAGATATAAATGTAATTGATGTTTTAGAATGAAACTTCATTATTATGAATTATTCTCAGGTTAATTTTAGGTTTAAGACTGGAAGTGATGATGATCAAACCCTAAATTGATTTAAAGATGAGTTACGTTGCAAAATTTGAATCTTTAAGTTTTAATCTTGGAATTGATATCCTTAGACCCATAGGATAACGCAAAAAGGTTTAGAAATATGTTATGATACTTACATTCAGTTAGGGTATCGATTGGATACTATTTTGGATCTTCGTTCAGGCATTAATGGAGGTTTTAGAGGCTTCATCTTTGTCCTTATGTCATTTTGGATTCTTCCCAGAAGCAAATCGATTTGGCCTAGTGGTAAAAAAATTCGGGTAATTAAGTTAAAGATATTTTTATTCCGAACGCGTGGCCACTGAAAAGGATAGGCCCCCAATTTAAATCTTATTACAAAAAGTAATTCAATTTCCATTTAAAGATATCCGGAAGCGGAGATGGTTCAACTTAAACAAATTTTAATTTCTTTTCAAATTAAAATTAAACCAAGTGAAATATGATGAAACACACACACAATTCTAATTTCACTTAAACACAATTAATTTAACCCAAGTCCTAGAAATTTTCCTAAGTTATATTTTCAATATTACCAAATTAGGCCTAACCAATTTTAACAATTTAAGTGACGGCTTGAATTATATTAACATAAGCATTACCCAAATCATTTTAGCACCAAATTAAACTAGTGATATAAACCAAATTTTATCTTGAATTACCTAAGCATGCATCTAATGTGGATAATGCGAAAGATCAAATAAACAATAAATCACTACGCTGCGATGTACGAGGAAAAACCCACAACGAGAAAAAACCTCGGATGGTCCTAGTCTTAAGTCCACTAAGTATGGTTTTACAATTTCAAGACAGATGACTTACTTCCTTGACTCGACCCCTTTCAATCCTTGACGCATCTTCTTGTAAACACCTCCGCCTAGTCGACAACCCTGGAGCTCCATCGGAACCTTGGACTTCACCAATGAGACATAGGTACACCGTCAACCACACATGGTGCCTTTCACCATGTGAGAATGCCGCCACAAAAAATAGTTTCTTCTTCTTTAAGGGATTTAGAAGGAAACCCAAACGAACTCTTTAATCGGTAGAGTAATACCCGGTGCCAAAACACTCCAAGCAATTATATATATATTTGAAATTGGAATAAACAAGTATGGGTGTAACACAAGTGTTTAATGAATTTTTCTTTGAAAAATAGACTCTTAAACAATGAACTTTTCTTTGGAAAGATGAACACTCAAAAACTCTCTCTAGGAGTTAGAATAGTATGAAAAGTTTTTTTTCAAAAAGGTTGTTCCCGCACTTCATAAATTCTGTCAAAAGTTAGTGGGGAAAGGAAGTGGAAAAGTGGGAAAAACTGCTCAAAACTGCCAAATAAACTCTTCCCGCCAAATCTCGTTCGAACGAGATTTTCGTTCGAACGAAGTCTCGTTCAAACGAGCCTTCTAACGAAGTTCCAGTGTATAAAAGTTGAACTCGTTAGAAATCTCGTTGGAATTCTCATTCGAACATTACTTTTCGTTCGAACGATATTTCAATGGCCAATATGGGAACTCGTTGGCAAACTCGTCTGAACGACATTCTCGTTCGAACGACAATATCGAACGAAAAACCAGAAGGATGAAAATTCTAGTTTTAGTCCAGAAACTTTATTTTTAAGTTTTAATGAATCTTTCTGAAAACAAATAACAGTTTAAAAACAAAATACACTCATATAAATATTGTTCCAAGCTCCTATATATATATTAGAAATGCATTCATACCTTAGGAGCAATGAAACTAGGTTGATGACGTAGAAATGAGGCACAATTTACACGGCATTTGATGAAGCTTTAATATCTTTGCCGCTACGTCTTCAACTACCCCGTCATAGACTTGAATGGATATAATTTAAAACTATCCTATGACATAAACGTTTTTGTCCGGAATTGAGCCAAAACTACATTTAGACTCAATCGGAGAATTGTGTCCTTACAAATCTCCCCCTTTGGCTATTCCGGAACAAAAACTAAACAACAATCCTAAAGGGTCGTCAAGCTCACTAGACTCAAAAACATCCCCCCCCCCCCCCCCCCCCCAATACTTGACACAAGACCCAAGGATCAAAATCTTTATCGATGATGAAAGTTGCCACTTAGAAGAATTCCTGCACACTTAAGCAAACTATTAAACGCATAGGGAATATCAATATATTAAATGCAATTAAAATAAATACTCCCCCTAAATTTATTCTCCCCTTTATCAAACTATGATCAACCTAAGAAGATAGCGACTCCCCCTAAGTTAAATCTCCCCCAAACTAAGATACGTTTATAATAGGATTAGATACCATTTCCCTCTATCATTCTCCCCTTTTTGTTCAGGAATAGACAAAGAATAAAACAAATTTAAACATGATGCATAAAATGATAAGAACATGAAAACATGAAAACATATAGGCAAAAAAATCATAACTAATCTAACAAACAATAACCAATATCAACTAAGATGCAAGAAAATGATACCAATAGATACATAAAGTATTAAGCATGTGATATCAATAAAGAATGCAACAAGTTAGATACCAATTATGAATTGAAGCAGAGATAGACTAGAAATCAAGGCAAAGAGAGATAAAATATCATATATATATAGAGAGAGAGAGACTACATATACCAATAATGTTCATGCACGTATATATAGATATAAACACACAAATGACACAAAATAAAATAAGCTTTTCACACTCATATGGCAAAAATGTGTCATATGAAAACGGAAGTGTTGGGGGGTGAACTAGTAACAATTAAATTTAGACCCAATCACTTAAAACATATTCACGGAGTTCTCAATTGATTGCAAAACTTCATCACATTTGAATATAACCTCATGTGATAATATAAATTGAACTCAATGAACAAACATACACAATGCATACAAGCTTAGAGTTTTGATGATTCTACAAACCAATAGAGTCATGACAATGAAAATGCTACTAGGATAAACAGACACTGTGCAAACCTTTGATATATCATCCAATCTCCCTCAACAAGCATATATTATTCTTTTAAATGAATAAATCAATTAAACATGGCCTTGGCAATTATTTTTCTTTTTAATGCAATATTTTATTTTAGGCCTTTGGATCACATTTTTCTTTTAGGTCCATTCCAAATGGTGGCTTACTATTCGCAAAGGATAATAAATCCTTTCGGAGCCCTTCCCCATGCACATTTATAATTACTATTTTTATTTTTCACAAATCTCACGTGCAACGGATTTTGACATGCACTAGTCCTCCTTGGTCACAAGTATGTAAGTGACTAGATTAGTAGGATAACACCTCACAAAGCTCAAATATACATATGAATTTAAATTTCAAAATAGCTCGTGCATGTGTGAATTGACGCATATAAAAATAGTATCCATTTAGGAAACACAAAATCCAACTACTCCATGTAAGCATGGTAAAGAACATAATAAAGATTGAAAATCTAAACCAAAAGTTCTAGCCACAAAAGATGGGATTCAAACACAAGTATATACCACATAAAGTGTGTCAAACTAAAATACACACACAAAATCTTTTTGAGTTTTTTGAAATTTTTAAACAAAAATAAAAATATGTACTCAAAAGACAAACAAAAATCATTTGTATTTTTCATTAATCTTAAATTACTAAAAAGATAAAACACAAATGATAAACAAAACTCTTTTTGTATTTTTCATTTAATGTAAACAAAAATGAAAGAAGTATAATACAAAAGATAAACAAAAATCATAATTCTAGCATGTGATTAAGCATGGAGCATAGACTAGAAAATGATTAAATAAGCATATACTTAGCATGATAATACAGCATGGAACACAAAAGCAAAAGTATGCAAATTAAAACTAATGCATTCAACCTTTAGATTTTGCAAGGGAGGAAGCATGTGAAAGTAAATGAGAATCAAAAACCCTATCTTGTAAAGCTACCAAGTCGGATCTCCTAACCCAAACTAATGAAGAATGACAATCTCGAGGTGTAGGAATCTTGGCTACCTTGGTTGCCTTACGTTGGGATTTTCTAGGACCTTGTTTAAGATCAAAACAGAATTTCCTAAGATGACCTTTTCGAGCACAATGAGAAGAAATAAAAATACGTCAAAAATTGGTACCTAAGGATTGATCTCTAAAGGCTTTCCTAGGTGATTCTGCTAAAACATTGGTTTTGGCTTTAAAAGTTGATTCATTACAAGTATCGAAGCCTAAACCACAAGTGTCATTTTTAATTTAGACCATTTCTAATATTTTATCTAATTTCTACGAATGACACTCCAAATCAAATTTGACTTTACTAGAGTATTTTAATTTATTTTGTAATTCTAAAATGTTAAACTCTAATAAAATATTACGCTCTTCAAATGCGAGAAGCTCCTTTTTCAAGGATTCCATTAAACCTTTAACGCTATCTCTCTCGCCTTCTATATACGCAAGCTTCTCACGAAGAGCTCTCTCTTGTGTCCTAAGGTCTTCCACTAATGTAATATCATCAACGACCTTGACACGTTCTTTTAAACTCGCTTCTAATTTCAAATTTACTCTTTTTAATTTAATAGATTCTTCATAAAGTTCTTGAAAAACATTTTTAAATTCACTCACATCAACCTCTTCTTCATTTTCACTCTCTCTTTCTTTTTCACTCTCACTACCATCAAAGACAATGGAATCATAAACTTTGACCTTGGAAGTGTCATGTGTCAAAATTTCATCAATAGATGAGTTCTCACTATCACTCACATGACTAGCCATAAAAGCCACAAATTTGGGCTTAGTAGGGGAATCGGGTCCCTCTTCATTATCACTATCACTAAGGGTTGCATTAAAAGAAATTGGTTGCTTACCCTCTCTCCTTAGTTTAGTGGGGCACTCTTTTGCCTTATGGCCATACCCTTCACAACCAAAACATCTATTGAACTCGTCCCTATTTAAATTTTCATTAATAATTTTAGGGATCTTCTCGGCTTTGTCATGCGTAGATTTTTCAAATTTCTTAAAATCATTTTTAAATTTATCTTTGTTAAATTCAAGAAATTTTCGAAACTTTCTAGCAAGCATAGCAATATTTTCCGAGTCACTATCACTTTCACTCTCTACTACTTGTTTTTCCTCCTTTCGGACTTTTAAAGAAACGCCCTTTTCTATTTTCTTTTCAGTTTTAGAGGGAAACATGTCCAGTTCATAGGTTTGTAAATCACCTACAAGGTCTTCTAATTTCGTAGAGGCTAAAGTTGGTAAAGAATTTAAAACGGTCACTTTTGGAATAAATCTATCGGGTAGGGACCTTAAAATTTTCTTTACAACTCAGTTGTCGGGTATTTTCTCTCCCAAATTAAAAGATGAATTAACAATATCTGAAAGTCTAGCATAAAATTCATCAAAAGTTTCTTTTTCGTTCATTTTGATGGTTTCAAATTGAGTGGTGAGGTTTTGAGTTTCGAAGCTTTTACGACACTTGTACCTTCATAAGTGAGTTGTAAAATATCTCAAGCTTCTTTAGTAGTTTCACACGTCATAATGCATTGGAATTCATCCAGTGCGACCGCGCTAAACAAGGCATTTAAACCATGAGAATTAAAATTTGAAAGTTTAAATTCATTCTCACTCCATCTATCGGCGGGTTTGGGAACACGCTCATTATCTATCAAATGTGTAGGTGGGGACCACCCGTTAACAACAGACATCCAAACTCTCTCGTCGATAGATTTTAGTGCTAATTTCATTCACGCTTTCTAATACGCGTAGTTAGAACCATCGAAAATAGGAAATTTAGAAAATGGGGAAAATTCCATTTTAGCCAAAAATATTTAAAGAATCTTAACGAAGTAATTTATCGTTTTGGCTCTGATACCAATTTGAAAAGGATAGGCCCCCAATTTAAATCTTATTACAAAGAGTAATTCAATTTCCTTTTAAAGATATGCGGAAGAGGAGATGGTTCAACTTAAACAAATTTTAATTTCTTTTCAAATTAAATTAAACCAAGTAAAATATGATAAAACACACACACAATTTTAATTTCACTTAAACACAATTAATTTAACCCAAGTCCAAGAAATTTGCCTAAGTCATATTTTCAATATTACCAAATTAGGCCAAATCAATTTTAACAATTTAAGTGACAGCTTGAATTATTTTACATAAACATTACCCAAATCATTTTAGCACCAAATTAAACAATTTGTGATATAAACCAAATTTTATCTTGAATTACCTAAGCATGCATCTAATGTGGATAATGCGAAAGATAAAATAAATAATAAATCACTATGCCGCGATGTACGAGGAAAAACTCACAATGGGAAATAACGTCGGACAGCCCTAGCCTTAAGTCCACTAAGTATGGTTTTACAATTACAAGACAGATGACTTACTTCCTTGACTCGACCCCTTTTAATCCTTGACACGTCTTCTTGTAAACACCTTCGCCTAGTCGATAACCCCGGAGCTCCACCGAAACCTTGGACTTCACCAATGAGACATAGGTACACCATCAACCACACATGGTGCCTTTCACCATTTGAGAATGTCGCAGCAAAAACAAGATTCTTCTTCTTTAAGGGATTTAGAAGGAAACCCAAACGAACTTTTCAATTGGTAGAGTAAAACCTGATGCCAAAACACTCCAAGCAATGATATATATTTTTGAACTTGGAATAAACAATTATGGGTGTGACACAAGTGTTTAATGAATTTTTATTTAAAAAATAGACACTTAAACAATGAACTTTTCTTTGGAATTATGAACACTCAAAAACTCTCTCTAGGATTTAGAATAGTATGAAAAGTTTTTCTAACGAAGTTCCATTGTATAAAATTTAAACTCGTTAGAAATCTCGTTGGAATTCTCGTTCGAACATCATTTTTCGTTCGAACGACAATTCGAACGATATTCCAATGGCCAATATGGGAACTCATTGGCAAACTCGTTCGAACGACATTCTCGTTCGAACGACAAACTCGAACGATAAACCAGAAGGATGAAAATTCTAATTTTAGCCCAGAAACTTTATTTTAAAGTTTAAATCAATCTTTCTGAAAACAAACAACAGTTTAAAAACAAAATATAACAATATAAATATTGTTCCAAGCTCCTATATATATATATTATAAATGCATTCATACCTTAGGAGCAATGGAACTATGTTGATGGCGTAGAAACGAGGCATAATACACACGGCATTTGATGATGCTTTAATATCTTGGCCGCTACGTCTTCAAATACCTCGTCATAGACTTGAATGGATACAATTAAAAACTATCCTATGACATAAACTTTTTTGTCCAGAATTGAGCCAAAACTACATTAAGACTCAATCGGAGAATTGTGTCCTTACAACCACGAGTTTCATATTTTTTGGATTTTTTTTAATTAGTTATGAATTTTCTACTAAAGGGTATGCGAGACCGAAATTTTGAGTTGATGTTTTGGGGGATGGACTTAATTATAGGAACGATTATGTTTAGAATGATTATAAACCCGTGTGAATGTATTTCCCCAGTTGTTATAGTTGATAAAATTGAGTTCTGGAAAGCTTGGAAAACGTTAATGGAGAATAGAGAAGGTGTCCCGTTTTAATTAAATGCAAATATTTGTTTATCATCTAACCCGAATCGAATCATCCCCAATACCAAATCGATTCGGTCTAGGACGAATCAATTTAACTTCATTAAGAAAATTGATTCAATTCCCTGAGTTGGGTCGGGTCAGGTCAGACCTGGAAAAATGTCCAAGGAATTTTTACGAACTTGGTAGAGTATATGAGAGGATCCAAGCGAGTAATGGTTTAAATAATTGGCAAGTTATGTTTATTAGTGTGTAAACAACAAGAAAAATTGGGTAATATTAATTTATGTTGAAGAGTGGTTAAAATTCTAATTAATTTTATTATTTGACATTGGAGTTTGGGTTAGATTGTGTAGACGTGTGAAAGAGCGGTGTCTTATGGTCGTTTGTAAGCTCTGAGTCTAGAGAGTATGAATTTAAGTTTTGGGATAAAAAGTCTGATCTATAGATATAGTAAAATTTATGTGTTTACTAGTGGTTAAAAGATAAAATATTTATATACGTTACAAGTTGGTATATACGTGGAAAGAGATAGGTATACGCGTGATTTGGAGGCGAAATAAACTAGGAGTTAAATCTAATGAGGGTTAGAGTCAATAAGCCTAAGAACGCAACGAATAATCAAGTGTTTAGGGATTTAAAGTGATTTGGGTAGGCTTGAGTGTATATGCGGTATCCTACTTATCTATATATATTTAACCTAGTTTTGAGAGATTTTAAAACTAATTCAAATAAGGATCCAATGATGTGGGGACCTCGATGGTTAGGTACGCTTGAGGGTATGCATTTTCCTATATATATATATGTACCACACTTCGATTGAGTGTATGACTTATCATATGGCTATATATATATATATATATATTATTTTTGTGTGATTATATGTATTTACCCGTACTTATGGTGAATCTATCGGTTGGGGGTTGCGGTCGACAACGAACCATGTACCACACTTCGGTTGAGTGTATGCCTTATCATATGGCTATATATATTGTGTGATTATGTGGATATACCCATACACGTGGTAAATCTATCGATTAAGGGTTGCGTTCGACATCGGATCGTGTACCACACATCGACTAAGATATCCTACCATAGTGGAGGTCATAATTTTAGATCATACGTTCAGTGTCACCACTTCGTAATGAGAGAAGTAGGATGATCAGATCCATCTACATAGCCTGGGTATGGGTCGTAGTTGATGTAACTGTTTAGTGATCGCCCCAATTATGTGGGTTTTATTTAAGTTCGTTAGGTGAGGGACTACTCCGAACTTCCCAATAGAGGAACCAGCTGGACACCAAGGGTAGTTGCCTATATATATATTATTCAGGAATTAATGTAGTCTAAAGATAGACCTTGATAATTAACATTATGGCATGTTAAGTACTTTATGTGCTTTACATTTAGCTTTCCTTTTGAGGACTTTGCTAGGGTTAGTACTTGGGTAGAATTCTTACGTGTAGTTAGTTACACCCCTTTCTCAGGGTATGTAGTTGTTGTTTATTCCTTATAGTAGTTTGGATAATAACTCTCTTAATTATAAGGATATTAAAACTGAGAAAGTGTTACTATTATGAGACAAAGAATATGTTAACGAAAAATTTATGTGTGGGCCTTGGAGTGAAAGCATATTTAGGTTATTAGTAGCATTCCATGGTACTTATTTGTTACGTGATAGTGCTTAATTGTCTAGATATAGAGACTTCTAGCAAAGTTAGGCCAGGTTGGTACGTGCGCAGAGTTTTGAACTTAAGTGAAAGATGAGATGCTTATTGCAAATGAGAGATGATAGGTGGCATGTATTGTGAATTAACTCTATTATTATTCATTGGTAATAAAAGTTATTTATTGCAACTTTAGTCCGTTAACCTAAGTTAATAGGAGTGAGCGGCGAAACTTGCGATTGTGGCGATCCAGCATAGTATTCACAGAGTTGGAGTCGCTAGTTCATTTTAGTTGTCTGCATATTCATATGTACATGGAAAGGTTACCTTTGTAATCTATTTGTATTTCAAGTTGGTATTTTGATGTTAGACGAAGTTTAAGTTCTACTATGCTCAGTTGAACAATTGTAATTAGGGTTTTTTATATAATGGATTCAATTATCAAAGTTTAGTATTTATGTTCATCATCTCTTATTGATTCCTTTTTTGTGTTGATTTTATTTTTACCATGCTTTTGGTTTACATTGATGCTGAGAATGATATAAATTCTTTAGACATCCCTCGTATTCTTATGCGGCTTGATCAACCAGGATTGAAAATTTGAGAGTTGTCACAGTTAGTATCAGAGCATCCAGGTTCTAGGATCTGTGTTGCGTCCGATTCATTTTCTACAGAGCATTCTTTCATTTGTCTAGAGCCAGTTTTAGGATTTTGTACTCTGGTGTCGTAATGAGGTGTGTGTCAGCATCGTTCGAAGTCATTGAGAATTGGAAACACTGAGGAGTATTCGATCTTATAGAAGCATGAGAATGAGGATCGTTGCGAGTTAGGGGTCAATTATAGAAAGAGTATTTGGATAAAGGGGTTCACCAATGCTGTGAGGATGATTATGGAAAATTATCGCTCTGGGTAATAAGTCCACATCTTAGAGACTTTTACAGGCACAAGTTAGTGAATGTGTTTCACGTTGAGTCAATTTTTAGAGACATTAAGTAATTTGAGTTTTGTGGAGGCTACTAGAGTTTTGGGTTCTACTTATGGTGATACGGATTTTGATGGGAATTTAATCTAGTAGAGTGACCTTAGGAAATTTTGTGCACATAAGAGAGAGGGAAATGTATTGATGAATTTTAGAAAATATAAGGATTTTGATGATAAATTAATGTGCGATTAATTTTATTTAGAGAGTGGATTTGGTGTTGCGCTCGAATTTGAGCCTGGTTCATTTGTGTTGCTAAACCCATTTATGATTAGGGTAATGATAATTTGAGAGTGTTTAGACCTAGGAGAAGGGTCACCATGTTCTTACGGAATATGGGTTGGAGTCAAGCTATAAATAATTTTTATTACGCTTGAGTGGGTGGAAATTAGAGAAGAGAGTATGGATTTTCTTAGTGGTTCGAGTTGCGATGACTCAATTAGATATTTGTATGAGGTTGGAGTTTCCTGCGCATGTTAGGCATGTATTTTGTTGACGTATTAGTTATGAATAAGGTGTAGGAACAAGTTCCAAGAAGCTCAAATAAGGAGCATGTTTCGATTGACGGTTGTAATTACGAGAGTAAGATTGAGAGTACCCTATTAGAGGCAATTGGGGAAAACGGAAAAGGCTGTTACGAAATACCGAGTTGATCCAAGAGAGGGGGGCTCCAAATATGAATAGTGATGCCGAACTCTATGGTGTGTGGTGTATGTCCATGTGGTTATCATGTGAGAGAATGTGGATTCTAGGGATAGTAGTGTAGAACTAAGGATGATTCGGTTGAGGTTTACAGATTTCTATGTTATGGGTATTTCTACGGGCATTTTAGTTATAGCCATGGGTTTTGCATGATTTGGGAAGTATCACCTTATCGAGAGTAGGTGCAACGATATGAGGATTTTAAATTAGCTATTGATGTAGTTATTGGATTATGGATATAATGTTTTTTCAATTCAGATTACTAACATGGGCTATATGCTAGTGGTCTCATACTTTATAGGATCGATACGTGGGATACTTGATCGATGATGGATCTATGTTAGTATGTAAGGATATGCATGATGAAAAGAAATTGTATTGTAAATGTTTCGGTTATTTTGAGAATTCAATGGACAATGACTACCTCGGTTACATGAAGTTGGGTATGGTCACATATGGTGTTAGCATAATGACGTTGTTAGGGCGACTGGTGATAGTAAACCCTTATTAGTTTAGTTAAATGTTTAAAGGCTTTGGAGTGATTGAGCACTCTATTAGATTTAATGATAGGCGAAGGTGTCCTACCTTTTGTTTGAGAAAATCATGATGTTTTTTAGCGTTATTGGATCAATTAACTTAAAGAGGTCTCTTATCACTCTTGGAAGGGGTGAGCCTTTTGTTAGAGTTTCCACAAGTTGGGATTTTTGTGGTTAGTGCAGTGTTTGTGTTTGGTCCTGGGCCAACGAATCTCCCTAACTGACTGAACTAGGCAATAGTGCATCAGGAGGGTTCCTTTTTTTGGATTTCACATGTGAGATATGCCACGCATGATGGTTATTAATTTTTTAGAGTTGAGAGGCATTTGGGCTCTAGAACATTTCGTTTAATACGTTATACATGTGTGGAGATATAAAACATCGAGTGACAAGATATTATATGAGTTAAGGTCAACGGGGCTAAGGAGTGCATTGTAAATAGCACTAAGGGATGTTCGCACCTCTGGTTGAATGAATGGAGAAATATCAAGAAGATTTTAGTCATGGTTAGTAAGGTATTCGAGTGTACCTTTACTTTATAGTCATGAATTATATATGGGGTTGAGTCGTTAAGTATATATGTATTGCATATGTGATATATGTGCGCGTGTAAATGTAATATAGGGTGTATGGGTGCCCCAACCGTGGCAAACTATAGTAGGCGTATGTGAGCCTTTTTCTTTTATCTCGTGGGATACAGGTACGGACTAATTATGTATAAGCCTATGATATTTGAGGGGGTAATGTTTTGACGTCATGTAGCGAATTCCGAGGACGGAATTCCTTTATTAGGGGGGAAGAATGAAATACACCATATTTTCACAGACTATAATTACTATTTGTTAAGTGATTAATAAATTAATAAATGGAATTAATTAATACTTGTATGGCTTAGTAATAATAATTTATCATAATTTGGATGGCAATTGAAAATGTGCACGCGTAGAATAAATAAATGAATAAATTATTGACGCCATGAGATATTGCCGATAGTTGTGGAAATATCATTCAGACTTGACTATAGGGCGACACGGATGTTAGTTTATGTGTTTTTATCTCATTAAATTGGTCCCAGGGGAGATATACCCTTAGAAGAGATTTTAGGCTATTTCGGAAAGCATTCTGGGCTCTTTTAAGGACCCGAAATTAGGCCCTATGCAGAGATACAAGATTAGAAAATTTAATTATAATATAAGCCACCCTAATTAGGTTTTCTATTCATTTCTAATTAAACTTAGTAGACACAAACCTTCTGGGAGAAGTTAATAAGTTGAGAAAATAGCAAAGGAGGATAATCTCAATGAATGAACCTTCATTCATCTTCTAAGGCACGAATTTTCTTACAATATCTTTAATGATGTGTTTCTTAATTTATATGCATATTTTCTCATATCATTTTGGGTTTTAATTGTATTGGATATTAATATATATGATGATTTATGATTTGGGTTAATTAAGAATGATATGAATTTGTCCTACATTGAGTAGTAGTTCCTTGATGATTAAAACATAAAATTGATGGATTAAATGACGTAGATATGAAATATAAATGATGTTTTAGAATGAAATCTCATTATTACAAATTATTTTCTGATTAATTTGAGGATCAAAACTGGAAGTGATAATGAACGAACCCTAAGTTGATTTAAAGATGAGTTGTGTTGCAAAGTTTTAATCTTTAAGTTTTAATCTTGAATTTGATGTTCTTGGATCTATAGGATGGTGTAAAAAGATTTGTAAATATGTTTGTATACTTATATTAGGTTAGGGTATCGATTGGGTACTATTTTGGAGCTTGGTTTGGGTATTAATGGAGGTTTGGGAGGCTTCATCTTCATCCTTAGTCCATTTTGGATTCTTCCTATAACATAATAGATTCTACCTAGTGGCGAATCGACTCGAGTCATGAAATTTAGATTTTTTTATTACGAACACATGGCCGCTAGTTTTGTATTTTGCTGATTTTGTTTTTGAATTAGTTATGAATTTTCTACTAAAGGGTATGCGAGATCGGAATTTTGAGTTGGTGATTTTGGGATGGAATTTATTGTAGGAATGAATATGTTTAGAATGATTATCAACCCATGTGGATATATTCCCTTAGTTATTATGATTTCATAGTTGATAAAATTGAATTCTATAAATCGTTAAAATCGTTAATGGAGATTAGAAAAGATGATCCGTTTTAATTAAAGGAAAATCTAGGCTTACTGTCCGGACTGAATCAATTATGCCCTAATAGCGAATCAATTTTATCCTGGGCAAATCGATTTAAATTCATGAAGGGAATCGATTAGGTCCCTACAGTTGGGTTGGGTCAGATCGGGGGAAATATTCATTGAATTTCCACGAACTCATTCGAGTATGTGAAAGGTTATCCAACTGAGTAATAGTTGGCATAATTGGGAAGTTAAGTTTATTAGTGTGTAAAAAACAAGGCAAATTGGGTGATTTTAATTTGGGTTGAAGAGTGGTTAAAATTCTAATTAGGTGTACTATTTGACATTGGAGTTTGGGTTAGATTGTGTAGACGCATGAGAGAGTGGTGTCTTATGGTCGCGTGTATGCTTTGACCTTAGAGAGTAATGAATGTAAGTTTTGGGGAGATAGAGTTCTATCTTGAGATATAGTAAAATTTGTGTGTTAACTAGTGGTTAAAAGATAAAATATTTATATGCATTACGAGTTCGTGTATATGTGGAAAGAGATAGATGTACGCATGATTTAGAGGCAAAATAAACTATGAATTAAATATGATGAGGTTTAGAGTTAATAGGTTTAAGAACGTAAAGAATAATCCAGTGTTTAGGGTTTAAAGTGATTTGGGGTACTCTTGAGTGTCTGTGAGGTATCCTATTCATCTATATATGTTTAAAGTGGTTTTCAGTGATTGTAAAGCTAATTTAAATAAGGATCTAATGATCTGGGGACCATGATAGTTGGGTACGTTTGAGTGTATGAATTATCATATAGCTATATATATTGTGTTCATATATATGTTGTGTGATTATGTGGACATACCTGTACTTGTGGTGAATCTATCGATTGGGGATTGTATTGGAGACACGTTATTTGAGATATGCTTCCATAATGGAGGTCATTATTTTAGATCATATGTTCAGGGTCACCACTTCCTGATGAGAGAAGTAGGATGATTAGATCCATATACATAGTCTAGGTCTACGCAGATCATTAGTTTGGTCAATGATAATAGGAGGTAATCGTGGCGTCGTGTGAATACGCCTGTCATTGTTATTGGTATTCGACCACTATGCAAAAAACCTAAACTTTAACTACACATGTTTTATATGTGTAGCGGGGAGATCGGGAATCGAAACCATAGGGAATGATGTTTAAATACTTTAATTGATTTATTTTTTCTAAAATAAAAGTGTAAAAGATTATGAGAATGTTGAGAGAACTATACTACGATTAATCTAGACAATTATGTAAACTATATTAAAAGAAAAAAACAAAAGTTAAAAATTATCTCTGGCGCTTCGGTGCATGTAGCATAAATGATTACATGGATAAAATGCGAATTAAACAGGATTAATAATATTGTTAAACAATTATTATGTCTGGAATGTCACTTCCCGAATTTCATAAAAGTCTGCTAAGAGTTTATTGTCAAAGATAGTCCCGAAACTGCACTTTCGATTTCACAAATACGGTGTGTACGTGATATACCCCGTTAAGGTCCCTCGATAAGTTCTTGGTACTAATTAATTGGTTAA
This sequence comes from Sambucus nigra, assembly GCA_949130495.1. Classification (NCBI taxonomy): domain Eukaryota; kingdom Viridiplantae; phylum Streptophyta; class Magnoliopsida; order Dipsacales; family Adoxaceae; genus Sambucus; species Sambucus nigra. The sequence continues at coordinate 789,529,683 of OX422208.1, read as the reverse complement.
GATCTGATCTTAAACCATCATATCATAGCAAAGAAACTACTCATTTGAAAACACGTCTGAAAATTACAACTTAAACAGCATTTAAGGAAAAAGAATTAAAACTAATTAACCGTGCTTGTGTGTGTGACAAGAAAGCATTTAGAGATGAAGGCTACTGATTTTTAGAGCATGAGAAATTATATGAGAGTGTGTGAAAAGTTTCATAATGAAATTCTAAAGAACATTTGAATATATGAGAAGAAACTTGCATTAATTCGAGAAAGAAATTACAAAAAAAAATAATAGAAAAACTAAATTACACCACTCCTAAAATAAAACTACACTAAAATTAGAGTGAGAGATGGTATAACTAAGGTGTGTGGAAGAGTGAGGGGTTTGGGACTATATATAGAAAGAAAATGAGCTTTAGGGTATTTTGGTATTTTTTATGATTTATTACATTTAAAATAAAGAATAACGTGGTCTTAATTTATTTAATAAGGCATGAGGGGCTACTAAAAAATTGGCATGGGCTGCATAATAAAGTAGCATTTATTTTTAGAAGAATATAAAAAAAAGAATGTGTTAAAAAGGATTTAATATGCAGGAGTTATTAAAGAAAGAAACTTTGGGGCGTAAAGTGAAAAATAGTGGAAATCTGGGATGTCAAAAGAGGACGCTGTGCGCGTCCAACGCGTCTAGGCCCGCGAGTGGGCTATACTGATTTGACAGATATAAGGCTACCATGTGGGCTGCTCGGATGGTGCCACGTGGTGCCTTTGAATTTTAAGCAAAACGTAGCCAAGCCCCTCCCCAAATTCAAACTCAAGACCAATTGCTTACAAAATAAAGCACGACCAGTTGAGCCCACTAGGGACTCAGTAAGTAATATGCAAGAAAAAGATATAACCCTATCGTAATTCCCTATTTCCATTATTACAATTTAACACCCCATATATGATAGTTGTTAGGCCAACGACCCTATATGGATCGGAGTGTTGTACGTTAAAGAAAAATATTAACAAAGTCTCCATGTTAGTGAGATGAGGATGGTCTGATGGATGATAGGTATCACTAGAAAAGACAAAATTACAAACCAATGCGTGAGAGAAAAGTTAGGAATAGCTCCCATTAGCGATAAATTAAGAGAAACTAGACTTAGGTGGTACGAACATGTGTGGCGTAGACCGGTAGATTTCCTTATAATAAGAGGGAGATTGTTGGAAATATAGCGTAAAGAGAAAGAGGTCACCTGAAGCAATCGTGGGAGGAAATTATTAAGAGAGATCTTAAGGAATTAAACTTAAATGATAATAATGCAAATCTGTGTGGCCGACCCCATATTTTAGGATTAAGGAAAGGATGATGATGATGATGATGATGATGATGATGATGATGATGATGATGATGAATTTAACACCCTGAATTCCATATTTACACTTTAACACCCCTAATTCCATATCTTTTGCATACGACCTCCAAATGAAATTTTGCAAAAAAAAACAGTTGACATTGATTTTGATGCCGACAATATTTCAATGATGTTTGGGTAACGGGTGTTGGTATCGGGTATAACCCAGGGCTTTGACTTTGAATTTTTCTCAAATTTGAACTTTACACGGAAATAACTTCTTCGTTTGGAGTCTGATTGACTCTCCATTTAAACATAGACGTCCCATGATTCAAGACCTATATTTTTCATGTCCAAGTTCGAATTTAGTCATCTGAATTTACCATTTTGCCCTTGAAAGTGCATATGCGACCATTATTTGCCCGAATTACATTTAAACTCCGTCCTTAGCATCTTAAGCCTTGTAAATACTAAAATAAACCTTGCACAAGTGTTTATCGACGCATATTTAAGGTTATAGAGTAAATGAGTATAAAACGTGATTTTAACGAGCACGTGACTGCCTTATTTTGTATAAAAAAGGGGGAATAAAATGTAATATTTGACACGAATCACACCCCCTAACTAACATGTTGTTAGTCCCTAGCATCATAGTAAAAGATTTATTCGTGTCGAATTCGGCAATTTTATTCAAAAATAAGTATAAAAAAAGATAGAGATCCACTTTTGCGGGATACACGGTTGAATTTAGCTTATGCAATAAGTCGTTAAACACATAGGTTACCCTAATAGACGAGTTTTTTGTCAAGAGAGTTTGCAGTGATGATACTCATAAATATCAGATTATTCTCAAGGAAATTGCCCAATTTTTAATCGAAACTCTTTATACATAATCTTGGGTTCTAACCAGTAAATAGCAATGACTAGAAGATTTATCCAATAGTTTATTTACTATAACTATTATGTTAAAGCAATTGATGAGATAAAAACGTATTGACTGAGTGTGTGGTGTGCGTCACAAAATTTACAGGCGATTTTATTTCTAGCTTTTACTCACTCGATGCTTATAATGAATCACACTAATTTAATTATCGTCGGTGATTACACTCAACAAATTAAAACACTCTGAATATGGGTAAGTCAATCGGGAAATGTAAGCTTAAGGAGTAAATGTAATTGGAAATAAATCCTTGTACATGTCAGTGATGAAATAATCTTAATATAAAACGATAAAATGTAATCTCATGAAAGGATACTGTATTCTAGAGAACGTGAAAATATGTAGGAACAAATTTCTAATCGAGTCAATTTGTTTGTAATTGGCTTAATTCCGAAAAAAATAACTTGAGACTAGGCTAGTCTTTTTATTGAGATTAGTTTAAGCCTATGATACTTCAAGATTGAAGAATTTGCAATTAAAAGCTTTGAAGAAGAAATCAAACCAAGTTACATTCTTCATACTCAGTTTATTCTGGATCACTCAGATATGAATTCTTAAGAGAATTGATGTGATTTAGAATTTTGATCAAATGATGGATGAGTTAAAGGTTTTTAAACATTGGGAATTAAATATAATATTTGCGAAAACGTATTTAAATATTTTTGAGTTGAAATAATTATTGAAAATTTGAGGAATTTATTTTTTTAAAAATGTATTTTTTTTGTCGCTCGAACGAGCTGTCACCTCGATTTTTGTGTTTCAGTTTCGTTGGACTCTTGTTTACTCAGAAATAAATACAACCTTCTGCTATGATGATTTCAGAAGAACAGTTTATGAAATTCCCATTAAGTTTTTCATTATCCAGAGTTTATTCAAGATCAAATTACTCAATTTTATAGTTTGTAATCTTGAACACGTTTGTCAGAAGATAGTTCATCATTGGTTATACAATTGTTGACTGCAATCATTGGGGATGCCTGCGGGTGTGCCTTGCAAAAGATGAGAGTTGTGGTTCTTGAGGGTTCTTGTGGCAATCCTTTGTTGATTTAGACTGTCTGTCTATGTGGATTTGATGCGGTAGATTCATTACAGATTTTGTTATGTTGTAAGTTGCGATTTACTGTTCATAGTGAAATAAAAAGGTCTTACCCGAAAGGTTTTTTTCCTGAAATTGTTTCTTTTACTTCATGCTTTAATTGTTTAATGAATTAAACCACTTAGATGCATGTTTAGGGTTTGGGAAGATAAAATTGTAAAAAACTATTTTCTATCTAAAGCATGCACTAAAGAGCCTTCTCAAATTGGTATCATAGCACGTTGCACTATTTTTTTATTTTTGTTATCCCGTGACTTTAGGTATGCCTTTCGGTTGTTTCGATGATTTTAGAACTCACGAGTTTGAAACTTTTAATTGGAAATCATGCATGAAGTTTGCTCTTAAAAATTTGGTTAAAGAGGATGATTGGGGTTTGGCCATAGGTTAGATGAATGCCCCACTAAACTTAGGGAGAATTTTAATAAATCGATAAATTGTGTTTCTACCCTTAGTGAGAGTGACCCGGAAGAAGAAGATTTGTATGCTAGTAATTGAGTTCTTCCCACCCTTGTGGCTAAATCATGTGAGTGTTGACGACATACCTTTGCAAGATTCTTCTGCCGCCTCAGGTTTTGATGCCCTAGAGAGTGAGGGAGATGTGGGTGAGAATGAGAGTGAGGATAAGAGAGACTTGCAAACTTCCATTAATGAGTTATATGAAGAAACTTTGAAAGTAAAGAAGCCAAACTTGAAATTAGAAGCTAAGTTGAAATAACGTGCCATAGAAAATAATAATTCCAATGCTTTAATTGAGGATCTTTGGGCGCGTGAGAGGAAAATTCGGGAGAAACTAGAATATGTCGAGGGTGAGATAGACATTCTTCGAGGGTTGATGGAGGCTATGAAAAAGGAACTACTTGAGTTTGAGGGTTCTAGGGGTTTACTTGAGTCGAGGATAGCTGAGCTTAAGGAGAAATTGAGAGACTCTAGTTAGGCCAAATTTCATTTGGATGCTAGGTTCAAAAAGTTAGATAAAATATTAGAATAGTCCAAATCAAAGATAATATGTGTGGTATTGGCTTCGATAAACATGTTGCACCCGTTCCCAAAATAAATACCATGCAAGCAAGAAAGCCACCTACGGTCGTTAGGAGAGAGCTACCTAGGAACGTTGGAAATAATCGTCCCATAGCAAACACTCCCTGTCGTATTTAAACTTGCACTCATTACGGTAGAAGAGGCATTTTTAGATGGTTTTGCTACGATCTTAAAAATGCTTCTAGAATGTCTAAGAATAAGGACGTTTCGGTTTCCAAAACCCTACTCGTCGTTTCACAACTACTTGGATTAGGAAATCGGATTTAGAGGCGTTAGGTATTAGGCTTGGTGATACGCGTGTCGTTGCCGGTGGTTCTCCCCATGTTTCATCTTTTAATTAAGCATGTTCGTCGGTTTTTCATACTCGAGTATGTTATCGTGATATATTTTGTCTAGGGTTATGACATGTATCTGGTTGTATTTTTCATTTATTTGAGTCTTATTGAAAAATACAAAATGATTTTTGGTTTTTAAATATCTTTTGAGAAAAATACAAAAAGATTTTATTTTTTTAGGTCAATTTTTTTTTTGAAAAACACAAAGATTTTCGATTTTGTGTCATGAGCTTTCATGTTTTATATGGCATATTGGTATGCTTGGACCCTCGTCATTTCATTATCCATGTGGCTAGGACATGAAGTCATAATTATTGATGCGTTTAATGATCTTAACCATTTTTTAATAGGGTTGTTTCGAAGTTGATTTGCATTTGGATTCGACTTTGTATATATGTCATTCTTGCACACATGCACGAGTTCATATGAATGTTTGACATCACATGCATATTTGAGTTTGGTGAGACGTTCTTATCTCATTTTTTGTCATCTATGCGTAAGTAGACTTAGGGGCAGGTGTGCATGTAAGAACGGTTTACCGCGATGGCTTAGAATACATAAATTAAAAAATGATGAGTGATCACGGGAAAGGTCTATAAGAGTACAAAAGTAACTTGTCATGAAAGTCACCGTTTAAAAGTGCCCAAAAGAAAAATATTGGTAATAAAAAGAATCATATGCCAAAATGGGGCCAATAGGATTTCTCTGAGAAGAGAAAAAAATATCACCACAAAAGAAAAAGAAATATTATTTATGAGGGTGTTCGGATGGAAAAGTAAAAAATTGGATTTGCAAAACGAAGCCTAGTGTTGAAACATCGCATCATGACGCTATTGTTTGTAGAATCGTTGAAATTCCAAATTTGTGTGTATGTTGCTTGTTTAGCTCTTTCTTAAGTGTCACATATGTCTAAAATAATGTTTGTTGATAAATTGCTATCAATTAGAGCTTCTTGAATGTTTCGATGTGTTGAATTTATGATTCATTTGTTGTAGTTAACAACCATTCACTCCATGTCCATGTTTGAGCACATTGATTCCATGTTGGCATGAAACTCACATCATTTTATTTTATTTTTTTTCGGTTTTGAGTATGTTTTAGTACTGTTTTGCCTTTCCAGTAAGCTTTTTAAGGTAAGAAATTTCAATGGACAAAACCTAAACATTTTTTGAGCTGGTTTTGAGAGTTTCGTATCTCGTTCAAATGACATAAATACGTCGTTCAAGAGACTTATCCATGTAGCGAGATGGGGGAGTTCAAGCAATTATGTATGTCGTTCGAACGAGTGGTTCAAACGAAGTTAGGGTTATATTCAATATCTCGCTTAGTCGAATTGTCCATTTCGTGCTTTACCATTTCTCTCTCTCATTCTTCCTTATTTCGAATGCTCCATCCGCCATTATCAACCTGGTAGAAGCTTATAGTTTCCCCTTTCCTCACTGATTTCGACCCTAAGTCATCCCCGTGATCTTATTTCTAGTTTTACAGGTATTATCTCTAGTTCTTTTCTCATAGTCCATGGAGTTTTGATCGATTATGTTGGTTTATTATTACAATATTTTAGTAAAGAGAATATACACAATGTTTACACTATTTTTCTTCTAATATGTGCACTATTCATTCTCATTTCTTGTTTGGGATCAAAAATCAAGTTTGAGCTAGGGTTTATTTGAAATTTTAGGATTAAAACACATAGCACTCCTACATAGTTATTGGTGTAATTTTTTTCCAAATCAAATCATTGTGTAGAGTGTTTATGTTCTTTTAACTCAAAAGTCTTATTTGGGTTGGGGCCGCCAGTGTCGATTGTGAGCTGTGTTTTTTTTGTGTGCCCTGTGTGTATCCCAAATTTTATCCAAAAAAATTATTTTAAATTTCTTTTTGGGTATATATGTTTCTTTGGATTTTTTGGGATACCCACACTTATGTCATTTTGTTGGGATATTTTAGTTGAGTATTTTACATCTGATAGTCTCTGCTGCTGTTGTGGTTGGTGTTCACAGTGTTTAGGTTGGAGTTGTGCACGAAGGTAGTTCATAGTATTTTGGAGTCAGTTGACCCATCTTTCCTCACACTACAAATTATCATTATATGTCCCGTTAGCTATGCCTCCCAGACTTCGAGGTGCCCATGTTGGCCGTCCCGATGATCATCCTACATCTACTCATGCCCAACGAGATTGGGCTATACGTGTTGAGTACGAGCACTATTGTATTCTCGGACTTCATAAATGGTCGGTTGTTAGGGAGAGAGTTTTAAATTTTTCAAGTTCAATCATTTTGCTGTAACTCTTTGAATGTTAGCTAGGGGTTGGGATTCTTCATTTGATTTCTATGGAGTCGTATATCCTAATATAGTGCAAGAGTTCTTCTATCGTGCTATCCATACTTTCGAGGGACTTCAGATATCCATACGTGGAGTTCCTATCATCGTCACCACTGATGTAATAGATGAGGTGATACAGATGCCACGCGTCCCTAACGTCGTGTTCCCAAGGATCACTGGTGATGGTCCATCTTATGAGGATATTCTCCACCACTATTTCTGGGAGATTCCTCCAGAAGGCACTACTATGTTTCACCATCAGCTACACCCAGCCTTCCGAGTTCTTAATCGATTTGTGTCATCTTCTATCTATCCTAGGATAAATCATTCTCAGATAGGTTTTGACATAGTTTACTTCATGTATGATGTATCCTAGGGGTGGGATATCGATTTACCTGCCATTATGTTCCAAGTGATGGAATCTGTTACCATTGTCAGTTGCACGCCTGTTCGACCTATTCTTCTTTATGGGATTCTCATTACACGGATCTGTTTATTTATTGGGGTTCCCAACATAGAGGGTGACCCGTTTCTCTCAGATGCCGCTCTCATTGATCACGTTACGTTCACTGGTTCAGAGAGTCATCTGAGTGTTGAGGCGAGAGCGAGAGCTCCACCCACTGTGGGAGCCTCTTCAGGAGCTGGTTGCACTTCCCAGCCAGCTGGTCCCACTAGTTCCACTAGTCCCAGTGTTGATACGACTCAGCCTTGCGCTTCCACATCTGCACCCAGAAGCCATACCGAGGAGGATTTATATAGCTTACAGGCTTAGGGGGGTGCTCAGGCCAAGATGTTTGATACCATGCTGACAAGGATTGATGCTGAAGTCGAGGCCAAAGCATTTAGAGATTCTCAAATGACAAAGTACTTTGAGGAGATAAAGAGGAGGGAGTAGAGCGGAGGAGCAGGCTCTTCTGGTTTACAACATGGTGCAGCTACATACACTGGGATGATGATGATGATACTCCTACTGTTGATTAATTTTATGTAATTGAGACATTGTATTTGGATTTTGGATATGATGTATTTATTCTTTCTCTGATACGATGTACTCATTAACTTATGGACATTTTATATCAGAACCTTTTGTCTTTGATGATTGGGATGTATATATTTTGATGGTGTAGTCTTATTCCATTAGTACTTGTGTTATATCCACTGCTATCCTTATATATCCATTGTCATGATTTGTTTTCCTTGTTGATATTGAGATTTATTTATCTAACTATGCTATTATTATCCATTTATTATTGCTAGATATGGTATGTCCTATAATTTATCTATTCCAGGCAAAAAGGGGGAGAGATATATGATGTGGGGGAGTTTATTTATTCATGTTTTATTAATATATTTATGTTCCTCCATACTTCACTTGGGTATATTTTTATGTCTCGTGTGCGTGGGTACATTTATTCAGATATTCAGTTATTTATTACAACATCACATTCAGAAACAGATTCAGATTCAGGTGCTTGCCGACTCTACAGTTTTTGTTCATGTTCTGTATTTTTATCATTTTGGGTTTCGGGGATAGTACATATGTGTTAGAGATTATAGCATTTTTTATTTGGTTTTGCCCCGGAATAACCAAAGGGGGAGATTTGTAGGGATAAATTTCTAATCGAGCCAATTTGTTTGTAATTGGCTTAATTCCGAACAAAATAATTTGAGTCTAAGCTAGTCTTTATATTGAGATTAATTGAAGCCTACGACAGTTCAAGATTAAAGAATTTGTAATTAAAAGCTTTGAAGAAGAAATCAAGTCAAGTTGCATTCTTCATACTCAGTTTGTTCTAGATCACTCAGGTATGAATGCTTAAGAGAATTTATGTGATTTAGAATTTTGATGAAATGATGGATGAGTTAAAGGTTTTCAAATATTGATGGAAATTAAATTTGATATTTGCGAAAACGTATATTAAATATTTATGAGTTAAAATAATTATTAAAAATTCGAGGAATTTATTGAAAAACAAAAATGCACTTTTTATGTCACTCAAATGACGGTGTATGTTGTTCTAACGACATGCACATGTCGGTCGAATGAGCTGCCGCCACGATTTTCATGTTTTGGTTTTGTTGGACTCTTGTTTACTCAGAAATAAATACAACCTTCTACTAAGACATTTTCAGAAGAACAGTTTACGAAACTCCCATTAAGTTTTTCATCATCCGGAGTTTATTCAAGATCATATTACTCAATTTTATAGTTTAGCATCTTGAACACGTTTGCCGGAAGATAATTTTTCATTGGTTATAAAATTGTTGACTGCGGTCATTGGGGATGATTGAAGGGTGTGCCTTGATGAAGACGATTGTTGTGGTTCTGGAGGGTCTTGTGGGAGTTCTTTGATAATTTAAACTGCGTGTCTATGTGGTTTTATTGCGGTAGATTCATTGCAGATTGTTCTATGTTGTAAGTTGTGATTTACTGTTCATAGTGAAATAAAACGGTTTTACCCAAAAGGGGTTTTTTCCTGAAATTATTTCTTTTACCTAGTGTTTTAATTGTTTAATGAATTACACCACTTAGATGCAAGTTTAGGGTTTGAGAAGATAAAATCAGATTTAACTAAAAATTGGAAAAAGTTATTTTTTACCTAAATCACACACTAAAGGGCCTTCTCAAATTGGTATCAAAGCACGTTGCACTATTTCATTGTGTTTGTGATCCCGTGACTTTAGGTATGAATTTTGGTGGTTTTGGTGATTTTAGAACTCACATGTTTGAAACTTCTAATTGGAAATCACACATAAAGTGTGCTCTTAAAAATTTGGATAAAAAGGATGGTTCTGAGAAGTGTCTTTATTGCGAGGCGTTTGGCCATAGGTTAGATAAGTTCCCCATTAAACTTAGGGAGAATTTTAATAAACTGATAAATCGTGTTTCTACCCTTAGTAAGAGTGACCTGAAAGAAAAAAATTCTTATGCTAGGAAGCGAAACCTTCCCACACTTGTGGCTAATCATGTGAGTAATGACGACATACCTTTGCATGATTTTTCTACCGCCACAGTTGTGATGCCCTAGAGAGTGAGGGAAAGGTGAGTGAGGATGAGAGTGAGGATAAGAGAGACTTGCAAACTTCCCTTAATAAGTTATGTGAAGAAACTTTGAAAGTAAAAAAGGAAAACTTGAAATTAACAGCTAAGTTGAAAGAACGTGCCATAGAAAATAATAATTCGATTACTTTAATTGACGATCTTAGGGCGCGTGAGAAGAAAATTCAAGAGAAACCAGTATATGTCGAGGGTAAGAGAGATAGTATTTGAGGGCTGATGGAGGCAATGAAATAAAAACTACTTGAGTTTGAGGACTCTAGGTGTTTACTTGAATCGAGAATAGGTAAGCTTGAGGAGAGATTGAGAGATTCGAGTAAGGTCAAATTTGATTTTGAAGCTAGGTACGAAAAGTTAGATAAAATCTTAGGAACCCTCCAAATAAAAGATAATAGGTGTGATATTGGATTCAATAAACTTGTTGCACCCGTTCCCAAAGTCAATACCATGCAAGCAAGAAATCCACCTAGGGTCGTTAGGAGAGAGCCACCTTGGAATGTTAGAAATAATTGTTCCATAGCAAACACTCCTCGTCGTATATACACTTGCACTCATTACGGTAGGAGAGGTCATCTTAGACGATTTTGCTACGATCTTAGAAACTCTCCTAGAAAGTATAAGAATAAGGCCATTATGATTCCCAAAACCCCCCACTCGTTGTTTCACACCTACTTAGATTAGGAACTTGGATTTAGAGGCATTAGGTATTTGGCTTGGTGATACGTGTGTCATTGCCCATGGTTCTCCCCATATTTCATCTTTTGGTTAAGCATGTTCGTCGGTTTGTCATACCCTAGTGTGTTATCGTGATATACCTTGTCTAGGGTTATGACATGTATCTGGGGTTTTTTTTCATTTATTTGAGTCTTATTGAAAAATACAAAAAGATTTTTGGTTTTTGAACAATTTTGATAAAAATACAAAAAGATTTTATTTTTGTAGGTTAAAAATATTTTTTGAAAAATACAAAAAGACTTTCGATTTTTGTGTCGTGCGCTTTCATGTTTTTTATGGCATATTGGTGTGCTTGGATCCCCGTCATTTCATTGTCCACAAAAGTCTTATAGGCGCTTTCCCGAGGTGGTGGAATCTGGAGTTCCCCCTCTTTCATGAAGGCGTGGATAGGATCCCAATTGAATTTGTATAATGGTGATAAGGCTTAGCTTCCAACAGCCTAGTTTCCTAAACCTTCATCTCTCCTGGAAAGTAAGATGAGATCACCACTTCCGGTCTTCTCTTAGGAAAGACTCTGATCCCGAATGGTTACTTCAGTTTTTCGGTCTTTCTTTCTTTTTCTTGATGCAAGATGGAATGAATAAACGGCTAGGACATTTGGTCACAATTATTGATGCGTTGAATGATCTTACCATTATTTTAATAGGGTTTTTTCGAAGTTGATATACATTTGGATTCGACTTTGCATATATGCCATTCTTTCACACATGCACGAGTTTATGTGAATGTTTGACATCACATGCATATTTGATTTTGGTGAGACGTTCTTATCTCAATGTTTATCATCTATGCGTAAGTAGACTTAAGAGGAGGTGTGCATGTAAGAACCGTTTATCGAGAGGACTTAAAATGCATAAATGAAAAAATGATGAGTGTTCACAGGAAAGGGCAGCGAGAGTACAAAATTAACTCGTCGTGAAAGCCACCGTTCAAAAGAGTCCAAAAGAAAAATAATGGCAATAAAAAGAATCATTTGAAAAATATGGGGCCAATAGGATTTATCTAAGGAGAGAAAAATAGATAACCTCAAAAGAAAAAGAAATATTATCTATGAGGGTGTTTGTATGGAAAAGTAAAAAACTAGTTTGCACCACAAATCCTAGTGTTGAAACATCTCATCATGACACTATTGTTTCTAGAATCTTCAAAATTCTAGATTTGTGTGTATGTTGCTTGTTTAGTTCATTTAGCTCATTCTTAACTGTCACGTATGGCTAAAACAATGTTTCGTCACATATTGCTATCAATTAGAGCTTCTTGAACGTTTCGATGTGTTGAATTTATGATTCATTTGTGGTAGTTCACAACCATTCACTCAATGTCCATGTTTGAACACATTGATTCTATGTTGGTATGAAAATCACATCATTTTGTTTTATTTCTTTTCGGTTTCGGGTATGTTTTAGTATTGGTTTTTCTTTCCAGTATGGTTTTTAAGAAAAAAAATTCACTAGACAAAACCTAAACATTTTTTGAGCTGGTTTTGAGAGTTTCATATCTCGTTCGAACGACATAAGTACGTCGTTCAAGAGACTTATCCATGTTGCAAGAAGTGGTCGTTCAAACGACTCTATACGTCATTCGAGCGACAGGTTCAAACGAAGTTAAGGTTTTATTTAACATCTCACTCAGCCAATTTTCCCATTTCGTGCTTTACCATTTCTCTCTCTCTCTCGTTCTTCTTTACTGCGAAAGCTCCATCCTCCATTGTCAACCTGGTCGAAGCTTGGAGTTGTTTCTTTCATCACCGATTCCGACCTTGAGGCATCTACGTGATCTTATTTCACGTTTTACAGGTATTATCTTTTGTTCTTGTCTCATAGTCTATGGATTTTTTATTAATTCTTTTGGTTTAAGATTCCAAGTTTTAAGTGAGGTGAATGTACACAATGTTTACACTATTTTTCTACTGAATATGTGTATTATTCATTCTCGTTTTTAGTTTGGGAACAAAAATCACGATTGAGCTAGGGTTTGTTCTAAATTTTAGAATTAAAACACACAGCACTCCTATATAGTTGTTGGTGTTAATTTTCTTCAAATAAAATAAGTGTCTAGGGTGTTTATGTTGTCTTAACTCAAAATTTTCAAGTTTTGTTTGCGTTGGGGCTGCTAGTGTCGATTGTGAGCTATTTTTTTGTGTGCCCTGTGTGTATCCCAAATTTTATCGAAGAAATTTGTTTTAAAAAAAAATTGTATATATGTTTATTACAATTTTTTTAGGATACCCACACTTGTGTCATTTTATTGGGATATTTTAGTTGAGTATTTTATATCTAATTATCTCTGCTACTGTTGTTGTTGGTGTTCGCGGTGGTTAGGTTGGAGTTGTGTACGGAGATAGGTTTATAGTATTTCGGAGTCGGTTGACCCATATTTCCTCACACTACACATTATCATTTTCGGTCCCTTTAGCTATGCCTTTAAGACGTCGAGGTGCCCCTGTAGGTCGTCTCGATGAGCAGCCTGCATCTACTCGTGCCCAACAAGCCCAGGCTACACGTGTTGAGTAAGAGCACTACTGTATGATCAGACTTCATATCCGGTCAGTTGTTAGGGATAGAGGTTTTAGGGTTTTTGAGTTCGATCATTTTTATGTACCTCGTTGGATGTTAGGTAGGGGTTGGGATTCTTTATTTGATGCCTATGGAGTCGTATATCCTAATATAGTCCGAGAGTTCTTTTATCGTGTTACACATACTTCAGAAGGACTTCAGACATCCATATGTGGAGTTCCTATCTTCGTTACCGCTGATCTGATAGCTGAGGTGCTACAGATGCCACGCATCCCTGATGTCGTGTTTCCGAGGATCATTGATGATGGTACATCTTATGAGGATATTCTCCACCACTGTTTGTGGGAGATTCCTCCGGAAGGCACTACTATGTTTCACCATCGGCTACACCCAGCCTTCTGAGTTCTTAATCGATTTGTGACATCTTCTATTTATCCTAGGATAAATCATTCTTATATAGGTTTTGACATAGTTTACTTCATGTGTGATGTATCCCAGGGGTGGGATATCAATTTACCTGCCATTATGCTCCAAGTGATGGCATATGTTACCATTATCGATCGCACTCTTATTCGACCTTCTCTTCTTTCTGGGATTCTCATTACACAGATCTATGTATCTATTGGGGTTCCCATCATAGAGGGTGACCCATTTCTCTCAAATGTCGCTTTCATTGATCACGTTACGTTCACCTGTTCAGAGAGTCATCTGAGTGTTGAGGTGAGAGCGAGATATCCACCCACTGAAAGAGCCTTTTCAGGAGCTGGATGCACTTCCCAGCCAGCTGGTCCCACTAGTCCCAGTCCTGATACAACTCAGCCTTTCCTTTCCACATCTTCACCCAGACGCCATATCGAGGAGGATTTATATAGCTTACAGGCACAAGGGGATACTCAGGCCAAGATGTTTGATTCTATGATGGCCAGGTTTGATCTGAGGCCGAGGTCAGAGAAGTTAGAGATTCTAAGATGATAACGTACTTTGAGGAGATAAAGAGGGGGGAGTTGAGCAAAGGAGCAGGCTCTTCTGGTTTACGACATGGTGCAGCTACATACACTGGGTATGATGATGCGCATGATGATGATGATGATGATGATGATACTCCTACTATTTATTAGTTTTATGTAGTTGAGACATTATATTTGGATTTTGGACATGATGTATTTATTCTTTCTCTGATATGATGTACTCATTTACTTATAGACATTTTATATTAGCACTTTTTTGTCTTTGATGACATGGATGTATATATTTTGATGATGCAGTCTTATTCCATTATTACTTGTGTTATATACCGATTTACTGTTATCTTTATCAATCCAATGTGTTGATTTGTTTTCCTTGCAGATATTGAGATTTGTTTATCTAGCCATGCTGTTATTATCCATTTATTTTTGTTAGATATGGTATGTCCCATAATTTGTCTATTCCAGGGAAAAAGGGGGAGAGATATATGATTAGGGAGAGTTTATTTATTCATGTTTTATTTATATATTTTTGTTCCTCCATACTTCACTTGGGTATATGTTTATGTCCCGTGTGTGTAGGTACATTTATTCAGAGATTCAGTTATATATTTTTACATCACATTCAGAGACATATTCAGATTCAGATGCTTATCGGCTCTACAGCTTTTGTTCACATTCAGCTTTTGTCCCGGAATAGCCAAAGGGGAGATTTGTAGGAACAAATTTTTAATCGAGTCAATTTGTTTATAATTGGCTTAATTACGGAGAAAATAATTTGAGTCTAGGCTAGTATTTATATTGAGATTAATTGATGCCTACGACCGTTCAAGATTGAAGAATTTGAAATTAAAAGCTTTGAAGAAGAAATCAAGTCAAGTTGCATTATTCGTACTCTATTTGTTCTAGATCACTCGGGTATGAATGCTTAAGAGAATTGATGTGATTTAGACTTTTTATTAAATGATGGATGACTTAAAGATTTTTAAATATTAGTAATTAAATTTAATATTTGCAAAAACGTATAAAAATATTTCTGAGTAAAAATAATTATTAAAAATTCGAGGAATTTATTTAAAAAGAAAACGTGTTTTTGTTATCGCTCAAACGATTGTGTATGTCATTCTAACGACATGAATATGTTGCCCGAACGAGGTGTCGCCTCGATTTTTGTATTTTGATTTTGTTGGACTCTTGTTTACTCATAAATAAATACAACCTTCTTCTAAGACATTTTCAAAAGAACAGTTTAAGAAATTCCCATTAAGTTTTTCATCATATGGTGTTTATTCAACATCAAATTACCCATTTCTTTAGTTGTTGATCTTGAACACGTTTGTCGGAAGATAGTTCATCATTGGTTATAAAATTATTGACTACGGTCATTGGGGATGATTGCGGGTGTGCCTTGCTGAAGATGAGAGTTGCGATTCTGGAGGGCTCTTGTGGGAGTCCTTTGCTGATTTAGACTGCGTGTCTATGTGGATTTGTTAGGGTAGATTCATTAAATATTTTTCTATATTGTAAGTTGTGATTTACTGTTCATAATGAAATAAAATGGTTTTACTCAAAAGGGATTTTTTTTTCTAAAATTGTTTCTTTTACTGAATGCTTTAATTGTTTAATGAATTAAACCACTTAGATGCATCTTTAGGTTTGAGAAAATAAAATTGGATTTAACTAAAAATTGAAAAAAGTTGTTTTTTACCTAAAGCACACACTAAATGGCCTTCTCAAATTGGTATCAAAGAACGTTTCACCATTTTATTGTGTTTTTGATCTCATGACTTTTGGTATGCCTTTCAGTGATTTTGATGATTTTAGAATTCACGTGTTTGAAACTTCTAATTAAAAATCACGCATGAAGTCTACTCTTAAAAATTTGGGTAAAAAGGATGATTGTGAGAAGTATCTTTTCCGCCAGGGGTTCGACCATAGGTTAGATTAGTGCCCCACTAAAGTTAGGGAGAATTTTCATAAACCGATAAATCGTTTTTCAACCCTTAATGAGACTGACCCAAAAGAAAAAAATTGTTTATGATATTAAGCGAGACCTTCCCACCCTTGTGGCTAATCTTGTGAGTGATGATGACATACCTTTGCATGATTCTTCTGCCGCCGTGGGTTGTGATGCCCTAGAGAGTGCAGCAGAGATGAGTGGGGATGAGAGTGAGGATAAGAGAGACTTTCAAACAACCTTTAATGAGTTATATGAAGAAACTTTGAAAGTAAAGAAGCCAAAATTGAAATTAGAAGCTAAGTTGAAAGAACGTGCCATAGAAAATAATAGTTCCAATACTTTAATTGAGGATCTTAGGGCGTGTGAGAAGAAAATTCGAGAGAAACTAGAATATGTCGGGGGTGAGAGATATAGTCTTCGAGGTTTGATGGAGGCTATTAAAAAGGAAATACTTGAGTTTGAGGATTCTAGGCATTTACTTGAGTCGAGGATAGGTGAGCATGAGGAGAAATTGAGATATTCGAATAAGGTCAAATTTGATTTAGAAGCTAGGTCCGAAAAGTTAGATAAAATATAAGTAACCGTCCAAATCAAAGATAATAGGTTTGGTATTATCTTCAATAAACATGTTACACCCATTCCCAAAGTCAAAACCATGCAAGAAAGAGAGCCACCAAGGGTCAGTAGGAGATAGGCACCTTGGAACGTTAGAAATAATCGTCCCACAGAAAACACTCCCCGATGTATCTGCACTTGCACTCATTGCGGTAGGAGACGTCATCTTAGATGGTTTTGCTACAATCTTAAAATGCTCCTAGAAAGTCTAAAAATATGGACGTTCAGATTCCCAAAACCCCCACTCGTCGTTTCACACCAACTTGGTTTAGGAAATCGAATTTAGAGGCGGTAGATATTAGGCTTGGTGATACGCGTGTCATTTCCCGTGGTCCTACCCATGTTTCATCTTTTGGTTAAGCATGTTCATCGGTTTGTCATACTCTAGTGAGTTATCGTGACATATCTTGTCTAGGGTTATGACATGTGTCTAGGGTTTTTTTCATTTCATTGAGTCTTATTTAAAAATACAAAAAGATTTTTGGTTTTTAAATATTTTTGAGAAAAATACAAAAAGATTTTATTTTTTAGGTCAAAAATAGTTTTTGAAAAACACAAAAAGATTTTCGGTTTTTGTGTCATGAGCTTTCATGTTTGATATGGCATAGTGGTGTGCTTGGACCCCCGTCATTTCATTATCCCCAAAAGCCTTGTAGGCTCTTTCCCTTGGTAGTGGAATTTGAGAGTTCCCCCACTTTGATAATGGAGTGGATAGGTGCCCAATTGAATATGTACAATGGTGATAAGGCTTAGCCTCTGATAGCCTAGTTTCCTAGACCTTCGTCTCACCCGACAAGCAAGACGAGATCACCACTTCTGTTCTTCTCTTGGTAAAGACTCCCATCCCCACCGGTTACTTCAGTTGTTCGGCCATTATTTATTTTTCTTGATGCAAGATGGAATGAATAAATGGCTTGTACAGTTGGTCATAATTATTGATGCGTTGAATAATCTTAACCATTATTTTAATAGGGTTGTTTTGAAGTTGATATGCATTTGGATTCAACTTTGTATATATGCCATTCTTTCACACATGCACAAGTTTATATGAATGTTTGACATCACATGCATATTTGAGTTTGGTGAGATGTTCTTATCTTAATTTTTGTCATCTATGCGTAAGTAGACTTAGGAGGAGGTGTGAATGTAAGAACTGTTTATCGTGAGGACTTAGAATGTATAAATGAAAAAATTATGAGTGTTCATGGGAAAGGGATGCAAGAGTACAAAATTAACTCGTCGTGAAAGCCACCGTTTAAAAGAGCCCAAAATAAAAATATTGGCAATGAAAAGAATCATATGCCAAAAATGGGGCCAATAAAATTTCTCTAAAGAGAGAAAAATAGATCACCTCAAAAGAAAAGGAAATATTATTTATGAGGGTGTTCGGATGGAAAAGTAAAAAACGGGTTTGCACCACGAATCCTAGTGTTAAAACATTACATTATGACGCTATTGTTTGTAGAATCGTCAAAATTCTGGATTTGTGTATATGTTGCTTGTTTAGTTCATTTAGCTCATCTTAACTGTCACATATGGCTAAAGCAATGTTTGTTGACATATTGCTATCAATTAGAGCTTCTTGAATGTTTCGATGTGTTGAATTTATGATTCATTTGTTGTAGTTCACAACCATTCACTCCATGTCCATGTTTGAGCACATTGATTCTATGTTGGAACGAAACTCACATCATTTTATTTTATTTCTCTTCAATTTTGAGTCTATTTTAGTATTGTTTTGTCATTCCAGTAAGCTTTTTGAGAAAAAAATTCACCTGACAAAAACTAAACATTTTTTTATCTAGTTTTGAGAGTTTCATATCTCGTTCAAACGACATAAGTACATCATTCAATCGACTTATCCATGTTGCGAAAAGTGTTCGTTCAAGTGACTCTGTATGTCGTTCGAGCGACAGGCTCAAATGAAGTTAAGGTTTTATTTAACATCTCGCTCAGCCGAATTTTCCATTTCATGCTTTACCATTTCTCTCTCTCTCCCATTCTTCCAATGAAAGCTCCATCCGCCAATGTCAACTTGGTCAAACCTTGGATTTGATCCTTTCATCACTCATTTCAACCCTGAGACATCTCCGTGATCTTATTTCACGTTTTACAGTCATTATCTTCTGTTCTTTTCTCATAATCCATGGAGTTTTGATCAATTATGTTGGTTTACAATTCTAATTTTTTAAGTGAAGTGAATATACAAAATGTTTCTATTTTGCTACTAAATATGTGTATTATTCATTCTCGTTTCTGGTTTGGGATCAAAAATAACGTTTGAGATAGGGTTTGTTTCAAATTGTGGGATTAAAACATATAGCACTCTTATATAGTTGTTAGTGTTAGTTTTTTTCAAATCAAACCAGTGTGTAGGGTGTTTATCCTGTCTTAACTCAAAAGTTTCAAGTTTTGTTTAGCTTGGGGCTGCCAGTGTCAATTTGAGCTATTTTTTATGTGTGCCATGTGTGTATCCTAAATGTAGCCAAGAAATTTGTTCCAAAATTTTTTTTTGGAATGTATGTTTCTTTAGGATACCCACACTTGTGTCATTTTGTTGGGATATTTTAGTTGAGTATTTTATATCTGATTGTCTCTGCTACTATTGGTGGTGGTGTTAGCGGTGGTTAGGTTGGAGTTGTGTGCGGAGATAGGTTTATAGTATTTCAGAGTCGGTTGACCCATATTTCCTCACACTACACATTATCATTTTCTATCCCTTTAGCTTTGCCTTTCAGACGTCGAGGTGCCCCTGTTGGTCGTCTCGACGAGCAGCCTGCATCTACTCGTGCCCAGTAAGCTCTGTCTACACATGTTGAGTACGAGCACTACTGTATGCTCAGATTTCATATTTGGTCGGTTGTTAGGGAGAGAGGTTTTAGGGTTTTCGAGTTCGATCATTTTTATATACCTCGTTGGATGTTAGGTAGGGGTTGGTATTCTTTATTTGTTGTCTATGGAGTCGTATATCCTAATATAGTGCGAGAGTTCTTCTATCGTGTTACGCATACTTCAGAAGGACTTCAGACATCCATATGTGGAGTTCCTATCTTCGTTACCTCTGATCTGATAGCTGAGGTGCTACAGATGCCACGCATCCCTGATGTCGTGTTTCCAAGGATCAATGACGATGGTCCATCTTATGAGGATATTCTCCACCACTGTTTCTGGGAGATTCCTTCAGAGGGCACTACTGTGTTTCACTATCAGCTACCCCCAACCTTTCGAGTTCTTAATTGATTTGTGTCATCTCCTATTTATCCTAGGATAAACAATTCCCAGCTAGGTTTTGACATAGTTTACTTCAGGTATGATGTATCCCAGGAGTGGGATATCGATTTACCTGTCATTATGCTCCAGGTGATGGCATATGTTACCATTGTCGGTCGCACTCTTATTCCACCTTCTCTTCTTTCTGGGATTCTCATTACACAGATTTGTGTATCTATTGGGGTTCCCATCACAAAGAGTGACCCATTTCTCTCAGATTCTGCTATCATTGATCAGGTTATGTTCACTCGTTCAAAGAGTCATCTGAGTTTTGAGGTGAGAGAGAGATCTCCACCCACTGAGGGAGCCTCTTCAGGAGCTTGATGCACTTCCCAGCTAGCTGGTCCCACTAGTCTCAGTCCTTATATGGCTCAGCCTTTGCCTTCCACATCTGCACCCAAACGCCATACCGAGGAGGATTTATACAGCTTACAAGCACAAGGGGGATGCTCAGTCCAAGATATTTGATACCATGATGGCCAGGTTTGATGATGAGGCCGAGGCCAGATAAGTTAGAGATTCTAAGATGACAACGTACTTTGAGGAGATAAAGAGGAGGGAGTAGAGCAGAGGAGAAGGCCCTTCTGGTTTACGATATGGTGCAGCTACATACACTGGGTATGATGATGCGAATGATGATGATGATACTCCTACTGTTGATTAGTTTTTTTGGGATACCCACTCTTGTGTCATTTTGTTGGGATATTTTAATTGAGTATTTTATATCTGATTGTCTCTACTGCTATTTTGGTTGGTGTTCGCGATGGTTAGGTTCGTAGTATTTCGGATTCGGTTAACCCATCTTTCCTAACATTAGACAATATCATTTTTTGTCCCGTTAAATGTGCCTTCCAGGCATCCAGGTGACCCTATTGGCCGTCTTGATGAGCAACCTGCATCTACTCGTGCGCAATGAGCTCGGGCTAGGCAACCTCCCTACTATGTCATGAGATGGTCTACACGTGTTGAGTATGAGCACTACTGTATGCTCGAACTTTATGTCCGATCGATTGTTAGGGAGAGAGTTTTAGGGTTTTCGAGTTTGATTATTTTTCCATACCTCGTTAGATGTTAGGTAGGGGTTGGGATTCTTTTTTTGAGGCCTATAGAGTCATATATCCTAATATAGTGCGAGAGTTCTTCTATCGTGCTATCCATACTTGAAAGGGACTTCAAACATGCGTCCCTGACACCGTGTTCCCCGGGATCAGTGACGATAGTCTATCTTATGAGGATATTCTCCACCACTATTTCAGGGAGATTCCTATGGAGGGAACTACTATGTTTTATCGTTAGCTACAACTAGGATTTTAAGTTCTTAATCGATTTTTCTCATCTTCTATCTATCCTATGATAAATCATACCCAGATAGGTTTTGACATAGTTTACTTCATGTATGTTGTATCCCAAGGGTGGGATATTGATTTACCTACCATTATACTCCAGGTGATCGCATTTGTTACCATTACCAGTTGCACCCCTCTCAGTCAGCCTCTTACTTATGGGATTATCATTACACGGATCTCGGTATCTGCTAGGGTTCCTATCTTAAAGGATGACTCGTTTCTCTCAAATGTTGCTATCATTTATCACGTTACGTTCACTCGTTCAGAGAGTCATCTGGGTGTTGAGGCGAGAGCAAGATATCCACCCACTGAGGGAGCGTCTTTAGGAGCTGGATGCACTTCCCAGTCAACTGGTCCAACTAGTCCCGCTGGTCCCATTCCTGATACGACTCAGCCTTTCCCCTCCACATCTGCATCCAAACGCCATATCGATGAGGATTTTTATACCTTACAGGCACAGGTGGCTGCTCAGACCAAGATATTTGATACCATGATGGTCAAGTTTGATGTTGAGGTAGAGGCTAGAGCAGTTAAAGATTCTCAAAAGACAGCGTACTTTGAGGAGATGAGGATGACAGAGCAAAGTAGAGGAGCAAGTTCTTCTGGTTTACGACATGATGCAGCTACATACAAAGGGGATGACGATGTTGATGATGACGATACTCCTACTGTTGATTAGTTTTATTTGGTTGAGACATTGTATTTGCATTTTGGACATGATGTATTTGTCCTTTCTCTGATACGATGTACTCATTTACATATGGACATTTTATATCAGCATTGTTTGTCTTTGATGGATGTATATATTTCGATAATGCAATCTTATTCCAGTAGTACTTGTGTTATATCCTCGTTTACTTTTATCCTTATCTACCTATTATCATGATTTGTTTCCTTGTTGATATTGAGATTTGTTTATCTATCCATGCTATTATTATTCATTTATTCTTGCTAGATATGGTATGTGCCATAATTTTTCTATTCCGGGTAAAAAGGGAAAGAGATATGTGATGTAGGGGAGTTTATTTATTCATGTTTTATTAATATATTTTTGTTCCTCCATACTTCACTTGGGTATTTGTTTATTTCTCGTGTGTGTAGGTACATTTATTCAGAGATTCAGTTATTTATAACTACATCACATTCAAAGACAGCTTCAGATTCAGATGCTTATCGAATCTACATTATTTGTTCATGTCCTGTATTTTTATCATTTTGGGTTTCTGGGATAGGACAGATGGTTTACGGATTATAGCATTTTTTATTTGGTTTTGTCCCGAAATAGCCAAAGGGGGAGATTTGTAGGAACAAATTTCTAATCGAGTCAATTTGCTTGTAATTGGCTTAATTTCGGACAAAATAATTTGAGTCTAGGCTAGTCCATATATTGATATTAATTGAAGCCTACGACAGTTCAAGATTGAATGATTTGCAATTAAAAGATTTGATGAAGAAATCAATTCAAGTTGCATTCTTCATACTCAGTTTGTTCTAGATCACTCAGGTATGAATGTTTAAGAGAATTGATGTGATTTAGAATTTTGATTAAATGATGGATGAGTTAAAGGTTCTTAAATATTGGGAATTAAATTTAATATTTGAGAAAACATATTTTAAATAATTCTGAGTTAAAACAATTATTGAAAATTCGAGGAATTTAAATAAAATGAAAAATGAGTTTTTGTTGTCGCTCAAACGACAGTGTATGTCGTTCTAACGACAGTGTATGTCGTTCTAACGACATGCACATGTCACTCGAACGAGTTATCGCCCCGATTTTCATGCTTCAGTTTTGTTGGACTTTTGTTTACTCAGAAATAAATGTAACCTTTTGCTAAGACATATTCAGAAGAACGGTTTACGAAATTCTCATTAAGTTTCATCATTTAAAGTTTGTTCAAGATCAAATTACTCACTTTTATAGTTTGTGATCTTGAACATGTTTGTCAGATCATAATTTATCATTATATAAACAATTGTTGACTGTGGTCATTGGGGATGTTTTCGAGTGTGCCTTGCTAAAGATGAGGGTTGCAGTTTTGGAGGGTTCTTGTAGGAGTCCTTTGTTGATTTAGACTGCGCGTCTATGTGGATTTGCTGCGGTAAATTCATTCCAGATTTTGCTATGTTGTAAGTTGCGATTTACTGTTCATAGTGAAATAAAAAAGTTTTACCCGAAAGGGGTTTTTTCCTGAAATTGTTTCTTTTACCGCATGCTTTAATTGTTTAATGAATTAAACCACTTAGATGCATGTTTAGGGTTTGAGAAGATAAAATTGGATTTAACTAAAAATTGGAGAAAGTTGTTTTTACCTAAAGCACACACTAAAGGTCATTCTCAAATTGGTATCAGAGCATGTTTCACTATTTTATTGTTTGTTTGATCCCGTGACTTTAGGTATGCCTTTCGATGATTTTGATGATTTTTGAACTCACATGTTTGAAACTTCTAATTGGAAATCACGCATGAAGTCTGCTCTTAAAAATTTGGTTAAAAAGAATGATTGTAAGAAGTGTCTTTACTGCGAGGGGTTTGGCCATGGGTTAGATGAGTACCCCACTTAACTTAGGGAGAATTTTAATAAATTGATAAATCGTCTTTCTATCCTTAGTAAGAGTGGCCTGTAAGAAGAAATTTTTTATGCTAGTAAGCAAGACCTTCCCACCCTTTTCGTTAATCATATGACTGACGATGACATACCTTTGCATGATTCTTTTGCCGCCACAGGTTGTGATGCCCTAGAGAGTGAGGGAGAGGTGAGTGAGGATGAGAGTGAGGATAAGAGAGACTTACAAACTCCCATTAATGAGTTATATGAAGAAATTTTAAAAGTAAAGAAGCCAAACTTGTAATAACGTGCCATAGAAAATAATAATTCCAATGCTTTAATTGAGGATCTTAGGACGCATGAGAAGAAAATTCGAGAGAAACTAGAATATGTCGAGGATAAGATAGATAGTCTTCTAGGGTTGATAGAGGTTATGAAAAAGGAGCTACTTGAGTTTGAGTATTCTAGGCATTTATAAAGTAAAATATCGTGTCCTAATTTACCATAAACTAGAAGATGAAATTTTTGAGGGTCCATCCAAAAAATATGTTGACTTTGTGGGATTAACGATGGAATCCCACGATTTTTCATGCCTCCCGGAAAATAAGAGTTCCGTTTACGCAATGGGGGGCATAACTTGGGCAAAAAAAATTAACCATCACAAATTTTTGAATAAAAATATTTTTGGGTGATGGGTAGTTTGGATATCTCGGGGGACAAATACAACTCGATTTCAAGAAAATCAAAATTTTCTCCCAAACATTTTTCGATTGGAATGGGAGGCGAGGCACACATTGGAGAAATTCCCATAATTAAGAACATTTCAAGTAAGCATTGGTCTACAAGCATTGGATCAAAATTATCAAGACTTTCATTCAATTCTTGTAATAGCTCTAATGGTTCTATAATGGTTGAAAAAAAATGGCGACGAAAGAAATTCAATTTTTGTATATTTATCAAGTGTGGATTGAATTTCATAAGAATTGGGGTCACTTTTAATAAATTGATCTTTTCCAAAGGATTGAGATGGAGAGGTGTCCAAATTAATAATATTTGTGGAAAAGGAGTTCAATTCATTTAAAGGTGCCTCTAATCCAATAACGTCATCATTTTTTAGCATGTCTAAAATTGGAAGTAACTCCGTGAGGGAAACTTCCATTACATTTAAGATTTGGGTCATTAGGGACACATTTAGTTCCAAAGATATCAATCGTTCATCAAAATCCTCCGATCGTCATATGGTTCCAAATATTTACTATTTAAAGTTGTGCAAGAATGATGTTCAATTGTTTTGTTTTAATTCATTTGCAGATAATCACCAAAAGACATCAGTTTCAGTGCAAATTCTTCATTATCAAGAATTGGAACGACATTATTGTAACGAGAAGCAAAATTTTTATTATAACAATTTTGAAAATTATAATTACAGTAGTTTGGAAAACTATTATTATTATCATAATTTTCACTACCATTATTATAAAAAATTTGTGACCTATTATTATAATAATTATTTTCATAAGTTCCCGAATATTGTTTTAAATATTCACCGAAAGACATCGGTGGTGGGTAACCTTGTAGATTATTATTATTATTATATAAAATTACGAACCATTGTCAAAACCATTAGAACTACCGAAAGAATTATTGTAAGACATACTTACTGGTAGTGATTCGTAGATGAAGACTCCACAAACTTATGTGCCGTCGAGAGATTGACAGAACTTGAATAATGAAATTATATGAGAGTGCATGAAAAGTTTCATAATGAAATCTTAAAGAATGCTTGAATATATGAGAAGAAACTTGCATTAATTCGAGAAAGAAATTACAAAAAAATAAAAGAAAAACTAAATTACACCACTCCTAAAATAAAATTACACTAAAATTATAGAGAGAGATGGTATGTAATAACCCGTATATTTGTGGAAATAAAATAAAAATTTAATAGGTATTAATTTAATTCGGTGAAATTAATTAATCAGGGTTGTGAGCAATTAGGCTCAATATTATTTATAAATTTTGGAGTTGGACCTTAATGATTTGGAATAAATCAAAAGGGATTTTATTTTAAATAAAAAGTATTTATTTGTGTGTCACATCACAATTAAAATATATTTTTGGGTAAACATATTCGAAACACACTTTGAGAGGTATTACGGGCTCGTGCGGGCATTTTAGACCCTTAGGAATGGTCCCAGGGTATATATAAATGAGTTGGGTAGTTATCGAGCTAATTAAATAATGTATTAGGGCTCATTTGGGGGTCCAAAGTCGGGGCCTGCAGCCCAATACGGGAATGGAAGACTAATCTCATTTATTAAGGATTAAACCACCCATTAGGAGTTACATCCAAGAACCCTAAGAACACCCACCCAAGAAGAGGAGGAAGAACCACCCTAGGAGGAAGAAAATAGAAGGTTCTCCATTATTTTCAGAAAAGGATTTTGTTGCCATTATTATTAAAATTGTACTAATCTTATATTAATGTTAATTCCATACTTAGAATAAGGTTTAATCATTTGTTGGGACGACATATTTAGAGACCTTTTGAATTGTGTATAAATTGATGATAATTGAGTAATTCATGTTTAGATTCGTAACCCCTTGTATCAATTTGTAATCATGAAGTTTAAATTAAAGATTTAATATAGAAAACATGTGGTAGAACCCTCTAAACCAATCTGGAAATCATTGGGGTAGTGTAGAATGAAATCTGGAAATTTGTATGTTCATGAGTACTTAAAAGAATCTTGAAAATTGATGACAATCTAGGGTTGAATTTGAAGTTTAATCATGTTTATTATGATTCTATGATGTTTTAGAGACTACATCCATACCATTCTTTAAGTTATTGAACCATTATAATGATATTTGATGAAGGAAGTTTTAAGGAGAAAAATACCGTCTTGAAGAAGACATGCTCTCGACTTTCTGGGCAAACCAAATCGATTTGGCCTCCTATTGAATCGATTCGAAAGACCTGCTTCCTGATATTTTCATTGCGATCGCGTGGGCGTCGTCTGTGTATTTTTCTGATCTTTTTTAATTAGTTGTGATTTTTCTACGAAAGGGTGTGCGAGACCAATTTTTTCCAAGTGAGGGGTAGAGACCTATTCCAAGATACTAATGATAATGTTATGAACCTATATACATAGTTATACCAGGATGGGTTGACGTTATTGTAGTGCATGTATGATGACTTAAAATACAAGTAACTACATAAAGGAAATGATTTATGCAGATATCTTGAATAACGTAGTACGGAATAAATATATTAAAAGGCAGGGATATTCCTAGATTATTTGAAAATTTTGGTAGGGGCACACAAATGATAAGACCCTAAAATATACGATGACGCTATTATGATTAATTCAAGATAGGTTTGAATAAAAGAAATACTTATTATAGATACGTCGAACTCTTGAGAATTTAACTAATGGTTAGTTCCCTCAAATTATTACAGTACAAAAATACTAAGTAAAAGTGTACCCTAAGCCTAGTGTGCTAAGTTTAAATGGTTAGTATCGGTCATGATAACAGTTAGGGTGAAACTACTTATCCATATTAGAGGATTTCCTATGTATGTACATATAACCCTATTTCACGTTAGTTGACTCCTTATATATGTACATATAAACCTTATTGACAAGGTAACAAGAAGCGAAAAGTTATTAATGAGATGGAATGATTTAAGTCTAAGTCAAGAGGACAACGTACTAATATCATTATATATATTAGTAAGCATAGTTAGGGATAACTATACCGATAATCGTGTTGGTAAGGTTAGTCTGAGGATAACTATACCTATAATATTTTGGAAAGGTTAGTTTAGGAACAACTATACCTATAATGTTTTGGAAAGGTTAGTTGGGATTAACTATACCTAATGTTTTGGAAAAGTTTGTTTGGTAATAACTATACCTATAATATTTTGGAAAGGTTAGTTGGGAATAACTATACCTATAATATTTTAGGAAGGTTAGTTTGGGAATAACTGTACCTATATATATATATATATATATATATATATATATATATATATATATATATATATATATAAGAAATAAATTATGAAGAAAATTTGATTTAAGTCTAAAAGGAAATATATGATACTTAACAATTAATCGGGAAGCCGTCGTAGGATAACGAATTAAAATGAGTTATGAAATAATTTACTAAAATGTTATAGTTAAGCCAAGAATGCCATATTTTATATGGATTGAGATTTCCTTGGGTTAAAGTAGTTATTGAGTTGCTTGTACATATTGTATAATAATATGTATTATATTATTTGTGTGAACATACCTGGATTCGTGGATTGTCCTCTCGA
Organism: Sambucus nigra; assembly: GCA_949130495.1. Taxonomy (NCBI): domain Eukaryota; kingdom Viridiplantae; phylum Streptophyta; class Magnoliopsida; order Dipsacales; family Adoxaceae; genus Sambucus; species Sambucus nigra. The sequence continues at coordinate 789,501,275 of OX422208.1, read as the reverse complement.
CTTGGGGGTTTGTGCATTCATACCGTGTAGCACACGTCGGTACAGGTGGGCTTGACGATTGTGTAGGTCATATAGTTACTACGTGGAGGCGGCACCTACGAGATCTAGGTGTTGACGCTGACCAGCCTTTGTCACCGCTGGGTATGGGCCATGAACTGGTATCCTGCGTAGGGACCACTACCAACATATGTGTGTTTTGTGGTGTCCTCTTTAGATAAGAGATTCCTCTGGACTTATCGATAGAGCACAAACGAGACACCAACGGTAGTTGCCTTTGTGTGTCGTATAAATATGTATGGACATATATATATATATATATATATATATATATACACACACACACACATTGTGGTGTGCCTTGTATTGAAATGTGCCCTCTTAGTCTATAGATGTAGATAATGCTTAATGATAATAAGTTGGGATTAATATAATGATATGGAAAATTCAAGAAGAAGATGAGTCCTAATGAATAATACGATAGACAATTATCAATGAGTATAATAATTGGGCATTCTAAGAATATAGACAGAAGTTAAAGAGAATGAATAATGTGGTAGACAGTTATTGATGTAAATAATAATTTGGAAGTCTAAGAGAATGAAACCTATAGTTTAATGGGGTAGACGACAAGGAGTATGAATTTAATGTCAAATAGTCTGAAGAGATACACTAAGGTTATGGAATATTATATGAGGTAATAATACGCACTGGTTTATATCAAAATGAGTAAGCACATAATGAAGTCCATTCAAGGGCTAGAGTGTTTAGCATAAATACCCATTTTTAGTTAACGCATAGCTTGATGGCTTATTCTTTACATGTCAGATTAAGCAATGGGACTTACTATTGGCATGTAATTTGAGGATACGATTAGGACTGCTTCTAAATGAGAGGTGAGGTACTTGTTACATGTGAGCGTTGATGGAGAGACATGAAGTATGAGTTAGTAACAATTGTCATATTTACTAGTGAAGAATCCTTTCAACTCTAGGGCTCTGACCCAAATTATAAATGTTTTCCACCCAGGTAGCAGGATTGATGATGGGTCAAACTTGCAGTTGCATTGAACGTAATGGATTTCAGGCCATTGATTCTAGTATAGGTTGTACTTTAGTATTTTGTCATTTTATTTCATACTGGTAATTTGTAAGGGCATAAACCCAAGTGTTTGTTCATAACAGTTGTTCCTAGCTTCACATTATGGACATTGTATGATGATTCAATTTTTTATTATTAATGTATTAAATCAATTTTATCGGTTGTTTTATTCATTCTATATTTTCATATAAAATAAAAAAGGTTTTATTTCTTCAGTGTTGAGAACGATATAAATTTTTTATGAGCCCCATCTTCGACGTATTGAGCTTGGCCAGCCTTTACGTGAGAAAATGGGGGTTGCTACATGGTATAACCAAGGTGTGTGGAAGAGTGAGGGGTTACGGACTATATATAGGGGAGAAAATTATCTTCGAGGTATTTTTGGTATTTTATATGATTTATCATATTTAAAATAAAGAATAACATGGGCTTGATTTACTTAATAACACATGAGGGGGTGCTAAAAAATTGCCATGGGATGCATAACAAAGTAGCATTTATTTTTAGAAGAATATAGAAGAAAAAAAAATGGGTTAAAAAGGATTTAATATGTAAAAGTTATTAAAGAAACAAACTTCGGGTTGTAAAGTGAAAAATAGTGCAAAATCTGGGTTGTCAAAAGAGGACGCCGCGTACGTGGCGCGCATCCAGCGCAATTGGGCCCGCAAGCGGGCTATACTGATCTGAAAGATATAAGTCTGTCATGTGGGCTGCCCAGAAAGTGCCACGTGTCACCTTTGAATTTTAAGCCAAACGGGGTCAAGCCCCTCCTAAGATTCTAACTCAAGACCAGTTGCTTACAAAACAAAGCATGACCAGTTGAGCCCACGTGGGACTCAGTGAGTAATATGCAAGAATAACACATAGCCCTATCTTAATTCCCTATTTCCATTATTACAATTTAACGCCCTAAATTCCATATTTACACTTTAACACCCCAATTCCATATCTTTTATGCATGCGACTTCTAAATGAGATTTTGCAAAAAAACACGTGACACTGATTTTGATGCCGATAATATTTTGATGATGTTCGGGTTACGAGTGTTGGTCTCGGGTACGACCCGGGGTTTTGACTTTGACATTTTCTCATATTTGAACTTTTCACGACAATAACTTCTTCATTTGGAGTCCGATTGACTCTTCGTTTAAACCTAGGCGTCCCTTGATTCAAGGCCTATATTTTTTGTGTTTATTCCGAGTCCAAATTTAGTCATCTTAATTTTCCATTTTTCCCTTGAAATTTCTTATGCGACCGTTCTTTGCCCAAATTGCATCCAAACTTCGTCCTTAGTGTCGTAAACCCTGTAAATACTCAAATAAACCTTGCACAAGTTTAAGGATGCATATCTAAAGTTATACGGTAAATGAGTATAAAATGTGAGTTTAACAAGCATGTGATTGCCTTATTTTATATAAAAAAAAGGGGGAATAAAATGCAATATATGACACGAATCAGTCGACGCTTACGAAGCCAGGCTTCGAGAACAAGAGGAGGCCACCCACCTCCAGGTGGAAGAGAATGATCGCTTTCAAAGGAGACTTTAAAGGATGGAGAGAAATCTTCATGGAGATACAAGGAAACATCATGATAGGACTCCTAATCCTCAGGCGAGTAATACTCGCAGCCGAGGGAGAAGCTCCAGGCGCGACCAAGATATAACTCAATGTGGCATATCAAAGCATGGTTGATCAGAGCGTGGCCAGTCAGATAAGCGACACAGGTGTAATGATCGACATGATGACGACATCAGGATCCTGGTTCGTAGATAAATGGACCAACATCCAGCCCATCGAGGAGACTGGTCTATCAAGGAGATAGCTAGGAGATCTCTCAATACGCAGATGAAATTCCCTTTTTGAAGGGAAATCGAAGAAGAGAAACCTAAAGAAGTTTGACATTCCCACGTTTAAAATTTATGACAGGAAGACATATCCCATATCCCACATTCGGTTTTACAAACAAGCGATGGCCTTATGGAGCCACAACGATGCGCTAATGTGTCAAATTTTACCTTCTAGCCTACATGACATAACACATAAGTGGTTTGATAAGCTGCCTCACAGGTTGATCAAAAAATTTAAGGCTCTAGTAGAGGATTTTATTGTCAGCTTCATAACCAGCAGCTCCCATCCCAAGAGGATATAAGCACTGATCACAATAAAGAAAAAGTCGCAAGAGAGCCTTTGTGATTATGCCAAGAGGTATTGGGAAGTTTTCAACGAAGTGGAGGACTGCTCGGAGCTAGTTGTCATTGCATCCTTCAAAATTGTTTTGCTGACCAACTTTGTTACACCAGTCCCTGACCAAGAAGGATGCCAGCACTAATAATGATCTTATGGCTCGAATTGAGAAATACACCAAAGTGGTTACGGGACAATGGTCAAACAAAGGTAAACAGAGGGGGAGAAAATAATGATACTCCCAAGAAGGGGAATAAGAATGGGGGCAAGAGCAGCTCCAAGAATACGAACAAGGCTAATCCTTCCAAGGTGTTCCAGGTTGTTAACACAGTCTTCAAGGAACCTATTTACAAGATCATGAACAAGATCAAAGACCAGCCGTTCATCAAGTGGACCAAGAAGATGGGTGGCGACCTAATGAAAAGAGATAACGCACTGAGATGTGCATTCCACAAGGAGGGCGACCACAGAACTGATAATTACAAGGCTCTGAAGTCACACTTAGAAGAGTTAGCCGAAGTGGGGCACCTCAATGAGTACATAGAGAAGAAAGAAAATAAGGTCGCAGCCATGGCGACTAAAATTCGGACAACGTCCTTGATGATGACATAGGACATGAATTGGCACTGATCCATGAGGCATCAAACCTGAAAAATATCCAAGGGAATGCCATTCGGATGGAGCTGAAAAAGGTCAATGCAGTTATAGAGGCGTGTCAGATTGACCCTACTAAAACCCAGGCTGGCAAGCGCCAACGACCACAGGACGTTGATTGTACCAAGCATATTTTTTTCACTAAATAATATTTGGTCAGAGTGAGGACCCCACAACACGAAGCACTAGTAATTACCCTCAAAATTATCAATTAGGATGTTGACAAGCTGCTCATGGACCAGGAAAGCTCGTCAGAGGTGATGTACTTGGAGTTATTTCGTAAGCTAAATCTGAACCTAGATGACCTCAAGGATTCCACGGTTCCATTGGTCAGCTTCGTAGGGAAAATTATAATGCCGCTGGGAAAGATAGTCCTGCCTGTCAGAGCAAAAAATATCTCAAAGTTGATTGAGTTCTTAGTGGTGGACATAGAGTCTCCATATCATGCCATCTTGGACAGAGGATAGTTGCACTCCATGAGGTCCATACCATCTACCTACCACCAAAAGCTGAAGTGTGTCACCGACCGAAGTGTGGAAGAAATTCATGGTCACCAATTCACCTCCAGAGAGTGCTTCATCGCGGTTATCTACGCCAAGAAGGAAAATAAAAAGGAATAACGGGATGCCCAGGAAAAAGCCCAAAAGAAGGTTACATTCTCCAAATATCAATTATGGTACGATCGACTAGGGGTGGAGGAGACCAGGGTACACCCCAATGATAGGGTCGTTGAAATCCTGGAGGAAGTTGGGGCTGATGAAAACTTTCCAAAAAGAAATTTTTTGATAGGAATAACACTCGTCGATCAGGAGAAGAAAGAACTACTTGCCTTCCAGAAAATAATCTATATTTTTTGCTTGGTAACTGTATGATTTGCTAGGGATTGATCCTAATGTAGCCTACCATCGCCTACATGTTTACCCAGCCTACAAGTCGATACTTAAAAGGCCCGCCGAACAGCCCCCCGAGAAGGCTGAAGCGGTGGAGAGTGAAGTAGGGAAGCTACTGGATGCAGGATCCATTAGGAAAGTTCAGTTCCCCAAATGGCTGTCTACCCCAATAGTGGTACATAAGAGCAATGGTAGTTGGAGGGTATGTGTTGATTTCACTGAACTCAATAGAGTATATCCTAAGGATATCTTCCCACTACCTAAAATCGATTAGTTGGTTGACGCTTCGGCAACACATTAAAGGATGAGCTTTTTGGTCTCCTATTTAGGGACCATCAGATCTCGTTATTTGGCCCCGATCAGGACAAAATGTTCTTCATAACCCCCATTGAGTTATACTGCTACAAGGTGTTTAAGAGATAGATGGGAGACACGATGTTTAAGAGACTTATCAGAGGCTAGTCACTAAGATGTTTAAGAGACAGATGGGAGATGTTCAAATCAGTAAAAGAGGAATTGAGGCCAATCCAGATCATATCGATGCTATTACTAGGGTCCATCCTCTTGCGAGATGTTCAAAAGATCACCGTTATGCCCGCGGTTCTCAATCGTTTCATCTCCAAGTCTTCGGAATGCTTTCGACTATTCTTCCAACTCATAAAAAAGGAGAAGGGACTCATATGGAATAATGACTGCTCAAGAAATTTGGAGGAAATCTAATCCTTACTTAGCAAACCACCCCTGCTAGTGATTCCATAGGATGGAGATATATTGTATCTTTACCTCGCAGTATCACACCATGCTGTAAGTTTCGCTCTGGTGTGTGAGAAGGAGGGAGGACAGCACCCTATTTATTATGCTAACAAGACACTTTTGGATGCAGAGCAGCGCTACTTACCCCTGGAAAATATTGCCTATGCATTGGTGGTCGCCTCAAGAAAAATGAAACATTACTTTGAAGATCACTCTATGATGGTGATCGCTTCCTACCGCCCCCCCCCCCCCAAAAAAAAAAAAAAAGTTGTTATTCAGAAACCCGACCTCTCTGGACGACTCTCAAAGTGGTCGCTGGAGCTCAAATGATTCTATATCCACTTTCAACCAAGAATAGTAATTAAAGGACAAGTCCTGGAAGACTTCATCACTGAATTCACGGGGGACTATCCAATCGACCAAAGGGAGCGAAGCAGTCATAAATGAGGAGGCACGGTCTAAGGACTGGATCCTATACGTTGATGGAACCTCCAATTCCAAAGGGGCAGGAGTAAGAATCTTCCTCATCACTCAGAAATACGTTGTCATCAAGAAAGGAATCGGATTGGTATTTGAGGCCTCCAATAACAAAGTTGAATATGAAGCGTTGATCGCTAGCTTTTGCAAAGCCCAACTACAAGGGGTAAAGCTCCTTCACGTGTTCGGCGACTCCAAACTGGCCTCTACGCAACTAAGTGGGGACTTCAACGTAAAAGATGATAGAATGGCAGCCTACCATGTCGTGGTAAGAGGACTTATGGAAAAGTTTGAGCATGTGAACATTCAACAGTTCCCCCAAGGGCAGAACAGTCATGCAGATGCCTTAGTTGTCCTGAGCTTAGCAGCAGACTCTGATCTAAAAAGAACTATTTATATAGAGTTACTTTCCCAGCCAAGCATTGACTAGATAGTCGTATCCGAGAAATTTCTCATCATAGAGAAGTCCCCCAATTAGATAAATCTCATCGTCAACTATCTACATAGCGATATATTACCCAACGATAAGAGGTCAGCTCATCAGGTAAGGGTCAAGGCTGCCCATTTTTACCTCATCCCAGGAGGCAAGCTCTATAAGAATTCATTCACAGAACCTTATCTCCAAAGCATTCACCCACATGACACTGAGCAAATGCTTAGCGATCTTCAAAAGGGAATTTGTGGGAGTCATGCAGGAGGGAGATCATTGGCCTTTTGAGTAATTAAGGAGGGTAACTGGTGGCCATATATGTAAAGGGATGCAGGCACTTACGTTCTCAAGTGTGAAAAATGCCAGAAGCACTATCCTATAATCCACCAGTCGGCTAGCAACTTGAAATCCCTGACAAGTCCATGGCCATTCACACAATGGGGACTAGACATCATGGGACCACTACTTAGCGCATCTGGAAATTGCACGTATCTGTTAGTCGGCACAGATTACTTCACCATATAGGTAGAGGCAGAACCACTGGCGAACATTCGTGACTTAGATATGACCAGGTTCGTCTGAAAGAGCATTCTAACACGCTTTGGGATACCAAGGACTGTCATCACCAACAACGCACCGCAATTTGAAAGTAGTTTCTTTTCGGATTTTTGTGATGAGCATGGTATCAATAACCACTTGAGTTCTGTTTCTTATCCCCAAAGTAACGGTCAGGAATAAGCTACCAAGAAGAATATACTTGATGGAATGAAAAAGATATTAGAAAGAGCCAAGGGTGCCTGGGTGGACGAGTTCCCTCATGTTTTATGGCTTACCGTACCACTCCCAGTAGATCAACCGGGGAAACATCCTTTACTCTCTCTTATGGAATGGAAATTATCATTCAGTTGGTAGAAGGAGTCCCTACTATGAGGACCACCTTAGTCAACCAAGGCCTTAATGATGATGCATTGCGCACTAAGCTCGACTTAGCAAATGAGCGAAGATAACTGGCTATGGTGGCTTCTTATCAACAGCAACTCGCCAGGTAGTACAATAAGAAAGTCAACCCGAGGAAGTTTTTGGTAGGGGACTATATCTCATAAGAAAAGTCCTCGACAGTGCCGTAAAACCATCAGATGGAAAACTGGGACCAAACTTGGAAAGACCTTTTAGGGTGATAAGGGATGACCTTCAAGGAGCATATCACTTGGAAATGCTGAAGGGTGGGGAGATACCAAGAGCGTGGAATGCAGCAAATCTTAAGAATTTATACTTTTAACCTTCTTTGTCTTTTGATTAGCACATTTACTTTAAGTAATTTTTCATTTTCAAACTCATGTTTCTTGCAAGTTATTATTCAATAAATAAAGGCGAGTTGGCCCTCGCACTTTGATATTATTTATTAGTTACTTAGTATCTCTTGATCGCATCTCAGTGTTACACACCCTTTCTAAATAATAACTCCCTCGTGCATAGTAGAACTCCTAGGGATTACAGTAAGTTATTCAACTTGTTTTAATTAAGGAATCTCACATGCCGAGCACGATTAGCAATAATCACAACAAGTCAATAAAAGTGTTTTAATTACTAAAACCCTCATGTATTTTTTGTAAACATAATAGACCTCATGAGTTACCCCATCAATAACAAAATCCCTATAGGGGATCCTTAGGCAACAAAGCCAACTCAGGTTGGTCGCCAACTTTATTGGTAGCAAAAAGCATGTCCGGGCAGATGACCCATTAACGAGGTACATTCTCTCTGTCGTCTTATTTAGGCCTAAAGGAGTGTGACGACACAACCTAAAAGGTAAAGTAGATGAAATGATACTACTAAAGCATATTGCACTGGGAGAATGTTCATACACATAGAAATAAATGGCTAACACTTGTTCTTAATATCATTTAGTCGGCTGGAAAACCTAAAATGATTAAACCTAAGTACTAGTCCATTTAAATAGTAAAAGGCCTAAGATGGTCAATCGGTATTATTTTGTCGACAAAGATATTGAGTAACTGACGAGCAATAGCTCTTTTTAGTTCAAATACAAACAACAATTATTAACACATATTTAGTCAGCACATGCTCAAAATATGGAAAAATTTAATAAAAGAAGTGTTTTGTTTGCAAAAATATGAAATTATAATTACATCAAGACCAAAAATACATAAGGACCTAAGATGGCCCGGGATGACAAGCAAGATATTCTGTAACGAGCGCTCTTTGACCATCATTTGGTTTAGGGGCGAGTTCCTCTAAGTCATCATCAAGGTCTTGCTCCAGGATTTGGGAAGGAATAGGATCAATCAGGATCCACTTATAATCCTTCGAGAAATGATTATGGCGGTAGGCCTCACACTCGACCTGGTACTTGTACCACAGTCTGGACTCTTTGGGTGTCTTCGCCTCCCTAAGGGTACCTAACCACTCGCGAGAGTAAAGGCAATTTATTCTGCCTCCTTGATCCTTGCTGGGGAATCTGTCCACCCATTATTATAATCCTCTGCCCAGGATCCTCGAGGTCTAATTTTGAATGAATGCCTCAGCCTTTTGACATCCTCCTGGAGCCCAGCCACAACTAATTTCAGCCCAGTGACCTCCTTACTCAGAGCATCATTCTCGACCTGAAGCATTTCACCGACCTGTCCTACCTCAGTGGTCTTTATAAGTCTGGTCCTCGGAACATTTACCTCATCCTGGACTGAAGCTCCAATCTCCTATGTGGCTTAAAGATTGTCATTTAGCTTGGCGATCAGCTCAGACTGATTTTTATTGCTCTATCCTTTCCCTCAGAGACTTACAGATCTTTACAAAAGCCTTGCGAGCTTTCATACTAATATTGGTCTCAAGGATCATCCCCAATCGTGAGCTTGGAGGTTTGTAGTCCTCCTCAGACTACAAATAACAAAAAAAACTAAACCACAAGCAAGATATCCATATATGATGAAGGGAAAACAGACACAAGCTAGAAAAGTTCTCTTTTCATTAATATAAAATGAGGGTCGGAGTCCAATATAGTCAAAAGGTTATAAAGCTTCAAAAAGAAAAGGTTGAATAAGAAAAGAGGAACTCCTAATCTACATGCATTGCTCCTTCACCTGCTCAACTTCGGCAATGACGTTCTCTTTATCGGCAGCCCCCTGCTCCTAACCATCATCCATGTCAACCTCAGCTGGCACATCCTCAGCATTTCCAACAGGTTAACGAGCACCCTCCTCATCCTACACAAAGGGGTCAGGCCCAGGAGAATGAAGGCTAAAAATTTTAAAGTCGAAAAAAGTCCCCACAGCTTTCAAGGTCTGGTCCTAGCACTTCTTCGAGGCCACCTTCCTTCCATAAGCGAGTTGGACCTCTACATCATCATAGGATTTGTTGAAGCCCTTAAGGTAGTTGTTGTCATTTTCCTGATGGATCTCCTTCTCCATCTTCAGAACCTTACCGGAGAGACCCTGATTCTCCTCGACCAGTTTTTCCTTCTCGGCAACCACCACCTTTTAGGACGCCTCAAGATCAGCAAAGGCCTCAGTAGACTTCTACCTCTCCTTCTCCCATGCAATACGAGCATCAAAAAAGGCCTTCTTATCATTCTTTAGAGATCCTTTTAGCTCTTGGTTACTTATAGACTGATCGGCGTGATCATCCAGAAGAGTTGTGAAGTTATACTAAAACTGCATAGAAAGAGAAAACACCAAGTTAGTATGAAAGAGGAATTATGCAGAAGATAAATAATTATAAGAAACCATGAAGAGACTTACCAGGGCTATTCCCTGGGTAGATTTTAGGGCGATCTGGGATGGCCCCATGATTAGGCATAAATTCTTCCAAATTTACCCCTTAATTTAGAAGCTTTTATTACCTCGGACATTGTAAAACGAGTTGATTTATCTCATATCATTGCTAATGTCTTCGTCTAACAAGTATCCCAAGTTACGTGTATTTTTTATTGATTTTGCAGATATTTAATATATAAAAGAAAGAAAGAAACTGAAAGAAGCAAGAGAGAAGAAAGAAAAAAAGTCAAAAGGGCAAAAGCATAATTTCCACCAGGAATTCGATCGAGGACCCAAAATAAAAGTCGAAGATCTCGAGTCGACGAGTGCGTAGGAAGAAACGGCATCTCAATCTGAATTCTGGAGTAGAAGTTATAAAGACCTGAAGACGTGAGATAATCATGAGAATTTGAAGAAATAATGAAGAGAAATTGAAAAGAATATTCGGACCAATCCGGATGGTATAAAAAAAGATTGATTCGGGCACCAGAACTCACTGTATAAGGTTGCATTTATCGGATCGATCCGGTCCTCTAAAAAAAGGCTCGATCCGGCCCCCAAAGTTTTCTGCATAAGTCATATTTAGCGGACCAATCCGAGTGAAATAATAAAAGGATCGATCCGATATCATCTAGACCGATCCGAAATGTCCTGACCGGATTGATCCGGACTTCGAGATTTAGGATTATCTTCTTCAAGATAGATTTTTGTATGAATCCAACTCTTGTATTTTTTGTAGGATATAAATTTCAAACTCCTCCCAAGCATGAGGGGGGCTTCTAATTCATTTTAGAGAAGCCTTGTATTTAGTTTTGAAGAAAGAATACATAAACCCTAATTTTCATTTAGCTTTGATTCAAGTTCTGCAATTTAAGTAAATTTGTTCCAATTCTTGTGTTCATTATTGCTATAGTTAACTGTTTAGTTAATAATTTCATTCTTCATAATTCTAATTTGCTAGTTAAAATGTCTTCTTTCATTAAAATCATATGTTCTCCTTGTTTTACTATGTCTGGATAGATTTCTACGGGTTGGGGTGCATGTACCCCACCCGATGTAATTCACGATAGTGGAAATAGACTTTTGAATTAAAATCTTAGATGAATCGTATTGCGTGACTGGTGCAACCGTCGTATAACTTTTGATCTTGTCTGCCCTAGGTAACCGGGATGCTTAAGAGTGCAACGCGAGTATTGGTTAATGCGTCACCACTTTACTCGTCCTTTGCTTACATGCTGTACGGGCTACAATCCCTCATATGTGTAATACTTAGGGGTACTAAATACCGGGTTCATTTAAAATTCTAATTCCGAATCTAGTATCCTCCGAATTGAATTACTAGGGTGTGGAGGATTGTAACCCGACCTATTGTTCTCATCTCATAATTAAACTTTTAGTCCAATTGTCATCAGATTTTTATTAAATTAGTGTAGTTGAATTTCATTCATTCTTGGTTTCATTAGTTAATTATTTTCAAATTTGCATCTAGTTATAGTTGTTTCATACTCAAAATCACCTTTTCGTTCTTTTTAGAGTCAAAACTAGGATTTCCTCATCTTTCCAATGTCATTACGTTCATTCGTCTTATTTCCCTGAGGAGACGATCCTGACTTATCGGATTTATTACTAACGCGAGCCTATATCAGCACGAACACTAGATACACATTTGTGGTCGCGTCAAGTTTTTGGCTCCGTTGGCGAGGAATTATGTAGACTTAGGTTAGATCGAGTCAATCTAGAACTTTGACCAAAATTCCCAAAAAAAAAATCATCTCTCAAAATCCTTTAATGCAAAATCCTGAACATACTCAGACTCCTCACAATACTCCAACCAGAATCCACGAAAACCCGATTGTTAAGTACAACTCTGAAATCCCCCACACACCTCGCATTCCACAATTTTGGGTTACATTTCCTACTCCTGAGCACTCTATTGGTAGTTACACCCTGAGTCAACCCTCGAATCACATATCTAGGACACCGAGTGAGTATTCCGAGTCATTTGAAGCGAGCGCGTTTGTTTGACACAGTGAGTTTCGACACTGGAGAGGGAGATTTACCCTACCGTCCCATGAAAGATTTACTCTTTCCTGAGAGGACTGTCACCCCTGGTTGCATTTTACGTCTTTATAATGTCGATCAGTTCCACTTTTGTAATGGGATGATACAGATTCTCCCTATGTTTCATGGCATGGATTCGGAGAAACCATACCTGCATATCCATGAGTTCAAAGAGGCATGCGACACATTTAGTGATCAACATTGCATGCAGGATGTCATTCACCTAAAGATTTTTCCTTTTTCCTTAAAGGATAAATCCAAGACCTGGCTATGGTCTCTACCCCCGAACTCTGTAACTTCCTGGATAGATATGCAATCTAAATTTATCTCCAAATTATATCCACAACACAAGACCAACTCTACCAAAACTCAAATCCAAGCTTTTCAACAACACGATAATGACCCTTTTGACAGGTGTTGGGAAGGTTTCCAAGAGTTAGTAATCATGTGCCCCCATCATGGTTTTGACAAACACCTTGTGATATCCTTCTTACATAATGGGTTGAAAGTGGCTTCCAAACAACTTGTGCAAACAATGTGTGAAAGCCCTTTTTGGGATTTAAACTCCTGCGATGCCGAGGCCCATCTTAAGTTTGTCGCAAAGACTACTCCAGCATGGGACACATCTGATCCTAATACTCAAGCCCGACCTAAACAAACATCTACCGCTCCTAATGCATCCGGTCTATACCATTTGGATAGTAATACCTTAATAGACCGTCGATTCGATCAGTATCAGAGAGATATGAAAGAGTGGTTTGATGGTGGGTCGAGAGAAATCTCTGAATCCATCCGTGTTTCGAAAGAAAAGGTGTGTGCTATCTGTGAGGCGGGCCATTCCATAAAAGCATTCTCGATGATTTTCGCCTGCAAGGCCATGCACACCGAGCAGGTGGATGCTATAGGAGGATTCAAGGGAAATTTTAACTCCCCGCATGGGAATTCATACAACCCTTCATGGAGAAACCATCCTGGTTTTAACTATGGACAACCACAAGTTGTGATGAACCCACATTCACAAGTTATCCCACCTCCACCACCTCCTCAATACCAACAAGCACCACTACCTCCAGCTCCATATGTAGATCCACCTCGGAGGAATCTCGAGGATACAATAAACCAGTTCATAAATTCTTAAAGTGCAACCAATGCTAGATTTGAATGCATGTTCACCGACATGAATGCACACATCTCCAAGTTGCAATCATTGTTGAGTATCCAAGAGAAAGGGAAATTTCCTGCCCAGGTCCAAAGACCTCCCCAAGGTCAAGCTAGTGTTATCTCCACCTCTACATAATAGCAGGAGCATTGCCAAGCTGTAACCACTCTTCGTAGTGGGAGAGTTGTTGATTTATCACCTCCCTTACACGATATTTTGAAAGTCAAGGAGAATTTTCCCGGCACTAAAGAGGCCAAAGATATCCCCTTAAACAAGAGTGAAAAAGAAGACACTAGTGAGCCCGGGGTAGTTGTAAAGCCACCCTCCGCTGCTCCATTTCCTCAAAGATTGGTTCCTTCCCATAAAGGGATCATAAGTGATGAAGTGCTAGAAGTCCTTAATAACGTGAAATTGAACTTACCTTTCCTCGATGCAATAAGGCAAATCCCACCTATGCAAAAGTCATAAAAGACTTATTGACAGTCAAAAGGAGGATGAAGGTAAATAAAAACATGGTCCTAGCACAGAACGTGAGCTCAGTTCTTCTTGACGATCTCCCACCTAAATATAAAGATCCCGATGCACCCATCATTTCTTGTACCATTGGAGAGAATAAATTCGAAATGGCCTTACTCGATTTTGGGGCAAGTGTCAATATCCTCCCTTATTCAATTTATAGGCAACTTGATCTGGGTGATCTTAAGCCCACAAGGATCACTCTCTAATTAGCGAATCGAACCGTGAAGATACCAAGGGGTATAGTTGAGGACGTGATAATCCAAGTAGACACTTTCTACTTCCCGGTAGATTTTGTCATTTGGGACACGGAACCCTCTTTCGCCTCAAAAAATCATGTTCCCATCATTCTTGGGCGCTCATTCTTAGCTATAGCTGATGCACTGATCAATACTCGAAATGGGAAGATGCAACTAACTTTGGGGAATATGAATTTAGAAACAAACATCTTCAACATAGCCCAATAAGCAGGGGAAGAAGATGATCTTCACGCGGTGAGCTTAATTGACGAGATCATAGAAGAGCACATTGAGAAAAATTACCGTGGAGACGCCTTGGAAGCTTTCCTAGTGTCTAGTCATGAGAGCGAGGGATCTTACACCGAGTTTGAGAGAGAGTATAGGAGTTGAGAGGCTTACTCGATGAGAGAGCATCGGATGAGGACGTGAGAGATGTTAATTGGGTTTCTTGATTCGAAGAGTTACCATCGAGGGAGGCACGCATGGTACCCTCTAGAGACACATTCTCGACTCTCGAGTTGAAGAAACTACCCCCCAAAGTTAAATAAGCTTTCCTAGGAGAGGGTGAGACATTTCCTGTTATTTCCTCCTCTAGCTTAAATGAAGATCAGAAGGGTAAACTATTAAAAATTTTGAGGAAGCACCAAAGTGCTTTTGGTTGGTGTATAGCTGATCTAAAGGGGATAAGCCCTAAAATTTTCACTCACAAGATTCACCTCGGGGAGGATGTTAAGCCCTCGAGAGAAATGCAAAGAAGGCTAAACCCCACAATGAAAGATGCGGTGAGGACTGAAA
Organism: Sambucus nigra; assembly: GCA_949130495.1. Classification (NCBI taxonomy): domain Eukaryota; kingdom Viridiplantae; phylum Streptophyta; class Magnoliopsida; order Dipsacales; family Adoxaceae; genus Sambucus; species Sambucus nigra. Next base: position 789,486,250 of record OX422208.1, on the reverse strand, counting down.
TCATAAAGTTATTGGATGTCAGGATTATCTACCCAATATCGGATAGCAAGTGGATGAGCCCCATTCAAGTCATCCCAAAGAAGTCGGGCATGACAGTGATTAAAAATGCCAAGGGAGAGCTAGTTCCCCAACGTACCATTACTGGGTGGCGCGTTTGCATTGATTATCGAAAACTCAATGCCAGCACTAGGAAAGACCATTTCCCCTTACCATTTATTGATAAAATGCTTGAAAGAGTAGCGGTCCACCCTTATTATTTCTTCCTAGGTGGTTATTTCGGATATAACCAGATTGAGGTAGATGTACTTGATCAAGAGAAGACAACCTTCACTTGCCCCTTTGGAACGTTTGCCTACAAACGTATGCCATTAGGCTTATGTAATGTGCCAACTACGTTTCAAAGGTGCATGTTGAGCTTATTCAGTGACATGGTTGAGAGAGAGCTAGAGGTGTTTATGGACGACTTTAGTGTTTTTGTCACCTCTTTCGAACTTTGTCTAGCCAATCCCGAGAAAGTACTGGCCCGATGTGTGGAAAAGAACTTAGTGCTAAATTGGGAGAAATGCCATTTCATGGTAACTGAGGGTATAGTTCTTGGCCACATTGTGTCATCCAAAGGGATAGAGGTTGATCGAGCAAAAATAGATGTCATAGTTGACCTACCCCCACTAAAATCGCTTAAGGATGTGCACTCTTTCTTGGGCCACGCGAGGTATTATAGAAGGTTCATTAAGGACTTTAGTGCCATCGCTAAACCCTTAAGTAACCTTCTTAGAAAGGACACCCCGTTCGAGTGGAACGAAGTATGCCAAAGTGCTTTTGAAAAAATAAAGAGTATGCTCGTTTCCTCTCCCATCATGCAAGATTCGGGTTGGTCTATACCATTCGAGCTTATGTGTGATGCGAGCGATTATGCGATAGGGGATGTTTTGGGTCAAAAAAAAGATAAATAGCTCATGACATCTACTACGTTAATCGAACTCTTATTGGACCACAACTCAACTACTCCACCACGGAGAAGGAATTGCTAGCGGTAGTCTTCTCTCTTGATAAGTTTCGATCCTATCTTATCGGGTCCCCCATCACTTGTTTCAATGACCACGCGGCTTTTAAATATCTCCTTGCAAAGAAAAATGTAAAGTCGCGCCTCATAAGGTGGATCCTACTCCTATAAGAGTTTAATCTCTCCATTAGAGATAAAAAGGGAGTAGAAAATGTCATCGCCGATCACTTATCACGGCTTTCGTCCGACGTACCTAGTGATCCTACACCCATAGATGAGTATTTGTTGAATGAGCAACTGTTTGCCACCTCTTCTTAGCGCTGCTGGTTTGTGGATATAGTGAACTATCTTGTCACGGGAGCCATCCCTCCCGATTGGACACCGTAAGATAAGAAGAGGTTCATCACTTGGTCGTGCATGTTTTTCTATGATGATCCATTCCTTTTTAAATATTACGCCGACCAAATCGTCATACAATGCGTACCGGATGACAAAATTCCAAAAGTCATCTAATTCTTTCATTCGAAAGCATGTGGAGGTCACTTTTTCGTGAAAAAGACAGCCACTAAAATTCTCCAAAGCGGTTTGTACTGGCCCATAATGTTCTGGGATGTAAACAATTATAGCAAATCTTACGATAGGTATCCATGGATGGGAGCGATTACCCAACGAGACATGATGCCATTAACCACGATTCTCATCATTGAGGTTTTCGATTGTTGGGGTATTGACTTCATGGGCCCTTTTCCCCCGTCTTTTGGATACCTATACATCCTAGTCGCGGTAGACTATGTTTCTAAATTGGTGGAAGCTATAGCTACCAAGACTAATGATAATAAAGTGGTGATAAAGTTCCTGCAGGAACACATACTTTCTCGCTTCGATGCACCTAAAGCGATAATCAGTGATAATGGCACGCATTTTTGTAACAAGCCGTTTGAGAAGATTATGAGAAAGTATGGTGCCATTCACAAGGTTTGAACGACCTATCACCCTCAAACGAATGGGCAAGACGAGTTGGCAAATCGTGAGATCAAAAACATACTAGAAAAGACCGCCAATCCTGATCGGAAAGATTGGTCCCTTCGATTGAACGATTCACTATGGGCCTACCAAACCGCATACAAGAACCCACTCGGAAAGTCCCTATTTCGTTTTGTATGTGAAAAACCTTGCCATATTCCCGTTGAGTTGGAGCACAAAGCGTATTGGGCCATTAAGAGGGTAAATTACGATATGGATAAAGCCGGTGAAGCTCGCAAGCGCCAATTGATTGAGTTAGAGGAGATACACAATGATGCGTATGATAATGCCAAGATTTTAAAAGAACGGATGGAACTCGCACATGATAAGATTATTCGATGGAAAGAGTTTCAATCGGAACAAAAGGTACTCCTCTATAACTCCTGATTTCATCTATTTTTGAGTAAATTGCGGTCTCGATGGACTGGTCCATTCGTTGTGAAAAGCGTATTCCCCCACGGAGCAGTGGAATTAGAAGATCCAAAAGAGGGGAACACATTTAAAGTCGATGGACAACGCCTAAAGCCATATGTCAAGGCATGTGTAGAAGAGATCGACACCATTTAGTTGTCGAACCCCGTTTACGGGGTAGAGTGAGCGAACTTGAGAGGTCGTCGTACCCCTGACGTGTATGGGGTCAATTTCGGTGTATAGTATCTGCACATAAGTTAGGATAGAAGAGTCCATAGGATCACATCACAATAGGAGAGGAATTCGAGCACCAGCACGCTTTACCAGGCGAGCATTTAGAGCCACGGTATCGAGGTGAGAGGTTATCGACGTCAAATAGGTGTAGGATCATCGGTAGGAGCAGTCGAAAGTCTTGAGAGATAAGTTTACCATCCAATAGTGAACTAAAACTGATATGGGGACCGGATCGATCCGATCCTGGGAACCCGGATCCGTCCGGTTAGGGAAAAATCAAAATAAAAAAAGGGGGTTCGGATCTGTTCGGTCTTGGGAACTCGGATCGATCCGGTTGCTGTAACTCTTTATATTCCCTAGGTTCACCCCCTTTTTCCCCAATCCACTTCCTTCCCTCCCATTTCGTCCCCCACCCTTCCCAACAACCTTTTCCCTCCCAAATACCTCCCCCTTTTCCGTCCAAAATCTACCCTACCCTCTCCCCTCACCACCTATAAAACCACACCTTCCCCACCCAATTTTCCCCACCACTACTCACTCTCCTTCTATCTCTCTTAATTTATGTCCATAAATTTGACTCCCTCCTGCTACCATGGACAACCAACCACTTCCTCAAAAATATGATTTCGCCCAGATTCTCAAATTCTCAAATTCTCGGAGACGCAGCCGTCAGCTACCGCTCCCTTCAAGAGCAAAGGTGGTGTGAATGTTCCTTCGGCCAACCTCGCAACCTCCAAGTGGAGCGTCAAGTCATTTAGAATGACATACCCAACTCCATCACTGCGTTATTTATGGCCCGGGGTTAGTGTCGTTTCCTAAATGAACCTCATAATGCGGTGTGTCCCAACGAAGTACGCGCATTCTATGGCTCACTCGGCCGCACCGGACATTACGTGGCTGAAGCCGGTATAGGAGGCATCCGCATTCCATTCTCTTTAGAACTTCTACTCCAGAAGTTGGATGCCAAAGATGTCCCAAGCCCCTATCCATAAACTTAACCCAACCCTCTTCCCCCACTTGACAAAGACGTGTGCTTGTCCCGTATCAACCCCAATCCTAATTGGATCACCGAAACATTCCCGGTGGCCCAGCTAAGCAAGAAAGCGAGCCTCACTTTCAAAATTGTGTGCCCTAACATTCTCCCAATGGGCAATAACTAGGCAATGCACCCGCGTCAATCCACCCTCGTATATCACCTCTTCGACCATAGTACCCCCATCAACCTGCCTTCCTGCATTTTTAAGGACATATTCTTCGCCGCCACGGATAAAAAGGGCAAAACCCCTTTCCCCTATGTCTGACACATCACGTCGATGCTAGCGAACGCCAGAATTGCACCCCCACAGGATTTCCCGTGCCTCCCAACTCCTTTTGGGGCAACCACTCGGACCAAACGTGAAAGACAACGGGCAAACATCCAATCCCGATTAGCACAGGAGGCTAGTGATACCGAAAAGGAGGATAAGATGAAGAAGAGGACACGAGAGGTAATGAAGAGAGCAGCGAGGAAGACGAGGTAGATATAGTGATGGGCGAAGGTGACGCAGATTATGATAGTGATGAGGACTCTAATTTTTCGCCAGCAAACGCAGAAATTAATCGGCATCTTTCGGCGGTGGAATCACGATTTGACGGGTTCCTCACGTAATATAATAGGGATCAAGCGGCTTACCGACAGGATACGAGCATGATGCATCGTCTCCAAACTCACATGTACGAACTCAACTTTGGTGGACCCCCCCCCCCCCCCAAGCTTCTTCTATGACCCGTATAATCCTAGCGCGCCCGAAAGCTCCAATCCCCCGCCCAATTGATGCTATTTCTAAAATTTGGTTGTGTAGTTGTTAGTTTTTATCCTTAATGGCTGTTTGTCTCCCTTTTCATTGTAATGCATGTTGATCAGTTTATATAAAATTCTGTCTTTTCGATATTTGTTCATTTTCTTTCTTCGCACTTTTAATTCACTTTGAGTTAGATTTTAGTCCTTTTTGCTTGAGGAGAATGCAAAAGTCTAAGTTAGGGGGGGTCACAAGTGCGTCTTTCTAAAACTTCACAAAATTTCAAAAATGCCCACTAATTTAAAAAAAAATTGAAAAATTTTGAAAAATCCAAAAATATTTTTCTTCAAAATAAATAAAAATGGGAATTTAAAAGCTTCAAAATGTCACAAATATTTTGTCTCAAGTCAAAAAAATAAAATTCACAAAGCCAAAATTGACCAAAGATGGAAACTGAAAGAAAATTGACGACTTAGCGAATAAGTGTGGAGATTATTAACCCGGTGAGATTTCAAGCCAATATTTTTTTGAGAGTATTTTAAATCAATCCGGGTTAATGATTAACTAAAGGTTCATTTCAGCGTTTTAAAAAGTCGTTGAAGATCTCTATTTCTTTATTTTGATCGGTTATGGGAAACATGTGAGGTGTTGTCTCGAAAATTGCGCTAAATGAATCTCTAAACTTAATTAATATCGAAGCGCATATCGTAAAACAACTCGCATTGGGACAATGAAGTAGGCCCTCGTTTGTCACCCAAAAATATTGGCCAGAAAAAGTTGTGAAAAATTATCCCTTTTGTAACCCAAATTTCAGCCGAATAATTTTTCCTTTCGTTTGACAACCCAAAAAACCCTAATTGACCCAGAATTGTGAAAATTGATAATTCCATAAACTAAGTCCGGAAAGTGTATAAAAAGGGGCAAGAAAAGAAAAATAGAACATGCTCAACAAAATAGCAAGAGAAATGCGTGAAAAACAGAAAAAAAGATATAGAAAAATAAGAAAAAAATGAGCAAAAGCCCAAAAAAGCACTTTTGGACATCACAAGAAAATTTTCCAGTTCCACATTATTCCCACCATTTCCATTTTACCCATATACACCTTAAACCCAAGAAAGTCCTAACCGACTCTGAATTCCGAATTTGATTACCACGTGGAGAGATAAGGCACAAAAGATAATATAAGAGATTAAACGGTGTGAATAAGAGGTAATGTTTCCTGTTTTCGAATAACCATATTCCGATGATGAGATCTTTTCACCCATAAAAGTCCATCTTTTAAAAGTGTAGGCGTGAATTTGTGTTCCATTACATTTACTCTTTTATCTCACGCACACCGAGAGAATAGCCACACTTCCGAGTGATTCGTTTGTCAGAGCATCCCGTGAGCTTTTGAAATCATAGCGAATTTTCGAAAAGTAACATAATGATCAATCGGTGGAAATTAGCGGTTTAATTTTTGGCTTCGCACACACACACTACGGCTTAAGATCCGTGAATATGATTTTATGGTGACCAGATTTTGGAGAGTTTAAATTGTACAATTTTTAAGTATTTTGATTTTTCTTTGAGTCAATAACGAATTTTGTGAGTTTATTCACTACAAACCCTCACGAGACACAACCCGTCCTACTAGGGTAACCTAGGGGTTTAAAGTCTTATTGCATACTCTAAATGCAATCGTTCGACTGCGAAAGTGGTATGCTATCTTACTTTAGAGTTGGATCTTGTTTTGATTCTTTTACATTGCTCGGGACGATCAAATCTATAAGTTAGGGGGGTTTGATTAGGCATAAATTCTTCCAAATTTACCCCTTAATTTAAAACTTTTATTACCTCAAATTGAGAAGAATATTCGAACCAATCCGGATGGTATAAAAAACAAATTGATTTGGCCACCAGAACTCACTGTATAAGGTTGCATTTATCGGATCGATCCGATTCTCCAAAAAAAGGATCGATTCGGCCCCTAAAATTTTTCTGCATAAGGCATATTTAGTGGACCAATACGGGTGAAATGAAACGGATCGATTCGATATCATCCAGACCGATCCAAAATGTCCTGACCGGATTGACAAGATAGATTTTTGTCTGAATCCAACTCTTGTATTTTTTGTAGGATATAAAGTTTAAACTCCTCCCAGACATGAGGGGGGCTTCTAATTCGTTTTATAGAAGCCTTGTATTTAGTTTTGAAGAAAGAATAACATAAACCCTAGTTTTCATTTAGCTTTGATCCAAGTTCTTCAATTCAAGTAAATTTGTTCCAATTCTTGTTTTCATTATTGTTGTAGTTAACTATTTAATTAATAATTTCATTCTTCATATTTCTAAGTTGCTAGTTAAAATGTCTTCTTTCATTAAAATCATATGTTCCCCTTGGTTTACTATGTCTGGCTAGATTTCTACAGGTTGGGGTGCATGAACCCCACCCTATGTAATTCACGATAGTGGAAATAGACTTTTGAATTAAAATCTTATATGAATCGTGTTGCGTGACTGGTGCAACCGTCATATAACTTTTGATCTTGTTTGTCCTAGGTAACCGGGATGCTTAAGAGTGCGACCCGAGTATTGGTTAATGCGTCACCGCTTTACTCGTCCTTTGCTTACGTACTGTGCGGGCTACGATCCCTCATATGTGTAATGCTTGGGGGTACTAAATATCGGGTTCATTTAAAGTTCTAATTCCGAATCTAGTATCCTCCGAAGTGAATTACTAGGGTGTGGAGGATTGTAACTCGACCTATTGTTCTCATCTCATAATTAAACTTTTAGTCCAATTGTCATCAGATTTTTATTAAATTAGTGTAGTTGCATTTCATTCATTATTAGTTTCATTAGTTAATTATTTTCAAATTTGCATATAGTTATAGTTGTTTCGTACTCGAAATCACCTTTCGTTCTTTTTAGAGTCAAAACTAGGATTTTCTCATCTTTCCACCGTCATTACGTTCATTAGTCCTATTTCCCTGGGGAGACGATCCTGACTTATCGAATTTATTACTAACGCGACAGGCTTGCACTTGAGCCTATATCACCACGAACACTAGATACACAATTGTAGTCGCATCACCCCACCCTTGAGTAATGCTCACGATCAGCAGCGAACACTACCCCTTCAGCAAATTGGGGGTAAGAGAAGGGACATCACCCACGCTATCCCCCTCAGTGTCAATCGCAAGGGGGGACTTCAGAGGCTTTCAAGACCAATTTCCTATTGGTCTCTTTCCTCTCCTCCTCCCTCTTCTTTTATTTTTCCTTCCCTCCCTTTTTTTCTCTCCTCCTCTATTCTTTTTCTTTCTTCATCTCTTTCTCCTTCTCTTTCATCTTACCTACTAGGATAAAACCATTATCCCTAGGGGGATCAACCTCAGACATCTTAAAATACTTGAGACGATCAAAAAGATTTCTATGATAATCATCATCATCATCAAACTTCAGTTTTCTCCTCTTAATAAGGGGAGCCATATCTTCTTCTTTTCTTCTCTTTCTTCTTTTTCTTTTGTTTCTTCTTCCTCCTCTTCATCCTCCTTAAGCACAATTGGATCAGAAGGACCAACTTCAGGATCTTTCAAGTTTGGGACCTTATTGACTGGACATGCAATAAAACTGGTAGTTATATTTTTATACTCGAGCAAATAGGTTACGGACCTTGGATGATCGTCATCAAAAAGTCTCTCTTTAATATTCCAAGCCTTCAGAAGCTCAGGAACAGTAATATAACTTATATCGGGCTATTGATTTCTAGCGCAAGCTGCAAATAAAGGGAGAAGAATATTAGTCAGAGGATGGGAATCAGAAACAGAATAGCACAGTACTCTAAAGAAAAGAATAAATAACATATATGGTCCTCCTCAAATTCTGGAATTATAAAGCCCCGGTGCCTTTCATCATCGCGAGCAGGAGAACGTTGGCAATTTCTGGCAATGAAACCATGGTCCCAGTAATCTTTATGGGAATCTGGGAGGTTCACCAAGAGGACCCTATCAGACTTCCTGGTCTTAAAGTACAAAATAAGGTCATCATTGGTTTACGACCATACATAGCAATAGCATATCTCAACAAGGCCTAATTTTGTCCCATACGAGGTATTTATTCTATGTGCCCCATTAACTACCTTCCAGACATTAGGGGCACATTGGGCAAGAATAATTTTGAAATATTTGAAGTATCTAAAGAAGAGATGGTTTAGGGGAAATGTAAAAAAACCTTGTGTTATCAGAAGGGTGTGAATCCAGTGCCCTCCTTCGATGTCACGGACATCTCTAGAAATGGGGGCATGATCAATCTCTACCCAATCAGGAATGTCTTATGTCTTCCTAAATTCAGTTATTAATTTGTTATCTAACTTTTCCATGAACACACCAGTAGAAGGAGAATCCTAACTACAGTTACAGAATAATTTAAAGAAGAGGAAAATTGATAAAAGGTGAGCTAAACTTATAAGAATTGATGAAGCTCTGAGGAAAAAGAGAACGATGAAAAAGAGAAACTTTGGAATGCTAGAGACAAAGAGATAAGTTTGAACTGAGGTGACAGGGAAGATGTATTGTTAGTTTGAACTCCAACGCCAATGATGAACACGACATCCTAGGATAATTTTTGGCGCTTCATCTAGCTGCTCGGACGATGGTACCCTGGCTCATTTACAGAAACTACAAATATGCCATGGTGCTTGACCCAGGGCGAGCGTACCCCTGCAAGTTTGTCAAATCTAAAAAAATGCCACTCCGATTGCAAGAATAAAAATTTTAGTTTATAGGCCTCTAATCGAGATAAAAAGTATTGGCCCAAAGTTCACAAGGCCCAAAAATTTTAGGGGCAATTACGGGGACCCATTTATCATGGTCCATGAGAGTAGCCAACGAGCACAGATTGCTTAAACTGTTGCCCAAATCAAATCAAATATTTAATTTACTCACTTGTATTTGAAACACACTAGAACACTTAAGGATATATTCAAATTGGTTATCAACAATCTCGGAGGAGATATTCAAGAATACCACGAATAATTCTCGTGTTAATTGAGTTCCTTGTACAACTCAACCTCTTAATTTTATGCATCTATAAATTATAAACTCTGATCCGAGGCAAAGGAATGTAATCTCGAGCATTGAGAGTCACTATAATAAAACAATAACCTCTCTGTGGGCATAGACAAGTTGTCGAACCACATATATCGTTGTTGTGTATGTGATTTTACATTTTGTTCTCTGTTATTGTTTCGTGGATCTTTATTGTGATAAGTAAAATTAGCCTTGCATTGATAATGTGCTTCTAGTTAAAGGACTAAAGCAAAACTTAGTAGTATTAGTTAACTATGTGATAAAGGTTATACGTTGGTTTTCATTCAAAATATTATTCAGTTAACAGTGCCTAGTATACTAGTTGCTTCATTGCATTTATATCATACAGCATATATACATTAGACATAAATGATTTAACGCATCAAATCTTAAAATATCTCACTGCGCTAAATGATTATTCTTGGCTTTGGCATAGAAAGTTAGGTCATAATTACAATGAACTAATTCATAATTTATAGAGAAAATATACAGTGAAAGGATTAGCAAAAGCACAATATACAAAAGATAGTTTGTGAAGCATGTCAATTTCAAAAACAACATAAGACATCTTTACAAAAAAGGACATTAGTATGTCTAAACCTCTTAGATTAATTCATTTAGATTATATGGTCTTAATCCCATAGATTTATTGAACAAAAAATTATATGCGTTCATAATTGTTGATGATTTCTCTCGGTATTGTTGGGCTTGAATGAAAAAAAGTGAAACGTGTAGCATAATCATAAATCTTTGTAAAAAGGTTAAACTTGAGAAATGATATAGCAAAAAAAATGAATGAAGTAATAGAGGAACGGAATTCGATAACAAATATGTAAAAGAATATTGTAATAATCAAGGTTACGAATATAACTTCTCAGTTCCAAGAACCCCACAAAAATGGAGTAGTTGAAAGAAATAATAGATCACTTCAAGTAATGACTCACACAATGGTCAATGACCACAAGTTACTAGTATACTTTTGTGTGGAACCTATCGACATCGCGTGTCATGTAATTAATAGTTATAATCCATAAAGTCATCAACAAAACATTCTATGAGATAAGGAAAGGAAAGAAACTGAATATCGGATACTTTAAGGTCTTCGGTTGTAAATGTTTTATCCTCAACAATAGATACAATCTAATCAAATTTGACCCAAAATTGGGTGAATGGATATTTTTAGGATACTCAATGAATATAAAAGCATATCGTATCTACAACAAATGAACTCTAGCAGTGCAAAAATCAATTCGTGTTAAGTTTGATGAAAATAATCCTTACGCAACTCAAAGAGAAGATGATGATGAAGAGATGGAGGATCTACGAAAACAAGTTATGTAATAACCTCAATTTTCACGTATGTATTTTTAGTATACATTTGATCCATCAGTTTATTTCTTTCGTTCGCTGAATTTTATCAATACGATTGCCCTTAAATTTTTGCACGAGATTATAAGTATGGACCATTTTTTGAAATAATAAAAAAATGGTCTTTTATGGTATTTAAACATTTCAGGGAACCCTTAAAAATCAATCCAAAATAAAAAAATTTCAATTTTAAAAAAAAATCAGTCCAAATATGTTAGTATTCAAGTTGCTTAAAAAGTAGACATATTTTGACCCGTTTTTTAAAATAGCAAAAAAAATCATTTTGAGCTATTTTTAGAGGTTAAATGTAATATTTAAATATAAAAAAATCAGTCCAAAAATATTCTTTTTGCCATTTTAAAAATACGATCCACATTGGAGGACCTCATTTATGATATGTATGAAAGCCTCTCTCTCTCTTTCTCTCTCTCTCTTTTTTTTTTGTGTGTGTGTGCCTATATATATATATAATGAATACAATATTAAAAAAAATTATTTATGTCGATAAATGAAAACATGAATGAATTCGAATATAAAATTGTATTTTTTTTGTCGCGCGTCGCCTTAGTTTTTATATGATACCCATGTAAATTGGGTCATTTTGTGCCATAGATATATTTTATATGTTGTAAAATATACTTCTTGTATACATTTTGTGCCATGGATATATTTTGTGCCATATAATTCTAGGTATGAAATTTTGTTTTGGTAAAACTTATCAATGATTTTTGTAAAAAAAAAAAATTTTAAAAAGAGAAGAGAGAGATAGAGCATTGTGTGTGTAAGGGTGTGTGAAGATTGGAATAAAAGATGATAGGGGTGAAATGAGTATGTGGAGGAGTGGAATAAAATAATTTGTTCAATAAAAAGAGAAAAGGAGTGTGGAATGTGGGAAAACATGTTTGAGTAGGTACGAAATAAAAAAATAAAAAAAATGCTAGGTACATGTGTGAATAGAAAATAAAGAAAGAAAAGTATATGGATGGGTGTATGAGTTGGAAGAAATTATGTAGTAAATATTAAAAAAATAAAAATAAATTAAGAAAGAGAAAGGATGAGATGATATGAAATTTGTATAAGAGGAAGGGGGTTGGTTGCCCTTTAGTTATTCTATTAGTTACCAAACAAAAAAAATTGATTAGAGGTTTGAGAGAAAAAGATAGAAGGGGAAGAAGAAATTCCAAAAATGGGAGGATTATTTAAGGAGGGAAGCAGGGATTATTTCAAAAGTATTTTTTTTATCTTCATTCCAACTTAGATATTATATCAAGGTGATTCAAAATTGTTCTTTTAATTTAGAATATGCTAAATATATTTGTAATTGCATGAAATAAATTGTTGAAGTTGAAATCTTCATGCTTAGATGTAAAATAAAATTAAATTATGTAAATATTTATGTATGTATATTTCATAAATATTTATGTACGTATAAATTCTATAAATATTTATGTACATTTATATGTATGAAGTAAAATGTAGAAAATGTTATAATGCTTTAAATTTTATTCTGGTTTATAATTTTTAAAATTTTGCATAAATAAGAATAGGCACGTTTTTACTAAAATTTCGTACTTGAAATTTTAATAATTTATAACATGTCTACTATTCACAAATTTTAGTATTCATGAATATTTGTTAATTCCGAAAGAGAATGAACGAAAAACAGTACTATCCTAGAAATCTTATTAGCTTCGCATACTACTAAAGACCGAAAGAGAATACTTGAATATTCAAAACTTTATACTGTATGATTATTAATTCAAAAAAAAAATTACTAAAAGAATGAATAATGAAAAGATTATGATTGGTAACTATTTATGTGTATTGATAAAATATGAAAATAATGAATAGTATTCAATGTATGGGTATCATAAATAAGTTGAATGAACCCGAATAATAAACTATGTGATTGAATGATCATAGTTGAGATTTGATAAAGAATGTATTTGATAAAGAATGTACTTTAAATATTCAAAAACTGAAGTGGATTGATTTTTTTTGGATGATTGACTAAATTGTGAAGAGTCAAATATATAAATTTCTTGAAGTATAGAAAGGAAGAATAATGGATAAAATGGAATAATTACGGAAGCTCGTATGAGATGTTTTAACTAATAATAAGTAAAAATATCCTAAGTAAATCCTTAGAGTTCACCATTGCTCTGGTATATTGACTAAAGTCGTAAAACTCTCGAGTGAACTCGATCACCAATATAATTTTCTAAATGTTTTATATGAAGGATATGTGTGGGTGGGTCTTCCGTTTTATTTTTGTGATGCCCTAAAGCCTTTCGTTCGGCTTTTTAAATTAATAGTCTCATCATAAATGTGAGGTGTGGAGTCTGTGGACCATTATTGTGGCGCAGACATTATGTATAACCATCCGGTGAAAAAATCAAACTCAGGAGTGATGCTGCGGTGCAAGTTTAGATTCGAAGAGGTGTTATGGGGAGGCACGGGGGAGTCATTCGTGTAGGTTCGGCCAGTAGGAGGCCAAAATGGAATGAACTAAGGTGAAAAAGAAAATTTAGAAACCTTAAATTTAACATTAATTTTAGACTTTACAAGAATAAATTGTGTTTATTGCCAATTCTAAAAAAATATTATACTACAAAAAAAATTACAAAAATATATGTTTATAATATTGCTCCGAAATTATAAAATACTAAAAATGAAAACTTTGACTCCATTTGTTATTTATGTCACTTCCCTTTAAGGAATTGTGCTCTATTATAATAAATGTTGGGTTTCCACATGTTATGTTAAATATGAATAGTTAAAATGAGAAATTTGAGTACGAAAAAGAAACAACCGTCGCCACTAACTAAAAACTACATTCTTGTCCCGGAATGTGAGCGGAACTTACTGTCTTGGTCCGTTGAATTATTAGTGGTTGGTATATTATTATTTATGAGTAATTTGGTTACGTTCTCAAGTAATTCGAGGTTTCAATTCATGATTCACACTAGTAATTTAATTACTGACTCAAGTTTTGTTTGTGCGCACTCGGGTGTATCCATTTCAAATGGATACAACCGAACATCATAAGCAGGAACTACATAGTTGGTAGCGGTTCGTTGACGCAACTTAGTGGGGTATAATATTTGGAAGTCGTTGTAGAATTAATTTACAGTTCATTTTAAATTTTTGTATGTTATTTAAGACTTTGGCATGTGGGCCACCTTTGATAATTATTTGTCTTTGTGATTGACACTTATTATTTATTTCATTTGGGACTGTAATATTATTAAATTTTCGAAAATCATGTATGAGATGAGATAGTTCATAGCAATAGATGACAGACAAGTAGTAGAATGACGTGACGTCCACGTAAAATTTGGGAGAGATTTGAAAAAGTTGTTTGGGACTCAAAGCATTTTCCATTAATAAAAGATTATATCATTGTATGATTTGGAGTCTATAATATATGATTGCAAGTCACCGTGATATTATATTTAGTGTCTGTCTTTGTGCTCTTTTTCAATCTGAAACTAAAGAATCACATCTAGTTATAGTTAAAAGGATTTATGTTATCGCATGGCGACCAAATATTTGGATATATGCCTCAAAATACACCGTTTGATGCCGATTGGACCAGGTGCAAAGTAAGTTGAAAAAGCACTAATGGATCGTATTATTTTCTCATGAGCGTCCACGTGTCTTATGGTTTTGGCTTGGGTGTCCACATGTACCCAAATTCGAATTTTAATGTCTTTATTATGTGGACGTTATAGCTTACATGGTTATTCTTTTTGTAGCTTGTGGGTATCTAAATGTCTTATGGTTGACCTCTATTTATAACATTTACTACAAAAAAACTCTATAAATTCCATTATCCCTGAGTCTGTAAATTACATTTTAACCCCCAAATTTTATAAAAGTTCATTATGAAATAAATAGCTTATTTCTACTAAATCTACGTGTAATTTAGTATACAAACGAAAATTTTTTAAAATAAAAAAGTTAGAAATGGTGATGAAAAAATAAAGAAAAGAAAGCGTACAGTGGTTTTCCTCGACTAAACAGTGCCCTTGCTTCCCCTAAAAGCTTATAATGTAGAAGCACGCTCTTTACATAAACACTATGTAATTGTTAAATAATACTAGTATTTAGAGATTTTCCCCACAGCCTCACCCACCATTGTAATACCTCGTATTTTTAAAGGAAATTAATAATTCATTAATTAGAAGAAATTGAACTAATTAAATAGAAATTAGATTAATTATAATCTAATGGGCAAATTTAAATTTTATTTTGGTGAATTTAAAGTTCAAGCCAATTCAAATGGAATTATAGAGTTTAATTAAATAGTTGTTAATTTTTTTTGCTTTAGTTTAATAACTATAAAGTTTGGGGTTCAAATTTTAAATTTAATAAATTAAAAAGTGATTTGGGCGTAAAGAAAATTTGGGGAAAAACGAGGGTAAGTTGGTCTTTGTGCATTATTTGGAGATTTAGTTTAGGGTTTGTAGTTTAAACTTTGGGATCTTTTTAGCCATTGAAATTCCCTAGGGCGGGATTGACCACTGTTGTTGCGAAGCTCAAAGCCGCGATCGCGATTGATCGCAATTTCGATAGAAACCTCTTTTATGTTTAGACTTGTACAAAATTTCCCACTTTAAGAGCCACCAACCCTCATTTTTCTCTTATTTTCTCCATCTCTATAACCTTTCCCTAGCAACCCATTTTACAAATCAAATCGAATAGTTTTTCAAGGCAATTTCAAGTGGAGATTCAAGAGAGGATTCAAAGCATTTCAATCAAATTTTCAAGAGGGTTTCAAAACTAATTTTTCAAAGATTTCATCTCCTATATAAATTAAGTTTTTGACCATTTTAAAGGGAAGTTACTAATCTACTTCTTTCTTTTTATATATACAATTGTTAATTTCACATAAACCTTAATTGTAGGCCTAAAATTGGTTAGTAACCCTTAGGGTTTTGAGAATTCCTTATGTTATTTCCCTATTTTGGTGAATATGATAATCTCACATGGTTTAAATTAGAATTTGGTCTCAGTTGATTTATGAATTGTGAAATTCGACCAGTGGTTAGTAGACTTACATATTAAGGTTTGATATCAAAATTTGGACTTATGTTAATTTGAATTAATAAAGAGATAATTAAGACTTAATTGGGGTTTAATTATTGTTAAGAATGCATGGGCTAAATAGGGTTGTATATTTAACTTGATGGATGGAACCTTTAGCTAGAAATACCCAATTAATGTAATTCAAAGTATTATGTTTAATTATAAGAGTTTAATTTCTTATGTAAATGCATGAATAGCAAATAACCCCATGATTATAACCTTGAATTTCATTTGGAATACCTTTAATTGATATATGAAAATTGGACCTAATTACATTTGAATTTGAACTAAGCCACTTGAGTAATGGATTAGAAGGAGTACACGATAAATATTGTTCGCTTATGTTGGATTGTTATTGTTGTTGGTTAATGGTCGGTGGTTGTGGATGGAAATGGAGATTAGTTGTCTATTTCAGTTAATACTTAAATTAATTCAAATTTATAATTTCTTAACTAATTATAGTGTCTTAACGACTCCCCTATCTAGACGGAAGTGTATCGAGGGAGTTTGTTTGGATTTCATTTATGAAACGTCCCACGTATGGAGTCTAAAGATGGGCAGGAGTGAGGGCTTTAGGATTCCTATAATTAACTTATCTCCTTTTTTATTGTAATGCCTAAATTGTTAAGTAATCCCCTACAGGCTATGTCACCGTGAGTGGTTCGAGAAGTCTCTTAGAAGTTAATGAAACAACGTAATGAGCGATTTAGAGATTAGTTTAGAATGGTACGAAGGGTGAGGTTAATGGAATATAATGATATGATAAGTGATAAGCTAAATGTGAAATGTGGAACGATAATAAGATGATAATCATATTGATTAAAACGAGATGAATAAATAGATGCGGTCATAAATGTGTGTCGAGAGAGAACACTCTTACTTAAAACTGTGCCTATGGAGCACGGTTTGCTTGTGTGTCACGCCATATGTGGTTTGTCCTGGCCACACTATCACAAGGTGGTGTCAGTTAGGTGACAGTATCTTACTTTGGTGCATCACACAGTTTTATTTAAGTTTATAGCTCCGGCCACACGAAACATAAGTGGTGCCTAGCTGTGTGATGGGATTTATCTGTGCTTCACACGATTTTATTCGTGTTTATAGTTACGGCCACGCGGGAGAAAGCGAGTACCCGATTGTGTGACGATCTTTAATTGTGCGTACCGCATGTTCTTGTGATGACCGGGGAGAAAGGGCTCATGTCGATTACGATTTAAATAATTAAGAGCTTAATTAATTATTGAAACTAATGAGCTAATTAAACTCGATTGTGAGGTATCGTGACACATGATTGCTTATCGCAGTAGGGTAGATAACTATAGACTTATCACTTATATATATAACTGCTTTTGAGTTGCGTAACTTTAGTAAATTGTTGTGTTTTGACCAGTTGACATTCGTGGAAACCTTTTAGGTGCTAGGGTTAAACCACGCAAGTAGATTCTTATCTCGCCAGCACATATCATCTTAGTTCCTTTCAAGTCATCATCAGGAGTTTAATGTATGTTTATCTCCACGATGTGCAATCTTTTTATTTCAATTGTGTTAGTTCAATATTTTGAATTTAGTTGGCTTATATATTGTCTAGACAATGAAACTTGTGGATGTAGTTGTAGAAATATTTCATATATTGTTTTCGTTAATGGTTCATCTATGAGTTGAGTATTTGAGGTTTATCATATCATTTTCACATCTTGTCACTTGTTTCATTTAATTACGCATGCTAAGAATGATATTTAAATTGGTTTGACAAGTTATATTATTTAATATTAGGAAGTGATCAACCCTAACATTAAAATATACATGTTACAACCATGCCAACCGAACATCAACAAATGCCTAACAAAAGTAAAATTCATGAAAGAGTAATCTTATAGGATTCCGATTCATTTTATGCGACTCAGTGACGTATCATATCTACATTTTGTTCATATCTGGGGTCCCTAAATATCATTCAAAAAACGAGCCAGTGTAAACACGACACGTCAGTGAATCCCATCAAATGAGTGCGCGAAATTACTCTTCGTGAAACCTTTGCTACCTTGGGTTATGGGTGGAAGGCTAAAAGGGGTTTGCAAATGGTGTGCTAAAGGTACCCCAACATTTTCTTCCCAAAACTACAATATTTTTATAAACACAATTTACACTTTTTTTTTAACGTTGTGCAGTGTTAGGGAGAAAAATCAGGATTGCCGTGTTAGCACCATCTCTTAGAAAACATATTATATGAGAACAATAGTCCAAATTGTGATCTATGCTCCACGTCCATATTCCTTATTTTCTATGAAAACCAGATCCCATAAAAAATTGAGAAAATCAACGAAATCTAACCAAGTCAATCATCTCTTTTTCCACTCTTCAACTTCTAATAAAAATGAACATTGTAATCAAACGCACCATAAATATAAATGTAAGCTCGACCTTAACACGTCCATTTTCTCAAGTCCAATTTTGCTGCGAGTTCAAATACAAAACAAACTATTTAGTAGCTGCTGAGACACCCACATCTACCTAGTCCTAGAAAATGGATAATCAATTCATGTTTAGGAACTTGTATGGTTAGCAAGCACCTGATTATTATTGAAGTAGATGAAAACTTCAACTACTACAAACACACGTCATATAAAAAGATTGCAAAATTTTAAAAAAATATATATTCTAATGTGTATCATATAAGATCTCAAAACTAAATGCATGAAAAGCTTGCACACAAGAAGCTTACACATGGCTCAATCTAAGCAAGGATTCTAACACAAAACACTTTTCAACTACAACTACAGAATGAAATCAGCCAGCTGAAAGTTGAGATGTAGAGTAACATGCTTACATAATAAGTATGGTATAGAACTCAGATCTTCAACCGAGTTTAAATAAAAAGTTAGAATAAACAAGCTTGCAAGTTGCAAAACATAAATCTTTAACAACGTACAAGGAGTTGATATCCCCAAGTACTTTTTTCCTTTTAACCCAGGATACTGTTTTATGTTATACCTACCCTTCCTATGCATGACAGCTTGCTTTACCTGGCACAGATATGTGTCCCGATTTTGAAGCTCATGCAAAGAAACAGCACCCAAATCAATACGAAGCAAAACCAACCCCGAATCGTTGCAGAAGTATCCTTACTTGTAGAATAATCATCACCTTGTGACAAGCCGAAAGAGAGGATGATATTGATGTGGCCGTGTTTACCAAATGACCAGTCAATTCCATTGCCAATTGAGGTCGTGTCGCTTATTTGGATCATACCGGCAGTGACATGGACTGAGCTAGAAGAAGCGGAGTTGAGATGAAAAGCTGAGGCCTTTGTTGGGAACTCTGAAGCATATGCAGGAGGTGCAGGGATGTCGCCAAGATTGAAATACGGATACAGAATATCTGGCACAATCACAAGGTATATAAAAAATAAGATCCCGTGAACAAGGTGTAGTGATGCCACGTTTTAAATAAATGTGGGACACGATTGATTATTATGTACTTTTAATATATGGCTCAAGTGCAAAAAGAACATGATTTTTTTACTTTACCCCTGAGATAATGTTGTATTTAGAGATACCCTATACATTCAAAAATTAGACTTGACTTTTTACCCCCCCCCCCCCCCTTCTCTCCCAATGTGCATCAACCGATTTGTACTTTATACAGCAACCTGTTTGTATCTTATGCATGCGCGTGGGAGGGGAGAGTCTAATTACTGAACTAGGGGCATCTGTATTATACAACACTATCTCATAGGTAAAGTTAAAAAAAAAAAACGAAACGAAAATAAAATTGGTCAACTTTTCAGTTCTTGCAAGAAACCCTTGATCTATGCAATTATTTATATAGACCGTCCGATGTGCTGCTGTAAAGTCCATAAAGAGGCATTTGCAACAAAATGCATAATGGAGTTATTGGGACACTCGTTTAAAAGTTCATGGTTGAGTGTTGTTTGGGCTTTAGTCTTGAGATATATTAGTAAAAGTATAATAATTACAATTATTAAAAAATTTCATAGAAACTATACTTATTAATGTGATAAAGAAGACAGAAAAAAGAAAACCAGAAAAATCACATTCTAAACCCCTTTAGTTACAAAATTTACATTTCCCCTCAAAAATTGTGTTGACCTTCATATCCAAGCTTGTTAAAAAACAAATAATTATCACACTTATTTTAGTGTCTGACACGACTGACAAAACTTAGGGTGTTGTCAAACAAGAAAAGATGATTCGTATCATTACCTGAGACAGATTTTGACACAGATTTTGTGTCATCTTGGTTTGATGAGGATGCAACATTGTTATTGTCCCCTTCCAAAAGTTGTTGGTTTGCCATAACCACTTGTTGATTTCCTTCCGTCGCATGCTGATAATATACATAGTAATGATCCAATTAAGTAGAATACTTAATATTCTAACACAGACAAAGTACGTACTATGTACAAATTCAAGATTACCTGGTCAGTGAAAAATGCTAAGTTAGAAATAAGTTCCTCACTTCCCAGATACTTCGAGTTCTCATCAGCAGCATCAAAGTATGGAAGATATTCATCGAGCATGTCAAAAGGTGAGGGATCTGCCTCAACCGGAGTTCGAAAATCATTAGTTTCAAAACCTGTGGGATCTGACTCAACTGGATTTCTAAGGTCATTAGTTTCCAGGAATGATCCATTGTCAAATTGAAGGCTATCGGTAGCATCTAAAAATGGTTCATCAAGCAAGTAATCTACATCCACGGAATTCACATTATTGCTTGTTTCACCAATATATTCATGTTTGACTGATTTAGAATTGATGTCATATTGTACTGGCAAATCAAATAACTTTTGGTCATCCAGCTGCTCTGGCTCGTACTGATTTTCACCCATACCCACCAAAGCTTTCTGATCATCATCGTTAAAGTCTGTGTATTCCTGAACGTAATTGTCATCATCCCCATAACAGAAGCTCAAAGGAAGAGGAGCCTCTTCTGACGGAGTACCTGTTCCGAGGATCTGGAAAAGGGAACGCATTATTCCTTAGAGAGAGAGAGAGAGAGAGAGAGAGGTGCGGGTAATATAATTAACACACGTCAAGAAATCTGCAAGTTTTCCATTATCACACTTCAATCAAGACATTTCATCTCGTGGAAGTAATTAGCACACATCAAGAGAGAGAGATGCAGGTAATATAATTAACACACGACAAGACATTTCATCTTGGAGATGGAGCTGATTGATTATCGTGGAAGTTTGTTCATTGATTTTCTAAGTTAACCCTCAGTTTCAGATGAACAAAAAAGGAAAGCAGGTGTAATAAATTAAAGGTAGCTCTATCTCCAGGATGAGATGTCTTCGAGCACAGCGTACGCTATTCAAAGGCAAATTTGTTTGACAACAGCCTATGCTATTTTGGCAATAACAATATATCCCTAAATAAAAGCTCCAAGATTTGAGATGGTTCATAATATCAACCCTAGGAGATTCAAGCATTGAATCACATCTAGCAAAATATTAAATAAACATTTACCATAGTAGCATCTAAAAGGGAAAGAAGATGAACACAGAAAGGAACCCTCACCATATAAACTAGCCCCACAGAAAAGAGGCATAATACTCATAATGAAGTCATATGAGTCGCAACCCCACAAGCACTGGAGTGTTGAGGATCTCTAGACAGCAAAGACACTTGCAACCACAGTAGGAACAATACAAAATTTCAGAAGTAAAAACATATGTTTTAGAGCCATAGGACCTTTTTTTCAAAAAAAAATCAGAAAGCAAGTCAAACCAATTTTAGAATTAAAAGAAAATAACTTATTAAAAACAAATAGAAGAAATCCCAGGCATCTCAAAAATAGTTGTTTGCTCATTCTTATACATATATGTATTGCTAATTAAAAAAAAATAGAAGTACGGACACTTCTAAGAATGGCAATGTGTCCGTGTCCGACACTCGTCTTGACATGTCCACAATATATATATATATATATACACACACACACACACAGACATATACACATATGGGGGACTCCAATACGGGATTACTTAACCCCCCCCCCCCCCCCCACCCCATCCCAACCCAATGCAGGATGGATCTTTTTTTTGTGCGGGTTTTAAACATTTCAGATGACCCCTAAAAAAATAGGTTAAATTGATTATTTTGGTGTTCTAAAAAAATGGTTCAATATTTGACTCTCTCTCTCTCTCTCTCTCTCTCTCTCTCTCTCTCTCTCTCTCTATATATATATATATATATATATATATAATATTAACGTGACAAACACTTAATTTCAAGTGCCGGACACTTAATTTCAAGTGTCCAACATTTGTTTGGACATGTATATATTTAATGTACAAGTATATAACAATACATGTTAAATTGGTGGCATCGTTTTGTGCCTCGTCTATTATAGAATATGTCCAAATGGCCTTCAAACGTTTCGCCCTCGCTCTACCAGCACTAGAATAATTCTCCATGAACACTATTTTCTTTAAAAAAAATTATTTCCGTGTTCTGCTACAAGATATTAATCCGTTCTTCTTAATAAGTATTCAAACAAGTTCTTTCTTTTTTTTCATGTTCTCGTTTTCTTCATATAAATTGACAAAAATATATTTACTTACCGATGTGTCGTATGCAGTGTTTTAAATAGCTCGCTATCGCGAACGCCATAGCTCGCTATTGCCTTTTGCGACGGGAAAAGGCAACACAAATGGGTCTGCTAACTGGGATGTTGATGTTGCGTGCACAATTGGGCGCAATTTGGCGCGATTTAGCGCAAAAGTGCGCAAACCTGCGCTACAGTCGCGCGATGCATGTTTTTTTTAAACCCTCTAGCTTACCAAAACGGCTTGATTTTGATTAGTACAAAGGTTAAAAAAAACGGAGACACTTCCTTATTCACTTTTGACAACCCCGATCTAAAAAAAAACCTTCCTTATTATAGTTTTGACAACCCCAACTTAACAAAACCCTTCCTCGATCACTTTTGATAGCCCCGATCTTGAAAACCAAAAACAAACTCATTAACAGTGCTCCGAACTCTTCCTTCCACAGTTTGGCAACTCCGATCCAACTTTGGTAAGAATTTACACAATTCTTTTTATTTTTATTTTTTATGTTTGACAATTTTTGAAAAACCTCATTTGGTGTTAATTTATTTTTGAAACTTCGTGCCTTTGAGATTTTTGGAACAATATGGTTCTATGTTTGGAACAATATGGTCCTATTTTTGTGTTTTATTTGGAATGTAGTAGCACTTTATGGCTTTATGACTATATTTGAAATGATTTGGAGTGATTGTTTGAGCTTATCTAATTATTTATATTTGTTATATGCTTTTTCAAATTAAAAATCTGGAATGCACGAATTGCTTGCACGATACGCGACGCTATTTGCGCGATGCAATTTCGGAACCAAAACGCGACACCCTGCGCGACTGCGATTTAAAACATTGGTCGTATGCTAATTTTTTTAGAATTGTTGCGTACGTGTGTCCGTGGCCTGTCATGTCACGACACCTGTGTTCATGCTAATTAGATAAAAACCATGAAATCACAGGTCTTTTTCTACGTCTAATTAAAAAGAATCTTCCTAAAAAGATGTTGTTTCCTTCCGTTTTAAAAGGTAAGGGACCGGCATAGTTGTCAGAGGCGAAAGGCGCACCAAGGCGCCAAGGTCCTTGTGGAGCCTAGGCACAAGGCGAGACGCGCGCCTGATCGAAGTGAGGCGCAAAGTTTATAGAACGTGCAAAAGTTGTATATTTATAAATAATATCATTAGTGATCTAAAATTAGAAATATATAGCATAAATTATTATTATACACGCTCATGAAGAGACAAGTCAAAAGGAGATAGAGCTTATACCACTATATGAAAAAAATATATATTTAAATATCAAATTTATGTAACAATTTGACTATCCAATAATCAACAAAAGAAGATATATTGACATATTCATATAATAAACACTTGTGAAAAGAAGAAATCAAAATCAACATATAAATTATTCAAAGGTGCAACATTATTGGACTTAAATTTTGTTTGTTTCTTTTTAGCAAGGTTCTTAAAAACGCAGGGCGTGATCGAGGCGTGGAGGCCAAGCCTTAAGCCTTAGGCATGAAAAGGCGTTTAGACCTTCTTAATATATTTTAATATTTTTTAACCATAACAAGACTATTAAAATACTAAAATTGTACATATCATAAAAATATGTCTGAATATTTGCAAATTAAAATACTATTTGATTATTTTGGATGAGATAATGATCCGGTTTGTAAAAAAAAATCTTCAAAAGGCGATATCGTTTCACTAAAGCATTATTGTTTTTAGAAAAAAAATACGCCTCAAGGGTTTTACCAAGAATAAGGCATAAAAAGCTTAAGGCGAGGCGTTTCTCCCAAGCCTCAACCTAGGCGTGTCGAGATTTTTTAGAACAGTGCTTTTGAGAAAGATTAAGTTTCCCTAGGAATCTCAAGGACTTACTTTGCTTAGTTTTGGGGTGGGGAATCATCTAATCTTCTTTATTACATTGGAAAATATGTAAAATAAGCATATCAATTGATCCATTCTTATATTGGCGGCGTTATCCAAAAAAATTCCACAAGGCGCACCTGAGCTGCGCTTTGAGCCTAGAGCCTAGAGCCTAAGCTCCCCTTATTGAAGGAGCCGAGCCTGAGTGTGGCAAGGCGCTGATGCTGAGCCTAGGTGAGCCTGGAGCCTAGGCGCGCCTTTAATAACAGTGACCGGTACGTTAAAAACACGACACGAATAACACGATAAATTATTTCATGTCAATTAGGCATGATTAAACACGACCCAACACGAAAACCCGCTTATTTTTATGTATAAATACAATTTTTTTATTTTATATTGCATGAAATATATTCATTATAAAGGTGTCCCAGGCCAAATCAGACTGCTTATTAATGTTGCAATTCGGCCAAAGCGGGCCAATTTCGTGTCAAAATTATGGCACAAACATGACACGATCCGCTATCGGGCCAAAATATTTTGGCCCGAACACGACACACCGTGTTAATTTTGTGTCAATTTCGTGTCGTGTCGAAAATTGTCGGGCCTAATTGGTTTGCTTCCAAATTCTCAATTTTGAGTGACAATTGAAACAATTCATCAGAGTTAAGGACTCAGAGTTGCCGGTGAATTTCTTCAATTTATCCATATTTGAATGTGAAAGAGGTTGACATGTTTATTTTCATTCAAAGAGAGACGACATAGTTGTTCAAATAACTTGTGGGCAAAGTATCTCCTCTAGAAGTATTCTCCCAAAACCTAATGGAACTCCGATCCGTCACCTCAGCTACACCAGAGCGGAAGAAGTTGAAACGTACATCGAACTGTATCCATGGGATTCTATAGATTCCACTCTAAGCCACGTTAAAGTCCCAACCCAACTATTCTCATAATAATAGATGCTCTTAATAACATGATACCATAGCAATCCTCTTTCCTGATTCGAGTTTGATGCGAGTTTATGATGAATCCTTCATATCGTCAATATCTCGGCGCAATGGTCTTGAATCGCTGCAACCAAGTCAGGACCAGGGCCGGCCCAAGGGGTAGGCCAATGAGGCAACCGCCTTGGGCCCCCAAATTTGATATAAAAATATAGGCCTCAAATATTGTATAGGTGTGTATTATATAAGTTTCTAAAAATAGGCCCAAGCCCAAAAGATAAACTTAAAATCCACCCACCAACAACTAACCCTTCATCTCCACTTGCTTATTCATTACACTCATTTAAGAACTGAAAAAAACGGCTCCCACCCCACCCAAGACCAACTTTCCAAATTCCATCCAAGTTCCAACCATTTAAATTCTCTTTCATTATCTCTAAAAAAATCAACCCTCTTTTAAATGCTTATAATACTCTCAAGTTTTAACCCAAAAATATTCAAGAGGTTTGTATTTTTTTTATTCACCCTCTCTCATTATCTCATATTAATTTTTTAGATTGAAATCTTCATTGTTGTTAAATATAAATGTTGTTTTTTATTAATTTATTGAACACTTGTAAAATGATGTTAATTTTTTTGTTAAGTTATTCTTGTTCATATTTTTTTTTAATCCAGAAATATAAATGTCGTTTTTTTACTAATATGTTAAACCCTTTTATTAATTTTTTTAAAGGTTGTTATTTTACTAATCTAAGGTTTAAAGTGTATATAAAGTTATCTCTTCTTATTGTCATTTTTTCACCTCTTCTTGTTGTCATTTTGTAAAGTTCTTGTTGCCATTTTTTTTATTAATTTGTCATTTTTTTAATTATAATTATTGTTGTTAATTTTTGGATTTAAATGCTGTTTTTTATATTTTTGAATTTAAATGCTTAAATCCTGTTCTTGTTGTCATTTTTTTTTATATTTTAAACACTTAGATTAGTACAGACAACATTTATATTTAAAGATTTAAATGATGTAGTTTAAAAGTGAATAGAAAGTTATATGTTCTTATTATCATTTTTTTCGTTAATCTGTCATTTTTTTTAATTATAGTTCTTAGTGTTAATTTTTTTTTGTTAAGTTCTTGTTATTAATCTTGTTGCTCCTTTTAATCTGCTATTATTTTTTTTATTCTAATAATGATAATTTTTTATGTGTTTCTTTAGCAAAGAAGCGCTTTCAAAGATGCTTTACAAATTCAGCAGAACAGGTTCCAATGTTCCTTTATTTTGTTGTGATTGAAAATTTTTAGATTGATTGTTGGGTTGTTGTGTATTTTATTTTGTTCGTTTCTTGTTAGCTTGTAAAAATAAATATTATACTTTTCGAAAAAAAAAAAATTATATAAAGGTCCCCATTTTACAAGTTCGCCTTGAGCCCCCAAATCTTTGGGGCCGGCCCTGCTCAGGACAATCACGGCTGAGATATGCAACTTCATAAGGGAAAAATATAAAGAGGTGATAAGAGAGGGATCTTACCTTTTTGGCAGCTGATTGAAGCTGTGGTCTAATTGTAGAATCTCTGGCCAAATTTGTGTGACATAGAGATCACAAGTGAGAAATTGGAGCAAATGGACTAAACCAAATCCCTTTAATGGTTGGGACAACCGGTCTGTACAAAAATCAACGGATAAAAATGTTTTCCATTCACAAACCATAATATTTTTTTCCTCCTGTGATGCTACCTGGAATTCAAGCCGATAGCAGACCGAAACTTTCTTCTTCTACCCTTCTTTCTTCGCAATTAAGGTGTGTGCAGTGTAGGGCATTCATCTGTTTTTGTTTTAGTGTTTACCTTAAAAATATTGGACTGTTTATGTTCGTGTTTGTGTTTTACTTTAAATAAATTAAATTATTAGTAAATTCGTTTTTGATAGAGAACAAAGTATTATATATATATATATATATATATATATATATATATATATATATATATATATATGTGTTTAACCAATGCTAAAAAACAGGCGCAAGGCGAGGTGAGGAGTTTTGGCTCCAGCGAGGCAAGGCGTAAGCCTCGAGGCGTAAGCTTCACCAAAAAAAGAGCAAAATAATATTAAAAAATACTAATAAAACCAAGAAGAAAAAAATAAAGTAACAAAGAAATATACAACAAAACTGCAAAAAAAAAACATCTTTGAGGACTTTCTCACATAGTTAAACAATTTTTTGTTCCCCCGAGATGACTTTTGTTTCTTAAATAATTTGATAAAATCAATTTTAACATATTGGTCATTTTACAATATGATAATAAATCAATCAATGCAAAATCAATTTTTTTTTTCATTTACATATTGTTAATTTTATAATATAACAATAAATTAATCAATGCAAGACAAAATCATTTTTTTTGTTTCATTCACATATTGGTTATTTTATAATATGACAATAAATTATTAAAGGTAAAATTAAATTGACAAAATAATTTTTTTAAGTTTCATTCACATATTGGTTATTTTATAATATGGCATATTGGTTATTTTTTTTAAATTTCTTTTAAGTTAAAATAGTAATTAGTACAAGTTAAGTGCAATTTAAAACCAAAAAAAAAAGAAAAAAGAAAGAGTTAGTAGATTAAAACATCATTTTTTTTAAGATAAGTGCAATTTTAGAAAAATAAAGAGCTCTTTAACATCCCCCAAATTAAGGGAGATGATCATTAGTATGAATTTGAAAAAAAAACAGATCATTAGTATGTATATATAATTAATTAAGGGAGATTTTGTTTAAACCGTAATTTCCTTTATGGAGCCCCCCACTATACTTGAACCCTTTACTTCGGTTGAAAGGCTTTTAACATCCCCCAAATTGCGGTTTGACAAGAAAAATCCCAAAATGGGCATATTTGAGACCACTTCATATTCTCCGTTCTCTCTCATCCGAACTAGCAACGAAACACCTCCATCCTCTCTCTCGCTTCCTCCCTCTGATTTGAAACGTCATCGCTCTATCACCTCCGTTCATGGTCGACGCTCACTTCAGCATACAAAATCCAGCATATGAAACTTAGATTGTGTTGCTCATACACACACATATAAGCATACTAATAGACAAACACACATTGATACACACATTCTCTGAATTTTTTTGGTATGAATCCACACTTCAGTCTCATTATGAATCTCATTAGAAATCTGATGCTCATGCTTGCTCTTAATCTTTTATATGAAGTAGCACGAGTCTCTCCAGATTTTTTTATAACAATTGTTTTTTTACATGAAGTAGCAGGAGTCTCCCAAAACGAGTGTCCAAAGAATTTTTTTATGAATCTGATGCTCACCATAACAATTTTGTTTTGCATGAAGTAGCACGAGCCTCCCAAGATCTTTTTACAGTTCTTGTTTGAATTTTTTGAGGCTGGGATTCTTTGGTGGTTACGGGTTCTATTTGAAAATTATGTGACATTTTTCTGTACAGAAATATTATTTGGCTCACTTTTTGATCACAGATGTGTTTTCTTCTTTTTTTTACGCTGCTGAATCTCTTTTTTTTCTTTTTTTTTTGTTAGCATGCTGTTGAATCTCTTGTGAAAGGTATTCTCTTTTTTTTATATCGTACGCGTGTAAATATTTGTGAAAGAGTCCTTTTGATCCAGATATTAAAAAATGGGATTGCCGAAATCAGAAGAAAATCTTGTGGGAGATTCCTTTTTATTTCATCGGCTGTGGGAGATTCTTTTGATTTCAGCAGCTCTGTTCCTTTATTTTATGATTGCACGAGTCTTTTGATTACAGCGGCATTAGAATAACAATTACCTGGGGCTGTTAACAGGGATAAGCTGGCATTTTTACAAGTTTTTAATTTAATAGCTATATCAGAATTCTGTGGGGCTGTTGAAAGAAGTGGTGGGTTCATCCAAAAACACCCTTAGTTAATAAGTATGTATGTATATATAATCTAAATATATACATATATATATATGTGTGTGTATAACAAAATAAATATAACTATGTATAGATATACACACACACATATATATATACCAATTGTTGACATATATTAAAATAACCAAAAAAAAACAGAGTTCGTCATGGAAAAAGAACGGGGGGGTTTTCCGTGCCTCGGCAAAAAGGCGTGAGGCGTTGTAAGCCTCAAATTCAAACGTCAAGGCGATTTTTTTAGTGATTCGCCTCGAGGAGCGCATCGAGTGACTTTAAAAACGTTGTGTTGGACTAAATATAAATAAAATATAAATCATGGGCTTTTTGTTAAATGACTCAAAAATATTTCAGCTTGTTAGAAAAAGAATTAATTTAAATATATAATAATATTTGTTGTACAATTTTTTTCTTTTAATCATAATTAGTACTATGAATTATGAAATAATTTGTATTTGTTGTACAAAATCTTTTTAGTTTCTTCGAAAAAAGAATTATTTTTTAGTAATATCAAAAAAAATATGCTCCTTAGAATGCCTCCTAAACAAGATTTTGGTTGGAGGATGAAAGTGCATTTATTATGGAAGATTAAAACTGACAAGTCCGGCAAGAGTCGGTATAATCAATTAGATAGTGTTATGCGTATTAAATAATGGTTTTGAACTTATCTAATTGATCCACATTATTAATCTTAGTTTTCAAAAAAATCTATCATTTTTTTTAATTTTTGGGGGTTCTTTGAATAGCATATCATTGCGTATCGTTTGATGTTGCAACCGAATTCAAAATTAGGCGTCAAAGTCATAGACCATGACTGAGATTTTGAACCATGTCCTGAATGAACGGTTATATATTTCAAGTCACACAGGACTCCACAAAACACCCTTGTCCTCTTTCCACCAACCTGAAGCAAAAACTACTTCTATCAAATCCTTCACTCAACCCGAACTTTTTCCAACACGATTAGAAGTTGACTACTCCTATGAGAAGCATCTGTTCAGGACTCTTCATTCAACAGATAACATATATAAATATGTAATCAATGGGTTAATCTCGTAAGCAAGTTGTCGCATTTTAAAACATATTCCACATCCCGTA
The DNA here is from genome assembly GCA_949130495.1 of Sambucus nigra. NCBI lineage: Eukaryota > Viridiplantae > Streptophyta > Magnoliopsida > Dipsacales > Adoxaceae > Sambucus > Sambucus nigra. The sequence goes on along the minus strand of OX422208.1, from coordinate 789,455,874 downwards.
AAAAGGTCAGTTCCAGATCAGATCTGTATTATAGTAGACAGCAATATACACAAGCTGTTTTGCAGGTCACTGAAGTCCCTAATGATGAGGCTATGCTCATCTGTAGCTTCCAATATGACGCTGTAGACATTGTGTGTGGTAAGTGGTGTCAAATCAGCCATAATGTAAATATTTTGTGTTCCATTTGTATACAACAGATGTAAATATTTTGTGTTCCATTTGTATACAACAGGTGGCATGGTTGCAACGCCGAAGTTGGCACTTCTACGTTCTAATAGAGTTGATAGATTAAGACAAGTCACAATCTATGAATTTTGGCAGGAAGTGGATACAAATAATGTTTTTCAGTATTGTATTCTTAACATTTTCTGATGAAAATATGGATCTTTTCTACATTTTCGTCATTTTTTTTTGTCTTTTATCCTTTCTAGTAGTGCATTGTATTTTTCTTGTATTTTCTATTCTTTAGTATTTAGAGGAAGGAAGGTCAAGGGCCTCAAGGGACATAATTGTAATTAGATTGATAGCTTAGAGCCCAAGCAACCTCCTACCTATAAATACTCTTTTGTATCCTCATTTGAGGCATTCTACCATTTTGAGATATTGAGATTTGAGAGAGTTTAGACGAGAGATATTTTCTTCTTGCTTACATTTGACGCCATTTACGTCAATTGGTATCAGAGCCTTGTTGGTTCTACCCGTTGTTGTTGTTGTTATTCTACCTCGTAAACAACACCAATTGGGATCGAGAAGAAGATAATCACCCGTGGAGGCTCGTACCGATCGTTTCGAGGAGATTCTCAACCGATTAGTGGCTCGGATGGATGCCATTGATGCCCGCCTACCACGACCGGAAACCACCACCCAACGCTCTCTCACTGCCCTTCACCATCTCAAAACCCTAACCCTAATTCTCCAATTTCAACCCATTCCACCCCCTATCACAAAAAAGTCAAATTCAGCAAACCCCAATGTCATATCCACCCCACCCGAGACAGCTAATAGTGCCAACAGAGGTGGCTGACCTCCGGCCAATCATCTTGAGACAATTCTAACGCCAGATCAAAAATCTGGCAGTAGCGCCCGAAACCCTAGTTCCCACGGTCGGACCACCACAAGAGTGGTTGACGACAGTCTTTATGCCGCCGATCTTTCCTGCCAAGCTAGCCGACCTCCGATCAGTACATCCAAGCAGATTCCATCACCGATCAGACCTATCCCAGTGGAAAATGCCCCCGACCAACTTCAACGAACACCTCCCAGAGGTCGCGCCACCCCTCTGGTGGTTGTCAACACCTTTACAGCAGATTCTGCCCCTCGTGGTGAGTCGACCTTCTGTCCACATCTCGTCACCACCCCGGTGGCCGACGACCTGTTTTTTAGCATGAATCCCATGGGGCTTTGCCCTCTACGTGAACAACCACTAGGGACAAACCCTAGTACCACCACACACCTCTTCTTGATTAAACCCCCTCAAGAACAAACCACCACCTTTGAAACCCTAAGTCAACACATCCCCACCCTCAAAAATTACCAAGAACCACCCAATAAACCACCACCACCACCCAATCTAAATTTACACCACCATCTTCCCATTCCCCACCACCCCACATTCTCATACCACCCAATTTACCCCCACAAGTCCAAAACCCCAAATACGCCCTCTCCTCATTACGATCCTTACCTCCACCATATTTCGACCTATCCCCGCTACCGCCACCACCCTCATAGACACCATAAGCCTCCCTTCCCCAACCATTTCCCTTTTATTCCCCCGGCTCCACCCACCACTATGGATCATCACCCCCATATCTCCTTCCCACGCTTCTGCCCCCACCCATACTACACACTTGCCATCCTCCCTCGGGGAACCCAAGGCATGTTCCCCGCCCGTATTCTAATTGGGATGCCCGATCAGCACATTCATCCGAGTAGATTCTCTTAAGCGGGTACAGGAGTGGATAGGTCTTCCACCACCCGAAGGCCCTTCCCTCACGCCGACTCCAGTCTCTCCCGAACATCAAGCCCCCACTTCCGACTGATTGGTGTACAGATAGGTCGCCTTTTGACTCATTGAGTCCGAACGTCACTCCATCCGTGCCAATTACAGAGCGACGTTTTTTGTGTTACCAGATGGACCACTACCCCTATCGCCAGCCATTGATTACCGCACCACCACCACCACCTTCTGTGGAGGTCATACCACCTTATGTCCCACCACCTCCACCAGCGCCACTTGAGCCACCCCACCAGCCCCAGCTCCTCGATGTCCACCGCCTCGGAGACCGCGACGTAGAGCACTGCTTGATGACTCTCAGTCAGGCGATGATTAGTTAGCTGAGGGTGATTTGCCCCTATAGGGTGGTGATGTCATCACTCAGTTAGCCCTCTCCTCCAGTTGTTATCGAGGAGTATGCAGGGTGATATTCATTCGGGTGGATGTCCCGATGTTCGATGACCACCTTTAGCCCGACGCTGTTATTAATTGGCTCGCCGCGATGGAGCGGATTTTTGAGTATAAACGATTGAAGGGTCGCCGATGTGTTCTGCTAGCAACGATAAAGTTTCAAGGCTATGCCAGTTTGGAATGATTTGGAGCAGCAACGTGTCCTTGACGGCTACCTCCTATCCAGTCTTGGGCCGAGCTCCGAGCGGTCGCCTTTGTCCCGCTACCTACGAGCACGACCTCTTCCTTCGGGTAGAGTCTCTCCGGCAGGACACTTCTATTTTAAACTACATGGAACGTTTCCAAATTCTGTGTACTCTTGCCCGTCTCAGCGAGCGTTAGGAGCAGCGGATTAGTCATTATAACCACAGGTTGTATAGTTATATTCAATGGGATCTTGCTTTACGTGACGTCATCTCCTTTGCAAATGTGGTCGAGTATGCCACTAAAGTAAAGTCCTTCCATCAGACTGCCCTTCCATCGCGTGGCCGCTCCACTCCAGCTCCTCCAGTCCTTATGGTTTCTAGTGCTCCCGTGGCCCCACCTACTTCAGTTGCTCCACCATCCACTACCCACCTCCTGCACCGTCTCAACCCTGTAACATTCAAATGTTACAATTGTGGGGTGATTGGCTATAAAGCGTCGGATTGCTCCCTTCCACAGCGCCGCGCTCTCCTAGCTTCTGGCGGCCCTGAGGACCTTGAGGAGACGGCAGAGGATCCACCACAGCATGCCCTCATTGGTGACACTAAAGGTCTTCCCCTTTAAGTCTGAGAACGAACTCTTTCAAGGGGGAGAGTGATGAGAATATGGGCATTTTTGTCATTTTCGTCATTTTTTTAGTCTTTTATCCTTTCTAGTAGTGCATTGTATTTTTTTTGTATTATCTATTGTTTAGTATTTAAAGGGTGATCAAGGGCATCTAGGGCCATAATTATAATTAGATTGAAAGCTTAGAGCCCAAGCAATCTCCTACCTATAAATACTCTTTTGTATCCTCATTTGAGGCATCCTGCCATTTTGAGATATTGAGATTTGAGAGAGTTTAGATGAGAGTTATTTTCTTCTTGATTCCATTTGACGCCATTTACGTCATTTTCTAATAGCATTCTTGGGATTAATATAATTGAATCAATGATTATTTTAAAAATAGATATACTTTCTTTAATCAATTTGAATATTCTTATGCGCATGTATGTATTGATAATAACTTGGAATCAAACATGAAAATATTTGAACAAACGGAAAGTCAAGCTGAAACTAAAACCCACTATATTCCAAGTAGCTAGTTTACCTTACAATCTTTTACAAGGTTGCACCATTGCATGTCCTAATCAAATCTATTATGTTCTAAGATATAACACAGTTTTCCCCAAAATTATAATTTTAAATTCCCTTTCATAGCGATGAAATTGATACATTTGGCAAAAGAGATGAGAGAAAACAAACATAATGAAAAGTATTAGAAATAGAAAGTATTTACCTAAGAAAATGATATTAACTCTCTTCTAGCATTAGGAATAGAAAGTATTTACTTAAAAAAAGAAATTGGCTCTCTCTTCTAGCATTAGTTTTAGCACACAGGAAAGAACGAACGCTTCTATGGCTAGATTATTCATCGAGATGTATTTCTGGAAGGGAAAAAGTTCAATAAAGCAATGCCTCCCTTCCTCTATCCTTCTCTTCCCACTTCACCACCTAGGTCTTATCGAGCAAAAGGAACCTTCTAATCCATCCAACATACCCTTTTTTACAATGTCTACTTGCTTGTTCAAATGTTTCATGCTTATTTTCTCTTACTTATTACAGAAAACACAATGAATGTTGTTTCATGTCTACTCAGACCACATTATACTAATTTGCATTTGACTACTAAAAAAATCACTAATCATATTATCCAAGCAGTTCAAGATTCAACATCATTGGCAAACGTTTAGTAGAGAGAGAGAGAGAGAGAGAGAGAGAGAGAGAGAGAGAGAGATTAGACTGTACTTATGCATATATATGATAGCAAGATCAAGATGCACAAACCTGTTCAAGGTCATTTTCATCCAGAAAGGCAGCATCACCATCAGGCACTTCCTCTTCAGACTCCTCCTTGGGGACCATTACCAACTCATCCTCATCCTCCCATTCCTCCTCAATAAAGGGTGCCCCATACTTCTCCCCATTCTTTGGTCCCGAACCACTCTTTCGAAATATCCTGCACAGAACAAAAGAATCCTTCCATCCAGATAGAGGGGGGGAGAGAGAGAGATCAGATCAAAAATCCCAAGGAAAGTCGCAACCATTAATAATTGGTATCTCTTAAAAAATATTGCAATAACTATAATCACAAAGCAGTAATATTTCATGTTCTTTACTTCCTGTTTCTAGAATTCTAAGGTCAGTTGTATTTGTAATTTCATTCTGTTGGACAGACATCCATTCACTTATTCAAAAAATTGAAACAGAAAACATTCATTCTCATTCAATGTTTTCGTCTAATGAATCTTAAGAACCAAAAGCATGCTCTAAGGTGCATTCATACAGGTATCACAAAACAAATGTACATAAATACATTAATCAATTACATGATACACAACTATAGAATACCCCACCTGAACAATTCCGGAATTTTGCAGCTCCTCGCCAATAAGCCTGTATTCATGCATGACCCAATTAGTCCTCTCTCCCCGAGGAGCCCGGCCACTATGATACACCAGAGTTTTCTTCATCCCGACAATCTGCGACCTATGATAAACAGACCGGTCCTTCCCCGTTGTCTTCCAGTACCCTCCATCAGTTGCCCGATTTGTCCTTGATCCGTTTCCATACTTCTTATCAAGAAAACTAAAAAAGTACCACTCCAAATCTCTAGTCTTCAGCCTAGACTTACCTGGATTCCCACCATTCACCAAACGATTTATCAAAAATTACCAATTTAAAGACGAAATGATATATATATATATATATATAGAGAGAGAGAGAGAGGTGACTGGTGACCTGAATATCGATAATGTACCACAACAGGACATGATCTAGAGTTCAATTTTATAGAGAGGAATTTACAGAAAACTATAAACAGATGCTGTATATATATATGTAGAGAGAGAGAGAGAAGTGACAGGTGTCCTGACTCTCCATAACATACCTTAACAGGCCATGAAGCCATGAACTACTCTATATGAACAGAAGACAATTGCCCTATACAGTCATCATTAGAACCAAAATTGAGGTATTAATATATATGTGCATTTTCAACCATTAAAACTTTTTATCATCATCTCACCTACTAGATAGTTGGTTGAATTTCTCAATGAAATTTCGTGAAGGTAATTTCCTGACCATGGAGATCATCTCCACCAAACTGCATACAAAATACATTTACCCCCCCCCCCAAAATGGGAGACATGTTCTATAAATATAATAAGGTATGTAGAGTTAGGGCTGTGTTTTTTTTCCACACTTCCGATTTTCGAATTCCGATTCGATTTTTTCCGATTTTGGAAGGATTTTTTTTGTGCCGATTTCTGATTTTTCCAAAAAAAATAGGATCAGAAATCGAAATTCTTTTTATAATCCGAATTTCCGATTTTTTTCCGATCCGAATTTCCGAAATATTTCCGGATTATAATTGCCGAAAATTAATATTTTATAAAAAATTTATACCCATTTTTTATTTTCCACTTAACTTACCATTAGGGTTATAAGATAACTTATAACCTATGTACGGTACCCTGCCCTCTCTCATTCACTTTCACTTCCTCCCTCTTTACGCCGACCCACTCCCTCTTTCAGCTCTCTCACTCCCTCCGCTGACATATAACCTATTTCCGGTGAGTTTTTTTACACCTCTTTCTGTGTAACTTTAGATCTTTAGATGTGTGTAACTTATCATATATCCTTTTTAGAAAAAGGGTTCAACTGAATCAACTATAACAGCTTGACACAATTGTATAAAAATTTACACAATTTTGCACTAACATTTGATCTTCAACAACCTTTTTGCACTAACATTTGATCTTAAATATATTAATATAGAATTACAATTTTTTAAATAGGGCAATAGTTATTTTTCAGAATATATTTTTTTTTTCCAAAACTGTAACTGTTCTGATTTTTCGAAAAAATGCCGATTTTCCGAATTTTGCCGAAAATTAACTTCTTTCCGATTTTGCTGAAAAATCCGAAATCGGAAAAAAAATTAATAATTCCGAAAAAAAAATCGGATTCGGCGCCAATATTTTTGCCAAAAATTTCGGACATATTGATAATACTTGTGATTTAAGTATGTTAAATGAAAATTTCGGAAATATTGATTTAAGTATGTTAAATGAATAATAATGGATATTGTATATATCAGTGTTCTAAAAAACGCGCCTAGGCGGCGCCTAGGCGCGCCTAGGCGCGAGGCTTTTTTGATACGCCCCGTTTAGGGCCTAGGCGTGGACAAAGGCGTGGTCAACATTGGTCAACGTTTTTTTTTAAAAAGGCGTAAAAAAACGCGTTTTTTGGGAGATAAAACGCGCCTCAGGCGGCGTTTTTTTATTTTCATGTTCGTGGGTAACCAAAACGACGTCGTTTTGGTTGCTTTTAAACCAAAAAAAAAAAAACCTAATTCGTGTTTGGTTAACTGAGCTCTGCCGTTTTGGTCTAAAAGAAACAAAACCCTTTCGTTTTTCACTTTGTTCTACAGAAATTGAGCTCTTCACTTTCGTTTTGTCAACAAGAAATAAAGCCCTAATCATTTTTCACGATCGGCCCTGTTCTAAAGGTGAGTTCTTCACATTCGTTTTTCATTTTTCACGATCGGTTCCCTGTTTTTCACGATCAGTTCCGTGTTTTTCACTATCGTTCCTGTTTTCGTTTTTCACGATCGGTTCTAAAGGTGAGTCCCTACTTTGAATACTTTACAAATTAAATTACAATCAATTTTTTACTGTAATAGTTTTAAACCCTTTTCAAGACATTTTAATTTCTTTTCCAAACTGTAATTTCTTTTAAACCCTTTTCAAGACATTTTAATTTCTTTTCCAAACTGTAATTTCTTTTAAACCCTTTTCAAGACATTTTAATTTCTTTTCCAAACTGTAATAGTTTTTTTCGTTTTACACGATCTAAACTGTTCAGCATAACTGCTAAGATATGTGTTATGCATCTGTTTTCCAAACTATTTTAGGAATGTTGTAAAACTACTAAGAATGTTGTAAAACAGTTTTAGCAGCCTGTTTTACAACATTGAGTCAACATTAGTTATGCTGAAATAGATATCTTAGCAGAAATTACAACACATATCTTAGCAGTTATGCATCTGTTTTCCAAACTGTTTTAGGAATGTTGACTCAATGTTCTGCTAAGATATGTGTTGTAATTTCTGTAATGCTGAAATGCTGAAATGGTTTTCTTCAACTGCTGTAATGCTGAAATAGTTGAACTGTAATGCTGTAATAGTTTTGTAGCAGTTGAAGACCACTGTAAACTGTAATAGTTCAACTGCTGAAATACATGCTTTCAATGGTCTAGAAATACATGCTTTTAGAACCTGTTTCTGTTTTCAATATAGGTTAATGGATCCAAATGAATCTTCGTCGATGGCATCTAATGAGGCGTCATCAAAGAAAGATCTTAGTGATGTTGGATGGGAAACCGCGATTCGTGCGAATCCAAACGACAATAATGATATCAAGTGCACATTGTGTGGAAAAATTACTAAAGCAGGAATCTATAGACATAAAATTCATGTGTCTGGAATCAAGGGGTTGGGTGTTGCACCATGTAGTAAGGCTAATGAAGAGCAAAAGGCCAAATGTATTGAGGCGCTTGAAGAGGCGAAAAACAAGAAAGTCCAAAAATTGGTGAGTGATAAAAGTAGGAGGAATGAGATAAGTTTAACGAATGAGGAGGAGGATGAAGAAGAAATTGAAAGTCTTAAAGGTGGGAGTCGTAAAAGGGCTTTTCGTGGTCCCATGGATCAATTTACGAGGGAAATTAGGTTGGATGACTCATATTTATCTGCTTGCATGGAGAAGAAGCAACAAAATATTAACGATGCTGTTGACAAGAAAAGGGCATTAGCGGTTCATCAATATTTGGCGAAGTGGATATATGAAGCGGGGGTACCTTTTAATGCAATTGACAATGATAGCTTCAAGAATTTTGTTGATGCGGTTGGGTTATATGGCCCGGGTTACCAACCCCCTTCACAGTACCAACTGAGGGAGCCTCTTTTAAAGGGGGAGATGGAGTCCACCAAAAAAGAACTTAAAAAGCAAGAGGAGGAGTGGAAAGCGAATGGGTGTTCAATCATGACCGATGCTTGGAGTGATAGAAAACGTAGAAGTATAATGAATTTGTGCGTGAATTGTAAGTTAGGTACCACCTTTCTTTCTTCAAAGGAAGCGTCGGGTGATGCTCACACCGGTACTTACATATTTGAGTATGTGAATGGGTGTATTAAAGATGTTGGGCCAGAAAATGTGATTCAGGTGGTGACTGATAATGCAACTAACAATATGGCGGCGGCGAATTTATTGGCTTTAGAAAGGCCAAACATCTTTTGGACCTCATGTGCTACCCACACTATTAACCTCATGCTTGAGGGGATTTCTAAGCTTCCCACCTTTAAAAATGTGATCCAAAAGGCAAAGTCATTCACTATTTTCATTTATGCACATCACAAGACTTTGTCATTGATGAGAAAATTTACAAAGAAGGAGATAGTTAGACCGGGAGTCACAAGGTTTGCTACTTCTTTCTTAACTTTACAAAGTTTGCTTGACAAAAAACAGGAGTTGAGAAATATGATGACTAGCAATGAGTGGGATGAGACTAAATGGTCTAAGAGCAAAAAGGGGAAGGAAGCTTTTTCTATTGTTGTTCCAAATGAGTTTTGGAATTTGATTGAGTTGTGCTTGAGAGTGTTCACTCCATTAGTAAAGGTGCTTAAACTTGTTGATGGTGATGTTAAGCCTGCAATGGGGTTTGTGTTTGGGGAGGTAGTAAAGGCTATGGAGGAAATCAGAAATGCATTGAAGAAAGAGCGTGATTATAAACCGATCTTGGACATTATTGATACCAAAGGCAAGGGTCGCATTGATAGTCCACTTCACACAACGGGTTATTTGTTGAATCCGTTTTATTATTACAAAAATTTGAGTATCAAAGATGATCCAATGATTACAGATAATTTGATTACTTGTGTTGAGAAGTTCTTTCCTGATGATGATGCAATCCAAAATCATGTGCTAAATATTGAGTTGCATAAGTATTTCCAGAAGGAGGGTGCATTCGGCAAAAAGCAAGCGATTAGTGGATGTGAGAACAATGATGATAATTATAACCCTGGTATGTTACTATTCCTCTTTTTTATTTTTGTACATTTACATTAGTCACACTCTTTACATTGTTCTCACCCACTTATTCTATTCATTTAACATTGACTAGTTGGTTGGTGGGACTTTTATGGAAGTGGAACTCCAAATTTGAAGAGAATGGCCAAAAGGATACTTGGTTTGACTTCTAGTTCATCGGGGTGCGAACGAAATTGGAGTGTCTTTGAAGGAGTAAGTTACATAAATATCTTGTTTAGTTGCTTTTTGTTATTAGTTTTGTAATTTAATTTCAAGTATACTAATATCCTGATATTTTGTTTTCTTAATGTAGATACACACCAAGAAGAGGAATAGATTAGATACCACGAGAATGAATAATCTAGTATTTGTGCAATTCAATGCAAGGTTGAAGAACAAGAATGATAAGAAAAAGAAGAAGGATAAATTGCTAGCAAGTGATGCTACTAATGCACAATCATGGATTGTTGATGGTTGTGATGATGATGATGAGAGTGTGGATGGCGTGGAGGCGGGTTCTGGACTTGCATGGGATGCGGCTGTAGAAGCGGCAAATGAGATTTTACAACCTAGAAGAAGCGGTAGAAATGCCCGTGATGAAAGTGAAATAAGGGAACCCGATGAAGAGGATTTTGTATCGGATGGCACAGAAGATGGAATGGATGAAGAAGATGATTTTGAATTAGAGTCCGATAAGGAATTAGATGATTAAACACGTTTGTTTAAGTTTAAAAGATTGTAATATTTATGACCTTATTTGAGAGATGTGTTGTTTGGTTGAAACTTGGGTTGTACTAAGTTACTAACTAATGGATTATCGTAGTGTAAGTTTATTAGGGTGATGTGGACTTGTGCACATGGAAAAGGGCTCCCAATGCATATATTGGTATTCAATTTCAAGGTATGTATCATTTTCTATTTTATAAGGGGCTATTTTGATTTTATTCTTATTGATTAATATTATTTATTTAAATTATTTTATTGACTACTTTGAATTTTGATTGCATGGAATTGGGTGATAACATGATGAGGACTTATGGAGCATGCATATGGAAAAGGCGTCCTAATTGCAAATATACGGACATATTTTTCAGGTATGTACCATTTCAGTATTATTTATTTTTATTAGGTATGTACCATTTTCAGTATTTTTTATTAGCCTTGTTATAATTAAAAAATATTAAAATATATTAAAAAGGCCTAAACGCCTTTTCACGCCTTTTTACGCCAAGGCCCGCCTAGGCTTCTAAGGCTTGGCCTCTACGCCTTGGTCACGCCTCGCGTTTTTTAGAACCTTGGTATATATGTATTTATATAATACTTGTTGTGAGTATATGGATGTTGTTTGGGACCAAAATGTGAAGATACTACTTAGGTCCACTCCTGATTCTCTCCCTATATATATAAATTGAAAAAAAAAAGACTCTTTAACATATCTCATTTACCGTACCTAACAAACAAGCTTCCAATTTCTAAAAAAAAAAAACTATATAGCACGTGAAATACAAATTAGCTAGTTGAAACTTCTGAATAACTAAACTTGTTAAAAAAATTGGCGAATGTGATCTTAATAGCCAAATTTCATCAGATAAATCATTCATTCATGTTTATTGAGTTTTGTCCGCCTATACATACATATATATATATATATATATATATATGTATAGAGAGAGAGAGAGAGAGAGAGAGAGACCTGGAAGGTCCCAAGGCTCAACTTTGTAAATATCGATTTCAGAAATAGCGTCAAATCTGAAGGGTTTGCCACAGATCTTCCTCCTGAGATAATACCGTACCAATTCTTCATCGGTAGGATGAAATCGAAAACCTGGAGCAAGTGAGGCCGCTGTTGACGACGATGAATCAATAGCCATCAATTATCAAAAATCAAATGTTTAGAATTTCAGATTTAGATTTAGAGAGAGAAAAATGTGAGAGTTTAGGGTTTCAATTGGTTTCGTTTCGCTTTGCCAATGGAAAAAGAAAAAGGGTTTAGGTAAACTGTGTAAAGCTGACTACTCGTGTGTTATATAATAAGGGGATGAAAATGCTTGGAAGAAGGGAGCTGGAGTGATATTTGGGTTACGTGAGGGTGAGGGTTATTTGTCACGGTCGGGGGAGTGTGGGTACGTGGCGTGATTTTAATCATTTGATGCCTGTTGTTTGGGGTGATTTGTTGGGTACGTATATGTGGCGGCGGAAGCTAAGATGGTTGTTAAAGATTTGGGTGATGGAAAATGAGTCGAATGTAAGTTTTGTTTTTTTCATTAAACTTGAAATACAATTCCGTATTCTTTTTTAAATTATCCAACATTGACTAAATGTTATAAACTTAATTATGTTTTGATATTGAGAATTGATTACTGATATAACTTAATAAAAAAAATTAAATTGGGATGGAAGGATTCTAATTATTTACAAACCAATAATCGTGGGAAGAATCTAGAAAAAGGTGATATTATGTATATAGAAAAACTTCAGAGAAAATATTTTGATTCGAAAATGCTCAATTTTCACGCATGATTTGGATTTTATGTTATTTTCAAGGACATTTGCCAAGAATTTATGGCGTTCATGATGTAATTTGACAAACATATGGTACACAGACGAAGTTAGTTCTACATATGTGATGTTCATGATGCTATTTGACTAACATATGGTTGAATTGAACTCTGATTACTCTTACTATTTGGAGGAGGTGTAATGCCCTATATCGATTAATTAAATAAATGGTTGTTTGAGAATTATTTTTGTCGTATGTAAAATTTGCTCTCCCACTTGGACCAATGAAAAACAGACATTTGTCCTCCTACATGGCTACTCGGCCACCTTGATCGGCATCCAATGTTCTTAGTCGATTGGCATGCCGACTAACTCCAGTAGGCAGACCGGCAGGAATACTGAAAGTTACTCGGATGGGATGTCAAATAAACAGCACTGAATTCCAAGAGTCTCATTTATTGTACATAAATGTAAACACCTGGCATATGAAGGCGTTCCATCTATTGGATTTTACACCACTATAAATATGGCACACTCCCTCAGTTAAAGGGACAACTTGAGTTACACACTCAATTGAGCTATTGTAAACCCTAAGAAATAACAACAAACAGTGGACGTAGGCTATTTACAGTTGAACCACTCTAAAAATCTCTTCTTTTGTGTGTGTGAATTGAATACCTCTTATATTTTATCTGTGATTATAAATTTGGATCAAGTCAATTTTTAGACATCAGCATATTAGCACCGTATGTGGGAACGACTGCTTGTCATCATTCTCTACCTCATTTTGTATCTTTGTCCATCATTTGCCTAGAAGGATGAATAACATTCCGGAGAGCAGTCTTGCTGATGTAACTAACGTCCCAGAGCCATATGTTATTCCTAATGAAATAAATCTTCAGAGGATTTTGTTCAATCTGGCTGAAGGACAATAAGCCATACAAGAATTAGTCAACCAGTTAGCTCGCATGATACAGGATAACTCAACTAATTTCAAAAGAGATATGCGACCCCCACCAACTATAAATGGAAGGAGTCATCATTCCAGTGCCTCTCATGATCGATCATATAGTCTTGGCGTAACTTCTTCATTCCCTTTCAACGGATCACTATGATGATAGATCATTTTCCAAAGAAAGATCAAGTGTGTTGGAAAGGCTAAGTAGGGAGTTTGCATTTGATCGGCTAGGTCCCCGAGTAACTAGAGGCCATCGCAAAGAGTGGGAACACAGTCATAAAGGTTCCTGAAGATCAAGAGCCGGTATAGGGGACTCTTTGCATGCCAAACAGACTTCTTCATAAAATAGCTCGACACATAGATATATTAAAGCCTCAACAGCTATTTCGGCTAAATCTAGACCACGAAAACAGTCCTGGAATGGATCCACGTAACGCTTGGAGGATCGACTGGGTAAAACGGCAAAAACCAAGAACCCACTAAAAAGGAGTTTCGTCAAAAGATCACATTTCATTCAGTCAATTAAAGATTACCACACACCTTCAAAGTTCAAACCACCAGTGTTCACTCCCAAGTATGATGGCCATTGTGGATTACCCCACGCTAGTGATCATTTAGGCCATTGAAGGGTCGTTCACAACCTTGGCATCTCGTTCAAATGACCTTGGTATCTCGTTCGAACGACCATGGAAAGTTAGATATTTTTTATACAAATGCGTGGCTGCCAATTTCGTATTTTTCTAAAAAAAAAATTAATTAGTTATGATTTTTCTACGAAAAGTTATCTCAAGACAAAATCTTTAGATAGTATGAATTCAAAAAAAATGACAAAAATTCTAACACCCAATAATAAATATTCAAGGCTCAATATAGCATGTGCATTCAATAAATCTCTTGGCCGTTGCATCTTCAACTCAAATGTCATAGGCTTGAAGGTCACAAACTTATATCCTATGACTCAAATAGTTTTGTTCGGAATCAAGCCAACACTTACAAATTGACTCGATTAGAAATTTTCCCTTACACCCTTCACCCCTTACTGGTGGAAGTACTCCATTTCTATGGAATACTTCCAACCCATGTAAATAAAAGCTTTTCTCGGATTATAATAGGGACAGTCACCATAAAATGGATTTTTAGGACTAATCTGGGTTTGAATGAGATTAGATAACCTAAGGACTTCTTTATGTGTAGCACGTATCACTTTCAAGATAGAGATGAATTCCTTAATTTGGTGAGTTGCCCACCTAGAAGAACTAGCCTCCTAGTTTTATGATGTCACTTTCCACTGCTTGCCCCAAGCAAAGAACAGCTTGGTTGTTGTCCTAGCCACCCTGGCCTCTATGGTTGACATGCCCAGTGGGATAACAATGGCCCCTTTCCTGGTTCAGAAACAAGCTAAGCCTACACATGGCTACCACATTGAACTCGTTATCAAGGAGGATTCTGATATGGCGGGGTTATGGTAGTATGATATTTGGCGTCTCCTCCAACATGGTAGGTATCCCCAAGATGCCGATAAGAAAGACCGTGCGACCCTTCACAAACTAGTCGCCCAGTACATCATCTGCGACAAAGCATTGTTCAATAGAAACTTCGATGGAACCCATTTGCACTGCATTGCATGGGCTGATGTTAAAGAAATGATGCAAAAGATGCATAGTGGGGAATACAGGCCCCACATGAACGATCACATGCTTGCCAAAAAGATCATCCGTCAAGGGTACTATTGGACCACTATGGTTCAAGATTGCACTGCCTATGTCCAAAAATGCCTCAAATGCCGATAGTTTACTAATCTTCAATACTTACCTCCCCGTGAGTTGTACAACATGACCTCGCATTGCCACTTCTCCACTTAGGGCATCGATATCATTGGGAAAGTCACTCCCAAAGCTTCAAACGGTCAAGAACTCATCCAGGTTGTCATTGATTACTTCGCCAAATGGGTCGAAGTCGAGTTATATACGGTGTTGAATGCCAAGAAAGTGGCCAAGTTTATCAGAAAGAACGTTATCTGTCGATACAAATTTCCCCACGAGTTAGTGTCATATAATGTGCTCTATTTTGAAACTTAGGTCACAAAACTAGTCAATGAGTACGGGATTTAAAAACACAAATTTTCTCCCTATCGACCCCAAACCAATGGTTCCGTAGAAGCCGCCAATAAAAGCCTTCAGACCATAATCAACAAGATGACTGAGAGTTACAGATATTGGGCCAATCGGATCCCTTACACTATCTGGGGCTACCGCACTTCAATCAAAACACCTATTGGGGTTACCCCTTATTCTCTAGTATACGGTATGGAAGCAGTCCTACCCATTGAGCTTGAGATACCTTCCCTCCGCATCCTACTCAAAATCAAGGTTGACGAAGAAGAATGGCATCAGAGTCGCTTTGATAAATTATCACTCTTATATGAAAAGAAACTGAAGGCTCTGTACTGTATATAGGGATACCATCATCGAATAGCGCGATCAATCAACAGGAAAGTCAAAGACCGTGGTGTCCAGGAAGGAGACCTTGCCCTCAAAGAGATCATGGAAACCATCTAGGTCCCCAAAGGGAAATTCAAGCCACGGCCCATACAGATTGTGAAGAAGATTATCTCAGGAGGTGTCGTTATGCTCATAGACCTTGATGGAGAAGAGATGGATTATCCAGTCAACCTGAACCGTCTCAAAAAGTTTTACCCTTAGTCCGAAATCTTGGCACACTACAACTCTTCTCACCCCTTTTATTCTTTTAAAAAAATATTCATTTTCCCTACCCAAAACTACATGGGACAGGATCCTCTCTAAAACATTTTATTTTCAAAATAAAACTCATGAGAATTTTTAAACACCCCATAAATACATAGGCATCCCATACGCCATACATAGGTTTGGTCCCCTTTTTTCACAACATGTTATTATTTTCTAACCTCCGAGAATGGCGGTTCATTTTATCATTTACATGAATAAAAGGACTACGTATGCCTTGGAGATTAGTATAGATAATTCAAATGTAAAACTCATCAAGAGGAACAACAAAATATGTTCAAAATCAACTTTTATTTCTAATTAGGGATAATGGAAATATTACACAAAGTATCAGCGAGGGGAATAAAACCAACCACCCCTCTCCGTTAACTAAATTATTCCCAAATAAACCTAAACCCTAACCAAACTACATATAATTACCCCCAAAATCATAAATATAAAAGCATCCCAATAACCATAGCTTCACAAAAGTCACCAAAAGCTTCATAAGATTCACTGCCTTCAACTTCCAAATGGCCCCACTTCATCATCATTACCAGCCCCGGGAGCTCCTCAAGTTTTCCACTCCTGATTGGTACTTCGTATGCGTTCCATAGAGTGGTATGCCCCTGATAAACCTGGACAGAACCACAACACCGTCTTCTATAGAGTCGAAAGCCACGAACCATCTTTAATCGGTCTCTTTTGCTAGAACTTTCTCTACTACCTGCTTCTATAGCCATTTCAAGTAGTCCTCAGATACATACCAGGCCCCTACCATGGACTGTGATGGACGGATTGACGGCTAACGGTATTGTCACAAAGAGCCCAGCATCATCCTTAATGACTCGATCAAATCCTCCAACGGGGAAAAAAATATTATACGAGGGGGCACAATATGTTCCCACTCGGCTTGGCTCATGAGCCACCAGAGGAATATAACGAAGTTTGTCGAAGGCACACCAGTCGCACATATCGGTAATCTCCAAGTTATGAGACAGGGAGTAAGTCCCCCCATCATGGCACCGACCAGTAAAGGCACCGAGCTCCATGCACTACGAACTAGTTTACCCCCAACCCTCCATAGATGGGCTGAAGCTAAAGAAAAGTGAATAAAAAAATTGGGCACAACCGCCAAAGGGGTACTCCAGAGGGGCTGCGAGGCGAAACCTCTTCGCACGCCACATAAATAGCATTATAGGTCTCCACCTTAGAAAATCATAATGATCCTCCTTTCAAGAATCCAGGTCGTTCAGGGTCTTAGCTAGTACCACCATCACGGGATTATGGCAATAAGACATCCAGGTCGTTATCGCAGCAACCTGGGGATCCATAATCAAGTCCCCCATCACCAATAGTAGCCTCGCAGTAAGGCCTAAGGAGACAGACCCAGTAAATCTGGTATCCTCAAAACCCCTTAGATGCATGGAATATATAACCGCTCAGAGAGAAATGGCCCCTCCGATAGCCAATGGTTTAGCCGCTGAAGGAGATATGTGAAGCAACTCCAAAAAAAACTCGAAGAGAATGGGAAAAATCAGGGATATCCACCGCCACACTAGGGTTCACCCCCAATATAGTCGAGAAGTCCTCGTAAGTGGGACAGGCCTCGTCCAGGCCGACATAAAAAATGTGATCTTCGGGATACCAAAATTGCACTACTACAGTCAACAGGTTCCTGTCTATAGCACGGTCGCACCATAAGAAACTCGACGCTGGTGGAAAGCGTCATAACCCACATTATACAAACACGTATTCTCCATACCGTCGAGATACGAAGAAAACCCTTCATGCATGGGAAGAGCCATTTAAAGAGGAGGAATTTGGAGCAAGAAAGAAGAATGTGGGTATGGATGAAGAAAAACCCATCCCACACACCCCATTTTATACTCGAAAACCTTGGCTAAAAATAAGGGCCTTGGAAACTCGAGCAGAATCCAACCCCACCAGATGTACTTTGAAGTGCAGGAAAGTGTAATCAAAGCCTAGGGGTGAGTTAATTTGACCCCCATGCCGATAGGCAGGTCAAAGGGTATGACGATTGGCAACCCACTATTTTGGAAAATTTCATCTTTCCTCTTTTATCAAAATTAATTTCAAAAAATTCTCATTTTGCAAAATTACCCCCAAGTTATTTACTCAATTCTTTCGCTCAATAAAATCATTTTCATGCTAAAAAATCGTTTTTCTCTAAGTTAGTCATTTTCACTCTTTCGTAATAGCATTTTTTATGCCTGTCATTTTCAATTCCGAACTCATATCCATCTTTGCATAAAATAAAAAATCTCAACAGAGAATTAAAAGTGCATATAGGATAGGTCACTTAATCAAGAAAAAAAAATTTAAAAAGAAAATGCATATTTTTGTATATATATTGCTTCACTGAGTTCACATGTTCTCGCAACCTCTCTCTAGAACCTCAAGCCCCACGACGGATGCTCTTTCCCCAGTGGCAGGCGGTGGATCCTCCACTCCCAGAATCCGAACCCTCATCAGAACTGGCATGCAACATGAAGCATGAAGAAATCGAGCTCTTGATATACTTCGACAAGGAGGACATCCAATCCTTGATATCCTTCAACCAAGTAGTCGACACTCGAACATACTACAAGACAAAAGGCAAATCAATTAGTCAAGAAGCCAAATAAGTTAACTGAACTCAAAATAAATAGAAAAGGATATACCTCAGGCTGCAAAATCGAAAATAGTAAAAAGGGGGAGTAACATCAATAAAGCATATACGGATGTGGTGAGGCCTGGTGACCCGGTTAAAGTGTTGTTGAGAAATTTATTGATAAAATGCTATTGATATTTGCATTTGATTTGAATATTCGTACTCGTGTTGTTACGTTTTATTCATCGCTAATATATATTTGTTGAGCATCTTTCCTGTCGTATTGTGTACTTCCCCATATTTTCTTTTAGTTGACAGGTTAGCGTGGATTGGGACGCTATGGACCAATTGGGATTATTTTAGCATGGATTATTTTGGGAAGAATATTTTTGGAAGATTTGTATTATTTTGATGTATAGAGCTTTGGAGATTTGTATTTTATTTTCGAGTTAGTTGTATGTAATTCGAGAGATTTGACATTTAATTTGAAGAGATTGAGATTTGTAGTTTATCTTTTGTTGTTGTGGGACTTAGATGCTCTATACCTTGTTATATTGTGGATTTAGTTTAGTTTTATCACATTAGCACTCCGTTCGCTCGCTCCGGGCGGCCGGGGTGTTACAAATACACTTTGTTTACAAGCTTCTAAATCTGTAATGATTTTAAACCCATACTGATTTATAGATTTTATGGTATTGAACTTGTTTTGAGGAAGTTTGGAACATGGATGTTATATTTTTCCCAAATCTTGTTTTAACGAAACAAATTTTTTTAACTCGTAATCTGGATAGTTGTTATGTTTAAACGAGATCTACATTTTTGTGTTGATTATAACTGCTAAACTTTGTTGCATGTTTAATTGATCTATTTTGTGAACCTTATTCTTGTCTACAATATTAATTATTTGAAATTGGACTTGGGTTCCTTTAATTCAATTGGTGTGTGAAGTTTTGCAATAATATCCTTACTACTGTTCTTAACTGGCTTTTACACAAAACTGACATACTTTTAGGTTTCTTCATCTTTGTTTATTTTAAATTAATAAATAAGGACTTTAATGTGTTTAATGATTTAGTGTTTATAATCATTACTATCTTGATTAAACAAAACTTTATATTATTATGTTTGTTGTGCTCATCTTCACTAGTACTCTGGTTTAGAGTGTGAAGCTCTAAGTGTGTGATTCCTAAGTTTCACTGGCTTATTATGTTAAGTAAAATTCAGTAGTTGTGGGGTTGTGTAGTTTAAGCATTGATACACTGTTTGTATTAGCTAGACTATTTCATTTACACATGGTAATGTAATTTGTAATTAAATATTTGTTATAGTGGACTTATGTGTGTGTGTGGTCCTGGAACTAAGGGACCCAGGGTTTTCCAGTTAGTTGGTTTGCTCGTGAACAAATATTGTGTATTTACTTCTTCTCCTCATCCCATTATAATTCAAACAATTTTTGTTATAAAGAATATCACACCAACCAGTACACTTTTTTTTGTGTGTGTTTTAAACTATTGAAATTTAAAAAGGGTTTTACCAAAGAGTTAAAAGAGGTTTGAATTATTCTTGACACGGTTGTGTATTAAATTATTTCAAGTGGTATCAGAGAAACATGATTACTTTTTCTTAAAGTTTTTATTGAATCTTTAAAATCTTAAAATTTTTTAAAACCTATTTGTAAATGGAAGACCGTAATGGTAATTCCGTACATCCTCCCATGTTTGATGGTGCTAACTTTGCTTACTGAAAAGTAAGGATGGTTGCACACATCTAACAACTGGGAGATAAGGAATGGGACATGGTTTAAATTGGTTTTACTATACCTTCTAAATCACCTGATGAAGGTGATGTTCATATTTTTATAAGAAAATCCTTTTCTGAAGGGACAAAATAGGAGATACAAAATTCATAATATAATAATAAAGGTAAAAATACCATTTTCCCAGCTATGGGTGAGTCCGAGTTTAAACGAATCTCTACCTGCACTACATTGAAATCAGCTCGGGACATTCTAATATATACCCATGAATGCGACACTATGGTTAAAAAGGATAAATCACAAATTTTAGCAAACTTATATGGCACAATGTTTGTGAAAGACGATGAAAAGTTCGATGATTTCAATCTTAGATTGCAAGACGTAGTTAATCAATAGCATGCTAACGGAATTGTGTATGCTAATTCTAAAATATGTACTAATATGCTTAGGTATTTACCCACTGGTTTTGATATGAATATACATGCCATAGATGAAATGGATGATCATAGTATGACACCTCAACTGTTGTGTGGTAAACTGAAAACATTTGAATTACAAACTTACTTAAATAAAAATCAAAGAGGCAAAGCACATGCACACACTACGCAACCATTTTAGTTTTTAAATCTAGTGTAAATAGCCTTGTGTTTGCACCTTCATTGTCTAATTTAGATGACTCTTTTGTCTCCCTTGAGTCATTAGATAATTAAAATTTCCCTTTTATCTGAACACTTTAAGAAATTTGTTTAATATATGAACAAATTTACTTCTAGAGAAGGCGAACCCGATTATACAAAAAGGCCTCGTGAAAACAATATAAAAAAACTCTAAAAAATACGACACTAAAAAAAAAGATATTAGTTATATTCAAAGTAGGCAGTGTAATGAATTTGGTCATTATGCTAATAAATATTTTTCAAAAACAAAATAGCAATCTTCGAATAAGGCCCATATATCTAAAAAATGGGATGATAGTTCAGATACTGACAATAGTAAAGGTTATAATTATTTTATTACTTTTACTTTTTTGTGTGTTAATGAAACTGAAAATAAGTTTGATAAGTTGTCTAGTCTACCGGATGATTCTGATCTTTTCGTAGACAATTATGTGTTACATATTGATAAAAACTCTTTACCTCTCAGGATTCATGAACACAAACACACTACTACCACTTTTTACAAAACTGTGTATGATTATAACTTAAATTGGGATGATGAAACTAATTTATATGATGAATCATCCCCTAGGAGTGAATCTGTTAATAGTGATTGTGATGATGATTTGAATTTTAAGAAAATGTACAAACCAACTTTGAAAAAGTGCACACACTTAGGCAAAAACAATTATAGGTTGCTTTATAAAATTGACGCGTTAAATAATCAAATTCACCTAATTTCTGATGAATCAGATATGCAAATGGAAGAGATTGAATCTGATAATCTTTTACTTGAGAAAAATATTTCAAAATTAACTGAAAACAATCATTTGTTATAAGCGAAGAACAAGGTTGTCCTAAATGATTTTGAAGAATCTTAAACTGAATTAAGAACTTTGAAAAAATTGATTCTTACGTCACTTCTAGCCTTTTGGTTAAACACATGGTTGATTCTGAAAATGACTCATATGGACATAGAAGGAGTTGGTTTTAATGGAGAAGTTTTTTTGAAACCAACTTTGTAAACTCCATTGAGGATTATCCAGAATCATCAATTATTCGTATGTCTATTCCACACATGAAAGATAAAACTCAGATTCAAACCAACTATTCTGCTAAGCAGATTTATCATTGTAACTCCTATCGCAAATCTATCCATTAAAAAAATATATTTTAAACGTCTAAATCTAAACAGAATATGTAACAATACTAATAGACCCAGGATACCATTTAAAGCCAAATATCTCAATAGGCAGTTGTATTATTGTGATTTCTTCTATAAAACTAGTCATTTAGAGAAATTTTATTATACGCTTTTAAACTTAAATAGAAAAGGTAGGAGTGTTAATTGACCCAAGGTCTTTATAAAGATCAAATCTGTTAAGAAGTCCACACCTACTAAGCTATTGCCTTCTAAAATTGAAACTATTTTTTAAAAAGCTAAGGCAATTTAGATTAAGAAAAATGATTTAAGTTACTAACTTAGATGTAATATTGTCGTATTAGCATTAAATGATACGTATAAAAACTATCAATGGTACTTAGATTCGGGTTGTTCTAGGCATATGACCGAGAACAAATTCAAATTTTCCTCCTTAAAAACTTTTATTGGAGGAAATATGACTTTTGGAGACAGTAAAATGTCCCGGATCATAGGCAAAGAAACAATTAAGGTTGATAGTTTCCCTAACTTGAATGAGGTTTTACTCATTGAGGGACTTAAAGGCAACTTGCTTAATATAAGATAATTTTACGACGCAAACCATACCATTAATTTTTTAAATCTGAGTGCAAAATTGTTAATTTATAGGGTAAAACTATTCTTTGTGGTGAAAGAACGCCCGATAACTGTTATGTCGTTATTCAGGACAATAAAAATTGTTTATCAACTAGATTAAATGACTTAGACTTGTGGCATGAAAGACTAGGGTACATTAACTATGTTAAATTGTCTAGGTTAAATAGTCAACAACTTATTCACGGTCTACTAGAATTCTCAAAGTAAAACATTCTATTTGTGGACCATGTCAAGTTGGTAAAATGCACAAATCACCTTACAAGAAAGTTAAAGATGTGTTAACCTCTTAACCTTTTGAATTATTTCACATTTTTTAATGGGTCCCTCTAGGTATACTACCATGTGTGAAAATTCTCACATTCTCGTCATTGTCAATGATTTTATTTGATTTACTTGGGTGGCTTTCAGGAAAGAAAAATCAGAAACTTTAAGAAAAATAAGAATTCTTTTAAGAATTGAAAATGAGAAAGACATTCAAGTAACTAGGGTTCATAGTGACAGGGGTGGAGAATTTAAGTACACGAGTGTTATAGAAAACTGGATCGAAAATGAGTACCAACACAAATTTAGTGCATTCAAAACTCGTCAACAAAACAGTATAGCTGAAAGAAATAACCAAACCATACAAGAAATGGCTCGTGTCTTACTTATCTACCCAAATATTTTTGGGTTGAGGCTACTCAAACTGCGTGTCACTTTATAAATCGTGTTTATTTAAGGAAAAATAGCAAATAGACTTCTTATGAAATTTAGTATAGCAAACAACGAAATCTGAAATATTTTAGGATTTTTGGTAGCGAATGTTATGTTTATAAAGATAGGGAACACCTTTACAAATTTGACACTAGAGGAGATAAAGCTATCCTCTTAGGTTATTCTTAAAATAGTTGCACATATCGTGTGTATACTCTAAAAATATTTTTTTTAAGGAATCCATTAACGTTGTTGTAAATGATAGTGTTACCCGTCACTTGGAAGAAAGTGAGAATCCCCTAACTGTTGACAATACTAGGAATGGAGATTTACAAAAACAGTCAACAGATAGTGATTTTAGTGATTCTAACTCTCTACCACCTAATGAACCACCCCATGTTCCTTACTAGGTTGAGGAAAATCACCCAGAAAAAAACATCATAGGTGATGTTAGAGACTCGATAAGGACTAGATCCCAATCTATAAATGCCTTGTTTTCTTCTTATGTGTCTTTAGTTGAGCCTAGACATATAAAAGAAGCTTTGATAGATGTCATGGTTGCTTTCTATGCATAAAGAATTGGGACAATTTAGACTACACAATGTGTGGTATTTAGTACCTCATCCTACTCACACTAATGTAATAGGAACAAAATGGATATTTAAAAATAAGTGCGATAAACCTAATAACGTCGTAACGTTAGGCTAGTTGCATAAGGGTATTCGCGTATTAATGGAATTGATGTTGATGAAACATTTGCTCGTGTTACTAGATTAGAATCTTTTAGATTGTTACTTCCTATATCATGTAGTTTAAATTTTAAACTTTATCAAATGGATGTTAAATATGCATTTTTAAATGGTAATTTAAACGAGGAGGTTTATGTTAAACAGCCTAAAGGCTTTCTTTATCATTTCTTTCCCAATCAGGTTTTTAGACTAAAGAAAGCCCTTTTATAGTTTAAAGCAAGTACCTCGTGCTTGGTATGAGAAATTAGCAATTTTTCTTTTGGAAAATGACTTTAATCGAGGGTGAGTAGACCTAATAATGTCTGTCAAACGTAACAAATTGTTTATTAATCACTCGAGTTTACGTTGACGACTAAGTTTTTGGGTCCACCTCTCCCTCAGAAGCTTAAAACATTGCTAATATCATGAATTCTGAATTTCAAATGTCTATGATGATGAAATTGGAATTCTTTTAGGCCTCCAAGTACCACAAAAACCATACCATATTTTTATCTACCAATCTAAATTTGCTTTAGATTTAATTGACATTTTCGTTTGACTACTGTGAAAACTACTAGAATTCCTAATGAGTTCATCTATCAAACTTTCTAAAGACCTATCGTGGAAAAAGATAGATGTTAAGTTATATCATAGTATGATAGGCAGGATCCTTTTTTTAACTGCTAGTAGACCCAATATTATACATAGTGTGTGTGTGTGTGTGTGTGTGTTAGATACCAGTGTGATCCTAAAAAGTCCCACTTACATGATGTTAAACACATTTCAAAATATGTAAACGGAACAATAAACTATGGTATTCCCTACACTTTTGACACAGACTCTAAGATAATAGTGTATACGGGCGTCGATTGGGTACGTTGCACCGATGATAGTAAAAGCACCTAAGGTGGTTGTTTTTACTTAGGATGCAGTTTTGTCTCATGGTCCTCTAAAAAAAGAAAAAACGCATTTCACTTTCATTAGCTAAAGTCGAGTACATTGCCTCAGGCATTTGTTATACTCGGCTTCTGTAGATGAAATAAATGCTAAGTGACTACGATTTAAATGAACCTTCTAACCTAATTCATTGCGATAATCAAAGTGCAATAAGTATTTCTAAAAACCCAGTTATTCATTCTCAAATAAAATATATTAAAATGAGATAATATTTTATTCAAAAATTAGTTGAGAAAAAAGAAATAAATATTGAATGTCTAAATACGAAAGACCAATTAGTAGATTTATTTACAAAATCTTCAGACAACCATCGTTTTAAAACACTTCAAATGTCTGTTGGTATTTGTGCCTACCCAATTTAATACTTATTAGGCTTGTTTTTTAGTATTTTTTTCCTTTATATCTTGTAGTAGTAACATATTTTTTCTCTGATTCTTCCTTACCATTTGTCCGTTTGAGACAAACAGGGTGAGATTTTGAGGCTACGGCTCTTTGTTTAATGGGGAGATTTGAGAAATTCACATTTTTTTTTATTTTTTTGAGTCTCATAGGACACATGTTCTTAGTTAAGCTTGCACTCTTCTTTTCTAGGAAACATGTTATTAGTTGAGTTATGTACTCTTCACTTTCTAGTAATCATGTGTATACTTGAGTTATGTATTTATATGTGTATTTTTTTTATTTGAGCCTCAGTTTGTTTTATCCCAAAATTGGCGAAAGGGGGAGATTAAAAATACCCTTGTTTAGTTTGGCTCAATTTTGTGATAAACAGTCGTTTTTACACTTTTCTCCCTTCCTGCACTTAACACGTGACTAAACACATTTTTCTATTATTTTTAAAACCTATTTTTAATTAATTGATTTAATATATGAATTATTTTTACAATTATATATTTTATATGTATTCTAAATTAATTTTTTTTTATATTATAATTTTAAGGGTTTTATTACTTTTCAAAATTTATAAAATATTTTTCTACATTTTTTCTAATTTTTTCTGGATTTTAAAATGTTAGATTTTACATCTGATTAAACATTATAATTGTTTAGCTAAACAAATTTAACAAACACAAAAAACGACATTGTTTTTAAGATAGTGGGGTCGTTTTATATTGATCTGTGTTTCTATTTTTGGGCCAATGAGGTAGTTCGTTGTTTCCCACGCGGATTGATTGCGCGTGAGCATTGGGTGTTTTTACAGGTCAGTTGGTTGTTCAGTGGAGGTTTACTATTTTACCCTCATTAGTGGGTTTTTTTTACGACCATTCCCCCAACGAACCTCTTTTTATGTGATTCCAGTCTTGCCCTTTGAACTCTATGTTGGTTTACCTTCTTACGCTTATGTTTGTGGGATTTACGGTTGAATCAGGGTCTATTGGCTCATCTCAACATATAGAGGTCTTTGGTGTGACACTCCACTAATTAAAATATTAGGTGATCAATCGACTATTCAATTAAACATGATTCATAAATGGTTCATTATTAGCATTACCGTCGAAAAATATATTTTTTTATTCACTAAATATCCTAATAAGCTGTATGTCAATTTTAATTAATAATAATAATAATAATAATAATAATAATAATAATAATAATAATAATTAAACAACAAAATAATGAATAACACAACCACCATAATAATAATGACCACAATGAATTGAATTGAATAATAATCGGATAACATATACAAATTCAAATCTTCATACAAGCCGATTACAATACCGAGACAAATCGGTTGGTATAAAGTTAATACTAAAAACCAAATATAAAGTGTGGACAATGATCAAGCACACTCAAATGGAAATACTGAATCATAAGCTAAATGACAAGAATGATAGATACGTCTAAGCGCGAAGCCCTGCAACATCCATAACACTGTAGCACGTCAACTATGGAATGAATCTCCTAACCTTGGTGTACCTGTGGCTGGACACCTGAAAGGTTTGTCAAAAATAGATTTGATTCGGGTCAGAGCCCCGAAAACGTTTTAAAAATATTTAACAAGTGTTTAAAATGTTGTATTACGAGTAATGTAAATATCCACGTTAAATGTGCGTACTCTCGCATAAGTCTTCATCTCTCACTTAATGTGCACACCTAACGTACTCTAATATTCCTTTTAAGTTAATCTACCCGCCTAACCAACTATAGACCACTCGATTAATCCTTATTAATTTATATAAATCTATTAACCCTTTTCGTATCTCCCATATGATACATTAATATTATCTTACTTTCTTAATCATTTCATTCTCATTATTTCAAGCTCTTAGGTTCACATACTTAAAGTACATTTTAAACATTCAAAATAACCACTTCTACAATGCATAACAGAGTAGACTATCTCAAGTGTATGTATATGTATAGATTACACTATCTAATATATACATATACGAATACGACATCTAAACGATCAAACTCGCGATGCATGCATACTTTGATATCTAGTTCCTATGGACCTCACGTACCAAATTAAGGACTAAGGTTAGGTGCGACATCTCAACCTATAAAATGATAACATATAATGGAGGCGAACATAATCCTTAATGCCATAAGGATGACGTCCATAGCTAACGTATCCAAATGTCCGTTAATACACTATTATCTCTCAAGGTAATGACAACATAATTGCTATGTTTTTAGGTACAACTCCAGATCCTCCCTAATGACACACAAAGATAGGATTACCCACTACGCATAACCTCTTGTGATAGCAAGTATCTAGGTATGACATGTATCACAATCAACATGATAGAGGATTTCACTCATTCTATACATACAAAGAGTATATTTCAAATTTGTCCCATAAAATGATAATTCACATTTTATTCCCATTTTCCATTATTCCTAACATCTCTTGTTCACCAAAAGGATTTAAATAATTTAATTATTTATTTCAGTAGCTACCCTCAACCTGTACCTACTGGTCCAAAACCCGAAATAATTATAATAATACCGAATTATAATTTAATTCCTAATAATACTTTTTCTCGATAAAGTTACATTACACTTAAAAATATAAAATGTCGATTTGAGGCTTTTCTGATCCGATTTTGAAGAAACTTAAAACTACAAAGTTGTTTAAAATAAGTTTTTATACAAGAGCTCGTGAGCACACTACCAATTTCCGCTTATACCTGAACTAAAATCAACATACAGTTCATCGTTTTCTAAAACGATTTCACATGCGTTTGACTTTTGGATTCGTATGAATTCACTTCGTTTCGAGTTAGATAGTTTAATCTCCAATTGTATCACATGATTTTCTCAAATTTCGAGATCATGAATAAAATATGTAGTCTATATTGTGAGTTCTACAATCCCAATTAATATTATCTCAAATCAAAACCTCCTAAACTTGGGGTTTTATCAAAAAATCCTATAATCTAGCATGTGTTTCTACAAACTCATAATTAATCCAGTTTAAACAACTTGACTCTTAGGATGATTATGAATTTCCTTTGAAGAATATCATGTCAGTTCATCCTCCTTATTCTTCCTAAATTCAAGCGGTGTGTGGTGGTGGTGCAAGGTGGCTCTAGGTGTTGCTCCTCCTCTAAGACCCTCCACCTCCTTGAAAAGCTCTCACACTTTCTCTCATTTAGTCTCCTCTCATTTTTTCAATTCCCAATTTTATTAGTCAAAGAGTTGGTTTTAAAGTATCTAATCCCATAACTCTTCATGGGTTGGGAATTCAAAGGTCAAAAATTGACTTTTCACTTGCCGAGTCGACCCATAAATTATCCAAGACCCTATATATATGCCCAAATATAGTTTTGTGATTTTTTTTACCCATTCAGGCACTTCTACGCAGTCAAAATGACTATATAGGTTCAATATTTTATACTTCATAATGCTCATATTAACTCTCGGCATATCTTGAATGCGCGTCCCGACTAAGTAATTAATAATTGTCATTTTTCTCACTTACGACACACTATAACATATTACATAATTTATATTACTTATTCTCTTATTAATACACATTTTTATTTATAATATTAAATATTAACTCAAGTCACACTTATTAATATTTAATTTATTCCAAATAAATTCTCCCATTTAAATTTAACTAACCCAATTTAAATATCCATAAAATTCGGGCTATTACATTTGGGTCATTTGAAAAATATGGTTTTTATTCAAAATATCGGACGGAAATCTATAAAAAATTTATCTCTCCCTTTCTCTCTAAAAACTAAGTGTTTTCCATACTTTGGAGAGTGATTTTTGTTTAACCTTACATCTAAACACATTTTTTGTATTTCGTATACACATAATGAGGTTTGAGTGTTTACTTCGAAGTCTAAGATATGTATGAGGGCTTGATTTATTTCTTGTTTGGTATTTTGAAGATTCTTGTTTTTAAATTTTACTTTGAACTTTCTGGGTTTAAAGGGGTGATTGTGACTTGCTGATTCGGTAATGTCTATACCTCTTGTGAAGACTTTTCAGTCTTGGCATTTTTGTTGGTGGATCATTAGTGGGTATATTTTCCCGACCTTTTCTTTATTAAAAACTCGTATATATAAATATACACACACACACACACACATATCGAATCTATACTATTTCAATTCAAAAATTTATGTTTACATGCTTCTAAATCTGTATTTATTTTAGATCCATATTGATTTATAGATTTTATGGTGTTGAACTTGTTTTGAGGAAGTTTGGGACCTGCATGTTATATTTATCCCAAATTTTGTTTTAGCAAAACAAATTTTTTTAAACCCTAATCTGGATAGTTGTTTTGTTTAAACAATATTTATGTTTTTATATTGATTACAACTGCTAAACTTTGTTTCATGTTTAATAGATCTATTTTGTGAACCTTAGTTCAGTCTATAATATTAATTATTTAAAACTGAACTCGGGTTCCCTTATTTCAATCGGTGCGTAAAGTTGCCAAAATATCCTCACAATTGTTCTTAACTAGCTTTTACGCAAAACTGATATACTTTTAGGTCTTCATCTATGTTGATTTTAAACTACTAAAGAAGGATTTTATGTGTCGAATGATTTAGTGTTTACAATCGGTACTGTCTTGATTAAACCAAACTTTATATTATTATTTTTGTTATAGTCATTGTTGATGACTAGCAATAGCATCCATGTTATCTTATCGGCATCAACAACATATAAAAATGAAGGTATGAAGATGATGATTGGAGATGAAATGGTGATCACATCAAACACATAAGAGACAAAGGTTTTTAAAGTGGTTCGGCTATGAATAAAGCCTACGTCCACTGTTATTTTATTCCCAGGGGTTTACAGTAGCACAATATGTTGTAGAGAGAGAGAGAGATGTGTATCTTGTGTATGGTGTCTCTTAGTTGTCCCCCGTCCTCCCCTTTGGCTAAGGAAATACATGTATTTATAGTGATGGGAGATAAAGAGATACAATGTCTTTATACATTAAGACATTTATGTCTACATACAATGAATCTAATTGCTGGCCTTCTATGATAGTTGGTCTTCCTTGAATTGCTTGGTATGTTATGTGTTGTCATCTATTAATACAGTAGAAATGTACATTAAGGCTCATTAAATGCGTTGTCATCTTCATTAATGCACATTAAATGCATAGTTATCCTTTGATCTTCCTAGTTGGTATGCCGACCAACTCTCCTCGGGTACCGACTATCTCTCCTCGGGTACCGACTATCTCTCCTCGGGTGCCAACCAACTCTCCTCGGGTGCCGAATAACTCTTCTCGGGTACCGACCAACTCTTCTCAGGTGTCAATCAACTTTCCTCGGGTGCCGAATATTTCCACGTAGGATGACATGTGTCCTTTTCTGATTGGTCCTCGTAGATGGAGAATTTTTGCGTCAACAGAAGCTCCAAATGCTCCATGCTCGATGGTTTACTGAAAGGATGGAGTATTTATTCTGCAGTGTTGCTCGGTGCTCATGAAATTCTTGATCTACCTTCTTGATTTGTTCAACACAAAGTGCACTATCTATTGGATGCCATATGATGCAGGCTGATCGATGGTTGCTAATATCTCTTTTGAGGAATTCTGTTTGTTAAGTGAACGTGTGCTATGTATTACCCCTCAGAATTTGGATGTAGCCATGCCATAGTATGCAGCTTGTAGCTTGTCATAATCTTCAAGTATATTGATTGGTTTGCTAGTCGACCAACTGCCTCCTGTGCCGAGCAACTGAGTGCTAACTTCACGTGCTTGATTTTTCTGATTTATGCTCCTCTGAATACTTTGTCGAGTAACATACTAAATTTTGAACCCAACTCTTCAATCCTATTAGTACCAAGTTTGTGGTGGACTTCGAAACATTTTCATACAACTTCTTCTTCGATGCTGGTCGGGACAGTAGTAGTAAAGATCCCAGTGATGTAGATGCTGAATTTGACTCTTGAATGTGCATAATAACTCCTGAATATGCCTCCTGAACTTCAATAGCATGTGCATAATAACTCCTGAATATACCTTCTGTACTTCTGAATACGCCTCCTGAACTTCAATATGCCTCATGAACTTAAACTAATTCCTGAGCAAGCAAAATAACTCCTGAATGATGATTGGTCGGGGCCCCGATCGTGTAAGTTTGTGGAGTTGAATTTGATGCTCGACTGCATGATGTTATGAGAATGTGCCATCGAATGAATAACTAAATCTGTAATAGTACATACTCAGGTGTGCAGAGCAACGAGCAACTTTGCAGAGCAACTCAAGGCGTGAAGAGCAACTCTAGCCAGACAGATCAAAGGATAACTATGCATTTAATGTGCGATAATGAAGATAACAACGCATTTAATGAGCCTTAATGAACATTTCTATTGTATAGATGTATATGTCTACTAGATGACAACACATCGCCTTTTCATATGTACAACCTCAAGGCTATAAATACATGGTAACCCCATCATAGAGGAGATCGATCTGAAAATAATTGAGAGACACCATACACAAGATCCACACCTATTTCTCTCTCTACATCACATTGTGCTATTGTAAACCCCTGGAAATAAAATAACAGTGGACGTAGGCTTTTTCTTATAGCCGAACCACTTTAAAAATATTTGTCTCTCATGTGCTTGATTGGATTGCTTTTATCTATTTATCTGTGATCATAAAAATGAGATTCGGTCCAGTTTTTTGCATCAACAGTCATCTTCAATAATACTCTGGTTTAGAGTGTGACGCTCTAAGTGTTTGATTCCTAAGTTATCACTGGCTCGTTATGTTTAGTAAAATTCAGTAGTTGTGGGGTTGTGTAGTTTAAGCATTGATATATTATTTGTATTGGCTAGACTATTTCATTTACACATTGTAATCTATAATTTGCAGTTAAATATTTGTTATAGTGGACTTGGGTGTGTGTGCGGTCCTGAAACTAAGGGACCCGGGGTTTTCAATTAGCTGGCTTTCTCATGAACAAATATTGTGTATTTACTTTTTCTCCTCATCCCATTATAATTCAAACAATTGTTATTATTAAGAACACCACACCAACCTGTACACTTTTTTTTGTGTGTGTTTTCAACAATTGAAATTTAAAAAGGTTTATACCTAAGACCTAAAATATTGTTTGATTAATCTTGACATTGTTGTGTATTAGATTATTTCAGTCCATTGCCTAAGTTATAGGTCGGAACTCTTTAGAAGCCAAAATTGACTAAAGCCCATAGGCCATACCTATATATATAGGTATAAGCTTGGGTTTTAGGCTGAAGATCCATTATGGAGCATTAGAGAGAGAGGAAAAATACTATTCACTTTTTTGTGATGGGGTGAGGAGAGAGAAGGTGATTTGTCTCGTGTTTCATAATGATGCCATCTCCAAAGGTGCCTAGACACAAGGCTTACTTTGGTTGGACCGTATACTAGAAGATTTGATATGTTCGAAGCATTCCTGAAAGTTTTTTAAAGACCTTAGAAGGTCAGCTAAAAATTCATCTTCTTTAACCTTTGTCTGCTCATACGAATCACAACGTGATTCGCTATGGTATTGTATTCTGGGTCCTAGGTTTAATCTTTAAACATAGTTCTTGATTTTCTTTTCATTGCATGATTAATCAAAGATATTTAGGGCTGAAACT
Source organism: Sambucus nigra (assembly GCA_949130495.1). Taxonomy (NCBI): domain Eukaryota; kingdom Viridiplantae; phylum Streptophyta; class Magnoliopsida; order Dipsacales; family Adoxaceae; genus Sambucus; species Sambucus nigra. Next base: position 789,422,624 of record OX422208.1, on the reverse strand, counting down.
TCTTCACATTTTAAATGTGAATCCCAAGTTGCTTTCCCCAGCAATTGGTATCAGATCCTCGGATGAGATAGATCGTGTACTGAAAAGGTCCATGTTGTCCACTATGAAATCCTAGTTTTTGACATGTTGTATGATTGTACAATCTTGTGTGTGGTATCGTATTAACACATTTTTTTAGAGATTCTACGTTCAAATCCCTTCTATCATGGTAACACATATTTTTTGTTAGATTGGATCCTACGGTGGTTTATCCGTAGTCATTTTTTATTACTAAATTTAATAAGGTTGTAATAATTAGGTTTTTATAATTATTTCATTATCGGTGTACTTTGAAGAGTTGAAAGAGGGTTTTAATGTTTATTTATAGTTAGAATCATGTGTTTGCATTGGGTTTGGGTGTTTAATAATATTTCATGAATTTTTGGGTTGTTCGAAAAAAAAAGGATCGATCCGATTTATAAAAGGGATCGATTCGATCAAGATCAAAAGTGATTGATCCGATCTAGAAAAGGGATCAATTCGATTTTGAGCATATTGTGCATTTTGGTCCCGTTTTCTTGCTTCTCACCAGTTTTTGCGATGGATCTTCGTTCCAACTTTTCCCAAAACAAAGCCGACTATTTCCAAATGTGTATGGCATGAAGAACTCCAAAATTCTAAAAGGTTTACTTCAATTAGGACTCTTGTCCAAAAGGAAGTCTACTTCGAGTAGGCTGTTGTTCTTTAAGACTTCTATATGAACAATGATTCTTGGCCATGAAGGATAGGGGCATTTTTATCTTTATAATTTTTTTGCATTTATTTATATTTGCCTATATGTCTCTTTATTTTTATGTTACCTAATTTGGCGTGCTAATTGCATTAATTAAGAACACTCATTTTGGGGGCAACATATAAATAATTTTCAGATCGACCTAGATAATCATTTTTTGGAAAATCCACTTTTATTTATTCTTTTCTAAATTGAATTATATCAAGGTAATCAATTTTAAGTTATAAATTAAATTTTGATCTACGGGTTTTATTTTATTCTAAAAATGATTTTATTTTTGAAAAATTAAAATAGTGAGATCGGGTAATTTAATTTGTATAAGAAAATTAGATATTACCATGGATTTAATCCGGTGTTTTAGAATTGAATGAATAGTTTTTCGAAACCCTCATGTTTTTAAAATACTAAGTGGGTTAGGGGTTTCATCATAAACCCCGCGGTCTCCATCAGTGTTCTATGAATCAAATGTGATTAATTTCTCTTGTCGGTTAGGTTGCCCTTCCCCCCTGATGGAATTACTCATGGCATCAAGAATTTATTAAAACTCTTTAGTGATAATTCTGAGAATTATAATGTGAGTGATTTTTATCCCCTTCCCCCCATGAGAAAGTCCTTCGTGAGCGCATTTTATTTCAAGGAAAGAACCGGTGGTATACACTTAGACAAAATTAATGATATCATCCCCCATGGAGTCACTGTAATTAATTTTTGGAGCAAAAGTCGTCGGTTATTCATTATGTTGGACATAAGGGTCCTCATCTATCTAGATAGCATAATGAAAGATGAAAATATGTCGGGTTCAAGGTGGGGTGATTTAGTGTAACTCCCAGATTTTTGTAAAGTACTGAAAAATCGCGTTATGAGAAATTATGGGATTAATTTTATTAGAATAATCTTGTAATAAAATTAACAAGAAGAATTCAAAAATGTTGCGTGTTGCGTTACGCTTATTAAATTGAGCTACGCTTTTTAAATAAAAATTCTTGTACGAAATAAAATATATAATTACAATTATAACTAAGTTACAATATCATATGGATAAAAAAGGAAATTCAAATAATAATAATAAAAAATATATAATAATACAATTTTCATGAAAATAATAAAAGTGCTCAGAACAAATTGAAAAATTTCACAAGATGTAAAATTAAATTCTAAACAACTTCCCTTTCTTCGACGATGTGTAAAAAATCGTCAAATTCATTTTGGGGGTATTTCTATCCAAAGTTAGTAAAAAATAAAAGGAAAAAATGGAGCAATTTGAGTTGGGTGACCGTTAACTTTGGATGATATTCATCCATTCTTTGAGTCTTTACCACCCTATTTAGCACAGGGTATCATCACTATATGTTTACGAGCCACTTGAAATGGGTAAGAGTTATATAGGGTGGCTTATAAAAGGTTAGCTACCCGATTTTTTTTCCCATTTATGGAGAATGAAAATGTGCATTTTATAAAATCTGAAAATGCACCTTATCTCCACCATTTTAACTCAACAAAAGCTTGCTTATACTCTCTATACTACAACCTTACTATCGCACAAAATTATCCTTTGATTATCAAGAGTTTTCAAGTGCTATAGGTGTTATTTTGGGTGTAAAAGATGATTTCTAAAAGAACTTAAAGTTTAGATCTTATTAGTTTTTTTTTCTACATGTTCATCAAAGTTCTTATCTTTAAGAGGTTGGGGGTCTACATTATTGTCAAGTTAAAAATCAATCATGCTAGTTATATGTATACCTATGTATAATTTACATGACTTATGCTTATTATCACTATATATGAATATATAGTGGGAAAGATGTGATAAAATATATTTAAAGGATGAAGTTTTAATTAAGTTAAATTTCAGAATATTTAAGGAATTTATTCCTTATGAAAACCATGTTTAAACTACTTATTACATTTCAAATGTTAAGGTGAACAAGACGAAGAAATGTTAGGGTGCATATATGGGTTTATTAGGTATAAATTTCTCATTTGTGAACATAAACATATGTAGCTATAAGAAATGCATTTATTATGTTGGAAATACATTTAAACAAACCTTTGTAAATGAAATAAGAATGGTGGAAAAATCAACATATTAATTACATAAAATGACGCTACTTTATGTGGTAAAAGTTTAAGAAATTTAAGAATTAAGGAACTAAAAGTGAAAATAGTGAAGTTTTGATGTCAGAACAGTAAATATAGTAATATTTACAAACAAAATGACAAGGATAAAAAGTATAAAATGAGAAGTTATCATTTTTTAATTATAAATCTTGAAATGTCAAATCTATAGTTTTTAGTCAAAAGTGTCATTTTATGTAAAGTATGTATTTAGTAGTAATTTTTGCAAACATGAGTATTGCTTTGAAAAGTTAGCTTTAAATAAAGTATTATGACCACATAAAATGATAAGAAGTAATATAAAAGGTTCAAAGTCAATAAGTTACAAATATAAGTCTTCAACTGAAAAAAGTGATATTTTAGTGCAAAAGTGTCATTTTTATAAAATAGTTGGACTTATGAGTATACTTTCCAAACTAAAGGACTCTAGTTAAAAGAGTTGGATTTTACGTGGTGAAAGCTCATATTTTGTATAGTAACGATGAAATGAAGCATTTTTGGCAAAAAGTATCAAACGTGAGTTTTACAAGTGTACGTGAATAGTGAAAAGCACATTGTATAAATGGGTATTTGAACGTAAAAGTTAAGTTTCACAAGAAATGGTAATTAAAGTTGTTTTCAAAAGAGGAAATAGCGAGCCTAAGGTACAATGAAAATGAACTTTTTATAAAGCGTAAAACTTAGACATAAAGTGTGTTGGGATTTGTTTCATCTCGGATATTTGGCCTCATCGGGAGGTAAAAAGGAAATAAAGGGATAAGGGTTTAAAAGTGAATAAGAAAGAAAGAAAGAAAGAAACGGAAAAGGGTTATAAAGATGTAACAATTAAAAGGAACTCGGAGGTAATCAGAAAATTTAAGAGGGGTTTGGAGCTCAAATATGTGGCTTAATGCTTAGACCCCAAACAACTGATCAGTAGTATAATCTAGCATGGTAGGAGTCGATAAAGGTCGTATAACACTCATTGATTGATACCTCGATTAATCAATTGAAAAGATAATTTTGATCACGGGGCTCATTAATGCATAGGCAAGTTTATGAAACAATTTGAAAAATGTAAAAATACGTTAATAGTTAAATTAATGGGATACAAGTGGTAATAAAAGATAGGTTAAATGTGAGTGGTCTCATCGTCCGGGTTACATGGTCTAAACATAAATTGCATGTCATGTTGTGTTTTCCATCAGAATACTTATTCAAATGTTGGATGGTTTCATAATTGCCAAAATATACTTTATATATATAGATATTCTTTGTACGTATTACTCTGTTAGTGTTTCTCGTACATAGCGCACGCTAATACCCCACCATTGGCCACCCCCGATACTTCATGGAAAGATAAAGGCAAGGAAGCTATGATAAGAAAGGAAGTGTTTACGCGCTAATGGGTCTCTATTTACTTTTTTCTTTAAATGTGTAAGTTGAATAGAACTTATGTTTAGTTGGAACTATTTGAAAGTGTTTTAAATTATGTTTGTAATAAGCCAGGATGACGCGGACTTTCTTAAACTGTTATTTACTCTATGGAATTTATGAAACTATTTTATTATAAATATTCATATAAATTTTATAAGTTGAACATCATTTCATTAATTAGATTCAATGAATTTTATGATAAAAATTTAGAAGCAAGATTTTACTTTAAAAGAAGGATTTTCTAAAATGAAACAAAATTATAAAAAGATTTTTCTCATTGACCTCCAGAAACGGGGCGTCACATCTCGTGTTTAATGGGAATCTTACTTTTCAATTTGATGATTCTAAGATTTCAAAAATGGATTCAACTTTTTTCTTAATTTTTTATTCTTAAAGTTATAACTCCAATAAGTTTCAAGGACTAAAAATGCTATTAGACATTATTCTGACTGAAAGGGATAATAAATTGTTTTGACCCACAATTCTCATTAATATTTTAAAATTGTGACATGATTAGATCCTCGTGTCAATTAGGTTGCCCCTTGTATGATTTTAATCCTGGTATTTTAAAGTGCATGTTAACTCTTTTAAATTAAGTGTTAGATATGGGTTTTGTCCCCCCTCCCTGGAACTTTCTATGTATTCATGTTTAATTTTAAATAATTGACCGATGAGAATCTGTAGACACATATAATTGGTAGATGGCAATTAAGTAAGAATCGTGTTCTTATAATGATTTATCATTGGTTTAACAAAGGATTCTTTGGATTAGACGTGGTGGGAAAATCCGATATCATTTCGTAATTTAGAAGTGAGTGTCATTGGTAGCCAAATGTTGGTTTTAGTTGTTTGAGAAGAGATTTACTTCCCTTTCAAAGGGGAAGCATGAGAATAAGGCTAAGTCTCGGGTATAATGGTTTGGGTTAAAAAAGGTTCACATTCTTCGGTAGTAATGACATAGCGGAAAGATAAGTATTATCACTAGAAATAGTTAGAACTTTATAGCAACTATGTTTAGTTTTTCCTTTCTTTCTAAGGAAAATGACATGGTAATGGTTTTTCATAAAAATAAATGCATGATTTATGGTCCTATCTACAAAAACGTGGTATATAGACTCGGGAATCACAAATCAAGGGGTCCAAGAAATAGGGTAATTACTTAAAGAGAGATGTTCCTAGTAATGGGCAATTAGAATAAGGCAGTGGTATTAGCAATGGGATATCTTTATAGGTTATGGTGAATACATAAAGTTAATGTACGTTAATTATTAATGTACTTAAGTTTTAGAAATGTTTGTTTTAGTTTTTATCTAAAGTGGGTTTGAACAAATAATATATTTATTTTGTAGAAGTGATTTCTTAAAATTGAATATCTTTTATCTGTTCTGGTACATTGAGAAATAATTTATACATTAAATGGATTGTCTCACCAATATTGCTAAATACTGACACGAGTAACATTTATGGACAAATCATTATAGAGTAAGTATGCAGGCATAAGACTCTTCTCGATATGATAAGGTCCATGGCAAGTTATTCAGGACTATGATATTTTTTGGGGGGATTTTACGTAAGGGTAGACATATACACTTTGAATTAATTTCTTCTTAACTGGTCTCTTCAACTCCTATTGAACATTAGAGTGAACGCAAGCTCATTCTATGACATGTTCGGATTTAGGAGTGCCTGACACTCGTGTTGTGAAAGGAGCCAAGAAAGTTGAAATTAAGGACAGAGGCATGTCTATTTGTTGGTTATCCCAAAGGTAACAATGGTAGTTTATATCATATTCCTAAGTGCAATAAGGACATAATTGCATCAATGATAAGTTATTGTAAGATGATCATTTAATAAACCACATCCCAAGTGTAAAATGGACCTACAAGATTAAAAAGGAACATCATATTACCAATGTTTCTAGACCACTCATTCAGGATGAAATACAACCTGATATTGACAATACACTACCTAACAGTATCACCGATGATTAGGATATATGTGTCATCGATGATTAGGATATATGTGTCACTTATACTGGATAACAAGTGGGTCCATGTTCTAGTGGAATGCTTATTATTTTGGGTAATCATTTTGATGTGATCTTAGAAAAACGTGAACTGGGTCACGAGAACTACAACGAGGCATTACAAGACAATGACTTTTTCTTTGATTTATGATTATGGATACCAAAAAAAGTATCTATGTATTCTAATCAAGTTTTGGGACTTGTAGACTTACTAATAGGATAAAACCCATCAGGCACAAGTGGAACTATAAGATGTTAAAAGATATATGGATGGGAAGGTGTAAACCTTTAAGACATTGATTACGAAAAGGGTTTACTCAGAAAGATAGGGATTGACTATGAGCAAACCTATTGATTGCAAAAATGGTTTACTCAGAAATATAGGGATTGAATATGAGCGAACCTTCTCACGATAGCCATGATAAAGTCTTTCGGGATTCTTTTAACGTCAATATTGCATTCTTAAACTATCATCTTGACACGTACATTATAAAAAATCAGGAAAATCAAAGTGATGTAAGCTTATGACATCTATTTATGGATTTAATCTAACATCAAGGTCTTGGGTCATTCGGTTTGACTAGGTAATAAAGTCTTGATTTTGATCAAAACCCCAATAGCACTTATTTCAATAAGAAGCATAATGGAAATGTGGTGGTATTTCTAGTATAATTTATGGATGTTATTTGCCTAATTGGGAATGAAGTGGAAGCATTATCTTACATCGGAGTGTGGTTGTCCAAGTATTTTAATATATAGAACTTAGGATAAGCAAGACACATCCTTATGATCAAGCTTTATCTAGATCGGTTGTAAAGGATGTTGGGCTTATCCCAAGTCGATTATATCAATATTGAATACAAAGGATTAACATTGGGATTCCATAAAAGTAGTTATTTTCAAGTTCAAAATCATTTTAATTAGGGAATCACTGTCTTAGGACATTTTATTAGATGTAAGGAATAAGGAATATACTTGATGCTTCGACGGTGGATAGCCTCTTGAATGCTATATATTGTGTGTAAAAGCGAAATATGTTATGCATTCTACATGGTCAATAAATTCCAGTCTAACAGTCTTATACCTTTTAGGCACAAAGACTAGTTTTTCAATCAAATAAGGATTCCAAGTTTTTTACCTCGGAATATGTGTTTACCCATGGAGGTTGAGCTATAAGATGGAGGAGTTTAAACCAATCTTGGATTGCGGACTCCACTGTTGAGGCCAAAATTATTGTCACGTCATAGATAACTAAAGAGGTTGAATGGCGTGGTTACTTCCTAAGTAACTTAGGTGAGGTTCTTTCAAGGGCAATGAGTTATTACAACATTCAAGGTTTGTAGCAGTAGGATTTAAAGTTTGATAGAACCCGTAACCTATAGGAGGTTTAAGCGCAAAGAGTGTTTATTTCACTTAGTTTGGAAGATTTAACAAATGGGTGATAAGTTTATCATAAGGTTATATCGGATAACACCCAGTTAGTCTTTCTATCGATACGCAACAAACCGCCATGAAGATGAATTGAGGGTTGGACACAAGGATTTAAGAATATTTGGGAGATTGTTTGGATTTTATCCTTAAAACCATGTATGAAGTTTACTTTTAAGTAAAGGTGTGTTAGTTCATTTTGAAGTAAAAAAGACATGTTTTTTAGAATGTATTATATTTGGTTTAAATATATTATAGTCATATCGGTCAATAGAGCTCAGTAGGAATTTCGGTGAGTCGGCTTTAGTTTGATCATTAAGAGATCGAAATTTTGATTCTAGCACTATTGAAATGTCCACAACCTATATAGGGAGTTGACATCCTATTGTAATGGTTGCGATCCAATCCTATTTATTTATCTCAAGCTATAAGAGCATGTTTGATGGTTCTAGAACTTGTTTGATAGTTCGACAAAGGATTTTGATCGTACATCCCAAGAATGTATTAAATAGGGTCACCCGTGAGATTTGAGTCTAAAGGTTGTCTTTATTAGACTCAGGAAATCTCACATTATTTTTAAAGGATGCATAGATTCTTAATTTCGATAATTATGAGGAATGTACTGCTTGCTCAAATGTCACTTTCATTTTTATGAGTGCATTCTAATTTTATACTGGGACAAATGATCTCCAAATATTGGGTGACAATTGTGTGAGTAAGTTTGAGATCGTAATTTCGAGGAATCCGTGTTTAGGGGATACTGTGAATTGTGATACCCCTTGATAGACTTATAAGTTTTCTTTCCACCAGTAAAACTCGATCAGTGGATTATTTTATAATCCTGCTAGAGTAGTAAATAAGTTAAGTCTGAGAATCAAGGAATTCATTAAATATTAGTTAAAATCGATTAACATCAAATTGATTTGATCAAGCAGGTATCGAACACTTAACGCGAGGAATCCTATTATGTACTATAATCAACTTTGCAAATAAAACCTCTTTATTCCGAGTGATTTAGAGATAATTAAATTGGAATGCAATTGTGATTATTTAGTAGAATTAATCACAATTAAATAAAGAAACGAAATAATTACGGTAATGGTAACTTGGATTTTTGAGTATATATTTGGAAGCCAATTTAATTAATTATCTTTTGTCCCTAGTATAATCCATTGCCCAATTAGTAGTCTTGGAGCTCTCTATAAGCCTAATTTGTCTAAATTCCATAGCCTATACCTATATATACGGGTGTAAGCTAGGATTTTAAGCTAAGGATCCATTATGGATAGTTAGAGAGGGATGGGAAAAACACAATTCATGTTTTTGTGAAGGGGTGGGGAGAGATAAGGTGATTTTTCTTGTAATTATTCATAGTGTCATCTCTAAAGGTACCCCCACACAAGGCTTACTTTTAGTGGATCATATGCTAGAATATTCGAGATGTTCGAAGAATTCTTGAAAGGTTTTTGGAGACCTTAAAAAGGCAAAATGAATTTCATCTTCTTCAACCTTTGTCTCCTCATACAAATCACAATATGACTCGCTATGGTATTGTATTCTTGAACCTTAATTATGTTTAATCTTTAAATAGAGTTCGCGATTTTCTTTTTAACGCATCATTAATCAAAGATCTTTAGGGACGAAATTGTTTCGCATTTTAAATGTCAATCCCAAGTTGTTTTCCCCAACATGAATAGTATTTAAATCTCAACAAATGCTTAATTTCTTGGTAAGAACTTAGTCATGCGTATTAATCGAGGATAATAAAAGCTCCAGTTTGCAATAAATATCTCAAAGACGTCTTTTGGCTCAAAAGTCTCGTGGTTTGCTAAATGATAAAAGGGGGTATATATACAGGCTCAAGATGCATGTGAGAAACATCATGCACATCAAATTATGGGTAAGATTACCATACCTAATATGTCATTAGTATTAAATGTTGATTTAAATTCTTGAGTGACCAACCGTTATGTCAGGCGGCGCCACAAGTGCGTCGGCACTACCAACCAACTCACCATATACTTAAATGAAATAATTATTGGCAACATCTTAATCGCCTCATATTTAAATGAATCCCTGATTACTGAGGAGTTTGAAATTCTATTAAAAGGATGTGAAAACAACTTTCATAAGGTGGAGATAACTTATTCCGAGGATGGAATTGTAGTGTGACTATGTACCACCCACATAAAATTAGATTTATTTATTTATGGAGTTGACTTTAGCCAAGCGAAGACTCCATGTAGTCATTAAACCGAATTAGGAACCTAACTTGGTATGAAAGTGCTTCAGGGTATATCCCAAAGTATAAAGTAGGTATATGTATAAGATCTTAGAAGACCTTAGTTAATCCACGAGGATTATTTTAGGGACATATACCAAATAATCCCTCGAACATTTTTTAATACTCATTTAGTCCAATCTTTTTTATTTTGCCTCAAAAAGTCCTTTGCCATATATTTTGGAGAGAGAGTACCGCTGGCGCGGAACTCTAAAAATAAGAGAATATTGAGTGCTTGAGGGACTAAATGGGTTAAATTAAAAATATGTGTCCTTTTTAAATAATATACATATATAGTAGGGACTATTCAATAATTGACCCATTATTTTATCATTGTAAGTGGAGACATGAGGGGTCATTGCTCAAGCATCCATATGGGTGGTGCGTAAACTGAAATGAGCATGCGGGTTTGATCAGAGTCGCCAGTTTGGTATATATAAGTATAAATAAAAGGGGATGGGTGAGCCCATTAGGGATCATCTTAATGAATGTGGGCATGTGTTTCAATATATTTGTGATGTGGGGTTCAAGGACCGTGTTATGAGTAGGGAAGGTGTTAAGAAATACACTCGTTCCCTATATTTGCAATTGATTATACTACTCATTACTACTTAGATTGAAGGACTGGGATAAAGTAAAAATTTTAGATGTAGGCTCTCATTAATTTTAGATACCCATGAATATTTAAATACAGGTTGGGGATAACGTTATGTAGGTTTGATGACAACATGTACTTTGTATGCACTTAGGGGGAATATTGTGTGCGTTTATGGGTGTGAGTTTGCGAATGTGTGGGGTTTAGTCTCATGAGAGGAGACTTAATATTACACCTACATACTCATTGTAGTAATAAGATCAATGCCCAAATACCTTGCGATAAGAACTTTAGTCTTGAGATATCTATATCTCAAGGATAATAATGAAGCAGGGATTTGATAATATAGCTGTAAGTATGTTCAAGAAGTCAATGATGAGATATGTCTATCTCATGGCAGACAATAATTTGTCGTGGGGAGATAAAAAGTATCTTGGGGTGATATGTCAAAGTGATATATCATGGGTCATGTGCTTATAAGCGGAGATTTGATATTGTGGTGTGGAATTGTGTAGTTATGAGATTAAAACCTATATAATTCGTGGATAGCGGTTGTTAGAGGGGAGGTCGTTGAGGCCATATGTATATAATATGAATGACTTAGAATCTCCGCAGTCAGTACCTAGCATATCATTCCAATTTTTAGAGAATTTATTATATTTGTGATATAAAAAAATAATAAAAATTATCCCAATAACTATTTTCTATAAAATAATATTTTTAATAGGATTCGCTTATGGGGTGATTTTGTTTGTTCCTTTCAAGAAGAAGTGCAGACTATCCTAGTTTTTTACGTTGGGTTCAGTAAGGATAGGTTTTATATGTCTCTTGGTTTTGTATTTGGCTTTGTTCCGTAAATTAAAAAAATTAGGTTTAGGTATCTTTTTAGTAATGGGTTGTAATAGTGAAGATTTGAAGATATAGAAAAAGCATCGAGACTTTACATTACTCAACGAGCCACTTTTATGGCATTGGAGGTTTGATAAGAAGTTTTTGTTTGTTAATTCCTTAAGTTATTTAGAGTTAAGAGTTGGTAGGAAAACTCAATTTTGCAAAATATTTTTATTTTATTTTTATGATGTTTTTTGAATATTATTCAAAGTGAGTATCATATGAGGCCTATGTTATAAGAAGTTGGTATCATATGACATAGGAATTCTTAAAATAAACATTTTAGAAAGAAGTAGTATTTTATATGATGGTCTCTTTTTGGATTTTTTTTTTATGATTCTGGAAGTCCTTGTAAGAGGCCAAACTTCGAAGGAGAACTTTTAATATAAAGTGGCTCATTCGAATGAGATTCATCTCGTTTGTATGAGGGTGAATTTATTAGGAAATGTGTTTGCAAGGTTCTCTTTATGAACTAACATATAAATAACTTTATTAAACATAACTCCTAATGTGCAACTTAATTTTACAAAACCATAGTTTGGTTTGTAAGAGTAATACTATGGGAGTTTAGTTCTTGTCAAACCTATACTTCAAAAATATATTTTGATTTATAAATTCCTTGTAGTTTTTATTTGAAGATATCAGCACAAGTGATCATATGAGTTGATTACCATAAAATATTGCATGGGAAAATAGGAGTTCCACTCGAGATCAATAGATTCTGATATTTGTAGGTTGTGTAAATTTATGCTAATAAGGGATACTAATTACTATTACGAGCATATGCATTATATTAGAACACGTGGGGAAGACTTTGTGGCACCAATCGAGTCTTATGTGTGTCATGATTATTCTTTGTGAGTCATTTAAAATATTACTAAGATTGGGGACTTAGTTGGGATAGGGAACGATATTAGTTTTTTCCATAAGGGTTTCCACTTTAAAATATTGTATTTATTTATGGTTGCATTCTTTCAAATTTCCACACCGATTTACTTTTCATCACCCTTATGCAAATTGAGAACCTAATTGATTTTATTTAATAAAATTAAAATTTTGATTCAACATCACCATGCTCAGCTTTGAGGACACTATTTAATTAATTAAGATTAAAATTCACTAATTGAACTTATACCATCTTAAGACAAACTTTTTCAAACTACTAGGCACGTGATGTACCGCAAAATCAAAGATTGTTGAAGTTGTGTAATGTATTGAGTTCGTCTCGTGGGATTTGGGATATGTAGATATGATGTATATGTATTAAATCCATTTTTGATATCTTTTTTAGTTTTATGTTGTGTACCTAATCACACCACATATTTACTATCCAGTAAAATACAGCCACGTGGAAGTTCAAGCCGGTAATTACAATCAAGAACGTGGTAAACTAGTTTAACACAAATGGCTATACAAGAATTTGACACTTGTCAAGGCCTTTAACGTGATTTGAACATATAAACATCGATTATAGGAGCATGACTATTTAAGAATTCCTATGTCTATTTAATTGGGTAACCACCCAACAATTATAAATAACAGTTGCATGATAAGGAACTTTCTAAATAAGTAGTTAAAGGATGAAGGAAAACATGACTCTCTAAAAAAAACTACATTTACTCATTTTACCCTTTTTAAATTTTTATTTAATTTTTTTCTTTTCTTTTATTTATAGTTTTTCTTTTCTTCGAAGTAGTTTGTGAGGTATATTTACTATAGTTATCTTTACTTTTTTTGAAAAGTTACTTCGTCTTTATATGTAAATTGTCTTTACATATCATAGTGCAAGTTGCTTTACATTTCTTAGCGTAATTGTTTTCTTTTCTTTTATTTATCTTACTTTATTATCTTATATAGTTCAAACTTCTTTTCATTTTTATTGTTGTACTTTACATCTTCTCCTTTAGATTCTAGTCAATTAAGCTTATTTAGAATTCACTATAAAGTCTTCTTGAAAGGAAGCACAAGTCTTAAGCATCGAACGACACACAATTGTCTGGTTATCGCAAGGCTGAGATAATCAATTAGTTGGCAAGGCAATACTCTTGCCTGACACGCTCGCACACAACTGAATACACAAACCAACAAAGCGAGCTAGACGTATTTTTAGTATGCTGGGTGGGACCATAGTGATATATGAGTGTTTATCATGACTAGGTCATGAATTGTTGAAATGATAGAACTAGTCTTTCCCATTCAAGATTTAGACTAATATTTCGTAGATTGTGATTTTAGAGGTGTTTGGGACATATAATCAAAACTCTCAACGATATTACCCGAAGTTAATATCATTTTGCTAAAACTCTTTCCAATTCTGAGGTAATAGTCCCTATCACACTAACCTTTGGCAAAGAAATTGTCGCAGATATTCAAAACAAATGTTATGATGATTCTTAACCTTTTACATTACAAAATTTTAATGTTAATTTAGAACTCAGGGGGGTGGAAGATCATCAAAGGATTTCAAAACTTCGGGGTCCAAAAAGTTCGTGTTCAAATCAGATTTTGGGTAGCAAGAAGATGTTTAAATATATGTATAGTTGCAACTAAAAATTACCCATAATATGTGCTTCGAACCAAAGCACGGGGGGGTCCTTCAAATTTGTTGTCGAATTTATGTGCGCAAGGACAAATGGTTATTTCTCTATGTTCGGGCAAAGGTGTCTGAGTGTTATTATATTAAAGAATGAATTATATAGTTTTCATAACCTTCAAAGTAATAAGAGTTTAACGGAGGACAATCAAAATCCTAGTCATTCCTCACGATGTTTATCATCCGAATCGACTCTTATGGATGGTGAACTATAATGGCGATTGGTAGAAATGGGCAAGGTATTGGTCCTCCACTATTTATTAACCAATTGACTTGAAAAATATAGATCCAGTATCATGGGAATAAATATAAACACCGATAATTGGAATCTCGTTGCCTTGAAAATAGCCTTGATTTCATTCTTTGATTATGTAGTCCCCAAAACACGTTTCTGTAAAATGACCATAATTCTCTTTACAAATGTCCAAATGAAGAACTATTTATTATATTGAAAGCCTTACTTATAGAACTTTATTTTGGTATATGGCTCTTTTTATAATTGTAAATACACATAGAACGGCATACTCAAGAAGTCAAACTAAAATTTTGGATTATCACCATATTTTGTGTAGCCACCAAAACACGTTTCAGTAAAACGGTCATAACTCTCTCTATAGAGGTCCAAAAAATAAACCATTTTTTTGCATTAGAATCTTGACTTCTAAAGATTTATTTTGATGTATGGTTAGTTTTTTAGTTCCAAATATGCAGATAATGCCTTGCTTGGAAAGTCAGACTAAAATTTTGGACTGTTAGAGATTTTTATGCTGTCACCCAAAATATGTTTTAGCAAAATGGTCATAACTCTCGCTATAGAACTCTGAATGAAAAGTTATTTTTTGCATTAAAATCTTGAATTCCAGGAATTTCTTTTTTGAATGGATCATTTTCTAGTTCAAAACACACAAATAACACTGATCATGAGAAGTTAGGTCAAAATTTTGGACTATTACAGTAAGTTCCATGTTATTATTCACCATCTTTGGTGACCTTCGAATGTAAAAATTCTAAAATCATATGACATATTTGGTGACCATTTGAAGTTATTTTCGTGATTATTTACTATTTTTTCTGACCTTCAAAGGTAAAAAAATTTTTGGCAATTATTCTCCATATATTTGGTGATCCTTTGAAGGTTAAATTTTTGTGATTATTCACCATCTTTAGTGACTCTTGATGTTTATTTTTTTTTGTGATTATTTACCATCCTTGGTGACCTTAAAAGGTGAAAAATGCTGAGATTATTCACCATTCTTATTGACCTTTGAAGTTAAAAAGGCTGAAGTTATTCCCCTTATTTGGTGATGATAGAAGTTGAAACTGGGAAATAAATTATGTCATTTTTTACTATGAGCTTCAACATTTATAACCATTTCAATTCGGAAGAAGTTTTGCACATTTCACAAATTCGATAAAGTTTATTCAAGGTTGCAATTATGAAGTCTCCGCCACTGAATTTTTTCTTAAAACTTAGGTGGTGCAGGGGGTATGCTAACACCACATATTTACCGGCTAGTAAACTACAACCACGTGGAAATTCAAGCGGGTAATTATAATCGAGAACGTGGTAAACCAATTTAACGTAAATGGATAGATAAGCATTTGACACTTGTCAAGTCCTTTAACATGGTTTGAACGCATAAATAGTGGTTATAGGAGCGTGAGTGAATCTAGGAGGGAATATTCAATTGGGTAACAATTTCGCAATTACAAATAGCAGTTGTACGGCAAAGAACTCTATAAATAAGCAACTAAAGGACGAGGAAAAAGAGGACTCCCTAAAAAAAAATATATTTAATCGTTTTACCTCTTTTCTCGTTTTCATTATTTTTCTTTTCATTTATATGTTGTTTTTTTACTATTATTTTGTAAGTAGATTTAGTGTAATTCTCTTTACATTTTATAAGAAGTTATTTTGAATTTACATTGCATAGTGTAATTTGCTTTGCATTTATTAGCGTAACTACTTTATTTTATTTTATTTATCTTACTTTGTTGTTTTACTTAGTCCAAAACTTTCTTTTCATTTTTATTGTTGTACTTTACATCTTCTCCTTTAGATTCTAGTTAGTTAAACTTATTTAATATTCATTGTAAAGTCTTAGTGGAGGGAAACATAAGTCTTCTTAATTGAAGCATCGAATGGTAAAAAATAGCCTAATTATCACAAGGCTAAGGTCATCAATTGGTTGGCAATACTATAATCTTGCCTAGCATGCTCGAACACAACTAAATACACACACCAACCAAGATAGCTAAAGAATACCAAAATAGCCAAATGCAAAAGATTTGTGGAGACGTGTTTTATATTCCTGGTTTTGATTTTGGCTTTGTTTCGGAACTTAGCCAATATAGGTATGAGTGTCTTTTTGAGTCTTAATTTGTAATATTGAAGATTTAAAGAAAAACATAAACCATCGAGACATTACTTTACCACATAAGACACTTTCATGGCATTGGAGGTTTAGCAAGGCATTTTTATTTGTAAATTTCCTAAGTTATTTCGAAGTCAAAGGTTAATAAGAAAAAAATCATTTTGAATCAGAATTCATTTGATATTTTTTTTATGAGATTTTTTAGAATCTCGTACAAAATGAGTATCGTACGAGGCCTACGTCATACAAAGTTGGTATCGTAGGAGTTAGGATTTTTTAAAACTAACATTATCATAAGCAGAATTGTTTCATATAAAAATCTCTATAATGAAATGTACATTATACGAGGATCTATTTAGGATTATAAGTTCTCCTAGGAAAATAAATGTTTATGAGAACCTATCGTATGCAGTGGTTAATTCAAATGAGAACCATCACATTTGTACGAGGGCTGATTTATCGAGAAACTTATTAGCCAGTTTTTCTTTATGAAGAAATGTATAAAGAACTTCGTAAAAGGTAATTCTTGATGTGCAACCAATTTTTATGAAACCCTACTTTGGGTTTTAAGAGAAATTTTATGAGAGTTTAGTTCTTGTAAGCATATACATCAAAAATAGGTATTGATTTACAAACCCCTTCCAATATTCATAAGAAGATATCAACACAAATGATTGCGTGAGTTAATTATCACAAGAAATTGTGTGGGAAGATTTGGGTCTCAATTGAGATTGGTGGATACCAATACTTGCGGGTTGACAAGTTGATGCTAATGGGGGTAATTGAGTATTAGTACGATTAAAGGCATTAGATTAGAATGCAAGGGGAAAACTTCGTGACGTGAATACTGTCTTATGTAAGTCATGTCTATTCTTTGTGAGTCATGTAAATTATTATCAGTACTTGTGGACTCGGTTGGTCTGGGGAGCGATAATGTTTTTCTATGCAAGGGTTCCCACTCTAAATATCGTGTTTATTTGTGTGGTTACATTCTTTTTTATTTCCTCAATATCTTATTTCATCACCTCATGTAAATTGAATGTAATTAAATCTATTCGTTAAAATAAAATTTGGTTCATTATCACCAGGATGTGCCTTGAGGAAGTTGTTTAGTTTACTAAGATTAAAATTAATTAGTTGAACTTAAACCACTATAAGACAAGATTTTTGGGCTCCGAAGAGTTCAGGATATTCCGTTGCACAAGGTCTTACCAAAAAATATATTTTGGTGGGTGAAAAGTTAATTTTAGTATATGTTTTTGGTAGTGAAGTTGATTAGTTGTTGTAGTTTTAGGGTCTAAGGACTAATATTCCCACCTTAAAAGAGGCTCAAGGCCAGGAATATAGAATTTACCATTGAAGCTCAAGCTTTAATTTTTTTTTTTTACTTTTGATCCTTGTCAATGTCTTTACACGTGAATTACTATATGTAGAAGCATAAATATAACCTATATAGATGCAAAAACTACATAGAAGTGATAAAACTATTTCTGTAGAGATTTGTTAAGCCTTTTATAGGGATAGTTTAAGGTTAGTTTATTGGTGAAAATAGATGTGGATTTGAGGAGTTTATATTCTAGTTTTATTAGGAAGATAAGTTTTGGACATGTGTTATTCCATGGGTCCAGCTAATGTGGAATCTTAGGTGGAGTTCTAGTCAATTAAGTTATTAGGGAGTCGGTTTGAGGTTTAGTTTTATCTCCTTGACACGACTCTTAATGTGTCTCTAGTGCGTGCTTATATCGACTCAAGTGTGAGCCAGTCGCATCAGTAATAATCCAAGCTAGTCGGATATCAAACTCAGGGACTAAGACGTAAGACCGTAACGACAAATAGAGAAGACGAATAAACCTGACAAATGACTCACTAAAAAGAAAAGAAAATGTGATGATTGTAGAAGAAAGTCTAATTAACTAATGTGATCTAATTAATAAATGCGAATTAACTAAGTATGCAAGGACGAAAAACTTTTAGATTTTATACTATGCGAGAAAAGTGGGATTGGAATACATTCGCCCAAATCGTTAGTAATTATGTCGGATATAAAACTTTAGAGAATCAAATATATAATTGAGATAAGACCTTAAATTTACCTAACCACTACTCCACACAATACATAGTAAAAAATAAATCTAAAGCGAATGACAAAATTGTCAACACGCATATCGCACCCTTGAACGCTCCAATTACCTACGAAGTAAAAAAGCTTACAATACTCATACCAACGAAGTATCAAGCCTCTAATTATATATCTAATTCAGTCATGTTTTATATCCATCCATAATACCTAGGTTGATTTCATGTCTCCCAGCCTGCTAAAAACCTAGTCGGATATGGTAAATTTAAATTTAAACATGGATTCTGTGTTGCAAGGATTCATAATGACGTATGGAATGTAATCAAACATATATTTAATCACTATTGAAGGAGAAATCATAACTATAAATTGGAAATCATGGATCTTGAAAGAAATTGAAAGAAGAAATAGCTGAATAGAGTGCAAAGTAATGGTAAAGCAATAATCTTTGATGATCCACTTACTTCACATGTTCCTTGCCTCCAAAAGCTCTAAAAACTAGGTTAAAAGTTCCCTATTCTAAGTCTAATTACGAATTAATTTTTGGTTACCCATTTTTCCAAGTGTTTTAAACTAACACAAACTCTAATTAAAAATAACTACTTTCGCGTTCAAGTCATCCGAACTGGTTTGGGTGTGTAGGCGAACTGGTTCACTTGACAGAAAAATTACAGTTCTGCTCCTGGATTCTTCTCAACTTCAAACGCTTATAACTTCTCAATTTGTAGCTCGGAATGAGGTGTCGTTTTTTTCGGTATTCTTGTGACTTCAAGATCTTTAACTTTCTTGTTGCCCCATATCCGGACTGAGGCTGGAAAATTATGAAAATGTCCTTCAACTTCCTTTTCTAGGTTTCTTTCACTATTTCGATGTTACTCTTCCATACACTTGAACTAATTACCTGTGAAACACATGAGAAATACACAAAATAAAAAATACTCGCCAAAAAAGGTTAGTATCATAACTATGAGACAAATTTGTGTTAATTTCATTGCACGGGATCATAAAAGTGCCTAAATTACGGAGATAAATAGGAAGTATTTACATCGAATCAAGCCCCCCTAACTTAGAACGTTGCGCGTCCCGAGCAATGTAAAAGAATAAGTGTATGGTCTAAACACTTATAAAACAATTTATTGGGATAGAATACCCTTTTCATTGACAAGTGATTGCATTTAGCATATGCAACATGCTGTTAAACCCCTAGGCTACCCTAGTAGGACGAGTGGTGTCTCGTGAGGGCTTATAGTGAATTTACCCACAAAATTCATTTTTCGACTCAAAGAAAAATAGAAATACTTAAAAACTATACAATTTAAACTCCTCAAAAATAGTCACCATAAATTTATATTTAAGAGTCTCAATTTTTAGTGTGTGTGTGAAGCCAAAAATTAAATCGCTAACTTCCATCGATTGATCATTACGTTACTTTATGAAAATTCATTTTGATTCAATTCTCATGGGACACTCTCTCAAATGAATCTCTCGGAATGTGGCAAATTCTCTCGGTATGCGTGATATTAAGCGTAAATATAATGGAATATGAATTCACGCACACAAAGTTAAAAGACTGAATTTTTATAGTGAAAAGATCTCTTTATCGGAATACGATCAATATAAAATGGGAAACATCGCCTCTTGATATTCCTAAAGTGTACCCTCGTACTTGGGGTCAACAACCTTGGCCAACCTCAGGGCTGAGTCATCGGGAAACTCACAATAGCCATAAAAATGTCGTCTTTCACAAGGTCGGTTATAAATGATCAAACTCGGCTGGTCGGCAACCGAGGTCGACAACACTTCATGGGCTCAACCATGGTCACTCTCATACTATGCTCAAACTGACAGTGAAACTAGGCCCCGATATAGAACCTCAGCTCATCTACATGGTCGAGGTCATACTTATGATTGACAGACTAACTCAACTCTCGAATTTACCAATATCGTATTCGGCTAGGCAGAGGTTTCACTGGATGACATCACAGGTATGAGCATATACAAGCACATGGGAGACTTGGAACAGGTGGACTAAACCGTTATAACCAAATTATTCCCCTCACGTGAGGGAATATTTGGTTATCATTATCTGCATGTGGCACAACCAAGTGTTCACATGAGACTGGTTTGATCACCACACACATGTTCATGGCATGCTTGGGGGGTACACTACACCCCCAAAGCCATATACATGTCTTCTTCTACCTTGAAAAGGGATTGCAATATTGAAAACCCTGACCAAACTCTCGTACATTTATTGTAGAGAGAGAAAGTGGAGTGATTGTATTGCTAGGGCCATTAGAGCCCTCTTTTGATAGTTATACTCACACTCACTTGCATAGTGGACGTAGGCAATCGCCGAACCACTTATATTGGTGTGTTTCTCCTCTTCTTCTCATTTCCTTCTACCTATTTATATCATTTATTTACTGCCATTGTTGTTCCTGTTTGAGCTCTGCTACACCTTGATCTGGTGGTGCTAATTATAGCATCATCAGTTTGGCACCGTCTATGGGAACAAGAAGCTTTATCTCTTTCTTTCTGCAAGCTTGACCTCACCGAAGACTCTGGTGGTGAACTAGTCCTCCCCTTTTTGTGGAGATATTTCACCATTGAAAGATATCCCTTAAGTTTTCCAAGCTCTCTAGTATTTTCATCACAAGCTCAAACATATGGCACCTAAATTACCACCACCTCCTCCACAGCTGGTGGCGGAGGACCCAGCTCCAGTCACGCACCACCCATATCCGAGATGGCTGAGGTGGCTGCAGCCTTAAAATCTTTGGTAGCCAGGCAGCAAGTGATGCAGGAGCAATTTAAGGAGCAATTCGCTGCCCTAAGCCAAAATATAATGGTGAGGCCACCTGGGGTCACACCGAATATGGTAACTCTGGCAGCACCGTAAGGACAACACAGGGAGACCAAAGGACCACCTCAGGCACCACATAAAGATCTGCCACCTCTCCAAAGGCGGAGGGACTTTGTTGACCCCAAGCATTTACGCCCGGGGAGGCAAGGAAACCCTTGTCCCGAGGATAAGTACGATGACGTTGAACCCGAAGATGCTCCGGTGGACTGTTGGGAGCAATATGAAGTATAAAATACCACTGTATGACCAATCCTAGAGAATCAAGGTCATAGGAGGCAGAGCCCAAACCCTCGTCCAAGAGGGTCAGCATTCGATAGACTGAGTCGAGGGTCGACTTTTGAAAGGCTCGACCTAATTAATAACCTGAGGGAGAGGTTATCAAGGTCGAGAAGTCTTGTTGGCTCAAGAAGAGAAGGGGGAGATTATCGGCCCCCTCATGGCCGACCCCCACATGGCCGAGACAGAGGCCAGGGGGAGGTCAACAACCGACGTCGCGCTGTAGTAGGGGAACCCCCAGTTGAACCATTGGAGATGGCGGGGGACAACGTCGGCCAGGGTGACGTTGTTAAGCCATGAAATTACTCAATTCAAAGGCTTGAAGATAAGATTGGGGATATCCTAACAAGACGAGACCCCTTGCATAGGGGGTACTCAAAAGGTTCACCTTTCGTGGCAACGATCGTCAACTTTCTAACCCCGGCTAAGTTCAAGCCTCTTGTAGTGTCCCCCAAGTACGATGAAAGCACCAACCACGTCAACCATATTAAAATGTACTAGTCAGCTACCGATATCTACTCCATCTCTGATGAAATGAGGTGACAAGCTTTCTCAAGAACTCTGACTGGGGTTGCACATGTATGGTTCACATCCCTTTTAAATAATTCCATAGAGAACTTTAAAATATTAGCCGAGCAATTTATCCATAACTTCTGTTTCAGGGTGTGGCCTCAGAAAAAGACGACCCATCTGCTTTATGTCA
Source organism: Sambucus nigra (assembly GCA_949130495.1). Classification (NCBI taxonomy): domain Eukaryota; kingdom Viridiplantae; phylum Streptophyta; class Magnoliopsida; order Dipsacales; family Adoxaceae; genus Sambucus; species Sambucus nigra. Next base: position 789,400,210 of record OX422208.1, on the reverse strand, counting down.
AGCAAGGGAAAAATGAGAGTCTAAGAGACTACATCATAAGGTTCAATAAGGAAAAGTTAGAAGTGGATAATGATAAAGAAAGCGTAGCTACGACAAGGTATCAAAAAGGAAAATCCATTATAAAAGCTCGCTGAAGACCCTCCCAAGTCAATGGTCGAGTTGCTCGCAACAGTTGGGAAGGTCATGAATGCTGAGGAGGCAATAGATGATAAATATGAGGATGAGAAAAGAAATAGCACTGAAAGCAAGTTTCATCATAAGAGAGACGGGAAGAAAAGGTTGGCTAATGATAAGTTTACAGATTACACTCTGTTGACCGTAAGCTGTGAACATATCCTCAATGAGATTAAGAATGATCGATCTTTAAGGTGGACAGAGAAGCTAAAGGCTCCTCCTCATAAGAGGAACAAAAATTTTTGGTGTGAATTCCACTAAGACCACGGTCATCTGACTGATAAGTGTTTTGACTTGAAGGACGAGATTGAGAAGATGTTGAAGTTCGAAAAGCTAAGGAAGTATGTGGATATTAGAGCCTCACAGGATGGCCGAGCTGACCCTAGGAAGAGAAGGAATGATAAATGCCTATAAGATGCCCCAGCCCGACATGATGATCCCTCAAACAATGATGATGATGACCCGAACCTCCCACCAAAGGACGATGTTGCCCCAATAAAGAGGTTAAACATGATCTCCTTTGGTATCGGTATGATCTGGTAGGGTCTAGCAGGAGGAGGCTCTAAGATAGCCGATAGAAAAGCTCACGTCGCAGAGGTAAAGGCAGTGACAAAGTCCAAGGTTGTATACTCGGCTTCAATTAATACGAAGTCTGTGAAAAGAAAGAAGGTGGACATGGACACCCTAATAGTCGGCTTCTCAAGACTGGATTTTAAGGGTATCCTAGCCCTACACGATGAACCTCTAGTCATCACAACTAAAGTGCATTGGTGCGAAGTGTTAAGGATCTTAGTTGATGGGGGAAGCTCGGTGGATGTCATATTCTGGCCTTATTTTAAGACACTGGGGTGTAGCCGGGCAAGGCTCTTCCCCTACCACCATCTACTGATCGGCTTCAGCGGAGAGAAAGTTCACCCATTAGGGATGTATGAGATGGATATAATAATGGGGGATGAATGGCCAAAATGGTTAACTAGGAAAATATATTTTTTTGTCATGGATGAGAATGTCTTCTCAGCATACAACCTTATACTTAGAGGAGTGTTCCTAAAAGAGTTTGAGGTTGTGCCTTTAACGATCCACCAGATGATAAAATTCCCGGATCCTTATGGAGTAGGGGAAGTTCAGGGTGGCCAAACATCGCCACGTGAGTGCTACTTCAATTCTGCTAAGGAAAGAGAGGCATACAAAAAAGCAACCACTACTTACAACATTAACACTCTTGACCCTAGAGATGAGACAAAGCTCAAAAAGGGAGAGGCCTATGAAGCGGTAGAATCCATCATCCTTAATAAAGATGAGTCGTAAAAAACCATCCAGGTCAGTAAAACCCTAAGACCTGAGATCAAAGAAGAGTTGATCAAGCTACTGAAGATAAGACATGGCATCTTTGCTTGGAGTCATGCAGATATGCCGGGTATTGACCCTAAGATCATGTGTCATAAACTTAATGTGGAAGAAGATGCTAAGCCTATTAAAATAGAGTAGGATAATTTACTCCCGTGAAAAGTATGACGTTATCAGAGACGAGGTGAAGAAGCTGAGTTCATTAGAGAAGTCATCTACCCAGAATGGTTATCCAATACTGTTATAGTGCCAAAAGCTAATGCAAAGTGGGGGATGTTCATGGACTTCACCAATCTGAACAAGTCTTATCCCAAATACAACTTTCCTCTTCCTCGTATTGATCAGACGGTTGACGCCATAGCAGGTCATGAGATGATGATCTTTATAGATGCATATTCTGGATACAACTAAATCTTCATGGACCCGGCTGACTCAGAGAAGACAACCTTCATTATAGACAAGGGTACGTATTGCTATAAAGTGATGCCCTTCGTCTTGAAGAATGATAGGGCTAAATATCAGCGTCTAGTGAATAAGATGTTTGAAGATCAAATTGGAAAGTTCATAGAGGTTTATGTGGATGACATGCTGACGAAAAGTCTGAAGGCCGACACTCATGTGGCTGACCTTGAAAAAACCTTTGACACCATGGATGAATATAAGATGAAGCTCAACCCTACCAAATATGTCTTTGGGGTCGGAGCTGGAAAGTTTTTGGTCTTCATTATCAACCAAAGAGGGATAGAGGCTAACCCATAGAAGATAAAAACTTTGTTAAAAATGAAGACACCTGAGACTATCAAAGATGTTCAGAGACTTACTGGACGAGTGACTGCCCTCAACAAGTTTGTTTCTAGAGCTACTGACAAATGTCTTCTATTTTTTAAAATCCTCAAAAAAACTTTTGAATAGAATGAGGATTGTGATAAATCTTTTAAAGAGCTTAAGTCCTACCTCGGCTCCCCCTTACTTCTACCCCTGACAGTCCAAGGAGAAAAGTTGTATGTGTACTTAGCCATCTTAGAGTCGATAATTAGCGCTGCTATAGTAAGAGAAAAGGATGGGATACAGAAACCAGTGTATTTTAATAGTAAAGCCCTTCAAGGATCTGAGAAGAGATATCCTAGGATGGAGAAGTTAACTTATGCCTTGATTCATGCTTCTAGAAAGATGAAACCATACTTCCAAGCTCACTCCATAATCGTCCTCACGGACTCACCGCTTAGACAGGTCATCTACAAACTTGAGAAATCAGGGAGGCTAATGGCTTAGGCAATTGAGTTAGGAGAATTTAACACTATCTACCAACCGAGGGTGGCAATAAAAGGTCAGGCACTAGCCGATTTTTTGGCCGAGTTCACATAGGACGAGGTCGAGGTTGAGAAAGAAAAATTTGAGATTATAGCCAGCCAACCAAAAAGAAGTGTTGGTCCCCCCATGGATGAGGCCGAGATAAACATAGTTAGAAGAAAGACAACCGAGAATGAAAAAGGAAGGTATCTCTTCAAATAAGGATCACTGACAGAGGGAAACTTTTTTGAGGTCGACGATGTATGGAGCCTCTTTATTGATGGGTCGTCCTGCGAAAATAAAAGTGGTGCCGATGTAATATTGTCGACACCAGACGACACAGATATAGAATATGCCCCGAGGTTTAATTTTAAGGCCTCCAACAACGATTCTGAATACGAAGCTTTAGTACCAGGTCTCTCTTTAGCCCGAGCTCTTAATATCGGCCAACTCCTAGTCTATAGTGACTCAAGACTGGTGGTAAATAAAATCTAGGGAGTATATGAGGCCAAGGACGAGTGAATGGTAAAGTATCTGAAGAGAGTAAGATCGATGTTAGAAAGTTTCAAAGAGGTAAAGCTGAAGAGAATACCTAGGCTAGATAATGGCGAAGCCGATGAGCTCGCGAGGTTGGCCTCAGCTACTAAAGCCGACATCAGAAGAACAGTAATAGTAGAGGTCTTGCTCCTCCCATCTATTGAAGAGGGAGATGACACATTAAAATATAGCATGAATCTAAGCGTGGAAGCTTCATGAATGGATCCTCTTATCAGATACATCAGAGAGGGGGAGCTCCCCTTATTAAAAGCTGAGAGAAGAAAGCTGAGGTACAGAGCTGCCGAATTCTCCGTTATAGGAGAAATCTTGTACAAAAAAGGGTTCCTGCTCCCTTTGCTCAGATGTGTTCATCCATCTGAGGTGCCGAATATCCTAAAAAATATACATGAGGGTTCCTGCTCTAGCCATATTTGAGGAAGATCATTAGCCAAAAGGGTCATAACTCAGGGGTATTGATGGCCAACCCTGGCAAAGGATGCAACAGCATATGTGAAGAAATGTAATAAATGCCAGAGGTTTGCTACAATTCCTTATCAGCCTCATCAACCTCTGACCTCCATCACATCTCCCTGGTCATTTGCAGTATGGGGAATCGATTTGGTAGGACCCCTGCCAAGAACTGTGAATAACTATCGATACTTGATTGTTGCGATAGATTACTTTTCCAAGTGGTTAGAAGTTGAGCCGATGATCACCATCACAGAACAAAAGACATTTTAGTTTATCGGCAAAAACATTATCTGCAGGTATGGCCTCCTAAATACCCTAATCTCATATAATGGGACGCAGTTTAAGAATGTCTCTTTGGAGAAATATTGTGAAAGAGTTGGAATCAAATAATTCTTCTCCTCTCCTGACCGACCCCAGGAAAATAGGCAGACATAGGTGACAAATAGAACGATCCTTGATGGGATTAAAAAGAAGCTAGAAGAGGTAAATAGAATATGGATTGAAGAAGTATATGTTGTGCTATGGGCCTACAAGACGACAATTAAGACTACTACGGGGAAGACCCCATTCATATTGGCCTACGGCTCAGAGGCTCTCATCCCTATCGAGATTGGCCTTCCTACTCATAGAGTTCAGATGTACAACCCTCGAGGAAATGCAACAGAGAGAAGACTTGATCTTGATTTTATTGAAGAGAAAAGGGAAGATGTCTAGGTTAGGCAAGCAACCTACCAGCAGAGGACTGCCAAATTTTATAATCAAAGGATGAAAGAGAGGCCGATAGTTGTGGGAGACATGGTTTTGAAAAAGACATGGCAAAAGCCCAATAAGATCCATCCAAATTGGCATGGCCCCTATAGGGTAACTGATGAAGTCGTCCCAGGCACATACCGATTGAAAAATCTAGAAGGAGAGCCATTCTCAAACCCTTGGAATGCCGACCATTTAAAGAAATGTGACTTATGATGTTGTAGTTGCCTTATTTTCTTGTAATTCAAGCATCAAATTATGAATTAAAATATCAATAAGAAGCAAGTATCAGTGTTCTGCTAGCATCTCTGTACTAGTGTATGTATCTTAAACATCATTAATTTGGTGACCTCAAAACTTAAACATCATTAATTTGATGAAAATATGAGGTTAAACATCATTAATTTGGTGACCTCGGACCTCAGACATCATTAATTTGGTGAAATTATGAGGTTAAACATTAATAATTTGGTAACCTCAGACCTGAGACATCATTAATTTGGTAAAATTATAAGGTTAAACATCATTAATTTGGTGGCCTCATAATTTAAACATCATTAATTTGGTGAAAATATGAGGTTAAACACCATAATTTGGTGACCTCAGACCTTTAACATCGTTAGTTTGGTGAAATTCTGAGGATAAACACCATAATTTGGTGACCTCAGACCTTTAAACATCATTAATTTGGTGAAAATATGAGGGCAAACATAATTAATTTGGTAACCTCAGACCTCATACATCATTAATTAGGTGAAATTATGAGGTTAAACATCATTAATTTGGTGACCTCGGACTTTAAACATCATTAATTTGGTAAAAATATGAGGTTAAATACCATAATTTGCTGACCTCAGATCTTTAACATCATTAGTTTGGTGAAATTCTGAGGATAAACATCATAATTTGGTGACCTCAGACCTTTAACATCATTTAGTTTGGTGAAATTATCAGGATAAACACCATAATTTGGTGACCTCAGACTCTTAACATCTTTATTATATTTATATTCTTATGGTAAAATTTGTGGTGTATGGAACATCAAAATTATAAAACAAAAAAACATCATAGAAGAGCAATAGAAACAGAAAAGGTGAATCTGCTTATATTCGTAACATGAAGAGGTTACAGAGTTATATTCAAAATATCAAAAATCTATAACCAAAATTCATCAAATCAAGGATCATAAAAATCTTCACAGAAAAAAGTTAACGATAAGCAGGAGAGTCCCTCAGAGTTCGGTCTATCCTTCAACAGGATCCGACCCATCTGCAGCTGTATTTGTCTGGTCAAGGCCGATGTTTGTAACTTCAACCTCATCATCATGCTGAGCACCATCGTCAGTCTCTGTGACCTCCAGAGGAGCCGTCACGGCCGGGGCAACATCGCTTTCTTTTTCTTCCTTTAAAGCTTGGGAGAATCGAGGGTCTCCAAAGCTGAGACCAAGAAAGTGCTCAACCGACAAGCTCCCAAACTCACCCAACTTAAGAGCCGCCTATCGGTTGGTCGCTTTAATGCCTCTCTCCAAATACTCAAAGCCGAAGCTGACAAAATCATCAGAGACTTTGTAGTCCTCAATGATTTTCTCTGTAACATCGGCCAACGCAGCTTTCACAGCAACATCAACCTCTGATTGAAGACTCTGATCTTTTACCTTCAGAGCCTTGTCGTGATCCTCCTTAAGCTAAGAAATATGGTCGTCCCTTTCCTTGACGACTCCTTTCAGCTCTTTAACTTCGGCCTTCAGATTGGCCTTAATTTTCTTAGCATCCTTGCCCTTTTATATAAGGGGCAATTTCTTCAAAGACCAGTCAATAAGGCGGTGAAGAGACACCACACTCTGTAGAAGAAGATCAGATATATGAATAATAATTTTTAAAGGGTAGAGAGAACAATTGGAAGAAAAATTGAAAAATTGATACCTGAACCGCCCTGTGAAGTGTAAACTCAGCCAATAAAGGGGCATCTAAGGCTTGAAGAAAGCGCTTATCCTCCTCAGTCATGATAATGCCAATAGCATCGACAGCTTGCAGGCTATGGCCGATAACGCTGTCTCTTATCTTGAGTTATGACAAACGAGCAACCAAAGCTTCATCGGTCGAAATGGGTATGGTACGGTCCTTGGCGGGAGTCTTGCTCAGTCTCGTATGAGCTGGGTCAGTGGGAGCCTTCCTCTTCTTGGTAGCATCGACCTTAGAAGTGCCGACGCTCTTTTTTGTTTGGGTAGGAGGGGGTACATTATTACCACCATGTTTCTCCATAAGCTTTGTAAGGCTGGGGGCCGACATCTCCCATAAGTCGTCAGAAATGCTTGATGGTTGCTCTGCAGAAAGATAAATCTATGAGTTAGCAAGTCAGACACATAAAAAGTACGAGACATTACTTGGTAAGAAAATTTTGGAAACTTACGAAGTTCTTCCAGAGGACCACCCCTCAAACCTGTCTGAGAAAGGCTATAGGGGGTCATCAGATGTTCATACTTAGCAAGACGACCATTCACACCTTGGTTTCGAAGTTCCTTTATGTTCTTGTAATTATCCTGGCTAAGGACAGGGTAGACTTTAGCCGCATGGGAGACTTTAGCCCATTTTAGAGGTGTCTTTGGAACCGACGTTCCACACACCTCGTCTGGGCTAAACTCCCAGGCCCCAGAAGCAAAGAAATACCGAGGTTTCCAATTATGGTTGGAAGTCTGGGTAACCAAGAGCATCTTCTTCTCAAATTTCTTGGCTATGAAGTGGTAGTAGCCGGGGTGATTTTTGGCAGACGAGGGAATGTAGCAAGGAGTAAAAACTCTAACTAGAAGGTCTGTATGGTGAACAACCTTCCAAAGGACGATAACCCCAATCATAACCCTCCAAGAATTTGGGGACAGTTGGGAAGGGGCAAGGTTTATGTAAGAGAGTATGGATCTGATAGTTGGGTGGATGGGATCACAAAAACCCAACTTGAACATCTGCTCATAGACGTAGATTTCACCCTCTCAGCAATCGAAGGCCCTTTTCTCCTTCAGAGATTTCCTCAAGATGATCGAGGAATCAATAAAATATAGGTATTTGAAGACTACAAGGTTGTACTCATTCACGGTACTCTCGTACCCTGCAGCTACAGAGGTATCAAGGTCACTTCCTTCATCATCGTCTTTCTCAGTAACCTTAGCCCGAGCCTCAATGGGGACACCATGAGGGAACCTCTCTGCAAACTCTGCGCCAGTATACCCTGATAGAGGAACAACTTCAAAGGGAGGAGGATAAGCTACACTAGGCCCTAAGATTTCTATGGAATGAGATCTACGTGAAGTGCTAGCATCTTTGTGGGATGAGGCACGATCTGAAACCTCTTCATCCTCAGAAACTCCACTTTGCCTAGGAGAGTAATCCATAGCCTCTTGGAATGAGTCTACGAACTCGTCCGCCTCAGATGTTGACATTGGGTCTGAAGCATCGTCCTCAGACATGGGATCAGAAACCTCGACCGATTCAGGGTATATGATAGCTAATGGTGGCGGATAAATTAGTCTGAGGGGAAAAGCCTCATCCTCATGAGCCTCAGCTTGGGCTAACTCTATCTATATGATATGGTTGAAACACTCCTTGCGCAGAGTTGGAAACTCTTCAGCAAGTTTATACAGGGGTCATAGCATCCGATAGAAGACGATACACTTGGAGAGTTCGAGATAAAAGGGCAAAATAGGTAAACAACTTATACTACCCAAACTAAAGATCAAAACTTGGAATCCAAAAGATTTTCACCAAGAACATTCAAAGATTGGGTTACCGGAGAAGATGATCGGAGGGTCACCGGAAAGCCTAAAAGTGGGAGTCTAAGGCTAAAACAACCCCGGAGCGAACTGGTATGGCTTCCAAGTCACTTAACCACTGCAAACCTAACCCAATAACCACCCAATAGTGGTAAAAAACCTCACCGGAAAAAGGAAAAGCTCATCGAAAAATCAAAAGTGTAAATTAATGCCCAGAAATGAAAAAGTAAAGGTTACAGAACAATGTCTGACTGAGTTTGATTATGGGAAGAAGAGATTAAGAGCAAGGAACCTTGAATCGTAGTAGAGCTATGGATTTTTTTGAGGAGAAAGTTGTAGAAAGGGCTCTAACGGGAAAACTTAAGAAGGAAAAGGAGAAATAAAAGGGCGAAATGGTTTAAATACCATTGTAATGATGAGGCGCGAATCGTTGCACCTAGAAACCCTAAAAAGGCGATGTCAGGTTATCATTATTTTGGGGCAGATGCAACCCACTTCAAAGGGTGACATGTGTCTAATGGATAACTCCACATCCCAAGGTGCAGAAACGTCCCTTCACCTACCTGACCTATATACCCCTCAGTTATCTACTCACATAGAAGACTGAGGGCTAGGGGTGATTGATATGCCTAAAGTGTACCCTTGTACTCGGGGTCAACAGCCTTAGCCAACCTCAGGGCCGAGTCATCAGGGAGCTCACAACGGCCATCAGAAAAGTCATCTTTCACAAGGTCGGCTATCAATGATCAAACTCGGCTGGTTGGCAGCTGAGGTCGGAAACACCTCATGGGCTCAACCATGGTCACTCTCATACTATGCTCAAGCCGACAATGCAACCAGGCCCCAATATAAAATCTAGACTCATCTACATGGCTGAGGTCATACTTATGGTTGGCAGACTAACATAACTCTCGGATTTACCAATATCATATTCGGCTGGGCCGAGGTTTCAGTGGATGACATCAGAGATCCGAGCATACGCAATCACATGGGAGATATGGAACAGGTAGACTAAACCGTTATAACCAACTTATTCCCCTCGCGTGAGGGAATATTTGGTTATCATTATCTGCATGTGGCACAACCATGTGTCCACATGAGATTGGTTTGATCACCACACACATGCTCATGGCATGCTTGGGGGGTACACTATACCCCCTAAGTCCTATATATACATGTCTTCTTCCACCTTGAAAAGGGACCACAATATTGAAAACCCTGGCCAAACTCTGGTATATTTACAGTAGAGAGGGAAAGTGGGGTGATTGTATTGCTAGGGCCATTAAAGCCCTCTTTTGATAGTCATACTCACACTCACTTGCACAGTGGACGCAGGCAATCGTCGAACCACTTATATTGGTGTGTTTCTCCTCTTCTCCTCATCTCCTTCTACGTATATATATCGTTTATTTGCTGCCATTGTTGTTCTTGTTTAAGCTCTGCTACACCTTGATCTGGTGGTGCTAATTATAGCGTCATCACCTCTTATTCACACCAATTAATCTATCTTATTATATTTCCGTGTCTTAGGCTCTCCACGTGGTAATTAATTTTCTTATTCGGATTCGGTTAGAACTTTTTCGGGTTTAAGGTGTATAGGGTAAAAAGTGGGATGGTTAGACAATTGAATGTAGAAAATTTTCTTGCTAATGATTTTCATTGGCACTTTTTTGAGCATTTGCTCATTTTCTTTTCTTTTTCTACTTTTATTTTCTCATATTTTATTTTATTTTTCTTTTTTTCCTTGTTATTTTTGTTGAGCGTCTTTCTATTTTCTCTTGCCCCTTTTTTTGCACTTGTTGGACTTAATTTATGGATTTTTATTTTCATAATTCCGGGAAATGGATTTTTCGGGTTATGAAACGAAATTGAAAAACTTTATTAGGCTCAAAATGGCTAGCAAAAGGGTAATTTTTCACTACTTTTTCTGGCTAATATTTTAGGGTAAAAAAACGATGGCCTAACTTCATTTATCCGAATTACAAATTATTTTACCATATGCGTTTCGAGAATATATTTAATTTTGAGATATTTTTAGTGCGTTTACAAGACAATATCTCGCTTACTTCTCGTAGCCGATCAAAACAAAGGAATAGAGATCATCAACGACTCTTTTAAACGCTGAAACGAAAGTTGAGTTAATTATTAGCTCGGATAGATATAATTACTCACAAAATCGATAGGCTCGAAATCTCATCGGGTTAATTAATCTCCACATTTATTCGTAAAGTCGTCAATTTTTGCTCAATTTCCACCTTTGGTTAATTTCGGCTTAATGCTCTTAATTTTTACAATTTGAGATTTCAAACAAATTTTTAGTGATATTTTTTGAAAAATTTAAATTCCAATTTTTATTTATTTTGGAGGTAAATAATTTGACTTTTCGAAAATTTCCAAGTTTTTTGGAAATTTTTTGAAATTTTCCAATTTTTTTTTTTGGGGGGGGGGATTTTAAAATTTTGAGAAGTTTTGGAAAGACGCATTTGTCACCTCCCTCCCCAACTTAGACTTTTGCATTGTCCTCAATCTAAAGGACTATAATCTAAATAAGAAAAAAATTAAAAGTGCGAGAATAAAACAAGCAAATGTTTAAAATGCAAAATTTTTCATTTCCACTACAATTTATTACAAAGCGATAGAGGATAAAATACATAGTTCTTGCAATGATGAAACGATAAGCATAAAAGAACTACATACTTAAACACCAAACAAGTAAATGGGAGAGTTATTGTGGTGGTACATTGGGGGAGAATATTAGGAAAAACGGGGGGAGGAAATCCTGTTCAGGGCATCCGAACCGGTTCTGGTGTGCAGGAGAACCGGTTCAGCTACGAACCGATTCGACTTGCTATTCGCAAAAACTTTCTGCCTCAAACCTCAATTTTTTTTTTCCATATTCAAAGTATTTCAACCCTCAATCTCTCATCTATAATGTATCTCAAGCCTCCCTAAACACTCGAGACCCCAGGATACCTCAGCTCACTCCCGAAATGTGTGTGCACGCTCACGTGCGTGAGAACCCAATGTGGTGATCAAAACCCTCCTCTTATTGCATACTCGATGGACCTCTAATTACTCGAAAATTAACACGACTCAGTAATATACAACAAACATGCACCCCATAAGCGTCGGGGGTGCGACGACCTCTCTTTCTCTCCCGAACCTCATCCGACCACGTGAACGGGATTCGATGGTCTCTTCTTCTCCATCTTCCTCACATCGTAGACCAATAGTTGAAACAAGTGACGATCATCCATATAGTTATGGGGGACATCTCGAGGCTCGTGAAGAATGATGTGAATGATATCATCGTGGTGCTAATTGAATTGCAACATACTTGTCCCGACCTAGATAGAATATCTCGATAAAAATTGGAAGGATATGCTAAACTTAGATTCCCCTTACACTCGAGATTGCTTGGATCGGGCTCTAAATTGGACGAAAGACTAGTCCTCTCCTCGATCGAATCTGAGAACTCAAGTGGCATGGGTGGATGGTCACAAAGAAGGAATTCATCTATTCGATATTTCAAGTCTTTCCCCTCTAGGTGACAAAATGAGTCCAAAAATGATTGGACTTCGACATTGAGATTCTCATCCATTGGCCCAAATTATTTCTCGAAGTCTTCTAGGCTCATATCTTCTAACACTTTTTCTCCCTCGATCTCCAAGTACTCGATCGTACTCTCATCACGACTCTATTTCTCTCATTCTTGCCTATGTGCGTTCTATCGATCTCAATAATAGTCATTAAACATGCCTTCTCTACATTTCGCTTGACGTTATAATTTTTTCTATCACTTATCGTAACAATACATACCCCTAGCGGCTCTTGTGTGTGGTTCCTCTCAACGTGCTCACGAACTGTTTCTTCCATGAGATCCGTCTCTTGCAATTCGCCCTCATCACCCTCGTGCTTGGTGATGTTAAAGATATTTGTTTTGAGGGTCATGTTCCCGAAAGTGAGTTGCATTTGCCCATTGCATGTATTAATCAACGCATTAGCCGTAGATAAGAATGGGTAGCTAAGGTTCAAGGGAACATGATTACTCAAGAGAACAAAGGGCTCACTGTCCCAAATGATAAAATCAACAAGGAAATAGAAAGTGTCAACTAGACAATCACGTCCTCAATGACCCCCTGCATATCTTCACAAAACGAATCGCTAATTAGAGGGTCATTTTGGTGGGCTTAAGGTCCCCCAATTCTAATTGTTTATATATGGAGTCAAGGAGAATGTCCACACTTACCCCCGGATCTATTAACACTCTCTCAATTTGGTTATTCTCCATGATGCCCGAAATGGTCGGTGCACCATAATTTTTATATTTTAGTGGAAGGTCACTCAACAATACCAAACTAACGTTCTATGCTAAGAATACATTTTTCTTTACCTTTAGCCTACGTTTCACCGTGAGTAAGTCCTTAAGAAACTTAACATACATGGGAATTTTCTTTATGGTTTCGAGAAAATGTAAATTAATCTTTACTTGCTTAAAAACGTCTAAGATATCATCACGAGAGGTCTCTTTGGTGTGAGAGACCAATTATTGAGGGTATGGGCCGTATTGGGAGGTTTCACAACCACCTCGGAACTGACTGTATCATCTTCACCATTCTTTCTCAAGGGGACATATTTGGCCTTTTTTGTGCTGGGCGAAATCTCCTTATAATTTTGCTCATCGTGTGAGAGAGGTGACAAGTCAACTACTCTCCGACTATGTAGAGTGGTCACTGCAGTACATTGCTCTTGATTAACGCTGCGGTTTGAGCTAACACAATCTTGGCCTTGGGCGGGGGACTTACCCTTCTCTTTGACACTTAAGGTAGATTGCAACTTAGAAATCGATGCCTTTAAATCGATAAAACTTTGGGCATTTTGAGCTATGATCACCGACTGAGCTGGCATAAATTAGTTAAAAGTGTCCTTGAGAATTCTATTCAGTGGGCTGATAAAAGGACCAGGAGGTGGTGCTTACATAGGTGGAGCTTGTTAAAAATAAGGGGGCAGTGGTGGAGGAGGGGCATCCTGTGAATTAGGATTCATCGCATCGTGTGGTTGCCCATAATTGAAATCGGGTTGGTTTCGCCACGAAGTGTTATAGGAATTCCCGTGAGGGTCATTATTATTAACCTGAAAATCTCCTACCACTTCCACTTGTTCTTGATGCATTGCTTTATAGGCAGGTATTGTTGGGCATTCCTTCGTTAGATGTTGAGTGTGCGCTTATGTTCAAACAAAGAAATTATTTAATTAAAATCAGTTTTCCAATTAAATCCTAAAACATGCATCTAGGTGTGATTGGAGATAATATAATCATGCAAGAACATTCAATCACAAACAAACACATAAATAAGGAAAAATCCCCCAAAGGGGCAAAACTTTTTATTTTCACTATAATTTGTAAAGTACGGTTTACACGGATTACAATGAAAATAAGAGTGACATACGAAATACCCTCAGCTGTCAGTTCCAATGTCGTCGGCTGAAATCTCCCGCAAGAACTTCAGATGGTCAGCAATGGAAAATAGATGGCTTTTCCACAAAGTTACTCCGGATGAATAAAACGTCCCATTGAGGGTTTAGAGATTCAAACAAATAATAAAGGAGTGATTTGTGAATCAAAAGGATGTTTGGAACATCAAAACTTGAAGTCTTGTTGTGTTTGGACTCTTCAAAACGTTTTCCCAAAGACTTAAAATAAACAACTCTGAAATAGCCCTTATAAAGAGAGTCTGAGTCTGTCAAATCTTATCAGATTCGGGCTTATCTGGTGTGGCCGTTCGGATCGCCCCTGGGAGGTCGGTGCCTAAATTTGTCCAGAAAGATTTCCTTTAGGCGGTCCGGATTATTTTCCATAAAAAGGTCCGGATCGGTGAAATGCGGTCCGGATCATTTTCCATAAAAAGGTCCGGATCACTGCCAAAACTGTCCAGAGCCTTTACCTTTGGCGGTCCAGATCGCCTCGAATACCCAGTCCGGATCGGCCTGGAAAAATCACCAGAAACTAGAAGCTTTCCTATTGTAATTTGAATCCGTCTTTAAGGCAAATATGAGCATGAACATTCTTGACGGTGTATCGGTATACGGCATATAAAAATGAGATGGACATTTATAAAATTATGTCCTTACAAATCTCCCCCTATGTCTATGCCGGTACATACATAAAAAATCCAAATTATGCTATCTCACTAAATACACTTGACATACAATTTAATATCCCAAGAAAACCCTTAAACTGGAAATACTAAGAGACATGTCTTCAAACAAACTCCATCATCTTCAAATCTTTTCTCATCAGGGTGTGCAACAAAGAGTCTTCAACCTTCATACCTACACACATGAGACAAAGCAAATACCTTCGTGATGTATAAAGTTTGAAATGATATAAGAATAAATCATTAAGACATCAAATCTCCCCCATACTAAAAACTCCTTATAATTCGTTCTCCCCCATTTTATGATGTCCCGAAATAGACAGATCTGATAATCACACACACAAAAAAAATTGGAGAATGTCACAAGGTAATAAACTTTCTCTTTTTGAATATTTCAAAATTGTTCACGCAAAATATACAACAAAGAATCACACCATGAAAGAACACAAAAACAACCAAGTTGGTGATATCGGAAAGGTAGGGGTATGATCAAATTCGATAGGAAAATCAATGCATACAAACATAACATATGTGCAAGATGAATATCGGATACTCCTAACGAATGATCTCAGCATCTTCCTTAGGTGTAAAAAATGGAATTATAAGAAATTTATTCAATCAAATCAGCAAATCAAAGCTCAAAGTGATTTCCACACCAATAATGTCTAAAACCTTTTAATGCTTTTTCGGGACTTTCAAGGAAGTGCAAACCCGTTTAAATTCTTCAACCAAACTCCCTCATATTTATATTTTCTTTTAGAGGTGATATAAATTCTCAAACATTGGAGAATGGATGTTGAAACCTAAAGGCCCATTTTTGGCATGAATTTCTTTTTATTGCCTTTAAAGTTTTTTAGGCTCTTTTAACCTCTTTGGACCTCGGATAATAAAAATGCCTCAATTTTTTATGTTCGTTTTAACGGTGGATTAGTATTCTTAAAGGCTAAATGAGTATCTTTCGCAGCCCTGCCCTGTTGCCAAATATCACACAATCTCACCAAACAGTTTTTACATGCATTCCAATCTTGTCAAGTTTTATCGCATATAGTTCGTTGTATAGACATAATTGAGATGGAAACACTCAAGCCAACATGTGATAGACAAGCACAATAATCAAATAAAGCCATGCATGTGTGCAATAAAGGACTTAAGGAGCCAAACATGTAGAAAGATATCACTAATCACATTTCATAGACTCCAAATAATGTACATCACATGGATGAAATGATGTAGCGTCTCAAATCACTATCAAACAATCACGTGGAGTATGGACATGAAGTTGTGACTCGGCTATCTTAAATGCTCATCCATAAAAGGTGTAAATAAAATACCAAAATCTTTTTGCGTTTTTCAAAAAAATTTATCAAAAAATAAAAAAAATCTGGATTTTTCAATTTTTTGTAAAAAACAAAACAGAAAATCTTTTTGTAGTTTTCTAAACATATGAAAAAAATGCTACAAGAAAACAATACAAAATATACAATCTAGCAATAGGAATAAAATGATGTATCAAGAAACTGCATCCTATGCAAGACACAAACTAACCCCCTCAATCAACTCTGCAAATTCCTAAAGACTTCCTAAGACTCTCGAATCTAAGGGAATCTAAAGGCTTCGTCAAAATATTGGCTAACTGGAGGTCGGTAGGCACAAAACTTAGGTATACGACCTTCTCTTCTACTAACTCATGGATAAAGTGCTCGCGTATCCTAATGTGCTTTATGCGCGAATGCTGGACTGGATTGTGGGATATGTGTATCGCGCTCGTGTTATGATAAGAAGTGGTCATGGTGTCCTGTGATATCCCATAATCCTCCAGCATCTTCTTCGTCCACAGAAGTTGTGTGCAACAACTTCCGACGGATATGTACTCAGCCTCCGCAGTGGACAAAGAGATGGAGTTTTGATTCTTGATCAACTAAGAGATAAGAGCATAACCAAATAAGAAACACCCACCAGAAGTGCTCCTATATCTATTTGCATCCCCGGCCAAGTCGGCATCCAAATAGGCGGACAAACGATCATTGGTATCAAAGGAATACCATATGCCAAGTGAAAGAGTCCCAATCATGTAAGAGCGAGTAAGTGTGACTTTTTTAGGGATGTCTCATATCGCGCAGAGACTCCAACACTAAAGGTTATGTCGAGACGACTATCAGTCAGCTAAAGAAGACTGTCGGTCATACTCCGATACAAGGTTTGCTCTGTGTCCTTGCCTAAAGTGTCCTTGCTAAGCTTTGTTGGGCTACTCATTGGAGTACGTGTGCTTAGCCGAATCTAAACCAAATTTATTCACTAGGTCTTGAGCATACTTGAATTGAGAGATAAACATTCCATCCTCTAGCTGGCGAACCTAGAGACCAAGGAAGAATGTAAGATCACCTACCATTCTCATATCAAACTCACTCTTCATCTCATCCTCAAAGTGGCGAGCATACTGGGAGCACGTGGATCCAAAGACTATATCATCCATATAGAACTGGGCAACCAAAATATCACTGTCATCTCTCCTGACGAACAACGTCATATCAACTCCCCCTATCTTGAAGCCACGAGCTAAGAGATATGAATTAAGCCTCTCGTACCAAGCACGGGGTGCTTGCTTCAAACCATACAAGGCTTTCCTCAGAGAGTAGACGTGATCAGGGTGCTTAGGGTCTTCAAACCCTTTTGGTTATTCCACATAAGCCTCCTCTCGTAGAATGCCATTCAGAAAGGCACTCTTGACATCCATCTGATATAGCTTGAAGTGCAGATGACATGCGATGGCGAGCAGTAAACGAATGGACTCAAGCCTCTCAATAGGAGCAAATGTCTCATCAAAGTCTACATCCTCTATCTGTGTGTATCTCTGAGCGATCAACCTAGCCTTATTTCTGATGATAGTACCGGTCTCATCCATCTTATTCTTAAAGATCCATTTGGTACTTATCACATTATTCACACTAGGTCGGGGAAATAATTCTCAGACGTCATTCTTTCAAAATTGAAGCAACTCGTCCTACATTGCAGAGATCCAATGTTCATCCTTGAGTGCTTCTTTATAGTTCTTGGGCTCTACTTTAGATGTGTAGCAGACATGGCTAACAACATTCTCTAGCTGAGCACAAGTCTTGACCCCTAGGGTGGGATCGCCTAGAATAGACGTAGGGTCATGACTCTTGCGAACCCAAGCAGGTGTGTCCCCTAGAATAGGAGTAGGGTCCACCCTGGGTGTGGGAGACACAGTGGGATCATCAATATGGAGTGTGTCATCCTCACTCAAATGGGTGAAGTCAATAGACGTCGATGGTTCGTCATCTTGCATGGTGACGTTTATTGACTCCATCACCTTAGAGCTCTTTAGGTTAAAAACCCAGTACGCTCTACTATTCGATGAATATCCTAATAATATTCCCTCATCGTTTTGGGAGTCAAACTTTCTTAATTACTCTCTATCCCGTAGGATATAGCATTTACTCCCCAAAACACGAAAATATGCAAGATTGGGCTTCTTTCCAATCCACAATTCATAGGGCGTCTTAAGTGTGTGTGGACGAAGGTAAACCCTATTCACCGTATGGCATGCAGTAGACACTATTTATGCCTAAAATCTCCTAGCAACTTTACGACCTAGAAGCATAGATCTAGCCATTTCCTGAATTGTCCTGTTCTTTCTCTCAACGATCCCATTTTGCTGAGGAATCTTCACAACAAAAAACTCATGTTTGATTCCTAGGCTATCATAGTAAAGATCTACTTCTTTCTCCATAAATTCAATGCCATTATCACTACGCATTTTATTGATAGTGACACCGTGTTGCTTTTGTAGGACACGACACCTGGTCGTCAAAAACTCAACAACATCTGATTTCTCCCTAAGAAATCCCATGATAGAATATCTGGAGAAATCATATACCATCACTAGGATGTAACTCTTACCACCCAAACTCTCTATACGAGTAGGACCCATGAGATCCATATGTACCAACTAAAGTATTCGTGAAGTGGTAATGGAATTCAACTTCCTGTGGGGGCTACGAACTTGCTTTCCCAACTGACAGGGTCCACAAATCGTGAAAGTTGGCTTTCCAAGTGTTGGAAAGCCACGTACTAGGTCCTTGTTAGCTAATATCGTCAAATCTTTAAAGTTTACGTGACCTAGACGTTGGTTCCACAAATCCATAGGAGTGATCGTGGCGTTGTTACAGACAAATGAGGACTTGGGCACAGTCACATAGCAATTATCCTCTGTCCTCACCCCTTGCAATAAAAGTTTAATAGCTTGATTATAGACATTACACGCATCCCGATCAAACTTTACTGCAAAGTCAGCTTCGTACAACTTGCTAATGCTGAGAAGATTTGCTTTCAAACCTTTAACGTACAAAACATTCTCTAGCTTAGGAAATCCTGGTAACTCTATTGTACCTCGTCCTACGATGCTAAACTTGCTCCCATATCCAAAGGTGACTTTACCTTCCTTATGATCCTTTAGGTAGGTAAAAAATGAGACATCATCGGTCATATGTCTGGAGCACCCACTACCGAAATATCACTGTGAGGTATTTTGTGCTTTAAGAGCAACATGTGCAACAATGGATTTTACGCCATGCTTAGGCACCCAAGATGAGGTTACCTGTTATTTTCCCTTGTCAATGTTGGTTCTAGTCGGGTTTGAGGAAGTATCCGCTGACGGAAGGGAAATCAGTTAGAATTCTGCCATTAAACTCTGAGATGTGGCAACTAGGAACTCAACCTGCTCTCTAGGACTCGAGAAAGCGCTAGTGGCCAGTGGAGGAGCAGTATTACGTTGTGTACGAACCAAACTATAGCAAAACTCCCTAAGGTGGCCCTTTCTTTTGCAGTAGGTACAAAAGTACACATTCTTAGACCGACCTTGGTTTGCTTTTCTTGGTCGAACTTTTCTTCCTTGTTTTTTATGAAGGCCATATGGAGTCGTTGTAAACTTAGGAACTGGTACAGGTGCGATTTAGGATGTGGAGGCACCATCGAAACCTATTCCCTGCCTTTCGCCAAAACCTAAAGCGGGACCAAAAAGCATATTTCCCATCTTTCCAGATCTGTCCTCAATTTGAACTTCTACTTCTCGTGCTCTCTCAAGATCATGAGTAAGCTGGGCTATAAGGGCTTCAAGTTTCTTCCGAGCCTCCAGGGATGAATGGATCTCACTCGTAAGACTAGCCACTTGCTTAGTTAGGTTCCCCTTCTCTTTCTCTAAACAAATCTCTTTTTCTCTAAACTAACCCCCTCTCCCTCAACACAACTAGGCTCTCTCTCTCTCAAGGAAGTGAAGGTGGAGGACTCTCTTTCTCTCGCTTATCCTAAATCTTCCTCTAAAGAGGTGATCCTAAGAACTAACGCTCTGTTACGTTTTTTGGTTTTAAATGACCTGGTATATAACTCGACGTAGGCGCGTAGAAGATCACTCTCGCTCTCATTTGTGGCATCCTCCCCCTCACTCACTTCGTTCTCACTGTCGAGGTGTCCCTGTGAAGTAGCATCCTCATCGTCGCGAGGATCATTAGAGGTATTCACATGACTAGCCATGAATGCGGTGAAGTTACATTCATGATGACTCATCTCCAGGGTCCACCGACTCGACCTCACTGTCATCACTAAAGGTAGCGTTAAGGATAACTTTGCCTTTTTCTTTGGCAAGTCTGTTCAGCCTAGTAGCACACTCAAAAGCTCTATGACCCTTACCGTCACACTCATAACATCTATCACCATCTTTCTTAGGAGGGTCTTTATTATATTTTTCATTTTTCTTTTCAAACTTGTTTTTCTCAAGATTTTTTATCTTTGAAATTGAGAATTTTCTTCAATTTTTTTGCAAACAAGGCCAAATCATCTAAATTAAGGTCACACTCAGAATCTGACATTTCTTTCTCCCTTTTTCTAGATGACTCTACTTTCTTTCTTATCGACCCCTCACTTTTCCTATCCCGGGCTTGAAGTGCTATGCCTTTATTTTTAGATTTTATCGTGTGAGGGAACATGTCAATTTCATATGTCTCGAGGTCTCCTACCAACTCTTCTAATTTCATATCTCTTAAAGTGTTCAAAGAGCTTAGCACAGTGACTTTGGGGATGAAACGCTTAGGCAAAGTTCTCAAAATCTTTTTAATCACCCTAAAACCAAGAATATGCTCACCAAGGTTAAAACTGTTGTTAACAATATCAGATAAACGAGCATAGTAATCATCAAAGCATTCAGATTCAAGCATGGTGATTGTTTTAAATTGAGTAGTTAGATTTTGCAACTTTGATTCTTTAACATCATTATTGCCTTCATGGTAAGTTGGAGAACATCCCATGCTGCTTTAGACGTGGTGCACGTCATTATGCGACGAAACTCGTCAGCAGTGACGGATCCAGAAATGGCACTCAGACCCTTAGAATTAAACGTGAACCATCTTTGTTCATCCTCAGTCCATTGGGTTACATGTTGTAAATTTATCACATTATCAACTGTGACTGTGGGAGGTGACCACCCATTTTCAACAAGAAACCACACATGTTCATCAATGGCTTTAAGAGAAGATTTCATACGGGCTTTTCACTACGTATAATTAGACCCATAAAAAACTAGAATTTTACTAAACGATTTTTCCATTTGAACAAACGCCTTTTCAAGAAATCAATTTTTAAGGAAATTGATATTCAGAAAATTTTTGCGAAAAATTACACGGTAAAGTTGTGTAAGAGGCTCTGATACCAATTTGAGAGTACGCTTATGTTCAAATAAAGAAATTATTTAATTAAACTCAGTTTTCCAATTAAATCCTAAAACATGCATCTCGGTGTGATTGGATATAATATAATCATGCAAGAACATTCAATCACAAACAAACACATAAATGAGGAAAAATCCCCCAAAAGGGCAAAACCTTTTATTTTCACTATAATTTATAAAGTACGATTTACACGGATTACAATGAAAATAAGAGTGACATACGAAATACCCTCAGGTGTCGGTTCTGATGTCGTCGGCTGAAATCTCCCGTAAGAAGTCCAGATGGTCAGTAATAGAAAAGAAACGGCTTTTCCATAAAGTTACTCCAGATGAGTAAAACGATCCATTGAGGGTTTAGAGATTCACACAAATGATAAAGGAATGATTTGTGAATCAAAAGGATGTTTGCAACATCAAAACTTGAAGTCTTGTTGTGTTTGGACTCTTCAAAATATTTTCCCAAAGACTTAAAATAAACAGCTCCGAAATAGCCCTTATAATGAGAGTTTGAGTCTGTCAAATCTTATCAGATTCGGGCTTATCTGGTGTGGCGGTCCAGATTGCCCCTGGGAGGCCGGTCAGGATCGGTGCCTAAATTCGTCCAGAAAGATTTCATGTAGGCGGTCAGGATTATTTTCCATAAAAAGGTCCGGATCGGTGAAATACGGTCCGGATCGTTTTCCATAAAAAGTTCCGGATCACTGCCAAAAACTGTCCAGAGCCTTTACCTTTGGCGGTCCAGATCGCCTCGAATACCCAGTCTGGATCGGCCTGGAAAAATCACTAGAAACTAGAAGCTTTCCTATTGTAATTCAGATTCGTCTTTAAGGAAAATATGAGCATGAACATTCTTGACGGTGTATCGGTATACGATATACAAAAATGAGATGGACATTTAAAAAATTATGTCCTCACAGATGTCCTGCATCATAAATCGCACACACCTACTCTATAACTCTTAGAGTGGAGCTAAATGTTTCTCTCAATTCGACTGCATCTTCTAACCTCTTGGCAAGTTGGTTGATTTGGAGCTTCAACTCGACTTCTTTATCCAAATGGTAGAGTCCGTAAACAAAAGGAGTTGTGGATATTTGTCGAGCTTGGGTGTGGGTGATTGGATCAGATGTGTCCCACGCTTGATTAGTCTCGACGAGATACTTAAAGTGTGCCTCGGCATCGTTCGCGTCTAACCCTAATAATTCCCTGAAGCACATGATTTCAACGAGTTATTTTAAACTTAAGCTTAGCCCGTGACAAAAAAATGAGACGAGCCTCCATTTCTCGAAATCATGGTATAGGCTCATATTAAGTAACTCGTTAAAACCGCTCTCAACATCTATCGAAGGGATCATTCTCTTGTTGTTTAAATGTTTGAATTTAATATTTTATGGAATTGGTTCGATGTTTGGGAAATAATTTCAGTATAAAATTAGCTTTCATATGTCTCCACGTTCCAATCGAGTTCGGCGCCAAAGACCATAGCTAAGTCCTGGCATTATCCTTCAAGGATAAATTAAAAAGTTTGAGGCAACTGATGTCTTCGGTGCACGCTTGATCGCTAAAAGTTTGACATGCCTCTTCGAACTTGCGGATGTGGAGGTATGGTTTTTCGACTTCAGACCATGAAATGTCGAAAGAATCTGAATCATCCCATTACGAAAGCGAAATTTCCCTGCATTATACAGGAATATAAAACATCCCGGAGTGAAAGTTTGCTCGGGATATAAGAGATCTCTTATAGGGCGATACTACATCACACCTTCACCCTCACCAAAACTAGCGTTATCCGACATCACACTCTCTCTTAATGACTCGATATCCTCACTCGCTGCCCTAGAAGTGTGACAGTATGATTCGTGACGGAGTTAGGCAGTGTAGGAGGTGGAACCCAAAACTGTGGACCGCGTGAGGTGTGGGGACTATCGGGGTCGTACTCAACTATGGGATTTTCATGAATTCTAGTCGGGGTATATTGAGGAGTTTGTTGAGAATTTTTCATTAAAGGATTTTGAGAGAATATTTTTGAGGGGGATTTTTTATTTTATGATTTTTTTTTGCTTTTTAGAAATTATAGTCAAATTCTTAGATTAATTCGACCTAACCTAGTATGTCTACTTAGTCCCCGACAACAGCGCCGAGAATTTGATGTGACTCTAAATGTGTCTCTAGTGCGTGCTTATATTGGTTGAAGTGTAAGCCAGTCGCGTAAGTAATAATCCGAGCAAGTCGGGTATCGAACTCAGGGACTAAGACGTAAGACCGATAACGACAAATAGGGAAGACCAATAAACCTCACGACTTACTCACTAAAAAGAAAAGAAGTGGTAATGATTTTATAAGAAAGTATAGTTAACTAATGTGACCTAATTAATAAATGGGAATTAACTAAGTATGCAAGGACGAAAAACTTTTAGATTTTATACTATGCGATAAAAGTGGGATTGGAATACATTCTCCCGAACCGTTAGTAATTATGTCGGATATAAAACTTTCAAGAATCAAATATATAATTGAGAGAAGACATTAAATTTACTTAAGCACTACGTATAAGAGGATTTTACTCCACAAAACACATAGTCAAAAATAAATCTAAAGCGAATGACAAAATTGTCGACACGCATATCGCACCATTAAATACTACGATTACCCACAAAATAAAAAGGCTTATAATACTCGTACCGACAAAGTGTCAAGCCTCTAATTATTTATATAATTCGGTCATGTTTTATATCTATCCATAATACCTAGGTTGGGTTCATGTATCCCAACGTGCTAAAAACCTAGTCGGACATGGTAAATCTAAATTTAAACATGGATTCTATTTTGCATGGATTCATAATGACGTACGAAATGCAAACAAATATGTCTTAAATCACTATTACAGGAGAAATCGTAACTATAAATTGGAAAGCATGGAACTAGAAAGCAATTGAAATAAAAAAAATACTTCTATTGAAGAATATAGTGAAAAATAATGGCAAAGCAATAATCTTTGATGATGTTCTTGCCTCATATGTTCCTTGCCTCCAAAAGCTCTCAAAACTAGGTAAAAGGTTCCTTATTCTAAGTCTAATTACGAACTAATTCTTGGATACTCGTTTTTCCAAGTGTTTTAAACTAACTCAAACTCTAATTAAAAACAACAACGTTCTAGTTCCATGCTTTCCATGAAATAAGGCTAGAACGTTAAAGTTGAGAATAATCCAGGAGCAACTTTAACTTTAATTAAAAACAACAACTTTAATGTTAATTAGAGTTTCAACTTCAACTTTAACTCAAACTCTAATTAAAAATAACAACTTTAACGTTCTAGTCTCAACTTTAACGTTTTGTATAGAAAGTCCTTCCCATGAAATAACGTGATTTGGATCAGGGATATATTTTTGTAACTAAAACACATGGAATACATGGTGTATCTGAGATAAATCAGGTGGTAGATTTAAGCGATTGGCTTCTCGTTTAACTCTTTCGATAATTGTAAAGGGTCCCACATACCGTGGTGAAAATTTTCCTTTTCTTTTAAACCTTATGATCCCATTTTTGTGTGATAGTTTAAAGAAAACTTGGTGTTTTTCCCAAAATTCTAAGGGTAGAACTTGATTTTTTTCTCAAAATTCTAAAGGTTGCCTCTGATGATCTGCATAAATTTTTGTCTACTTTGAACTTTTTGTAATTTCTCTTTGATTAAACGTATCTTTTCGATACTCTCTTCTATCATATCAAGGCCAAAAATACTATTTTCTCCTGATTCACTCCAACATAATGGAGAACGACAAGGTCCTCCATAAAGTGCTTCATACGGAGCGGCTTAGATGATGGCAAGGTAACTATTATTATATGAAAATTGAATTAACGATAAATGGACACTCCAGCTTCTTGCTAGATCAAGCACACATGCACGTGACATATCTTCAAACATCTGTATTAGTCATTCGGATTGTCCATCCATTTTGGGATGAAAAGCAATGCTAAAATGTAGTTTAGTACCCAAGGCTTGTTGTAATACTTGCCAAAAATGTCCTACAAATCTAGGATCACGATCGAATACTATACATAGGGGTGCTCCACATAGTCTGATAATTTCCTTAATATATAAGGTGCAAAGTTTTTGAAATGAATCGGTGGTACGTACTCGCAGAAAATGTGCCAATTTAGTTAATAGGTTTATGATTACCCATATTGAGCTATAACCTTGTGCGGTAAGGGGTAATCCACTAACAAAGTCATTTGTAATGGTATCCCATTTCTATGTGGGGATAGGAAGAGGTAGTAGTAGTCCACGAGGGTGTTGGTGTTCGATTTTGACTTGTTTACAGGTTACACATTTGGTAATAAAGGTCCTAATATCTTGCTTTATTCCTATCCACCAATATTGTCTTTTAAGATCGTGATAAATTTGTATTTCCAGGATGTATAATGAATTTGGAATGATGGCCTTCTTGTAATTTTTCTTCCTTTAGAGGTGAACGGGAATATTCAATTCCTGGAACGCGCTCCATTCTCTGGATGGTAAGTCCAATCTTTACTTGCCTTTCCTTTTATAATGTTTTGGTGTTTGGCATCAAGGAAGTCATTCGTGGATTATTGTTCAATTATTTTCCTTCGAAGTGTTGGATAAGCTATAATGTTGCAGAGAATAATGGGGTTTTCACTTTGAAAATGCCTTGTGCAATATTGATTTAAATAGATTCACAATTTCCAACTTAAACTTATTTAATTTTATGTCTAAATTTACTCAAACCAAATACCAATTAAATCATCCCCTAAACATGCATCTACGTGTCAATTCAAATCTCAAATTAAATCATGCGATGAACAATCTAACAAAGACAGATTTCAGGAAAAAAATTCCCGCAGGGCAAAAACCTTTTATTTCCACTATAATTTGTAAAGGAACGGCTTACAATCGGATTACAACGAAAATACAATTTGACTTACTAAATACCCGTAGGTGTCGGTTCGTAGTCGTCAGCCCAGGAATATAGCAGCACTCCCTATGACACGCAGTTAATGAGCCAAGTACCTCCCGCAAGTGGCACCAATGGTCAGTGCAGTACCTCTCCAAGGCACCTATAATTCAGCAGCAAAGCTCCCAAAAAAACTATGCTTTGGGTTCCATAAACAATTCACACAAAAAGTCTGGGATTTTGTCAATTGTAAAAACAAATTTTGTACCCTCAAAAGTGATGGAGAATAAACCAAAAAACACTAAAAGCGTATTCTGTAAAAATCAGTGTTTTCTCCGCATGAAAAACAGTAGCCTGACACCCTTTATA
Source organism: Sambucus nigra (assembly GCA_949130495.1). NCBI lineage: Eukaryota > Viridiplantae > Streptophyta > Magnoliopsida > Dipsacales > Adoxaceae > Sambucus > Sambucus nigra. Next base: position 789,373,708 of record OX422208.1, on the reverse strand, counting down.
TAATAAAATACAAGCCGGTGACGTGTCAGAATTAACCAACCCGTTCGAACGAGAAATGATGTCGTTCGAGCGAGATCTGATCTCATTTGAACGAGACATGATGTCGTTCTAACGACATCATACACGTTTTCCAACAAGCTTCAGTCTTTTATAAATCTTGGACACTTCAAAACATAAGACTCTTTTCGAGATCAGAAACTTTTATCCAAAACTTTATGATTAAAATCATTAAAAATATTTCAAAAATCATTTTTCAAAAATAGAAAAGTATTTTCTCTTTTGCAAAAATATCCCAACACTTTTTATATAAAATGTAAATTGGAACTAAAACACAATTTACCGAATTCGTCTTTGTTGGGCATGATTGTTGAAAAACTTGATATTCGGATCCATTTCGATGCATATTTGATCTTGAACATTCTTCGATGGTGTATCCGTATATGACATACTAAATTAATAACGGATATTTAAAAAAACATGTCCTTACAAATCTTCCCCTATGTCTATGCCGGTACAACATAAAAATATCTGAATTATCAACCAAAATATGACCTATACAAATCTACCCTCCCACAAACTCAAATATGGAAAGATAAACTGAACAAGTCTTCAAACTTTTAAATGATGCTTCAACAATCAACTTTTTAAACTCCAAGCTTTTCTCATCAGGGTGTGCAACATAATTGTTGATGTAAAAAATTAGATCACTCTAATAATTCAATCACAGATAAATAAATGAGACAAAAGATTTTTAAAGTGGTTCAGCCTTATAAGAATGGCCCACGTCCACTGTTGTGTTATTGCTGAATGTTTAGGAATTCTCGATTATAAGTTCTCAAGAAATTACTCTCTCGATTCCAGGGTCTGGATTCGGTCCTCTTACAATGAGGATTGTACAATGTATTTATAGCCCTGAGGATGTAATGTGAAAGGGTAATACATTGAATGATATACATATGAAAGGGCAATACATTTAATGCCCTTTAAGTGTGTGCGTCAATGATAAGCATTTAATGAACCAGTTGAACTGTTGATTATCCAGCTATTAATGCTTTGTTCGAGATGCAACTCGGACCGCCTGAGTTGTTCGGACCGCCTGAGCTTCCTGGCATTCAAGAGTTCCTCGGTGACGTCTGTTCCTCGGAGCGTATGAGTTCCTCAGAAAGGTTTGTTCCTCGGAACGTATGAGTTCCTCGGAGAGGTCTGTTCCTCGGAACGTATGAGTTCCTCGGAGTAACATGGTTCCTCGAAACGTGTGATCATCTCGGAAGTGCTTGTTGCCTCCATGTAGATAGCCACGTGTCTTCGTATGATTGGTCCACGTTAGTAGATTAAAATTGGTATCAACAGAAGCCCCCAATGTTTCATAGTTCGAAATTTGAGGAGTATGGAACATTCTTTCTCGGAATACGGTAGCTTTAAATAGTTTTCCTAATTTTTAGGAGCGTTTCCCTTGTATTTATTTTCTCCTTCCAAATTCATAGAATCATGCTTTTTTGGACTTTTCTGCACGCTTCGTTTCCCGCGTCTCTTTTCACCCGTTGTTGCCTGCTTCGGTTCTTGTGCCACTTTTTATCTTTTTAGCCGCCGGTAACGTAATCATACTTTGTTTTGTAATCATTATTTCACCATTTTCCAAGGCAAGGTATTTAAACCTCCCAAATAATCCCATCGTCTTCTACTTTTCAAATTTGCATATCTGAGTTTTTCATTGTCTTCTACTCTCTTGTGCATTCGTATCTTCCATTGTTCATTGTCAACAGCTCCGTTCTTTTCCTGTAAGATCTTCTTCCTTCATCTTTATTTCTTTATTCACCATGGTTTATCCTGTTGAGTCTCTTGAGAAATTTCGTTCTGAATTCTCCATTCCATCTTGGGTTGTCTTGGAAGAGCTTTCTGAGTCTTCTAATTATTTCAATTTGGCTGAGGGACATTGGTTCCCCAGTCTCTTTTTTGCTGAGTGTGGATTTTCTTTTCCGCCAAACTCTTTGTGTCTAGAATTTTGTCAGTATTTTGATGTTGTTCCTGCACGAATAGCCCCCAACACATGGAGAATAGTTAATGGGGTGCATAAATTAAATCAAATGCATGGAACTCGTATAGGAATTCCAGAAATCATGTACTGCTATAGATGGGCAGTTAATGATAATATTTATTACTTAAAAACTAGGTTTATAAATGGAGCTTTAGTAGTCAATCTCCCTGATGCCAATAGGGATTATTTTGAACATGGGGTTGTAGTAAAAAATTGGCAACACCCTCCTTTAACCGGAGATGAGGTTTACCAGGGTCCCAGATGTCCTCCTTTTGGCAATGGGATAGGCTATTTTTATTTTATTTTATTTATTTTGAAATCATGCTTGTTTTGTGTTCGATAAAATGCGTTACTAATAACAATATTTGTTTATTTGCAGTTGATAGCAAGAGAAAGTGCCCAAAAGAAACAGACGTCAATATAAAGCATTTGGGACTTATCTGGGGTCTGCATCGAAGGGTTACCGACGAGCATATCAGGTCGGCCTCCTATTTGCTCCAGTACAAGAGCTACACAACTTCCTTCACTGCTCGTCCAGTGGTTATTGAAGCAGAACCTGTACCAGCTTCTGCAAGTTCTTCGCCAGAATCTCACGTCCCTTTAAGCGAGAGGATGAAAAAGAGAAGACCTCCCACCCTATTTGAGAAGACTGCCTCCAGTTCTGTGGAGGCAAAGAGAAGTAGGATTGAGGTCCCAAGGGAGGGGACCAAGAAAACTGATGCAGCTCCTGCAAAGATTGCCGAGAAGGTTGTTGAGAAGCCCGTAGTGGCTCCGAGTAGCTCTGCTGCTCCTAAACAGGTGATTATGATATCACCGACCAAGGATTCTTCCTTGGTTTAGTTTGTAGTTGTACCCCCGAGGAGGCTGAAGAAAAGCTCCTCGATCAACTTGGCTGACACCACCATTCAGCCCCCTGCTGCTGGGATTGGGATTCCCACATCTGTTCGCCCGAGCTCTGACATGAGCTCGGTAAGGTCCTTAACCATTCCCGAGGTGGATGGTAATGAAGATAACCTTACTCGGGATATGGTTACATCTTTGGCTGCTCGTCATCTTGCTTCAGTAAGTACCTTTATTTTGACCTTTTCATATCTTCCTTTGTTATTTCTCATATTTGTTTCTGACTTTACTTTCTTTTTCTGTTTACAGTTGACGAGCTGCTTCAACATAATCCTTAATAAGGATGAAGCAATCAAAGCTTCTTACTCCTCGTCCAGCATGGAGGGAGCTCTGGAAGAAGCTATCAAGTCCTTGGAGGAATCTCGCCAGAAGTATGCTACTGATAAGGCGGTCTGGGAGAATAAACTTGCTTCCTCCGAGCAGGAGAAGACTCGGGTTGCTGAGGCCTCCAGGGATTTGGAGAGGAAGGTGAATGCCTTGGAGAAGGCTAATAAAGAGCTCGATGTGAAGCTCAAGACTGCTGGGGAACTTGAAGATAAACTTAAGGATGCCGAGGAGAGGTTGGTCCAACTCCAGGAAGTAACTTAGCAGAAGGAGGAAGCTGAATAAAAACTGAAAGCTGCTGATGTTTTGCTATCCGAGAAGCTTGCCTTGGAGAAGGCCAAAAGGAAGGCTGCCGTGAAGAAGTCCTTCAGCTCTGGCTGGGACAAAGTTTGGGATAAGGGATGTGCTGCCATGGTCTCTCAAGTAGATTATGGCAGTGTAAAGTATTTCAGGGACGGATGGGTTGCTGCCCTTCAGGAATTGAAGGTCGACAAATCATTCAAGATCTTCCAGAGACACATCCCTGGTCCCCCTCCTACTCCAGAAGAATTAGAAGAGGACGAAGCTACCTCTGAGGAGTCTTCAATGGTAGTGGAAGAAAATGCCCTAACCAGCCAGCCTGCTGCCGAGCAAGGAGTTTCTTCTTCCGAACAACAACTGGTGCTCTCCGAACAAGTCACAGTTCCCTCCGAGCAACCTGCCTCCTCTTCCCAACCTCCCGAGAAGGTTTTGGGAGATAAGGAAAAGGTGTAGTGTTGTTTGGTTTTCTCTTTCTACTTTTCTTTTTTATTTGTCAAGTGTAACTCAAAACTTGTAATCTCAAACTTCATGATCTAATAAAACTTGAGTTCTTTCTTCCATATGATTGTCTCTTTTCTATTTATATTCTGTCTTGATCTTCATTTTGATGATTATCTTTTCTTTCTCTGCTAGTTTCTGGCCAGGATGGATTTATTATTTGCCCATGATACGAAGTTGCTGCAGCAATGTAATGAGTACTTCAAGGCTGGTCACACAGACTTGAGTGCTGCACAAGTTGCTGATATCCTTGGTCATGATGCCTCAGAGCAGGCAATTGAAGCTTATCAATACATGAAGTGTTTACTTGACCGAGCTGTGGCCAATAATGTGGCTTACTATGAAATAATCAAGATCTTCAGTGTACCCTCGAAGACCTTCAGAATCAGTACAAGGAATCAACTGCCTTGTTGCATGAGGGGTATGAGAAGAGGTATCAGCAGCTTTCTGTCGAGAAGGTCTACGAGAAGCTCATTGCTGGGTACGATGTCAGGGAAAGAACCCTATGGGGTGAAGTTGAAGCATGTAGACAGATTGCCGATCTGTTAGAGCAAGAGAATAATAATTTGCAGAAAGAGCTAGCACAATTGAAGTTTGCAGCCTTTTCTTCAACAGCCGTAATCCCAGTGACTGACGAGGGATTTTCATTCTTAGAGGTTGAGAATGCTAAATTAAGGGGAGAGTTGGACACCTTGAGGAGGTCGGGTACTTCCACATCTCCTCGGGGTCGAGCAAAAGCTCCTCGGGGATGAGGAAGAGCAGCTCGGGTGCTTGTCGAGGAACAGAGGACAACATCTGCCTTAGAGAACCAAGCTTTTCAATTAATGGCTAAGAACCAAGCTTTGTCTGACATGTCAAAGAAAATAAGGGACTTGGAGAAACAGCTCTCTGCGCAGAAGTCGATCTTGGAGAATAAGGAGCTTTTCATCAAGAACCTCCACGAGCAGCTAGAAAGGCTAACATACCAATTCCAAAAACAGCCCAGGGAATTTTGGATGGCTGGATACAATGAAGCATTATTCCAGTTGGACGACCGTATCCAGAATGCCAACAACGAGGGCTACAAACAAGGCTGGCTGAATGACTTAGGTGTGCTGAAGCTCGAACAAGGACACTATCTGTGGGACTACTATGATCCCGGGGTGCTCGATCTGCCTGTGCCACCGTTCAATCTGGATATGGAATGGATCCCAGCTCGTGCCATTCCTCGGAGCTTAATTTCAAAATACCCTGGTGACTACAATTTTCACTCTCAGATCGAGGTATCTCGTCCCGAGCATCTTTTAGATCGACTTTCTGTGATGAACGTCAGGATGCTGAAGGATTTAAATTTCATCAATTCTCCTCAGTCTTTAAATGATCCGCATGCTGGCGAGGAACCTGTATCGAAAGCTGAAGGAAAAAAACCAATAGAATAGGAATTTTTAATGTAACAGTTAGTATACATATCAATGTAATTTTCTCTTTATTATCAATTTAACTTGTAATTTATTTCGAATTTAATGAAAGACTTTCATTTTTGCTTGCAAATCTTTATTGCTATTGTCTTGTAAATATCAACATTTATGCGTATCTGTTAAAAAGATAATAATATTGTGTTGTTTATCGACCAACTTAGTAAGAAAGTTACTAGTATCAGTAATGTTGATCGATAAAGTAATGAGTATAAAAATGTTTAAAATATTTTCAACCAACCAAGGTTGTTAAATTGTGCTCGTCGACCAATTATGGTTAGTGAGAGTTTATTCCCGACTAACTATACTTGGTACAGTTTAGAATATTTTCTCCTCGTCGACCAACTAAGTTGGTACAGTTTGGAATATTTTCTCCTCGTCGACCAACTAAGTTGGTACAGTTTGGAATATTTTTTCCTCGTCGACCAACTAAGTTGGTACAGTTTGGAATATTTTCTCCTCGTCAACCAACTAAGTTGCTACAGTTTGGAATATTTTTCTTGAGTAGTCTGCCGAGCTGTGTTGAGTAGTGCGTAGCACTAGTATTCCCCGAAAAATTTTCAATAAACAGAGAGACTTGCAGAAAACTTTTATTTTATTCATACTGATGGTACTGCGTTACATATACATCACTGATAATATTTGCGCAGGTGCTCTGCGTTCCATGCATTCTTGAACTCCTCGCCTTCTAAAGTTGCTATTCGATAAGTTCCTGGTCGAGCAACTTCTGTAACTCGGTATGGTCCATGCCAATTTCCCTCCAGTTTGTTATGCTTTTGAATTACTTTTTTCAGCACATAGTCTCCTTCTTTCAGGTCGCACTTCTTCACCCTTTTGTTGTAGAACAAAGTTGTCCGCTGCTGGTAGGTAACATTTCTAATGGCTGCCTCCTCTCTGACCTCCTCGAGCATGTCTAAATCCAGCCTTCTTATTAAATCGCTGACAAGGGAATTGAAGTTCAGCACCCTATGTGTTGGGAGACCCAACTCGGCAGGTATGATAGCTTCACTTCCAAATGCCAGCATGTATGGTGATTCTCCAGTTGCTACTCGGGGAGTAGTTCGGTAAGCCCAAAGTACCGATTGTAGCTCGTTTATCCAGTTTGCTTTTGCATCATCCAATAGTTTCTTCAACCCGTTCAGCAGCGTTTTGTTTGTCACTTCAGTTTGTCCATTGCTCTGAGGATGGCCTGGTGCTGAATGAACCTTCAGAATGTTTGACTGATGACAATAGGCGGTGAACTCCTCGTTATCAAATTGTGTTCCATGGTCTGTGATGAAGGCATGAGGGAGACCATATCGGCAAATGATGTTCTTCCAAATAAATTGGTACACCTTCTCGTACGCCATATCAATGAGTAGCTCAAATTCTACCCACTTAGTAAAATAATCCACCGCGACGACGAGGTACTTGAACCTTCCTCGGGTCGTTGGCAGTGGTCCAACCAAATTAATTCCCCACATGGCAAATGGCCAAGGGGAAGTTATGGGTGTCAACAATGCTTGTGGAGTTCTTCGGATGGAGGAAAAACGCTGGCATTTGTCACACTTCTTAGCATATGCTATACAATCAGCCCTCATCGTCGGCCAGTAATATCCCTGCGTCATCACCCTCTGCAAAAGCGTCTGACCTGCTACATGGGCTCCACAAGACCCTTCACGGATTTCTTCAATCAAATCTTTCACCTCGGTCCGATGCACACACCTTTGCAAACCTGCCATAATTCCTCTTCTATATAAAATACCATTAGTTAATACATACCGAGCAGCTTTAAACTTTAATTTCTTGGCTGTGAGCTTATCAGTTGGTAATTCTCCATCCTCAATATATGCCCTGATGGGATCCATCCAAGATGGTCCTAAATCAAGGGTAATAAAGTTCATCGTCAGATCTTCATCTATGCTTCGACCAGCCAATACTTCAATTGGGATTGTTCGTCGTAGCTCGGTGCGAGTAGATGATGCTAGTCGAGCTAGGGCGTCTGCTCTCACATTCTCCACTCTTGGTATTCTGAGCAGCTGAATAGCGGCAAACTCTGACACCAGCTCCTTTGCCTTTGCATGATACTTGATCACTAATTCTCCTCTAACTGCATATACTCCCAACATTTGATTTACGATCAATTGAGAATCACTGAAAACAATAACCTGCTGCGCCTCCATAATTTTGGCCAAGCTAAGTCCTGCAATCATCGCCTCATACTCAGCCTCATTGTTAGAAGCTTTGAATTGGAAACGCAAGGCGTTTTCCATGTCGACCTCGTTCGGAGTGCTCAAAACTATCCCCGCGCCACATCCTGCTGTGCAGGATGATTCATCTACATATAACCTCCATATGGGTAACTCGTCTTCAAACTTCTGATCAGTCAGAGTTCCTCGGTGAAATATTTGCTGCTTCCTTTCATCCTCCTCGGATTTTTCTCTCTCTTCTTCGATCATCTTTTCTTGCCCTTTTACTAACCGGGGTTGGTCTGAGCTCGAATTTAATGATCCTGTAACATCCACTTGCCCTATTACCAACCGGAGTTGGTCTGAGCCAGTGTTTGTTGATCGTGTAACATCCACAGGTTGATCAGCGAGCAACTCGTGTTCCTCGTCCGGAGTCCTTCCAACTATCTCTGCACCACATCCTGTAACATCCACTTGCCCTATTACCAATCGGAGTTGGTCTGGACCAGTGTTTGTTGATCCTGTAACATCCACAGGTTGATCAGCGAGCGACTTATGCTCCTCGGGGATATCAGGATAGGTGAACTCCGCTATAAAATCTGCTACAGCCTGCCCTTTTAATGATGATCTGGGTTCATAAATTATATCATATTCACCGAGTTCTATTGCCCAGTACATCAATCTCCCTGATTTTTTTGGCTTATGAAGGGCTTGTCTCAATGGCATATCGGTATGTACTACTATCGTGTGAGCTTGGAAGTATGGCCTCATCCTTCTACTCGCCTCAATCAGCACCAGTGCCAATTTCTCTAGCCTTGGGTATCTGACCTCTGCTCCTCGGAAGGCCTTACTTGTGTAGTAAATTGGCTTTTATACTCCATTCTCCAATTTGATTAACGCCGAGCTAACTGCATTCTCGGATACAGCAAGGTACAAATACAATTTTTCTCCCATCACCGACCTGGACAACAGTGGGGGTGCTCCCAAGTATTTCTTCAGGTCTTGAAAAGCCTTCTCACATTCATCATTCCACTCAAAAGTCTTTCTGAGTGTCTTGAAGAATGGGAGACATCTATCAGTTGCTCGTGACACAAATCTGTTGAGTGCCGCTACTCGTCCTGTGAGACTTTGTACTTCCTTCTTCGTTGTTGGAGATCGCAGCCCTAATAGAGCTTTGATCTTTTCAGGATTTGCTTCAATGCCTCGTTGATTGACAATGTACCCGAGGAACATGCCTTCTCGTACTCCAAATATACACTTCGTCGGGTTCAGCTTCATTTGATATTTATCTAGTTAATCAAAAGTTTGACTTAAGTCAACTAGATGATCAGCTGCTTTCTTACTTTTCGTCAGCATATCATCAACATAGACTTCCATATTGTCACTGATTTGTTCAGCAAAGACCTTGTTCATCAGCCTTTGATATGTCGCACCTGCATTTTTCAAACCAAAAGGCATAACATTATAACAATAAGTTCCCCTAGGGGTAATGAAAGAAGTACTCTCCCTATCTTCAGGTTTCATTTTGATCTGATTGTAACCAAAATATGCATCCATGAAGCTTAGCAACTCGTGTCCCGAGGTAGCATCCACCAGTTGATCAATTCGGGGCAATGGAAAGTGATCTTTTGGGCATGCTTTGTTGAGGTCGGTGAAATCTACACACATCCTCCACTTGTTGTTCTTCTTCTTTACCATCACCACATTAGCTAACAAATCTGGATATTTAACATCTTCAATGAAACAAGCTTTCTGGAGCTTCTCAACTTCCTCCTGTATAGCTTGATTCTTCTCGGGACTGAATACTATTCTTCTCTGCTTTACTGGCTTGATCTCCTTATTCACATTGAGCTCGTGACATAAGAAATTTGGGTCTATCCCCGGCATATCTTCATGACTCCACGCAAAAGTTTGTCTTCTGCTTCTAACGAAAATTATCAATTCCTGTTTTAATGAGGCTTCCAACGAAGAACCTATTTGAGTAGTTCGTTCAGGGTGCTCGTCGTCCAGAATGATGTTTTCAGTTGCTTCCATCGCTTAACCCTTCACGAGTTGTGACTCATCTCGAGGATCCAATGTTTCAATCTCTGCACCCTCATCCACTTGGTAGGTAGTAGTCTTTTTCTTTGATTCTTCCAATTCTTCTTGCTCGGCGGATGAATAATAGCATTCCCGAGATACTTTCTGATCACCTTTCACAACTCCTACTCCAAAGTTTGTTGGAAATTTCAGGCACTGATGCACTGTAGATGGTACAGCCTCGAACTTCTTCAATCCTACTCTTCCCATCATGATATTGTATGATGATTGAACATTTTTATCCATCATGAAGAAACGTATTATTTTTGTCCGACAAGCAGGCCATGTACCAATAAAATATCCAACTTGATCGTCCCAAGTGGAAATACTTTCTCGCCAGCAAAACCGATGAGGGGTCTGTGGTAAGGCTCCAGTTGAGATAGCTTTAAATTTAAACTATCGAAGCACGAGTAGAACATGATGTCTGCCGAGCTACCATTATCGACCAACACTCTTGAAATCATTACCTCCTTCATTCTCATTTTGATCACTAATGGATCGTCATGAGGATACAAAACTCCTGCAAGATCATTCTTTGAAAACCCAATGACCAATTTTTCTTTGTTCACCTTTCTCGGGCGATATTCCTCAGCTAGATTTATTCGCTGAATGTACGAGCAAGCTTGAGCCTCTCCGAGGTAAGCTTTTCTCTCTGCAGTAAGGTCTCCTCCTGCATCTCCTCCTGTAATAACATTACAATCAAATTACCCAAAGCGTATTGAAAATACCTCTCGTTCTGGCTGCCTTGGTTTCTTGGGAAGGTTGGAGTCATCATCTGGATCAACTTCATGTTTCTCTTCTTGTTCTCCTCTGCTCGACGAGGAGATCTAGACCTCTCTCTAGTTCGGTCGTTGCTTATTCTTTTGCCTCCCCGATCAACATACTTTGATAGCTTTCCTCGTCGGATGAGGGTTTCAATCTCGTTCTGAAGAGCTATGCAATTTTTGGTCATATGGCCATGATCCTTGTGGAACTCGCAATATTTTTCCCTATTCCTCGTGTCAGGGTCTGACTTCATTTTCTTTGGCCAGTTTAGCTCCTCGTTGTTCTTAATTTCTTCCAGGACGTGGTTGATATTCGCCTTCAAAGGCGTGTAATTATCAAATTTCCTCAAGACTTCCCATGACGACCTATTTTTGGAATGTTTGTCACCACCATTGTTCTTATGCTCTTTCTTCTTAGCTTTATCGCCTTCCACCTTGGTTTCTTTGGTGTCCATATTCTTCTTCGCAGACATAGCCTCCTCGGCATTCATAATTTTATACGCTTTTCCCATCAGGTCCGACATGGTTCGAGGCGGATCTTTGGCCAAAGTGTAGTACAACTTGTTCGGCAGCAGTCCACTCATCAAAGCGGTAATAGCTGTCTTCTCCTCGTAATCAATGACTTCGAGTTTTTCATTATTAAAACGAGTTATATAATCTCTGATACTCTCACCAGCTTTTTATCTAACACTTAACAAATGTGCTACACATTTAACTGGTTTGACTCCAAAGCAGAAATTACCAATGAACAACTCGGACAGTTGAAGAAAAGTTGAAATCTTACCCCGAGGAAGATTATTATACCATATCTGAGCAGATCCGGTAAGAGTTCCTGAGAATGCCCTGCATCTCATCTCGTCCGGGACAGCATAGATGTCGGCAGCCGCTTGATATTGTTCTATATGAAGGACAGGGTCAGTTTTCCCATCATACTTGGGAGTCACAACAGGTGCTTTGAACTTTGATGGTGTTGGAAAATCGACAATATCCTGGACAAAAGGTGTCCCTCGAACAAAGGTTCGTTGTAGAGGGTTCTTGGCCTTAGCCATTTCCCCTAATCTATCCTCCAGTCTTTGAATAGATCCTTTCCATGCATCATTCTCTTCCTCGGGCCTATTGGTTCGAGCAACTGATCGCGTTGAAGTGGCTTCCTGGGATTTATCTCGACGAGCAGCTGGTCGGTCATCGGATCCATCTTGACGAGTGGTTGGTCGCGACTGGGCAGATCCTTCCCTTAAATCTGATGGTCGTCGAAAGCTCCTCGACGCTGCATTAAGAGGATTTTTATTCCTCCTAGGGCCTAATCGATCAAAAGGAGAGGCCCTACTTAATCTTTCCAATGCGCTAGCCCTTTCTGGGGAGAGGGTGACACGTTGTTCAGTATCTGTGGCTCGCATTGACGAAGTTTGTCCTAGTTGATAAGAAAAATCTTCAGATTCCTCATTGCGATATGAACTAGCACGTCTAGTACGCGAAGAAGGCGCACGGGTATTTCTTTGGATGTTTCGTGATCCGGAATGGGCTGGTGCACCGCCATGGAGGGTTTGGATAAGTTGTCGCATTATTTCTTGCATGGCGGTCTGGCCCTGAGCTAGATTTGCCATTATTCCGGTCAGATCTGGGATAATTGGTGGTGCGGATGGATTTGGAGGGGTTCCGGTGTTTCGATTGCTGGATTCTGGCACTTCAGCCATTGGTATTGGATTGATTTTTATGAAAAATGATATTACCAGTCGTTTCCCACATATGACGCCAATCTGTTCATGTAAAAAATTAGATCACTCTAATAATTCAATGACAGATAAATAAATGAGACAAAAGATTTTTAAAGTGATTCAGCCTTATAAGAATGGCCTACGTCCACTGTTATGTTATTGCTGAATGTTTTGGAATTCTCGATTACAAGTTCTCAAGAAATTCCTCTCTCGATTCCAGGGTCTGGATTCGGTCCCCTTACAATGAGGATTGTACAATGTATTTATAGCCCTGAGGCTGTAATGTGAAAGGGTAATACATTAAATGATATACATATGAAAGGGTAATACATTTAATGCCCTTTAAGCGTGTGCGTCAATGATAAGCATTTAATGAACCAGTTGAACTGTTGATTATCCAGCTATTAATGCTTTGTTCGAGATGCAGCTCGGACCGCCTGAGCTTCCTGGCATTCAAGAGTTCCTCGGTGATGTCTGTTCCTCGGAGCGTATGAGTTCCTCGGAAAGGTCTGTTCCTCGGAAAGGTCTGTTCCTCGGAACGTATGAGTTCCTCGGAGAGATCTGTTCCTCGGAACGTATGAGTTCCTCGGAGAGATCTGTTCCTCGGAACGTATGAGTTCCTCGGAGTAACATGGTTCCTCGGAGCGTGTGATCATCTCGGAAGTGCTTGTTGTCGCCATGTAGATAGCCACGTGTCTTCGTATGATTGGTCCACGTCAGCAGATTAAAATTGGTATCAACACCACCATTGGTGATTGGTAGTTAAATTGGTTTGCTAAGTCATTTATTTTCCATTTATTTCAAAAAAGTAAATAATGAGTTTAATATAATAAATTTAGTAGCTATGTTGCTTTTGTAGTTCTAGTTATAAGATTGGTTAGATCTCAAACTTAGAAAATAATAATAATATGGTTTCCTAATTGATGACATAAAGATGGACAAAGTGCTTTATTTTCGGCATATAGTGAAAGGTTTATCTATTATATTGAATTGAAGGTGTGAGTACCAATCTCTTTAGGATCAACATTGTGGGCTTCATAAAACTAAGAGTTTGATATTTCAAAAAAATATATGTTCTAATATGTGATGTGATTTGGGCGCTCCAATCTTACACGTATGTAACAAATTGGCACAGCTTTAACATCCAATTGCAATGATTTACATTTTTATCATTTATTACAAATGGAAGTTCGTTGCATAAAGGTTGAGTTACACACAGTTGGTTTCCCATATAACAATTTGTGTTCGAAGTCAAAAAAAGGAAATATATATATATATATATATATATATATATAATGCAATTATGCAATATATCAGAATATATCGTAGTGATAGTCTTCAATAGAAATCTGAAAATTCCGTCATAAGGTCGCACCTTAAGCGTTACTACTAGACAATTAAGTCACCATGACCTTTTTACTATTTTGTAATTCTTTAGCTTTGGAATATATTTTATCTTAATTTAGGATGTCTTATTGCATTTGTTTTGTTATTTTTACTCCCTTCATGCTCATTTTGAGCTCCGATCTTAAAAAAACTTATTTTTTCATGAAAATGTTAAATTTTGAGGTTGTCTTTTTTATTGGTCATAAAAAATGCCTAAATTTTACATGAGAAGCCATGTTATGATAATTTTTCCAAACTTTTGCAATTTTTTGTCATTTGTATAGTTTATAAACCTCTTGCATCTCACTCTCATCAATCTAACCCATAACACTATGAATATATAAAATCATACAAATTGATCAAACTCGATAATCAATATACATATACACATACGTATGTATAAGCTTGTTTTTCAAATATTTTATGTGCATTATTCAACCAATAATAAAATAGAAATATTGAAGAATAAGAAATAAATAAACTAAAGAAATTAATCTCCCATGCTAATCTCTAAATACCCCCCAAAACTAAGCAGCTTTTCCCCAACTTAGTGCAACCCTATTTTTGAAAAAAAAAAATCAAACCTAAAGATAAGAATGACACTAAATGAAGGCTACAAATCTTAACAAAATAAAGAATCTAAATATTCTAGGGATAATATTGAAATTGACATTTTCTCAAACAATTAGAGACATTGTTAATAAGATAGATGCCAAATAGATAATCTACACATTGTACATACTAAACTATAAATAAATAAAACCATATATCCAGTAACATAATAAGAAAATAGAAAAATCGATATCAAATATGTATTAGAGAAACTTGTAGTCAAATACATATTTCCAATACCTCATCTCTATATTAAAAGATTTTAAATGAACTTTTTAGGACACCTTGGTAGATTTACATGACTACTACAAATATCCAAGAAACTTCGTATATAAATTACAAACTACATAATTTGTCAAATAAAAATACTAATAATTACCAAAATGGAAGCTCTCAACTTCCACTGATTTAAAAGAATAATTTAATACAACCTTTAAATCCAAAGTTAATATTAATTCAACAAACAAAATATATGATAATCGAGATGAAAGAAACTAATTTTTATATATGTGACAATATTATTAACAAAAAAATGTTTTATCAAAAAGGAAACTTACCAATCAACAAATCACTTTAAAGGTCGAATTATAAGAATTTCTTTTTTTTTTTTTTTTATCAAAAACCACAACTAGATACAAAGGTATTTGAGTAGCCCTTTGTGAGTAAAATTGACCAAATTACAATGTCAATGTTGTAAAATATAAACCATATCAATTTACACAATAACATAAACATGCATAAGTAAAATCTCAAGCGACATGCATCCCAACACATAGAGAAACATATGCTTATATAAATAGATCTACTTCTTGTTACAGATTATACTTGCATTGCTTTAGCATGGTTTATGGTTTTGTTATTTAATTTTGAAGATGGGGGTGATTTATAAGTTAAAGATATTGGTTTGAAAGAAACTGTATTTGAACGACCAATAATTCCTCAAATTTACAGATAGAGACCATGAAAAAAATGGAAAAAAACTTTACACAGAGAACATTGCAGTAGGAGAAAACATATACGAGATAAATTTATTGGGATCAACCACCAGTTCATCTAAAAAAACTCAAACTTTATGAACGTTCCAACTAAACCAAACATTATAAATGAATATTATCAAATACCTAATATGCAATCGAGTTCTTATCAATGGAACTGCCCTCTATACTTTATTCAAAGAAAAACCTAGAAGAGATACACCATAAAACATATTAAAATAAACTAAAGACTGTAAGGGACATCAAAGCCTTAAAAAGTAAAAACCTTAACATATATCTATTTTAATTTATGATTCAGGTTATAGACATTAAATGTGTTCTATCATATTCCTATAAATCCTGGCACCAAAACTTTGTTACAAAATCTTAGTAAAACAACCAACTTGTAATCATAAACAACATACCTGTAAAAGAGTTTTCTTAATGGGTTTGTGGTGTTATAACGAATGTCACGATGAATGCAATGAATTGAGGGGTTATTAAAATTGGTAGAAATTATGTGAAATGATTGTAAATTTATGCTTTGACATGAATCCTCTTCCATTGAGAGACTTCTTTATGATTTCAGAGGCTCTTCAACTGGGTCGAAATTAGTGAACACTTAATATGTATTTAGGTTTTTTGTTTTGTTTTTTTTGGGAAAAAGGGTTTTTATTGGTTACTCTTCATTGTTAAGGGTTTCGTAGGGGTAAATAGAGAGAGAGAAGATGAAGATGGTGCATATTGATGAGAGAGAGAGAGAGAGAGAGAAGGCTAATGAGAGGTAGGAAGAGATTGGATGAGAGAGGGAATAAAAGAACAAAAGTCGAGGGTAGTTGATAACTAGGAGAGAGGAAGAGGGTAAGAGAGAGATAAGAAGAGTGAATGGAATTAAATGGAATGTTATAAGTGGAATTTCATATTATATGAGGCTAATTTGATCATCTAACCATTCCAAAATATTTAGTCCCTTTTTAGATTAAAAAAGATAGAGATAGAGATAGAGAAAGAGAATTAACACAAATACTAACATGCATAATTTATCAGAACTTTTTTTTGCTGTTGTGTCTTTTTCACATAATATATGTAACAACTCATATTTTTTCACGTAAAGGCCAACCAGGCTCAATATGCTGAAGATGGGGCTTATCAACAATTTATACCATTCTCAGCACTAAAGGAATAAATATTCATTTATTTTATATTGAAATCCACAATGAATGAAAACGTATGGATAAAAATGACTTAATACATAAATAATTAAAACTGAATCATCATACAATGTACATAATGTAAAGCTAAGTACAATTGCTATAAATAAACACTTGGGCTTATGCCAGTACAATTCCAGAATTAAATAAAATGACAAAATATTGAAGTACAATCTATACTAGAATCAACAGAGTGAAATCCACGACGTCCAATGCAACTGAAAGTATGATCCATCATCAGTCCTACTATCCATGTCATAAAGAATACCTGGGGAAAAACATTTATAATTTGGGTCAGAGCCCGAGAGCTGCAAGGATTCTTCACCACTAAATATGCAAACTGTTACTAACTCTTACTTCACGTATCTCCATCGATGCTCGCATGTAACGAGTACGTCACCTCCCATCTAAAAGCAGTCATACTCGTATCCTCAAATAATAATTCCAATTGTAACTTCCATCATTTAATCTCACATGTAAAGAATAAGACATATAGCTATGCGTTAACTAAAAGTGGGGATTTAAATTTAACACTCTAGCCCCTAAATTGATTTCATAATGTGGCTACTCATTTTTATATAAAATCAGTGTTTATTTTAATCTAATATAATATTCCATAACCTTAGTCTATCTCTTCCTATTATATGATATTTAATTCATACTTCTCATAATCTACCCCATTCGATTATAGGTTGCATTCTCTTAGACTAGTGAATTATTAATATCATTAATAATTGTCCACCGCGTTATTCATTCTCTTTAATTATTATCTATATTCTTAGACTGCTCAATTATTATTCTCTTTAACAATTGTCTACTACCTTATTCATTAGGACTCATCTTCGTCATTAATTAACCACATCATTATATTAGTCCAGACTTGTTGTCATTAAGCATTGTCTACATCTATAGACTAAGAGGGCACATTCCCATACAAAGCAGACCACAATGCATATATATATATATATATATATATATATGACACCCAAAGGCATCTACCATTGGTGTCTAGTTCGTACTTTATCGGCAAGTCCGGAGGAATCCCTTATCCTAAGGAGACATCACAAAATACAGACAACATCATTGTATTAGTCTTGACTTGTTATCATTAAGCATTGTTTACATTCATGCACTAAGATGGCACATTCCCATACAAAGCACACCATAATGTGTAAATGGATATATATATGCATATATATATATATGACACCCAAAGGCATCTACCATTGGTGTCTAGTTCGTACTCTATCGGCAAGTCTGGGGGAATCCCTTATCCTGAGCGAACATCATAAAACACACACGTGTTGGGGGCGGTCCTTACGCAAGATACCCGTTCATGGCCCATATCCAGTGGTGACATAAGCTGGTCAGCGTCAATACCTACCGCTCTTAGGTGGCGCCTCTACGTAGTACCTATATGACCTACACAATCGTCAAACCCACACGTGCCGACGTGTGGTACCCAGTCCGGACACACGAACCCCCAAGCTGATAGGACGGTCCACGAACATTGGTATGTCCATACAAATACATATAAGTACATATTATCACCCAATATGTTAAGTAGTTACTCTATAACTACCTTTATCCAAGGTAATCTCAATCCATATAGGATATAACCTTCTTAGCTTGACTATAATATCTTAGTCACTTATTCCATAACTCATTTTAAGTCATTATCTTACGACTGTTTCCCAATTAACTAGTAAGTTCCATACATTGACTTTTAGACTTAAATCACATTTGCTTTATAATTTATTTCTCTCTAAATGTATAGGTATGGTTATTCCCAACTAACCTTTCCAAAACAACTATAGGTATAGTTATCATCAAACTAACCTTACCAACACGATTATAGGTATTGTTATCCCCAACTACCTTTACTAACACATTTAATGATCTTAGTATGTTGTCCTCTTGACTTAGACTTAAATCATTCCAGATTATTGATAATTATTCGCTCTTTGTTACCTTTTCAATAAGGTTTATATGTACATATATAGGGAGTCAACTAGAGTGAATAAGGATTATATGTACATATATAAGAAATCCACTAATATGTGTAAGTAATCTCACTTAACCTACTATCACAACCGACGTTAACCATTTAGACTTAGCCCCCTAGGCTTAGGATACATTCCTACTTAACGTCATTATACGGTAATCATTTGAGGAAATTAATTATAATTTTAATCTCATACATTTGACTTATCTCAAATAAATGTTTCTTTTTATATAAACCCTCCTCGAATTAATAATAAGATTTTCATCCTTAGGGACTTATCCTCTAGGTGCCCCTACCAGAATTTCCCAGATCATCTAGGTACATCCCGACCTTTTATATATATATTTCATATAGCTTTATTTAAAAATCCCACGTAAATCATCATGTTCATATTGTCTCGTACACCCTTCCGTAGAAAAATCATAACAAATTAAAAATATATATGAGGTCGGCGCCCACGCGATTCGCAACGATTTTGTTTACAAGCAGGTCATTCTGAATCGATTCGGTAGGAGGCCGAATCGATTCTGTTTGCCCAGTAATCCGAGAGAAGGTCTTTTCCAAGACGTGAGTTTTCCAATGATTTCAAAATCTATCAAACTTTGTTCTTATGATTCAAAAATCATCAAATGGATTATGGGTAGGGGTTGTAATATGAAATAGCATAATTTTAAACATGATTAAACTTCAAAACCATTCCTAGATTATCACCAAATCATCTAGAATTTGTCAATAACTCATGAATATGAAATTTACAGATTTCATCTTCTATTACCCTAATGATTTCCAGATTAATTGGAGGGTTATACAACATATTTTCAATAATTAATCTTCCATTTAAACCCCATGAATACATAGTTGATACAAGGGGTTACGGATCTAAACATGAATTACACAATTATCATCAATTTCTACCCAATTCAAAAGGTCTCTAAATATGCAGTTCCAACACATAATTAAACCTTATTCTAAGAATGGTATCAACATTAATATAAGATCAGTACAATTTGAATAAGAATGGCAAGAGAATACTTGCCGAAAATTCGTATATGAGCCACTTTTCCTCCTCCTAAGGTGGTCCTTCCTCATTCTCGTGGGTGGTTATGTCTAGGGTTATTGGATGTAACTCCGAAATGAGTGAGTTTACTCTAATTATACAATGTTAGTCTTCAATTCCCGAGTTGGGCTTTAGGCCCCAACTTTGGACCCCCAAAAGAGCCCCAAAACAATATTTAATTAGTCTGATAATTAAGCCCCCCCATATATATATATATATATATATATATATATATATATATATATATATACCTCGGGACCATTCCTAAGGGTCTAAAATGCCTGAACGAGCCCGTAATACTTCTCAAAGTGTGTCCCGAATATTTTTATCCAAAAATATATTTTAATTATGAAATGATACATGTAAATACTTTTTATTAAAAATAAAATCCAATTTAAGTTTATTCCAAACCATTGAAGTCTAACTCTAAAATTTATAAATAATACTGAGTTTATTTACTCACAACTTTGATTAATTAATTTCACCGAATTAAATTAATCCCTATTAAATTTTATTTTATTCAAAAAATATACGGGGCATTACATTCTCCCCCCTTATAAGGGAATTCCGTCCTCGGAATTCAAAGTAGTATAGATTCACATTTCATTTTGCACCGTTCAATTATGTTTATACCCAATTAGTCCATGCTCATATCCTATGAGATAAATAAAAAGGCCCATATATTTCACATTACATGCATGCACACACGCACCATTAACAAATATAAATGATAAATATACATCTAATGTATACCATTCACACTCGGCATAACCATACATCAATTATACCACCACGTATGTATATGTAACTAGAAAATAACTATCTTAGTATCCAATTTCCTTAAACTCGTGACTTTTGCCCAATTCGTACGTGGGACGCCTCGCAAGCGAAATCAAAATAAGGCTCCCTCTCGATACACTACTGCACGACTTAGCCAGTTTGAGATCCATAGGCCCAAGACTAAAAAGGGAATCATAAAAATAGAAGTTTTCATAAATCATTTAAATTCCAATTTGTGCCCATTATCAATCGAGCTCTCATCACGCTTAAGAAAACACTACTACATAACTTTATCGGTTACCAAGACCCAATTGGCCTAAAACAAAACGTGAATCAATATGTTAACCATAAAATTCCAAAATTTGTTAATTTCTAAACAAACCCCTCATCCTTCTATAGGAGTTATGTCAAACTCCTTTAGAGTCAGTCGACCCTTCCATACCCAACACTTCAATCACCATAATCTAGGTCGGACATTCTCTGTCCGTATTAAATCTACAGTGCACTAAGTCCCCAAAGGCATACTCATTCTAATTAGGTCTACCATCACCACTTTAGTAACAACGTCGTGATATAAGCATTAAACATGTTCATATAAAATCTTAAGAATCGAAGTGGTTACTAGCCTTACATCTACTTTGTTGCCTATACTCGCTAAGGAAATACTTTCACAAATCATACCATCATGTTTTCTCACAACGCTTTCTCCCACATAAAGGGCCCTTATTCTAACCTGAGCATAACCCTATTTATCCCAAAATTTCGAGTTTATTCACATGCATCCACATCCTTGAGTTATTCAAAATTTCAAATCACACTCACGTGTTGCTTCCCTAAGCATACTCAAATTTCTAAAGGTCCTTTCATGACCTAAGTTCCTTTTGTAATTCATTATTTCAAAACTAGGCTCACCCATAAAAAGTTTCCCACAATAATCCTCATAACTACGGTGGACACCAATCTCTAACCAATCTTGTCTCCCAAACATAACCACAACTCGTAGCAGTCCACCTACAATTAACACATCCCAAGTAACTATAAGTCCATTCCCAGGGAAATATCATACTCCGACTTATCTAACAAATAGGCCTAAAATAAACACAAGCCACCTAATATACATGTCTATGTATCCACGCCTCACCCGCGACGGGTCACTGTAAAACACTCCCCCAAGTGCGAAGTCTATTATTTCCAATGTATTAACAAAACCCAAGTGACTAAGTCCCAATATTAAGCCAAACATATCCCATATACTCCAAATTAGGAAAATTCCTTAATTGCCATCGATGTTATCACTAGTCTCTCTCTCCACATATAATTTCATCTATAATTCGATGCCCATCTCGCTGTGGGACCTGTTCTAAACGAATTATCTTCTGTCGATGCATTATTGCACATTAGCATATTCTCAAATTCTCTAACTGTCTTCCCTTAGATTACTAGGCACCAGATTGCCCGAACTCCTCAAAATTATAGCAAGTGACCCACACGAAGGTCTTTCTGACTCTCTCTCCAAAACTAACCCTTTGTCCGAATGGGTAGTAACCAATCACAATGAATACAACGTTTCCTAATCATAGGTCTTCACATCAAATGACGCAACGTAAAACATGACAATCTCAAACTAATATCCTAAGGACACTAGAACCGTGCTCTGATACCAATTGTAACAACTCCCATTTTCTTACGTAAAGGATGATGAGGCTTAATACACCGAAGATGGGCTTATCAATTATTTATACCATTCTCAGCACTAAAGGAATAAATTTTCCTAAATTTTATATTTAAATCTACAATGAATAAAAACATCTGAATAAAACTGATTTAATACATGAATTATAAAAACTGAATCATCATATAATGTCCATAATGCAAAGTTAAGTACAATTGCTATAAATTAACACTTGGGCTCATGCCCGTACTATTCCATAATGAAATAAAATAGCAAAATGCTGAAGTACAACCTTTACTAGAATCAATGGAGCGAAATCCACTACGTCTAATGCAACTGCAAGTCTGATCCATCAACAATCCTTCTATCTCTGTCATTAAGAATACTTAGGGGGAAAATATTTATAATTTGGGTCAGAGCCCTAGAGTTGCAAGGATTCTTCACCAATAAATATACAAACTGTTACTAACTCATACTTCACGTCTCTCCATTGATGCTCACATGTAATGAGTACCCCACCTCTCATCTAGAAGAAGTCCTACTTGTATCCTAAAATAATAATGCCAATTGTAACTTCCATGGTTTAATCAGATATATAGCTTTGCGTTAACTAAAAGTGGGGATTTGTACTTAACACTCCAGCCCCTGAATGGATTTCATAATGTGGCTACTCATTTTGATATAAACTCACTGTTTATTTTTATTTCATATAATATTCCATAACCTTAGTCTATCTTTTTTGATTATATGATATTTAATTCATACTTCTCGTAATCTACCCTATCAGATTATAGGTTGCATTCTCTTAAGACTATCAAATTATTAATATAGTTAATAATTATCTACCATATTATTCATTGTCTTTACTTATTGTATATATTCTTAGACTGCTCAATTATTATTCTTATTAATAATTGTCTACTACCTTATTCATTAGGACTCATCTTCGTCCTTAATTAACCACATTATTATATTAGTCTTGACTTATTGTCATTAAGCATTGTCTACATCTATAGACTAAGAGGGCACATTCCTGTACAAAGCACACCACAATGTGTAAATGGATAAATATATATATGTTTATATATATATATATATATATATATATATATATATATATATATATATATATATAGAGAGAGAGAGAGAGAGAGAGAGAGAGAGAGAGAGAGAGAGGGAGGCTCACCTACATCATGCACTATACATCACACCGTACATCACACCTAATTCTAGACCCTTGAAAACTTTTTTTTCAAATTTTATATTTTTCCTGGAAATTAACCTTCCAATAAACCCATATGCAAAAAATTAGGTCAAAATACATTTTGTAGCTATTTTTAAAAAATCCACAAAAAACTGTTGGCGCAGACCCTTAAAAATAAGGTATTTTTAGCAGGTTTTTGTGGATTTTTTAAAAATAGCTACAAAATGTATTTTGACCTAATTTTTTGCATATGGGTTTATTAGAAGGTTAATTTCAAGGAAAAAAATATAAAATTTGAAAAAAAAAGTTTTTTAGGGCCCAGAATTAGGCGTGATGCATGGGTGATGCATAGAGCATGATGTAGGTGAGCCTTCTCCTATATATATATATATATATATATATATATATATATATATATATGAGACACCCAAAGACATCTACCATTGGTGTCTATTTCGTACTCTATCGGTAAGTCTGAAGGAATCCCTTATCCTAAGCGGATATCATAAAACACACACAAGTTAGGGGCGATCTCCACGCAGGATACCCATTTCACGGCGCATACCTAGCGGTGACACAAGTTGGTCAGCGTCAACACCTACCTCTAGTAGGTGGAGCCTCCAGTAAGTACCTATATGACCTACACAATCGTTAAGCCCACCTGTGCCGACGTGTGGTAACCGGTTTGAATGCAAGAAACCTCAAGCCGATAGGATAGTCCACGAACATTGATATGTCCACACAAATACATATAAGTACATATTATCAATCAATATGTATAAGTAGTTACTATATAATTACCTTTATCCAAGTTAATCTCAATCCATATATAATATAGCCTTATTGGCTTAGCTATAATATCTTGGTCACTTATTCCATAACTCATTTTAAGTCGTTATCTTACGACTGCTTCCCGATTAATTATTAAGTCCCATACATTGCCTTTTAGACTTAAATCACATCTGCTTGATAATTTATTTCTCTTTAAATGTATAGGTACAGTTATTCCCAACTAACATTTTCAAAACAACTTTAGGTATAGTTATCATCAAACTAACCTTACCAAAACGATTATAGGTATAGTTATCCCCAACTACCTTTACCAACTCATTTAATGATCTTAGTATGTTGTCCTCTTGACTTAGACTTAAATCATTCCAGATAATTGATAATTATTCGCTCATTGTTACCTTTTCAACAAGGTTTATATGTACACATATAAGGAGTCAACTAGAGTGAATAAGGGTTATATGTACATATATATAAGAAATCCACTAATATGGGTAAGTAACCTCACTTAACCAACTATCACAATCGCCGTTAACCATTTAGACTTAGCCCTCTAGGCTTAGGATACATTCCTACTTTACATCCTTATATGGTAATCATTAGAGGAAATTAATTATTAATTTTAACCTCATACATTCGACTTATCTCAAATAAGTGTTTCTTTTTATTTAAACTTTTCCAGAATTAATCATATGATTTTCATCGTATCTTTTAGGGTCTTATCCTCTAGGTGCCCCCATCAAAATTTTCCAAATCATATAGGTACATCCCAACCTTTTATATATTCATTTCATATAGCTTTATTTAATAATCCCGCGTAAATCATCTTGTTCATATGGTCTCGTACATCCTTTTGTAGAAAAATCATAATTAATTCCAAAAAAATCAGAAAAATATGAGGTCAGCGCCCACACGATCGTGATGATTTTTTTACAAGCATGTCGTTTTAAATCGAGTCGGTAGGAGTCCAAATCGATTCGGTTTGTCTAGTATGCCTAGAGCAGGTCTTTTCCAAGACGGGATTTTTCCATTGAGTTCTAAATCTATCAAACTTTGTTCTTATGATTCAAAAATCTCAAATGGGCCGTGGGAAGTTGTTCTAACATGAAATAACATCATTTTAAACATGATTAAACCTCCAAATCATTCCTAGATTATCACCAAATCAACAAGAATTTGTCAAGAACTCATGAACATGAAATTTCTCGATTTCATCTTATACTACCCTAATGATTTCTAGATTAATTAGAGTGTTCTACAACATATTTTCTATAATTAATCTTCCATTTAGACCACATGAATACCTAGTTGATACAAGGGGGTATGGATATAAACATCGATTACACAATTATCATCAATTTCTACCCAATTTAAAAGGTTTTTAAATATGCAGTCCGAACACATGATTAAACCTTATTCTAAGCATGGTATCAACATTAATATAAGATTAGTACAATTTGAATAAGAATGGCTGGAGAATTCTTGCCTGAAATTTGTAGAGGAGCCTCTTTTTCCTCCTTTAAGGGTTGTCCTTCCTCCTCTTCTTGGGTGGTTGTATTTAAGGTTCTTGGATGTAACTCCCAAATGAGTGGGTTAACTCTAATTATACAATGTTAGTCTTCAATTCTCGAGTTAGGCTTTAGGCCCCAACTTTGGACCTCCAAATGAACACAAAAATAATATCTAATTAGTTCGATAATTATCCAACACACACACACACACACACACACACACACACACACACACACACACACACACACACACATATATATATATATATATATATATATATATATATATATATATACCTCGGGACCATTACTAAGGGTCTAAAAAGCCTGAACGAGCTCGTAATACCTCTCAAAGTGTGTTCCGAATAATTTTATCCAAAAATATATTTTAATTGTGACGGGATACTTGTAAATACTTTTTACTAAAAATAAAATCCAATTTAAGTTTATTCCAAACCATTGAAGTCTAACTCTAAAATTTATAAATAATACTGAGTCTAATTACTCACAACCTTAGTTATTTAATTTCACCAAATTAAATTAATCCCTATTAATTTTATTTTATTCCAAAAATATATGGGGTATTACAATATATTCCACGAATGAAAGGAGATAGAACTTTAAATTAATATTAAAAGTCATATGATTGGCATATTTTATTTTTAAATTATACTGAAATGTTCAATAAAAATTATTTTTAAGTGTCGGAGTATTGGTAATTGTAACATGTGTATACCAAATATCCAAACAACCAACCAGAAGATAAAATAGCTTTTTATTAAAAATATTAATTTATTTTTGTCTTTTTATGACTTCACTTAAAATTCTTATATTACATTGGTATTTATAGGATCTCTAAAATGTATCTATCCAAAAATATGTATCTATTACATTTAATGTAAATATACTCAATTTAAACTTCTATACATGAACCTCTTAGTACATGAACTAATTAAATGAATGTATTGACCAAACACACATATGTCTATATTAATCTCGATAATACAAAATTAATAAATAGATTAATGAAATGTACACGTGTCGTTGGGTAGGTGCGACAAATATCGATGTTGTGTTGTGATGACAACTTTAGTTACAGTCACGCGCGGAGCGCAGATTGTTGTAACCAAAAATAAAAAATAATATACTATAATTAAAAATAAATCAATATCATATGTTCCTCTATAAGAAAAAACATATAAATTCTAAGAGAAATTATCACGGGAATAAAATGCAATGATATTTATAATTTTAATTTTGGACATTTTGGGGTGTTCTATTGATAATTTGCTAAAAGAAAAAATGCCATGTGAAAATAAAGTAATTAATAAGTGAAATCTCTATATAGCATGTAAAGAAGATAGGTGCACTTATTTAACCTATATTATACCTCCAATACAATAGTATTAGAGGTTTAATAAGACTTTAATTAGGGGTGTTCACGGGTCGGTCGGTTCGGTTTTGACCTGGTTTTTTGGGCCGAACCGACCATGTCGGTTTTTGGAGGAGGAGAATCGAACCGAACCGAGAATGCTAAAAAATCGAACCGAATCGGGTCGATTTTTGACAGGGCCGGTTCGGTTTGCCCGTCGATTTTTGACAGGGCCGGTTCGGTTTTTTCCTTTATTTTAATAAAAAATATATTTTTTTAATACCTAATATAAATATAAAATTAAAAAATATAATATAATATGTCAACACTAATATAAATATAATATAAAATATAAAATTAAAAAGTATACAAATTAATTCGGTTCGGTTCGGTTCAAAATCGGTATTTTTATGTCAAAATCGAAAACCGAACCGACCCTGTCGGTTTTATACCTGATTAAATCGGACCGAACCGACCCTCAAAAAAACCCAGCCCAAAATTTTTCGATTCGTCTCGATTTTGTCGATTTGATCGATTTTTTTGCACCCCCCTAACTTTAATGCAATTAATCCTAAACCAAAGTATTTGAAGCTTCGTCAAATATTGAGAGGCTCACAAACCAAAGTATTTGAAGCTTTGCCATTTATTGAGTCGCTCACAAACCAAAGTATTTGAAGCTTAAAAAATACATTCAACTTCTTGATGGTTCATATTGATTCCCCCCCCCCCCCCCCCCCCCAAAAAAAAAAGGGTCAATTATTAAATAGTCCCTACTATAAATATATATTTTTTAAAAAGGACACATATTTTTAGTTTAACCCATTTAGTCCCTCAAGCACTCAATATCCTCTTATTTTTAGAGGTCCGCGCCAGCGGCACTCCCTCTCCAAAATATGTGGCAAAGGACTTTTTGAGGCAAAATAAAAAAGTTTGGACTAAATAAATATTAAAAAATGTCCGAAGGACTATTTGGTATATGTACCAAAAAAAAAACTCTTAAACTTCATATACGGTTCTCATATTGACTATATAGTTACATATTCTCCTCGTAATCACCACCGAGTCTCATATTGACCATATAGTTACATATTTTGTGTAACGACAATAGCCATGGTTTCCGTCGAAGATTCTCGCTCTTCGTTAGGGAGATTTCCAATGTCACGGTCATATTACCCTCCACCACTTTTTTTCATTAAATTTGACTGTCCTTTAGGCCGATCCATGCGAACAATTTGTTCAACTCCCTGTCAAACCGAACATTGGTGATATTCCTGACAAGTTATTGCGACATTTCTACTACATTAGAGCAGATAAATCGACCTTCGTATAAGAAAATCTCACCGACTCAGTCATCGACCTCCATCTTAGGGAACTCGCATCCAAAATAAGTAAGTGTGCTAAATCCGCTTCTTCAGAAGAGGAATTTCTGGAGCTCTCTCATGCTTTTAGCTATTTTCTGCTTATAGTTGTGATATTTCTGGTGAGTCAAAGAGACTTGCTACAGTTCCAATATCAGACGACACACATCGATATGTTTAGCTATTTGTTTGTTTGGGTCTGGAGTTTGATGGTTTTGCTTAGGGAGGATGTTGCAGAGTAGGGCACGTGTTGGACAAGTGGCTTAGTGTTGGCTTTGTCAAAGATAGTTGTTTGCTGTTGGTTTATTTTTCTTTTTATTTTGTTTTGTTTCGTTTATGTTGTTGTTGGGCTGGGTTGGTTATTTGTTGTATTTATCTGGTTTGTTTCGATAATGGGTAGGGGACCTTCGGCTGCCCTTAGGCTGTTTACTTTTTGGGCTTTTGCCTTCCTTTGGTACGTCATTACATTTCTACCCCCAAAAATTTATTCATATAGTTATTCTATTTTTATTATATATGTATGCATAGTGTGTGTTTGTTTATATGCCTAATAGAAAAGCCAGTAGCATGAATAAGTAAAAATGTAGAGGCCTTTCACGTTAAGTAAATATATCAGCTCGAAAGAGCATTTTCATTAATCCTCAATTTTGTATAATGCTATTATTGGGAGGTTGCAAATATAGCATCCCCAATTTTAAGTGCAAAAAATATTTTTGATTTTGGAAGACCATTTTTTTTTTTTTGCTTTTTAGAACTTTTTCGACATTTTTATTTTTTTATTTTTCACTCTTTGAGCGGCGGTGGATTGCCATGCAATCATTTTTGCCACTTTTTTCTTATTGCCTTAGAGCCAATCACCTAGTTAGGAGAGCAAACAACATTCGTAAATATTTATAACCCCCTGCATAAATAACTTATATATAGTTAGTGTAACAATATATTATTTTTTGGTAAATTAATGACAATATTACATCGACAACGAAGTTATTTTATTTTTATCACAAGTATAATAATTAAGTAATTTTATATTGATGACACCGCATCGAAAATTTTAAATTTATAATATAAAGTAGTTTAATTAATAAATTGTATTTGATGTAAGATTTATACGGGGATAAACATTTTCATAGGTTCTCCTTGGTATATCAATAGTTTGTCAATACATATGTGAGTATTATATAATGAAATAATACAATTTTGGGAATATATTTAAATAATACATTTCGCTCGATAATATTCACAACATATATTTTCGCCCGCGCACCGTGCGGGGTACATGCTAGTAAGTATAGTCTCTTCAGCTTATAAATATGAGAAATAATGAGATATTATTGCAATACACGTGGATCTGTTGTACACCCGGGTTAAAAGTTACAACTAAAGTTACAACTTTATATACCTAGGTATGAAACATGTGTCATTGATAACTTCTTTTTTAGCAATTATATTACTAAAAACAAAAATGAAAAAAAAGTTGTGACGACCCTTATAAAAACTAACAAAAATGGGTCCAAGACCAAATAATCTATTAAATCCTTAGTATCCATATATAAAATTCTAACAATACCCATAGCAAAACAATGATTCAAGTGAATGTGTTGCATTTAAAGATATTCATCATAATTTGAAAAGTATAAATTTTTCTTAAAATGTTTGACTAATCTAATTCCAAGGCATATGTTTTGAACTAAATATAGGAATGAAATTGGGTTCCAAACACACCCTAAATGATTGTCACTCAATTTAATAATACCAAATAACTAAATTTTGCCATAGTTAAATGCAACATACTCCTATTAAACAATTTTTCCACCCATTAAGAAAATGCCATGAACAAAATCATCGTAATAACATAGATAAACATAATACTATCAATGTTTGCTTTCTCAACACTAAGACATTACTTCCCAATCAACAAATATATAATTCCAAATAAATATAACTATAACCAATAATAACAATATTTGGGTAATTTAGAATGACATACCAGAGTAAGATTCTTTAAACAACTGTGTCAATGTTTGGAGAAGAATGAAGAAAGAGAGACTAATGATAGTATGAACAGTATGGAAGAAATACTTAAAAAAAGGTGAGAAAGAACAATAGGTGGTTGTTGAAGGTGGATATTTGCCATGGCCCATTATGGCACACCGACCTTTTTTTCTTAGCTAAAACAAATATGAACAGATGGTAAAAAATATTACAACATTCGTATCTAATTTTGATTCTCTCCCATCAATCAAAGGCCTCAACCGACCTTCCAATTCATCTCCACATTTGTTGTTTGTTCAGAGACTACACAAACAAACAACAATAAATTGTTTTTCGCTGTGACATACATATGGCTTTCCATCTTCCTACGAAGAATTTTTTCTCTCTCTCTCTATATTCAGATAAGGATATTTTTTAGTTTGTTTTTAACTTTTTGGACACTCTATTCTTATAAATTTAAAATGCAGTTTTTGTTTGTTTTAGTATTTTTATATTATTCTGGTTCTTTATAACTGTTTTAATTTCGAATGGCAGTTGACAGATGAAGTTAACAACTTTTCTAACAATTTTGGCCGGAGTTTAATTTTTGAATTAAAATGTCTTTAAGATTTAGATCGGAACTAAAAAAACCCCATTTTTTTAATCACCCAAAACAACCGACTGAATTTGTCAACCCCCCTGAACCAATGATGCAATATGAATAGTGGCACATCATTTATACAAAACACAATTACAAACTAAGGAAATTACATCCGTGCCTCTGGCTAAAAAACATACAGATGATGAAAAACTCCAACTTATATATATAATAAAGATTTACACCCACATCTATTTACCTGTGTTATAACCTAGGTAGATGCTCATATTTATTTACTTGTGTTAAAATCAATGTAGATGTTAGGGCGATCCACGCCACCTATAGGCCTGTCAATCGGGCTCTATGAGCCGAGCTTGGGGTTGATCAGGCTCGGCTCGATTTTAATTTCCTCGGCTCAAGCTCAAGCTCAGCCCGAACGAGCCTGAGAGTGTTTGGCTCAAGCTCAGCTCACAAAGTATAACGGGCTTCGGGCCCGATTTGAGCAGGCCCGAATTGAATATTTCAATACGTATTTATTTATTTTAATAATAAATATTCATATTTTTCGGTACATATTTATTTATTTTAATAATAAATATTCATATTTCAGCAATAAAATATGAATTTCAGCATTAAAAATTCATATTTCAGCACTAAAAGAACATATTTCAACATTAAAAAAACACATTTCATATCATAAAAAATAAAATAAATTTGTATATATATATATATATATATATATTTATTTATTTATATATATTATTTCGGGACGAGCCTAGTTCGGGCTTGAAAGTGCTTCGTTCGCGCTCGGCTCAAATTGAATTCGGGCTTAATATCTCAGCTCAAGCTTGGCTCGGTTCAAACTCAATAAAAGCCCGGCCCAAATTTAGCGGGCCGAGCGAGCGGGCTTCTGGCCCTCTCGACTCAATTGACAGGCCTAGCCACCTATTTGGTGCTCTTGATGAGGTGCTTCATCATGTATGTTGCAAATAATTGTAACTGAACAACGTCAAAACCCATTACCTGGTGAGGTTCGTAAACTTTGAGGGTATAGTTTGGAGAAATTTTAATAGTGAGATAAAGCGTGAGAGAGATGAGAGGGTAAAAGAGGAAGTGGTAGGCTGGAGAGAGAGAGAGAGAGAGAGAGAAAGAGAGAATTTTTAGCGGAAGAGTCCTTGGCAGAGGAGGAGTAGAGAATGGGAGTTTGGAGAAGAGGGTGACGTGGTGGGTTTTTAACTTTTTAGTTACCTTCGGCTATTGAAGTTTATTTCATAGCGTCAAATATCTTGTAATGCTAAAAGAGTTAATGAGTATGCCACGTGTAGGCCTACTATGAATTGCAGCTTCTATGTTTTATATGTACATAGATTTGTAATTGAGCCAAATATGAGACAACCAACTTTCATAAGATAATAAACTTAAAAATACATTAAGGGTGTGTCTGATAGCATTAATTTTTTATAAAAAATATAATATATAAAATCATTTTTTATCTTTTGGATGTTTGATAAACAAAATTTTCTATGAAATTGATTTATTTAAAACAAGTCACGTAATCACTTTTCCCACAAAAAAGTTGAAATTAAAAAACCTCCTCCCACCTTATTAATCATTTTTCAGGGAAAAGAATTCCCACACAAAAAAATTTGATAAAAAATACAGAAAATGAATAAAAACACAAAAATAATGAAAAAAAAATACAGAAAGAGAATAAAAAATAGAAAATAAATTTTAACCCCATAATTAATTTAAAAAAACACCCAAAAATTTATTAAAAAGTCAGAAATTTATTAAATAAGAAAAAAATAATAGAAAATTAAAAAAACTATCAGAAAATAAAAAAATAGAAATAAATAAAAATAAAAAATAATGAAAAAATATAAAAAATGAATAAAATATTAACCCCATAATTAATTTTAAAAAAACCCATAAATTTAATAAAGAGTTAGAAAATTATTAATTAAGAAAAGAAAGAACAAAAAAAAAACTCAGGAAATAAAAAAAGGACTCAATAAAAAATCAAAAATAATGAAAAAAATATGCAAAATGAATTAAAAAATAGAAAATAAATATTAACCCCATAATTAATTTTAAAAAACAGCTAGAAATTTATTAAAAATTTAGAAATTTATTAAAAAGTCAGAATTTTATTAATTAAGAAAAAAATAATTGAAAATAGAAAAATATCAGAAAATAGAAAAATCAATAAAAACCCAAAATAATGATAAAAAAATACATAAAAGGAGTAAAAAAAAGAAAATAAATAGTAACCCCAAAATTAATAAAAAAAAATACCTAGAAATTTATTATGGAGTCAAAAATTTATTAAGTGAGAAAAAACTAGAAAATAAAAAAAATGAATAAAACCCAGCAGTAATGAAAAAATACAAAAAAATGAATAAAAAACAGAAAATAAATATTAACCCCAGAATTAATTTACAAAAACACCCAGAATTTTTTTAATTTAAGATTTTTTTTAAAAACACTCAAACAATTAAAAAATTGGAAATGGATAAAACCCCAAAAACTAATAAAAAACAAACATTAGAAAAAAATTGAAAAAACAAGAGAAAATTAAAGAAAACAAAAGAACATATTTGCTGTAAGGACATTTTTCTCATGTCCAACATGTTACATTTATGTATGTCGTACGCCGCTACATTTGGCACGTCACCTCAAGATGTCACTCGACAACCTCAATCCGAATTCCGGGAATCAAGCATTCAACATCTCCATTAATATGTCCCACATCTGCCTCAACGACTTCACGGTCCACGATTTTAGGGACTTAATGCAAGTGGTACGCAAGGGAAGTCAAAACAGTGAAAAAGGCACGATAGGAGTGTTCAAGGGCATTTTCGTAATTTCGCATCCATAGTTCGGAGGTCTGGTCAACTGGAAAGTTTAAGAGCTCGCCGCAACGAAGATACTGGAAAAAACGGCACCTCAATCCGAACTACGGTGAAGGAGTTATGACGTTTTGAAGATGGAGAAAATTCCTTAAAGAATGCTGTTTTTTTTTTGTACGCTGGATAAAATTTTAGAGTTTTAAGAACGTGGGACTCTTCATATTTTTTCCTATAAATACCAACTTCGGGGGAATTTTTTTGCAAGACTTTAGAAGACGTTTTTGAGAGTCCAAATTACTCTAGTCTTCATATTTTTGAGTCCCAAGACTCATGTTTTGATTCACACAATTGCCAAACCTTTGTGAATCTTTTTGGTAACCCAAGAACACAACTTTGGTTTGTTCAACCCTTGTGGAGAAGCCGTTCTCTTTTTCATTGCTGCCCTCCTGGAAAGGGAAACTTCCAGCCGCCGACATAGGAACCGACAGCTGGGGGTATTTCTGTGTCACACTGTTTCTAGCCGTTGCTTTGAAGGTTTACCGAAGACACCGTGCGTTACACTTGTGGGCGATTATCAGGTTGTATGTAAGTCAATGGTCTTGTAAATTCTTTAAAGTTCTAGAAATAAAAGGTTTTGCCCTTCGGGGATTTTTCCTTAACTTTGTGTCGCATGCTTTATATTTGATGGGTTGATTTAGATGCATGTTTAAGGGTTGAATTAATCTAGTTTAAAAATAGACTCTAATTAAATGAGTGTGCCAAATTGGATATTTGCGAATTTAATCAATTATCACATAACATCATATTTTTCAAATTGGTATCAGAGCAGGTTACGCTAATTTATCGCGTGATCCTGATTTTTCGAGGATTTACTTTCTGATACAATTTGTCTACTCACGTTCTCAAATTGGTATCAGAGCAGGTTGCGCAAATTTATCGCGTATTCCTATTTTCTGCAAAAATTGTGTGATATTGATTTTTTTAAAAATCAGTTTTATGAAAAATCGCAATTTTTCAATGGAACGCCCATTTAATGAGGAGCCTATTTTTGAAAAATTTCACGACCGTGCTGAAAAATTAAAAAGTTTGAATTTGAAACTTTGCAAAAGAATTAAAGTTTTGGAAAAAGAAAATTCTCTCTTTAAAAGTAAGATTGAATATTTGCAAGAGTTTCAAACTCAAAGTGATATTTGTCGTGAGCACTTTGATAATTTGTGTACTGATTTTGATTCTTTAAAAATTGCCAAAAAGAAGAGTGATGAGAGAGTCCTAGTTTTAGAGAAGGAATTGGAGGACTTAAAATATTCTTGGGTTCCCGTTTGTGCCGTCGAGGATAAAAAATTAATCGATGATTTTACGGCACGCGAAAAGACTCTTAGGAATAAGTTTGTTTTAATTGAGGGGGAGCGTGATAAACTGTTAAGTTTAATTGATAATTTGAAGAAGGCGTCCCTTAATTTGGAAGAGTCTAATTCTTTGCTTGAGTCAAAAATTTTTAAGTTAAAAAATGATTTGACAGACTCAAGTAGGTTTGATAGTGATGGTAATGGCTCATCGTGTTCTCATGCTTCTAATGCTAAAACCAAAACCATTATTTGTTTTAGAGGGTCAACTAATTCCAAGGACGCTAGAAAAGATCACACTTTCGGTGTCATCCCACCCGTTTACACATGCTCATATTGTGGTAGGAATGGTCACCTTAGGCGATTTTGTTTTGATCTTGGAAGAGGTCCTAGGAATTCGAAGTCTAGTATTTTGTTGGTTCCCAAAACCCTTGTCGACGTGTTTCATCCATTTGGGTTAGGAAATCACTTTTGGAGGAACTAGATTTTAGACAAGTTGATTCCCGTTTGCTTGCACGTGATTCTTCTCTTGCCATATCATATAGATGATTGTGTTTGCATGTTTGTCATACGCTAGTTATGCTTTTTGATATATTTTTGCTAGCGTTGTGACATGTACTTTTTGTATATATTTTTTTTGAAAAATTTTGAAAAATACAAAAAGATTTTTTTTGTTGCACCGTTTATGGATGAACACTTTGGATGACCGAGTCACAACATCATTCCATTTTTTCATGTGACTATTTGATAGTGTTTTGAGACAATAGGTCAATTCATCCATGTGCTTTATAATGGTTGGAGTCATTAAGATGTAATTAAGTGTTACTTTCTACATGTTTGACTCATATTTCCTTTATTGCACACATGCACGAATTTGTTTGATTATTGTGCTTGTCTTATCACATGTTGGTTGGGTGTTTTCACTCCAATCCTATCTTTAAAACGAACCAAGCGCGATAATTTTTATAAGGAAATTGTGCATATAAAAACCGTTTTGTGAGTTTGTGTGCTTTCTTTAGAAACGGGGAAGGGCTGCGAAAGGTTCATTTTACCTTTGCGAATACTAAGCCACCGTTAAATTGGACCTAAAAAATTGAGGAATTTTATTATCCGGGGTCTAAAGAGGTTAAAAGAGCCCGAAAAAAATTGAAAGGCAATAAAAAGAAATCCATGCCAAATTATGGGCCATTTAGGTTTTCGCACCAATTCTCCAAAGTTTGAGAATTGAGATTACCTCTAAAAGAAAATATATATGAGGGTATTTGGTTGGAGAATTAAAACGGGTTTGCACGTCCTTGATATTTGAAAATGCGCTACATAGTTTTGGACGTTATTTGTGTGGAAATCACTTTGACTTTGATTTGTTGATTTGCATAAGACGATGTCATCTAAATTCAACAAATTTTTTACACCTAAGGATACTTTTGATGCTCATTCGTTAGGGGTACACATATGCATCGTGCACATATGATTGATTGAGTTGATTTACCTATCGAATGTGTTCACGCCCATACATTCCGTTCCCATGACTTGGTTGTTTGAGTTTAAATCTATGGTGTGATTTTTTTTGTATCATGTTTTACATATTTTTTTCAAATGGTATCAGATTTTGTTTTGAAAAAAAAAATAAAAAATAGTTTGTGTATTTTTTTGTATACCGTGACACCCCGATTTTGCTTTTTTTGATTCATTCTTCTTATTTGTCTATTTGGGGACATCATAAAAAGAGGGAGAAAGAATTATCATTTTATGGGGGAGTTTGAATTTTGGGGGAGTTTTGAGATTTGACTTATGCTTATCATATATTGGTATCTATGTTTATCTCATTTCAAACTCAATACTTCACTTGGTATTTTTTTTCTTTATCTCATGTGTGTAGGTACTACATTGATGATCTCTGTATTTCACACCCTGATGAGAAAAGATTTGAGATTCCTGAAGATTTGAAGAACAAACGACGAAGACTATTCATTTGTACCTTTTCCAGTTTTGGGTTCATGGGAGGGTAGATTTGTATAGGCAATTTCATATTTGATAATTCGGATTTTTCATGTATGTACCGGCATAG
Source organism: Sambucus nigra (assembly GCA_949130495.1). Lineage (NCBI taxonomy): Eukaryota > Viridiplantae > Streptophyta > Magnoliopsida > Dipsacales > Adoxaceae > Sambucus > Sambucus nigra. The sequence continues at coordinate 789,336,711 of OX422208.1, read as the reverse complement.
ACATAGGGGGAGATTTGTAAGGACATTTTTCTCATGTCCAACATGTTACATTTATGTATGTCGTACGCCGCTACATTTGGCACGTCACCTCAAGATGTCACTCGACAGCCTCAATCCGAATTTCGGGAATCAAGCATTCAACATCTCCATTAATATGTCCCACATCTGCCTTAACGACTTCACGGTCCACGATTTTAGGGACTTAATGCAAGTGGTACGCAAGGGGAAGTCAATACAGTGAAAAAAGACACGATAGGAGTGTTCAAGGGCATTTTCGTAATTTCACATCCATAGTTCCGAGGTCTGGTCAACTGGAAAGTTTAAGAGCTCGCCGCAACGAAGATACTGGAAAAAACGGCACCTCAATCCGAGCTACGGTGAAGGAGTTATGGCGTTTTGAAGATGGAGAAAATTCCTTAAAGAATGCTGTTTTTTTTGTACGCTGGATAAAATTTTAGAGTTTTAAGAACGTGGGACTCTTCATATTTTTTCCTATAAATACCAACTTCGGGGGAATTGTTTTGCAAGACTTTAGAAGACGTTTTTGAGAGTCCAAATTACTTTAGTCTTCATATTTTTGAGTCCCAAGACTCATGTTTTGATTCACATAATTGCCAAACCTTTGTGAATCTTTTTGGTAACCCAATAACACAACTTTGGTTTGTTCAACCCTTGTGGAGAAGCCGTTCTCTTTTTCATTCCTGCCCTGCTGGAAAGGGAAACTTCCAGCCGCCGACATAGGAACCGACAGCTGGGGGTATTTCTGTGTCACACTGTTTCTAGCCGTTGCTTTGAAGGTTTACCGAAGACACCGTGCGTTACACTTGTGGGCGATTATCAGGCTGTATGTAAGTCAATGGTCTTGTAAATTCTTTAAAGTTCTAGAAATAAAAAGTTTTGCCCTTCGGGGATTTTTCCTTAACTTTGTGTCGCATGCTTTATATTTGATGGGTTGATTTAGATGCATGTTTAAGGGTTGAATTAATCTAGTTTAAAAATAGACTCTAATTAAATGAGTGTGCCAAATTGGATATTTGCGAATTTAATCAATTATCACATAACATCATATTTTTCATTTGCGGACAAGAGTGACGAAACGGTTGGGGGTTGGGCGTAACAAATCAAGAACATATTTACATTTTTTATATTTATTTTCAACATTTTTATTTATTTCCTATTTTTAAATATTACCTACGTGCTTTAATTTATAACTTTTATATTCTGCTTTTATTTTAGGGTTTTTAATAATTTAATGGGCTAAACGTGTATTACAAAAATAAAAAGGCTTGAACTAAACGTGTGTTCAAAAATATTCGAGAGACTATTTGATATATGTCTCTTAATTATTTGGGATCAAATATAATTTACAAACACATAAAAGATGATTCTAGACCGATTTGACCACATGCAGTTTTTATTTTCATGAAAAATATTAGAAATTAAACAAAAAAAATGAAATATTAAATATTTTTTACCTGAAAAATAATTGCAATCAAATAACATCAACAAATTTTTTTCATGAAAAATATTTTCAAATTTCCAATTCCCTGAAAATTCACTCATAAGGGCTTATTTTCAATTTTTTTTTTATCATATTCCCCTTAAAAGTTTTTCTAAAGTCGAGGAGTACCTTGATTCAATTTAGAGCCCTAAACACCATTTTTGAGAAAACCCCATTTCTTCTTTCTTCTCCCACAGAGACGAACAGGAGAGCTCTTCCCTCAACTGGACCACCGCAAATCTCTCTCCCCTAAACGAAACCCCCCTCTCCCACCCACCCGCAGCTAACCCTAACTTGAACCACCATTTCAACAAAATCGTTTCGACGACTGTAAGTTTAATTTGTTCTCTACAATAGGTTTAATACTGCATTTTTATGTAAACCCATTTTGTTTTTTGTTGAAATACTGCAAACCCAGTTTAATGTGAACCCATTTCTATTTTTAGGCTCAAATTCTTTGAATCCATTAGCATACGTTAATTGGTTTACAGTATTTTTAAAATGAATGCTAATGTAACAGATACTTTTAATTGGTTTACATTATTTCCTTTTAATTTTTATGCTAATGTATGCTAATATAACAGATCCTGCTAATGTATGCTAACGCATACTCATATATGCTAATGTAACATATATTGTAAAGTTTGATTTCTTTTTAAATTCTACTGCTATATTTGAATTCTATTGCTAATGTATGCGATGTATTCGAATGTATGCTTAAGTAAGAATTACTACTGCTTATATATTTATATTTCTCTCATTCAATTGCTTGATCTTGTAGATTTGACGAGGAAGCGGTCGGTCCTCACTGTATTGCGGTATTCTAGTCAAAATAGTATCCACGAGCGGTTGGAGGTTACCTTTCTTCTCTCCTTGCTTGAGCAAAAATTGTGTATTGAAATCTCTTAAAATCTAAAACCCAAAACCATGAAACGAGCACTCCTGAGAAATGTATCTCTCTATACTCACAATCTTTTTCTCTCTGCTTCCCCAAGCCCTACTAATACCCGTATAGTTTCTCTGCCTTCAATTTCTTCAAATACCAGACTCTTTTCATCTGATAATGACCCTACACCTGTTCCTGAAACCAGCTTGGTCCAACCTGAGAAAAAACAAATGGCCCTTGATGTAGAGGACATTAGTAACAAAGGTAACAAATCAAGAACAAATTTACATTTTTTTTTCATTTTGGTGTGTTTAAATAATTGAAACTTGCTCTATGCTATATTGGGTTGCTGGGAAATGTAAAAATAGGGTGTACTTTAAGGTTATTAAAGAATTTGGGAACTGGGTTTTAAAAAACTTTTTACAATTTGTATGATTTGTTTTTTTTTTTGGATTTGGGGAGTATAATTAATTCTTTGGTAAACATGGTTCAAAGTCAAGGCCGATACCGCGACGATACGGCCGAGTTGTCTAGGTATCGGTACCCACCGATCCGATTCCGAGTTACGAGTTGAGTTTTCAATTATTGATGTGAATCGACCCTATATCGGTAATTTCTCGGTAATATCGGTTATATAACGGTATAATCGGCCCATATCGACGATATCGCAGTAGAACGGCCCATATCGCGATGGAATCGGCCCATTTCGTCCGAGACGGTATAAGTTACTAAGAATCAATCTCTCTCTCTCTCTCTCTCTCTCTCTCTCTCTCCAGTGTTGTGTTGGTAAGCGTGGTTTTTTGGGGGGTTACGAAATGCTAATTGTTTTTTTAATTTAGTGTGCTGTGTGTGTGGGTTATTTAGTCATCGTGTGTGGGTTTAATTTAGTGCGTTGTATATGTGTATGTTTTTGTTTTAAAGAATGCAAATGATCCAAATGTTATTTGTTATTATTTTTTATAATAATGTTCCCAATGTTATATTTTAATATGTTATTATTTATAAAAAAACGTAAATGTTATTCGTTTACAAACAAATATACAACTGTAATTATTGTAAAAATAATATTTGTATCCTCTAAACATTTGTAAAAATAATATTTGCATCCTTTATGTAAAAATAACATTTACAACACAAGTAAAAACAAATATTTGCATCCTCTTTGTAAAAAAATAACATTTCCATCAATTTAAAAAAAAACATTTGCAACCCAACAAAAAAAAATAAATATAACACTTACATTCCCTTTATAAAAAAATAACATTTGCATCATTTTTTGCAAGAATATAACATTTGCATCCTTTTTGTAAAAAACGATTGTAAAAAAAAATGTAGTGTTTTGTCAAAATCATTATTTGTACAATCCTAAAAATAATACTAAGAATATAATAGTTGTATCCTCTTTGTAAAAAAAAAAATATCCTCTTACTAAAAAAGTAACATTTGTTTGTCTTCGTAAAAACATAATATTTGTATCCTCCGTGAAAAAAAACATTGATTTATTATGTAACATTGAATCTGACAAGTTCGCAGCACGTCAATATAATCAATTGTACAATGTTATGCATATTAAAGGACAGTTTTAAACTAATCTGATTGGTCCACATTGTTAATCGTATTTTTTTAAAATTTTCTAAATTTTTTTCGGAATTTTTTGCGCTCTCTAAATAGTGTATCTTTGCGTATCGCCCGATACCGTGACCGATACCGCGACCGAGTTGAAAATCGAGTGGCCGATACCGGGACCGATACCGAGACTTTGAACCATGTTGGTAAATCATCTGACTATGTTGATTTTTGGTTATTACTTTCTTTGGAAGAAGCTTGAATTTGTTAGATATTGGGGTTTTGGGTTGTAATTATTTGTTGTTTAATTTGTTTTATTGTGAGTGCAGAGCTGAAAATAAGGATAGAGAATTACTTTAAAGGTGACGAAGAGGCACTCCCGTCAATACTTGAAGCCATTATCAGTAGAAAGTTGACGGGGAAGCACGAGGATACGGACGATGAGTTGGTAGAAGAGCTTCAGATGAAACCGTTAGATGATGTTAAAGACAAGGAGTTTGAATCAGATTTTGAAGAGGCACATGAGACTGATGAAGAGATAGAAGATTTGTATAATGCAAGAGATATTGTGATGAAGAGAATGGTAAAGGATGAATACTTCAACATGGATGATAAGAAGTGGGGAGATATGATCAAGGAGGCGACCGAGCATGGGTATCTCAAGGACACAAGGGAATGCGAGGACATCTTGGAGGACATGCTCAGCTGGGATAAGCTCCTCCCAGGTAACTTCCATGTACATGGTCTCTTATTATTTTCTTTATCTCTTCTCCTAACAAATAATTTGATGTCATCCGGTGCAAACAATCACTGATTTTCTTTATGCATCTAGGCATGAAGTATAGCAAATCAATCACAATGTTTATGCTGTGTTTTAATAAAATAATGTGTCGATTGGTTGTTTTGGGAGTAACATATTGAACATTATCAGATATTATTATTTTGGTTAACATTATCATCTCTCTCTCTCTCGCTCGCTCTCATATTCCTTTATATTCTTGAATTTACAAATAACCGTGGATTGGTTCTACCCATCTTCATGGCCGCGGAGGAGACATTGTTGCAATTTGGATTTTACGTTGGAGATACTATCGACTGTCATAACATTACTTGTTTTGACCTTCATTGGCAAATCATCTGAAAATTAACTATAATATTATTGTTATTGTTATTTTGCATGCTACGGTAGTTTTGTTGTTGTTGATTTATATTTGTAGTTGTACATCTTAAATTTATTGTTAGAAGGAAAATCGAAGCAGACTTTCCTACAGTGTTTACTTTTTACTAATTTGATTTTTGAACCAAATTTTGTATCTTTGCGCTTGGGGAAATGACGCAGCTAGTGAGGTACTAACCGAGGCGCGTCAATTGCTGGTTGAAAACTGTTTCCAACCCCCCTCCTTGGCCTAGGTTCTGCCTTGGCCATCGAGAATTTCTGGAAGGGCTCCCTCTAACCTAGGGTAAAGCCCTATGAAAAAAAGCAAAAACAAATTTTGTGTTAAATAAAGCCCTTTTAATGCATCAAGTATTATTCCCGTAGCTATACAAATTTAAGTGGATGCTCCAATCTCTCAACATCTCGTCTTAAATCAGACCTTACCAATCAACCATTAGCCACAAAGCTCTTTTCAGTTTACCCTTGTGTGTTAGTAAATGCAGTTTATCTATTATACCAGATGGAGCTCTAAAGGTCACTGGTTTCTCTGGTAAAGTTGAGTTACAAGCCTACACACACACACACACACACACACACACACACACACACACACACACACACACACACAGAGAGAGAGAGAGAGAGAGAGAGATGTGGGGGTGGGGGTGGGGGTGACGAGTTGAAGGAAGTAATGGTGGATAAGCTGCCCATAATTTTGTTGACGATGAAGTTGGTAAGACTGCTTTGTATTTAGAGAGATTGAGTGAAAAACACCTGGTGTAAAATATTCTAATATGCAAAATAATTTGCCCGTGCTCAAAATCATTTTATTGAGAAGCCCAAACCGTTTTTTCTTGGATAAATTTTCCCTTGATCTCTTTTTTGTCTATTCGTGCGCAAACTTGAAAATTAAGTAACTCCGAAAAACTGTCATACGAAGCGATTTAATTTTAAAGCCAGAGAGGCGCTGCATCTCCGAGATGCAGCGTCGGAGGTTCGTCGAAGATCTGGAGGGAGTTGAGTTAAAGAGAGAAAACGAAGTAAAAATGGGTTTATGATGGTGAAGGGCATTTTTGTCTAGTCTAAGAGACTTTATCATTCTCATTAAACACGTTTTGGCCTTGGGTTGCATGCTCAAAATATTTGTTAAAAGAGGGAATGAGTAATCGCCTTTTGTATTTATAGGTCAAGGAATCTGAGCTCTTAGTATCATCTGAGCCAATCAGGAGACATGCTGCCATATGTTGACAACAAATGACAACATCACATGAAGGCGGCACTCTTGTAACGCCTTAGTGGTCATACAGGTTGTGAGGAGTATTTTGATTCATACGATTTGTACATTGTGCAAGGAATTATATAATAAAATGATGATGGTTCCAATTATGGTCTCTTCTTGTTCCCTAGAATGGCCAAGCCATAGGATCGATCTGGGAGCCCTGTGTTCCAACCTCTAATCCAAACATGTTTTAAGAGTCCCAGTGTCAGTCTTCAAGAGTCCCTTCGGTCTCTCCAATCCTAAATTGGCGAAGTTAGGCCCGTCATCTTGGCGTCACTGGCTTGGCGCTGCTTAGCGAGCTTGCTCTCAACGGGCTGCCCATGCGAGATCATTAGTTGTTGGTTGGAGGATTTCCCCATAAGGAACGCATTGCTGCCCCCACGGAGGGTTATTCTAAGTGGTTTACAAGGTTACCACTGGGAAAGAATGACTTGTGTTACCACATGCAGGGCCACATTTACTTCAAGAGGTTCAATTTTTTAAAGACTGGAAAATCATATACAGCATTGCTATTGGTCTCCTTTTGTGGTACAATTATCATAGGATACGGTAGATACAAATTGGATCTAGTGAAGATACAAAACACAAGCACATATATTAATTTTTATGAAGAAGCCAAAGATTAATGAGATTTTGTATTACATCATCACCAATTAATAGTAGTAGTAATCTCACTCTAACTAGGAAAATATTAAAAAATTAAGATACGCTTCACTTACTTTAATATTTCCTAAAGAGAACTAAACCCCTTCTAATTACATTTAAAACTAACATTTAACAAAACTAAATAGTAAGGCGTATCTACATCACTATCTATATCATTCTCCCCTCCTTTGAAAGATTTCGTCCCCGAACTTAGAGGGATGGAGATACGTGTTCAAATATATGCAACTGAGAAGTAGAGAAAAAAATTTGGGTTCCCAAAAATTTAATTTTGTCAAAAATGTTCTGCCAAAATTGGGCTCTGTTGCATTTAAGCGCAATGAACGGTGAATGATAAGCTTGAATAAAAGGGGCTTTATTAAAACAGACCAAAGCTACAAAAGGCCTAGATAACAAGTTGTTACCCTAGGCTGTCCAACAAAGCATTTTGGACTCGCACGAAGCCCCAACAGCTTACATGCTCGTCTTCTCTCTGATTTCGTTAAAGTTCATGGCCACCGAGGTCAAAAATCAATCAAGGGTTGCAAAACCTTAGGTTGCGTCTCCCATGGCCATCGTTTGACTGCTGGGACATCACCGGGGCTTGCCAAGACATGTGACGGCTTGCCGGAGAAAAATCGCCGGTGAGATATGTTGATCGAACCATTTTCTTGGTTGATTTCATTTTATTCCTCTGCTCTCCCATCTTCTTTCCATTTGTTTGAGTACCAAGGGCTGACTTGGGGTTTTAATAAGAACTTTTTCTCATCCCCTTCTCGTTCCTCGTCTTTTTCAACTTCTTTATCACAGCCCTAGGGCTACGAATTTCCTTTCTTTTAATTTTGAGGGATTATGTTGGTTTGGGAGGTTTTGTGAGGTAGTTCTCAAACATCAGAATTAGGGTTCAAGATTGAGGCTAGGGTTTGAATGAGAGGGGGTACTGGTAGAGAATAAGTGAAATCCTCCAATCTTGTCAAGATTAGGACTAGGGTTTGATGACTGCCATTTGATCTTTAGAATTGAAGTTTTGATTTCTTTTCTTGTGAGCCATTAATGGAGATACAATGGGATGACACACACCCACACACACCAAGTAGCTCACCTCGCTCTGATACCAATTTGATGCATACACCACAAATAAAATTAAGAAAAAGAGAAAATACAAGCACAAATCTGCTTTTTTATTAAGAAGCCAAAGATTAATGGGACTTCAATTACATCATCACCTATTTATACTAGTAGTAATCCTACTCTAATTAGGAAAGCATTAAAAGACCAAGAAACTCTTCACTTACTCTAATATTTTCTAAAGAGGACTAAACTCCTTTTATTTCATTGAACACTAACAATTAACTAAATTAAACAGTAAGCCTATCTACATTAAAATGGATCCAAAATCTTGGAGTGATTTGTAAGTTGGACATCGAGAAAGCACGACCATGTCAGCTGGCATGGGAGTTCTTACTTTACGTTGTTCAATGGACAAGTTTCGGGTCCGATGGAGGAAGTGGATTAGAAGTTGAGGGCATGTAATTTGCAAGATAGGGATTTGCTAAGTAAGATTGATTGTGCCTCCATCTTGAGAATGCGGATGAAGGGGTGATGGTTTAGCTTAAGAGGTGCTATATCTTATGCAGCCATGTAGAGAGCACTTCTACCCTGTACAAGCTTTATTTCCTTATTTTGTACTAGCTTGCACTTTGGGCTTGGGTAAGCCCTTTTTCTTGAGGGTGGTATTGGTTCTTTTGTTTTTTGTTGTTTGATTCTTTTTGTGGAAAGCTCATCCGCCTTTGTAATTCTTTCTTGATGTAAATGGTTTTCATTTTAGCCTCATCCGTAAAGTGTAAAAGTAACAATAGACCCTTCATCAAGATAGTTCTAATTTAGAAGTTTTCATGTAGTTTACGGTTTGATGAATTGAAAAAACCGTCCTCTAATAGTGTATGGTGCTCATTATTTGGACGATACCTGGGTCATGGTAAAAAAAAATAACACTCAGGTTCTAGCTTAGCTCATGAACTCTTAAATGAGGATATTCAAAGCTATGTAGACTTGTAACTACTATGAAGAACTAGAAGGAGAGCTAGTATGCGTCCAGCATGAAAGAAAGAGAAGATATAAGACAGTCTTTAATATAATAAACTACGGTAAATGCCGATGGATGCATGGTGTTACATATGTCAAACCTTAGGTGTTGATTGCTCACTATTTGCTATAGTTTTTTATAGTTCTCTCATATATAGTTAATTTGAGTGTAACAATTATGTACATCTGTTATCCTGTTTTGGATTTATTGCATGCCCTTAACTTCTTTGAATCATGTCTTTGGATTTTTTTTTTCCAGGGGGGATATTAGGGTTTGCTTGATTGACGATCTTTGCTATGGAAAATATGGAAGATTCTATATTCCAATCTTTTGTGTTCTTAATTTTCTAAATTGTCCTTTAATGTTTTTTCCAGGTTTGCCTCGAGTATAATCTGACAATGTGCATTTTGGGTATTTTCCATGGAAAAGGGTTATGAAATTTTTTCCACCCACTATAATCAAGCACACCCTAATTGTCAAAACGAAAGTGACTTCTGGGACAGCATGTAATGTTTCGAGCAGCTTTCTGTTGTCTCATTTGTATCCTGCTTTGACAAAAAGCACTGTTGTGTTGGCACTAAAGTCGAACAATGTCAGATTCTTACATGGTTCAGAATTTGTTTAGTACATTTTAAAACACACAATGATCCACCTTGGCCTGTTCCAGTGGTAAGGGGCTGCTCATTTGGACCAAACGTCTTGAGTTCGAAACCCCCCGGTGGAGACCGGCCAGATTTTAAGCGGGGCATGTGTTAGGGTGGCTCTGGCACAAGCTTCGCCCCTGTTTAGCTTGCATGGGGGAGTCCAAAGGTCTCGTTCGTGTGGAGGTTTAGGGTTACCCCCCTCCCCACGTCCAAAAAAAAAATAAGCACATTCAATTTGTAGTTGTGAGGCATTTACTCAGTTACTTGCTAATATAGATGCTAGCTAATTTAAAAACTATTGCCTTCATGGTTGTACATGTCTCAGTTTGTATTGTTTCGTTCTTGATTTTCTCTGAATGTGATGTTTTCAGATAAAATAAAGAAGAAGGTGGAAAAGAAGTTCGATGAGATAGCAGTCATGGTTGAGAATGGTGAGCTTGAAGTTGAAAAAGGTTATGAGCTGTTCAAGGAGTTTGAGGATAAGATGATCCTCGAATGTGGTGAGCTGATGGAGGCAGAGGGGCCTCCACAGTTTGATGACACTGTACCAGACAGGAAAAAGGACGTAGATGACCCACCTGGTGAGGGGCCAATTCTTAGGTGGCAAACACGGGTGGTCTTCGCCCCTGGCGGTGATGCGTGGCACCCCAAAAACAGAAAAGTGAAATTGGCTGTTACCGTGAAAGAGCTTGGTCTTTCAAAACATCAATTTCGTCGCCTGAGAGAATTGGTTGGAAAGAGATACCATCCCGGGAAAGATGAGCTTACAATAACCAGTGAGAGGTAAAGTCAATATAGCATTTATTATGATGCCTTTTCTTACTAATAAAATAATATAAAATAGTTCGATATAGTTATAAAATCTCTATAGTAATTTAAAGTTCGTGATAATAGACTTGAATTTCGGTTTATATGACGCTTCCGTCAAGTGAAATACACCCTACTAATATTATTTGAAACCCGGGATTTGGTGATGAGTGTTCACCTGCTCATTGCTTTGTCATTGTATTTTTCTTCCTCTTGCCATTTTCAGAACTAAAGAAAGAAAGGTTATTGTGCCTGTTCACAGTTTCCATTTTCCTTTCCTTCTATCTCTTAAAAGCTTGTAAATTTTATAGAATGAGATCCCATCCTTCCCCCTCCCCAACACACACACACACAAAAAAAAAAAAAAAAAAAACGTTAGCTTGAGAAAAAAAAGGAAAAGAGGTTGTAACTATAAATGATTTAACATATTGCCTTCTCATTTTCTACTTATTGGTGTTTGAGATGCCAACAGCACCCTTAACGTGTGTCTAAGAAATTTATTTGGAGCTCATTTGGCACCCAAAAAATATAACGATAGTATTTTGTAATTTTAAAATTGAGTTAATATCATGATGTTTTGGGACAATATGGACTGTTAATTGAAACGTTTACCCCAACCTAAAAAAGGGAAAAATTGTTAATTCCTCCCACGTTTTGCTAAAAACAGACCTCATGTTATTCGCGACTTCCATAGGACCATAGTAAGTGTTTTTTTGCAACTCGATGCATCATATATTTAGTGATGCAAGTAGCCCCTGATTAATATCAATATCGCTGCACCTTCTTTCATTTGAACATAGATTCTTCATCCTGTGCCCCCAATGGTATTATTGTGTTTGACATTTTTTTTTTGGTCTCTGAAGGTTTGAACATAGGGAAGAGAACAGGAAGGATTGTCTTAGGACTCTATTTTCTCTAATTGAGGAGGCTGGAAAAGCTAATAAGCTGGTAGAGGATGCCCGGGCTTCATATTCAAAGGAGAGACTTAGAGCCAACCCACAGTTCATGGAGAGGTTGCGTGCCAAGTCACTCATGAGAACAGGAGAATCTAATTCGTTGCCTGCATGAGACGAGTAATGGTGGCTGAGGTGGTTTGAAGAATAAATTTCTAGGTCAAGGTCAAGGACAATTACTTGTAATATTCATATCTTTGAAATGGTGTTACCTCATTTTCTATAGATTTTTTTCCCTACCGTGGACCTTGTTGAGCTGTTCATCTGTTTTTAACAGATTTTTCGACCTGTACCCTGCGTGATTCTCAAAATATTCACTTGAAGAAAAAGGGGAGAAGGAAAAAAGAGGAAAGAAATCTCAGTTCCTGAATATGACATTTTTTTGTTAGTGTTGCTGTAGTCAATTTATTGAAACAATTTATTCTGGGTTGAAGACTTGATTCGCCAGTTCTTTTAACAATTGGCTATCCCATTATACAAGAATCTGGTATATACAGGAGCCTGGAACGGGAGTTGAGACATTGCCAGATGCGGGGAAGATTACACTATCCCATTATCACGGGGTCTCCCACTTACTTGATTTTAGGTTTTAAGAAATCTTATTTAAACATTGCTGTATATAGGTGTGGACTCACTATAAAGCACCTCTTTTTGGTTGCATCACTGGTGAAGGATGTTCAATATAATTTTCCATCTTTGTAAGGTTCAAACGCATTTTCTTTTGTTGGAAAGAAAATGTGCTTCTATTTTGGAAGATGGTAAAATGGTTGGAAATATTTATCGGCTTTTACTCCCCAACCATTAAACAACTTTTGCTTTTGTATTGACAAGAAAACTTGCACGACAAACAACTATACGATGGTGACTGACCCCAATTTTCGTGAACAGCTCTCATATTTTGATTGTTTGTATTTTTTAAGGATTCTGTAAAACATTACAAATTTTCTTATTTAAGGTAATACGGCTTTGCTCGAAATAAACAGAAGTGAAAGTTAAAGTCGTCTAAGTGCTACATTAGGAATAGAACAACCGCATGTGAAAAGAAAGTGATATATCAATTGCTGTTTTAATTATATGTTATATTAAAATTGAGGCTTAAATTTGTACGAGTATGTAACATATGTCATGTATTGCATAATTTCTCTCAATATGATAATAAATTAATGAGCGTCATAAAAGCTGGCTCGTGTAGTCATCCATTATTCTATTGTGCAATGCTTACTATAAAAAAGTAATTTAAATTGTGAGAGTTAAACGAAATACATATAGAAGATTTGCATATACGTGAAATTACTCAAGAAAAAGAAAAGAAAAATACTTTTCATGGTTGCAACCATTATATGTTATAACTTCTACCTCATCAACAAATTACTATGTGGTTTCTATTGCTAACTTTCTTTCTTTTCTTTTCAGTAGCTTACTTCGATGTTAATAAACTGCGAATTAGAACATAATGTTGCCTCGCACAGTGAAAAGTTTGCGTTTGTTTGTTTTGTCTTGCATCTATATTTACGCTTGTTTATATATGTTAAACCAGGGGCAAGGAAACATCAGAGTTGAAACAAACTTAATGATACACTTTACAAAGAAAAGGGTCATACTTATTGCGGAAAAGCTTACATCAACTCTTGACTTTGCTGGCTAGGACTTCTTCCTTCAACTCACAACGCATATCTAGTTCCTACTTCCTAGTAAATATGTTTGAAATATAACATATACGAGTCCTTTTATACCGACGTAGTTTTGCGACACATTTAGTGCGATATAGTAACGTATCGTACCGATATTGGCTAATGTCTCTAGTGCGGACCCACATCCGTAAGGCTATAGCCAATACCAGTACGACACGTCACTTTGTCGCACCAATCTATGTCACAAATCTGTGTCGGTCTAACATTATCGAACATATACATATGCTTAAAGAAAAAGTGCTATATTTGTTCTTCAAAAAAAAAAAAAAACGAAAGAAGGTAAGAAGCTAAATTAAGAAGATACATCTTCTCGTTTCTATCAATGGTAGAATAGGAATTACTGTCAGCCTCTTATAAGTTTTGTTTGGGGGTGGGGGGAATATAGAGAGAGATTCAGCCGCCACAAGCTGCACCACAGCCGGCGGCACATCCACCACCATAAACAGTACTGGAGTCTCCAGCAGCACCCTTATTTCTGGTTGCACCGTCTGCACAGGACAAGATTATGCTTGATATGAGGGAGAAGGTGGCCAAAACTACCAAAAACACTACAAAAACACCCCCACCCCCACCCCCACCCCCACCCCCACCCCCACCCCCATTAATCACCTCTTTCCATTCCCTTACCATCTCTTTCTTTGGATTTTGGTTTGTGCATTGAGCACAACCTTCTTATAGTTACTTGAAGGGCTATATTTTTTTAACAATGACCCACAAAATTACTCCACGAAGGCTACATTCTCTCTCTCTCTCTCTCTCTCCTCTATGATTTATAACATAATGTGATTCTTCTTGCTTTTGGAATATAATTGGTAGGCTATACTGTTGACAATAAGAGATGGTGGGTCAACACAAGCCACTTTCGAACTTCGATGCTTGGTTTTTCAGATCCCACTCTTCCCTATCATCATTATTATATATGATGTGTGGGAAAGATAGCATGACAGTTACAAGCCCTTTAGTGTAGTGACAGCTGAATGAGGATCACTCTTCATCAAAGTTTGTAGTCTTTTCCTTGTATTAGTACCCCCAAAGGCAGCATTACTTAGATTAGAGTGGAATCCTCTTGAAGAGAGCATATTCAGCAATATAAAATAATATAGCTACTATAATTGAACCTTTTAGGTGTACCTCTAGCCAATGGGTTGAGAGGCAATTGATTTAGAATCGGTTTAGTGTATTAGATGCCCGACAGCCCTGGATCGTTACTCTTCCATTGATTAGTCGAAATGTTAGATTGTTAGTTTCTGTTCCTCCAAAGAAATTAACAAGTGTCAAAGTATTAGTTGTGAGTTCTTCCGAACCGAATTTATAACAAAAATATCATTTACACAATAATTTAGTATCTCATAACGTCTTCCTATGTATATAAGAGAGGGAACAACTCCACTAACTAAAAAGGATAAAAACGTTACGAGGGTAGAATATTACAAAAACTATGGACACTCTTAATCCACGCCTCAAATACACTCAATTTTTACATAGGAATAAAATTTATAAACACTAAGGACCGTTTGGTTCTGTATTTAGAAATTTCGATTTAAACGTTGTTTTTAAATACAGTTTTAAAATTCAGTTTTTGTGTTTATAATTATTGGTGTGCGTTTGGTAAACTAGTGTTTAAATATAATTTTTTTAAATTTGATAAAATTGATAAACATGTATATTTATACTATACACACACACACACACACACACACACACACACACACACATATATATATATATATATATATATATATATATATATATATATATATATAAACTCTTCAACATACCTCATTAAATATACGAAAAAATACATGATATTAAATGTACATGTATATAATTTATAATGTATATATGCAGGTATGTATGTATGTATGTATATATGTACGAAAAAATACATGATATTAAATGTACATGTATATAATTTATGATGTATGTATGCGGGCAAGTATATATGTATGCATTCATGTATCATATATATATATATATATATATATATATATATATATATATATATATATATATATATATATATATATATATATAATGATATTGTATGTATAATTCACTATAAAATTATATACATACATTAATTGATAATATATTTTAATACATATGTACTATATGTATATTTTATATTATTTCATACATTAATAATGCATATATAAAACTATATGTAAGTATCATGTATCTATTAACAATATTATTTAACTATATATTATTACATACGTAATTTTGTGTACATGTACATATATATTTTTATTTATAAGAATTACACATATATTAATGTATTATGTATGTATATTATATATTAAGATATAAATGCATTAAATTATTAAGAATGAATAATTCCGAGTTGAAAAATAAAAAACAGAAGTTATAAACACCCTCAACCCGTTTTCTGAAAAACTTGATTATAACACATAAATATTATAATTCAGTGTTTAAAAACAGGTTGCCCAACGCAGATTTATATCAGAATTGTATTTAAACACGGAAAACAAAATTATAGTTGCAATCCAAACACGCTCTAAACCTCTCACTTTCTTGCCTCTCTTTGAGGATTAACTATTTGAGTGTCAATAAAAATCTAATGAAAAACTCCTCTTATCATTCTATTTACATTATATGTACCCAAAATGTTACATGTGAACCATCCCTTCATATTTTTGTTGCCCAGAAAAATACACAAGAAGGGAGTGAATTGAATTTTGAGAATGTGATTTCTTAAATTATATGCTCTCTCTGATACCAATTGATGAAGGAAGATTTACTTTTAAATCAAATTCAATAAGTTCTGATACCAATTGAAATTGTGAAAAATCGTTGAATATGGGGTAATGGTTCCGAGATACCCAAATTTTAAATTCTTTCAAAATTATCAATTAAGTTCCTCAAATTTTAATATCTATAAAATTAAATAAAATAAATATTTAAATTTTCTTGTTAAACAAAAATTAATTTAATTAAAGTTCAAGATACGGCCAAACAAATCAAACATAAATTTTGCCAAATTAATGAAACTGAATTGAATTAAATTAAACTAAAATTACCCAAATAAGCTTAGCACCAAATTAAACGAATTTTATGATTAAACCAATTTTTATCTTGATTGACCTAAGCATGCATCTAGGTGGTATTTTGCAAGATAAAAATAACACTCACCACAAGACCGCGATGTACAAGGAAAACCCACGACGAAATAAACCTCGGACGGCCTAGCCAACAAGTCCACTTGGTATGGATTTACATAAGGCATGACAAAAAACTTACTTCAGCGACTTGACTCCCTTTCAAGCCTTTACGTTATTCGTTCTTCCACCTCCTCCTAATCGACAGCGCAGGAGTCCACCTATGTCTCAGAGTCTACCGATGTGGCATAGCTACCGTCAACACACGAAGGCCCTTTGTATGTATACCACGAACCACAAAACGGAATCCTCCATAGGAAACTTTCTCTTTTTGGGGTAGAGAATGAAACCCGGTACTAACAAGATGATCTCAAAGCATATATATAATGAAACTTGGATAAAATAAACTATTGGGTATAAAAAATTGGTGTTATTGTTGAGATTAAATCATTTTGATTAATAAACACCAAGGGGATTTTTTGGAAAATGATTTGGCTCTCAAGAGCGCTTAGAAAATCAGAAAATGTCTCTCAAAAAATTTCATTCCCGCATTATAAAGATCAGGTAAAAACAAAGTAGGTTAGTGGGAAGTTTATAAAAAAACCGATGGAGAAAACTGCTTGAAAACGCAGGTCGTTCGAACGATGTTACTAACGAAAAAATAAAGTTAAATCAAACAAATCTCGTTCGAACGACTTTGTTCAAACGATGTCGTTCTAACGACATTTCTATCGAGAAAACAGAGAAATTTGGTAAAGTCTCGTTTGATAGCTCGTTCGAACGACCTGGGAATCTCGTTTGAACGAGATCCTAGCTTCGTCCGAACGACTTTAAAAAAAATATTTTTCTTTAAAAAATAAAAACTCATTTTCAACATAATTTTAGTAAAAATATGACACCCAAAAATAAATTTCCATGTCTCTATATATATCATATGCATTTATACCTTTAGAGACTATGGAAATGTTGACATATTGAAGACGTGAAACTTGGCATGAAAATCGACTGTGACGTAATCTTCAATTTCTTGGCTACTACGTCTTCAACTCAAACGTCATAGGTTTGGATATAACAAACTTCTATCATATGACTCAATTAGTTTTGTTCGGAATTAAGCCAACACTTACAAATTGACTCAATTAGAAATTTGCCCTTATAGTTTTGTTCAAACTTTTTTTTTTTAAATTTCAAAAAATATTATCCCGATTCTGAAAAATTTAAATACATATAAAATTGATTAATTTTTACTTTGCACAAAATATAATTTTTGAGATTTGTTAATATGAATTAAAAACTAGGCTAAAAGATTAAATCACAAATAACTAAAATAAAAACAATAAAATATAAAAAAAATTAAGTGCACGCGATTTATAGTGGTTCGGCTAAAAAACGGTGACCCTACGTCCACTCTTCAAGTCGTTGGCATCTTCTTGAATTTCACTACAGTGATCCATTCAGGGTGGGATCAAATCACTACATAAAAATTATGTAGTTAAACCGTGCTACAGATTACAATCGTTGAAGCTTAAAACAGAGCTTTAAATATTATAACCAAAAGCTTATAACCGAGTGTTGACGTAAAAAACTAGATTTGATCTAATTTATTAATCACAGATAAATACGAGTAAAGAAATAAGACGAAATTTTTAAAGTGGTTCAGCCTTAAAGAAATGGCCTACGTTCACTGATTTGTATTATTGGGTGTCTTGCCTTGGTTTCGACTATTCTCGCTTTACCTGTCTTCCAACCTCTGAATAGATCCTTTTAATACATCATTTTCAACCCCTGACTTATTAGTATTTGCCCGAGCAACAGATCACGCAAAATTTTCCTCTTGGGATCTTTCTCTTCGAGCTGCAGGTCTCGGGTTTGGATGTGATTGGGCTGAGCCATCCCTTAAATCATTTCGTCATTGAGATTTTCTCGACGCAAACCGAGGAGGATTTCTGTTCCCCTTGGGGCCCAAACGGTCGAAGGGAGAGGGTTTGTTCAACCTTTTCAGAGCACTTGGTCTCTCTGGCGTTAGAGTGATGTCTTCCTGAGAATCCAAAATTCTTATATGGGAAGTTACACGGGGGCGATATGATGGATCTCTTGAATTACCGGAATGATTGAATTCAGTATGCCTGGATCGTGACACAGATAATGGCTTAGTATGTCGCGAAGATGGTAGATGCATGCTTTTCTGGACGCTTCTTTGGCCTGTCTGGGTAGTTACTCCATTTTGAAAGGTCTAAGCTAACTGTCACATAGTTTATTGTCCCCTAGCTAGACTAGTTAAGATTCCTATAAAATTGTTCGTATTTGGAGGTGCAGAAGGATTGGGAGGATTCCCTTGATTATTCCTATTGCTGGATTCTGGGATTTCGGCCATTGGTGATGTGCTTTTGGTAAAAAAAACCCCCGCTATGTATAGTCATTTCCCACAGACGGCGCCAATCTGTTGATGTAAAAAACTAGATTTGATCTAATTTATTAATCACAGATAAATACGAGTAAAGAAATAATACAAGAGATTTTTAAAGTGTTCAACCTTAAGGAAATAGCCTACGTCTACGGATTTGTATTACTGGGTGTCTTGCCTTGGTTTCGACTATTCTCGCTTGCCCTGCTAAGAGGGTCTTATAATGTATTTATAGCCTTTTGGCAGTCACTGTGAATAGATAGTGTGCCTTTATCGAATAGGTGTTTACATCTATACATGGTAAGGAATGACCGTAATACAATAAGCATTGAATCTGTCTAGTCGTTTATCATTCCCAATAAGTAGCTCGGTATGCTTGGTAGCTCGGTACGCTGAGTAGCTTAGCATTTGAACTCGTGCCATGTTGGATGATGCGTGTCTTCATATAATTGGTCCACGTCAGCTGACTAATTTATATATCAACATCGAGCTTCAAACTTTTAGAAGTGACTAGTAATTTTTGAAAGATGGTAACTCAATAAAAAATACAACTTTAAATGTGATATGGATATTTGCACTCGTTCTCTTATATTATAGCAGAATTTCTTCTTGGTAGCTCTTGCATGTGTATGAAATGTAGAAACTCTTCTTGTAAGATGTCTTCTTATAATCATTTTGAAGTCCCAAAATAAAATAATATGACCATTTGGGAGAAGAATTATCAATGCTTTAGTAGAGTAGGCTTGATTTTTTCCCACCCCTTAGAGATTAAAATCTGGAGCATTTTTCGTTTGAAAACTTAAGCTTGCAAATAACGAGTCTTCAAAATAGTTATTAACAGAATAAAGCATGCTGGTCTGCAAAAGAGAGTTAGATACAAATAAGAATATATATATATATATATATATATATATATATATATAGGCCCTCTCCTGTAAGGACTCCATATGGTGCAAACCCCGGTACATACCATTTTTTTTAAAATAGTAAAAAAATGAATTTTTGGATGAAACTTCATGGATATAATCTCCACGGTGAGAAGATCATCTCTAATTTTTTTCATCAAAAAATTCAATAAAAAATCCGTTGAGATGAGGGAATATGTAAAAAAATGGAATAAATATGCATTTTCGACTGTTGAAATGTTGACGATCATCTCACCCACTTTTTGATTGATTTTTTTATGAAACTTCATGGATATAATCTCGATAGTGAGAAGATTATATCCTTGAAGTTTCACCGAATAATTCGATCAGTAAGGCGGCTGACGCCGACCCAACATTTCAACGGTTGAAAATGCATATTTATATCATTTTTTTTACATATCACCTCATCTCAACGGTTTTTTTGTTGAAATTTTTGACGAAAAAAATTGGAGATGATCTTCTCACTCTAGAGATCATATCCAAGAAGTTTTATCAAAAAATTAATTTTTTTTTACTATTTCAAAAATATGGTATGTAGTAGAGATTGCAGCGGGGAGGGTTTGACGCGGGTTTTCAAAAATCCTAACCCACCCCATTTAATAAACGGGGTGGGGCGCGTAGGGGCAGTTTTTTTTAAATTAACTCCTAACCCTCCCCATAATAAACGGGGTGGGTCGAGGCTCTTCCTGGTCAGATTAATTTTAAAAATAGTAAAACTAAAAAGATTATATTATAGTCTTAGAGGTCTACAATGGTTCGTATTCCAATATGTGAAATAGTTCCCCAATTGTCAATCCATATTTCCACATAGATCTTTTACGAAATTGACATACATATAAATATTTTTTTAGTGCGTGTGCGTGTGTGTATATATATATATGGATTTTCTTTTAAAATTCATATCCGCTCCTAATTCATTAATCGAGTTTTAAAACACACCCCATAGGGTCAGGGTAGGTCGGGACTCCTAGGGGCGGGTTAAATTGCCATTCCCAAGGAAGTGGGCAAGTGAATTAAGAATTGAGAAGAATGAATATTAAAAGAAGTAAGAATAAAGTCTGCAGACAAGAGAGAAACAAGAAATATTGGGAAATAAAAAATATAAGAAGTAATTAAAAAAATAAGGAAACAAAAATAAAATGAAAATGAGCGTTTAAAAATAAATAAAAAAATATTAAAACAATCATGTATATAAAAAAATATCAGATTAAACAAAACAAAAAATAATATTTTTTAAAAATCAAAACAATGTGTGTGCGTGTCTTATTAGTTTAAAAGTAAAGAATAATAAAAAAAAAGAACAGTTAACTGTGTATATATCTATATAGTATATTCATATGTGAGTGTATAGGCTTTGTTGGGGTTGTGAGCCTAATATATATATATATACACACACACACACATACATATACATATGTGTGTGTATGTATGACAAAAAAGAAATGAGGTAGTGTGATGATGCTTATGTTTAAGCTTTATTGGGTTTGTGCACTTAGAATATATGTGTTTGAAGACAAATTATAATAATGTATTATATATATGTACGTTTGGCGAATAAAAAAAGTGACTAAATAAGGATTTAAAAAAAATAGTGTATGTATATGGATATATGTATATAATAAAAAAATAACAAAATTGAAACAAAAAAATTAAGACAGAATAAAAAAAGAAGATATAAGAAGAATGAGAGAAGAGAGAGAATATAACTAGATATAATATGGTGAAGTGGCGAGAGAGAGTGTATGAGAAAGTGGAAAGAAGAGAGGAATCGTATGGAATGAATGGAGTGGAGGAAATGACGGAAAAAGTTGAAGACAATATGTAACAAGTCAAAAAGTAAAGAAGAAAGAGAATAGATGAATGCTACATACACCGATTTTGTGCCACCGGTTTAGTGCAACGGGTGCACAAAACCATTGTAACCTTTGATTAAAACAATACATATTTTATTATTTTAGTCAAAGGTATAACAGCTTTATGCACCCGATGCACTAAACAGTGCAAGAAGCATTTCTCAAGAGAATAAAAAGAACTCAGGAAAGAGAAATGAGGGAATCAAGGAATAGAGAGAAATGTGGGATTAAAGAAAACGAGAGTAAAAAAAAAACTTAAAGTAAAAAATAAAATAAAAAATCAAAAAATAATAAGAAATAAAAAATGTTAATTAAAAATAACCTAAAATTGAAATAAAAATAAAAATTAAAAAATGTTATTTAACTAACTTAAAAAGTATAAAAAATAATATGTGCAAAGTAAATGTTTATACAAGTGTGTTAAAAAAAACACAAACAACAAATTTAAAAAAGCATTTAAAATGTTATAAGTTTCAAAATTAATTTTAATAACATTAATAGCTATACAAATTTTATAATAAGTTTACGTAAAACATAAATTTAACACAATTATATACAATAACGTATTATCGCGCATAAAATGAAATGAATATTAATATTTAACTTAAATAATTACATAAAATATTATTAAATAAAGTTTGTTATCAGCAAAATCAATTATAGTAAATATTAACGTCTAACAATTTTCACGTTTAATACCATTGAAACCATGTGTTTTGGCGCAAGAAAGAAACCTTAATTGGCTGTTAACATGTCTTTGCTATAGCAAAGTGTATTGGAGATACCGTTCATTGGCTGCCAACTACCTCCATAATTCTCAAATTTTTACCCCATTTGTGCTATCAGTGAATCACAATGAAAACATCATTGGAAGTGCATTTTGGAGCCAAACCTCATAAATCTGCACCTTTACGAGAAAATACTTACTACTCCATTAAATTGAGACTCCCCGTATGCAAATTATCTAATGATCAACCATTAACCTTCATTGTATCACACACAACCCGAATCAAACAAGGTCCTAACGCTCCTTGATTCATATCGATAACTAATGCACGTGTGCAACTACCCCGCGTTAAAATCATATGTTGACCCTCAAGGGGTGTTATCACTAGAAATTGGTATACTACTTATCTTGGTTGAATATACTAATTACCAGGAAATAAACCCATAAGAGATTGAATTACTAAAATTCTAACACATTAATAAGCTAGAGAGTAGAGAGAGAGAGAAAACCAGATTTACGTGGTTCAACCCAAATTGTTTCTTACGTCCACAGGTGCAGTGTTGTTTGTATTGTTTATTGGGAAAACACCATTAATAAGTACAAAATAAAGATCTCAAGTTCTCTCTATATTTTGACAGCATAACATTAAGAAAAAATGTCACAAGTTACTTACATGTGGGTAGTGTGTGCTATTTATAGGCTATTAGAGGAGAGAGAAAAGAGAGGAACATAGAGATCACCTTTATAGGTTACATGAATACACGCTTTACATACATGATGAGTGAATAATCACAAGTTAATTATTGGCACATGTTGTTCCAGCAGCAATTAATTAAATAAATGCAGAATTAAAGTAGTGAACGAAATTACCCAATTTTTGGAGCAAATAAATCTGGGACAGAAAAATATAAGAAATCCCGAGCTGGACAGTCTAGAATACGGCTGAGTCGCGGACAATGTCGCTCTTTTTAAGGTGTTTTGCGGCTCTGCCCAAAGTGTGGTGACAGTCTCGAAGCCCCGCCACCCCCAGGATAAAACAGCCTCCAAAATCAGAAAATATGGATTGATAAAGCACAAAAATCAACCCGGTCTGTGTACACCCATTCTGTATAATTTCTCGATTCTAATAATATAATTAATTTATAAAATGAGATTAATTATTTTGGGAGAAAAATTTCGGAACTGTATCAATAGGGAAGATGAACTGTAAATAATTTTTTTGTGTTGGAACTGTGTTGAAAAACGGAGGTCTCAACCTCTTTTTATGCAAAAAATAAATTACCGTTAGTGGGCAAAAACGTGGAGAGAAAACTGGAAACGTGGGTGGAATAAATCAACAGTAAAATGCCCACGTTTTTCTGGAATTAATTACCGTTAAAAATTAATTTTTAAAGCCCAAAACCGTTAATTTATTTGTCCAAAAAATTATTTCTTAATGAGCCCAAGCCCAGGACCCAGGACCCGGACACTGGCACGGGCCGGACGGACTGCGTCGGCTGCGCGCGCGCGCGCGCGCGCGCGCGTGTGACTTGGCCCAATAAGTCCCCCACCCATACACATAAAACATCTAATGCCCAAAGGGATTACCCTTTAGACTCATAAAAAAGGTATATTAACTCATCCTATTTTTTACAACCCACCGATGTGGGACTTGTGCCAAAGGCACTTTCAAAGTTTTGCACTTTAAAGGTTAGCAGCAGTGCGGACAGCTGTGTTCCAACATTCCCCCACTTGTAAAATTTGAAAACATTTTATCGAACAATAATTCATAGAATTGTGCATAAGTAAAGGTGTCTTTCAACTTGAACCTTTATGTAGTAAAGATGATTCAGAATGTACTAGAGTAACCGTAGTTTTGAACTCTATCTCTGACAACATCCCACACACAACCCTACTTGGGTGTAGTTCTAATAGCTAGCATGTTACGGCCATGTGCTTCTATCCCAGTATAGTGAACGCTCTAGGAATTTGTCCAAAATATCCATAGGAAGTGGCCACACTTCCACATTCACATAGGTGAGTCTTTCAAGAATACTCCTGTAGCTAAGTACCCCACTCAAAATAAAGCTATAGATATCATTAAGAGTTATAATAAATCATCCTTAACTCGCTTCAAGATATCATGCTCCATAGGGATGGACTCGGAGTAAAACCCCGTTCTATATTAATTAATAATCGCATGATTCAACCCATATCACTTGTGACTTGTTATTACCCTTTGAACATATTTCTTGGGATCTCCAGTCCATATGTTGGGTTACCATCACAAATGACTCATTTATCCAAGGGCTTTAGTCCCATCCCTTTCGTGGTGTTCCACACCTTCTCCCTGGCTAGTCCTTTCGTCAAAGGATCAGCTAAGTTCTGTTCAGACCGTATATGATCCACCCTCACAGCACCCGTAGAGATAAATTCTCTAACAGTACTATACTTACGACGTATTTGTCTTTTCTTACCGTTATAATAACCGTTCTCAACTTTTTCAATAGCCGCGGTACTATCACAATGAATCAAAACGATCGGTATCGGTCTTTACCAAAATGGGATATCTGACAGGAGGTTTCTTAACCAACCTGCCTCTTCACTAGCAGTAGCTAATGCTATCATCTCAGACTCCATAGTGGATTGAGCCAAAATAGTTTGTTTCTTAGATTTCCAAGAAACTGCACCACCAACGATGCTGAATATATATCCACTAGTAGCCTTAGAATCATCAGATAGGGTGTTCCAATCTGCATCACTAAATCTTTCAAGGACAGCGGGATGCTTATTATAGTGTAATCCGAGGTTCATCGTCCTTTTAAGGTACCGCATGACCCTCTCAATAGCATGCCAATGCTCCATACTAGGTCTACTGGTAAATCTACATAGTACTCCCACAGCATAAACTATGTCAGGTCTAGTGCAATCTGTAGCATAACGTAAGCTACCTATAATGCTTGCATAAGCATTTTGATTTACACTGTCGCCAGTGTTCTTAAATAACTTTACACTAGGGTCAAATGGAGTACTAGCAGGTTTACAGTCAAAGTAATTATATTTCTTTAGAACTTTCTCAATGTAATGAGATTGATCCAAAGAAAGTCCCTTTTCTGACCTAGTAATATTAATTCCTAATATTACACTAGCGTCACCCAAATCCTTCATATCAAAATTGGCACATAATAATGATTTAACATTTTCTACGGCATGAATGTTAGAACCAAATATAAGCAAGTCATCAACATAAAGACATATGATAGTGCAAATGTTCTCTACATATTTAAAAGAAATACATTTGTCACTTTCATTAATTTTAAATCCATTAGAGATGACTAAGCTATCAAATTTATCATACCATTGTTTTGGTGCCTGTTTGAGTCCATAAAGAGATTTATCTAATTTACATACTTTATTTTCTTGACCATCTACAATAAAACCTTCAGGTTGATCCATATAAATCTCTTCTTCTAATTCTCCATTTAAAAATGCAATTTTAACATCCATTTGGTGTACAATTAAATCATTTAAGGCAGCTATAGCAAATAGTACACGTATAGACGTTATTCTAGTCACGGGTGAAAATGTATCAAAAAATTCTACATTTTCTCTTTGTCTAAAACCTTTAGCAACAAGACGTGCCTTATATTTTTCAATAGTGCCATCAGGTTTTAATTTCTTTTTAAGAATCCATTTACACCCAATTGTTTTACATCCAGGAGGAAGGTCCACTAAATGCCAAGTTTTATTTGTTTCCAAAAAATCCATTTCATCATTAATAGCCTCTTGCCATAAATCGGCATCTAAAGAAGATAAGGCTTCTTGAATAGTGTTAGGATCCTCCTCTAAAGTGTAAGCATAAAAGTCGGGACCAAAATCTTTTTCTACACGAGCCCTTTTACTTTTTCGAAGTTCTAAAATGCATTCATTATTTCCTTTGTTTTTATTTAAAGAAATATTAGTGGATGACTCGCCCCCACTATTTCTCAATTTAAAAGGAAATTTATCTTCATAAAAATTGGCGTCATTTGATTCAATAATTACTTGATTTTTCAAGTCATAAAATCGGTATGCTTTGCTATTAATAGCATAGCCTATAAAAATAAACTCATATGCTCTACTCGCCAATTTAGACCTTTTAGGGTCGGGTATACGTACATAGGCTAAGCACCCCCACGTTCTAAAGTATGACACGTTGGGCTTAATATTTTTCAAAATTTCATAAGGAGATATTTTCATTTTAGTCTTAGGAATTCTATTAAGCATGTGACACAGTCCAAATAATTTCACCCCACCAATGTGAGGCAGCCCCTAAATTTAATAAAATAGCAACAACTAATTCAGTTAATGTCCTATTTTTTCTTTCGGCTTTACCGTTCATTTCGAACGAATAAGGGGCAGTTTTTTCGTGAATAATACCGTGGGTTTTATAAAATTCAATAAATGGTCCATAATCATATTCGGTGCCTCTATCACTACGTAACCTTTTTATTTTTCGATTAAATTGATTTTCAATTTCATTAAGGAAACTTCTAAACATGTCAAACGTTTCACTTTTATTTTTCATTAAATACACAAATGAATAATCGGAACAATCATCAATAAAAGCTATAAAATAACGTTTGCCATTTCTAGTTGTGACACCATCCAATTCACAAATATCTGAATGAATTAAATCACGTGGTTCAGATTCTCTAAAAACAGTTTTATGTGTTGTCTTAGTGATTTCTGCTTGACCCCATTCACATTTTTCAAAATCATTTAATGATAATTCTAGAATTAATCCTAAAGTGCTCATATTTTTAATAAGTCGTTTATTAACATGACAAAGCCTAGCATGCCAAATATTAAATGAACAAGCAATATAAGCAGAAGGTGAAATTTTATTCATTGCATCAACATTCAACTGTAATAACCCTCTCTTCCGATAGCCCATTTTATCCTTAATTACCATGTGTGGTCATTAGTTATTATCCCATAGATGCTGAGTAAATATTAATTTGTTATGTCAAGTCAATATTTACTAATATGTTGTGTAGTTACCTCGTGAGTAGATAAAATGTTCATGTGGTAATTTATTATGTCATAAGGATTTAAAATGACATTTTGGTTTAGTATGAAACCGGAAGTTAAATGAGTTATAAAATTTCCAAATGATAATTTGGATAGTGTAGTTAGTCCCGGTAGGTGTGAGATAGTCAAAATAAGTGCCATATTGTATTTTGGCATTTTGGGGACTTTTGACTGGTTTTGGCTTAAATGGTGTTATCGCGTATATTTTATCGCGTATTAGTCACTTAAGTGGGCTTATGGGACTTAAGCCCCGTTTTATTTCCCACCCCTATTCCCTTTCTCCCATTTTACACAATTGAGCCCTAAAGAGAGAGAGAGAGAGAGAGAGGAAGAAAGCTTTGGAGAAAGAGAGAGAGATTGGAGATTGGAGCTTGGATTGTTGCTTCCTTCTTCATCAAATCAGATTCTTACACTTGAGGCAAGTAATCTACTTGCAAGTTTATGATTTAAGTAGAATAAATTGCATTGATATTTATGATTTAGAAATGTTAGGGTTTTGGTGGAATTTTGGGTATTTAACCCTTTGAGATTGATTTGGATGATAAATATTACAAATGATGGTAGTTGGGTGTATTTTTGGTGTACTAGTTCCATTAAATGAATTGGGTTTGGTTGGTTGTGGGTTGGTTAGAATTTTGGAGTTCAAGACTCCATAGCCATTCTTGGCATTTCCGCAGGGGCGAATCGATTCGGCCCCTTGGGCGAATCGATTCGCATAGATGCAGAATCCCAGGTCTTGTTGTCCGAATCGATTCGGATTAAGACCGAATCGATTCGGCATTTGCAGAAACCAAATTTTGTTGTCCGAACCGATTCGCTTTCAGAGCGAATCGATTCGGCCCTAGGGGCGAATCGATTCGGTTCCAGCAGTTTTTGGGTCTTTTTCCTTTTAATTTTCATCCTTATTCTTTAGGATTAGGACCTAGGAAACTTCTTTAAAGAAGTAAACTTAGAGTCCTAGAGTAGCTATGGAGTTTGGTCGTCACCCTGGACTAGAAGTGGTTTCATCTGGGGTTTGTTTCGGGGAGGTTTAAAGTAATGTTAAGGCATTACTTCTTTTATTCAAACTCTTAGAAGTTTGGAAGTTAGGTACTCTAACTTGGAGACTAGAAGGGCTTGTCAAGTTACATAGGCCTTGGAGATTTATAGGATCGTAATGATCATTTGGAGAATTAATCGGGGATTGTAATTTGAGTAATAGATGATAAAATTCGATGGGAATTAGGTTCGCATAAAATGAACCCATAGGTGTTTAAAGATAATAGGTTCAATTTAGAATGAACCCCGTTGTTTAATGATATTAGGTTTAATAAAAAGAACCAATCACATGATTAATGGAAATGGATTTTTAGAAATAAAATGATGATAAATGTAAATGTTAATTTACTGTTACACACCTCTCTAAATGACATCATAAGGGAAGTTCGCTCGTGAGGTGAAGCCCCCTGGCTAATGAATGCAGGGTGGATATAGTCCTAGGCCATGGGAGCGCTTATGGTTGTATATTTTTCTGCGGAGGTAGGGAGATTCCAGGTGTGGTCTTGGCTACCACGCAGGCTCATGGCCGTTTCCCGACGTGTTCCGATAGGTGCCCAGGTTGTCTTATGTTAGGCCCTGGAAGATGATGGTCATTTAGGGGCGCGCACAGTGGGGAAACCCGGACGAGCGGTCTTAGATATCGTTATATGTATATGAATATAACTATATTTTCATCAAGTTGGACTTGATGGTTGTTAAATGCCATAAAGAGCATGAATATGTGCCAGGAAGAGCACGGGAATAATATATGTGCCATAAAGAGCACTTGATGTAATTGATATTCCTAATAAGGAATGGAAAGATAAAATGGGAAGTTTTAATTAATGAATAGAAATTATAACTTCTTGACTTAACCAAATATATGGTTTTATTCCTAATAATGAACGTCTGTAGGAAATGGAAATTGTGTTAATAAGGAAGGGTTTTAAATTAAATTGCGTTACCTTAAATTCCTGCTTGTAATTTTAGATAGCATGTCATTTTACCATCCTCATCATTCATGTGTAACTATTCATGTCTATCATGCTTTTTATTCTTCTGGTAATCATATAGAACCCGGCCCTGACCGGTTTACTTTCCTTGTTGTATATATATATTCTTGTATCCGCTCAGGTGCTCCACCGCAAGGACGCCCGACTTGACTTTCCCAAGTTCCCTGCACTTTCGACTAGCTGTAAGATTTTGCGGGTTATTACAGGATGTTGTATTAGACGCTTTCATTCTTGTTATTCTAGTTATGATCGGGTCTTGTCCCTCGGGCGTGTGGCCCAAACATTTGTATTTGATTAATGGTTGAACTATGTAAGATATTTATATTGTTGTACGTTGTCTTATATAGCTGTGGACCGACAGCTTATTCGGTCCATTTGTGTACATTCGTTTTAGTTACTTTATATATTATCTTTTGGAATTCCACTTGCTTGTCAGATTGGGTTGTTTAGTTTAAATTTTCATAACCGCATTTTTAAAATTTTACACTTTTTGGCAACCCGTTTTCTGATTTATTGGGTGGTTTCCCGTATACTCAGTTTATATTTGTGATGCTGAGAATGATATCCATCCATGATTCCTGTTACGTTTGAGTATCGGGCTGGCCACCCCTGATCTCGGATCGCGGGTTGTCACAGATGGTATCAGAGCATCAGGTTCTAGAGTACTAGGATCTGTGTGGACTTGTCTCGTTCTACCGTAGCGTTCTTTGATGTAGGGCCTAATGCTAGGACTTCTTGTTGCTTATGTTTGCGATTATCTGCAAGATAGATTGTTTTAACTAGCAATCTAATACTATTGTTCTTCCATCTCAGATGCCGTCTAAGAGAGGTCGCCCGGCGAGACGTGTTAAGGTCGTAGAGAAGGAAGTAGGTCCTCCACCGCCACTACAAGGGACTGTTAATGTTGCGGATGTATCAAGCATAGTGGCTGGAGCGGTTCATGCCGCCATGTCCGTAGTGATCCAACATTTGCCATGGGCCCCAGGTGTTCAAGATCCTACGGGACTTACTCCGTGGGAAAGGGTTAGGGAGTCCTTTCTAAGGGGTAATCCCCCGGAATTCGAGGGAGGTGCGGATGTTATTAAAGCCAATCAATGGAAGAAAGACATGCAACGCCACCTTCGAATGATAGAATGTAGTGAGGATAAGAAACAAGTCCTTACCACCTTTAAGCTTGTCGGATCCGCGTTACACTGGTGGGAGACGATGACCACCCCAGAGCAAAGAGACACCATGTCAATCACTGAGTTTTGGGCTTTGTTTGACCTTCGGTATTTTCCTTCCGCTGTTCAGAGGGAGATGAAGAGGAAGTTGCAAGATGTAGAGCAAGGGGAGAGGTCTGTAGCAGAGTATGGAGAGGAGTTCACCCGTTTAGCAAGTTTTGTACCAGATGAGGTGACTCCGGAAGAGAGGAAGATCTCGAAGTTTATGGGAGGTCTGAACTGGAGAATCCGAAAACACTTGTTGGGTAACTCGGCTTTCCAGACTTTTGGCGAGGTTATGAATGCAGCCTTACTCCATTGCCAGGAGCATCGAGTATATATGCAGGGTAGCAAGAAAGCTACTGAGATGAGGCAAGTAGGGAAGCTTGGAGAGTTTATTGCGAGGGGCAATAATAGGCACGAACAAGGTGTTTTACATCAGGCAGATCGGGGTGGCCCCGGAGGTAGAGGTCGTCCGGGCCGAGGCTTTTCCCAGTTTAGGAATATCGGAGGTCGTAATCGGGAGGACATGGAGGGACGGTGCTTCCAATGTGGGGAGGCAGGTCATATCAAGAGAGAGTGTCCTCAGATGATTGGGAGTCAGTTTCCTAGAGTTCCGCAACAGCCGTATGTTCTGTTTCCACCTCCGGTACCTATTATGGTTGTTCCTCCGCAGCAGGGGCAACTACAGTATGGACGTGTTTGTCATGATCGGGAGGCTATGTTTCCTCCAGCCCTGTCGGCACCGCCCGTTATTGAGGGTAAGTTTTTCTCAGAGATACGCGAGTTAAATGTTATTCGATGCGGGTGTTACACGCTTGTTTGTTTTACGAGCTTTTCTCAGATTACAGATTTCATAATATCTGCTGAGAGTATTTTCATTAGTATAGAGTCCTATGGGATATGGTTCGCTCATTTCTTTTGTCTGTATGTATGTAGGAATTTCTCTTTTTTTTAATTGTGCTTGAGGCCGATTTACTCGTCCTTAACATGGTCGAGTATGATGTGATATTGGTATGTGATTGCTATGCCTTATCTCCACGACCAACAAGTTGAGTGGTAGCGTATAGGAGGGGTTCCTTGTTTGGATTCCGCTTCTGCGGGACACTCCACGCGCGAACCTTAACGACGTTGGGAGTGGGGATATACTACCTTTCCTTTCTTTTACCTTGTGTGTATTACGCTCTATCTCCATGATCAACTAGTTAAGTAGGCATGTGACGGAGGGGTTCCTTGTTTGGATTTCGCTTTGCGAGACACTCCGTCGCATGAACACTTAACGATGTTGTGAGTGAAGATATGCTATTCTTCCCTCTTATTTTATTTTGTTTTATTAAATTATGGTCGGAAGTGGGATTAGAAAGTTTAGTCGAGAATCACGTAGAAGGGTGATTGATGGCTATTAAAGTGCGACATAGGAGCACTGCACATAGTTCTCCCCTCTGATCGATATGAGGGAGACCGAGGTACGAAGTCGAATTTAGACTTCGGGTTATGCCTTTGAATAGAAGGCTATTTATTGAGATGCATATGTTATAGGGTATATAACCCTAGGGTTTCACGAAGGGTGAACGTTAAAAATTTTTCTTTAGTTATTTAATTGTTAGTGTGTAGCTGTAGGATCTTTTCGGTCCCGAACATGTGTCTTAGACCTGTACCCCTCGATGACTGACAACGCGAGGTAGTAGTGTAACGGGAGGGTTCCTTGTTTGGATTTCGCTTCGGCGAGACGTCCCACGCACGAAACTGAGCAAATGTCGGAAGTTGAGAAAGGTCTTGGGCATTAGGGATATACTTAGCACTAGGTGTATACGACTTAGATAGGGTATAGGTAGATAGACTTTAGGATTGTTTAGACGTAGGGCCTTTTAGTATGGGACGTAAGTTTAGGAGGGTTGTTGGGAGTTGACCATGACTAAGTCATGCATAAACTCATACCAAGTGATTGGTTTCATGTTATGTGTAGTGGGAGGGTTTCGAGAAGTTGTGGTTAAGGCCGAAGGAGATGAGGCCTCACGTAGCGGAGTGTTACGGAGGTAGAAAAAGGGTGAATTAACTCGTACCCCTGAGCCACGTGGTTAAGCTCGAAGGTAGATTCCATTAGCAAGTCTCTGCCATGACGGGGAGTGATAATACTGGAGTGTCGATCTATTGTGGATGCGCCTCACAAGTTTAAACTTGTAAGGAGTATTATCCCCTATTTAAGTTGAATTCCATCTTGGGGGTGATCGCTGTATAGGAAGAGAGATGCTACTTCCTGGGCAGAATTTAGTCTTTCGTGCGAACAACATCTTATTTCAAGATAAGCTGTTGATTTAGGAAACAGAACTCTGCTCTTTTGACATTGATGGTGGGGTGCGTTTCCCTTAAGAGAATTTTGTCCTGAACAAAAGGGACTTAAGTAAAGCAGATATGGAATAATCGCGCGGTTCTAACGTTCCGGTGCATCAGGGTAATGACGAATCATGCCAAGATGTACGTCACTAGTATTTTTGGCCGGGCATAGGAAGGTTGTTGTATTGCATGGGGTGCCCTTGATTATAGTCCCGACTAGAATAAGACTTCCGTTTCTCATTCTTGGCAAGTTTCCAAAAAGTCATGGGAATCGAGTTATGGTTAATCATTTCTTGTCATTGTCCGGATGGCCAGACCAATAGAATAAACCCTATGCGGAGGCATATACTCCTTATAGGCATGCCTAACTTTAAGAGTAGTTGGGAACAATGCCTTCCACTCGTTGAATTCGCCTATATAGAATTGGTGTCGATTCACTATTAGGAAGGCGCTTTAGAAGAAGCCTTGTATGTTAGGCCTTGTTGAATTCCCCACTTGTTGGTTGGAAGTACGAGATGATGAGTCTCTCGTATAACCAAGACCGACGAAAGAGCTCAGTCGATATGAGAAGAAGGCATCGGGAGTTTGGGGTCTTTAGACCACATGTTGTGGTGAGTATCGCCTATGAAAGGCTTTATGCGTTTCGAGGAAAAAGGGGGGGAAAACTTGCACCTCATGATGTCGTACCTTTTCTAGAAATGTCGCGGTGGGTCCGATAAACTATTCGCTCGCTTTATCGAAACATTTTGCGACAAGTTCATAAATTGTTCCTTGACTCTCATGCAAGGGAGTACGAAGGATGTGACGGTGCCTTTAGGCACATTCCTTTCGAAGTAGATGCAACGTGACGGTTTTTATTAGATGTATTCGGTGGCTATCTTAGAGCGTAGAGTTACGTTGGTATCTCCGATAGTACCTTGGGGGATGAGTTCTTTATAGTCATCTTAGTGTCGAGAAATCGACATGGGGTCGCGGGGATGACTTGCGGGAATAGTATCCGCACTTCTTCTTGCGAGGTGTATCCGAATTTTGGGGGCAAAATTCCCTCTTAAGGGGGGGAGTATGTAATAACCCTCTCTTCCGATAGCCCATTTTATCCTTAATTACCATGTGTGGTCATTAGTTATTATCCCATAGATGCTGAGTAAATATTAATTTGTTATGTCAAGTCAATATTTACTAATATGTTGTGTAGTTACCTCGTGAGTAGATAAAATGTTCATGTGGTAATTTATTATGTCATAAGGATTTAAAATGACATTTTGTTTTAGTATGAAACCGGAAGTTAAATGAGTTATAAAATTTCCAAATGATAATTTGGATAGTGTAGTTAGTCCCGGTAGGTGTGAGATAGTCAAAATAAGTGCCATATTGTATTTTGGCATTTTGGGGACTTTTGACTGGTTTTGGCTTAAATGGTGTTATCGCGTATATTTTATCGCGTATTAGTCACTTAAGTGGGCTTATGGGACTTAAGCCCCGTTTTATTTCCCACCCCTATTCCCTTTCTCCCATTTTACACAATTGAGCCCTAAAGAGAGAGAGAGAGAGAGAGGAAGAAAGCTTTGGAGAAAGAGAGAGAGATTGGAGATTGGAGCTTGGATTGTTGCTTCCTTCTTCATCAAATCGGATTCTTACACTTGAGGCAAGTAATCTACTTGCAAGTTTATGATTTAAGTAGAATAAATTGCATTGATATTTATGATTTAGAAATGTTAGGGTTTTGGTGGAATTTTGGGTATTTAACCCTTTGAGATTGATTTGGATGATAAATATTACAAATGATGGTAGTTGGGTGTATTTTTGGTGTACTAGTTCCATTAAATGAATTGGGTTTGGTTGGTTGTGGGTTGGTTAGAATTTTGGAGTTCAAGACTCCATAGCCATTCTTGGCATTTCCGCAGGGGCGAATCGATTCGGCCCCTTGGGCGAATCGATTCGCATAGATGCAGAATCCCAGGTCTTGTTGTCCGAATCTATTCGGATTAAGACCGAATCGATTCGGCATTTGCAGAAACCAAATTTTGTTGTCCGAACCGATTCGCTTTCAGAGCGAATCGATTCGGCCCTAGGGGCGAATCGATTCGGTTCCAGCAGTTTTGGGGTCTTTTTCCTTTTAATTTTCATCCTTATTCTTTAGGATTAGGACCTAGGAAACTTCTTTAAAGAAGTAAACTTAGAGTCCTAGAGTAGCTATGGAGTTTGGTCGTCACCCTGGACTAGAAGTGGGTTCATCTGGGGTTTGTTTCGGGGAGGTTTAAAGTAATGTTAAGGCATTACTTCTTTTATTCAAACTCTTAGAAGTTTGGAAGTTAGGTACTCTAACTTGGAGACTAGAAGGGCTTGTCAAGTTACATAGGCCTTGGAGATTTATAGGATCGTAATGATCATTTGGAGAATTAATCGAGGATTGTAATTTGAGGAATAGATGATAAAATTCGATGGGAATTAGGTTCGCATAAAATGAACCCATAGGTGTTTAAAGATAATAGGTTCAATTTAGAATGAACCTCGTTGTTTAATGATATTAGGTTTAATAAAAAGAACCAATCACATGATTAGTGGAAATGGATTTTTGGAAATAAAATGATGATAAATGTAAATGTTAATTTACTGTTACACACCTCTCTAAATGACATCATAAGGGAAGTTCGCTCGTGAGGTGAAGCCCCCTGGCTAATGAATGCAGGGTGGATATAGTCCTAGGCCATGGGAGCGCTTATGGTTGTATATTTTTCTGCGAGGGTAGGGAGATTCCAGGTGTGGTCTTGGCTACCACGCAGGCTCATGGTCGCTTCCCGACGTGTTCCGATAGGTGCCCAGGTTGTCTTATGTTAGGCCCTGGAAGATGATGGTCATTTAGGGGCGCGCACAGTGGGGAAACCCGGACGGGCGGTCTTAGATATCGTTATATGTATATGAATATAACTATATTTTCATCAAGTTGGACTTGATGGTTGTTAAATGCCATAAAGAGCATGAATATGTGCCAGGAAGAGCACGGGAATAATATATGTGCCATAAAGAGCACTTGATGTAATTGATATTCCTAATAAGGAATGGAAAGATAAAATGGGAAGTTTTAATTAATGAATAGAAATTATAACTTCTTGACTTAACCAAATATATGGTTTTATTCCTAATAATGAACGTCTGTAGGAAATGGAAATTGTGTTAATAAGGAAGGGTTTTAAATTAAATTGCGTTACCTTAAATTCCTGCTTGTAATTTTAGATAGCATGTCATTTTACCATCCTCATCATTCATGTGTAACTATTCATGTCTATCATGATTTTTATTCTTCTGGTAATCATATAGAACCCGGCCCTGACCGGTTTACTTTCCTTGTTGTATATATATATTCTTGTATCCGCTCAGGTGCTCCACCGCAAGGACGCCCGACTTGACTTTCCCAAGTTCCCTGCACTTTCGACTAGCTGTAAGATTTTGCGGGTTATTACAGGATGTTGTATTAGACGCTTTCATTCTTGTTATTCTAGTTATGATCGGGTCTTGTCCCTCGGGCGTGTGGCCCAAACATTTGTATTTGATTAATGGTTGAACTATGTAAGATATTTATATTGTTGTACGTTGTCTTATATAGCTGTGGACCGACAGCTTATTCGGTCCATTTGTGTACATTCGTTTTAGTTACTTTATATATTATCTTTTGGAATTCCACTTGCTTGTCAGATTGGGTTGTTTAGTTTAAATTTTCATAACCGCATTTTTAAAATTTTACACTTTTTGGCAACCCGTTTTCTGATTTATTGGGTGGTTTCCCGTATACTCAGTTTATATTTGTGATGCTGAGAATGATATCCATCCATGATTCCTGTTACGTTTGAGTATCGGGCTGGCCACCCCTTATCTCGGATCGTGGGTTGTCACATCAACTTAAACATCCCATCAGTGGCATAACCCTTGCCTATAAAAATTCCATTTTTGGTCAAAGTAAATAAATCAGCACCAATAGTTTGAGTAAAGCCAGCTTTGTTGAGAAGATAGCCCGAAACCAAATTTTTTCTTATCTCGGGAGTGTGAAGAACTTCTTTGAGGATAATAGACTTTCCCGAAGTGAACTTCAATTCCACATTTCCAGTACCAGCAACCTCAGTGGAGTGAGAATCATCCAATAACACCTTCTTATCTGCAGTTTCAGAATAAGTCTTAAACAGACTACGGTCATAACAGATATGGCGGGAAGCGACAGTATCCAACCACCACCCTTCGGCACCGCTAACCATGTTGATTTCTGAAATCATAGCACATAGGTTCTCTTCGGTCAAATTCGCTTGTGCTTGTGGCACATTGCGACATTTGCGAGCCATATGGCCAGGCTTGCCACACTTGAAACAGAGAAACTGTCCCGAGTTGCTAGACTGTCCATTTCCAGGGTTCTTATACTTATTCTGAGTCTGAGTCTGATTTTTAAAATTCTGGTTGTGGCTCTTTTTCTGATTTTTCGTATTTTTTTCGTTTGCCTTTAAAACAACTGGAGCGTGGTTCTTTTTCTGATTTTTGTTGTCAGACACAACAAGAATTTCATCTTTATAGTCCTGTTTTCGAGATTCCTCCTCAATTCTCAATTTAGTAATAAGTGACTCTAGTGAAAATTCTTTAGACATATGCCTCAAAATATTTTTAAACTCTTTGAACAGTGGAGGCAATTTATCAATTATTACAGCCACCTGAAATTGCTCATCTAAGGCCATGCCCTCGGAAATAATTTCATGGGCAATCATTTGCAAATCATGGGTTTGAGCAACAACAGATTTGTCATCTGTCATTTGAAATTTCAAATAACGGCTGACGGCATATTTTTTAGCACCCGCCTCCTCCGTGTCATATTTTTTAAAAAGTGCGTCCCAAACATCTTTCGCAGTTTTATAATTGGCATAATAGTCATAAAGTTCGTCACTTAGAGCATTCAGAATATAGTTCTTACACAAAAAATCATTTTCCTCCCAAATTCTAATTGTTTTGCTTTCCTCAATAGTAGGTGGATTATTTACTACGGGTTTGTCAAACTGAACACACGATGCGACTTTTTTCGTAGTTAAATAAAATAGCAGTTTTTTGCTCCAACGTTTAAAATGGGTGCCTTCATATTTGAAAGGCTTATTAAGGTTACTTGAGTTAATTTCGTCCATGGCATAATTTTCCTAAACACCTTAAAATTGTAGTTCCAGCAGCAATTAATTAAATAAATGCAGAATTAAAGTAGGGAACGAAATTAACCAATTTTTGGAGCAAATAAATCTGGGACAGAAAAATATAAGAAATCCCGAGTTGGACAGTCTAGAACACGGCTGAGTCGTGGACAATGTCGCTCTCTTTAAGGTGTTTCGCGGCTCTGCCCAAAGTGTGCTGACAGTCTCGAAGCTCCGCCACCCCCAGGATAAAACAGCCTCCAAAATCAGAAAATACGGATTGATAAAGCACAAAAATCAACCCGGTCTGTGTACACCCATTCTGTATAATTGCTCGATTCTAATAATATAATTAATTTGTAAAATGAGATTAATTATTCTGGGAGAAAAATTTCGGAACTGTATCAATGGAGAAGATGAACTGTAAAGAATTTTTTTTGTGTTGGAACTGTGTTGAAAAACGGAGGTCTCAACCTCTTATTATGCAAAAAATAAATTATCGTTAGTGGGCAAAAACGTGGAGAGAAAACTGGAAACGTGGGTGGAATAAATCAACAGTAAAAGACCCACGTTTTTCTGGAATTAATTACCATTAAAAATTAATTTTTAAAGCCCAAAACCGTTAATTT
Source organism: Sambucus nigra (assembly GCA_949130495.1). Lineage (NCBI taxonomy): Eukaryota > Viridiplantae > Streptophyta > Magnoliopsida > Dipsacales > Adoxaceae > Sambucus > Sambucus nigra. The sequence goes on along the minus strand of OX422208.1, from coordinate 789,298,071 downwards.
ATTTGTCCAAAAAATTATTTCTTAATGAACTCAAGCCCAGGACTCGGACACGGGCACGGGCCGGACAGACGGCGGCGGCGGCCCGCGCGCGCGCGTGTGTGACTTGGCCCAATAAGTCCCCCACCCATACACATAAAAAATCTAATGCCCAAAGGGCTTACCCTTTAGACTCACAAAAAAGGTATATTAACTCAACCCATTTTTTACAACCCACCGATGTGGGACTTGTGCCAAAGGCACTTTCAAAGTTTTGCACTTTAAAGGTTAGCAGCTGTGCGGACAACTGTGTTCCAACATTCCCCCACTTGCAAAATTTGAAAACATTTTATCGAGCAATAATTCATAAAATTGTGCATAAGAAAAGGTGTATTTCAACTTGAACCTTTACGTAGTAAAGATGATTCAGAATATACTAGAGTAACCGTAGTTTTGAACTCTATCTCTGACAACATCCCACACACAACCCTACTTGGGTGTAGTTCTAATAGCTAGCACGTTACGACCATGTGCTTCTATCCCAAATATCCATAGGAAGCGGCCACACTTCCACATTCACATAGGTGAGTCTATCAAGAATACTCCTGTAGCTAAGTACCCCACTCAAAATAGAGCTATAGATCTAATTAAGAGTTATAATAACTCATCCTTAACTCGCTTCAAGATATCATGCTCCATAGGGATGGACTCGGAGTAAAACCCCGTTCTATATTAATTAATAATCGCATGATTCAACTTATATCACTTGTGACTTGTTATTACCTTTTGAACATATTTCTTGGGATCTCCAGTCCATATGTTGGGTTACCATCACAAATGACTCATTTATCCAAGGGCTTTAGTTCCATCCCTTTCGTTGTGTTCCACACCTTCTCCCTGGCTAGTCCTTTCGTCAAAGGATCAGCTAAGTTCTGTTCAGACCGTATATGATCCACCCTCACAGCACCCGTAGAGATAAATTCTCTAACAACACTATGCTTACGACGTATTTATCGTTTCTTACCGTTATAATAACGATTCTCAACTTTTGCAATAGCCGCGGTACTATCACAATGAATCAAAACGGCCGATATCAGTCTTTCCCATAATGGGATATCTGACAGGAGGTTTCTTAACCAACCTGCCTCTTTACTAGCAGTAGCTAATGCTATCATATCAGACTCCATAGTGGATTGAGCCAAAATAGTTTATTTCTTAGATTTCCAAGAAACTGCACCACCAGCGATGCTGAATATATATCCACTAGTAACCTTAGAATCATCAGATAGGGTGTTCCAATCTGCATCACTAAATCTTTCAAGGACAGCGGGATGCTTATTATAGTGTAATCCGAGGTTCATCATCCTTTTAAGGTACCGCATGACCCTCTCCATAGCATGCCAATGCCCATACTAGGTCTACTGGTAAATCTACATAGTACTCCCACAGCATAAGCTATGTCAGGTCTAGTGCAATCTGTAGCATAACGTAAGCTACCTATAATGCTTGCATAAGCATTTTGATTTACACTGTCGCCAGTGTTCTTAAATAACTTTACACTAGGGTCAAATGGAGTACTAGCAGGTTTACAGTCAAAGTAATTATATTTCTTTAGAACTTTCTCAATGTAATGAGATTGATCCAAAGAAAGTCCCTTTTCTGACCTAGTAATATTAATTCCTAATATTACACTAGCGTCACCCAAATCCTTCATATCAAAATTGGCACATAATAGTGATTTAACATTTTCTACGGCATGAATGTTAGAACCAAATATAAGCAAGTCATCAACATAAAGACATATGATAGTGCAAATGTTCTCTACATATTTAAAATAAATACATTTGTCACTTTCATTAATTTTAAACCCATTAGAGATGACTAAGCTATCAAATTTATCATGCCATTGTTTTGGTGCCTGTTTGAGTCCATAAAGAGATTTATCTAATTTACATACTTTATTTTCTTGACCGTGTACAATAAAACCTTCAGGTTGATCCATATAAATCTCTTCTTCTAATTCTCCATTTAAAATGCAGTTTTAACATCCATTTGGTGTACAATTAAATCATTTAAGGCAGCTATAGCAAATAGTACACGTATAGACGTTATTCTAGTCACGAGTGAAAATGTATCAAAAAGTCTACCTTTTCTCTTTGTCTAAAACCTTTAGCAACAAGACGTGCCTTATATTTTTCAACAGTGCCATCAGGTTTAATTTCTTTTTAAGAATCCATTTACACCCAATTGTTTTACATCCAGGAGGAAGATCCACTAAATGCCAAGTTTTATTTGTTTCCAAAGAATCCATTTCATCATTAATAGCCTCTTGCCATAAATCGGCATCTAAAGAAGATAAGGCTTCTTGAATAGTGTTAGGATCCTCCTCTAAAGTGTAAGCATAAAAGTCGGGACCAAAATCTTTTTCTACACGAGCCCTTTTACTTTTTCGAAGTTCTAAAATGCATTCATTATTTCCTTTGCTTTTATTTAAAGAAATATTAGTGGATGACTCGCCCCCAATATTTCTCAATTTAAAAGGAAATTTATCTTCATAAAAATCGGCGTCATTTGATTCAATAATTACTTGATTTTTCAAGTCATAAAATCGGTATGCTTTGCTATTAATAGCATAGCCTATAAAAACACACTCATATGCTCTACTCGCCAATTTATACCTTTTAGGGTCGGGTATACATACATAGGCTAAGCACCCCTACGTTCTAAAGTATGACACGTTGGGCTTAATATTTTTCCAAATTTCATAAGGAGATATTTTCATTTTAGTCTTAGGAATTCTATTAAGCACGTGACACAGTCAAAATAATTTCACCCCACCAAAGTGAGGCAGCCACTGAATTTAATAAAATAGCAACAACTAATTCAGTTAATGTCCTATTTTTTCTTTCGGCTTTACCGTTCATTTCAGGCGAATAAGGGGCAGTTTTTTCGTGAATAATACCGTGGGTTTTATAAAATTCAATAAATGATCCAGAATCATATTCGGTGCCTCTATCACTACATAACCTTTTTATTTTCCGATTAAATTGATTTTCAATTTCATTAAGGAAACTTTTAAACATGTCAAACGCTTCACTTTTATTTTTCATTAAATACACAAATGAATAATCGGAACAATCATCAATAAAAGTTATAAAATAACGTTTGCCATTTCTAGTTGTGACACCATCCAATTCACAAATATCTGAATGAATTAAATCACGTGGTTCAGATTCTCTAAAAACAGTTTTATTTGGTGTCTTAGTGATTTTTGCTTGACTACACCATTCACATTTTTCAAAATCATTTAATGATAATTCTGGAATTACTCCTAAAGTGCTCATATTTTTAATAAGCCGTTTATTAACATGACAAAGCCTAGCATGCCAAATATTAAATGAACAAGCAATATAAGCAGAAGGAGAAATTTTATTCATTGCATCAACATTCAACTTAAACATCCCATCAGTGGCATAACCCTTGCCTACAAAAATTCCATTTTTGGTCAAAGTAAATAAATCAGCACCAATAGTTTGAGTAAAGCCAGCTTTGTTGAGAAGATAGCCCGAAACCAAATTTTTTCTTATCTCGGGAGTGTGAAGAACTTCTTTGAGGATAATAGTCTTTCCCGAAGTGAACTTCAATTCCACATTTCCAGTACCAGCAACCTCAGTGGAGTGAGAATCACCCAACAATACCTTCTTATCTGCAGTCTCAGAATAAGTCTTAAACAGACTACGGTCATAACAGATATGGCGGGAAGCGCCAGTATCCAACCACCACCCTTCGGCACCACTAACCATGTTGATTTCTGAAATCATAGCTCATAGTTCCTCTTCGATCAAATTCGCTTGTGTTTGTGGCACATTGCGACATTTGCGAGCCATATGGCCAGGCTTGCCACACTTGAAACAGAGAAACTATCCCGAGTTGCTAGACTGTCCATTTCCAGGGTTCTTATACTTATTCTGAGTTTGAGTCTGAGTTTTAAAATTCTGGTTATGGCTCTTTTTCTGATTTTTCATATTTTTTCCGTTTGCCTTTAAAACAACTGGAGTGTGGTTCTTTTTCTGATTTTTGTTGTTAGACACAACAAGAATTTCATCTTTATAGTCCTGTTTCCGGGATTCCTCCTCAATTCTCAATTTAGTAATAAGTGACTCTAGTGAAAATTCTTTAGACATATGCCTCAAAATATTTTTAAACTCTTTGAACAGTGGAGGCAATTTATCAATTATTACAGCCACCTGAAATTGCTCATCTAAAGCCATGCCCTCGGATATAATTTCATGGGCAATCATTTGCAAATCATGGGTTTGAGCAAAAACAGATTTGTCATCCGTCATTTGAAATTTCAAATAACGGCTGACGACATATTTTTTAGCACCCACCTCCTCCGTGTCATATTTTTTAAAAAGTGACTCCCAAACATCTTTCGCAGTTTTATAATTGGCATAATAGTCATAAAGTTCGTCACTTAGAGCATTCAGAATATAGTTCTTACACAAAAAATCATTTTCCTCCCAAGTTCTAATTGTTTTGCTTTCCTCAACAGTAGGTGGATTATTTACTACGGGTTTGTCAAATTGAACACACGATGCGACTTTTTTCGTAGTTAAATAAAATAGCAATTTTTTGCCCCAACGTTTAAAATGGGTGCCTTCATATTTGAAAGGCTTATTAAGGTTACTTGAGTTAATTTCGTCTATGGCAGAATTTTCCTAAACAGCTTAAAATTGTTGTTCCAGCAGCAATTAATTAAATAAATGCAGAATTAAAGTAGGGAACGAAATTACCCAATTTTTGGAGCAAATAAATCTGGGACAGAAAAATATAAGAAATCCCGAGCTGGACAGTCTAGAACACGGCTGAGTCGCGGACAATGTCGCTCTCTTTAAGGTGTTTCGCGGCTCTGCCCAAAGTGTGCTCTGACAATCTCGAAGCCCCGCCACCCCCAGGATAAAACAACCTCCAAAATCAGAAAATACAGATTGATAAAGCACAAAAATCAACCCGGTCTGTGTACACCCATTTTGTATAATTGCTCGATTCTAATAATATAATTAATTTGTAAAATGAGATAAATTATTCTGGGAGAAAAATTTCGTAACTGTATCAATGGGGAAGATGAACTGTAAATAATTTTTTTTGTGTTGGATCTGTGTTGAAAAATTTACCGTTAGTGGGCAAAAACGTGGAGAGAAAACTGGAAACGTGGGTGGAATAAATCAACAGTAAAAGGCCCACGTTTTTCTGGAATTAATTACCGTTAAAAATTAATTTCTAAAGCCAAAAACTGTTAATTTATTTATCCAAAAAATTATTTCTTAATGAGCCCAAGACCCAAGACCCGGGCACGGGCCGACCGGCCAGTCGGCGGCGCGCGCGCGTGTGTGACTTGGCCCAATAAGTCCCCCATCCATACACATAAAATATCTAATGCCCAAAGGGCTTACCCTTTAGACTCACAAAAAAGATATATTAACTCATCTCATTTTTTACAACCCACCGATGTGGGACTTGTGCCAAAGCCACTTTCAAAGTTTTTCCCTTTAAAGGTAGCAGCTGTGTGGACAGCTGCGTTCCAACAGCACATGAAAGAGCATATTCACATATCTTCTCCACCTTGTGCATATAGGCTGTTGACATCATGCAGTCCCGAAGTACATGCCGGCTATAACGGTGTTAACTAATAGTGTCAACGAACAAGGTTACCTATTCAGTTAGGTATGGTTGAATCGATCTATACATGAGCCTACTACACTCTAAGAGCATGTCCAATGGTGGGCTTCCAACTAAAGGTATATTGCAAATCCAAAAATAGATTTTGCCTTTCATCACTATCAAGTCTTACAGTGGTGGAAGCGTTTGATTTTGCAAAATATTTCCTACGAACTTTTGTTCTTCGTAGGAACCAAAGTATATATTTCTTACGAACAACAGAAGTTCGTAAGAACTCTTACGAACTACTGTTGTTCGTAAGAACCCAAAAAATATGATAAAAAAATTATTTCTATTTCCTACGGACTTCTGTTCTTCGTTAGAATTCCTACGAACTTCAGAAGTTCGTAGGAACTCTTTACAAATTCTCCAACGCATTTGTATCTTTGGAGAACCATTGCAAATCGAGTAGAGAATTTGTCCAATTATCCCCACCAGTATAGAGTTCCAAATTTGTAAACATACAAATTTACTTGGCATGGAGCATCCCCATTGTGGATGCTCTAATCCCTGACCGACCAAATTCCTAGTAGGAATGTGGGTCCATGTCTCACCTTATAAATGGTCCACGAATCATTCCTCAATAATGTTATAGAAATAACCCTAAGACGTTTCTCATGATTATAGCTTATAGCAGATTCCTCAGAGTGTTGCATCTTTTGCGTATGTGCTAGGCGAACTGAGTGAGTGTTATTTTAATAATAAGATGTCGTCAACTCGGTCTCTCATCGGCTCGTCGCTTATCGAGCACATTTACTTAATTTTTTTTGAAAATTTATGGCTGTGAGCACGCCAGGTGCCAAGCGTTGATTGGAGTGGTAAGTAATAATTCCTGCGCGTGTGCATTAGGCAGTGCACACTTAGTTTTGAGGCTTCAGTCCACTTTTTAAAGCATTACATCACGCCTCTTTTGAAAAAGACAATGATTGTTATTAAAAAGGTATAAAAGTCGGTTTTACATTATTTTGAACTTGTCATACTTCAACTTCACACACAATCTTTTAGAGAGAGAAAATCCTCCCATTTCCAACCATGAGAAATGCTTTTTACACCGGCTTAAATCCATCGCATTTTTACACCGGCACATGTGGCATGATGATATGGCTGTTGGCATGAGAAATGCTTCATCTCTTAAATGGGAAATGAAGTAACTGATGCCATGATGGAGAAAGTTGGAACTTGTAACAAGTTCTCAAATTCCTTTTTATCCCATTCAAAATTAGGTGGCCTACATGTAAACTTTAAAAGAAAACAAAATGATTTTATGTGTCGTTTTGGGTATTTATTTCAGTGTGTTTGTGTTTTGTAAAAATAAAATTGAGATTAAGCCATGTCACTTTTAAGAATTGATGTCAATGAGAATGTGTGTGCTTGCGTTCAAATGAGCAAATTATATATTAAACCCTTTTAACCCAAACAAACCCTAAACATGCAACAGTATGTGATTGAATAAGATGATAATCTAAGCAAGAACATTCAAACACATACAATTGAGGAAAAATCCCCCAAAGGGGAAAACCATTTATTTTCATTATAATATTGTAGGCTATACAATTTCGGATTACAATGAAAATACAAGTGACTAAGAATTACCCTCAGGTGTCGGATTCTGTAGTCGCGGCTGGAACTATCCCTTTCCAGTAGGGCTGGCGGCTGGAACTATCCCTTTCCAGTAGGGCTGCAATGGATAAGAAGAACGATTTTCTTCACAAGGGTGTGAACAACAAGAATGCGTTCCTGGGTTGCAAAGTGATTCATAAAGGATTGGCAATTGTGTGAATCAAATACCTAGAGTCTAGATGCTCAATAGGTGAAGACTTAGGGCTTTCTGTACTCTGAAAATCGTGTGTGTAAGTCTTAGAAAACCACTTCCCGTAGTGGGATTAAATAAGAAGTCTCGGGCCTTAAAAATCTGAACACGATCTGAACACGATTTGTTTGAGTTTATCCCAGGCGGACCGGTCCGGATCTGAGGCGGATCGGTTCTTTTATTCTGAGGCGGATCGGTCCGGTTGTGATCGGACCGGTTCGGTTAATCCTGCTTTGCTTGCGGTTCGGGGTATACTGGATCTGCAGCAATCAGATCGGTCCGGTCTGAGGCGGACCGGTCCGGTTGACCGGATCGGTTCTTTTATTTCAGGCAGACCGGTCCGGTTGTCAGACTTTGATTCCTCTTCTTCTTCTGATATTCGGATCCGTTGATGAATGTATGAAACTTGAATTTCTTCAATGGTGTAACGGCGTGCGACATAATAAATTGATAATGGACAAAAATGTCCTTACAAATCTCCCCCTATGTCTATGCCGGTACATACATAAAAATAAACATCCGAATTAACTAAAAATGCCTATACAAATCTACCCTTCCATGAATCCAAAACTGGAAAGATACAATTGAATAAGACTACAGCGTTTGCTCTTCAATTCTTCAGGAATCTCAACGCTTTTCTCATCAGGGTGTGCAATCCAATGATAAGCCATGTAGTACCTACACACATGAGAAAAAGCAAAATACCAAGTGACATATCAAGTTTGAAATGAGATAAATAAACATATATACCAATTTATGAGCAAACTCAAACTTTCAAATCTCCCCCGTAATAAGATAATTCATTCTCTCCCTTTTTATGATGTCCCCAAATAGACAAATGAGAGAAATAAATCAAATAAGCAAGTGTGGGGTGTCATTAGGATAAAATCACAACATGAATGAACACAAACCAACCAAGTCAATGATAGCGTAAATGAGGTTGTGTGATTAAATTCGATAGGAAAATCAATGCATACAAACATGACATATGTGCACGATGAATATTGGATATTCCTAGCGAATGAACTCAAATGCTTCCTTTGGTGTAAAATAATGACAATATAAGATATTGACTCAATCAAATCAACAAATCAAAGCTCAAAGTGATTTTCACACAAATAACGTCCAAAATGATTTTATGCTTTTTCAGGACTTTCAAGGAAGTGCAAACCCGTTTAAATATTCTCCAACCAAACTCCCTCAGATATAATTTTGAATAGAGGCATTCTAACTTCTCAAACTTTGGAGAATTGATGGTGAAATCTAAGTGGCCCATATTTGGCATGAAGTGCTTTTTATTGCCTTTAAATTTTTTCGGGCTCTTTTAACCTCTTTGGACCTCGGATATTAAAATTCCTCCATTTTTAGGTCCTTTTTAATGGTGGCTTTTGCGCAAAGGATAGATGATTACCTTTCGCAGCCCCTCCCCGTTATACAAAAACACACAGTCTCACCAAAACGGTTTTTTCATGCATTCAAATCTTGTCAAGTTTTATCGCATATTGTACATTGTATAGACAGAATTGAGATGGAAACACTCAAGCCAATATGAGATAGACAAGTGCAATAATCAAATATAGCCGTGCATGTGTGCAATAAAGGATATAGGAGTCAAACATGTAGGAAGATATCACTAATTACATCTCAAAGACTCCATACTAAGTAAAGCACATGGATGAAATGATGTAGCCTCTCAAATCTCTATCAAACAGTCACATGGATAAATGGAATGAAGTTGTGATTTGGCTATCTTAAATGCTCATCCATAAAAGAAGAAAAAACAGAAATCTTTTTGGATTTTTCAAACATTTTATCAAAATAAAATCTTTTTGTGCTTTTCTTAAAATTTTTCTAAAAGGAAAATCTTTTTGTATTTTTTCAAAAGCAATATAAACAGCAAAAAGACTAAATAAAAGCTGTACAACTAAGCAATGGTACATATAAAACAGACTAGCAATAGGAAGCATATGATATGAACATGAAGAAACAACCTATTTTAGACATAGACCAACCCCTCAATCAACTGTGCAAATCCCAAAGACTTCCTAAGACTCTCAAATCTAAGGGCATCTAAAGGTTTCGTGAAAATATCGGTTAACCGACGATCGGTGGGAACAAAACTCAGGGATACAGTGTTCTCCTCAACTAACTGACGAATAAAGTGCTCACGTATCCTGATGTGTTTTGTGCGCGAATGCTGGACGGGATATGTGTATCGCGCTCGTGTTATCACAAGAAATGATCATGGTGTCTTGTGAAATCCCATAATCCTCCAACATTTGCTTCATCCATAAGAGTTGTGTGCAACAACTCCCGGCGGCTATGTACTCAGCCTCTGCAGTGGACAAAGAGATGGAATTTTGTTTCTTTCTCAGCCAGGAGACAAGAGCAGAACCAAAATAGAAACACCCACCAGAAGTGCTTCTACAACCATCTACATCCCCAGCCCAATCGACATCCGAATAGGCGGACAAACGGTCATCGGTATAAAAGGAATACCAAATACCGTATGAGAGAGTCCCACTTACATATTTAATAATAAGTTTTAGAGCAAGTAAATGTGACTCTTTCTGGGACGCCTGATATCGCGCATAGACTCCAACACTAAAGGCGATGTCGGGACGACTGGCAGTCAAGTAGAGAAGACTACCTATCATACTCCGATATAAGGTTTGCTCTACGTCCTTGCCTGAAGTTTCCTTACTAAGCTTGGTAGTGGTACTCATAGGTGTACGTGCATGCTTAGAGGAGTCTAAACCAAATTTCTTCACTAGGTCGCTAGCATACTTGGATTGGGAGATGAACATCCCATCCTCTAGCTGACGAACCTGGAGACCAAGGAAGAATGTAAGCTCACCAACCATTCTCATCTCAAGCTCACTTTTCATCTCCTCCTCAAAGTGCTGAGCATGATGGGAGCATGTGGATCCAAAGACTATGTCGTCCACATAGACCTGGGCAACCAAAATAGCACCGTCATCTCTCCTGACGAACAACGTCATATCTACTCCCCCTCTCTTAAAGCCACGAGCTAAGAGATAGGAAGTAAGCCTCTCGTACCAAGCACGGGGTGCTTGCTTCAAACCATACAAGGCTTTCCTCAAATAGTAGACGTGCTTTGGGTGCTGAGGGTCTTCAAACCCTTTTGGTTATTCCACATAAACCTCCTCCTGTAGAATGCCATTCAGAAAGGCACTCTTGACATCCATCTGATATACCTTGAAGCGCAGATGACATGCGATGGCGAGCAGAAGACGGACGGACTCGAGCCTCGCAACAGGAGCAAATGTCTCCCCAAAGTCTACACCCTCTATCTGTGTGTAGCCTTGAGCGACCAACCTAGCCTTATTTCTGATTATGGTACCATTTTCATCCATTTTATTCTTGAAAATCCACCGGGTACCTATCACATTAGTCTCACTAGGCCGGGGGACAAGTTCCCAGACATTATTCTTTTTAAACTGAAGCAACTCATCCTGCATAGCAGATATCCAGTGTTCATCCTTAAGTGCTTCTTTATGATTCTTGGGCTCGACTTTGGAAGTGTAGCAAAGATGGCTAACAACGTTCTCTAGCTGTGCACGAGTCTTGACCCCTAGAGTGGGATCGCCAACAATGGCAGACGGGTCATGACTCTTGCGAACCCAAGCAGGTGTGTCCCCTAGCGCATGAGTAGGGTCCACAGAGTGTGAGAAAGGAACTGGTAAATCACTGTCAGAACAATTCTCATCCTCACACTGAAGGTTAGGATCAATAACCGTCGAAGGTTCGTCATCTTGCACGGTGACGTTTATTGATTCCATAACCTTAGAGCTCTTCAGGTTAAAAACCCGGTACGCTCTGCTATTCGATGAATATCCTAGAAATATTCCCTCGTCGCTCCGGGAGTCGAACTTTCCTAATTGCTCTCTATCCCGTAGGATGTAGCATTTACTCCCAAAGACACGAAAATATGCCAGGTTGGGCTTCTTGCCAGTCCACAACTCATAAGGAGTCTGAAGTGTGTGTGGACGCAAATAAACCCTATTCACCGTGTGGCATGCAGTAGAAACTGCCTCTGCCAAAATCTCCTAGAAACTTTACGACCTAGAAGCATAGATCTAGCCATCTCTTGGATCGTTCTATTCTTTCTCTCAACAATTCCATTTTGCGGAGGAGTCCTCACAGCAAAAAACTCATGTTTGATACCGAGGCTATCACAGTAAAGGTCTACCTTTGCTTCTGTGAATTCAGTGCCATTGTCACTACGCATCCTATTAATAGTGACACCATGTTGATTTCGCAGGACACGACACTTGATCGTTAAAAATTCTACAGCATCGGATTTCTCTCTCAGAAAACCTACATTGGAGTACCTAGAGAAATCATCTACCATCACGAGGATGTACCTCTTACCACCTAGACTCTCAGTATGAGTGGGACCCATAAGATCCATGTGAATCAACTCAAGAACACGAGAGGTGGTAATGGAGTGCAACTTCTTATGAGGACTACGAATTTGTTTTCCCAACTGACAGGGTCCACAAACGGTCGAAGTTGACTTTCCAAGAGATGGTAAGCCACGTACTAGGTCCTTTTTAGCTAAGCGATTTAGATCTCTAACGTTCACGTGACCTAGACGTTGGTGCCACAGATCCATAGGAGTGATCGTGGTTCTGTTGCAGACAAGTGAGGACGTGGGCTCAGTCCCATAGCAATTATCCTCGATCCTCACCCCTTGCATCAAAAGTTTACCGGCTTGGTTGTAGACTTTACATGTGTCCCGGTCAAACTTTACTGCAAAGTTAGTGTCACACAACTGGCTAATGCTGAGAAGGTTTGCTTTCAAACCTTTAACGTACAAAACATTTTCTAGCTTAGGAAATCCATGTAACTCGATAGTACCACGTCCTATAATGCTAGACTTGCTCTCATCTCCAAAGGTGACTCTGCCATCCTGATAATCCTCAAGAGTTGTAAAAAATGAGGCATCACCTGTCATATGTTTGGAGCATCCACTATCAAAATACCACTGTGAGGTATTGTGTGCTTTGAGAGCAACATGAACAACGAAGGCCTTTTTATCTTTCTTAGGTGCCCAAGCAGAGATGACCTTTTGTTTGCCTTTATTGTTGTTGGTTTTATCTGGAATGTGAGAAGCATTCACTAACGACAAAGACATCCATTGTAATTCTTTCATTAAACTCTGGGTCGTGGCAGCTAAGAACGCAACTCCCTCTCTCAGACTAGAAAACTCATCAGTATGATGTGGTGGAGCAGTAGTACGTCGTGTCCGACCCATGCTATAGCAAGACTCCCTAAGGTGGCCTTTTCTTTTACAATAAGTACAAAAGAGAGCACAGTCAAAGGCGGACCTTGGTTTGCTTTTCTTGGTCGAACTCTCCTTCGAGGTTTTTAACGACAGCCATAAGGATTCGTAGTAAATTCAGATACTGGTCCAGGTGCAATTTGGGACGTGGAGGCACCATCATATCCAATTCCTTGCCGATCACCAAAACCTAAAGCGGGGCCTAGGAGCATCTTTACCATCTTCCCAGATCTGTCCTCGATTTGTACCTTGACTTCCCGTGCTTTCTCAAGATCATGAGTCAGCTGGGCAACAAGGGCTTCAAGTTTATTTCGAGTCTCCACGGAGGAATGGAGATGACTCGTAAGACTAGCCACTTGTTTAGTCGAGTCCCCTCTCTCTCTCTAAAACACACTCTCTCTCTCTAAACATAATCTCTTTCTCGACACAGGCAGATTCTCTCTCTCTCTCAGGGCGGTGACGGTGGAGAACTCTCTTTCTCTCGCCTTTCTTAAATCTTCCTCTAAGCCGGTGATCTTAAGAACTAGCACTTTGTTACGTTTTTTAGTTTTAAACGACTCAGAATATAACTCAGCGTAGGCACGTTGAATATCACTCTCGCTTTCACTTGAGTCATCCTCCCCCTCACTCACATCGATCTCACTGTCGAGGTGTCCCTGTGAAGCATCATCTTCATCATCGTGAAGAGAACTAGGAGTGCTCACTTGACAGGCCATGAATGCGGTGAAGTTACACTCATGCGGTGACTCATCTCCAGAATCCACCGTCTCGACCTCACTGTTGTCACTAAGGGTAGCATTAAGTACATCTTTCCCTTTCTCTCTATTCAGACGATTGGCACACTCAAATGCTCTATGACCCATACCATCGCACTTAAAACATCTCTCACTTTCTTTCTTAGGAGGATTTTTGGAGTCTTTTTCATTTTTCTTTTCAAATTTATTTTTCTCAAATTTCTTTTTATCTTTAAAATTGCCATTTTTCTTAAATTTGAGAATCCTCTTGAATTTTTTTGCAAAAAGAGCCAAATCATCTAGGTCAAAATCACACTCAGAATCTGACGTGTCAGTCTCTCTTTTTCTAGATGACTCTACCCTTTTTCTAGCCGACCCCTCACTCCTTCTCTCTTGGGCTTTAAGTGCAATTCCCTTATCTTTAGATTTAGTAGTTTTAGGGAACATATCAATTTCATAAGTTCGCAAATCTCCTACAAGTTCTTCCAATTTTAGCGTATTTAAATTACCCATAGAATTTAGCACAGTGACTTTAGGGATAAAACTCTTAGGCAAAGAACGAAGAATCTTTTTAACAACTCTAGCATTAGGAATATGTTCACCAAGATTAAAGCTAGTATTAACAATGTCAGAAAGTCTAGCATAAAATTCATCAAAGCATTCAGATTCATGCATGGTGATGGTTTCAAATTGAGTTGTCAAATTTTGCAACTTAGATTCTTTCACAGCATTAGTTCCTTCATGGGTGAGTTGTAAAACATCCCATGCCTCTTTTGACGTGGTGCACGTCATTATACGTTTGAACTCATCAGGTGTGACAGACCCAGAAATAGCACTTAGACCCTTAGAATTAAAAGATGACCATTTAAATTCTTCATCAGTCCAAGAAGTGTCAGGTTTCAAACTAATCACATTATCAATAGTCACGGAGGGAGGAGTCCACCCTCTTTCTACTAAAATCTAGACACGTTCATCAATGGATTTTAAAGCCGACTTGTTAGACTTGAACTCTAATATCATAATTTAATATAGATATGTTGAATTTATTGAAAATAAATTTCATAAAGATCTTTGTACCAAACATGATGTTGTCCCTGAAATATTAGCTAACTTGAATCCTAGTTCATCAATTAATGATAAAATAAAGGAATATGAAATACAACTGGAAGTTAGGAGAAGTGAACGTGATATGAAAGAAAAACCCTTAGGCCCCGGTTTTAGTTCTTCACAAGCCTTAGCCTTTTGGGTGGAAATATATAAATATAATGTTCTAAATAAAATACCTATCTTACTTAATGTAGATCCTAAAACCTCTACTGAAGCAATGGCATAAATGGATGCGACTTTCTGAAAAGAAGCTATTACTGATGAGATGGATTTGGTACTATCTAATTAAACATGGGTTTTGGTAAACTTACCTTAAGAATCGCAATATATTAGTAGTAAATGGGTATATAAAT
Organism: Sambucus nigra; assembly: GCA_949130495.1. Lineage (NCBI taxonomy): Eukaryota > Viridiplantae > Streptophyta > Magnoliopsida > Dipsacales > Adoxaceae > Sambucus > Sambucus nigra. The sequence continues at coordinate 789,283,062 of OX422208.1, read as the reverse complement.
GAAAGTATAATATAAACGTGTCTATTCAAACATTATAGACTCGATTGGTAAGCATAGGATTTAAACAAATAAAATGGATAGATTATTTCGATACTTATGAATCTGTAGCTAGAAAAACATCTATACAAGTATTAATGGAAATTTCATCTATTAATCATTTCATGTGCATCAAATGGTTGTCAAAACTACATTTTTAAATGGTGACTTTGATGAAGAAGTATACATCGAACAATCTGAAGGATTTGTTTTGCTTGAAAATGAAAATAATGTTTGTAAATTTATTAAATAACTCTATGGTTTGAAACAAGTGCTAAAATAATGGCATGAAAAATTTGGTTCTCTCATTATTTCAAATAGTTTCAAGCATGACAATGTTGATAAATGCATTTACTCTAAATTCAGCAACGATAATGGTGTAATTATTTGTCTTTATGTTGATGACTTATTGATTTTTGGAAAAAATAAGAGGGGTGTCTTAAAGACTGAAAAATATCGTACTTCAAAATTTAAGATAATAGATCTTAATGAGGTAGATATTATCTTAGGTATTAAAGTTTAAGAATATAGTGGGGGTGGGTTATGCATTGTGTCAATCTCATTATATTGACAAAATGCTTCTCAAATTCAATCACTCGAAAATTAAAGAAGTAAATACTCCATATTGATTCTAATGTGAAATTATTTGAAAACTCTAGCATAGCAATTGTACAACTTGGGTATGCTAGTGAAATTGGAAGTTTAATATGTGCAATGCATTGCATAAGGCCACATTTCCAATTTGCGGTAGGAAAATGTCAAGATACACTAATAATCGAACTTTTGACTATCATAAAGCGATTGGGAGGACTTGTTTACCTTAAGAGGACCATTGGGTTAGGTTTATTTTATTATAACTTTCGAGTAATGCTCGAAAGTTATTCTAATGCTAGTTGGATCACTAGTGCAAGTGATAATAAATCCACATCTGGAAGGATATTCACCTTAGCATGTGAAGCAATTTCTTGGGCATCCAATAAAGAAACCTACATATCGAATTCAACAATGGAATCAGAGTTTACAACATTAACATTAACAAGCAAAAAAGCATAATGGCTAAGAAATTTATTATTAGATATAAAATTGCGGCCAGAACTAATGCCATTTATTTCTTTGTACTTTAGTGAAGCTACACTGTCTAGAGCATATCACAAAGTTTATAACGGAGAATCTAGGGACATTAACTTAATACATGGATATGTTAAGCAACTAATAATGGATTGAGTTATTCGAATAAGTAAGAATTTAGAAGACTCTTACCAAAGGACTCTTAATGGACTTAGTAAAGGATACATGTAGTGGAACGGGACTGTCCCCCCCCCCCCCTTTTAAATAAAATCACCAGTATTGGTAACCCAACTTTAAAGTAGAACTACCACTATTCCAAAGTTTAATGGGTAATATCATGTTACTGATAAGTGATTATTTATTCACTGAAATTAATTTAATTTAGTGTCCCTTCTAGGATGTTCAGTCCAGATTGCTACATTGTGAGGATGAATTTAACTCTTAATGAAGTTCAATGTCTAAAGTTGCAAGGACATGTGAGTGAACTTCACCCATGTGAACATACGAAATTGTTCCGCTTCTAGCGAGAGTCAGGATTTAATATTGTAAGTGTTCATAAGGCCAAGATAGATCACATGGACATCGTAGTTCTTAAATATATTGAGCATCTCGTAAAAATTAAGTTATATCGTGTGTGATATATTTTCGATTCGAAACATTGAGACCGGGTTTAATGCATAGCACACTTTTGTCTTATTAGCACTTTGAGATATATTCATTAACTGAAGGTTAAATCTAAAGATACATTCTTATATGCATGAGGATATGACAAGAAGAAATTACATAAGTATTACAATCTAGTGGAGGGAATATTAGGAGATTGTAATATTAACGTGTTAGAATTAAAATATACATTAAAATGTGAAAATTCACTTAATGTGGAATATGTAAAATCAAAAGGAAGTTCAAAAGCCAAAATTCCCAAATTAGAAAATGATGAAAGTTTGAGTCAGTTCAAATAAAGGCATGTGTTTCATAAGAGCCTACTTTTGTGTATTAAGAAGTACGCTCCTAGTCTACACCCTAGAATCAAGGATGGTGCAAAGCACCATTCGCACACGCAGATGTACACGTGTGCAAAAGTGCGATTGGGCATTTAGGGCACTTTATAGGCACACTTTGCACTTTCGTATAATAAGTAGGAGCCTTTGATTTTTGATGAAATCAGTAAATCGTACAGTCTAGAATTAGACACACGGGATCAAACACAATACACACACGTGGATCAATCTGAACGGTCCAATCTTTAATGCCATTTTGGTAAGTGACAATTGTATTGGAAAATTTTGGAGCATTAAATTGAAACAGTTGATATTCAAGGCCCGTGATTCAAGGACAACTCAAAAAAATAGTTGTTGAACAATTACCATTTTGCCTATAAAAATAACCAAATCATGTCATTTTTTTCCCTATCTAAAAATCTCTTTATATCTATATATTTTCTTTTTATTAGTTTCGTTGTGCGTTCAAGTGGAATTACTCAAGTTTGCTACATGAAGAGCATGTGGATTTGTTGTATCTTGGAGGTAATTTTCCTATATACTCATTAGCAAGTTTGATTTGAGTGACGACAAATAACACCTTAAGGACAATACTTCATTACACCTTATATTCCAAATTCTTTCGAATATTTATCAGTGTAATACTATATTTTTCTAACAAGTATAAATATAATATTTAATTACGATAAGTAAATTTAATACCATATAATTCATTGTCGAATTTGCAAAATGTATGAATTTTAGTAATCATAACCACATATATCTAACGAATGAGTAAATTCATAACATGTATATGCTAGTGGCTTAGATTTTATAGATATATAAGGCTAATGTCACATGCATCATCCTACATCTTTCAAAACAATAATAATCACTTTCCAAAATATTTTCCAAACTCATGAAGAACTAGTTTGACTTTGGAAAATCTTAAAGTATGTGGAAGTGACTCTAGTGAGGATTACTTCTATGCAAACCACATTCAGAACTATCCTTCCTTGGAGATCTCTTTGGAAAAGTTTTGAAAAGGTGTTTTTCTAGAAAATATACGGGAACTAATTAGGAATATTATTTTGTTGTATGTTATATATAAGCAATTATGATGATCACAATTATTTATTGAGAACATTATTTTAGTAAAATGTTCTCATATCTTTTTTATTGTAATAAAATTCCTTTTGGTGTATTTTATGAATATATATCTTTTTCATTAGAAAAAAGGGGTGGCCACACTCTCCAGCTAAGAAATATTGGACACTTAATTGAAATTATTATTTTTATATCTTAATTAAGGACACATGGAAAGCAATGCAAAACATATGTGAAATTTGAAAAATTCCGTACACACACACACACACACATACATATATATATATATATATATATGATTAAACTAAACTAATTAAATAAAAGAAAAAAGTAACTAAAATATTTTGAGGACATAAAGTCAAAAACTTTAATGAGAAACAATCAACTCCCAATATATTAAAATAATTTGGAAAACTAATTTTACTATTTAAAATGACGCTTGAATAAATTATTATCCAATATTGGTGTTAGTTATTATAAGATAATATTTTACTCATTAAGAAATTGAGTTCACTTTTGCATGATATCTTCTTTCAAAATTTGAGATAAAATAATAATTTACAATCACCCTCTCTCGAGGCGCAATCAATAAATTTTCAATTAACTCATTTTATATTTTAACACGAGATGTGAGATTTTGGTAATATAATTTACCTCGAGGAAAAACTATCTTTAGTTTGATTCTTAAGACAAAATATGAATTTAAACTTTAGGTTCTTTCTCAATGACTAGATAACTTCATCTCTCATGAGGAGATTTTTTCATATCATTGAAAATTATTCGCCCTCTCTCGATGCATAACAAGAACCCTCCGCTTTCTCTTGATGCGCAACATTAATCGTAAAAAAAGAATTAATGAAACTTAATAATGACAATAAAATTAAGAAGATAATAAAAATAAATGACAATGTAATGGAGGCTTGGTTTCTCCCATTAAAATGGAGAATAACATATTAAAGAATATATGTTTAGGACATGAAAATGGTTCCATTGATATTCTTCCAAATTACATAATAATGAGAGAATAAATAATCTCTCTCAAATCTAATATAAATTTAAAAATGGTTTCTCTAAAAATAGTTTTGCCATGTGGCTTATCTAATTTACTCCCTCATTGAATTCTCGAGAATGAGATTGAGGAAAGTTCGGATGTTGGAAGTGAGAAGTTTCTGACTTCTTTCTTAACTAGCCTCTCCATCTTCTTATATTCTTAAAACCATTTTATATTCTTCTTAATTGTGTTTATACAATGAGTCAGGTAGAGCATTGAATTAAGTGGTATAGATATGGGAAGATAAATAAATATATGATTTATGTATTTGTGTTTCATGCGTATACATGTATGTTTTTTTATCGTTTATTCAAATGTTTAACATAATCGATGACACCCATTTCCTCATACCTTGCGGTTTGAAACTCTTTCATGCTTCTCTTATGAGATTAAGCATATTCTGGGTTTCATTAATAAGATGATGTAAAAAAATCACAGATTATTATCATATATATCACATCAGTGATGTTGTCAATTTATGTTTTTTTTTTCATTGTTGGTTGTAGGTACTTGATTTCAAGTTTACATTTTTTGCAATTATAATTTTAAAAGCTTCAGGTATCAATAAAAATGTGAAATAGCTTAACAACTTGATAGACATTTTTTGGGGGGTATCTCATCTTTGGTCGTTTGGATTATTACTAAATGAATTTTTTTTATGTATATGTATTACTTAATGTGGGTGTAAACATTTTCATAGGTTACAATAAAATTGAATGGCACTATGAATAAAAAGGGTTACCTCATATATAAGTTTGCACTTTAATTATAATCTGATCTAGGAACGTAGAATAGACATTGGCAAGTTTTTTTAATAGAATCTGTGTTGTTTCTAAATTAAGATTGCAAAAAGCTCCACCATTTATTATAATTTATTTGTCTAATTTTTTTTTTGCTCCATTCTAGAACTCAAGTGTAACTAGAAACTTTAAGGTGTATTCTTTTAGTTTTTCCTTGAAAGGATTTGTAATCATTTAAGTATTTTATACACACACGCACACACACACGCACACACACACGCACACACACACACACACACACACACACACGTATATATCAAGAAGCTCCACTATTTATTATAATTGATTTGTCCAATTAATTTTTTTTGGCTCCATTTCAGAACTCAAGTGTAACTAGAAACTTTAAGGTGTATTCTTTTAGTCTTTCCTTGAAAGGATTTTTAATCATTTAAGTATTTTTCACACACACACACACACACACACACACACACACACACACACACACACATGCACATATATATATATATTTCTTTGAGAAGTTAATTATATTTGTTTGTTTGTTTGTCTACAACGTTTGATTAATTTGTAATTTAAATAAAAGAAACAATTCCACTCAACTAAATTGATGATTTGATTATTCTTATTTTGCAATAAGAATAAAAACATCTAAGGATAAGAAATTATTTTACTCAATATCTCATTTCGTTACCATAAAAAATTAGGTTGGTTAAGACTATGGTCAAATTACAAAACATTCATTATTAGATAGCTTTCAACATTAAGTTGTAGCATCATGCGTTGACATAGTCTATTAGAATTATGTGAAATTTATTTTTAGCATAATCTCTGTGGAAAGCGTAGTATATCATAAAGAATAATGTTATTCATACCGGTACTTAGTACTGGGTTAGTATCAAATACGCTTTTATAAGGACACAAATTTCTAATTTAGTCCTTTGTAGTTTTGGCTTAATTTCGGACAAAAACATTTGAGTCATAGGATAGTGTTCATGTGTATACTTCAAGCCTATGACACGTAAAGTTGAAGACGTAGCGGCCAACATTTCAAGTGGACATCATTTGTCGGTTTGTGTGCCTCGTTTATGCGTCATCAACATCACATTGTTCCAAGGTCTCCAAAAGGTATGAATGCAATTATGTATATTTATAACCTTGGATATTTTAATAGGGTGTATTTTATTAAATGTTTTAAATAGTTTTAATGACTTTAGTTTACTCAAAAAATATTATTTTAGAACTTTACATAAAAGTTTGGGACTTCGAACGAAGTTTTTATTTTTTGACAAGTCGTTCGAATGGATATGGGATCTCATTCGAACGAGATTCCCAGGTCGTTCAAACGAGAACTTCTAATGAGATTTTCATTTTCTCACTAACTTGTCATTCGAAAGAAATGTCATTCGAACGAGATTTCAGGCGGGAACACTTTTTTGTAGTCTTTCCCATTTTCCAACCTTTTGTCCCCACTACTTTTTGACAGAATTTGACTACTTAGGGACAACATTTCTAAAAAGAGTTTTCACCTAATTTTCATAGCTTTTGTGTGAAAAAATTAATGTTTAGAAAAGTCCCTTTTGTATGTTTAATTTAGATGGCCTAAATTCTTTCAAACCACAAAGTATACACCCATTTGTTTTAGTTTAAGATTCCAAGTTCTTCATCTCTCTCTCTCTCTCTCTCTCTATATATATATATATATATATATATATATATATATATATATATATATATATATATATATATATATATATATATATATATATATATATATATATATATATATATATGTGTGTGTGTGTGTGTGTGTGTGTATTTCTTGGAGCATTTGGCACCGGGTTCTACTCTACCTATTAAAAAGTTTTTTGGGTTTACTTAGACATCCCACAAAGAAGAAGACAAGTTTGTTGCTTCGGCGTTCCCACTGGAAGAAAATCTTCGAGTGTGGGTTGATGGAGTCCAAAAGCTTCGAGTGCGGGTTGATGGATTCCAAGGTTCCGGTGGAGTCCGGGATTGTTGACTAAGCAGACGTTGGTACAAGAAGATGTGCCAAGGACTTGAAGGAGTCGAGTCGAGTTGTGTAAGTCATTTGTCTTGTATTTGTAAAATTCCGTACTTAGTGGACTTAAGGCTAGGGGCCGTCCAAGGTTTTTCACGTTTTGGATTTTCCTCGTACATCGCGGCGTAGTGTGATTTATTTCTCTTTATCTTGAAAAATCAACTTAGAATGCATGCTTAGGTAATTCAAGATAAAATTGGGTTTTATCACACTAAAGTTTTTTTTGGTGATAAAATTAGTTTGGGTGAAATTTTAAATTAATTTAATTCAAGTCAAGTTAATTTAATTTGGTAAAATTTGGTTTGGCCTAATTTGTAAAAATGAATTAATTTGTGTAGGCATTTTAGTACTTGAATTGAGTTAATTTGTATAAGTGAATACTTGTTAGTTGATTAATTTGATATCACTTTTAGTTTTGTTTAATTTTAATTTGTAAGAAATTAAAATTTGTAAGTTGTTTATGTGTTTGAAACATCCTATTCCGCACTTAAAGGAAATTCATATTTAAAATTTTTAAATCGGGTGTTTACATTTCCAACAAGTGGTATCAGAGCAGGAGCGCTAATTTATTGCGTTAAGGTCGTTTTAGCATTTTGTTGTTAAAAATGGAATTTTTCCCATTTTCAAAATTTCCTGTTTTCGATGGTTCGAATTACGCGTATTGGAAAGCGCATATGAAATCGGCACTAAAGTCCATAGATAAGAGGGTTTGGTTATCAGTTGTTAACAGGTGGTCCCCACCCACATGTTTGATAGAAAATGAGTGAGTCCATAAACCCGTAGATATATGGAGGGAGAATGAATTTAAACTTGCTAATTTTAACTCCCGAGGATTAAACGCTTTGTTTAGTACAGTCACACTGGATGAATTCCATCGTATCATGACTTGTGAAACCTCTAAAGAAGCTTGGGATATTTTACAACTCATTTACGAGGGAACTAGTGTCGTTAAGGCTTCGAAACTCCAAACCCTCACCACTCAACTTGAAACCATCAAAATGCTTGAGAATAAAACCTATGATGAATTTTATGATAGACTTTCCGATATAGTTAATTCATCATTTAATGTGGGAGAGAAAATACCCGACGACCGAGTAGTAAAGAAGATTTTAAGGTCCCTACCCGATAAATTTATCCCTAAAGTGACTGTTTTAAATTCTTTACCCACCTTGCACTTTACCAAACTTGAGGAATTAGTAGGTGATTTGCAAACTTATGATCTAGATATGTTTCCCTCCAAAAACGAAAAGAAAATAGATAAGGGCATTGTTTTGAAATCTCGAAAGTAGGAAAAATAAGTTGTGGTTGATGAGAGTGATAGTAACTCAGAGGATATGGCTATGTTTGCTAGGAAATTTCGAAAATTTCTTAAATTTAATAAAGATAAGTTTAAAAATGATTTTAAGAAAATTAAAAATTCTAAGCATGACAAAGCCGAAAATATCCCTAAATCTTATAATGAAAATTTTAATAGGGACGAGTACAATAGGTGTTTTGGTTGTGAAGGGTATGGACATAGGGATTTTGAATGCCCCACTAAACTAAGGAGAAAAGGTAAGAAACCTATTTCATACAATACCACCCTTAGTGATAGTGATAAGGAAGAAGGACCCGATTCCCCCATTGAGCGCAACTTTACCGCGTTTATGGATAGTTATGTTAGTGAGTTTGAGATATTATCTAACGATGATACCTTAAAACATGATGCATCCAAGGCCTTTGTTTGCGAAGCTCAAAAAGATGATGGTAGTGAGAGTGGATAACAGAGAGAGAGCGAAAGTGACGAGGTTAATGAGAGTGAACTTCAAATTGCTTTTAGAGAATTATATGATGAATGTATCAAATTAAAAAGAGAAAATTTGAAGTTAGAAGTTAGTTTGAGGGAGCGTGCCAAGGTTGTTGATGAGAGTGCATTGGTTGATGTCCCTAAGAGACGTGAGAGAGATCTTAATGAGAAACTTGAATATATATGAGGCGAGAGAGATAGCCTTAAGGGGTTAATGGAGTCAATGAAAAAGAAGCTTCTCGAATTTGAAGAGAGAAACGTTTTGTTAGAGTCTAAGATTTTAGAATTAGAAGAGAAATTAATAGACTCTAGTAAAGTCAAATTTGATTTGGAGTGTAGGTCCTCTAAATTAGATAAAATTTTAGGAACTGTCCAAGTAAAAAATGACACTTGTGGTTTAGGCTTCGATACTTTTAATGATTCATTAAATAAAGAAAAAACCAATGTTTTAAGAGAATCTTCTAGGAACATTGTTAAAGATAATTCCTTAGGTAAGTCTCTTCTCCAAGTCTTTATATCCTCTCATTATGGTAGAAAAGTCATGTTAGGAAGTTTTTGTTTGATCTTAAATACAGTCCTAGGTAATCGAAACGTAAGATAACCTAGGTAGTTAAGATTCCTAAATCTAGAGATTGTCACTCTTCATTAGTTTGGATTAGGAGATTCGACTTGTTAGCTTTACCAAATAGGATTTTTGATTCTCATTTGCTTTCACATGCTTCCTGCCTTGCAAAATCTAAAGGCTGAATGTGTTAGCATAGCTTCCATACTCTAGATTTTGTGCATCTTGATATATTCTTTTGCTAGTTGAATGCTTTGTTTGTCATTTTCTAGTATATACTCTATGCTTACTCACATGCTAGAATTATAATTTGTGTATATCTTTTGTATTTTTTTTGTATGTGCCTTCTTGACAAAAATAGAAAAAGATTTTCTTGTTTTTCTTTTGAATTGAATTTTTGTGTGTTTGGTGAAAATTTTTGAAAAACTCAAAAAGATTTTTTTTGTTTGTTTTGTGTGTATTTTAGTTTGACACACTTTATGTGGCATATACTTGTGTTTGAATCCTTTCCTTTTTGCTTCCATGTGGCTAGAACTTTTTGTTAAGATTGTCAATCCTTAAAATGTTCGTTGTCATGCCTGCATGGAGTAGTTGGATTTTGTGTTGCTTAATGGATTCTATTTTTATATGCCTCAATTCACACTTTCACGAGCTCACTTGAAATTTAATGATCACATGTATATTTGAGCTATGTGAGATGTTCTTCCATCAATTTAGTCATCTACACTTTGCAATGACTATAGAGGATTTGTACATGTAATAATCGTTTTCCGAATTAAAAAAAAATAGAAAAATATGTTTATTTGGTTTAGTTGTATATCAATAGAATCGAACTGCAAAAGACAAAATCACTTTGCGTGAAAAGCCACAATTGAATTTTAAGCCTTTAAAAATATGGCATTAAGAAGAATATATGCCAAGGCCAAAAATAGTTTAGTTAATATGTTCAATAAAAAGGAAAAAGAAAATTATGAGAAGTTTGGTTGGATGTATTAACGGGTTTACACAATGACTTTGTATCCTATTTATGATTTTCGTGTCATGACTCTATTGGTTTGTTGAATCATCGTAATTCTAGGATTGTGTGCATTGTGTATATTTGTTCGTTGAGTTCAATTAATATTGTCACATGAGGCTATATCTAAATGTGATAAAATTTTGCAATCAAATGAGAACTCCGTGAACACTTTTTAAGTGATTGGGATGAAGTTTAATTATTACTAGTTCACACCCCTATACTTCCGTTCACCACATGTATTTGGACACATTTTTGCCATATGAATGTGAAAAGCTTAATGTATTTTGTGTCATGTGTGGTGTCTATACCTATGTATATGTGCATGTGCGTTAGTGATATTCAGTGTGTGTGTGTATATATATATGGTATTTTTTTTGTTTTTGAGTCTTTGTCTTGCTTTCTAGTCCAGTTATGCTTTTAATTAATAATTGGTATCTATCTTGTTGCGCATTTTCGTTGATATCCCATGCTTGTGTTGAATACATTTTAGTTGGTATCATTTGTTTTATCGCATCATAAGTTGGTATCTATTTATCCTTCTTATGGATTAGTTCTTATTATTGTTGCCGATATGCTTTCATGTTCTTATCACCTTATGCTCCATCATGTTTACTTGATTTCCGATATTTATATCCCTTATGTAGTTTTTAGGGGGATAAATGGTACTTAGTTAAATTGGGGGAGAAATCAGTATATAATTAATTCTATCACCTTTGTCTATTCCTGAACAAAAAGGGGGAGAAGTGTTATCTAAACCTTTAGTTTAAGAGATTTAACTTTGGGGGAGACGTCTTTCTAAGTAGGTCGTTGTTAGATAAACAGGGGAGAATTAATTTAGGCGGATTATTTATTTTCATTGCATTTAATAATTTTGATAATTCCGATGCGTTTAATGTTTTGCTTAAGTGTGCAGGAATTTTTCTAACGACAACTTTATATCGGCAAAGCTATTAGTCCTTGGGTTTTGAGTGAAGCTTTACATTTTTTATTTTTACGAGGGATGTTTTTTAGTGTAGTTGAGCTTGACAGCCCTTTAGGATTTTTGTTTGATTTTTGTCCCGGAATGGCCAAAGGGGGAGATTTGTAAGGACACAAATTTTCAATAGAGTCCTTTGTTGTTTTGGCTCAATTCCGAAAAAAAATATTTGAGTCATATGATAGTGTTCATGTGTATCCTTCAAGCCTATGACACGTAAAGTAGAAGACGTAGCGGCCAACATTTCAAGTGGACATCATTTGCTGGTTTGTGTGCCTCTTTTATTCATCATCAAAATCACACTGTTCCAAGGTCTCCAAAAGGTATGCAATTATGTATATTTAGAACTTTGGATATTTTAATTGGGTGTATTTTATTAAAAGTTTTAAATAGTTGTAACGACTTTAGTTTACTCAGAAAATAATATTTTAAAACTTTACATAAAAGTTTGGGACTTAAAATGAAAATTTTATTTTCTAACAAGTCGTTCGAATGAATATGGGATCTCGCTCGAACGAGATTCCCGAATTGTTCGAACGAGAATTTCTAACGAGATTCTCATTTTCTCACTGACTTATCGTTATAAGGGTCATTCGAAAGAAATGTCGTTCGAACAAAAATGTCATTTGAACGAGATTTCAGGCGGGAACAGTTTTTGGCGGTTTTTCCCATTTTCCCACCTTTTGTCACCACTACTTTTTGATAGAATTTAACTACTTCTGGATAACATTTTTAAAAAGACTTTTCACCTGATTTTGAGAGCTTTTGTGAGAAAAAAAATAATGTTTAGAAAATTCCCTTTTGTGTGTTTAATTTAGATGGCCTAAATTCTTCCAAAACACAAAAGTATACACCCATTTGTTTTAGTTTAAGATTCCAAGTTCTGTCACACCCTGCGTAATTTTGGCGTCGGCCGTCACCAAAACAAAGTCGGGTGCGAGTAAATTTATACCATTCTTAGAATGAGATAGATATGAGCCAATAAAATAATCCACAAGATAAACCATCCAACTAAGCGACAAAAGATCCATCTCCATGATAAACTGAAATTAAATTAAATCTTTAATAATATGATACTAAATAATCTCCAACTCGATCCACTAAAATAACTTGTTAAAACCCATACAACTTTGGAACCGAATGGCCCAATCAAAACCATAAACTGTGTCTCAAAGTAAATATTAAGGAATGGAAATCTAAACTAAATCAATACACATAAGGTAGAGCAACTCCAACTGCACCTCCAAGAAAAATCTTAAGATAATTCTAAGCAGCTTCTCTAAATACTAATTCATGAAAAGTTAGTCAACGCACGAGGTCAAAGCCCCGAGCATCAATACACACTACTCCCCTCAAAGAGGATCCTTGAATCCAGACAGTCTCATTATAGGTAATAAATATCACAAAAAAATATTTTAAATTAAACGAGATAGTAAAACACGATAAATATAAATCACTAACTACCCACAGACATCCCCATTTATACAGGCACACCAATATGATTTTAAATTCCCAAGTCCCACGATGTTAATCTAATTAAATTAACCAAGTTTTATTATTGTTCTCACTTTTTATTATGACGTTGCTCCCGTCTCGGGTGGTAATTTCTACCAAAGTGTCACACTTTCCCTTGTCAATCATCCTCTGATCCGTTTAAACTGTCGTCCCCGACACATGACAAGGTTCCATACACGACGCAACATAAATCGTCCTCTGACCCGTTTAAACTATCGGCCCTAACACATTATGTCGTCACAAATTTTAATACCCGTTTTTATCTTAGGCATTAATTCTCAATTTATAAATCACCCCACCCTTTTAATCGATGTGAGATCCTCAAAATATCCCTTAGTCCCATACATAAGCGTCCCCAAGTTATCAATGCGTTCCACCCTATATATAGGATGAATTTCTAACATAACCCTCTACCTAGTCTCATGCCTAGCCTAGCATAATGACAATAAAGCATTAAAAATCAGCCCACCCCTGACATAATAAAGTCGCAATAATCTACCCTCACTAGTCCCATACCTAGAAGGTGTAAATCATCAAAGGCCTACTCACTAGTCCCATACCTATAAGGCATCCTAACGTATAGGGAGAGAAAAAATACCCAACAATCCGTCATCACAAAAGTTAATTAAATAATATCAACAGGTCACACAACCAATCAAAACTAATCCATGTGTAAATCTACGCATGCTAGTCTAATTCAATTAAATCTAAATTTAATTATCACAACGTTAAAATCCCCAATTAATCTCATTTAATTATATTAAATTAAATATACCGAGTTTACATCATTTATACATTAAAATTCAAATTTCATTATCTCTACATAAATTACATGAGTTATATGCCCCCAACTTCATTTATTTCAAAACTAGGGTTTTTTCTACATGCAACCTACACCAACAAAACCTAAAATCCACTCATGAATCCTATGTACCCAAGGGTTATGAATGTTATTCATATTAAAATATTTTATAAAAATAGCCCCAAGTTTTATGTGTCCACTTTCTCTAATTAAACTGCTAATTGATTTTAAGAGAACATGTAATTACGATTTAGGCAACACTTAGAACGCATAATACTAAAGGAAAGGAATAGAGTATTCATGCCTGTGATTAACTTGAATTAGAATATGAATAGAAGGTTGAAGTCCTCTTAAGAAAACACCAATTGAATCTTAAAATCCTGTGAAAAGTAGGGGCTAGGGGATGAAGATGAGAGAAATTTGTTTTGGAAAAGCTTTCTGGAGAAGGTTTGAGAGAACATTGATTTTCAAAGTCCCAGACCCGTATCAGTTTAGTATATAAAGGGTTTAGGAGTTGGAAAGCAATTAGGATTTTCAACCAAGCCACCATCTCAACGTCGTTAGAACGACGACACCTGTCGTTCGAACGACATACCCTGTCGTTTGAACGAGCACCAAAATCCCAAAATTAAATCTTTTATAAAATCCAACTTAATTATATGATAAAAATACATTAGCTGAACAAATACGCACCTTCCAGTTTAATGATAAAACTTTATCACCTTTTTATAAAAGACTCGAATTTATTCCCGATTGAAAATTTTACTAAGAACCCAGTTAAATTATTTAAAGGCCATAAACTCCAAAATTTTATTTTACTCTAAATTACTTAAAGTCAATAATTAAAACATGGGGTGTTACATACTTTCCTACTAGCATAGAATTTCATCTCAAAATTAGACGAAGCATACACATCACCACATAAATGTTGCAAAAGATAATAAGGCTCACATATGCCTACCCATATACGCATACACATCCTACGTGTACCTACCCCATGAACAATAAAACAGTATATATTACCTATATACACATAACTATGAAAATAACGGTGTACCACATGCTTTTCACAAATCCCCCACTCGATCCTATATCTGAAAGTCATCAAAATGTTAGCGTTCCCAAATTAAATCTCAACACCAAAAATTGATACATACGATACCTAACATCTGTACTAAAATCTCCAAAATAATTATCGTCTTCATAATCCATTCTAAGGATCCTCACATCAAGATGACTAATTCTACACTCAATGCTTAAAACACCTTGATATGCCCAAAGTGCAACCTCCTACTTCGGGTCACTAACCTCGGCCTTCGTCACAACTGAGTTGATAAGAAGCTCCCAACTACCATAAAAAATGTCATCTTTTGGAAGGTCGGCCCTCATCTACCAACCTCGACTGGCTGTCAACCGAGGTCATCATAAGTCATGGGATCAAGCCATGCCAACGTCGTACTCTGCTCCAATCGACGTTTCACCATACCTCATGCATAACCTCGGTCAGTCTTCTATTTCGAGCCCATATCAGCAATTAGCGGGACAAAGCAACAACATCAAACTTCACCAACCTCGTACTCATCCAGGCCGAGGTTACATCAGTCAAGGACACAAGGACGAGCCTATGTAAGAACATGTAAGGTTTCGAGCACGTGGACAAATCAGTTATAACCGAATAATTCCCCTCACGTGAGGGAATATTGTGGTCATCATTATCTACATAAGATCGGCAAAGTGTCATTATCATATTGGTTCAATCCTCATACACATGCTCATTGCATGCTTGGGGGGTACATTGAACCCCTCAAGCACTATATATAGAGGTCTTCCTCTACCTTGTAAAGGGATTCATAATTGTAACCTTAGCTGAAACTTTGTTGGTCTACACAGTAGAGAGAGAAATCTTAAAAGATTGTAACTATGGCCATTGGTGCCTTCATCTAGTGATATTACTCATACACTCACAGTGGACGTAGGCCATATTGGCTGAACCACTTATATACTAGTGTTCCTCCTATTCTCCTCACCTCATTCTACTATATATTCACTCTTGTGCTGCCATTGTTATCACTAGCTTGAGCTTGTAAACACCTTACCTGGTGGTGCTATTTCCAGCATCATCATTTTTTCACTGTCTGTGGGAACGAGAAGATTTATCTCCTCCTCTTTTGCTGCTTAACCTCACTAGAGACTCTGGTGGTGAACCATGCCTCACCCTTCGCGTGAAGTTATGTCACTATTGAAATAGGTCCTATAAGGTATGAATCTCTCTAATATTTTCATTACAAGCTCTCTAGACTTATAATATAGCACCAGAGTTACCACCACCTCCTCCACCATCTGGTGTTGGAGGACCTAGTTCCAACGAGGTACCACCCCAATCCGAGCTGAGGTGGCAGCAGCATTGAAGTCCTTGGCTGCAACTCAACAAGCGATTCAGGAGAAATTTGCTCAGCTAAACTAGAATATAATAAGACCACTCGGGGTCTCATCAAAGATGATTACTCCGGTAGCTGCTCAACCACATCTTGAGGCCAGGGGACCACACCTGGCACATCAAAAAGATCAATCTACTCCTCAACGGAGGAGGGATGTTACTGACCCTAGGCATTTATGCTCGGGGACACAAGGAAACCCTTGCCCTGAGGATAGGTGTGGTGACATTGAGTTGGAGGATGCATCGATAGATTGTTGGGAGCCATATGAGGTTTCAAACAAAGCAGTACGTCCAATACAGCAGATCCGAGGTTGTGGAGCAAGACGAGATGGTGACGCACAACAAAGAAGGTCAGCATTTGATCGCTTAAGTAGAGGGTTAACCTTTGAAAGTCTCATCCCAGTTAATGATATGAGGCAGAGGCTATCCAGGTCAAGAAGCATAGCTGGATCACGAAGGGAAGGTGATTATCAATGACCACGTCATGGCCAACCCCAACATGGACGAGACTGTGGTCTGGGGGAGGTCAATAGCCGACGTTGTGAAGTAGCTAGGGAACCCTCAGTCCACCCCTTGGAGGTGGCTGGGGACAACCTCATTCAGGCTGACATTGCTAAACCATGGAATGAATCAATTCAAAGGCTAGAAGAGAAGATAGGGAACCTCGTAAAAAGTCGAGACCCACTATAAAGGGGATTCTCATAGGGTTCCCCATTTATGGCAAGGATTGTCAACTTCCCAATCCTTGCTAAATTTAAACCTCCAATGGTGTCTCCAAAGTACGGTAGAAGTACCAACCCAGTCCATCATATTGAGATGTATCAGTCTGTAGCAGACATTTATTCAATTCCTAATGAGATGAGGTGCCGAGCTTTCTCAAGCACTTTGATAGGAGCTGTACATATCTGCTTCACTTCTCTTCCTAAAAATTCTGTTGAGAGCTTTAAGGGTTTGGCCGAGCGGTTTATACACCACTTATATTTTGGGGTAAGACCTCAGAAGAAGATAACTCATCTACTCTATGTAAATCAAGGAAAGAATGAAATCCTCAGAGACTACATCACGAGGTTCAATAAGGAGAAGTTGGAGGTTGAAGATTATGAAGAGAGTATAGCCATGACAACCCTTATAGGAGGGATTCACAAGGGAAAGTTACTCTAAAAGATTGATGAAGACCCTACTAAATCTATGGGCGAGCTATTAGTAAAATCCGGAAAGGTCATGAATGCAGAAGAAGCAATGCCTACGAAGTATGAGATTGAGAATGGAAGTAGCAATTCAATGGAAGAAAGATGGAAAGAAGAGGGCTGCAAACGATAAGTTTGCACACTACACTACTCTAGTTATAAGCTACGAACACTTACTAAATGAAATAAAGAATGATAGATCCCTAAGATGTCCGAAGAAGCACACGGCTCCTCCACATAAGAGGAACAAGAGTCTATGGTGCGAGTTCCACTAAGATCACAGCCATCTAACTGAGAAGCGTTTTGACCTGAAGGACAAGATTGAGAAAATGCTGAAGTCTAGAAGGCTTAGAAAGTACGTAGATGGTAGATATACTAAAGGGGGAGAAAAGACCCTAAAAGGAAGAAAAATGATAGATACCGAGAAGACGCCCCTACCAGAAGAGCCGAGGACTCAGATAGTGATTACGATGACCCTGACCTCCCACTAAAAGATGACAATGTCCTAGTGAAGAGGGTCAATATGATTTCTTTCGATGTGAACACCATCTGTGGAGGACTAGCAGGGGAGGCTAAGAGGTAGCTAATCGTAAGGCCCACGTGGTATAAGTCAAAGTAGTGGCTAAGGCCAAGGTTATGAACTTGGCCTCTGCAGAGGTTAAACACGAGAAAAGAAAGAAGGTAGATATATACACCCTAATAGTTGGCTTCTCATGACTTGATTTTAAAGGTATCTTAGCTCCTCACGATGACCCCCTAGTAATCACCACAAGGGTGCATGGGTGTGAAGTTTAGAGAATCCTAGTTGATGGGGGTAGTTCTGTAGACGTTATGTTTTGGTCCTATTTTAAGAGATTAGACCTCAACAAAGCTAGACTTGTCCCTTATCATCATCCCTTGATTGGCTTCAGCGGTGTAAAGGTTCATCCATTGGGCATGTATGAAATGGATGTTAGAATGGGAGATGAATGGCCTAAGAGGTTGACCAGAAAAATCAACTTTTTTGTGATGGATGAAAACATCTTCTCAGCTTACAACCTCATCATAGGGTGAGTAGCCCTCAAGGAATTTGAGGTAGTGCCTTCAACGGTCCACCAAATTCTAAAATTCTCGACTCTATATAGAGTAGAGGAAGTGAAAGGTGACCAAAAATCGGCACGAGAATGCTAATTCAACTCTCCAGAAGAGAGAGAGGCTCATAAGAGGGCAACAACCACGTACAACATTGACACACTTGATACCAGAGATGAAACAAAGCTAAAAAAGGAAGAGGCTACGAAGCAGGTAGAATCCATCATCCTGAGCGAGGAAGAGACAAAAAAACCATCCAAATCGGCAAAGACCTAAGACCTGAGATCAAGGAGGAACTACTAAAACTGTTAAGGAAGAAGTAGAGTATCTTTGCATAGAGCCATGTAGACATGCCAGATATTGATCCTAATATTATGTGCCATAAACTCATTGTTGTAGAAGATGCCAAACCCATTAAATAGAGAAGAAAAGTATAATCAAGGGAAAAGTATGACCTCATCAGAGATGAGGTTACCCCGAGTGGTTATCTGACGCTGTCATTGTGCCAAAAGCTAATGGGAAATGGAGGATGTGTGTATATTTAACTTATTTAAATAAGTCTTGCCCAAAAGAAAACTTCCCCCTACCTCGCAGTGATCAGATGGTGGATGCCACAGCAGGACATGAGCTCATGAGCTTCATGGATGCATATTCCGTGTATAATCAGATCTTCATGAATTCAGAAGACTCAGAAAAAATAACATTCATCATAGACAAGGGGACCTATTACTACAAGGTCATGCCCTTTGGCCTAAAGAATGCATGAGCTACTTATCAACATCTTGTAAATAAGATGTTCGAGGATTAGATAGGCAAGTCCATGGAAGTGTATGTTGATGACATGCTGACGAAGAGTCTAAAGGCTGACACTTATGTGATCGACCTTGAAAGAACTTTTGACACCGTGGAAAAATACAGAATGAAGCTCAACCCGACCAAATGTGTCTTCGGGGTAGGAGAAGGAAAGTTTTTGGGCTTCATTGTCAACCAAAGGGTAATAGAGGCTAACCTTGATAAGATCAAGGATTTTCTAGAAATGAAGACACCCAGAACTATCAATGACATTCAGAGGTTAACGGGAAGAGTTGCGGCACTTAACATGTTCGTCTCAAGAGCTATGGATAATTGTCTTCCTTTGTTCAAAGTGCTTAAAAAGGCCTTAGAATGGGATCAGGAATGCGACAAAGCTTTTAAGGAACTCAAGTCCTATTTTAGATCTCCTCTACTCCCATCTCGACCAATTTTGGGTGAGAAGCTATATGTATATCTAGCTATCTTAGAGTCAGCCATTAGTGTTATAATAGTAAGAGAAGATGATGGAGTGCAGAGGCTAGTGCACTTTAATAGTAAAGCTCTCTAAGGGTATGAGAAAAAATACCCTTGGATTAAAAAGTAGGCTAATGCTTTGATACATGCTTCTAGGAAAATGAAGCCATACTTCCAAGTCCACTCCATAGTCGTCCTCACTGATTCCCCACTCAGACAGGTCCACAATAATCCTGAGAAGTCAGGAAGGTTAATGACCTGGTCCATAAAGTTGGAGGAATACGACATTGTTTACCAACCCAGGGTTGCCATAAACATGAAGGCACTGGAAAACTTTGTATCCGAGTCTACCTGTGAAGAGGCCGAGGTTGATATTAGTCAAAAGTTTACAGATGAACCAAATAGAAATGTCTTCTAAGATCTAGACGAGGTTGAGTCAAGCAAAGCCGGAAAAAGAATAATTGAGAATGAGGAAGACAAATAACTCTTCAAGCAAGGGACCCTATCAGAGGGAAACTTCTCTTCAAATGAAGCTATTTGGAACCTTTTTGTTGATGGGTCGTCATGTGAAAGCGAAAGTGGAGCGGGGCTGATAGTGTCAGCACCAGATGGTACCGATATAGAATATGCACTGAGGTGAAACTTCAAATCTTCAAAAAATAAGTCAGAGTATGAGGAATTTATAGCAGGTCTCTCTTTAGCAAAAAGCTATTAATG
This sequence comes from Sambucus nigra, assembly GCA_949130495.1. Lineage (NCBI taxonomy): Eukaryota > Viridiplantae > Streptophyta > Magnoliopsida > Dipsacales > Adoxaceae > Sambucus > Sambucus nigra. The sequence goes on along the minus strand of OX422208.1, from coordinate 789,262,666 downwards.
TCGGCCAACTCCTTATCCACAGTGACTCAAGGTTGGTCATCAACCAAATCCTGGGAGTGTTTGAGGCCAAAGATGAAAGGATAGCCAAATATATAAAGAAGGTGAGAGCGATGCTAGAAAGTTTCAAGGAAGTAAAGATGAAGATGATACCTCGGCTAGACAACAACCGAGCTAATTCACTCACGAGGTTGGCCTTATCAACAAGGACAGTTATAAGAAGAACAGTACCAGTTGAAATTATTCTCAAGACAGCCATAGAAGAGGAAAAGGTATCTAAACCCTACCTAAATATGGATATGGGAGACACATGGATGGACCCTCTTATCAGATACATCAGAGGGGGAGAGATGCCAGAGTTAAAGATAGAAAGGAGAAAACTGAGGTTCAGAGCTGCTAAATTCTCAATTGTAAGAGATGTCTTATACAAAAAGGGATTCTTGCTTCCTCTCCTCAGATATCTCCACCCTTCAGAGGTTCCACACATCTTGCACCATGTGCATAAGGGCTCTTGTTCAATTCACATAGGAGGGAGGCCATTGGCTAAGAGGATAATCACTCAGGAGTACTGGTGGCTGAACTTGGCCAAAGATGGAGCTGCGTATGTGAAGCGGTGTGATAAGTGACAGAGGTTCTCCACCATCCATCATCAGCCTCACTAACCCCCAACTTCAATCGGCTCCCCTTGGCCATTTGCAGTATGGGGCCTTAATTTGGTAGGAACCTTTCCTAGATATGTAAACAACTATCGGTTCTTAATAGTGGTAATTGATTATTTCTTTAAATGGGTAGAGGCTAATCCAATGATCATAATCACTGAGCAGAAGACCTTTCAGTTCATCTGGAAGAACATCATATGAAGGTATGGTCTCCCAAACACCCTCATCCAAGATAATGGAACCCAATTCAAAAATGTTTTCGTAGAAAAATACTACGAAAGAGTAGGGATCAAGTAGTTCTTCTCTTCTCCTAGATGACCCCAGGAAAATGGTCAGACCGAGGTCACAAACCAAACAATCCTTGATGGGATAAAAAAGGTTAGAAGAGGCTAAAGGAATATGGACAAAGGAGGTATATGTTGTGCTTTGGGCCTACAGGATGATAGCGAGGACACCAATATGAGATACTCCATTTGTGTTAGCCCATGGCTCAGAGGTTGTCATCCTTATAGAGGTAGGACTTCCCACTCATAGAGTTTAGACCTATGACCCTCAAAGGAATGGGGAAGAGAGAAGACTTGATCTTGATTTGATCAAGGAAATAAGAGAGGATGTAGAGATAAGACATGCAACATACCAACAGAGAACTGCGAGATTCTATAATTATAGGGTAAAATCAAGGCCTATAGTTGTGGGAGACCTAGTCCTAAAGAAGATGTGGCAAATGGAAAATAAGCTCCACCCAAATTGGCATGGTCCTTATAGGGTAGTTGATGAGGTTGTGCCTGGTACCTACCAACTAGAAAATCTTGAAGGAGAACCTTTCTTCAACCCTTTGAATGACGATCACTTAAAGAAATATTACTATGATGTTGCAGTTCTTTCTTGTTATAATGCATGTACCCGTTTATACAAAGGATGTCAGTGAAAAGATAGCAATGTTGTGCTAATACTGTTACATTGTGCTTACACATCATTAAGTTGGTGAAAATATGAGGATTAACAACATATTTTGGTGACCTCAGACTTTTGAACCATTAATTTGGTGAATTATGAGGTGAAACATCATTAATTTTGTGACCTCAGACCCTTAACACCATTAATTTGGTAAATTGAGAGGTGAAACATCATAATATGGTAACCTCAGACCTTAAACATCATTATTTTGGTGAAAATTTATGAGGTTAAACATCATAGTTTGGTGACCTTAGACCTTAAACATCATTAGTTTGGTGAAAATTTATGCGGGTAAACATCATAATTGTAATACCCCATATTTTTATGGCTTTTAAATTATGGGATTTATTAAATTTAATTGAGGTAAATTAATTTAATTTTAATCCGGAATGTTGTTTTAAATATTTACTAGCGTGACGAGAGTTAGTAATTATTGGAAATTTGTTATTTGTTGAATGTTACTAGATGAGTATAGTAATATATGAGATTTATTTTTATAAAATTGTCACACGTGAATGAAATGGCAATTTTGGAAATTTGAGTCGGGATGCGCCCGTGTCGCGTCGGGACTAATTATTGATAAATAAAAGTGAATATTTCATAAGTTGTTCGTATGGTCGTTTTTAGTGCGCCAACGCATCCGGAAGGGTCGATATAGTCGAAAAAGTATACCCGGGGGTTTAGTTTGGGTCTCGGGGCGTTTTTCGGCCTAATTAGTACCCCGGGAGGGCATTTTGGTCATTTTACATATTTGGGTAATTAAACCCACGAAAATCAGCAACCTATATCAGCCATTTAGGTTAGCCATTTAGGGTTAGAATATTCAGAACCCTAGAACTACCATTGGAGAAGAGAGGAGAGAGCTCTCAAGGCATTCCAAGGCTCAAAACTCAACGGTTTGCACCGCCGCCACCACCAACGCGTAGATCGCGAGATAGGGAACGCAACCACACCGATTTCGGCACCAAACCAGACCTCTGAAAATCCCAGGCAAGTGTTTATCTTGCTTATTTCTTTGGTGCAATTTCCATATTAGTTTAGGAATAATTAGGGATGAAATATATGGAAGAAAACCCAAATTGTGATAGGAATTTGCATGTAGTAAAGACTTAAACCTTATTCTGGAAATATTTTGTGATGTAAAAGAATAACCCATGAAATTTTGGTGTAATTAAGAAAGAAATTTAGGGGTAAAACAGATTAGAACCATGATTGATAGATTTTTAGGGTTCTTGAGTTTTAAAGGAATTTCGGTATGATTAATCCATGTATAGTGATGAAAATTGACATGCTTTACGTAGGATGTGTACCATATCATGTTAGGATGTTAGTAGTACAAGATTTTGGACGTTTGGGAATGAAAATATTAGATTTGGATGAATATAGATGGTAGAACCAGTAACTGCAATTCTGCAGAAATTGAAATACCTGCTTGATCGATCGATCGAGCCCAGAGGTTCGATCGATCGAAGGTTCGATCGATCGAGCCCCAGACCTTGATCGATCGACCCCTCCTGACAGACTATTATTTCCCTCATTAAATTAGTTAAATTCGATTTTATGTGAAATAATCCTTGGACATCCTTAATAAAGTGTTTTGGGAGATAGGGAAGACCAGTAGGACATATGAATAATTTTGGGAACGTTTAAAGTGAACCGAGAATTGTATTTTGGGATAATTACTTAAGGGTCGACGAATTTATGTATTAAAGAGAGAAGTACGTAAGAGAGTTACGTTGGGATATAAAGAGGACACCTACTGAATTTTATAATCGGGAATATAGAGTCCACGAGTGTCATGTAATGAGTTGGAGAAACCCTTCGAGTTAAGGTTAGTGACGAACACTTATAAGAAATACTTAATGTGAAAATTAAGGATAAATGTTGTAATTATGGGTAATGAGAGGAACCTATATTAATATGATAAAAGTGGTATATTTATATGATTGTGTATGCATATATTATATACATGTGAAAAACGTACCCGCGCTACTTGCTATCCCTGAGGTTACCGCGCTGGGACGATCTTATCCTGTGTTGCCTTATGGGGGATATTGGTTCGTACCCTAGGAGATAGATATCCTTGGTACAGGCTATCGAATCGATAGTTCAGACGGTCCTAAGAGACGTGTGGGTATGTACTGACCTCTTAGAGACTTGGAATCTATGCTTCGCCTCAATGTTGTTTTTTATATGTTGATACAGTTCGAGAGTGATTCCGAACTTGTAGTTCCCTTAGTGTGAGCGATACGGGGATTGGATAGCAGAGTATGCCCGCACCACAGTTTTATTTGGGGTGCTGTTATGATATATATATTATACGAGTAGTATATATATATATGAAATTATGAAATTTGGTACTGCCTACTGTGATTTGATAAGTAGGACATGGTTGATGACTCAAATAGTAAATACTTGTTTTGTGAAAGTATAATATGACACTGGGAAACTTTATAAATTAATGAAGCTAAAACGAGAGTTCTGCTACCAATTGGAAGTATCCTTTTTAAACAATGATATTGTTCGGCTTTGAAATCTTATGAGTAAGTTAAGATAAGCTAAATTATTGGGAAGGTTAGTGTGATAAAATGAAAAGATAAACCGTTGGGAAGGTTAGTATAATAGGCGTGCACATTAGAAGAGAGGTGAGAATTTCTCAAGAGAGTGTCACTCTAATATGTTGTTGCATTGGCCTGTATCAATTTAAATACTTGCTAAACGAATTTTAAATCATACACACTATCGGGCTCTGACCCGTTTCTTTTTCTCTCTCTCTCTCTCTTGTATGTATATGTATGTATTTCAGGTGCCCACCCACAGGGGCGTCTTGCTTAGGATCCCTTGGAAGGATCGCGCTACAGCTTAGGTGGGAGTTGCAGGTCTCTTGATTAGACGACTTCGTTCATTGAGATCCACTCTTAGTATTTTCATTCAGATGGGCATGTGTAGCCCTTTCCATTATTTCGTTGTTATTTGGACATTTGTATTTTAGTTGTTTCTAGTAATGTTACTATGGGGTTTATTTAGGATGGATGTGTTATTTTAGATTTTGCCTGTTGACATTCGATTTACGAATGTTTTAAATTAATTGGATTATGTTCCAGGTTTATTGTGGCGTGATTCTTATTTATTATAATGTTGTTAATAAATAAATAAATAATTTTCTTTAAATAAAATTTGGAAAGTAATGTTTAAATATGGTTTTGACACTTAGCTTAATTATTTAGGGTGTTAAATTGGAAAATTTATTTTTACGACAGTGATGCTAAGAATGAACCAACTGTTCACCTTGATTTAATTTAATAAAGGAGTGATCGCCCGGTATTTAATTAGGCGGGGTGTCACAGGTGGTATCAGAACATCAGGTTCTAGTGTCCTTTAGCATCTGTGCAGCTTATTATGCTTTCAGCGTTGCTTTGTTTGATATAGAGCCCTCTGTTTAGGATTGTCGATTTCCTTGATGATATTTCGTTCTCCTGCTATAATGTGTATACGATAGTAAATTTAATTCCGTTCGGATGTGTGCGGGTGCCGAGCGATGACTGATGTCAGAAGAGGACCGTTAATCGGACCTCAGGAGACCGAACTCAGATGAGATTATATAATATATTCGAGGATGATGACCGTAGTTGAGGTCACATCCATTATGGCATGAGAAGCCACGACTAGAAAGGGCGACTAAGGCGCAACAATGATTTTCAAGTGATGTTATGATCGAATGAGGTACGAGAGTAAACTCAACCAACGTGTTACAAAACATGTGGAGAACTGTCCGTGAGAATTCTAGAAATGCGGAAATTGTATGTGTTTACCAAAAGAGGTAAAATAACCAAAGGTTTAGATATAGGATGGAGTGTGGCAAACCGAAAGTGAAAATTTAGAGAAAAATTTTCTTGGCTTTCGGGACAAAGTTATAATGGTTTGAGTCAACCACCGATTTTAGAAGTGGAATGCTATGCCTATAGGAGAACCTTAGGTAAAGTGTTGACCGTATGTTCCTTCCTCAACTGTTCAGGATTAGAAGCAAACTTGGTTCTGAACTCAACGCGGGAGGACATGACAGGGGTCCATTGGTGAATGTGAATCTTAACCGTTAGCAAATTTTGTATCGGGAGACGTAGATACAAGTGGAAGAAACGACTCCAAGTGGGATATTGACTCGTGTTAATAGTAGATAACACTCAAGAGAGAAATCTTGATGGACGGTCGATTTAGAGGTTGAAAACGTCGTACTTTGTCAATATAGTTGATGACGTTCCTTTGTGGGGGAGGCTAAAAGGAATCGAAGAATTTAGTCGAGAATAAGACTGAATACAACGGTGGTGGTATAACACCACAAAGGGATGTGGATATACATCAGGGGACCCATTTAAATGATTCAGATAGTTAAATTCTTACCAAGCGAGGGTAAATTCAGTATGGGCTATTATAGACAGTGACATGACCTTTAGGGCCTAAAAGGCTAAGGGTATAACCGAGGCAGCTAACAGGAATCGAGTCTACTAAAGTCCGAGAGAAGGACAATCCTAGCCTGGTTAGTAGGACAGGTGGTAAGTGAATTATGTGTTAAGGTATTTTGTGCGGAGTAACATCGCTCGCGATAACATGTTCCAAAGTGAGAAAAAGGACAAGAATACGGTGCCTAGTAAAAGGCAACGAGTTAAGTAATTTTGTTTGGTTTAAGTTGACGTGTTACGTCCGAAAACCATTTGTGTAGTTAAGACGATTGCCAAGGTGGAAGTATAAGTTGTATCCTCAGAGGCTGGGGCGTGTATATGTGACACGAGCGAGTCACTATATTTTGTTCATTGCTAGATTATCATGTGAGACAAGTTTAATGCATTTAATTATAAACGTTACCATTATGTGGATATTTTACCCTAGTGTAGCGGGATTTTTCTTTGGTGCTATTCGCGGAGGATGAATTTTTATATTAACAATGTTACGTATTTTATTGAGGTTACTCGTCATAGTGATGCGATATACGAGTATGGTATTATCTTTGTTAAAATGTTATAGAAATGGTTAGTACGATAGTGGGCATTTATTGCAAGGCTATCGGAGTAGTTGCATTCGTGCAGCATGTTTTTTTTTGGCGAGGCTTTACATGTAAGAAGGTTAGACTCGCACTTATATTATCTATCCTAGAGACTCCGGAGGGGATAGTGGGCTCGAGATATTCGATGCCGATATATGTATAGACCTTGTCAGTATGATTCAATATGTATCGGGATAGCAAAACAAGTTAGTACCGAGCATAGCAAAAACAAATAACAAAAAGTTAACTAATTACACTAGACTAAATTAAAAGGAAAGAAAAATAGGAAAGAAAGAAAATTAAAAAGCTAACTATTTACAACCTACTATTTAGGCTTCACACTAACTATACACTAGAAGTCTAAATAGTTGAGGGTCCACCCAAAAAGGTATTTGACTTTGAAAGATCAACGGTGGACCCTCCAAAGCGAACATGCCTCCTGGAAAATAAGAATTCCGTTTGAACAACGGAGGCATGTGGGTGGTGAAAAAAGTGAACCATCGCCAATTGGAAATTTTGGGCGGACGATGGGGGATTTGGATAATAAGGGGGACAAGAACACTAGAGGTCCAAGAAAAATCGATTCATCTCCCAAAGGTTTTCCAAATGGAATGGGAGATGGTGCACACATGAGGATAACATCCATCGAAAACAAATCCGGTAAAGAGTCCTCATCGGCAAAAAGTGTAGAAGTTATAAGAGTTTCTACCGACTCACAGGAATCAACCGGTAATTATAATGGTTCAATGACGGAAAACGAATATGGTGATGAAAAAAATTCAATCTCAATCGACTCATCGTCGGAAGGAGATTGAATTTCGGGGGAGAGAGATTCACATTCGATGAGAAATTCTTTGAAAAATTGAGGTGAAACACAAGTTTCCACCTCCTCGTTGTTTTGTGCATAAGAATTCATCTCATCGCAAAGTGAATCAAGTCTCATTCCAACATCATTTAAGCTTTCCAAACCTTGGGAGTAAAGAAGCAAAGTTTCTTCCAAAGTAGGCTTCGTCGGCTCAAGAGCCTCGGACTCCTCATTTGTTTGAAACTCGTCTTCGAAAGTAATGAAATAAGAATCGTCATTGGATTCGAATAATGAATCCAACTCAAGCTCCCAATAACGATTTTCATTCCGATAAATGTTTTCAAGTCTTTCATTTTCAAGAAAATCTTGAAAATGGAAAACTTGAAAACTATCCCCAAAGTAAGAATCATTAGAATAACCGTGATAACTATAATAGTAGGACATGATTACCTCGTTGTTGAAAGATGGAGAATCCAAGAAATAAAGTGAGCAACCGCGAATCAAAGTTTCTTAGTCCTCAAAGTATGCTATCCTGCAAAAAAGGTTAAAACAAAGAATACAAATACAAAAGGAAAAATTCTACGAAATAATAAAACAATTACGATCTAAAACACACTCCCAGGCAACGGCGCCATTTTGTGACCGATTGGAAAAAGTGTGTTCGTGTGAGGACACAATCGTCGTGTGTTTCGCCGCCGCGATACAAAGAAAACCTAATCTACAACTAAACTTGACAAGCAAGCACAGCGGTAAGTCGGGTGTCGTAAGAAATCCACAGGGAGTGATTAAATTTTAGATTTTAATTGTTTAATTACTTCAGGAATAAAAGTGTAAAATAAATAAATGAAAAGGTGATGGGGTGGTTATCGTGACTAAAGAAACGAATAAGTTACGCTACACAAAAGTAAAGCGAGGATCGGGATTTCATTCTACCAAACGGATCGAAACAACTACTAACTAGAATTACGGATCCAAAGCATTTAATCGAGCATTTTTAATTAAGCATAAACATCACACAAGAAGGAATTTAACCCAAAGTTGCGAGATAAAACATTTAACTGAAAAATGGTCACACGCGGATTAAATTCGGATTATCGCTATAAACTCTAACGTTGCGTGACAAAGAAAGATAAACGCTTAACAATCCAACTTTGATACGCGCGGTTTCAATTAAACGCAATTTTACACAAAACCTAATTTTCGAGGTCCAAACCCGAAAATGGCGGAAATGAAATCCCGACCCTATTTATCTAAGGGTGCATAATGAAATAAACTAAATTAAACTAATTAAACTAAGAAAGCAAGAAATAAAGCAAGAAAACTAATTATGAAAGCATGTAAATTTATCTAGAAAGCAAGGAAATAATGAAATACAACTATATTAATTGGTAGGGGAGATGAATAGTTAACATACAATCCACATGGGGTGTCAAACCAAGAGGAATGGAAGAAGAACAAAAAAAAACCCCAAAACCCTAACTAAAACTAACCTAAAATCGTTCTTCTTTATTACAAATCAAAATTTAGCTTATATAGTAAGTTGGATTAAAAGAAAAGAAGAAAGAAAAGAAAAGAAAATATCTGCAGAAAAACAGGGGATCGATCGATCGACCCCTTTGGTCGATCGATCGATCAAGGACAAAATTTTGACAATCCAGAATGGTCGATCGATCGACCCCTATGGTCGATCGATCGATTAAGCAGGGCAGATTGCAGCAGCAGCTTCTGCATCTTTTCTTCCTCTTCTCCTTCTCCTCTTTTGCTTCCTTATTTTTCCTCCGCTGAAATCGCCGTAACTTCTTCGTTATAAATCAGTATCGCGCACCGTTTATGGGCACGCGAAGCTAGCGAGGAGGGATAAAACTTCAGTTAGATGTCGGGCCAGGTACCCAAGCTGTGAAAAGACTAAAATGCCCTTGAACGTGCGATTGCGTACGGAACTTCACCGGAATGCATCCGAACTTCATACTAAGCATCCAAATACCTACAAAAGCTCAATTAACCCCTGCAAAACATGTTAACATAGAAATCCAAGGTTGTCTGGTTAACGATCATAAATATAGGGATTAAGATACCCGAGGGGGCTAATAACGCGTAGGTTAACGGGTGAAATACACAATATTTTCGGCGTATCACACCCCCTAACTTACACATTGCTAGTCCCTAGCAATGAAATAGGAAACAACAAGAACTACAAGCAAACCAAAAGCAGGAGAAGTACAAAAGTATGGTATAAAAGCAATATAAAGATAAGGCCACTTTCGCGGGCGATTCGATTGCATTTAGCGTATGCAATAAGCCGTTAAACCCCTAGGTTACCCTAGTGGACGAGTGTCGTCTCGTGAGGGTTTTCAGTGATGGAACGCACAAACATCATAAAGTTTCCTCAAAATATGCCAAACCCAACATGCGACAAACTCAACAACAACGAAAAAGATTTCAAACATGTTATTAGCATATTGAACTTATTCAAGCTAAAGTCCATTGTTATTAACAGGTTGAATGCACCTCATAGAATTGAAACTTTAAAAGTGGGAGGGGGAGAAAGCACATGCATAGTGTGATTTGGTAAAAACTTATATAAACCGGATACTAATCAAAGCAAGCATATATTCAATCCTCACGGGCATTACGCTCCACAAATGAATTCACTATGAAAAGGGAGGTAATACACGGGACATGCAGGCATAAAGAGTAAATGTAAATGGAAACTAGGCCGCACACATGTCACAAATGAAGAACGCTATATAGGAAATGAAAAACTTGTAATCTCAATGAAAGGATACCGCACACTAAAAGAGGCGAAATCCATTTTCACAGATTATCAAAACTATTATGACTTTTAAATTAAATGCACCCTAAGATCACATAGGACTTTATAGGGTTGTAATGTAGGTTTGGGGTTAAGGTACGAAATGAAAGGTATATGTACGGATTCAAAGTGTTCGGAGATGAAAACTTGGAATAATGGGAAGGTGCGGGCAATATCAAAAATTGGAAAACAAGTTCCAAAACAAGCATTAGATATATCACCGGGGAGAGTAATCAAAGCTTATTGAACACTGAAAACGCCGTGTGATATCGATTCGATTCGCAAATTAATAAGATGGCACACTTATTTAATTAGAGTCTATTAAAATAGCCCCTACACATGCATCTAACCAAGATAAATCATTCAAGCCATGCATGGTAAAATAAAGACGAGCAATTGAGGAAAAAACCCCCTCCGGGTAAAAACCTTTTATAACACTTTGAAAAGTTAACAAGACCTTTGACTTACATACAATCCTGATAATCGCTCACAAGACTATACTGCACGGTGCCTTCAGAAAACCTTCAAAGATACGAGAGACAGCGAAAGTACCCTTCAGGTGTCGGTTCGTCGTCTTCGGCTCGTCCACACGTAGAATGACTACGCTCGGTATCCACCGATCAAAGTATGGAGATACCTTCTCCACAGAGGCTAAACAAATACACAAGATGTGTTCTTGGGTTACCAAAAAGATTCACAAAGGTTTGACAATTGTGTGAATCAAAACATGAGTCTTGGGACTCAAAAATATGAAGACTAGATGTATTTGGACTCTCAAAAACGTCTTCTAAAGTCTTGCAAAACAACTCCCCCGAAGTTGGTATTTATAGGAAAAAAGATGAAGAGTTTCGCTTTTTTAAAACTCTAAAAATCTTATCAGCGTACAGGTACACCGAACCCCATCTGGGGTACACCGAACCGGTTTGGTTGTACCATTCTGGTATGGGGTTAAAAAACAACATTCTTCAAGGAATTGTCTCCAACTTCAAAAGGTCATAACTTCTTCACCGTAGCTCGGATTGAAGTGCCGTTTCTTCCAGTATCTTCGTTGCGGCAAGATCTTCAACTTTCTAGTTGACCAGACCTCCGAACTATGGATGTGAAATTACGAAAATGCCCTTGAAATCTCCTATCGTGCCTTTTTTCACTGTTTTGACTTCCCTTGCGTACCACTTGCATTAAGTCCCTAAAATCTTGGAACGTGAAGTCGTTGAGGCAGATGTGGGACACATTAATGGAGATGTTGAATGCTTGATTCCCGAAATTCGGATAGAGGCCGTCATGTGAGATCGTGAGGTGACGTGCCAAATGTAGCGGCGTACGACATACACAAATGTAACATGTTGGACATGAGAAAAATGTCCTTACAAATCTCCCCCTATGTCTATGCCGGCACATACATAAAAAATCCGAATTATCAAATATGTAATTGCCTATACAAATCTACCCTCCCATGAACCCAAAACTGGAAAAGGTACAAATGAATAGTCTTCATCGTTTGTTCTTCAAATCTTCAGGAATCTCAAATCTTTTCTCATCAGGGTGTGCAACATATAGATCTTCAATCTTCATACCTACACACATGGGACAAAGAAAATACCACGTGACATATCGAGTTTGAAATGAGATAACATGGATATCAATTCCTTATAAAAACATAAGCAACATCTCAAAAACTCCCCCAAAATTCAAACTCCCCCAGAATAAGATAATTCTTTCTCCCCCTTTTTATGATGTCCCCAAATAGACAAAAAAAAAAGAATGAATCAAACAAGCAAAATCGGGGTGTCATGGTATACAAATCAAGGCATCAAGAAATATAGTAAACGTGAGTAAGGAGATGCTCAAACAAATCTTCACAAACTATTTTTGAATTTTTCAAATTTTTTCGTACAAAAATAAGATACCAATTTGAACAAATATGAAACAAAAATCACACCATGGATTTAGACTCAAACAACCAAGTCATGGAAATGGAATGAATGGGTGTGAACACATTCGATAGGTAAATCAACTCAATCAATCATATGTGCACGATGCATACGTGTACTCCTAACGAATGAACATCAAAGGTATCCTTAGGTGTAAAAAATTTGTTGAATTTAAATGACATCGTCTTATACAAATCAACAAATCAAAGTCAAATGATTTCCACACCAATAACGTCCAAAACTATGTAGCGCATTTTCAATAATTCAAGGACGTGCAAACCCGTTTTAATTCTCCAACCAAACTCCCTCATATATATTTTCTTTTAGAGGTAATCTAAATTCTCAAACTTTGGAGAATTGGTGCAAAAACCTAAATGGCCCATATTTGGCATGAATTGCTTTTTATTGCCTTTAAATTTTTTCGGGCTCTTTTAACCTCTTTGGACCCCGGACAATAAAATTCCTCCATTTTTAGGTCCTTTTTAACGGTGGCTTAGTATTCGCAAAGGTCAAAATGAACCTTTCGCAGCCCTTCCCCGTTTTCAAACAAAGCACACAAACTCACAAAACGGTTTTTTATATGCACAGTTTCCTTATCAAAAAATTATCGCGCTTGGTTCGTTTTAAGGACAGGATTGAAGTGAAAACACCCAACCAACATGTGATAAGACAAGCACAATAATCAATCAAATTCGTGCATGTGTGCAATAAAGGAAACATGAGTCAAACATGTAGGAAGTAACACTAAATTACACCTCAATGACTCCAAACATTATAAAGCACATGGATGAATTGACCTGTTGTCTCAAAACACTATCAAATAGTCACATGAAAATAATGGAATGATATTGTGACTTGGTCATCCAAAGTTTCCATCCATAAACGGTGCAAACAAAATACAAAAATCTTTTTGGATTTTCTCAAAATTTTATCAAAATAAAATCTTTTTGTATTTTTTTTTTCAAAAAAATTCAAAAACAAGAATTTATACAAAAAGTACAAGTCATCACACTAGTAAAAATATATCATGAAACCACAACTAGTGTATGACAAACATGCAACCACAATCAACCAAAAGATTTCACATGGGGTGAATTACGTGCAAGCAAACGGGAATTGTGGACAAATAAACCATAAGCCTCTAAATCCGATTTTCTAACCCAAATTGATGTATAACGAAGTGTGGGGGTTTTTGGAATCGAATTTATTCTTTCATTAACCTTCCTAGGTCCATTTAAAAGCTTATAACAAAATCGCCTAAGATGACCTTGCCTACCGCAATGTGTACAAGAGTAAATCGGGCGGTGTGTGTTACCTAAAGGTGGCCCTCTCCTCAAATTTTTCGGTTGCTCTCTCCGAATTTGCCTAGGTGGGTCTCTCCTAATGATCCTAGGAGGTTCTCTCACGATGCTCCTATGGGGTGCTTTCCTAACAAACTTAGGTGCCTCTTTCTTAACAATCCTAGGAGGCTCTCTCACACGTGTGGGAATGGGTGCAACATATTTTTCAAGACCAATCCCACCCCTATCAGTTTTGATCTCGACTGTGCCTAAAATCTTATCAAGATTTTCAGACCTAGACTCCAAATCAAATTTCACTTTACTTGAATCTTTCAATTTCATCTTAAGTTCACCTATCCTAGATTCAAGTACTCGTTTGGAATCCTCAAACTCTAAAAGCTCCTTTTTCATAGTCTCCATCACGCCTCGAAGATCATCTCTCTCACCCTTGACATATCCCAGCTTCTCTCTCAAAATTTTCTCTCGTGCCCTAAGTTCTTCAACTAAAACATCATTATTTTTTAAGGCACAATCTTTCAATTGAGTTTCAAGTTTTCTTTTTTTTGTCTTTAAACATTCAAAATACAAATTATTGTAGGAAACTTGCAACTCACTCAATTCTTCTTCTTCCTCCTCACTCTTTTCACCCTCACTCTCATCACTAATCACACGGATGGGAAACTCTCGCCTAGAAGCATAAAAGACTTCTTCTTCTGAATCACTATCACTAAGGGTAGAAACATGAGAAATCGGTTTACTCAATTTCTTCTTTAAATTTGTGGTACACTCATGTAACGTGTGACCAACACCCTCACAACAAGGACACCTCTCAGATTCGTTTTCAACAGAAGATTTAAAACAAGAGTTTGTGTGAATTTTCCAATTAAATTTTTCAAAAATTTGACATCGAAGATCATCAAAACCATCAAAATCCATTGAAAAATTGCGAATATTCACAAAACTGATTTTTTTTAAAAAAAAATCAATATCACACGATTTTGCGGAAAATAGGAATACGCAATAAATTAGCGTAACCCGCTCTGATACCAATTTGACGATGTGAGAAGTCAAATTGTATCACAAAAACATAAATCCTTGAAAAATCAGGATCACGCGATAAATTAGCGTAACCCGCTCTGATACCAATTTGAAAACGCCGTGTGATATCGATTCGATTCGCAAATTAATAAGATGACACACTTATTTAATTAGAGTCTATTAAAACAGCCCCTACACATGCATCTAACCAAGATAAATCATTCAAGCCATGCATGGTAAAATAAAGACGAGCAATTGAGGAAAAAACCCCCTCCGGGTAAAAACCTTTTATAACACTTTGAAAAGTTAACAAGACCTTTGACTTACATACAATCCTGATAATCGCCCACAAGACTATACTGCACGGTGCCTTCAGAAAACCTTCAAAGATACGAGAGACATCGAAAGTACCCTCCAAGTGTCGGTTCGTCGTCTTCGGCTCGTCCACACGTAGAATGACTACGCTCGGTATCCACCGATCAAAGTATGGAGATACCTTCTCCACAGAGGCTAAAAAAATACACAAGATGTGTTATTGGGCTACCAAAAAGATTCACAAAGGTTTGGCAATTGTGTGAATCAAAACATGAGTCTTGGGACTCAAAAATATGAAGACTGGATGTATTTGGACTCTCAAAAACGTCTTCTAAAGTCTTGCAAAACAACTCCCCCGAAGTTGGTATTTATAGGAAAAAAGATGAAGAGTTCCGCTTTTTTAAAACTCTAAAAATCTTATTAGCGTACAGGTACACCGCCGAACCGGTTTGGTTGTACCATTCTGGTATGGGGTTAAAAAACAGCATTCTTCAAGGAATTTTCTCCAACTTCAAAAGGTCATAACTTCTTCACCGTAGCTCGGATTGAGGTGCCGTTTCTTCCAGTATCTTCGTTGCGGCAAGCTCTTCAACTTTCTAGTTGACCAGACCTCCGAACTATGGATGTGAAATTATGAAAATGCCCTTGAACTCTCCTATCGTGCCTTTTTTCACTGTTTTGACTTCCCTTGCGTACCACTTGCATTAAGTCCCTAAAATCTTGGAACGTGAAGTCGTTGAGGCAGATGTGGGACACATTAATGGAGATGTTGAATGCTTGATTCCCGGAATTCGGATAGAGGCCGTCACGTGAGATCGTGAGGTGACGTGCCAAATGTAGCGGCGTACGACATACACAAATGCAACATGTTGGACATGAGAAAAATGTCCTTACAAACACTATACACGACATTTACAACTTTCTCTTTCTTTTCTTTTCTTCTTTTTCTCATTTTTCTCTTTTGTTTTCTTTTGCTTTTTGCTTTCTTTTTTTCTTCACTTTTTTCACTACTTTCTTTTCTTTACTTATCAAACTCTCATATGCCTAAATTGCAACCGGCATCATAACAACATCATTCAATCCCAAGTAACATTCCAAACAAATGTATGGAAAGTGTATGTATGGGCTAAAACTCAAATTTAGAGTTGGTTATGGGAATGGGGTTATGAAATGAAAGGCTATATTTAGGCTCAAAGGGGTTAACGAGGGTAAACATATAAGGTGAGGTCAAGGCTAATATGGGTGATATAACAAAGATTGCCTATGATCATTTCACAAAGTTTACGCAATTCTCGAGTCAAAACAATATATGAAAATCATGATCAAGTAACACATTTCAAGCATGAACTCAATTAATGAACGGTCAAATGAAAGATTAGAGAGATTACCAACGAATTCAACATTTTCAAAGAGGAAAGAATAGTGTATAACACTCACAAACGACGAAAGGTACAAAGCTTACTCGGTGTAAGTATATAAAATGCAACAAAAGATTACCGAGTTATAAAAATCTTAAACCAAATCAATATGACAAGGAAAGTGCATATGCTCATGGGATAAAGTTTAATTCATGAAGTTATTCACAATATCAATGATTTGAGGACTAAAGTCTAATAACTTCTAAAATCGAGAACACGCATCATTGAGTTGTCTATTGGATTGGGCAATTATTGAAATTTATCACTGGAAACAAGGCAAAATGCCCAACAAAGGAGAAAAAAGAAAGAAAATATTTTTGAAAATTTTCAAATTTTTCACAAAAAGGCATACTTAGTAACTAAATGTGAGTAAATCCATGGACTACACATGAAATGGATAGAATATCCTACACCCCCTAACTTATATGTTGCATTGTCCTCAATGCGCATTAAGAACACAACACAAAGAGAGGAAAATAACGATATTACCCAAAATTGGAGCGATCTCCATAAGCACGAGTCCAAAGGAATCTACAAAACAAGTTAGTACCGAGCATAGCAAAAACAAATAACAAAAAGTTAACTAATTACACTAGACTAAATTAAAAGGAAAGAAAAATAGGAAAGAAAGACAATTAAAAAGCAAACTATTTACAACCTACTATTTAGGCTTCACACTAACTATACACTAGAAGTCTAAATAGTTGAGGGTCCACCCAAAAAGGTATTTGACTTTGAAAGATCAACGGTGGACCCTCCAAAGAGAACATGCCTCCCGGAAAATAAGAATTCCGTTTGAACAACGGAAGGCATGTGGGTGGTGAAAAAAGTGAACCATCGCCAATTGGAAATTTTGGGCGGACGATGGGGGATTTGGATAATAAGGGGGACAAGAAAACTAGAGGTCCAAGAAAAATCGATTCATCTCCCAAAGATTTTTCAAATGGAATGGGAGATGGTGCACACATGAGGATAACATCCATCGAAAACAAATCCAGTAAAGAGTCCTCATCGGCAAAAAGTGTAGAAGTTTTAAAAGTTTCTACCGACTCACAGGAATCAACCGGTAATTATAATGGTTCAATGAAGGAAAACGAATATGGTGATGAAACAAATTCAATATCAATCGACTCATCGTCGGAAGGAGATTGAATTTCGAGAGAGAGAGATTCACATTCGATGAGAAATTCTTTGAAAAATTGAGGTGAAACACAAGTTTCCACCTCCTCGTTGTTTTGTGCATAAGAATTCATCTCATCGCAAAGTGCACCAAGTCTCATTCCAGCATCATTTAAGCTTTCCAAACCTTGGGAGTAAAGAAGCAAAGTTTCTTCCAAAGTAGGCTTCGTCGGCTTAAGAGCCTCGGACTCCTCATTTGTTTGAAACTCATCTTCGAAAGTAATGAAATAAGAATCGTCATTGGATTCGAATAATGAATCCAACTCAAGCTCCCAATAACGATTTTCATTCCGATAAATGTTTTCAAGTCTTTCATTTTCAAGAAAATCTTGAAAATGGAAAACTTGAAAACTATCCCCAAAGTAAGAATCATTAGAATAACCGTGATAACTATAATAGTAGGACATGATTACCTCGTTGTTGAAAGATGGAGAATCCAAGAAATAAAGTGAGCAACCGCGAATCAAAGTTTCTTAGTGCTCAAAGTATGCTATCCTGCAAAAAAGGTTAAAACAAAGAATACAAATACAAAAGGAAAAATTCTACGAAATAATAAAATAATTACGATCTAAAACACACTCCCAGGCAACGGCGCCATTTTGTGACCGATCGGAAAAAGTGTGTTCGTGTGAGGACACAATCGTCGTGTGTTTCGCCGCCACGATACAAAGAAAACCTAAGCTACAACTACAGTTGACAAGCAAGCACAGCGGTAAGTCGGGTGTCGTAAGAAATCCTCAGGGAGTGATTAAATCTTAGATTTTAATTGTTTAATTACTTCAGGAATAAAAGTGTAAAATAAATAAATGAAAAGGTGATGGGGTGGTTATCGTGACTAAAGAAAAGAATAAGTTACGCTACATAAAAGTTAAGCGAGGATCGGGATCGCATTCTACCAAACGGATCGAAACATCTACTAACTAGAATTACGGATCCAAAGCATTTAATCGAGCATTTTTAATTAAACATAAACATCACACAAGAAGGAATTTAACCCAAAGTTGCGAGATAAAACATTTAACTGAAAAATGGTCACACGCGGATTAAATTCGGATTATCGCTATAAACTCTAACATTGCGTGACAAAGAAAGATAAATGCTTAACAATCCAACTTTGATACGCGCGGTTTCAGTTAAACGCAATTTTACACAAAACCTAATTTTCGAGGTCCAAACCCGAAAATGGCGAAAATGAAATCCCAACCCTATTTATCTAAGGGTGCATAATGAAATAAACTAAATTAAACTAATTAAACTAAGAAAGCAAGAAATAAAGCAAGAAAACTAATTATGAAAGCATGTAAATTTATCTAGAAAGCAAGGAAATAATGAAATACAACTATATTAATTGGTAGGGGGGATGAATAGTTAACATACAATCCACATGGGGTGTCAAACCAAGAGGAATGGAAGAAGAACCAAACAAAACCCCAAAACCCTAACTAAAACTAACCTAAAATCGTTCTTCTTTATTACAAACCAAAATTTAGCTTATATAGTAAGTTGGATTAAAAGAAAAGAAGAAAGAAAAGAAAAGAAAATATCTGCAGAAAAACAGGAGATCGATCGATCGACCCCTTTGGTCGATCGATCGATCAAGGACAAAATTTTGAAAATCCAGAATGGTCGATAGATCGACCCCTATGGTCGATCGATCGATCAAGCAGGGCAGATTGCAGCAGCAACTTTTGCATCTTTTCTTCCTCTTCTCCTTCTCCTCTTTTGCTTCCTTGTTTTTCCTCCGCTGAAATCGCCGTAACTTCTTCGTTATGAATCGGAATCGCGCACCGTTCACAGCCACGCGAAGCTAGCGAGGAGAGATACAACTTCCGTTAGATGTCGGGCTAGGTACCCAAGCTGTGAAAAGACTAAAATGTCCTTAAACGTGCGATTGCGTACGGAACTTCACCGGAATGCATCCGAATTTCATACTAAGCATCCAAATACCTACAAAAGCTCAATTAACCCCTGCAAAACATGTTAACATAGAAATCCGAGGTTGTCCGGTTAACGAGCATAAATATAGGGATTAAGATACCCGAGGGGGCTAATAACGCGTAGGTTAACGGGTGAAATACGCAATATTTGCGGCGTATAAGAAGTTGAATTTTGTTTTAAAGATATTGGAGCCGAATTTTATGGTAAGAAAGCATTTAAAGTTACCCTCACGAGTTGAGGGGTGGAACGATGGTAAGGAGGATTTAAAAATTTTGATTTATAGGGTGATTAAGAGTACCCAAATGTCTTAACCGCGTTCAAAACAAGAGATGAATAAAGAGTTGGAATGATTTGTAGCATGGATTATCTTGAAAGAACTCTATTATACAAAAGAGATGACCTGTAATTATTTTGATGAATAGAGCGTTAGTGATTTATTTTGGTTGTTACACCTATTAGGGAAAATTGTTGAACCTATCTGAAGAAGGTTGAAATTTGTTGTTCCCTTTTTGTTGACATGGAATTTGAATGCCCTACTCCTTATGTCTTGTTGGGTTTAGTTAGTTCTACAGATGAGTAGCACTCCATTCGCTCTCCCAGGGCGGTCGGGGTGTTGCAAGAATGTGGGCATCTTGGTTAACTACAGTTAAAATCGTCCGAGTCGAAGGGACGTGGTAATGGCATGTGGAATTAAATATTTGTGGGACTGGTATAACGAAGTGGAAGTGATAGAATGGATTAAGCATCACATGAGGGGCGATAATCCATACATAAGTGTGAAGTTAGAATAGCACGTCCTAATCTGATTGGAAGGCTGTGGGAAGACATTTAAGAAGGGGTATTCCTTGAATGGAGCAGAATTAAATTATTATGAGGAACACTCGAAGCGGAGTTGTTAGTAGTCATGTGTGAGAGTGACTTACACATACAAAGGGTGATGATGATAGTATGGTATAATAGATCCAGAAGTGTGCTTCGTGAAGAGAAGATCACGGGTTGGAACTCTCGGCATACTCCAAGGAAGGAAGGGGAGTATTACGGGTCACTTAATGTGAGACATTTTAGAAAAAAATGATGTTTAGCGGGACGTAGTGATAGTCTCTACATGCACCGCCCATAGATAAGGTTTGGTTGAAAGAGGAGAATCAACTAAAGAATTTTGTGTTTATCGACAATTCCTGAAAGTTGGAGAGGTCGGTGAAGTCGGTAAAGTCCTTGGATGGGTTGCCATCCTCAAAACTAGATCAAGGGGTTCATCCCGAACATGTGAATTATGTCGTCGAGAAGGAAGTGATTGATATTCCTTTGGGCTGGCTTATAATATTAACTAGTATGCCCCAGACTTCCTTTGAAAGGAAGGATCGCGCCAGTGCATAGTCCGGCACAGTATAAATTTCTGAATTAGGATGAGATTTGGCAAATCCCACCTTTGATATGGGATTTCAGGAACCAGTGGAGATCAGGTTTCGTTTCGAGTAGGATATATCACCCTTAGCCAGGGAATATGCGCACGGTGATTAAAGATTAGTGGAGCCACGTGAAGGAGATTTTGAAATCTTTGTACGATGATTTTAGGAATGCTACGTAGAAGCACTCGTACCTGTTTGTCGCGTACGAGGTGCTTATTAAGGTTTTGTTATGGAAGAACCTCGATTCTTCTTCTTCCGTATGTTTAGAGGAGAGTAGATAATCAGAATTTTGAATCGGTCGAGAAAATATTCGATCATTATGGTAGAATTCTACGACTATTCTAGGCAAACAAGAGTGGTAAAATGTTTGTATGGTTTTCTCAGGATGGGAGTTTTGTATATGGATAAATCCAAGTAGTTGTCATGTAGTGAGGTGCGGCCTCCTAATGATAGTGAGATAATGGAAATTTATAGCGTATAGGCGTGACCTATGCGAATGTTGTCGATTGGGAGCGCAATGTGAAGAGTCTCCAAAGAGAATGTAAAACAGGGTTGCTGTGATGAAAGGGCTATAGTGATTGAGCGCCTTACGATGTAAATAATTTGTGTACGGAAAAGGATATCCAGAATTTCGCTACCTGATAGGCCTTATTTTCTGAATTTCAGGACGAAATTCCGTCATTAGGGGGGAAGTATGTAATACCCCGTATTTTTATGGCTTTTAAATTATGGGATTTATTAAATTTAATTGAGGTAAATTATTTTAATTTTAATCCGAAATGTTGTTTTAAATATTTACTAGCGTGACGAGAGTTAGTAATTATTGGAAATTTGTTATTTGTTGAATGTTACTGGATGAGTATAGTAATATATGAGATTTATTTTTATAAAATTGTCACACGTGAATGAAATGGAAATTTTGGAAATTTGAGTCGGGACGCGCCCGTGTCGCGTCGGGACTAATTATTGATAAATAAAAGTGAATATTTCATAAGTTGTTCGTATGGTCGTCTTTAGTGCGCCAACGCATCCGGAAGGGTCGAGATAGTCGAAAAAGTGTACCCGAGGGTTTAGTTTGGGTCTCGGGGCGTTTTTAGGCCTAATTAGTACCCCGGGAGGGCATTTTGGTCATTTTACATATTTGGGTAATTAAACCCACGAAAATCAGAAACCTATATCAGCCATTTAGGTTAGCCATTTAGGGTTAGAATATTCAGAACCCTAGAACGGCCATTGGAGAAGAGAGGATAGAGCTCTCAAGGCATTCCAAGGCTCAAAACTCAACGGTTTGCACCGCCGCCACCACCAACGCGTAGATCGCGAGACGGGGAACGAAACCACACCGATTTCGGCACCAAACCAGACCTCTGAAAATCTCAGGCAAGTGTTTATCTTGCTTATTTCGTTGGTGCAATTTCCATATTAGTTTAGGAATAATTAGGGATGAAATATATGGAAGAAAACCCAAATTGTGATAGGAATTTGCATGTAGTAAAGACTTAAACCTTATTCTGGAAATATTTTGTGATGTAAAAGAATAACCCATGAAATTTTGGTGTAATTAAGAAAGAAATTCAGGGGTAAAACAGACTAGAACCATGATTGAGAGATTTTTAGGGTTCTTGAGTTTTAAAGGAATTTCGGTATGATTAATCCATGTATAGTGACGAAAATTGACATGCTTTACGTAGGATGTGTACCATATCATGTTAGGATGTTAGTAGTACAATATTTTGGAAGTTTGGGAATGAAAATATTAGATTTTGATGAAGATAGATTGTAGAACCCGTAACTGCAATTCTGCAGAAATCGAAATACCTGCTTGATCGATCGATCGAGCCCAGAGGTTCGATCGATCGAGCCCCAGACCTCGATCGATCGACCCCTCCTGGCAGACTATTATTTCCCTCATTAAATTAGTTAAATTCGATTTTATGTGAAATAATCCTTGGACATCCTTAATAAAGTGTTTTGGGAGATAGGGAAGACCAATAGGACATATGAATAATTTTGGGAACGTTTAAAGTGAACCGAGAATTGTATTTTGGGATAATTACTTAAGGGTCGACGAATTTATGTATTAAAGAGAGAAGTACGTAAGAGAGTTACGTTGGGATATAAAAAGGACACCTACTGAATTTTATAATCGGGAATATAGAGTCCACGAGTGTCATGTAATGAGTTGGAGAAACCCTTCGAGTTAAGGTTAGTGACGAACACTTATAAGAAATACTTAATGTGAAAATTAAGGATAAATGTTGTAATTATGGGTAATGAGAGGAACCTATATTAATATGATAAAAGTGGTATATTTATATGATTGTGTATGCATATATTATATACATGTGAAAAACGTACCCGCGCTACTTGCTATCCCTGAGGTTACCGCGCTGGGACGATCTTATCCTGTGTTGCCTTATGGGGGATATTGGTTCGTACCCTAGGAGATAGATATCCTTGGTACAGGCTATCGAATCGATAGTTCAGACGGTCCTAAGAGACGTGTGGGTATGTACTGACCTCTTAGAGACTTGGAATCTATGCTTCGCCTCAATGTTGTTTTTTATATGTTGATACAGTTCGAGAGTGATTCCGAACTTGTAGTTCCCTTAGTGTGAGCGATACGGGGATTGGATAGCAGAGTATGCCCGCACCACAGTTTTATTTGGGGTGCTGTTATGATATATATATTATACGAGTAGTATATATATATATGAAATTATGAAATTTGGTACTGCCTACTGTGATTTGATAAGTAGGACATGGTTGATGACTCAAATAGTAAATACTTGTTTTGTGAAAGTATAATATGACACTGGGAAACTTTATAAATTAATGAAGCTAAAACGAGAGTTCTGCTACCAATTGGAAGTATCCTTTTTAAACAATGATATTGTTCGGCTTTGAAATCTTATGAGTAAGTTAAGATAAGCTAAATTATTGGGAAGGTTAGTGTGATAAAATGAAAAGATAATTCGTTGGGAAGGTTAGTACGATAGGCGTGCACATTAGAAGAGAGGTGAGAATTTCTCAAGAGAGTGTCGCTCTAATATGTTGTTGCATTGGCCTGTATCAATTTAAATACTTGCTAAACGAATTTTAAATCATTCACACTATCGGGCTCTGACCCGTTTCTTTTTCTCTCTCTCTCTTGTATGTATATGTATGTATTTCAGGTGCCCAGCCACAGGGGCGTCTTGCTTAGGATCCCTTGGAAGGATCGCGCTGCAGCTTAGGTGGGAGTTGCAGGTCTCTTGATTAGACGACTTCGTTCATTCAGATCCACTCTAAGTATTTTCATTCAGATGGGTATGTGTAGCCCTTTCCATTATTTCGTTGTTATTTGGACATTTGTATTTCAGTTGTTTCTAGTACTGTTACTATGGGGTTTATTCAGGATGGATGTGTTATTTTAGATTTCGCCTATTGACATTCGATTGACGAATGTTTTAAATTAATTGGATTATGTTCCAGGTTTATTGTGGCGTGATTCTTATTTATTATAATGTTGTTAATAAATAAATAAATAATTTTCTTTAAATAAAATTTGGAAAGTAATGTTTAAATATGGTTTTGACACTTAGCTTAATTATTTAGGGTGTTAAATTGGAAAATTTATTTTTACGAGAGTGATGCTAAGAATGAACCAACTGTTCACCTTGATTTAATTTAATAAAGGAGTGATCGCCCGGTATTTAATTAGGCGGGGTGTCACAATAATATGGTGACCTCAGACCTTAAACATCATTACTTGGTGAAAATATGAGGATGAAACACCATGATTTGGTGACCTCTGACCCCGAACAACGTTACAATGGCAAAAGTAAGAGATAAAATAATGTAATTAAAGTGCAATACCAACATATAGATTTTAAGAAAATCATCGTATGAAGCAATAGGATCTGAAGAAGTTGAAGTAATAACTATCATGAAAAGGGTTCAGAGTTACAAAATAGATTATCAAGAGCCTTCATCAACATTCATAAAAATAAGAGTTATAGAGCCTTCATCAGCAGTACAACAATTAAAAATATTTAAAAGAAAACAGCCTATGTCTCTACAGCTACAGTCGTCTGGTCATGGATGACGTTTGTCACTTTAGCTCCATCATCATGATGAGTAGCGTCTTCAGTCTCTATGGCCTCAAGATGAGCAGTCTCGACTGGAGAAGTATCAAACTCTTCAACCTCCTTCAAGGCCTGAGCGAATCGAGGGACTCCAAAGTTGAGACTAACTAAGTCTGAGGTAATTAAATTCCCAGACTCACCCTCTTCCATGGATGCCCACCTGCCAGTTTATTTGATACCCCTCTCTATGTATTCAAAGACAAACTGACAAATTCATATGAGACCTTGTAGTCTTCGATGGCCTTCTCAATAGCATCTTCCAAGGCAGACTTAACAGCAGCATCAACCTTAGACTGAAGAACCTTATCCTTAGCCTTCAGAGCTTTATCGTGATCTTTCTTGAGTTGAGACATTTTGTTGTCCTTCTCCTTGATTACTCACTTTAACCTTTCAACCTCTGCATTCAAAAAGGCCTCAACCTTCTTAGCCTCCCTACCCTTCTATATAAGGGTAATCTTCTGCAAAGTCCAATCAACAAGACGATGGAAGGACAAGACACCCTGCAGAAGAAGATCAGACGTATGAACATACGAGATATAATTTCTAAAAATTTGATATTACACACGAGCAAATGAGAAAAAACTGCTACCTAGATTAACTTGTGGAGAGCAAACTCGGTCAATAAAGGGACATCTAATGCATGTAAAAAATGCTTGTCTTCCTCAATCATTATTTTTCCAATAGCATCGGCAGCCTTCAGACTGTGGCCGATCAAGCTATCACTGATTTTAAGATGAGAAGGATGAGCAGCTAGGGGATCGTCTGGAGAGATAGGGATGGCATGATCCCACGCCTGAGCCTTGCTTGGCCTCTTATGCTCTGGGTCAACCGTGGACTTTCTCTTTTTGTTAGCATCGGCCTTGGAGGTGTCGACGTTCTTCTTGGTGGAAGGTGGAGGTATATTTTTTCCACCCTTTTTTCCACGAGCTTCACAAGACCAAGAGCAGACATTTCCTAAAGCTCGTCTGATATGCCTACTGGGCACTCTGTGAAAGACATAAACATAAGAGATATAACTTGGGTAAGAAAAATTAAGACTTACGGATCTCTTCCTAGGAACCACCCCCTAAACCTATCTGAGATAGGTAGTAGGTGGTCATCATATGTTCATATTTAACGAGCCGACCCTTCTCTCCCTGACTCCGAAGGTCTTCAACATTTTTGTAATTGTCCTGGCTAAGTCCAGGGTCAGCTTTGGCAGTAAGGGAGACCTTCCCCCATCTCATAGGGTTCCCTGGAACTGACGTTCTAGAAGCATTATCTGAATCAAATTCCCATACCCCAAAAATAAAGAAATACTGAGGTTTCCAATTATGATTTGAAGTTTGGGTAACCAAGAGAATTTTCTTCTCTGATTTCCTGGCTAAGAAGTGATAATAGCTAGGGTGATTTTTGGTAGATGAGGAAACATAACAACTAGTGAAAACTCTAACTGGAAGGTCTGAGTCGTAGAAAGCCCTAAAAGGATGATGGGCCCAATCATAACTCTCCAGGCATTAGGGGATAGTTGGGAAGGGGCAAGATTTACATGGGAGAGTATAACTCTAATGGATGGGTGGATAAGAAGATGAAAGCCCAATTTTAACATTTGCTCATAAACACAGATCTCTCTATCTCGGCCATTTAAGACCCTCTCATCCCTTAGAGGTTTCCTAAGGATGATGGAAGAATTTATGGAATATCGGTCCCTAAAAGTAAGATGGTCGTACACATTGATGGTACTCTCATACTCGACCACCTCAGATGTATCGAGATCACTCTCCTCACCATCATCACCATCCCCAGCAACATCGCACTGGGTAGGTGTTGGAGAACCACCAGGAAACCTCTGATAAAATTTGACCCCAGTGGCAATCGATAGGGGAATGACATCAATGGGAGGGGGAATTACCACACTTGACCCTAGGATTTCAACGTCAGAAGACCTACACAAAGTTCTAGCACCTTGGTGAGAAGAGAACAGTCTTAAAACCTCATCTCCCTCAGAAGCCTCACCTTGTCTTGGAGAATAATCCATAGCCTCTTGAAAAGAGTCTATTGGTTCACCTGCCTTAGACGTTGACATTGGGTCTAAAGTAGCGCTATCCTCAGACATTGGTGCATGACCCTCAAGAACCTCTACAGGCTCAACAGGCTCGATTGGCTCAGGGTATATAACCTTTAAGGGTAGAGGAAAGATTGGTCGGAGGGGAAAGGGCTCAGCTCTACGAGCTTCCTCTTGGGTTAGCTCTATCTGACTAATTTTCTCAAAGGTCTTCTCACAAAGGGAGAAGAACTCTTATATAAGTTGGTACAAGGGTCTGAGCATAAGGAAGATGAGACTACACTTAAGAGGGAAACGCAAACTATAAACAAGTACACAACTTAAGGAACCCAAACTAAAGATCAACAAGGGGAAGTCGAAAGGTCTAAAATGAAGAACACTAGGAACACTCAAGGGCAGGTCACCGGAGAAGGTGACCAGAAGGTCACCGATAGACCTAAAAAGGGGTTTTTGTGGCTGAAACAACCTCAGAGTAGCCTAGAGCAATCCCAAAACTACCTAACCACTACGAGCCTAGCCCTATAGCCACCTGACGGTAGTGGAAGCCCTAGTAAAAAAATGAACAACTCGCTGAAAAATTGAAGCTATAAAAATTGCAACCAGAAATGGAAAATGAAAGGTTGAGAAGTAATACCTGATTGAGTATGATTGAATAAGGAAAATATTAGAAGAAGGAGACTCTGAATCACGACAAACTATGGAAGGTTTGAAGAAATTCACAATGACAGAAAAGCTTGGGCTGGAGAAAAAAGAGAATAAGGGAAGAGAAGGTGGTTTTAAACCTACTCAATGATGGGCCGCGATTTCCAATGCCCCCATAATTATCCTTGGAAACCCAAAAGGCACAGTCATAATTATCACCTTGAGGAATATGTTAGTCACTTTAGTAAGTGAAATCTGTCAAGGAACCACTTCACACCCCAAGGTGCTAAAAAAACTTAGCCTCGACCTAACATACCCCTCAATCACCTACTTACATAGGAGACTACGGGCTAGGGGTTATCCATATACCCAAAGTGCAACCTCGTACTCAGTGTCACTAACCTTAGCCTTTATCACAACCAAGTTGATAAGAAGGACCCAACTACCATCAGAAATGTTTTCTTTTGGAAGGTCAACCCTCATCTACCAACCTAATTTGACCGTTAACCGAGGTCATCAGAAGTCATGGGATCAATCCATGCCAACATCTTACTCTGCTCCAGCCGATGTTGCACCCTACCTCATGCATAACCTCGTCCGGTCTTCAATTTCGAGCCCATATCGATGATTAACAGGATAAAGCAACAACATCAGACTTCACCAACCTCGTACTCAGCCAGGCCGAGGTTACATCAGTCAAGGACACAACCCGAACCTATACAAGCACATGTAAGGTTTTGAGCATGGGGGCAAATCAGTTATAACCAAATCATTCCCCTCACATGAGGGAATATTGTGGTCATCATTATCTACATAAGATCAGCCATGTGTCATTCTCATATTGGTTCAATCCTTATACACATGCTCATTACCTGCTTGGGGGGTACATTACACCCCCAAGCACTATATATAGAGGTCTTCCTCTACCTTGTAAAGGGATCCATAATTGCAACCCTAGTTGAAACTCTATTGGTCTACACAGTAGAGACATAAAGCTCAAAAGATTGTATCTATGGCCATTGCTGCCTTCATCTAGTGATATTACTCACACACTCACAGTGGACGTAGGACATTTTGGCTCAACCACTTATATACTAGTGTGCCTCCTCTTCTCCTCACCTCATTCTACTATATATTCACTCTTGTGTTGCCATTATTATCACTAGCTTGATCTTGTCAACACCTTATCTGGTGGTGCTATTTCCAGCATCATTAATCCTTAACATAAAACTTCACATCTCCAAGAAACACATTTAAAACGTATGCGAGACCCTCTACCTTACGGATTACGAATCAACAAAGGGAATCAAAGATCAAAAATGCTGAAGCTAAACGGACTCATATATATTTATTTCTTGGAGCATTTATCACCGGGTTCTAGTCTACCTATCAAAGGGTTGTTTGGGTTTGATTATAAATCCCCACAAAGAAGAAGACAAATTTGTTGCTTCGGTGTTACCACTTGAAGAAAAGATTCGAGTGCGGGTTGATGGAGTCCAAAAGCTTCATTACAGGAGTCCAAGGTTCTGGTGGAGTCTGAGATTATCGACTAAGCAGAGGTTGGTATAAGAAGACATGTCAGGGGTCTGAAGGATTCGAGTCGAGTTGTGTAAGTCATCTGTCTTGTATTTGTAAAATTCCGTACTTAGTGGACTAAAGGCTAGGGGTCGTCCGAGGTTTTACCCGTTTTGGGTTTTCCTCGTACATCGCGGTGTAGTGTGATTTATTTCTCTTTATCTTGCAAAATCACCTTAGAATGCATGCTTAGGTAATTTAAGATAAAATTGGGTTTTATCACACTAAAGTTTATTTTGGTGCTAAAATTAGTTTTGGTGAAATTTTAAATTAATTTAATTTAAGTCAAGATAATTTAATTTGCAAAAATTTGGTTTGGCCTAATTTGCAAAAATGAATTAATTTGTGTAGGCATTTTAGGACTTGAATTGAGATAATTTGTATAAGTGAATATTTGTTAGTTGATTAATTTGATATCACTTTTAGTTTTGTTTAATTTTAATTTGTAATAAATTAAAATTTTTAAGTTGTTTATGTGTTTGAACCATCCTATTCCGCACTTAAAGGAAATTCAAATTTAAAAATTTAAAATTGGGTGCCTACGTTTCTAACAACTTTATATGACTTGTACTATGGTGTGGGTCCCGTCAGGGTACAAGCCATATAAAGCATATTTGATACTAACCCGATACTAAGTACTGGTAAAAGTATCATTACTCTATCATAAAATGTTGGATACTATTAATAAGTATAAGTGGATTTGATGTTAATTAATTATTTTATGCAAATTTCGCTCCATTTTTTATGTAATTGTCAACTAATAGAAAAATTCGCTCATGAAATATATTTGTATAATATTTTAATATCATGTTTCTTTTAGTATTTTTATGTGAGATTCGTAAAACGTCGCATGGATCATACGGGATAAAAATTTAGTATATTATAAATTCTCACTTCATATTATGCGGGATAAAACGTCGCATGGATCATGCGGGATCATTCGTAAGTACCGCCAGCGTGCCTCATTTACAAAGTTGACCTTGGCGTGCATTCTTTTGGACTTTTGTAAAAGAGATAAAAGTGGATTTGGTTTTGTTGGGACATTTTGAGCTAAGAAAAATGCAGGAAAGGAGAGGTTCACGGGACATGCCAAGAGAGAAAGTGAGGGGAAAAGAAGAAAGGAGAAAAAATGGGAAGAAAATCGAGAGAAAAGGACGAGAGATTAGGAAAGGGGGCTGATTACACTGCCACGCGGCTGGCCTATGTTGCAGGAAGGGTACAATCTAGGATGGGGGGTCATGGAGAAAGTAGGGAAAGCACGAATTAGGAGCTAATGGTCGGCTGGCGTTGTCTACACGAGTTGGCTTATAATCATATTGGTTAGAAATGTCTTATAAAAGAAAGTGGCAATTAATACTACATATATTACAACTTTCCAAATACATATTATCAATATATATATATATATATATATATATATATTATAGGTGTAAACCCGCACGATGCACGGGTAAACGATTGTAATAGTCATTTCACATGCATGAAGTATATTTGAACATGAAATAATTATTGAAGCAATTAAAAAATAACATTTATATAGTCTTAGAGAGTGAAAAACCTAAACGTGATTTCAATGTTAAATTCAAATAATAAAATATATCTAAAAGAAACTGCAAAATTTTAAAATTAAATTTCTTTCGTTAATTTATTTTGATATTTCTCGTGGAAATGTGGGTGAGGTAAAAAAATAGGTGACATGATTTTTAAGGTTTTCTCGAAAGGATTGGTTGGGGCATTAATTTTTTTTGAAGCCCTCTACATACTCAACTTTGAATATTTTGATTCACTTTTCTTTTATGCTCTAATTAATTTGGTTGGGTAAAAAAATATTTTTGCTCTCTCTATCTTTCACATGATTTAATATTGTATCGTTAACACCAAATTTTGAACCAAACAATTCTCAGAGGGAATTAAAACCCCAATTCTATTGGAAAACATTATACAAACACACTAGGTGTAAACTGGCGTGATGCGCGGGGGGATTTGTTAAAAATATTTCTAGGCGGTTTAGTTGAAAATATCGGTAAATGGTAAACAATGTACTATGTAGTAAAAAATATTTTATTTGATTAATTTTGGTACATTGAGAAATGAGAAATTGAGATTATTTTTAAAATGACTGAACTATAATTAAAGAGAATGGAGGTTAAACTTAAATAATTCACTCCAAATAACCTTTTAACATCAATTTATTTATACTAACACTTTTGTCTTGGAGAAATACATTATCTTATATATACATACTAAATTATTTAATCCTTTTCACACTAACATTAAGTTGTCTAACCGTAATCAATATGTCAATACTTTTTAGAGTCCGTTTTTGTCACACCCATTCTTCATAGATGCCATGATTTCCAAGTATAAATAAATAGATTTTTATTTCATATTGAAGTGTTTCATCGCGGCCATATGCCCCAAACAGGAGAAGAAAGTACAAAAAAGGAAAGTCATGGAAGAAGGTCAGCAGGCGTTGGTGCCCTCCAAGTAGCAGCTAAGGTATGGTCGACCAGGAGTGGAGGTAACCCGGCTCCTCCCCTCTAAAAGGGTCGTTGAAGACCTGGAAGAGGTCACAGTTGGGAGTGGCTCGACCAAAAATAAGTTTTTAATTGGCACCTCCTTGACTGATGGCGAGAAAAAAGAACTAATTACCTTACTCCGGAGCAACGTAGATGTTTTCGCATGGGAGCCCTACGAGCTACCTGGGATTGATCCCAGCATCACTTGTCATCAACTACACGTGGACCCAGTTTTCAGGACAGTGGCGCAAAAGGCTCGCCGAACATCCCCAGAGAAGGTTAAGGCTGTAGAGAAAGAGGTCGAGAAACTACTCGACGCGGATTCCATATGGGAAGTTCAGCTTCCTAAATTTTTATCCAACCCAGTAGTGGTTCCTAAGAGCAACAAAAAATGGAGGGTCTGTATTGACTTCACCGACCTCAATAGGGCCTGTCCCAAAGACAGTTTCCCCCTTCCGAAGATCGATCAACTAGTTGATGCCTGGCTACACATGAGAAAATGAACTTCTTAGATGAATATTCGGGATACAATCAAATCCGCCTTCATGTGCCAGATCAAGATAAAACCTCCTTCATAACCACTGTTGGTTTATATTGCTATAAAGTTATGCCTTTCGGCTTTAAAAAAGTAGGAGCAACCTATCAGCGGCTGGTCATGAAGATTTTCAAAGACCAGATGGGGGATACCATAGAAGTGTATATCGATGAAATGATCGTCAAGAAAAAAACTCAAAGATGACCACCTCTCCGACTTGGTTAAGACCTTCGAAACCCTCAGGAAGTACCGAATGAAACTTAATGCAAGTAAGTTTTCTTTTCGCATACAGTTAGGAAAATTCCTTGGATACTTAGTCAGCAAGAGAGGAATAAAAAAACCCAACCAGATCGACGCCATCATCAAGGTCCAGCCTCCCTAAATAGTAAGAGATGTACAGAGGCTAACAGGTATGCTCACCGCACACAACCGATTCATTTCTAGGTCTTCGAAACGATGCCAACCATTCGTTTAATTGTTGAAAAGTAATGAATGAGTAACATGGGACGAAGATTGCTCGAGGGCCCTAGAGGAGCTCAAAGTCTACCTGAGTAGGCCCCCTTTGCTCATAATTCCCAGGAAGGATGATCCGCTATACCTCTACCTAGAAGGGTCAGACCACGCGGTAAGCTCCGCCTTAGTGTGTGAAAGGGAGGGAAGCCAGAATCCAGTCCACTACGGGAGCAAAACTCTCTTTGAGGCCTAACAGCGATACCTATCATTGGAAAAGCTCGCTTACGTGCTTGCGATAACCGCATGGAAACTAAAGCTTTATTTTAAAGTTCATTCACATCTTCGTAGTTACTGCACACCCCTTTAAGTTTGTTCTAAGGAAAGCAGATATCTCCGTCCAACTATCCAAGTGGTCAGTCAAGCTTGAAGGTTTGATATCCACTTTTAACCAATGACAACCATCAAAGCGAAAGTATTGGAGGACTTCATTGCCTAATTAATAAGGGAGAAGCCTTGCGATCACCCCAAAACCAAATGTCCAAAGGAAGGTTTAGGTGTTTGGACATTATACGTTGATGGAGCCTCCAACTCAAGGGGGGAGTGGGTATTGCGATAGTGACTCCTGAGAACACGGTCCTCGAGTAGGTAATTTAACTTGGATTTAAAGCCTCCAATAATGAGGCGGAGTACGAGGCACTGATCGCTGGACTACGCAAAGCAAAGTTTCTAGGGGTAAGGCATCTAAAAGTCTTCGACTATTCATAGCTAGTTTCCAACTAGATAAGTGGTGACTTCAATATAAGAGATGAAAGGATGGCATCTTATCTCACCATTGTAAAGGGATTACAGGAAAACTTTAATCAAGTCGACGTTCAAAAATTCCCCAGGTGATAAAATATCGATGTAGATGCCCTAGAAGCCCTAATCTTAGCAATAGACTCAAACATGAGAAGAGCAATCCAAATTGATTTCCTTGCACAACCTAGTATTCGTAAGGATTAGAGTTGAAACCCGAGCAGATCCTCCATATTGAAAAAGCTTCGAGATGGATGGAACCCATCATAGATTATTTGCGAAATGATAAATTACCCAGTGACAGGAAGACATCCCATCAGATAAGAGTTAAGGCCGTTTACTTTCACTTATCTCCTGAGGGAAAACTATATAAAAGATCTTTCAATGGACCCTACTTCCAGTGCGTTCATTCACAGGATTTCGAGCAAGTCCTACACGAGCTCCATAAAGGGATTTGTGTATGTCATAAAGGAGGAAGATCGATAGCATTTCGATCTATGAAGGAAGGATACTGGTGGCCATACATGAAGAAGAATGTTGGAGTCTATGTCTGAAGATGCGAGAAATGCCAAAAGCACTCACCCCTAGTACACCAACCCTCCAATGACCTAAAGTACTTAACTAGCCCCTGTCCCTATGCCCAGTGGGGCTTAGACATCGTGAGCCCTCTACCTACTACAACTGGAAATAGGAAGTATCTGTTGGTGGCCACAGACTACTTCACGAAAGGGATAGAGGCAGAGCCACTGGAAAACATCAGGGACACTAACATGATAAGGTTCATATGGATTAATATTATCACACACTTTGCCATACCTAGGACGATCATTACCAATAATGGGACCCAGTTCGAGAGTGGACCCTTCCAAAGCTTTTACAGTGATCATGGAATCAGGCACTACTTCAGCTCTGTGGTGCACCCTCAAAGTAATGGTCAATCTGAGGCCTCCAATAAGATAGTGACCGATGGACTGAGGAAGCACCTTGAGCGAGACAAAGGAGCATGGCCAAATGAACTTCCCCACATCCTCTGGACTTATCACACCACCCCAAGGCTAGCAACTGGGGAGACACCTTTTTCACTCAAATATGGTATGAAAGCAATCATCCCTTTAAAAGCTGGTCTTCCTACCATGAAGTCGATGTTGGTCGACCAAGGCCATAATGATGAAGTGTTAATCACCGAGCTTGACATAGTAGATGAATGTCGAGAGTTGGCTCTAGTTGATCTAGCATCTTACCAGCAACAACTATCCAGATAATACAATCAGAAAGTCAACCCAAGACAATTCCTGGTCGGAGACTACGTCATAAGGAAAGTTCTTGGCAGTGCGATGAAACTATTAAATGGAAAGCTTAGACCTAACTGGGAGGGATCATTCAAGGTCCTAAGGGATGACCTACAAGGAGCCTACCACTTAGAAACACTGGGGGTAAGGAGATACCGGGAGCCTAAAATGTAGCCAACATAAAGAAATTCTACTTCTAAATTTCTTCATGCACCATTAGTTTAGGCAAATTTTCATTTAGAAATTAATGTTGCTATTTGTTTCCGACTGTTATCAATAAAGCTTGGTTGGCCTTGGCATTCCTTTTCCAAGTTACAGGCTTCACTATTTTAACATAGATAGCCTCTTGTGGTTACATCACAGTAGCTGGGTTTATACTTGCTCAACTTCGCCATAGAGAAGCAAGTAGGGTTGATATATAATCACCCTCCTCAGGCCTTTATTCGTAACACAACTGGCCTCTCAGGTTTCTTCGATAACAAGTAAAGACCTGTAAGGGATATTTAGGTAATATGGCCAACCCAGATTGATCGCCAACCTAGTTTGGTTTCAAAATCCTGTTTGGGTGGATTACCCACTAATCAGGTGTATCCTGATCATCACCTTAGTTAAGCCTAAGGAAGTGTGACGACATGGACTAAAAGGTAAAGCAAGGTGGAATAGTATGTCTATGGTATACTGGGCTAGGAGAATCCTCATTCAAAAATAAGATCATGCTTAGTAGGCTGAGAAACCCAAATTTAGTAGAGATTATTAACCAAAAACATGTTTTATGGGCAACGGCCCAAAATATAGAAATTTTTTTACTCAAGGTTACACTGTTACACATACAATGGTGATAAAATAGAAAATGAAGAAGGAATAAATCATATCCTAAGAGGGACTAGATCGCTGAGCAAGGTAATCAGCCACTCGCACCCTTCGACCATCGTTTGGACAAGGGGCAAAGTCTTCCTTGACCTCTCCCAAACTCGACTCTAACAAGTGCCTCGAAATTACGTCTAGTGGGATCCAGCGATCATCCCATCTGAATGGATTCGTCTCCAGAGAGGAGGGATTGATCTCATATCTATACCAAATGATGGAGTTCTTAGTCACCTTTAACTCCCTGAGAGCACTCAGCCACCCTCTGATAAATGATAGCTCATCAACCTCCTATAACCTCGTGGGAGCGTCTATCTACACCTGGTTGTACCCATCTTTCCACACTTGTCGATGACCTATCTTGAATAAGTGCCTCATTTGGGTAACATCCCTTTGAAGCCCAACATCTATCACGTATGACCTATGAACATCTCCCCAGAGTTTAACAATATCCCTAGCTAAACCACTATCATCAGGCCTAGCTCGCTACCTAGTTGACGAAGAAGATCCCTGTATGACTAGAGGGGTAATGCTTGGTGCATTATCCCTAATGCGCATGACTTCCCTCCTTAAGGCATCATTCTCCTATTGCAGAACCTCTCCAACCTGATTAATCTCAGAGGTAATTAGGATCTTAGCCTTCATATCATCCATCTCTTCTTGAATAGAGGAACCAACCTCCTTCACCTCTGCAAGTCTATCCTTCAACCTGGATACTACCTCGGATTGATCCTTATAATCTCGGTTCCTTGTCCTAAGGGATTTATAGATCTTGATGAATGCTCAGTAAACTTGGTCACTTACATTGGAACTAAGGATTTGGCATAGACGAGAAGATTTAAGAATGCAATCATTAAGGTCAACAAACTACAAGACATGGAGTGAGAATAATACAAATGTATCAGGAAAAGCGAAAACCAAATCCCTTTATTAAAAATTGGCACCATCTAGGTACAGATATATGAAATGACAATAAAAGAGAAGAAAAAAGGAAAAAAATATAAAAAAGTTCTAAGAATCTATTGGTCGAACTCGATCTGCTCTGTGGCAGCTGACTCTTTCCCCTTTCTAGCAGCGACCTCACTCGGCTCTTCCCCAAGTGTTGAGGCATCGGCAGCAGGAGTAATAGGAACATCAGAAGAAGGAGAAATAGGCTGGGTCATAACTAGGGCTTCATCAACAATGAGTTTTGGTCCAGGGTTGTGCTCGCCAAATAGGGAAGAGTAAGTAGAAATTCCAGCAGCAACCAAGGTTTGATCCCAACCTTTCTTGAAGTTCGCCCAATAGATGTATTCAATTTTCTTCTCGGCGTCTTTATAGGACGCTTATGAGCCCTCATTGTACTTGTTCTCCCTAACTATGGTTGCCTCTACCTCTAAGATCGTCACCTTCTCGGCAAGATTCGTGTTCTCGTTGGTGATGGTGAGCTTTCTAGCCATAACTAGCTCGTAAGCCTCGCATATCTCCTTCATCTCCTATACCGCTCTGGCCTTCTACTTGGCAAATGAGGCCTCAATTGTTGCAAGAGCCTTCTGGGTAGTCTTTAGTCTCTCCTCGAGCTCATCATTTCTTCTCGCCAACCTATCTCGACTGCTGGGGAGGATGGCATAGTTAGAAATAAACCACAAGAAGAAACAAGTATAAGCAAGCGATGAAAATAACCAAAATGAATAACAGAGAAGAAAATAAATGGCCTTACCAAAGCAAGACCTTGATCTACCTTCAGGTCTAACTGGTATGGACTCATCTTTGAGGACAGCTCACGGTTCGTTGCCAATGATTCTCTCTTGAGCATCATAGGGGCAAGATGAGGGGACAGAGCCACATAATGCCCCTCAGATGGAACAACAACAGGCACTAGGTAAGCCTATTCCTTCTTTATTCTTTCTTCTCCTCTCCTTCTTTCCTCTTTTGTCTTCTTCTTCTCCTCTTTTCCCTTCCTCTTTCTCTCTCTCCCTCTTCTCTTCTTCTCTTCTTTTTCTCTCCAGCTCCTTCTCGTGAGATGATGTCTGGGAACCACTGGCAGTATCCCCAGGCCTGGTTTTTTACATCTTTAGCCTATTGGATAACAAAACATCATCATCATCATTAGGGATTAAGTTCTTCCTTCTGGGAGGAACCATATCTTCCTCGCTAGAACTCTTTGAACCAAAACTACCTGAGCTAGAGCCTTCCTCATTGGACCTCTCTCCACCAGACTCATCTCCGCTGAATTCCTCCTCATAAGATCCTACCTCACCACTACCACCTCTAGCAGCACCGGGCTCTGAACTGCTCTCCTCCTCCTCGTTTAGGTCCATAGGTTAGAGATAACCTTCTTCCTCTGAGATATGAAGATGAGGAATGGAGTCAACTAAATGGGTAATGAAGCTGGAGGTAGTGTTCTTATATTCCGACAAGAAAGAAGCCGACCTGGGATGTTCACCTTTCGCAATTGAGTCTGTTATATTCTAGGACTTAAGTAACTGAGCGAAACAGATCTCATGGAGAGCAGGCTCCTAGTTCTTGTACTTTGCTGAAAAGTAAAAGGAAAACATTAAAGGAAGAAAACATTATAGCAGCAATTAAAAGACAAAGTGATTAAACAACAACCGATATATTCTTCCCCATAAGTAGGAATTCGAGGTCTCGTGTACCTCTCACCCCCTAACTAAAGGGGGGACTTCCAATTCCTAGCTATGAATCCTTCAGACCCGTAGTCCTTATGGGAATAAGGTAGATTAACTACCAACACCCTATCCAGACTTCTCACTTTTAGTAAAAAAGACTAGAACTAGTACTTGAAAAGGAGTAACAAAAATATATCTCAACCAAGCCTAAATTAGTGCCATAGAGTTGGTTTATTTATTCTAAGGACGCCATTAACAATCTTCCAAACATTTGGAGAACATTGGGCTGGGACTATATCAAAATATTGAAAAAAAATATAAGAATAGGTGATTTGGGGGAAAAGTTGAACCCCCTTGGGACAACAAAAGAACATGAATCCAGTGGCACCCCTCAACGTCGCGAACATTACGAGGAACAAGTACAAACTCAATATCCACCCAATTAGGGATATTTTAACATTTCCTAAACTATACCATGGATTTTTTTTTCTATCCTTGCTAGAATAAAAACCATAGCTACAATGGACGAAAGGAAATACACAAAGAAGGAAGACTTAGAACTTACAGGAAAAAGAATGAACCTTGAAATGATAGAAAACCATGGGCAAATGAATATGATTGAGGAGACAAATAGCTTGAAAGCAATGAAGAATACGCTTGAGAATAAGAGAAAGCTTAGAGAACAAGAGATGGTTTCAAAGTGAGAGAAGCAAGAAGTTGAAGTGACGTTAAAAAATGTCCAACACCTTAGTTTAAACACCTCAATGATAGTGCACTTTGATCGAAGAAGATTTGTTGCCCAAACTTCCTGCCAAATGACGATTCACGCCCCTATCATTTTTATAAACTACAACAGTGCCATTGGGAGTGGATCAGAAGATGCTATTTAAGATTTGTGAACCCAAACTGTGGGCCCAAAAATTTAAGGGGCAATTGTGGGTACCTACTGTCGACCAAGCCCATAAGAGTAACCGGTTAATCCCAACTAGTAAGTGAGGTGCCTAGCCCAAATTATGAGCCCTGAATAACAGTCAGAATAAAAGATATGACCAAATCTATCCCCAAGATCTCGGAGATATATTCAAGGGATATGAGCCAAAGTGTTAGTAACCAACGCATTCTTTTAACTGCATATATATTGTACTCATGGCCCGGGGCATAGGGAAAGTGAAAAAACCAGTTCGAGAGATACTAAATAAGAACAGTAGAACTCTACGTGGACGTAGGAAATTTGCCGAGCCACGTATATTCTTGTGTTGTGTTATTGTTGCTATTTCTTTTATTCTGGTGATTATTTTCCTTTCTTAAATTGTTTTGTATTGAGATTTTTGTCACCATACCTCCCATCCCCCAATTTTTAACCTAACAGCCCCTCCTCTATAGAGAGAAGATACCAAGGCCAAGATAGGGACACAATTAAGAAGAATATAAAAGGGTTTTAATGATATAACAAGATGGAGAGGCTAGTTACGAAAGAAGGCAGAAACTTCTCACTTCCAACATCAACTTTC
Organism: Sambucus nigra; assembly: GCA_949130495.1. NCBI lineage: Eukaryota > Viridiplantae > Streptophyta > Magnoliopsida > Dipsacales > Adoxaceae > Sambucus > Sambucus nigra. The sequence continues at coordinate 789,222,927 of OX422208.1, read as the reverse complement.
CTCAATCTCATTCTCAAATAATTCAATGAGGGAGTAAATTAGATAAGCCATATGGCAAAACTGTTTTAAGAGAAATCGTTTTTAAATTTATACTAGATTTGAGAGAGATTATTTATTCTCTCATTATTATGTAATTTGGAAGAATATCAATGGAACCATTTTCATGTCCTAAACATATATTCTTTAATAGGTTATTCTCCATTTTAAAAGGAGAAACCAAGCCTCCATTACATTGTCATTTATTTTTATTAGCTTCTTAATTTTAATGTCATTATTAAGTTTCATTGATTATTTTTTTACGATTAATGTTGCGCATCAAGAGAAGGCGAAGGGTTCTTATTATGCCTCGAGACAAGGAGAATAATTTTCAATGATATGAAAAATTATCCTCATGAGATATGAAGTGATCTAGTCATTGAGAAAGATCCTATAGTTTAAATTCATATTTTGTCTTAAGAATAAAACTAGAGATAGTTTTTCCTCGAGTTAAATTGTATTACCAAAATCTCACATCTCGTGTTAAAATATAAAATGAGTTAAATGATAATTTATTGATTGCGCCTCGAGAGAGGGTGATTATAAATTATTATTTTATCTCAAATTTTGAAAGAAGATATCATGCAGAAGTGAGCTCAATTTTCTAATGAGTAAATTATTATCTTATAATAACTAAAACTAATATTGGATAATAATTTATTCAAGTGTCAACTTAAATAGTAAAATTAGTTTTCTAAATTATTTTAATATATTGGGAGTTGATTGTTTCTCATTAAAGTTTTTAACTTTACGTTTTCAAAATATTTTAGTTACTTTTTACTTTTATTTAATTAGTTTAGTTTAATCATATATATATATATATATATATGTGTGTGTGTGTGTGTGTGTGTGTGCGGAATTTTTCAAATTTCACATATGTTCGACATTGCTTTCCATGTGTCCTTAATTAAGATATAAAAATAATAATTTCAATTAAGTGTCCAATATTTCTTGGCTAGAGAGTGTGGCCACCCCATTTTTCTAATGAAAAAGATATATATTCATAGAATAAACCAAAAGGAACTTTATTACAATAAAAAAAATAAGAGAACATATTACTAAAATAATGTGCTCAAGAAATAATTGTGATCATCTTAATTACTTATATACAACATACAAAAAAATAATATTCCTCATTAGTTCCCATATATTTTCTAGAAAAACACCTTTTCAAAACTTTTCCAAAGCGATCTCCAAGGAAGGATAGTTCTGAATGTGGTTTTCATAGATGTAATCCTCGCTAGAATCACTTCCATATATTTTAAGATTTTCCAAAGTCAAACTAGTCCTTCATGAGTTTGGAAAATATTTTGGAAAGTGATTATTCTTGTTTTGAAAGATGTAAAATGATGCATGTGATATTAGCCTTATATATCTATAAAATCTAAGCCACTAGCATATACATGTTATGAATTTACTCATTCGTTAGATATATGTGGTTATGATTACTAAAATTCATACGTTTTGCAAATTCGACAATCAATTATATGGTATTAAATTTACTTATCGTAATTAAATATTATATTTATACTTGTTAGAAAAATATAGTATTATAGTGATAAAAATTCGAAAGCATTTGGAATTTAAGGTGTAATGAAGTATTGTCCTTAAGGTGTTATTTGTCGTCACTCAAATCAAGCTTGCTAATGAGTATATAGTCAAATTACCTCCAAGATACAATAAATCCATGTGCTCTTCATGTATAAAACTTGAGGAATTCCACTTGAACACCCAACGAAACTGATAAAAAGAAAATATATAGGAAAATTGGTAATTATTAAACAACTATTTTTTTTGCATTGTCCTTGAATCACATGCCTTGAATCTCAACTGTTTCAATTTAACGCTCCAAAGTTTTCCAAAAAGGGCGCATCCATACAGTTGTCACTTACTAAAATGGCGTCAAATATCGGACCGTTCAGATTGATCCACGTGTGTGTATTGTGTCTAATCCTGAGTGTCTAATTCTAGACCGTACGATTTGCTGATTTCATCAAAAATCAAAGGCTCCTACTTATTATGCGAAAGTGCAAAGTGTGTCTATAAAGTTCCCTAAATGCCCAATCGCACTTTCGCACACGTGCACATGTGCGTGTGTGAATGGTGTTTTGCACCATCCTTGGTGCTAGGGTGTATACTAGGAGCATACTTCTTAATACACATAAGTAGAATCTTATGAGCCACATGCCTTTATGAAAATACGCAAACTTTCATCATTTTCTAATAGGGGAATTTTGGCTTTTGAACTTCCTTTTGACTTTACATATTCCACACCAAGTGAATTTTCACATTTTAATGTATATTGTAATTCTAACCCATTAATATTACAATCTCCTAATATTTCCTCCACTAGATTGTAATAATTATGTAATTTCTTCTTGTCATATCCTCATGCATACAAGAGTGTATCTTTCGATTTAACCTTCAGTTAGTGAATATATCTCAAAGTGCTAATAAGACAAAGGTGTGCTATGCATTAAACCCGGTCTCAATGTTTCGAATCGAAAATATATCACACACGATATATCTCAATTTTTACGAGATGTTCAATATATTTAAGAACTATGATGGCCATGTGATCTATCTTGGCCTTATGAACACTTACAAGAGTAAACCCAAACTCTCGCTAGAAGCGGCACAATTTTGTATGTTCACATGGGTGAAGTTCACTCACATGTACTTGCTACTTTAGACATTGAACTTCATTAAGAGTTAAATCCATCCTCACAATGTAGCAATCTGGACTGAACATCCTAGAAGGGAAACTAAATTAAATTAATTTCATTGCATAAATAATCACTTATCAGTAACATGATATTACCCATTAAACTTTGGAATAGTGGTAGTGGTAGTGATACTTTAAAGTTGTGTTACCAATACTGGTGATTTTATAATAAGGGGGGGCGGGGGGCAATCCCATTCCACTACATGTATCCTTTACTAAGTCCATTAAGAGTCCTTTGGTAAGAGTCTGCTGAATTCTTACTTGTTCGAATAACCCCATCCATTATTAGTTGCTTATCATATCCATGTCTTAAGTTAATGTGCCTAGATTTTCCATTATAAACTTTGTTATATGCTCTAGATAGTGTAGCTTCACTAAAGTACAAAGAAATAAATGGCATTAATTCTGGCCACAATTTTATATCTAATAATAAATTTCTTAGCCATTATGCTTTTTTGCCTATTACTGTTAATGTTGTAAACTCTGATTCCATTGTTGAATTTGTTATGTAGGTTTCTTTCTTGGATGCCCAAGAAATTGCTTCACCTGCTAAGGTGAATATCCTTCCAAATGTGGATTTATTATCACTTGCACTAGTGATCCAACTAGCACTAGAATAACTTTTGAGCATTACTCGAAAGTTATAATAAAATAGACCTAACCCAATGGTCCTCTCAAGGTAAACAAGTATCCTCCCAATCGCTTTCCAATGATCAAAAGTTCGATTATTAGTGTATCTTGACATTTTCCTACCCCGAATTGGATATGTGGCCTTGTGCAATTCATTGCACATAATAAATTTCCAATTGCACTAGCATACTCAAGTTGTACAATTGCTCTGCTAGAGTTTTCAAATAATTTCACATTAGAATCAATATAAAGTATTTACTTCTTTAATTTTCAAGTGATTGAATTTGAGAAGCATTTTGTCAATATAATGAGATTGACACAATGCATAACCCCCACTATATTCTTAAACTTTAATACCTAAAATAATATCTACTTCATTAAGATCTTTTATCTTAAATTGTGAAGTAGGATTTTTTTTAGTCTTAGAGACGTCCCTCTTATTTGATCCAAAAATCGATACGTCATCAACATAAAGACAAATAATTACACCATTATCATTACTGAATTTAAAGTAAATGAATTTATCAACATTATCATGCTTGAAACTATTTGAAACAATGAGAGATTTTTCATGCCATTATTTTAGCACTTGTTTCAAACCATAGAGTTATTTAATAAATTTACAAACTTTATTTTCATTTTCAAGCAAAACAAATCCTTCAGATGGTTCCATGTATACTTCTTCATCAAGGTCACCATTTATAAATGTAGTTTTGACATCCATTTGATGCACATGAAAATGATTAATAGATCAAATTTCCATTAATACTTGTATAGATGTTATTCTATCTACAGATTCATAACTATCGAAATAATCTATCCTTTTTATTTCTTTAAATCCTTTGCTTACCAATCGAGTCTTTAATGTTTGAATAAACACATTTATATTATACTTTCTTTTATACACACATCTACTACGAATATATTGTGATTCTTAAGGTATGTTTACCAAAACCCATGTTTAATTAGATAGTACCAAATCCATCTCATCATTAATAGCTTCTTTTCAGAAAGTCACATCCCTTTATGCCATTACTTCAGTAGAGGTTTTAGGATCTACTTTAAGTAAGATAGGTATTTTATTTAGAACATTACATCTATATATTTCCACCCAAAAGTCTAAGGCTGGTGAAGAATGAAAACCAGGGCCTAATGGTTTTTCTTTCATAACACGTTCACTTCTCCTAAGTTCCAGTTGTATTTCATATTCCTTTCTTTTATCATTAATTGATGAACTAGGATTCAAGTTAGCTAATATTTGAGGGAAAACATCAAGTTTGGTACAAGGATCTTTATGAAATTTATTTTCAATAAATTCAACATATCTAGATTAAATTATGATATTATAGTTCAAGTCTAACAACCTATAAGCCTTAGATTTTTCTGCATATTCTACGAAAGCACTTTTAATTCCTCATGGGCCTCACTTTGAAGTTTTGGGGTCATAAATTCTATAGAAAACTAAACTAACCCATACCTTAAGTTAATTTAAGTTAGGTTTTCAATTCCTCCATACTTCATATGGTGAAACATCTGTTTTCATGGCGGCAATTCGTTTATGTAAGTGATAACTTATGAGAAGGGTCTCTCCCCATTAATTATTTGGCAATTTTGAATGTATTAATATTGGATTAACCATATTATCAAGTATTCAATTCTTTCTTTTAGCCAATCCATTTTTTGGAAAGTATAAGGGGCATATTTTTTATGTATCATCCCATGTTCTTCACAAAATGAGTCGAATTCTTTAAGATTATAATCTCCCCCTCTATCCCTACGAATAATTTTTTTTCTTTTCTTTTTGATTTTCAACTTTCGCCTTACACCATTTAAACGTAGAAAAAACTTCATTTAAAGTTCTTATTAAATAAACATGGGTGAATTTTGAACAATCACTAATAAAGTAATAAAATATCTTTTGTCGCTTTCTAGTTAAAGGACCATTATATTCACATATATTAGAATGTAACAAGTCTAAAAATTGTGTATTTTGCTCAACTTTAGAAATGGTTTCTTAGTTATTTTGGTTTAAGCACAAATTGCACCTATCATGAGAGGTATTAACACAACATATTAAATTTTGTTTTGACATGTACTTCAATGATTTAAAATATTAATGTGCTAATCTAGCATGTCATACATCAATTGAGTCAAGAATATAAGCATAATTATTTATTCTATTAATAATAATATCGAGTTTGAAAATCCCATCACAAGCATATCCCTTTCCGAAAAATGCTCCATTCTTTTTTTGAATTAAATTATCAGACTCACAAATGTCTATAATGTCGCTTTTACCCAATAAATTTGCATACACAAGATTTTTTTATGATTTTTGGGATATGTAGAACATTTTTCAATGTCAATTTCTTTCCCAAAGTAAACTAAAGTTTGACGTTTCCTTTTCCCAGAATCTTGGTCAAATTATTATTCCTCATTACATACTCTTGACCATCAACTGCTTCTTTATATGTGGAGTACAATGATTTATCATTGAAAATAAATATGGTAGCCCCCTAATCGATCCACTAATCAGAAGACTTGGTCACTACTTCCATATTCAGTTCGGTAATCATACCAATCTTCATTTTCTAGTACTATTGCAACAACATCATCGATCTTATTTTCCACCATATTTATTATGTTTGCATTGATTTTATTATTGAATTCAATGGAACTTATCTTTCGTTTCTTGTTTCTGCAATCACGAGCATAGTAGCCACTTTTGCCATAATTAAAATAATCCTCATTGGGTCGCTTCTTATCGAATTAAAATTTATTGAACTTCTTATCATTATTGGTCTTGAAATTGTTTTCCTTTAAGAAAGTTAACTTGGGAGAAATTTTGAGAATTAACTTTGTGATCATGGGATCTAGTTTCCTCCTTAATCTTTAAATGTTTTTATAATTTCTACAAAGTATTTCATGTTTCCTATATAGGAGTTTCTTTGAATAATCATTCCAACTTGAAGGCGATTATTCAATTCACGAAGCTTTGTTATAAGAATTTGTAAGTCATATACTTGGTCTAAAACAGACTAATTATCATCCATACGAAATTACAAAATATTTACAATTAAGAATTTATCCATACCTTCCTTTTTTTTTATTTGTATTCTAGAGCGTTCTTGATTTCACGCAAAGACTGCATAGAGTTGTAAATATTGTATAGTCAATCAAACAATGTATTCAAAATATGCCTTGGGTATAAAAGTTCATCTTTTACACGTTTCTTCCTTTCTTCCTTGAGAGTTTCTGCTACATCATCTTTTTACGCAGGAATTGGTTGACGTTTGGGATCCAATACGTATGCTATTTTCAGTATTGTTAAAAGAAAAAAATAACTTTCCTTTCCACTCAGTAAATTTTTTTCCCTCAAAGCGTTCCAAACAAACGTTGAGATTAAAAAAAATGTCATATTCTTTTCTGCCTCCATTAAAATAACACCTTAAGATTATTTGAAAAATAAAGAATTGCAGTGATAAAAATTCAGGAGACATTGGGATTTGGGTACAATGAATTATTATCCTTAAGGTGTTATTTTACCTACTCAAATTGAGTTTGTTAATGGCTAGATAAGAAAATTACCTCCAAGATACAATAAACAAATGGGTTCTTCAAGTAGCAAACTTAAAGAGTTCCCACATAATACTCAACGAAATTGATAAGAATAAAATATACAAAAAGAAAGAGAATTTTCAGAAGTGAAAAAAAAGACAGGATTTGGTTGTTTATATAAGAGAATGGTGGTTGTTCACCATATACACCATTTCATACTACCATTTAATTACCACCCTTGGATCTTAATGGTTTTAGTTTAACGCTCCAGATTATTTCAAAAAAGGCACGACTGTACGACCGTCACTTACCAAAGTGGCAAAAGGTGCCTCCGAAGCTCCCTAAATACCCAATAACACTTTCTCACACATGCACGCACGCGTGTGTGTGTGTGTGTGTGTGCGTGTGTGTGAGTGTGTATGTGCGAATGGTGTTTTGCACCATACTTGGTGCTAGGAGAATAATCCTTAATACACACGATTAAACTCTTATGACACACATACCTTTATAATCCCACTCAACTTTTTCCACATGGGATTTTGGCTTTTGAACTTCCATTTGTCTTTAAACATTATACACCAAATGGATTTTCAAATTTTAATTTCTCTAGTAATTTTAACCCGTTAATATTACAATCTCCCAATAAACATTTTATATTTTGTTACAGAGCGTGTCCATATGCTGTTTTTAAGGATTATTTATGTCGTCTATATATTAAGAATCTGTGTCTATGCTTTATCGCCCCTTCTTTGTTGTCATTCTCCAAATAACTCTTTTCTTTGGAACTTGAAAGATTGAAATTACACACTGAATTTACACTTGCTGCACATCTTAGTCTTTCCACTATAGAACTATACTAAGATATCTGAAGGTACGTGGACTGGTTGGCTAGAATTCTGAAATGCGAAGTGGTTAAATGGTACTCATGCTTAGCTGAACATATCTCATCCACTTTGGTCTATTTATTCTTGTCATTAATATTGGAATTTAAAAAATACAATTTACTAATTAAATTGTATTCTTGAGTTTTGTTTTTGGAATATAATTTAGTATTATTATTGCGTAAGTGAGATTTTATTTTTGGGTTTTTATATTGGGTTTTCTAGTTGAGAGAGAGAGAGAGAGAGAGAGAGAGAGTTAAATCAAGGTGGGTGTGGTTTAAATGTCCCACATAGAAACTTTACAAGAAAGTGAAAAGGTATATAACTAAAAGACAAAAGATGACTGTTAGTCTTCTAGTCAAAGAGGCTATGTTATGGTGCTTTTTGGTGGTGCAAACCAATCGCGACGCATGACGCACATTCGCGCGATGTGTGAATGGGTGCTTTGATGGTGCACATGCACATCATCGCTCAGAGCGTGGAAGTCTAAAGTTTTGTCAATGTCAACCAGATCGATGGTTGTAGTTAATCGATCTGATTAAAGGATATTATAACACAATTGGGTTGATCTGAACCGTTGGATTGACTCGCGGAGATTCGTATAGGGTGCGTCCATTCGCTTACGAAAAGACGCCAAATCTAGACCATGCGATTGAAGGAATTTTGAAAAGACTCGATCCAACGGCTACTGAGTCGCGCACCTGAAGAGAGGTGACTATCCATGATAATCCACCAAAATGGTTGTAAAAGGAGTTCTAAGCTTCTATTTTGGACACCAAAAATTGCCTTGTTCTCCTCTCTCTGTCCTCTACTTGCTGGCATTATTAGGTTAACATTTTAGAGTATTCTTGGTTTAATCAAACAATACATAGTTTGAATCAAACAAGTAACATCACTGCATTGTATCTTGAAGGAAATTTTCTACTACAAACTCCATTGTGTACTCGCGGTTATCATCCGGATGGGGAGAAATATTGCTTAAAAACAGCGTTCCTAGAATGTACCTTCCAGTAACTGGGATTCATAATTATTTTTATTATTATTCCTTCATAAATTTCCAATAACAACACTTTTAGGCAATATTCTTCTAAAAAAATGGAAGGAATGGTAGCATAATCCATCCAAGTTATGAGTCAAGATTTGGTTTGACTCGATCATTTTGATGACGAAAATTTTACCCGTTCGAAAGAAAAAATCATGTTCTTTCTGACATCACTTAAACAGACATATATTCTTGATGACGGGCTTGAACCATTCCCTAACCCACACCCAAAGACACTGAAGATGTCAAGAAAAAACGTGTGAAGAGGAAAGAAGATGAATTCATGTGTCGAGGACACATTCTTAATGCATTATCTCAAATTGTCCATAGTGCACATCGGATTATTCCTACAACAAAGGAATTATGGAAGGCATTTGAGAACAAATATCAAAATGAGGAAGCGAGTAACCGTAAGTTTATTATTTCCAATTGTATGAAGTATAAAATGACTAATGATAAATCTGTTGTTGTGCAAACCCATGAACTACAACAAATAGCCGATGATCTTAAAGTCGCTAGAATAAATATTCAAAATGAATTTCAGGTGGGAGTGGTTGTTTCTAAAATTCCTTCCACTTGAAATGGATTTAAGAAAAAAATTAATCATGACGAAAAAACATACACAGTTGAATCCTTTCCTCACCATCTTCGTATTGAAGAAGATTCTTGTATTTGGGAGAAGAAGGAAGATCAAAGTAAGGAAAATATGGTTGAGGATTAAACATCCAAAAATACTAAAGATTCCAAATTCAAAGCAAGGAATGATTCAAATTTCAAGAACCAAGGTGCAAATAAAAAGACGAAAGATAAATGCTACTTCTGTGACAAACTAGGTCATTTTGCTCAAGAATGTCGACTTAAAAAAGACATTTAGGGGAAAACAAGTGGCAAAGGAAACCAAAAATGCTGAAGAACTTATTACAATGGGGTGAGAAGCGAATTCTGTGGATAATGAAAGTGGATGGTGGTTAGATACCGGCGCAACCATTCATATTTGCAAAGATCGTTCTCTTTTCAAAACTTATCAAGAGATCGATGGAAACGAAGTAAAAATGGTGAATAACCTCCACACCAAAGTAATTGGAAAGGGAATAGTGGAATTGAAATTAACATATGGGAAGGCTATGTATGAGTCGAATAAGCTTATCTTATCCAATAATGGTCCGTTTATTGGAAAAGGGTACTCTTGTAATGGCATGATCAAATTTAATATAATAAATAATATTAATTCCGATTATATGGTTGATTATGGGATAATAGATTAGGTCATGTTAATTATAGAAGTATAAAAAATATGACTAATCTAGGATTAATTTCTGATTATAAAATTAACCATTACAATAAATGAAAAATTTGTGCTCAATCTAAGATAACTAGAAAGTCATTTAAATACATAGAGAGGACATCCGAAATGCTTGATCTTATACATAGTTATATATGTGATATGAAGAGTAATCTCACTCATGGAGGAAATAATTTTTTTTAACTTTTATTGCTGATTACCCCATATATATAATAAAATTGGAAAATAAAAGTCCTACAATCCGATAGAGGTGGTGAATACTATCCAAATGAATTTATTCAATTTTGTAATACTAATGGAATAATTTATCATGTTACAGTACCATACACACCACAACAAAATGAAACAACGAAAAGGAAAAGTAGGACTTTGGTTGAAATGACAAATGCAATGTTAATCAGCTTTGGGCTGCCTTTATCTATTATGAGGTGAAGCAATTCTATTTGCATGTTCTATTCTAAATAGAGTTCCATTGAAAAATAAGGATATTACACCATATTAATTATGGTTTAATCGTAAACTTAATATTAAACGTCTCAAAGTTTGTCTTGCTTATGTAAGAAACCACGAACCTAAAAGACCCAAGTTAGGAAATAAGATTTACAAGTGTATTTTAATTGGATACTCTAATAATAGTCTGAGTTATAGACTTCTGAATCTTGAAACACAAGAAAATATTGAGTCAGTGATGTGAATTTTTTTTAACATCTAACAAAGTCAAGTACTTTGAATCAAGGATTAGAATAGTAATTCGACTATTGATGCCTCACCTTCGAATGCTTCATCACAACCAATATCACCTTTGGAATCAACAGATAAAGTTAACCCAAGTAAAAGTAAGAGACAAAGAACTGAGAAGACATTCGGACTTGACTTTGTAATTTATCTTATAGAGGGAGATGTGAAAGAAACTAATAACAAAACCAAATTTGTTCTTAATGTAGAAGATGAACTGACTACATTTCATGAAGAGGTAATATCTAGGGATGCTATCTTCAAGAAAGAAGCAATCAATGATGAAATGAACTCAATTTTGTCAAATCAAACATGTGTTATTACAAATATTCCCCTTGGAGCAAAACCAATTAGGTGCAAATGGATATTTTAAAGGATATTTAATCCAAATGGTTCAATTAATAAATTTAAAGCAAGATTAATTATTAAAGGTTATAAGCAAAAACATGGAATTGATTATTTTGACACATATGCACCCCTTGCACGCATAACCTCCATTATAATCTTAATATCTCTTCCTTCTATTCATAATTTAGTGATTTATCGAATGGATGTTAAAACAGCTTTTCTAAATGGTGATTTAGAAGAAGAGATTTATATGGAACTACCTGAAGGGTTTGTTTTGCCTGGCCAAGAAAGGAAAGTGTGTAAACTAGTTAAATCTCTTTATGGCCTTAAACAAGCACCTATGCAATGGAATGAAAAGTTTGATAAGATAATAAGATCCCATGGTTTTAAAGTAATTGATGCCGAAAAATGTATTTATAGTAATTTTAAGAATGGTGTTGGAGTCATTATTTGCTTGTATGTGGATAACATGCTTATATCTGGGTTAAGTCTCAAATATGTGGAAGAAACTAAGAGGTTTTTGTCATCAAACTTTGATATGAAAGATCTTGGGGTAGCTATTGTGATTCTAGGAATCAAAATAATAAGAAATGATAATACATTAGCATTATCTCAATCCCTCATTATATTGAAAAGGTTCTTAAGAAATATAATCATTTTGAACTTAAACCAGCAACCACACCGGTTGATCCTAGTATAAAATTAAGGAAAAATGTTGGGCGTACTATGGATGAGCCTAAATGTACTAGTGTCAGTGGAAGTCTCATGTATGCAATGCATTGCACTAGACCAGACCTTGCCTATGCGGTGGGAATGCTATATAGATTCACAAGTAATCTAGGACAAGAACATTGGAATGCATGTTCTGGATTACTTAGATACCTAAAGAGGATTATGGCTTACATTATGTAGGGTATCCATCTGTATTAGAAGGATATAGTGATTCCAATTGGAACAACCTCGAATCAAAATCCAAGTTCACAACCAACTAGATATTTACTCTAGGAGGAGCGAGTATTTTCATTTTTCTTTTGCAGCACATCTGGGTCTCCACCACCTGGCCAAAGGATATTAGGGATTGGATATCTTCAGTTACCGCCCATATATGGGATGTGATTCTGGTTCCTCGATCTCTGGAGTGGAGGTATGTCATCTCATCGTAGAGGGAAGAGAGCTCTCCATAGGGAAGGAGATTCCTAGAGAGAGAAGGATAAGATAGAGAAAGAAGAGAGGGGGAGAGAGAGATTGTTGGTAAAAAGAGAGAGAGAAAAATGTAGGTGGGTTAGGGATGAGTCCCGTTGTATTTTCTTATTTTTCCTAGAAAATCGATGTACCACAGCAAAAATCTGTGCAAATAAAATGAAGTTTTTGTTAATTGTTATTTTTAGTGACTTAATGCACATGCTCTTTTTACTTTGCTGCTGAAACTATAAAATGATTTGAGAAGGATTTTATTTTGAAATGGGATAAGTAAAGACTTAAGGATAAGGAAATTCGAAATTTCCTTAAAATAAAAATTATTTTTATTGAGTTTTTTGATATTGACAAAAAAGAAAAAGGGGAAATTCTAAAAAACAGGGGGTAGGCAATCAACATGACCCATGTCCTGTTTATCGGTATATTAGTCTAGTCCAATCAATCTAAGGATTTGATTGCACTTTCTTCCCTCTCTTGGTAGGGTAAGTTTCCCTCCGATTTCATCAGTGTTCCTTGTCTTTGTTTGAGGATTTTCAAGTATAAATGGGGATTTGGATGGAGCTTTTTCTTCACACTTACACATTTCTTCTCCTTTACATTCTTCTTTGCTCACTATCTTCTTATTTTATGATATGGCTCTCACTGGTAGTGTTGAGTCTTTAAACTACCTCAAAACCTTAGAGGCAATGTGTTCTTACAACATTGACTACGATGCTTTCAACATGCAGCGAGTCTCTTTATGGCGCAATCGGACATAGAGTAGAATATGCTAATGGCGGTAGTTAAGTTCTGGTACCCTGAAGACCATGTCTTTCGCTTCGGGTTGGATAAAATCTGTCCGACCTATGAAGAGTTTTCTGTCGTGTTGGGACATATTCCAGCGTTGCAGCGGCTATGCCTGAGTTTTTTCGATCCCCTATGGAGTTGTTGGTGGGACTTCTCTACATGTCACCTTCAGCATCCATGTTATTGGTCACGGGAGGAATAATTTATCTTCCTACGGTGCTGCAGTCTATACATTTACAGGATGTTAGCGATGATGGCTATGCTGGAGCCGTCATTCTGGGCCTAGTTTCAAAACTGTTGTTGTTGACTGGGGAAATGCCAGTGGACTCCCAACTTAAAGCTATTATTTCTTAGGTGTCATACAGTCGCAATCTTATGACGGTGATACTGACGGAGACTTTGAATGGTTTGGATGCTTGGCGGGAAGGTCGCTCTAACTTTTTGAGGGGTAGCCTCGTAATGCTATTCATGTGGCTGTCAGAGATATTCTGTATGGTGGTCCCACCAGAGTATCCTTTGCCGATGGTGCCAAACTTCTTTTCACGATATTTTATTAGTGTAGGCTTGGACATTAAGAGCTAAGAAAACTATTTCGTGGAGCACGGGGCTGTAATACCCGGTATTTTTGTTGATTTTAAAAATTAGGAGACTAATTATTATTGTGGGATTAAATAAATTAAATATGAGAAATTAATTATTAAGTAATCCAGTTTAAAATAAATATTAACTAGCCTTCCAAGGGTTAATACTTATTGTTGAAAACTATTGAATAATACTATGTGAGTAAGTAATATGGGATTATGATATTACATAGTTGTCGTGAGTGAGAAATATGACGATTTGGTAAACTAAGTTGGGACGCGCACGTGAATCGTGTCGGGACTACTTTAATGGGTTAAAAAGATAATTCATTTTTAAGTATCTCGTATGGGTATTTTGAGTGCGTCAATGAGTCCGAAAGGGTCAAGATAGTCAAGAAAATTCTACCCGGTGTTTTATTTGGATTTCGGAGCAATTTAAGCCCAACCGACACTCCGGAGGGGTATTTTGGTCTTTTGAGATTTTGAGAAATCAAAATGGACGCAAATTGAGAAATTAAAATAAAAGGTACGTGGGTTAGATGGAGGTTGTCAGTTTCTAAACCTGAGAGAGAGAGAGAGAGAGAGAGAACCAAAGAGGAAGAAGAAGAGCTCCATAGGTGTTCTTGGTGCAAAACTCAAGCTCTCACACCAACAATCCCACTAACGTGTAGATCGAGAGGAGAGGATCACCCCAATACGAGTTTCATTGAATGAATTAGAAGCTCTCCTTAACGCAAGTGTTTATCTTGCTAAATTTTGTGCATATATTACCCATGTTAGACTAGGTTGTTGAATCATCCATGAGATAATGAGTTTGATGATTAAATTGATTTCAAATGATGAATTTTGGGTAGGAACTTCATGTAGATTGAGAAACCCTATTTAGAGATATAAATTTTGAGATTTATGCATGATTAAATACGAATTTAATGTGGGTTTAGATTAGACATTATTGGTGATTATAGAAATCTAGGGCTTTAAAGGATTTCTTGAATTAATGCATCGATACTTGAGATTTAATGAAATTTTGATGATAAACCATCTTGAAAGACATCCTATTAGGTGTAGAAATGACTTAGGATGAGTGGTTTTGTGTTGGGTGAAAGTACACATGAATTGGGTGGACAAAAATGGAAGAAAAATGTAGAAATTCAAAGGTAGGGGACAATCTGGGTCAAGGTCGTTCAAACGACTTAGAGAACTGGAATCTCGTTCGAATGAGATTTCCAACGAGAATTCAGAGTTAGGTTCGTTAGAAGTAGGTTCGAACGTACTCATTTGAACGACCTCATTCGAATGAGAATTCAGGGTCCTAAGTCATTCGAAGTTTCGTTCGAACGAGATTTTTGACACTTCTAACGAGATTTTAAAAAATTATAAAATTGCCCGATTTAGTAGAAATCTTACGAGGATAGTCCGAGAGCGAGGGAATAATCGTAAAGGACCAATACAATGAGTAGTAGAGAATACTATGCTACATATATTTTGAAAGAATTTGGTTACCTGGGGTTTATATTGGGTTGGGTTAATACCTAAAAGTTTAATATGGTGGTGTGAATACCTAAGATTATAATAGGTTGTGTGTATACCTACGAATTAATTTATTGTGTGTATGGCATACTTACGCTTCTTGCTATCGGGTGGAGGTTGCGCGCTTGGACGGTCTTATCCTGAGGAGCCTTCGTGGGGATTTTAGACTCGTACCATAGAACATAGAACCTTGGACACATGCTATCCGAGATATGATAGTTCGATGGTTTAATGGGAGCGTAGGTATGTGCGTGACTCATTGGGTTAGGGACTATGTTCACTTCCAATATATGTTATTGTATTTTGATGGTTCGTGGGAGGTTATCCGAACATTTATCCCCATTCAGTGCGAGATGTACCGGGATACGATAGTAGAGTATGCATTACGCCAAGATGTCTTAACCTAGGGGTGCAAGATTTGTATATATATTTGTATAGTGATGATATCGAATATATATATATACTTGAGAACAATTCTACTGTGCGAATTAGTAGATATTGTAATAATGATAAGTGAGTTAATCTTAGTGAGTAAAAGATTAACTACATGAATGGTGAAAATGTAAATAAGCTAATTGGAATAACCCATGTTAATAATGTATTGTATGGGCAATACAATGTTAATAATGTTAATAATGTAAATTAGCTGAGAGGTGAGCATCTCAAGTGAGATCACGAATTTCTAACATGTATATAATATGTGCTAAATTGCATGTATGCACTTGATATTTTAAAACTATTTTTACTCAGGTTCTAACTTGTTTCTTGCACATCTTCTCTCCTGTCTATATATATGTATTATAATAGGTTCCCAGCCACAGGGACACCAGATCTAGACTCTTGGATTATTTAACGAGTTGCAGTGATTGTGGAAGTTGTAGTTCATTGAGATTAGACGCATCTATCATTTCTTTAAGTTTGTTCAGAATTTCAATTCAGGGCATATGTCGCCATTCCCAGACTATGCTTATTTCAAGAAATTTTTGTATTTTTCATTAGTATTTCAGTTTCAGTTGAACTTGGTATTTTATGTTGGTAATTGTAGACATTTTAACTGGGTCGTTCATCCCAGTATTGATTATTATGTTATTTAGTTCAGTGGATGGTATTTGATTATTTATGTAGTTCATTTAGTTAATGAAGTGGGTTAATAAATAAACGAAACTGAATGGGTGTGTTATGAGTAAATGTTTTGACACTAGCTTGATTAAATATTAGGTAATTAATTGAATTAAGATTTTTTCGACAGTGATGCTAAGAATGAACCAATTGAACATTATGTTTTAATTTAATAAAGGACTGATCACCTCATATTTCATTAGACGGGGTGCCACAGGTGGTATCAGAGTACCAGGTTTTAGAGTCTTTTAGGATATGTGCGGATTATTATATTTCCAACTTAGCGTTCTTTGATATAGAGCCCTATTTTAGGACTGTTGTATTCCTGATTATATGATTACGCCTTTAGATATTAGAGATTTGTTAATAACTGTTGACTAATAAAAATCTTTCTCATTTTAGATGCCTCCTCAATGTGCACCACGGGCCAGAAATGCCCAGCCAGAGTTGCCGCCATAGTTGCACAGGCGGTGAATGCGGCTTTAGCGGTGGTGCATCAGACCCCACCCGAGGCTCAGGAAGTGGCTCTAGCATCATTATAGGTGTTCCCTTCTTCTTGGGAGCGTGTTAGGTAGGACTTTCAGAAGGCGCATTCCCCAGAGTTTCAGGGGAGTTCCAACGTGATTACTGTAAGCCAATAGAAGAAGGACATCCAGAGACACCTTCGCATGTATGAGTGCAAAGATGTTCAGAGGAAGTTACTGGTTAACTTTAAGCTGGTAGGATCAGTTTTACAGTGGTGGGAGTCCATTACTACCTTGGAGGAGAGAGATAGCATGACTATTCAGAGTTTCTGGGTGCGGTTTGACCCCAAGTATTTTCCCTCTGCCGTTCAGACTGAGATGAGGCAGAAATTACCGGAGCTCACCCAGGAGGGGAAGACCGTTGCTGAATATGAGGAGTAATTCACTAGATTGACTAGCTTGGTGCCAGATGAGGTACCTACTGAAGCCAAGAGGGTACAGATGTTTATGGATGGCTTGACTTGGAGGATATGACAACACCTATTGGGTAACCTTTCCCTACAGTTCTACACAGATATACTTAATGAAGTGCTATTACACTGTCAAGACCATCGCTTACATGATAAAGGAAGCAAGCGAGGATGAGAGTCCAGCCAGCAGGGCAGGATCGGGGGAGGTAGTGTCGGTGGGGCACCAGCAGAGCAGAGGCAGGGTTCCCATTAGGGGGATTCTGCAAAGAGGTTCAGATCAGGTGGATTCAGGCATGGGCAGGGAGGTTTCAGGCATGGCCATTAGGGCCATCAGGGTCAGCAGGGCCAGCAGTAGCAGGGCCAAGGGAGAGGTGGCAACGACCAGTAGGGCCGAGGCCAACGGGAGCAGATGGGAGGAAACTTTATAGGTATATGTTTTTCTTATGGCAAGACTGGATGCAAGAAATTGCCCCAATAAGGGAAAGATTCCCCAGCAACATGGTGCTCGCCAGGAGCCCCAGAGAACTATCTTTCCATATGCTCTCCCAGCAGCAGCACCAGTCCCATCTTTGCCTGCCATTCCAGTAGCCCCGATTCAGTAGGGACAGTTACAGTACTGGCGTGTTTACAATGTACATCAGGCAACAATCCCATAGGCACCACTTGCGGTTGAGGGTACATTTTCCATCCATGGTACTATAGGGCGTAATTTGTTTGACACGAGGGCATTGCACTCATTTGTAGCCACTAGCTTTACACGGGCCATAGGGTTATTAGATACGGAAGAGAGCGCAGTGATTTACATAGACACATCGTTAGGTAGTGGGTCTTCGATTTTATTTATATGTCGGGGGTTTGGTATAGAGATTGGGAGTCTTATTTTGCCCGCTGATATGCTCATATTTTATTTATCTGAGTACAACGCTATTATTGGCATGGATTGGCTTGTCACTTATAGTGCCATGATTGACTGTTTCAGTAGGAGTATTGTATTCGCTATCCCGGGCAGGAGATGTTCATCGTGGCGATGCCTCACCCTGAGGGAGGATCGTCCACCCACTTTTATTATATAGAGGAGGAGACCCCTACGGTAGTACCAATTTCACTTGACTCGATCCCAGTCATTTTCAAGTTCGCTGATGTATTTCAGGACATACCGGGGTTACCATCGAGTAGGGAAATTAAGTTTGTGATAGACTTGACACCGAACACTTGTCCTATTGCACGTGTACCCTATCGTATGGCTCCAGCTAAGATGAAGGAGTTACGGGACCAAATAGAGCAGTTATTGGGACAGGGTTTCATCCGTAGGAGTACCTCGTCCTGGGGTGCTCCAGTTCGGTTTGTGAAAAAGAGGGACGAATCCGTACGACTTTGTGTTGATTATCGGGAACTGAATAAAGTCATGATAAGGAATAAATATCGGTTGCCTCACATCAATGACTTATTTGACCAGCTGAGAGGAGCAACCTACTTCTCAAAGATAGACTTGAGATCATCAGTTACGTATTAGGGAGCAGGATGTGCCAAAGACTGCTTTTCTGACGAGGTATATATCCTACGAGTTACGAGTTATGCCATTTGGGTTAACCAATGCATCGGTAGTGTTTATGGACTTGATAAATAGGGTGTTCAGAGAGTTCCTTGATCAATTTGTGATTATGTTCATAGATGACATATTGATTTATTCTCGTACCGAGGAGGAGCATGCCGATCACTTACGTAT
Organism: Sambucus nigra; assembly: GCA_949130495.1. Lineage (NCBI taxonomy): Eukaryota > Viridiplantae > Streptophyta > Magnoliopsida > Dipsacales > Adoxaceae > Sambucus > Sambucus nigra. The sequence goes on along the minus strand of OX422208.1, from coordinate 789,203,796 downwards.
GGTTCTACAGACTCTATGGGAGAATGAGTTGTATGCCAAACTGGGGAAATGTGAATTCTGGCAACGAGAGGTGTAATTTTTAGGACACATCATATCTGTGAGGGGTATATCAGTGGATCCTAGTAAAGTGTCAGCGGTCAGGGAGTGGGGACAACCCATGACACCGATGGAGGTGCGTATTTTTTTGGGTTTAGTCGGGTATTATAGACGGTTTACTCGGGGGTTCTCGAAGATTGTGAGTCCGATGACGAATCTGACTCATAAGGGCATGTCGTTTATATGGGATGATGTGTGGCAGTTGGCTTTTGATGAGCTTAAGGATAAGCTGACTTCAGCACCGGTACTAGCACATCCTAGGGCAGGTGTGGAGTACCTTGTGTATACTGATGCATAGTTATAGGGGTTTGGTGGAGTACTACAGCAGGAGGCTCAGGCTATGGCTTATGCTTCCCGCAAACTTAAGCCTCGTGAGAGGAATTACCCCACCCACGACTTGGAGTTGGTAGCAGTCGTGTTTGCGCTTCGGAGAGGCATTACTTGTTGGGAGAGAAATTTCGCCTGTTCACAGACCACAAGTCACTACAGTACTTGTTCATGCTGAAGGAGCGGAATATGTGTCAGTACAGGTGACTTGAGTTTGTGAAGGATTACCAGTTCGAGATAAAGTGCCACCTGGGGAAGGCTAATATAGTTGTTGATGCGTTGATTCGTAGGCCACTAGGTGAGGTGGACGTGGCATGGAGGGAGAAAAGGAAAGAGTTGGGACATCAGGATGCAGTGGCCCGATCATTCATGTATGTTATGACTGTTACGCCCTAGATAGTGATGAGGGTTATTCAGGTCCAGGAAGCAGATGCGTTTTGTCAGCAACGGATTAGAGAGTTGTTATTCGGAGGAGCAAATTCCTACTCAATAAGTTTCGAGGGAGGCTTACACATCAATGAGAGACTGATTGTTCCAGACGGGGAGGATCTGCGACATGCAGTAATAACAGAGGCACATGGGTCTCGATTTATGGTACCTCCCGGAGGGGATAAGATGTACCAGGATATGAGGCGATAATATTGGTGGAGTGGTATAAAGAGAGATATTGTAGAGTTAGTCTCCAAGTGTGCCACCTGTCAGCTGGTAAAGGTGGACCATTAGAAACCTCCAGGGTTACTTCAGCCGCTAAAGATTCCTATGTGGAAATGGGAAAGCATTTCCATGAATTTCATTATAGGTTTGCCTACTACTCAGAGAGATCCCGATTCTATATGGTTTATTGTAGATCGGTTGATGAAGGTAGCTCACTTCTTGCCAGTCCGGAAGGATTACACTATTGGACAATATGCCCAGTTATTTATTACCTAGATAGTGAGGTTACATAGGGTGTCCCTCAATATTGTGTCTAATAGGGACAAAATCTTACTGTCGCGCTTCTGGGAGAGTTTTCAGGAGGCTATGGGAACCGAGTTGCGGTTGAGTACGGCATACTACCCGCAGACAGATGGGAAGATGGAGCGCACTAATCAAATATTGGAGGATATGTTGTGCATGTGCGTCCTTGATTTTGGAGGAATTTGGGAGCAGTACCATCCACCGGTGGAGTTTGCCTATAATAACTCCTAACAGTTTACTATTGGCATGGCCCCATTTGAGGGGTTATATGGTAGGCCTTGTCGTTCTCCTACTTGTTGGTTGGAGGTAGGGGACAACAAGTTACTTGGGCCGGAGGTCATTCAGGATACTTGAATCAGGATTGAGATGATACAGAGTCACATATGGGTAGCCCAGGATAGATAGAAAAGCTACGCCTATGATAAGAGGTTCTTCAGGGAGTTTTTAGTGGGAGAGAAGGTGCTACTGCGAATGTCTCCTACGAAAGGATTAATGGGTTTCAGGAAGAAAGGGAAATTGGCTCTAAGATACGTAGGACCTGAAAAAGCTGTTACTTAGGCCGTTTAATACAAGATTAAACTATTGAAGTAACTCTGAACTATTTTTTGAAGAAAATCTTTTCTTTAAATCAAATTAGTTTAATCACAAGATGTGTTTAATAAAACATGCACGAGATCTATTCAAGATTTTGTTAACAGGTTTGGTAAAATATTTTAAAACAATTAAACACAGTACAACCACGAGAATGAAATGAGGAGATGTAAAAATATTAAGTACAAGAGATTTTTAACGTGGTAAAACCTCACCCAACTGAGGAAACATCCACGATGACTTCTAAGTCACAAACCAAAAATCAACTAAAATAAAATTCTCAAGTTACAAACTATATAACACACATGCACACAAATCAGTCCTATCTAAGTTTAGAAATGTACCCACTAGCTTTACTTCTAACTTCTCTGCAGTTCTGATTGTTGATGTGGCTTTCCCAGTTTGCTAACTTCTCCAGTTTTGTTCGGTCTTTACATCGACTCTTTAGATTCAAGATCTTATACCCAACACTTATGTGTTGTAGTGTGACAAGTGTTTGTGAATGTGATTCTAACACATGCTTGCACACACACGCTCTTATTTTATAAAAAACAGTTCTAATCAATTACAAATCAGATCTAAGATGAATTGTTTTCGGTTTCTCTCTTCTTTAGAAGCAGAAAACTATTTTTGACCTTTAATATAATCTCGGAATCCAAGGTTACCTTGCTCGTAAGACTGCCAAGGTCATATCCAATTTCAGAGGGTTTTGAAGAAGATTTTGAAATTGGAAACCACCAATTGAGATTCCAACTAGGTCAATAGTCTTGTTTCGTAAGAACTAGAAACATAAAGAAGATTTGTTAATTTTAAGTTTTTGAAAAAGATTTATTGAACAGTAATCAGTAAAAGTGATTTCTCAAGATGAGAAACTTAAAATGTAGATCTAGGTGTAATATGACATGCAATGGCCAGATCTATAGTTTCTATTAAAGAGAAATATATATCTAACACGCAAAGTCTAAGATGGAAACAAGATCTTAAACTCAAGAGGATAAAACTTTATCAGAGACCTTCAAACCCCTACCAACAACACTTTTAAACACAAGGATGGTGTTTGGTAAAATGAATTTAGGATAAGGAAGATTAGGGTTTGAATACGGGTTAGGGTTTCTCTCCCTCTTCTTTTTCTCTCTTCTCTCTCTTCTCTTTTATCTATCTGGTTAGACGAAGTGGCAAAAGTCTTAAGAGGTAAAGGCTAAGCCTCCTTTTATAGGGAGTAAGGAAGGATCGAGAAGGCTATTCAAAATCAAGGGATGAGATATAGTCTTACCAAATTGACTTTGATCCAACGGTGAGATAATAACGGTGAGTTAAAAGGCTTATGATTAGTTGAGAAGGGCTTCAGATGGATTAACCTCAAACACATGCAGAGCGTTGATAACAACGATCCAAGGGCTGATAATGGATAACAATTATGTGTCTTCAAAGAAGCACAAATCTGGCCAGTATATTGAGGATAGGTGTAGGGTTGAGATCAAGGCTCACACGCGTGTTTGAAAATAATTACAAGGGCACCCTGAGGTCTTTAGCGGTTTCGGTTCCTACCCAAACCAACTTTTAGGTATGAAAAGGTAAAACCAGAAATAGCATAACGACCCCAAAAGATTTATAATCCAAATTTTATTATGAAAAAATTATTTAAAAAATCCCAAAAATTATTTAAAGCCAATTTAAATGGGACTAACCACACACAACTCACACACAATCAATTAAAGCAATATATGAACCATGTATGCAATCCTAGAGTGTGTGTATATGATTTATACCGCCAATTGAATCAAGAGTGACATAAGATGAAGATTCTGAGGCTCTTTGGTTTCTAAGGAATGGGACACAATTTTGTCACTATTTCCAAACTAGATGAGCACTTATACAATGTAGACTCAAGTGAGTCAAGAGTATAAGGTGCTTCAATCTCCCCCTTTGGAAATATGAGACAAAATCTCCTTTGAGTCATCCAGAACTCGTAGGGATATGAAGAAATAATAAAAGCCTATTCCTATACAAGAATTCTATCTACCCATTTCCTAGAAAAAGAAAATTACATAACTCAACTATTTATAATACAATACCCTAAAAAAACAACGGTACAAATTCCTGCAAAGAATACTAAGATCAAGCTTATTAGAATTATGTACAAAAAATGACTCATAAGTCTCAAATTACTCCCCCATTTTGTCTCAAATGGACAAAAGGAAAAAATCAAGACAAAGGAGTTTATTCAGCACAAACCATTCCTATCGATTTTCGCAAAGAAATAAACCTATTGTAATCCAAGGGTTTGGTAAACATATCTGCGAGTTGGAAATCAGTAGGAAGATAATTGATTTCTAATTCCTTAGTCTCAACTAATTCGCGTATAAAATGATGTTTACTTTTTATATGTTTAGTTCGCGAGTGTTGAACCGGATTTTTAGAGATATTGATCGCGCTTTGATTATCACAATAAAGATGTAATTAATTTTTGTGAATAGCATAATCGTTAAGAATTTTCTTAAGTAATTGGGCACAGCAACTACCAGCAGCTATGTACTCAGATTCTGCTGTAGATAAAAAAGTGCAATTTTGTTTTTTACTACTCCGACCTACTAAATCATTACCTATATAATAGCAAGCTCCTGATGTTCTCTTACTATCATCAGTACACCCAGCCCAATCGGCATCAGTGTATCCAATTATATTACTAGGAGTATCATTGGTATACCAAAGTCCTAAATTTAGAGTGCCTTTTACGTATTTAATGATTCTTTTTACACATAATAAGTGTCTCTCTTTAGGATTATTTTGATAACGGGCCATAATACCAGGACGCGAAGCAGTAAGGTATAGTAATGTTCCTATCATACTACGATATAGAGTAGGATCTATGGATTTACCATTCTCATCCTTAGAGAGTTTTACCATAGTACTCATGGGAGTTTTAGAATCTTTGGCACTTTCAAGACCGAATTTTTTGACAATCTCTAAATCATATTTAGATTGTGAAATAAATAAGCCTTCTGAATTCTGTTTCACTTGAAGACCTAAGAAAAACTGTAACTCCCCCATAAGAGACATTTGAAATTCTTTATGCATAATTTCAGAAAAGGTTTTAACTTCTGAGGAAGAAGTTGATCCAAAAATGATATCGTCTACATAAACTTGGGCTATAATAATATGTTTGTCAAAATATTTGACAAAAAGGGTTTGATCATTTCCACCTCTCTTAAAACCTTTATCTAAGAGAAAATTGGAAACACGCTCATACCAGGATCTTGGCGCTTGTTTTAGGCCATACAAAACCTTTTTAAGACAAAAAAAGATGATTTGGATATTGAGGGTCAATGAACCCTTTTGGTTGTTCTACATAGGTCTCCTCGGTCCAGATACCATTAATAAAGGCCGATTTGACATCCATTTGGTAAAGCGTAAAATGTAAGTAACAAGCTATTGCGAAAAGAAGACGAACAGATTCTAATCGAGTAACAGGTGCAAAAGTCTCGTTAAAATCTATTCCTTAAATTTGAGAGTAACCTTGAGCAACTAATCTAGCTTTGTTTCTAATGATTATCCCACTTTCATCAGATTTATTTTTAAATATCCAACGTGTGCCAATAACCTTTTTGTGATCAGGCCTAGGGACAAGATACCAAACATCATGAATGACATATTAAAGTAGTTCTTCCGGCATTGCAGAAATCCAATGAGGATCATTCAATTCCTCATTTACATTCTTTGGTTATACAAGGGAAACAAAACATGCATAATGAGCATAATTTCTTAATTGATATTTTGTACGCATAGGTTCACTTGGGTTACCAACAACCTTATCTATGGGATGATCTTTAGAGACCCAGTTAGGTACTTCAGGTGTCTCAATTGGTAAAGAATCATCTATTTCTGGAGAGTTATTTTCTAAAACATTTTCAGACTCTTCCACAATAGTTGGTTCTCCAGTATTACTCTCAACAGTAGTGTCACTCATAATAACGTTTATGGATTCCATTAAGGTCTTAGTGCCCATAATAACACGGTATGCTCTACTGTCAGGGGAGTATCCTAAGAAAATTTATTTATCTCCATTAGTTTCAAATTTGGATAGGTGTTCTCTGTCTTTACAGGCATAACAAGTACTACCAAAGGTTCTAAGGTACTTAAGATTGGGCTTTTTCCCATACCATAGTTCGTAAGGAGTTTATTTAGAATTTTTCCTCAGATAGACCCTATTGATGATGTGACAATCAGTTCTAATAGATTCTACCCAAAAGTATTTAGGTAGGCACTTGGAATGAATCATAACACATGCCATCTCTTGAAGAGTACGATTCTTGCGCTCAGCAATTCCATTTTATTGGGGAGTTTTAGGAGCACTGAATTCGTGTTTGTAACCATTATAGTCACAATACTCTATAATACCAGTATCTATGAATTCTCCACCTCGATCACTACGAATTCTATTTACTTGAATGTATTTCTCATTTTCAATCCGAAGTAGAATTCAAAAAGGTTTGGAAAGTGTCAGATTTTTGTTTTAAGAAGGCCACCCAAGTAAATCGAGTGAAGTCATCAACCATAACAAGAATATAACTGTGTCCACAGAGACTAACAGTTCGAGAAGGACCCATTAGGTCCATATGGATGAGCTCCAAAGGTTTAGAGGTAAGGATATCTTTAACTTTCTTATGAGGTGCTTTAACAATTTTTCCTTCCTGACATGAACCACAGACAATACTAGTGATAGGTTTGATTTTGGGAATTCCTCTAACTATTTCTTGTGAAGACAGTGTACTAATGTTATCGTAATTTATGAAACCCATCCTGTTATGCCATATTTCATTGTCATCCATTCTGGCAATGTTACAGACCTCTGTGACAGCCTGGACAGTATAACAATTATCGGGTGTCTGGAGTCCTGTAAGAATTCACTCACCTTTTTCATTTAAAATTTTGTAATTGTCCTTTGAAAAAGTGACAGCATGATTTGAGTCACAAAATTGTGATATACTCAGTAGATTAGCCTTAAGTCCTTTGACTAGAAGTACATTTTCAAGTATAGGTAATCCTTTTTCTTGGAGTGTTCCTTTACCAATGATTTAAGATGATACACCATCACCAAAAATAACTTTTCCACCTACAAAGCTGGTTTTGTTTAAAAGTTTGGTATCATACCCAGTTATGTGCTTTGAACACCCTGAGTTTAAATACCATCCAGAAGGAGTGTGTTCAGCTTTTAAAGAAGTAGTCGCAATGTTACACTTCATCTGGGTTAATAACTCATCTTTTCCAACCCAAACAGCTCTTGTTTTTATTTTGCACTTATTTGCTCTCATTTGATAAAATTTGCAAGCATTAGATTTTTGTTGAAAAATATTTTGCGCATGAGTTTGAATTTTATGGAAATAGGAGCATTTGGTTTAGGAAAGTGCCTAGGAATCCTTCTTGGAAATGATCTTTTAGGTTTGGTCTTTCTCTTTCTATAGTTAGAGTTTTTGTTTGGATGTCTAGGAAAAACATAATTGTTACGACTTCTTCTAGAATAGTTAAAGTTCTGGTATAGAGGGGTATTAAAAACAGGTTTGACTAAACATCTAGAGTAGCAACCTTCAAAAGAATGACCGTATAAGTCACCGTATGAGCAATATAGCTTGCTCTAAGAGGGTATATCCTTAGAAAAATCTATAAACATAGGTTTCACGAAATTTTTATTTTGAACCTTATTCCTAGGGAGAACAGTTTAAAAGGTAGACTCACTCTTCATAATTTGAGGGCAAATGTATTTAGTCTTAGGTGGACTTTCACACTTAGAGTAACTTGATTCCCCAGTGTCAAACTTTAGTATATTTTTATCAAACTCGTTTTTTAAGGAATGAAAATCCGGACAAGTCTCTATAGGTCTTTTGCCTCCAGACACAAACTTGATTGATTCAAAGTTTTTAGTTTGTGTCTTTAAATTTTGGCAAAACCATATTCTAGTTCGATCATTAGAATTGGTTTTTGAATCAGCAACAAAACCATCAAAACAATTTGAATTATTTTCAAATTTTGCAATTTTTTTAAAAACAGTTGTTGTCTTTTCTTTAGATTGCTCCAATTCTAATAATGCCCCTTTATATTTTTTTCTCCAGAGTTTCATTTACTTCAATCAAATGTTTCAATTTTTGATCAAAAATTTTGACTTCACTTTCATGAGTTAGACATTGGGTTGTGTACTCTTCAGCGTTAAGTTTAACCATCAGACTTAGGACTTCTAGTTTCCTAACGAGATCTTTCATAGTCTTCTCTAGTCTGGTTCTTTCCTTGAGAGTCTTAGCATAAAGTGTGTGAATATCAGGGAGGTCTTCAGTGTCTAAAGCACTAAGTGTAGTGTGTGAAGTGACCCCTAAGGATTCAATTTTAGAACTCACACATTGACATCATCATTATCGCTTTCCCTTTGACTCACACACCTCGTAGTAGAACAAGCATTGTTCTAAAAAATTAAAGCATCTAAACCAGTAGCAGCATGATTCATAACAACAGAAGTAGAGTTATTATCATCATTCTCATACAAAGGCAAAGGCATATCATCATTATATATTATCTTGGCATAGAAAGACATGCAAGGATAAAAAACGTCAGATGATTCAGGTTCCTCATTTTCAGAATCACTTGACTCATCCCATGTTTTGCAAATGTTGGCCCTAGTATGTTTATTGGTATTGTTCAAGTTGACTCTACAGTATTGTGCTATGTGACCCAATTTTCCACATCTATAACATTCAGTATTCTTATAGTCTTTGTTAGGTCTCGTATGGTTGTCCTTGTGATGTTTTTCTTGACCTTTCTCATGAGTTTTGTGATTAAACTGTGTTGGATAATTTGGCTTGCCTTGTCTAGTTGCCATTTTATTTCTAAAATTCACAATTTTCTTAAACTGTTTTGACATCAAGGAAATTTGGTTATCCAAACTATCTATGTCACATTCCTCATCAGAGTCATCATTGGGAATAGTAATCTCAGGTTTCATCATCTTAGAGGAGAAACTCAAATTGGGACTAGTCTATTTCCTATGGGATAGGGTCAATTGTTTATTAAATTCTAATTCCATTTCCACAGTTCTCAGTTTACTACTGAGTAATTCAGGAGTGAGATTTTGGTCACTCATTTCCTCAATAGCGTATCTTTTGTTATCAAATTTCTGTGGTAATGATCTTAAAATTTTTAAGACAATTTCATGTCTATCATAAGTTATCCCATTAGCATGCAATTTGGTCACAATATCAGTCAATTTCAAGTAAAAATCATTAAAAGATTCAGAGTCTGACATAATTAAAGAGTTATACTGCTGGATAAGCATCTGTGTTTTAGTAGCCTTAACTCTAGTGTCACCTTCATGTGCAGTAACTAGTGTATCCCAAGCTTCCTTAGAAATGGTACAGGATGAGATCCTTTTGAACTCATATTCATTTATAGACATAAAAATGGCATTCTTTCCTTTATTATTGTTTCGAGAAACTTTCTTCTCTTCTTGAGTGAATTCACTTAATACTTTCTTAATCCTCTCATTACTTCCTTCAGTGGTTGGTTTAGTAAGATAAGTGTATCCATTTTCAATAATATCCCAAACATCATCTCTCAAGGTTCCTTGTATTAAAGTAACCATTCTTACCTTCCAATAAGCAAAGTAGCTTCCATCAAAGAGAGGAGGTCTGGTCAAGTTGCCAAATCTTTCATTTTTCTCGTCCATTATTTGATTTTAAGAAAATAATTTCAGAAACACAAGATCTTTTTAAAGAAATTTCCCAAGCTCTGATACCAATTGAAAAAGCTATTACTTAGGCCATGTAATACAAGATTAAACTATTGAAGTAACTCCAAACTATTTTTTGAAGAAACTCTTTTCTTTAAATCAAATCTGTTTAATCACAAGATGTGTTTAATAAAACACGCACGAGATCTATTCAATATTTTGTTAACAGGTTCGGTAAAATATTTTAAAACAGCTAAACTCAGGACAACCACGAGAATGAGATGAGGAGATGTAGAAATATTAAGTACAAGAGATTTTTAACGTGGTAAAACCTCACCGAACTGAGGAAACATCCATGGTGACTTCAAAGTCACAAACCAAAAATCCACTAAAACAAAATCCTCAAGTTACAAACTATATAACACATATGCACACAAGTCAGTCTTATCTAAGTTTAGAAATGTACCCACTGGCTTTACTTCTAACTTCTCTGCGGTTCTAATTATTTATGTGGCTTTCCCAGTTTGCTAACTTCTCAAGTTTTGTTCCGGTCTTTACGTCGACTCTTTAGATTCAAGATCTTATACCCAACACTTATGTGTTGTGGTGTGACAAGTGTTTGTGAATATGATTCTAAAACATACATGCACACACACACTCTTATTTTATACAAACAGTCCTAATGAATTACAAATCAGATCTAAGATGAACTATTTTTGGTTTCTATCTTCTTTAGAAGAAGAAAACTGTTTTCGACCTTTAATATAATCTTGGAATCCAAGGTTACCTTTCTCGTAAGACTTCCAAGGTTATATCCAATTTCAGAGGGTTTTGAAAAAGATTTTGAAATTGGAAACCACCAATTGAGATTCCAACTAGGTCAATAGTCTTGTTTCGTAAGAACAAGAAATAGAAAGAAGATTTGTTGATTCTAAGTTTTTAAAAACATTTATAGAACAGTAATCAACAAAAGTGATTTCTCAAGATGAGAAACTAAAAATGTAGATCTAGGTGTAATATGACATGCAATGGCCAGATCTATAGTTTCTATTAAAGAGAAATACAGATCTAACACGCAAAGTCTAAGTTGGAAACAAGATCTTAAACTCAAGAGGATAAAACTTTATCAGCGACCTTCAAACCCCTACCAACAACACTTTTAAACACAAGGATGGTGTTTAGTAAAACTTATTTAGGATAAGGAAGACTAGGGTTTGAATATGGGTTAGGGTTTCTCTCTCTTCTCTCTTCTTTCTCTTCTCTCTTCTCTTTGTGGTTCGATGAAGTAGCAAAAATCTTAAGAGGCAAAAGCTAAGCCTCCTTTTATAGGGATAAAGGAAGGATCAAGAAGGCTATTCAAAATCAAGGGTTGAGATATAGTCTTGCCAAATTGACTTCGATCCAACGGTGAGATAACAGAGGTGAGTTAAAAGGCTTCTGATTGGTTGAGAATGGTTTCACATGGATTGACCTCAAACACATGCAGAGTGTTGATAACAACGATCCAAGGGCGGATAATGGATAACAGTTATGTGTCTTCAAAGAAACACAAATCAGGTCGGTATATGGAGGACAAGTGTAGGGCTGAGATCAAGGCTCACACGCGTGCTTGAAAATAATTACAAGGGAACCCTGAAGTCTTTAGCGGTTTCGGTTCCTACCCAAACTGTAAGGCCCTAAAACATGATTAGGAAGGTTAATTACATGATTAATTATAACTTAGGAGTTATAAGTTATAGATCGGTTATGTGTGTTAAATATGTTAATTATCATGTTTAGGGGATGCATGCTCATGTGATATATGTGTTGTTTACATTAGGTGTTAATTGAGCTTATGATCGGGGATACCATGTTTAGAACATATGATTAGTTATGCGATTAATGCATCATAAATTATGTTTTTAGCGCATGATTATGTTTATAAAAGTAAATAAGGTTGTTGATACGAAATTGGCAATGTTTGGTTGCCAAATGTGAAAGTTTTGAGATTTTTGGTAAATTGTTACTTTCCTGTTCGATGCCCAAATTAGGCGTATTAGTTTATGATTTTGGGAAAACATAAATTATGAAAGTTGTAGATATATGAATTAATATTATAACACAACAAACGGTGGGTTAAACGGAGACTCGTACAAGAATTTATACTGAAAGTACGAAACAAGGGCAAATATGTCCATCCCTTAAGTGACAATTGTCTTATTAGCACACCATGTGCTATTTTTTGATTGGTTAAAGGGTGGGTGATGGTTTGGCCGACTTAAGATGTATAAAACAACTCCTTTGTTCAGCAAATGCAGCCATGAACAAGAGTTTTGCCTAAAGAGAGAGAAAGAGAAGAAAGTTAAGGAATAAATCTTTGAAAATTTTCCATAAATCAAGGAATCCTCGTAAGGTAATTACATCTTTATTAAAGTTGGTCACATGGTTGAGTTCTATACTTATCATGTTTTTATTTTTGATTTGGATATATATTTTAATGATACCCATATTGCTGAATTGTGTTGGAACAAGGATGGTTTAAGAACATAAGTTAGAACTGGAGCTAGGATCGTAAATGCATACTTTAAAGTCCTAAATTTACATCATCTTTTCGTAAAGCATTTTGATTTAGAAAATTCATGATTTTGATGCATATTTCTGCTAAAACATGTTTATTATATGTTTCCATGAATTATACTCAAGGTCAAGGTTATGTATGCTTAAAAATGTTAAGTTATGCCTTAATGTTGTATTTTGACCTAGTTATACTAAAAATGGCATAAATCATGGAATACTTATTGGCATTGAGTGATTCAAGTTGGAGAGTAAAATAAACTCATACATGTATAACATATCCGAAAATTGTGTAAAAATACCAAGGAATGAACCCTTGGTGATAGTTTTAAATCTTGGTTTAAAATCTGCCCTAAAGGAGCAAGAATGCATACCAGGTGTTTGATGTTTTGCTCGACATAGAAAATGAGCCCTAGAAATTATGAAACATTAAATTTGTATTATTCAATGTGTTTACTAATATTGGGTGGAATATCATGAAAAGTTATGTTGTACAAAAATTATGAGAATTCCAGGAAGTTGAAGTTGTGTTGTTGTTTTTCTTGAGAAACGATTTGGAAAAGGTTGTAATAAAATGGGCATAACTTTGTCTAGCAAATTCGTAATTTAATTCCGTAAATTGTGTTAGAACCCTAATTACTTGGGTGTTATATAAATGTGAAGTGTCATATTTAATTCCTCCTTAGTTATTTCTGATTGACCAAATTATGTGATGTGTTACTGGGTTTGATGTTAATCGGTGTATTCAAATACTAACGACATTGACTTGTTAGGTGGGGAAGCAGCTAATACTACCATACCAAGGAAGTAGTTGGTATTAATCTTAGCACTAAATCCAAGGTTATTGACCTTCCTTATGAAATATAAATGCTTCTAATTTCATATGGAAATGTGTAGTTAAACACATGTGTGAAAATGTTTATGGGAGTAATGTTGTATTTATGAAACATATGCATATGATTAAAAATGTTAAGCGATATTATATGATGATATGGACTAGTGAGTCCTTTATCTAATGTTAAGGACTGTGGTGGGTCCTACGGGATGTGGTGGTCCTGTTAATCCAACTTAAAGGTTTGTGTACTCGGTCCTAATAAAGGGATGTGGTGGTCCCTAATTACTGTGGTGGGTTAATTGGACTGTGGCAGGTCCAGGCTTGCGAGAGTTTCACAATTCCTGTTGGGTTATAGCATTAGAACAAAATAAAAATGGTTATTCAAATTGATTATATGTGTGGTATTTGGTCATTCACTAAGCCTTTATAGCTTACACTCCTGTAATGTTTTGTTTCAGGTATGCTTATAAATTGGAGTTCACTGCCAAGTTAGGACCTTAAAACGGGGGAGTGACGGATATTTAGTATGGTTTAAATATCAAGATTCCTTTTGTGTAATTATTAAACTAAGGATCTTGGTTATGTAAAGTTATGTATTACTTATAAGTTATAAGTAAAGACAGTTATGTTTTCATCTACACATACTTTTGGGGAAAAAAAATCTTATGCTATTTTCCTCAGAAATTTAAATTAAAGCATTGTTTAAGGCAATTTATCTCTAAATTAAAGGATGAATTTAACAAAATTAATTCGGGGCGCGACAACTTGGTATTAGAGCGTGGTTATTAGGTTCTGGACAGGGTGTGAGGGTCTAGATTGGCAGTGGACACTAGAACGTGAGTTTTCTATGCGTTTGGATTTTGACTAACAATGTTAATATTAAACTGCTACTATTGTATTTTGTTTAAGTTAATTATATTGCAGTGAGTGATGGATGCACACGAGCCGCATGATAGAGTAGAGGGTGAGGCATCCTATGTACCTAATAGTCAGCAAGGACATAGACCTATTGAAGTGGATGAACCAGAGGTGCAACAACAACCTATTAATGATGTGGGAAGAATATTACGTGCTGTGGCACAACTTATGGAACAAGCAAGAGGTGGAGAACATGGTGGGGATAGGGACAAATTACATGAGAGGTTCATGAAGTTAAGTCCGCCTGCATTTACTCGAACCACGGATCCGTTAGTGGCAGAGGGGTGGGTTAGAAAGATGGAAAGAATATTCAAGGTGATGGAAGTGAGAGATGAGCAAAAGGTTTTATTAGCAACCTTTAGGTTAGAGGCTGATGCAAAGTTATGGTGGGATGCAATAGAAAGATTACTTACTACAATGGTGGGGAGTGGTGCCAATAAATCCTCCATGAATTACATGGGAAAGGTTTGTGAAAGTGTTCTTTGAAAAATATTTCCCAAGGCTTTATAGGAAGGAGAAAGAGGAAGAATTTATCACGTTGAAACAGGGGAATCGAACAGTGGCAGAGTATGAAGCTTTATTTATATCCTGTCTTGGTGAGGACGGAAGAAAGTAAATGTGATCGGTTTCAAACCGGGTTGAGTGTAGATATAAAAAGCATGGTTGCTAATATGAAGATCACGGATTATGTGGACTTGGTGGATAGGGCCATGGTGTCAGAAAAGTCAATAAAAGAAATGCAAGTTGAACACTCGAAGAAAGCTAGACATGATAGTATAAGATCATATGGATGGGAGGCGGGAAACTCAACTCAGAGTGTAGCACAAGGAGTGCCTAAGGTCCAAGAATTTAAAAATAATAGAAATGCACGTGGAAGATTTCAAGCTCGAGGTGGAAGGACTGGGATGAATCGGTCATAAAATGCATCTGTGATGGGATCGAGGGCCATATTTTGTTATAGATGTGATGGTCAAGGGCACATGTCTCGGGAGTGTACAATAGCTGAGACGACACCTTTATGTTTCCATTGTCATCAACCGGGGCACTTACGAAAGAATTGTCCAGCGATGGGAGCTACAACTTCAGTTGGGAGTGTGACAGTAGGAAATAGGATTTCTACATCGAAAGTACATAGGGGAGGTAGAGGAGGCGTGTCTCAAAACCAAGGCCAAGGTAGAGTGTTTGCACTGACGCAACAAGATGCACAAGCTATGCCTAACGTAGTGATAGGTACACTTCCTATTGGTGATAAAGATGCTTATGTGTTGATAGATCCTGGTTCTACACATTTTTTTGTGTCTTTGCTTTATCTGTTTCATCTTAATAAACCATTATCATTATTAGATTCTGGTTTAGCTATTGTTACTCCAGTGGGGGGGTTGGTTTTTATTGAGAGGGTATATAGGGAGTGTGTGGTGCGAGTGGGTGAAAAAGAATCACTAGTTGATTTATTACCTCGCGATATGTGCGACTTTGATGCAATACTGGGTTGAAAAAGGTACCCAAGGGTCACACTAGAAAGAACCGAGTGGTACTTGCTAATGCGTATTAGGTAAATTAAAAAATCTCCAACTCTTTTAAATCTTTAATACAAAATCTATTATAAATTTTAAGTGAGAAAACACTCACGCACACTAGTAAGTAAAAGGTGATAATGCTAGATGTAAAGAATAATTCCCTTTAAGAATGAGATGAGGAAAAGTAGAGTGTGACACAATATATGTTATCGAGGAACCCACCTTAGTGGTAAACCCCGTGTCCCTAGTCCCAGGACAGCCCACGCACTCAAGTCCACTATTACCGATTACAGGTTACAAATTACAGTCCTCCAAGTCCACAATGAAATAAACTAAGCAAATACAAACCCGTACACCCAGCCTAGTCTAAAACAACCCAACTTGACTGAAAATCAGTCAACCCAATAACACCCCGGTAATAGAGACTATCGCTCACTCACTACACAAGCACAACGACACACTCAAACCCGAGACCCCGTGAAGTTGTGCAACACACAAATATAATAATAGATATTGTTTTAATCAAAACAACAAAAAATAATCTTGTTTAAAAATAGACCAAACAACCAAGGTTTAAATCTATTTTAATTGACAAGACGAATTACCAATCAAGGACTAATTGAAAGGTAAGACAATATTGAATTAATCAATACTAAAAAGAATGCTTAAATATTAAGTCCCAAGACACAAGTAAGGTCTTCCTTAATATTTAATATTCGAGTAAAGATTAATCCAAAAATAAATTTAGTTGGCGCAAATGACCACAAATAAAATAGGAAATAAATTCCAACAATTGTGTCGCGCAACTAAGATAAAAATTAACCTAACACCAAATAATATGAATCAATTTAAATAGGTGTTATGTTAAAAATATTAAGTCCAAGTAAAATGAGCAAAAGATAAATAAGTGTAGCACTTAGCTCATACAAATTGGGACTTAATTAAAATAGATAAAATAAGATTACAAATATTAAATTCCAATTTTAATATAAACCAATACTATGACAAGGGTTGGATCAAATACTCATACACACATAAACACTACCTTAAGTTATAAAAGAATACAACAAAAAGTATTCAACTTAGGCAATAAAAAGTGTACGAGTCAAATGGTCCAATCCAAGTCAAGTGAGTACGAGATAAAGAGTGTAGTACTCGACTCACTAAAATAGGATGGGTTTAACTAAAATAAAATTTAAATAAATAAAGATGTGATATAAAGACTACACACTAATTAAACCCAACTAAATAAAGTGAACACACAAAAGTTCAACTTAGAGGGTGTAACTAGTTAGTCAAAAATCAAATTATCTTTATCTCAAATAAATTAAATTTAAATCAGATTTAAATAAAACATTATTTTAATAAAAAGTGTGTGACACAAACAAGTTGTCAAGTCTAATAAACAAGTGTACACACAAACTGAAATGGGTGTAAATAACTCTCCAAACCAAACACCCAAATAAGCCTACTAAATTTCAGTCCCAACAAATTTTAGTACAAATAAATTTATCCAAATAAAGTTTGCCCAAAATAAAGTCAAAGTCCAAATAAACAAAGTGTACACACTAAATAAGTTGGGTATAAACTAAGCTCCAACAACAAATACCCAACACCCAAATAAATTTTAATTCAAATTAAAATATTATTTTTATAAACAATGTGTGACACAAAATAATCTAAGTCCAATAAAAAAAATGCACACAAAATAAGTTGGGTGTAAAGTAAAATCCAACAACAAACACACAACACCCAACTAAATTTAGACTTTGTTCCAAAGATAGTTCAAACAAAAATTTGTCTAAATAAATTTTAGTCTACAAAAATTTAAATACAAAATGTGTGGCACAAAATAATCTAAGTAAATAAGTGCACACACTAAATGAGCCCAACAAAAGGACTTAGTACAAAACAGTTCCAAATTTCAGTTCAAAATAAATCCAAGTTCAAATTAATTTATGGTTCAAATTAATGTTCAAGAACAAATTAATTTTTGTCAAAAAATTTAATCCAAATAAAATATTTAGTCCAAAGAAAATTATTTAGTCTAAATATTTAATTCACACCACAAGCAGATTTGTCCAAACACAACTTAGTGTTGCAAAGACCTGTTAATGAACTAAACAAAACTTCTAAAACTTTATACAACTATATATGTATATATGTATAAAACTGTGTGTGTGTGTATATATATATATGTATAAACCGTGTGTGTGTGTGTGTATATATATATATATATATATAACTGTGTATGTATGAATATCTATATATATAAACACACACAAACACACACACACTGCAAACACACGCACACACAGTACAAACCACACACACACGCTGCACACCAACACACACACTGCAAACACACGCACACACAAAACAGCACACACGCACACACTCTGCAGACCGCACACACACACACACAGTCACAAAACAAAACTTCCAAATCAATGTCAATGTATATGTATGAATATAAATAGCTGTTAGTATATATGTATATAAATATAGTGTATATATATATATATATAGCAGATTTAGAATATATATATATATATATATATATATATATATATGAACCAAAAAAAAAAACTTACAGACCACCCAAAAGGGCTTAGAAGCCGAAACCGGACCGGATAGAACCTCCGCCGGAAAACAGGGACCGGAGCCGCACCTCACTCCGCCGAAAAAGAGGCTGAAAAAAAAAAAAAAAATCGGGGACAAAACCCACCGGACTACGATCTCAAGCCGGAGCACAAACAAAAAGCAAGGATGCCGGTACCGCTACTCCGGATCCAAACCACAACCGGAGCCACCAAAAAAAATACAAAGCTCAAAGCTCCAAAGTCTCAAGATGTTGTGTTAGAGAGAGAGAGAGAGAGCAAAGCAAAAAATGAGAGAGAGGATGTCTTGAAACAAAAATGACGGCCGAAAAAAAAATGAGAGCTTGAGAGAGAGAGATAAGGATTTTAAACTAAAACCAAAAACAAAACCCTAAAGGGCTTTCTCCAAAAGCCCAAAACATTTAAAAGCCCAAAAAAAATAAAAACACACAAAAAATATAAAATCCGAAAATAAAAAATATAAAATAAAACAAAAAAATGAAACAAAAAAAATATGTAACACAACAAAAAATACAGATCATACTACAAAGTTATGAAACAAAAAAAAACACAAAATATATATTCTGAATAAAAAAATATTTTATATATCAAGTCAAATAAAATAAAAGACTTGAAATATAAAATAAACTTTAAATTCAGAAAAATATCAAAACTCACACAAGAAAAAATAAATAAATTATATGACACCCAAAATAATTTGTACATTACACAAAAAAATATTTTTCTCAAAAAGATAATTTATATAATAAATCAATATAGGAAAATATGATTTAAGATATAAAAAATAGATTTGAATAAAAATAAAAAAATGCAAGAGCATATAAATAAATAAAAAATTGTTTGTCTCAAGATTGAGCCAACACAAGAAGAATGAGATTTTCAATCTCCCCCTTTGGCCAATTTTGAGACAAACAAAAAACCGAGACTCAAAAACAAAGAACAACAAAAATTACATAACTCGACTATACACACGAGTCCTAAAAAAATAGAAGAGTACTTAACTCAACTAACAAGAAGAATTCCTAAAAGACTCAAAATACAATACCAAAAGAGTCTCCAATTCTCCCCCTGTTTGTCTCAAAGGGACAAAGGGTAGGGAAGAATCCTACAAAATAAAAGTTAGTACAACATGAGTATGCAATTTAAAATGTACTAACAAATAAACTAAAGCAAACTAAATCAAAATTAGTTTGAAATTTCGATACTCCTCATTTGAGTACCTAAATCATCTTTCTTAACCCATTTGGATTTAACTTTTGGAATAACGGTCTTAAATGGAGCAAAATTAACATTAGTATGAGCACAATTCTCAACAACATTAGACTTTAAATGGATCTTGGACAAATTTTTAACATCATTTTGTTGTCTACTTAAACGCTTATAGCAAAACTGTCCCAAATGACCCTTTTGAAGACAAAAACTGCATTTAAATACATTAGTATCATTGGATTTAGCATTATCATGAAAGTTCACATGTTTAGCATATGCAGAATTTTTAGTTAAATTCAAACGCTCAAAGCAAAATTGTTCTATATGACCAAATTTAGAACAAAAATTACATGTATAAACAGGTTTAACAGCATGTTTACAGTTAGCATTCAGAGGCAATTTAGAATTTCTGCATATAAATGGCAGCTTTTCAGAATCAAAATTAAATTTTTTATGACAAAACTGCTCTAAATGACCCATTTTAAAACAGAAATTACACCTAAAAACAGAATTTTCAGCATGTTTATTTCTATTAAAATGACTATTTTTGCCCAAAACAGCTTGTTTCTGCATTAAATTCTGAACACAAAATTTTTCAATATGGCCATTTTTAGAACAAAAATTACATTTAAGAGAAGGCTTTGCAGTTTTAAAATTCCCAACATTTTGAATTTGCCTAAATCAGTTTTGTTTTGTCCTAATTTCTTAAAACAAAATTTTTCCAAATGACCATTCTTATGGCAAAAACTACACACAAATACCGGCTTAACAGATATGGTATTAGAATCCTCAAAATTAGCATTTTTATAGCTTAGCTTAAATTCAGTCGAATCAGCACATTGTTCGCTACAGCTAACAAACTTACTTTCATCACAAGTTTCGCCTTTAAATCCAAGTGCTCTAAAAGGAACAAATTCCTTAACATATTTATTATGAGATTCGGCAATTAATCGAGAATTACAAAAACCATCAACCTTTTTAGATGCAATCTTAAGTTCTCTTTGGCATTCATCATACTTATCTAAAACAGCCTTAAGTTCAACTTGAGATTCATCAAATTTAAATAAAAATTCCTTGTTTTTGGTTTCAAGAGAATGATTAAGTTCGGTTAACATGACAATCCTTTTCTCTAAAAACGAAACATCATTTTCAAGTTCATCAATACGAAAAACAGATTCTTCGGTTATTAACTTGATTTGATCGCTTAAAATGTCATTTTTAGCCATTAAACTAGAATTAATTTGACATAAGTCATTGCAATCCTCAATCGTGTTCTCAAAAGATTTATTACTCACACAATCCTCTAAATTTGTACTCACGCACCCTTCCAAAATGATATTATTGTCTTCATTTTCAGATTCATCAACATCACCAAAAATATCATCAACATTAGATATAGAAGCTGTGAATGTAGGGTGACATGGAGTAGGTGAGGTACGAGATAAAATCACACTGTCTAAAACAAAATTATCTACACATAAATCAGAGTCATCCGAACTAGTAGATACGCAATCATTAATGCCTTTGGATAAAGTAAGTGGCGCAACAACAGATTTAGTGCCACAAATAGTAGTAGGAGATAATAAGTGATCAAAATTATCTTTATCACTATCAGTATCATAATCAGTAATACCATCCCAAATATTTGTAGAAATAGGGGCAACAAATTTAGTATCACAAATAGGTGTAGAAGGCCATATATGGTTAAAATTATCCTCATCACTATCACTATCAGACATATCATCCCACATTTTAAACCAAGATGTAGAAGATTTTGGAATGTTATATTGAGAGTAAAGCTTTTCATCATTAGAACATTCATAAAGGGATTTTTTCAAAGAAAAAATAGCATCACCAATTTGTTTTCCCATAATAAAAAATAGATTTTAAATGATATAAAATATAGATTTTAAAAAGAGTTCAGGATCTTTGCGGAATAAAAACTTTTATAAAGTGAATCCTGATACCACTTGAAAAAGGTACCCAAGGGTCACACTAGAAAGAACCGAGTGGTACTTGCTAATGCGTATTAGGTAAATTAAAAAATCTCCAACTCTTTTAAATCTTTAATACAAAATCTATTATAAATTTTAAGTGAGAAAACACTCACGCACACTAGTAAGTAAAAGGTGATGATGCTAGATGTAAAGAATAATTCCCTTTAAGAATGAGATGAGGAAAAGTAGAGTGTGACACAATATATGTTATCGAGGAACCCACCTTAGTGGTAAACCCCGTGTCCCTAGTCCCAGGACAGCCCGCGCACTCAAGTCCACTATTACCGATTACAGGTTACAAATTACAGTCCTCCAAGTCCACAATGAAATAAACTAAGCAAATACAAACCCGTACACCCAGCCTAGTCTAAAACAACCCAACTTGACTGAAAATCAGTCAACCCAATAACACCCCGGTAATAGAGACTATCGCTCACTCACTACACAAGCACAACGACACACTCAAACCCGAGACCCCGTGAAGTTGTGCAACACACAAATATAATAATAGATATTGTTTTAATCAAAACAACAAAAAATAATCTTGTTTAAAAATAGACCAAACAACCAAGGTTTAAATCTATTTTAATTGACAAGACGAATTACCAATCAAGGACTAATTGAAAGGTAAGACAATATTGAATTAATCAATACTAAAAAGAATGCTTAAATATTAAGTCCCAAGACACAAGTAAGGTCTTCCTTAATATTTAATATTCGAGTAAAGATTAATCCAAAAATAAATTTAGTTGGCGCAAATGACCACAAATAAAATAGGAAATAAATTCCAACAATTGTGTCGCGCAACTAAGATAAAAATTAACCTAACACCAAATAATATGAATCAATTTAAATAGGTGTTATGTTAAAAATATTAAGTCCAAGTAAAATGAGCAAAAGATAAATAAGTGTAGCACTTAGCTCATACAAATTGGGACTTAATTAAAATAGATAAAATAAGATTACAAATATTAAATTCCAATTTTAGTATAAACCAATACTATGACAAGGGTTGGATCAAATACTCATACACACATAAACACTACCTTAAGTTATAAAAGAATACAACAAAAAGTATTCAACTTAGGCAATAAAAAGTGTACGAGTCAAATGGTCCAATCCAAGTCAAGTGAGTACGAGATAAAGAGTGTAGTACTCGACTCACTAAAATAGGATGGGTTTAACTAAAATAAAATTTAAATAAATAAAGATGTGATATAAAGACTACACACTAATTAAACCCAACTAAATAAAGTGAACACACAAAAGTTCAACTTAGAGGGTGTAACTAGTTAGTCAAAAATCAAATTATCTTTATCTCAAATAAATTAAATTTAAATCAGATTTAAATAAAATATTATTTTAATAAAAAGTGTGTGACACAAACAAGTTGTCAAGTCTAATAAACAAGTGTACACACAAACTGAAATGGGTGTAAATAACTCTCCAAACCAAACACCCAAATAAGCCTACTAAATTTCAGTCCCAACAAATTTTAGTACAAATAAATTTATCCAAATAAAGTTTGCCCAAAATAAAGTCAAAGTCCAAATAAACAAAGTGTACACACTAAATAAGTTGGGTATAAACTAAGCTCCAACAACAAATACCCAACACCCAAATAAATTTTAATTCAAATTAAAATATTATTTTTATAAACAATGTGTGACACAAAATAATCTAAGTCCAATAAAAAAAATGCACACAAAATAAGTTGGGTGTAAAGTAAAATCCAACAACAAACACACAACACCCAACTAAATTTAGACTTTGTTCCAAAGATAGTTCAAACAAAAATTTGTCTAAATAAATTTTAGTCTACAAAAATTTAAATACAAAATGTGTGGCACAAAATAATCTAAGTAAATAAGTGCACACACTAAATGAGCCCAACAAAAGGACTTAGTACAAAACAGTTCCAAATTTCAGTTCAAAATAAATCCAAGTTCAAATTAATTTATGGTTCAAATTAATGTTCAAGAACAAATTAATTTTTGTCAAAAAATTTAATCCAAATAAAATATTTAGTCCAAAGAAAATTATTTAGTCTAAATATTTAATTCACACCACAAGCAGATTTGTCCAAACACAACTTAGTGTTGCAAAGACCTGTTAATGAACTAAACAAAACTTCTAAAACTTTATACAACTATATATGTATATATGTATAAAACTGTGTATGTGTGTGTATATATATATATGTATAAACCGTGTGTGTGTGTGTGTGTATATATATATATATATAACTGTGTATGTATGAATATCTATATATATAAACACACACAAACACACACACACTGCAAACACACGCACACACAGTACAAACCACACACACACGCTGCACACCAACACACACACTGCAAACACACGCACACACAAAACAGCACACACGCACACACTCTGCAGACCGCACACACACACACACAGTCACAAAACAAAACTTCCAAATCAATGTCAATGTATATGTATGAATATAAATAGCTGTTAGTATATATGTATATAAATATAGTGTATATATATATATATATAGCAGATTTAGAATATATATATATATATATATATATATATATATATATATATATATATATATGAACCAAAAAAAAAACTTACAGACCACCCAAAAGGGCTTAGAAGCCGAAACCGGACCGGATAGAACCTCCGCCGGAAAACAGGGACCGGAGCCGCACCTCACTCCGCCGAAAAAGAGGCTGGAAAAAAAAAAAAAACCGGGGACAAAACCCACCGGACTACGATCTCAAGCCGGAGCACAAACAAAAAGCAAGGACGCCGGTACCGCTACTCCGGATCCAAACCACAACCGGAGCCACCAAAAAAAATACAAAGCTCAAAGCTCCAAAGTCTCAAGATGTTGTGTTAGAGAGAGAGAGAGAGAGCAAAGCAAAAAATGAGAGAGAGGATGTCTTGAAACAAAAATGACGGCCGAAAAAAAAATGAGAGCTTGAGAGAGAGAGATAAGGGTTTTAAACTAAAACCAAAAACAAAACCCTAAAGGGCTTTCTCCAAAAGCCCAAAACATTTAAAAGCCCAAAAAAAATAAAAACACACAAAAAATATAAAATCCGAAAATAAAAAATATAAAATAAAACAAAAAAATGAAACAAAAAAAATATGTAACACAACAAAAAATACAGATCATACTACAAAGTTATGAAACAAAAAAAACACAAAATATATATTCTGAATAAAAAAATATTTTATATATCAAGTCAAATAAAATAAAAGACTTGAAATATAAAATAAACTTTAAATTCAGAAAAATATCAAAACTCACACAAGAAAAAATAAATAAATTATATGACACCCAAAATAATTTGTACATTACACAAAAAAATATTTTTCTCAAAAAGATAATTTATATAATAAATCAATATAGGAAAATATGATTTAAGATATAAAAAATAGATTTGAATAAAAATAAAAAAAAATGCAAGAGCATATAAATAAATAAAAAATTGTTTGTCTCAAGATTGAGCCAACACTAGAAGAATGAGATTTTCATGGGTATGGATTTGTTAGCTTCATATCATGTATGTTTGGACTGCTTTAAAAAGGAGGTAGTGTTTCAGTTACCGGGTGAACCTGAATTTAAATTTATTGGGGAACGAAATGTCACTCCAACTTGTTTGATTTCTGCTACAAAATGTTATGAACTGCTAAGGAAAGGATGTGAGGGTTATCTTGCCCATGTGGTGGACATACGACAAGAGGCTGGAAAATTATCGGATATACCAGTAGTTAATGAGTTTGCAGATATCTTCCCAGAAGAACTCCCAGGGTTAGCACCAGATCGTGAGGTATAATTTGCGATTGAGTTGGTACCAGGCACCGCACCGATATCTATTGCACCATATCGCATGGCACCTGCAGAATTAAAGGAGCTAAAAATACAGTTGCAAGATTTGTTAGATCGTGGTTTTATAAGGCCTAGTGTATCACCGTGGGGAGCCCCAGGATTGTTTGTGAAAAAGAAATATGGAACCATGAGGCTGTGCATCGATTATCGTCAATTGAATAAGGTGACTATCCGTAACAAATACCCACTACCCCGCATTGATGACTTGTTCGATCAGTTGCAAGGAGCCAAAGTGTTTTCTAAGATTGATCTCAGATCCTGATATCATCAATTGAAAATAAGAGCTTGTGACATTTCTAAAACTGCTTTTCGTTCCAGGTATGTACATTATGAATTTCTTGTCATGCCATTTGGGTTAACAAATGCACCGGCCGTATTCATGGATTTGATGAACCGTATATTTCATCCATATGTGGATTCTTTTGTTATTGTCTTCATCGATGATATTTTGATATATTCTCGTAGTAGGGATGAGCATGAATGACACCTGCGTATTATTTTACAGACCTTGCGAGAGAAGCAGTTGTATGCTAAATTTTCTAAATGTGAATTTTGGCTAGACAAGGTAATATTTTTGGGGCATGTTATTTCTGCTGATGGTATTTGTGTAGATCCCAAAAAGGTTGAAGCAGTAATGAATTGGGAAAGACCAACTAGTGTGACAGAGGTGCGTAGCTTTTTGGGATTGGCGGGCTATTACAGGAGGTTTATACCGGAGTTTTCTTCTATTGCATTGACATTAACTAAGCTTACCATAAAGGAGAACAAGTTTGTGTGGAGTGGCGATTGTGATAAAAGCTTTGAAAGTTTAAAGGGTAAGTTGACATCAGCTCCAGTATTGACTATCCCAACGGGTACAGAAGGTTTAGTTATTTATAGTGATGCCTCATATCAAGGACTCGGTTGTGTGTTAATGCAGCATGGAAAGGTAATTGCTTTTGCTTCTCGACAGTTAAAGATACATGAACGCAACTACCCTACACACGATCTTGAGTTGGCTGCAGTAGTTTTTGCATTAAAAATCTGGAGACACTACTTATATGGTGTTAGTTGTGAAATTTTTACTGACCATCAAAGCTTAAAATACTTGTTTACACAAAAAGACTTGAACTTGAGGCAAAGAAGGTGGATGGAACTTATAAAAGATTATGATTGCACGATACATCACCATCCGGGTAAAGCTAATGTTGTTGTTGATGCTTTGAGTAGAAAATCTCTAGGCATAGTATCTCGTATTTATTGTATTCGAGTTGACCTGCTGAGAGACTTAGCTTTAATGGGGGTGAAATTAACTTTGAATGAGTCTTATGGAATAGTGGCACATTTAAATGTTAGACCCACGTTGATAGACTGGATAAAACAAGCACAGGCAGGAGATGCAGAATTGGAGAAAGTTAGAGATAATATGAAAAAGGGTAAAGCAAATGAATTTTCTATTCGGGATGATGACATTGTTATGTACGGAGACTGTTTATGTGTACCTAATGTGCCTGATTTAAGAAGAACAATTTTAGAGGAAGCGCATTGTTCTTTATATGCTATGCATCCAGGGAGCACGAAACTGTATAGAGATTTGAAACAATGTTATTGGTGGCCGGGAATGAAACACGACATTGCAGATTTTGTTGCTAGATGTCTTGTTTGCCAACAGGTGAAGGTGGAGCATCAGAAGCCAAGTGGTTTACTACAACCCTTACCTATTCCTGAGTGGAAATGGGAGCATGTTACTATTTGGGTTTGATTCTATTTGGGTTGTCGTTGATAGGTTGACTAAGTCTGCACATTTTCTTCCTGTTAAAACTACTTACTCCATGGATAGATATGCCAAATTATATGTGGATGAGATTATCAGATTGCATGGTGCACCTGTTTCTATTATTTCTGATCGAGATCCTAAGTTTACTTCTCACTTTTGGCCTAGTCTACAAGAAGCTTTGGGGACTAAATTGAAATTTAGTACAGCTTTTCATCCTCAAACTGATGGGCAGTCAGAAAGAACGATCCAAACACTTGAAGGCATGTTACGAATCTGTGTGTTGGAGTTCAAGGGGAGTTGGGATGAACACTTGCCACTAATAGAGTTTGCTTATAATAATAGCTATCATTCGAGTATTGAGATGTCTCCTTATGAAGCTTTGTATGGGAGAAAATGCAGAACTCCAGTGTGTTGGACTGAAGTAGGAGAACGAAAACTACTTGGGCCAGAAATCGTACAACAGACTACTGAAAAGATCAATGTTATCCATAATCATTTAAAGGTGGCGCAAAGTAGACAGAAAAGTTATGCAGACAACCGAAGGAATGAATTGAAATTTGAGGAAGGTGATCGAGTATTCCTGTGTGTTTCTCCTTGGAGAGGGGTTATGAGATTCGAGAAGAAGGGAAAGTTAAGTCCCAGGTACATTGGCCCTTATGAGATAGTGAAACGGGTTGGAGCTGTAGCTTATAAATTGGCGTTACCACCAGAATTGTCCCGAATACACGATGTTTTTCATATATCCATGTTACGTAAGTATGTGCCCGATCCTTCACATGTGTTTATCTCACAACCGATAGAGCTTCAAGATGACTTAACCTATGTGGAGGAACCAATTGCTATTGTAGATCGAAAGGAGCAAGTGTTACGTAGTAAACCTATTTCACTAGTTAAAGTGATGTGGAGAAATCGAAATGTGGAGTATGGCACTTGGGAAGGGGAGGATAACATGAAGAAGCAATATCCTCATCTATTTGGTAAGTTTCTTATGCGTTAAATTTCGAGGACGAAATTTTTATAAGAGGGGTAGAATTGTAAGGCCCTAAAATATGATTAGGAAGGTTAATTACATGATTAATTAAAACTTAGGAGTTATAAGTTATAGATTGGTTATGTGTGTTAAATATGTTAATTATCATGTTTAGGGGATGCATGCTCATGTGATATATGTGTTGTTTACATTAGGTGTTAATTGAGCTTATGATCGGGGATACCATGTTTAGAACATATGATTAGTTATGCGATTAATGCATCATAAATTATGTTTTTAATGCATTATTATGTTTATAAAAGTAAATAAGGTTGTTGATACGAAATTGGCAATGTTTGGTTGCCAAATGTGAAAGTTTTGAGATTTTCGGTAAATTGCTACTTTCCTGTTCGATGCCCAAATTAGGCGTATTAGTTTATGATTTTGGGAAAACATAAATTATGAAAGTTGTAGATATATGAATGAATATTATAACATAACAAACGGGGGGTTAAACAGAGACTCGTACAAGAAGTTATACCGAAAGTACGAAACAAGGGCAAATATGTCCATCCCTTAAGTGACACTTGTCTTATTAGCACACCATGTGCTATTTTTTGATTGGTTAAAGGGTGGGTGATGGTTTGGCTGACTTAAGATGTATAAAACAACTCCTTTGTTCAGCAAATGCATCCATGAACAAGAGTTTTGCCTAAAGAGAGAAAAAGAGAAGAAAGTTAAGGAATAAATCTTTGGAAATTTTCCATAAATCAAGGAATCCTCGTAAGGTAATTACATCTTTATTAAAGTTGGTCACATGGATGAGTTCTATACTTATCATGTTTTTATTTTTGATTTGGATATATATTTTAATGATACCCATATTTCTGAATTGTGTTGGAACAAGGATGGTTTAAGAACATAAGTTAGAACTGGAGCTAGGATCGTAAAGCATTTTGATTTAGAAAATTCATGATTTTGATGCATATTTCTGCTAAAACATGTTTATTATATGTTTCCATGAATTATACTCAAGGTCAAGGTTATGTATGCTTAAAAATGTTAAGTTATGCCTTAATGTTTTATTTTGACCTAGTTATACTAAAAATGGCATAAATCATGGAATACTTATTGGAATTGAGTGATTCAAGTTGGAGAGTAAAATAAACTCATACATGTATAACATATCCAAAAATTGTGTAAAAATACCAAGGAATGAACCCGTGGTGATAGTTTGAAATCTTGGTTTAAAATCTGCCCTAAAGGAGCAAGAATGCATACCAGGTGTTTGATGTTTTGCTCGACATAGAAAATGAACCCTAGAAATTATGAAACATTAAATTTGTATTATTCAATGTGTTTACTGATATTGGGTGGAATATCATGAAAATTTATGTTGTACAAAAATTATGAGAATTCCAGGAAGTTGAAGTTGTGTTGTTGTTTTTCTTGAGAAACGATTTGGAAAAGGCTGTAATAAAATGGGCATAACTTTGTCTAGCAAATTCGTAATTTAATTCTGTAAATTGTGTTAGAACCCTAATTACTTGGGTGTTATATAAATGTGAAGTGTCATATGTAATTCCTCCTTAGTTATTTCTGATTGACCAAATTATGTGATGTGCTACTAGGTTTGATGTTAATCGGTGTATTCAAATACTAACGACATTGACTTGTTAGGTGGGGAAGCAGCTAATACTACCATACCAAGGAAGTAGTTGGTATTAATCTTAGCACTAAATCCAAGGTGAGTGACCTCCTTATGAAATATAAATGCTTATAATTTCATATGGAAATGTGTAGTTAAACACGTGTGAAAATGTTTATGGGAGTAATGTTGTATTTATGAAACATATGCATATGATTAAAAATGTTAAGCGATGTTATATGATGATATGGACTAGTGAGTCCTTTATCTAATGTTAAGGACTATGGTGGGTCCTACGGGATGTGGTGGTCCTGTTAATCCAACTTAAAGGTTTGTGTACTCGGGCCTAATAAAGGGATGTGGTGGTCCCTAATTACTGTGGTGGGTTAATTGGACTGTGGCGGGTCCAGGCTTGCGAGAGTTTCACAATTCCTGTTGAGTTATAGCATTAGAACAAAATAAAAATGGTTATTCAAATTGATTATATGTGTTGTATGTGGTCATTTACTAAGCCTTTATAGCTTACACTCCTGTAATGTTTTGTTTCAGGTATGCTTATAAATTGGAGTTCACTGCCAAGTTAGGACCTTAAAACGGGGGAGTGAGGGATATTTAGTATGGTTTAAATATCAAGATTCCTTTTGTGTAATTATTAAACTAAGGATCTTGGTTATGTAAAGTTATGTAGTACTTATAAGTTATAAGTAAAGGCAGTTATGTTTTCATCTACACATACTTTTGGGGAAAAAAAAATCTTATGCTATTTTCCTCAGAGATTTAAATTAAAGCATTGTTTAAGGCAATTTATCTCTAAATTAAAGGATGAGTTTAACAAAATTAATTCGGGGCGCGACACAAAACAACTTTCAGGTATGAAAACCTAAAACCAGAAATAGCAGAATGCCCCCAAAATATTTATAATCCAAATTTTATTATGAAAAAATTATTTAAAAAATGTTTAAAAAATCCCCAAAATTATTTAAAGCCAATTTAAATGGGATTAAGCACACACAACTCACACACAATCAATTAAAGCAATATATGAACCATGTATGCAATCCTAGAGTATTTGGATGTGATTTATACCTCCAATCAAATCAAGAGTGGCATAAGATGAAGATTCTGAGATTCTTTAGTTTCTAGGGAATGGGACACAATTTTTTCACTATTTCCAAACTAGATGAGCACTTACGCATTGTAGACTCAAGTGAGTCAAGAGTATAAGGTGCTTCAGGACCATTTCCTATTATTGAGAGGATCAGACCGGTGGCTTACAAACTTGATTTTTCAGAACACTTGCACCGTATTCATGATGTGTTTCACATTTTGTCATTGAGACGGTATCTCTGAGATGAGTTGGCTCACACTCACTCTGCGATAGAGGATATAGACTTGAAGACAGACAATTCTTATGAGGAGAGACCAGTGTCCATTCTAGACCACAGTGAGAGGAGACTGAGGTCCAAATTATTTCCACTTGTGCGGGTCCAGTGAGAACATCACAATGTAGAGGAGTCTACTTGGGAGCGAGAGGTGGATATGCGTGAGAAATATCCAGACCTATTCATACCAGGTATACCTTATTTTCCAAATTTCGTTATTAGGGGGAATTATGTAATACCCCGTATTTTGGTTGATTTTAATAATTAAGAGATTAATTATTATTTTGGGATTAATTAAATTAAATGTGAGAAATTAATTATTAATTCATCCAGTTTAAAATAAATATTAGCTAGCGTGCCAAGGGTTAATACTTATGGTTAAAAATTATTGAATATTACTATGTGAGTAATTAATATGGGATTATGATATTACATATTTTTCGTGAGTGAGAAATACGACAGTTTGGTAAATTAAGTCGGGACGCGCGTGTGAATCATGTCGGGACTACTTTAATGGGTTAAAAAGATAATTTATTTTTAA
Source organism: Sambucus nigra (assembly GCA_949130495.1). Lineage (NCBI taxonomy): Eukaryota > Viridiplantae > Streptophyta > Magnoliopsida > Dipsacales > Adoxaceae > Sambucus > Sambucus nigra. The sequence goes on along the minus strand of OX422208.1, from coordinate 789,172,293 downwards.
GTAACTCGTATGGGTATTTCAAGTGCGACAATGAGTCTGTAAGGGTCGAGATAGTTAAAAAACTCTACCCGGGTGTTTTATTTGGATTCCAAAGCAATTTAGGCCAAACCGACACTCCGGAGGGGTATTTTGGTCATTTGAGTTTTGGGGAAATTAAAATGGATGAAAATTGAGAAATTAAAATGAAAGGTATGTGGTTTAAATGGAGGTTTTCAGTTTCTAAACCTGAGAAAGAGAGCGAGTGAGAGAGAGAGAGAGAGAGAGAGAGAGAGAGAGAGAGGAAGAAGAAGAGCTCCATAGGAGTTCTTGGTGCAAAACTCAAGCTCTCACACCAAAAATCCCACTAATGTGTAGATCGAGAGGAGAGGATCACCCCAATACGAATTTCATGGAACGAATCATAAGTTCTCCTTAAGGCAAGTGTTTATCTTGCTAAATTTTGTGCATATATTACCCATGTTAGACTAGGTTGTTGAATCATCCATGAGATAATGAGTTTGATGATTAAATTGATTTCAAATGATGAATTTTGGGTAGGAACTTCATGTAGATTGAGAAACCCTATTTAGAGATATAAATTCTTAGATTTATGCATGATTAAATATGAATTTAATTTGGGTTTAGATTAGACATTAATGGTGATTATAGAAATCTAGGGCTTTTAAGGATTTCTTGAATTGAAGCATCCATACTTGCGATTTAATGAAATTTTGATGATAAACCATGTTGAAACACATCCTATTAGGTGTAGAAATGACTTAGTATGAGTGGTTTTGTGTTGGGTGAAAGTACACATGAATTGGGTGGACAAAAATGGAAGAAAAATGCAAAAATTAAAAGGTAGGGGACAATCTACGTCAAGGTCGTTCGAACGACCTGAAGAACTAGAATCTCGTTCGAAAGAGATTTCCAACGACAATTCCAATGAGAATTCAAAGTTAGATTTGTTAGAAGTAGGTTCGAACGTACTCGTTCGAACGAGATTTCGGGGTCCTAAGTCATTCGAAGTTTCGTTCAAACGAGATTTTTGACACCTCTAACGAGATTTCAAAAAATTATAAAATTGCCCGATTTAGTAGAAATCTTACGAGGATAGTTCGAGAGCGAGGGAATAATCATAAAGGGCCAATACAATGAGTAGTAGAGAATATTATGCTACATATATTATGAAAGAATTGGGTTACTTGAGGTTTATTTTGGGCTGGGTGAATACTTAAAATTTTAATATGGTGGTGTGAATACCTAAGATTATAATAGGTTGTGTGTATACCTATGAATTGATTTATTATGTGTATGGTATAGTTACGCAGCTTGCTATCGGGTGAAGGTTGCGCGCTTGGGCGGTCTTATCCTGAGGAGCCTTCGTGGGGATTTTAGACTCATATCATAGAATATAGAACCTTGGACACGTGTTATCCAAGATATGATAGTTCGACGATTTAATGGGAACGTAGGTATGTGCGTGACCCATTGGGCTAGGGACTATGTTCACTTCCAATATGTGTTATTGTATTTTGATGGTTCGCAGGAGATTATCCGAACCTTTATCCCCATTCAGCGTGATATGTACCGGGATACGATAGTAGAGTATGCATTGCGCCAAGAGGTCTTAACCTAGGGGTGCTGGATTTGTATATATATTTGTATAGTGATGATATCGAATATATATATATATATATATATTGTAATAATGATAAGTGAATTAATCTTAGTGAGTAAAAGATTAACTACATGAATGGTGAAAATGTAAATCAGCTAATTGGAATAAACCATATAAATAACGTATTGTATGGGTGATATGGGTGGGTGAACGTATGTAGTGATAATGTGACTTCAAACTAATTAGGCTGGGTAGTATATCTAGTATGGGTTAGAAGATGCGTTAGGCATGCACATTAGCTGAGAGGTGAGCATCTCAAGTGAGTGCACGAATTTCTAACATATATATAATATGTGATAAATTGCATGTATGCACTTGCTGTTTTAAAACTGTTTTTACTCAGGTTCTGACCCGTTTCATGCACAGATTATCTCTTGTCTATATATATGTATTATACCAGGTGTCCAGACACAGGGACACCAGATCTAGACTTTTGGACTATTTGATGAACTGCAGCGATTATGGAAGCTGTAGGTATTTGAGATTAGATGCATCTATCATTTCTTTAAGTTTGTTCAGACTTTCTATTTAGGGCATATGTCGCCATTCCCAGACTAGGCTTATTTCGAGAGATTTTTGTATTTTTCATTAGTATTTCAGTTTCAGTTTAACTTGGTATTTTATGTTGGTGATTGTAGACATTTTAACTGGGGCGTTCATCCCAGTATTGATTATTCTATTATTTAGTACAGTGGATGGTATTTGATTATTTGTGTAGTTCATTTAGTTAACGAAGTGGGTTAATTAATAAACGAAACTGAATGGGTATGTTATGAGTAAATGTTTTGACACTAGCTTGATTAAATATTTGGTAATTAATGGAATTAAGATTTTTTCGACAGTGATGCTAAGAATGAACCAACCGAACATTTTATTTTAATTTAATAAAGGACTGATCACCCGATATTTAATTGGGTGGGGTGCCACAGGGGCTCGAGGCTTACACTAGTCAGTGCCTTGGTGGGGGAGCTGTTGTCCATTCTGGAACTCGGAGAATACCTATACATTCGGTTAATTGGACTCGGACATACCTCTTTCTACTTTCCCTGGTGGCTTTTGTGCCAATATGGTTGGGAATAAATCGTGCCACCATGAACGTTGCACTTTTTTCCCATGGAGGATCTGAGAGAGCATATGCCCTTGCGACTTGGCTCTTTGTGGGAGAATCATCGACTATCGATCTGCCCATACCAGTCTGTTGGTAGAGTCTGGCATATTTCAGGGGACTACGTGAAGTGGTTATGGAGAAGAGTAGTTACCAAGATGTTGGCCGTGGAGACTCGACAAAGATGATTTGTTGTATATGACACCATGGATAGAGGTGTTGTGGTTTTCCCCAGGCTGGTCCGAGCTTATTGTTCAATGTAGTGTCAGTGGCATTCTCTTCAGGCAGGGGAAGTTTGGGGTCCCCGGGATATGGGTGATGATGGGGTTAGTTCCTCTAGCAACTGCAGGTAGAATTTGTGAAGCTTTTTGTATGGTGTTTGGTTATGTTTCTAGTTATTTTGTGGAAATAATTTTGTAAAGGTTGTTTTAGGAGTAGTGGGGTTTATTTTTATTTTGTTTTAGGAAGGTAGGTGTAGACTGGTGAGGGAAGTCATTTGATTCCTTATGCCGACGTAATTGTACTGGAATTTTGAATAATGAAATAAAGAAGTTGTTGATCATCTAGTTGTGCCACTAGATGAGTTTTGCATTTGAATTATCTATACTAATCTCTAAGGCATACATAATCCTTTTTTTCATGTATATATTAAAATGAACTGTCATTCTCGAGGATAAGAAAAAAATAGCATTTTGTGAAACAGATGGGGGTCGTAATCATGTAAAATGTATGAGCTGCCTACGTACTTTCGAGGTTTTTGAAAATTTTTTTAGATTCATTTTTGAAAGAAAAAATATTTTTAGAGGATCATACCCTATGTAGTTCTGAGTATATGGAAATGAAGATTTTTTAGAAGAATAGAAGGGATATGAGAAGAGTCATAGCGCGTCGAGATTTTGAACTAGAGGTAGAATTTCTTGAGACGGTCCAGGTTGACTGGAAGAGTCATCTCTTCTTCGTCAAGATCGCTGAGCATGGTTGCGTTACCTGATAGGATATTCTTCACGATGTAGGGACCGCTCCAATTAGGATTGAGTTTCCCTCTGGGGTCCGAGATGGGTTGTACTATCTCTTTTAGGGCTAAGTCCCCTTTTCAAACACCGTGATCCTTAACTCTCTTATTAAAAGATCGTATTATATGGTGATGGTACCCTTGTATATGATATAGAGATTTCAGCCTCCTTTCGTCCAAGAGTGAAAACTCGTCGAGATGGCATTGATGCCAGTCTTCCTCGCTGACTTTGCTTTCAAACATAACACATAACGAAGGGATTTCGAGCTCCACGAGTAGGATTATTTCCATACTGTAGACTAGAGAGTAAGGGGTATCCCCAGTAGAGGTTTAAACTAAAGTGCGGTAGCCCCAGAGGGCTTAAGGGATCCTGTCAGCCCAATCTTGGCAACTCTCAGTCATCTTGCTAATGATGGTTTTGAGATTCTTATTGGCGTTTTCAACTGCTCCATTAATTTAAGGTTAGTATGGAGAGGAATCATGTCTCTAAATCCCATACTCTTCGACCACTTCTGTGACCTCTGCCTCGATGTATAACCTATTATATAATACCAGCTCGTACAGGACCCCATCTCGGCAAATGATATTTTTCTTGATGAACTTGGACACTTTCTTAGCATTTAGAACTCCGTATGACTTGGCTTCGATCCATTTAGTGAAGTAGTCAATGGCAACTAGGATTAACTCATACTAATTGGATGCTTTGGGTGTAATCTTCCTTATGATATCAATGCCAATGGCGAGGGAGAAGTCATGTTGTATAATTCTCATGGAGGTAAGTGTTGTAGGTTGGAAAATTGTTAGCATTTGAGGCATCTTCGAATGTAGGTTGTGCAATCCTAAACCATGGTATTCCAGTAGTAACCCTATTGAATAATCTTCTTAGGTGGCATATAGTCATTCATGTGGGGTTCGCATTCCCCTCTATGGAGTTTCTGCATTATCTCTTTAATGTCATCCCCTGCGATGTAGTGCAAATGGGTTCCATCGAAGTTTGAATAATGCTTTATCGCAGACAATGTACTGGACGACCAGTTTGAGGAGGGTTGCTCAGTCTTTCTTGTTAGAAATTTGGGGGTACCTACCATGCTTGAAGAGGCGCCAAATATCATAGTACCAGCAGTCGGCTATATTAGAATCTTCTTGTGTGATGATCTCAATGTGGTAGTATTGGGTTAGTTTAGCTTGCTTTTGGATTAAAAAAAGGGCCATGGTTATACCTTCGAACATTTCAATCGTAGAGGCTAAGGTAGAAAGGGCATCGGCTAGGTTTTTCTCTACTCGGGGTAGGTAGTGGAAAGTGATTTCTTGGAATCGGGAAGCTATCTCTTCTAGGTGGGCATAGAAGGGTAAGAGTTTCTCGTCCTTGACTTTTCATCTCTTGAGCACTTGACCAATGATGAAGGTTGAATCCCCATAGACATCGATGTATCGAATTTCTTTCTTGAGAGCAACTTTAAATCTTATCGTGCATGACTCATATACAGTCATGCTATTGGTGCAGGGAAAATCCATCTTAATGGCAATGGGAATGTAAGAGTCATCAGGGGCGATTAGGAGTATCCCAATGCCATATCCTTTCTTATTGGTAGCTCCATATTCTCATCTGGTAACTCAAAAATCTAGACATCGGATTCTTCCATAGGGTAGTCAGTGAGGTAATTAGAGTTGTCCCTTCTTTTTATGGCTTTCTACGTGACATACATAATATCGAATTCGGCTAGAAGTATTAACTAATGGGCCATTTGGCTGGACAAGGCAGGCTTCTCAAGTAAGTACTTCATAGGATCCATTCGGGATATAAGTTTTATGAGAAAGGTGATCATGTAGTGCTATAGGTTTTGGGTGACCCAGATAAAAGCGACACATTCTTTCTCTAAGTCTATGTAGTTAACTTCATACCCGGATAACTTGCGACTGGCATAGTAAATGGCTCTTTCTTTGTTGGTTTCTTCAAGGTAGGGCTAGCAAAGCCCCAGTTGCAGTATATGTTACGGTTAGGTATAGGAGTAGGGGAAGACCAGGCTGTGATGGCATGAGTATCGAATGTCAGGTTAGGTATTGCTTGATTCGATCAAAGACTCCTTGGCAAGCATCGTTACAAACCTTAGTCGAATCCTTTTGGAGGATTTTTAAAATGGGCTCACAGATAGAAGTCAATTGGCTGATGTACTGTAATTTTTTTAGGAATCCTAGGACCTCCTTTTTGTTCGGGGTCGTGTCATCTAGAGTATGGCTTTCAGCTTGGCAGGATTTGCTTCTATCCCTTTATCACTAACCATGAATCCTAAGAGCTTTCCAACGTAACACCGAAGACACATTTCTGTGGGTTAAGTCGCATCTCGTACTATCGTAGTCGTTCGAAGAACTTTCAGAGAGAAAGAGCATGGACTTCCCTAGTCTTGGATTTGACAATCATATTATCTATATAGACCTCAGCTTCTTTGTGTATCAGATCGTGCAAAATGGTTGTGGTAGCCCTCTGGTAGGTAGCCCCTGCATTTTTTAAACCAAATGGCATGGCGGTGTAGCAAAAGGTTCCCCAAGTGGTGATGAATGTGGTTTTCTCTTGATGATCTGGATGGATTTTAATCTGATTATATTTATCAAACCCGTCGCCAAATGACTTGAGAGCGTGACTGGATGTGTTGTCCATAATCATGTTGATATTGGGTAACGGGTAATCATCCTTTGGAGAGGCCTTATTTAAGTCTTGATAATCGACGCACATGCGAACCTTCCCTCCTGATTTTGGCACGGGTACGATATTGGCTAACCACATGGGATATTCGATCACACCAATGAAACCCATGTTCAACTGTTTGACCACTTCTTCCTTGACCTTGAGTGACCATTCGGTGTGGAGCTTTTGCAGTTTCTATTTGACCAATTTTCATAGGAATCTCGTGTTGAGCTATCTCAGGGTCAATGTCGATCATGTCATTATAGGACCATGCGAATACATCCATGAATTCCTTCAGTAACTCTTCAAGTTGCGCGCGCTCATGCTCGTCAAGTGTGGCCCCTATCCTAATCTCACGCAATTAGCTACTAGAATCGAGATTAATAACAACAGTTTCATCTTTACTAACTTGAACACGGTTATGTTGTTTGTTATTAACCTTATTTAGATCAGTTAATAATTATTCATTTACAAAATCACCATCATTAAGAGTTTGATTAGAATCAAGACAATTAATGTAAGGCACAGCAAGATACTCAAAATCTTTATTTATTTCATTGATAGGAAAAATAACATTGAGAACCTCATCAAAGGAGGTTTCGATTACATCAGAGTAAGGAGGAAAAACTAGGGGAGAAGAAAGGGAAAACATCAGGGTTAAGTTGAATATCAGCAGGTGGCACATGTGCAACATGCCAGTTGAGAAGAGGTGCATCAGCAGCTTTGACCAGACGGGATGGATTCGACGATGTAACCCCTAAGTGGATTATGCAGAGTGCCAACCCCAGTGTCTGCAAGTTGAAAGAATCCTTAGAGTCACTTCCCTCGGAATCTCTGGTATCAGCTATGGTCTTCTTAATGAGTGGTTGCACTTGATGCTGGGAACTTTTGGCCCACGAGTAGGTGTCTTAAAAAAAGATCTCCATTCCTGGTTTCATCTTCTTATCCACATGATCAAACCATGATTCAGAATAGCCGCAAAAGGGGAAATCTTCACCCTATCTGATGAATCTTCCATTCAAGGAATATCCCAAGACAGTTTTGGCACATTTTAGCCTCCTCTTTAGTCGACGTTGATGTATCATTCTGAGTTCTTCTGCAGATGGCTGATAACCCAAGCCGCAGGGAGGAGAAGCTTTCTTCAACACAATGGGTTCACTTATCCCTTGTTGTCTTTGTCCCATCCCCAGTCCAGACATGAAGTGCATGTTCTTGAACATCTGGATCACATTGACGTTTCTATAAAGGTTATATTCTGTACAAACCCTATCTTTGAAATTATTCCCTACTGGGAGTGGAAGTAGTTCAACTCAAAATCTTAACAGAAGCATATCATTTGCCCCGTACTGTATCTCAAGTACTGGATTTCTAATGCTTGCATTCTCGGTAATGTTGTTATCCCTTAAGATGATGATGACCTGCCCATTGGCGAAGAACTTTAGTTTCTGATGAAGGGAAGAAACCCCCCTTGATGTTATGGAGTCACAGTCATACGAGCAGCAGATTGAAACTGGCTAAAATATCGATAACTTGGAATTTCACAACAAGATTAATTGGGATAGCCCCTATTACAAGCTTTATGGATCCCATCACTTCTCGACGGGTATTATCATAAGCACGTACTGAGGTAAAGGTTGGAGCAAGGACACTTACTTTTATTCCCAAATAATTGAGAGTCCTCAATGGGTAGACATTAAGAGTTGATCCATTATCGATAAATAAAAGGGGGACGGTCTTTCCCATAACTTCAACAGAGATGTTAAGAGCATAATTATGGTTTAGACGAATCTTGGGGATTACTTCTTCGAAGAAAGAGAGCATTCTAGTAGAGGTCAGGGATCTGACTAGATTCATCGCTTCTTCTGGCATGGTAGAAGAAGGAACTATGGGTCACGTGTGTAGCTTGACTAAGGCATTTCAGTGTAGTTGGGAAGACATAAAAAGTACCCAAAGAGTGATGTTGGCTTGGGATATCTTTAACTGATCAAGGATCTTTCTCTCCTCGAGTGTTATTTTTAGTATAGGAAGATTCTCAACATCCTTTTCTTTGTCGATTACAGAGGGTTACAGTCTTGGTATTGGGTAATGCCTCCCTGACCTGGTCATGTGATTCACAGAAGAGGGGGAAAATAGAAACCATGTTTCCTCGTCAACCTCAGGTTGTTTATCCACCTTGTTGATTTCTCCTAGCATCTCCTCAAATGATATTATCCCGCGTATGCTGACTATCATACTAGCCTTTTTTGGACTCTGCTCGTCATCTGAATCATCAAATTTGTCCCCCCATCCGATAGCAACGGCATTATCTTTCCATAAAAAGCCAATACACTCTAAAACTTCAACAGCTTCTTCGTATAAGTCCTCCTATTTAGCGGGGAAATGTAAAAAAGAAGGTACTAGACGTCCTTATAGTTTCAAAGCATCGAGTATCTCGGATATACTGCTAATATCACCGGTTTGTCCTAATGAATCTGCCATGATCTGGATCATATCATCTAAACTGACTTCATCGGTCAGTACCACCCAATTGTCTGACTTTTGGGCCCATTTTTGAGCTTCTAAGAATAACACACTAAATCTCTGATAGTCGACGGTCAACTGGGAGGGTAATTTCTTCTCGAACTCTAGGAGTTGGTTCAACACTTCTGTTAATTCCATATCTTTACCTCCAGAATAGGTGCGGACAACCATGCTTGCTCTGGTAAAGAGTGATTGCCTGATTGGTGAAGCTGGTAGGGTGTAGGAGAAAATATGGTCATGTTTGAAAAGGTCTAGGAGAGTATACGAGTATAATTGGTGATTTGCTTGGTATGATCTGGGTAGATGGGTCAAATTTTGGATCTTCTTAGAGGAAGATGGCATTTGTATGATTCAAGAGTGGATTGTGGGTAATGTTTGGTGTAGGATTAGCTGGTGGGGCGATGACACCCCGGTCGATTAGACCTTGGATCATATTTTGGAGGTGGAAACACTGGTCGATGGTATGGCCGGTAGTTTGATGGAAGTCACAATGGGCATCTGGTTTGAAATTTTTGGGAAGTGGGTTTGGTAATGGATGAGGGTCCAAGGGATTGATGAGGTTTCAGTTTAAGAGGGCCTGATAAAATTTGGAGAGGGGAGCGTGAAGCTAGGTGTATTCCTTTTGGAATGGGTTAGCGCGATTTTGTAGTGCCCATGAAGTGGTAGGCTGAGAAATGTTGTTGATGGTTGAAACTGCAGTACTAGCAGGCTTCTCAAACTTTCTAGGAGCGAACATTCCAAATACTTTCTTTGGTTTAACTTCTGTCTTGGCAAGACCTTCTTCGATATACACTCCTGCTTCTCGGAGGAATAAAAAATGAGGGCAGTGTTATCCTCCCATCATCGCTCGAACATGGGGTATGAAGTTCTTCTTCATAATGCTAAAAGGTCGATTGGTCATGGTAGTTACTTTCTCTCTCCACCTTGCTATGAAGTTACTGACTGATTCCCCAGGGTTTTATTTAAGAAACTCTAAATCACGGGGGGTAACCTCTAACTCTTTGTTCTACTTATACTATGACATGAACTCGTGGGTAACATCTTCCCAATTGCGGATTATGGACTCCTCGAGAGATAAGAATCAATGGATATCGCTATCCTTCAAGGTCTGTTAGTCCATGTAGTTCCTCGAGAGTCTAACTTGGTTGAATTTTTTGGTCAACATCTTGAGGTCTTCCTTGATTTTGTTTGTAAGGACATAAATTTCCAATTGAGTCCATATATAGTTTTGGCTCAATTCCGGACAAAAACATTTATTCATAGGTTAGCATTTAATTGTAATATTCTCAAAGCCTATGAAGTGTTTGTTGAAGACGTAGCGGCAAAGAGTATAAAGCTTCATCAAAATGCCGGTTTGTGTGCCTCGTTTCTACGTCATCAATCATAGTTCCATGCGCCCAAGGTATGAATGCATCATATATATATAGGAGCTTGGAACAAGTTTATTGGGTGTTAGGTTTATAAAAACTACGTTTGGTTTTAAGAAAGGATTTATTGAAACTTTAAATAAATGTTTATAAAGTTTTCTGGGCCAAAAATGAATTTTTCAAACTTTCTGGTCGTTCGTTAGATATGTCGTTCGAACGAGTTTTTTCGTTCGAACCAGATGTCGTTCGAACGAGTTTTGCCAACGAGTTCCCATTAAGGCATACTGGTCCGTCGTTAGAAATGTCGTTCGAACGAGACTGTCGTTCTAACGAGATTTCCAATGAGCTTCTAACGAGTCCATACTGGAGCGTCGTTAGAAGACTCGTTCGAACGAGAGGCCAGACGGGAACAGTTTTTGGCAGTTTTGCACCCACTTCCCCACTTGGTTTTTAACCAACTTTCACAGACTTTAATAGGTGCGGGAATGACATTTTCCAAACTAACATTTCCATAACTTTTCATCTTAGTTTATCTCTTAGAGAGAGTTTGAGAGCAAAAATGGTTTAGGAAAATGTTCATGTTTTGAGTGAGATTTTTAGAGAAAAATATTTCATCACTCTAGTGTTTACACCCATATTGTTTATTCCAAGTTCACATATACTTATCAATTTCTTGGAGTTTGGCACCGGTTTATCTCTACCGAATTCAAGAAGAGAAGTTTCGGGTTTTGCTTCTACCTCCCACAAAGAAAGAAGAAGTGTTTTTGTTGCAATTCTACCCACACGGAGAAAGGCTCCATGTACGGGTGACGGTGACCATATAAAGTCCTATCGGTGGATTTAGAGACCGCGATGGTGTTCCAAGGTTATCTGCTAGGAAGAGGTGTCTACAAGAAGAAGCGTCGAGGCTTGAGAGGGATCGAGTCGTGCGTTGTAAGTCTATTTGTCTTGTAATTGTAATTCCGTATCTAGTGGATTTGTGGCTAGGGCCGTCCGAGGTTGTTTCCCGTCTTGGGTTTTTCCTCGTACATCACGGCGTAGTGTGATTGGTTTATTTTATCTTGCTCAATAATTTAGAACGCATGCTTAGAACAATTCAAGATAAAATTTGGTTTAATTATCACACTCACTCTAATTGGGACTTAAATTAAATATTGGGTAAAGTGTATTTAATTCAAGTCATTTGCTAAAATTTGGTTTCGCCTAATTTGCTAATATCGATAAATATGACTTAGGCAAATTCTAGGACTTGGATTAATGAATCGGTTTAAGTGAATATATTAATTGATTAATTTCACTTCACTTGGTTTAATTTTAATTTATTTTAAGGAATTAAAATTTGTTGTTTTGTTTAGAGTTGAACCATCATCTTTCAACGCTTCCGCATCAAGTTTTATATAAAAGGAAATTATATTTTAATTGAGATAATCACCCTCCGGGGACCTTCATTGTTTAACTCTTACTCCTTCGGATCAATGATCACAGGTAAAATAGCCCTTGGCAGGGTAAGGTTCAGCATAGGAAGCTGAGTTGGAGATGGCCCATTAGCAGGATGAGCACGTGGAGCATGTTGGTATTCCTCGAGAACCTAAATAGGCTCGGGTGTGGGCGAACCCATAGCGCGAGGTAAGAGGACCTTGAGCTCTTCGGGAACAGGGAGCTGATTTTGTTGCATCTCATGAACCTATGTTTGAAGGTTATCAACTTGGATAGTGAGCTGAGCTAGGACGGTCTTCAAATCCGACTGCACATTCGATACTTGTTCTGTGTTCTCCATAAAAAGCGGATGAATCCCAGACTCGAAGGAACTGAGGGGACTGACGGATATTTGGGGCGATTTGATGGAGGATCAAAGCCAATGGGGAGCTAGGCCAAGGGTATGCGATCGATCTGAGAAGGAGAAAAATTAGGATTTATTTTTTTGAAAAGAGAGGGAAAATCGTTATTTTTAGAAAAGGAAGGAAAATGTTTTTGACATTTTTGGAAAAGATGAGGCCAAAATGTTTTTGGGTAAAAATGAGGGAAATATTTTTGGTATAAGGAAGGGAAAATATTTTTGGTATTTTTGATAAAAGAGGAAAAATATTTTTGAACACTTTTTGGAAAAAAGAAAGAAGGTAAAGACGAGAGACAAATCTCAACATGATTATTATTATGTTTATTAGGTTCTCACTTGTATTAGGTTTACCTAAATGCAAAAAGAAATGTCAGACGGGACCCAAGCCTGGAAAATTTGAGTTTGAAAAGTATGTAAAACTATGGTTGGACTTGTTACCAGGCTCATGGGGATGGTCTCGTTTTAAAAAATTGTGTGAAAATTTGGGCGGCATGCCGACCCATCATTTCGGCAGAGTTTCGGATAGAAATCGACAAACTAAATATGAGTGCCCAAGGTTTGACACCTATATACGGGTTATGCAGTTGTTGGATTAATTGGAAGGTGTTCCACCCTTTGACATCACCTACACAATATGCGTATTGCTTTTGAGGGCAATCGGTACGTGTGGACAAGCCATTTGATATACCCGAGTGTACGTGAATTGCCTCACTATATACCTCGTGGGGACAGTACATGTGAGAGAGAATTTGATATATTCGACGTACATGAACGAGTTCCCTGCGATTTACCTCCCGTCATGACTTCGGTCAAACGGTACGATGCAGAGGAACCATTCGATATATGTCGAAGGTACTTGGCCAATGGAAGGTGAGAGTCATGTCACTTAGGCTTCTTACGACCTGTTGGACCAGCCCCGAAGTGATCCCCCAGTTATGGGACAAACTTTGGCCAATAACAATGCTCTTCGGTGATGTAGTGTGCAAGATGCATGATTCTTGATTAGTATCTTATGGATAGAGTATCTTTATTAATCATGCTAAGCAGGGAATAAGGTACAATTATAAAAAGTAAATCTCTACTAAGCATGGATATGGGAGAGTGAGTGATGTGTAATTATCTACAAGTGAGTGTGTGGTAGTGAACCTAAGCATGGATCAAATACAAGTGGTGTGTGACAAGTGTGAGTGAGCATGGATATATACAAGTGTGATATATGAAGGTGTGTGTTAGTGACACCTAAGCAATATTTCTAAGTCGTGTGTGCAACATGTGGATATAAGTGATCCTAGGTGCACATGGAGAACTTCTACAAGTGTGTGAGTGAGTAGTGACATTAGCATGAAGTATATATGTGGAAGGAATAATAGAGGAAAGGGTGCATACAGATAGATGCATACGCACACAAGAAAAACAAAACACCCATGCAATCAAATTCTAGCCCTCTTATGAAAAAAGGTCCCCAGCGGAGCCGCCACTGTGGTTATCCCGATCGAGAATGGGGGGGATCAAAAGGTATCGCGCCCTTACTTAGGAACGTTTCGACTGTCGTCGGTGTGGGGTAAATGTAAAGAGATGGAGTCGCCAGCCTATTTTGCACGAAACAGGTAAAAGAACATGTTACCGCCTCGAGAGAGAGGCATCAAAGACAAACTTATGCATACGAAACCAATAGTTCGAAGGTTTGGGGGCTAACTTACGGAATGGAAAGGTGTTGGGAACCCATCCCGCCCTTTCGATTTCTCATAGGCTAGTGTTATTGTTTTCCTTTATTTCTCGGTGAATAGTGTGTGCATGTGTATATAATGGAGATCAGAGCCTTTGAACTCATACCATGGGAAAGATAGAGTGAGGTCATCCATAGGAATGTTCCCAAAATAATATATATTGAAAATATGATTTATGCGTTTATCGCGATATTGATTGTTATTATGAAACGACAATATGTGTTGGATGAAACTTTAACAAACATAATATGTATATTAATGCGAGAATATGAAAAATGCAGAAATTAGGAAAATTGGAGTATTTAGAGAAATTGGTAAGTTAGAAAATTGAGAAAGTTAAAAAATTGGAAAATTGAAAAATTGAAAAATTGGATTCGAGTGTCGGGTTTTAATCTGAAATGCCTACGTAGTCTATAAAGACATCAAATTCCATGTAGTTCGAATGCCACATGGGGGTGGGGTTTATCCAATAGATCCGAATGGGGTTTCATTATATGTGTATGTGTGTAGAAAATGTATTTTTAGTTTGGAAAAAGTGTGATGGATAACCCTATTCGGAATTTATGGGTATAATCCTCTTTTTGTTTATTTTGGATGAATATAAAGTATGTGCGATATACTAATAAAAATGTATATATTAATGTGTATGAACTAAAGTAAGAACTAGATTATGAATTTAATGTAATTTATGCAAAAACAAGAAATTTAAAGAGAGAGGGAAGGAATTAGACCTTCTTTGAAGCTAAATCTTTTATCTTGGATGAACTCCCTAGAGTGTGAGATGTAGGTTGGATGAGAGAGAATGAGATTTTTCCAAATTGGGTATAAAAAGGATGGGAATGTAATCTTGAATGGAACTTCACGTGGAGGAACTTAACTGATTTCGAGAGAATGTTCTTGAGATCACTAATGCTAATGGATCTCTGGTGTGCCTTGGGAGTGAGGTCATTGTGTCCATCTTCGATCCTCGCAGAGAAAGAGAGAGAGAAAGAGAGAGAGAAAGGGTATGGTGAGAGTATCTTGGTCCCGCTCATCCCTCTTGGGAGCTCTTCAGCCGTCGTCAGCGATGTTTGAGGTGAAAAATATAGAGAGACAGAGTCGCCAGTCTATTTTACTCAAAACAGACAAAAGAAGGTGGAGCCATCCCGAAGGACAGTATCAAAGACATACTGATACATACAAAACCAAAAATTATTCGAGTAGGGTTCAGAGACTAAGTTACGGAAGGGGAAGGTGTTAGGCACCCATTATGCCCTTGCGGTCTCTCATGGATTTGTTGTTATTTTCCTCTATTTCTCAATGATGTGTGTGCATGTGTATATGTAATGGAGATAGGAATAATCGACTTGTATCATGGAAGAGGTAAATCGAGTCATCCGTAGGAATGTTCCCGAAAGTAATATTAGAAAATAGGATTTACGCGATTATCCTTGCGTTGATCGTTATAATGGAACGATAACGCGTATGGAATAATACGCCACTAAGAACAAATATATGTATATGTAAATATATAGGGATGAGAATCTAAGAGAATTAAGTTAAAGAATTAGAAAAATAAAAGATTCGGAAAAGTAGGACTCGAGTCTCGGGTTTTACCTCGAGACGCCTACGTAGCCTATAGAGGCATCAAAATCCATGTAGTTCGTATGCAAAATGAGGGGTGGGGTTTATCCAATAAATCCAACGGGGGACTTACCTTATGTGTGTGTGTGTGTGTGTAAAAAGGTATTTTAGTCGTGAGAAAAGTGTGAGAGAAGTGTGAGAATTCCCTTTTGGAATTTATGAGCAAACCCTTTTTTCTTGTTTTTTGGGGTTTTACTTATATGAAAAATAAGAGATGTGCAATAATACTAAATAAAAAGTATATTAGGATATGTGAGATGGAGAGAATAAAAGTGCTAAGTAATAAAACACGTTAATGTGAATTTAGGAGAATTTGAGAAAGTTGGACCTTCTTGAAGATCTTGAGCTTGATCTTGAATGTTTGAGAGCATCTCTTGCACTTGGGTGATTATGAAGGGCAGTTAATTCACCAAGTTTTGATGAAAAAGATGATGAAAAGTGAGGGTTGGAAAGGGATTTTGATGTAGGAATCATGCTGACTTCGAGAGAAGTTTTCTGAGTTCGCTGAGAGTGATGGATTTCAGATCTCTTCTCCTCTTGCAATGAGATCAGACCCTCCTTTTTATAGGCCCAGGGTATTGCTGATCGGCATAGGTCTGGTCCTACCAATCGGCAGGTGTCTTTAGGCACACTGTTGATAGGCAGGATTTTGAACCTGATATTTGGCAGTCTCATTCAGATTCCTTTGGAAAAATGGTCGTAAAATGCAATCCGTTGATTCGAATCATGCACGGGGCATACCGATAGAAAGGTACTTTAGATACCTTCGAAATTCCTTGGGACTGCTCCTGGGTCTGAGAGTTAACTTTGGGATAAATGCGGCTCAGAAACGCTCATCGGTCCTTTGGACGGGGGATCGTCAGATGCAAATGGATCGTTCGTCCGCATGGTAAATCAGAATCGCGCACGAGGTGGACCGTTGGAAAGGTTATGATCTGTACTTCGACACTCCATAGAGTTTGACTTGGTTTGGAGAGTTGACTTTGGTCAACCGGGGCCTGGAAGCGTTCGATGACCTTTCAGAGAAAAACGAATCGTTTGTCCATAACGTAAGTCAGAATTGGGCTCGGAGCGAACCGTTAGAAAGGGGTTTCAGTACCCTTTGAAGATTCATTCAGTCTTGATCGAGATGAAGAGTTAACTTTGGTCAAACAAATCTCGGGAGGAGCGTCCAGTGGCCTCTTGATCAAGTTTCGGGGGAAAATGGGTAGTTCAACCACACCGTAAGTCAGAATCGAGCAGGGGCAGACCGTTGGAAAGGTGTTTTAGTGCCCTTTGAAGATTTATTCAGTCTCGGTCAAGATGAAGAGTTTGACTTCTGGTCAAATGGAGCCTGGAAGTGCCCGATCGCCTCTAGGTCGATACTCGGGGTATAACTTAGGTTCGTTAGTGATGTAGGGGTGCTAGAATGGGGTGTCTATAGAGCCCCTCGATGGGTGAGTTTGGAATAAACGATAGCCATCGAATAGACACCGCATGATGCCTTTAAAAGAGGTCGATTATGCGGACCTAAGGAAACTAGGATGACCGATTTAGAGGGTCGAGGTCGATTCTGAGGACCTAAGGATGAGGATGACCGATTTAGAGGGTCGAGGCCGATTCTGAGGACCTAAGGATGAGGATGATAGATTCAGAGGGTCGAGGTCGATTATGAGGACCTAAGGGGCATACTGGGGTGTGACACCCCGCCTAATTAAATATCGGGCGATCACTCCTTTATTAAATTAAAATCAAGGTGAACAGTTGGTTCATTCTTAGCATCACTGTCGTAAAAATAACTTTTCCAATTTAACACCCTAATTAATTAAGCTAAGTGTCAAAACCATTTTTAAACATTGCTTTCCAAATTTTATTTTTTTGAAAACAAGATTTAATTATTTACAACAATTTAATATATAATGAATCACACCACAATAATCCAGGAACACATAATCCAAATAGTTTAAACATTCGACAATTGAATCCCAACATTAAAACTTAAAGTGAAACATTCAGACAATAATAATTCCAACGTATCAACACTATAATAACTGAATCACAATGTCCAAATAAAACAACTAAATCATGGAAAGGCGACACATGCCCCACTAAATGAAGATACTAGGAGAGGAATCAAGCAAATGAAGTCGTCTAAGCAAGTGGCTTGCAACTCCCACCTAAGCTGCAGCACGTTCCGTCCAAGGTATCCTATGCAAGACGCCCCTGTGGCTGGGCACCTGTAATATATATATATATATATATATATATATATACACAAGGGATCCTATGAAATAGAAACGGGTCAGAGCCCGATAGTGTATATGATTTAAAAATTCGTTTAGCAAGTATTTAAATTGTTTACAGGCCAATGCAACAACATATTAGTGCGGCACTCTCTTGAGAAAATCTCACCTCTCTTCTAATGTGCACGCCTATCGTATTAACCTTCCCAACGGATTATCTTATCTTATACTGCTCTAAACGTCTCAATGGTATAACTTATCTTAGGTTACTCGTAAGATTTTAAAACCGAACAATATAATTGTTTAAAAGGAGAATTTCATTTAATAGGGGACTCTCGTTATAACTTTATTTATTAATAAAGTTCCTCAGTGTCATATTATACTTTTCAAAACATGTATTTCCAATTTGAGATATTATACCAGTCTTACTTACCATAACACAGTAGGTAGTTTCAAAATTTTAGAATTTCTTATATATATTAAATACTCGAGTAATATATATATTCTAACAGCACCCCACATAAAAACTATGGTGCGGGCATACCCTGCTATCCAATCCCAGTATCACTCACACTAAGGTAAATACAAGTTCGAAATCACTCTCGAACTGTGTTAACACATACACAAACAATATTGAGGCGAAGCATAGATTTCAAGTCTCTAAGAGGTCAGTACATACCCCCACGTCTCCTAGGGCCGTCTGAACTATCGATTCGATAGCCTGTACCAAGGATATCTATCATCTAGGGTACGATTCAATATCCCCCATAAGTCACATCGAGATAAGATCGTCCCAGCGCGATAACCTCAGGGATAGCAAGTAGCGCGGGCATGATTTTCACATGTATATAATATATGCATACACAATCATATAAATATATCACTTTTATCATATCAATATAGGTTCATCCCACAACCCATAATTACAACATTTATCCTTATCTTTCCATTATTTATTAACCCGTATAACGGTTCGTCCCTAACTTTAATTCGAAGAATTTTCCAATTTACTACGCGACCCTCATGGGCTCTATCCTTCCAAATGTATAATTCAGTAGGTATTCATTTATGTTCCAACGTAACTCTCTTACGTGTATCTCCCCTTTAATATATACTTACAATGTCCCTTATGTAAAATATCCCAAAAATATAGATTTCACCTTACATTAAAGGTCTCTTATTCATTAATGAATCCTACTGGTCATCATTATCTCCCAAATTATTTTAACAAGGATGTCTAAGGAGTTTTCTTCATTTAGAATCAATTCAACAATTTTAAAAGGGGAACTTAAGTCTACCAGGAGGTGTCGATCGATCGAGGTTAGGGGCTCGATCGATCGAAGCTCTTGGCTCGATCGATCGATCAAGCAGGTATGGCGAATTCTGCAGTTTTGCAGTTACGGGTTCTAACACATAACTTCATCCAAATTCAGATTTTGCATTCCCAAACACCCAAAAAATTTTACTACTAACATCCTAATATCATATTATGCATTCCCTACGTGAAGCATGTAAATTTTCGTCACTAATCATGGATTTATAGGCAAAAACTTCATAAAAATCTCAAGAACCCTTGAATTTCTTAAACATGGTTCTAATCAATATTTTCTAGAATTTCCTTCTTATACAACATCATAATTTCGTGGTTTAATCCTCTACATGACAAAGGGTTTCCAGAATATCATTTAAATCATCACTACATGCAAATTTCCTATCTCAAATTGGGTTTTTCTTCCATACAACTCATCCTAATCATTCCTAAACTAATATGAGTGATGCATCAACGAAATAAGCAAGATAAAAACTTGTCTGGGATTTTCAACGTTCTGGTTTGCGGATGATTTTGGTGTGGTTGCGTTCCCCGTCGCGCGATCTACGCGTTGGTGGTGGTGGCGGTGCAAACGGATGGATTTTGAGCCTTGGATTGCCTTGGGAGCTCTCTCCTTTCCTCTCCTATGGCCGTCACTTGTCTTTGGTTGTTCTAACCCTAGAAGGCAACCTTAGACATCTGATATAACCCTTAAAATTTCGTGGGATTAATTACCCAAAAATGTGAAATGTCCAAAATCCCCTCCCGGGGTACTAATTAGGCCTAAAAACGCCCCGAGACCCAAACTAAACCCCCGGGTATACTTTTCTGACTATCTCAACCCTTCCGGACGCGTTGGCACACTCAAAACGACCATACGAACACTTATAAAATATTCACTTTTATTTATCAATATTTAGTCCTGACGCGACACGGGCACGTCCCGACTCAAATTTCCAAAATTATCATTTTATTCACTCGTGACATTTGATATACCCACTATCACATATTACTTTGCTCATTAGTAATATTCAACAAATTTTCCCATAATTACTAAATCTCATCACGTTAATAATTATAACATAATTAATTTTCGGATTCATATTAAATAATTAACTCACATTAAATTTAATTAATCCCCAAATTAATATAGCATAAAAATACGGGGTATTACATGGGGATGGTGTAAAGGAAGTGACGAATAAAGATTGAAGTCAATTTCGAGGACCTCAAGCAATGCTAGGGATGACCAATTCTACGGGTCGAAGCCAATTCTGAGGGCTTAGGTTGTGATGACCAATTCTGCGAGTCGAAGATAATTTTGAGGGCTTAGGTTGAGATGAGCAATTTTGCAGGTCGAAGCCAATTATGAGGGCTTAGGTTGAGATGACCAATTCTGCGGGTCGAAGCTAATTTTGAGGTCTTAAATTGAGATGACCTAAATTGAGATGACCAACTTTGCGGGTCGAAGCCAATTCTGAGGGCTTAAATTGAAATGACGAATTCTACGGGTCGAAGCCAATTTTGAGGGCTTAGGTTGTGATGACCAATTCTGCGAGTCGAAGCCAATTCTGAGGGCTTAGGTTGAGATGACCAATTTTGCGGGTCGAAGCCAATTCTGAGGGATTAAATTGAGATGATCAATTCTACAGGTCGAAGCCAATTCTGAGGGCTTAAATTGAGATGACCAATTCTGCGAGTCGAAGCCAATTCTGAGGGCTTAAATTGAGATGACCAATTCTATGGGTCGAAGCTAATTCTGAGGGCTTAAATTGTTAAATTGTGATGACCAATTCTGCGGGTCGAAGCCAATTCTGAGGGCTTAAATTAAGATGACCAATTTTGGGGGTCGAAGCCAATTTTGAGGGCTTAAATTGAGATAACCAATGTTGCGGGTCGAAGACAATTCTGAGGGCTTAAATTGAGATGTTCTCGGGGTACTCTGCCCAGGAGATTACCTCGTGATTTTGATTTGAGCTGGGGAGATGATCGTTGGGTAAATTTCTTGTCTTCTAGAGACTTTGCGAGGGAATAACTAATTTGATGTTGTGGATTCCACTGGGGAAGTGATTAGGTGATCTAAGGTTTGGATGGTTTGCTCAGGGAAATTTGAGACTTATGTCATAATGGTTTTTGAGTATTCCACTGGGGGAATAATAGATAACCTGAAGTTTGGGATACTTTAGGGGTCATCCGGGGATGTTGTTGGGGAGAGATCCACTTGGCTTTTGAGAGTTTCGCTAGGGATTTTTTAGGTTACCTTTCACCCTTGGGGGATGGTTGTTCAGGACAGGGGGTCGACTGGGTTGAATGCACAGATGAGGAATTTACTGGCACATGAGTTTGGCCACCCCTGGTATCTCAGGGAGAGGGTGGTCCGACAGATTGCTGAGGAGGAGGTGGTGGTGCCACCTGTAAGGCCCCCTATGTCTATGAGGCGAGAGCGGATGTTGCCAAAGGATGTGATGATTGCGATGATGATTGGCGAGTCCTATTTATTGTACACCGACATGGATGTGTTATATGATTATATGGACTTTGTAATAAGTTGGCTAATGGAGCCTAGCATATATGATGCGCTGTCTTTTCCTCAAGCGAGTTCGAGTCGGTCAGTGGGGTCCTACCAGAGTGGTGGTGGTCCATCGACATCCATAGTGGAGGTAACTTCGGAGGTTCCCTTTGTGTAGTTGCATACCCCTTCCTACAACATTCGACGGGCTAATGGAGGGATGGTGCCTATGTTTCATCATCCTCATGTGATGGACCCGAAGAAGTTGGGCTTGACAGAGGAGGTCCTTCATCCTGTGGTATACCTTTATGTTCTTCTTCTTTTTGGTTTCTTATGGTCTTCTTTATTTGATACTGATTATGCCTTTTCTTACAGTAAGTCCGTGTGTCTACCACTTGGCTAAGGGACATTAGGGACTGGATATTTACGGCGACTGCCCATATTCGGGACACGATTCCTGTTCCTTCTTGCTTAGTGCCATCTACCTCATCCGGGGAGGAGTCTAGTTCAGGTAGTGGTGGTGTGTCATCTCGCCACAGAGGAAAGAGAGTGCGTCGCAGGGATGGAAGCTCTTAGGGAGGATGGAAGGATAGATGAGAGCGCGAATTTGGGTTCGGGCTGGGACCCGTTGATTTTCTATTTTTCTTTGATTCCTGCAAAACTAATGTAACAGAAAAATATCTATGCAATGCAATGGAGTTTTTTTTTATTATCTTTTGTTAGTAATGAATGAATGAATGCATTTGTGCTTTTTACTTTGCTGCTGAGACCGTAAAAAGAAACATTTTTGGGATTTGAAGGAAAGTTTTATTTTAAAATGAGAAATTATATAAAGATGGAAGGGGATTCTGAAATTCTATTGAGAATATCAATTTATTTTTATTGAGTTTTTTGATTTTGACAAAAAGGGAAAAATGAAAGTGTTTAAAATAGGAGGTTGTCTATCGACAAGCCTCTTGTTCTGCCTATAGGTAGGTCAGTCCAGTCCCATCAATTCAAGGCCTTGATTGGTACCCTCCTCAGCTTTTGGTACCTTGTGGGGTAGGGTTCCCTCCGATTTCTGCAAGGGTTGTGTCTTTTTTGAGGGTTTTTAAGTATAAAAAGGGGTACCTTCACATTCTCACCTTCTTATTCTGTGAGATGGCTCTCCCTGGTAGTGTTGAGTTTGCCAACTACCTCGAGACTTTGGAGGTGATGTGCTCCTACAACGTCGACTACGATGCTTTCCACATGCGTCGAGTCTCTTTTTTGCGTAATTGGCCCATAGAGTGGAACATGCTGATGGCGGCGGTATAATTTTGGTACCCTAAAGACCATGTATTCCGCTTTGGCTTGGAAGAAGTCTGTCCGACTTATGAGGAATTTTCCGCCATACTGGGGGTAAATCCTAGTGTGGCGACTACTATGCCTGAGTTTTCCCAATCTCCTCGGGAGTTATGGGTTAGACTTATCCATATCTTTGCCCTCGGACGGTAGACCTTTAGTTATTGGAGTAATGATTTCCCTTCTAACGGTGTTACGGTCTGTGCATTTACAGGAGGTTGTGATGCTTGCTATATCGGAGCTGTCGTTCTGATCTTGGTTTCAAAATTACTGCTGGTGACTAGGGAACTGCTGGTGGACCCATAACTTGCAGACATTATTTCATGGATGTCATACCATCGCAATCCTACGACGGTGATACTGGCGGAGACTTTGAATGGCCTGGATGGCTGGCGAGAAGGTCGTTCTGACTTTCTCAGGGGTAGCCCTGTGTTGCTATTCATGTGGTTATCTGAAAGATTCCACTTGGTGACTCCTTTGAAATATCCTTTGTCGACTGTGCCCAACTTCTTTTCGCACCATTTCATCAGTGTTGTCCTGGATATCGAGAGCTGGGAGAACTGGTTTGTGGAGCATGGGGCTCTAATTCTATATTGGCCAGTGCCTTGGTGGGGACAGTTGTTGCCTATTCTGGAGTTGGGAGAATACCCGTATGTTTGGTTGGTTGGTCTCAGACAGACCTCTTTCTATTTCCTTTGGCGGCTCCTGTGCCAATTTAGCTGGGAGTAGGTCGTGCCACCTCGGACGCTAGATTTCTTTCCAGTAGAAGATCTAACAGAGCGTTTGCGCATGCGGCTTGGCTCTTTGTGGGAGAGTCGGCGTCCGTCGACCCGCCCTTCTCAATCTTTTGGGAGAGTTTGGCACATCCCCAGGGATTATATGAAGTGGTTGTAGAGAAGAGTTGTTAACAAGATGTTGGTAGTGGAGACTGGATAAAGATGGTTTGTCTTATTCGATACCATGGAGGGAGGTGTTGTGGTTTTTTTGAGGCTGGTTCTAGCTTATCGGTCTATGGAGCGTCTGCGGCACTATATTCAGGTAGGGGAAGCTTGGGGATACCAGGATGTAGATGATGATGGAGAGGGCTCCTCTGGTAGCTATGGGTAAGACTCTTAGGGAGTTTGTTTTGTAATGGGGAATACATTTGGGAGTTTATTTGGCTTTTAGGAAGGTAGGGGGAAGGGAGTCACCCGTCCCTTTTCTTATGTAATTGCACTATAACTTCTTATTAGTGAAATAAATAAGTTTTTGATTATCCAGTTGGACCCGTAATGAACTTTGTATTTTGAATTATCTATACCGATCGCTAAGGCATGCATAATCCTTTTGTTCAAGTATATGTTAGAGTGCACTGTCGTTCTCGGAGATAAGGAAAGAATAGTTTTTTGTTCAAAAGAAAGGGATGTGCTTATGTAAGATATATGAGATGCCTACGTACTTATGGGGGTTTTGAAAAGTTTCAATTTTTTTGAAAGAAATTGGTTTGTAGAGGATCAGGCCCACATAGTTCTGGGTAAAGGGAAAAGAAGATTTTTTTTAGAATAGAAGGGAGATGGGAAGAGTCGTAGCGCACCGAGATTTCAGACTAGGGGTAGAATTTCGTTAGACGGTTCAGGTTGACTGGATGAGACATTTCTTCTCCATAAAGGTCGGTGAGTATAGCGGCACCTCCTGAAAAAATCTTCTTTACAATGTAGGGGCACTCCAATTGGGCTTGAACTTTCCTCTAGGGTCCCAGATGGGTTCTATGATTTCCTTAAGGGATAAGTCCCCTTCTTGGACATCGTAGTCCTTGACTCTCTTGTTAAATGAATGCGTTATTCGGTGATGGTACCCTTGTATGTGATACAACGCTTTTAGTCTCCTTTCGTCCAAGAGTGACAGCTCGTCTAGACGGCTTTGATGCCAGTCCTCCTCATTGACTTGTCTTTCGAGCATGACATGAAACGAAGGGATTTCTAGCTCAATGGGTAGGACTGCTTCCATGCCGTGGACTAGAGAGTAAGGGGTAGCCCCAATAGAAGTTTGGATTGAGGTTCGATAGCCCTATAGGGCATAACAGATTCGGTCAGCCCAATCTCAATAGCTTTTAGTCATCTTACTGATGATGGCTTTGAGATTTTTATTGGCAGCATTGACTGCACCATGGTCTGAGGTCGGTAGGGAGAAGATTTTTGTCTCTGAATCCCATACTCTTAGACCACTTCTATGACTTTTGCCTCAAAGTGCAACTCGTTATCTGATACTAGTTCGTGCAGGACCCCATATAGGCAGCTGATGTTTTTCCTGTTGAATTTGACCACTTTCTTGGCATTCAGAACTGCGTATGACTCAGTTTCGACCCATTAGGTGAAGTAATCAATGGTAACTAGGATGAGTTCATTCATGTTATAAGCCTTGGGTGTAACCTTCCCTATGATGTTGATGCCCCAGGTGGAGAACGTCTAGGGAGAAGTCATGTTGTATAATTCTCGCGAAGGTAGGTGTTGAAGGTTGGAAAACTATTGGCATTTGAGGCATCTCTGGACATAGGCGGTGAAATCTTAGACCATGGTGGTCCAGTAATAGCCTTGTCAGATGAACTTCTTGGAAAGCATGTGACCATTCATGTGGGGTCTGAATTACCCATTGTGGATCTTTTGCATTATCTCTTCAATGTCAGCCCCTGCGATGCAGTGTAGATGGGTTCCATCAAAGTTTCTTTTGAACAGTGCTTTATGACAGATAATGTACCGGGCAGCTAGTCTTCGGTGGGTTTCTCATGCTTTCTTATTAGAACCTTCGGGATACCTACCATGCTTGAGGAGGTTCCAAATATCACAGTACCAGCATTTGGATAGCTCAGGATCTTCTTTGGAGATGAGCTCAATGTGGTAGCAACGGGTTAGTTTATCTTGCTTTTGGAGTAGGAAGGGGGCCATTGTTATTCCTTCGGGCGCATGTCAACCATGGAAGCTAAGGTATCAAGGGCATCGTCTAGGTTATTCTTTGCTCTAAGTAGGTAGTGGAAGGTGATATCTTATAATTGGGAGGCTAGTTCTTCTAAGCGGGCATGAAAGGGTTGGAGTTTCTCGTCCTTGACCTTTTATTTTCTGAGCACTTAACCGATGATGAGGGCATAATCCCTGTAGACATTTAGGCATTGAATACCTTTCTTAAAAGAAACTTTAAGGCCTACCGTACACGCCTCGTATTCATTCATGTTATTAGTGCAGGGGAAATCCAACTTGATAGCGATGGGAGTATGGGAGTCATCTGGGGCGATCAGAAGTATCCCAATGCCATATCCCTTTTTGTTGGCAGCGCCGTCGAAGAATATTTACCATCGAAGGTCGTCTTGGGTGGCGTAAAGGATGTTTTCATCTGGGAATCAGAGATCCAAACATCAACTTCTTCCATGGGGTAGTCAGTGAGGTAGTCAGAGATGACTCTTCCATTCATGGATTTGTACATGATGTACACGATATCAAACTTGGCTAGGAGCATCAACCATCAGGGCATTCGACTGGATAAGGCGGGTTTCTCAAGTAGGTTCTTGATGGGGTCCATTCGGGATATAAGTTTAATGGGGAAGGCGAGCATGTAGTGTCGCAACTTTTGGGTGACCCAAACAAGCGCGACACATGCCTGTTCCAAAGCAGTGTAGTTGACTTCGTATCTGGTAAATTTACGACTAGCGTAATATATGGCTCTTTCTTTATTAGATTCTTCAAGGTATTGGGCTAGAAAAACCCCAGCTGCAGTGTCGGTTATGGTTAGGTATAGGAGCAAGGGGAGACCATGTTGTGGTGGCATGAGTACCGGGGGTTGGGTCAGATATTGTTTGATTCGGTCAAAGCCTTCTTGGCAGGCCTCGTTCCAAACCTTGGTTGAATCTTTTCAGAGGAGTTTAAAAATAGGTTCATAAATGGAGGTTAGCTTGCTGATGAACCGACTGATGTATTATAATTTCCTAAGGAATCCACGGACTTCTTTCTCCATTCGGGGAGGTGGCATTTTGAGTATGGATTTTAACTTAGAAGGATTTGCTTTTATTCCCTTCTCACTAACCATGAATCCTAAGAGTTTTCCCTTTATAACGTCGAAGACACATTTCTGTGGATTGAGTCTCATCTGATACCGTCGCAGTCATTCGAAGAACTTTTGTAGAGCGGGAACATGACCTTTTCTAGTTTTGGATTTGATAATCATATCATCCACATAGACCTCGACTTCTTTATGAATCAGATTGTGCAGGATGGTTGTGGCAGCCCTGTGGTAGATAGCCCCAACATTCTTGAGACTAAATGGCATAATAATGTAGCAAAAGGTTCCCCACGGGGTGATGAACGTAATATTTTCTTGGTGATCTGGGTGCATTTTGATTTGGTTGTATCTGACAAACCCGTCGATGAATGACTTAAGAGTATGACTGGCTGTGTTTTCCACGATCATGTTGATATTGGGTAGCGGGTAATCATCCTTTTGAGAGGCTTTGTTAAAGTCTCGATAGTCTACACACATCTGAACTTTCCCTCCTAATTTCGGCACAGGCACTATGTTGGCTAGCCATGTGGGATATTCGAACACGTGAATGAAGCCCACATTCAGCTGTTTGGCCACTTCTTTTTTGACTTTGAGCGACCATTCGGTGTGTAGATTTCTCAACTTTTGTTTAACCGTCTTATACTCTGAAAGAGTGGGGATCTCATGTTGAGCTATTTCAGGATCAATGTCGGTCATATCATCATAGGACCATGCGAAGACATCCACGGATTCCTTTAGTAATTCTTCGAGTTATGCGTGCTCATGCTTGTAAAGGGTATCCCCTATCCTAATCTCGAGCAATTGGCTACTAGAACCGATGTTAACAACAACAGTTTCTTCTTCATTAACTTGAACGCGATTATGTTATTTGTTATTAACCTTATTTAGATCAATTAAGAATTATTCATTTGCAAAATCATCATCATCAAAAGTTTGATTAGAATCTAAACAAAATAATCATCCTTTTGTAACGCCCAACAAGATACTCAAAATATTCATTTATTTCATTGATAGGAAAAACATCATTGAGAACCTAATCAAATGAGGTTTCGATTACATTAGAGCAAGGATAGACAACAAAAGAAGAGATGGGGTAAACATTGGGATTACTTGGGATTTTAACAGGTAGAACTGGCACAGTATGCCCGTTAAGGAGAGGTGTATCAGCAGCTTTAATCAGGTGGGATGGATCAAGTGATGTAGTGCTTGAATGAACCATACAGAGTGTCAACCCCAGTGTCTGTAAGTTAAACAAATCCTCGGAGTAACTTTCAAGAATCTCTGATATATTTAATGAGCAGTTGTACATGGTGTTGGGAATGTGCGGCCCATGGGTAGCGGTCTAGGAAAAAGATATCCATTCCAGGCTTCATCTTCTTATTTGTATGGTTATACCGTGGTTCTGAAAAGTCACCAAAAGGGAATTCTTTGCCTTCTTTGATGACTCGTCCATTCAAGGAGTCACTTGGGACAGTCTGGATGCAGTCTAGTCTTTTCTTCTGTCGAGACTGGCAGATCATTCTGAGCTCTCGTTCTGATAGTTGATAGCCCAAACCACAAGGTAGGAAAGCTTTTTTCATCATGATGGGTTTAAGTATCCCTTGTTTTCTTTGTCCCAGCCCCAGTCCGGGTATGAAGTGTGTGTTTTTGAACATCTGAATCACATTGACATTTCCATGGGGGTCATATTCTGGACAAACCCTTTCTCTGAAATCGTCCCCTACCGGGAGTAAAAGTGTCTCAACTCGGAATCCTAATAGGATCATATCATTTGACTCGTGCTATATCTCAAGGATTGGATTGCTGGTACTTACACCCTCGGTATTGTCGTCGTCACCCAAAATAGTGATGACTCATCCGTTGATGAAGAACTTCAATTTCTGATGGAGCGATGAAGACACTCCCTTGATACTGTGGAGCCAAGGTCGTCTAAGCAACAGGTTGAAACAAGCTGAGATGTCAATAACTTGGGATTCAACGATAGGGTTTATAGGGCCAACCCATATTACAAGTTTTATGGATCCCATAACTTCCCGACGGGTATTATCGTAGGCACGTACAGCAGTGAAGGTTGGAGTGAGGTCACTTTCCTTCAGTTCCAAGTATTTAAAGGTTCTTAATGGGAAGACGTTTAAGGCGGATCCATTATCGACAATAGAGAGTGGTATGATCTTCCCCATAACTTCGACAAAGATGTTGAGTGCATGATTGTGGTTTAGCCCAATTCTGGGCATTTCTTCTTTGGAAAAGGATAGCATTCGGGTAGAGGTAAAAAATTCAACTAAATTTATCGCTTCTTCTGGTGTGGTAAAAGGAAGAATTGTGGGTCCGGTGAGCAATTTGATCAAAGCATTTATGTGCAAGTGAGAAGACATGAAAAGCCCCCATAGAGTGATGTTAGCTTGAATTTTCTTCAATTGGTCGAGGATCTTGCTCTCCTACAGGGTCATCTCTATCATATGAAGGTTTTCAACACCCTTCCCTTTATCATTTGCTGGTAGTAATATTAGGATTTGGTAATGCCTCCCTAATTTAGTCATGTGATTTACTGAAGAATGCAAAATATAAACCTTGTTTCCTCATTGATCTCGAGTTATTCTGACACCTTGTTTATTTCTCCGAGGCATTCTTCAAATGATATAATCCATTATATGTCGGTTACCGGGACATTCTTCTTTGAAGCTTACTCTTCATTTGAATCTTCGAATCCTTCCTCCCATCCGGTGGCAATAATTTTGTCTTTCCATATAAAGTCAACGCATTCCATGACTTCAATGGCTTATTCGTACATGTCTTCCCATTATGCGGGGAGGTGTAAAGGTGAAGGGACCAAGTGCCCTTGTAACTTCAAAGTATCAAGCAACTCAATCATACTGTAAATATTATTGGTCTGCCTGAATAATTCTGCCATGATCTGGACAATGTCATCTAGGCTGACTTTATCAGTTGGTACCACCCAACTGTCTAACTTTTGAGCCCATTTTCATGCTTACAAGAACATCGTAATGAACCTCTAGCAATCAATGATCATCTGCGAGGAAAGCTTCAGCCCCAATTCTAGGAGTTGGTTTAATACTTCTGATAATTCCATACTTCCATTTTCAGAAGGGTACGAACAGCGATGCACGCTCTGGTAAGGAGTGATAGTGCCTGATTAGTAATGCTAGCAGGGTGTACGAGGAAATATGAGCAAGTTTAGAGAGGTTTAGGAGAGTATATGGGTGTGATTTATATTGAGGGATCAAATTATGGGTTCTCTTCTAGGAAGACGACATTGGTATGATTTAGCAGCACTGAGAGGCATATCATATTTTTTGGGAGTGAACTGCCCGGATATTTTCTTGGGTTCAACTTCTATTTTAGCAAGACCTTTCTCGATTTCTACAATTGCTTCTCTAAAGACACAAGTCTCTGATTGAGTCTTAATGTAGTGTTGGATCAATTCCGGACAAAAACATTTGAGTCATAGGATAGTGTTCAAATATATCCATCCAAGCCTATGATGTGTTAGTTGAAG
This sequence comes from Sambucus nigra, assembly GCA_949130495.1. Lineage (NCBI taxonomy): Eukaryota > Viridiplantae > Streptophyta > Magnoliopsida > Dipsacales > Adoxaceae > Sambucus > Sambucus nigra. The sequence goes on along the minus strand of OX422208.1, from coordinate 789,141,853 downwards.
ATGTAGCGGCCAAGATTATAAAGCTTCATAATATGTCGGGTTTAGTGTGTCTCATTTCTACGTCAACAACATTGTTCCAATGCTCCTAAGGTATGAATGCAATTTATATATATATAGGAGCTTGGACTTTTATTGGGTGAAATTTATAATTTTTATAAATCATTTCTAACGACTTTGTTTTAACTCAGAAAATATTTATTAGAACTTTTCACAAAAAAGTTTTGGGCTTAAAAATAATATTTTATTTTTTGACACGTCATTCGAAGCTCCTGGAATCTCGTTCAAACGAGATTGCCATGTCATTTGAACGACCTAGCATCTCGTTCAAACAAGATTTCCAGGTCGTTCGAACGAGAATTCTGACGATATTCCATTTTCCCTCCTGGAACCTCGTTAGTAAACTCGTTCGAACGAGATTTGGCGGGAACAGGTATTTTGGGCGTTTTTGACAGTTTTTCCACTTTTTCCACTTCTTTTCCCCACTAACTTTTGACAAACTTATCTACTGCGGGAACTAACTTTTTCATAGTAATTTTTTCATATTTCTTCATCCCCTTGAGAGAATTTTAGAGAGTTCAACTTAAAATGAAAAGGTTCATGTTATAAGTGTTTATTTTTTCAAGAAAAATTCCTTAAACACTTTTACACCCATAGTTTGTTTTATTCAAAATTTCCATATAAATATCTTGCTTGGAGTGTTTGGCACTGGGTTAACTCTACCTAGTTGAAGAGTTCGTTTGGGTTTACTTCTACATATCTCAAAGAAGAAGTCTCGTTGTTTTGCTGCGGCATTCTCACATGGTGAAAGGCACCATGTGTGGTTGACGGTTGTTCCTACAGCTTCATTGGTGGATTCCCAGGTTCCGGTGGTGTCCAGGATTGTCAGCTAGGAAGAGTTAGTTATAATAAGACGCGTCGGGGCTTGAAGGAGTCGAGTCGAGTGTTGTCAGTCATCTTGCTTGTAATTGTAAATTTCGTACTTAGTGGACTTAAGGCTAGGCTCGTCCGAGGTTTTTTTCCCGTTATGGGTTTCTCCTCGTACATCGCGGCGTAGTGATTTATTTGTTTATTTATCTTTTGAAAAATTCACCTTAGATGCATGCTTAGGTAAAAAGATAAAATTTGGTTTAAATCACTACTTGTTTAATTTGGTGCAAATTCAATTTGGGTATATGTTAATTTAATTCAAGTCATCATTTAATTTGTTAAATTTGGTTTGGCCTAATTTGGTAATATTGAAAATATGACTTAGGCAAATTTCTAGGACTTGGGTTAAATTGGTTTAAGTGAAAAATGTAATTGGTGTCTAATTTAATTTCACTCTCAGTTTGTTTAATTTTAATTTGAATGAAATTAAAATTTGGTGTTTATGTAATTGTTTAAATTGAACCATCTCGCTTCCGCATCTTAAAAGGAAATTACTTTTTGTTTAAGTTTTAAAAATGGGGGCCTCGTGTTCCATTAAGTGGCATCAGAGCACTGATTTAGAAAAGCTATCATTTTCAAATTGGTATCAGAGCCGGAGCGCTAATTTATCGCGTCAAAGATCCGTTTTTCGGCTTTTATAATTTTTGTGCTCCTGGTATTTTTAGGTGGTTCATTTTTTTACTCACTCTCATTTTTGTTTTGTATCTCTCGATGGGACGTCTCAATGATAATTTGTCTATTTCTAATGATAATGAATTTTTTGCTATTCGAGAGGAATTTAATGGGCTTAATAAGTGTAATGAAAATTTAAGAGAATTAAATGTGAGATTTGCAAATAGAATTAAGTTTCTTGAAAATAAAAATTTATGTTTTAAATCTAGAATTGAACTTTTGCAAACCTCGCTATCTCAAAAAGATATTTTTTGTGAAAATCTCATGGACATAAATTACAATTATAATATTTTAAATATGTCCAAGAAAGAGAGTGATAGTCGAGAAAAGACTCTTAGGGACAAGTTTGCTCATATTGAGGGGGAGCGTGATAACCTTCTAGGAGTTATAGAAAATTTAAAGAAGGAGTCCCGTAAAATTGAGGAGTCTAATTTATTACTTGAGTCCAAAATTTTAAAAATGAAAAATGATTTACAAGACTCGAGTAGTTGTGATAATGATTCTAGCACATCTTATTCAAATATCTTAGTTGCTAAAGCTAAGACCATTGTTTGTTTTAGAGGGTCAACTTTATCCAAGGACTTTAGAAAAGGTCACACCTTAGGTATCATTCCTCGTGTTTTCACATGCTTGCATTGTGGTAGGAAAGGTCACCTTAGGTCATTTTGTTTTGATCTTAAAAGAAGTCCTAGGAAGTCTATGTCTAGCATTTCTCTAGTTTCCAAATCCCGTCATTTTAAATATACATCTATATGGGTTAGGAAATCAATTTTAGACGCACTAGATATTAGATTTGTTAATTCTCATTTGCTTTCGCATGAAACCTCCCTTGGTAAATTTAAAGTTTTGTTTGCATACTCTAGCTTTTTGTGCTTCATATTATATATCATTGCTAGGTGTATGCATGCATAATCATTGTTCTAGTCCATACTTAATGCTTTATCACATGCTAGAATTATGATTGTTGTTTATCTTTTGTATTATTGTTCTTTCATTTTAGTTTGCATTAAATGAAAATTACAAAAATATTTTTGTTTATCATTTGTGTTTTATCTTTTTAGTAATATAAGATTAATGGAAAATACAAATGATTTTTTGTTTGTCTTTTGAGTAAATATTTTTTTGATTAAAAATTTCAAAAACTCAAAAAGATTTTTATTGTTTGTATTTTAGTTTGACACACTCTATGTTGCATATATTTGTGTTTGAATTCCTTCTTTTTCGCTCCCTGAAGAAGAGTGCGTGTGCGTTCAAATAAGGAAGTTATTTAATTAAACACAGTTTTTGTCAATTAACTCCTAAACATCCATTTATATGTGATTTAAACAAGATGATGAAACATGAAAGATCATTCAAACACACACATATGAGGAAAAATCCCCCAAAGGGGCAAAACCATTTATTTTCATTATAATATTGTAACTGTACAATTTTAGATTACAATGAAAATGCAAGTGACTAAGAATTACCCTCAGGTGTCGGATTCTGTAGTCGGCGGATGGAGTTATCCCTTTCCAGTAGGGCAGCAATGAAGAAGAAGAACGGTCCTCTTCATTGGGCTTGAACAGCAAAGATTGTATTCTAGGGTTACCAAAAGTGATTCACAAAGGTTTGCAATTTGTGTGAATCAAAGGTATGAATCAAGGACTCAAATACCATGAAGACTTTAGAGTATCAAAACTCTTAATTTCGTCTTGAAAGCCTTATAAAACCAAATCCCCGTAGTGGGTTTAAATAAGGAAGTACTGACCCTAAAAAATCTAAACCACGATCTGTTTAGATTTATCTTAGGCGGACCGGTCCGGGTCTGAGGCGGATCGGTCCGGGTAGTCGGATCGGTTCTTTTTGTTTTTGGCTTCTTCGGTTCGCAATCGGTCCGGGGTGTACTGGCTTTTCAGCAGGCGGATCGGTCCGACTGGGGGGCGGATCGGTCCGAGGTCGGATCGGTTCTTTTTTTCTGGGCGGACCGGTCCGACCTGTTAGACTTTGATTCCTCTTCTTCTTTTGATATTCGGATCCGTTGATGACTTAATGAATCTTGATTTTCTTCAACGGTGTAACGGTGTATGACATAACACAGTGAAAATGGACAAAAATGTCCTTAAAAATCTCCCCCTATGTCTATGCCGGTACATACATAAAAACAAACATCCGAATTATCAAGTATGAAATTGCCTATACAAATCTACCCTTCCATGAACCCAAAACTGAAAAGGTACAATTGAATAAGACTTCATCGTTTGTTCTTCAACTTTTCAGAAATCTTCAACGCTTTTCTCATCAGGGTGTGCAATCCAATGTTAATCCATGTAGTACCCTCACACATGAGAAAAAGCAAATACCAAGTGACATATCGAGTTTGAAATGAGATAAACATATATACCAACTCCCCCATAGTAAGATAATTCATTCTCCCCCTTTTTATGATGTCCCCAAATAGACAAATGAGAGAAAGAAATCAAATAAGCAAGTGCTGGGTGTCACTCGGATAAAATCACACCATAAATGAACACAAAACAACCAAGTCGATGATAGCGTAAATGTATGGGTGTGATCATACTCGATAGGAAAATCAAAGCATACAAACATATCATATGTGCACGATGAATATTGGATATTCCTAACGAATGAACTCAAATACTTCCTTTGGTGTAAAAGAATGGTAATATAAGACATTGACTTAATCAAATCAACAAATCAAAGCTCAAAGTGATTTTCACACCAATAACGTCCAAAATGTTTTCATGCTTTTTCAGGACTTTCAAGGAAGTGCAAACCCGTTTATATCCTCCAACCAAACTCCCTCAGATTTATATTTTGAATAGAGGCGTTCTAAATTCTCAAACTTTGGAGAATTGTTGGTGAAACCTAAGTGGCCCATATTTGGCATGAATAGCGTGTGATTGCCTTTAAATTTTTTTGGGCTCTTTTAACCTCTTTGGACCTCGGATATTAAAATTCCTCCATTTTTTAGGTCCTTTTTAACAGTGGCTTTTGCGCAAAGGATAGATGATTACCTTTCGCAGTCCCTCCCCGTTATATAAAAACACACAGTCTCACCAAAATGGTTTTTACATGCATTCCAATCTTGTCAAGTTTTAGCGCATATAGTACATTGTATAGGCAGAATTGAGATGGAAACACTCAAGCCAACATGTGATAGATAAGTACAATAATAAAATAAAGTCGTGCATGTGTGCAATAAAGGAGATAGGAGTCAAACATGTAGGAAAATATCATTAATTACATCTCAAAGACTCCACACAATGTAAATCACATGGATGAAATGATGTAGCGTCTCAAATCTCCATCAAACAGTCACATGGATAAATGGAATGAAGTTGTGACTTGGCTATCTTAAATGTTCACCATAAAGAAATGCAAAAAAAATAGAAAAATCTTTTTGTATTTTTAAAAGAATAAACAAATAGTTGTACAACTTAATAATGATACATATAAAACAAACTAGCAATAGGAAGCATATGATATGAACATGAAAAAGCATTTTATTCTAGACATGGACCAACCCCTCAGTCAACTGTGCAAATCCCCAAAGACTTACTAAGACTCTCAAATCTAAGGGCATCTAAAGGTTTCGTGAAAATATCGGCTAACTGACGGTTGGTAGGAACAAAACTCAAGGATACGACTTTTTACTCAACATGCTGACGTATAAAGTGCTCACGTATCCTGATGTGCTTTGTGCGCGAATGCTGGACTGGATTGTGGGATATGTGTATCACGTTCGTGTTATCACAGGAAATGGTCATGGTGTCCTGTGAAATCCCATAATCCTCTAGCATGTGCTTCATCCACAAGAGTTGAGTGCAACAACTCCCAGCGGCTATGTACTCAGCCTCCGCAGTGGACAAAGAGATGGAATTTTACTTCTTGCTCAGCCAGGAGACAAGAGCAGAACCAAAATAGAAACACCCACCAGAAGTGCTCCTACAACCATCTACATCCCCGGCCCAATCGACATCTGAATAGGCAGACAAACGGTCATCAGTATCAAAGGAATACCAAATTCCGTATGAGAGAGTCCCACTCACGTATTTAATAATAAGTTTTAGAGCAAGTAAATGTGACTCTTTCGGGGACGCCTGATATCACGCATAGACTCCAACACTAAAGGCAATGTCAGGACGACTGGCAGTCAAGTAGAGAAGACTACCTATCATACTCCGATACAAGGTTTGCTCTACGTCCTTACCTGAAATGTCCTTACTAAGCTTGGTAGTGGTACTCATAGGTGTACGTGCATGCTTAGCGGAGTCTAAACCAAATTTCTTCACTAGGTCTCTAGCATACTTGGATTGGGAGATGAACATCCCATCCTCTAGCTGACGAACCTGGAGACCAAGGAAGAAAGTAAGCTCACCAACCATGCTCATCTCAAACTCACTTTTCATCTCCTCTTCAAAGTGATGAGAATGTTGAGAACACATGGATCCAAAGACTATGTCGTCCACATAGACCTGGGCAACCAAAATTGCACCGTTATCTCTCCTGACGAACAACGTCATATCAACTCCCTCTCTCTTAAAGCCACGAGCTAAGAGATAGTAAGTAAGCCTCTCGTACCAAGCACGGGGTGCTTGCTTCAAACCATACAAGGCTTTCCTTAGATAGTAGACGTGCTCCAGGTGAAGTGGGTCTTCAAACCCTTTTGGTTATTCCACGTAAACCTCTTCCTGTGAAATGCCATTTAGAAACGCACTCTTGACATCCATCTGATATAACTTGAAGCGCAGATGACATGCGATGGTGAGTAGTAAGCGGACGGACTCAAGCCTCGCAACAGGAGCAAATGTCTCCCCAAAGTCTACACCCTCTATCTGTGTGTAGCCTTGAGCGACCAACCTAGCCTTATTTCGGATTATGGTACCTTTTTCATCCATTTTATTCTTGAAAATCCAACGGGTACCTATCACATTAGTATTACTAGGTCGGGGGACAAGTTCCAAGACATTATTCTTTTTAAATTGAATAACCTCATCCTGCATAGTAGATATCCAGTGTTCATCCATGAGTGCTTCTTTATGATTCTTGGGCTCGACTTTGGACGTGTAGCAAAGATGGCTAACAACGTTCTCTAGCTGAGCACGAGTCTTGACCCCAAGAGTAGGATCACCAACAATGGCAAAAGGGTCATGACTCTTGCAAACCCAAGCAGGTGTGTCCCTTAGCACAGGAGTATGGTCCACAGAGTGTGAGAGAGGAACAGGAAAATCACTGTCAGAACACTCCTCATCCTCACACTGAAGGTTAGGATCAATAGACGTCGGAGGTTCGTCATCTTGCACGGTGACGTTTACTGATTCCATAACCTTAGAGCTTTTCTGATTAAAAACCCGGTATGCTCTACTAGTCGATGAATATCCTAGCAATATTCCCTCGTCACTCCGGGAGTCAAACTTTCCTAATTGCTCTCTATCCCGTAGGATGTAGCATTTACTCCCAAAAATACGGAAATATGCCAGGTTGGGTTTCTTGCCAGTCCACAATTCATAAGGCGTTTGAAGAGTGTGTGGATGCAGGTAAACCCTATTCACCATATGGCATGCAGTAGACACTACCTCTGCCCAAAATCTCCTAGAAACTTTACGACCTAGAAGCATAGATCTAGCCATCACTTGGATCGTTCTATTCTTTCTCTCAACAATCCCATTTTGCTGAGGAGTCTTCATAGCAGAAAACTCATGTTTGATCCCAAGGCTATCACAATAAAGATCTACCTTTGCTTCCTTAAACTCAGTGCCGTTGTCACTACGTATCCTGTTAATAGTGACTCCGTGTTGATTTTGCAGGACGCGGCACTTGGTCGTTAAAAAATCTACAGCATCGGATTTCTCTCTCAGAAAACCTACAATGGAGTATCTGGAGAAATCATCGACCATCACAAGGATATACCTTTTACCACCCAAACTCTCAGTACGAGTTGGACCCATAAGATCCATGTGAATCAACTCAAGAACACAAGAGGTGGTAATGGAATGCAACTTCCTATGGGGACTACGAATTTGTTTTCCCAACTGACAAGGTCCACAAACCGTCGAAGTTGACTTTCCAAGAGATGGTAAGCCACGTACTAGGTCCTTTTTAGCTAAACGAGTCAAATCTCTAACGTTCACGTGACCTAGACGTTGATGCCACAAATCCATAGGAGTGATCGTGGCGTTGTTGCAGACAAGTGAGGATGTGGGCTCAGTCCCATAGCAATTATCCTCGGTCCTCACCCCTTGCATCAAAAGTTTACCGGCTTGATTGTAGACATTACACGCGTCCCGGTCAAACTTTACTGGAAAGTCAGTGTCGCACAGCTGGCTAATGCTGAGAAGGTTCACTTTTAAACCTTTGACGTACAATACATTTTCTAGCTTAGGAAATCCTGGTAACTCTACAGTACCTCGTCCTACAATGATAGACTTGCTCCCATCTCCAAAGGTGACTCTGCCATCCTGATAATCCTCAAGAGATGTAAAAAAATAAAGCATCACCTGTCATATGTCTGGAGCACCCACTATCAAAATACCACTGTGAGGTATTATGTGCTTTGAGAGCAACATGAACAACAAAATCCTTTTTATCTTTCTTAGGTACCCAAGAAGTGGTGACCTTTTGTTTGCCTTTGTTGTTGTTGGTTTTAGCTGGAATGTGAGAAGTATTCACTAATGGCAAAGACATCCGTTGGAATTCTTCCATCAAACTCTGAGATGTGGCAGCTAAGAACTCAACTCGCTCTCTCAGACTAGAAAACTCATCAGTATGACGTGGTGGAGCAGTATTACGTCGTGTCCGACCCATGCTATAGCAAAACTCACTGAGGTGGCCTTTTCTTTTGCAATAAGTACAAAAGAACACAGTCAAAGGCGGACCTGGGCTTGCTTTTCTTGGTCAAACTCTCCTTCGAGGTTTTTGACGATGGCCATAAGGATTAGTAGTAAACTCAGGAACTGGTCTAGGTGCAATTTGGGAGGTGGAGGCACCATCATAACCAATTCCCTGCCTATCACCAAAACCTAAAGCGGGGCCGAGGAGCATCTTTCCCATTTTCCCTGATATGTCCTCGATTTGAACCTTGACTTCCCGTGCTTTCTCATGATCATGAGTCAGCTGGGCAACAAGGGCTTCAAGTTTCTTCCGAGTCTCCATGGAGGAATGGAGCTCACTCGTAAGACTAGCCACTTGTTTAGTTAAGTCCCCTCTCTCTTTCTCAAAAATACTCTCTCTCTCTCTCTAAACAAACTCTCTTTCTCAACACAGGCAAATTCTCTCTCTCTCAGTGCGGTGCAGGTGGAGGACTCTCTTTCTCTCGCTTTTCTTAAATCTTCCTCTAAGCCGGTGATCTTATGAACTAACACTTTGTTTCTCTTTTTAGTTTTAAAAGACTCAGAATACAACTCAGCGTAGGCGCGTTGAATATCACTCTCGCTCTCACTTGTATCATCCTCCCCCTCACTCACATCGATCTCACGTTCGAGGTGTCCCTGTGTAGCATCATCCTCATCGTCGTGAGGATAACTAGGAGTTCTCACATGACTGGCCATGAATGCGGTGAAGTTACACTCATGCGGTGACTCATCTCCTGAATCCACCGTCTCGACCTCACTGTCATCGCTAAGAGGGCATTAAGGACAGCTTTCCCTTTCTCTCTATTCAGACGAGTGGCACACTCAAAGGCTCTATAACCCCTACCATCGCACTCAAAGCATCTTTCACTTTCCTTCTTAGGAGGATCTTTAAAAACTTTTTCATTTTTCTTTTCAAACTTATTTTTCTCAAATTTCTTTTTATCTTTAAAATTGCCATTTTCCTTAAATTTGAGAATCCTTTTGAAATTTTTTGCAAAAAGGGCCAAATCATCTAAGTCAAAATCACAATTAGAATCTGACGTGTCCATCTCTCTCTTTCTAGATGACTCAACTCTCTTTCTAGCCGACCCCTCACTCTTTCTCTCTTGGGCATTAAGTGCAATTCCCTTATCTTTAGACTTAGCAGTTTTAGGAAACATATCAATTTCATATGTTTGCAAATCTCCTACAAGTTCTTCCAATTTTAGCGTATTTAAATTACCCATAGAATTTAGCACAGTGAATTTAGGGATAAAACGCTTAGGCAAAGAACGAAGAATCTTTTTAACAACTCTAGCATTAGGAATATGTTCACCCAGATTAACAATGCCAGACCGTCTGGCATAAAAATCATCAAAACATTCAGTCTCATGCATGGTGATTGTTTCAAATTGAGTTGTCAAATTTTGTAATTTAGACTCTTTCACAGCATTAGTTCCTTCATAGGTCAGTTGTAAAACATCCCATGCCTCTTTTGACGTGGTGCACGTCATTATGCGTTTGAACTCATCAGGTGTGACAGACCCAGAAATAGCACTCAAACCCATAGAATTAAATGATGACCATCTAAACTCGTCTTCAGTCCAAGAAGTGACAGGTTTTAAACTGGTCACATTATCAACAGTAACAGAGGGAGGTGTCCACCCTCTTTCAACCAAAATCCAGACGCGTTCATCAATGGCTTTTAATGCACATCTCATACGGGCTTTCCAATATGCATAGTTTGTCCCGTCAAAAACTGAAATTTTATTATATAACCTCTCCATAATGAACACACTCATTTTCAAAAATCAATTTTCAGAGAATTGATATCTTAGAAAAAAAATTTGTGGAAAATTACACGGTAAAATTGTGTAACCGGCTCTGATACCAATTTGAAGAAGAGTGCGCGTGCGTTCAAATAAGGAAGTTATTTAATTAAACACAGTTTTTGTCAATTAACTCCTAAACATGCATTTATATGTGATTTGAACAAGATGATGAAACATGAAAGATCATCCAAACACACACATATGAGGAAAAATCCCCCAAAGGGGCAAAACCATTTATTTTCATTATAATATTGTAACTGTACAATTTCAGATTACAATGAAAATATAAGTGACTAAGAATTACCCTCAGGTGTCGGATTCTGTAGTCGGCGACTGGAGTTATCCCTTTCCAGTAGGGCAGCAATGAAGAAGAAGAACGGTCCTCTTCACTGGGCTTGAACAGCAAAGATTGTATTCTAGGGTTACCAAAAGTGATTCACAAAGGTTTGGAATTTGTGTGAATCAAAGGTATGAATCAAGGACACAAATACCATGAAGACTTTAGAGTATCAGAACTCTTAATTTCGTCTTGAAAGCCTTATAAAACCAACTCCCCGTAGTGGGTTTAAATAAGGAAGTACTGGCCCTAAAAAATCTGAACCACGATCTGTTTGGATTTATCTCAGGCGGACCGGTCCGGGTCTGAGGCAGATCGGTCCGGGTATTCTGATCGGTTCTTTTTATTTTTGGCTTCTTCGGTTCGTAATCAATCCAGGGTGTACTGGCTTTTCAGCAGGCGGATCGGTCCGACTGGGGGCTGACCGGTCCGAGGTCGGATCGGTTCTTTTTCTCTAGGCGGATCGGTCCAGCCTGTCAGACTTTGATTCCTCTTCTTCTTATGATATTCGGATCCGTTGATGACTTAATGAATCTTGATTTTCTTCAACGGTGTAACGGCGTATGACATAACACATTGAAAATGGACAAAAATGTCCTTACACTCCCATGTGGCTAGAACTTTTGGTTTAGATTATCAATCCTTAAAATGTTCTTTACCATGCTTACATGGAGTAGTTGGATTTTGTGTTGATATAATGGATTCTATTTTTATATGCTTCAATTCACACATGCACGAGCTCACTTGAAATTTTAACTTCATATGTATATTTGAGCTTTGTGAGGTGTTCTCCTACCAATCTAGTCATCTACATATTATATGATCTAGGAGGACTGGTGCATGTTAAAATTCGTTGCATGTGAGATTTATGTGAGATATAAAAATGATATATATAAATGTGCACAGGGAAGGTCTCCGAAAGGAAATATCATCCTTTGCGAGTAAGCCACCGTTTGGAATGAACCTAAAATAAATACGTGGTCCAAAGTCCTAAAAGAATAAAATACGGTATTAAAAGAAAGAATAATTGCCAAGGCCTAGTTTTTATTGATATATTCATTCAAAAATATTATATGCTTATTGAGGGAGTTTGGATTTTATATCAACTGTTTGCATAATGTCCGTTTATCCTTGTTGTACTTTCAATATCATGACTCTATTGGTTTGTAGAATCATCAAAAGTCTAGGCGTGTATGCATTCTGTATGTTTGTTCATTGAGTTCAATCTATATTATCGCGTGAGGTTATATTCAAATGTGATGAAGTTTGCAATCAATTGAGAACTCTGTGAACATGTTTTAAGTGATTGGGTCTAAATTTAATTGTTACTAGTTCACACCCCAACACTTCCGTTTCCATATGACACAGTTTTGCCATACGAGTGTGAAAAGCTTATCTTACTTTGTGTCATGTGTGGTATTTATACCTAGTATATGTGCGTATGCGTTAATGATATTTATTATGTTCTCATATACGAGGTATTCTATTTGTCTTTGCCTTGCTTTCTAGTCCATCTATGCTTTTACTTCATGATTGGTATCTATCTTGTTGCATTCTTTGTTGATATCACATGCTTAATACTTTATGTATCATATTGGTATCATTTTCTTGCATCTCAGTTGGTATCCGTTATTATTTGTTAGATTAGATATGATTTTGGTGCTCATAGGCTTTCATGTTCTTATCACTCTAAGCATCATGTTTAAATTAGTTTGTTATCCTTTGTATATTCCTGAACAAAGGTATCTAATCCTATTGTAATCTTATCTAAATTTAGATTTAACTTAGGGGGAGAGCGCTATCTTCTTAGGTTGATCATATTTGATAAAGGGGAAAACTAATTTAAGGGGAGTATTTAGTTTATATGCATTTAATATTCTTATTCCCTATGTGTTTGATAGTATGCTTAAGTGTGCAGGAATTCTTCTAAATGGTAACTTTCATCGTCGGCAAAGATATTAATCCTTCAGTTGTGATTCAAGCGATTATATTTTTAATTTGGGTGGGATATGTTTTAAGTCTAGTAGAGCTTGACGGCCCTTTAGGATTTTTGTTGGTTTTTGTCTCGGAATAGCCAAAGGGGGAGATTTGTAAGGACACAAGTCTCCGATTGAGTCTTAATATAATTGTAACACCCCGTATTTTTGTACATTTAATATTTAATTAATTCAGGAATTTTAAATTACTTGTGTGTGGTAATTTTAATTGAATTAATTATGGCAATATATATATTTAAATATTAATCGGGGAGTGAATGGTTAATGTTTAGGGAAATTTATTTACTAAGTGAATAGTAACAATTTAATTACATTATTTCGGGTATTAATGACAAGGTATGCACTTATCCCAGCCGGGAGTCGGTATAGACTAAATGGGGTGTGAGATAAGATTTTTTATAAATTAATTTGGATGTCAATTCTGACTGCGCGATTGAGTCCGGATGGGTCGAGATAGTCAGAAAAGAGTACCCGGGGGTAGTAATTGGGTCTCGGGATATTTTTGGGCATAGCCAGGCCCACACGGGGTGAGTTGGGCCACTTTAATTAAGCCCATTAGGTGAAAAACGGGATTAAGGGTTTTTAACCTAATGGGGAGATTAGGAAATCAGTAGCCATCACAATTCCAAGCCTAGGGCTTGAGAGGGAAATTGGGGGAAAGCTTAGCAAGAGCAATTGGAGCTTTTTGGAGCCAAATTGAGGGTCAACAACAACGGATCAGACACTACAAACACTTTGAGGCAAGTGGTTAACTGTTTTGATTCCTAAAGCATGATAATCAATTCATATCATAGTGATGTGTGAACTAAAATTCGTTTTTGGGTGTAAATGGGTACAAAATGGGGTTTTTGTTCATGAAACTATTGAATGAGATTCATAGTAAAAATTGTTGTGTTGAACATATCTGAGTATAGAATTAGAATTCGGAATATAGACTGGGAAAAAATCTGAATTTGGAAATTGGTTGTAGAACAAGATTGATGGATTTTAATGGGAAAATCCATCTTTAAATATAGTGAGATATCGTATGAATCAAAAAGGGTAAAACAGTTTTAGATGATTGAGACTTGTTTTGGGAGTAATTGATTGGTTAAAAATCATTATTTAAGGTTGGAAAATGGAGAGGAAAAACCTTAGAAATTCGGCCATGGCTGAAACAGCAAGCCGAGGAAGACAATCACCTGCTCGATCGATCGATCGACCCAGGGGCTCGATCGATCGAGGGTCCCAGGAATTTGACAGTTCGGCCAGTTTTTTTATATGAGGGTTTAATTTAAGATTTAATTCCCTTATTTTTATTTGGTGATAATATTTATATGGGATATATGTTTCCTTAACAATTATAGGGTGATATAATTGGGTTTAGGAGGGTGTGAACGGTATGTCACGAGATGAACGAATTTGGAGAAATAATTCATAATTATGGATAGTGGGTCGAGGAATAATATTCGGGTAATGTAGTTGGGTGGCACTACATTAGTAAAGGAATTTAAGTGAGATATTTAATTATGGACCAAGTGGGCGAGTCCGGGCATGTTGATAATTATAGGTAAATATAATTGGGAAAATTATGGAAATAAATGTGTGACACATTGTGGGCGAAAAATGTGGGAAAGACATTATGAGATGTAAATTAGACCAAGTGAGCGAGTCCGGGTATGTTGGTTAAATGACATCAAGGCATTAAATTAATTATTGAGAGAAAGTAATTAGTTTGGAGTCGGAACATAGACTCTGGAAATATTAAGATACGGGCCAAATAAATGAGTCCGGGGATAATGGCTGGGTGACACCAAGTTATTAAATTAATAAATGAGTAATTAATTTAGATAAAGTTGGATGGCAGACTCGGGTAGTATTAAATTAATAAGTGTATTAATTAATTTAATTAGAGTCGGATTGTGGACTCGGGTAGGATTTAATTAATTAATGGGTAAATTAATTATATTAGAGTCGGACCACAGACTCGGATTTTTGTTGATTAATTAATGGGTAAATTAATTAAATTAGACTCGAACGATAGACTCGGGGAGGTATTAAATTAATATGTGTGTCAATTAATTTAATTAGGGTCGGGTGATAGACTCGGGGAAAGTATTATATGAATTTAGGTGTGAATTAATTATATTAGAGTCGGACCATAGACTCGGGAAGAGGATAAATTATTAAGTGAGAAAATTAACAACATTGAGTCGGGCCACAGACTCAGGAAATTTCAGGCAGTGTACGGGACTTGGAGTACACGGTAGAGCCGGGGTTTATATTATATATATACGGTGTAGTGATAGTATATATATATATATATATATATATATATATGTGTGTGTGTGTGTGTGTGTGTGTGTGTGTGTGTGTGTGTGTGTGTGTGTGTATTGTGTGTGATATTAAATTACAGGCAGTGTACGAGATTTTGAGTACACGGTAAAGCCGGGGTTTATATTATATATATACGGTGTCATGATAGTATATATATACGTGTATTTATTGTGCGTGATACTAATATCAGTGATTAGATATTTATTAAATTTATATACTCTAATGCTATCAAGGGAGGTTGCGCGATGTGGGTGAATCCCCTAGCTTGAGGAGTAGGGCGAGTATATCCCCAGGTCATAGCGTCCGGTATATATGGGTGAGGGATTTATATCACTTTCAGGGAAGGAATATGACCGCCTCCACTTCGTTTATATTTTGGGAAACTAGGTTTTGTGAGCACACCTAGTGAGATAGCATTTTAGAGTGAATCATCCGGTGAGGGTATACTCGGAAGGATGGATACGCGTATGATATATGTGTGGATGTTAGTAAAGGTACGTATAATATGGTAGTAACTAATATATGTAGGTGATAATACAGTGCGTGATGTATTTATCTTATATAACGCGGGTTACATTTATATGATGTTAATTAATGAGGGATTAATTAAGTTAATCATTGGTGGAAATAATACAGTGTGTGATGTATGTACTTTATATAACTTGTGAGATGGTTATATGCTATTATTTAGGAGGAATTAATTAAGTTAATTGTGAAATAACTTATAATTTAAGAATTTTTTATACTCGGGTTAGAGTAGTATGGCAAGGGAAGGTTATACCAGGACTAGTTACACGGGGTAGTACAACTAGGTGGGGTTAAGGTAACCGATAGGTGTGCACATTAGTGGAGGGGTGAGAATGTCCACAAGGGAGTGCGACACTAACTTAAATATGAAGCGCATTCATGCATTTTAAATTACTGCAGTTAATTCACTTGCTAAATATTTTCAAAATGTTTTGGGTTCTAACCCTTGCTATAAAACTATTTTCAAAACCTTTTAGGTGTCCAGCCACAGGGATGCCAAGATTGATATTCTATTCCAGGGGCACGGAGCTGCGGCATATGTGGATGCTAGCAGGAGTTTGAATTAGACGCATCATTCATTCATTCCTAGAGTAGGAATCTTTTATCAGTCTCCGTTTTATTTAGGGCTTGTAGCCCAGACTTCTCGGTACATTTTTCAGGTGTAATTTATTCAGGTGTTGGACATTTGTATTTGGATTATTTATTTGGTGGCCGGTGATTTATTTGGCAAGTTGTGTAATTATTATTCTATTTACTTTCATTCAGTTGTGTGAATGGTTTATATTTTAATTCCGCATGTACTGTTTTGTTAAGTCGAAAAGTTAAAATTTGGCACCAGTTTTTGGAATACTAGGTGGTTAGTAAGTTTTAAAAAGTTTTCGACAGTGATGCTAAGGATGATCCAACTGGGATTCCTGTTTTAATTTGGTATAGGACTGATCACCCGGTATTTTATTAGGCGGGGTGTCACAATAATGTTGGCTCAATTTCGGACAAAAACATTTGAGTCATAGGATAGTGTTCAAATCCATCCAAGCCTATGACATGTTAGTTGAAGACGTAGCGGCCAAGAGTATAAAGCTTCATCATATGTCGGGTTTAGTGTGCCTCGTTTCTACGTCAAAAACATTGTTCCAATGCTCCTAAGGTATGAATGCAATTTATATATATATATATATAGGAGCTTGGACTTTTATTGGGTGAAATTTATAATTTTTATAAATCATTTTTAACGACTTTGTTTTAACTCAGAAAATATTTTTTAATGATGGGGAAGAAATGGTATCTAATCCTATTGTAATCTTATCTAAGTTTAGGAGATTTAACTTAGGGGGAGAGCGCTATCTTCTTAGGTTGATCATAGCTGATAAAGGGGAGTATTAATTTAAGGGGAGTATTTAATTTATATGCATTTAATATTCTTATTCCCTATGCAATTGATAGTTTGCTTAAGTGTGCAGGAATTCATCTAAATGGAAACTTTCATCGTCGGCAAAGATATTGATCCTTGGGTTGTGAGTCAAGCTATTGTATTTTTATTTTGGGTGGGATATGTTTTAAGTCTAGTAGAGCTTGACGACCCTTTAGGATTTTTGTTGGTTTTTGTCCTGGAATAGCCAAAGTGGGAGATTTGTAAGGACACAAGTCTCCGATTGAGTCTTAATGTATTGTTGGCTCAATTCCGGAAAAAAAAACATTTGAGTCATAGGATAGTGTTCAATTATATCCATCCAAGCCTATGACGTGTTAGTTGAAGACGTAGCGGCTAAGAGTATAAAGCTTCATCATATGCTGGGTTTAGTGTGCCTCGTTTCTACGTCAACAACATTGTTCCAATGCTCCTAAGGTATGAATGTATTTTTTTTTATATATATAGGAGCTTAGACTTTTATTGGGTGAAATTTATAATTTTTATACATCATTTTTAACGACTTTGTTTTAACTCAAAAAATATTTTTTAGAACTTTTCATAAAAAAGTTTTGGGCTTAAAAATTATATTTTATTTTTCTGACACGTCGTTCGATCCTCCTGGAATCTCATTCAAACTAGATTGCCATGTCGTTCGAATGACCTAGCAGTACAAGATTGCCAGGTCGTTCGAACGAGAATTCTGACGATATTCCTTCTTCCCTTCTGGAACCTCGTTAGTAAAGTCATTCGAACGAAAAGTCGTTCGAACGAGATTTGGCGGGAACAGGTATTTTGGGTGTTTTGACAGTTTTTCCACTTTTTCCACTTCTTTTCCCCATTAACTTTTGACAGACTTGTCTAGTGCAGGAACCAACTTTTCCATAGTAACTTTTTCATATTTCTTCATCTCCTTGAGAGAGTTTTAGAGAGTTCAACTTAAAATGAAAAAGTTCATGTTTTGAGTGTTTATTTTTTCAAGAAAAATTCCTTAAACACTTTTACACCCATAGTTTGTTTTATTACAAGTTTCCATATAAATATCTTGCTTGGAGTGTTTGGCACCGGGTTAACTCTACCTAGTTGAAGAGTTCATTTGGGTGTACTTCTACATATCTCAAAGAAGAAGTCTCGTTGTTTTGCTACGGCATTCTCACATGGTTAAAGGCACCATGTGTGGTTGACGGTTGTTCCTACAGCTTCATTGTTGGATTCCCATGTTCCGGTGGTGTCCGGGATTGTCGGCTAGGCATAGTTAGTTACAAGAAGACGCGTCGGGGCTTGAACGAGTCGAGTCGAGTGTTGTAAGTCATCTTTCTTGTAATTGTAAATTCCGTACTTAGTGGACTTAAGGCTAGGGTCGTCCGAGGTTTTTTTTCCGTTGTGGGTTTTTCCTCGTACATCGCGGCGTAGTGATTTATTTGTTTATTTATCTTTTGCAAAATTCACCTTAGATGCATGCTTAGGAAAAAAGATAAAATTTGGTTTAAATCACTACTTATTTAATTTGGTGCAAATTCAATTTGGGTATATGTTAATTTAATTCAAGTCAATATTTAATTTGTTAAATTTGGTTTGGCCTAATTTGGTAATATTAAAAATATGACTTAGGCAAATTTCTAGGACATGGTTTAAATTGGTTTAAGTGAAAAATGTAATTGGTGTCTAATTTAATTTCACTTTGAGTTTGTTTAATTTTAATTTGAATGAAATTAAAATTTGGTGTTTATGTAATTGTTTAAATTGAACCATCTCGCTTCCGTATCTTAAAAGGAAATTACTTTTTGTTTAAGTTTTAAAATTGGGGGGCCTCGTGTTCCATCAAGTGGCATCAGAGCACTGATTTAGAAAAGCTATCATTTTTAAATCGGTATCAGAGTCGGAGCGCTAATTTATCGCGTCAAATATCTGTTTTTCGGCTTTTATAATTTTTGTGCTCCTTGTATTTTAGGTGGTTCATTTTTTTACTCACTCTCATTTTTGTTTTGTATATCTCGATGGGACGTCTCAATGATAATTTATCCATTTCTAATGATAATGAATTTTTTGCTATTCGAGAGGAATTTAATGGGCTTAATAAGTGTAATGAAAATTTAAGAGAATTAAATGTGAGATTTGCAAAAAGAATTAAGTTTCTTGAAAATGAAAATTTATGTTTTAAATCTCGAATTGAACTTTTGCAAACCTCGCTATCTCAAAAAGATATTTTTTGTGAAAAGCTCATGGACATAAATTATAATTATAATATTTTAAATATGTCCAAGAAAGAGAGTGATAGTCGAGAAAAGACTCCTATGGACAAGTTTGCTCATATTGAGGGGGAGCGTGATAACCTTCTAGGAGTTATAGAAAATTTAAAGAAGGAGTCCCGTAAAATTGAGGAGTCTAATTTATTACTTGAGTCCAAAATTTTAAAAATGAAAAATGATTTACAAGACTCTAGTAGTTGTGATAATGATTCTAGATCATCTTGTTCAAATATTTCCGGTTCTAAAGCTATGACCATTGTTTGTTTTAGAGGGTCAACTTTATCCAAGGACTTTAGAAAAGGTCACACATTAGGTATCATTCCTTGTGTTTTCACATGCTTGCATTGTGGTAGGAAAGGTCACCTTAGGTCATTTTATTTTGATCTCAAAATAAGTCCTAGGAAGTCTATGTCTAGCATTTCTCTAGTTTTCAAATCCCATCATTTTAAATATACATCTATATGGGTTAGGAAATCAATTTTAGATGCACTAGATATTAGATTTGTTGATACTCATTTGCTTTCACATGAAACCTCCCTTGGTAAATTTAAAGTTTTGTTTGCATACTCTAGCTTTTTATGCTTCATATTAGATATCATTGCTAGGTGTATGCATGCTTAATCATTGTTCTAGTCCATACTTAATGCTTTATCACATGCTAGAATTATGATTGTTGTTTATCTTTTGTATTATTGTTCTTTTATTTTAGTTTGTATTAAATGAAAAATACAAAAATATTTTTGTTTATCATTTGTGTTTTATCTTTTTAGTAATATAAGATTAATGGAAAATACAAATGATTTTTTGTTTGTCTTTTGAGTAAATATTTTTTTCGATTAAAAATTTCAAAAACTCAAAAAGATTTTTTATTGTGTGTATTTTAGTTTGACACACTCTATGTTGCATATATTTGTGTTTGAATCCCTTCTTTTTCGCTCCCGTGTGGCTAGAACTTTGGGTTTAGATTATCAATCCTTAAAATGTTCTTTACCATGCTTACATGGAGTAGTTGGATTTTGTGTTGATATAATGGATTCTATTTTTATATGCCTCAATTCACACATGCACGAGCTCACTTGAAATTTTAACTTCATATGTATATTTGAGCTTTGTGAGGTGTTCTCCTACCAATCTAGTCATCTACATATTATATGATCTAGGAGGAGTGGTGCATGTTTAAATCCGTTGCACGTGAGATTTGTGTGATATATAAAAATGTTATAAATAAATGTGCACAGGGAAGGTCTCCGAAAGGAAATATCATCCTTTGCGAGTAAACCACCGTTTGGAATGAACCTAAACTAAATACGTGGTCCAAAGTCCTAAAAGAATAAAATATGGTATTAAAAGGAAGAATAATTGCCAAGGCCTAGTTTTTATTGATATATTCATTCAAAAATAATATATACTTATTGAGGGAGTTTGGATTGTATATCAACGGTTTGCATAATGCCCGTTTATCCTAGTTGTACTTTCAATGTCATGACTCTATTGGTTTGTATAATCATCAAAAGTCTAGGCTTGTATGCATTGTGTATGTTTGTTCATTGAGTTCAGTCTATATTGTCACGTGAGGTTATATTCAAATGCGATGAAGTTTGCAATCAATTGAGAACTCCGTGAACATGATTTAAGTGATTGGGTCTAAATTTAATTGTTACTAGTTCACACCCCAACACTTTCGTTTCCATATGACACATTTTTGCCATACGAGTGTGAAAAGCTTATCTTACTTTGTGTCATGTGTGGTATTTATACCTAGTATATGTGCGTATGCGTTAATGATAATTATTATGTTCTCATATACGAGGTATTCTATTTGCCTTTGCCTTTGCCTTTGCCTTTGCCTTGATTTTTTGTCCATCTATGCTTCTACTTCATGATGGGTATCTATCTTGTTGCATTCTTTGTTGATATCACATGATTAATTCTTTATGTATCATATTGGTATCATTTTCTTGCATCTTAGTTGGTATCCGTTATTATTTATTGGATTAGTTATGATTTTGTTGCTCATAGGCTTTCATGTTCTTACCACTCTAAGCATCATGTTTAAATTTTTTTGTTATCCTTTGTCTATTCCTGAACAAAAAGGGGGAGAATGATAGGGGGAGATGGTATCTAATCCTATTGTAATCTTATCTAAGTTTAGGAGATTTAACTTAAGGGAAGAGCGCTATCTTCTTAGGTTGATCATAGTTGATAAAGGGGAGAATTAAATTAAGGGGAGTATTTAATTTATATGCATTTAATATTCTTATTCCTTATGCGTTTAATAGTTTTCTTAAGTGTGCAGGAATTCTTCTAAATGGCAACTTTCATCGTCGGTAAAGATATTTATCCTTCGGTTGTGATTCAAGCTATTATATTTTTATTTTGGGCGGAATATGTTTTAAGTCTAGTAGATCTTAATGGCCTTTTCGTATTTTTGTTCGTTTTTGTCCCGGAATAGCCAAAGGGGGAGATTTGTAAGGACACAAGTCTCCGATTGAGTCTTAATATAGTGTTGGCTCAATTTCAGACAAAAACATTTGAGTCATAGGATAGTGTTCAAATATATCCATCCAAGCCTATGACGTGTTAGTTGAAGACGTAGCGGCCAAGAGTATAAAGCTTCATCATATGTCGAGTTTAGTGTGCCTCGTTTCTACGTCAACAACATTGTTCCAATGCTCCTAAGGTATGAATGAAATTTATATATATATATATATATAGGAGTTTGGACTTTTATTGGGTGAAATTTATAATTTTTATAAATCATTTTTAACGACTTTGTTTTAACTCGAAAAATATTTTTTAATGATAGGGGAGAAATGGTATCTAATCCTATTGTAATCTTATCTAAGTTTAGGAGATTTAACTTAAGGGGAGAGCGTTATCTTCTTAGATTGATCATAGCTGATAAAGGGGAGTATTAATTTAAGGGGAGTATTTAATTTATATGCATTTAATATTCTTATTCCCTATGCGTTTGATAGTTGGCTTAAGTGTGCAGGAATTCATCTAAATGGCTACTTTCATCGTCGACAAAGATATTGATCATTGGGTTGTGAGTCAAGCTATTGTATTTTTATTTTGGGTGGGATATGTTTTAAGTCTAGTAGAGCTTGACGACCCTTTAGGATTTTTGTTGGGTTTTGTCCTGGAATAGCCAAAGTGGGAGATTTGTAAGGACACAAGTTTCCTATTCAGTCTTAATGTAGTGTTGGCTCAATTCCAGATAAAAACATTTGAGTCATAGGATAGTGTTAAAGTATATCCATCCAAGCCTATAACATGTTAGTTGAAGATGTAGCGGCCAAGAGTATAAAGCTTCATCATATGCTGGGTTTAGTGTGCCTCGTTTCTATGTCAACAACATTGTTCCAATGCTCCTAAGGTATGAATACAATTTATATATATATATAGGAGCTTGGACTTTTATTGGGTGAAATTTATAATTTTTGTAAATCATTTTTAACGACTTTGTTTTAACTCAGAAAATATTTTTTAGAAATTTTCATAAAAAAGTTTTGGGATTAGAAATAATATTTTATTTTTCTGACACGTCGTTCGAACCTCCTGGAATCCCGTTCAAACGAGATTGCCATGTCGTTCGAACGACCTGGCAGAACGAGATTGCCAGGTCATTCGAACGAGAATTCTGACAATATTACTTTTTCCCTTCTGAAACCTCGTTAGTAAAGTCATTCGAACGAAAAGTCGTTCGAACGAGATTTGGGGGGAACAGGTATTTTGGGTGTTTTTCCCACTTTTCCCACTTCTTTCCCCCACTAACTTTTGAAAGACTTATCTAGTACGGGAACCAACTTTTTCATAGTAACTTTTTCATATTTCTTCATCTCCATGAGAGAGTTTTAGAGAGTTCAACTTAAAATGAAAAAGTTCATGTTTTGAGTGTTTATTTTTTCAAGAAAAATTCCTTAAACACTTTTACACCCATAGTTTGTTTTATTCCAAGTTTCCATATAAATATCTTGCTTGGAGTGTTTGGTACCGGGTTAACTCTACCTAGTTGAAAAGTTCGTTTGGGTTTACTTCTACATCCCTCAAAGAAGAAGTCTCGTTGTTTTGCTGCGGCATTCTCACATGGTGAAAGGCACCATGTGTGCTTGACGGTTGTTCCACAACTTCATTGGAGGATTCCAAGGTTCCGGTGGTGTCCGGGATTATCGGCTAGGCAGAGGTAGTCACAAGAAGACGCGTCAGGGCTTGAAGGAGTCGAGTCGATGTAACATGACGCGACTCAGAATGTGTCTCAGAAGTGCGTTCTCTCTAGGCTCAAGTGCAAGCTTGTCGCGTTAGTAATAAACTCGGTAAGTCGGGATCGTATCCACAGGGAAATAGGACAATGGAATTTTAACGACATTGGACAGATAAGGAAATCCTAACTCTGACTCTAAAGGAAAAGAAAAAGGTGATTGGGTGGAGAATTAACTACAACTAAATGCAATGTTGAAAATAATTATTTAATGCACGAAAGTATGAATGAATTGCGACAACTCTAAATTACTGATGATAATGGACTTAAAACTTTAAACTATATGAAGCAAGAACGAGACAGGAATACAATCCCCCAACCCTAGTGTATTGATGATATAAAACTAATCTTAAATTTAAATGATTAATTAGACCCAGAATTTAGTACTCCCAAGCATTACGTATATGAGGTTCAAGCCCGCATCACACTTAATCTGAGGACGAGTAAATCTGTACTGCAATAGCTGCACTCGAATTGTATTCTAAAGCATCCCGATTACTCGGAAGCAAACGAGATCTAAAGATCTACAGTTATCGTGTTTCTACGCAATACGGTCATAATCAAACCATTAAATTTAGAGGATTAATTTCATGTACATACAACTACCACATCGGGCTGGGTTCATGCATCCCGACCCTTAAAACTCTAGCCTACCATGCTGAACTTAATGAAAATGATTTTTGAATTGTAGAAAACCATGATTAAACTAAGGAAAATTTGTAGAATGATGCAAACTAGAAATTAAACAGATGAAATTACTCACTCATCTTACCAAAGCACTCAAAGAATTAACTATAATTACTGGTAATCACTGAATTCTGAACAATCTTTAATCTTGGAATTAAATTTGTAAACTATCTTCAAAACTAGGGTTTTTGTGAAAGGAATGGAAAATTAACTAAATTCTCTGTACTAAGAATGATAATAAAACGGGTTTAAATACCCTACAAAACTCCAAGAAGTTTAGCTGCACTAGGACTCTCCATTAGAGGAAGTTTGAAAAATTAAAACTCGATAGGCGGACCGGTCCGACCCTCCTGCGGTTCGATCTGCCTGGAATCCGGATCGGTTCTTTTAATTCTTGGGTGGACCGATTCGGGGCGGATCGGTTCTTTTATTTTCTTCCAACTTCGATTCGTCTTCAGTCCGGGGTTCTCTGGAATTTGACATTGCGGATCAATCTGGGCTTCCTTTTGACTTTTTTCTTCAGACTTTGACCGATCATAGCTTTCTCACCGGGACTCTGATTGAGGTGTCGTTTCTTCCTATGTGATCATGAACTTGATATCTTCAACTTCTCTTTAGGTGCCTCATCTGAATTCCTGGTTGAAATGACCATTTTCCCCTTTGGACTTTCCTTATTTTCTTTTCTCGATTCTTCCGATTTCTTTCTTTCTTTATTTGACATCAAATACCTTTAAAATCAACACAAAATACCAAAAACTCGGTGTACTCGTTAGAATAAGTTAGTAGAAAGATTATGAGATAAAGTCAAATCGATTACGTTGTTCGAGGTGCTAAAAGTAGCTAAATTAAAGGTATAAATTGGGAAGAATTTATGCCTAATCAAACCCCCCTAACTTAGAACTTTGCGCGTCCCGAGCAATGTAAAAGAATCCTAGCAAGGCTCAACTCTTGAAAATCATTTTATTGGGATAAAATACCTTTTTCGCGGGCAAGCGATTTCATTTAGCGTATACAACAAGCCTTTAAACCCCTAGATTACCCTAGTAGGAAGAGTTGTGTCTCGTGAGGGTTTGCAGTGAATATACCCACAAAATTCGACTAAAAGAACTTTCAAAATACGCAATAATTGTATAATCCAAACTTTCCCAGAAAATAATCATCATCAAGTCATGCTCAAGGGTCTTAAATCATGGTGCATGTGTGCGAGGCCAAAAATTTAACCGCGAATTTCCACCGATTGGCCATTACGTTACTTATTCGAAAATTTGTTTTGATTTCAAATTCTCACGGAATGCTCTCACAAACGAATCTCTCGGATTATGGCTATTCTCTCGGTATACGTGATAAAAAGAGTAAATATAATGGACGCAAAGTCACGCATACAAGTAGAAAGAAGGAAATTTTATAGTAATAGGATCTCATCAACGGTATACGGTTTTAAAAATGGGAACATTACCTCTTATTCGTGCATTCAATCTCTTTTTATTATCTTTTGGTGTCTTATCTCTCCACGCGGTAACCAATTTCGTAATTTGGACTCGGTTAGGACTTTTTCGGATTTTACGGTATATTGGGTAAAATGAAAATGGTAGGGAAGGTTGGAATTGGAAAAGTCATTTATGATGTCCATTTGTGCTTTTTCCGGGCTATTGCTCATTTTCTCTTCTTTTTCTCTATTTTTTTTGTCTTCCACTTCTTTTCTTTTCTTGCTATTTTTGTTGAGCATATCTAATTTTTTTCTTGCCCCTTTTTATGCACTTTTCGGACACTATTGAATATTTTATTTTTGTAATTCCGGGCTACTTGGGTTTTTCGGGTTGTCAAACGAAATGGATAATTATTATTCAGCTCAATTGGGTTTTCAAAGGGATAATTTTTCACATCTTTTTCTGGCCAAGATTTTTGGGTGACAAACGAGGGCCTACTTCATTGTCAAAAATACCAATTGCGTTACCATATGCGTTTCGAGATGAATTTAAGTTTAGAGATTAATTTTGGCACTTTTTTCAAATCAATATCACCCACATTTTTCATAATCGATCAAAATAAAAGGATTGAGATCCTTGACGACTTTTTAGGCGCTGAAAAGAACTTTGATTTAACAATTAACTCGGATTGATTTATAAATTTCACAAAGATGAAAGGCTTGAATCTCACCGGGTTTGTTAATCTCCACACTTATTCGTTAAGTCGTCAATTTTCGCTCAATTTCCATCTTTGGTCAATTTCGGCTTTGTGTATGTTGAATTTTTACAACTTGAGACTTTAATCCGACTTTTGATGATATTTTTGTAAAATTTGAATTCCCATTTTTATTTATTTTGAACAAAAATATTTTTGGGTTTTTCAAAATTTCATGATTTTTTTGGAAATTTCTGGGCATTTGTGAAAATTTGTGAAGTTTTAGAAAAACTCACTTGTGACCCCCCCTAACTTAGACTTTTGCATTGTCCTCAAGCAAAAAGGACTAAAATCTAAACTAGGCAAAATAAGAAGTGCGATAAATAAAACAAACAAATAGAGAAAATGCAGATTTTTATAAAACAGGACTGTGGTACAAAAACAGCAAAGGGCATACATCTTGTGGTCAAGGGAAACAAATAAAAACTGTCACAAACGACCAAAGCTTCATTGGGGTGGGGGTTGGGAAGAGCTGGGCGCATCGGGGCCATATGGGTCATAGAAGTAGGATGGCAATGGCTCATTGGGATCCCCTTGGCGTCGATACAAGTCCGCTTGGAAGCGAAACATCATGCTGGTATCGTGACTGTAGTCGGTCAAAAAGCTGTTGAATCTTGTCTCAAGGCCGACATACGGTTAGTGAGGTCGCTATCCGCCCACTCAAAGTTCGGGTCGTTATCTTCTCTGGCCAACTCTTCATCCGCTCCTACGTTACCTATCTCCACATCAGCACTGGCTTCTTCTTCCTCCTCTTCGTCGTCCTCAC
The DNA here is from genome assembly GCA_949130495.1 of Sambucus nigra. NCBI lineage: Eukaryota > Viridiplantae > Streptophyta > Magnoliopsida > Dipsacales > Adoxaceae > Sambucus > Sambucus nigra. The sequence continues at coordinate 789,114,859 of OX422208.1, read as the reverse complement.
TCGAGGCAGCCTTGTCCTCATCATCATTTTCCCTCCTTGCCCGGAGGATGGCTAGCTGTTTGGCACTCTGCGTGTGGGTACCCTGTCCAAAAGGATCGGGGATGCGAGTACGATCAAGCAGGGCCTCAATGCCAGCGTCCTTGAGGATGGAGGAAATCAAACGTGCATATGGGAGTGGCGTTGCACCCTTCTCATCCAAGGCCGCGCTGATGATGTCGGCGTAAAGGGTGCGGTCCAGGTTAATGGAAGTGTTGGGATCGAAGAGGTGATATGTTAATATGGCCTGACGGGGCCGCATCGCTGAATCATTGGACGTTTGCAAAATATTGGCGCACACAATTTGAAGAGTGTGGTGCCCTTCTCATTAAGATGTCCAACGGCGACAGTTTTCCCTCTCCATACAACATAGGGGGCGATGCGTTCCATGATGAGTTCTTTGGCGACCGGTGCGACATTCCTTGGGTAGGTGAAATCTTGAACAATGGGGACGTCGTATTCGGCCAGCTTGGCCTTGAGAAGGGCCAACGAAAAGGGGATGACTGTGCCATCAACATATGCTTGAGATTCAAATTGGCCCGTCCAAAAAAGGGAGCCATAGAAAGATTGGACCTCGGATTCCCAAACCGCTTTATATGATTGATTGAGGAATCGGCACCAACCCCCGAGGCATGAAAAGGGCGGTGACGGAATTGAGCAGACCGACCCATTAGACAACGCGCTCCATGTGGAGTTTGCGATCCGGACCGAAGAATCGATTACACCACTGCTCCTCTTGGCAGGAACAAAATTCACCATGGCCAGAAGGGAGGATATCAGTGGAGTCGTATTTGACGGGGGCGGGGCATTAGGCCATGATAACAGGGAGAATTTTCTGGAAAATATAGGGAGAGAGACGAGAGGAATGAGGTGGTTGAAGGTGTGAAGAAAAATGGAGGCTTTGGGTTAGTATTTATAAGGGAGGGGTGGGTATGGTGTGGGAAATGAAGGGAAAGGATTTGGAGGGAAATAGGGAGTGTATGTGGGAGGGAAATTGTAGGGTTGGTTATGGGTAAACGAATTAGGAGGGAGGTTAAGGGATTGGGGAGAAGGGGGGTGCTCCTAGGGAAAGGGGAAAAATTTTCTGCAGAAAGCAGACTGGTCCGCTTGGGTACCTGACAGGTCCAGTCCCTTAATCTTCGAACTCTTCAACTGCCGGATCGGTTCAGCTCAAAAATAAAGGAACCGGTCCGGCCTAAAAGAAAGGAACTGATCCGGTTTTTGTGACTGGGCTGGATTTCCCACTAACTCAATTGCGATCTCTCTTTTCTGAAAATTTTCAATTCTCATCATTCTCCCTATCAGTTTGGACTCAAAAATTCTCTCGCAACTATGACCAACGCAACTTGACTCGATTTCCCGAGACATGTGAATGCTCTCTCCTAAATGTAACCTAATCCTATGGACTCTCACCACTCACACGACTCTCGTCTACTATACAAAAGAATTCACCCCATACGCATCGGGGGTGCGACGACCTCACTGTAGCAGTTCACTCTACCCCGTAAATTGGGTCCGACAACCAAACGGCGTCGACTTCTTCCACACACGCCTCTAGATATGGCTTTAGGAATTTTCCATTTACCTTGAATGTATTTCCCCCTTTTAAATCGTCTAACTCAATTGCTCCGTGAGGGAAAACATTCTTCACAACAAACGGGCCAGACTATCGTGACCGTAACTTGCCCGAAAAGAGATGAAGCCGAGAGTTATAAAGAAGCACTTTTTGTCCAGGAAGAAACTCTTTGCGTCGAATGATGTTATCGTGAGCGAGTTTCATCCTTTCTTTGGAAATTTTAGCGTTCTCATACACATCATTGCGTATCTCTTCTAACTCATTTATTTGAAGCTTGCGAGCTTCACCGGCCTTATCAATGGCATAGTTTAACTCCTTAATTGCCCAATACGCCTTGTGCTCTAATTCCATGGGAAGATGGCAAGGTTTGCCATACACAAAGTGGAAAGGGTACATTCTGAGCGGATTTGTGTATACGGTACGATAGGCCCATAGCGAATCGTTCAATCTAAGTGACCAATCTTTTCGGGTAGGATTGATGGTCTTTTCGAAAATGTTCTTGATTTCCTGATTTGCTAGTTTGGCCTGCCCATTCGTTTGTGGATGTTAAGTCGTTCCAACCTTGTGAACGACACCATACTTTCTCATGAGCTTCGCAAATGTCCTATTTCAAAAGTGCTTGGCATTATCACTAATTATCACTTTCGGAGCACCGAAGTGGGAGTGTATGTGTTCCTGTAGGAACCTTATTACCACTTTGTTGTCATTTATCTTGGTAGCTATAGCTTCCACCCATTTAGAAACATAGTCTATCGCGACAAGGATGTATAGGAAACCAAAGGATGGGGGGAAAGGGCCCATGAAGTCAATACCCCAACAGTCGAAGATCTCAATGATAAGTATGGGGGTAAGAGGCATCATGTCTCGTCGAGTAATAGCTCCCATTCGTTGGCACCTATTATAATATTTGCAAGCATCATTCACATCCCAGAATATTATGGGCCAATAGAGGCCGCATTACAGAATTTTAGCGGCCGTCTTTTTCATCGGAAAGTGGCCTCCACAAGCTTCCAAATGATAAAATTTGATGAATTTTGAGATCTTGTCATCCGGTACGCATCGTCGAATGATTTAGTCGACGCAATATTTGAACAGGATGGGATCATCATAGAAAAGCATGCGCGACCAAGTCATAAACCTCTTCTTATCTTGCGGTGTCCAGTCGAGAGGGACGACTCCCGTGATAAGGTAGTTCACTATATCCGTAAACCAGGGAAAAGAAGAGGTAGCAAAGAGTTGCCCATCCGAAAAGTATTCGTCTATGGGTATGGGATCACTAGGTACGTCGAACGAAAGTCGTGATAAGTGGTTGGCAACGATGTTTTCTACTCATTTCTTATCTTTAATGGAGAGATTAAACTCTTATAGGAGTAGGATCCACCTTATGAGGCGCGGCTTTGCATCTTTCTTTGCAAGTAGGTATTTCAATGCCGCGTGGTCGGGGAAGCAAGTAATGGGAGAATCGATAAGGTAGGACCGAAATTTGTCAAGAGCAAAGACTGCCGCTAGCAACTCCTTCTCGGTAGTGGATTAATTGAGTTGTGGTCCAGTAAGAGTCCGGCTAGCGTAGTAGATGACATGAGCCTGTTTGTCTTTTCTTTGGCCCAAAACAGCCCCTATCACCTAATCACTAGAATCACACATAAGTTCGAATGGTAAAGACCAATCCGAAACTTGCATGATGGGAGCGGACACAAGCATGGTTTTTAGTTTTTCAAAAGCACTTTGGCAAGCTTCCGTCCACTCAAATGGGTTGTCCTTCATAAGTAGGTTGCTTAAGGGTCTAGCGATGGTGCTAAAGTCCTTAATGAACCTTCGATAAAACCCCGTGTGGCCCAAGAAGGAGCGCACGTCTTTGAGTGATTTTTGTGGGGTTAGATCGGCTATGATATCTATCTTAGCTCAATCAACTTCTATCCCCTTGGATGAAACTATGTGGCCAAGAACTATTCCCTCGGTGACCATGCAGTGGCATTTCTCCCAATTTAGCACTAAGTTCTTTTCCACACACCGAGCAAGTACTTTTTCCAGTTTTTCAAGACAAAGGTCGAAAGAGGTGCCAAAAACGTTAAAATCGTCCATGAACACTTCAAGTCCTCTCTCGACCATGTCACTAAATAGGCTCAACATTCACCTTTGAAAGTTCGCGGGTGCATTACGCAAGCCGAATGGCATACGTTTGTAGGCAAACGTACCAAAAGGGTAAGTGAAGGTTATTTTCTCCTGGTCAAGTACATCTACCTCAATTTGGTTATATCCGGAATAACCATCAAGGAAGCAATAGTAAGGGTGGCCCGCTACTCTTTCAAGCATCTGATCAATAAATGGCAAGGGGAAATGATCTTTTCGAGTTCTCAATTTGAGTTTCTGGTAATCAATGCAAACGCGCCACCCGGTGGTGGTACGTTGGGGAACTAGCTCTCCCTTAGCATTCTCAATCACTGTCATGCCCTACTTCTTCGGGACAACTTGAATAGGGCTCACTCGCTTGCTATTTGAGATTGCGTAGATAATCCCGGCATCCAATAGCTTAATTATTTTGGTCCTCACGACTTCTTTCATATTAGGGTTTATCCTTCTTTGCATTTCTCTCGAGGGCTTAATATCCTCTTCGAGATGGATCTTGTGGGTGCAAATCAAAGGACTTATCCCTTTCAAATTAACAATGCACCAACCAAAAGCACTTTGGTGCTTCCTCAAAATCTTTAGCAGTTTACCCTCCTACTCTTCGTCTAGGCTAGAGGAGACAACAACAGGAAATGTCTCATATTCTCCTAGGTATGCATATTTAATATGGGAGGGGAGTTTCTTCAATTCAGGGTTGGAAATTTTTTGTTGGAGGGAACCATGCGTGTATCCCTCGGTGGTAATTCCTCGAATCTACAAACCCAACTTACATCTCTCACGTCCTCATCCGACGCTTTCTCATCAAATAGCTCTCTCAACTCTTTAACCACCCTCTGGAATGTGGTGTACGTCTCCTCCCTCTCGTGACTCGACACTAAATAGGACTCCAAGGCATCTCCACAATAAGTTTCCTCGAAATACTCTTCTACAATTTCGTCTATTAGGCTCACCGCGTGAAGATCATTGTTGACGCCACTAAAATGGCAAAGGCCATGAGGATGAGATTGAAGATGAAGATAAACATTCACATCGAACATATAAGAGACAAAAGGTTTTTAAAGTGGTTCGGCTATGAATAAAGCCTACGTCCACTGTTATTTTATTCCCAGGGGTTTACAACAGCATAATATGGTGTAGAGAGAGAAAGAGTATGTATCTTGTGTATGGTGTTTCTTGGTTGTCCTCCCCTTTGGCTAAGGGAATACATATATTTATAGTGATGGAAGTTAAAGAGATACAATGTCTTTATACATTCAGACATTTATGTCTATATGTAATGAATCTAACTGTTAGCCTTCTATGGTGGTTGGTCTTCCTTGAGTTGCTTGGTATGCTATGTGTTGGTTGGTATGCCGACTAACTCTCCTCGGGTGCCGACTAACTCTCCTGGGTGCCAACCAACTCTCCTCGGGTGCCGAATAAGTATAAATATTACCATGTAGGATGACATGTGTCCTCTTCTAATTGGTCCTCATAGATGGAGAATTTTTGCGTCAATAGAAGCCCCCAATGCTCCATGCTTGATGGTTCACTGAAAGGATGGAGTATTTATTCTATAGTGTTGCTCGGTGCTCGTGAAATTCTTGATCTACCTTCTTGATTTGTTCAACATAAAGTGCACTATCTCCTGGACGACATATGATGCAAGCTGATTGAGGGTTACTAATCTTTCTTTTGAGGAACTCTGTTCATCGAGTGAACGTGTGCTATGTATCACCTCTGGGAATTTGGATGCAGCCATGCCATAGTATGAAGCTTGTAGCTTATCATAATCTTCAAGTATGTTTATTGGTTTGCTAGCCGGCCAGCTGCCTCCTGTGCCGAGCAACTGAGTGTTAACTTCACGTGCTTGATTTTTTTTATTTATGCTCCTCTGAATACTTTGTCGAGTAACATACTAGCTTTTGAACCCAACTCTTCAATGTTGTTAGTACCAATCTAGTGGTGGACTTCAAAACATTTTCATACAACTTCTTCTTCATTATTGGTCGGGACTGTAGTAGTAAAGATCTCAGTGATGTAGATGCTGAATCTGACTTCTAAATGTGCATAATAACTCCTGAATATGCCTCCTGAACTTCAATATGCCTCCTGAACTTTAATGTCAAAACTAATTCTTGAGCAAGAAAAACAACTCTTGAATGATGATTGGTCGGGGCCCCGATCGTGTAAGTTTGTGGAGTTGAATTTGATGCTCGACTGCGTGATGTTATGAGAATGTGCCACCGAATGAATGACTAAATTTGTAATAGAAGCCCCCAAGTGTGGAATATGAATTTTGAATGCTTTCTTGGCCTTGAAGTATGTTGGTCTTGCTAGAAAAATAAGGCCGAGGAAATGTTCCCTGAAATGATTCCCTGAGATCTTTGCATCTTTGCATTTTCATTTTCTTGGAAATACTTTGTAAGATGCTTTCCTTGTTGTTTGCTGATCAATATATATATATATATATATGTAGAAGGACAAATTATCCTATTTTGCATAGACAATGAAACTTGCTCCACTTGTTGTATAATTATAGTGACTTGTCACTCTTTGGGCCTAAGCAATGGAATGATTTTCATCCCATACTCCTGCTTAGTTGTAGCAATCCCGTTAAGATTAACTTGTTGCCTAGACAGTGGATGCCCCGGGAGGTCATCCATCTTCTTGCCTAGTTTGGTACCAACCAATCGGAGTTGGTAGTTAATGAATTACTGACCAATCGGAGTTGGTGGTAATTGAGTTCCCGACCAACCAGAGTTGGTGGTAATTGAGTTCCCGACCAACCGGAGTTGGTGGTAATTGAGTTCCCGACCAACCGGAGTTGGTGGTAATTGATAATAAATTCTAGAGACTTCCCCGGAGCTGACCAACAGATTGTTGGGAATAAGATATAATAAATGCTGGAGACCTCCTCGGAGCTGACCAACAGATTGTTGGGAATAAGATAATACCAGTTGAAGACTTCCTTGAAGCTGAATATATATAGAGAGAAGAAATCTTCCAGGCTCCATGCTGAGATAAATATAAAACATGCATAGACATAAAGAATGATTTAGAATAATAATAAACTGTCTTGTTGATCTGTCGAGGCAAAATTGCATAATGCCGAATAAGAATAATATTTTCAATATAAGAATATGGCCGAGAACTTTGCTGGGCCTGAATATAAATAAGAATTAGCTCGACCAACTATCCGTTGGGGGTGAAATATAATAAACGTTATAGTTCTCCTCGGAGTATCTTGTCGAGGCAAAATTTTACATAATGCCGAACAAAAATAATATTTTCCAGAATATAAGAATATGTACGAGAACATTGTCGGGCCTGACTATAAATAAGAATAACCCCGACCAACTGTCTATTGGGGGTGAAATATAATAAATGTTACAGATCTCTTCAGAACTGAATAAGTATCTCGTCGAGCTCCATGATGAGATGAATATATAATATGCATCCGTATGGATATAGAGAATGATTCGTGCTTGAGCATAGATCAGAGCACTAATACAATCAATAGTGCCTCGTTGAGGTAAAACTTCATAATGCCGAACAATGATAATATTTTCCAGAAGTTTAAGATTATTTCCGAGCATTCGTTGGCACTGAATCTTGTAGCTGTAAAAATTAATAACTTTCCCTACCATATGTGTAGGCTGAATTGATTAGTCATGAGAATAATTTAGTCAACTAGTCAATATATATGATATGTATATGCTCGGGCAATAACAATATCAAAAATATGAAATAATATATGTCTGACTGATCTGTCGAGGCAAAATTTCCTGATGTCGAGCAATAACAGTTTCCAGAAGTTAAAGATTGTGGTTGAGCTTTCGTCGGGATTGAATCATGTACCTATGGAATTTTAATAAGTTGCTCGAACTCCTGTTGAGACTAGTTCAGATATTTAGTCATGAGAATAATTATTCAGCCAAACAATATATAATGTGTATCAACACAAGGCAATACAAATTTCAAAATATGAAATAATATGTTTTGTGCCAAATGTGTGAAGCTTAAGCAAATTCTTATCAAATATGATGCCATAAGGTTTGATTTGGACTTTTTATAAAATAATTGTAATTTTAAGCAAAAGACCAAGTATAGATTGATTTTTAAAATATTTATTTGATTCTTAAGAAAGAATAATGAGGAGGTATTATTATTTATCACTCTAGGAATTATTTGAAATTCAATAAATTCTCAAATATAATTTTTTGGTCTAGAAATATTTTTCACATGAAGTTTTTGTGATTTAAATCAGCAAATAATCAGTTATGAATTTTAATTTTAAGCAAATGCTCAAATTTAAGTCTAGTAAAAATATTTCTAAGTTGTTTGTTAAGACTCTTTTATTTAGTAAACATTTTTATAGACTTAAATATATTTAAGTCCCATGCCAAATCTGAAACCCAAAAATTTAGTCGACCAACACTCTGATGTGGTGCTCTTCTTTGCCGACTTAACATTGGCACCATGAGGTGTCGCCTGAATTTTCTTCTTTGTACAATGGTCCCGACCACCAAGGGTGGAATTTCCAACGATATTGGTCAACGGGTTGAAGGCAATCGACCCTAGATCCCAATGAGTATCAACAGGTTCATGGATCTACGCAACGATCAAGAAAGAGAAGTCCGACAATGTCTTCGACCAGGTATATGAGGTCGAGAAGCCCCCGACCTGCGAAAATTTGTCGTCGACCTGTAGTAAAGTTGCTCCTAACCTAGTTTGTTCGTTATATCAGAATCGCCGACCAACATATAGGAGTTGCCGACCAACTAAATGACCAGGCAAAATTGTCTTGTTCGTAATTTAGATCAAAATAGAGGAGTAATAGTTGATGTTGATGATGTCTGGGATTGAGCATTTAAGAGTTTCCGACCAACAGTAGCCCACGCAACCTGGTATATCCGACCAACAACAATACCAGAAATGGAAGCGTAAATATCGCCGACCAACGAATTGGTATGGTCGACCAACAATAGGTGTTGCCGACCTAAGCGAACATTACTGATGGATCTTCGCACCTTACTGCCTATGAACAAAAATGGCTCTGACCAATAATTTCTTTTATGCCTTATGAAATCGTCACTACCGACCAGTGATGGTAGGTCGAGAAAAACTGATAAATGTGCAGTCCCAGTCTCCGACCAGGAATTGATTCCATCGACCTGCTGTATGAGTCTCCATCTCCGACCAATAATTGATCCCTCCGACCAACATTTGGGAGTTCTCAGGTTGTAGAATACATGGTGCCGACCAAGAAGCAAGTGGTCCCAGACCAGCATAGGGATTTCGCTGACCATCAAAGCGATTTCGCCGACCAGCTTTGTTCGTGCTGACCAAGATGGTTGCCAACTACAAATTGATGCAGACCACATAGTGGTTTGATGCCAACCAGAAATAGATGATCTTCAACCAATTATAGATATATTTTATAGGGTGGTTGATCTGATCTGTCTATTAATGGGTCTTCGCACCTTTCCTGCGTCCAATAAAAATCGTCCAGTGGAGTTGTCGACTACTAGAAGATGAGTCGGTGATGGTTTTGCTGATTTCGAATCCAACCTTTTTACGCCTCTGGATGTCGATGTCCTGTTCTTGTTTGTCAGTCGACCCAACGGATCTGATGCGACATGTTGTGAATCCATTGACGATTCGAACATAAAATCCCATCTATTTGACTGTGTTGGTGCCTCTGTATCACATCTCAGATTAGAACCATGAATTTATATTATCTGATTGCATTCAACACTGATTGTTGAATCAAATAAATTTTTATCCAAAATTTATGCACTAAGCTTCATATCTAGGCAGTTCTTTCTAATGATCAGGAGAGATAATTATCTATTTTTCTTCGATTGCAGAAAATATCATATATAAATACGATCACGTAATATCAGGTATTCAGGAGTCATAAGAGACATCTCAAAATAAATAATTAAGAATTTGATAAGGTTATGCAGATTCATATATGGATAAAATTGATCGTATCAACACAATTACATAATATGATTATTTATGCAGAGAACATAGTTTTCTTGAAGAGAGAGAAAATGGGTCTGATTCAATTCATGTTAAGATCGGATCTGAAAAATACATAATCGTTCCTAATGCGTATCCCTATCCTAACGTATTTGCTCAGAAAATTTTCAAGTGGATCCATATATGTAAGGATTTGTATAATATATATGAGTATAAAATTTACCAGATCCCCAAATTGAAATCGATGACACAGTCGATCACACAGTTAGTGCATCTAAAAATTATGACTAAATTAAAAGATTTCCAAATGAATCAAATATGCATGTACTCATGTAAAAGAGATTTATGAATACATGGAAATTATTTTATCTCCTTAAAGGAGAAATAATATAATATGTACACAAATTTCTCAAACTTTGTGATTATGAAATATACATTTATGCAGATTTGTAAAAATTGATTCAACAATTTGTGAATATAAAATCATGATTGAATTAAAAGATGTATGCACAATATATAATTGATTATACATAGAGAAAATAAAAACTTAGTTTTTGATGGAGAACAATGCTTGTAACACGTTCCCACAGACAGTGTCAATCTGTTGAAGACAGAAAATGGCCTTTGCCATTTTAGTGGTGTCAACAGCAGATAAATGATGAGGATGAGATTGAAGATGAAGATAAACATTCACATCAAACATATAAGAGACAAAAGGTTTTTAAAGTGGTTCGTCTATGAATAAAACCTACGTCCACTGTTATTTTATTCCCAGGGGTTTACAACAGCACAATATGGTGTAGAGAGAGAAAGAGTATGTATCTTGTGTATGGTATTTCTTAGTTGTCCTCCCCTTTGGCTAAGGTAATACATGTATTTATAGTGATGGGAGTTAAACAGATACAATGTCTTTATACATTCAGACATTTATGTCTATATGCAATGAATCTAACTGTTGGCCTTCTATGGTGGTTGGTCTTCCTTGAGTTGCTTGGTATGCTATGTGTTGGATGGTATGCTGACTAACTCTCCTCGGGTGCCGAATAAGTATAAATATTTCCACTTAGGATGACATGTGTCCTTTTCTGATTGGTCCTCGTAGATGGAGAATTTTTGCGTCAACAATCATCATCTTCCCCCGTCCGTTGGGCGATATGGAAGATGTTAGTCTCCAAAGTCATGTTCCCAAAAGTGAGTTGCATTCGCCCATTCCTAGTATTGATGATTGTGTTAGCCGTAGCTAAGAACGGGCGCCCAAGGATGATGGGAACATGGTTGCTTGAGGTAAAGGAGGTCTTCGTGTCCCAAATGACAAAGTCTACCGGGAAGTAGAAAGTGTTAACTTGGACGATCACGTCCTCAACTATGCCTCATGGAATCTTCACGGTTCGATCCGCTAATTGGAGAGTGACCTTTGTGGGCTTGAGGTCGCCCAAATCAAGTTGCCTAAAGATGGCATAAGGAAGGATATTGACACTTGCTCCCAAATCAAGTAAGGCTTTCTTAATTTTATTTTCTCCAATGATGCAGGAAATGGTGAGTGCACCGGGATCTTTGAACTTGGGTGGGAGATAATTGAGTTGGATGGAACTCACGTTCTGTGCTAGGAAGACATTTTTTTTTACCTTCATATTCCTCTTTACCATCAACAAGTCTTTGATGACTTTTGCATAAGCTGGAATTTGCTTAATAGCATCGAGGAAAGGTAAATTCAGCTTCACTTGCTTTAGCACATCTAGCACTTCATCACGGGGGTTGCCTTTATGGGAAGGAATCGACCTTTGAGGAAACGGTTCCGCGGTGGGTGGTTTCACTACTACCTCGGGATCAGTAGTGCCTTCTTTCTCACTCTCATTCAAGGGGACATCTTTGGCCTCTTTCGTGCCGGGTGAAATCTCCTTGTCTTTGATTGCGTCATGTGGGGGAGGTGATAAATCAACGACTCTCCTACTACAAAGAGTGGTCATAGCTTGACATTGCTCCTGATGTTCTGTCGAGGTGGAGCTAACACTAGTTTGACCTTAGGGCGGTCTTTGGCCCTGGGCAGGAAACTTGTCTTTCTCTTGGATAGTCAACGATGATTGCAACTATGAGATGTTTGCATTCATGTCATTCATCATGCGCTCATGCCTAGCATTAGTTGCAGTGTGGGTATTGATAAAGTAGTTGATAGTATCCTCGAGACTTCTCCGCGGTGGAGGGATGTATGCTCCTTGAGGTAGTGGTGCTTGCACATATTCTTGCATATGTGGAGCTTGTTGAAAATGTAGAGGTGGAGGAGGGGCAATATGTGAATTAGGATTCAAAGCAGCATGTTGTTGCCCATAGCTAAAACCAGGGTGGTTTTTCTATGAAGGGTTGTAGGAATTCCCGTGCGGGGTACCAAAATTACCCTTAAATCCTCCTATGCCACTGACTTTCTCTTGAAGCATCACTTTGTAGGCGGGTATAGTCGGGTATTCCTCTGTTGAATGACCCACCTCACAAATCGCACACACCTTCTCAACAGGGTTTGGGATGGATCCAGTTGGTCCTCTTCCTAATACCTCACGTACGTCTCGCAGTCCTTTCTCAAGCATATCGAGTCGACTGTCCGCTATAGAATTCTTTTCTACATGAAACAGGTCGGACGCCGATAGAGTGGTGGTCGCTTGACGATTTCAATTTTGAGCAATAAGGTCAGATGTATCCCAGGATTGGGTAGTCTCGATGACATACCTCAGGTGAAGCTCAGCATCGTGGGCGTTTAAGTCAATAAACAGACCACTACCCATGGTCTCAACGAGTTGCTTGGAGTTAATATTCAGCCCATTATGGATAAAGGAAATGATTTGCGTTTTATCAAAACCATGATGGGGACACGAGGCAATTAACTAGTTAAAATGCTCGTAGCATCGTTCGAATGACTCATTTCTAATTGTCGAAAAGTTTGAATTTGAGCCTTGATGGAATTCGTTCGATGTGGAGGAAAGAACTTCTTGAGAAATTTTGATTGTAGCTCGTTCCATGATGAAATCTAGTTTGGAGGTAAGGACCATAGCCATGATTTAGCCTTATCCTTTAGCGAGAATGGGAAGAGTTTGAGGCGGAGCACATCTTTTGTGCAAGTTTGATAGCTAAGAGTCTCGCACGCCTCCTCAAATTCCATAATGTGGGCATATGGTTTTTTTAAGTCCATTCCATGGTAAGTGGGAAGTATCTGGATCATTCCGTTCCTAAAGAGAAATTATCCCTCATTGTACGGGAGTAAAATGCATCCCAGAGTGACAGTGCGCTCGGGATATAAGACGTCTCTCAAAGGGCGATACGAAGCCTCTCCCTCGTCGGCAGCTGCACTACTGTGTTATGACATATCTCTCTCTCTCAAAGATTCGGTACCCTCACTTGGTATACTAGGAGTTCTCTCTGAAGTGTGTCCTAAGAAGGAAAATGGCGTGTTATTTGAGATTGATTGTGACGGTGTAGGGTGGAACCCAAAACTGTGGCGCGTTTGGAGTGTGAGGGCTATCAGGATCATACTCAACAATCGAGTTTTCGTGAATGTGGGTTGGAGTATTATGGGGAGTTGAAATGAGTTCAAAATTTTGCATTAACGGGCTTACGAGAGATGATGATGAATCTTTTTGTGCTTTTTGAAATTTTTTTATGTTTTTGGATTTTTGGAGATTTTTGGTCAAAGTTTTAGATTGACTCGATCTAATCCTAAGTCTACCTAATATCCCCGGCAATGGCGCCAAAAACTTAATGCGGCTCAAAATGTGTCTCATAAGTGAGTTCTCTTTAGGCTCAAGTGCAAGCCTGTCACGTTAGTAATAAACCCGGTAAGTCGGGATCGTATCCACAGGGAAATAGGACAATGGAATTGTAACGACATTGGACAGATAAGGAAATCCTAACTCTGACTCTAAAGGAAAAGAAAAAGGTGATTGGGTGGAGAATTAACTACAACTAAATGCAATGTTGAAAATAATTATTTAATGCACGAAAGTATGAATGAATTGCGGCTACTCTAAATTACTGATGATAATGGACTTGAAACTTTAAACTATATGATGCAAGAACGAGACGGGAATACAATCAACCCTAGTGTATTAATGATATAAAACTAATCTTAAATTTAAATGATTAATTAGACCCAGAATTTAGTACTCCCAAGCATTACGTATATGAGGTTCAATCCCGCATCATACTGAATCTGAGGACGAGTAAATCTGTACTGCAATAGCTGCACTCGAATTGTATTCTAAAGCATCCCGATTACTCGGAAGCAAACGAGATCTAAAGATCTAAAGTTATCGTGTTTCTACGTAATACGGTCATAATCAAACCATTAAATTTAGAGGATTAATTTCATGTACATACAACTACCACATCGGGTTGGGTTCATGCATCCCGACCCTTAAAAGTCTAGCCTACAAGGCTGAACTTAGTGAAAACGATTTTTGAATTGCAGAAACCCATGATTAAACTAAGAAAAATTTGTAGAATGATGCAAACTAGAAATTAAACAGATGAAATTACTCACTCATCTTACCAAAGCACGCAAAGCATTAACTATAATTACTGGTAATCACTGATGTAAGGACACAAATTTCCAATTGAGTCCATATATAGTTTTGGCTCAATTCCGAACAAAAACATTTATTCATAGGATTGTATTTAATTGTAATATTCTCAAGCCTATGAAGTGTTTGTTGAAGACGTAGCGGCAAAGAGTATAAAGCTTCATCAATATGCCGGTTTGCGTGCCTCGTTTCTACATCATCAACTATGGTTCCATGCTCCCAAGGTATGAATGCAATATTATATATATAGGATCTTGGAACAAGTTTTATTAGGTGTTAGGTTTAATAAAAACTGTGTTTAATTTTCAGAAAGAATTAATTAGAACTTTAAAATAAGTTTATAAAGTTTTCTGGGCTAAAATCGAATTTTCCAAACTTTCTTGAAGTTCGTTCGATATGTCGTTCGAACGAGATTGTTGTTCGAACCAGATGTCGTTCGAACAAGTTTGCCAACGACTTCCCACTAAGGCATACTGGACCTTCGTTCGAAATGTCGTTCGAACGATATTGTCGTTCTAACGAGATTTCCAACGAGTTTCTAACGAGTCCACACTGGAGCTTCGTTAGAAGACTCGTTCGAACGAGAATGTCATTCGAACGAAATGTCGTTCGAACGAGATGCCAGGCGGGAACAGTTTTTGGCAATTTTTTGGCAGTTTTTCACCCACTTCCCCACTTAGTTTTTAACCAACTTTTTCAAACTTTATCATGTGCGGGAAGAACATTTTCCAACTTAACTTTTCCATAACTTTTTCCATTCTATCTCATCTCTTAGAGAGTGTTTGAGAGCAAAATTGGTTTTAGGAAAATGTTCATGTTTTGAGTGAGAATTTTCAAAGAGAAAATCATTTAACACTCTAGTTTGTACACCCATGTTGTTTATCCAAGTTCTTATATACATATCCATTGCTTGGAGTTTGGCACCGGTTTTCTCTACACTGAATTGAAGAGAAGTTGTTTACTTTGATTTACCCACTTGGAGAAAGGCTTCATGTTCGGGTGACGGTGACCCTATAAAGTCCTATCGGTGGATTTCGAGACCGCGGTGGTGTTCCAAGGTTATTCGCTAGGAAGAGGTGTCTACAAGAAGAAGCATCGAGACTTGAGAAGGATCGAGTCGTGTGTTGTAAGTCTTTTGTCTTGTACCTATAATTCCGTATCTAGTGAATTTGTGGCTAGGGCCGTCCGAGGTTGCTTTCCGTCTTGGGTTTTTCCTCGTACATCGCGACGTAGTGTGATTAATTTATTTTATCTTGCATAATAATATAGAACGCATGCTTAGGATAATTCAAGATAAAATTTGGTTTAAATTATCACACTCAATTTAATTTGGTACTAAATTAAATATTGGGTAAGTTTATTTAATTCAAGTCTCTTGCTAAAATTGTTTTGGCCTAACTTCGAAATATTGATAATTCTGACTTAGGAAAATTCTAGGACTTGAGTTGAATTAATTGGTTTAAGTGAAAATTAATACTTGTGTGTGTTTAAGTTAATTTCACTTGTGTTTTATCTTAATTTGAAAAAGAAATTAAAACTTGGTAACTCGTTTGTTTTGTTGAACCATCACATTTTACGCTTCTGCATCTCGTGTTTTATAAAAGGAAATTACAAGTTTATTGTTAATTGAGAACAATTTAAAACCCCGGGGATCCATATTAACAACTTTTTCAAATTGGTATCAGAGCCAAAGCGATAAATTATTTCGTTAAAGATCCTTAAATAATTTTTGGCTAAAATGGAATTTTCCCCATTTTTAAAATTTCCTAGTTTCGATGGTTCTAACTATCCGATAGATTTATTCCAAAAGTGACCGTTTTAAATTCTTTACCAACTTTAGCCTCTAAGAAATTAGAAGAGCTTGTAGGTGATTTACAAACCTATGAACTAGATATGTTTCCCTCTAAAACTGAAAAGAAAATCGAAAAGGGCGTTGCTTTAAAAGCCCGAAAAGAGGTCAAATAAGTAGTAGAGAGCGAGAGTGACAGTGACTCGGAAGACATGGATTTGTTTGCTCGTAAATTTAGAAAATTTCTTAAAATTAACAAAGATAAATTTAAAAATAATTTTAAGAAATTTGAAACTTCTAAGCATGAAAAAGGCGAGAAGATCCCTAAACCTAGTAATGAAAATTTAGATAGGGACAAGTCTAATAAGTGTTTTGGTTGTGAAGGTTATGGCCATAGGGCTTATGAGTGCCCCACTAAACTAAGGAAAGAGGGTAAACGACCCACTGCATATAATGCGACCCTTAGCGATAATGATAAAGAAGAGGGACCCGATTCCCCCACTAAGAAAATTTTTGTGGCTTTTATGGCTAGTCATGTGAGTGATAGTGAGAACTCATCGATTGATGAAACTTTAACACATGACACTTCCAAGGTCATTGTTTATGATTCACTTGTTTTTTATGATAGTGAGAGTGGAGAAGAAAGAGAGAGTGAAAATGAAGAAGAGATTAATGTGAGTGAACTTCAAAATGCTTTTCAAGAACTTTATAAAGAATCTATTAAATTAAAAAGGGCCAATTTGAAGTTAGAAGCTAGTTTAAGAGAGAGTGTCAAGGTCGTTGATAAAAATGCTTTAATAGAAGACCTTAGGACTCGTGAGAGAACTCTTCAAGAGAAGCTTGAATATGTAGAAGGCGAGAGAGATAACCTTAGGGGTTTAATGGAATCCTTGAAAAAGGAGCTTCTTGCTTTTGAAGAGCGAAATGTTTTATTAGAGTCTAACATTTTAGAATTGAAAAATAAATTAAAAGACTCTAGTAATGTCAAATTTGATTTGGAGTGTCGTTCGGAAAAATTAGATAAAATCTTAGGAACGGTCCAAATTAAAAATGACACGTGTGGTTTAGGCTTCAATACTTGTAATGAATTTTCTCATAATGCCAAAACCAATATTTTAGGAGAATCATCTAGGAAAGATTTTAGAGATCACTCCTTAAGAAAATCTTTTCGACATATTTTTACTTGTACTCATTGTGGTCGAAAAGGTCATCTTAGGAAATTTTGTTTTGGTCTTAAACGAATTCCTAAAAAATCCCATAGTAAAGTAACCACGGTAGTTAAAGTTCCAACACCCCAAGATAATCATTCTTCATTAATTTGGGTTAGGAAATCCGACTTGGTTGCCTTGCAAAATAGGGTTTTTGATTCTCATTTACTTTCACATGCTTCCTCCCTTTCTAAATCTAAAGGATGAATGTGTTAGTGTTTTGCATACTTTAGCGTTTGTACTTCATGCTATATTCACATGCTAAATGTATGCTTGTTTAATCATTTTCTAGTCTATGCTCCATGGTTATCACATGCTAGAATTATGATTTTTTTTTATCTTTTGTATTATATTTCCTTCATTTTGTTTGCATTAAATGAAAAATGCAAAAAGATTTTTGTTTATCATTTGGATTTTATCCCTTGGTAATTTAAGTTTAATGAAAAATTCAAATGATTTTTTGTTTGTCTTTTGAGTATACATATATTTTTTTATTTTTGGCTAAAAATTTCAAAAACCCAAAAAGATTTTATTTTGTGTGGTCTTTAGTTCGACACACTTTATGTGGCATATACTTGTGTTTGAATTCCATCTTTTACGCTCCCACGTGGCTAGAACTTTTGGTTTAGATTATCAATCCTTATTATGTTCCTTACCATGGATTTATGGAGTAGTTGGATTTTGTGTTGTTTAAATGAATTCTATTTTTATATGCCTCTATTCACACATGCACGAGCTCTTTTGAAATTTTAACTTCATATGTATAGTTGAGCTATGTGAGGTGTTCTCCTACCTATGTGTTTGATAGTTTGCTTAAGTGTGCAGGAATTCTTCTAAAGCAGCATCGTTCAACTTTCAATGGCAAAGCGTTTGATCCTTGGGTTGAGTCAAGTTTGGGTGGGTTATGTTTTGAATCTAGTAGAGCTTGACGGCCCTTTAGGATTTTTGTTTGGTTTTTGTCCCGGAATAGCCAAAGGGGGAGATTTGTAAGGACACAAATTTCCAATTTATTCCATATATAGTTTTGGCTCAATTCCGGACAAAAACATTTATTCATAGGATTGTATTTAATTGTAATATTATCAAACCTATAAAGTGTTTGTTGAAGACGTAGCGGCAAAGAGTATAAAGCTTCATCAATATGCCGGTTTACATGCCTCGTTTCTACGTCATCAACTATGGTTCCATGCTCCCAAGGTATGAATGCAATATTATATATATAGGAGTTTGGAACAAGTTTTATTGGGTGTTAGGTTTAATAAAAACTGTGTTTTATTTTCAGAAAGAATTAATTAGAACTTTAAAATAAGTTTATAAAGTTTTCTGGGCTAAAATCAAATTTTCCAAACTTTCTGGAAGTTCGTTCGATATGTCGTTCGAACGAGATTATCGTTCGAACCAGATGTCGTTCGAACGAGTTTGCCAATAACTTCCCACTAAGGCATACTAGACCTTCGTTCGAAATGTCGTTCGAACGAGATTGTCGTTCGAACGAGATTGTCGTTCTAATGATATTTCCAACGATTTTCTAACGAGTCCACACTGGAGCTTCGTTAGAAGACTCGTTCGAACGAGAATGTCGTTCAAACGAGATGCCAGGCGGGAACAGTTTTTGGCAGTTTTTCGGCAGTTTTTCACCCACTTCCCCACTTAGTTTTTAACCAACTTTTTCAGACTTTATCATGTGCGGGAAGAACATTTTCCAACTTAACTTTTCCATAACTTTTTCCATTCTATCTCATCTCTTAGAGAGTGTTTGAGAGCAAAATTGGTTTTAGGAAAATGTTCATGTTTTGAGTGAGAATTTTCAAAGAGAAAATCATTTACCACTCTAGTTTGTACACCCATATTGTTTATCCAAGTTCTTATATACATATCCATTGCTTGGAGTTTGGCACCGATTTTCTCTACGCTGAATTGAAGAGAAGTTGTTTACTTTGATTTACCCACTTGGAGAAAGGCTTCATGTTCGGGTGACGGTGACCCTATAAAGTACTATCGGTGGATTCCGAGACCGCGGTGGTGTTCCAAGGTTATTCGCTAGGAAGAGGTGTCTACAAGAAGAAGCATCAAGACTTGAGAGGGATCGAGTCGTGTGTTGTAAGTCTTTTGTCTTGTACTTGTAATTCCGTATCTAGTGAATTTGTGGCTAGGGTCGTCCGAGGTTGTTTCCCGTCTTTGGTTTTTCCTCGTACATCGTGGCGTAGTGTGATTAATTTATTTTATCTTGCATAATAATTTAGAACACATGCTTAGGATAATTCAAGATAAAATTTGGTTTAAATTATCACACTCAATTTAATTTGGTGCTAAATTAAATATTGGGTTAGTTTATTTAATTCAAGTCTCTTGCTAAAATTATTTTGGCCTAACTTCGAAATATTGATAATTCTGACTTAGGCAAATTCTAGGACTTGAGTTGAATTAATTGGTTTAAGTGAAAATTAATACTTGTGTGTGTTTAAGTTAGTTTTACTTGTGTTTTATCTTAATTTGAAAAAGAAATTAAAACTTGGTAACTCGTTTGTTTTGTTGAACCATCACATTTTACGCTTCCGCATCTCGTGTTTTATAAAAGGAAATTACAAGATTATTGTTAATTGAGAACAATTTAAAACCCCAGGGATCCATACTAACAACTTTTACAAATTGGTATCGGAGCGTTGATTTAGAAAAGCTCACACTTTCAACTGAATTCTGAACAATCTTCAATCTTGGAATTAAATTTGTAAACTATCTTTAAAACTAGGGTTTTTGTGAAAGGAATGGAAAATTAACTAAATTATCCGTACTAAGAATGATAATAAAACGGGCTTAAATACCCTACAAAACTCCAAGAAGTTTAGCTGCACTAGGACTCTCCATTAGAGGAAGTTTGAAAAATTAAAACTCGATAGGCGGACCGGTCCGGCCCTCCTGCGGTTCGGTGTGCCTGGAATTCGGATCGGTTCTTTTAATTCTTGGGCGGACTGATCTGGGGTGAATCGGTTCTTTTATTTTCTTCCAACTTCGGTTCGTCTTCAGTCCGGGGTTCTCTAGAATTTAACATTGCGGACAGGTCCGGGGCAGATCAGTCCGGGCTTCCTTTTCATTTTTTTCTTCAGACTTTGACTACTCATAGCTTTCTCACCGGGATTCTGATTGAGGTGTCGTTTCTTCCTATGTGCTCATGAACTTGATATCTTCAACTTCTCATTAGGTGCCTCATCCAAATTTCGAGTAAAAATTATCATTTTTCCCTTTGGACTTTCCTTCTTTTCTTTTCTCGATTCTTCCGGTTTCTTTCTTTCTTTATTTGACATCAAATACCTGTAAAAGCAATACGAAATACCAGAAACTCGGTGTACTCGTTAGGATAAGTCAGTAGCAAGATTATGAGATAAAGTCAAATCGATTACGTATTTCGAGGTGCTAAAAGTAGCTAAATTAAAGGGATAAATTGGGAAGAATTTATGCCTAATCATAACACCCCATGATTTTTGGGACTGAGAAATTAAATTTTTGGGATAAATTAAATTTATTTAAATTGGAGAATTTTAAATTTTAGAAATTGAGGTCCAAAATTGAAAAATGTTATAAAATATTCCGGATGATGATTTTGAGTGCGCTATTGGTTCCGAATAGGTCGAGATAGTCTAAATGACTGTCCTTGGGTTTTATTTCAGTTCCAGAATCTTTTTAAGTTAGTTTGACTCGAATTGGAGTAAACGAGTCATTTAAAATGTGTATTATCAGTTAAAACTGAGATTTATGACATAAAGGTTTAAGAGGCTTATGGATCAGCCTATCTCATTTGTGAGAATGAGAGAAAGAAAGAGAGAAGAAAGAAAGAAGAAGAAAGGAAGAAAGAGAGAGGGAAAGCTTGGAGATTTTCGGCCCGTACGCGATCCCGGGGATGGTTCAACCTCTACAACTTCGAGGTAAGTGTTTAATCTTGCTAAATATTTCATTTGTATTTCATTTCATAATTTGTGGATAAAAGAATTGGATTTTTGGGTATAAATATCAAAACCTAGATTTTGGGTACTAAAACTTAAATTTGATGTTTATACATGGGATTGATGGCATTTATGTTGATGAGATGATGTGTAGGTTGGGTTTTGATGTGAGGAATATGATTGAGTTAAAGATTGAGGGTTGGATGGTAATATTTTGAGTGTTTGGAGAGTGTGATTTCGTTCAAAAATGGAAAAAGGGCAAGAGACCTAGCATGGTCGGTTGACCGCGCCCTAAGGGAAAAGCCTACTGCATTCTTCGTAGGGCAAAATTTAGAACCGCGGCCGACTGGGGGTCTGGGACCGGTCGACCGGTCCTCTGTTTTTAGCCTAATGATGGGATTTTCTTTTACCCCCTTTTCTTTTGGGTTTTTTTCTTACGGGCTTTCTTAATGGACTTATTATGGAGGGTTATGATATAACTTTAAGGGAATTGTGACTTAGGGTGATTAGGGGCATTCAGACCTATGTTAGAAATGGATTATGAGGGTATGATGCCACTTTTAGTAAGGAAATGATTGTGGGACTGAAAAACAAATAGGCGGATTATATGGACAAGATTTTAGTGGGCTATCGTGAGCTAGTTGTAAGTCGTAGAGATAGTCATTTTTTTACTAATGTGCTTTTGGAGTCAAGTGGTATCACGGTAGATATTCTAGTACATTACCGATTAATAAAGTTGGGTGCATGTATTTATAGCCGAGATAGTGACTATACATTTATGGGAAATTAAAGACAGGGGTTCCGAGGTGTTATGGGGTTCTAATTGAATAAGGATGTAACTCGTAGGTTACCGACTATTAGATTGTGTTTATATATCCGGGATGATTATCGTATACTGGTATGGGTATGATGATGGATATGTACGTTCGATGTTAAGGGTTCATAGGAACAATTGAACCGTAGGCGGAATTGAGAATGATGGGAGTGTACTATCAACTACAGTAGGTTGTGATGTAATGTTCTTTGGGATAGTTACTACGTATCTAGGTGTGATTAACAATAGGGATTCCAATACTTGATGGGATCATGGAATGAATTTAGGATGAAGCTTGAGGTTTGCAGACTATTGGTTAGGTGTATACCAATAGTCGGAATTATTACTAGATATATCGATGTGCTTTCGGATATATATGGGATGTGTAGTGATTGTTACACGCATTAAACTTTAAGTTGATAACCTTAATGTTGGTTATATCGAAAGACTATGCATATCATAGGGGTAATGTATGAATATGCTTCAAGTGAGGGATCGTATTTATATAACGAATTAAGTTAATACGCTTGGAACGACGGCTAGTATATTGAGGATTATGTACACATATAGCCGAGTTTATAAATTTCATAATTACGGACGAGAGATAGTTTGTATAATTATAGATCAATATATATATAGACATGTATATATGTTTATTTATATATGGTGTGAATATTTATATCGTGTGTGATGGTTTGTATATATATGATGAGATCATATGTAGGTATATATATATATATACTGATTGTGTGAGCATACTCGGCACATGCTATCATGGGAAGTTGCGCGATGAGGTTGATCCCCTGGCTTAAGGAGCAGGGTGTGGATAGTCCCCAGGTCATAGTCGTCCATTATTATGTGTGTGATTTTATTTTGAGGGTGAGAAGTCTTGGATATAAGTCGTTCTCACTTTCCGGTTAGGAACTATGACTGCTTCCCATACGTTATGATTGATTTTATCGCCATGGCGGTGTGATAATAGTCCGATAGGTGGTGACCCCGGGAGAAAGTGAGTAGTTCTTGGAAGATGATAGCATGGTGCAGTATTTTGTTATCCTATAACCGTTTATGTTATGTGTATTGCAAAGTATGCATTATATGTGTTATGTATACGTGGCTATAGGAATGAATGATTATTTATATATTTTTAGAGTAAAAATATATATATATATATATATATATATCCCATAGGTTAAGGTGATATGAATTTCCTAGTATGTACATCTTGGGTAATTTTGATGTACTAGTTTATCGAGGTCGAAGGATCGTACTTCGACTCAATTGCGGTTAGATCGACCCAAAGGATTTAAATAGAGATTCAAATTGTGTATTTAGAAATGGTATTCAATAATTAAGTAGTTGTAGTAATATTATTTGTGTAGATGACATAATGGATCCCTACGATCAACATTGTCAAGGAGTAGTGTATCGGGGGGGGGGGGGTTCCTTGTTTGGATTTCGCTTTGCGAGACTCTCCATGCACGAAACACAGTGCAATGTTGAGAGTGGAGAGAATTTTGTACTTATTAACCGTATGTATGTTATCTAGAGAATAAACTCTTATATTGGATCTTAATGTTAATGTGTGACGTATTAAGACTTATAACTGGTTTAACTTAATAATTGGAACCACTAGGGCCTAATAAGGCATATATGTGTATATATATTTGGGTGTGATTAGTATGTAAAGGATTCTTGGGTTATATTAGGATGGCGGGTCATGCGGGTATAGTTCGTGCTTATGGTAAGGTAGGTTGTCCTCAAGTGGGTGGGGTAACTCGATTAAGGTTCCAGGACACGATTAGGTGCGAGCTGTAGATGAGAGGTGAGTTTGGGGGTTTCACGAGAGTGCGACTCCACTTTAATTATGAAATAGTGCATTTATATTTATTATTCACGGTTAACACACTTGCTGCAAACATTTTTACACCTCGGGCTCTGACCCGTTTATATTTATCTTTTGCTATATATATATATATACTGTTTACTATAGGTGTCCTACCGCATGGATACCGGATGCCTTTCTATCCAGAGTCTTGGGAGCCATAGCAGTTACGGACTATGGTGGGATTTAGCTTGTAGTCGATTTCTATTCCTTTGAAAATCTAGGTAGGATTCATGTGGTATATCGGGTTTACACCCAAGAGTTATGTAGATGTTTATATTTCGTCCTTATGGTTGTTGTACTGTTTGTGACCCGACAGCTTATTCGAGTATATTTACTTATGTGCACCCTTTTTATTTTATTGTTTAGCACTTATATTATCATGGCACTTGTGTACGTTTTACCTTTATTAGTAGTTGTACATTATTAGTTTGTTATCCATTGTATGTTTTTATTTAAATTTTGGCATCCGCTTTTATAGTTTCGGGTAATTAGCCTTATCTATTTTAGTATAGTCTGTTGATGCTGAGAATGAGCCATCTGAGATTCCTGATTAAATGTAGTATAGGGCTGGCCACCCGTTATTATTTTAAGCGGGGTGTCACAGTCGAGTGTTGTAAATCATCTTGCTTGTAATTATAAATTCCGTACTCGGTGGACTTAAGGCTAGGCCGTCCGAGTTTTTTTTTTCCCGTTGTGGATTTTTTCTCGCACATCGCGGCGTAGTAATTTATTTGTTTATTTATCTTTTGCAAAATTCACCTTAGATGCATGCTTAGGTAAAAAGATAAAATTTGGTTTAAATCACTACTTGTTTAATTTGGTGCAAATTCAATTTGGGTATATGTTAATTCAATTCAAGTCATTATTTAATTTGTTAAATTTGGTTTGGCCTAATTTGGTAATATTGAAAATATAACTTAGGAAAATTTCTAGGACTTGGGTTAAATTGGTTTAAGTGAAAATGTAATTGGTGTCTAATTTAATTTCACTTTGAGTTTGTTTAATATTTAGAAAAGCTATCGTTTTCAGCTTCTCTGAGAGCTCGGAAGTGGGGATAGTATTCTCCTCCCATTGTTGCTTAGATATGGGGTAAGAAGTTTTTCTTCACTATGTTGACTTGTTCTTCCTCGGATGGCCGATTGGTCATGGTGGCTGATTTTTCCCTCCATCGGGCTATGAAGTTACTGACTAATTCCCCAGAGTTCTGTTTGAGCAGCTCTAAATCACGACGGGTGACCTCAAGCTCTTCGTTGTATTTATACTGAGACATGAATTCTCGGGCTACATCCTCCCAGCTACGGATTCTGGACTCCTCGAGAAACAAAAACCATCGGAGGGCGCTATACTTCAAAGTTTACTGAAATAATTGGGCCATCACTTCTTCAGAAGCCCCTAGGAGAGTCATAGAATGGTGATAACTGCCAAGATGAACAATTAGGGGTCCACTCCCTCCTAATTTCTCGATATTTGGCATCTTGAATTTCTCGGGTAACCTTGCTTTAGGATAAGGAGACATGTGGGTGTAATTCATGTAATTTACAGAGATTCTGACCTGGTCGAACTTCTTAGTTAGTATCTTGAGATCTTCTCTTACCTTATTCAACTCTTCTTCTTTTGGATCCATGATCATAGGCAAGTTAGCCCCAGGCTGGGCAAGGTTTGGCATAGGAAGCTGGGCAGGCGGCGGCCCATTAGCAGGAGGGGAACGTAGAGCGTGCTGATACACTTCAGGAACCCAGATAGGCTCGGGTGGACCCATAGCGCGAGGGAATAGGGCCTCGGGCTCTTGAGGAACAGGAACCTGGTTTCGTTACTGAAGTCGCCTGAGGGGGACCCCGATTTTAATTTTCTTTCACATAAAAATCTTATTTCCTTTTATATATAAATCAAGATGCGGAAGCGTAAATAAGTGTGAAAGGTTCACAAACAAACGAATTACCAAATTTTAATTTTCTTAAACAAATTAAAATTAAACCTACACATTGCTCAAATTAAACACGTAGAGATTAAATTAAACCAATTTTTATCTTTTTACCACAGCATGTGTTCTAGGTGATTTTGCAAAAGATAAAGTAAACAATCAATCCACTACGCCGAGATGTACGAGGAAACCCTAGCCACAAATCCACTAAGTACGAAATTTACAAATACAAGACAGAAAGGCTTACAACACACGACTCGATCCCTCTCAAGCCCCGACGCTTCTTTTTGTAGATACCTCTTCCTAGCGGATAACCTTGGAGCTCCACCGCGGTCTCGGAATCCACCGATCGGACTTTATATGGTCACCGTCACCCGAGCAAGGAGCCTTTCTCCAAGTGAGTAATGCTGCAACAACCTCTTCTTCTTTCTTTATAGGATATAGAAGAAAACCCAAAACTTCTCTTTGAACGGAAGAGATGAACCCGGTGCCAAAACTTCAAGCAAGATATATGATTATGGGAACTTGGAAGAAACTAATTTGGGTGTAAACTAGAGTGGTGTATATTTTTCTCTTTGATAAAAACTCACTCAAAACATGATCTTTTTCCCTCTTTGATTTTACTCTCAAAACACTCTCTTGGAGTTAGTAGAATATGAAAAAGATCAATTATAAAATGTTATTCCCGCACATAATAAAGTTTGAGAAAAGTTGGTTAAGAAACAAGTGGGGAAGTGGGAGAAAAACTGCTAAAAACTATTCCCGCCTGGCATCTCGTTCGAACGAACTCTCGTTCGAACGAGTCTTCTAACCAAGTTCCAGTATGAACTCGTTAGAATCTCGTTAGAAATATCGTTAGAACGACAATCTCGTTTGAACGAAATTTTGAACGAAGTTCCAGTATGCCATAATGGGAAGTCGTTGGCAATCTCGTTCGAACGACATATCGAACGAACTTTCAGAAAGTTTGGAAAATTCAATTTTAGCCTAGAAAACTTTATAAACTTATTTTAAAGTTTTAATTAATTCTTTCTAAAAATAAAACACAGTTTTAATTAAACCTAACACCCAATAAACAAGCTCCAAGCTCCTATATATATATTATTGCATTCATACCTTGGGAGCATGGAACTATGGTTGATGACGTATAAACGAGGCACGAAACCGGCATGATTATGAAGATTTATACTCTTTGACGCTATGTCTTCAAACAAACTTTTCATAGGCTTGAGAATATTACAATTAAATACAATCCTATGTATAAATGTTTTTGTCCGGAATTGAGCCAAAACTATATATGGACTCAATTGGAAATTTGTGTCCTTACAAATCTCCCCCTTTGGCTATTCCGGGACAAAAACCAAACAAAAATTCTAAAAGGGTCGTCAAGCTCATTAGACTCAAAACATAACCCATCCAAACTTGACTTAACCCAAGGATCAAATGCTTTGCCATTGAAAGATGTCGTTCCTGCACACTTAAGCAAACTCATCAAATGCATAAGGAATATCAAAGTATTTAAAGCAATTAAAAGAAATACTACCCCAAAATTAATTCTCCCTGTTAATACCAAAATTGACATGCTGACGTGGATTAATCACAAGAAGACATGTGTCAGTTTACGTGGCACATACAGATATTTCCACAATCACTTTGGCAACGAGGAACTCTGATTCCACGACTTATTCAAATGCTCCGACCTACAAGAGTCTTTCGAGGAGCTCTACTACTCCGAGGAACTTCATTGCACTGAGATACTCAGGCGATCCGAGCTGCATCTCGTATTAAGCATTAATAGCTGGAAAATCAATAGATAGACTGCGCATTAAATACATACAGATGTATATGCTTAAGGGTCATTAATAATTTACCCTTTCACATGTATAACCTAAAGGCTATAAATACGTTGTATCATCCCCATTGTTAGGGGATCAGAATTTCTTGATCAAACCTGTAATCGAAAATTCCCAAACACTCAGCAATAACAGAAACAGTGGACGTAGGCCATTCTTATAAGGTTGAACCACTTTAAAAATTCTTTGTCTCATTTTAAATTTATCTGTGATTAAATAATTAGATACAATCTAATTCTTTACATCAACAGATTGGCGCCGTTTGTGGGAAACGAATGTTAAATTCGTTTTCCATCAAAAATAATTCATCACCAATGGCTGATAATCCTGAATCCAGCAATCGAAACGCTGGAAACCCTCCAAATCCGTCTGCTCCATCAAACATTCCAGATCTGGCTGGAATAATGACAAATCTGGCCCAGGGCCAGACCGCCATGCAAGAAACAATGCGGCAACTATTACAAACCCTTCATGGCGGTGCACCTGCCCATTCAGGACAGCGAAGTGTTCAAAGACAAACCCATTCTTCACGAACCAGGCGTACTGATTCATATCATAATTAGGAATCTGATGATTTCTCCTATTAACCTGGACGAACTTCATCAGTGCGGGCTACAGATACTGAACAACGTATCACTCTCTCTCCAGAGAGAACCAGTGCGCTCTAAAGATTAAGCAGGGTGTCTCCTTTCAGTCGATTAGGCCCTAGGAGGAAAAAAAGTCCACCTAAGGCCATGTCGAGGAGTTTTTGACAACCATCAGATCTAAGAAAAGGGTCAGCACAATCGCGACCAGCTGCTCATCAAGATAGATCCCATGAAGCTACATCAACTCGATCAATTGCTCGAACCAACAGGCCCGAGGAAGGAAATGATGCTTGGAAATGCTCTATTCAGAGACTGGAAGATAGATTCGGAGAAATGGCTAAGGAGAAGAACCCTCTACAACGAACTTTTATTCAAGGGACACCTTTTGTCCAGGCCATTGTGGATTTTCCCACACCGTCAAAGTTCAAAGCACCCGTAGTGACTCCTAAATATGATAGAAAGACAGATCCTGTTCTTCACATAGAGCAGTATCAAGCTGCCGCCGACATCTATGCTGTCCCCGACGAGATGAGATGCAGAGCATTCTCGGGAACTCTTACTGGATTTGCCCAAATATGGTACAACAATCTTCCTCGGGGTAAGATTTCAACTTTCTTTCAACTGGCCGAGTTATTCATTGGGAATTTCTGTTTTGGAGCAAAGCCAGTAAAACGAGTAACGCATTTGTTAAGCGTTAGACAAAAAGATGGTGAGAGTACTAGAGATTATATAACTCATTTTAATAACGAGAAACTCGAAGTCATAGATTATGAGGAAAAGACAGCGATCACTGCATTGATGAGTGGGCTGTTGCCTAACAAGTTGTATTACACTTTGGCCAAATATCCACCCACAACCATGTCAGAATTGATGACAAAAGCGGCCAAAATTATGAATGCCGAGGAGGCTATGGCTGCGAAGAAGACTATGGATAAAGAAACCAAGGTGGAAGTCGACAAAGCTAAGAAGAAAGAGCATAAGGGCAATGGTGGTGACAAATAATCCAAAAATAGGTCGTCATGGGAAGTGTTGAAATTTTTTGATAATTATACTCCTTTGAAGATGGGAATCAACCACGTCCTGGAAGAAATCAAGAATAACGAGGAATTAAAATGGCCAAAGAAGATGAAGGCAGACCCTGACAGGAGGAATGGAGAAAAATATTGCGAGTTTCACAAAGATCATGGCCATATGACTAAAAATTGCATAGCTCTTCAGAACGAGATCGAAACACTCATTAGACGAGGAAAGCTGACAAAGTATGTTGATCGTAGAAATGAAAGAAGAAATGACGATCGAATAAGAGAAGGGTCTACATCCCCTCGTCGAGCAGAGGAAAACAGGAAAAGAGACCATGAAGATGACCCAGAAGACGATCCCGATCTTGCCAAAAGACCAAGGCAGCCAGAACGCGAGGTATTTTCAATACGTTTTGGGTCATTTGACTGTAATGTTATTACAGGTGGAGATGCAGGAGGAGGAGATCTTACTGCAGAAACAAAGGCTTACCTCTGTGAGGCTCAAGCTTGCTCATATTCAACGAATAAATCTAGCCGAGGAAGATCTCCCAAAAAAGGTAAACAAGGAGAAGTTGGTCATCGGTTTTTCAAAGAACGACCTCGCAGGTGTCTTATATCTTCATGATGACCCGTTGGTGATCAAAATGAGAATGAAAGAAATTATGATTTCAAGAGTTCTAGTAGATAATGGTAGCTCGGCAGACATCATGTTCTACTCGTGTTTCGACAGTTTAAATATAAAGCTGTCTCAATTGGAGCCTTATCATAGACCTCTCCTCAGTTTTACTGGAGAGAAAGTCTTTCCACTTGGGACAATCAAGTTGGATATATTCATTGGTACATGGCCTGCTTGTCGAACAGAAAGAATACGCTTCTTTGTGATGGATAAGAATGTTCAGTCAGCTTACAACATCATCATGGGAAGGGTTGGATTGAAGAAGTTTGAAGCAGTTCCATCTACGGTACACCAATGCCTAAAATTCCCAACAAATTTTGGAGTAGGAGTTGTGAAGGGTGATCAGAAAGTAGCTCAGGAATGCTATTATTCATCTGCAGAGCAAAAGGAGCTGGAGGAATCGAGGAAAAAGACTACTACCTATCAAGTGGATGAAGGTACAGAAATTGAAACACTGGATCCTAGAGATGAATCTCAACTTGTAAAAGGTCAGGTGGTGGAAGCTACAAAAAATGTCATTCTGGACGACGAGCACCCTGAACGAACAACTCAAATAGGTTCGTCGCTGGATGCCTCAATAAAACAGGAGTTGATAACTTTCCTAAGAAGTAGAAAGAAAACTTTTGCATGGAGTCATGAAGATATGCCTGGAATAGACCCAAATTTCTTATGTCACGAGCTCAACGTGAATAAGGAGATCAAGCCAGTAAAGCAGAGAAGAAGAGTATTCAGTCCCGAGAAGAATCAAGCTATACAAGAGGAGGTCGCTCCAGAAGGCTTGTTTCATCGAGGACGTTAAATATCCAGACTGGTTAGCCAATGTGGTGATGGTAAAGAAGAAAAACAACAAATAGAGGATGTGTGTTGATTTCACCGACCTCAATAAAGCATGCCCAAAGGATCATTTTCCATTACCCCGAATTGACCAACTAGTAGATGCTACCTCGGGACATGAGCTGCTCAGTTTCATGGACGCTTATTCTGGTTACAATCAGATCAAAATGAAACCTGAAGACAGGGAGAGTACTTCTTTTATTACCCCTAGGGGAACTTATTGTTATAATGTTATGCCTTTTGGTTTGAAAAATGCAGGTGCGACATATCAGCGGCTGATGAACAAGGTCTTTGCCGAACAAATCAGTTGCAATATGGAAGTCTATGTTGACGATATGTTGACAAAGAGTAAGAAAGCTGCTCATCATCTAGTTGACTTAGGCCAGACATTTGATCAACTGGACAAATACCAAATGAAGCTGAACCCGAAGAAGTGCATATTTGGAGTACGAGAAGGCATGTTTCTCGGGTACATCGTCAATCAACGAGGCATTGAAGCAAATCCAGAAAAGATCAAAGCTCTATTAGGGCTGCGATCTCCGACGACGAAGAAAGAAGTGCAAAGTCTTACAGGACGAGTAGCAGCACTCAACAGATTTGTATCGCGAGCAACTGATAGATGTCTCCTGTTCTTCAAAACACTCCGAAAAACTTTCGAGTGGAATGATGAATGTGAGAAGGCCTTTCAAGACTTGAAGAAGTATCTGGGAGCACCTCCGCTGTTGTCCAGGCCAGTGATGGGAGAAAAATTATACTTGTATCTGGCAGTATCAGAGAATGACGTTAGCTCGGCATTGATCAGAATGGAGAATGGAGTGCAAAAGCCAATTTACTACACAAGTAAGGCCTTCCGAGGAGCAGAGATCAGGTATCCAAAGCTGGAAAAATTGGCACTGGCGCTAATTGAGGCGAGTAGGAGAATGAGGCCATATTTCCAGGCCCATACCATAGTCGTATATACTGACATGCCATTGAGACAAGCCCTTCATAAACCAAAAAAATCAGGAAGATTGATGTACTAGGCAATAGAGCTCGGTGAATATGATATAATTTATGAACCCAGGTCATCACTTATAGGCCAAGCACTAACAGATTTCATAGCAGAGTTCACCTATCCTGATACCCTCGAGGAGCAACAGCAGCTCGCCGATCAACTTGTGGATGTTACAGGACCGACAAACACTAGCTCAGACCACCTTAAGTTGGTAAAAGGGCAAGTGGATGTGACAGGATCATCAAATTCGAGCTCAGACCAACTTAGGTTGGTAAAAGGGCAAGAAAAGATGGTCGACGAAGAACAAGAAATATTAGGGGATGGAGAAAAGAAGTAACAAATATTTCACCGAGAAATTCTGTCAGATCAGAAATTAGAAGACGAGTTGCCCATATGGAGGTTGTATGTAGATGGCTCATCTTGTACTACAGGCTGTGGGGCAGGGATCATTTTCAACAGCCCGGACGAAGTCGACATGGAATACGCGCTACGATTCCAATTCAAAACTTCCAATAATGAGGCTGAGTATGAGGCCATGGTTGCAGGTCTTAATTTGGCAAAAACTATGGAGGCACAACAGGTTATTGTCTTCAGTGATTCTCAATTAATTGTGAATCAAATGTTAGGAATATATGCAGCCAAATGAGAGTTAATGATTAAGTATCATGCAAAGGTGATGGAGTTGGTATCAGAATTTGTTGCTATTCAGTTAGTCAGAATACCAAGAATAGAGAATGCAAGAGCAGATGCCCTGGCCCGATTAGCATCAGCTACTCGTACCGAGCTGCGAAGAACAATACTAATTGAAGTGTTAGCTAGTGGAAGCATAGATGAAGACCTGATGATGAGTTTTATTACCCTTGATTTAGGACCATCTTGGATGGATCCCATCAGGGCGTATATCGAGGAGGGAGAATTACCAATTGATAAGCTCGCTGCCAAGAAATTGAAGTTTAAAGCTGCTCGGTATGTATTGACTAATGGTATTCTGTACAGATGAGGAATTATGGCAGGTTTACAAAGGTGTGTACATCCCTCCGAGGTGAAATAATTGATTGAAGAGATCCATGAAGGGTCCTGTGGAGCCCATGTAGCAGGTCGGACTCTTTTGCAAAGAGTAATTACGCAGGGATACTACTGGCCAACGATGAGGGATGATTGTATAGCCTATGCTAAGAAATGTGACAAGTGCCAGCGTTTTTCCTCAATCTGAAGAACTCCACAAGCATTGTTGACACCTATCACTTCCCCTTGGCCATTTGCTATGTGGGAAATAGATTTAGTTGGGCCACCGCCAACGACCAGAGGAAGGTTCAAATATCTCATCGTCGCAGTGGATTATTTTACCAAGTGGGTAGAAGTTGAGCCTCTTGTCGACATGACTTACGAGAAGGTATATCAATTTGTCTGGAAAAATATCATTTGTAGATATGGTCTTCCCCATGCATTCATCACCGACCATGGAACGTAATTTGATAATGAGGAATTCGCTGCATACTGCTACCAGTCTAATATTTTGAAGCTCCACTCAGCACCAGGTCATCCCCAAAGCAATGGACAGACTGAAGTGACGAACAGAACACTGCTAAATGGCTTGAAGAAAAGATTAAGTGAGGCAAAAGCAAATTGGATTAACGAGTTACAGTCAGTACTATGGGCTTATCGTACTACTCCCCGAGCAGCAACTGGAGAATCTCCATATATGCTGGCGTTTGGAAGTGAAGCTGTAATACCTGCCGAGTTGGGTCTCCCAACACACAGAGTACTGAATTTCAACTCCCCAGTCAGCGACTTAATGAGAAGATTAAATTTGAACATGCTCGAGGAAGTTAGAGAAGAAGCAGCCATTAGGAATGCTGCTTACCAACAACGAACAACTTTGTTCTACAATAAGAGGGTGAAGAAGTGCAGCCTAAAAGAAGGAGATTATGTGCTAAAGAAAGTCATTCAGAAGCACAACAAATTGGAGGCAAACTGGCATGGACCATACCGAGTTACAGAAGTTGTTCGACCAGGAACCTATCGAATAGCAACTTTAGAAGGGGAGGAGTTTAAGAATGCATGGAATGCAGAACATTTGCTCAAATACTATCAGTGATGTAAAATCTCATGTAAAGAAGTTCCATCAGTATGCATAAAATGACGATATTTTGCCAGCCTCTCTCCTTTTATTGAAAATTTTTCGGGGGATACTAGTGCTACACACTACACTGCTCAACAAACAACAAAATATCCCTAAAAATGCCAACTCGGTTTGGTTAGGGAACAACATTCCTAAAAATGCCAACTTCGGTTGGTTAGGAAACAAAATATCCCTAAAAATGCCAACTCGGTTTGGTTAGGGAACGACATTCCTAAAAATGCCAACTTCGGTTGGTTAGGAAACAAAATATTCCTAAAAATGCAAACTTCGGTTGGTTAGTAAACCATACTCTTAAAAATGCCAACTCGGTTTGGTTAGGAGGCAAAAATATTCCTAAAAATACCAACTAAGGTTGGTTAGAAAGTTGGTCGGGAAAGAAAAATTCACCAATTTATATTGGTCGAGAATCAAAAGATGTTGACCATTGTTGGTCGGAAACATTTTACGAATATAATAGAGACCAAATTAAATTTTTATTACTTGTGATTTTTAATTGGTAGAGAAGCAAAACATCATTATTTTTGGGCAGCCAGATGATTACCATAAATTTAAGCTAGTCGACAACAAGTTTGAATCAACTACAGTTGGTCGACAAGATACATAATATTGTTATCTTTTTAATAGATATACATACACAAATGAAAAGTGTTTTATAACTACAAGACAATGACAATCAACATTTGCAAACAGAATATATGTCTTTCATTAAGTCCAAAAATGAAGTACATTGATAATAAAATGTATACTAACTATTACATCGAGATTCCTACTCTATTGGTTTCTTTCCTTGTGCTTTTGAAACAGGTTCCTCGCCAGCAGGAGGATCTTCCAAGGAGTAGGGAGAGTTGATGAAGTTAAGGTCTTGAAGCATCATAATATTCATTACGGATGGTCTATCTAGCAGGTGCTCGGGGCGAGATAACTCTGCACTGGAATGGAGATTATAATCACCAAGATACTTAGAAATCAAGCACCGAGGAATTGGCCGAGCAGGGATCCAGCTCATGTCAAGCTTAAAAGGTGGAACTGGTAGATTGAGTAGTCCAGGATTATGGTAATCCCATAAATAGTGACCTTGATCCAATTGCAATACACCCAGAGCGTTCAACCACCCCTGCTTGTAGCCTTCATTATTGGCATTTTCAATACGAGCATCCAAATGGTAAAGGGCTTCGTTGTAGCCTGCCATCCAGAACTCTCGGGGTTGCTTATGGAATTGATAAGTTAATCTTTCTAACTGCTCGTGAAGGCTTCTGGAAAAAATTTCCTTATTCTCCAAGGCAGATTTCTGCGCAGCAAGTTGCTCGTCCAAATTCTGGATTTTCTTAGACATTTCGGCCAGTGCTTGATTTTTTGCCATCAACTGGAATGCTTGATTTTCCAAGGCTTATTGAGTTCGAGCCTCTTCAATAGTAGGCCGAAGAACTCTTGGTCGTCCCCGAGAAGCTCTTGCTCATCCCCGAGCAGGAGTAGAAGGACCAGCTCTCCTCAAAGTCTCCAACTCATCTCGTAATTTAGCATTTTCAACTTCCAAGAAGGAGAATCCCTCGCCGGTCACAGGGACCAAGGCATTTGAGGAAGAGGAAACAGACTTCAATTGAGATAGTTCCTTTTGCAGATTATTATTTTCTTTCTCCAACGGCTCAGCTATTTGCCTGTGCTCCTCGACCTCTGTTTCCAAAGTTCTCTCTCACTTCGTAAGCAGCAAACATCTTATCATGGCCCTTGTCAGCACTGAGTTGTTGATATTTCTTTTCATACCCCTCATGAAAAAGAGCTGAAGATTCTTTGTATTGCTGTTGAAGTTCATCAAGAGTGCCTTGTAAGTCTTCAATCATTTCATAATAAGCCACATTATTGGCTATGGCACGATCAAGCAGACACTTCAGATATTGATAAGCCTCAATTGCCTGCTCTGAAGCATCTTAGTTGAGGATGCCAACAATTTGTGATTCATCCAAATCAGTGTGACCAACCTTCAAGTATTCATTGCATTGCCTCAGCAGTTTTATATCATGAGCAGACAACAACTCCATTCTGGCCACAAACTAGTAAAAGAGGAGAAGGCAAAAATTAATAAGAATGCAAACAGAGTATGAAGGAAAGAATCAACAACATGTATGATCAGAAGTGCAAGTTTTATTACATCATGGAAAAGGAGTACAAAGTTAAAAGTTACATGTGCCAAAAGAAAATAAAACAAAGATAAAATACCGAACAACTTTACACCTTTTCCTTGTCTCCCAAAACTTTCTCGGGAGCTTGGGACGAGGAGCTAGGTTGCTCGGCAGGAATAGAAAGTTACTCGGAAAGTGCAGGAGGTTGCTCAGATGAGGCAGGAAAAAGTGGAAGCTGCTCGTTGGTTGGCTGGATAACTTATGGAGCAGAGATTTGATCACCCACAACCATGGAGGACTCCTCGGAGGCAGCTTCGTCCTCTTCTTCATCCTCGGGGATTGGAGGGGGACCAGGAATATGTCACTGGAATAAGTCAGAACCTTCATCAACTTTAAACTCTTGTAGAGCAGCAACCCATCCAATTCTGAAGTATTTAAGACCGCCATATTCAACTTGCGCCATCATTGCAGCCACTCCTTTATTCTATCCTTTGTCCCAGCCAACACTGAAGGACTTCTTCACTGCCAACTTTCTTTTTGCTTTCTCCAAGGATAGCTTCTCGGACAGAAGTTCCTCGGAAGCTTTCAGCTTATTCTCAGCCTCCTCTTTTTGGCGACTTACTTCGCGGAGCTGGGTTAATTCATCCTCAGCAACTTTGAGCTTTTCCTCAAGCTCTCCAGCATTTTTGAGCTTCTCGTTAAGCTCCTTATTCTTCTCTTCTAAATCCTTCACTTTACTCTCCAACCCCTTGGAGACTTCAACAATCTGATCCTTCTCTTCCTCGACCGAGGTGAGTTTCTTCTCCCAGGAAGCTTTGTCCTCGTCATATTTCTGACGGGAATCTTTCAGAGATTGGGTCAAACCCACTAAAGCTTCCTCCACTCTAGACGAGGAGCTAGAAGCCTTGATAGCTTCGTCTTTCTTCACAATTGTATTAAAACATCTCACCAACTGGAAAAAGGAAATAACTACAAGTCAGTACAGAGACAAATACAACAAAGGAAAGATAAAAAGATTCAAAACAAGAAAAACTTACTGAAGCAATGTGGCGAGTAGCCAAAGAGGTGAGCATATCCCGAGAAAGGTTTTCTTCAAGTCCTTGGATCTCGGGGATGATCCAAGTCTTCACCGAGCTCATGGCAGAGCTCGGGGGAACAATGGTAGGAACACCAGTACCACTAATTGGGGGTTGGGAACTGGTTTCATCCAAATTGACATAGGAACTTTTCTTCAGCTTCCTCGGGGGCACAGGAACAATTCCGACCAAGGAAGAACTCTTGGTCGGTGAAATGGTAATCACCTCTGTTGAAGCAACACTCTTACTCGGAGCCAATGGGGGCTTCTCAGCAGTCTTCTTGGTTGCAGCAGAAGGAGGAGCATCAATTTTCTTTGTCCCCTCTGGGACATCGGATTTACTTCTTTTTGCCTCCCCAAAACTGGAGGCAGATTTCTCAAAGATAGAAGGAACCCTTCTTTTACCCATCTTTTGACTCAGGGGAATGTGTGATTCAGGGGAAGAATCTTCAGGAACTGGCACCGGCTCAATATTGTTGATCACCGGACGAGCAGTAAAAGAAGATGTGTAGCTCTTATACTGCAGCAAGTATGAGGCAGACCTAATATGCTCATCGGCAACAGTCTGATGCAAGCTCCAGATAAGTTTTAAGTGCTTTATGTTAACCTCTGTCTCCTTTAGAGCTTTTCTCTTATTATCAACTGCAAATAAATAAACATTGAAATATCAGTCACACACTTTATCAAACATAATGAAAGCATAATTTCAGAAATAAAATCAAATCAAAATAACCTATCCCATTGCCATAGGGAGGGCATCTGGGACCCTGATATACTTCATCTCCATTTAAAGGAGCATGTTGCCAATTTTTGATAACAACCCCATGCTCGAAATAGTCCCTATTGGCATCTGGGAGATTGACCACTAAAGCCCTATTTAAAAATCTAGTTTTTAAATAAAAAGTATTATCCCCAACTGCCCATTTATAACAGAACATAATTTCTGGAAATCCTATGCGAGTTCCATGAATTTGATTTAGCCTATGCACCCCATTAACTATTATCCATGTATTGGGGGCTATTTTTGCAGGAACAACATCAAAGTATTAACAAAATTCTAAACATAAAGGATTTGGTGGAAAAGAAAATCCACACTCAGCAACAAAAAGACTGGGGAACCAATGTCCCTCAGCCAAGCGGAAATAATCTGAAGGCTCAGAAAGTTCCTCCAGAATTACCCAAGAAGGGATAGAAAAATCAGAATGGAACTTATCAAGAGATTCAACAAGATAAACCATGATGAATAAAAGAAATGAAGAAGAAGGAAAATGATCTTACAGAAAAAAGGGGGATCTGTTGACAACGAACGATGGAAAAGATGAACGCACAAGAGAGAGATAGACAATGGAAAACTCAAAGACAGAAATTTGAAAAAGTAGAAGACGATGAGATTGTCTGCGATGCTTAAATACTTTGCCTCGGGAAAAGGCAAAGGAAATGATTACAAAAAGAAACGATTACGCTACCGGCGGCTAAAAGGACAAAAAGTGCGCGAAGATCGAAGCAGTCATAAAAATTCAAAAAGTCTGATTCTGCGAATTTGGAAGGAAAAATAAATACAAAGGAAACGCTCCTAAAAATCAGGAGGATCATTTAAAATTGTCATATTCCGAGAAAGAATGTTCCATACTCCTCAAATTTCGAACTATGAAACATTGGGGGCTTCTGTTAATACCAAAATTGACATGCTGACGTGGATTAATCACAAGAAGACATGTGTCAGTTTACGTGGCACATACAGATATTTCTACAATCACTTTGGCAACGAGGAACTCTGATTTCCCGACTTATTCAAATGCTCCGACCTACAAGAGTCTTCCGAGGAGCTCTACTACTCCGAGGAACTTCATTGCACCGAGATACTCAAGCGGTCCGAGCTACATCTCGTACAAAGCATTAATAGCTGGAAAATCAATAAATAGACTGCGCATTAAATACATACAGATGTATACGCTTAAGGGGGCATTAATAATTTACCCTTTCACATGTACAGCCTAGAGGCTATAAATACGTTGTATCATACCCATTGTTAGGGGATCGAAATTTCTTGATCAAACCTGTAATCGAGAATTCCCAAACACTCAGCAATAACAGAAACAGTGGACGTAGGCCATTCTTATAAGGCTGAACCACTTTAAAATTCTTTGTCTCATTTTAAATTTATCTGTGATTAAATAATTAGATACAATCTAATTTTTTACATCAACACTCCCCTTTATCAAAATGATCAACCCACGAAGTTAGCTACTCCCCCTAAGTTAAATCTCCTAAACTTAGATAAGATTATAATAGGATAAGATACCATTTCTTAGATAAGATTACAACAGGATAAGATACCATTTCTCCCCTATCATTCTCCCATTTTTTGTTCAGGAAT
This sequence comes from Sambucus nigra, assembly GCA_949130495.1. Lineage (NCBI taxonomy): Eukaryota > Viridiplantae > Streptophyta > Magnoliopsida > Dipsacales > Adoxaceae > Sambucus > Sambucus nigra. The sequence goes on along the minus strand of OX422208.1, from coordinate 789,075,352 downwards.
AGGCAAAGGATAAAGAACAAATATAAAAGCATGTTGAAGCTTAAAGTGATAAGACATGGAAGCATATGGGCAACAAAAGCATAACTAATCCAAGATAGATACCAAAACTAAAGTATAAGCATAGAAGGACTAGAAAGCAAGGCAAAGGCAAAACAAAATACCATATATATATGTACTAGAAATATATCAATAATGCACACGCACATATATATATATAGATATAAACACACACATGACACAAAATACAATAAGTTTGCACACTCGTATGGCAAAAATGTGTCATATGGAAACGGAAGTGTTGGGGTGTGAACTAGTAACATTAAATTTAGACCCAATCACTTAAAAACATGTTCTCGGAGTTCTCATTTGATTGCAAACTTCATCACATTTAAATATAACATGTGACAATATATATTGAACTCAATGAACAAACATACACAATGCATGCAAGCCTAGCATATTGATGATTATACAAACCAATAAACAAGCTCCAGGCTCCTATATATATATGATTGCATTCATACCTTGGGAGCATGGAACTATGGTTGATGACGTATAAACGAGGCACGAAACCGGCATGATTATGAAGCTTTATACTCTTTGCCGCTACGTCTTCAAACAAACTTTTCATAGGCTTGAGAATATTACAATTAAATACAATCCTATGTATAAATATTTTTGTCCAGAATTGAGCCAAAACTATATATGGACTCAATTGGAAATTTGTGTCCTTACAGTTACATCTCGCGAACTTCAGTCTGGAGGTTGTCAATCTTGGATACGAGCTGAGCTAAGACTTCCATCAGATCTAACTGCACAACTGGTACTTGATCTGTGTTCTCCATGGAAAGCGGATGGATTCCGAACTTGATAGAAGTAGTCGGGGAACGGACGAAACTCTGAAATGATTTGACTGAAGACCGAAGCTAATAAGGAGCCAAGCCAAGGGCTTGTAATCGACCTGAGAAGGAGTAAAATGGGATTTATTTTTGAAAAAAAAAGAATGAAAATATTTTTGACATTTTTCTTTTTGAGATTGAAAGATAAAATATTATTGGGTTTTTGATAAAAATAGGAGAAATGTTTTTGGATTTTTGATAAGGAAAGGAGAAATATTTTTGTATTTTTTATAAAGAAAGGAGTAATATTTTTGGGATTATTATAATTATTATGTTCTCACTTGTATTAAATTCTCTTAAATGCAAAATGAAATGCTGGATGGACCCGAGCCTGGAAAAGTTAGGTTTGTAACATGTGCAAATCTATGGTTGGACTCGTAACCAGGCTCACGGACAGGGTCCCATTTAAAAAATGTGCGAAAATTTGGGCGGCAGACTGGCCAGGAATTTCGGCAGATTTTTGGGTCGAAACCGGTAATCTAACATGTGTGTCCTAGGCTTAACACCTATATGTGGGTATGCAGTTGGTTGGGTGAATTGGAAAGGGTTCCCCCCTTTGGCGTAACTTCCACGATATACGTCTTGCTTTTGAGGGCAATCGGTACGTGTGGACAAGCCATTTGATATACCTGAGTGTACGTGAATTGCCTTACTATATATCTCGTGGGAACAGTTCGTGTGAGAGCGAATTCGATATACTCGACGTATGTGAACGAATTCCCTGAGATATACCTCCCGTCATAACTTTGGTCAAGCGGTAGGATGCAGGGGAACCGTTTGATATATGTCGAAGCCACTTGGCCAATGGAAGGTGAGAGTCATATCGCTTAGGCTAACTGAGCCCTGCCGGACCAGAGCCCATCAAGAAGTGACCCTCCAGTTACGGGACAAAATTTGGTCAATAGCAATGCTCTTCGGTGGAGTAGTGTGAATCATGCATGATTCTCTTATTAGTATCTTATGATGAGAGTATTTTTATTGATCATGACAAATAGGGAGCAAAGTACAAATACCAATAGTATACCAAGCATGGGTAAGTGATGCGTGAAACAGGTGGATATACGTGATCCTAAGTGTATGTGGTGCGAAGTGTACATAGAGAATCTTCTACAAGTGTGTGAATAGAAGCATAAGCATGAGGTAGACATGAATAATAAAGGGGAACATGCAAATAGGGGAATATACAAGAAAATAAAACACCCATGTAAATAGAGTCTAACCCTCTTAAACAATATCCCCAGTAGAGTCGCCACTATGGCCATCCCCGATCCTCACGAAACTGTGGCGGAGAAAGGGCATGGTGAGAGGATCTTAGTCCCGCACATCCCTCTCAGGAGCACTTTGACCGTCGTCGGCGATGTGTGAGGTGAAAAATGTAGAGAGATGGAGTCGCCAGTCTATTTTACTCAAAACAGACAAAAGAAGGTGGAGCCATCCTAAAGGACAGCATCAAAGACATACTGATACATACGAAACTAAAAATGATTCGAGTAGGGTTTGGAGGTTACGGAAGGGGAAGGTGTTAAGGACCCATTCCGCCCTTGCAGTCTGTCATGGATTTGTTGTTATTTTCCTCTATTTCTCCATGATATGTGTGCATGTGTATATGTAGTGGAGATAGGGATCATCGACTTGTACCATGGAAGAGATAAAGTGAGTCATCCATAGGAATGTTCCCAAAAGTAATATTAGAACATAGGATTTACACGATTATCCTTGCGTTGATCGTTATAATGGAACAATAACAGGTATGGAATAATATGCCACTAAGAATAAATATATGTATATGTAAATATATAGGGATGAGAATCTAAGAGAATTAAGTTAAAGAATTAGAAAAATAGAAGATTGGGAAAAGTAGGACTCGAGTCTCAGGTTTTACCCCGAGATGCCTATGTAGCCTATATAGGCATCAAAGTCCACGTAGTTCGTATGCAAAACGAGGGGTGGGGTTTATCCCATAAATCCAACCGGGGACTTCTCTTTTGTGTGTGTGTGTGTAAAAAGGTGTTTTAGTCGTGAGAAAAGTGTGAGAATTCCCTTTTGGAATTTATGAGCAAACCCTATTTTTCTTATTTTTTTAGGTTTTACTTATTTGAAAAATAAGAGATGTACAATAATACTAAATAAAAAGTATATTAGAATATGTGAGATAGAGAGAATAAAAGTGCAAAGTAATAAAACAAGTTAATGCGAATTTAGGAGAATTTGAGAAAGTTAGACCTTCTTGAAGATCTTGAGCTTGATCTTGAATGTTGGAGAGCATCTCTTGCACTTGGGTGATGATGAAGGGTAGTTAATTCACCAAGTTTTGATGAAAAAGATGATGAAAAGTGAGGGTTGGAAAGGGATTTGGATGTAGGAATCACGCTGACTTCGAGAGAGGTTTTCTGAGTTCGTTGAGAGTGATGGATTCAGATCTCTTCTCCTCTTGCAATAAGACCAGGCCCTTCTTTTTAGAGGCCCATGGTATTGCCTATTGGCATAGGTCTGGTCCTGTCAATCGATAGGTGTCTTTAGGCACACTGCCGATAGGCAGGATTTTAAACCTGCCGTTTGGCAGTTTTGTTTAAATTTCTTTGGAAAAACGGTCGTAAAACGTAATTCGTTGATTCGAATCGCACATGGGGTGTACCGCTAGAAAGGTACTTTAGGGACCTTCGAAAGTCCTTAGGACTGCTCCCGAGTTCGGGAGTTGACTTTGGGACAAATGTGGCTCAGAAGCGGTCGTCGGTCCTTTGGACGGGGGATCGTCGGATGCAAACGGATCGTTCGTCCGCATGGTAAGTCAAAATCGTGTATGGGGCGGACCATTGGAAAAATTATGAGATGTAATTCGACACTCCAAAGAGTTTGACTCGATTTGGAAAGTTAACTTTGTTAAATCGAGTCCTGGAAGCGTTCGATGACCTTTCGATGTAGAACAGATCGTTCGTCCGTACCGTAAGTTAGAATTGGGCCCAGAGCGGACCGTTGGAAAGGGGTTTCAGTGCCCTTTTGTAAGGACATTTTTATCAATTGTCTATATTTATGTCGTACGCCATTACGCCGTTGAAGAAATTCAAGAGCTTCTACATCAACGGATCCGAATATCAAAGCTTCATAAATAAGGAATCAATTTTCTGCATATACCGGACCGGTCCGCCCCATTCAAAAAAGGAACCAGTCCGCCCCGGATCGATCTGCCCTTCTGGAAAAAGAACCTATCCGCCTCCGGATCGGTCTGCCTCAAGTCAGACTGATCCGCTTATGCTTCAAACCAGTAAACCCCGGATCGATTGCAAACAGAAGAAGGGTCTTTAGAAAAGGAATCGGTCCGACCCCAGACCGATTCGGCCTCAGAAGTGGACAGGTCCGCCTGAGATAAAATCGAACAGTTCCGTGAGATGTTTTACCACCAATTCATATTTCCTATAAACATACCTATTTCGGTGGTGTATTTTTTTAAGTCTTTGAGAAACGTTTCTAAGAGTTCAAACACAACAGACTTCGTTTTTTTGATGTACCAAACATCTTTTTAATTCACACATAAAAATTCCAATTACTTTTGTGAATCTTTTGGAATCCTAGAACACAAGCTTTGCTATTGTTCAACCTTTGTGGGGAGATCTTTGCAACCGAGGGCTGTGTGTCATTGCTGAGGGAGTCTCTACAAAGTGTTATGACTGCGTGTCATTAAGGAGAGCTGCGGTTCTTCCTTTGCTGTTTGGGCTGCGTGTCCTTGGAAGGTGCTGCGTGTATTCTCTTGCTGAGTTCAAGACTGCTTGTCTTTGTGGATTGGTTGCGTGTTGATCCATTGCAGATTTCTCTATGTAATTGTAAGTTAAGATTTATATATTCATAGTGAAATAAAGGTTTTACCCGAAAGGTTTTTTTTCTGAAATCTGTGTCTTAGCATATTTTTGTGTCAAATGCTTTCTTTATTTATGGGTTGACACACGCACCTTAGATGCATGTTTAGGGGCTGAATTAAATAAAGCTTGATTGGAAACTTGCGAATTTAATTTAATCAATTATCACACAGTCTCACTTTTCACCTTTGAAGATTTATTTAGTCTCGATTGATATAAATACTTAAATTTGGTCAAACGGAGGTCGGGAGCGTCCGGTGGCTTCTTGATCAAATTTCGGACGAAAACGGATCGTTCGTCCGCACCGTAAGTCAGAATCGCGCACTGGGCGGACCGTTGGAAAGGGGTTTCAGTGCCCCTTGAAGTTTTATTCAGTCTCGGTCGAGCTGAAGAGTTTGACTTTTGGTCAAACGGAGCCTGGGAGTACCCGATGGCCTCTAGGTCAGTACTCGGGGTATGACTTAGGTTCGTTAGTGATGCAGGGGGGCAATAGGGACCTAAGGAGAGATTAAGGGGTGCTAGAATGGGGTGTCTATAGTCATGCCCTCTATTTATAGGGTGAGGGGTGGTGTCGATCGGCATTACCCTAGTCCTACCTATCGACAGGTGGCCCTAGACACACTGCCGACATGCAGGGAACTCGACCTACCGATTGGCAGTCTCGTATAGATTTTTTTAGAAAAAATGATCGTAGAATGTAATTCGTTAATCCTAATCGTGCACGGGGCATAACGTTAGAAAGGTAATTCAGATACCTTCAAGAGTCCTTGGGACTGCTCTCGGGTCCGGGAGTTGACTTTGGGTCAAATGTGGCTCAGAATCATGTCGATCCTTTGTATGGGAGGTTGTCAGACGTAAACAGATCGTTCGTCCGTATGGTAAGTCAGAATCGCGCACGGGGGAGACCGTTGGAAAGGTTAGGAGATGTACTTCGACATTCCAAAGAGTTTCGATTGGTTCGAAAAGTTGACCTTGGTCAAACGGAGCCCGATGGCCTCCAAATTATTTTTCGGTAGTAAAATAGTCCGTTCATTCGAACCGTTATGCCGATTCGTACACGGGGCTGACCATTGAAAAGGGAATTCAGAGCCCTTCGAATATGCAAAGATCTTTCACTTTGACGATAGAGTTGATCATAGTCAAATGGGGCCCGAGAGCATCCGATGGCTTCTAGATCGGTACTCGGAGTGCGACCTAGGGTTTGTAGTGAAATGGGGAGTGCTAGGGACCTAAGGAGAGACTTAGGGGGTCCTAGAATGCGATGTCTACAAGTTTTAATGTCCATTTATTATAATGAATACTACTCTCTCTGTATATTGTCTATCTATTTAATCAGGCTTGTTGGATCGATTTGAGCAAGACTCAATATTTTGTCATGGGAAGTAGCCAACCAAACTACAAGAACACCTATTATAAGATCCATTTCATCTTCAAAAGAAATTCAACCAACTATTAATTGAAACAACTATTAGAAATTCAATAAATTACACCAAATACATTATGGAATCATTTTTGCACCCTATGTTTTTCATTTGAGGACGAATAAATAGGGACTACTTTTATATATAAAAAATTTGGTTGTTATAAAACTATTGTATCTTCAGATGGTAAAATAATTTTGTTGATATTGAATAATTTTAGGGATTAATTTTATAACAAAATTATTGTGTGTCCTAGAGATATAATGAAAAAGTTAACAAGTCTTTTCCTTAAAAACATAAATAATTTTAATTAAGAATAATAAAAATAAGGATTATTTTTATAAAAGAAAAGTTAATTGTCCTAAAAATAAAAGCCATAGAAATAGAATTACAATTGTATTTTAAGATGGTAAAAGGATATTTTTGGTATTGAATAATTTGAGGGAGTAATTTTAAACCTAAAGAAAATGTTGGCGAGCCATTTTTGTACTTGCCCCGTTTTTTCTAACCCTTTTTAGAACAGAAAAGAGAGAAGAAAACGAGCCCTAACCCTGATAGTCCTCGGTTGTTTAGGCGGCTTGGTTTTCCAAAGGGGGGCTTTGAGAAATTTGCAATGGCTGGGAGTGAGAAGACTAAGGTTGGACCTCTTATATGCGATGTTTCCACGCCTGGATTCGCAAAGAGATGCAGATCGAGGTCGCCGGAGCAGAAGACGTCCAGATCCAGAAGCTCCAGCCCTAATACTAAGAGGGAGAAAAAGGTATAAATTTCTCTTGTACAAAAACCGATCTGGCTAATTTCCCACGGTGAATCAATATATCTGATAATATTATTACTCCAAATTACACATAACAATGTTGACACCAGACCACGCATATGTATCTGTATGTGTATATATACACGTACACACACTAGCGCGTTGGAGATCGAATAAAAGACTTAAGTAACATATTGTAATTTTTACTACTCTTACATTGATTTATTATAAATAAGACTCTGGCTCCTGCTTGAAATACGTCTTCGAATTAATAAGGGGTGGTGGTGAACAATGCTGCTTGCATTGCAGCAGTTACCCGCCCACCTAAAAGAGTCGCTCACTGGCTAGTGAACTCAACAGTTTTTGTTGGGTGGTTCTCGTTTATTCCAAAAAAATCATTGTATTTGGATCTTTTTGACTAATAGTTCAATAGCCATCACATTTTGTTTTTCAGGGTCGCAATGATATGAAATTATTGTTTCTTGACGAATGATTTGTGTACAAGTCTCAATTTTCTATTGTGTACCACAATGAAAATGAACGCACCCCATTTTTTCTTCTTCTTACAATTAAGCCTGTTGCTCTCCTTATATCGCTTTTGAATAACCTTCTCTGATGACTTCCTCATGTAAATTTTCTTTCTTTTTCTCAACTTTACTGTGACTTGTGTCCAGGAATTGAATGAGCTGCAACCTTCCGTTGAAGCATCGCAGCTGGTTGATACTAGCAGTGATACTAGCAGCGATACAGACCTTGATAATAGTAGCCCTCATGTTGAAACATATGAAAGCCTTTATATGAAAGATTACAATAGCAGTGATCTCGAAGATGAGTTTGCTAATGCTAATGCGAACGATGGTGGATTAATGTTTGACAAGGCTAAACTTGCATATGACCAATATGTCAGCAGCGAAAGCGATGACTCCATTAAACTGGTTGGTATCTTTATTTAGCACATGATTTCATTTCCTCCATGTTTATTGTCTCTTTACCCATTTATCGTCCAGGAGTCGAGTGACGAGGAGACGAGTGCCGAGGAGTCTAACACTAGGCCGGCAGAGTTGGTCGCCCAAGAGCTTGCGAAGCTGTTCAAAGCCGAAGAGAGGGCCAAAAGTTATGGTTATGGGGTTCCCCCCAATTACACTAAGATCAGATCCATGGAGGAGTATACCCTCACCATATCTCACAATCAAAATGTGGTCTGCCATTTCTACGACATAACCAATACTAGGGAATTCCAGGTATTAATCTTCCTCTATAAATGGAACGCATACTTGTTGTATTAATCATTGGCTTGCTTGCTTGGCTAGATTTAGCACGTGGAACATGCCTAGCTTTTGCTTTCGAGTCAACCATCTCATCATCATTTAGTTTCTTATTCTCTTCACGATTTTCTTTTACAACCCAATTCCAAGCCTTAGAATTGGGTTGCCAAACGGACCCTTGGGGATCATACGTACCAACTTGTTATATTATGGGGCTTTGTAAATTTAGTACCTATTGTCATATGTATTTTGGAAATAGGACAATAAACATTTTACTTATAGCTTTAGTCTCTATTTTTGAATAAAGCCGCTGGCGCGGACCCATATTCATAAAACGTCAATCAATTACAACATGCCACGTGTCCCTTTAATTTGAACGTAGGGACTACAAATGGAAACAAAATGTTTGTTGTCTTATATTCATAATCAATATTATTTTAAGTCCTAAAAGTACATAATCTATTATATTATTATTCATTTTTATGGGTTGGGGGGAAATAGAGTGACATAATTATCCAGGAATTGGAACATGGGAGCTTCACAAAGCCACCACACACAATGTCATCATTGTATTTCATTTATTCAATTTTCCACGCGTGGGTACTTAAATTTTAGTTTTCATAGGCACCTGGGATACTTGTATGTGGACTTGCCAATGTATGTCCGTAGACTCTTTTCGCGTGTGCTAAATAATCCCTTATTAAGCACTATAAAGTATTCAGTACTGTTCCTCCTAGAGAACATTGTGCAAATTTTTATAGCGTTCTTTTTTGGCAGGATATACAATATCGTTTGTTGACATTGGCAGTGCTGCGCCCAGAGATACATCTTCTGGGAGTTCGTGCAGGAAGGGTCCAAGGCTTGGCTGGGAAATTAAAAGTTGAAAAATTTCCGACGGCTGTCCTTCTAAAGAACGGCCAAGTGATGCGTTATTTGGTATGTTACAATTTCTTATCAATACAACCCCCTCTATACACTAACATAACGCCGCATTTTTTGTGTTTCAGCCTCCAGATATTCTTTATGCGACCTGTAATAATGGAGTGGATGCAATGATAAATATATTGGAGAAACATGGAATGATAGAGACCGACTAGGGCTGTGTTTCGGTCGGATCGGATCGGAAAATGCCTATTCGGAAAAAATTCCGATTTTTTTGGAAATAAAATTACTATTCCGATTCGATTTTTTCGGAAAATTAAAAAAAATTCCGAATTCGGAAAAATTGGAAAATCGGCAAAAATAGAAAAAAATCGGAAATTCACAAAATATATTAAAAATCCAGAAATTTCGGAAATTCCAAAATTTCAAAAAAATAAATTATGGATTTTCGATTACTCGAAATTCTCATTTTAAAGAAATAATGAAAATGGCTTAACCCAATATGTAAACACATGAGGATTTTGTCATTTTTCATTTGTGTAGAAGTTAGGAGGATACTCTCCTTTTATAGAGCATATTTTGGAGCCCTCTCCCTCTCCCAACCGATGTGGGATGTGAGAAACTTTCAAAAAATCGGAAAAATCGAAAATCGGAAAATAATTCCAAAAAAATCGGAAATAATTCGGGAAAAAAATCAGAAAAATCGGATCGGAAAAATCTGAAAATCAGAAATTTAGAATTATTTTCGAATTCGATCCGATTTTTTTCGAAAAAATCGAAAATCGGAAAATCGAAAATCGGCAAACTAAAATTTCATTCCAAATTCGAAAAAAATCGGATCGGAAATCGGAAAAATCGGAAAGTTCGAAAAAAAAACACAGCCCTAAGACTGACAAAGAGGATGGTTGTAACAAACATGCTCCATGACTACTTTCCTAAATTATAGCATCAAAGCCTTTCCCCATTGGTAGTGTCTCTGGAAGACTAGCTATATTTTTCATTAGTAGACTATTTCTGATAAACCAGCTTGAATAGCTTTTGTTTAAGCATATGAAGTCCCTCAATGTCCTGATCCTTTGACAAAATCTTTATTATTAGGCCTAGTTTGTTCGAGTAGATACTCTTTCATGGAATGACATATATATATATATATATATATATATATATATATATATATATATATATATATATATATATATTATTGTAGGGATTTTATATTAATATTGCCTTGTGTTTTTAAGTGATTAAATTATTCTTATGGGCCAAGTAAGAATACAAGATTTTACACATGTAGTTGTAGAATCGATTGACATCTCACTAATATAGACCTTGTATAAACAATTAACAAATTGCACATATGATACATCTCTTAAACAATTAAACCAATCACATTTTTCATTTGACATAAATCCCATCACCTACCCCTTCCCCCCTTTCTTTGGAAACTCACTTCCGACAGACTGCTAGATTCGGTCGCTGGTCACCGGAGTTGTGAGAATGCTATTATTCCAAGTTAAACAAATATGGAGATTTTTTTTTTATTTTTATTTTTATTTTTTATTTGGCTCATGAATTTGAGTTGACAAGTATGGATCTCGTGGATTACAAGATGCTTGATTGCAAACTGCTAGTGACCCCCGCTGAATAGGGAATTGAAATCCAAAGTATGAAGGAGATTTGGTGGATCCAAGTCTTGTTAGAATCTTATATTTGATGTTTTCATGCCTAAAAATTATCAATACATTTAGTAGTGGTAGTCCCTGCATGGAAGCGCCCACCATAACCCTTGTAGAAGTTGCTAAAAGGATTAACTGTAGTCGCTACATGGTATCATACAAATGACACTTCTAAAAGTCAACTTGTTTTCATTTTTCCTTTAATTTTTAAGTTTGAAGACTCTAGCAATATCAATCCCATTCAAACGTTTGTGTTAGACATGACTTGTATGACCAAATACTAAAATCTTTCCCACAAATTACCCCATCATAACTCTGATAAACAAGGTGTCAATCGGTTAAACAAAGGCCAAGTGTTCTTTCCTCACAATGAGTATCCACTTCGGCATTATCTTCACAAGCAACCTTGAAGTCCATTTACTAATAGATCATTCAACTCTTTTGCTGATAAAGAAGAGGCATGATGTTTTCAAATTACCTAAGAACAATGTCTCAATATTTTAGCTCTCATTAACAAGCCATTGAATATTCCTATCTAAACAAAAAGTAAGCACAACAATTATGACATTTTCACTATTTTACCATCTCTTTTTGATATCACATTATGGATTCTTGATAATGGTACAATAGATCACCTGCTCCGGTCACAATCTATACTAACTAAGATTCGCTCCAATGGTTCCACCACTGTCAATCTTCCTAATTGGACGTGCCTTGGTTTCTCATTTTGGATCTATTATCAACTCATATTATGTTATATGTTTTACATCTTTTTAATCTGACCTCATTTCCGTTAACAAGCTCACACAACACTGGAATTCTTCATTGATGTTTTTTCAAAATTCTCTTCTTACGGACCAACGCTTAAGTGCTTATATCTCATGAAGCACATGTTGAGGCGCGTCATTATCTTATATATTTCCTTCAATATGCTGATATTTTATCAGGGTCAAATTGATTCGGAGTGGCAATGGGTTGCAATTTTTTAGCATTGAAAAATGAATAGTGCATCAAGCTCGTTCTGTTCACTCTAACAAATTCGAGTGGCAAAAATGGAAACATGATCTCTTCCATGAGTATCGATTGGCGTTCTCTACACCTTCTAATAGTTTATATTTTGAGAGTGTTGTTTCACCCTGTCTTTGCGCCCTATAATTTCTAACCCACCTCTCTCTCTCTCTCTCTCTCTCTCTCTCAGAACCATGGATTTTCTCCATCTTCTCTTTATCTCCCTCTCTTTCACACACACACACACACACACACAAACACACACACACACACACACACACGTACACACACACGTACACACACACGTCTAAACACAACGCCACTCCAACAACCCAACCTCTCCTGCCCACTCAACCCCCAACCCCCATTGCCCGAACAACCTCCACTGCCCACCTCTTAACCACGCTACTTGAACAACCCCTGGTGCCCCCCAATTCCTTTGAGAATGTTTTTTGGATGGTTTAAATCTAATGGGTTTTTAGATTGGAATGTTTTTTGGATGGTTTCAATCTTATAGGGTTTTAGATTGAGTTTGTAAATCTAACCAATATATGGAAGTTTTGAGATATTTTTTTAAGTGGGTTTTGCAATGGGATATTTCCTTTAAATGTTTTTTTAGAAATTAAATTTTATTAAATCAACTGAGTCTAGGGCTGGTTTTCAACTGATTTGATCGGTAAATGGAGCATAGCAATACCATACCAACTTTAAAATCATCAAACCAAAATTATCAGTTTTACCAACTGATACACTAGCCCATAAACCAAAACCAAACATGCGGTACATCGGTAAAATCGATTTTTTGTGGCAAAATCAGTTTTTCGAAAAATACAATAAATTTCGGTAAATTTCTTTTTATGGTAAATTCGGTACTACTCGCTACATAATAGTACTTATTTGTACCACATACGTAAACTTTTTCATATGCATATTCAAAAAAATATAAAATAACTTACATAATTGTGCAACTATATATAAATAATAAACTCCAAAATAAATATCATAAATTGAATGTCATAGAGTATCAAATCTAATATTGAATGTCATACCCATATCGTACCGAATCTAAAAGATTTATACCAGAAATAATCCAAACACAATAAAAAAATGGTCGAGGTGAAGTATTATCAAAAAAGTGAGCTGAGGTGAGGAATGAATCCGGAATGATGGGTTGGTAGAGAGAGAGCCGAGTTGAGGGATTCTGTGAGGGAGGAGAGAGGAAAGGGTGCTATTTTGTGAGATGAGAAATCTGTAAGTTGTGGTGTAAGAATATGAATCATTAATCCTAGTCTTGTTATAAGTTGTGTTATGAATGATCCAAGCACTGTAATATCTTGTATTGATCCAACAGTTGCTAAAATGTTGACCACTTAAAGAAAAAGAAGGAACCTATAAAATATGTGTGGCTATGTTTGGCTTTAGCCATTGGATATTCTTATTTGATTTAATTTGATATTTTCAATTTGGTATTTTCGGTACATTAATTTCTGTATCTCATTTCGATATGATATAGTTGTTACATCGATTTTTAAAATTTTAAAACCAAAATTAACCACAAAAAATTCGGTAATTTCGGTTTCGGTAAGTAAAAAATATAAACTATTACCACTGATTTTTGGCACAAAACAATATGGTACTGGTTTTGACTGCATCGCGAACACCCCTAACTGAGTCTTAATCTTTATATTTTTATTTAAACTTTTTTCTTATTGGAAATCATTTTTTTTGGATCTGAATATTAATTTTTTTAACTAAAATTATTTATTTTATCTTCTTTTTACACAAAATTATTTTCTTGTTAGAATTTTTTTTGTGGAACTCATTTTATTTCGTGAAATCATTTTTTTAAAATCATTTTTTTTTATAATTGTTTTGCTGGAAATTAATTTTTGTTGTTGAATATCATTCTTGTATGGGTGGAAAATAGTTTCTTTTGTTTAAAACCATTTTATTTGGTGAAATCAATTTTTTATTTCAAACTGGTTTTTTTAAAATTCTTTTGCTGGAAATTATTATTTTGTCGTTGGATTTTTTAGTGTCTTTTTTGTTGTTGGAAATTATTTTTTTATTTTTATATTTATATTTGTTGAAAATTATTATTTTTGTCTAAAATAAATTTTATTGTTTGCTAGAAATTATTTTTCTTGCTGGTGGAAAATAATGTTTTGATGAAAAATAGTTTTTTGGGATTTTTTAATTGAAATGAGTGCTTTAAAATTTGTTTTTAATTTTTTTTTCTAGAAATTTAAAAAAAAAATATTTTAGTATTTTCCAATTTTTTTTTCTTCATATTTTCCGGTTTTTTAAAATTCTTTTTATTTATTTTTTAGAATTTTTAAATAAAGTTTTTATTTTGAAGATGTTTTGTAATTTTTTTTTGTCATTTTCAGGGTTTATAAATATTTTTTTGATATTTTTCAGAATTTTGAATTGTTTTTAGTAGTTTATGTTGTGAGAGCATACATACTCGTGACATAAGATGTCAAGAAAAAATCTGGAAGTTTGGAAACTTGGAGGCCTATAGTGGTGGGAAATTGTGGGAGATCTTCCAATTCGATTTGTAGTCACTAGTCACTCTTCAAATTTGGAGAATAACTTCATTAGTTGGTAGCAATTCCTACGAACAAATGAAGTTTGTATAAAATATAAATGATTATTTTTATTACATTTTTGGGTTTTTACGAACCATATCGGTTCGTAACAGTTTATACGAACAAATGTTGTTCTTAAGAAATATTTTTTTATTTCCTACGAACAACGTTAGTTCGTAGGAAGTATATTGCAAATTTAACTTAGTTTACCATTGTGGAGTGTGCAAACAAAGAAAGGTAAAATAACCTTTTGGTTCCATAAATTTACTCTTTTTGAGCATTAACCATTGTGATTGCTCGTTTAAAATGCATCTTTATTTTAGAATAGACTAGAATACCCTAATTTGGTGTCATTTGACATGCACACGATCCCATTTTCTATTAAAAAAATTAACAAGTCTTAATGGCAAGGGTTACTTGAAGTCGTTTGAAAAATTAAGAGGTTAGGTATAAAATATGAAAGTTCATAAACCAAAATGTAAAATGGGATAAAGTGCAGGAGGAAAGTATAATTAGCCCATTTAACTTTGTATACATCCTAATTTATAAGAAATGTTTGTGCCAAAAAACTATATAAATGATCAATAATGAAACAACTTATTGATTTATTACCCAATTGATATCTTGTACGAACTTAGTAAATTGACATGAAACTACACTCCACTGCACTAAACAAGACAAATCCATCACGAGAAAAAAAGAGGAGAAACACAAACGGATTTGTTACACTGCGTTTGTTTTTTCATCTGAATTTGAATTCTGAAAAATATATTTGAATGAATGTATTTAGACTAATTCAGATTTCAAATTCAAATTTCAGATGTAACTCTACCTCTTAATCATTCAAAGGCAAATATAGCCGTTAGCGTCTTAATCATTTAAAAAAACAGACACTATTTGTTCCCTATTAAGTCTGAACGGTTCAGATTCAGACTTAAGAGGTAAAATCAAACACGACCTTATTCTGATTGTATTTTAATAATTTACTTGAAAAGATAAAATAGACATAAAAAATTAGAAGAAAAAGGGTTCAAAATGCGAAACACATTTTGAAATGAGAGCATGTATTGTGATTGTTTCTTTTCACATGTTAAAATAGTCAAACAAAAAGAAGCAAAAACAACACGAAATTTCTAAAAGATAATCAACTCAACTTTTCATTATAGGGTGCTGATATTCTCACCCTGAAATATTTTTAAAACACCCCAAAATAAAAAATCACTTTTTCTACCATCAAACACCACAAATTTCACCTTTTTATTTTTAGTAAAAGTCAATAATGCTCTTCCATGTAATGACAAAATTAAATCTTAAACTATTCCAATACGCAAAATTCACTACACCAGAAACAACAACATGGCACGGTTTAAAACTGTGCCAAAATCAGATGTTACAAAATGGTTATTTTTTTCTTGCACGTTTTAAAAGTGTGCCAGATTTAGCCAAACAGGAACACTTCTGGAACACTTTTAAACAGTGCCAGAATTTGATATTTCTGGCACACATTTGACACAGCTTATAACTGTGCCAGATTGAATACATTTTGGTACACTTTTGACACAATTCAAAACCGTGCCAAAATTCGATACACTTTTGGCACAGTTTTGAATTGTGCCAAAATTTTGAATCAAAGGAAAAAAAATTAATTATTTGAAAACAAATTAGGAAAATCATCAAATTACAAAACAATAAAGCAAATTCACAAATTGCAAATCTCGTGTTGATAAACTAATGTACATACAAACTTCAAAATATTACAAGTCTTAATAGTTCACAGACAAAAAAAAATTGGACAGAACTTCCTATATTTTCTGGACATTCTGAAACGTGCTAATATAACACATGTGCATTGTAAAGCCCGCACGACTATAAAATATAACAATAAAATCACAAAAGACCGCACAGCCATAAAAGTAATAAAATTAAAAAAGCCCACGCGATCATAACACTTGAAAAAATAAAATCCTAAACATTAACGACATTAAATAAACAACCCCCTTTTGTAAGCTATTGACTTCTTCGTGTGTTCCACGTCGATAAAAGCTAACGATAAAATGTTTTCCTGCAAAAAAAATAAGATACAAAAAAGAGATGATATCAGTAAGTAATTTAAAAAAAATCGTATTCAAAATGAAAGATTGCATATACAACTTACAATTATCATCATATTTTCAAACCGGGAGTCTCGTGATCACACGGTCAGTTCTTTCGAGTTACATTGGTCCCGTGTGAGGTGTTCGTGCCTCTCACGGGGCCCTTTGGGGTTGTTTTGAATTTTCACCCTCTAACGTCATGTTTTTAAGCCTAAGTCTAGATATTTTTAAATTATCGTCATATTCTCAACCCGGGAGTCTCGTTATCACGCGATCAGTTCCTACGAGTTACATTGGTCCTGTGCGAGGTGCTCGTGCCTCTTATGACGCCGTTTGGGGGCTATTTTGATTTTTCGCCATCTAACGGCAAGTTTTTAAGCCTAAGTCTAGATATTTTTAAATTATCATCATATTCTCAAATTGAAAGTCCCGTGACCCGACGATCAGTTCCTACAAGTTACATTAGTCCCGTGCGAGGTGTTAGTGCTTCTCACGGGGTCATTTTGGGGCTGTTTTACATTTTCGCCCTCTAACGGCATGTTTTTAAGCCTAATGCTAGATATTTTCAAATTATCGTCATATTCTCAAATCGAGAATCCCGTGACTACACGGTCAGTTCCTATGCGTTACATTAGTCCTGTGAGAGGTAATCATGTCTCTTACGGGGCCGTATGGGGGCTGGTTTGGGTTTTCACTCTTTAACGACATATATTTAAGCCTAATCTATATATTTTTAAATTATCATTATATTCTCAAATCGAGAGCCCCGTGACTACGCGGTCAGTTCGTACGAGTTACATTGGTCTCGTGCGAGGTGTTAATGCCTCTTCCGAGTCCATTTGGGGTCTGGTTTGGGGTTTCACCCTCTAACGGTGTGTTTTAAGCCTAATCTAGATATTTTCAAACTATCGTCATATTCTTAAACCATGAGTCCCATGACTATGTGATCAATTCCTACGAGTTACATTGGTCCTGTGCGAGGTGTTAGTGCCTCATACGGGACCATTTGGAAGTTGTTTTGGGTTTTCACCCTTTAAAGGTATGTTTTTAGGCGTAATCTATATATTTTCAAATTATCGTCATATTCTCAAACCGAGAGTCCTGTGACTACACGGTCAGTTCCTACAAGTTACATTGGTCTCGTGCGAGGTGTTAGTGCCTCCTACGGGGCCGTTTGGGGGTTATTTTGGGTTTTCACCCTTTGACGGCATGTTTTTAAGCTAAAGTCTTGATATTTTCAAATTATCGTCATAATATGTTTTACTACCTAATATGCAATATTTTTTGCATATTTATATGTTATACTATTTATAAAATTTTACCGAATCTTATAAATTGATTCGTGGTACAATTTTTGATTCACAAGTCATAGAATTTCGACTAATGATACCTTTAACGATTTAACAAGTCCGATTATCAATAATTCTCTTTTCAAATGCAAGAACAGGCTCTGATGTATAAGGAGGACTTCATTATCTTTCACAACAAGGATTTGAATGCCGAATTAATAAATTTTACAATGTTTCTGTAATTATCTACCTGTACCACTTGTTAATAGGTAATCTAGTCTGAAAATATAAAAGTTGCAGATAAACTAAACAATCCAAATCACTAGATAATTTATCTTTTGTATATTTTTATTTCTTAGTGAGTGGGTGGTAAAGAAAACGCCAATTCTAGCTTGATCCAAAAGGTATGACATTTTATCCAGGGTTAAAATTATATATATGGTCGAAGACATTAACAACAATGGCATCAAATATATAATGTCATTGACATTGCCTAAAGAACAATCTTAATGCTATGTAGTATGAAAGATGTGCATAGATATATAAGTCTGCAACTACTGTACAAAGATATATAAAAGTTGTGTTTTAAATGTGCACGAAACTTCTAAATGAATATATAATTTAATGGCAAACCAGTCAAAGAAAAGTTCACCTTCAATACTGATAGGTAAGAATCATAAAGGCCTCTATACTTGCCAACCATCACGACACTCACCTATAAATAAATGGCATAAAATTTAGGACCATTAGAAGCAAATAATGATATTAAAGTTAATTGCGAATTTTAAAAGAGTAATTCTAAGCTGGCACGATTTCGGGGTACATATTGACTGAAATAGTGATGTGGCGTGAATGCAATGGACTGTCAAAAATTTGTTAGTAATGAGGTCCTGCATATTGACCAATGCATTCACAATGCATCACCGTGTCATCATCATCAAAGTGTGTCCCCAAAGGGATAAAACCGTGTCTGTTCTTGAATTATATTTTAGAATGGTATGGAACCTACTGGCTCATTTAACTTATCACAAAGTTGGGCCTTAACCGTCCATTCCCCAAAGCAGGTTTACGACCAACACTGCAAACATTATTATCATATTATTCCAAAAATCAAAATTGGTATCAGTGGGTGAAACAGACAAACATAATCGAACAAACGAGAACTGAAGATATTAGACAAACCCTAGGTTCACTACGACCACCAACAGACCTCATTAATTATTTGAGGTCCCATCATCCAGCAAGATGCAGATGCTGCAGAGGCAGCAGCTACTGCAGTAGCTTCCTTTGTTCTCCTTGATGAGCCTCCTTTGTGAATGATGGGAATTCTAGGAACTAATGCAGATTCCAACGGAGAAAATTTGTCTCGACAAGAATCCTAAGCCAAAAGCCTAGCACTGCCTGAATCAACAATGGACCAATCACTGACCTTATAGATTGAGAAGTACGTATATCAGGCCATACAATTGCAAGGCACCTGCAACAATATGACACCGTAAATCCAACAACCACGTTAACGAACTAGATTTTGTTCAAATGAAACCTTAATAAGATTCAGAACCAGTAAATACAAAAGAAAATGAGTGATAAATAAGTGATGACGGTACCAAGTAAAACGTATATTCTACGGACATCACAACTAATAAACCCCCAAAATAAGAGCTACAAGTATTGATTAGGGATTTTTTGACAAACCCTTTGCCAATGATGTAAATTTTGAAATATCCCCCCTCTTAAATGATAATAAACGATTTTACTTGAAATTATCTGCAATGTAGTGGGGAGCAGGAGCAATAAACTACACAACAATGAATAAGGCAATGTGCCAATCTCTAATTATCACTCATCTCTTACGCAATAGTAATGTCCTCCCAACCAAATGAGGGAATGAGTACAGTTATAGGCGCCCTAGAAGGTTTTAGAAGGTGCTAGCTATCCATGACAACACTAATGGTACTGTGACACCCCGCCTGTAAGGACACAAATTTCCAATTGAGTCCTCTTATAGTTTTGGCTCAATTCCGGACAAAAACATTTATTCATAGGATTTTATTTAATTGTAATATTCAAGACCTATGAAGTGTTTATTGAAGACGTAGCGGCAAAGAGTATAAAGCATCATTAACATGCCGTAGTTTATGTGCCTCGTTTGTACGTCATCAACTTAGGTTCCATGCTCCCAAGGTATGAATGTATTTATATGTATATAGGAGCTTGGAACAATTTGTATTGGGTGTTAGGTGAATTAAAACTGCATTTTATTTTTTAGAAAGAATCAATTAGAAACTTAAAAATAAGTATATAAAAGTTTATAAAAGTTTCTGGGCCAAAATCAAATTTTTCAATCTTTCTGTTTGTTCGTTTGAAATGTCGTTCGAACGAGTTTTTTCGTTCGAACCAGATTTCGTTCGAACGAGTTTTGTCGTTCGAACCATGTTCGTTCGAACGAGTTTTGCCAACGACCTTAACTGGACAGTCGTTCGATATGTCGTTCGAACGAAGGTTCGTTCTAACGAGGTATCTAACGAACCTCTAACGAGCCCAGGCTGGTCATTCGTTAGAAGTCTCGTTCGAACGAGAATCACGTTCGTTCGAACGAACTTCCAGCGGGAACAGTTATTTGGCAGTTTTTTTGCAGTTTTTCTCCACTCTTCCACTTGGTTTTCAACCAACTTTTTTCATGCAATATTATGTGCGGGAAACACATTTTCTAAGACAACTTTTCCATTCCATATCCATCTCTTAGAGAGAGTTTGAGAGCAAATTTATTTAGGGAAAATGTTCAAGTTTTTGAGTGTTAATTTTTAATGGAAAATTCATACACACTCTAGTTTACACCCATTGTTGTTTATTCCAAGTTCTATATATACATATCCTTACTTGGAGTTTTTGGCACCGGTTTTCTCTACCGAATTCAAGAGACGTTTCGGGTTTGCTTCTACACCCCATCACAAAGAAGACTTTTGTTGAGATTTTACCCAAAAGGAGAAAGGCTCCATGCTTGGGTGACGGTGACCATATAAAGTCCCATCGGTGTATTCCGAGACCGCGGTGGAGCTCCGTTGGTTATCCGCTAATTGGAGGTTGATACAAGAAGGAGCATCACGGCTTGAGAGGGTTCGAGTTTAGGAAGTAAGTCTTTTGTCTTGTATTTTGTAATACCGTTTTTAGTGGATTTGAGGCTAGGGCCGTCCCGAGGTTTTTTCCCGTTAGTGGGTTTTTCCTCGTATATCGCGGTGTAGTGTGACCTTGTTTATTTTATCTTGCACAATAATTTAGAACGCATGCTTAGGATAATTTCAAGATAAAATTTGGTTTTACATTCACACTAATTTAAATTGGGACTTTAATTTAATATTGGATTAAATTTGGTTTATTCAAGTCACTTGCATTAATATGGTTTCGCCTAACTTTGAATAATTGTTAATAATGACTTAGGCAAATTCTAGGACTTGAATTATGTTGTTCTTATCTGTTTCCTAAGATATTAAAACCCGGCCTTGTTGTTTTGTGGAACCATCATCACTTATTATACGCTTCCGCATTTATTTGTTTAAAAAGGAAATTAAATATTTTAATTTGAGATTATTATTTCAAACCCGGGAATCCAATTCCGCGCCCTATCAAATTGGTATCAGAGCCAAAAACGATAAATTATTTCGTTAAAAATCCTTTACTTTTTGGCTAAATATGGATTTTTCCCCATTTTCAAAATTTCCTATTTTTGATGGTTCTAACTACGCGTATTGGAAAGCGCGAATGAAATCGGCACTTAAATCTATTGATGAACGTGTTTGGATGTCTGTTGTTAACGGTTGGACCCCACCAACACATTTAATTGAAAATGTACATGTTCCCAAACCCGTTGATAGATGGACTGAAAATGAGTTTAAGCTAGCAAACTTCAATTCCCGAGGTTTAAATGCCTTGTTTAGCGCTGTCGCACCGGATGAATTCCGACGTATTATGACGTGTGAAACCGCTAAAGAAGCTTGGGATATTTTACAATTAACTCATGAAGGAACGAGTGTCGTTAAAGCTTCTAAACTCCAAAACCTCACTACTCAATTTGAAACTATCAAAATGGATGAAAAAGAAACATTTGATAAATTTTATGCTAGACTTTCTGATATTGTTAATTCATCCTTCAACTTGGGAGAGAAAATACCTGACGACCGTGTAGTAAAGAAAATTTTAAGGTCCCTACCCGATAGATTTATTCCAAAGGTGACCGTTTTAAATTCTTTACCCACTTTAGCCTCTACGAAATTAGAAGAGCTTGTAGGTGATTTACAAACCTATGAACTAGATATGTTTCCCTCTAAAATTGAAAACAAAATTGAAAAGGGCGTTGCTTTAAAAGCCCGCAAAGAGGTTAAACAAGTAGTAGAGAGCGACAGTGATAGTGACTCAGAAGATATGGCTTTGTTTGCTCGTAAATTTAGAAAATTTCTTAAATTTAACAAAGATAAAGTTAAAAATGATTTTAAGAAATTTGAATCTTCTAAACATGATAAAAACGAGAAGATTTCTAAAGCCGATAAGATCCCTAAACCTAGTAATGAAAATATTGATAGGGACGAGTCTAATAAATGTTTTGGTTGTGAAGATTATGGCCATAGGGCTTTTGAGTGCCCCACTAAACTAAGAAAAGAGGGTAAACGACCCATTTCATATAATGCGACCCTTAGTGATAGTGATAAGGAAGAGAAGCCCGAATCCCCCACTAAGAAAAATTTTGTGGCTTTTATGGCACATGTGAGTGATAATGAGAACTCATCGGATGATGAAATTATAGCACATGCAACTTCCAAGGTCATTGTACACGATTCTCTTATTTTTGATGATAGTGAGAGTGAAAAAGAAGAAGAGAGTGAAAATGAAGATGAGGTTGATATGAGTGAACTTCAAAATGCTTTTCATGAATTATATAAAGAATCTATTAAATTGAAAAGAGCTAATTTGAAGTTAGAAGAGAATTTAAGAGAGAGTGTCAAGGTCATTGATGAAAGTGCCTTAATAGAAGACCTTAGGACACATGAGAGGACTCTTCAAGAGAAGCTTAACTATGTAGAAGGCGAGAGAGATAGCCTTAGGGGTTTAATGGAATCCTTGAAAAAGGAGCTTCTTGCTTTTGAAGAGCGAAATGTTTTACTAGAATCTAACATTTTAGAATTGGAAAATAAATTAAAAGATTCTAGTAATGTCAAATTTGATTTGGAGTGTCGTTCGGAAAAACTAGATAAAATGTTAGGAACGGTCCAAATTAAAAATGACACTTTTGGTTTAGGCTTCAATTCTTGTAATGATTTTAATCCTAAAGTCAAAACCAATGTTTTAGGAGAATCTTCTAGGAATGCATTTAATGATCACTCCTTAGATAAATCTTTTCGACATGCTCTTACTTGTACTCATTGTGGTCGACAAGGTCATCTTAGGAAATTTTGTTTAGATCTTAAACGAATTCCTAGAAAATCCCATAGTAAAGTAACCACGATAGCTAATGTTTCTACACCCCAAGATAGTAATTCTTCATTAATTTGGGTTAGGAAATCCGACTTGGTTGCCTTACAAAATAGGGATTTTGATTCTCATTTACTTACAAATGACTCCTCCCTTGCTAAATCTAAAGGATAATTGTGTTAGTGTTTGCGTACTTTAGCGTTTGTACTTCATGCTATATTCATATGCTAAATGTATGCTTGTTTAGTCATTTTCTAGTCATTGCCTTATTTCATATCACATGCTAGAAACTATGACTTGTTTATCTTTTTGTATTATATATTGTGTTTAAATTGACTGCATAATATAAAAAGATTTTTGTTTATCATTTGTGTTTTATTTATTTCATTTAAGCTTAATGAAAAATACAAATGATTTTTGTTTAGTATTTTGAGTATATATCTTTATTTTTGATTAAAATGTTAAAAACTCAAAAAGATTTTGTTTGGTGTGTATTTTTGTTTGACACACTTTATGTGGCATATACTTGTGTTTGAATCCCATCATTTACGCTCCCACGTGGCTAGAACTTTTGGTTTAGATTTTCAATCCTTACAATGTTCTTTACCATGTTTTATATGGAGTAGTTGGATTTTGTATTGTTCAAATGGATTCTATTTCTATATGCCTCTATTCACACATGCACGAGCTCTTTTGAAATCTTAATGTCACATGTTATATTTGAGCTTTTTGTGGTGTTCTCCTATCAATCTAGTCATCTATATATCTATGACCTAGGAGGACCAGTGCATGTCAAAATCAATTGCATGTGAGATTTGTGCGAAAAATGAAAACATGATAAATAAATATATGCACGGGGAAGGGCTCCGAAAGGATGAATTAAATCCTTTGCGATTGTAAGCCACCGTTGATTGGATCTAAAAGAAATACGTGATCCAAAGGCCTAAAAACAGAATATTTGGCATTCAAAGAAAGCAATTGCCAAGGCCTATGTTTGTTTGATATATTCATTCAAAAACAAAAGCATATATATGCTTATTGAGGGAGAATTGGATGGTATATCAACGGTTTGCACAATGTCCGTTTATCCTAGTTGTCTTTAATGTCATGACTCTATTTGGTTTGTAGAATCATCATCATGCTAGGCTTGTATGCATTGTGTATGTTTGTTCATTGAGTTCAATCTTTATATTGTCACATGAGGTTATATTTAACTGTGATGAAGTTTGCAATCAAATGAGAACTCCGTGAACGTTTCTTAAGTGTTTGGGTCTAAATTTAATTGTTGCTTGTTCACACCCCTACACTTCCGTTTCCATATGACACATTTTTGCCTTACGAGTGTGCAAACTTATTGTATTTTGTGTCATGTGTGTGTTTATATCTATATATATATGCAAGTGGCCCATTGATATATTTCTAGTATATATATATGATATTTGTTTGTCTTTGCCTTGTTTTTAATTGCCCATATGCTTTCATGTCTTATCACTTTAAGCTTTCACTTGCTGTTTCTTAGTTCTTTATCCTTTGCATATTCCCGAACAAAAAGGGGGAGAATGATGATAGGGGGAGAAATGGTATCTAATCCTATTATTATCGTATCTTCGTTTGGGGGAGATTTATCTTAGGGGGAGACGTCTTTCTAAGTAGGTCATGTGTTTAAAGGGAGAATTAATTTAGGGGGAGTAATTAATTAATTGCATTTAATACTTTGATATTCCCTATGCATTTGATGAGTTTGCTTAAGTGTGCAAGAATTATTCTATAGCGGCATCTTTCTATGGCAAAGTGTTTGATCCTTGGGTTGAGTCAAGATTGGGCGGGTTATGTTTTGAGTCTAGTAGAGCTTGACGGCCCTTTAGGATTTTTGTTTGGTTTTTGTCCCGGAATAGCCAAAGGGGGAGATTTGTAAGGACACAAATTTCCAATTGAGTCCTCTTATAGTTTTGGCTCAATTCCGGACAAAAACATTTATTCATAGGATTTTATTTAATTGTAATATTCAAGACCTATGAAGTGTTTGTTGAAGACGTAGCGGCAAAGAGTATAAAGCATCATCAACATGCCGTAGTTTATGTGCCTCGTTTGTACGTCATCAACTTAGGTTCCATGCTCCCAAGGTATGAATGTATTTATATGTATATAGGAGCTTGGAACAATTTGTATTGGGTGTTAGGTGAATTAAAACTGCATTTTATTTTTCAGAAAGAATCAATTAGAAACTTAAAAATAAGTATATAAAAGTTTATAAAAGTTTCTGGGCCAAAGTCAAATTTTTCAATCTTTCTGTTTGTTCGTTTGAAATGTCGTTCGAACGAGTTTTTTCGTTCGAACCAGATTTCGTTCGAACGAGTTTTGTCGTTCGAACCATGTTCGTTCGAACGAGTTTTGCCAACGACCCTAACTGGACAGTCGTTCGATATGTCGTTCGAACGAAGGTTCGTTCTAACGAGGTATCTAACGAACCTCTAACGAGCCCAGGCTGGTCACTCGTTAGAAGTCTCGTTCGAACGAGAATCACGTTCGTTCGAACGAACTTCCAGCGGGAACAGTTATTTGGCAGTTTTTTTGCAGTTTTTCCCCACTCTTCCACTTGGTTTTCAACCAACTTTTTTCATGCAATATTATGTGCGGGAAACACATTTTCCAAGACAACTTTTCCATTCCATATCCATCTCTTAGAGAGAGTTTGAGAGCAAATTTATTTAGGGAAAATGTTCAAGTTTTTGAGTGTTAATTTTTAATGGAAAATTCATACACACTCTAGTTTACACCCATTGTTGTTTATTCCAAGTTCTATATATACATATCCTTACTTGGAGTTTTTGGCACCGGTTTTCTCTACCGAATTCAAGAGACGTTTCGGGTTTGCTTCTACACCCCATCACAAAGAAGACTTTTGTTGAGGTTTTACCCAAAAGGAGAAAGGCTCCATGCTTGGGTGACGGTGACCATATAAAGTCCCATCGGTGTATTCCGAGACCGCGGTGGAGCTCCGTTGGTTATCCGCTAATTGGAGGTTGATACAAGAAGGAGCATCACGGCTTGAGAGGGTTCGAGTTTAGGAAGTAAGTCTTTTGTCTTGTATTTTGTAATACCGTTTTTAGTGGATTTGAGGCTAGAGCCGTCCCGAGGTTTTTTCCCGTTAGTGGGTTTTTTCTCGTATATCGCGGTGTAGTGTGACCTTGTTTATTTTATCTTGCACAATAATTTAGAACGCATGCTTAGGATAATTTCAAGATAAAATTTGGTTTTACATTCACACTAATTTAAATTGGGACTTTAATTTAATATTGGATTAAATTTGGTTTATTTAAGTCACTTGCATTAATATGGTTTCGCCTAACTTTGAATAATTGTTAATAATGACTTAGGCAAATTCTAGGACTTGAATTATGTTGTTCTTATCTGTTTCCTAAGATATTAAAACCCGGCCTTGTTGTTTTGTGGAACCATCATCACTTATTATACGCTTCCGCATTTATTTGTTTAAAAAGGAAATTAAATATTTTAATTTGAGATTATTATTTCAAACCCGGGAATCCAATTCCGCGCCCTATCACCGCCACATAAAATACTGGGTGATCAGTCCTATATCAAATTAAAACAGGAATCTCATCTGGTTCATTCTTAGCTTCACTTTCGAAAACTTTTTAAAACTTACTAACCACTTAGTATTCAAAAAATCAGGTGCCAAATTTTATCTTTTTATTTAATCAAAATAACATCATGCGGAAATATAATATGAGTCGTTCACGACAACTGAATCCAAATCATCTGAATAAATAAATAAACTACTTTCTGAATAAACCTTCGGCTACAAACCACAAATGATAACTGAATCTGGCAATAATTCCTAATCTAGGAATAAAGAAATGATGCGCCTACTCAAACTCCTACTAGCATCCACATGTGCAGCAGATGCGGTTCCCTGGAATGAAATATCGGCCCTAGCGTCCCTGTGGCTGGACACCTAAAAGATTTTGAAAATATTTTGATAGCAAGTGTTAGTACACAAAGCGTTTTGAAAATATTTAGCAAGTAATTTATCGCAATAAATATCAGTTATTGATTACACATGTTAGGATCACGCACACTCTCTTAAGTTTCCTCACCTCTCATCTATAGTGCTCACCTAACGTTCCCACCTAGTCATGCTATCCACTATAACTAGGTCTCCAATATCTCATAAACTCAAACACATCTAGTTTACCCGCACCACCCATACAGTACCCTATAGGACTGTGTTTTTTTTCCGAACTTTCCGATTTTTCCGATTTCCGATCCGATTTTTTCCGAATTTGGAATGAAATTTATTTTGTCGATTCCAATTTTTCGAAAAAAATCGGATCGGAAATCGAAAATAATTCTGAATTTCCGATCCGATTTTTCCGAAACTATGCCGATCCGATTTTTCCGATTTTTTTCCGAATTATTTCTGATTTCCAATTTTTTCGATTTCTTTTCTGATTTTTTGAATGTTTCTCATGTCCCACATCGGTTGGGAGAGGAAGAGGGATTCAAAAAATGCTCTATAAAAGAAGAGTATCCTCTTAACTTCTACACAAATGAAACAATAGGCCAAATCCTCATGTATTTACATGTTGGGTTAAGCCATTTTATTTGTTTCTTTAAAATGAGAATTTCGAGTAATCGAAAATCCATAATTTATTTTTTTGAAATTTTGGAATTTCTGAAATTTCTGGATTTTTAATATATTTTGTTAATTTCTGATTTTTCCGAATTCGGAAATTTTTTTAATTTTCCGAAAAAATCGGATCGGAAATCGGAATAGTTATTTTATTTCTGAAAAAATCGGAATTTTTTCCGAAGAGGCATTTTCCGATCCGATCCGACCGAAACACAACCCTAGTACCCTACATAGTACCCTTAATTTCCATTAAGTCATTAGTTAGGTTTCACTTTAACTTCCCATACCGCCCATACAGTATGTTCCCGAGCATCTAGTAATTATCATTACTCTTCCTTTATCATTTAAACTATAGTATAAAGTTCTCACACTTATTCTTTTCTTTAGGTGCTTACTACCTACCTTCTCTACTAATCACACACAAGTAGATTTTGCATCTATTTTAGATATACACTTATCTATTCCTAATACTCTTACTCGTAATTAGCTTATACCATTTTATATATGCACTAACAATTCTCACTACTATCACTTCTGAGTAGATTTAAAACATTTCTTGGGTATACCCCACCTAATCTTACTACTATCACACATAAGTAGATTATTCATATGGTATATATTTCACACACATATACCCAAATACCGCATATTCTGCTATTAGGTCCGCACTTCACACACTAAGGATAAATGGCTCGGAATGTCTCCTCGAACCTGGCTCGGAATGTCTCCTCGAGTATAGTTCGGAATGTCTCCTCGAACATGGTTCAGAATGTCTCATCGAGCATAGTTCATCATGTCTCATCGAACTTGCCAATCCTATCACAAGGAAGCACACGATAGGCATTCACAACCCAAGTACTTATATAAAATAATAGGTATTCACACAACCCAATTATTCACATACGTACGTAGTATTTTTCTCTCTCATACATACCGTACTTATTATTTAACGATTTATCTCACTATCATATTTGTTAGAGTATTCACACAACTCTAAGGTCTCTTGCTATCTGTTTTATTTATAGCAGTAGTTAAACTATCTCTAACCTACTGGTCTACACCTTGGATTGATGTTATCTCTCAATGTAACTCAAATCCCAATTTCCCGACATACGACTCGAATGGTTTATCCCTGTCGGTCCATATTCCAAGCCTTACACTCAAAGGCCATTACGGATCCAAACTATACCCCCTACTGGTCTTTATCAAGTCCTTCCTTAGGTATAATATCATCCCTAAAATTTCTCCCTATCATTGGAATTCAAAGAAAACTCATCCAACAAAAGAACCGAAGTCGATTGATTGACCAAAGTATTCGATCGATCGATAGAGCAGGTGCAGGTCGCCTTCCCCCTTATTTCACCCTGTGTGTCCGATTCCAAAATTCATTACACCTTGTGGGAATCCCTCCCAACATAACCAAACATCTTATAAATGTATAGGAATCATTCTTATCGTAAATATATCCTTAGATTTCCACTAAATCCATTCAAGAACCATCAAAATCTAAACTTTCTCAAAAACCCTAGATGATTTAGTTCTTCATGATTACACAACATAAACCCAAATTTAACTCCGTATTTATCAATATAAATTCATCTGATATCAATCCTCTATAATGTAAATACCAACTACATGCAATCCTACCCAAACATGTAATCAAATCATTCTTTTTTTTCTCTAAGAACTTTCAATAAAATTAATTTATTTATAAAGCCCTACACATGGGTATTATAACTTCATAAATTTTCAATAAACCACTTGCTTTGATTATGGTAGGATCATATTTCGTGGTTGATGAGGGTGTTTGATTGATTCCTTCTTCAATCACCTTTTCCAATTGCTCTTTGTTGCAAGAATCCCTTTGGAGCCTTCTCAATTACCTCTTTAAACCTTGCGAACTCTTTCTCTTTTCACTGAGTTGGTTCCTCCCTATTTTTCTACGTTCTGCACCCTAACTTAAGACCCAAAACATCATATATAACTTGCAAATTTCGTGGGTCTCCTCACATCTATTTGCTAAATGATTACAACGCCCTCAATATGTCACGACCCCGTCCCAAATAGTAGTGGGGAACGAGTGTCTTGACATGCCACTAAGGCAACAATTATTCTGACTTAAATTGTTTCCTTAATTAAATACAGCGAAAGTAAAATTACATGGTTATGAATCGTCAAATACTGAAATTAAAGGAATTACGTCATCAGAGCTTTCTAAAAGTAAACTTCATTTATATTACAAGTAACAACGAGTTACACCTTAAAACGAAATTTAAAACTTGTCACAAGGGAGCCAAACATGCTCTATCTGATATAACAAACTTTTTACTTAAAATAACAAAAAGAGCTATAAAAGCTGGATCTTCCATAGAGTCCTTTTACGTTCCATCCAAGCTTACTTATTTCCTGAAAAATGGTTAGTTATACAACATCAGCTAAAAGCCGAGTGAGGTTTAATCTCTAGACATTCCAGGGTTTTCAGAAAATAGATACCTATTCAAATCAACAGATAAGGCATATACATATATGGATAGGAACTTGCAGTAAATAGATATATATTTTGAAATGAAATTATATATATCAAATTTGGCTAGCTCATAATAAGACGAATGCAACAAATCAAATGTGATATCTTTTTCTTTCAATTATATCATTTTAATGGCCAAGTACACTTTACTACCGTATTCTTCCCCGTAGTTGAGGGTCAATCGAACATGTTCGTCACAACGCCTTATTTAGGGCACACCAGCGATAACCCAGCTGGGAAGGTCAGTCAGTAAAGAGGTCCCTTAGGCCGAATCACATTTTCAGTATTCAATATCATTTTCAATAATCATTTTAATCGGTATGTTTATATGGACAAATATAAACATATCACAAATGAATCAATCATCGGTATCAAATGCATTTTGAGAATAAAAGCAGTTCATAAAATATATACAATTTGCATACTATTATATAATTAAAATGCGCAAGGAATGTCATAGAATACTCACCCAAAATGGAGGTCAAATTACTGGTATTGGTCTTCGATCACACATTAATCTGATAAAGATTTAAGTACACGTTCTAAGGTCCAGTTTATACTATAATAACCTCTTCTTTTAAAGTATTACTAAATCCCTATTTGTCAACTTTTAAAACTCATTGATCATAATTCAAGAATTCGATTCATAGTCCTTCCTCATCAGTCGGTTCCCAATAGAGATGGAGGGTCACAGGGGCACCACTTAAATACCATCTCATCTAGACAAAACTTCACCAGGCCTAACTTTAGAATTACTTAAATGGGATAAAGAATCATTTTTAAAAGCGTATAATTTCAAACAAGTTTATAAAATCAACTTGGATTTGTTCTAAATTTCAAGTTTTGATTAGTGAATCCTTTAGTGTATTTTACCAGCATAACTACTAAGTAAAACTATAAAACAATAAATTAAAATTATAAAGATGCATTATAACATTAAGATTACCTTAAGATGAATATCCCTAAGAACTTCTTCATAAACGTTTCCATGCTTCCTCTCACTACTTATCTCTACAATTCTCAAGGAATTTGGTGTGAGTTTCAAATGATCCCCCAAGGCCCTATTTATAGTTTTCCAAAGATATCACGGCATTGATACGTGCCCATGCTGACCAAGCTTTTACAATGGCGAGTCAGCGTTGACGTGTCGCGTAACGGAGACGTCTTGTAGTCTTATTTCACTGGACTGCGACACGTGTTTTAGCTTCTCCTCTAACGACGACACATGTTTTGGCTTCTTCCTTAATGACGACACGTGTACGGTGGAGGTGTCAAAACCAAGCACGAGGTGTCGAACACGAGGTGGAAAGGTATTAAGGGTATAAGGATCATTTTGCACCTGAAGGGCATTTTGGTAATTTCACACCATATATTTTCAATATTTCTCATAGGTCCCTAAAAATATTTTATTTATGAAAAGGCCCCTTTTTATTTTTCATTTTGGTCCCTAAAACTTTCTTTATTAAAACCAAGTCCCTTAAGTTTAATAAAATTATATTTTCTACCCCAAAACTTATCACTTAGCTTAGGATGTGCCATAAAATCTCAATTTGACCCCTTTTACCGTTGATTCTTCAAATTTAAAAATGGGCTTTTTCATATTAAGAACTCGGAATATTATATATGTAATAATATATCATTATTAGATAGTAAGTGTGACGAAATTGAAAGAAGACAATTATATATTGGCATAAGAAAATGGGGTCATTACATCCTACCCTCCTTATAAAAAATTTGGTCCCCAAACTTTACTTCCATTAATTTCCAAAAAGGTATGGATATCGCTATTTTATTTCATCTTCCCACTCCCATGTTGCTTCTTCAACAGAATGATTCCGCCATAATACTTTGACTAGTGGAATAACCTTGGTTCGTAATATTTGATCTTTATGGTCCAAGATTTCCACTGAATGCTCTATGTATGTCAAATCTTCTCTAACTTGAAGAGGCTCGTGACTTAAGATATGTGCTGGATCAGGGATGCATTTCTTCATCATTGAAACATGAAACACAATATGCACACTAGAGAGTTCAGGGGGTAAGGCTATTCTATACGCAACCGCACCAATCCTTTCAAGGATTTCAAAAGGTCCTATGTATCTTGGACTTAACTTTCCTTTCTTCCCAAATCGGATTACTCCCTTTATCGATGATACTCGTAAGAAAACATAATCTCTTCTTTGGAATTCTAACGGTCGGCACCGATTGTCAACGTAACTCTTTTGACGGCTTTAAGCAATTTGAAGTCGGTCTTGTATCAATTTCACTTTCTCTGTTGTGATTTGAATTAATTCTGGTCCTAACAATTTTCTTTCTCTAACTTCTTCCCAACATGCAGGAGAACGACACCCTCTACCATAGAGTGCCTCATACGGAGCCATTTGAATACTTGCTTGATAGCTATTATTATATGCAAATTCCACTAACGGTAAATGATCGTACCAATTCCCCTTCAAATCAAGTACACATGCCCTAAGCATATCCTCTAAGGTTTGAATGGTTCTTTCAGATTGTCCATCTATTTGAGGATGAAAAGTGGTGCTGAAATTCAATTGTGTTCCCATGGCTGCTTGTAGGTTTTTCCAAAAACGAGACACAAATCTAGGGTCACGATCAGAAACAATTGAAACTGGGGCTCCATAAAGCTTAATAATTTCACGTATATACAATTTAACTAACTTTTCTAAGGAATGGATAATCTTAATGGCAAGAAAATGAGCTGATTTAGTTAACCTATCAATAATTACCCAAATGGAATCATTATCCTTGTCACAAAATCCATGGTAATATGTTCTCATTTCCATTCAGGGATAGGTAAAGGTTGTAATAATCCTGATGGTTTCTGATGTTCAACTTTTACTTGTTGACAGATCAAACACTGAGATACAAACTCAGCTATCTCCCTTTTCATGTTATTCCACCAAAACACTTCTCGAAGATCTTTATACATCTTGGTATTTCCGGGATGAACTGTGAATCTCGAGTAATGACCTTCCTCCAAAATCTGCCTCTTTAGTTGGGCATCACCCGGTATACACACTCTATTTCCAAACCTTAATATATCATCTCGTATCGTAAATTCAATTCTCTCCCCTTCAATAACCTCTTCTTTAATCTTCTTCAGTTGTGGGTCATTTACTTATGCAACTTTAATTCTTTCCATCAACGTGGGTTGTATTTATAAGTTTGCGATTATTCCTCCTTCGCTATAAATACGTACATCTATTTCCATACTTCTCAAATATTTCAATAGAGCTTCTTGGCTGGTAATAAGACATGCTAAATTTGGTGTAGACTTTCTACTCAAAGCGTCGGCAACTACATTAGCCTTCCCGGGGTGATAGTGAATATTTACATCATGATCCTTCATCAATTCTATCCACCTCCTTTGTCTCAAGTTCAATTCCTTTTGATTAAAGATATATTTCAAACTCTTATGATCGGTATAAATCTCACAAGTCTCACCATACAAATAATGTCTCCAAATCTTAAGATAAAAAATTATCGCTGCTAATTCTAAGTCATGGGTTGGATAATTTTGCTCATGTGATTTTAACTGTCTCGAGGCATAAGCTACTACTTTTCCATTATGCATTAGCACACATCCCAAACCATTTTTAGAAGCATCACTATAAATCATAAATCCTCCTGTATCGGAAGGAATAGTCAAAATTGGGGCAGTTACTAATCGATTCTTAAGTTCTCGAAAACTATTCTCAACTTCCTCAGACTATTCATATTTCACCTTCTTTTGTGTTAACCTAGACAAAGGTTTGGCAATACTAGAAAATCCTTCAACAAATCTTCGATAATAACCTACTAATCCTAGGAAACTACGAATTTCCGTCACATTAGTTGGTCTTAGCCAATCTAGTATAGCCTTGATCTTTTGAGGATCAACCGACACTCCCTCCTTGGGTATGACATGTCCTAGAAAAGAAACACTAGGCAACAAAAATTCACACTTCTTTAATTTCGCATATAATTTCTCTTTCCTAAGGATTTGTAATACTATCTCCAAATGCTTCTCGTGTTCTTCAATACCTTTGGAATAAATAAGGGTGTCATCAATGAAAACAACCACATACTGATCCAGATATTTCCTAAACACTCTATTCATCATATCCATAAAAGCGGCTGGTGCATTAGTTAATCCAAATGGCATCACAAGAAATTCATAGTGACCATATCTACTACGAAAAGCTGATTTCGAAATATCCTCTTCCTTAACCTTCAATTGGTGCTGACCTAAGGTCAATCTTCGAAAATACTTGTGCACCTTGTAGTTGGTCAAACAAATCATCCATACGAGGTAAGGGGTATTTATTCTTAATGGTCACCTTATTTAGTTCACGATAATCTATACATAACCTCATCGTCCTATCCTTCTTTTTAACAAATAACACTGGAGCACCCCAAGGGGATATACTAGGTCTAATAAAACCCTTGTCTAACATATCTTGTAATTGAACTTTTAATTCCCTTAATTCTAAAGGTGCCATGCGATAAGGTAGTTTTGAGATTGGTGCAGTTCCAGGAATAAGGTCAATGGTAAATTCTACTTCTCTACTAGGAGATAGACTGGGAAAATCATCTGGAAAAAGCTTAGCTATAGGAATATCTTTTAAACTAGGCTCTTTTGTTTGCAAATTAATAACACTGGCAAGGAATCCTTGACATCCATTCTTAAGAAAACTACAAGCTTGCATTGTAGAGATAATACACATGGGAGATAAGATGCTAGTTCCTTCAAAACTGAATTCTGGTTGGTTAGGAATTTGGAAAATAACTTTCTTCTCAAAACAATCCACCCTAGCATGATATGATGCTAACCAATCCATCCCCAAAATGACTTCAAAATCTCTTATGTTTAAGACTATCAAATCAGCGAATAGTTTATGACTACTGACATTTATAGGGCATGACTTATACACTAATGTTCCCATCAATAACTCACCTGAAGGAGTAAAAACGTGTATACTATGATTCAAGGGTTCATGAATATTAGGAAAGAGATTAACAAAATGTACATACACAAATGAATGGGTAGAACCAGGATCTATTAAAACTTGAAAAGGTTGTGCACATATAGAAAGTGAACCTGACACTACTGCATTAGAAGCCTTTGCATCAGAAAGATTAAAAAATCTACCCTATCTTCCCTGATCGTTATTGTCATTAGAAGTCTTTATTGCCGCCTTCCCTCTGTTAGGACAATCTCGCATTTTTTGTCCCTTTTGGCCACACCCAAAGCAACTTCTCGTCTCCAGGTAACATGGTCGCCCTCTATGAATATTACCACAGCGTTGGCATTTATCAACATTAAAGGGTTTGTTTACTAAAGGTTGTCATATATTAGGTATAGTCCTAAAGGGTTTGTTATTGGGGTTCCTTCCTCTTTGTTCTCCAAACTTCCTCTTTCCATCTCTAACCTGATTATATTCTCACTATCCTTCTCAACTATTGTTGCCCTAGCCACCACGTCATTATATGATGTCAACTTCAGGATGGAAATTCGGCTACGAATATTCAACCTTAACCTATGTTCAAACTTCTTGGCTCTTAAAACATCGGTTATCACAACATGAGGTGCAAAATGGGATAACTCAGTAAACTTTGACTCGTATTGACTAACCGTCATATTTCCTTGAACTAGACTCATGAAGTTAGCTTCTCTTTGGTCTTGCACCGTTTTTGGAAAGTATTTCTCGTAGAAGATCACTAAGAAGTCATGCCAACCTATGGGATTATTCCTTTCCCCGTGTATTCTCTTATTCATTCTCCACCAATGTTCCACTTCACCTTCTAACATGAATGTTCCAAATGAAACTCGTTGTTCATCTGTACACTCAAGAACATTGAACATCTTTTCCATTTACATCACCCAATTTTCTACTTCCGTGGGGTTAGGAGTACCTTTAAAAGACGGTGGATTCAACTTCTTGAACTGTTCAAAAGTACAACTACTTAGTTCAAGATTCCTTGGTGCTCCATTATTCACCTGATGCTCCATAATTCTTGCTAGACTTTCAATTGCCTTATATGCACCTTCCAGTCCTTCCATACTCGAACCACTAGTTCCTGGAGTTGATCTTGCCTTGGTCATTTTCTACAGTCATGGCTAAACGTAAGATGCATTATATTAGCCCAAGATTGCAATTTAGAAGAACAATGATATATAAATAATTATATATATATATATATATATATATATATATAGTGTAAGACATGTGGTGGGTTATCACATAAGTCCGATATTTAATCCTGTATCCTATGTATGGAAACTTAAAATCTATAACGTTCGAAACTTATGTTAAGTAGTCTACGGTTTCATAACTTATGCTCTGATACCACCTCTGTCACGACCCCGTTCCAAATAGTAGTGGGGAACGAGTGTCTTGACATCCCACTAAGGTAATAATTATTCTGACTTAAATTGTTTCCTTAATTAAATGCAGCGAGAATACAATTACATGGTTATGAATCATAAAATACTGAAATTAAAGGAATTACTTCATCAGAGCTTTCTAAAAGGAAACTTCATTTATATTACAAGTAACAACGAGTTACACCTTAAAACGAAACTTAAAACTTGTCACAAGGGAGCTAAACATACTCTATCTGATATAACAAACTTTTTACTTAAAATAACAAAAAGAGCTATAAAAGCTGGATCTTCCATAGAGTCCTTTTACGTTACCTCCAAGCCTACTTATTTCTTGAAAAATGGTTAGTTATACAACATCAGCTAAAAGCCGAGTGAGGTTTAATCTCTAGACATTCCAGGGTTTTCAGAAAATAGATACATATTCAAATCAACAGAGAAGGCATATACATATATGGATAGCGTGGGTACCCGAAATTAGAATGACGGGCCTGGACAAGTAGCGCAGATTAAGCAGCCCAAAGTCCAAAACCCCTCATTTCTTAACAGCGATTCAGTTATGACCTGGTCTTCTCCCATGATCTCGTAAAGAGGTGTTCAAGGAGAATATGGAAAACGTGGGGGAGTCCAACATCCCCACTCCCTAAAAATGACATGTATATAATAAACCCTAGGCCTGGGGAAATAGGCACGCACTGTATTCTCTGTAATCGCTCCTCGGAGTACATAGAAATAATACTGACTGCACCACCGTGGACATAGGCATTCTTCCTGAACCACGTACATCTCTTATTGTGTGATTGGTATTTTATATTTCTTATTGTGTTTGGTGATTGCGCTTCTCTTATTTATTTGTGTTGAATTATAATTGTCACCACAATTGGCGCCGTCCGTGGGAACGTTTATCTTCCCTGAGAAAGCCCACACCAATAAAGAAGTCTAAAATGTCTGGTCACAGTAGTAATGCTCCTCAGGCAGGAGATATCCAAGAACAACCTGCTTCTCGCAGGATCAAGTCTGAAGTTCGACGTTCAGGTCAGAGAGCTCGCCTAGAAAGGCCAGCCTCAGAAGAAAGCCAAGGACCAGCGAGGTCGACACAAATCTCCAGGTTCATTGACGCTTATGAGGCGAGGCTCCAAGAGCAGAGGGAGTCTTCTCGCAGGCACGAGGCTGAGAATGCTCGCCTCAAAAGAATGTTAGAAAGGATGGAGATAGAGCTTCATCGTGGCAGCATGAAACGTTCATACCGCACTCCTAGCCCTCAGGCGAGAAAGTCTCGTAGCCGAGGAAGGAGCCCCAGATGTGAGTCCCAGAAGGCTGAGGGAAACGAGTCGGGAGACGACCTGCTCGAGCAACTGTGACTAGCTCGTAATCACAGGATCCAAACTCGTAGCAAACGATAACATACGAAGTCTGGTCCGAAGGGAAATGGACCAACACCTTGCGCATCGTGGCACCAAATCAACCAGAGAACTCGCTAGGCGAGCTCTCAACACACAGATGAAATCACCTTTCTCAAAGGAAATAGAAGAAGAGGAAGCCCCCAAGAAATTTTCTATTCCAAGGTTCAAGATTTATGATGGTAAAACTGATCCCATTGATCACGTCAGGCAGTACAAGCAAGCCATGACCCTCTAGAACCATCGGGACGCACTGATGTGTCGAATTTTTCCTTCGAGCCTGCATGACGTGGAACAAAAATGGTTCGAAAGGCTCCCCCACAGGTCCATCAAAAGTTTTAAATCCCTATCCAAGCTCTTTACAGCCGACTTCATTACTAGTAGCTCCCATCCCAAAAGGATGGATGCTCTACTCATAATGAAGAAGACACCTCAAGAGACCCTCCGAGACTATGCGAAGAGATATCGGGAGTTGTTCAACGAAGTCGAGGACTGCTCAGAGCAAGTGGCAATGGCCTCTTTCAAAATTGGGCTACCCAGCTCTTCCCTTCTGTACCAGTCCCTAACAAAGAAAGAGGCCATAACCATCGACGACCTGATGGCCCACATCGAGAAATATGCCAATGAGGAAGATGTGACCCGCCTCAGCGCAGGCAAAAATGGTCGAGCCAAGGTCGCTGCCAAGGGCAGTGACAAGACTGAGAACCAGAAGAAAGGAGGAAAGAATGGGGGCAAGAATGGCATCAAGAGCGGAGGCAGCAGCGATGCGGCAAAAGAATTTTAGGCGGTCAACACCGTCTTCAGAGAACCAATTTACAAAATTCTCACAAAAATCAAAGACGAGCCATTTATTAATTGGCCCAGGAAGATGGGAGGAGATACCTCAAAAAGAAACAACGCGATGAGATGCGCTTTTCACAAAGAAGGAGGATATAAGACTGAGCATTGCAAGGCCCTTAAGCCCCACCTCGAAGAACTCGCCCAATCCGGGCATCTGAACGAATTCGTGGACAAAAAGCCAGAGAAGGTTGCTGCCCATAAAGAAGCAAGGCCTGACGACGTGCTCGAAGATGATGCCGACCATGAATTTGCAGTAATTCATGGGGCATCTGACGCAAAACAGATTCAAGGGAATTCAGTTCGAATGGAGGTAAAGAAGCTTACAGCGATAATGCAAGCTTTTCAGATCGATCCAGCGAAGATGAAATCGGGAAAGCATCGGCGAGCAGACGACGTCAACTATAGTAAGCATATCGTGTTCACGAATGAAGATCTAGTAGGAGTGAGGACCCCACATCATGATGCTTTGATCATTACTCTCAGGATAGCTAACTTTGACATCGACAAGTTGCTCGTCGACTAAGGAAGCTCGTCGAGGTAATGTATCCCCTTAGTTGGCTTCACTGGAAAAGTAACTATGCCCATGGGAAAGATCATGCTGCCAGTACGAGCAGGAAACATCTCCAAGATGATTGAGTTTTTGGTAGTTGACATCAACTCGCCATACCAAGCCATCCTCAGCAGAAAACCTATTCTTAGCCGTACTCTTTTCTCAGTTTTTGGTGGGTGGCCGTATGGATTAGTTGTGAACTCAAGAATTAGTTCTACTATCGTATGAGACGTGGAAGCACCATCAAAACCTATTCTCATCCTTTCACCAAAACTTAAAGTAGGGGCGAGGAGCATCTTTCCTGATCTGTCCTCAATTTTTACCTTGACCTCCCCGGCTCTCTCAAGATCATGACTGAGTTAGGCTACAAGGGCTTCCAGTTGCTTTCGAGTATCCAGGGAGGAATGGAGCACACTCTTCAGATTATCCACTTTCTTGGTCAAGTCCCCCTTCTCTTTCTCAAAAACACTTTCTCTCTCTCCCTAAATCGTCTCTCTCCCTCAACACAAACTTTCTCTCTCTCTCTCTCAACACAAATGGTATTTCTCTCTCTCTCTCTCTCTCTCTCTCTCTCTCTCGTATCTCCTAAATCTTTCTCTAAGGCAATAATCCTAAGTGCTAATGCTTTGTTATGCTTTTTAATTTTAAAAGAATCAGCATATAAATCAGCGTACGCGCGTCATAAAGCACTCTCTCTCTCTCACTTGCATCCTCCTCCTCCTCACTCACATCGCTTTCACTGTCGAGCTGTCCCAGTGAAGTAGCTTCCTCATCGTCGTGAGGTGCATTGTCAGTACTCAGATGACTATACATGAATGCGACGACTCGTCTCCAAAATCCACCGACTCGAACTCACTATCATCACTAAGGAATTGCATGTAAAACAACGTTGCTTTGCCTTGATGCTTGAACCTAGTATCACACTCAAATGCCTTATGACCTCTACCATCACACTCACTGCATCTATCCTCGTCTTTCTTAGGCGTGTCCTTTTTATCGTTCTCAAATTTCTTTTCAGATTTATTTTTCTCAGATTTCTTTTTATCTTTAAAATTCCCATTTTTCTTTAATTTGATAAATTTGTTAATTTTTTTTTTGCAAATAAGGCCAAATCCTCTATGTCAAAATCAAATTCATAATCATACACCTCTTCCTCTCTTTTCTTAGACGAATCACCTCTCTTTCTCGTCGACCCCTCACTCTTCCTGGCCTGGGCTTTAAGTGCTACCCCTTTGTCTTTTGATTTTATCGTGTTATGGAACATGTGTATTTCATAGGTCTGTAGATCTCCAACCATCTCTTATAATTTCAGCCTACTCAAATTACCTAATGAATTTAACACAGTGACCTTAGGGATAAAACGCTTAGGTAGTGATCTCAAAATTTTCTTAACTACTATAGAATCAAGAATGTGTTCACCTAAGTTGAAATTAGTGTTTAAAATATAGAAAAGTTTGCATAAAATTCATCAAAACACTCAGATTCGTGCAGGGTTATTGTTTCAAATTATGTAGTTAAGTTTTGCAATTTACATTCTTTCATTTCATTTGTGCCTTCATGGGTAAGTTGAAGAATATCCCATGCCTCTTTAAACATGGTACACGTCATGATGCGTCAGAACTCGTTAGGTGTGATGGCTCCAGAAAATGGCACTTATCCCACATGAGTTATATGTGCTCCATTTAAATTCGTCCTCGGTCCAATCAGTCACAGGTTTCAAATTTGTTACATTATTAGCAGTGATAGTGGGAGGAGTCCACCCTCTTTCAAATACGACCCAAACACGTTCATCAATGTACTTTAATTGGGTTTTTACCTGAGCTTTCCAATATGCGTAATTTGACTCGTAAAAAATTGGGACTCTATTATATAAGTTTTCTATTGAAATTTCTCTTTTTCAAAAATCAATTTTTAGAAAAACTTGATATCTAGAAAAATTGTTGCGAAAAAATTACATGGTAAAATTTTGTAATTGACGCTGGTACCAATTTGAGAGAGCACCAGCAATCAATGTTCAACTTATTTAATTAAATTCCAATTTTATCCCAAAAACTCATAACTCTTGCAATTAATTGTGACAAACAAGTCAAATAATCCAAGCATTCAAGACAATCACAATAAGAGGAAAAATCCCCAAAAGGGGACAAACCTTTTCCTCATTTCACTATAATGTATGCAACTTACAATTACAGAGAAATACAGAGTGACACATGAAATATCCGCAGGCATCGGTTCGGCATCGTCAGTAAGAGTTCCCACAAGATCTCAAAGATCAACAGTGTAGAATCATCCTTCTTCCACACACAAGCACTCCAGATGAGTAGAACAATTTATCTTGAATTTAGAATATTCACATATATGTTTGGGAATGATTTGTGAATCCAAAAGGTAGAAAAACCGTGAAAAATGAATTCTAGAAATATGCAGTTGTTCTGTAAAAACGTGAGTGCCAAAGACTTGAAAAACGTGTAGAATGGGAACTGCTATCAATACAAAAATTGAGGTGGCACGTCGCTCGAACGAAACATGGCGTCGTTCGAAAGAGATGATGTGTCGCTTGAGCGACTTCACGTGACAACAGAGGTCGTTTGTATGACCCGCGTCTATCGTTCGAACGAGATCAGCGTCATTTTTCCTTCGCCTCTACACTTAGAAATATTTCTTCTTTTGAAGTAAAAATGTTCCACACTTTAAAAATTATTTTATAAAAAGTTCCCAAATATTTATGCAAATATTAAAAACTCCAATTAAATCATTTTACCATAATCGTGAGTGAAGTAGTTGGAATGGTTGAATATTGAAGACACACGTTGCAGGATAGCTCGATGATGATTCACTACGCATGTATAAAGATAGTGGGAGCGTGATAACTTCAGATCCAAGTCGAGGCCATCATGGGTGAATGTGGTGACATGCCGAATGTAGCGGTATCTAACTGTGATCTAGGATAAACAGAACAATTCCTAGATTCTAAAATGGACATTTATAAAATCATGTCCTTATAGTTTCAAAGCCATTTTGAAGGAGAGGAGATGAATGTGACAATAATCATTAATCAAATTATTCAAACTATTTCATGCATTATTTCTAACAAATCTTTTGCAGGTACTTTTAACAGCTGCAAAAAACTCTTTTGGAAGTCTTGAGGATCAATATTTAGTTAAAGCCTCAATAATTTTTAATTCTTTGATGGACAAGACCTCCAAATGGATTTATAAAGTTAAATGCGAATGGATCTAGCATAGGGAATCCCGGTGCAAGTAAAATATGGGTTATTCCTAGTGGAGATAAAGGAAATTTTTTATTTTCCTTTTCAAAGTTTAATGGCAGACTTCATGGCAATTAAATCAGGTATTAAATGGTGTTGCAAAGCAGGATATAAAAAGGTTTACTTAGAAACTGATTCCAAAACAGTTTTCCTTATTTTGTTTGGTCAATGGAAGCCCGCATGGATTGCTAAAATGCTAGTAAAGAAGTTAATGAATCTGATTAGCGTAAACCAAATTCATATTGATGATGTGTGGAGACAAGACCAATGTGGAAGATGCTCTGGTTAAATTAGCTTCTTCTACAGAGTAGTCCAAGATTTTTGATAATTTCTTGACATTACCTCATTTAATCAATTGATTTTGAATATGGATAAACTAGTATGCCAAGTATTAGAATCTTATAAGTGGTTTCTTTTCATTTGAGCTTTTCATTTGCTTTGTAAGGCCCACATGAATAGGCTTTTTCTCCTTTTCTTAATAAATAACGGGGATTAATATTCTCTCATGCTAATATATATATTTCTTGATTGCATTGTTCAAAATAATATGACTTTTTGGAAAAAATGTTTTAC
Source organism: Sambucus nigra (assembly GCA_949130495.1). NCBI lineage: Eukaryota > Viridiplantae > Streptophyta > Magnoliopsida > Dipsacales > Adoxaceae > Sambucus > Sambucus nigra. Next base: position 789,031,960 of record OX422208.1, on the reverse strand, counting down.
ATTTTTAATAAAGTGGAACTATTTTTCAAAAGATTAGTATTCTTAAAAAATATTACTAATATTTGTAGTATTTTATATTTAACTCTCTTATGATTTTTTATACGTCATTAGATTGTCTTGTAGGACATAAACTGACTTTTAAAATTGTTGTACGTTTTTAATACATTAGTATTAGTTCAAATCCTCAATGCTTGTATTTTGTCTTGCTTTGTCACTTTGGACAGGCTTTTTCTCCTCATTTAATAATATACTATGTGGTTATATCCCTCTTCAATAAAAAAAGTATTATTTCATGATACTTTCCAATAATTTTTTGTACATTTGTAATAAATTAGCAATATTTTCTAAAAAATATTAGTATTCTTTAAAGAATTATTATTATTATATTATTATTATTTAAAGAATTATTATTATTATTATTATTAACCATTTATATTTAATTTTTATGTATCTTATTTTTGAAGTTTTATATGTGATTAGATTTTACTACTAACTTATTATTTTGGGGTATTGAAGCTAACAAGTTCGACGCACGTCGGTATAATCAATTATATAATGGTTTGTATATTCAATGACATTTTTGACCTTATTTAATTAGTTTACACAATTAATTTCTTTATAATTAAGATATTCTAGATTCTTTTCGAACTCCCAAAACCCTCATATTTTTGTGTATGTCCCGATACCACGACCGAGTAAAAAATTGGGGGTTCGAGTTATGAATTGTGTCGGAGATTTTGAGACATGAATTGAGATGATGTTGTTTGTCTTCAGAAATGGTGTGGGATCTATAGATTTGTCTTACATAATTATGTTCAACTCTTTAGGGGATTGTTGGTCCACTCCCCTTTCCCGTTATATATATATATATATATATATATATATATATATATAATATTTTCTATGTCTAATCTAAAAATTACAAAATATGTCTCAGCGCTCAGGCAAATGATTCTACCCCCCCAAACAAATCCCAAATGTTAAGATGATTGAAATCTATAGTTGAGCATTGGATTACTTCTCACCCCAAAATTAACTATATAAAGAAAAAAAAATCCTCAACTCCTATTGAAGCATTTTATTTTGTGCTACTGAAACTAATGTAGACTTTCGATTGCTAATTACGTAAAGCATGGGGAGAAAAGGAGACTGCATAACCTGCGATGGGGTGTCATGCATTAATAACCTAGGCTTTGGGGAGATTTAGCCTTGAAATAATTGCACCTCGCCTATGAGTGTTATATGATCAAATGCTTAATAGGGGTACCCCTTAGACTTAGAGGAACCGACCTCATCTTCTTCGATCACTACTTCAGAGTCTCCTTCCCAAGCAAAATGGAATATTGCTATTGGAGGTACATCATCCTCCTTTGAATCCTTGGATGTAAATTTTGTGCCAAACTTTACTCATTCTCCAGAGATAATGGTGAAGATAAAGATCCTTAACCTTCTTGTTAGAGATAAATCTCCTTCTTCGGTCGAGAATATGGTGTTGATAAGGGAAATTCCAAGCGCCCTATTGTGGTGGTGCCTGACGAGGTTAAAACACAAGAACCTAAATTTAGGTTTGCTAACCGCTAAGAGTTTCCAGGAAAGAGCTAAGCCAAAAAGGTTGCTGTTGGTGTTGCTTCTGTCGCATTGAACCCTAGTCTCCCTGGGGGATTGATAGGTTCGGTCATCCTTCCCGTCGACGAGTCTGTTATTGGTACCCTTCCAAGGGAAAGATTTTAGGAGAGGGGTAATAATAATTTGGATTTGGTAACTATCTCATATCTTGACTTCATTTCATTTGTCTATGCCTAAATACTATGGTTTACTAAGTTTCTTTCCCTTATTAAATTATATAGTTTTTGGTTTATAATGATCAAATTCTGAGGAGAGATAACTAGCTGAGGGAGTCCTCGATAAATGTTAACGCCACCTTCAAGGGTTTAAAGGATTCCATAAATTCTTCTAAGAATGCACATATGAAGGATTAGGATAAGTATAAAGGGGTCATAGACAAGGTTGAGAAGGATAAAAATAAAGCAATGAAGGCTGATAGGGATGGCAAGTGCCGGGGTTTGAAGATAAAGTTTAAGAAAAAGAAAGATGTCGCTTATACCCGAGGTTTGGATGAGGCATTCTCTATTATTATTGTGTAAGTGGAGTTCTTTAAGGAGTTTCCATTCAAGGAAGGATAGGATACTGCTTAGAAGAAGATCAACATAGCTTTAGACTCCGATCTGTTTCAGCAGTACAACCCTGGTGCTCCTTTTATAATTAATGAGGATATGGATAATGAAGAAGGAATAGACAAATCACCTGTGGCCCTCGAGATGATAGTGACAGTTGTTTGTCCTGAGGAAGATGTTGCTCAGGATAAGGAGAAGGTGTAGCCACTAGGATTGTTTCTATAATTTATGTCTTGTAATACCACATTTTTTGTAACCTGGATTGGTTCCTTTCTGAATACATTCCCTTCAATAATTTTATTAAAATTTATCTTTCCTTCGTATAAATGATGTTGATGCCTGTTGTGCATTTTTTTTTTAACTTTTCATACTCATGCCCTACTTTTCAATTTAATGACTGTTACGGAAGTTGCTTAGAGTGACTTGTATAAAAGGAGTGTTAAGATCTTTGGGGCTGGTCATAAGGATCTAGAAGAGGATGAACTGGAATAACTTCTCAGCCTAGATGCCTCTAATCAAGTTGAAGAATCCTACCTTCATTTGTATAGACTGTTCAACCAAACTGTGGTGACCAATGCCTTATACTTCGAAATGATACTTCAAGTCCATAAGGATCATAGGGAGTCTCTGACTAGTTTGAAGGCTGATTGTGAGGTAAATTTTGCTCATCTAACTAGTGAGGGAGGTTTTGAAAAAAATCTATTGAAAACATCTTCGACTTATAATAAAAAAGAGTTTGTGATGAAGCGCAGGGTAAATATTCCTCGTTAGGTAGCTAGTTTGCTAGAGAAGGAAAACAAAAGCATCAAGTGCCGATCTGAGTGAAGGTGTTTTTTTTCTGGAATAAGAGAATACCAGGATAATGGAGGATATTAAGAGGTTAAATAAGTTCGAAGGTGGTAATTCATCTCGGTAGGATATAATTACCCATCCCATAGTTGAAGAGGAAATGACCAAGAAAACGTTGGTCGGCCAGGCTAGCTTGATAAAAAAACCAGTTGGCTAGCATCAAGAAATTGAGTGAAAAGGTTGACCTTCAGACTTTCCATTTTCATAAGAAATCGCACACCATTTGGATGAATGGGTATGAAGAAGCCCAAGCACATATGGGTGATGAACTTCAGCAGGCTACGAGAGTAGGGTACAAATAGGGTTGTTTTAATGCTCTGACAGTATTGCAGGTGCCAAAAAAAGACATTTTATGGTATTGGTATGACCTTGATTGTTTGGATCACCATACTCCTTTTAAACTAGACACCAAGTGGATTCCCACTGATTTTATACCCATTATTCTGATTACAAAATATCTTGGAGATTACAGCCTTTATGGAGAAGACACTTGCATTTGACCTCCATATTTGGTGGATATACCCAACTCTAGTAGGCAAAATAGGTTTAGGGAGTTAGGATCTACTATTCTTCCTTCAACTTTGGATGTACCTCCTGAAGGCATGGAGAAATATTTGGAAAAAACATCCGATGGAATGAGAAGCTCCTGTGTTGATACTGTGTTGATTTTGTAGCGGATAACAAGAATTTATAATATTGTCATATTTTCCTTTTTTTTCTGAATAAAATATGAGTTATTGTTGATATTTCTGGGTATAATAGAAGCCTACCAATATCTTAAAGGTTAGATTATGTAGTCGACCAGCTTTTGGCCAACTAATCTGCTTAGCTCCTTACCTGTTGGACGGATGTAAGTTGTCAAACCTTAGGTTCTGAGAACACACCATACGGTTAACTTACTTAAGTCTGTAGCATATACGAGTTCCAACTAGTTTGGATATGTTGACAAAATTTAGTAGATTATTTTTTAGCATCTTCTCCATGGTATTATAAGAATTCATCAGCAATTCATCTAGTCCAAGCCAAGCTACATTACCAAAAGGGAAGTTAAACAACACACACGGGACACAATTTCATGCATTGCATTGGTGTGTGTGTTAAAATATTATTAGATATTTTTAAATATTTTTTAGGATTTTTTAAAAATGATTTTTAAACATTTAATAAATTGAAATTAAAATGATTTAGGGTTAAAAAATGGATTATTAATTTCCTTAAAAATTGCTTGGGTGAAACAAAAATCGGCACAAACTATTGGGATACCAAATGGGATTTTATAAAATTCAAAAACACGCATTTTATTTCCATTATCAGCCTTACACGTGCGTGTCTCTGATTGGCCCAGTTTGTCTTTTATATGTCTCACAACACTCAGACCTAATCTCAGCTCTTGGATCATAGTTTATCAACGATCTGCATGTCTTCTGGACTAATCCAAGTGAGGGTAGTGAGGACCAATAGAATTTAGAGGATGTGCAGTGGATTAATGATCATCAGATTTAAACTAAAACGGTCGATTTAATCCCAGCCGTCTATTTCCTCCATTTATCCAGAACCTTCCTTACACAATAAAAATAGGAACCCTTTGTGAGAATTTGAGAAACTTTTGGTAGTCTTCCCATTTGAGAGAAAATGAGAAGAGAGAGTAGAGAGAAAAGAGAAAAGAAAGAAAGAGAGAAAACCCGAAGAAATTAGAGAGAAAAACTCTTAGGTTTTTCCCTACCAAACACATAACCAATCATATATACAAAACCAGAAAACCACCATACTTGAGTGATTAGAACGTTAGGTTTTCCTGAGGATTTTTGGGGTTTGGATGTTTGAAGAACACTCTTCAAACTTAATCTATCTTAGGAACACTAATCTCTAAGTGTTTCTCATATTTCTACCTAAAAATTGTGAAAAACTCATTTGAGATACATTTCACATAGATTTAAGTGTTTATATACCTTCTCTAGTTTGGATATTGTATTTTACTATTTACTCCTTTAGATCCATACTCTCTAGTTTTAGTTTCTTGAAAAAGAGACTTTTCAATACATCTAATCTTTTATATCTGAAGGATTAGTCCATAAAATAGTGTTTTAGAGTTTGGGAAACTTGTTTTGTATATAAATAAGTTCTTCATACTTAGATCTGCATTTTAAGAAGATTTAAAACTTCAGATCTGAAATTTCATTTTGAAAAATGAAGTCTTCTTTTCTTGTAACTTGAACACTTACATGTCATATAGAATTATTATAATTCATAGGGCTGTTTGTATAATCTATAAAGAGTTAAGAAAGTTGCATGTTGCATTTTAGACACTTCTCAGTCACTATACACTCTCACACGAACACATAAAAAAATGTTAATCCTTTATAAAGATCTGGTTTGGCTGAGTCCATAAAAGTAAGGAGCAAGGAGTCAAAGAAAAGAAACTGCCACGAAGATCAAAGCCAGAATCAGAATACCGTAGAGGTGGTTATCGCTTGATGATGCTGGAAATAATAACAATGGAAGCTCAAGTACATACTAATTACAAGAGATAGAGATGAGGAGAAGAGGATGAACACCAACATATAAGTGGTTCAGCCAATTAGTCCTACGTCCACGGTGCAAGTGAGTGAATAAGGTCATCGAAATAAGGCACTAATGTCCATGGATACAATCTCTAAAGCTTTCTCTCTCTACTTCGTTATTGGAGAGAGTTTCACCTAGGGTTATTAATTTCAGATCCCTATCAAGGTAAGACAAGATAAATATATATAGTGTGTGGGGGGTGTAATGTACCCCCCATGCATGAGATGAGCATGTACGTGTTGATCTATCTAATCTAATGAAGACATCTGTCACTGTCACATGTAGAGAATGATGATGAAATATTCCCCACGTGAGGGGATTGATTTGGTTACAACTGATTTTGTCCACGTGTTCCTACCCTTGCATACATTTGTAAATGCTCCACGGTCTTAGCTTGATACCAACCTCGGCTTAGGTGAGTACGAGGTTGGTGGAGTACGATGCTTGACTTGTCAGAGATCAATGTTCCATAAAGGCCTCGGCCAAGATGTCTGACCGAGGTTGGTCATGAGGTGTAACTTCAGCCAAGGCCGATGATGACATGATGCTTATTGATTGAACCCCTGAGGCTTTTGAGGGTCTCGGATGATACTTCTAACGTCGGCTAAGGCTGACACAATGTGTTTGTGGTCATATGCAGGGCTCATCTGAGGTGATGCTCTCCACGTCGGCTGTGGCCAACCCGACACAAGTTAAACCCAAGTACCTAGTTGATCTCGGTTGACAGAATGTAACGTCAATCGGGGCCGATGTTGTGGATGGATTCATGATCCCAGGTATAAGCCTTGATGATGAGGTTGATGCAACGTCTGCTAGAGCCGACCTTGTGAGGGATGATATTACTATCAGTAATTATTAGCCTCTATCACCTCGGTTGTGAGATAGGCCGAGGTGAGTGTCTCTGAGTGGGAAGGTGCACTTTGGGCATATCATCGCTCATCAGGTATAATTCTCTCTCTCTCTCTCTCTCTCTCTCTCTCTCTCTCGCGCGCGCGCATAAACCCTAATTAGGACTAATCACTCTTCTAACCCAATGTCGGATCCTAAACCTCCAGATTTGACTAATCCATGGAAAAAATCATTTGCTAGTGTCCTAAAGGATCAGTTACCTTCCGAAGCAGCTGGATTGAAGCCTCTTTCCAAATTCGAAGGTGAACCTGCCATCATGTTTTCACAAGAAGAGGTGAATCACTTAGCAATCCCTTATAGACATGCCATCGTTGGAAAATTCTCACATGGTAAGCCCTCAATGGAATTTATTATGAAGATCTTTGAAACTTTTGGCCATAAAGCTGCATATCACATTGGTATGTTAGACAATAAGCATATTCTTGTTAGAGTTAATTGCGAAGAAGACTTCATTCGGTTGTGGATGAAAGAACAATGGTATATAGGTAAAAGCCCTATGAGAACCTTCAAGTGGACCCCTTGATTTAGACCAGAAGAAGAAAGCTCCATTGTCCCTATTTGGGTCTTCTTCCCTGGTCAACCTGTGCACCTCTTTGCTAAAGATGCATTATTTTCATTGGACCAAGAAGTTGGAACCCCCCTTAAAATGGATAACTCCACTGCTTAGATTAATAGTCCTAGTGTGCCAAGGGTATGTGTTGAAATGGACCTTCTGAAAATAAAGCCTCAAAGAGTATGGATAGGATGTGGAGAATATGGCTTCTGGTAGTTAATTGAATATGAAGGAATTCCCAGTTATTGCAATAACAGTTGCAAATTAGGCCACCAAGATAATAAATGTTTTTTCAAGACAGAAGTCTCTGATAATACAAGGGCTGTAAAGAAAATTCAGGAAGATAGAATGCAGATAGAAAAGAATAACAAGAAGTCCACTAAGATTCAAGAACCTCAAAAAGTATATAGAATTAAAGAAAAGGAAATTAGGGAAAACTTAGCAGTTCAAGAGAAGGTAGCGGCTAGTAATGATGCAAGGAATACTCCTGGGAATGTTACAGAAAAGTGGAAGAAGGAAAATTCTCAAGAAATCGAGCTAGGTTTGAATCAAGCAAGTCTGATACAATTGGAAGATAATCATGATCCGGACCAAGAAGAGAGTGAGGCTTTAGATGAAGGTGAATGCAAAGACAGTGAAGAGGACTCTAATATTCATAAGAGGCAACATCCAAAGATAGCCAGATTCCAAGAAGATAAAGAATTGAACTATGACTCTGAAGCTAATACAGATAGGCCTGGAGACAATTGGTTAATAAGAAAGGGTTATTTCTCAGATATTGAAAAGGAAAAAAAATGTTTCTTCCTAAATTGGAGGATCTCAAGAAGTTTTCTAAACTGCTGACTAAGAAATTAGAGGTTTACTACAAGAGAAGAGAAGCCCAACAAAAGAAACATCATTTGGTAGAAGTTGAAAGTTTGACTAACCAGATATGTATGGAGAACAAGAGGACTGACCAAATAGTAGTGTGTGTGTGTGTGTGTGGGGGGGGGGGGAGCTTGACTAGATCAGCCGAGAAAGGGCCCAAACAAGTTACTCTACAGCCTTTAAATGATTAGTGCTATTGTGTGGAATGCTAGAGGTGTTGGAAACAAGGTTACCAGAAGGAGATTAAAGCACCTCTGTAAGGCTAATAAGATTTCTTTTTCTTTCCATTCTAGATCCCATGATTGACAGCTTTAAAATAGAAGATTTAAGAAGGAAGTATCAATTTGAAGGTAGTTGTTTTAACAGCTCAAATAAAATTTGGTGCTTTTGGAATTTTAGTATAAACAGTACTGTGATTCAAGATGGGGCTCAAAACTTGTTTATGTATTTGGATCATCCTCTAAGCCCTTGTCTAATAGGAATTAATGTGATCTATGCTGAATGTACTAGGCAGGAAAGGACTCATCTCTGGGATTTCATTAGTCAAAGTGCTAATTTTTGTCATAACAGTCCTTTAATTGTTGTGGGGGATTTTAACATTGTGAGATCTGCAAGGGAAAGAGCTGGAGGAAATGAGATTGATCTCAGAGGGACTTCTGAGTTTAATGAATGTATTGTTAGCTCCTCCCTCTAATATTTGGATTACATGGGCTCTAAGTTCACATGGGATAAAGAAGTGAATGGTGTAGTTATGCTTGAGAAATTAGATTGGGCTCTGATCAATCCCTATTGGTTAAATAGTTTCCCTCTTTCTACCCTTCAACATTTAAACAGAAACTGCTCAGACCACTGTCCTTTGCTTATTAAAATTCCAAACCCCCTAGATTCAATTGTCAAGCCTTTAAAGTTCCAGAACATGTGGTCCAGTCATGAAGATTTTAAGATAATTGTCATCACCTCTTGGGAGGTACATGGATTCCTTTGCTTTGAAATTAAAAAGATTAAAAGGGGCTCTAAAAGTTTGGAATAAGGAGGTTTTCAAAAACATTTTTGAAGAGATCCAGCAATTGGAAGATGATCTCCTCCAAGAAGAAATAGCTATGGAAAGTAGTAACAGTGTGACTCAAAGAGATATTTGTTCTAAAAAAGGAGCTAATCTAAATGCAACCCTTGCTAAAGAGGAGATTTATTAGCACCAAAAGTCTAAGGGAGATTGGATCAAGAATGGTGATAGAAATACTAAGTTTTATCATGCCCAAGTCAATCAACAAAAGAGGAATTTATGGATTCATCATATTAAAGGTGATGATGGATCCAGAAAAGAGAATTTCGAAGACATTTCTAACACTTTTGTTTCTTATTTTTCTCATTTATTTACTGCAGGCACTTCTGATGGCCATTCTATCTTGGAATCTATCCCAAATGTTGTGAATGACCAAATGAATAGCAGTTTAAATGCAATCCCTGATTCAGATGAAGTGTGGAAGGCAGTTTCTGATCTTAACTCTAATAGCTCAGCTTGTGTGTATGGCTTTAATGGTGTCTTTTATAAGGAGTGTTGGGATATTATTGGTCCAGATTTCATAAAAGTTATCCAATCTTTCTTCTTAGGCGCTAAAATGCCTAAATCTTGGAATTCTTCTCTTATCTGCCTCATTCCAAAAGTGGAAAGACCTTTATACTACAAAGATTTCAGGCCTATCAGCCTATGTAATTTTTCTTATAAGGTAATCTAAAAAATTCTCAATGCTAGACTGAGCCCCATCCTCCCTTCAATTATTTCCCATTTTCAAGCTGGATTTGTGCAAGGTAGAAGCATCCAGGATAATATTTTATTGGGCCAAGAAATGACGAAGTTGATTGATAGAAATACTCCTTGAGGAAATGTGTTGATTAAGCTTGACATGGCTAAAGCATATGACAGGGTTTCATGGGTCTTCTTGATCAAGTCTCTAAGAGCTTTTAGCTTCTCTGAGATCTTCATAGACCTTATATGGAGATGTATATCTTCTACTTGGTTTTCTGTAATTATCAATGGGCAGCCTAAAGGTTTCTTCAAACCTTCTAGAGGAATTAGACAAGGGGACCCAATTTCTCCAAGCTTATTCATAATTATGACTGATTCCTTTAGTAGAGGCCTACATAAGTTAATGGTTGAAGGTTATATTGCTCCTTTCTCTCACCCTAGGGGATGCCCTTTGGTTAGCCACCTAAGCTTTGCAGATGACATTATTGTCTTTTTAAATGGGAAGAACAAAAGTCTTAAAAGATTTATGGAATTCATTAAAGAGTATGAGTTGCAATCAGATCAGCTCCTTAGTAAAGAGAAAAGTAGCTTTGTAGTAGGCTCTAAATTTCCCCTGTCTTCCAAGCATAGAGTGTTAGAGGTAACTAGTTTTAAATTTCAGAAAGAGCCAATCAGATACCTGGGATGCCCTCTTTTTAGAGGTAGGAAAAAATATATATACTTTGATCCCCTAGTGCAAGAAGTGTCTTCTAAGATTAATAGTTGGAAATCAAAATTCTTATCCTTGGGGGGCAGAATTACCCTGATTAAATTTGTCTTGTCTTCAATGCCTATGTTTACCCTTCTATCTTTAAACCCCCCAAAAGGACTATTCAATTAATCAACAAATTGATTAGCTCTTTCTTTTGGGGGGTAAACAAGGAGTATGAAAAAAAACACCATTGGATTACGTGGAATGCTTTGTGTTATCCAAAAGAAGAAGGTGGTCTTGGTATCAATAGTCTGGAAACCCAAGTTTTAGCAGCTTACCTTAAGCTTGCTTGGAAATTTAAATCCAAAATGGGGTTGTGGGCTGAGTTTATGAATGTCAAATATGCGCGTGCCAACAACAGGTTTGGGTCTCTTGCTTATAGAAGAATCAGAGATGTTTGGGATACTTTGGAAGAGAATATAGCTATAACTGATGGGGATTTGATCTGGAAGCCTTCATTCAGCGGGAAATTCACTTTTGCTTCTGCCTATGATAAGATGAGAAATTGTAACATTATCTCTTTATCCCATAAGAATTATGGGATTCTAATATTCCTCCTAATATCTCAGTCTTCTCATGGAAGTTATTGGCTAACTGTGTGCCTTCTGATGAAAATATCAAAAAAGTTGGCATAAAATTTGCATCCAGATGTGTCTGTTGCCATTTATCAGATGAATTCTCCTCACATTTATTTTTGACTGGTCCAATTGCTGTTAATGCATGGAATTATTTTTGTACTCTTTTGGGAGTGGGAAATATTTCTTCATCCTTTCATGGGACTTTTATTCATTGGTGGCTTCATGCTCAAAAATCAGATTTGTCTAGGTGGCTATATAAAGTTATTCCTATTACAATTTTGTGGGAAATATGGCTTAACAGGAATAAGGCTGTCTTTGATGCAAGGAAGATGCATCATGGTATTATCATTACTAATATCATCAAGAGAATTTCAGATTTAGCAAAAATCACTGAGCTCAGGAGGGATTATCATGATGTTAGTAAAGAGTGATTTCAAACTTTCAACCTTAAAGAAACTCATCATAAAAGATTTCTTCAAAAATATTTTTGGGAGTTTCCAAGTTGGGACATAATCAAAATTAATGCAAGTCGAATGTCAGATGCAAATGGTCATATGGGGAAAGGTACTATCATCAGAAATAGTCAAGGCAAATTTGTTTGGGCCTGCGCTAGTTATGAGGCTAATGGCTCAAAGTTATTGGCGGAGGCTTTAGCAATTAAAAATGGATTATTATTCTGTTTTGATAGTGGTAAAAAGAAGATTGATGTAGAATCTAGTTCAACCATAATCATTAATTGCCTGTCAAGCCAAATGAAGGTTATTCCTTGGAAGATTAGATCTGTTATAAAGGAGATTCATGTCTTGTGCATTTGTAAGGATATCCAGTTTAACCAGTGCCTCAAGGAAGTGAACTCAGTTTCAGAATTACTATCAAGTAGAGGCCATCATCAGACGAAGGAAGATATCTTCAATCTCTTTGATGACTTGCCCCCAAATGTCAAGGGTTCAATATTTTTGGACAAAGCAAAGATCCCATACCTAGCTCGGTCTCATGCTTAAGGTTGTCTTGGTGTTTTGTCTTGCTAGCTTTTGGTTGTGTGCCATCTAGGGAGGGCTTTTCTCCCTTTTCCATTTTATATAGTTTTTTAAAAAAAAAGGTATAATTATGTTCTTTAGCATATGATCTTGTGTTGCATGTTTATGAAAAACGTTTACTAACTTTTAAACACAAAGTTAAAGATTAAGTAAACTCCGAAAACAAATTTGGTTAGAAAACTCCTTTTTGATATCACAAAACACAAGATGGTATAAAATAGATTAAGCAGGATGTTAGACTTGGTAGACTAATTACCTTAGGTTTTAAATCAAAAACCTATACTAGTTCTTTGTATTGAAACCAAATAAAGCAAGAAATTAAGAACAAAAGCCATAAGTTAACACGGTAATTTTTAACATGGTAAAACCTCAAATTTGAGGAAACATCCACGGTAACCTCTATGCCACAACAAAAAAATCCACTATAAACAATTATACAAAAGTTACAATCACACATACATGCAACACAAGATCCTAGTCTAAAGAACAAAAATATACCTAAATGAGCGAAAACCTCCTCCATGGCATTCTGATTTTGGCTTTGATCTCCATGGAAGTTACTTTGCTTTGACCTCTTGCTCCTTGCTTATATGGATTCAGTCAAATAAGGTCTTTCAAAAGGAACAACACTTTTTCTAGGTGTTCGTGTGAGAGGGTTTTGTGACTATGAAATGTCTAAATGCAATATGCAACTAATTTCTCTCTTTAGAGAAATTGTATAAAGATTTCTATGGATATACAACCATTCTATATGACACACAAATGTTTATATTTACAAGAAAATCAAGCGTCATTTTTCAAACTGAAATTTCAGATCTGAAGTTATAGATCATTTAAAAAGTAGATCTAAGTCATAAGAACTTATTTATATGTAGAATAAGTTTCACAAATGGTAAAACTCTAATTTATGGACAAGAACTTTCATATCTAAAAATCAGATCTATTTTGGAAGTATCTTTTCAAGAAATCTAAACAAGAGAGTATGGATCTAAACGTATAAAAAGTAAACTACAAGATCGACACCAGAAAATAATGGAAACACTAAAAATAATCGTGAAATGTATCTCATATGTTTTTCTCACAATTTCTAAGAAGAAATATGAGAAATACTAAGAAATTTGTGTTGCTAATAGAGATTATGTTTGAAAAGGGTCTTCAAATGTCCAAACCCCAAAAACCCTAAAAAAACCTAAAATTTTTAAACACTCAAGTGTATAAGGTTTTCTAGTTTTGTATATACGACTAGGTAAGTGTTTGGAAAGGCAAAACCTAAGAATTTTTTGTATCTTTATTTTTTCTGGTTTTCATACTCTCTCTCTTTCCTTTCTCTTTTCTCTATTTTTCTCTCAAATGGGATGATTGCCAAAGTCTTCTAAAGCCTTAACTATGGGTTGTATTTATACATGCTGTGGAAAGATCTGGAAGATCGAAGGCAATTGAATGTATGGGATTAAAACATCATTAGTTTAGATTTTAAATCCAACACTCACTAATGCACCACACAACCTCTCAATCCTCTTGGCTCTCTCAACTCTCACAAGGATTACAAACGAAGACATGGAGATCGTTGATGATATCTAATCCAAGGGCTGAGATGATGTCTTAGAGTTATGGGACAAAACGAACACAAATGGGACCAACTGGGGACAAACACGTGTAGGGATGAGAATGGAAATAAAACACACGTGTTTGATGTTTACAAAATCCCATTTTCTCCCCCAAAAGTCTGTGTCGATTTTATTTCCTACCCTTGGAGTTTTATAAAAGGAATTAATAATCCAATTTTAACCCCAAAACATTTATTCTCAAATTATTAAATGTTAAAAAATCAATTTAAATTTTTTAAAAATTCCCAAAAAATATTTGAAGATATTTTAAAATTATCTAAAAATATTTTAACACACACACACACATACACACAAACAAATGCAATGCTATATGTGTTGTTTAACTTCCCTTTTTGGAAAAATAAGATGGCTTGAACTAGATGATTTGCTATTGAAGGCTTGCAATGCCATAGAGAAGATTGCTAAAAAATATACTAAACTTTGTCAACATATCCAAACTAGTTGGAACTCCTATATGGTATAGACTCAAGTAAGTCAACCATATAGTGTGTTCTCAATCTCCCCCTTTGGATATTGGAGATAAAATTCCCGAGAGTATCCTGTACTCGTGGGTAACATAATAAAACCCTTAATTCCTATACAAAAGAGCTAATATACACATTCCCATCGTAGAACCGAAAATAACAGAGAAAAAAAATACATAATTGAACTACTTACATACAAATACCCTAATTTTGTCAAATGTACAACTAATCTATAAAGAGAATGCCTGAAATAAAACACTTAATGGGCATATTAGTTGAATCAAGATATGATAAGATAATAAAATCTAAAGTTGTTTACTCACACTATTCTCTCCCAATTTTTCTGAAATAGAACACAGGGTAAAAGATATATAAAACCATGGATATAATGAATTATTCTACATAAGTGATGTCATAAACATAGGAAAATTCAAGGGTCTCCTACATTATCAGGATTAAGGTGACATCTTTTGTCATTTGTGAGACGTCTGTACCCTAAATCCTCATAAACCAATTATTACCAGGAAAATTACCGAGGCAATGACAAATATGAAAAATATATTATGTAAACACAATCATCCCTACGAATTTACTAAGTGATTCAAACCTAATATTTCCCAAAGATTTTGTGAACATGTCAACCAATTATTTTTCAGTGTTAATATATTCGATATCAAGTTCTTTAGATTCAATAAGTTCATAAATAAAGTGATGCCTAATCTTAATGTGCTTAGTTTGTGAGGGCTATACCATATTTTTAGATATATTATTGGCACTCTGGTCATCACAGTACATAGTCAATTTATCTTGGATGATACCATAATCACTAAGCATTTGCTTGATCCATAAAAGTTGGGCATAACAACTACCCGCAATTATATATCAGAATTAAGCAGATGAAAGGGATATACAGTCCTTTTTTTACTAATCCATCCCATAGGATTGTTTCCTACTTAGTAACAACCTCCAAACGTTCTCTTACTATCGCCTGAACATCCTTCTTAGTCGGCATTAGTGTAGCCAACTATAGAGCTAGTAGTGTCTTTTGTGTACCACATGCCAAAATTTATTGTGCCTTTAACCTATTTAATTATTTGCTTTACACATAACATATGGCTTTCTTTAGGTGTGCATTGATATCGTGCACAAACACACATCAAAGGAAATATTTGGTCTATATGCAGTGAGGTATAACAAACTCCCCATCATACCTCTATATAAAGTCATGTCAAAGTCTTTCGCATTTTCTTCTTTAGATATTTTCGTGGATGTACTCATGGGTGTACGTGCTATTTTAGAATTATCAAGCCCAAATTTTTTAACGAGATCACTAGCATATTTAGATTGTGTTATAAATAGGCCATCACTAAGCAGTTTAATTTGCAATCCTAAAAAGTACTGTAATCCCCCCATTAATGACATCTAAAATTTATCATGTATTATATCAGAAAAGTCTTTTACTTGATGAATAGAGAATACCCCGTATTTTTATGCTATAATTAATTTGGGGATTTATTTAATAAAAAAAAATCCGGAAATTAATTATGTTATAATTATTAACGTGACGTGAGTTAGTAATAATATGAAATTGTTGAATATTACTTAAGAGCATAGTAATATATGGTAAATGTCACGAGTGAATGAAAATGACAATTTTGGTAATTTTAGTCGGGGCGCGCCCGTGTCGCGTCGGGACTAATTATTGAGATATAAAAGTAAATATTTTATGAGTTGTCCGTATGGTCATTTTGAGTGCGCCAACGCGTCCGGAAGGGTCGAGATAGTCAGAAAAGTGTACCCGGGGGTTTAGTTTGGGTCTCGGGATGTTTTTAGGCTTAATTAGTGACCGGGGAGGGCGTTTTGGTCATTTTACAAACTAGGGTAATTAAACCCACGAATTTTCAGCCATCCTTAGCAGCCATTTAAGTCAGCTTTTAGGGTTAGATCATTCAGAACCCTAAGACGGCTAGTGGAGAAGAGAGAAGAGACCTTGCTAGGTGATTCAAGGCCAAAAAACACCACCTTTTGCACCACCGTCACCACCAACGCGTAGATCGCGAGGAGGAGAACGCAGCCACACCAATATCAGCAGGAAACCAGACCTCTGAAATCCCAGGCAAGTGTTTAACTTGCGTATTTTCGTTGGTGCAATAATCATGTTAGTGTAGGAATGATGAAGAGTATAATCCATGGAAGAAAACCCAATTTTGATAGGGATTTGCATGTAGAAATCATATGAACATTATTCTGGAAATTTATATGTGAAGTAGATGTTTAACCCACGAAATTATGATGATTTGTTAGAAGGAATTTCTGGAGAAAACTGATTAGAACAAAGGTTAAGAAAACTGTAGGGTTCTTGATGATTAGATGAAATATTAGGTTGATTAATCATGTTTATTGATGTATATACGCATGCTGATCGTTAAAGATACCTGGAATTATGTTAGGATGTAAGCAGTAGACTTTTTGGGTCAATTAGAGTTGGAAAATATGAGTTTTGATGAAGAAACTTAAGCAACCCCGTCACTGCAATTTCTGCAGAATTTTCACAGACCTGCTCGATCGATCGATCGACCATAGATCGTCGATCGATCGAAGGTTCGATCGGTCGACCCCATACGTCGATCGATCGACCCTCCCTGGCAGCCTATTATTTCCCTTGTTTAATTAGTTGAATTAATTTATCGTGGAATCAACCTTGGGCATTCTAAATAAAATGATTTGGGAGATATTGAGGACCAGTAGGGTATATGGACATATGTTAGAACCTTTAATCTTCAACGAAGAGGGTAATTATGG
The DNA here is from genome assembly GCA_949130495.1 of Sambucus nigra. Classification (NCBI taxonomy): domain Eukaryota; kingdom Viridiplantae; phylum Streptophyta; class Magnoliopsida; order Dipsacales; family Adoxaceae; genus Sambucus; species Sambucus nigra. Next base: position 789,015,039 of record OX422208.1, on the reverse strand, counting down.
GATATTTACTTTAGGTTGTTAGATTTATGAAACTTAAGGGTGAGGTGCGTAAGAGAGTTACGTTGGAATCAAATGAAGTTATTTACTGAATTTTAGAATTGTAAGGTTATAACCCATGAGTATTAGGTAATGAGTGAGAAAACCCCTCGAATTAAGGTTAGAGGCGAAACCTTATACGTTATACTAATAAGGTGAAATTTAGGACAAAGGTTGTAATTATGGGTAATGAGAGTGACCTATATTAATATGATGAAATCGGTATATTTATATGAATGTGTGTACATATATTATATACATGTGAAAAACGTACCCGCGCTACTTGCTATCCCCGAGGTTACCGCGCTGGGACGATCGTATACTGTATTGCTTTATGGGGATATTGAATCGTACCCTAGAAGATAGAGATCCTAGGTACGGGCTATTAAATTGATAGTCGGACGGTCCTAAGAGACATGTGGGTATGTACTGACCTCTTGGACTTGGAATCTATGCTTCGCCTCAACGTTGTTTTGTATATGTTAATACAGTTCGAGAGTGATTCCGAACTTGTATTTCCCTTTATGTGAGCGATACGGGGATTGGATAGCAGAGTATGCCCGCACCATAGTTTAGTTGGGGTGCCATTATATATATATTTTATTCGAGTAGTTAATATATATATGAGGTTATAAACTTTGAACTGCCTACTGTGATTTGATAAGTAGAACTTGGTTGTTGACTCAAATTATTAAATACTTGTTTTGTGAAAATATGAAAAGGCACGGGGAAATCTTATTATTTAATGAAGCTAAAACGAGAGGAATACTACAAATTGAAAGTAACCTTTTTATAACATTGTCATCGTTCAGTTTTGAAAACTTATGAGTAAGTTAAGATAAACGAACCATTGGGAAGGTTAGTACGATAGGAGTGCACATTAGAAGAGAGGTGAGTATTTCTCAAGAGAGAGACGAACTAATATGATGTTGCATTGGCCTGTATCAATTTAAATACTTGCTTAACGTATTTTAAAATCAAACACACTTTCGGGCCCTGACCCGTTTCCTTTCTCTCTCTCTTCTGTGTATATATATGTATATTTTTCAGGTGCCCAGCCACAGGGGCGTCTTGCTTAGGATTCTTTGAGAAGAACGAGCTGCAGCTTAGGTGGGAGTTGCAGGTCCCTTGAGTAGACGGCTTCTGTCATTGACTCCACTCCTATTACTCTCATTTATGGGGCACGTGTCGCCCTTTTTATCATTTCATTTATTGTTGGGGATTTTTATATTTCAGTTATTCCAGTATTGTTTATGGGATTTGTTTCAGGATGGTTTATGATTTTAGTTTTATATTATTGACATTCAATTGGTGAATGTATGGTTTTATTTAGATTTCGTGATGTGATTCTATAATGTAGAAATGTTGTTTTGATATTAATAAAATCTTTTCTTTAATTAAAATTTGGAAGTTTGTATGAAAAATGTTTTTGACACTTAGCTTAATTATTTAGGGTGTTAAATTGGAAAAATTATTTTTATCGACAGTGATGCTGAGAATGAACCAACTGTTTACCTTAATTTAATTTAATAAAGGAGTGATCGCCCGGTATTTAATTAGGCGGGGTGTCACAGGTGGTATCAGAGCATCAGGTTCTAGTGTCCATAGGATCTGTACGGCTTATTTTCGATTTCAGCTTAACGTTATTGCTATAGAGCCCTATTGTTAGGACTGTTGTATTCTTGCTTTCACGTTTAAGTCTTCAGCTATTTGAGATTTGTTGATAACTGTAGACTAATAAACTTGTTCACATTTCAGATGCCTCCGAGACGTGCTCCGAAAGATAGGCGTGCCCAAGCCGACCAGCCAGCAGCTCCGGCACCAGGCACTATTAATGCGAATGAGGTAGCCGCCATCGTTGCTCAGGCGGTAAATGCCGCGATAGCGGTGATTCAGCAGGCTCCACCACAGGTCCAGGCAGTGGCGCCAGTACCAGCACAGCTTCCATCTGCATGGGAGAGGGTTCGGGATGCTTTTCAGAAAGCACATCCCCCTGAGTTTTCTGGTAGCTCCGATATTATTACTGTCAGCCAATGGAAGAAGGACATCCAGCGGCACCTCCGTATGTATGAGTGCACCGAAGTGCAGAAGCAACTATTGGCCTCTTTTAAACTGGTGGGAGCCGCATTACAGTGGTGGGAGTCCACTACTACTTTGGAAGAGAGGGACACGATCCCTATTCAGATGTTCTGGGAGCGGTTTGACCGCAAGTACTTTCCACCCGCAGTGCAGACTGGGATGAGGCGGAAATTGCTAAATCTGAAGCAGGAGAACCTTACTGTAGCCGAGTATGAGGAGGAGTTCACGAGACTTCTCACTATTGTGCCGGATGAGGCACCCACTGAGAGCAAGAAAATTTTGCTGTTCGTCGACGGGTTAGCTTGGAGGATCCGTCAGCATCTTATTGGGAATCTATCCCTGAGTACTTTCACTGACGTACTCAATGCAGCGCTACTACATTGCCAGGATCACCGCTTCCATCTTCAGGGAAGCAAGAGAGCAGGAGAGTCCAGCCAGCAGGGCAGGACCGGGGGTAATAGTGCCAGTGGGGCACCAACTCAGGGACAGACTCGTCAGCACGAGCAGAGTTCCCATCAGGGGGACCCTGCTAAGCGATTCCGTTCAGGTGATTCTAGGCAGGGATTCGGGGGATTCAGGCAGGGCCATCAGGGTCAGCCTAATCAGCAGGGCCAGCAGGGCCAACACCGACCGCAGGGTGAACAGCAGGGCCAGCAAGGCCAACAGCGTGCACATCAGGGCCAACAGGGCCAATGGTGTGGAGGTAACGGCCAGCAGGGCCGTGGTCAGCAGGGACAGAGGGGAGGTAATTTCAGAGGCTGGTGTTTTGTGTGTGGCAAGCACGGCCATAAGCGTCAGGATTGCCCAGAGGGCGATAGGGCCCCACAGCAGCAGGGAGCCCGTAATGAGCCGCAGAGACCACTCTTTCCACCTGCCCTTCCAGCTCCAGCCCAAATGCCAGCCCTACCAGCCATTCCAGCAGCTCCAGTGCAGCAGGGGCAATTACAGTATGGACGTGTCTATAACGTCCACCAGGCAGCAGCTCCACAGGCACCACCCGCGATTGAGGGTATGTTTCCAGTCCATGGTACTATGGGTAAAGTTTTGTTTGATACGGGGGCAACGCACTGTTTTATAGCTACGCATTTTGCGAAGTCCTTAGGATTGTTAGCCACAGCAGAGAGCACCGTGACGTGTGTCGACTCACCCCTGGGGAGTGGGTCACTTATATTCTTTATATGCCGGGGAGTAGGGGTAGAGATCGGTAGCTTGGTATTGCCTGCAGACATGCTAGTCTTAGACATGCACGAGTATGACGTGATTATTGGTATGGATTGGCTCGCATCTTATAGAGCCATGATTGATTGCTTCGGTGGGAGCATTGTTTTTGCCATTCCGGGGCAAGAGATGTTTATAGTGGCGATGCCTCGCCCAGAGGGAGGTTCGACCGCTCATTTATATTACATTGAGGAGGATACCTCTAAGGAGGTTGTGATTCCTTTGGATTCGATCCCAGTTGTTAGGGAGTATTCCGATGTGTTTCAGGAGATACCAGGCCTACCGCCCAGTCGTGAGATAGACTTCGTTATAGACTTATTGCCGGATACGAGACCTATAGCACGCGCACCGTACCGTATGGCTCCGGCAGAAATGCGAGAGCTACGAGATCAGATTGAGCAGCTATTAGGTCAGGGTTTCATTCGTAGGAGTACCTCACCGTGGGGCGCTCCAGTCTTATTTGTGAAGAAGAGAGATGGCTCACTGAGATTGTGTGTGGACTACCGGGAGTTGAACAAGGTCACGATACGGAACAAGTATCCGTTGCCTCGAATCGATGATCTGTTCGACCAGTTAAGGGGAGCAACTTTCTTTTCGAAGATAGATCTGAGGTCGGGGTACCATCAGTTACGAATTAGAGAGCAGGATGTTTCGAAGACTGCCTTCTTGTCGAGATATGGGTCCTATGAGTTCAGGGTGATGCCGTTCGGACTCACAAATGCCCCAGCCGTTTTCATGGACTTGATGAACCGAGTGTTCAGAGAGTTCTTGGATCAGTTCGTCATCGTCTTCATAGATAATATCTTGATATATTCACGCTCCGAGGAGGAGCATGCCGAACACTTGAGGCAGGTTCTTCAGACTCTACGAGAACATCAGTTGTATGCTAAGTACGAGAAGTGTGGATTCTGGTTGCGAGAGGTACAATTCTTGGGCCATGTTGTTTCTGAGCAGGGGATAGCAGTTGACCCGAGCAAAGTGTCAGCGGTGAGGGAGTGGGGGCAGCCCACGACACCGACGGAAGTACGTAGTTTCTTGGGGTTGGCCGGATACTACAGGAGGTTCATTCGGGGGTTCTCCAAAATAGCGGGTCCATTGACGAATCTGACTCGCAAGGGGGTACCATATGTTTGGGATGACGCTTGTCAGTTGGCTTTCGACGAGCTGAAGGACAAGCTTACTTCGGCACCAGTCCTTGCTTTACCGAAGCCGGGTGTAGAGTACCTGGTTTACACAGATGCGTCCTTACGAGGACTTGGGGGAGTACTTCAGCAGGAAGAGAAGGCTATAGCTTTTGCTTCCCGCAAACTTAAGCCGCATGAGAATAATTACCCCACCCACGACCTGGAGTTAGCTGCGGTCGTCTTTGCATTGAGAATTTGGAGGCACTATTTATTGGGCGAGAAATTTCGTTTGTTCACAGACCATAAGTCACTGCAGTACCTGTTCACTCAGCGAGAGCTGAATATGCGTCAGCGCAGATGGTTAGAGTTTGTGAAAGATTACCAGTTCGATATACAGTATCATCCGGGGAAAGCCAACGTAGTTGCTGATGCGTTGAGCCGTAGACCGGTTGACGATGTAGCGGACATCTGGAAAGCAAAGTGGAAGGAGTTGGGTCACCAAGACGCAGCGGCACGTTCTTTCATATCCGTGATGGCAGTCACACCCGAGATTGTTACGAGGGTGATACAGGCACAGACCACATATCCGTTTTGTCAGGAGCAGATTGTACGACTTCTAGCCGAGGGTGCTGAGTCCTATTCTGTTAGTTCGGATGGAGGGTTGCTGTTTAATGGGAGATTAGTGGTTCCAGAAGGAGCAGAGCTACGTCATGAGGTGATGACTCATTCTCATGGGTCCCGATTTGCTGTACATCCGGGAGGCGATAAGATGTACCAGGATATGAGACGTCAGTACTGGTGGAGTGGGATGAAGAAGGACATCGCTGAATTTGTGTCCAAATGTTCTACTTGCCAGCTGGTGAAGGTGGACCACCAGAAACCGTCGGGATTACTTCAGCCGTTGGAAGTACCTGTGTGGAAGTGGGAAAGTATTTCCATGGACTTCATTACAGGGTTGCCTACATCACAGCGAGGCCACGATTCTATCTGGGTGATTGTAGACCGTCTGACCAAGGTGGCTCATTTTCTGCCAGTAAGGATAGATTATACCACGGGTCAGTATGCCCAGCTATTCATCGCTGAGATTGTAAGATTACATGGGGTGCCCCTGAATATTGTGTCAGACAGAGACAAGATTTTTGTGTCGCGTTTCTGGGAAAGCTTTCAGGAGGCTATGGTTACAGAGTTGAGACTGAGTTCAGCTTACCACCCACAGACAGATGGACAGACAGAGCGTACTAATCAGATGTTGGAAGATATGCTACGCATGTGTATCCTCGATTTCGGGGGAGGTTGGGAGCCACATCTTCCACTGGTCGAGTTTGCTTATAATAACTCCTATCAGTTTACGATTGGCATGGCTCCATTTGAGGCTTTGTACGGCAGGCCTTATCGCTCTCCAACCTGTTGGCTCGAGGTGGGGGACAACAAGTTATTAGGACCAGAAGTGATCCAGGAGACCTCCGCGAGGATTGAGATAATCAGGAGTCGTATTCGGGTAGCCCAAGACAGACAGAAGAGCTACGCCGATGCGAAACGATTCTTCCGGGAGTTTAATGTGGGAGATCAAGTGTTGTTGCGTGTATCTCCTATGAAAGGAGTGATGAGGTTCGGGAAGAAGGGAAAGTTGGCTCCGCGGTACGTAGGACCATTTCCCATCATCGAGAGAATTGGGCCAGTAGCATACAGGTTGGGTTTGCCAGAACATTTACATCGCATCCACGATGTATTCCACATCTCGTCATTGAGACGATACCTTCGGGATGATATGGCCCATACTCACATTGCGATAGATGAGATCGACTTGCAGTCGGATAGCACTTATGAGGAGAGGCTGGTGGCTATTCTAGACTACAGTGAGAGGAGATTGAGGTCGAAGATAGTTCCACTCGTGCGGGTCCAGTGGGAACATCATAATGTGGAGGAATCCACTTGGGAGCGTGAGGAAGATATGCGTGAGAGATATCCAGAGTTGTTTTTACCAGGTATGCCTTATTTTCCGAATTTCGGGACGAAATTCCGTTATTAGGGGGGGAGTATGTAATACCCCGTATTTTTATGCTATAATTAATTTGGGGATTTATTTAATAAAAAAAAATCCGGAAATTAATTATGTTATAATTATTAACGTGGCGTGAGTTAGTAATAATATGAAATTGTTGAATATTACTTAAGAGCATAGTAATATATGGTAAATGTCACGAGTGAATGAAAATGACAATTTTGGTAATTTTAGTCGGGGCGCGCCCGTGTCGCGTCGGGACTAATTATTGAGATATAAAAGTAAATATTTTATGAGTTGTCCGTATGGTCGTTTTGAGTGCGCCAACGCGTCCGGAAGGGTCGAGATAGTCAGAAAAGTGTACCCGGGGGTTTAGTTTGGGTCTCGGGATGTTTTTAGGCTTAATTAGTGACCGGGGAGGGCGTTTTGGTCATTTTACAAACTAGGGTAATTAAACCCACGAATTTTCAGCCATCCTTAGCAGCCATTTAAGTCATCTTTTAGGGTTAGATCATTCAGAACCCTAAGACGGCTAGTGGAGAAGAGAGAAGAGACCTTGCTAGGTGATTCAATGCCAAAAAACACCACCTTTTGCACCACCGTCACCACCAACGCGTAGATCGCGAGGAGGAGAACGCAGCCACACCAATATCAGCAGGAAACCAGACCTCTGAAATCCCAGGCAAGTGTTTAACTTGCGTATTTTCGTTGGTGCAATAATCATGTTAGTGTAGGAATGATGAAGAGTATAATCCATGGAAGAAAACCCTATTTTGATAGGGATTTGCATGTAGAAATCATATGAACATTATTCTGGAAATTTATATGTGAAGTAGATGTTTAACCCACGAAATTATGATGATTTGTTAGAAGGAATTTCTGGAGAAAACTGATTAGAACAAAGATTAAGAAAACTGTAGGGTTCTTGATGATTAGATGAAATATTAGGTTGATTAATCATGTTTATTGATGTATATACGCATGCTGATCGTTAAAGATACCTGGAATTATGTTAGGATGTAAGCAGTAGACTTTTTGGGTCCATTAGAGTTGGAAAATATGAGTTTTGATGAAGAAACTTAAGCAACCCCGTCACTGCAATTTCTGCAGAATTTTCACAGACCTGCTCGATCGATCGATCGACCATAGATCGTCGATCGATCGAAGGTTCGATCGGTCGACCCCATACGTCGATCGATCGACCCTCCCTGGCAGCCTATTATTTCCCTTGTTTAATTAGTTGAATTAATTTATCGTGGAATCAACCTTGGGCATTCTAAATAAAATGATTTGGGAGATATTGAGGACCAGTAGGGTATATGGACATATGTTAGAACCTTTAATCTTCAACGAAGAGGGTAATTATGGGATATTTACTTTAGGTTGTTAGATTTATGAAACTTAAGGGTGAGGTGCGTAAGAGAGTTACGTTGGAATCAAATGAAGTTATTTACTGAATTTTAGAATTGTAAGGTTATAACCCATGAGTATTAGGTAATGAGTGAGAAAACCCCTCGAATTAAGGTTAGAGGCGAAACCTTATACGTTATACTAATAAGGTGAAATTTAGGACAAAGGTTGTAATTATGGGTAATGAGAGTGACCTATATTAATATGATGAAATCGGTATATTTATATGAATGTGTGTACATATATTATATACATGTGAAAAACGTACCCGCGCTACTTGCTATCCCTGAGGTTACCGCGCTGGGACGATCGTATCCTGTGTTGCTTTATGGGGATATTGAATCGTACCCTAGAAGATAGAGATCCTAGGTACGGGCTATTAAATTGATAGTCGGACGGTCCTAAGAGACGTGTGGGTATGTACTGACCTCTTGGACTTGGAATCTATGCTTCGCCTCAACGTTGTTTTGTATATGTTAATACAGTTCGAGAGTGATTCCGAACTTGTATTTCCCTTTATGTGAGCGATACGGGGATTGGATAGCAGAGTATGCCCGCACCATAGTTTAGTTGGGGTGCCATTATATATATATTTTATTCGAGTAGTTAATATATATATGAGGTTATAAACTTTGAACTGCCTACTGTGATTTGATAAGTAGAACTTGGTTGTTGACTCAAATTATTAAATACTTGTTTTGTGAAAATATGAAAAGGCACGGGGAAATCTTATTATTTAATGAAGCTAAAACGAGAGGAATACTACAAATTGAAAGTAACCTTTTTATAACATTGTCATCGTTCAGTTTTGAAAACTTATGAGTAAGTTAAGATAAACGAACCATTGGGAAGGTTAGTACGATAGGAGTGCACATTAGAAGAGAGGTGAGTATTTCTCAAGAGAGAGACGAACTAATATGATGTTGCATTGGCCTGTATCAATTTAAATACTTGCTTAACGTATTTTAAAATCAAACACACTTTCGGGCCCTGACCCGTTTCCTTTCTCTCTCTCTTCTGTGTATATATATGTATATTTTTCAGGTGCCCAGCCACAGGGGCGTCTTGCTTAGGATTCTTTGAGAAGAACGAGCTGCAGCTTAGGTGGGAGTTGCAGGTCCCTTGAGTAGACGGCTTCTGTCATTGACTCCACTCCTATTACTCTCATTTATGGGGCACGTGTCGCCCTTTTTATCATTTCATTTATTGTTGGGGATTTTTATATTTCAGTTATTCCAGTATTGTTTATGGGATTTGTTTCAGGATGGTTTATGATTTTAGTTTTATATTATTGACATTCAATTGGTGAATGTATGGTTTTATTTAGATTTCGTGATGTGATTCTATAATGTAGAAATGTTGTTTTGATATTAATAAAATCTTTTCTTTAATTAAAATTTGGAAGTTTGTATGAAAAATGTTTTTGACACTTAGCTTAATTATTTAGGGTGTTAAATTGGAAAAATTATTTTTATCGACAGTGATGCTGAGAATGAACCAACTGTTTACCTTGATTTAATTTAATAAAGGAGTGATCGCCCGGTATTTAATTAGGCGGGGTGTCACAGAACCAAATATGGTATCGTCCACATAAACTTGTTCAATCAAGACATGGTGTTCTATCTTCCTAAGAAATAATGCCTGGTTGTTGCCACCACGCTCAAACCCTTTATGGACTAAAAAGGTCAAGATTTGTTCCTACCAGGCTTTAGGAGCTTGCTTTAATCCATATAAAGCCTTATTAAGTCTATAGATAAGGTTAGGGTCAGAGGCATCTACAAAGACCTTCGGATGTTTTATGTATACTTCCTCTGTCAAAATATCATTCAAAGTGCAGACTTAACGTCCATTTGAAAAAGTTTAAATTGCAAGTGATAAGATACATCATGGAGGAGACAAATAGATTCGAGTCTTGTGATAGGGGAAAAAGTCTTGTCAAAGTCTATCCCCTCTATTTGAGAATATCCATGCGCAACTAACCTAGCCTTGTTTCTAATTACAACCCCATTCTCATCAGTTTTATTTTTAAAAATCCAATAGATGCCAATAACCTTCTTGCCTTCAGGCCATTTTACGAGATACCAAACATTATGACTTTGAAACTAGAAAATTTCTTGGATAGAATTAATCCGGAATGAGTCAAATAGGGCATCGTTTATAGTTTTTGGTTCTACTAGTGAAACAAAACATGCATAAGTAGCCATTTATTGAGGTTGTGATCTTGTTCGCACTGGCTCAGATGGGTTACCAACAACCTTTTCGAGAGGGTGATCTTTAGAAACCCAGGTTGGTGCCGCAGGGCTCTCAGGTGGCATTGAATAAACTATCTCAGGAGAGTCGGGGTATAACTATTTTAGTTTCATCCAGGACCACTATTTGACCGTCACTACTCTCTGTGTTAGTGTCATTTAAGATTACATTAATAGACTCCATAATGACCTTGGTATGTAGATTATAAACACGATAAGTCCTACTTGTTTGGGAATAACCAAAAAAATGGCTTTATCACCTCGAGTATCAAATTTTGAGAGGTTTTCTCTATCTTTGCAGACGTAGTAAAAACTCTCGGAAGTTCTAAAGTACTTGAAGTTAGGCTTATTATTGTACCATAGTTCATATGCGGTCTCTTTGGTATTTTTCCTGAGGTACGTACGATTAATAATGTGACACGTAGTCTGTACAGACTCAACCCAAAAGTATTTTGGTATACTTTTTGCGTGTAACATCACCCTAGCCATCTCTTGTATGTTCCTACATTTAAGTTTCGCAATGCCATTCCGCTGAGGTGTCTTAAGTGCACTAAACTCGTGTTTATATCCATTACCTACACAATATTTTGTGACACCTAAATCTCTGAACTCTCTACCTCTATCACTTGTTATGCGACATACTTGGGTATCCTTATCGTTCTCAATTTTTATAGTGATTTTTAAGAACTCACGGAAGGTGACATATTTATTTTTCCTAAAAGCGACCTAAGTAAATTATGTAGAATAATATACCATAATGAGAACATAACTGTTACTACATAGGCTCATAGTTATGAAAGGACCCATAAGGTACATGTGGATTAATTCAAGAGGCTCCGAGGATAAAACATCTTTAATCTTCTTATGAGAAGATTTATTCATCTTCCCCACTTGACAGGGACCACAAACAATGTTAAAAGTATTTTTTTTATTTTAGTAAAACCTCTAACTATTTCTTGGGAGCTTAATATACGAAGGTTATCAAATTTTTTGTGTCCCAATCTATTGTGCCATAAATCATAATCGTCTAATCTGGTAACATTACAAAATTCAGTCTTTGGAATAACTGTGTAATAGTTATTCACAGTTCTATTTCCTGAAGGATACAGTTACCCTTTTAATACAAAATTTTACAGTTGGTTTTAGAGAAGGTAACAATATGATTGGAATAATAAAAGTGTGATATACTTAGTAGTTTAGCCTTAAGAACTTTAACTAGGACATTCTTTAGAGCAGGTAGCCTTTCTTCATATAGTGTCCCCTTACCAATGATCTGGGATAAAATGCCATCGCCAAACAGAACAATATCTGTAAGAAAGTTTGTCTTATTTATCATATTAATTTCATCCCCGGTCATGTGTTTTGAAAACTCAAAATACAATTACCAACCAATTGAGGTACGTTGGGCCTTAAAAACCGTTATCACCAAATTGCACTTGAGCTAGGGTAACAGGTCATCTAATCTAATCCAAATGGGCCTGGTTTTAAAAATTTTCACGGCCTTTGACTTATAAAAGGTTTGACGGGTCTTTCTAAATGGTTTCTTCTTAGTTTTAGGTCCTCCCTTTTCTTATAGTCAGCATTGTGTGTGGTCTGCTTTCGGAGAACATAAATATTCCTACTCTTTCTCGAATAGTTAAAGCTTTGATAGGTAGGTGTACATAGCCCTTTTTGAAAACAATTAATAATAGTATAGAGGGGGCTTGAAGGTAATCCTGAGATTAGGGATAATCCCGCCATCTACAACAGTGTCTGGGATTAAGGCAGTGTGGCAGCCCAACGTGGAAACTCAGCGTGGCAACTCAGCAAGGCAGCTCAAGTGTGGCATCTCAGCGAGGTAGCTTAGCATGACAACTCATACTTTAGCTTGTTGTGTTACTTATCCATGCTGCATATTTTGTTTATATTTACTATGAGCTATAACGATTGTAATGATGTAACGAGAATAATGATTTTTTGTGAGGTCGAACGGTACTCGCGAGAGACAAGGCTTAGTAGGGCCTGGAAGAGATTTCATGCTCTATTAAACGACCTCGCCGTGGGAACTTTAGAGGGACTTGGTTTGGAGGGTTGAAAAGTGAGGCACCGTTGGGGCTTGTCCTGACCATCTTAGATACATTTGGTAAAACACTGAAGGAACCTGACCGTGGAACTTCGAGCGGATCAGCCTTGACTTCCATAGGGTGTTGAGTTGTGAACCAAATAACCCCCTACTTAATTTCACATCTACCATATGTGATGTCACTAGCCAGTAAGGCAATGTCAAATCTGTACTTGATTAAACCACTATGGTATTTGGGGCTGTTAGACAGTTGGTGATCCACCTCTGTGATGACAACCCTCTGACACACAGTGGTTAGGAAAAATGCATGCCTTGGCATTTAATGTCTATGACGTGGAGCTAACTAGTGCATCAGGCATTTAATGTTTGTGACATAAACTATGAGGGATGTCTTTCACATGCATTAATGACTGAATTGCCTCGGGAATGGTGTGTGTGTGTGTGGGGGGGGGGGGGGGGGGGGGGAGGGCTATTTAAGGACCCAACCACCTCTGGGGAGAGGATGTTCTTTTTGAGAGTTTAGAAGTATTACTAGAGAGAATATACATCAGAGAGATTTTACCCACCCGCCATTGTCATTTATTACGAAGATTTTAATACTTGAAAGAAATCCTTGAGAGTGGTTGGGGTGTTTGGCTGCCTGCCAAGGTGTATCTAGGGTGGTTGCTTCTCTTTCCCTCTAAATGAGTTTCTTCAGATTTCGTTATTATCTTTTGAGTTATACACGAAAGATTTGCGATTTCAAACTGAGTCTACCTTCACCAAGTTGTGATTGTGTGTCTTGTAATTAATCAATAGTGTTGCTGGTTAAATTATCATTACCGTACTCAAAAGGGGTTACGCCTCTATCTAATCTAAACTACCCTCTTACATTTGGCGAGTCTGCAGGGGAGGCATTCTTCTAAGCAAGGAGTATGTCGCAGGATAACGTTAATCGAAGACTTAACTTTGATGACATTTAAAACAATGAAGAGCAAGTGGTGAGAGAGCTAGAGGCTTTAAAGGACAGATCCCAGAGAGATGGAGGCTTCAACGGACGGATCCCCTCGACCTGAGGTACCTTTAGTTCAAACGGCGACAGGTGTCCCAGGGATGACGCAAGGTGCCGGGTTGGGACCAGCCCAAGTGGCGCTCCTCATGAATGAATTTTATGAGTTTTTGCAAACTCCCGTAGCTTTAATGGTGTTAGGGGAATTTGAATCCAACTCCTTCGTGACACCAGGGGCAGCCCCAATGGCCCCACCATGTGCAGCCCTAACGGGAACGGTCCTAAAAAGTATACCCTTTATTGTAAATTCAACAGTGGGAAGTCCAGGAGTATCAACGGCTCCAATTGCGATGATTTCTCCAGCTGCAATGGGCGCTCCGCCTATAGTCCATCTGGTCGTTCCTGCAACATCATCAACTATGGAAGAGATGAGAAAAGAAATGCAGAAATAGATACTGAAATTCATGCAAGCTTCCTCGCAATCTGCTGGCGAGGTAGCTTCCATTTATGACGATTTTCGAACGCCCTACCCTCAGAAGTACAACGATGAGCCCTACCCTAAAGATTATATTCCTCCTATCTTTGAAAAATACACAGGAAAGGGTGGAAACCCGAAGGAGCACATTAAATGCTTCATTGAACACTTAGGGGTGCATTGCAATAATAAGAAACTCAGGTTGAGGTAATTTTCTAATTCCCTAACCGATAAAGCATATACCTGGTAAACTCACTTAGCTCCCAAGTGTGTTTCCACATGGGAGGAGATGCACATTTTGATCTTCCAGAAGTTCTTTCTGGCGGAGGATGAGTTTACATTGACCCAACTGGGGAGGGAGAAGCAACGATCGGGGGAAGATATAGTGGCATACGTTCGAAGGTTCACAGAAAGGTCCCTCTATGTGAGGGAGGAGTCCAAAGAATCCAAACTGCTGCAGATCTGTGCGGAAGGACTGCTTCCTCAGTACATCTACCATCTTATTAATGAGACGCGTGAGGGAACTTTTGCAGCGTTCCTAAAAGCAGCAAGGAATATCTCATTGGTTGTACGACCAAACTAGTGGTGGTGCCTATGATGTTCAGGCAGTCGATACAACCTGTGGGAGGAATGTCTCAGCCCTCGTGGGTGGGATATACTGAAGGATCAGATGGGGGCAAAGTAGCGAAGAGGGATAATAAGAGGAAGTTTGGAAGTGACAGGGAAGACCCACCACCATTGAGTTGTACAGTAGAAGAGGCTATAAGCTAATATAACGCAATGGTTCAAGGAATAACGGTGTACGAACCAAAGGGCATCCCTGTTGGGGAACCAGGAGCTGCAACTAGGGTCGATCCTAAGTATTTCCAGATTTATCGAAAGATCCAACATCCAATGGAGAGATGTTTCACGCTAAGAAGAATCATCGATAAGTATGTGAAGGTAGGAATGTTGCAAATCCCTCCACAGAACGTTAACAACAACCCACTCCCAGCACATGGGGCCAATCTAGTGGCGGCCTATGATGAGGAGGCAGAGAGAGAAGAAAGGGAGGTAACGACGGGGCAAGAGGAGTTTGAAAAATCTTTGGAAGATTGTACTAGGGGAATGGCTAACGTAGTGTTAGCTTACGATGAAGAAAGTGCTAAAGATGTGGAAGACGTATATAGTGTTGAAGGTGAGGAAGAAGACCAAGCTATAAAATACTGTGCAGTCTCAAAATCACCAAAGTTTGTCTGGTTCTTCGATTAAGTAGGGATACCAAAGGAGAGTAGATTGGAAAAAACCCAGGCAATCCTTGATATTATGAGGAAGAATGCAGTCCCTTCACTGAGATGGAAGGGACCCATGGTCAGGTTAGTAAAGAGGTTTCTGTCATAGATAACTTTCAGTGATGTAGATAAGGCCATGAGATCCCCTCATAATAGGCCGTTGTACGTGACTGCCAGCATCAACGGGGTTAGCTTTGCAAGGGCTATTATGGATGGGGGAACTTCTATCAATATCATGCCAATCAACTCTTTCCACGCAGCTAACATTCCGGAGTAAAGGTTAGTCCCCATGTCATTGGTGATTTCAGGTTATGACAACCAGTCTTCCAAATCCATTGGTTACATGAACGTTGGGATTCTGATGGGAAATCTGAGTTCCCACATCAAATTCCACGAAATAAAGAGTGAACATTCCTACCATTTGTTGATAGAAAGGGTATGGATTCACAACCAAGGGCTAGTTCTTTTGACCTATCACCAATGTGCCAATGCAAATATCAAAGGAATAGAGGTGACCATTAGAGCTATGAAGAGGCCCTTCGCCGTCGAAGAAGCTCACCTAGTAGATGCAGCCTTTTACATAGAACTGGAGGAGGATGTTAGAGTCCTAACGTAAAGAATTAAGGGAGCATGGGTCCCCTCGATCAGAGAAAGGATGAGGCCTTTAAATGATCAGAATAATAAAGTTTCAAGCATTAAAGGAGTAATGGCATAAGAAGCCCACCAGGTGGTCCCTCAACCCTCAAACATCTCAAAGAAGCTTGGAGCATGAGGTTGAACGACAAAGCATGCCGAGCTGATTTTTAGGAGGAAGAATTATTGAGGCTTCTAGAGAGAAGAAGAGTAAGGCAGTTCCAACTACTAGTACGAAGTGAAAGAAAGTTGTTACCTAAGAGGGAAAAGTGGTGTATCATTTATAATGGTGTGAACGGGCGGCCGAAGAAGCTGATAATGAGGTTGACCCGATATATGAGTGTTTTCTGGTGGATCAATGGGGGCAATGTATGGTAATAAACAACTCCAACATACAAGAGTTCGTGGAAGATGTCGTCAAAGAACCAGATTACATGGCAGATCAATCGAAGCCACATGCACAAGAGTTGGAGCAGTTGAACCTGGCGAAAGAACGGAAGGATCCGAGGACTATTTTTATCTCGAAGGACATCAGTAAGGAGAAACGAGAGACTTTGGTCGAGTTGATTCGGGAGTTCATAGACATTTTTGCATGGAAATAGACAAAGATGGAAGGGCTGGACGAGGAAGTCATATGCCATAAGTTGAACGTGATGCCTTCAGCCATTCCAGTGAAGCAAGCAACGAGAACGTACAAACTCGAACTAGACTTAAAGATCATGGAAGAGGTATAACGCTTATTAATGGAAGGGTTAATCAAACCGATACAACACCCACTCTGGATGTCTAGCATTATCCCAGTGGGAAAGAAAGACAAAAATCAAATAAAGATCTGTGTGGATTTCAGAGGCTTAACTGGCTTGCCCCAAGGATGAGTTCCCTCTACCCTCCATCGATAGCTTGATAGATGCAACGACTGGTCATGAGATGTATAACTTCATGGATGGGTATGTAGGGTACAACCAGATCAAGATGGACCCTATGAATGCAGAGAAAACGATGTTTTATAACCCCGTTGGGCAACTTCATATACAAAGTAATGCCGTTAGGACTCAAGAACGCTGGGGCTACTTACTAAAGAATAATGATGGACATTTTCCATGACTTTTTTCACAAATTTGTGGATTTCTATATGGATGATTTGGTCATCAAATCGAGGAAGGAGGAGTCCTATCTGGGCGATCTGAGGAAGGTGTTTACCCGATGCTGGAAGTATAAGCTGAAAATGAACCCACGTAAGTACGTCTTCGGAGTAACAAGTGGAACATTTCTAGGTTTTGTGGTTGATCGACAAGGCATGCATATGGACCAGGACAAATAACGAGCGATCTTGGAGATGCCAAGTCCAAGAACGACGAAGGATCTGAAGAGTTTCCTCAGTAAAGTTTCCTACTTTAGGAGATTCGTGCCTGGATTGATCGAGATAACACATCCGTTGATGCATCTTTTGCGAAAGAACACAAAATTCAAGTGGGAGGAGGTTCACCAGGAGTCTCTCGCTAGGATGAAAAAGCTACTCATTTCACCACAGACCATGGTTCCCCTATGGTTAGGAATACTGTTATAGCTATACCTCATGTCCACCACGAGGTTCTTTGGAGCTCTGCTGGCATAAGAGGTTGACGGGTAAGAACGGCCATTCTATTACCTCAGCAAAATCATAAATGGACCAGAGGTCAGGTACAGTAGCTTAGAAAGGCATTGTTTAGCCTTAGTCTTTGTAGCACAAAAACTTAGACATTATATGCTATCTTTTACAATCCATATTGTAACAAGTTGTGATCCCATTAAGTTTTTATTAGCAAGATCCATATTGATTGTAAGAGCATCTAGGTGGTTCCTCATCCTCTCAGAATATGACTTGAAGTGTGTGGTTCCTCGCGTGATCAAGAGCCATGCGTACACTGATCTACTGGCAATCTTCCCCTATGGGGCGTTTGAGCCACCTAAAGAAAGCATTCCAAGAGATGACTTGTAGGCCAATTACTTAGATAAAAGTGATGAAGAATGGTTTATGCAGTTTGATGGATCTTCGGCAGAAAATAAAGGAGGAGAAGGGTTTATTCTTTCAAAAGTAATGTAGGATATTTTTCTTTCCTACAAATTAGATTTCCCTTGTTCTAACAATGAAGCAGAGTATGAAGCGTTAGTACCGGGGTTACTGGAGGCCCTTAGAAGGGGAATTTTTTCACTTTGCATCAAGGGTGATTCAAACTTGGTGATTTAGCAAGTGAATGGAGAATATGCATTAAAATACCTGAGTCTGGTACCATACAGAACAATCATTCAGAGGCTTCTCATCCAGTTCCATCAGACCAAGATCAAGAGACATCCCCGAACGATGAACCTCCATCCAGACGCTTATACCACCATTGCTCAGAAGATGGTCATGAGAGACGATACAACCATAATTATTATTCAACGAAGAATAACTCCTTCGGTAGTACAAGTAATTCTACCAATGGAGGAGGACGCTGACTGGAGGGTAGAAATTAGAAAGCAACTAGAGTCTGGGGAAGGAGCGATGGAGCTGAGATAATTAGCCCAGTACTTTACGAACTAAGGAAACCTTTACTTTAGAAATGCAGGAGGATGGCTATTAAGATGTATCGGCCTAGAAGAAGTAGAACGGAGGTTGAAGAAAACACATGAAGAGCATTGCAAAATAACTGAGATACCTCTTTACAAGATAATTCAAAGGGAGGGATATTTCTGGCCCAGAATGAAACAAGATGAAACATAGCTACAACGAAGGTGCGATAAGTGCTAACTATTCTTTGAGGCAGTGGAGTGTCATTTCATTGAAGATGAATCAGATTGGAGGCAACCCTATATTGACTTCATTAAAGATGGAGTTATCCTAATAGAGAATATTTATGCGATGGGACTTAAGCGAAGGGCCCCAAGGTTCTATGTTCAGGAGGGGAAACTTTATCGAAGGGGCTACATCAACAGACCATCACGTTGCATCACAAGGGAAGAAATAGCCGATAAATGAGAGTAACGCAAGAGATTTATAAACAATTAGGAAATAATTAGGATTCGGGGTCCATTTATCACGTAACTAATATTGCACACTAATTTAATATTGCCATTCCCTTTTTATAACTCAAATTAAACCGACTCTCGCCGTGTTTAATTCGGAAAATATGACGGTTATGATCAAAATATTTTTAACGTCTCTACTAGACGGCTAAAATCCCTATTCCCTTAGAAAATACAAGTTTTAAAATTCGCAAATGTATTTAAGCATGGACTATCAAAACAATCAAAGTGCAAGCATAATCCATCAAAAACTACTATTTTTAAATATCAAAACTTGATTTAACAAAACAATCTTGAAGGTTCTAAAACACACTCTCGTGTCGCTTTAAAATGAATACCGAATCTTTGATAACAATTAAAACAAGTAGGGAATAAACAACGATAAAATTAACGTGACAATATTAGCTAACTATGATAAACTTCACCCTACTTCCTAATATAAGAATCAAGCTACCATAATGAAAGAGAAATTGCAAGAATGAGTAGAGATCTTCATTAATAAACCAAACTTACAAATAGTTCTCTCACAACAATCTTGAATCCTCTAAAAAATTGATAAAAACTTGGCCCTCAAATTGATTACAATCACTCAAAGTTGCTCCTCGAAATCCTCCACGAAAGTGCTCTCTAATTGTCTACGAAATTATGATCCCAAGGGTCCTTTTTATAGGACAAGTGGTGAGGTATTTGACTTGTGGTGGGACTCTTTCTGATTGGCCGAATAGTGTTGGTAGCTATCTCTCCACCTCTTTAATCTTTGGGTCGTGATAAGGGACGGAATTTCCCCCCACTCGAAAACTCTTATATTTTCTTGTTGAACACGCATGCCGAGTTTTATCCAAATTGGAGAATAAAAATTTCCGACTTTTTTACGAATTCACAAGTGTGAAAACAACAGTTTTTTGAACGACCGTAAAAATCAGCTTTTTCGCGCCTTTTTTGAATTGATCATCAATTTGCACCAAATTCCATCATTATCTGCAAAAATTTCACTAGGCAACTTTTTTCACAAATTAGAACAAGAATATTATAAAATTATCGAAGTGCCCATTTTTTACTTAAAATTGTCATTTTAACTATGAATTCAATCATTCTCGCATTTTTTCCTCCTTTTAATAAAATAGTCCTAAGAAATTATTAAATACACTAAAATGGGACTAACAAAGTATAAATTTGGGTATAAAATATACAAAATAATGCACTCATCAAAGGACACTGCTGAGTTTTTTTGAAAATGCAAGGCTTGCTAACTTCATAGAAATATGATCCATGCCCCATCGGTGGACCTACACTCCCTATCAATGCCTTATTCTTTTTATACTTGAGAATTTGACCTGGTAGGGGGAATACATCATTCTTCGAGGGGGAAGATATGGATACTAGTAGCAACGGAGTGCTTTATAAAGTGGGCAGAAGCGATAACACTAAGAAGGGCAACAACAGGGGTGGTAAGCAAATTCATCAGAGAATACATCATTTGCCGTTTTGGGATTCCAAAAGTTATTCTCTCAGATAATGGAACCCCCTTCGTCAATACAGAAGTAACAATGCTCAGAAGTAAGTACTCCATTGTTCATCATACTTCAACGGTGGCATACCCAGATGGAACCAGTCAAGCCGAAGAAACTAACAAAACCTTAGTTAATATTTTGGCTAAAATAATGGAGGATTTTCTAGGATCATGGGATGATAAGATACCGGCTATGTTGCAGTCCTGTCGAACAACTAAGAGGACGCCCATAGGGTATACTCCGTTCTCCCTTATTTATGGGGCTGAGGCAATCCTTCCGATAGAGTTAGAAGTTCCCTCGGCTTAATATGCCTTACAAAGTAGCATGCTCCCTCAGAATAGACAAGTGTAGTTGGAAGCTTTGGATGAACACAGAGATAATGCTATGCAACATTTTCAAATGTAGACGAAATAACTCTCCAGGGCATATGATAACTTGGTGAGACCAAAGAAGTTCATGGAGGGAGACCTCATTTTAAAAGAGGCAGTGAAGCACATTAGGGGGCTTCCTCTACCTAAGTTTGCAGTGAATTGGGAGGGACCTTTTATTGTAAAAGAAGCTCATGATTCAGGTTATTGCTTAATTTCTAAGATGGAAGAAGACAAGCCATTCAAGATTAACAATAAATGGTTGAAAGTATATCATGTGTAAGCAATTAAGTTTAGACCATTGTTGTATCCAACTATTGTTATAAATATACAAGTTTTTTTTTAACTCGAGTGGAGATAAAAGAATTATAGAACTTCGTAATGTACACAAATAATTATGGCACAAAGAAATGACATGGAAAAATATACATCTTTCACAAACTTTGGGGCATTACAAAATTGGGAGCTACTGACCAAGAATTACATAAGAAGAAGAAAAGAAAAAATTATACAAAAGTTCATTGGCCTAAGAGGAACCACAGGTCTGGAGAAGAGAAAAAATATCCAGGAAGACCCGAAGGAGCTGCTAGGCAAGACTATTGGGCATTAATAGAGGCCGCCAATCTCGTTTGTGCTTGTGTACACTCGATAAGGAGTTTTTCTTGTTTCAGCTTTGCCAGACGCAGAGCTTACTCGATGTCCTCTACATCTTTGTTGGTAGCTTCAAGAAGGGTTGCTTCCTCAGCCCGTTGATCCTCCCGATGCTTCTGTAGCAGTTCCCTCTGACTATCCAACTGTTGGCTCTTCAAAGTTTTAAGTGTGTAATCAGCCAGTCAAAATGGAAGCCATCTCGACCCAACTACCTCAGGTATCCCAGAAATTGGTTATGAAGAGGTCTAGTAACATTCGTCGTGGGAGTACTGACAATATCTGTAACCACGGTCACCATGCCCTGAAGCCTATATCTCATCATGGGGATGTTGGAACGCAGGTAATCCACAGTAAAAATCTCAGGATGGTGGATTAAAAGTTACTCAATTACCAAGCGATGGCTGGCAGGCATTTGAGGAGAACGCTGAAGGACCATGAGGCAAAAGTTATGAGGAGCTAAATTGAGCAGAGGAAGATCACAACCAGATTCGCTATCAGCAGTAGTACCAGTCATGGAACCTTGGTCATCGTGACTAGAATCTTCGGAGATAGCAAGTTCCCGATGGGGAAAAGCAATGGGCGAAAGAACTGGTGGAGATTTCTCTCCTACCGGAGAGGATTCACGAGCAACCTGAGAATAGGTAGAAGAAACAATGAGTTAAGTGGAAAAATCTCAACAAGTGTTTTCATTGTTAAGTCACCGATATAGGTGGAGTTTATGAAAAATCTTAACAAGTATTTTCATTGTTAAGTCACCGATTTAGGTGGAGTTTATGGAAAAATCTTAACAAGTGTTTTCATTGTTAAATCACCGATATAGGTGGAGTTTACGGAAAATCTTAACAAGTGTTCTCATTATTAAGTCACCGTTATAGGTGGAGTTTATGGAAAAATCTTAACAAACGTTTTCGTTGTTAAGTCACCGTTATAGGTAGAGTTTATGAAAAATCTTAACAAGTGTTTTCATTGTTAAGTCACTGATATAGGTGGAGTTTATGGAAAAATCTTAACAAGTGTTTTCATTGTTAAGTCACCGATATAGGTGGAGTTTACGATAAATCTTAAACAAGTGTTTTCATTGTTAAGTCACCGTTATAGGTGGAGTTTACGAAAAATCTTAAACAAGTGTTTTCATTGTTAAGTTACCATTACCAGTGAAGTTTGAAAGGTCGAGAAATGAGACTCTTCTAGATTGTACATTGTCAAGAATAAAGGACAAACAACGAGAAATGAAGAGAAACTAGTGAAGTACCTCAGCAAGGGCTGTAGCAAGAACAGGAGCCACCAAGGAAGTCACAACGACGGGAACTGTTGGGGGCAGGCTTACTTCCTCAGAAGCCTTAACGGCACCCTTAGCTAAAGAAGCCTCAACGGCCGGTAAATCTCCTTCGCCAACAAAAGGTACCAAGGCCAACACAGGAGTCTCAATTGAGGAGGACGTTTGAACTCCAGGAAATGCCCCAACGTTGGTGGATGCAGAGGAACCACCACATAGAGTAGAAATTTCAACCCCGGCCTTAGCAATAGGCAGACCACCAAGAGAGGAGAGTGGGGCAAGATCTGTAGAAAGTTCAAAAATGAAGCTAAGTGTTAGAAATAGGGAATAGGAACAAAATAAGGGATAAATACCTCTAAGCGTTACTTTCCTCAGTTATGGTACCAAAGAGGGGAACTGTAGGCAGGGGTCTCATCAGCACAGTAGGAAGAAGGATGTTAGCTAACAAAGACACCATTTTGACCTAAGACATCCCAACATATTAAAGTTCAGCATGTTAAACAGAAAAAAGGGGTGTGGAAGAGATAAAGGACATCAGACCTAACAAGTGATCGATGAAATGTTACCTCGGGGGAACTTTTTACAGTTGGAATGATGGGAAGAAGAACCTCGGGCTGAGGTGATAATTTAGAAAAGGCTAAGGGAGTTGCCTCTGGTTGAGAAGATAGGCCCACAGACTCAACGAAATCACCCCCTGTAGTAGAATCCTTCGCCCATTGTGAGGCCGAATGGAGGGAGTAAGTAAGCCCAATCATAGGGGAATGGGGAGGAGTTACATTGGTCTGAGAGGAACCGAAATGTCCCCCCCCACAAAGGACTCATAGGGGGACTGGGTCTTTCTTCTTCAACCTCCTGCACCAAAGTTGTTAAGAGTTAAACAAATGCAACTTGCCTTAGAAAAAATGTGAGTAATAATAACAACACACATACATACCTCGGATTTAGAGGGAGAATGGGAGGATATAACCACTAGAGAAGGAGGAGAGGAGGCAGTAACAGAGGGATCTGGGGAGAGATGTACATTTGGAGTTCGTTTCCTCTGGGACTTGGTACCCAGAGTCTTCTTCCTCGCGCCCACAACACCAGTTCTTTGAGGAACCTTTGAACTCTTCTTTATATTTTCCTTTGGTTCCGTTGGATCAACGGAGATAGTGGGGAAGGCAGCAGAAGGAGGAACGACGGGAGCGCATCACTAAAACTCAGCATTTATTCATGCCACCTCAGCCTGAACTCTCCTTCTCAACTCCTCACTCATTTTTGCAGACATGGGAGGAGGAATAGAGGCGATAGGAAATGCCTCCAAAGGAGTTTGAGGTTGAGTTTGAGACTTAGACTTTGAGTAAGTCCCACTCTTGGATTTCCTTATCTTTTTTCCTGGTGGTTGATAAGGTCCTTCGCTAGAGGCTACCTTAGTTAAAACCCCTTCACCAGAAATACCCCCAGAAGGGGTAGGTTGTTTGGGTGTTGGGCCTTTTTTTGATTTTGGGGTGGTAACGGGAATCATGAAGCAATGGGGAGGAAGCTCAGTGGGAGGTTCCTTGGAAGTTTTTCTTAGAGGGAACTCAATCCCAAGAACGGAATTACCTTTCAGTCCCAGCTCTAAGGCAAAAAATGAAAGAATTTGGGGGTACACGGGATCCCCCTCGATGAACTTAGAAATTTGGGCCAGCTATCTCGACCAGTACTTTGTTACCAATAGAGGGGTCATGTCCCCTTTCCTGGTGATGCTTAGAATAGTGACTCGCCCAAACATTGTAAAACTTACTCCCCGCACAACAATAGATGAGAACAGGGAACATGAATCGCTAAAAGATGCTTTGGGGTGAGATAATTGAAACACTAGGCGAGGAGCCCCCTGATCTAAATCGAGTTGATGGATGTATCGATTGGGATTGTAATTCTCACTGGTGTATCCCCACTCAGTTTAGGAAGGCAAGTACCTCGGTGAAAATAGAAGGACCACAGCTAGCGAAGGGTCTTCAACGATGAGGTCCAAAGTAGTTGCCTAGACCACCCTTGCTTCATGTTTGAAAAAACCCCAAGTATGGAGGAAGACCTCCTCTTCGTAAGGCCTCATCACAAAACTCCCAGGTTGATAAATAATAGAGGTTAACTCCTTTAAACTTTGTTTCTTATGATAAACAAAGGAGTGTGGAGGCAGGATTACTTCCCCTGAAGGAGTGCGGTTGGTTTTGGCTGCAACGGTAGGGAAACGAACATAAAGGAAGCTCGTTAGAAGGACACAATTGGTAAAGTTGGCCAGGTTATAACAACCAAGAGATCATTCCATGTCAAAAAGGGTCCTATCAATCCATGTGTATAGTGATCGCAAGGCAATTGCAGACAGAGGAAGATTGATACCCCGGGCCAAACAAAGGGATATATTGATGAGGTCTGTTCGAGGTTGGTCGTTGGGTTTCCCCGTTAAAAGGAAATAAGAGAGAATGACAAGGATGTAGGCAACAAGTTTCAGTGATGTACCTTGACTAGGGGAAGCCCCAAAGTAACTACCTTCAGAAGTATCCTTGATGAAATAGTTGATGAGAGGAGTGAAAATGGCTTTGTTTGAAGAATCGATGCACCTTCGACATATACAGTCTAACTCCAAATGGTTAGTAGCCTTTTGGGCATCCAGGGCTTCATCATAATAGGTATCATATCTTGTTGCCTCAAGACCCAGGAGCTCACACACGTCTTCCAACGTTATTATAAACTCACCCCACATAGCAATGAAGGTGTGAGTAGTAACGTTCCATCGAGACACCAGGACATAAAGGGTGACATTATTCTAGGACAGAGTAAACTCACCAAACCACTTGTCCCGATGAAGCCCAATTTTGGTGAGGGTATCAGCGTGGGAACTCTGCATGTGGGAGTTCCAGGTAGCAAAATGAGTGGGAGAGCCTTCAGGCTCTTCAAAGTTAATATGGGACCACGGGAAGTTCCCTCGCTCAAGACAAAATTGAAGAGTCCCCTATGGGGGTAGAAAGACCCAGTCAGCAGTACATTCGTCTTCAGCACCAAGCATCATGGCATCATACTTAACGTTGAAAATGAAAGTTTTGTAAAACCTAAAAAAATCTTCACCCTTGCCGAAAATAGAGGACCGACGGTAGAAACGCAGTTGGTCCTGGAGGGCGACAGTAAAAGAGGTGGCAAGTGGAGCATTGGTGGCAAACGTAGTAGGATTTCTTGAGGAGGCCATTGCAGATGACAACGAAGTACAAGAAAAGCTTAGAAAAGGCACTAGAGAAGCAATAATGAAGTGGCTAGAAAGTGAGGATGATTGCAAAGGAAAGGAATGAGAAGAAAAGCTTAGCAAATAATGGAGTTTTGGCATAGTTTCTCTCTCTAAAGTAGACGGGAGTTTGAAGAATACGAAGAAAGGAGAAGTGTTTTGAAAAAGAGATGTTTGAAATATTTTAACCCGTATTTTGAGTTTCCCACTACCACACGTGCAAAGCTTCCTATAATAATTTCAAATGGACACGTGGCACTTCGGCAAGTGTCCTGACAGTTAAGAAGACAACTCCACGTCATTTATGAAGTGACGCATGGGGGACAAAAAGGGTTTTCTTCCTAGGCAAGTTTGAGTTTTGGCGCTTTAATTTTTATCTAACATATCCAATAACTCCCAACGAAGACGCTGCCCCAACGGTTCAAAAAAGCTACGATGTACCCTCGCCACAAGTCCAAACGTTGTTTAATTATGACTCAGCTACATCGGGGAGAATTGATGATTTTTTAAATATGGAGAAACGTTATAAGAGGGAATTTCACAAGTCACAAAGATAGGGGCAGTCCTAACGAAAAACTCACTGCCTACAACAACACAAACGGGAGAATTTTACTTCCCAAAGTTAAAATGAGTATTTGAGAAGGTTAGTAGGTCTTTTCGGGAGAATTTCAAATTGTCAAGCTAGAACGGTTGAAGCTCAGTGTAAGAAAAAAGTGGCGATGTCTCTTCGCCTAAGCACCAATAAGCCGCAACACTTCGGCTCAGGTACATCGGGGATAATTTTACTTTTTCCTGGAGGTACTAACGCAATGGTTATAACGAAGGAAAAGATCCCAAAATTTTTTCACACAGAGAAGGTTCATTGGATTGAGAAGTTTTCGTGCACACAATTCTTGTTCCCACAATAAATCTCTCCATGAAGGGGCAAATGTAGAGGGGGCTTGAAGGTAATCCAGAGATTAGGGATAATCCCCCCATTTACAACAGTGTCTGGGATTAATACAGCATGGCATCTCAGCGTTGAAACTCAGTGTGGCAACTCAGCAAGGCAGCTCAAGCATGGCATCTCTGTGAGGCAGCTTAGCGTGGCAACTCATACTTCAGCTTGTTGTTTTACTTATCCATGTTGTATCTTTTGTTTATATTGACTATGAGCTATAACAATTGTAATGATGTAACGATAATAATGATTTTGTGTGAGGTCGAACGGTACTCGTGAGAGACCAGGCTTGGCAGGGCCTGGGAGAGATTTTATGCTCTGTCAAACGACGTCACCATGGGAACTGTAGAGGGAATTGGTTTGGAGGATTGAGAAGTGAGGCACCATTGGGGCTTGTCCTGACCATCTTTGATACACCTGGTAAAACACCGAAGGACCCTGACCGTGGAACTTCGAGTGGAGCAGCCTTGAGTTCCATCGGGTGTTGAGTTGTGAACCAAATAACCCTCTACTTAATGTCACATATATCATATGTGATGTCACTAGACAGTTAGGCAATGCCAAATCTGCACTTGAGTAAACCACCATAGAAATAAATCCGAGTTATAATTTAAATGAAGGTTTGGAATTTTTGGCTTTTATGGAAAATAGCCAAATCCGTGGCTTCTAGTAGGCCGAATCGATTCGGCCCCTTACCGAATCGATTCGAAAAGTTGCAGGTACCCAGGTCTGAGTGACCAAATTGATTTGGTCCCCAGCCGAATCGATTCGGACTGAGACAGATTCCCAGGTCTGAAGACCCGAATCGATTCGCCTTCCTGGACGAATCGATTCGCTGGGCCGAATCGATTCGGAATTGGCCCGAATCGATTCAGAAATAGGGCTTTTGTGGGATTGTTTTTCTAAGGATAATTTCATCCCGTTTTGTTCGAGGTTATCGAATGGGGATCTCTATAGGAGACATTTGAAGTATGTTTTTGAGACCTTTAGTGAGTTTCCCTTATAAGAAATTATTGGAGTCATATAGACTAAATTTGAGGAATACCGATTAGAAATTATGGTGTATACTAAGTGGGGAAGATGTGTGAGTTTTAGCGATTAGTGTATCAGGAGAGAGATATACTAAAACTAAACAATGACACAAATACTATTGCGCCTAAGAGTGTATAATGAAAATGAATATGATGTTGCAGGTATACCTTATGATGGTATATCTTTATTATTTGGTGATGTAATTATACCTTATATGATGGTATATATACATAGTTAAGCATACCCCTTCCTTGCTATCATTGGGAAGTTACGTGCGTAGAGGGTGAGCATCCTGGCTAGATGATGTCGGGTGTGGATATTCCCCAGGTCATAGTCGTCCTTTGTGGTCAGCAAATGACATATGTGATATACATTTATTTATTTTGGGGGTGAGAGGTCATGGGTATGTGTCGCTCTCACTTGCCGGTTAGGAGCTATGACCGCTTCCCGGACGTCGTGTGCGTGAGTTGATCACAAGGTGGGTGTCGTTGAACCCCACCAGGTGGCCCCAGTTTAGCTACGTGTATGGGCAACTGGAAGATGATAGCATGTGAGCCTGCGTCCTTCGAGTTATAGCTCGGTTGGATGGTTATTATTGCTTGTGCTTGTATTTGAGTGTCAAGGGCATAATGGACCTCAACGACCTACATATCCAGGATTAGTGTATCAGGGGGGTTCCTTGTTTGGATTTCGCTTCGGCGAGATGTCCCACGCACGAACCGAAGTGTAATGTTGGAAATTGGGGATAAGTTTAGTCCTTAATGATCATATTTATTTATATATATATCACATATCCCGACAATCGGCAGTGCCAGGAGTAGTGTAACGGGGGGGTTCCTTGTTTGGATTTTGCCTTGGCGAGACGTCCCACGCATGAAACGCCGTGTACTGTTGAGAATTGGGAATATTAATTAATTAAAATTGGAAAATAATTTGGGTTACATGCATCATGAATTTAGGGCATAATGATCCTCGAGTATTAATACGGACAGGAGTAGTGTAACGGGGGGTTCCTTGTTTGGATTTCGCCTCGGCGAGATGTCCCACGCACGAAATGCAGTGCCGTGTTGAGAATCGAGAGGAGTTTAGTCTTTAATATTCATGATGCTAATAACTCATATATAATTACTATATAATTATATTTATGGTTTCATGCCTTATAAGGGCATCACTAGAATATAAAATTCTAGTAAATGAGATTGTTGATGTATTGTGATGATGTGGATATGATTGGATCATGTAACTTTATATGTTCAACAAATGATCATTATAAAGACAACTGTAACTATTACATTAAAGTTAAAGCATTTAACTTAAAGATGATTGAGGTAAAGGTAAACTGGGACATAGGTTAGGCGGTTTCACTTAGATACTTATTTTGGGTTTAAGCTAGAATCCTCTTACCTAATTAGAATCGGACATCCATTTGGAGACACGTGCATACGCTTAGTGCGCGCTTTAGATGATAGGTGAGTTGAATTTTCATGGAGTGTTCGATTCCAACTAAATCATGTAATAATGCATTTATAATTATTATGCATTTTAATACACTTGCTATAAACTTTTTTTCAAAACTCGGGCTCTGACCCGTTTATATTTCCTCCTCCATGTATATATTGTATTACCTCAGGTGATCCTCCGCAAGGACGCCTTTGATGTTCCTCCATCCAGGATTCGTGGAGCTGTGGCAGTTGCGAACTGTAGCGGTATTTTGCTTTAATCGACTCCTATCTTTGTATATCTAGATTAGGATTCAGTTTTTATATTGAGTTAGTATTCAGGTGTTGTAAATTAACACTTTCATATTTCATTTCTCAGATTATTGTATTGTCTGTTACCCGACAGCATATTCGGGTATTTCATTGTTGAGATATTTGTTGTACAATGTATTGTACTCTTTCATATTTGGAGCATGCACTTTTCACTCATCATAGTTAGATGTATATTGTTGGTTGAGTTGCATTATTGGTTTTGTTGTTGTTAGATAAAAGTTTTAAATTTTGGCAATTCGCACTTAATGATTTCGGGTAGTTAGCCTTATATTATAGTGTTGTATGTTGATGTTGAGACTGTGCCATCTGAGATACCTGATTTATTATGGTATAGGGCTGGCCACCCGTTATTATTTGGAGCGGGTTGTCACAGCTATAAAACTAACCTAATTAATTTATCTATAATCTCAGCTCTTAAAGACGGGTGATGCGATATCAAGGCTTGTAAGTTCATGGCACACGATTACAAAAAGTATTAATTGAACGATTATGTATTTGTTGCAAGGGTGTACGAAAAAAATTCGAATTTATAGAACTCGAGCATTTTATACAAGTCTCTTACTTATTTTCGAGCGAGCGCAAAAGATAAAAATCTCGTTGAAGTTTAAATGACTTACTATGGTGTCATTCAAAATATATTTGAATTGGACTATATAAACTTCAAAGCGGTTGTGTTTTACTGTGATTGGATAAGAGTTGAGGATAAAAATACTTGTAAAGTTGATCCTGGTACCAATTTGATCATGGTTGACTTGTCCAATTTGAGGAGCAACGAGCACGTGAGCGATGAGCCGTTTGTTTGTGCTTTTAAAAAGGTCAACCAAATATTTTACTCAGAGTATAACAATAATGAGTCGTGGTCAATCGTCCTACACGCGCCAAAGCGTCTAACCAGTAGTGTGGATGATTTGGTTGCTCCTACCGAATATCAATCCATTTTAGATGATAATCCAAATTTGAAACAATTTTTAGAATTTCAATAAGTATTCCAATTATTTGAAACAATGCTTATTTTGTTTTATGATATGGATTTGTATTCTTATAATGTCGTTAACTTGTATTCTTGTAGTGATTTATTAATATTGGACAACAGTTTAATGCTTTTAGTCATTTGGATTTGATCAGTTCCGGTGGATTTGAATCAATTTTAGTGGGTTGGTTATTGAAGATGTTAATTTAGATCTTAATCAGTTTGAGCATTAATTCTTAGTCCATGACATGACCCGAATTTGAAATAATTTTTAGATTTGTAATAAGTATTTAAATTATTTGAAACAATGCTTAGTTTGGTTTATGATATGGATTTGTATTCTTATAATGTCGTTAACTTGTATTCTTCTAGTCCCTTAATTCACTTGGATTTTAGTCAATTTAATGGTTTTATTCATTTGGATTTGATCATTTTCTCATATATATTTCTACTAATAACAATAATTTTGGCAGGAAATGTCTACTTCAAGGCTCCAAGGAAGCGAGGGCGAAGAAGGCTCGCCGGCACTAGACCCCCAAAATGGGACAAATTAGGGATCGTAGTGGAGAGCAAGACAGCCTCACAAGATAGGGACCTGGAGTTACTGAAGACGATTGTTGGTCTCAGGTACATGGATTGGAGGAATGTACCCTACGAGCTTAAAATGGGCATCTGAGCCTCATTACAAGTACTAACTCATTTTCTTATGTATTGTTTTGTATTTATATTTATATTTTTTATTTTTTATAATTTAAATAGTACTAACTCGCTTTTTTTTGTTGTATCCCTCATTTACGCGTCTCCATATTGGAACAATTAAGAGATCAGTATAAACCATGGAAGAAAAACATGCGCGCACAGTACTTCGGCCAGGACCGGCAGTTAATCTTGTGACTTAAGGACACAGTACCCTCTAAGGAGACAATTACATTGGTAGGATGGCAACAGTTTGTCGATAATGAAGTCTCGGAGAGCCAATTGTCCTCTCGTCAATCGGGGAGGGCAACTCGGGCCAAGAAGGTCGACGCGCACTACTCCGGACGTACATCTTACACCGATGTAGAGCACAGGATTGTAAGTTTTTAATGTTCTTTCAATTTAGTTTTTTCTGTTTTATTTAATGATAATTATATACAAATTTACTAATTTTGCATTATTTTATTTCAGGATACGGGAAGTGGCCCTGGGGGTAAGCCACATAGGCTCGATACTTATATGGCAATTCAAACGAAAAAGGGTAAGTATGCAAAGGTCAATTCGAAAGTGGCCGCTAATATTATAAGTTAAAAAAGTAATTACGTTATGAAAATAAAAATTTTAATTACATATTTTTATATTAATATAGCTAACCGTCTACGTTTTTGTTATTTCAGAAAAATTTGAAGGATCCAGAGTGAAATCGGCAAGGCATCACTTACTACAAATGCACTAAGCCAAGTGTTTGGGAGAGATCACAAGGGCCGTACTCAAGGGTGAGCTCTCAGGTGGGGAAGTCAAAGCTCATCAGGATTGTGTCGAACAACACTAGGCTAGTTCGGAAGGTGGGTAAGTTGTCGACCAACTACGATGAGAAGTTAGAAGATTTAAAGCGGGCGGTGAGTAAAATGTTTGACTATATCAAGGATTCTTTTAAGGGGTCCATCTTGGGTAAGGGCAAGGAGAAAGTGGTGGGCGAGGGGACCACTACTCCATCTTTTTCACCCCCCTCATATGACATGTTCGTCGCCCCCAACACAGTTCCAAGGCTAGTTTCAACTGGTGGTTGGCCTATTGTGTATATAATAAACACACGGGGTGTCCATAAAATAGCTAGGGGTTAAAGGACCCAGGTACGCACCCTAGTGCTATAGTTCATTATCGTCCGTTGCAATCACACGAGGTATGGGTTCTCATCACAGATGTGATAGTGTAAAAAAGGAATGACCCTTATGATTGATCGAGCAATGCGGCGTTAATAATATTGGGGGTTGTCTCAAATCCTATATAGTATGGCCTACCTTCCTCTTGTGAATTGATGACGAATGAAAATTTTTTGTAATAATTTGATAAATATTTGCTTATATTATGTTTATGAGTGACAATTTGAATATTGAATGTCATTTATAATTTATTGTTCGATATAATGATTGAATGATTGTTGTATGGTTTTAAATCTTATGAATGAATGAATGAATTTTCTGATATATATATATATATATATATATATATATATATATATATATATATATATAAACAGGTACTGTAACAAGTTAAATTAGACTGTTGGACAGTGGCAGTGGCCATACTGCCCAACAGTTTTTTTTCAATGTTGTCCAGAATTATCATGGACTTTGATCATGACGAGTCCGTGACAACTCTGTGAGTTATGACAAACTTTGACCGTGAAAAGTCCATGATAAAAAATTTATTTTATTAAGGACTTGTTAGGTCAAAGTCCTTGACAAGTTCACAGAGTTGTCACGGACTTTGACCGTGATAAGTCTGTGATAAAGAATGTTGTCACCCCAATTCTTGTCACGGTTTTTGACCGTGAAAACTAGGTAGTTTTGGTATAGTGTGCCGCCATAGATGTGGTTTCATATTGTTGGTCATTTGTTATTGATGAGGGGATATACATGATGGTAACTTTACGATGTGTTCTTTGATAGTTATGGCATTTTGATTCATGTATATGTTGGTGAGATTAGAATCATGGTGTTGGGATTTATGCATGTAGTGATTGATGTAAATAGATAGGGCTTGACGATACTTGGATGAGCGTAAAGAGTTGAGCTGAGAATTTAACCTATTTATCGTTATCGATAAAGATGGTGTAGGATGAATGAATTGAGGTATGAAAAGGTTGTGGTAAGTTATGAAGTAAAACTAAATCTTATGTTTGGAAAAGATACTAAAATGCCAAGTTTATGTAATGTACCGAGATATTTTGGGAGTTATAGAGCGAGCTAGAAGATGTATGTGAGTGATGAGTTGTAACACCTTGTATTTTTTAGTATTTATTTTTGGGCATTTTTAAATTACACGTGTGCAAGTAATTTAAATAAATGAGAAATAATGAGAATTTAATAAATATTAATTAGCGAGAAAAGGATTAATGCTTATGTGAAAATATATTTACTAGTGTGATAAGTAAATAAAATCATGTCAAATGATGTTACATCGTAAGTGAAAAAAATCGACGAATTTTGACGGTATCTCATTCGGGACGCGCGTGTGGGGTCGTGTTGGGAATGAAATGGGAATATTATGTTAGAAGACTCAAATGGTAATTTCTAGTGTGCTGATGATTCAAAATGGGTCGAAATAGTCACAATTAGGTAGCCAGGGTGGTAATTGGGTTTGGGGGAATTTTTAGACTAGCTGGGACCTGCATAAAGGCATTCGGGTAATTTTACACTTAACATATAACCTAATTTAGGGATTTGTCTTATAAGATGGGAAGGTGGATGGAAGGGGCATCCATTTCACCATCCCAAGAGATCTAAACTTGAGAGAGAAGATAGAGAAGAAGGTAGAATTCTAGAGGAAACCAAGAAAATCAATTCGGGAGGGAATTGGACCAATTTCTGGCCACATGTAAAGAGGATCCTAGAGGAAGATCAGAATTATCTACTATTAAAGGCAAGTGTTTAAACTTGCTTTTGGTATTTAGTGTTATGTTTATAATTCATATTAGAGTTGGTATAAAATATGGATTTTTGGGGTGGGATTCACATGCAAAATAGGATTTTGGGACTAAAATCATTGCGTAGTAAATTGAATATAAGCCCATGTTAAATTTGGAATTATTTTTATTATAAAGATGTTATCTCTATTCGAAAAAATGTGGATTAGTGAAATCTTGATTAAGGATTAATAAAGTGATTGATTCTTAAATAAATAGGCTAAATCCCTTGAATTAAATTGCTATCGAATGATTTTGATGTTAAAAATGAGTATAATCATGTTTAGTATTTATTGAAAGTTTAAATCCTGGGTTGAACTGGTGATAAGGATTGATTTGGTTAATGTGGAGATGATGAATCTCGTTTAAATAAATTGGACAATTTCCCATAATCGAATCAATTCGCCCTTCAGAGATGAATCGATTCGACAGGTGAATCGATTTGGGTCTAGATGTCGAATTGATTCAGACCTGTTGTTGGGCATGCTTTCTTCGTTTGGATTTTTTCATGGACCGTTTGGGGTTTGTATTAATTTAGGGAGTTCGTAATATGAATTAGGAATTCTGAAAAATGTGGGAAATATTATATTTCCTTGGGTTGGTCGGGGATAAAATTTGGGTAAAGGTATACGAGTGTTTTAGTGTGAACGATAATTGGGACGTATTTAAATGAAATCAGTTTGGGGATTTTGGATAGAGTTTGGATACGGGCTGGAGTGAATAGCTAAATATCCAGAATAGTGATAATAATGAATTTATAATGACGTACGTGACTACTTAAGTATTCGGGAGTCACGGGTAGACTTGGGATTTATAGGCTAGTGTTGTGAGTGACTTAGGAAAATTTAGCCAGTATATATATATATATATATATATATATATATATATATATATATATATATAGAGAGAGAGAGAGAGAGAGAGAGAGAGAGAGAGAGAGAGAGAGAGAGAAAGAAAGAGTATATATATGGATATATCTGTGTGATTGATATATGTGAACATACCTACTATATAGATGTTATTTCCCCAGGTTATATGACTGTTGCATGACCATTGTATGTGAGTTTAATATCTAGTGGGGTAATGTGGTATGGTTATGACCCACATATATATGTTTATGACCACCTCCAGTTATCTGTTTAAGATTTGGGTTGGGTGGTGAGATCCTGAACCGTTGGCCTACGAATGGTATGTGATGTACCTAGAGCCTGATAGCATGTTAGGAAAAACATTGGCGCGATCTTAGCTCTAGGGACGTGATTATACGTGTATATATATATATATATATATGTATATATATATATATGTATATATATATATATATATATATATATATATATATATATATATATATATATATATATGTGTGTGTGTGTGTGTGTGTGTGTGTACGAAATGTGATATTTGTATATGTATATAAGAGTGATATATGCATATGTGCGAATTAAACAAATGTACAAACATTGAATTAATAACTAGTGTAAAGTTATGTGAAATGAAATGATAAAATTATAATTGAGAATTATAATGATAAAGTGAATGTGAAAGCTAAATGTAAATTCAAAGTAAAATAAAAGTATACCTGTGACACAAGGTAGCATATCAGACTAAGATAAGTGACGGTACTAGTAAGGTGGGTGTAACAACCCTCGCTTTTGAGAACTTATTTTATATTAATTTACTGTGTGAGGTAATTATATAAAATATTGGAAAATGGAGTAAATATTAATTGAATGAGTTAAAAGTTAATATTTACTAGATTGTTGCATATTTACTGATGTGTAAGTAAATACCATCATGTTGCGATTTATAGTGTCATATGCTTTAAAATGACAATTGGTTTTAATGAAACCGGAACTTGAAATGATTTATAAAAATTGTTGGATGGCAATTTAGAGGGCGTAGTTAGTCCCAAAATGTGCGAGATAGTCGAAATAAGTGCCACATTGTATTTTTATGTTTCGGGCACTTTTGACTGGTTTTAACATAACTGTGTAGTTGCGAGTCATTTTAATGTGGTATTAACCATTTAAGTTGGGAATCTAGGGAGAAAATCCACGATTTAGTCTTACATTTCATTTTATTCTCTTAAGTGTATTTACTAACCTAGAGATATAGAGAGAAGAAGAGAACTTGTGGAGAAAAGAGAGAGATTGAAGATTGAGGATTGGGATTGTTGCTACCACAAGGAAATCTAAGATTTCTACCTCAAGGCAAGTTTTCCACTTGCTAATATATGGTTTAAGATGAATAAATGGTATTGATTGTTGTGTAGTTGTTATAGTTTAGCAATTTTGGGATTTTGAGGGATTTGTAGGTTTTGAACTCTTAGAAGTTGATTTATATGTTTATTAGTATAAATGATCGTAGTTAGATGCATTTATTATTTGATGGGTTGAATTAATGATGTTGTTTGGAGAAAAAAGGAGATTTGGGGGAAATTAGGGTTCATAACCCTTAACCCATACTTGGCAAATTCGCAGGGGCGAATCGATTCGGCCAGGGAGAATCGATTCGCTAAAGGGGCAGTTTATAGGTCTGAGAGGATCGAATCGATTCGTCCTATCCGAATTGATTCGCCAATTATGAAAAAAGTCGGGTTCTTTTTTCCGAATCGATTCGGCTGGTCCGAATCGATTCGCTTTCAGACCGAATCGATTCGGCCAGGGCAAATCGATTCGGAAATCCTGCAATTTTGAGTTATTTTTTTTAACTCAATTCCAACCCTTTTTCTTTAGGTTTAGGACTTAGGAACCTTCTTTTATGAAGTAAACTTAGAGTCCTAGATGAGTTAGTTAACTACCCTTCATTAGAAATGGTTTAAATGGGACTTATTTCAGGAGTGTACAAATTGATGTTAGGGCATTCCTTTCCTTTAGTTAATTATTAGGAGTCTCGGAGTTATAAGGTCATATTGGGAGACTTTAGAGGCTCATTTGAGGTATGATAGTCTTGGTGGTTTGTAATAACACCCTAAATTGTTTGGAGAATAAATTGAGAGTTTATTTATTCTTTGAGGTTATAATAATGAGGATGAATTAAGTATGGCTCTGGATAAAAGGTGATATATTTATCAAAATGGAAATGAAAATGAGACTAAAAATGGTAAATGATAATTTACTTAAACACTCTCTAAATGCTATCATAAGGGAAGTTCGCGCGTGAGGTGAAGTCCCCTGGCTAATGAATGCAGGTTGAATATAGTCATCTACCATATGAGCGATTATTATATGTTTTTCTGCGATGGTGAGGTAATTCTGGGTGTGGTTATGACTCACCCGCTGGCATATGGCCACTTCCCGACATTGTGTTAGGTGCTCAGATTGTCTTGGTTGATAGGCCCTGAAATATGATAGTCATTTAGGGGCGCGCACAGTGGGGAAACCCGAACGGGCAGTCTTAGAATTGTT
The DNA here is from genome assembly GCA_949130495.1 of Sambucus nigra. Taxonomy (NCBI): domain Eukaryota; kingdom Viridiplantae; phylum Streptophyta; class Magnoliopsida; order Dipsacales; family Adoxaceae; genus Sambucus; species Sambucus nigra. The sequence continues at coordinate 788,977,615 of OX422208.1, read as the reverse complement.
ATATGTATATGAATATAACTATTCTTAATCAAGTGGGACTTGATGGATGATAAATGTCGTAAAGAGCATATAATTGTGATTATGTTTCATAATGAGAAATGGAATAAGGAAATGGAACGGAGTAAATGATGATATTTTAATTAATGATATTCATTCATATCCTCTTGTATAACTAAATAAAACTTATGATCATTTAAATTGCCTTAGCTTATGTATTGAATTGTGTAGATAGATTCTTATCTTTATCACTCATGATTATCTATGCATAACTGTCACACTCTTTATTCATCTGGTGATCATATAAAATCGGGCCCTGACCCGATCATATTTCTTGTTGTGCATGAATCTTATATCCGCTCAGGTGCTCCGCCGCAAGGACGCCCGTTATGACTTTCCTATTCTGGTGTTTTTGGGGAGTCATGATACTTTGCGGATATTAGTGGATATGTTGTTAGACGCCTTCATTTTTGTACTCTAGTTACGATCGGGTCATTTATTCGGGTGTGTGGACCAAGCTATTGTATTTGCTTATTGTAATGTATTATGTAATTTACATTAAAATGTTGTTTTACATTGTAGCGACTGTTGACCGACAGCATATTCGGTCCCCTTATTGTATACTTGTTGTTGATGAAATATAAGTTCTTTTGGGTTTCCACTTTCTTTTCAAATTGGGTTGTTTAAATTCTTTCTTTAACTTATAAAACAAAATTTTTGGCAACCCGTTTTCTAAAATATAGGGTGGTTATCCCGCATACTTATTGTATTGTTGTGATGCTGAGAATGATCCATCTATGATTCCTATTTTTTTTAGTATCGGGCTGGCCACCCGTTATTTCGATGAGTGGGTTGTCACAGTGGGGTTGCATAACTATTGTGTTTAAAATACATGCGTTAGATGCGCACTATTGATAAGGGGTGAAATTATCTCATGTGAGTGCGACATCAGTTTAAATATGAATAATTGCATTGTATATTTATTATTGTATTTTAAACACTTGCAAAATATTTTCAAATGGTTTTGGGCACTGTCCCATGTCATAATATTTTTAAATTTTTTAGGTACCGAGCCACAGGCATGCCGGGCGTGATGATCTTTCCAGTCTGACGATGCTGCAATAGTTGCAGATGACTGTAGGCCTCGAGTAAACGTATCTATCTTTGATTTCTAGATCTGATTTCAGTTTGGTTATTTGTTTTAGCATGTCGCCCATCATCAGACTATATTATTTTATTCAGTCTTTATTTTATTTTTGTTCTTATGGATTACTGAATTGGGATTTTTACCGAGTGTTATTCGGTTAATATGATTATTACATTTATTAAACATTAAGTCATTATTCATGGTGAATGTGTATTTAATTAAATTGAATGGTTTTCGTGTGAATGAAAGTTTTATTATGGCAATTTAATGAGTAGTAAAATTTGATAACAGACTTAATAGGTTATTAATAATCAATTTGATTTATGACACTGATGCTAAGAATGAGCCAGTCTGAGATTCTTGTTTTATTTTAGTAGAGGGTTGGCCACCTGTTATTTTAAATAGGTGGGGTGTCACAGATGGTATCAGAGAATGAATTTCTAGTGTCCTTTATATTTGTGCATCTTACTACGATTTCAGCGTAGCGTCCTTTGATATAAAGCCCAATTATTAGGACTGTTGCATTCTTATTTATACATTTACGCTCTTCACATGTTATGATATATTACTTGTGAACTTATACAAATTCGGTATGGTTTCAGATGCCACAGAGGAGAGCACGTGTGACACCCCGCTTAAAATAATAACGGGTGGCCATCCCTATACTACATTTAATCAGGAATCTCAGATGGCTCATTCTCAGCATCAACAGACTATACTAAAATCGATAAGGCTAACAACTCGAAACTATAAGAGCGGGTGCCAAATAAAATAAAATAAAACATAGAACGGTCAACAAACCAACAATATACAACTACTAACAAAGGTATACCGTACACAAGTATAATGACAAATGAAGTGCTAAACACTTAAATAAAAAGGGTACACATAAGGAAATATACCCGAATAAGTTGTCGGGTCACAGATAGTACAACATCCGTAAACAAGAAATATAAACAACTCAAAATAACTCTTGGGTGTAAACCCGATATACAACATGAATCCTACCTAGATTTTTAAAGAAGTAGGAAGCGACTAGTCAAAATCTCGCCACAGTCCGCAACTGCTACGGCTCCCAAGACTCTGGATAGAAAAGCATCCGGTATCCATGTGGCAGGACACCTGTAGTACAATATATATACATATATATAGCAAGAAAGGAATATAAACGGGTCAGAGCCTGAGGTGTAAAAATGTTTAGCAAGTGTGTTAACCGTGCATAATAAATATAAATGCACTATTTCATAATTAAAGTGGAGTGGCACTCTCGTGAAACCCCCAACTCACCTCTCATTCTATAGCGTGCACCTAATCGCGTCCTAGAACTTAATTAAGTTACCCCACCCATAAGGACCACCTACTTTACCATATGCACGACCTATACCCACATGATCTACCATTCTAACTTAACCCTCTAATCCCTTCCATTCAATACATACTTAAATATATTTTCACATATATGCCTTACTAGGCTATAGTGGTTTCCCCTCATTATCTTAATCCAATTATAAGTATTTATATGCCACACATTATCATTAAGTTTCACTATAAAATCATATTCATTAAGCAACATACATACAAGTACTAAGACAAAACTTCTCACTACTCTCAACATGGCACTGCGTTTCGTGCGTGGGGTATCTCGCAAAGCGAAATCCAAATAAGGAACCCCCCCGACACTACTCCGTGAGAATGTTGATCGTAAGGATTCATTATGTCACATATTAACATTAAGCTTCAATATACAAGTTTATTCTCTAAACAACATACATTCTAGTACTAAAAGCATAACTTCTCTCCACTCCCAACATTGCACTATGTTTCGTGCTTGGGGCGTCTCGCAAAGCGAAATCCAAATAAGGAACCCCCCCATACACTACTCCTTGTTCGTAAGGGATCCATTATGTCATCCACACAAATTCTATTACTGCAACTACTATAATTATAGATAACTATCTAAGAACATAATTAGAATCTCCCTTTAATTCTTGGGTCGATATAACTGCAATTGTTTCTAAATACGATCCTTTGACCTCAACCAACTAGTACACCAAAAATCACCCAAGATGTACATTATAGAAACTCCATATCCTCTTCACATATAGGATATCTAAGTATATATATTTGCTCTAAATATATATATATATATATATATATAATCAACCATTCCTTCCTATAACCACGTATACATAACACACATAATGTATACTTGCAATTCACTATATATATATATATATATATATATATATATATATATATATATATATATATATAATCAACCATTCCTTCCTATAACCACGTATACATAACACACATAATGTATAACACACATAATGTATACTTGCAATTCACATAACATAAACATCTATAGGATATCAGAATACTGCACCATGATATCATCTTCCAGGGCATCACTCACATACCATCCTGGGGACCACCCATAGGACTAAATGACACCAACTTTGTGGTCATAGGTCACAACGTACGGGAAGCAGTCATAGCTCCAAACCGACAAGTGAGAACGAATCATACCCAAGACTTCTCACCCCCAAAATATATAATCACACAAATAAAAAAAAGTGACGACTATGACCTGGGGAATATCCACACCCTGCTCCTCAAGCCAAGGTGCTCACACTCATCGCGCAACTTCCCATGATAGCATGTGTCGGGTATGCTCACACAATAAGTATATATATCATTCACACTATATATATACACATCCATATGATCACATCATATAATCAAACCATCACTCACGGTATAGATATTCACGCCATGAGTATACACATATATACATATCTATTCATATATGTATATCCACATATCCACATATATATACGGATGAGATTCATAAACTCGGCTATACGTGTACAAAGTTCTCATTATACTAGCTATCACTCCAAGCATATTAACTTAATACGTTATGTAAATAAGATCCCTCACTCGAAGTATATTCATCCATTGCCCTTATTGATAAGCACCCAAAATTGTCTATTTTATACCCTGAATAGATGCATTTAAGTCGCTTATTTTTTAATAAAAATGACCTTATGTTCGTATTTATTTATTTCTCAGGTCAATACGCAGTTGCGGTACAGATAATGCTAAATCAGTACAATTGCGACTCAATAGCGGTTAAAAGCATGAATCGAAGAAATCAAAGAGATCGCGAAGTCTAGAGTCCCATTTGAACGTGCCGGGATGTGTTCCGATGCCCTGAACCAGTCCCGCAACCTTAACCTAACCAGAACCGAGCCCAGACCGTTCCCCAAGCCTCGTGTGTGTTGAGTTTGTACCTTTATTATTTTTCTAGATTTTTATTTTTAGGATTTATTTAGATTTATTTAGAATTTCCTAGGATTTATTTTCTATTTTTCTATTTCTTTATTTTGATTTTGATTTTTATTAGTTTCTAATTTGTAATCTTTATTTAATTTTATTTTTCTTAGGACTAGTTTTTAGGAATTTATTTTATTTAGTTTTTAGTTTTTATTTATTTAGTTAGAATTTTTAATTTTTTTTAGTCTTTATAGAGTTTTATTTATTTATTATTATTTCTTTTTATTTTTTTTAGTCTCTTAGTAATAAATTAGATTTTTATTTCTAGATTTTTATTTTTTATTTTAGTTCTAGTTTTATTTTTTTTTAGTGTCATTTTTTTAGGGGTACAAATTAAACACACACACACACACACACCATACTCACTCACACGCAAACTAGCATACACATAACACACACCCAAACACTTCCTAAGACACCACTCACCCTCACCCTCACCCTCACACTAACCTCCCTACACCATCACTCACCCAATTAACCCTCCACCATCTTCAACCTCCAACTCTACCACTCTCTCTCTTCCCACCATTAATTACCAACCGAACCTCCCCCCCATTTCAAACCTCTCCCCTGCTCCATGATCCAACCCGCGACCCCAGCCGTCCCAGTCGACCTGGCATTGAACCACCAGCCATACCAGCCTCCAACCCAGCCTAACACTACCCAACCTAGCCTACCTCGCTACCCATCCCGCCCCCTACCCAAACCCAGCAGTCCCACCTGACCCGTCCGCGACCAGCACTAATCCCATCCTGCTACAGCCCGGCCTCGCCGAGCTCCGCCACAAGCCACCTTCGGCGGCCTGACCCATCTCGACCGACGGCGATCTCCCACTTGTCCACCCCCTGCTGCCGGCCATCGCCGGCCACAACCCGTACCTCTCGATCCAAACCAACCCCTGCCACCTGCTCTGGCCCACTCAGAAACCCAAGACCTCCTCACCCCCAAAACCCGGTTTGAAACCCATGAACAAATCCCAACCAAAACCATTTTTTTTAAAAATCAAATCTTGTACTTCAAAATAGGAACAAATTCCACCTTCCAAGATTTTACATGAATCCACATATTTCTTTGACTTATCCAAATAAATGAGATCCCAGAAAATCTCACCATCCAACAACAAAAATCGTGGATTATAAAAAAGGGAGGTATCAGCTCATTGGAAGGAGACTCTCACAGCAACAAAAGAAGACTCTCAACAGGAAAAAAAAAGAGAGACGCAGATAGAGAGAAAAACAGTGTGTAAATTATGTACAGTTTAGGGTCATAAAAAATTTCCAGAAAAATATAAAAAAAATTAGTTTATCTTTAGAATAATTTTTAGGTTTAGTTTTTACTCTTCTTTTCGCAATCAAGTGCTGAAAATTGTGAAGAAGTTGGATGCATGTTAAGGCGCATTTCAAGACAAATTTGTGGAAAAAATTGCATATTGTATTTCTACATTCTCTTTTCAATTTATTTCCTTCTTGACATATTATCTATTGTTGTTTATGCACACATGAAAATGTTTGTCTAAACACCCCATTCAAGGGGAAGGATACACTGCGTATGATGTTAGTTTAATTAATTGGTTTCTTTAATTTTATATTTCTAGGTAAAATAATTTTAACTGTCACCAATTAATTTATGTAACGAGAGTTAGTAAATTAATTGAACAAATTAATGTTTGAATTTAGGAATCGAACTAGAGCTAGTTTTTTTCGAAATTTGAATATTAATTCGGTGTTGAAATTTAAAGATTGCTATTGTTTTCATTAAATTGATCCTAGCGGGTAATTTTATGAAAATAGTGTAGTCCAAATTTTTCATCGCGTGACAATTTTAAATTAATTTTCTGAAAAAGATTTTATTAAATTTATAATTTTAACGAGACTTAGATTATCGATTTAATATTATCTCAAAATATTTCAAATTAATAAATTGAGAAACTAAAATAATTGAAAATGCAGTGTAATCTCATTTCTTGACTTTCTCACATATTTCACACTCGGTTGAACATTTTTTTTCATTATTTAGTCATTTTATAATTTTTAGCATTTGTTAGTTAATTTTTCCCTTGAAATTGTTTTAAAAGAATAAAAAAAAGTAAAAAAAAAATATTTTCATAAAAAATTGAGATTGCAAGTTTTCACATTAATTGTTTCACCTTGGAAGTTGGATTGATACCTCTACTTACCGCAATACGAGTTATTTTTAGACAAGTTTTGTAGGTACTCAAGGGAATTTTGAGAGTGGCTTTTGAAGACAACGACCGTATACGCAAAAAGCTTCTTATCAAATGGCGTCGTTGTCGCTTTCTTGACGTGGAGACAAATTGAAGACTTGTAATTTTTATTTTTTAGTTGTAATTTTTATTTCTCCTCCCTCCTCCTTAGACTGGTTGTATAGGATTTTTGAAGATTGTTTATTTATTCGGGGTGCATTTTGACACCATATTATTTTGTAATAATTATTCCATAAAAAAAGCGAATGGGAAACCGGACAAGGTAGAGAGAGAGCGTCCAAAGACGAGGATTTAAGAAGCCTCTCTACTTTGGGTCGGTAGGACTCCCGGGGACGACTGAAGTAGGCGTACTTCCCCCCGGTCGACTCAACTTGGTCTTCACCCCACGTGTGTAAAAGCTGTGGGAGGTATAATGTTTTATCCCTCGCGACTCTCCTGCAAGCGAGTTCATTTTTTTGTGATTAATTGCTCCTATGTGCCTTTAATTTTTGCATCGCACTTGAATTGAATGGTTTGATGAATTAATTTACCTAAGACCTAGACCCGATCATTGCAACGAGAAGGTATTTCATCACTCGACTCACTCGCTTATCCATTGTGTGCTACCCTAGCTGTCATTAAATTTAAAATCAATCAACTAGCTAGCCTTGTAGGAGCACACTTTTGCAACAGGCGATCACAAAGATAAATTCCGTGAATTTTGTCGCCCGCGGACTTAATTAAAATTTGACTACCCCTTCACTAATTTTGAAGATAATAATTGACTATGTGCTTATTAGGAATTTTTTCTTAACTCGTGCGTGTCCAATTACATTCTTTAGGTAGTCGGTTTTAGTTAGTTCGGCCAAATCAAGAGTCCAATTTTTCCCATTTTTCGAAAAAATACCAAAAATATTTTATATTTTTTTAAAAATATTTTCAAAAAATCCCAAAAATAATTTTTTCCCCATATTTAAAATACCAAAAAGATTTTCCTTTTCTTATTTTCAAAAATCACAAAAAAATATTTCTTTTCTTTTAAAAAAATGTTTAAAAACCCAAAAATATTTCTCTCCTCATAGCCGAAGAACGTCCTTTACGGGAGTACTTTGGCCATTTCCCATTGTTTGATGTTAAGCCCAAATCGAACCTCCATTCATTAATTCATGGCTTTAACTCTCAAATGCCCACCGTTGATACTCGTGTGTCGTCCACGCACATATCTCCTACTCCACCGCCTCCGGTACCGAGTGTCAACCCATCCCATGCTTCGCCTTGCACACACTGCTTTCTGGTGGACCATTTGTCCCATGAGTGTCCATTTATATTCTCTCCATCTGACCCCACCATGGAACATGTGCGTCCATATGACACTATTTTGGACCCACCCTCACCGTATTCTCACGACCTATCCAATGTCGAGGGGTATGAATACCCAAGCTCTTCATGGCGGCCTGATCACCCTTCCATGCAATATGAACCCCAACGTCATGTTGTGGATCCTTATGGTTTCCAATAGTCATCATCGGCACCTCGTGCACCTCATAACTATCAGTCCCCTTCATATTCTCCTCATGCTGATCACACTTTTGTCCCTCACGGAGATGCTTCTCCTGTGAATGCTACACTTGACCCTGCTCCACATACTTTATATGAGTATTCTCCCCATCCTAGTGTTTCTTGCAAGTTGTGTTCACCTCACCCACCACCGCCACCCACCGCCATCTCCCCACCACCTTGCACATCCTCTCTGGAGAGCCTCTTACACAAGTTCGCACACACTCTTCAATCTCAAAATGAAGCCCTCAACGGCTTGAAAATAGGTTTACTGCATTTGAGTGTGCGAATGAGTCGGATTTCACCACAAGTCAATCCATTGTTTCACCTGTGTGGAACGATGATGTGTCATCTTGTGCCACTGATTTTGAGTGTGACCAACCCTGTTATCCTGAGAATCTCAACGTTGAGACCATTCTGTGGTCCCGGACCCAAATTGATAATTGTGTTAACATATCCATTGACAGTGAGACTGATCCCACACCGCCTTATCCTTTCAAACCCACCATTGAGTTTCACCTTTCCCCTTCCACCGAATCCATACTTATTCCCGAGTCTACACCTTTTGACCCTTTTATGTGTGTTCCCGAGAAACCCATTATTTATAGGTTAGCTCCGGCTGCGAGTGCTACCCACTGTCCTGAGATTGAATCTGAGATGGTTTCTACCTCTCTGGATATGGATCCTATCCCACCATGCTTGACTCTGTTGAGTCAGATATTAATGTTGATTCCTCTATCTCGGATTTGGATGCCTCGTTCGATTTTTCCTCCAATTTGGATGGTGACTTTCGGGTGGCTAAGTTGATCACTCCCTCGTTCATTTTCACACCTCCTCCTACGAGTACCCTGGAGGATCTTTCCGAGTCTCGTGAGGAGTTTGTCTCACCCACCCTTGAGTTATATCATCTTCCCCCACCCTTTGTCCCACCATATCCACCCATTGTCCCTTCCATCCCATCACTTGATTTAGACCTTGCTATTCTACCTTCCCTGTTCACATCTAAGCCTTTAGGTCCTTACCTCCACCCACCCTCCGCCCTAGTGCTCCACGATCACATTTGTGCACTTTTCATTGACTCCACTATCCATGTGAGTATTTATGGTGCTCTCCCCATACGCGACACCGAGCTTGTTACTTTATGCACACCACTTCCTTGTGGTGTTGAGTTTTTACATCAACAACTCCCTGGCGTTTCACGGAATGACTATTATCATCGTCCATTTATAGAATGGTTGTGCACTTTCTATGAGGCCCTCCCCATTATAATTGTCAAACCATGTTGTCTCCCTATCCAATTAGAGCACCATTCTTACAGGGCCCTTGTTGCCCTCACCTTTCGGCTCAATAAGGCCCGTGAACAATGATTATTCTCCCATGCCTTTCTCATCCTTACCCTAATACCCACCCGCCCCTAGTCCACCGATGCTTTGCATCGAGTGATGCACTTTTCTATACAAGTGCATTGACCTATTTTCTCCTTTGTCCAGCAAAACTGACGCTGCAGTCTTGTTTGGGGGTGATTCTCATCACCCAATTTTTTTCCACCCCACGCTTTCATAGTTCCTATCCTTAGGGTGAGATTGGTTCGGTCTGGCTGAAGACGTTAAACTTAGTGCTTACGGGAGGCAGCTCGTCGTTCATTATTTCTGAGTATGAGTCTTATCCTGTTTGGGGGTGGTGTTTCACACCACCCAATGATTTTCACATGCTTTATAGACTTGTGCATACTTTTGTATCGCCTATGTTCTTCAGGTTTCATCTCTTCTCCCTCAGGCGGTACATTTCACTAGTGGTTCATTATGGTAATATCTTTCCTCCCTTGTGCTTTTATTTTTATATATGGATTTAAACATCGAGGGCGATGTTCTCTTTTGTTTGGGGGTGGGAAATTTATCAAAATTATACCTCTTTTGAAAATTTTCAGAAACAAGTGATTTTAAACTTTTTTGTGCAGTTAAAAATCAACTTTTATGACATGATTTGTCTATCATCCCTCTTTTAATAATCTTGGAATATCTGTGTTTGACTAAAAAATTGCGCTTTTTACAATAAATTAATTAATACTTATTTAAGCGTACTTGCACCATGAATTTCTAAACTCGGAAATTTTGCACTATCACGTTTACAATCAAAAGTTGAAGAGTAACTATATTCTCAAGAGAGCCTTAAAAGATTGCATGTGGTGACTTAAACCCGTGAGATTTGAGCTTTTCACCTTTTTGAGGGTTTTTACATATCTCCGAGTCACAAGTTGACTCAACTATCTTTGGATACCGCACTTAGTCGTTGCATGGTCTCATTATTTTTCAATTTTGGCTTAATCACTGAGAATGACATTACTTTCGAGTTGTAAGAAACATGTGTCTTGTAGTTTGTCCCAAGCACTAAATCGATTTTTCCATACACTTGCCATTTTTCATATCACATTTTCTATCCATATTTTCCTTATCCATATATATCCCAGATACCATCCATATGTCATTTCCCATCACTACCATAATTTTTGAGAAAAAGAGTGTTTGAAATTTTCCATGTAAATTGTCTTCATTTGTGTTATGAAAAGAAAAATGTATCAAAATGAAAAAAAATAGAAAAAAAAGAAGCAAAGAAAAAAATTATATAGAAAAGAGGAAAAAGAAATATGTGATCATAAATTCAAAAGATGAAGACAATAGTCAATCAAAGTGTGTTTCACTCTTCTCAAAACACCCCATCATTCATCTTCTTCATTAGCCCCTCATACCTTTCATAAATGACATTTTTCACCCTTGGTAAAGTGTTCGGGAAAACGAAAAGATTATATGGTGAATAACTCGACATTCTTGACATAGTGGTTAGCATTCCTTCATGAGATCATATTTTTTTCACGTATCCGTCCTTTCTTATAAAGTGTGTGAGACGTTTGAACTTGTTTACATTTACTCACATCCTCACACACTAGAGAGATACACTTACCCAATTCTCAGAGAGTAATATTCGGAGAGATATATCCAGAGAAAATTGAAGTCAAAACGTCGATTCTATAAAGGTAATCTAGGAATTACTCTATTGATACTTAAGATTGTTTCACACTACACAGGCTGAGTTTTAGGAAGGATTACGCTTTTGTCATTAAGTAATTTCATATCTTATTTTGATAGTTGAATACGGTGTTCCTTGATGTCCTTTTAAAGTTGGGTTGTATAGCGTTTCATTATCTACTAAGAAACTGCATTTAAATAAGTTTTGAATTTTGTGCGTACATTCACTGCAAACCCTCACGAGACACCACTCGTCCTGTAGGGCAACCTATAGGTTTAACGTCTTGTTGCACATGCTAAGTGCAATGGCCAGTGCCTGCGAAAGTGGCACACTTTTGGTTACTTATCTCTATTTTCTCTCTAATTTTTGCTCGAGGACTAGCAATGTTCTGTTTGGGGGTGGTGTGAGAAGCACCCAAAAGTATCTATTTTATACCTAGAATAGATGCATTTTAGTCTCTCGTTTTTAATAAAAATGACCTTATGTTCATATTTATTTATTTCTCAGGTCAATACGCAGCTGCGGTACAAATAATGCCAAATCAGTACAATTGCGGCTCAATAGCGGTTAAAATCAGGAAACGAAGAAATCAAAGAGACCGCGAAGTCTAGAGTCCCATTTGAACATGCCGAGAAGTGTTTCGATGCCCCGAACCAGTCCCGTAACCTTAACATAACCCAGACCATTCCCCGAGCCCCGTGTGTGTTGTGTTTGTACCTTTATTATTTTTCTAGATTTTTATTTTTAGTCATTTTATTTATATTTATTTAGAATTTTCTAGGATTTATTTTTTATTTTTAATTTCTTTATTTTGATTTTGATTTTTATTACTTTTTAATTTGTATCTTTATTTAATTTCATTTTTCTTAGGACTAGTTTTTAGGAATTTATTTTATTTAGTTTTTAGTTTTTAGTTTTTATTTATTTAGTTAGGATTTTTAGTTTTTTTTAGTGTTTATAGAGTTTTATTTATTTATTATTATTTCTTTTTAATTTTTTTAGTCTCTTAGTAATAAATTAGATTTTTATTTCTAGATTTTTATTTATTATTTTAGTTCTAATTTTATTTTTTTTAGTGTCATTTTTTTAGGGGTACAAATTAAACACACACACACACATCCCATACTCACTCACACGCAAACTAGCCTACACATAACACACACCCGAATACTTCCTAAGACACCACTCACCCTCACCCTCACACTAACCTCCCTACACCATCACACACCCAATTAACCGTCCACCATCTTCAACCTCCTGAAAAACGTCGCTAATGCCGTTTAATACAAGATTAAACTCTATAAGCAACTCCGAAATGTTTGTTGGAGAAACCCTTTTCTTTTGAAAATAAAAATTATAAACAAGATGTGTTTACAAAGAAACTTATGTACGAGAGTAATTAAGACTGTGTAATCAGTTTTTAAAACAAGGCAGTTTCAAAAATCCAGCACACTTATAGAATGAGATGAGTAGATGAAGATAATCAACACACGATTTTTAACGTGGTAAAACCTCTCCCAACAGAGGAAACATCCACGGTGACTTCTAAGTCACAAAAACAAAAATCCACTAATAACAAATAATAGTTACAAACAATACAACATGCAAGCACACAAATCAACCTATTCTAAGTTTAGGAATATACCCCACTTGGTGTCCTTCTAACTTCTCATAGATCTGATTTGTTGATGATGTTCTTCCAGTTTGCTAACTTCCTTTGCTTTAGCTTCCTTATGTCGACTCAATGATCTTTGATCTTAAACACAACACTTCCAGTGTGGTGGTGTGTTAAGTGTTTGTGAAGTGATTCCTATTCACATGCATGAACTCACACACACTTAGATTTACAGACAGTCCTAGTAAAATTACATATAAAGTCTATATGCAGTGATTTTAGTTTATTTCTTTCTCACAGAACTTCAACCCTTTTTGACCTTTATTCTATCCCAGATTCCACGGATATCTCGCTTATAAAATCGGTCAAGATCTTAATCAATCTCTTTTTGAAAACATTTGTGAGATTGAAAATCTCCAAGTGTGAATCCAACTAGGTCAGGGTTAAGTTTCGTAAGAATAGAAACCAGAAAACATTTTCAAACCCAAATGAATAAAGATTTTCTTAAACCAAGTAAAAATATGCAGATCTAGTGAAAATGTAACATGCAGAGTATAGATCTAACGTTTCTATGAAAAAGAAACAAGATCTTCACTCTAATGTTTAAGTTGTGAACAAGATCAAAAGATCAAGAGGTTACAGCAACGATATGAACAAACCACTCTCTCTCTCAAACACTCAAGGTTGTGTTTGGGGTTGAATATGTGAAGGTTTATTTCAGAGGCGAAGTATTTAGAGTTAGGGTTAGGGTTTGTCTAATAGTTTCCCTTTCTCTCTCTTCTCTCTTTCCTTTCTCTCTTCTCTCTCACTTCTCTCTTCTCTCTTATTTTTTTCTCTCAGAAAGACGAATGCCCAAAAGTCTTCTAAGGCTGAGAAGAGGAGGGTATTTATAGGGCTGAGGGAAGGTTCTGGATGTTCGAGGGAAATCAAGGACTGAGATCAAGTCTTGCAGGTTTTGACTTGATCCAAAGGTTATAAAACAGCGGTGATCAAAAAAGATTGTGATTGGTTCATATGGATAGCACCGGGATTAGCTAAGAACACATGCAGACCCTCGATTCGGAATGATCCAACGATCAGCAATCAACCATCCAACCTTCTCACAAAAGAAACACAACTCGAAGCATCAGGAGGATGACAAATGTTGGCTTGTGAGTGGCTCTCACACGCGCGTTTAAAATAATTACAGAAGGTACCCTGAAGTCTCTAGCGCTTTGAGATCCTACCCAACCAAACAATTCGAGTGAAAAATGAAGTTTCCAAAATAGAATATTAACCCCACAAACTTTATAATCCCATTTTATTTATGAAAACATTTATTTAAAAAATGTTTAAAAATGTTTAAAAAATATCTAAAAATATTTAAAAATTCCCAAAAAATTATTAAAGCTCCAATTCAAGGGGAATTAAACACACACTCAATTTTAAGCAATAATGAACACATGTATGCACTTCTAATTGTGTGTATTGTGATTCAATTTTTACCTTCATGGATCATTGAAGAGAATTAGAGAGAAAAGATGTGAGGATTTTTGGATTCTAGGATGGACAACCAATTTTGTCACTATTTCCAAACTAGATGAACACTTATACAATATAGACTTAAGCAAGTCAAAGGTATAAGGTGCTTCAATCTCCTTCTTTGGAAATATGAGACAAAATCTCCTTTGAGTTAGCTTAAAACTCGTAGGGAACCAAAAAAGATAAAACCTAGTCCTATACAAAAGATACTATCTACCCATTTCCTAGAAAGTCAAAAATTACATAACTCTACTATTTACAAATTTTTACCCTAGAAAAGGTAGACAATCAGTAGAAGAGATTCCTGCAAATATACACACTAAGATCAAGCAGTTTAGATGAAATGTGAACAAAATATTGAACTCATAAAACTCAAGTTTCTCCCCCATTTTGTCTCAAATGAACAAAGGGTAAAACTTAAGGTTTTAAGAGTTTAATCAACGCATACCATGCCTATAGAATTTCGCAAATACAGAAATTTGTTATAGTCTAAAGGTTTAGTGAACATGTCTGCAAGTTGCAGATCAGTAGGCAGGTAATGAATTTCTAATTCCATAGTTTCAACAAGTCCGCGTATAAAATGATGCCTTATTTTAATATGCTTAGTTCGCGAGTGTTGAACCGGGTTTTTAGATATGTTAATGGCGCTTTGATTGTCACAATACAATTGTAATTGATCTTCTTTAATCCCATAATCGCTTAACATCTGTTTTATCCATAATAATTGAGCACATCAACTTCCTGCTGCTATATATTCGGACTCAGCCGTAGATAAAGATGTGCAATTCTGTTTTTTACTACTCCAACCAACTAAATTATTGCCGACATAATAACAGGCACCTGATGTACTTTTACTATCATTAGTACACCGGCCCAATCAGCATCAGTATACCCTATGATGGTGCTACAGGTATCCTTAGTATACCTAAGTCCAAGATTGAGAGTGCCCTTTATGTACTTTATTATACGTTTTACACTCAATAAATGGCTCTCTTTAGGGTTATTCTGGTAACGAGCACACAGACATACAACATACATTATGTCTGGTCTTGAGGCAGTTAGATAGAGTAGGCTACCAATCATACTACGATAGAGTGTGGAATCAACTGACTTACCATTTTCATCTTTACATAATTTAACAGTAGTACTCATAGGCGTTTTGTCAACTTTGGCATTATCTAAACCAAATTTCTTAACAAGATCGAAGGCATACTTAGTTTGAGAGACAAATAGACCATCAGAATTCTGTTTCACTTGAAATACTAAGAAAAGTTGTAGCTCCCCCATAAGAGACATGTGAAATTCCTTATGCATAATAGCAGAAAAAGATACTTCAGAGTTTGAAGTTGACCCGAAAATGATGTCGTCTACATAGACTTGGGCTATAATAATGTTTTTGTCAAAATGTTTGACAAAGAGAGTCTGGTCATTTCCTCCTCTCTTAAAACCCTTATCCAACAAAAAGTTGGAAAGGCGTTCATACCAAGCTCTATGAGCTTGTTTTAAGCCATACAAATCCTTTTTTAGACGAAAGACATGGTTAGGGTATTTAGGTTCAATGAACCCTTTGGGTTGTTCTACATATGTTTCTTCGAATATAATTCCATTTAGGAAAGCAAATTTGACGTCCATTTGATAAAGTGTGAATTTTAAGTGACACGCTATGGCGAAAAGAAGTCGAACAGATTCAAGACGAGTGACAGGGGCAAATGTCTCGCTGAAATCTATTCCTTCTATTTGAGAGTAACCTTGAGCAACAAGTCTAGTTTTGTTTCTAAGAATCACCCCATTTTCATCAGATTTGTTCTTAAAGATCCAACGTGTTCCAATAACATTTTTATTTTGAGGTCGAGGTACAAGATACCAGACATCGTGAATGACAAATTGTAAAAGTTCTTCCTGCATAGCAGAAATCCAGTGTGTGTCATTCAATGCTTCATTAACATTTTTCGGTTCCACAAGGGAGACGAAACATGCATAATTAGCATAATTTCTTAACTGGGATCTAGTACGAACTGGCTCATTAGGATTACCGACCACGTTGTCAATGGGATGGTCTTTAGAGACCCAACTAGGTACTTCTGGACTCTCAATAGGTAATAAGTCATCTATTTCTGGTGAATCAGTTTTGAAGTCATTTTCAGATTCAACCACAATAGGTGATTCAGATATCTTATTTTCGATAATAGTGTCGCTTACAATTACATTTATCGATTCCATAAGGGCCTTAGTACACAGATTGTATATACGATAAGCACGACTGTTTGGAGAGTATCCTAAGAAGATGGCTTTATCACCACGCGTTTCGAATTTAGACAGATGTTCTCTGTCTTTACAGACATAACACTGAATTCCGAAAGTTCTTAGATATTTCAGATTAGGCTTCTTACCATACCACAACTCATAAGGGGTTTGTTTAGAGTTTTTCCTAAGGTAAACCCTATTAATGATATGACATGCAGTTCTAATAGATTCTACGTAGAAGTATTTAGGTAGAGATTTGGCATGTAACATGACACGTGCCATCTCTTGAAGAGTTCGGTTTTTCCTTTCAGCAATACCATTCTGCTGAGGAGTCTTAGGGGCACTAAATTCATGTTTGTAACCATTGTAGTCACAATATTCAACTATTCCTGTGTCTATGAACTCTCCCCCTCTATCGCTATGAATACGATTTACTTGTGTGTCCTTCTCATTTTCAATTCTTAATAAAATTTTCAAAAAATTCCGAAACGTGTCAGATTTTTGTTTCAAGAAGGCAACCCAAGTGAATCGTGTGAAATCATCAACCATGACAAGGATATAACTGTGTCCACAAAGACTAACAGTTCTAGAGGGACCAATAAGGTCCATATGGATGAGATCTAAAGGTCTAGAGGTGAGAATGTCTTTAACCTTTTTATGCGAAGTCTTAACTATTTTTCCTTCCTGGCAATGACCACAGACAACACTTGAAATAGGTTTAATTTTAGTAATTCCTCTAACTATCTCTTGACTAGACAATCTACCAAGGATATCATAACTTAAGTGACCCATACGATTATGCCAGATCTCATTGTCATCCATTCTGACAATGTTACAGGTTTCAGAACTAGTCTTGACAGTATAACAATTGTCAGTTGTTCTAAATCCTGTAATAATGCATTCACCTTTATCATTTAGAATTTTACAATTGTTCTTTAAAAAGGTGACTGTATGGTCAGAGTCACAAAATTGTGATATACTTAGGAGGTTGGCTTTAAGGCCATTAACAAATAGAACATTTTCGAGAACAGGCATTCCTTCTTCTTTTAGGGTTCCTTTACCTATGATCTGAGATGAAACTCCGTCACCAAAAACTACTTTCCCACCAGCAAATCTGGTTTTGTTTAAAAGTTTGGTTTCATCTCCTGTCATATGTTTGGAGCATCGAATCTAAATACCAACCATATGAAGTGTGTTCAGCTTTTAAGGCAGTAATGACAATGTTACACTTCATTTGGGGTAAAAGATAATCTTTTCTAACCCAAATAGCTCTAGTTTTAATTTTGCGCAAGTTTGCCCTCATTTGATAAAATTTTCGAGAAACAGCTTTTTGTCGAAAAACATTTGGAGCAGCAAACTGATTATTATGGAAAATTTGAGCTTTTGGTTTAGGAAAGTTTCTGGGAGCCTTTCTCTTAAATGAACTCTTAGTTTTGGTCTTTCTATTTTTGTAGTTAGAGTTCTTATCAGGTTGTCTTGGAAGGACATAATTGTTACGATTTTGCCTAGAATAGTTAAAGTTCTTGTAGACAGAAGTGTTGTACACAGGGGTGTTTAGACGCCTAGCATAACAACCTTCAAAGGAATGACCATAAATGTCACAGTAGGAGCAATTTTGATTGCTCGAGGGATGAACTTCCTTAGGAAAATTTCTAAAGATAGGTTTAACAGCATTCTGTTCAGAAGTCCTATTCCTAGGAGGTATGGTCTTAAAGACAGAATCAGCCTTTCTGATCAAAGGACAGACGTATTTAGTCTTAAGTGCAGTCTCAGCCTTAGAATTACTAAACTCTCCAATGTCTTTCTCTTGTTTCTTTTGATCAAATTCCTTTTTAATAAAATGAAAGTCTGGACATGTTTCAATTGGTCTTTTTCCCCCAGACACAAACTTAATAGGTTCAAGTTTTGTAGTTTGTGGTTTGTTCTTAGGGCAAAATCCAATACCGGTTCTATCATCAGAATTGGTCTTGGAGTCAACAACAAAGTCAGTAAAACAATTTGAATTGTTTTCAAACTTAGAAATTTTTTTGAAAACAGTAGCTGTCTTTGTTTTTGCTTCCTCCAGTTCTAATAATGTTCCCTTGTATTTCATTTCCAGGGTTTCATTAGTTTTAGTCAACTCTTTTAATTTTTGATCAAAAGTTTCAATTTCAGATTGATGAGTCAGACACTGGTTAGTGTACTCTTCAGCATTCAACTTCACAATAAGACTTAGATCATCTAATTTCTTAGTCAGGTCTCTAATAGTCTTCTCCAGTCTAGTGCCTTTTTTAAGTGTCTTAGCATACAAAGTATGGATATCAGGGAGGTCATCTGTGTCTGAGTCGCTAAGTGAAGTGTGTGTAGTGACCCCTAACGATTCAATTTTAGTACTCACGCACCCATTTGCATCGTCATTATCGAGATCACTTTGACTCACACACACGGTAGTAGAACTAGCAACATTTTCAGTTAATAAGGCATCTAGGCCAGTCAACACAGTATTCACACAAGCAAGAGTAGGAGCATCATTATCACACATAGGCATATCATCATTGTAAATGATCTTAGCATAAAAGGACATGCAAGGGTCAAGTACATTTGAAGACTCAAGTTCCTCTTCATCATAGTCACTTGAATCATTCCAAGTTTTACAGACATTGGCTCTATGTGTGTGTTGGCTTTATTCAGATTAACTCTGCAATCGTGAGCAATGTGACCTAGTTTCCCACATCTAAAACATTCAATCTTTTTAAGGTCTCTAGTGGGCCTGGAGTTGTTACCCTTAGGATGTTTGTCAAGTCCTCTCTCATGAGGTTTGGAATTAGACAGAGTAGGATAATTAGGCTTGCCTTGTTTAGATGCCTGTTTGTTTCGAAATTTGACAATTTTCTTAAATTGTTTAGACATCAAGGCAATCTGATTATCTAGTTTATCTATATTGCACTCCTCATCAGAGTCAGAGTTGGTCAAATTAGACTCAAATTTGGGTATCTTAGAGGCAAAACTCAAGTTAGAGTTGGGTTGTTCTCTTTGAGAATGATTTAATTGTTTCTTAAAGTCTAATTCCATTTCCACAGTCCTAAGTTTGCTATTGAGTAACTCAGGGGTAAGGTTTTGATCATTCATTTCCTCAATAGCATACCTCTTACTGTCAAACTTTTGTGGTAATGACCTTAGAATTTTAGAAACAATTTCATTTCTATCATAAGTAATACCATTAACATGCAACTTAGTGACTATATCAGTCAAGTTCATGTAAAAATCATCAAAAGACTCAGAATCAGACATGATCAAAGAGTTGTACTGCTGGATAAGCATTTGAGTTTTAGCAGCTTTAACTCTTGAGTCTCCTTCATGGGCAGTGATTAATGTGTCCCAAGCTTCCTTAGAAGTGGCACAAGATGAGATTCTCTTGAACTCATATTCATTAATAGACATAAAAATGGCATTCTTGCCTTTATTGTTATTTCGAGAAATAGTTTTTTCTTCTTAGGTAAATTCACTTAAGATTTTCTTTACCCTCTCATCACTTCCTTTAGTGGCTGGTTTAGTAGGATAAGTGTATCCATTTTCAATAATGTCCCAGACATCATCTCCTAAAGTCCCTTGGATGAAGGCAACCATTCTTACTTTCCAGTAAGCAAAGTTGTTTCCATCAAAGAGTGGAGGTCTGGACAGATTACCAAACCTTTCATTCTTCTCGTCCATAGTTAGGTTTTTCAGAAAACGATTTCAGAAACACAAGATCTTTTAAAATAAAAGTTAACAGGGCTCTGATAGCAATTGAAAAACGTCGCTAATGCCGTTTAATACAAGATTAAACTATATAAGCAACTCCGAAATGTTTGTTGGAGAAACCCTTTTCTTTTGAAAATAAAAATTATAAACAAGATGTGTTTACAAAGAAACTTATGTACGAGAGTAATTAAGACAGTGTAATCAGTTTTTAAAACAAGGCAGTTTCAAAAATTCAGCACACTTATAGAATGAGATGAGTAGATGAAGATAATCAACACACGATTTTTAACGTGGTAAAACCTCTCCCAACAGAGGAAACATCCACGGTGACTTCTAAGTCACAAAAACAAAAATCCACTAATAACAAATAATAGTTACAAACAATACAACATGCAAGCACACAAATCAACCTATTCTAAGTTTAGGAATATACCCCACTTGGTGTCCTTCTAACTTCTCATAGATCTGATTTGTTGATTATGTTCTTCCAGTTTGCTAACTTCCTTTGCTTTAGCTTCCTTACGTCGACTCAATGATCTTTGATCTTAAACACAACACTTCCAGTGTAGTAGTGTGTTAAGTGTTTGTGAAGTGATTCCTATTCACATGCATGAACTCACACACACTTAGATTTACAGACAGTCCAAGTAAAATTACATATAAAGTCTATATGCAGTGATTTTAGTTTATTTCTTTCTCACAGAACTTCAACCCTTTTTGACCTTTATTCTATCCCAGATTCCACGGATATCTCGCTTATAAAATCGGTCAAGATCTTAATCAATCTCTTTTTGAAAACATTTGTGAGATTGAAAATCTCCAAGTGTGAATCCAACTAGGTCAGGGTTAAGTTTCGTAAGAATAGAAACCAAAAAACATTTTCAAAACCAAATGAATAAAGATTTTCTTAAACCAAGTAAAAATATGCAGATCTAGTGAAAATGTAACATGCAGAGTATAGATCTAACGTTTCTATGAAAAAGAAACAAGATCTTCACTCTAATGTTTAAGTTGTGAACAAGATCAAAAGATCAAGAGGTTACAGCAACGATATGAACAAACCACTCTCTCTCTCAAACACTCAACGTTGTGTTTGGGGTTGAATATGTGAAGGTTTGTTTCAGAGGCGAAGTATTTAGGGTTAGGGTTAGGGTTTGGCTAACAGTTTCCCTTTATCTCTCTTCTCGCTTTCCTTTCTCTCTTCTCTCTCACTTCTCTCTTCTCTCTTATTTTTTTTCTCTCAGAAAGACAAATGCCCAAAAGTCTTCTAAGGCTGAGAAGAGGAGGGTATTTATAGGGCTGAGGGAAGTTTCTGGATGTTCGAGGGAAATCAAGGGCTGAGATCAAGTCTTGCAGGTTTTGACTTGATCCAAAGGTTATAAAACAGCGGTGATAAAAAAAGATTGTGATTGGTTCATATGGATAGCACCGGGATTAGCTAAGAACACATGAAGACCCTCGATTAGGAATGATCCAACGATCAGCAATCAACCATCCAACCTTCTCACAAAAGAAACACAACTCGAAGCATCAGGAGGGTGACAAGTGTTGGCTTGTGAGTGGCTCTCACACGCGCGTTTAAAATAATTACAGAAGGTACCCTGAAGTCTCTAGCGCTTTGAGATCCTACCCAACCAAACAATTCGAGTGAAAACTGAAGTTTCCAAAATAGAATATTAACCCCACAAACTTTATAATCCCATTTTATTTATGAAAATATTTATTTAAAAAATATTTAAAAATGTTTAAAAAATATCTAAAAATATTTAAAAATTCCCAAAAAATTATTAAAGCTCCAATTCAAGGGGAATTAAACACACACTCAATTTTAAGCAATAATGAACACATGTATGCACTTCTAAATGTGTGTAGTGTGATTCAATTTTTACCTTCATGGATCATTGAAGAGAATTAGAGAGAAAAGATCTGAGGCTTTTTGGATTCTAGGATGGACAACCAATTTTGTCACTATTTCCAAACTAGATGAACACTTATACAATATAGACTTAAGCAAGTCAAAGGTATAAGGTGCTTCACCTCCAACTCTACCACTCTCTCTATTCCCACCATTAATCACCAACCAAACCTCCCCCCCCCCCCATTTTAAACCTCTCCCCTGCTCCACGATCCAACTCGTCGCCAGTTCAACCAACCCGCGACCCCAGCTGTCCCAGTCGACCTGGCAGTGAACCACCAGCTATACCCGCCTCCAACCCAGCCTAACCCGCTACCCAACCCAGTCTAACCCGCTACCCATGCTACCCCCATCCAAACCCAGCAGTCCCACCTGACCCGTTCGTGACCAGCACTAAACCCATCCTGCTACAGCCTGGCCTCGCCGAGCTCCGCCACCAGCCACCTTCGGCGGCCTGACCCAGCTCGACCGACGGCGATCTCCCACCTGTCCACCCCCCGCCGCCGGATATCTCCGGCCACAACCCGAACCTCTCAGTCCAACCTAACCCCTGCCACCTGCTCCGGCCCATTGAGAAACCTGAGACCTCCTCACCCCCCAAACTCGATTTGAAACCCACGAACAAATCCCAACCAAAACCATTTTTTAAAAACCAAATCTTGTCCTTCAAAATAGGAACGAATTCCACCTCCCAAGATTTTACATGAATCCACATATCCCTTTGACTTATCAAAATAAATGAGATCCCACAAAATCTCACCATCCAACAACAAAAATCGTGGATTATAAAAAAGGAGGTATCAACTCATTGAAAGGAGACTCTCACAGCAACAAAAAAAGACTCTCAACAGAGAAAAAAAAAGAGAGACGCTGATAGAGAGAAAAATAGTGTGTATATTATGTACAGTTTAGGGTCATAAAAAATTTCCAGAAAAATACAAAAAAAATTAGTTTAGCTTTAGAATAATTTTTAGGTTTAGTTTTTAGTCTTCTTTTCGCAATCAAGTGCTAAAAATTGTGAAGAAGTTGGACGCATGTCAAGGCGCATTTCAAGACAAATTTGCGAAAAAAATTGTGTATTGTATTTCTACATTCTCTTTTCAATTTATTTCCTTCCTGACATATTATCTATTGTTGTTTATGCACACATGAGAATGTTTGTCTAAACACCCCGTTCAAGGGGTGGGATACACTGCGTACGATGTTAGTTTAATTAGTTGGTTTCTTTAATTTTATATTTCTAGGTAAATTAATTTTAATTGTCACCAATTAATTTATGTAACGAGAGTTAGTAAATTAATTGAACAAATTAATGTTTAAATTTAGGAATCGAACTAGAGATAGATTTTTCCGAAATTTGAATATTAATTCGGTGTTGAAATTCAAAGATTGCTATTGTTTTTGTTAAATTGATCCTAGGGGGTAATTTTCTGAAAATAGTGTAGTCCAAATTTGTCATCGTGTGACAATTTTAAACTAATTTTCTGAAGAAGATTTTATTAAATTTATAATTTTAACGAGACTTAGATTATCGATTTAATATTATCTCAAAATATTTTAAATTTATAAATTGAGAAATTAAAATAATTAAAAATGCAGTATAATCTCATCTCTTGACTTTCTCACATATTTCACACTCGGTTGCACATTTTTTTTCATTATTTAGTCATTTTATAATTTTTAGCATTTGTTAGTTAATTTTTCCCTTGAAATTGTTTTAAAAGAATAAAAAAAGTAAAAAAAAAAAATATTTTCATAAAAATTTGAGATTGCAAGTTTTCACATTAATTATTTCACCTTGAAAGTTGGATTGATACCCGTACTTACCGCAATACGAGTTATTTTTAGACAAGTTTTGTAGGTACTCAAGGGAATTTTGGGAGTGGCTTTTGAAGACAACGACCGTATACGCAAAAAACTTATTATCACCTATCATATGAATAGTCTCCCAATATATTCAACATTAAGGTTACTGACTCACCTTTTAACGTATGTAATAATTACTACACATTCCATCAATATCCGAATGCACATCGATATATCCCAAATAATTTCGACTATTGGTATACACATGACTATTGGTATACACATGATCCCATCACTTATTGAAATTCCCATTGTTAATCACTATACCGATCCTTTCTAGTTCTCACGTCGAACCATATAGATTTTAAAGCAAATGAACTGCCCGGGGCGCCCATACACCCCGTACCCGAGCTTCCACTCGTAGAATTATAATCAGGCTCCATTAGCCTCAAATCGTAATATAACTCTCAGCAATATAATCTATAATAACCTATTATCCATATATAAGTTTGAAATTTCCCATGGTTGAACTCTCCTCAATTCTTAACGCTAGCTACCTTCGTGCGGGGGAGGTCTTGCAAGTGAAATCCAAACAAGGAACCCTCCCAATACACTACTGTGTAGCTCGGTCGGGAATTGAGATTAGTTGAACCAGGGTTAAGGTTTTATAAAAAGATTTTCATATATTAGATATTGCTCGAAGGCATATACAACAATACAATATAAATTAATTCCGCGTCTTTCGACACGCCAAACAAACACCTTATGTTTAGGACACAAGGCCTCAACAAATATAACATTCTAACCAATACCTAGTCCTCCACTAGCACAACCATGGGCTAAATTCTCCGCTCGACGACGAATCTACCCAACTTGGACCTCTCAATTATACCATTCCTTTCCATCACACCAAAACATCGTTTCGAAGCAAGTCCTTCCCTTAATGGAACACTATAATTACACGCCCTAACCTATACATAAGATAATTACCTTATAGTTACTACTCAACAAACCTTGACATTCCGCACCTCCAGAGTTCAATATTTTAACTCTCGACGTTCCCGATATCGCACAAAGCATAACTTAAACCCAAAGAAAGGTATTTTACCTTATACTTCCATAATCCAATTGCTTTACTTCATCCTTGGATCCTTATTTAAAGTTTAAAGTCCTCTACTCCTTCCTAACCATTATGAAGGACAAAATGCAATTGCGACTACCGCAAACTCCCTCAGTCCTACTTAACGAAACTGAGTCTCCAATTTCTTTCTCCTTTATCCCAGAAGGAAAAACTCCTGATATTGGGACAACTCCACACACCTCACGCCGGGAGAAGTCACCAACACCAGGTTTCTCAATCTAAACCTCCCAAGGACTACACTATATGCCTCTCCTCAGACTTACCTTACTAAGTCCAAGATTCTCCACTCGAGTAATTTTCCCTTTCTTACTCAACCACTGCTAGGGTTCACTTTCTTATATCTCCGCCGGAATCGGGAGAAACAAATATTCCCGATCAAAGCGTACCCAAAATCTGTTATGGGTATCGTATTTCTATTCTTGTCCTTTCCTAGACGACATACTCTAGGTGACGTCTGAAACGAGAGCAACTGTTATCAGAACGTCGATCAAGTGAATACACTTCACATAACAAAATAAATGCCATGAACACAACAATCCTAATAGTAGGGCTTTATATTAGGAACGATAACGAAAGAATGCAGAAAACTTGAACAGATCCTAAAGACTCTAGATTATGATGCTCTGATACCATCTGTAACACCCCGCTTAAAATAATAACGGATGGCCAGCCCTATACTACATTAGATCAGGAGTCTCAGATGGCTCAGTCTCAACATCAACTGCCAGTACTAAATAATATACGACTAACTACCCGATATCATAAAAGCGAGATGTTAAAATTTAATTAAAACACACCACGACTACCAAACCAACACTATAGAACTACTAATAAAGAATAAATGCATAAGTACAAGGGTAAATGAAATGCTAGAATAAAGTGGAATGAGTGTATTCAATAAATATACCCGAATAAGCAGTCGGGTCACAGCCAATACCATAGCTGAAATGGAATAAATATAAACATATATATAAATATCCCCTCGGTACAGACCCGATATACAACATGAATCCTACCTAGATTTTAAAAGAATTAGGAAGTGACTACAATCTACATCCCGCAACAGTCCGCACCTGTCACGGCTCCCAAGACTCTGGATAGAAGGTCATCCGGCATCCATGCGGTAGGATACCTGTAGTAATATATATATATATATAGGCAGGAGAGAAAAGTAAACGGGTCAGAGCCCGAGTTGTGAAAATATTTAGCAAGTGTGTTAACCGTGCAATAAATATCGATGCACTTATTTCATAATTAAAGTGGAATCGCACTCTCGTGAAACCCCAACTCACCTCTCATCTAACGGCGCGCACCTATTCGCGTCCTGAGATTTTAGTTAAATTACCCCCAATTATAAGGACAACCTAACTTATTATAGGCCTAGCCTATACCCACGAGATCTGCCTTCCTATCATAACCCAAGAATCCACTCTTTCTAAACATTCTTAATTAATTTTACAAACATAAACGCCATATTAGGCTTAATGGATTTCGGTTTATAATTTAATTAATTATAATTCTTAATAAGTTACCCATATATAATCTGGGTTAAATCACATGATTTAATTTCTAAATAATAGGCATACAAAATTATTGACAAAACTTCTCTCCAATCTCAACGTCGAGCTACGTTTTGTGTGTGGGGTGTCTCGCAAAGCGAAATCCAAACAAGGAACCAACCCATTACACTACTCCTTGTCAACGTCGATCCTAGAGATCCATGATGCCATACCTAATTATAGACAGAACTTTTCTCCAATCTCAACATTGCACTACGTTTCGTGCGTGGGGTGTCTCGCAAAGCGAAATCCAAACAAGGAACCACCCCGTTACACTACTCCTTGTCAACGTCGATCCTAGAGATCCATTATGCCATACATACAATACTGCTAAATATAAATTACCATATAAGAACAACTCAAAGTCTCCAAATAATATCCTTGGGATGATGTAACCGGAATATTCCTTAAATACGATACATCAACCCCCAATCATCTACTACACCATAATCATTCAAGATGTACTCCATAAAAATCCATATCCTTTCATGTATAGGATATATAAATATATATATATATATAGGCATTTATTCTAACCATATATATATATATATATATATATATATATATACCAATCATCCATTCCCATGACCAAGTGTACATACTACATATGATGTACAAGGGCCATGCACATATATACCCGGATATATATATATATATCGCCGATAAACTGCATCATGCTATCATCTTCCCAGTGCCCGACTCATGTAGCAATACTGGGGACCACCATGGTGGGGCTCAACGACACCCATCTCGTGGTAAACTCACACACACGACATCCCGGGAAGTGGTCATAGCTCCTAACCGGTAATGAGACGAAACATACCCACCACGTCTCACCCCAAAAATATATATCACATAATAACACACTGGACGACTATGACTTGGGGAATATCCACACCCTGCTCCTTGAGCCAGGATGCTCACCCTCTGTGCAGAAACTTCCCAATGATAGCATGAGCGGGGTATGCTTAACCACATAAGTATATATATCGTTCACATGCACAATATATACACATCCATATGATCCCATCATATGATCAAACATTAAACCATCATATAAGGTTTAAGTACTCACAACATAAATATATCCATATAATCATATCAATATAGAAATATATATACATATATTCACATATCCATATATCTTTATATATACAAACTAATTCTCGTTCATAAGTATAAGATATATAAACTCGGCTATAAGTATACATAGTCCTCCATATACAAGCCGTCACCCCAAACTCATTTAATTTACCTAGATATGTGAATACAATCCATCACTTGAAGCATATTCATCCATTTTACTATGATGAATAGTCTCCCAAAAACATATGCTTATATTCAACATTTGGGTTATCACCCAAAGGTTTAATGTATGTATAACAATTACTGTACATTCCATCAATGTCTGAAAGTACATCAACCCACGATACTTATCTCGATCATAGGTAATTACATAATTAATAATCGATGAGCCTCAAGCTCAATCCCAAATTCATTTCTTGGTCCCATTACTTGTTGGAATCCTCAATATTAATCACACCCGTATATACAATGACTATCCCCACTAGATTGGCAACCCACCCTAACCTAGTTGATAGCCTAATCACATGATTCTCAAAATCCCATCCAAGGTCTAATAGCTCTAAGGAACCCTAAATCTCCTTACATTCACAATTGATTCCTTAAGTCTATGATCCCCATGGATACACGACATCTTTCTCTCATCGGTCCTCAATCATATCTAAACTCACTTATGACCTCAAGCTAGAACTCCCTTCTTCACTGAGATCCCCCACTATACCTAAGAGTATCCATTAATAATACACATTTAGGCAAAAGGGACTATCCTTATACCATTTATAACCATTTCATGATAATCCACCTCTATAATAATAAAACTATTCGCCAATCAATTCAGTCCCATATTCCTTTCATTACTAAAAGAGGCATCGCATCCTCCTAAATCAATTTAACATAGACCCGCAAGCCCCTATTCGACCTAGGGCCCTATTCCTTAAACCTAATATTATACCCTTCCTAAATAAACCCATTAAGAAAGCCCCTAAGAATAAAACTCCAAAAGAAAAGGGGTAAAAGAATTTCCCATTCTTGGGCTAAAAATAGGGGACCGGTCGACCGGTCCCAGACCGCGGGTCCAAATTTTGCCTACGAAGAAATGCAGTAGGCTTTTTCCCTAAGGCGCGGTCGACCGGCCATACCAGATATCCTGGCCGATTTCCATTTCTCAACAAAGCCAACGAATTTAAAACCCTAAAATTTCCATGCTAACCTCCAAATCTTTATTACAACATGGTTCTAAGCCAATAAATCAACCCAAAGTTGATCCCAACCATTTCTACACCTTTTAACCCATATTTAAACCTTGATTTCAAGATTAAACCCAAAAATCTAGGTTTTGATATTTATACCCAAAATCCAATTCTTTAACCCACAAATTATGAAATAAAATACACAAATGACTTATTTATCAAGATTAAACACTTGCCTCAGATTTGTAGAGGTTGGATCGCCCTCAAAGTCGCGTTTGAGCCGGAAACTCCAAGCTTTTCTTCCTCTCTCTCTTCTTTTCTTCTTCTTTCCTTATTCCTTTCTCTTTTCTTTCTTTTTCTCTCTTTCTCAATGAGAAAGCTTCATCCGTAATACTTTAAATCCCTTAAAACAATAAACCCAATTTTAAATGTTAATACACACTTTAAATGACTCGTTTATTCTAATTCGAGTCAACTGACTTAAAAATATTCCGGAGCCAAAATAAAACCCAATGACAGTCATTTTGGCTATCTCAACCCTTCCGGAATTGATGGAACACTCAAAATCATCATCCGAAATACTTTGAAATGTTCTCTATTTTTGGGCTTCAATTCCCAAATTTAAAATTCTCCAATTTAATTAAATTTTATTTTCCCAAAAATTTAATTTCTCAGTCGCCAAAGTCACAGGTTGTTACAGTAGTATGTTTGATGGTGGTGGGTTGGATGGGGTGTGTGGTGGTGGGTTAGGGCAGGTTTTAATGGGTGGTTATGGGTTGGAGTACATGGTGGTGATGGTAGGTGGTGGTGGTGGGTTACAATGGGTGGGGACTGGTGGTTGTGGGTTAGGGCGAGTGGTGAAGGGTGCTGGTGGCAAGTGTTGGTGGTGGTTAGTGGTGGATATGGTTTGTACTTGATTATGAAAAATGAAAATTAAAATCTTAAAACAAGTTTGAAAACATCTCAAACATGTTTTCAGAAATGATGTTTGAAATACATATTTTCAAAAAATAGTTTTAGAAACAAGCTTTAGAAAAACAGGTTGTCAAACGCATATTCTACTAGTTTTAGGTTTTAAACAAAGAAAATAGCTAAAACATTAACCAAACGGGCCCTTAATTGTGTTATTTTTAGCACTTCGTAATTTTTATCAAATATATCATTTAATATGTATTTTCCATTGGATTTTTATGACTTGTAGAATTTCATCACAACTTTATAAACAGTGGATGAAAGAACGTGATAGAGGAAAGCCACAATACCTGCATCTACATTTATCGATTTCGCGAGGAAAAATGGTCGTGGAGAAACTATGTTTGCATGTCCATGTTATAAATGTGAGAATGGAAAATTTCTCAACCTTGAAGATATTCATTTTCATTTGCTTCACCATAGTATCTTGCATTCATACACATTTTTGGCATTTACATAGGGATAAGGAATATGTCGAAAGGAATGAACGTTCAACTGAGGAAGATGTTGAACAAAATATTGATGTTCCTGAAGATCCAAGGATGTGGGAACTTATTTATGTTGCGTTTTAAATGTTTAATCAAAACGTTAATCATTTGAAAGTTCCCATTGGCAGAGACGAAGGTGATGAAAATGGTGAAATACAAGTACATACATGGTAAGGAGAGTGAGACATTGTATCCCTTATGTCCCGAGAAACACATAACGTTGTATTTTCTTGTCAAATTGAATAACATAAAGACAATACATGGTTTGTCGGACCATAGTTTAACCGATATCTTGGGTTTATTTAAGGAGTTTTTGCCCAAAGGAAATTCAATACCAACAAAGTATCTATATTTGAAGAACATAATTAAAGAAGTTGGTATGGATTATAAGATCATTCATGCATACCAGAATGATTGTATCTTAAATCGTAAGGAACATGCAAAGGAGGAGAAATGCCCAATATGCAACTTACGTAGATGCAGGTATAGTTTAAACGGGGTGGGTAAAGAGACCCAAAAAATAGTGAGGAATTTTTCATTGATTCCAAGGATGAAGAGATTGTTTAGTATACCATGGATTGAAAATAAATTACTTGGCATGCTCGAGCAAAATCTATTTCAAATATTATGCTCCATTTCGTTGATTCATCAGTTTGGAAGTCTACAAATACGAAATGGCTTGACTTTGCTGCTGATTCTCGTAATGTTCATCTTGCTATAACTACATATGGTTTTAATCCATATGGTAATATCAACACCAGTTATAGTTATTGTCCTGTCAGTGTTGAACCTTTAAATATGAATCCGTCTTTGCGTATGAAAAGAGAGTTTTCCATGTTTAAATTTTAATATCTTGGTCGAATGAACTTCCTAAGGACATAGACGTTTATATTGAACCTTTAGTAGATGAGTTAAAACAATTATGGTTCAAAGGTATAAAGTCGTATAACTCCCACACGGAAGCTAATTTTACACTGAGAGCTATGTTATTATGGGCAATTTATGACTTTTCGAAATATGGCACTTTGTCTAGGGGCACTGTTCATGGTTATAAAGCTTGTCCAGTTTGTACGGAGGAAGTCAACACAGAAGATCATGGAAATAGTAAGAAAATTTGTTACTGGGATTATCCAAGATTCCTTCCTCATAATCACAAGTTTAGGTTGGACAAACACAACTTTAACAACAATGTTGAAGATTGTAAAGCTCCATAAGGTTGCTTGGTATTGAGATTGAACAGTAAGTGGCATGCATTAAGTTGAGAATTAGTAAGCAAAAACTTAAAAAGAAAACGAAACGAAATGGTGACAACAATGATTGTGTGGATACAAATATCACAACTCCATGGTCTCGAAGGTCCATTTTATTTGATTTGCCTTATTGGAAAGAGCATGATGTTTGATATAATTTAGATGTTATGCACATTGACAAAAATGTCACCGATCATATTTTGTTAACTATTTTTTACTTGAAAGATAACTTAAAATACATAACAGGTGCATGTAAAGCTATGGAGGCAATGGGGATAAAAAAAAGTTATGGTTGGTCATAGATAAATCTGGAAGAACTGTTAAACTATAGCCGCATTCACTCCAAGTAAAGAAGAAAAAGAGTGGTTCTTTCATACCTTACAGGAGTTAAAGTTATCGAAGGTTTTTTCTTTTAACTTGAGTAAGAATGAGTCTTTAGAACCTCCCAGGATGAAGGTACTAAAGTCTCATGATTATCATGTGATTATGCAACATGTGCTTCTGTTATTACTTAAAAATTCTTATGCAAAGCACAAGGATTTGTTAGTTATTATTCAGCGGTTAAGCATTTTTTTCAATGTGTTGTGTGCTAAGGTGATAAGGAAAATGTTCTTGATTTAGCTAAAAAGGCATTGTTTGAGGCTATGTGTGTTTTAGATAAGTATTTTCCACCCATGTTTCTCGTTATAACAATCCACCTCATCATACATTTATCCGAGGAAGCACTAAAATGTTGCCCGATTAAATTTAGATGGATGTACCCTTTTGAGAGGTATGAGAATTACATGTGGTAATGTTTTTTAGATAAATAGTATGATATAATATTTAATTATTAGTTTCATTATGCTTTTGAGGTATAGGTTGATGAGAAATTACAAGAAATACGTTGGCACAAAAGGTATATTAAAGGGAGCATTGCTGAGAAATACATTGTAGAAGAATAGACTCTTTATTGCATGGAGTACATGCCAAACCCATGTGAAGGAAATCACAAGTATACGCATGAAGCTTTGTTGATGAATATGATTAATGTGTTGATGAGGGACCTTTATTACAAGGGAAGAAATTGAAGTTAACCATGGTGCAATTTGAATAAGCTCGAAAATGGGTATTGCAACAACATGATTAAGTGGATGAATGAAAAATGTGAGTATATTAGTTTTAGTTATGTTTTTTACTTTAGTTAACACGTATGGTATGTTTAAATGTTTTTTATTGGATATAGGAAGTATGATATTTACTAGGAATATACCTTTGGGCGTAATCGAAAGGGGGTATAATGAAGGGGAAAAAATGAGGGTTGTGTTCCATGGTTGATTAAGGAGGTTCACACTTAAGTCGACTCTATGAAAACATTTTATTGTGTCTTTTTATAATTCATTATACTTATTTATCATTATATTTTGTAGCTACTAAAAATGGAATCAACCGATACAATGTTATGGTCGTTAGCCATGGGGGTAAAATATGATGCACAATCATATAAGAAATCTTGTTCCAATGGGATTGAATTTTCTACATGGGAATATGACAAGCGTTGGCTAACACAAAATAACGGTGTGTCTATGAAGTTCATCACTAAGATCAGATCAATCGGGAAAGATGCCAATTATAAAAAAGCGAAGACAACGTATTACAGAATTACCACTGACATATTTGAGTTTGATTATACGTCTTTCAAGATAGTCATATTTTTTGTGATTGTGTGAAAGTCAAGGAAAGATTAATGGTTAAAAAGTTGATCCTCACTCAAAGTTAGTGATGCTTAACTTGAGTAAGTTTAAAAGTAAAGAGAGAACTGACGATGAATCGTTCATTCTTGCCTCTGAAGTAGCTCAAGTATTCTATGCTAAGGATTTTCTAAATTATGGATGATCGATTATTTTACATACTCCAAAGAGATTGATAACGACAGTGGACGACGTTGAGGTTCCGATTGTGTATCAATTAATTCATGAGGATAATGTCAATCTAAAGGATTTGTTCAATGTTGATTAAACATATATGGCCTTTTGGATATATTTATTATTGTTTTCATCTCTTGAGTGCTTTGTTTGCTTAAATTGAGTTTGTTCATATGCAAAAATCTTTTGGTATTCAACCCAAACTCTTGTTTGTGAAACATCCATTTCTATATTACATATTTTGTTATTATTAGCATTTCCTCTTCATCTTTTTGTTCTAGTTTCATCGTTTACATACAATTGATGTTAAAGCACCTTTTATAATACATATGTTAGGATCATGATGATGTTTAATAGTGATTTATATGTTGGGTATTTAATGGCAATGATAAATTTTTTAAATTCTTATTTTATTTTTGTTGTCCTGCTTTGCAGATTAATTTGTATGGTTTACTTGTTTTGAAGCAGTATTCAATGTATGTGGAAGGTAGTCACGCAAGAGAAAAAGTTACTATCGATGAGGATAATCAAGTGGTGGGTGAGTAAAAAGATCCATATATGTCTCGACTTGGGAAGATAGTTCGTGCTAATGTTCTAATTACATACGGTGATTGGCATAAAGTTCCAGTTAACTGCAAAGATGACGTTTGGGTTGAGATATTGGTAAAACATCAATAATATATCTATTTATTTATTCTTAGTCTTTATGAATTATCTCAAATTCTAAAAGCTAACTAATGTTTCTTCATACCAGGCAAGATATGATCCTCCAACATCTCATAAGCAACAATGCTTCAAAAACATGGGCTCTAAATACAAGGCATGGAAATCCAAGTAAAGGAGGTTATATTACATGAAGTATACAACAAATGAAAAAAGGTAGGAAAATGTAACTCCCTATGTTTAACCGAAGTAGTGGATGGAGTTCGTGGAGAATGAAGGTACTTAGGTAGCTAGGATAAAAGAGAATTAGGGAAATCTAATAGATCTAAAATTAGGGCTACTCACGCTAGTGGGCGAATGGTCAGGCCAAAGTCCGATACAAAATTGTAATTACACCTTTTTTTTCAAAATTGGTATTCTTTCTCAATGAATTATATTCTTGTAATCGAATATTTTCTCATCAGTGAATTGTATTCTTGGAATTCAATATTTTCAAATCGATGAATTTTATATTTCCAGAAAAAAAAAAGGTCGATTAAGCCAAATGCCAACTCTAAACCCAATGATGACAACTCCGATTTCAATCCTAATGTCAATATCACACGTGTTGATGTGTGGATAACCTCCCACTCTAGGGAAAATGGGATAACCCCGGATAACATTGCTTCAATCAGGGTAAGTGTTTTCAAATAATAATAATTTGATAGTATACAGTATATGATTAATTATTTTTATTGAGTAATATATTGAAGGAGAAGGTGAAATCAAAGAATGATGAGCTTAAAGAAAAGGGTATTGAACAATCCCAATCATTGGAAACTGATGTGTTGTCCCAAGTATTTGGCATAAACAAAAGGGGACGCACTTAAGGTGTAGGGTCTTCAGTGTCTATATCATCAATTAAATATTCCATGATAGCCCTTGCTCTGGTTCGAATAGAAAAAATTGAAAATAAATGTATAAAAGGTCGATTGAACATAATGGAAGAATCTATGAAAGGCATGGATAACAAACTTATTGACTTGGTTACATTTGTAAAGTCTAATATGGGGAAGCATCACTCCAGCCCCACAAATGGAGAAAATGACATACATGTAACCTCTGCTTCATCTAATGAAACACGGTTCTTATTAGAAAATGGTTTGTCAAGTGAGATTAAAGGTTTGAATGGTAAGGTGATTTCTAAGGTAATGATTGATGCGACTATTCGAGAAAAGTGCACTCGCACACCGTTGATTATGAGCAAGAGGTAATAATGGTAGTAGATAGGATATTTGACCTCAATGTTGGTCTTTACTTGGGCCAGCATGGTGGAACTAGGGATTTGAGAGACATTGGTACCAGGAGTTGGGTTGTGTGTCCGAAAGCACTTGTCAAGCATGTTTAATGATTTTCAATTTTTATTTTTTTGATATGGGCTTTGTAATTATGTATTTTAATGGTTTTATGCTAGGTGTCATTGCCTTATATTTTCGTCAAGATCTTTCTATAATGGATTGTAAGTCTTTTGTGTTATTATACTATGTGCATATTTTGATCTTTAAATAGTTTTCTTCTTTATTAGATAAAACCTTTTTAACTCCGCCAATGCAAATATATATTTTTCATTGATGGTCCCAAGACCGAATAAAGGAGGAGGGAAGAGGTTTGGAGAGTCGGCGAATAGTAGGAAGACCTAACTAATGTCTGCATAGAAAATTAAGAAGCTACTGATTGGATTAATTACCATTGTTTTGATTAATTATCACTGTTTTAATTATTTCATAATCATTGTCTACCAATTATTTTGATTTATTTCCCGTCTATTACTCTATTTATTTTAAGTACTCCTTAAGATAATATTAAACTGGATTGTGTTTAGGCTGCAAGATTTGGAGCAACTAAAATTGGTCCAACGACATGGGAAGATAAGAAGAACCCGAGTGAATCGCGGTTCCCTGTTCAAGTATATTCTCACTTAATAATTCTTAGTTTAAATTCTTATCCCCAACACGAGTATAATAATCTTCAGTATAATTTCATAATGACAGCAAAGATAAACCTTTAGTGTGTGTATGATTAGTTTACCTTGAAAAGTGGGTGATTATGTAGGTAGGGTTGTTTGAACTAAAGTATAATACTCTTTATGACTCTACAATACTTGATACAAACATGTGTGTGATTATATAGGTAGGGTTATCTGAAAATAACTACTCCCAGAATGGGAGTATTTTATTATTATACAAAATATCAAATGATTTTTTTATAACTAAGAGACTAGAGGATTAAGTGTGTTAATAAATCAAATGAATTATTCCAATGCATGAAATTTACGTGTGCATGAATTAAATGTACTTATGTCAAGTCAACATTGTTCTTGTACAATTTTCTCTTATTATCATAAGTTATTGGTTTAAGTATACGGATGGTTTAAAGGGTATAAACCCATATTAGGTACGTCAATTATAATTCGCAAGTGTTATTATAATATTATTCTGTTATGAATAGTAATGTTAATATATATTACAGAGCAGGCTGAGGAAATATTTTCTGCTTCTTCAAGATATTTATTATTCCCTCTCAAGCGTCCACTAGTTGATGCGCTTCTACCGAACCTAGAAATGGCTTCACCTGCGAAATTGTGCCAATGGATGATATTATCACAAAGAATTTTTATCATGTAGTAGTGATTTAAAAGGTTTTTTTATGGTGGCGGGTTATCGGATACCGAGACATTGAGAATACAGATGGAGATGATTGTAGCAACACGGGGACTTGGAGTGGTTTATAATGAAACCACTAGTATGTTGAGTAATACATTGGATGTTTGCTTGAAGAGATTGATTAGGTTTTGTGCTGAGTTGGTTGGGGAAAAATGTGATAATGGGCCAAATAAACAACCGATACAAGGCAAGCTTATAAATCACTTACATATGCAAAGAAGTTGTGGGCTCCATGAATCTCAATGTTCGATATCTATACTTGATTTTGAGGTTGCGATGAATCAACAACAACTTGGAGGGGATTGGCCATTGTACAATGCTCAAAAGAAACTCTCTGATGTCACTTCATGGGAAAACACCAAGAAAGCAGCAATTGAATCACAACTGAAATCAACGGAGGTAAGTTCGACACCCTTAAGGATTTCATATTCATATATGTAAAATATCTCTTTTAGTGTGATATGAAAAGTGACATCATACGAAGGATGTCTTGCAAATTGATGTCGACCAATGCAATTTATCTTTCATTGTTACTTGAATGGAGGAGAGGACATGCATTTTTAAAACTCAATATAGAAGAGGTGGTGTAATTGGATAAAACTAACTTCGAAAAAAAATATCTTTGATTTATGAATTGAAACCAAAGGCCAAACAATTCAACATAAGATCCATATTCCTAATATCGATATAACAAATAATTGTATTAAAGAATTTTTTCAACTCCATTGTCTATAAAGATTTTTACTGTACCACATACGACACAAGTCTTTATACATGCTTACATGTCAGTATTGGGAGATCCAGTCTATATTAAACTGGAGATGCTCTTATCTACTACCCTTTTATTTTCTGTTTGCCTGGTAATTTTTATTTTTTATTGTTATTTTTCAATGTTTTCATATTAAATTGATTTTTTTGTGAAGTTAGGATCTTACCTTTGTGTCGTCTTCCATGTTCCCATGTTATTCTATGGGATGATCATTGTTAGCTAGTTGGTTCTGAACCTATTATTTTTGCTTACAATAGATTGATGGAAATAATGGCATTTATATAAATTAGGATGGATTTACGTATGTTCATAGTTGGTGGTTTACATACTAAGGTTTCTTATTTAACACTCCATGCGTGTATAGATCAGGACCCCAACAACAAGGTTGCTTGTTGTAAGGACATATTTTATAAGTCCGTTATCAATTTATTATGTCGTATACCGTTACAACCGTCGAAGAAGTTCAAGAGTAATCTATATCAACACGAATACGAATATATCAAGTTCTTCATCAAAAATCCTCCGCAAAAATTACTTTGGTAAGGTTATGTTTTAAATACCTTAACTTTCCACTTAGAGCTTTGGGATATTTTTACAAAATATTTTCTAAGTGTTGGAGCGGACCTTTTCGTCAAAAATTTGAAAATGAATATTTTTTCTAAGTCCTGTAGCGTTCCTCAATTTTGACGCCCGGGTCGTTCAAGCGAGATCAGCATCTCGTTTGAGCAACATTGGCATGTCATGTGATGTCGTTCAAATGACACGCATCTTTCGTTCGAGCGAGAAGTCTATTTCGTTCAAACGAGCTCTAATACCGAGACAGCGCAATTTTCTATAAATACTCATTAAATGGTTTCATTTTCATTAAGAAGTCCCAGCGCTTTACAGAAGAGAAAAACTGCTATTGGTAGAATTCTGTTGGCTTCTTCTTTTAGGATTTAATCCTTTTTTTGTTTTTCAATTCACAAAAATCCCATATGCTTTCGTGAATTGTTTTGGTGTTCAAGAACACATGCTATTTTTGTTTATCCTTTGTGGAAGAACTCTACAACCGAAAAGTTGCGTGCTATTGTGGATGGAGTCTCTATGAAGTTACTCTTATGGGGAGGATAACCTACATCGTGAAGACTGCATGTCTAGGATTGCATGTCCTTGTGGTATAGCTACATGCGAACCATTGCAGATTTTTAGCCGCTACTTTGGAGGTTTGACGAAGACACTGTGTGTTACTCTTGTGGGAGAAAGCAAGACGGTATGTAAGTCAATGGTCTTGTAAACTTGTCAGAGTTCTAGAAATAAAAAGGTTTTGCCCTTTGTGGACTTTTCCTGAAATTTGTGTCGCATGCTTTATTTATTTATGGTTTGACACGTAGTTGCATGTTTAGGGACTAATTTTATTTAGTTTAAAATAAACTCTAATTGAATAAAGTTAAACTGGATATTTGCAAATTTAATCAATTATCACACACCGTCATATTTTACACTTGTGAGGTTTGAACTAAAACTGACATGGTAATGATCTTTGGATAAATCACAACCAAGGCCAACATTGACTACGAAAAAAATCCGTGATATTTGCCACAATATCGGGATCATCTCCGATGATGTTGGTTTGAATGCTGACAATTCCAAGGTCCTCGCCAACATCGAGCAACAAAGCCCTGATATTTCCCAGGTTCTTCATGGTCATCTCACAAAACGAGGAAAGAAAATTGGTATTGGTGACCAAGGCCACATGTTTGGCTATGCTACCGATGAGACGCCTGAGCTAATGCCACTCGACCACGTCCTTGCAATCAAGCTCTGTTCTAAACTAACCAAAGTTATAAAAATGGTACTTGCGCGTGCTTTCTCCAAAAAGGACCCCACCAAGATGTACAGGAGTGGTGCCTACATTGTCAAGTAAGTAACAAAGAGTATTGTGGCCTCAAATTAAATGGGTACTTGTATTTTTGGTCATTTTCTTTGTTTTTATTTTTTTTAAATGAGTACTTTTATTTTTGGTCATTTTGTATAATGGGTATTTGAGGTAAATTACCCGTTCATGACTCACCTTATGCCGGAGCCAAAAATGTTCAAGTAAGCCTAAAATTAAAGGGTACCTATATTTTTGGTCATTTTCTTTGTTTTTCTAAAATGGGTACTTTTATTTTTGGCTTTTATACAATGGGTATTTGTGGGTATGATTAATGATGTTGAATTATTTAATGGGTAATGGTGTTTTGTTTCTTTTGTTATAGTTGGTGGAGAAGGATCCCAAAAGGTTATACCTTTATTTTGGGTAGTCATTAATGCAGGAGATAAAGTGGATAGTGCTTTGAAATATATGGCCATACCTTTTGTTTTGAATTTTATCTTTTGAGATATATTTTTAGTTTTTAGATGAAAAAAATGTTTAACGACTTTAATTTTTTGCTGAGTGACCGAGGAGATGGTTGAGATTTCAAAGCTTTTGTTGTATTCAGATGATCGAGTTGCTTTAGATGAGGCTCTTAGAGCCAAGCCCTTTTTTATTTGTATCGATATTTGTAAGTGTTTAGAACCGTTAATATATATCAAACAATAACGGTTCTAAACATGTATTAAATTTAAAATAGTAACGATTTTAAACACTTATTCAGCATCAAACAGTAATGGTTTTAAACACTTATAAAATGTCAATCAGTAGCGGTTTCAAACATTTATAGTGGGTTAATTAGAGTACACATACATCTGAAATCTTAACCGATTGAACCGTTTCTGATTTCCATTTCTAAGTGTTTTGAAAAGTTACAAATAAATTATAACCCCCTGTTTTATAACAGTCTAAAACCATTACTGTTTGGTTTGTAAGTGTTTAAAACACTCATATAACAATGTATTTGGTGTAGTGAGCACTTAGTGGGTAATCTAGCATTTAAGACTTACACTGAGGTCATCAATGCCACACTTCTTCACTATCAGAATCATCGCTTCCATGTGAAGGGAGGAAAGAGAGTGGGAGAGTCTAGCCAGTAGGGAAAGACATGAGGAAATGGTGCTACTGGGGCACCGCAGCAGCAGTCTGGTAGGCAGCATGAGTGAGATACCTAGCAGGGGGATCCGGATAAGAGGTTCCAGTCAGATGGGTTTAGACCATGCGATATTGGGTTTAGGCAGGGACACATCAGTGTGTTCCTCAGGACTAGAAGGGCTAAGGGAAAATTTAGGGTGGCCATTAGGGTCGAGGCCACTAGAGACAGCGACCATGGCAATCCCTGACATAGACAGTAGGGCCAGAGGTAGGGGGATTCCACGGGCCGATGCTTTACTTATGGAGAGCAGGTCCATATGCGGATGGCTTATTCACAGCAGGCCAGGGGTTAACAGCAAAGTGACCAACAGAGGCCATAGAAGCCGATACTACCTACACCACCACTAGCACTAGTAGTCCTACCTCAGCAGGGACACTTGCAGTATGGTTGTGTCTACAACGTCCAGAATGCGATAATTATGCAGGCACTGCACACGCAACCAGCTGTAGAGGGTACATTTCCTATCCACGGGAATATGGGTCGAGTATTATATGATACGGGGGCATCGTCTTCTTTTATTTCTACTATATTTTCACGAGCAACCAATTTATTACAGATAAGTGGTAGTATAATTATGTGCATAGATTCACCTTTGGGTTGTGGGGCCATTATACATTCCATTTGTAGAGGAGTTGAGATAGATGTCGGGAGATTAGGCTTAGTAGAAGATTTACTGATGCTAGACATAACTGGATATGATGTCATTCTTGGCACGAACTGGTTGGTGGGGTATAGGGAGATGGTGGAGTGTTTTAGTAGCATCATCGTGTTTGCCATTCTGAGGAAGGAGATATTTTTGGTGGCGATGCCTCTTCCTGAGGAAGAGTCGAGCACACACCTTTAATATATTAAGGAGGAGACCTCGAGAGGTGGTTATCTCATTAGACTCAATTCCCATGGTTAGGGAGTTTGCGGATGTTTTCCAAGAGATACCGGGTTTACTGCCAAGTAGAGAGATAGAGTTTGTCATTGATATGGCGTTGGGGTCTAGACTGATAGCACTTGCATCGTATTACATGGTTCCATTGGAGATGAGATAGTTGAGAGACCAGATTATGCAGCTCTTGGTACAGGGCTTTATCCGTCGGAGTGCATTATCGTAGGGGTGCTCCGTTATTATTACTAAATAAACGGGATGGATCGCTAAGATTGTGTGTTGACTACAAAAGGTTAACAAGGTCATCGGTGTTACTGTGCTTTGGGCTTACTGAATAAGGTCGGGGAGAGATACTGGCAAAACTCCTTATATGTTGGCAATTGGGACAGAGGATGTGGTCCTCGTGGAAATTGTTCAACCCAATTATAGAGTGATAAACTTTAAATCACCAAAGAGAGACCTCATGAGCAGGCTAGATTTAGACTTAGTTGAAAAGGTAAGAGAGAATGTTGCACTACATGTGGCAGCCTACCAGTAACATACTGCAAGATTCTACAATAGGAGAATGAAGCCGAGCAACCTAAAGGAGGGAGATTATGTTTTTTTAAAAAGTACTCCAAAAAATAAATATTTTAGATGCCAACTGGCACGATCCTTACCGTATTCATGCGTCATCCGACTAGGTACCTATCGCATAGAAACCTTGTAAGGATAACAACTTAAGAACCCCAATATACCGACACTTGAAAAAGTATTACCATTAACCATGAGTTAAAGATGTTGATAAATGTGTAGCATTTCCTTTAAGTCTTAATGATAAATAAGTAGTTTCATCATCAATTAACTTCTTTTTTTTTTTATATTTTTTAGGGGAATGAGATATGTAACAAATCTAAAAAGAAAACAAGAAAAAAGAATCCAAAAGGACAAAACTAATCCAAAACTTGTAACCAATAAGGGAAATCATAAAACTTCATGTATGACTTCGTCTTTGACAAGACATAAACAAGGAGTTTCTAATCATAAAACTTCCAGTATGACTTCTTAAATTGAAGAACTAGAAGTTTTACCCGACCAAATTAAGGAAAAATCTTGTAACATTTGGTCTCCAAAGGTAACTAACATAAACACATGTTGAAACAACTAATTTCCCTTGGGACAACTATAAAAGTATTAGTAGAACCTGAGGTTTGACAACTTTTGTTCGTCCAACAAGTAACCAGTTAAGCAGATTAGTCAGCCAAAAGTTGGTCGAACATAGAATCTAACCTTTAAGCTACTGGTAGGTCAACATTATACCCATAAATATCAGCAACAACTCAAATTTTATTTAAAAAAAAAAGAAAAATATGACATTATTATAGATTATTGTCCATCACTACAAAATCAACACAAGAGCTTCTCATTCCGTCGGATGTTTTTCCAAAGATTTCTCCATGCCTTTAAGAGGGACATCCAAAGATGAAGGAACAATAGTAAATTCCAACTACCTGGCTATTTTTTCTACTAGAGTTTGGTTTAACCACCAAATGCAGGGGTCGAACGCGAGTGTCTTCTCCATAAAGGACATAATCTCCAAGATATTTGCTAACCAGAATAATGGGT
The DNA here is from genome assembly GCA_949130495.1 of Sambucus nigra. Lineage (NCBI taxonomy): Eukaryota > Viridiplantae > Streptophyta > Magnoliopsida > Dipsacales > Adoxaceae > Sambucus > Sambucus nigra. Next base: position 788,934,265 of record OX422208.1, on the reverse strand, counting down.
ATAACATTAGTGGGAATTCACTTGGTGTATAGATTAAAAGGAGGAGGAAAGTGATCCAAACAACCGGGGTCATAATAATACATAAAATATCTTTTTTGGCACCTTCAATACTGTCAGAGCATTAAGCCAACCCTATTTATACCCTTTTCTCATAGCCTGCTCCTGTTTATCATCCATATCTGTCAGGGCTTCATCATACCCATTCATCCAAATGGTGTGCGATTTCTTATGAAAATGGAAAGTCAGAAGGTCAACTTTTTCACTCAATTTCTTGATGCTAGCCAACTAGTTCTTTATCAAGAGAGCCTAGTCTGCAAACGTCTTCTTGGTTATTTCCTCTTCAATTGTGGGATGAGCAATCACAACCTATCGAAATGACTGACCACCTTTGGACTTATTTAACCTTTTAGACCCCTCCATTATACTGGAATTCTCCTATTCCTGAAAAGAAACTCCTTCACTACGATCGACACTTGCAGATTTTTGTAATCCCTCTAATTCATCCCTTTTATTCTTCTGCTCTAGAAAACTAGCTACCTCACGAGCAATATTTACCCCGCACTTCATCATAAACTCTTTTTTATTATAAGATGAAGAAATTTTCTATATCTTATTGTCAAAACCACCCTCACTGCTTAGCCGAGCGAACTTCTCCTCATAATCAGTCTTCAAACTGGTCAGAGACTCCTTATGATCCTTCTGCATTTGAAATGTCATTTCAAACTATGAGGTTTTGGTCACCATAGTTTTGTTGAACGGTCTACGCAAATGAACGTAGACTTCTTTAACTTGATTGGAGGCATCTTGGCCGAGTAGTTATTCTAGCTCATCCTCTTCCAGATGCTTATGACTAACCCCAAAGATTTGAACACTCCTTTTATACAAGTCACTCTAGACAACTGCCAGAATAGTCCTTATGGAGTTAAATTTAAAAGTAGGGTATGAATATGAAAAGTTAAAGAAAATGCACAGCAAGCGTCAACATCATTTATACGAAAGAAAGATAAATTTCAATAAAATTATTGAAGGGAATGTATTAAAAATGGAACCAGTCCAGGTTATAAAAAGTGCAGTATTACAAGAAATAAATTATAGAAACAATACTAGTGGCTACACCTTCTCCTTGTCCTAGGTAACCTCTTCATCAGGATGAACAACTGTCACTTCCATTTCAAGGACCACATATGATTCGGCCATTCCTTATTCCTTCTTTATCATCTATATCATTGTCAACCATGGGAGGAGTACCAGGGTTGTATTGCTGAAACAAATCAGAGTCTGAGGCTATTACGTCCTTCTACAAAGAAGTATCAAGGGAGACTTTAATAATAACCCCACTTGCACAAAAATAATAGAGAAGGCCTCATCCAAACCTTGGGTAAAAGATCCATCTTTATCTTTCTTAAACTTTGTCTTTAAACCCTAGCACTTGCCATCCATCTCTACCTTTTTAGCACCTTCCTCATCAGCCTTCACAGCATTATTTTTATCCTTGTTGACTTTATCCATGATTTCTTTATACTTATTCAGGTCCGTCACATGTGCCTTCTTAGAAGAATTTGGGGAATCCTTTAAGCCCTTGAAGGAATCCTTAACATCTATCGAGGACCCCCCGATAGTTATCTCTCCTCATAATTTGATTAAAATCAACCAAAAACTGTAGAATTTAAAAAGGGCAAGGAAGTCAGTAAACCATAGTATTAAGGTACAGACAAATGAAATGAAGTCAAGAGATGATATAGTTACCAAGGATAAATTATGGTTAGCCCTCTCCCAAGGTCTTGCCCTTGGAAGGGCAGCAACAGAAGACTCGTTGATAGGAAGGACGTATGAACCTATCAATCCCCTAGCAAGACTAGGGTTCACTGCGATAGAAGCAACACTAACAAGAACCTTGTCGGCTTGTCTCTTTCCTGGAAACTCTTGGCTGTTGGCAAACCCCTTCTTCAATATCTTAAATTGAGGTTCCTGGGTCTTAACCTCATCAAGCACCACCACAATAGGATGTTGGGAACTTCCCTAATCAACACTCTTCTTCTCGATCGGGGAAGGAGACTTAGATCCAACAAGAAGTTTAAGGATCTTTATATTAACCATTGTCTCTGGAGAGGGAGTAACAGTTGGCACAAAATTTACATCCAAGGTTTCAAAGGAGGACGAGCTACCTCTGAAAGAAAGATTCCCTTCTACTTGGGAAGGAGACTCTGAAGCAGCGATCGAAGAAGATGAGATCGACTCCTCTAAGTCTATGGGGTAACTCCTTTAAGACTTTGATCATGTAACACTCATAGTCAAGGTGCAATTATTTCTAGGATAATTCTTCCCAAAGCCTAGGTGATTAATGAACGGCACCCCTTTGCAGGTTATGTGGTGTCCTTTTCTCCTCGTGCTTTACGTAATTACGAATAGGAAGCTTACATTAGTTTCAGTAGTACAAAAGAAAGAAATTCAATACGACTTGAGGAATTTTTTTCTTTATATAGTTAACTTTGGGGTGGGAAGTAATTCAATGCTCAACTATAGATTTCAAACATCTAGACATTTGGGATTTGTTTTGGGGGTTAGAAGCATTCGTCTTTGCGTTAAGACATATTTTATAATTTTTAGATTAGGCATATATATATATATATATATATATATATATATATATATATATATATATATATATATATATATATATAGAGAGAGAGAGAGAGAGAGAGAGAGAGAGAGAGAGAGAGAGAGAGAGAGAGAGAGAGAGGAAATTAATCCCCACGATTTATCAAGAAAATGAGAAAGAGACTCTCCATGGTGGCCTTACAAAGCAAATTAAAATCTCAAATGAAAAGAAAAAACTTATAAGATTCTAATACTAGGCATATCTAGTCTCTCCATATTTAAAACACCCTTGATTAAATGAGGTGAAATCAAAAAATTATCAAAAGTCTTGGACTGCTTTGTAGATAAAGCTAATTTTGCCAGAGCATCTGCCACATTGTTCTTATCTCCACACATGATCAATATGAATTTGGTTGATGATAATCAGATTCATTAACTCATGTACAAGTATTTTAGCAATCCATGGGGGCTTCCATTGACCAGACAAAATAAGGAAAATTATTTTGGAATTGGTTTGTAAGTAAACCTTTGCATATCCTACTTTGCAACACCATTCAATACCTTATTTAATTGCCATGAAATCTTCCATTAAACTTGTTGAATGGCCAATAAACTTTGAAAAGGAAAATAAAAATTATCCTTTATCTCCTCTAAGAATACATCCTATTCTTCTTGCACCGGGATTCCCTATGCTAGATCTATCCACATTTAACTTTATAAATCCATTTGGAGGTCTTGTCCATCTGAGAAATAAAAATTGTTAAGGCTTTAACTTAATCTTGGTCTTCAAGACTTCCAAAAGAGTTTTGTTGCAACTAATAAAAGGACTTGGAAAAGATTTTTTAGCAACAAGGCATGAAATAATTTGAATAATTTGATTAATGATTATTGTCACATTCATTTCCTCTCCTTCAAAATGGCTTTGACACCTTGATTTCCAGAGCTCCCATAGAATCACCTGAGGTAGTACTTACAAAATAAATTTCATAAAATCCCCTTTAGCTTTTGTGATCCACCAGGACATCAACATAGTGATTATTGAGCATAAATATCATCTCATTCAAGAATTTATGTAGTGGGGTGATGTCACAGTTATGAAGATTGCATCAGAGAACAACCTGGAAGACCCTTTCATAAAGAGCTTACCAGCCAAGACTTTTGATATCCATGTAGAGGGGATGGGAGTGATATGCATTGCAGCATGACTTTGAGTCTAAGTGGGAGATTGTTAGAGAAGTAGGCTAAATCCATGTTTTATGTAATAATTTTAGTTATGGATTTATTATTATAATAAAATTAGTTATTCCTATTTTAATGAGAATCGTGTATGAACATAATGTTTGAAGTATTTTATATATTGCCGATGTCTTTTATTATGCCCAGTAGGTGTTCTGGTGTGTAGAGTATGACTTACACACAGAGGATCAGATCACCAGTTCTTGTAGAATATAAGTTTTATCGTTCACAGTCTTAGATGGAACTGGACACGTCATCAGTAGGACTATACCGTAATATTTTAGTAGGTCTATCTTGATTATAGGAAATTGTATAGCTTTAACTTATTGTGCTAGTACACTTTGTGCATATTGAATGGGACCAATTTGAGGTCATTGTTTTTATACTGATTTTATAAGACAATGTACATATCGTGATTATTAGTTTTACTTGAGGCTCTTAATCCGGATATGATTGATGGATACAAGCATTAGTTATTTATTACTTTGACTTATCGAGTGAGATTCATTATTGGATCAATAATCTTGATAAATTGGGTAATGGTGATTAAGGCATGGTGAAAGTCTTTTATGGATGGAATCCACATCTCGGTATAGGGACTGGTGATACCCCCTTGAGATACTTATAATATTTGTATGTGTCAAACCTGACAGGTGGATTATATTAATTCGACACTACAAATAAGTTAAGTTGGACCGCTCAAGGACTTAAAGAAGTTGATCAAATAAATTATCAGTAATTTGTTTTATTAACTGGTAACCTTAACGTGGGGAGAATTAAGTAATTAATAATGAGGAGCTAGAAATATAATTTTGAGTTAAGGAGCGGAGTTGCAATTATAATTATTTAGTGGTATTAATTATAATTAAGGGACTGAGATTAGGATCCGGGAAGGATTAGGTTTTCTCAGGGCCATTATGAGTCACATCCTTATCACTCCTTAGGGTCCCAACTGTAGATTATATATATATGCACCTAAGTCTCATTCTTTCTTAACCTAGCCGTCACTCTTGGATACTCAAAAAACCCGAGTTCATACTTGTGAGAAAGAAAGACAGTGGAGAAGAATGAGGAGACAGGAAGGTGGTCACAAAATAGGAGCCCACCCTCCACTTGTGGCTGTCCATATCGGGAATATAGTAGAAGATCGTGAGGCGAATCTAGCCATCACATATTTTGTTCGTGATAAAACGAGATCAAATCAAAGAGATCTCAAAATTAAATCCTAAATCTGACTTGTAGGATTTCACGTGTGTATAGTTTTTTTATAGTTCGATTTATACGCATTTTCAATAGACCCTCGGACTTCTGCTCCAATAAGCCTGTATTGAATAAAAGGATGGACGAACATCTACTTGTCTCAAAAAATACTTCCACACATCTTTAGCTATCTTTCCTTCCAAAAACAAGTGATGCATTGATTCTTCATTGGTCTTGCAACATTGACATCTGGAGCAAACTCTGATTCCAATTCTTTGAATATTATCATCAGTTGGGAAATATTAATAGTTTTATAAGGAATACTACTAATTTTTATAGAAATCTTTCTAATTTATTAAAAATATACAACAAATTGAAAATGTACTACTTTTTAGAATCCTATTTCTAGTTTTTAGGATATCACTTTTATTATATAAAAAATGTACAACAAACATATATCCTAAATTAATGAAACACATTCATTAATAAATAATCACACACCAAAACTAGAAAATTATTATAGTAAAAAAACTTGACAAGGTGCCCTTGTCACGGTTAAAAATCATGACAAGTTTGGGGGTGTCAACAAAAATTGGCACGGATGTGTCACAGTTAAAGTCCGTGACACGTTTTTCCTTGTCACGGACTTTGATCGTGACAAGTCTGTGACAAATAAAAACATCGTCACGGTCAAATTCGGGGACAATACTAGGCAAATTTTGAAAAAGAACTACTGGGTAGTATGGCTACTTCCATTGCCTAGTTGTATGTTTTAACCTGTTACAGCAGATATAAGGTATATATCTCAAGTAACATTCATCCATTCGTAAAATCTAAATCCATACACATTAATTCAATCATTATCAAAAAATAATAAAAAAATAAATATTCAATATTCATAACCAACAAATACAAATAAAATTATTACAAATAATCGAGGTTGGGTTTTCAACAAGTCGAAGGAGGAAGGTAGGCCACACTACAAACGAATTGAGACAACCCTCAATGATACGAATGTTGCACTGTTTATCCAACCACAAGGGTTCATTATATTTTTCGGGCACAACATGTGTGTTGCAGACCCTTGCCTCATTTGGTTACAACGGATGTTGATGAACTAAGGTACCAGGGTATGTGTTCGGGTCCCTTAACCCCCTAGAAATGGGCGCGCCACCTCGTGTATATATTATATACACACTTGGTCAACCAATTGTTAACATAGACCGTTCGACGGGGGTAAAGGTGGTGAATGGATCATATGGAGACGACGAGTAGGTGTGTATCGATGAGGGGGTGCGTAGCGATGGTGAAGGTGAGAAAGATGGAGCAGTCACCCCCTCGTCTACCACTTTCCCCTTGCCCTTACATGAGCTGGACTTCAATTGATGCTTTATGTAGTCGGACATATGATGGATCACTTCCTCTAACCTTTCTAACTTTTTTTCGTGGTTGTCCACCTTATGATTCAGCCCGATGTTACTCGTTTCAATCCCAGTGAGCCTCTACTTCCCCACCCGATAGCTCACCCCCTTTATTCACCCCTTGTAATCCGGCCCAAGCACTTAGCTTAGTGCATCCGTAGCCAAAGATACCTTGTTGGCATCAGTGTGTGAACTCCCTTAAGCTTTACCTGAAACGACAAAAAAGTACACTATTAGATAAGTTAATAAAAAAGTATGTGATTATCAATTTTTATTTTTATAACGTAATTAAGATTATAACTTGTAATTGTGGCTTCCACTCTAGGGCACACCTCCTTATCATTCCCCTTCTTCGTTAGAATTGCCACATAACCATCGAGCCAATGTGGCCTACCCTGAGGGACACTCCTCGTCTCCTGAAATAAAATAACGCAAAATTAGTAAGTGATGCTAAATTAGAATAACATAAAAATAAAAATGAAATAAAATTAAAAACTTACCATCTTGTGCTCCATGTCTCCTTAAGACATACGCCCCGAGTAGTGCACGATGACCTTTTTTCCTGATTTGACCTCCCCCAATTGACGAGAGGACAACTGCCTATCCAAGATCTCATTGTTGACAAATTGTTGTCAACTTGCTAATGAGATTGGCTCCTTCGACGGTACTATGTCGTTTAGCCCCAAGATGGAGACTCGGGTCCTGGCCAAAGTACCGTGCGTGCATATTTTTCTTCCACGTTTTGTATTGATCTCTCAATTGCTCGAACGTGGTGTCATGCATATATGGGGACATGTCGAATTGTTCTGTCAAATAGATACAAAACAAAAAGAAAGTGAGTTAATTGTATATAAATTATAAAATATAATAAAATATAAATATAATTACAAAACAAAAATAAAGTGAGTAACTACATGTACACTACACCAAAAGGGATAAATTGTCATTTACCGTGATAAGTCCCTGATTGTGATAAGTTTAAAGAGTTGTCGCGGTCAAAGACCTTGACAGGTCCATGACAACTCTTATAAAAAAAACGAGCGCCTCTTTTTTCCCCACCGTTTCCTTTCCCTCCATTTTCTCTCTCTTCTCTGCGCGACGGTTCTCTCTCTCTATATTTTCAGGTCATTTTTTCTCTCTCTCTCTTTCCTTTCTGTATGTGTTTATATGTGTGTAGGAGTGCATGTGAGTGTAGGTGGGTGGGTGTGTAGGTGGGTATGTGTGTGTAGGTGAATGTGTGCGTAGGTCTGCGTGTGTGTGTCTAGGTGTGCGGGGTTAGGGGCAGTGGGGGGGATAATGGGGGGTGGTAGGGGGCGTGTGTGTAGGTGGGTGGAGGTGGGTGGTAGGGGGTAGGGGCAGGGGGTGGTGTGGGTAGGTGGAGGGTGTGGGTGTCGGGGGGCAAGGGCAGTTGGGGGGGGTACGTCTGTCGGGGCAGGGGCAGTTTGTGTAGGTGTGTTGGGGTACGTGTGTGTGCGTGTGAATTGGTGTGTGTGATATTGAATTTAAATTTGAATTAGACGATTCGATGTGCCCCGGCCTTATAACATGAATTGCAATTGCATAAATATTGAATTTTAAATGAATTGAATTAAAATGGAATGAAATTGAAATTAAAATTAAAATTAAAATTCAATTTCAAAATAATTGACTTGGTATAAATTGGTATAAATTGAAATTGAATTTGATTTAGTATTGATATTGGTGTAAATAGGTATAAATTGAAATTGTATTTGAATTGGTATTGATATTGATATATATTGAAATTGAATTTGAATTTGAATTGGTATTAATATTGGTATAAACTGGTATAAATTAGTATAAATTGGTATAAGTTCTAGTTCTTGTGCATACTTTAAATTAAATGAAACTTACTTTGAATTAAATAATCAAATGAAATCTCCCAAATTGTGATAAGACAAAATTAAATGAAACATACTTTAAATTACATATAGTGCGCATAGATACTAGCCATCTAGTTCTTACGCGTGCGCATTCAATAGTCTTTAGACCCGTTCGAGAGTCATTACCCCTGTAATGATATCTCTCGAATTGTCCCATTTGAACAGTTTGGGATTGCATAGTTTCTGTATAATAATATTCTTAGTGGATTACACTTGTTACTTTTGGGGGAAGTTCTATGTAATACCCCATATTTATGAGGATATTTAATTAAATCGTTGATTTCGAATTTATTTGATTCGGTGATTTGGAATTTATTCATGTAGAGAAATTATTTAATTCGGTGATTGAGAGTAAATCAGTTCAATTTAAGTTTAATTTCACGTGTTCGATATTTTGAGGTGGAATTAAAATATATGGGGATTTTGAGGTTACGGTTGGTTCCGAAAGGGTCAAAATAGTCGAAAAAGTGTACTCAGGTGTATAGTTTGGGTCCCGGGATGATTTTGGACCAACCCGGCATCGATTAAGGGTATTTCGGTCATTCAGGAGTTGGAGGTTTAGAGAAATCCAAAAATATTAAGTGTATATCTTCCATTAAAGATAAGGGTCTAGGGTTAACACAATCACAATAGAAGAGAGGCCATTGAAGAGGAAGAGGAAGAGAAAGCCAAAGCTTCCTACACAGTTTTTCGCCCCGAACGCAACGGAATCGAGATCGAAGTGAGGGGAGAACAACCACACCATCATATTAATGAAATTCAGACCTGCTATTAAGAGGCAAGTATTTAAATGGCAATTTATATTAAGCATGTTATACTACCCATGTAGATTAGAGTGTGATTTCATGCTTTTTGAAGTTTTATATGAATTTGGGTGGGTTTAATTCATAAAATAAAGTGGGAATGCATCTAGAGATGTTCCTTAATGATGATAATATGAAATTAGTGGGTTTGGTTTGATTAATAAGAGATAAATCTGAGTTCTTGATTTATAAAGTTGATAAACATGAGAAAATTAGGGTTTTATGTTAATTAAAGGAGAATTTGATTCTTGGGTTGAATCTTTGATATTTTTGTGTAAATTTTCATTGGAAATTTATCTCTATAAGAAGATAAACTGATATTAGAATATATTTGATGATTAATATTGAATCTTGATGGGTTCTTGATTGAAGAACATGAATCTTGAATGACTTAGGGTTTAATTGATGAACACAAGATGTCAATCTGCCATAATTATTAACATAACTTTAAACGTATGCCATTTTCATCTTACTTAGAATTAAAGTAAGATCCATACATATTTGGAAAGGTCTTTGTCTTGTATTTCTAATGACATTTGAATCTGGTCAATCGGAGTTTCGTAGAGGGAGAAATCGATGTTTTACTATAGGGTGTTTGATCTTCCAGCATAGAAACTGCAAGAATTTTTATGTGACTTTAAATGTATTCCATTTAAATTGTACATAGAATTAGAGTGAGGTCCATACATTATTGGAAAGATATATATCTTATCTTTCAAATGATATTTTAATCAGGCCAATCGGAGTTCTGTAGAGGGAGTAATCGATATTTTAGTACAGGGTGTTTAATCTGCTAGAAAATTTTCTAATCGATTCGGTTGCCAGTTTTGGCCAATGATTTCCTTTTTGTTTAGGACCTTTGGAAATCGTTTGGAATTAATTTTTGGGATTTAATTTCTAATATAAGGGAATTATATTGAAACACCAGTAGGCCTAGTTTGGGTTTTAGGCGTGGCCTACGAGGGAAGTTTAAGGGCTAAATTAATTTGGATTAAAAGAGAGGAAAAATCTAAATTGAAGGATAATTCGAGTTAAAAGAATTCGAGTTGAATGAGGACTTAGACCAGTAGGGGGTAGAGAGTTTACGTTCTAATATTAGATGTGGAATAAATGATACACTTCGAGTGGTGAGAAATACTCGGGAATGTACGATAATAAACGAAGTTATAAATTATGGAATACGTAGAATATTCGGGATATAAATATACTATGTATGAGGCTTGTGATATGGGATGTGTGTATGCCCTATTGTTATTATATATGTATATAGGTGGAGTGAATACCTATCGTTATTATATGGTTGTGTGAATACCTTGCTGATGTTATATTTATATAGGTGGAATGTGTGCCTATATTATTGTTTATTATGTGTATGACATACCTACCATACTTGCTATCACGGGAGGTTGGAGTTCGAAATAGGACAATCTTATCCAGTGTTGCTTTCGGGGGGATTTTAGATTTGGTACCTCAAGAACATAAGACTGTGAAAGGCTTATTTTTTACTCGAAAAGTCTGCTGACTGTGGGAGCATAGGTATGTGCGTGACCCATGGATATGTGAACTATGTTTGCCTCCAATATGTGTGATTTGATATATATGGTTCGTGAGAGAAGACGAACCAATAGTCCCTTGTACAGTCAGAGATGTACCCGGACATGATAGCAGAGTATGCATGCACCGCAGTTGTGCCTAGGGGTGATGTACTAGTATAGATATAATGGATGATAAATATATATACCTTTTATATGTTTTACAGTATGCACCGCAGATGGGTCTGGGAGGTGCCGTGTTATATATATACTTGTTATGTTATCTACTGTGTAAAATTATGGACGAGAAAGATAGTGAAATCTTATTTGACTTAAGTATGTGAACACTTAATCCTAAAATTTGAAAAGCCTTGCCCATATTAAAGAGAAATGGATATATATTTAATAAATGTATTTGCATGGAAATACGGGTGGACGCTATGAGTTATGGGTAGCAGACTTATAATTTCAAACTAGTTAGTTGTGTGTATCTAAACTAAAAGTAATCTGAATATTGGGTTCGAGGTAACATCCTGAACCAATACATATGGAATAACTATTGGGGTCGGGGTAACATGACGAACCAATAGCCCTTAATGTGTGATACAAGGATATAATAGCAGAGTGTGTACTTATATCATATATGGTGTGTAAAATATATATACAACATGAATAATCTACTTATGTGTGCTAGTAGAGAGACGAGATAGTATGTATCTAAAGAACGATTAATCTACTAAAGAGTAATTAGTAGGTAGCTTAGATAGGGTATATCTATATAATGATGAAGATACTAATGTGTGAATAGTAGGAAGATAGTTAGTGAATATCTAAAATAAAGTTTAAGTAGAGAAACTTAAATGGTAAATTTTGAACAATAACCTACGTAGAAAGGGTAACTACGGTTTAATAATAACATAAGAGAGACGTTAATTATTAAGGGTATTCGATAGCGTACTGTATAGGCAGTAAGGAGGGGCTACATTGATTTGGATTTATTAGATAATGGCTGCCTAGTTAGATTGGCTAGAATTGACTAGGTGGGGTTGAGTAGCAAACGTTAGGTGCGCATTATAGATGAGAGATGAGGAACTCAAGGGAGTGTTCGCAACCTAACATGTGTATCTAATAACTGTTCATTTAAACTGTTATTTAATTACTTGCTAAATATTTTTAAATGATTTTTACTTAGGCTCTGACCCATACTTGCAAAACCTTTTCCCAAAACCTTTTAGGTGTCCAGCCACAGGGACACCAAGCAGGATGATCTATTCTAGGGTTGCGTAGCTGCAGCACTTGTGGATGCTTGAAGGATTTGGACTTAGACAATTCAGTTACTTCACTCCTAGTATAGGGTGCAGGGCAGTACTTTATTCGGGCATGTTGCCCACAGTTATTTCATTTATGACAGTCAGACCTTGTATTCAGACTTTTATTTAGGTTGGACTTTATATTGGATTTTGAAACCGATGGTTTATTCGGTATTATTTCATTCCAGTCTTTTATATTGTGGATGGATTTATATTAGTATTGCATGGGATGTATTTATGTAATAATGTTTTGTTGTTGATCGTTAAATAAAAAGATTAAAATTTTGACATCGACTTTTTGAATACTAGGTAGTTAGTAATGTTTTAAAAAGTTTTCGACGGTGATGCTAAGAATGAACCAGATGAGAAACATGTTTTGATTAGATATAGGACTGATCACCCAGTATTTAATTAGGTAGGGTGTCACATTCTGCTGTCGTATCTTAATGTTCTCTGGGTACAAACAAGATGTTGTGATGTTAAGTGTTATTTCAATTGATAAATTAATATAACACTCACACTTGCGAATCTATGTCGTGTACTTGGAGAACTATGGGGATATGCCATCGAATTTTCCTCAAATTAGAAAAATCTGCATGAGCTGTTAAGCATATTACAGAAATATGCGGCTTAAATGGAATAGGACAACTCACCCTTTAGAGGAAATGGTGGAAATAGGAATTAATATAATAAATTTAATTTCAATTTCAATTTCAAATTAAAATTGAATTTGAATTTGAATGCACGAATAAATTTACATTAAGTTAACTTTTTATGTAACACTTGCTTCGGGGGGTGCATGCATTCATGTGTTCTCATTTGAATGCATGACATAACGGTTCTGTAACATTTATAACTAATTTATAACTAGCCTTCTAGTTTTTATACGTACGCATTCAATAGGTAATTATTTATACTAATGGGAACTAAAAGTTCACACTTTTATTTATACTAATCTGCTTATTACGTATAATAGGTGATTGTTTGTAGTAGCTATGATGGGATATCCTAAATACAAATAGTGGACAGGTGAGACAAATAGATTAGGGGATGTGTTTCGTAGAGGTGCTAATAAATTTGTGAAATATGCAATGAGATGTCATAATGATGAAGAGTTACCGTGTCAGTCGTAAAACGTGTAATACCAATTTCAAATTAATTCGCAAGTTTCCAATAAAACCTTATTTAATTAGAGTCTATTTTTAAACAAACCTAATTCAGCCCCTACACATGCATCTAAACATCATAAGTAATTCAACCCATGCATGAAAAATAAAGACGACCGTTTCAGGAAAAAAAACCTTTCCGGTAAAACCTTTTACAAACACTTTGAAGAATTCACAAGACCTTTGACTTACATATAACCTGATAATCGCCCACAAGTGTGTAATGCACGGTGCCTTCAGCAAATCTTCAAAGATACGAGAGACAGCGAAATACCCTCCAGGCATCGGTTCGTCGTCTTCAGCTCGTCCACACGCATAATGACTACTCTCGGTATCCACCGATCAAATATGGAGATCCCTTCTCCACAAAGGTTGAACAAAAGCAAAGTTGTGTTCTTAAAACACCAAAATAATTCACTAAAGTAAATGTGATTTATGTGAATTGAAAACCAAAAATGGATTAAACCCCAAAAGGAAGAAGCCAAAAGGATTCTGTTTCGCAGTTTTCTATTCTGTAAAACGCTGGGACTTTTTAATGAAAACGTTACCAAATAATGAGTATTTATAGGAAAAACACGTCGCCTCAAAAACAGAGCTCGTTCGAACGAGATCAACATGTCGCTCGAATGAAGGACAACTGTTGTTCGAACAAGATCGCACAACATGCATCTCGCGCGAACGACATGCTATGTCGCTCGAATGACTAAAGCGGAAAAAATATTATTTTAATGTCCACTTCAACACTTAGAAAAAATACTCATTCTCAAATTTTAACGAAAAAGTCCGCTCCAACACTTAGAAAATACTTTGTAAAAATATCCCAAAAGCTCTAAGTGGAAAGGTAAGGTATTAAAAACATAACCTTACCAAAGTAAACTTCGCAGAGTCTTGAATGATGAAGAACTTAAGTAATTCGGATCATACTTTGATGTAGATGTCTCTTGAATGCTCTTCGATGGTGTAGCGGTATATGACATAACAAATTGATAACAGACCTACAAAAATATGTCCTTACAAATCTCCCCCTATGTCTATGCCAGTACATACATAAAAAATCCAAATTATCAAAAACAAAATGCCTATACAAATCTACCATCCCATGAATAAATTTGCAAGATCTCAAAATTGTTCTTCAATCATCTTCGTCAAATCTCAAAGCTTTTCTCATCAGGGAGTGCAACAAGATGATCTTCAATATTTATACCTACACATATGAGATAAAGCAAAAACCTCCGTGACGCTTCGAGTTTGAAATGATATAAGAATAAAGCATTAATAAATCAAATCGCCCCCGTAATGCAAAAACTCCCCCATAACATGATAATTCTTTCTCCCCCTTTTTATGATGTCCCCAAATAGACAGATAAGAAGAAACAATCAAAACATGGAGTGTCACGACAAAATGCATAGCAAACAAAAATCAAGCTAGCGCATGCAAAGGTATGTAACAAAAATTTCACAAACTATTTTTGATTTTTCAATTTTTTTATACAAAAATAGGATACTAAAAATCACACCATGGATTTAAACTCAAACAACCAAGCCATGTAAATGGAATGAATGGGTGTGAACACATTAGATAGGTAAATAAACTCAATCAATCATATGTGCACGATGCATATGTGTACCCCTAACGAATGAACATCAAAAACATCCTTTGGTGTAAAAATTGTTGAATTTAGATGACATCGTCTTATGCAAATCAACAAATCAAAGTCAAAGTGATTTCCACACCAATAACGTCCAAAACTCTATAGCGCTTTTTCAAGATTTTTAAGGACGTGCAAACCCGTTATAAAATCTCCAACCAAACTCCCTCCTATATATATTGTAAGGACACAAATTTCCAATTGAGTCCATATATAGTTTTGGCTCAATTCCGGACAAACACATTTATTCATAGGATAGTATTTATTTGTAATATTCTCAAGCCTATGAAGTATGTATTGAAGACGTAGCGGCAAAGAATTTAAAGCTTCATCAAAATGCCGGTTTGCGTGCCTCGTTTCTACGTCATCAACTAAGGTTCCATGCTCCCAAGGTATGAATGTAATTATATTTGTATAGGAGCTTGGAACAATATGTATTGGGTGTTAGGTGTAATAAAAACTGCATTTTATTTTCAGAAAGAATCAATTAGAACTTTAAAATAAGTATATAAAAGTTTCTGGGCCAAAATCGAATTTTACAATCTTTCTGGTCGTTCGTTAGAAATGTCGTTCGAACGAGTTTTTTCGTTCGAACCAGGTTTCGTTCGAACGAGTTTTTTTTGTTCGAACCAGGTTTCGTTCGAACGAGTTTTTTCGTTCGAACTAGTTTTCGTTCGAACGAGTTTGCCAACGACCCTAAACTGGTCAGTCGTTCGATATGTTGTTCGAATGAGTTTTTTCGTTCTAACGAGGTATCTAACGAGATTCTAACGAGCCCAGGCTGGTCGCTCATTAGAAGTCTTGTTCGAACGAGAGTCAAGTTCGTTCGAACGAGACGCCAGGGCGGGAACAGTTTTGAGCAGTTTTTTGCAGTTTTCTCCCACTTTCCCCACTTGGTTTTTAACCAACTTTTTCAAGACTTAATATGTGCGGGAAACACACTTTTCCAATTAACTTTTCCATTCCATATCCATCTCTTAGAGAGAGTTTGAGAGCTAATTTATTTAGGGAAAATGTTCATGTTTTGAGTGTTAATTTTTTAAAGAAAAATTCATACACACTCTAGTTTACACCCAATAGTTGTTTATTCCAAGTTTCTATATTAATATCAATTACTTGGAGTTTTTGGCACCGGTTTCTCTACCCAATTCAATAAGAGACGTTTCGAGTTTGCTTCTACACCCCATCACAAAGAAGACTTTTTGTTGAGATTCTACCCACACGGAGAAAGGCTCCATGCTTGGGTGACGGTGACCATATAAAGTCCCATCGGTGGATTCCGAGACCGCGGTGGTGTTCCGAGGTTCTTCACTAGGAAGAGGTTTCTACGAGAAGGAGCGTCGAGGCTTGAGAGGGATCGAGTCAGTCGTTGTAAGTCTATATGTCTTGTAATTGTAATTCCATATCTAGTGGACTTGTGGCTAGGGCCGTTCGAGGTTGTTTCCCGTCTTGGGTTTTTCCTCGTACATCTCGGCGTAGTGTGATATTGTTTATTTTATCTTGCTCATCATTTAGAATCCATGCTTTAGGTTTAATTCAAGATAAAATTTGGTTTAATTCTCACACTCACTTTAAATGGAACTTTAATTCAATATTGGGTAAAATTGTGTAATTCAAGTCACGAACTCAAATTGGTTTGGCCTAACTTTAGAAATTTGAACTGTCATAATTTAGGAAAATTCTAGGACTTGAATTTAATTGGACTTAATCGGTTTCAGTGAGTATTAATTGTTTTGTTTGTTTCATTAATTCTCACTTTCGTTTATGAGTTATCTAAAATTTGGAATTTTAGTATTTGTTTTGTTGAACCATCACACTGTTTACGCTTCTGCATAGAGTTTTTACATTCAAAGGA
Source organism: Sambucus nigra (assembly GCA_949130495.1). NCBI lineage: Eukaryota > Viridiplantae > Streptophyta > Magnoliopsida > Dipsacales > Adoxaceae > Sambucus > Sambucus nigra. The sequence goes on along the minus strand of OX422208.1, from coordinate 788,917,594 downwards.
AATTATACGCTCTTTCAAATTGGTATCAGAGCCAAAAACGATAAATTATTTCGTTAAGATCTTTTAGTTTTTGGCTAAAATGGATATTTCACCATTTTCAAAATTTCCTATTTTCGATGGTTCAAACTACGCGTATTGGAAAGCGCGAATGAGATCGGCACTAAAATCTATCGACGAGAGAGTTTGGATGTCTGTTGTTACCGGGTACTCCCCACCAACCTATTTAGTTAAAAATGAACGTGTTATCAAACCCGCCGATAGATGGACTGAAAATGAGTTTAAACTTGCTAACTTTAATTCCCGAGGTTTAAATGCCTTGTTTAGCGTTGTCGCACCGGATGAATTCTGACGAATTATGACGTGTGAAATCGCTAAAGAAGCTTGGGATATTTTACAATTAACTCATGAAGGAACTAGTGTCGTTAAAGCTTCAAAACTCCAAAACCTCACCACTCAATTTGAAACTATCAAAATGGATGAAAAAGAAACTTTTGATAAATTTTATGCTAGACTTTCTGATATTGTTAATTCATCCTTTAACTTGGGAGAGAAAATACCTGATGACCCTGTTGTAAAGAAAATTTTAAGGTCCCTACCCGATAGATTTATTCCTAAAATGACCGTTTTAAATTCTTTACCCACTTTAGCCTCTACGAAATTAGAAGAACTTGTAGGTGATTTACAAACCTATGAACTAGATATGTTTCCCTTTAAAAATGAAAAGAAAATTGAAAAGGGCGTTGCTTTAAAAGCCCGAAAAGAGGTCAAACAAGTAGTAGAGAGCGATAGTGATAGTGACTCGGAAGATATGGCTTTGTTTGCTCGTAAATTTAGAAAATTTCTTAAATTTAACAAAGATAAAGTTAAAAATGATTTTAAGAAATTTGAATCTTCTAAACATGATAAAAACGAGAAGATTTCTAAAGCCGATAAGATCCCTAAACCTAGTAATGAAAATATTGATAGGGACGAGTCTAATAAGTGTTTTGGTTGTGAAGGTTATGGCCATAGGGCTTATGAGTGCCCCACTAAACTAAGGAAATATGGTAAGTGACCTATTTCATATAATGCAACCCTTAGTGATAGTGATAAGGAAGAAAAGCCCGATTCCCCAACTAAGAAAAATTTTGTGGCTTTTATGGCTAGTCATGTGAGTGATAATGAGAACTCATCGATTGATGACACGATTGCACATGCCACTTCCAAGGTCATTGTTCATGATTCCCTTGTTTTTAATGATAGTGAGAGTGGAGAAGAGAGTGAAAATGAAGAAGAGGTTGATGTGAGTGAACTTCAAAATGCTTTTCATGAATTATACAAAGAATCTATTAATTTGAAAAGAACTAATTTGAAGTTAGAAGCTTGTTTAAGAAAGAGTGTCAAGGTCGTTGATGATAGTGCCTTAATAGAAGACCTTAGGACACATGTGAGGACTCTTCAAGAGAAGCTTGGTTATGTAGAAGGCGAAGGAGATAGCCTTAGGGGTTTAATGGAATCCTTGAAAAAGGAGCTTCTTGCTTTTGAAGAGCGAAATGTTTTACTAGAATCTAACATTACTGAATTGGAAAATAAATTAAAAGATTCTAGTAATGTCAAATTTGATTTGGAATGTCGTTCAGAAAAACTAGATAAAATGTTAGGAACGGTCCAAATTAAAAATGACACTTGTGGTTTAGGCTTCAATCCTTGTAATGTATTTACTCATAATGCCCAAACCAATGTTTTAGGAGAATCAACTAGGAATACTTTTAAAGATCACTCCTTAAGTAAATCTTTTCGACATATTCTCACTTGTACACATTGTGGTCGACAAGGTCATCTTAGGAAATTTTGTTTAGATCTTAAACGAATTCATAGAAAACCCCATAGTAAAGTAACCACGGTAGTTAACGTTCCTACACCCCAAAATAGTCATTCCTCATTAATTTGGGTTAGGAAATCCGACTTGGTTGCCTTACAAAATAGGGTTGTTGATTCTCATTTACTTTCACATCCTTCCTCCCTTGCTAAATCTAAAGGATGAATGTGTTAGTGTTTGCATACTTTAGCGTTTGTACTTTATGTCATATTCACATGCTAAATGTATGCTTGCATTAGTCATTTTCTAGTCATCGCCTTATTTCATATCCCATGCTAGAAATCATGACTTGTTTATCTTTTTGTATTATATTTTGTGTTTGTATTAATTGAAAAATATAAAAAGATTTTTGTTTATCATTTGTGTTTTATTTATTTCATTTAAGCTTAATGAAAAATACAAATGATTTTTTGTTTGTCCTTTTGAGTAAATATTTATTTTTGATTAAAAATGTTAAAAACTCAAAAAGATTTTGTTTTGTGTGTATTTTTGTTTGACACACTTTATGTGCCATATATTTGTGTTTGAATCCTATCGTTTACGCTCCCATGTGGCTAGAACTTTTGGTGTAGATTTCCAATCCTTAAAATGTTCTTTACCATGTTTTATATGGAGTAGTTGGATTTTGTATTGTTTAAATGGATTCTATTTCTATATGCCTCTTTTCACACATGCACGAGCCCTTTTGAAATTTTAATGTCACATGTTATATTTGAGCTTTTTGAGGTGTTCTCCTATCAATCTAGTCATCTACATATCTATGACCTAGGAGGACTAGTGCATGTCAAATTCCGTTGCATGTGAGATTTGTGTGAAAAATGAAAACATGATAAATTAATATATGCACGGGGAAGGGCTCCGAAAGGATGAATTAAATCCTTTGTGATAGTAAGCCACCGTTGATTGGATCTAAAAGAAATACGTGATCCAAATGCCTAAAAACAGAATATTTGGCATTAAACAGAAAGCAATTGCCAAGGCCTATGTTTGTATGATATATTCATTCAAAAACAAAAGAATATATATATGCTCATTGAGGGAGAATTGGATGGTATATCAACGGTTTGCACAATGTCCGTTTATCCTAGTTGTCTTTAATGTCATGACTCTATTTGGTTTGTAGAATCATCATCATGCTAGGCATGTATGCATTGTGTATGTTTGTTCATTGAGTTCAATCTATATTGTCACATGAGGTTATATTTCACTGTGATGAAGTTAGATTTCAAATGAGAACTCCATGAATGTTTCTTAAGTGTTTGGGTCTAAATTTAATCGTTGCTAGTTCACACCCCTACACTTCCGTTTCCATATGACACATTTTTGCCATACGAGTGTGCAAACTTATTGTATTTTGTGTCATATGTGTGTTTATATCTATATATATATATATATGTAAGTGCTCTATTGGTATATTTTTAGTATCTATATATATGATATTTGTTTGGTCTTTGCCTTGCTTTTCTTGCCCACATGCTGTTTATTAGTTCTTTATCCTTTGCCCATTCCTGAACAAAAAGGGGGAGAATGATGATAGGGGGAGAAATGGTATCTAATCCTATTATTATCGTATCTTCGTTTGGGGGAGATTTATCTTAGGGGGAGACGACTTTCTAAGTAGGTTATGTATTTGATAAAGGGGAGAATTAATTTAGGGGGAATAATTTAATTAATTGCATTTTATATTTTGATATTCCCTATGCATTTGATGAGTTTGCTTAAGTGTGCAGGTATTCTACTAAAGCAGCATTGTTTAATGGCAAAGCGTTTGATCCTTGGGTTGAGTCAAAATTGGGCGGGTTATGTTTTGAGTCTAGTAGAGCTTGACGGACCTTTAGGATTTTTTGTTTGGTTTTTGTCCCGGAATAGCCAAAGGGGGAGATTTGTAAGGACACAAATTTCCAATTGAGTCCATATATAGTTTTGGCTCAATTCCGGACAAAAAGATTTATTCATAGGATAGTATTTATTTGTAATATTCTCAAGCCTATGAAGTATGTATTGAAGACGTAGCGGCAAAGAATTTAAAGCTTCATCAAAATGCCGGTTTGCATGCCTCGTTTCTACGTCATCAACTAAGGTTCCATGCTCCTAAGGTATGAATGTAATTATATTTGTATAGGAGCTTGGAACAATATGTATTGGGTGTTAGGTGTAATAAAAACTGCATTTTATTTTCAGAAAGAATCAATTAGAACTTTAAAATAAGTATATAAAAGTTTCTGGGCCAAAATCAAATTTTACAATCTTTCTGGTCGTTCGTTAGAAATGTCGTTCGAACGAGTTTTTTCGTTCGAACCAGGTTTCGTTCGAACGAGTTTGCAACGACCCTAAACTGGTCAGTCGTTCGATATGTCGTTCAAATGAGTTTTTTCGTTCTAACGAGGTATCTAACGAGATTCTAACGAGCCCAGGTTGGTCTCTCGTTAGAAGTCTCGTTCGAACGAGAGTCAAGTTCGTTCGAACGAGACGCCAGGGCGGGAACAGTTTTGAGCAGTTTTTTGCAGTTTTCTCCCACTTTCCCCACTTGGTTTTTAACCAACTTTTTCAAGACTTAATATGTGCGGGAAACACATTTTTCCAATTAACTTTTCCATTCCATATCCATCTCTTAGAGAGAGTTTGAGAGCTAATTTATTTAGGGAAAATGTTCATGTTTTGAGTGTTAATTTTTTAAAGAAAAATTCATACACACTCTAGTTTACACCCAATAGTTGTTTATTCCAAGTTTCTATATTAATATCAATTACTTGGAGTTTTTGGCACCGGTTTCTCTACCCAATTCAAGAAGAGACGTTTCGGGTTTGCTTCTACACCCCATCACAAAGAAAACTTTTTGTTGAGATTCTACCCACATGGAGAAAGGCTCCATGCTTGGGTGACGGTGACCATATAAAGTCCCATCGGTGGATTCCGAGACCGCGGTGGTGTTCCGAGGTTGTTCACTAGGAAGAGGTTTCTACGAGAAGGAGCGTCGAGGCTTGAGAGGGATCGAGTCAGTCGTTGTAAGTCTATCTGTCTTGTAATTGTAATTCCATATCTAGTGGACTTGTGGCTAGGGCCGTCCGAGGTTGTTTCCCGTCTTGGGTTTTTCCTCGTACATCTCGGCGTAGTGTGATATTGTTTATTTTATCTTGCTCATCATTTAGAATCCATGCTTTAGGTTTAATTCAAGATAAAATTTGGTTTAATTCTCACACTCACTTTAAATGGAACTTTAATTCAATATTGGGTAAAATTGTGTAATTCAAGTCACGAACTCAAATTGGTTTGGCCTAACTTTAGAAATACGAACTATCATAATTTAGGAAAATTCTAGGACTTGAATTTAATTGGACTTAATCGGTTTCAGTGAGTATTAATTGTTTTGTTTGTTTCATTAATTCTCACTTTCGTTTATGAGTTATCTAAAATTTGGAATTTTAGTATTTGTTTTGTTGAACCATCACACTGTTTACGCTTCCGCATAGAGTTTTTACATTCAAAGGAAATTATACGTTTTTTCATATATTTAATTTTAGAGGTGTTAAGCTAAATTCTCAAACTTTGGAGAATTGGTGCAAAAACCAAATTGGCCCATTATTGGCATGAATTTCTTTTTATTGCCTTTAAATTTTTTCGGGCTCTTTTAAACCTCTTTGAACCCCGGATAATAAAATTCCTCAATTTTTTAGGTCCAATTTAAACAACGGCTTAATTGCAAAGGATAAAAAATAAATTTTCGTAGCCCTTCACCGTATTTAAACAAAGCACACAAACTCACAAATAGCTCTTACATGCACAACTTTGTTATCAAGTTTTATCGCGTTTGGTTTGTTTTAAGGACAGGATTGAAGAGAAAACACCCAACCAACATGGGATAAGAAAAGCACAATAATCAAACAAATCTGTGCATGTGTGCAATAAAGGAAAACATGAGTCAAGCATGTAGGAAGTAACACTTAATTACATCTTAATGACTCCAAACATTATAAAGCACATAGATGAATTGACCTATTGTCTCAAAACACTATCAAATAGTCACATGAAAAAAAAGTGGAATGATGTTGTGACTCGGTCATCCTAAGTGTTCGTCCATAAATGGTGCAAACCAAATACAAAAATCTTTTTGGATTTTTCAAATATTTTATCAAACAAATTTTTTTTTGTATTTTTCAAAATTTTTCAAAATCAAAAATCTATACAAAAAGTACTGGTCACAACGCTAGCAAAAATATATCAAAAAGCAAAACTAGCGTATGACAAACATGCAAACACAATCATCTATATGATATGGAAATAGAAGAATCATGTACAAGCAAATGGGAATCAACTTGTCTAAAATCTAGTGCCTCTAAAAGTGATTTCCTGACCCAAACAGATGTGAAACAACGTGTGGGGGCTTTGGGAATCGCGGCATCACTAGTCATAAACTTCCTAGGACATTTTCCAAGATCAAAACAAAAACGCCTAAGGTGACCTTTCCTACCACAATATGAACACGTGTAAAAAGGAGGAATGTTACCTAAAGTGTGATATTTTCTAACATCCATAGAATTAGTTGACCCTCTAAAACAAATAATGGTTTTGGCTTTAGCATTAGAAGTATGAGAACACGATGAGCAATTACCATCACTATCAAACCTACTTGAATCGTTTAAATCATTTTTCAACAAAATATTTGATTCAAGCAAACTCTTCCAAATATAGGGATTTCTTTTTCAAATTTTCAATTAAACTAATAGTTTATCTCGCTCTCCCACAATTAAAACAAACTTATCCCTAAGAGTCTTTTCACGTGCCGTAAAATCATCGATTAATTTTTTATCCTTGACGGCACAAACGGGAATCCTAGAATTTTTAAAGTCCTCTAATTCCTTCTCTAAAACAAGGACTCTCTCATCACTCTTCTTTTTGGCATTTTTCAAATAATCAAAATCAATACACAAATTACCAAAGTGCACACGACAAATATCACTTTGAGTTTGAAACGCTTGCAAATATTCAATCTTACTTTTAAAGAGAGAATTTTCTTTTTCCAAAACTTTACTTCTTTTGCAAAGTTTCAAATTCAAACTTTTTAATTTTCCAGCACGGTCGTGAACTTTTTCAAAAATAGGCTCCTCATTAAATGGGCGTTCCATAGGAAAAATTGCGATTTTCACAAAACTGTTTTTTTTTTTAAATCAATATCACACAAATTTTTGACAAAAACAAAGACCACACGATGAATTAGCATAACCCGCTTTCATACCAATTTGTAAAAGTGAGTAGACAAATTGTATCACAAAGTAAATCCTCAAAAAATTAGGATCACGCGATAAATTAGCGTAATCCGCTCTGATACCAATTTTTAAAACGTGTGATACCGATTTCAAATTATTGCAAGTTTCTAATCAAACCTTATTTAATTAGAGTCTATTTTTAAACAAACTTAATTCAGCCCCTACGCATGCATCTAAACATCATAAGTAATTCAACCCATGCATGAAAAATAAAGACGACCGTTTCAGGAAAAAAAACCTTTCGGGTAAAACCTTTTATAAACACTTTGAAGAATTCACAAGACCTTTGACTTACATACAACCTGATAATCGCCCACAAGTGTGTAATGCACGGTGCCTTCATTAAATCTTCAAAGATAAGAGAGACAGTGAAATACCCTCCAAGCATCGGTTCGTCATCTTTGGCTCGTCCACACGTAGAATGACTACGCTCGGTATCCACCGATCAAATATGGAGATCCCTTCTCCACAAAGATTGAACAAAAGAAAAGTTGTGTTCTTGAAACACCAAAATAATTCACTAAAGTAAGTGGCAAAAAGGGATTAAACCCTAAAAGGAAGAAGCCAAAAGGATTCTGCTTTCACAGTTTTTCTGTTTTGTGAAATGCTGGGACTTCTTAATGAAAACATTACCAAATAATGAGTATTTATAGGAAAAACATGCCACCTCGAAAACAGAGCTCATTCGAATGAGATCAGCATGTCGTTCGAAAGAAGGACATCTGTCATTCTAACGAGATCGCGCGACATGCCATCTCGTGCGAACGACATGTTATGTCGCTCGAACGACTAAAGCGAAAAAAATATTATTTTAATGTTCGTTTCAACACTTAGAAAAAATACTCATTCTCAAATTTTGACAAAAAAGTCCGCTCCAACACATAGTAAATATTTTGTAAAAATATCCCAAAAGCTCTTAGTGAAAAGTCAAGGTATTGAAAACATAACCTTACCAAAGTAAACTTCGTGGAGTCTTGAATGATGAAGAACTTGAGTAATTTGGATCTGTCTTTGATGTATATTTCTCTTGAATGGTATTCGACGGTGTAGAGGTATATGACATAACAAATTAAAAACGGACCTATGAAAATATGTCCTTACATCAGTATGCTAGGTGTAAGAATAGTAAGGTGTTTAAGTGGAAAACTGTTGAACTACATTTTTTAAGATGGAGTATTCATGATAGTTATCGAATTTGGTTTTTTCATAAGGAATCGAAAGTTCCTTTTGTTCCCGAGAAACCTTCACAACAACCTTCAACAAGTAGGATAGATGTACAATGGGAGGATGACAATGTAGATCATAATATGCTAGAGGATTTAGTTGATAATGCATATGGAGTTCATGAAGTGAAAGAGAATGAGCTTATTGGTGATGTACAAGGTTCAGGTTCTCATGAAGATATCGGGATAAACCTTGACGATGACTACCAAAGTTTAAAATTTAAGGCGACCTAGCCGTTATACTCTGGCTATGAGAAAGATCAAAATACTTTACATGCCATGGTTGGTTTGCATAGTTTGAAGACCCAATATGGTTTGTTTGGAAATAGCTTGATAGGAATTTTGAATTGGATGAAGGGATTTGCTACCCAAGAAAAATATGCTTCCAAAAAGTTATCCTACTATGAAAAACAGTTTTAAAGGTTTAGAAATGAAGTATAAATCAATTCATGCTTGTGTGTATGACTGCATACTATACCGAAAGGAGTATGAAAATCTCGATCGGTGTCTGGTAAGCGATCAACCTAAATATGTCCAACCTACTAGCAAGGAAGGCACAAGATCAAAAGTGCCTCAAAAAGTGTTGATATATTTTCTCGTTAGCCCTAGATTAAAATGGTTTTTCACAGCACCATGGATAGCAGAGGCAGTGACTCGGCATGCTAGGGCAGAAGTAGGGGATAATATCATGTGTCATCCTATTAATTCTACAGCTTGGAAGAGGTTGAGTTTTGAGTATCCCAATTTTTCTCGAGAATAGCGTAACATTCATTTGGCAACATCAGCGGATGGTTTCAATCCATTTGAAAATCTAAGCGCCAATCAGAGTGCGTGGTCAGTGATCCTATCCCCACTCAACCTCCCTTCTTCACAGTGTACCTGAATTTTTTATGATGTCTTTGTTGATACCTAGGCCAAAGGTACCAAGTGAGGACATCGATGTCTACATGGATCCTTTAGTAGAAGAATTAAATGAGTTGTGGAAAGAGAGTGTGCAAGCATTTGACTCTTTAAGAAAAGAAGAGTTTACGTTGAAAGCTATGTTGATGTGGTCAATTCATGATTATCCAGCTTATGGGACATTATCTGGTTGTGTAGTACATGGTTATTTGGGCCATTCTATTATGGAGAGGAGACTGAATCTCTTCATCTTCTCTCTAGCACAAAAAATGTACACCATTGCCATAGGAGGTTATTACCCCCCCCCCCAAACCCCCACCCGGCTTATAGTTTTAGATTTGAGAAAGGTTACAATTTTTTATCGGATGAGGGGTTGAACATAGGCTACCGCAGAGAAAACTTTTAGGCTCAAAACTTAAAGTAAATCTTCTGATTGTGGCTCTAATATGCTAGGTAAGAACCCTAAATTTAAGAATGTCAAGCATAAGAAGACCTCAACTGGGAATGAAACTGAAATAAGAAAGGCATGGTTTAGGAGATGAATTTTATTTGACTTACCTTATTAGAAGAATAACTCGGTGTGCCATGTATTGGATGTGATGCATGCAGAGAAGAACACGGTTTAACATATTGTGGTCACATTCCTTGGGGAAGTCATTCGAAGGATGGAGAAAATGCACGAAAATACCTTAAAGTGTTGAAACTTAAGCCATAACTACGGTTGAAAGAATATAGTAGGGGAAGGATAATAATTTCCCCTGATGTTTTTACTTTGACAAGTGAGGAAAGGAAGGTTATTTTAGACACAATATACAATTTGAAAGTTCCAACGAATTTTTAACCAACTTGCAAAGGATTCAGAATTATGCTACCCATGATTTACATAAGTGTGAGTCCCACGATTGGCATGTGATCATGCAATTGGTTCCTCTATTGTTTAAGCATTATTTCTCCAAGCACAAGGATATGCGGAGGGCTATTATGCAATACAGTATTTGCTTCTCACTTTTATATGAGAAGGTAGTCGATCGAGATCACATAGTGGCCGCAAAATTGGCGGTGAATGAAGCGATTTGTGTGTTGGATAAGTACTTTCCCCCATCTTTCTTTGACATAAGTGTTCACTTGTTGGTACTCCTATGCGACGAGGCACTTCTTTACAGCCCAATTAGATATCGGTGGATGTACCCGTTTGAAAGATTGATGAAAGTTTTCAAAGATTACGTCAACAATACACGATACATTGAAGGATCAATTACAAAGGAATACATCACCGTGCAAACATCAATCTACACTCAGGAGTATATGTCTTACTCGATCGGCGTGGATGACATTGATGAGTTTGATGATGAGGGTGGTCATGTGATGGACAAATGATTACTCTTAATTTGTGTCTTCCTTCAGATATGGATTTGGAATGTCGTGGTCAAACTTCGAGTATCAAAAATTCCTAAAATCACCTACAAAACTTGTTAAAAATTCAGTATCATGGTAAATTCGGGTATAAATTTAATTTCAAGTGTTGAAACGGTTATCGTGAAAACTTGTAACTTCAATTTTTATAAAAATAATCTTTTTTTGTGTTTATAATTTTTTTTAAAATTTTTGTTTTTATTTATAATTAAAAATAATTTGAAAGGGAGGAAACGAAAATTTATGCAATTAAAATGACTAGGAAAAATTAAAAAAAAATAATCTAGTTTACAAATTTATGAGATGAAACAAGAGGAGGGATTACACCGCATAGTCAATTTAATTTAATGTCTTGATTATTCAATTGAGTAGTTAGAAATAATTTTGAATTTAAAACTTAACTCTCATTACAATCCTAAATTCAATTTTATCCTTTTCAACAATTAAATCAGGAATTTTCACTACATAAAAAAATTATGATTCGTACTTGTTTTTACAAATTATTCTAGCTAAGATCAATTCATAAAAATTATACGGATCTTTGAATTGCACACAAAGAATTAATACTTGAATTTAAGAATAGGACCTATCTCTAAGTCAAATCCTAAATCAAATATCAATTTTCAAAATTAATTTATTAACTCTCGTTACATAAATTAATTTAGTCAGTATTCCCAATTTAATTAGGCTACAACAAATCAATGAACAATTAATCCATTAAATTAATTAACCTACGCATTTCATCCCACCCCTTGAATGGGGTGTTTAGCGAGACATAATTATATTTTTAGCACAAACACAATTAACAAACAAGAAATTAAAGAGAAAGAGAAAGAAATACGATACGCAATAGTTCCCTGTGTCAACTGTGTTTGAACACGCGTCCCAAACTTGTCAAAAAACTCGACTGGATTACAAAACTAAAAGCAAAAACTGAACCTACAATTTTTTCTCAACCTAAACTATATTTTTTTATTTTTTTCTTACTCTTTTTCTACCTTCTACAGTCTCTCTTTTTTGTTCTCTCTGTCTCTCATTTTTTTGGGATTTTCTTGGGCTAATTCAAAGTTTGGAAGGATTTTAAGATAACAATTAGTTCCGAGTTTGATGCGCGTATAGGAGCAAAGGTAGTTTGAGTAGAGGTAAAGAGTTGGAAGCAAATAGGTTTTAGTCTCGGGTTAACCCGATTGGAGTCGGGTTGAGGTTTGAGGTCGGGTATCTCCGTGTGGACAGGTCGAATGTGGTTGCGGTTTAAAGGGGAGATTCGGGTACTGTTGGTAATAGATATGAGGGATGGAGGAATTGGGTTGGTCCGAATTGGGTTGCTGCCCCGAATTGGAATCGGGTGGTGTTTGCCATTTTGCTGGGATTTAAAGCGGGTATGGTTTTGGATTATGGTGGGGAAATATAAGGAGTTAGGTTTCTTTGTTAATGGAGGGAGGTGGGAGGAGAGAGAAGATGGGTAGTGGAAGATGGTGAAGATAATGGGGGGTTATTGTGTGTGGTGAGGTGCATGGGAGTGTATGGTATGTGGTGTGTATGTTAGGGTGTGTTTGGGTGTGATAGGTGTATGGGGTAATGTGTGTGTGTGTGTATTTTGCACCTACAAAAAACTAAAATAAAACTTGATCTAATTAATATTTACAACTTAATAAAAATTAAGTATAAACTAGAACTAAAAATCAAACTTACTAAAAAATAAATTCCTAAAAACTAATCCTAATAAAATAAAATAAAATAAACACTAAAAGCTAAAAACTAAAAATCAAAAGAACACAACATAAAAAGCAATATAAAAAATAGAAAATAAATCTTAAATAAATCTTAAAAATAAAACGACTCAAAATAAAATTCTAGAAAAATAATAAAGGTACAAACTCAACACACACAAGCTCAGGTGATGGACTGGGATCGGTCTGGGCTAGGTGTAGGCTTAAGTTTGGTTCAGGGAGAGGTTTCGAGGCATCGAAACTCTTCTGGGCAAGCTCAATGGGACTTCTAACTTCGCGGTCGCTTTGAATTTCTTCATTTGTCGCTTTTGACCGCTACTGAGTCGCAATTGCACCGATTTAGCATCATTTATCACTGCGACTGCGTATTGACCTGTAAAATGATAAAATACGAACAGAAGGACAATTTTAATTAAAATGAGTGACTAAACTGCACACATTCGGGGCAATAATTATACACTTTTAGGTGCTCATCAGCAAACGACTGAAATTAACGAGTTTGCAACATCAACAAGTAGCTCGTTATTTATTTGAGATACATGAAGATGTCGAAGATTGGAAAAAGTAAGTTTAAATTATTTTAACTTTTACATTATTTTAATTTTTATACATGATTAATTTTGTAATACGATTGTCACGATCTATGCAGAAAATATGAAGCCTGTGAGAATAAGTAAATATGAAAAATAATGGCATAATCAGACAATGAATTTAGGTTGTGGTTGTAACACGAGGTAATTATAATAAAAATGGTTATTATTAAATGTCACACTATAAGAAATCTTTACAAGTAACCTAATTAATTTTTCTATATTCTCGGCTCTTAAAGACGTGTGATGCGACATCAAGGCTTGCTCGTCTAGCCACTAGACCCTTGTTCATGGCATAAGAGTACAAAAGGTATCGATTGAATGGTTATGTATTCAGTGAAAGGGTTTGCGAGGAAAATACAGACGAACAAAACTCGAGCATTTCAAACAAGGCTCTTACTTTCTTTCGAGCGAGCGCGAAAGATAAAAATCTCGTTGAAGCTGAAATGACTTACTATGGTGTAATTAGAAATATATTTGAATTGGACTATGTAAGCTTTAAAGAGGTTGTATTTTACTGTGATTGGGTAAGATTTGAGGATAAAAATGCTTGTAAAGTTGATCTTGACACCAATTTGATCATGGTTGACTTGTCTAAGCTGAAGATCAACGAACACGTGAGCGATGAGCCGTTTGCTTGTGCTTTTCAAAAGGTCAAGTAAGTGTTTTACTCAGAGTATATTAACAACGATCCATGATCAATCGTCTTACATGCGCCAAAGCGTCTAAACAGTAGTGTGGATGATTTGGATGCTCCTACCGAATATCAATCCATTTTTATGATAAACCAAATTTGAAACAATTTTTAGATTTGTGATAAGTATTCCAATTATTAATAATGACCAGTGGTTGTATTATTCCAGTGCTTTATTATTATGAACGGAAATTTAATGCTTTTTATTCATTTGTACTTGATTATTTTAATGCTTGTAATAACCAGTGGGTGTATTCTTCTAGTGCTTTTTTATTCTCGGATTTGAATCATAATTGATTTTATGGTTAGTGAATATGCTAATAAGGATTTTAGTCAATTCAAGTACTAATTCAAAGTCCATGACCCGAGAGTGTGTGTTTGGGGGGGCAATGTGCGAGGGGGGTGCAGTGTGCGTGTGTCTAAATTTAATTTTATATTAGGTATTGGTATTGGCAAAAATTGGTATAAATTGGTATTGGTATTGGTATAAATTGAAATTGATATAAAGTGGCATTGAGATTAGTATAAATTGAAATTGAAATTGATATTGTATGTATTGTTATTATCGAATTTGAGCATTAATTCAAACTCCATATAGATGTTTGTACTAATAATAACAATATTTACCGAAATGTCTTCATCCCAGTGCGGTAGCGAAAGCGACGATGGATCCTCGGTCAGTAAGCCCCCAAAATGGGAAAAATTGGGGTCCATTATTGAGAATAAGAAGACTTTATTGACTAGATTGTTAGAGTTACTGAAGGTGATCAAGGTCCCGGGATACACTGATTGGAAGGTCGTGCCAAATGACCTCAAGATGAGCATCTGGGGGTACTATAGGTAGTGTATTTATATTTATATTTATATTTATATTTATATTTATATTTATATTTATATTTATATTTATATTTATATTTATATTTATATTTATATTTATATTTATATTTATATTTATATTTATATTTATATTTATAGGCAACTAACACTTACTTTCTTTTCGGTTTGTATTTGTTTTACAAGAACAATTCGGCCTGCCAACACATGTCCGCTACTCCATGTTGGAAAAATTGAGGGATCAATATAAGACGTGGAAGAAGAATATGAAGGCATGGTACTTTAGGAAGACTCGGGAGTCCATTCTGAGAGTACGTGACATTGTCCCCCCGAAGGAGCCGATCTCATTGGCACAGTGGAAAAAGTTTGTCAACAATGAGATCGATGAGAGGCAATTAGCATCTCGCCAGTCGGGGAGGGAGAACCGAGGGAAAAAGTTGGACATGCACTACTCTGAGCAGACATCTTACGCCGAGGTGGAGCACAAGATGGTAAATTTTTATTTTTCTTTAATTTTATTTTTATGTTATTCTAATTTATAATTACTTTACATTACTTACTAATTTTGCATTATTTTTTTCAGGAGATGGGGAGTGGCCCTGGGGGTAGGCCACATACACTCGATGCCTATGTGACAATTCGGATGGAGATGGGCAAGGACAAGGAGGTGGCCCCGAGCATTGCAGTCACAATTGTAAGTTATAAATGTTTAATTTTTCTAATTACGTTATAATTTTTTTATTTACTTAATTAACTAATCATGTACTTTTTGTCATTTCAGGCAAAGCTTAAAGAAGTGTGTGAGTCAGAGTCTGATGCCGACAAAGCATCTTTGTTTAAGAACGCACCCAGTCAAGTTCTCGGGACGGATCGCAAGGGGAGGACTAGGGGAATGAACTCGCGGTTGGGAAAGTCGAGGATCATCGGAATGGAGATGAGAAACACCGAGTTGGCACATAAGGTGGACACCCATGACGATAAGCAATTAAGGTTGGAGGCGATGGTCCTAGATATCCGCCTTCATGAAGCATTAGTTAGGAAAGGGGAAGGAGAAGGGGGAGGGGAAGGAGAAGGAGGTAAATGAGGACATCACTGCTTCATCACCGATATGCATGGACTCGCCGCCATACGATCCATTTCCCATATGGACTCTCATCGAGCGGTGTATGTTAATAATCGATTGGCAGAGAGTCTTTCTACTAAACATATATTATGGGGAGCGGGTACCGAGCAGGTTTAGGGAGACGTCCTTCCTCCTGGGTATGCTAGTTCATGGATGTACCTTCCAAGAAATTGAGGCAAGGGTGTTTGTTCATCACGCATGTGGTGACCAGAAAGGAGAACTCACCTCTATGGTTGCGCAAACAATGCGGCGTTCAGCGAATTAATGGGGTTCTCAATGGATTTATCGTGTAGTCGTCCTTCCTCCTCCAACCTTCTCAAGACCTTGTGCCATGACATTATCTCTATCTTTTTTATTTGGATATTGGATATTTATATTTTTATTTTATTTGTTGGTTTGGATATGGATATTTGTAATTCTATTTTATTTGGATATGGATTATATATGCCATGATTTGGTACATTATTTCTATATTATTTGGATATATGTTGTTTGGACAGGTTTTATTTTTCTATAACAGGTACAAATATACTCCTGAGCAGTGGCAGTGGCCATACTACCCAGTAGTTTTTTTTAAAATACTGCAAAGAATTGTCACGATCAAAAATCGTGGCAAGTACGTGATAAAGAAACTTGTCAGGATTTTTGACCGTGACCATTTTTTTGCCCTGTCACTATCTTTGACCGTGACAAATATTGTCAAAGTCAAAGACCGTGACAAAGAAAGTTGTTACCCCCAGACTTGCCACGGTCAAAGACCTTGTCAAGTTTGACTTGTCACGATTTTTGACCTTGACAAGTCGACTATTTTTGTGTACTGGTAATTCTCCTCAGATGGCCATCTTGAGCTCATAGGGCACCTTCCTCCAATTCGTGTACCCATGGCCGATAATCGTCTTGAGAAAATCCAGGGCCCTAGCCTGTAAGACGGTCTTATTCTCAACGAGGGACCCTAATTTGCCCCATTTTGGGGTCCTAGTTCCAGACGATTCTTCCTCGCTTCCACTACCCTATCGCACTAATAAATACATTTGGTGCAAAAATTGTTGTTATTAGAAAAAACATGTATATGAGAAAATGATCAAATCCAAATGAATAAAAATATTAAACTTTCATCTGATAATAACAAATCACTAGAAGAATACAAGTTAATGACATTATAAGAATACAAATACATATCATAAACCAAACTAAGAACTTTTTCAAATAATTAAAATAATTATTACAAATCTAAATATTGTTTCAAATTTGGGTCATGTCACGGACTTTGAATTAATGCTTAAATTGATTAAAATCCAAATAAACATACTCACTAACAAAAAAACCAATTTTGATTCAAATCCACAGAAACTTATCAAAACCAAATGAATTAAAAGCATTATATTGTCGTCCAATAATAATAAAGCACTAGAAGAATACACGCTACTGGTTATTACAAATCTAAAAATTGTTTCAAATAACTGGAATACTAATTACAAATCTAAATATTGTTTCAAATTCGGGTTATCATCTGAAATGGATTGATATTTAGTAGGAGCAACCAAGTCATCCACACTACTAGCTAAACGCTTTGGCGCCTATAGGACAATTGATCACGGCTCGTTGTAGATATACTTCGAGTAAAACACTAGCTTGGCATTTTGAAAAGCATAAACCAATTCATCGCTCACGTGCTCATTGCTCTTCAACTAGGACAAGTTAACCATGATCAAATTGGTATTAGGATCAACTTTACAGGCATTTTTATCCTCAACTCTTACCCAATCACTGGTAAAACACAACCTCTTTGAAGCTTATGTTGTCCAATTCAAATATATTCTGAATGACACCATTGTAAGTCATTTTAGCTTCAACACTCTTATCCACATTGCTTGGGTCAGGCATATATTCATGAGTGTAGATTGATGACTCCACGGTGATGTATTCCTATGCAATTCTTCCTTAAATGTATCGTGTATTTTTTATGTAATCTTTAAAACTTTCATCAATCTTTCAAACGGATACATCCATCGATATCTAATTGGGTCGTAAAGAAGTATCTCGTCGTATAGGTGTAAATCAAGTAAACACTTATGTCAAAAAATGATGGGGGAAAGTAATTCTCCAACACACAAATAGCTTCAGTTATAGCTAATTTTACAACCACTATGTGCTCTCTATTGACTACCTTCTCACATAAAAGTGTGAAGCAGATGATAATTTGCATAATGTCCCTCCGCATATCCTTGTGCTTAGAGCAACAGTTCTTAAACAACAGAGGAACCAATGGCGTGACCACATGCCAATCATGGGATTTACACTTATGCAAATCATGGGTAGCATAATTCACAACCCTTTACAAGTAGGATGAAAAATTATATGGAACCTTCAAATTATATATTATGTCTAAAAGCACCTTTATTTTCTCACTCATCATAATAAACGCACCGGGAGGAATTATTCGCCTTCCCTTACTATCTTCTTTTAACCATAACTGTGGCTTAAGTTTCAATTATTTAAGATATTTTTGTGTATTTTCTCCATCCTTCGAATGACTCCCCCCAAGGCATGTGCCCATAATATGTTCAGTGATGTTCTTATTTACTTACATCACATCCAATACATGGTGCACCGAGTTACTCTTCCAATAAGGCAAGTTAATTAAAATTGACCTCCTAGACCATGACCTTCTTATCTCAATTTCATTCCCAGTTGGGCCTTCTTATGCTTGACATTCTTCGATTTAGGATTCTAACCTGGCATATTAGGGCCACAATTAGAAAATTTACTTTCAATTTCTGTACTTGAAAGTTTTCTCGGATGTAGCCTATGTTCAACCTTGCCCATAAAAAATAAAACCTTTTTCAAATCTAAAACTATAAGTGGGTGGTAAAAACCTCATATGGAAATGGTATATATTTTTTTCATTTGCGAAGAGATGTAGAGATTCAGTCTCCTTTCCATAAATAGGATACCCCAATTAACCATGTACTACACAACCGAATAATGTCCCATAAGCTGGAAAATCATGAATTGCCCACAACAAAATAGCTTTTAATGCAAATTCTTCTTTCTTAAAATATACAAATGCTTGCACACCGTCTTCCCACAACCTATTTAATTCTTCTATCAAAGGAGTCAATTCAATATCGATGACCTCACGTATTGCCTTTAGCCTCGGTATCAATAAAGACAACATCAAAAATTTAGGTCTCATACACTGTGAATGAGGGAGGTTGAGTGGTGCTAGGATCACTGGCCATACACTCTGATTGGTGCTTAGATTTACAAATGGATTGAAACCATATGTTGATATTACCAAATGAATGTTACGCAGTTCTCGAGAAAAATTGGGATACTCATAATTCATCCTCTTATAAGCTATAGAATCAATAGGATGACGCATAAGATTATCCCTTACTTATGCCCTAGCATGCCAATTCATTTCCTCCGCTATCCATGGTACTACGAAAACCCTCTTCCATCTAGTCCCAACGAGAAAATATTTCAACACTTTTTTAGGCACTTTTCAGCTTGTGCCTTCCTTGCCAGAATATTGCACATATCGGGACACCGATCGAGATTTTCATACTCCTTTCGGTATAGTATGCAGTCATACACACAAGCATCAATTTATTTATACTTCATTCCCAAACCTTTCTAACTGTTCTTCATAGTAGGATAGCTATTTGGAAGCTTATTCTTCTTAGGTAGCAATCCATTCACCCAATTTAAAATTCTTGTCTCGCTATTGCCAGATAAACCAAATTGTGTCTTCAAACTATACGAACTAACGATGGAATGTAAAGTTATTTAATCTTTGTCACAGTCAGGGTACAACGGTTAGGTCGTCCTAAATTTTAAACTTTGATAGTCATCGTCAAGGTTTTATCTCGATATCTTCATGAGTACCTGAACCTTGCACATCGTCAGTGACCTCATTTTCTTCCATTTCATGAACTCCATACGTGTCATCAACTAAATCCTCTAGCACATTATGATTTATATAGCCATACGTCCCTTGTACATGTATTCTACTTATTGATTGTTGTGAAGGTTGCTCGGGTAAAAAAGGAACATAATATTCCCCGTGAAAAAACCAAAATCGATAACTATCTAGCATACCCCATATTAACAAATATAGTTCAACTGTTTTCCACTCAAAGACTTTACAATTCCTACACTTAGCGCACGGAAACGGGAACTCTTCATCATTATGACATCTTTTTGCGTATTTCACAAATTGATTAGCACCTCTGCAAAACACATCCCCTAGTCTATTTGTCTCACCCATCCACTCTTTGTATAGAAGATATCCAATCACATATACTATAAACAATCACCTATTACGGGGTAAGAAGCACATATTCATGGATCAGTATAAACAAAAGTGTCAAAATTTACATTTCAATAAATGTTTTACTATAAGATTGACATTTCATCTTTCGATGTTATATTAGAAAATATTATGAATCCTATTTCATCCATCTCCTCTAAAAGGTAAGTGTTATTTTAATTTATCAATTGAAATAACAGTTAACACCGTATCATCTAGTATGTACCCAGAGAACATTAAGAGACAACATCAAAACTTCCCCCGAAAGTAACAAGTTAAAGCAACTAAGAACATTATTATATAGAAACTATGTTGTCCCAAACTGTCCAAATGGGACAATTTGAGAGTTCTCATTACACGGTTAATGAATTTCGAACGGTTCTAAGGACAATTGAATGCATACACATAAGAACGGCTCTAAGGGTTATTGATCGGAACGTCGAAACATGCATTGTTTGGTGATTAAGTTAGCGTAATAAATAATAAGGTGACATCATTTTCAAATTAGCACAATAAATAATAAATCAGCACAATAAATAACAAACTAGCATAATAAATAATAATATCAGAAATTATAGAAATTAAATGAGTGCATGTGTTTGCTTGTGTGTTTGAAATCAATCGATTTGCAAAAAATAAATCTAGGGTTTTTTAGGGGTTTTCATTTGAAATTAATTTTTGTGTGTGATGTGTGTGTGGAGTGTGTCTGGTGTGGTGTGGTGTGGTGTGGTGTGTGTGTTCCTATGTGTGGTGTGGTGTGCATGTGGTGTAACTAAAGGTTAGGGGAGAGAGAGTTGATCAGAGAGGGAGGAGAGTCACTGCTGTAAATGAAAGGGAGAGAGATGGTTTCGATAAAGGGAAAATGTTGTTCGGCTAACGGTTAAGTTAAAAGAGTTGTCACGGTCGTGTCAAGGACTTTGACCGTGACAACTTCTAGTCTTGTTACAGTTAAAGTCCTTGACACGACCATGATATGAACATAACGAGATTTTGTCACGGTCGTGTGACCGTGACACCAAATGCATATTTTGTTATCACGATTTTTTAGCGTGATAAACCTACCCAGGTATAAAGTGACAAAAACTCAATTTTGGTGTAGTGAATGTACATTTTCAAAACACATATTAAGGACACATTAAAAGATTAAATATAACCTCTAGACCTAAAATACTTAGATCATTTAAAAGTTGTTATTTAGAATAAATTATGATTGGAGTTGAATATTTTATTCTCCATGTAGAATAAAGTATTTACATAATCGGAGGGAAATAATGCTTTGGGCAGGCTCGATTGAGATCATTGTAGTCTACACACATTCGTATTTTGACGTTTGTTTGGGGTTGACGTTCAGTTGCTTCCCTACTTCCTCCTTTATTTTTAAAGGTCATTCGGGTATTATCTTACAGAGTCTTTGCTTTATGGGTTATGCATTAGGGAGTGTGGGGATCTCTCTCATGACGATAGTTGGGTCGATGTCGGGCATGTCGGTGTAAGACCAATTAATTACCCCTAAGAATATGTCTATGAGATCGGTGAGCTCCTTTTATTTATTTCTATCTAGGGAGGACCTTATTTGCAACGGTTTGAGATTTTTGGGAGTGCGCATTACGGAAGATATTTTATGGATCAAGACCAGTCTTGTAGCCGACCATCCCAGCACATAGAGTGGACTGACCGACCCAGTTAAAACATTACAATTTTTATTGTGTATTTAACATGTGCTTAAATACATTGCGATAGTCTCAAATCGATCACCAATAATTTATAGCAGATATACAGGGGCACCTATGAGCTATCTACAATATGGATGAGTTACTTGTACAATTCAACCACTTAATTACCACTATAAATGTAAACCCTGACCCCGAGTCAAAGAGGATATAACCCTGATTATTAGAGGGACACTAATAAGAGACAGTAACCTCTCCGTGTACGCAGGCAGGTTTTCGAACCGCGTATATTTGGTATTGTGTGTGTCATTATTTACCTTATGCATTTAAGTTATTTCTATGATTGTTTGTTCTGATAATTGTGTACACATAATTGGCATCGTCTGTGGGAATTCAGTCTTTTTTTCCTACGAAAGCAATCATAAGATAAAGTGCACGGTGTCTCACTATAAGAGCAACTTACCGCAAATTGACGACGTACAGTGGACCCAACTCCGCCATAATCCAACCAAATTCCATATTTTTACAAGAAAGGCAATATTTTGAGGAGAGTCACGGACTACCTAGGTCTACCCAGATTTTTAGGTTAGTCTACGCATATAAAGCTCAACTCTAAGAGAAGGAGGAGGCAATGCGCCTCTAGGTGGAAGAGAATGCTTGCCTTTAATGGTGACTTAAACAAAAGGAGAGGGATCTCTATGGATACAGTCAAAAACATTCTCCTGGTCCTTAGGCAATAAAAACTCACATTTCGAGGGAGGAGTTTGAGGCAGGATCGGGATCACTCGAAGCGTCATCGATCAGAATGGCACCATATAAATGACGATCATCAATGGAATGATATTAGGAGCTTAGTCCTAAGGGAGATGGATTAACACCCAGCCAACCGAGGGGCTAAATCTACTAAAGAGCTTACCATAAAGGCCCTTAATACACAAATAAAATCCCTTTTTAAAGGGCGATTGAAGATGAAGAGCCCCCAAAGAAGTTAATTGTTTCCCGATTTAAAATTTACAATTCACCCTATAGACCACGATAGGCAGTAGAGGCAAGTGATGACTCTGTGGAGCCACAAAGATGACCTTATATGTCGCATCTTCCCTTCTAGATTGCATAATTAAGCTCAAAAGTGGTTTGAAAGATTACTACATAGGTCCATCAATAGCTTCAAGGTCCTCGTTGAGGCCTTCATTTCTCGTATCATAGCCATCAGTTCTCACCCAAAGATAATGGATTCACTACTCACGAAGAAGAAAAAGTCACAGTAGACTCTTCGCGAGTATGCCAAGTGGTATTGGGAAGTTTTCAATGAAGTGGATGACTGCTCGGAGTAGCTCACCGTGGCATCCTTCAAGATTGGCCTGCCGATAACATCTATGTTACACCAGTCTCCCACCCAGAAGGAGGTTAACACCATCGATGACCTCATGGCACGTATTGAAAAATACACCAAGTTTGAAAAAGTGATTCACACTAGTCCTAAGGAAACTGGTCATGATAAGTCTAACAAGGGAAGAGACAAGTCTGACACTCCCAATGGGGGGAACAAAAATAGGGGCAAGAATGGTTCAAATATAAAAGGCAAGGAAAATCCCTTAAAACCCTTATAGCTTGTCAATTCAGTCTTCAAGATATCGAACTACAAGATCCTTAGGAAGATTAAGGACCAGTCGTTTGTAAAATGAACCAAGAAGATGGGTGGGGACTCAAAAAAGAGGAACAATGTAATGAGGTGCGCATTCCATAAGGAAGGCGACCACAGAATAGAGAACTGGAAAGTACTGAAGTCGTACTTGGAAGAGCTGGCCCAAGCTAGGCACCTGAACGAGTATATAAATAGGAGGGTTAACAAGGTCGCAACCAATGGCAACCCAAAGCCAAATAATTTCCTTAATAACGATATGGGATAGGAGTTTACACTGATCCACGGATCATCCGACCAGACGCAAATCAAAAGGAACACTATTCGGATGGAACTGAAGAAGGTCACAGCCATTATAGAGGCATTCCAAATTAACCCTACAAAAAGCTTGGCTGGCAAGCATCGATGACCAGAGGATGTTGACTACACCAAACACATAATCTACACAGAGGAATATTTTCTTAGAGTAAGGACCCTAAACCACGATGCACTCGTGATCACCCTCAAGATCGAGAACTAGGACGTCGATAAGCTTCTGGTGGATTAGGGGAGCTCATCAGAGCTGATGTACCTAGAGCCCTTCCATAAGTTGAAACTAAACCTTGCCGACCTTAAGGAGTCAACTATTATGTTGGTCAGATTCACGGGGAAGACCACAATGCCGATGGGAAAGATAGTCCCGCTAGTAAGGGCAAGAAATATATCAAATATGATTGAGTTCTTGGCGGTGGATATTGATTCTCCATACCATTCTATTTTAGGAAAGGGATGGCTTCATGATATGAAAGTTGTGCCATCGAACTGCCACCAAAAGATTAAATGTGTTACTGATCTAGGAATAATGAAAATCAGTGGCGACCATGATACTGCAGAAAGTGCTTCATCACCGACATTCAATCCTAAAAAAAGAAAAAGTAGGAACCGAAGGTTATTTTGAGGAAGGCCAAGATGGGGCTACCCCTTCTAAATAGCAACTATAGTACGAACGACCTAAAATGGATTAAACCAAGATCCACCCCACTGATAGGGTCATAAAAATCCTATAAGAGGTTTCATTTGATGCCAACCTGCCTTAGAGAAAAATTTTGGTCGGTACGATATTAGCCGAGCACGAGAAGAATGGCTATCAAATCCAGTAGTAGGGCGAAAGAGTAATGGCAACTGGAGAATTTGCATTGACTTCACGGACCTCAACAGATCTTACCCAAAGGACAGTTTCCTTTTGCCGAAGATAGATCAGTTGGTCAATGCTATGGAAGCACATGAACGAATGAGCTTCTTGGATGCCTATTTGGGGTACCACCAGATCCCACTATTCAGACCCGACTAAGACAATACGTTATTCATCACACCATTTGGACCATATTGCTATAAGGTCATGCTATTTGGCCTTAAGAACATGGGGAAACCTACCAGAGAGCAGTCACCAAGATGTTCAAGCAGCAGATGGGAAATATTATGGAGGTCTATATTGATGACATGTTAGTCAAGAACAAAAACAAGGGAGACCACCTCAAAGACCTTGCCAACACCTTCGAAGTCCTCATGAAATTTGTATGAAGCTCAATGCGAGCAAGTACTCATTTGGTGTCCAAATGAGGAAATTTCTTGATTATCTAGTCAGCAAGAGAGGGTTAAAGGCCAATCCATACCAAATTGATTTTGTAAATAAATTCCATCCATAGAAGACATTGAGAGATGTTCAAAAGCTTATTGGGATGCTCGCAGTACTCAACCACTTTATCTCCTACTCGTCAGAGCACTGCCAACTAATTTTCTGGCTCCTAAAGAAAGATAAGGACCTAATTTTGAACGAAGACTGTTCAAAAGCCTTGTGTGAGATCAAGTCTTACCTTAGCAATCCACCCCTGCTAGAAATACCTAATGAAGGGGGGCCTCTATACCTCTACCTTACAGTATCAAGCCACATAGTTAACTCGGTTGAGTGTGCGAGAAAGAAGGAAGCGATGTCCCATCAATTATTCTAGCAAGACACTTCTGGATACGAAGCAACACTACTTACCGCTGGAAAAGTTAACTTACACTCAGTTAGTTGCCTCCAGGAAGCTTAAGCATTTATTTTAAAGAACACCCGATGACCGTTATCACTTTATTCCCCCTCAAAGTTGTTCTTCAGAAATTTCACCTCTTCGGACGATTGTTAAAATGGTCAATCAAGATCAAGAGGTTCGATATTCACTTTTAACCAAGAATAACAATTAAGGGACAGATCTTAGCATATTTCATCGCATATTTCACGGGAGATAGGCCTACCAACCAACAGCTTGAAGGACAACCATCAATCATGGAATCATAGTCTTAGGACTGTACCCTGTACGTTGATGGAGCCTCCAATTCTAAGGGGGAAGGAGTGGGGATTATCCAGGTAACCCCAGAAGCCTCCAACAACGAAGTCGAATACAAAGATTTGATAGTTGGCCTGCGCAAAGCCCAACTTTTGGGGGGAAAATGGCTCAAAGTGTTATCTAATTAACTGAGTAGATATTTCAGCATGAAAGATAACAGGATGGCAGTCTACCTCATCGTAGTTCGTAAGCTCGTGGCAGAATTCAACGAAGTCAACATCCAGCAGTTCTCTAAGGGAAAAATAGTCATATTGACGCCTTAGCCTCCCTAAGATCAGCAGTAGATTCAAATATCAAAAGGATATTTGAAGTAGAGTTCCTCGCCCTGCCCAATATTGATAAAATGGTGGTCGTCGAGCATATCCTTGCTATATAAAAAGTTCATAGCTGGATGGACCCGATCATTGCCTACATGTAGAATGAGGTGTTGCCAGACGACAAGAAATTGGCTCACCAAGTGAGGATAAAACCTGCTCGCTTCTATCTTCATCATGGAGGGAAGCTCTACAAAAGGTCCTTTTACAGGTCCTTACCACTGGTGCATCCACCCACAAGACACCGAGCAAGTCCTTCACGAGCTTCATGATGGTATTTGTGGGAGTTACACAAGATGAAGATCTCTAGCATTCTAAGAAATTAAAGAAGCCTACTGGTGGCCACATATGCAGAGGGACATAAGTATTTACATTCGAAAGTGTGAGAAATTTCAGAAGTTCTCTCATATGGTTCACCAACCGGCTAATGATCTGGTCGTTCGCACAATGGATGTTGGACATCGTAGCTCCGCTACCTACTGTACCTGATAATCACAAGTATCTACTGGCTGGCACAGATTACTTATCCAAGTGGGTAGAGGCAGAATCACTGGCTAATATCAGAGATGCCGAAATGACAATGTTTATCTGAAAAATCATCATAAGGCACTTTAGGGTACCTAGAGCCATTATCACCGATAATGACACACAGTTTGAAAGTGGGATTTTCCAGAACTTCTGTGGTGAGCAGGGCATCAAGCATCACTTTAGTTCAGTAGCATATCCCCAGAGCAATGGTCAGGCAGCTGTTTCCAACAAAATGATGCTCGACGGCCTGAATAAGAGGTTAGAAAGGGAAAAAGGCGCTTGGGTGGAAGAACTTGCCCATGTCCTCTAGGCCAATCGTACTACTCCCAGAAGGCCGACTGAGAAAACACCCTTTGGGCTTACATATGTAATAAAAGTTATCATCCCACTTGAAGCTGGTCTCCCTACTATGAGAACCAACTTAATTGACCAGGGACTTAACGACGATGCCTTACACACTCAACTTGACCTAGCAGATCCACGAAGAGAATAGGCCATGATTAAACTGGCTTCATACCAGCCACAACTGGCAAAGCAGTACAACAAAAAGGTCAATTCGAGGAAGTTCCATACAGGAGATTACGTCCTACGAAAAGTCCTCGGCAGTGTAGTAAAACTGTCAAATGGCAAACTGGGACCAAACTGGAAGGGACCTTTTAAGGTGATTAGGGATGACCTTCAAAGAGCTTATCACATGGAAATGTTGGACGGTAGAGAGATACCAAGAGCATGGAATGCGACCAACCTCAAGAAATTATATTTTTAGTCTTCTTCTTCAGTTATAGCACATCTAGTTTATGTAAGTTTTTATTTCAGACTTACGTGGCTCCTAAGTTAATACTTAATGAATAAATGCCCATTTTTCTCTCACTTTTGATTATCTTAGTTTTATACGATGTCTTGACTATTCAGATATTATGCACCCTTTCTAAGCAACAACTACACTCTTGGACACTAAGTGGGGCGACACCGGGTGACAGTAGGATGCTTAACATATTTCAGCCAAGGGATTTCCTCGGGTCGAATATAGTTTGTAAGGACACAATCCTCCGATTGAGCCTTAATCTAGTTTTGGCTCAATTTCGGACAAAAATGTTTATGCCATGGGATAGTCTTAAATTGTATCCATTCAAGCCTATAACATGTTTGTTGAAGACGTAGCGGCCAAGATATTAAAGCTTCATCAAATGTCGTGTGTATTGTGCCTCGTTTCTACGTCATCAACATGGTTCCATTGCTCCTAAGGTATGAATTCATTTATATATATATATATATATATATATATATATATATATATATATATATATATATATATTTAGCTTGGAACAATATTTATATGGGTGTACTTTGTTTTTATACTGTTGGTTATTATCAGAAAAATTTCTTTAAAACTTTAAAATAAAGTTTCTAGGCTAAAAATTGAAATTCAAACATTCTGGAAGTTCGTTCAAAACTGTCGTTCGAACTAGAATGTCATTCGAATGAGGTTTGCCAACGACCTGCCACTGGAACTTTGTTAGAAGTATCGTTCGAACGAGACTTCGTTCGAACGAAAATCTCGTACAAACGAGATTTGGCGAGAATAATTACTTGGGCAGTTTTTGACAGTTTTCCCACTTTTCCCACTTGTTTTCCCCACTAACATTTTGACAGATTTAACTAGTCCAGGAGCAACATTTTTGTTAAGACTTTTTCATAACCTTTTCTTCACTTATATTGTTTTGAGAGTTAATTCTTCCAAAGAAAAAGTCCCCTTGAATTTTTGTTAAAATGTTTTAATCCTTAGAACAAAATCAAGGTTTTCACACCCTTAATTTGTTTAGTCCAATTTTCAATATATATACATCTTGCTTGGAGTGTTTGGCACCGGATTTTTCTCTACCACATTGAAGAGAAGTTTGGGTTTACTTCTAAATCCCTCAAAGAAGAAGAAGTTTGTTTTGATGCGGTATTCTCACATGGTGAAAGGCACTATGTGTGGTTGACGGTGGTTCCTAAAGTCCGATCGGTGGATTCCGAGATCGCGGTGGAGCACCGTGGTTATTTGCTAGGCAGAGGTAGTTACAAGAAGATGTGTCGGGGCTTGAAGGAGTTGAGTCGAGTGTTGTAAGTCATCTTGCTTGTAATTGTAAATTCCGTACTTAGTGGATTTGAGGCTAGGGCCGTCCGAGATTTTTTTCCGTATGGGATTTTCCTCGTACATCGCGGCGTAGTGGATGTTTACTTCTTTTATCTTTTTGCAAATATCACATTAGATGCATGCTTAGGTAAAAAGATAAAATTTGGTTTAAGTCACTACTTAATTAATTTGGTGCAAATTTTATTTGGGTATTGTTTAATTAATTTAGTTCAAGTCATTTACTTTAATTGGTTGAAAATTGGTTTGACCTAATATTGCAAATTAAATATTTATTGTTAGGCAAATTTCTAGGACTTGAGTTAAGTTAATATGTTAAAGTGAAAAATTCATTTGTTAATTAATTTAATTTCACTTTAAGTTGTGCTTAATTTTAATTTGAAAAGAAATTAAAATTAGTCAATTTGTTTAATTGAACCATCTCGCTTCCGCATCATTAAAAGGAAATTACTTTTTGTAGTAAGATCTAAAAATTGGGGGTCCTCTCCTTTACAAATTGGTATCAGAGCCGGAGCGCTAATTTATCGCGTCAAAGATCCGTTTTTCAATTTTTATAATTTTTGTGCTCCTTGTATTTTTAGGTGGTTCATTTTTTTTCTCACTCTCAATTTTGTTTTGTATCTCTCGATGGGACGCCTTAATGATAATTTGTCCAATTCTAATGATAATGAAGTTTTTGCTATTCGAGAGGAATTTAATGGGCTTAGTAAGTGTAATGAAAAATTAAGAGAATTAAATTTGAGATTTGCAAAAGGAATTAAATTTCTTGAAAATGAAAATTCTTGTTTTTAAGGTAAAGTTGAATTTTTGCAAATCTCGCTATCTCAAAATGATATTTTTCGTGAAAATCTCATGGACATAAATTACAATTTTAATATTTTGGAAAAGTCCAAGAAAGACGGTGATTGTCGAGAAAAGACTCTTGGGTACATGTTTGCTCACATTGAGGGGGAGCGTGATAACCTTCTAGGTGTAATTGAAAATTTAAAGTAGGAGTCCCGTAAATTTGAGGAGTATAATTTATTACTTGAGTCCGAAATTTTTAAAATGAAAAATGATTTACTTGACTCGAGTAGTAGTTTTAATGGTTCTAGCTCATCTTGTTCAAATATTTCCGCTGCTAAAGCTAAAACCATTGTTTGTTTTAGAGGGTCAACTTTATCCAAGGATTTTAGAAAAGGTCACACCTTAGGTAAATTTACTCGTGTTTACACATACTTGCATTGTGATAGGAAAGGTCACCTTAGGTCATTTTGTTTTGATTTTAAAAGAAGCCCTAGGAAGTCTATGTCTAGCATTTCATTAGTTCCCAAATCCCATCATTTTAAATATACATCTATATGGGTTAGGAAATCATTTTTTAGACGCGCTAGATATTAGATTTGTTGATTCTCATTTGCTTTCACATGAAACCTCCCTTGCTAAATTTAAAGGTTGAATGTGTTAGTTTTGTTTGCATACTTTAGCTTTTTGTGCTTAATATTATATATCATTGCTAGGTGTATGCATGTTTAGTCATTTTCTAGTCATTTTTTCATTTCATATCTCATGATAGAAATCATGACTTGTTTATCTTTTGTATTATATTTCTTTTGATTTGTATTAAATATAAAATACAAAAAAGATTTTGGTTTATCAATTGTGTTTTACCCTTTCCATAATTTATGCTTAAAGAAAAATACAAATGATTTACTATCATTTGCGAAAAGTAAGCCGCCGTTTGTTTGGACCTAAAAGAAATACGTGGTCTAAATTCCTAAAAGAAAATATGGCATTAAAAAGAAACATAATTTCCAAGGCCTATGTTTATTTGATAAATTCATTCAAAAGAATAATATATATGCTTATTGAGGGAGTTTGGATGGTATATCAATGGTTTGCACAATGTCCGTTTATCCTAGTTGCGCTTTCAACGTCATGACTCTATTGGTTTGTAGAATCATCAACATGCTAGGCTTGTATGCATTGTGTTTGTTTGTTCATTAGTTCACTTTATCCTGCCACATAAAGGCTAAATTCTAGTTGATAAAGTTTTGCAATCAAATGCGAACTACATGAACACGTTTAAGTGATTGGGTTTTAATTCATTGGTATCTTGTTCACACCCCAACACTTTCATTTCCATAAGACACATTTATGCTATAAGAGTGTGAAAAACTTATGTTATTTAGTTTTGTGTCATTTTGGTGTTTATATCTATATGTGTGTCCTTATGCTTTCTTGTATCTATTGTGTATACATATATATGATGTTTTGTTTAAGTCTTTGCTATGTTTAGCTAGTCCATCTATGCTTTTAATTCATTTTTGGTATCTATCTTGTTGCGAATTTTGTTTCGATATCACATGCTTAGATTAATACAATCAATTGATATCTTTTGTTCTCGCATCATAGTTGATATTCATATCTTTATGTGTATTAGTTGAATTTTAGTTCCCATGTGCTTTATTGTTCTCATCACCTTATGCACAATTGCATGTTTAGCTTGTTATCCCATTCTATTTATCCATTGTTTAGTTTAGAGGTGTATATGCCTTAATTGGGGGAGATATGTTAATTTTTTATCCTTTAGCCTTTGTCTATTCTTGAACAAAAAGGGGAAGAATAATAGGGGGAGAAATGGTATCTAATACTATTGTAATCATATCTTAGTTTAGGAGATTTAACTTAGGGGGAGAGCGCTATCTTCTTAGGTAGATCATTTGATAAAGGGGGAGAATTAATTAAGGGGAAGTCTTTATTTATATTGCATTTAATAATTTAATATTCCCTATGCGTTTAATGTGTTTGCTTAAGTGTGCAGGAATTCTTCTATATATGGCAAATTTCTTCATCGGTAAAGATAGTGATCCTTGGGTCTTGAGTCAAGTTTGGGTGGGATGTTTGAGTCTAGTAGAGCTTGACGGCCCTTTAGGATTTTTGTTTGGTTTTTATCCCGGAATAGCCAAAGGGGGAGATTTGTAAGGACACAATTCTCCGATTGAGTCTTAATGTAGTTTTGGCTCAATTCCGAACAAAAACGTTTATGTCATAGGATAGTTTTAAATTGTATCCATTCAAGTCTATGACGTGTTTATTGAAGATGTAGCGACCAAGATATTAAAGCTTCATCAAATGTCGTGTGTATTGTGCCTCGTTTCTACGTCATCAACATGGTTCCATTGCTCCTAAGGTACGAATGCATTTATATATATATATATATATATATATATATAGGAGCTTGGAACAATATTTATATGGGTGTACTTTGTTTTTATACTGTTGGTTATTTTCAGAAAAATTTCTTTAAAACTTTAAAATAAAGTTTATGGGCTAAAAATCGAAATTCAAACATTCTGGAAGTTCGTTCGAATTGTCATTCGAACGAGTTTGTCGTTCGAACTATAATGTCATTCGAACGAGGTTTGCCAATGACCTGCCACTGGAACTTCATTAAAAGTATCGTTCAAATGAGACTTCGTTCGAACGAAAATCTCGTTCGAATGAGATTTGGCGGGAACAGTTATTTGGGCAGTTTTTGACGTTTTTCCGACTTTTCCCACTTGTTTTCCCCACTAACTTTTTGACAGATTTAACTAGTGCCGGAGCAACATTTTTGTTAAGACTTTTCATAACCTTTTCTTCACTTAGATTGTTTTGAGAGTTAATTCTTCCAAAGAAAAAGTCCCATTGAATTTTTGTTAAATTGTTTTAATCCTTAGAACAAAATCAAGATTTTCACACCCATAATTTGTTTATTCCAAGTTTCAATATATATACATCTTGCTTGGAGTGTTTGGCATAGGGTTTTTCTCTACCACATTGAATAGAATTTTGGGTTTACTTCTAAATCCCTCAAAGAAGAAGAAGTTTGTTTTGTTGCGGTATTCTCACATGGTGAAAGGCACCATGTGTTGTTGACGGTGGTTCCTAAAGTCCGATTGGTGGATTTCGAGACCACGGTGGAGCTATGTGATTATTCGCTAGGCAGAGGTAGTTACAAGAAGACGCGTCGGGGCTTGAAGGAGTCGAGTCGAGTGTTGTAAGTCATCTTGCTTGTAATTGTAAATTACGTACTTAGTGGATTTGAGGCTAGGGCCGTCCGGGTTTTTTTCCCGTTGTGAGGTTTTCCTCGTACATCGTGGCGTAGTAGATGCTACTTCTTTTATCTTTTTGCAAATATCACATTAGATGCATGCTTAGGTAAAAAGATAAAATTTGGTTTAAGTCACTGCTTAATTAATTTGGTGCAAAATTTATTTGGGTATTGTTTAATTAATTTAGTTCAAGTCATTTACTTTAATTGGTTGAAAATTGGTTTGACCTAATATTGCAAATTGAATATTTATTATTAGGCAAATTTCTACGACTTGAGTTGAGTTAATATGTTAAAGTGAAAAATTCATTTGTTAATTAATTTAATTTCACTTTAAATTGTGTTTAATTTTAATTTGAAAAGAAATTAAAATTAGTCAATTTGTTTAATTGAACCATCTCGCTTCTGCATCATTAAAATGAAATTATTTTTTCTAGTAAGATCTAAAAATTGGGGGTCCTCTCCTTTACATAGTTTCACTTAATTATACTAAGTTATTTAACTTATTCCAATTTAGGAATCTCCTCGCACCGAGCAAGATTCAGATTAATTACAATAAGGTACAAAGTTTATTTCAATTAGTTAAGGGAATCCTCAAGTCTTTGTCATAATAAACACAAAGGACCTCATGGGTTGCCCAGGCAACAGTAAAATCCCTACATGGGATCCTTAGGCAAAAATAAAACTTATGTTAGTTGCCAACTATATTGGTTGATAAAAATTCTGAATCGGTTTGCGTGCCTCGTTTCTACGTCAACAACTATGGTTCCATGCTCCCAAGGTATGAATGCAATATATTTATATAGGAGCTTGGAACAAGTTTATTGGGTGTTAGGTTTAATAAAAAAACTGTGTTTTATTTTCAGAAAAATTTAATTAGAACTTTAAATTAAAGTATATAAAGTTTCTGGGCCAAAATCGAATTTTACAAAATTTCTGGAAGTCGTTCGAAATGTCGTTCGAACGAGTTTTTCGTTCGAACCAGGTTTCGTTCGAACGAGTTTGCCAACGAGTTCTCACCAAGGTATACTGGTCCGTCGTTCGAAATTTCGTTCGAACGAGATTGTTCGTTCTAACGAGGTTTCCAACGAGATTCTAACGAAGTCCATACTGGAGCGTCGTTAGAAGTCTCGTTCGAACGAGAGGCCAGGCGGGAACAGTTTTTGGCAGTTTTTTGGCAGTTTTGCACCCACTTCCCCACTTGGTTTTTAACCAACTTTTTCAGACTTTAACTTGTGCGGGAAGGACATTTTTTAATCTAATTTTTCCATACTAGTTTATCTCTTAGAGAGAGTTTGAGAGAAAAAAATGTTTAGGAAAATGTTCATCTTTTGAGTGCTAATTTTCAAAGAGAAATTCATATACCACTCTAGTGTTTACACCCAAATATTGTTTATCCAAGTTCTCCTACATAAATATCAATAGCTTGGAGTTTGTTGGCACCGGTTTTCTCTACACCGAATTGAAGAGAAGTTTTGGGTTTTGCTTCTACCTCCCACAAAGAAAGAAGAAGTGTTTTATGTTGTTTTACCCGCTTGAAGAAAGGCTTCGTATACGGGTGACGGTGACCCTAGAAAGTCCTATCGGAGGATTCCGAGACCGCGGTGGAGCTCCGTGGTTGTCCGCTAGGAAGGGGTGTCTACAAGAAGCATCAAGGCTTGTGAGGGTTCGAATTGAGGAAGTAAGTCTTTTGTCTTGTATTTGTAAAATCCATATCTAGTGGACTTGTGGCTAGGGTCATCCGAGGTTTTTTCCCGTCTTGGGTTTTTCCTCGTACATCACGGCGTAGTGTGATATTGGTTATTTTATCTTGCACAATAATTTAGAACGCATGCTTAGGATAATTCAAGATAAAATTTGGTTTTAATTATCACACTCGTTTAATTTGGTGCTAAATTAAATATTGGGTAAAGTTTGTTTAATTCAAGTCATTTGCTAAAATTGGTTTCGCCTAACTTTGGATAATTGTTAATTATGACTTAGGCAAATTCTAGGACTTGGATTAATGAATTAATCAGTTTAAGTGAATATATTTATTGATTAATTTTACTTCACTTTGTGTAATTTTAATTTGTTTAAGAAATTAAAATTTGTTGTTTGTTTTAAAGTTGAACCATCACACCGCTTCCGCTTCTTTAAAAGGAAATTACAAGTTTGATTTTAATTGTGAACATTTTAAAATCCGGGGATCCATAAACTCTACGTGTTTTCAATATATATATATATATATATATATATATATATATATATATCCTGTTGTGTATTAAAAAATACGCACGTTCGTTGCTGCTGGCGCAGACCAATTACAACATAGAAATTAAAATTAATGGGTTATAAAGGTATTTTTTGTTACGGGTCATTAAAATGTTCATCTTTTAGGTTCACTATTGAATCTGTCCCCTATATATATATATATACAGTGACGGAGCCATTTTGTATGCTGGATGGGCAAGTGCCCAGGCTAGCAAGTTTGGGGGGGGGGAAATTATTTTGGAAATTTGAATTTTTATTATAGAATTTATTTTGGAATAAGTCTGAAATAAAAAATTTATTGTAGAATTTTTAAATCTAGTATGGTGTATTTTGACAATTTTCTACTTTTGTATGAGAATTTCAAGATATGTTTAGCTCTTTCTTAGTAATAAATTGTTATTGTATTCAATTTTGATTTAATTGAGTTGTAATTGTCTAAAAATATAAATTACCAATTAAATGTTTTTTAAAAAGTAAAAATAAGCCTAAAAAAATAATAGTCACAGAGTTATGGTATACAATTAATAAGGCAAAACACATGTTACCATTTTCTTTTATACATTTAAATTTAGAAATAAACCCATTTGCCAACTAATAAACTAATAAAGTAAAAATAGGCCTAAAAAAATTCGGGGGCTACTGCCACCCGAACCCCCATCTATGCATTGTGCCCCATCAACCCTTGATTCCTGGCTCCACCACTGTGTATATATATATATATATATAAGGGAAAGCCCATGCATGGCACGATGATGTAAATACAAATTTACTTACATTTTACTATATCCCAGTATATTGTAATATGATTTCATTATTGAAAGAATATATATTTCAAACTCAACGCCAACATGTTTAATCTAATTACACTCTCAAAACCAATTGAATTATCTTAGTTCAACATAACTTGCGTAAAATTTTGTTACAAAACCTAGGTGTCGAGTATGGATGAATGACCGCCATAATCTAAATATAAGTACCATTTACATATGTAATAAATAATATATGTTATCTCATTGCATACTTTTCATCCCAAAACCTCCATTTTCTCAATTTTAAAAATGTATCATAATAACACAAAATTAGTGTCAAAGTCTATAAATATTTCATAATCTTGAAGATAAGTGATACAGTCGAGAAAAATAAAACAAAACATTTCGTTCAAAATGTATCACTTAGTCTATTATATTAATAAACAAAAGTTACCATCAACCAAAACTATAATGACAAAAGTTATGGGGTAAAGTATACAAATTTAGATAATACATTTCTTATACAGTAAAATAATTTTAGTTTTTATAAATAGTTTAATTTTTAAAATATTACTTAGTAATTGATTTGTGATAGAGTGATTGCTAAAAAATTGGACATAGCATCAAAAGAGAATACATGCCTTCATATTTGGGATGACAATTAAATAGATACAATTATAGATTGTGACAAAACACTAGATCGTGTACAAAATTAGTCATTTTGTTATTCGAGATCCACCTATTTCTCGCTCTCAAACACACTCACATGCATAAAATTTAAACATAAAAAATATACCCGAAAGCAAGAAAACAAAGTTCCACTTCATGAACCATTGACTCATACTTTTATTAAATAAGGAATTAAGCTCAAAGGTCATGTTTCATTGTATATTTGGATTTATAGGATACTTTTTTTTAGCTTTATAAATATAGTCCATGTGGTACAATAGCATTTATTTATGTGGTCCCTTTAGAATTAGTAGTACACAAAACAGATAATTTTATTTATTTTAATTAAATAGGGAATATATTTATATCCTTACTCATACTCATTTAAAAACTCATTCTAAAAATAAACAAATAACCCCACTCCACCCCACACCACCCATCGGAATCCTCGTCAGAGACCGGCGGAATTATCGTCGGATTGTTTCTCTCTCCTCATCTCTCTCTCTCTCTCCGTTTATTTCTTTCATTTTTTTTGTCCGTGCCAGTAGTACCATTGCCGATGATTGAGAATAAGGTTTTTCCCTGGGAAAGAAAAAATTGAGTTTTTGCCATAAAAAATGAATTTTCGTCGGGAAAAATGGAGGTTTTAGTAAAATAGTAAATTTATTCGTTACGATATTTTTTTCAAAAAATATCGAATATGGGTGTTATTGGATAGATGTCGATGAGTAGATTTCAAATATATAAATTTTGTAGATTTTGAATTTGTATATTTGAAGTTATTGACTTTTAAAATTTTGATGGGTTTTTTTTTATGAGTTGTCAAAGGGTATATTGATCATTTTTCATGACATTTTTTGTACAGAAACTAAATTTATAAAATTGTATGATGTGTTCTATTTTTATAACTTTTGAGTTGGATCGGAGATTTCTCCAAAATTCCCTTTATTAAAAGCAAAACAAACCTCTCCCTAGGAAGTTAGAACCAATGAAGTTTCTGTCTCCCACTTCCAAAAACTAAACATTTAGTTGACTTGATGAAAACCAAACAAACCATGAAGAATGCTTCTAGTATGACATAATTTTTTGGAACAAATTGACGTGCCAATTTGTTATTGGTTGGTTTTTAGGTTCCACTGACGTGGACTCCAAAAACCAACCGATAACAAGCTGTCACGTTAGTTTGTTCAAAAAAATTATGTCAAAAATTAAGTCACAATAATATTTTTGAACCATGAAATATGATTGAAACCCAATCTTTAAATTGGATATATAATTTAGGTTTAACCAAAGTACTACGGAGAAATCAAAATGATTGCAATGTCCATAATAAGTAAAACAATCCAACAACAATGAATACATACATATGATCAAAATTAAAACCAAACGGGAATAAAAAAATTATTATTCAACCAAAAAATCAACAAAAATGAGACTAATTAACTAGGTTTTCCTTTCTCAGCCAGATAAAAACCACCCAAATTTTCCCTCCTACTTTTTCCGCAAGAAAATATTCCATCATAATGCAAAACCATAATTCAATTAAAAAAACACAAATTAACTTAAAACCTTCATTATGCTCAGCAACTCTAGGACTATTAACATACACCATTAAAATCCAATAAACGAAACCTCAAATAATATAATGTAAGTAAATTTTATAACATTTTTTATAAATATTTACTATTAATGTATATGTAACTAAGACTTCATAATAAAGTAAAAAACTAAAAGAGTTTTTAATTAATTATTATATAAACCTGCTAAGGAGGGCAGCAGGGGAATTATTAAATCAAATAATAATAATAATAATAATAATAATAATAATAATAATAAGACTTTCCACGTTTCAATCACGAGATTTAAAATTGTGTTTAGTGTTATTTACGTTTTTACTTTTCTTATTATTTCATTTGGATTTGGCCTTATACTGCTAAACCCATGTTCCCTGGCTTCTTATTT
The DNA here is from genome assembly GCA_949130495.1 of Sambucus nigra. Taxonomy (NCBI): domain Eukaryota; kingdom Viridiplantae; phylum Streptophyta; class Magnoliopsida; order Dipsacales; family Adoxaceae; genus Sambucus; species Sambucus nigra. The sequence continues at coordinate 788,879,285 of OX422208.1, read as the reverse complement.
CTCTTTGTACTATAGGAACCTATCATCACACCCTTCTAAAGATTCATATACGTTATGATATATTCAATGAGTCAAACCTCTTTTCAAAACTCTATAAGTGAATGGAAATGGTAAATGTTCCAAATTAAAACAGGACTATAAACAAACCTACCTGAACAAAAAATACACGCATATGATTTTAGTAGGATCAAATAAATCAACATCTAAGCATATCTGAACAAAAAAAAGTGAATATATAGATCTGACCCACTTTGTTGGTAACACTATTCCATGAGAAAATGGTGGAAAAAACATTCTTCCATCACTCATCGAAAAAACACCAAACAAATATTTCTTCATCAACAATAAAACATTAAAGAATCAAAAGCTATAATAACCTTTACATATGTTCTGCCTTGTAATCGAGAGAATGTACTACAAACCTTCAGATACGATGGTGGTTTTGAGAGCGAAAAAGTGTTTGGTTCAGTTTAACACTTGAGAATGGAGACACAAAAATAAAAACCCATTTCATTTAATGGGTTCAGTTTTTACACTACTTGAAAAGTTGGGTTGTATAGGTTTGTCCGTATAGAGGGAGAATTTGGATTGTATGGTTCCAAAAACCTTGATCCAACCCAACTACGGTTACTACGATGGAAGTTCAATCCCTCGGTGAGTTAGTTCGTAAAGACTCAAAAATCCATCAAGCGAAGGCCCTATGGAGTAAAGGGAAGGCATTATCAATTTAAGGGTAGCTAGACGATTACTGGTAATAGAATCTCTTTCCTGTTGTTAGGATGTAGCTTCATTTCCTGGCCTGGTAGTGGAGTAAGGTTTCTAAGCTTCCTTTCTAGTGAATTCTTTCTTTCTTTTTAGTTCTTCCAAGGGTTCATAAGGGTGATCCCTAGGTTGCAACACGTTCGGTCGTTAACTCCTCGCGCCGCTGCCGTCGTTTCTAGGACCGACCGATGCCTCACCTGCACAGGTACCTACGTAGTGTCGATCGCACATTCAACATAGCGTTCATGGTAGAGAGAGAGGAAAGTAAGGTGTGACAAAAGATCTCTAAAAAGATGTTGAAAAAATACCTATAAATAAAAAGGACTTCAAGATGAACATACACCACACCTTGTACCAAAGATCCACCTAGATAAGATCAGTTTCGCATCAGGATAACAAAAGCAGAGGGAGAATTTGGGGTGTATGGTTTCAAAAACCTAGATTTGAGAGTCAGTTTAAAAGGCTGATAGAGATAGAGGAAAGTAGTGTGAATAAACACACCAAAGCTCTGGGACAAAAGATCTCTAAAAAGATGTTGAAAAAATACCTATAAATAAAAAGGACTTCAAGATGAACATACACCACACCTTGTACAAAAGCTCCACCTAAATAAGATCAGTTTCGCATCAGTATAGCATAAGCCGCATAGACTGTAGTACAAACTGTTTTTAAAAACAAAATACACACCGACTTCCAATTGGATTAGTTCTCAAATTTACAAAAAATTCAGTAAAACTAAAAATATCATCCACTTCCTTTTTTTTATTGAGAGAAGAAAAACAGAACATCTTTAATCCTCTAAAATCTTAACAATAAAACTAAGATCCAAAACCACAAAAAAATATCAGCATAAAACACACTTTAATTAAGGAGAGAATATCAAAACACCATAACCCTTTGAAACCCCACAATATGAAGAAAGGAGAAACCATAAGGGCCCATTTGGTAACCCAATTCCAAGACTTGAAATTGAAATTGGAAGGTCAATTTCAATTCCGTGGAATTAAATTTGGCCTTCCAATTCCCTTTCCATGGCTTAAAATTGGATTGTCAAACGGACCCTAAGGGTTTTTATTGAACGGAAATGAGGGACCGGGAGAGATAGAGAGGCATATGATGGTGTTGCTCAGTGCAGTGGAAATGGTTATTCTAGAGAGATTTGGGACTGAAAATGTGAGTGGAAGAAAAGTTGTGAGTGGGCAGAGAGTACGAAAACTTACAAATTAAAGTCACGAAGTTCTGTTTTTGAGCCACACGTTTTGTTTTGAGTTTGTTGTTTTGAAGTGGAAGAAATTACTTGACATGTGGCATTCTATTTCACTGTCACATAGATACCTCCAAGATTAAATCCTAGTCGTGAGTTAGGGAAGACCAAAAACTCCTCCCCTTTCTATTTATATAGAAGTATTGTACATATACCTTAATATTTGTATCCTTTTTCAGCAAATATTTAGAAGATTTGTCCAAATCCGATCTTTAGGGAAAACAAATTCGAATGTCGGATGGATTCAGATATTTAGTTTACAATTATGCCCCTAGCCATACGCATATGATAACATAGATAATGTTTCCAACCAAATTTTGCAAAATATAACTAACGCCCACAAAACTTTAAATACTAAAAGACAAATTATGGCAGGCCTAACAGTACAGATAGTGCGGGCACATGATTTAAATTAAGAAGTGTTCTAGTCTTCGAGGGACAATTTCAATGGGGAAAGCTTTGTTGCTGGAATGTTTAAGCCACCATGCAATCATCTGAATCTGTCCAATCTAATTCCAAACGCTCCTCAGCAGGATCAGTCTTATCGACTATTCCCTTATCGTAAAATATTTTTTCAAGATCATCTGTGCCAAACTCTTCTTCCACGTCAAGTATGTCAGGCACCACCTGAAAACAACAATATCACGTAAAATACATTTAAGTGTATAAATCAGCACAAGAATTTTTTTCATTTTAAAGATGTTAAAAAAAATCTGAGATACATACCACAAGGTGAATCGGTTGGCCACTCTTTATAAGGGCAATGGTCGGAATTTTCTTAATGTTTAGCTCAGTAACCAACGTTGAAAGTTTTGCGGCACAAATTTTCATAAAATGCGTTGTATCCTGGTGATCCTTTATTAATCCCTCCAACAAACAATCCACAATCTGTAGTGAAAATAATAATTATAATATTATTATTAAAAATAACAACAACAATAAATTATGATAGTAATAAAGAAGTTCAAAAATATTGACTGTCGCTTCAAAATTTGCAAAGTCCCCTAAATTACTGTCAAGCAGGAACTCTGTTTTATATATAACAATTTTCATGGAACTTTTTAACAGTGTCCCCTAAATTACTGTCAAGCAGGAACTCTGTTTTACATATAACAATTTTAACAATTTTCATGGAACTTTATAACTACTACCAGATAAACATACAATAGAGCCTCAAATTCAAAAAATCTCAGTCATAAGGGAAAAAAATAAAGCAACTAACTCATAACTTCAAATAGGAAATCTTATAACCAATCAATGTGATGGAGAAGACATCAAGCACATGAATGGTCGAAAGTTTCAAACGAGTCGCATTCAATCACAAAGTCATTGGCATCAGCAAAATTACTAGAATTTGTGTTTCCAACTGGAAGTGGTGCATATTTTCGTTGTTGGGATATTCTGTAAGCTTCCCACTGGAAAACATAGGTAAGTTATGTAAATAAGAAGTCTACAGATCTGTAATCATCTTTTATAGTGCTCCAATACTACCCCACCCACCCTCACCCCTACCACTACCAATCCTTTTTTTTCCTGGGTGGAAATCTATGCAGGTTATAAAGGTGGAGGTCACCAGTTTATATGCTGTAAAATCGATTTTCAACAGAACAAATAACACATGGGGTGAATCACTAACCATAGAATGCCTACATTAGTCTTGTAGACTATGCGGATGGCGAGAATAGATATATTCTACAACTAAAGGGGTTATAATCAAAGATACCATTGTTTCCACTATACCTATAAAAATGAGAAATGCCGGTCTAGAGTTCTAGACTTGGTCTTTTTCCATTTAAGGTAATTCTTTGCTGGCCCGGGACTCTTCTCTTATATATAAATCATGTAATTAACCTCCATAATTTAATAAATATATCTTCAGAAGTTTTTGCCTAGTTCTAAGTGCTATTATTTTGCGTCATTATCAATTTAAGCAAATCGGTATCACCACGTTATTATGTGAATGCAAATCGATACAATCCCACCATGGAGGGTTTCTAGATCCAAAATGCTCTTTAGAGAGAGACTCTCCCTTCTCTCTAGAATTTCTCACTTGAGTCTTTGGAACTCTTTAGATATTGATCCCATTCAACCATTTTTATTTACAACCAATGAATCAAAACAAGCTTATGAAGCTAATTTTGCAAAACATTGAAGATAAAAATACAATACAAATCAATACAAGCTACAGTACGCGACTAACCCTCTTGGCACTCTCATTTCCGCATCGGAAACAACATCGACAATCACTCCGTACACTTCTGCCCATGATGGCGAAGTTTCAGGGGGCAGGGTGGTGCACGAATTTTCTCGGTCTCAACAGGTTCATTTGGTGAAGGATAGTGATAATCTAGGAAGAACGGAAACTCTCCCGGAAGCCACTCAAGTCGGACACGCGACACACTCCGGCATGTGATAGTGATTCTGCTTTATTTATGATTCTTAATGTCAAAGTGTGTTTAAATTTTGTTTTGTATGGTCCATTTTCTTAATTTCATGTTAAGAATGCTCTAATAATGTATTTTATGGAAAAAAAAACTGTTTTATTTAATTAATGTATATTATATATTACGTATCATAGCATGTCGTATCCTAGTTTTTGGACCAATCACGTGTCGCGTATCGCGTGTCGAAACACGTATTACGTATCCGTGCTTCATAGGTGATAATACTGCAGCGCGTGTTTGGCTGCATAAACTTAGTATTGTGCCTTGATATCTCATCAGCTAAAACAGATTTGGTTAAAGAAGATCAGTCTATTAAACCCATCATTCAAAAAGTTAGTGCAACAGCATAACATGCCCATAGTACATCATCTCCGTCCTTTTTGGGGCACATTAAATCTGATTTGGTGAAAAGTGTTTACGGTTCTCTTTCTACACATGTTTGAGAATGAGTATGACGTGTCAAGGTTTAGGGGTCAAATTGATAGGCCTAATACCTTAGCTGGTGGCTAACAAAGTGAGCAAAGCATTATTCTACAGTGTCAAAGTCTAATACTTCACATAACAAGAATATGGAAAATCCATTAACGGATCGGGTTAATCCCTACAACCCGAAAGTTCATGCCCATGAATACTCAAATAATCGTAATTATTGTCCATCTAAAGAAAAGAGTGATTCAATCGAGTTTAAATAAAAAAAGGCCGGAGTTCGGCATTCCGCAGAGGAAGAAGCAGCTAATGATGTACACGCAGCTGCAAGACACTAAAAGAGGAAGTAGTCAAAATGATTCACTTATTCATAATAATTGCTTAATGCAAAATGAGATGATACATGGGTATTTAAAAGCCCCCAAATACGTGGGCAAGCTAAGTATGATGTCAAGGGTGATGTCATGGGCCTAGTTGAGTTAAATGGTTTTGAAGTGTTGGATATAACTGTGAGCAAAAACACGAATACCAAAAAGTGGCATGATAACACGACAAACCCGAGTTATAATTTTGACAAAAACACGACATATCGTGTTAACACAACAAGAACACAAACACGTCATGTTATTGTGTCGCATCTAAAATTGCCACCTTTACATTTTATCTATTTTCTATGCGTGCATTGATTTGTAATGTAGCTTAGAAGAGTCAGCTTCAGATGGAACTGCCTATATGCCACAACTTCAGATTTTATCATTTGAACCGTATGTCTCTTTTTGTAGTTTGTTTCTATTTGATAATCACCCCCTGCCTTTGCAACCTCTGTCAACTTTTATTACTGTTTCATTGTTCCTAATCTCCCACGTTAGTAATAAATTTTGTAATTAACCAAATTCGTTTTTTTGTTAAATAACATTGTTTTAAAGTGCTGGATATAACTGTGAGCCTATTATTTCATTGTTTGGTATTCATATAAATTATGTTTGGTTGCTCAGAAATCATACCCATTTTTCATGTTGAGTATTTGAAAATGTAAGTTTGAAGTTAGAAATTACGCCATAGCAGAAAAATAATTAATTTATGGGGTAAAATTTCAAGGTGGAAAAACCACTGGTTTGGACTCCATGGATTCAAAACTAGTTGGACAATTTATAACACTAATTTCTTTCTAAGTTACATCACTAGCCTTATCTAACCTATTTTAGAATATTTCCGAGGGAATACTCATTTCTTATTTTTTTTAAAAAGAAAATAAAATACAAATAATTGTCATCATCGGCCCCGCCCCACACACATGCCACATACCCGCATACATCATTCTCCCCTCCTTTTGAAAAAGCTCAACCCTGCTTTCGGATAAAATTGGAGTTGCCTTGCCCCACGAACAAAGAAAAGGCCCATTGTCTCCCAACTAAGATCAAGTCAGCTAAAGTCCAGTTGGGCTGCTCTTATAACTTCACTTGGGAGGCCCATCTGTCATAAGACCCATCATTACTTAAAATCCAAACCCCAATCTGCTTTTTCTAAATTAACCGACGGCCCAAGTCACGCTCCCATGTTTGGGGTTTTTCACAAACCCTAGTCGCAAACCCATCATCCCGCCAGATCTAACCCCCTCCTGTGACGAAAACATCAGCGGCCACTCTCCCTCTTTCTATACATACTAATTATACATACCGATTTTTTTAAAATAGTAAAAAAATTATTTTTGAGTTGAGGTTTTTTGTGTGGTATTAAATCATTTCAAGGGCTCACAAAAAAAATCAGCTCAAAATAATATTTTTTGCTATTTTTAAAAAATCGATCAAACTTTCACACCTTTTAAAGCACTTTAAAAGATGTGAAAGTTTGACTCATTTTTTAAAAATAGCAAAAAAATGTTATTTTGAGCTATTTTTTTAATACGGGTCCCATGAAATGTTTAAATACCATATAAAAAAATTCAACTCAAAAATATTATATTCATAGTTGTTGAATCGTGATACGTATCGTGTATCTAAAACCCTATGTATCGTGAATCATATCGCGATACGTATCGTATGATACGGCACAAAAAACAAATAAAATTGTATAAATTAAATAAAAATAGAGAGAACACTTCACAATCAATTATATAACATAATATGATTTAAATTTCTAATTTCTATACAAGTCATATCAAAAAGAGAATTCACAAGTCGTATTTAGATTAACTACGTAACTATTAAGGTATCATTCACCTTTTCACAATAATCTCATGTGGGGTCAACCACAACATTTCTCTTTTTTTCAATCATTTCCCAAATAATTATTGAGGAAATATCAAAGATCAAAAGTACCAAAACAATAAATAAATAAATAAAGACAACTTAATGAATAAGTAGGAAGACATTATATAGGTTGAGAATCTCTCTCTCTCTCTCTCTCTCTCTCTATATATATATATATATATATATATAACCTTAGCACCTTGGTGCTCCTTGTTCCATAATCAATTACAATGTTATTTTTCATCTTAAATTATACATCAAATCAAAGATGTATATCTAATATAAATTATTATTGCTGATATGATATAATAACATTATTATATATCCTATATATAAATAAAATATGTTATTGAGTACTAATTTATTAAAATCGTACTATACTTTTTAAGAAATAGTACTTATTTTTTTATAAATGTACAACAATTGTTAAGAAGCTTGTATAATTTTGTACAAAACAATTACAAAATATTAATAATTTTATATGGAATGATACTAATTTTTATAGAAATGTTACTAATTTATTAAAAATGTACAATTTTTAAGACTCATGTTGCTAATTTTTTAGGAAACCACTATTTATTGTATAAAAAATGTACAATAAATATAAATCACAAATTAGTGATGCACATTTATTACTAAATAATGTAAATTTTTTAGACACATTAACGGATTAAAACGTTTTAAATTTGGGCAAAAATAACACCAAAAGATATAAGCACTTAAATGCAGAGAGTTTTCAAAAATTTACAATAAGAAAAGAAAGAAGTTCGACACCAACCTCGCAAGTAAAAACCCTAGCCGCCAAACCCACATTCCCTATTTAAACCTCTGCAACGAAATATTGCGGCCAAAATGTTGAATGAAAAAAATAAACCTACAGACCTCTGTTGTTAGTATCGACCGATTACCAATACGTATTGGCCGAATCGGTTAGATACTGATTTAAATAGATACGTATCGGGGCTTTGAATCGAAATCATCAATGTATCGTATGTATCGGGCATGAATCGCGAGTCGATACATGACTCGGGTGACTCACGATTCTCACTGTTCGGGTCAGGCTAGGGTTATTTTGGCAGGTGAGTGTGACACCCCACCTAATAAAATACTGAGTGATCAGTCCTATACCAAATTAAACATGAATCTTATCTGGTCCATTCTTAGCATCACTGTCGAAAACTTTTTAAAACTTACTAACCACCTAGAATTCAAAAGACATGGTGCCAAATTTTATCTTTTTATTTAACATCCCAACAACAACATTCGAAAGAATATATAACTAACCATCATACAATCACTGAAGCAAGCAATACTAAAAATGGAATGGATGTAAACCTTGCCGAAACAACCACCGGCTACAAATAAAGTACCAAATATAAAACACAAGGGGAATAACTGAAATAAAATAAAATAACTAGGGCGACATGCCCAAATGGGATACTAATTGCATCCTACTCTATGGATGAAATGACTGAAACGGCTAAGCCAAAGTCCTACAACATCCACATGTGCCGCATCTGCGAAAACCTGGAATAGAACAATTCAGGCATCCTTGTGGCTAGACATGTAAAAGGTCTTGAAAATATTTTATAGCAAGGGTTAGAACCCAAAATATTTTGGAAATATTTAGCAACTGAATTAAAATGCAGTAAATTAAAATGAAAGTATGCTCTCCATATTTAAGTTAGTGTCGTACACTCTCTTGAGGACGCCTCACCCTTCCACTAATGTGCACCCCTAATGTACTATAATACCTAACCCATCTAGCTAACCAACCCGTAACTAGTCTTGTCACGTAAATTCCACTACTTCCCCCACTACTCTATCCCGAGTGAGTTTAACATATTACTATAAGTTATTACTCTCATTAACTTATTTAATTTCATTCTCATTTGATACCATATAATCGTTTCACAGGTTATATAATTAATACAATTCTCATCCTGTATTATCCCGTATATAATTATACCAAATATACGTACTAATCCTACAACATTCACGTATACATGTCCTAGATATATACTATCCCCCGAGTAGGCACTCATCGAGTGTTCTCTAGATGCTATCATAATCGGGCATTCTCATCCACCCCGAACCCTGATACGGTTAGCTCCCCATTTCAGAAAAATAAACGAACGCTGTGGAGGCGGCCATAGTTTTTCACGGTAGTGAGATCGAATTAGACACCACTCATTGCACTTCTGAACCGAACACTATGACCTGGGGACTATGTTCTCCCTGCTCCTCAAGTCAGGGGATTCACCCACATCGCGCAACCTCCCCTGATAGCACTAAAATATGTATTCTTTACTATAAATACTATTCACACAAATATTTATAAATCATATATATATATATATATATATATAAATCTAGGCCACCGGTGTACTATGCCCATACACAAGCCTAAAACATGTAAGTCTATGATCCGACTTCATTTCAATTAATTATACACTAATTAATTCTCATTATTTTGGTGTCACCCTACCATGTATGCCGGGACTCTCTATCTCTCGGCCCGAAATTTAATAGTTTCAATCCGTCATTCAATTTCATTCAATTAAGTCTACCCACTTAATTAACAAGGTTACAATTCACTAAATCATGAACCTTAAATCTTCAAATTCATTAATCCTCTAATCAATTCAAGGGTAAGTACTCAAAAATTAGACCCTAAATCATACCCAAAATTTCAGAAATATTAACAAGGTTACCATTTACTAAATCACGAACCCTTCATTTTCAAATTCATTAATCCTCTAATTAATTCAAGGTTAAGTACTCACAAATTTAACCCTAAATCATACTCAAATTTTAGAAGTCAACTGAAGCAGAAACTGTGAATCTCCAACACATAATAGGTCTGAATCATGATAAACCAGAAATCTGACAGACATAGCAGGTCGTTCAAACGACAAGCCCTATCGTTCGAACGACAGTGGCTCTCGTTTGAACGAGATAATCCGCCATTAACACGTTTAAACCATCATTCTGTACAGATTTCTTCATCAAAACGTCCCCATATTCATCATAAATCCATACTTGTATCATATTCAATTTTGGGCCTATGGACCTCCTAAAAATGGCCCAAACTCTTTATTCGGAGCTCAATTATGTCTTATTAAGTCCCGAAATCCAATATATACATATGATCACTCATTTCCAACTATTTTGACCCATCCGGATTCAACCGTGCACTCCGAATTGCCATACGAATTAATTTATAGCATTCTCCAAATTCTTGACCTCAAAATGCAACACAAAATAATCCAAAATCTTAAACCTCAATTCGCCAAATTAATAAATTCCTCAAATTTAAAAATTTCTCAATCATGAATTTAATTCCTCCAAATACAATAAATTCCTTTTTCTCCCAAAATATTGTTTAATTAACGGTCCTTGAATTTACGGGTTGTTATAGTGGGTTTAAAAACTGGAAAAAATGTTTTTTTTATTTTTTCTGACCGAAAATGACTAAAATAATGTTTAAAGACTTTAAAACCCATAAAGGAACAAAACCCTAGGCATAAAAGGTCCCTTTATCACTTTTCTTGTGCTCCCCACCATTAATATTATGTCCACCTCTTTGTAACAGCACTTTCTTGTCTCTTTCTTCAAGTTTTTGCCAAGAGAAGCTTCCACCCTATTTAATATCCTTTGTTTTGGTACTTTAGTAAGTAACCTAGTTTTTTTATTTATTGTTTCTCACTTTCTCAACCTATTTAATGTCTTCCTACTTATTTATTAAGTTGTCTTTATTTATTTATTGTTTTGGTAGCTTTGATCTTAGATATTTCATCTTTATTTATTTAGGAAATGACCAAAAAAAGAGAAATGTTGTGGTTGACCGCACATGGGATTATTGTGAAAAGGTGAATTATAATAGATTGCATTTAAGATATAATTTATGTAAGGATGCAAAATGGGGTGGTATTTTTATAATGAAGTACCATCTTACCGGTACGAGAAAGGTGCAAAAAAGTGTATGCAATGCCCCAAAGATGTTAGAAAAAAAAATTGCAAACATCTTAAGAGTAAATGATGATGATGATGATTATGAAGAAGGTGGGTAAAAAAGAAAATATTTTTGAAAACTTTCAAATTTTTGACAAAAACATGCTTTGTAACTAAATTGTAGTCAAATTCAAGGACTAAACAATAAAATGGATAGAATATCCCACACCCCCTAACTTAAATGTTGCATTGTCCCCAATGCGACCATTAAAGAACACAACACAAAGATAGGAAAAGAATGATATTACCCATATTTGGAGCGATCTCCATAAGTACAAGTCCAAATGAATCTGCAAAATAAGTTAGTACAAAGCACAGGAAGAATATATACCGATGTATTAAGTTAAAAGAATCTATGTCACAAGTCACAACAATATAGAGGGGCTGAAGTGCAAATTCTAGATAAATTGATGGTGAACTTTTTGATTTTATAAAATGGAAGGTCACACACATCAAAATTCAATAAAAAACCACAAACTACATTTTCATTTCTCATTCCATAAGTTCAATACAAAATAACTTAATACAAAAACGCTAAATGTCAAAATGCCCCAGTACAACAGTAGCCAAGTGGCCGAAACCACTAGGATCAGAAGGGTCCTGAAAATGAGGAGGTAGCGCTGTGTCCAAATCATGCCTCTGCAAATAAGGATCTCTCATCATCCACTCCATCATCTGGTACTCATGCCTGTCCTGCGCTCTAGCTTGCCTCTACTCGGCCCACTCCTGCCGTTGCTCGGCCAGATACTACCGTTGCTCAGCCAGATAATGCCACTGCTCGGCCTACTACTGGTTCAGGCGGGACTCCCATTTAGCCCACCTGAGTTGGGTCTCCTCCTAGCGCTGGTCCTGCATGGACTAAAATGCCTCAAAGTGGGCATCATAATATGTGTGTGGCACGTGAGAACCCTCACCCTTCTCTATACCTCTAATCTCGGCCTCCTCTATTTCCATGTCAGTCACCTCTGTCCTCTGTCTTTTGTTCCTCGGCTCCCCCCAAGCATGAGTCAACATCTTCGAGATATTGTCCTTTGTGAGAAGCCCTAGTGGCTAATGCTTGCGATCAGCATCATATTCTGGGCAACTGTGAGGAGTTCAGATCCTCGTGATGAGGGTAAGAAAAGGAAGGGAATACCTCCATGCGATCTTAGTGGATGTAGCCAGCATTGTCTCCAAAAAAAATTTGGGCGAACTGATATCACTCAAATCATGAAGCATAGTGTAGATGAGTGTTGCGTGCTTGTGACGAACCTCTGATCGGTTGTTCGTCACCATGAATGAGTGGACGTTGATGTAGTGGAGAAGTCTCTGTAAGTTTTCCATTGCCGCCGAACGGAACGCACCCTTATTCCATTGCTCATCCGACGCAAGAGCCTCAATCAACGTCGCACGGCTAAACATATCCCCTTCCAAAAAGCTGACATAATTCGCGAGGTCTGGCACATCCATAAAAGTCGCCAAATCAGAACGGCGGAAAGGTATCCGTACCCCACGGACCATGACCTCATACATAATAGGCCCCTACCCCCTCACCTCTACCAATGTCTCATAAAGCATACGGCCTAGCTCTTCATTAATGTGCCCATTGGTAGCAAGAAAGGACTCCCATACCTGTCGATGCAACAAAACCCGCGCCTCCTGTGGTATGTGATCAAGGGTCCAGGTAAAATGATAACCCAGCGGTCACTCGGATGTCTGAAAATAGGCCTGATACCAATCTCTCTCTTGCTCGCAGCGAAACCCCTCGAAGCCCCCGTTGGGCAAGCACTGCATGAACTTGTATTTCTTGATAGGGTCCATTTCAACCTACAAAACAATAATTAAGCAATACAAAAAAAGTTGTAAGCACAATTAATGGTTAGTTAGTGTACAAGTTGAAATGGTGTGTGCATGTGCGCAATAACCGAGGGAAAAAATTCAACATTGGGATAAAGTGCGTCGACATGCGACAACGAGTGAAAATCACCCAAGTGTGCGCTAAGAACTGGATTGAAAACTATTTGTGGCATTTCAGCGAACACTTGGCGTGCGCAATGTGCACGAGGGTGGAAAATACCATGTTGAACCAACAAATTAGCCCCATTCATGAACACAATCACAATGCAACATCAAAAATGTGTTCATGAATGGATATATAGCAAGAATCACAAGTGAAATCAGTTGGAACAACATAAAACAGGGAGAAATCCACACACATTCAATATATGTCAAAAAAGATAGATTAAACATGTAAAACATGACAAATATCAACCAAAGTCTACAAAAACATGATTAAGTAGGAAGAATTATACCTTGGAAGTGTAGAGAATGGATGAAATTAAAAAGGAAATGTGGTGGGGGAATTTTAGGGCTTGAAATTAGGAGAAGAGAGATAAGAGAAATAAGAAGAAAGGGGAAAAATAGACCATGCCTCGGCTTTTTACTGGTCGATCGATCGATCGACCCTTGGGCTTCGATCGATCGATCAAGTAGTAAAAAGCCCACTGCGTGTTGTTTTTAAATGGGTGGGGGATGCAATTCTGGGGGTATGGGGGGTATAAGTATAATATATATGTATATAGTATATATATAAGTATATCAACATAAAAATACAAAAAAGAAAAAAAAATCAAAGAATTAGACTAAGTATGCACATATATAGACATATGTAACCAAAAAATGAAAAATATATACGACGAGCGACACACACGCATGTTCACAAAGAAATGAAAAAGAAAAAGAAAAATAAATGCAAATGCGTGAGGATGAGTGTGTGAAGAATAAAGAAAAATTGTTTTTGTGACTTTTTTTTCATTGTTTTCTTAACAAGTGTGTGCCGGGACGCATAGTCTCCGCAAATTCAAGTCCGTTGAACCTACAAAAGAGTTAGAACCAAGCATACAAAAAGAAATAAAAACAGATTAACTAATTACACTAGGTTAAATTAAGAAAAAATAAAAATGAAGAAGTTAGCATATACAACCTACGCATAGGAATGCTAATTAGCTATATACTAAAAGTTGAAATTTTTGAGGGTCCATCGAAAACACAATTTGACTTTGACGGATCAACGGTGGACCCTCCCGAACATGCATGCCTCCCGAAAAATAGCAATTTCGTTCAAACGACGGAAGGCATGTGTAAGGCGGTAAAAGTGAACCATTCCCAATTGAAACTTTGGGAGGGAGGATGGGGGATTTGGATAGGAGGGGATATGAATACACATGCGGGCCAAGAAAAATTGAATCATCTCCCAAGTATTTTAAAGTTATAATGGGAGGTGGCGCACATGGGGGCAAATATGCCGTCTTGGAAAGCGACTCGAGCGAGTACTCCTCGTCGGTGAAAAGGTTTGGAACTGTAAAGTTTTGAACCGATTCATTGGGTACTAGAATTGGTGTGACAGTACATAATAAAGACGGGGATGAAAGAAATTCAATCTCAAGCGATGAGTGATCATCTCTTGAAAATTGAATTTCGGAAGAAATAGGATCGTTTACAATGAAACTTTCTTCTTTGAAAATCAAAGAAGAAACAAATTCATTGCAAATGGATATTATGCCCTTTTCGTCCTCATTTGCATTCTCTATTATACCATGGGTCAACTCAAGGATGATTTGTTCCAAAGTAGGAACGAAGTCATCATTTGGTTCAAAACGGTCCTCGACTTCGGAAGTCTCCGAAGAAAAGTCGTCGTCAGATTTAAATAGTAAATCCAACTCGTGTTCCTAACAATGATTTTCTTCCCGATAACGGTTTTCAATCCTCTCATTTTCAAGCATGTGCAATCCCTCACCGAAAGTCATACGGCGAGGAGCGGATTCTTGAAAATTAGAAGTTTGGAAATTATTCTCGGGACTACAATCAAAATCATTAACATAAGAATTTTGAAAATGATTACAATTGGTTTCAAAATTCTTATCATAAGGATCTTGCGAACCAGAATCAAAATGATCACGCCCAAAATTGTTGTAATCCAAACTTTCGTAATACTCCCCAATGTCATTTTAGATGTTGCAACTTTTTAAGATTGCAAGTATTGACCAAAAGTCGGAAGTTTACCGGAATTTTGGGAGTTATCATTAGGATTCCCAAAAGAGCACATGCTTACCCCAACAAAGGCTCGATAAGGCGAATTCCACAAAGAAGATTTGCGCATGGGAGAATTCAAGCGTTTCTAGGCACTCAAATGTAGAAGTCCTACAAAAAGGTTAAAAGAAAGAATACTACGAACTAATAAGACAATTACAATCTATAACAAAATAGTCCCCGACAATGGCGCCATTTTGTTCAAGCGCGAAAGGTAGCGTCGCGTCAAAACGCTAATCGTTGAGTTCGTTTCGCCCGTTTAATACAAAAACCTAAATTACGACCGCACTTGCGATACAAGTATAGTGGTAAGTCGGGTATCAAATCCACAGAAAATGTTTGATAGATCGTAACAGAGTATTAATCCAGGAATAAAAGTGTAAAAAGGTGATAGTTGGTTGTAAATAAAAGAAAAGAATAAGTTAAGTCTAAATAAAAGTAAAGCGAGGATCGGGATATCATCCAACCATACGTCTCGAAACAACTAATAATCAGAATTCCGGCTCGAAAGGAGTTTAATCGAGCATTAACAATTAATCATAAACATCACACAATAAGGAAATAAATCCATAGTTGCAATATTAAACATTTAATCCGAAAATGGTCGCACGCGAATTAAACTCGGATTATCGCTATAAACACTAACGTTGCATGACAATGAAAGTTAAATGCATAATAATCCGACTTTAATTCGCGCGGGTTCAATTAAATGCAATTTTACACAAAACCTAATTTTCGAAGCTCGGGGCCCGTTAATGGGGGAACGACATCCCGACCCTATTTATCTAAGGGCACATAATGAACTAAGCTAATTTATACTAATTATACTAGGAAAGAAAGAAATAAAGCAAGTAAACTAACTACAAAGTATGGAAACTAATTTATAAAGTAAGGAAAAATGAAGAACAAAGCTATATTGAAGGAGATGATTATGAATAGTCCAATCTTACAAAACCACATGGATGTCACCCCAAGAAGAGAAGAAGATGAGCTCTCCAAACCAAACCCTAACCTAAAACTTATTTTAAAACTAAGTCTTTGAAATATTACAACAAAAATGGATTATATAGTAAGTTGGGAGAAAAGAAAAGAAGAAAGAAAAGAAGGCAAAAATATCTACAGAAATAGGGGATCGATTGATCGACCCCTTTGGTCGATCGATCGACTGTTAAAATCGTGAAAAATTTATGAAGGATCGATCAATCGATCCTTTTTATCGATCGATCGATCAAGCAGGGGTGAGACAAGGCAACCTACTGCATTCTTTTCTTCCTCTTCTCCCCTCTTTTAGTTTCAATGCTTTTCTCTTTCGCCAAAAGTTCCATAACTTCTTCGTTAGGGATCCGAATCGCACACTGTTCATGGCCATGCGAAGCTTGAGAGGAGGGATACAACTTTCGTTAGATATCGGGCCTAGTGTCCAAACTGTGAATTGATCAACTTGCCCTTGAACGTGCGATTGCATAGGGAACTTGAGCAGAATGCGTCCGAACTCCATACTTAGTACCTAAATACCTACAAAAGCCCATTATACCTCATATAGCATATTAAAAATATAAACCGAGGTTGTCTGGTTAACGGTCTTAAATATAGAGATTAAGGCACCCGAGGGGGCTAAAATGTGTAGGTTCGTCAGATGAAATATGCAAATATTGCGTATTATCAATGAGTCTTGAAGAATTTGGGTCGGTTGATGAAGATCTCACAGTTGAAGTTCAATCTCTGTTGGACTCATTTCTTTAGTAAGAGGAAAGATACTTAAATGATATTATAGATCAATTTCTTATTTCTACACTGAAATTCAACAAGCCTTTAAAGAGTGTGCTTACACGTGACGTTTTATCTATTAGTGATGGATTAGTCGAGACAATCGTTATAGAATTTTCGTCTGGTGATGCATGTTTTATCATGCCATATTTCCATTTTTTACCCTGTCCACCCCCCGTGTTATGTGACTATTTCGATGAGATCGAGAAAGTGAGTATTGTATCGTCTGATTTAAAGATCGATAGTTTCATTCTCTATTTTGATGGAGACATAGACGTAAAATATCATGCGGGATTTCATTATGAGAGTATTTTCGGGTGTAACCATCCATGTCATACCTTGATTGAGCATCACCATTGTTACCCGCACTGCATTCGTCGTGTGCCTCTATGTGAATATATTGCTTATTAGGTTGATTCCTAATTATTCAAACTTTCTATTTATGAGGATATGCATGTGAGGTCGTCGGTTGGAAGTTAGTAGAAAAAGTGGAATTTTTGAGTAATATTATCCTTTTACTTCTTTACTTTATTTTCTTTGCCTATATTTTTATTTGGGCATACATTGAGGACAAAGTAAAATTTTTGGTTTGGGACGAAGGATGGTAATTTTGAAAAATAAAAGGAAAAAAATGAAATTTTTTGACACATTATAATTCAATTTTAAAACGACTTCTTACATAGAATTAATTCATGAATCTCTGAATTTATGAAATTTTGGCACGTTAGCAATATAATATGATCGAAAATGGAATTGAGGTAAAAATAAAATAACTTACCAAATAAACAGGATTTCCTTTGGAAGCACCATCAATATTAGGTTTGAAGTAGCCTATAGGAGGCTTTGTCCAAACACATTTAATTACCTGAATTTGCTTAGGGCAAATCTTGATGTTGAAACAGCTTATAAGAAAAATATCTTTTGGCATTCTTTTATTATAGAATTTGCAGTAAAATAGAATATCATAAGCAAGAGATATATAATTTTGGATTATAGTTAATGAAGAAGATTTAAAGTTTTCAAAGAGATTCTTACTTCTTGACTTCCAAAGTTCCCAAAATATAATTTTGGGCATGATAGGAAATAGATATTTTAGATAGTCTCTTTTTGTATTAGACATCCACCAAGAGATCAGTATAAATCTACAAGAAGAGTAGTTAATTTGGAGATCAGATAAATTTGAGAAGTAGAACCAAACCTCATTAGCCATGTTTATTTAATCAAAACATGTTATCTACTATCTTCATTGGAGTAACAAGCTCTACATATAGAACTCAATCTAATACCTGCTTTCAGGATTTATGTTTCAAAAGGAACTAAGTTGTTTAGTAATTTCCAAATGAAGTGTGAAATTTTAATTGGACATTTTGATATCCAATTTATTTTCCAACTTAAAGAGATACGCCTAGTTTTCCTACAAACATTGCATGCTGAATTAAATGAGAAATATTCTATTTTTAGGGCTAGCATATTTGTAAATCCTAATTTATGTTCTCTTCTGCCATGTCTCTAATGCTAGTGTAAGGACAATATTTCCAATTGAATTATTTATTTGTAATTAACTTAATTTCGCAATAAAACTTGTTTGAGTCATAGGTAGATTTTATTTTTAACGCTTCCCACATAGTCTATGACAAGATGACAAGCTGTTTAGAAGATGTAGCTAGCAATCTTTAAAGATAGATCATGCCGTGTTTATTAATGCAAAGTTTCATGTCTTCAGACAAATTGCATTTCGAGATTCTTTCAGGTATGAACACATAATGTTATGGAATTTCAGAACTATTTTAAGGATGGATTTTCATTAAAGAATTGTTTTAAAACATTTTTAAAAGGATAAATCTAAGATAAAGATAGTTTAGAATCGTTCATATCCTAACTTGTTTTGTTTAAAAACGTCTAGGATTTTTCCTTTAATCTTGGAGGATCAAACGACAGGGTGAAGTTGTTCAAACGACAGAGCCAAGTCGTTCAAATGACATTGAGATGTCATTCAAACGACTTACCGACTTCAAGTTTTTATATAAGGCAGTTGTTTCTCAGAATTCTGAGGTGTGCTACAGAACAAAAATATTAAGTTTTTCTGCACATGTTTTCTAAGGTTTTCCAAGTCTAAAACCATCCTTTGAGTTTAAAGATCCGAGCTTTCATATACAATTGCTATAGAGGTCTTGTCCGAACCATTGGAGTTTTTTCATCCATATTGAACAACCTTTACTATTGAGTATTGTGGTGAAGAAGCGGTGGACTCCGTATTCAACATCGTAAACGGTTGCCAAAGATGCATCAGTGGATACCGAGGTGCGCGTGGACTCGCGTACAGTGGACAGAGTATCGTGGGTGGATTCCTACATGGGCAATGTAGAGGAGAGGTTAAAGAAAACAAGTGTTGCAAGGCTTGTGGGGATCACACCATTGTGTAAGTCTGTCTGTGTTCCTTTGTAAAAAAGTATCATAGTGATTGTTTGAATTGGATCGTTCGAGGTTTTTTCCCTTAGTGGTTTCCTCGTACATCTAATGTCATTTTTATTAACTTGTTTATTTTATTTGCCTAATGACCTAGATGCATCTTTAGGAATAAACAAGATAAAATGGTTTAAGTAAAAATTTTGCACATACTTGGTGCGTTTCTAAAATTTGGAAAAAGGATTTTTGTTGGAAAAATTGAACTTGACTTAAAAACACACTCCGCTTGAGTAAAACAGGACCTACAGCTAGCTAATCTTTTCACAACTTTGGAACCAATTTTGGTAGATAAGACTTTGCAGTATTTATTTCTTATGAAAAAAGCCCATTATCCATTGTCATACTTGTATTTGCAGTATAGTTTTAACTTGATGCAATAACTATGTCTTCTAGACTTCTAAAGTTTAGACCACCTTCTTCAAAAGAGAAACATGCTTCAAACCATTTAGATCATTGATAAGGATTCTCTTTGTTACTACCACCCTGACAAAATTTACTAAATATATGGTTGAGCCTTTTAATAAAAATCTTAGAGGATTTATAACTGCTAAGGTATAAATAGGGATAGAAAGAAGGACATGTCTAATTAAGGTGTCTCTACCAGAAAGAGAGATTAATTTAGATGACTAGGTGTTGATTTTATCCCTAATTTTGGAGATTAATTCGGAAAAATGAATTATTTTATTCTTACCTTTATCAATAGAACATCCTAAGTATTTCCTAGGAATATTTTTACAAGACAATCCTATGTGTTCAGAGCTATAAACTTTTTCCTTACAAGGCTTATTTTGTCATCAACATAGAAGGATCTTTTGTCATAGTTTATTTGTTGACTAGAAGTTTCTTTATATGTTTTAAGAAGTTTGAATAAATATTTAAGACAATTTCTACTCCTAGTTATGAATATTATAATGTCATATGCAAATCCTAAATGTGAAATTAATTGACATTTTTTTAGGATGAGAAAAATGAATTGCCTTTTTAAATTTGAAAATATTATATATATTTCTACTTAAACTTTATGTAGCAATAATGAAAAGACTAGGAGATAGTGGATTTCCCTATCTAAGCCCACTAAAAGATTTAAAAAATCATTTACTTTGGCCATTTATAATCAAAGAATACTAGTTATTGGAAATAATCCTCCAAACCATGTCAATTCATGCCTCATTGAAACTAAACTTTTTGATAACTTCGCATATGAAAGGCTAGTAGAATTTATCACATGCCTTTTCTATGTCTAATTTTATAATAACATTATTCCCATGTGCTTTCTTGCCTATGGATTAGACCATTTCTTGAGCTAGAAAGATATTGTCTTGGTGCTTCTTCCTTTAACAAAACCACTTTGGTTTTGAGAGATTATAGATGGGAGAATTAGTAAAATTCTCTCATTTAATATCTTTGAAATTATTTTATTTAAGAAGTTGCATAGGCTTATAGGCCTAAATTGAGCACAATTAAAAGGATTAGATACCTTAGGTATAAGAGCTATGGCAGTAAATGTCCAACTTCTTGGCATTTTTACTCCTATAAATAATGACAGGATTGAATTGTTCAGGTATCTCTTCATTATGTCCCAATACTGAACATAAAATTTACCTCCAAATCCATCTGGGCCAGGAGCACTACAAGAATCCATACTTTTGATGGATAAGAAGATTTCTTCATCTAAAGGAACTTCAGTCGATTTTTGATTCATTTGTTTAGTTATAACCTTATCAATCACTTCCAAAAAATCTTTATTTTGTATTTATAATTCTGATATCCAGAGATTTTGAAAATGATTTATAAGAATATTATTTATTTCTTCATTAGAATCTTCCCACTGGTCATTTTGATTTTTGATTCTGAAAATGGATTGCTTCCCATTTCTAGCTTTTACTGAGGCATGGAAGAACTTTGTATTAAAGTCACCTTGTTTGAGCCATTTTAAATTACTCTTTTGTTGCCAAAATCTTTCTTCCATTTTCAAATCTATATTAAGTTGAGCTCTAGTTTGAAATAATTCACTTCTAGTTTTCTCATTTGGAGTAATTTCAAAGGCATTTTCCTTAATCAAGAATTTATCCTCTAAGTCATTGATTTATTGAAATATGTTTTTGAAATGCTCCTTATTCCATATTTTCAACTTTGCTTTAAGGTGTTTAAGTTTTAGAGCAAATTTCACCATTTGAGGAGCTTGACTTGATAAGGACCAAGATTATTCAATGATTTCTTTGACATTAGAATTAATGCTCCATATAGAAAAAAATTTGAAAGGTTTGGGACATTGTTTAAGAGAGATTTTAATAATAAAAAAAAGAGGGCTATGATCATAGCAAAATTTGTTAAGGTGAGATATTATGGAATTAGGAAATTGCAGAAGCCATTGGTGGTTTACTAACCCTTCATATAATCTGTTAAAGATTGTACCATCTACTCTATTACTAGTCTAAGTGAACCTAGAGCCTAAACATCCTAAATCAAGAAGAGCGCAAGAGGAAATCATGTCTTTAAAATCATTAATAGCATGAAATTATATTTGATTTCCACCTATTTTTTCATCTTCATTAGAGACTGAGAAAATAGCGATGCGCCCCATGCGATACTGATTCAAATAAACTCGCAAATTCCAATTACAAACTTATTTAATTAGATTCAATTTTAAACCAAAAAAAAATCCAACCCTTAAACAAGCAACTACATATGTGTGTGTGTGTGTTAAACCAATAAACACAAATAACTAACTCGCATATTTCAGGAAAAATCCCTGAAGAGAAAAAACTTTTATGTCACTATAAATTAAATCGCATTTAACAATCACAATGAAATCCGCAATAAGTTTACCTCAGCAAACCTACAAAGACACGTAGCCTAGAGTTATCCAGAATCGTAGCTCCAATTCAGCTCAGGAATGACCACAAGCACTCCCTATTGACATGCACTCATCTTCAATCCAGTACTCCCATCAAGAGAACCTATATCAGTAGTAGATATCCTCTCTACAAGAGAAACTTGACACAAGATGTGTTCTTGGGTACCAAAACAACTCACACAAACTATTGGGATCTTGTGAATTGAAAACAAGACGGATTAAAACTCTAAAACTGAGAAGGCAAAGAATTCTGCCAAAGTTGTTTCGTCTCTGTCCAAAATCGCAGGTCTTATAATTAAAAATGAAGTTGGAAAAACCTTTATATAGACAATGTAAGGCAACGCGTTGCTCAAACAAAAAGGCTATCTCGTTCGAACGAGGACACGTGTCACTCGAACGAGCTTCGCGCGACATAGGGTTGTCGCTCGAATGAAAAAATTTTACAAATATTTTTTTTTGTTCCTTTCGCCAGTAAATGTTCCGCCTTGAAACTTCGAAAAATATTTTTTGACAAAAAACATAAAAAGTCCACTCGAATACTTAGAAAAATTTTGATGAAAAATATCACAACACTCTAAGTGAATTATTAAGGACTTAAAACACAACCTTACCAAAGTTAAACTTGTGGAGGCTTGAAAGTTGAAGAACTTGATATTCGCATCCATCTTGTTGCATATGATCTTGAATAATTCTTCGACGGTTGTAGCGGTATACGACATACTCAATTGATAACGAACATTTATAAAATTATGTCCTTACAAATCTTCCCCTATATCTATGCCGGTACAAAATAAAAAACATTTTTATTATCAAATCAAAAATACTGTACAAATATAATACCCTCCCATGAACCAAAACTGAAAAGGTACTAAACATATAAGTCAAAAACTTTTCTTCAAAATCTTCAACTTCAAATCTTTACGCTCTTCTCATCAGGGTGTGCAACATAATGATATTCAATATTGTACCTACACACATGAGGTAAAGCAAATACCTTCATAACGCATCGAGTTTGAAATGATATAAGAATAAATTAATTAATAATCAAATCTCCCCCATAATGTAAAAACTCCCCCATAATTTGTTCTCCCCATTTTTATTTGTTCAAAATAGATAAGGAAACGAATAAACAAAAATAAACCTGGAGTTGTCACGACAGGCAAATTAAATAACAGCTATCATCAAGATATATTCAAACGCATTCCAACAAACTATTTTTTATTTTTCAATTTTTCATACAAAACAAGTGCAAAAATAATTTTACTAAAATGGCACACCATGAATTTACACTAAGACAACCAAATCATGAAAAACGGAATGAAATTGTGTGAACATATTCGATAAAAAAATCAAAGCAATCAGACATAACATATGTGTACGATGAATATGTGTAATCCTAACGAATGAATATCAAAATTGTCCTTAGGTGTTAAAAGTGTTGAATTTAAATGACATCGACTCAATCCATCAACACATCAAAGTCAATAATGATTCCCATCAATAACATCTAAAACTATGTAAATGCTTTTTCATGATGTTGTCAGGATATGGAAACCCATTTTTCATTTCTTTCCATCCAAAATCCCTCATAAATAATAATCATTATATTTTTCTTTTGAGGAGGCCCCTTTTTGGTATATTTATCTTTTTATGGCCTTTAAATTTTTTCGGGCTCTTTTAAATGGTGGCTTTCACGACAAGTTAATTTTATACTCTCGAAGTCGTTTCCCATGAACTCTCATCATATTTTGTTGCAATTAAATTCCTCACGATAAACGGTTTTTACATGCACTACTTTCATTGTCGAGTTTTATCGCATATGGTTCGTTTTCAAGACAGAATTGAAATGACAACACTCCGACCAATATGTGATAAACAAGTACAATAGTTAAACAAATCTATGCAAGTGTGCATTAAAGGAACTCATGAGTCAAACATGTAGGTATTAACAACTAATCACATCACAATGACTCCAAACATTTTAAAATACAAAAATGAAACGATGACGCATATCAAAACACTATCAAATCACCACATGGATATGGAATGAAATTATGATTCGGTCATCCGAAATGTCCATTCATATATGGTTCAAAACAAAAGATAAAAATAGAGAATTCATAACACTAGCAAGAATATATCATGAAGAACAATTAGCGTATGACAAACAAATAACACAATCAATCGAGAGATCTAACATGAGGTGAATCACGTGCAAGAAAACAAGTGTCATGAACAATCCATTCAAAAGTCTATAAATTTGCCTTCCTTATCCAAACAGATTTACAATGACAAGTGGGGGTTTTGGGAATCGAATTTAACAGAAACGGCTAAGATGACCTTGCATATCGCAGTGTGTGCAAGTGTAAATAGGGCGGTGAATGTTACCTAAAGATGGCACTCTCCTAAAATTTCTAGATGCCGCTCTCCTAATATCCCTAGGGGGCTCTCTCACAATGTTCCTAGGTGGCTCTCTCTTAATAACTCTAGGTGCTTCTCTCTTCACAATCCTAGGAGTCTCTCTCACACGTGTGGGGTTGGCTTTGGGAATAGGTGCAATATAATCATCGAAGCCTATACCACACCTATCCTCCTTGATTTGGACACTGCCTAGCATCTTATCTAACTTTTCTGACCTAGACTCCAAATCAAAGTTCACTTTACTTGTCTTTCTTAAACTTTTCTCAAGCTCACCTATCCTTGATTCAAGTACACGTCTAGAATCCTCAAACTCTAAAATCTCCTTTTTCATAGTCTCCAACAACCCTCTAAGACTATCTCTCTCACCTTCGACATATCCTAGCTTATCTCTAAGCATCTCCTCACGTGTCCTAAGATCCTCAATTAAGGCATTCGTGTTATTCTTATCTAATGCACATTTTTCAATTTCACTTCTAGTTTCAAGTTTTCCTTTTTTAACTTTGCAGATTCCACATACAGGTTGTTGTAGGCAACTTGCAACTCACTCAACTCTCCCTCTTCCTCCCCACTCTTGTCACTTTCACTGTCATCACTAGTCACAGGGGTGGGAAGCTCTCACTTACAAGCATAAAAAACTTCTTTTTTAGAATCACGATCACTAAGTGAAGACACATGAGATGTCCTTTATTAAAAATCTTCCTTATATTAGTGGGACACTTATTTACCGTATGACCAATTCCCTTACAACCAAGATAACTCTCAGAGTCATTTTCGACGGATGATTTAAAACAAGAATTCATGTGAACTTTCCAATTAGACCTTTTAAAAAGTTGACATCTAAAATCATCAATACCCCCAAAATCCATACTTAAGAAAATCTGGATCAAAACATAATAACTTACTGCAACCCGCTTTGATACTAATTTGAGAAAATAGGGATGCGTCATGTGCAACACTGATTCAAATAAACTCACAAATTCCAATTACAAACTTATTTAATTAGAGTCAATTTTAAACTAAATAAAATGCAGCCCTTAAACAAGCAACTACGTGTGTGTGTGTGTCAAAATAATAAACACAAATAACCAACTCGCAGATTTTAGGAAAAATTCCCGAAGGGCAAAACCTTTTATTTCACAACAAATTAAATCAAAATTTACAATCACAATGAAATCTGAAATAAGTTTACCTCAGCAAACCTACATAGACACGCATCCTAGAGTCAGCCAAAACCGCAGATCCAATTCAGCCCAGGAATGCTCCCAAGCACTCCCTATTGACACGTAGTCGTTTTCAACCCAGTACTCCCCTTAAGAGAACCTAAATCAGCAGTAGAGATCCTCTCTACAAAAAAAACTTGACACAAGATGTGTTCTTAGGTTCCAAAATAATTCACACAAACTACTGGGATCTTGTGAATTGAAAACAATCTGCCAAATATGTCTTGTATATGTTAAAAATCACACTTCTTCTAATTAAAAACGAAGTTGTAAAAACCTTGATTAAGCATGAAAAGTAGCGCGTAGTCAACACGCTGATCGTTGAATTCGTTTCACCGCGTTAATACAAAAAACTAAATTACGACTACACTCTTTTAAGGGAGTATAGCGGTAAGTCGGGTATCGAGAATCCACAGGGAATGTCGTATAGATTGTAATCGAATTATTATTTCAGGAATAAAAGTGTAAAAGGTGATTATAAGAAAAGAAAACTTAATCTACGCATATCATTAAACTAGACTAACAAAAGCGAATAAAAACTATAGGTTGCATCGGATATCCCTCACCACAAGTCAATTAGTATAAAATGGTTACATGGGACGACGAATTATTAAGATTACGTCTCATTTCGATGGTTAATTAAATCAAGAGTTATCACACCCCTAAATTCACATAAAAGTCTAATAAGATTTTGGCGTCAACAAATACCCCGAAAATTACGCACGCAAGGTCGTTTATACGGAGCATACATGATATACCCCGATAAATATCCTAGGCATAATAACTAGAACAACCCACTCGAAATAAACCCGTAAAACTCTATCACCAAAGAAAAGCAACCCGTCAACCCAAAGGAAGTTCAATTCAACACAACATAGGCTAATTTGACCTAGAAAGCATGATAAAAATGCGGTAAAGAAAAAGATAAATCTACACTAGAAAATATGTTAATAAACGCAAAAAATCTAAACTAGAAAGCGAGTAAAAATGCGGTAAATAAAGAAATACAAACATTGGAAACTCGGATTGATAGAGAAGATGGAGGATAGTGTTCTACACAACTTCGACGGCCAAACCCCTCTATACGAGAAAGCCCTCGGAGGGAGAAAATGGCACACTCCCCAAACTCTCCAAACCTTGGATTCCCTATCTAACCCTAAGTATGGAAAATGATCTATTATTCCAAGATATTATCTTACAAGACAAAAAATGGCTTAAGTCATTCATATATAATATTTTACTTTATTACGCTCGAACTTATTCATTTTAGCCCCCTCAGGCACTTTAACGCCTATAATTATGCTCGTTAATCAGTTAACCTTCGTTTTAATTTCTAAAATGTTATTTGAGGTATAATTGAGCTTTTAGAGGTATTAAAGTGCTTAGTATGAAGTTTGAGCACATTTCAATAAAGTTTGATCGCGATTCGCAAATTGAGGGGCATTTCTTAATTTCACACTTCAGGATTTTTGCCCGAAGTATTCACGGAAGTTTTAGCCCTCGGGCCAAGCTTCGCGTGGATATGAACAGTGCTCGAATCGGAGCCCGAATGAATTAAACACGAACCTTTAATCATGAAAAAAATAAAAGAATTTTATTTTATTATTTTATTAATATTTTAACAATTTGAATAATGATCTCCATGTCCTTTTCTCTTTAAATTTGCAGGACACCCAATTCAGCCATGGACGATTTTTTATTTGGCTCAGGTTTGTGTTCGAGTTTTGATTTCGTCGAAATTGGAGCCTTTTGTCCAAAATTGGGGCATGGTTGCCGGTCCTACACTTTCCAACGGGTCTTTGGTCTCACTTTCGGGATTTATCATATACCCATATGGGAGTTTTGGCCACGCACTTGGGAATGGATACGGAGGTTTTGTTTTGTTATTCTCGGATTGCAGTGGGCCTCCACAATATGGAGTTCTTGATTTGAGCTACTGTTGGGTGTTCTTGGGTCTTGGCCACACTCGTTGTTGGCTCGGGTCTTGGCCATTTTCATGGGAGCTTGGGTTGGCAGCACCCACTTGGGTGTCGTATTGAATTCAGCCATGGAATCTTTGGGGCTTTTACATCTAGCCCACAAATGGGTATTGCCTATTTAATCGAATCCGTAGCAGGACTTATGCGAGTATGGAGGTATCATCATCACCCATATGGGGTGTTGGGTTATGCAAATATAAAAGAATCAGTGGGCTTGATCGGAGCAGACCGATCGATCGACCTCTCATCGATGGTTCATCGGTTTTTCATTTTTTGGCCTACGAGAAATCCAGTGGTTGATTTCCCTTCACGCGGTCGACCGGCCTGAGGCCCCGGTCGACCGGTGCTCTGTATTTTTCCGACTCTGTTTTTGCTGCTTAACCCCATTTCCCTTTTCATTTTCTTTTTCTATTTTTTACTTTAGTTTATTAAGAGACTTATCCCCCTTTTCTATTTATTTTTTCTTTTTCTTTGGTTCCTTAATGTAACTTAGTATATAAGTGGGCCTTAGTGTATTTTTGTGGAGAGATTAGTTTTAGTTCATTTATTCTTGTTTTAAACCTAGGGTTTGGTATATTTGGGGATACCACTCCTTTATTTTCTTTCCATTTTCTTTAGTGTACCCATTTAATGTAAGTCTTTTCCACTATTCCTATTTCTTCTCCATCTTATTTATGCTTGTATTACTTTTATTCCATGCTTTGTATTTATTTCTTGCATATATAAATTAATTGTAGTGGTTTATTTCTTGTTTTGTTTACTTTTTAGTTGTTTAATTAGCTTAATCATGTTATGTGAGTAGTTTATCGGGTTAGGATTGCGTATCCGCCACTAATGGGCGTTGAACTCTGAAAATTAGGTTTCGTGTAAAATTATATTTAATTGAAACCTCGTGAATTAAAATGGGATTATTATGTGTTTAACTTTCTTTGTCACGCAATGTTAGTGTTTAAAGCGATAATCCGATGTTAAGTCGCGTGTGACCATTTTTGATTAAATGTTTAATCTCGCATCGTTGGCTTAAATTCCTTCATGTGGGATGTTTATGTTTAACTAAAAATTCTCGGTTAAATGTTTTCGAACCGAAATTCAAATTCGGCGTGTTTAGCCCACGGCAGGGACGTGATTCCAACTCTCGTTTTCTTAATTGTTGAGTAGAGTTAACTTTTTCCTTTTTCCCCTTTCTTTATTTTAAATCAATCACCTTTTGCACTTTTATTCCTGAAGTGATAAATCAATTACCAATCTAATCCACATTCCCTTTGGATTCTCGATACCCGACTTACCGCTATACTTGTATCGCAAGCGCAGTCGTAATTTAGGTTTTTGGATTAAGGCAGTGAAACGAATTCAACGATTAGCGTTTTGACGCGACGCTACTTTTCATGCCTAATCAAAATGGTGCGGCGTTGCAAAGTCTCAAAATGGAAAATTTTGATAACGTTTATCGGGAGGAAACCTATTGTTGGGGCATGATTTGGATTTGTTATTTAAATCCAACTATGATTCTTCCCTTGAAACTTCGAAAGACGACGAATGTTTTGAACTGAATGAGGAATTCGAGGTTCTTGAGTTGACGATGCCTACTTTGGAACAAACCATTTTGCGTTTAGCCCAAGGTATAATGGAGAATGGAAATGGTGACGATATGGAGATTACCGCACTTTCCAATGAGATGATTTCTTTCGTGAACAACAAAGATGAGATGAACATTTGTGTTTCACCTCAAACTATTTTGGAAGAACATTTCAATGAAAGTGAAACTTTTTCCTTTGGAATTCAACCATCGAGCGATGATGAGTCATCTTTTTAAGTTGAATCCATTTCCTCCCCATTTCCATTCACCGTTATTCAACCATTACCACATTCCTATGAGTCGGTTGAAAGTTTTGAAATATTTAATACATTCACCAATGGGGAATACTTTCTCGAGTTGCTCCCTTGGATGGTCTCGTCTCTATTGTATGCCCCTCCTCACATAATTCTTGAAAAACCTTTGGGAGGTGAATATATTTTTCTTGGACCCCAAGTGTACCTCACCCCCTTATTATCCAAATCACCCATCGTCCGCCCAAATTTGATAATTGGCGATGGTTCACTTTTTCCACCACCCACATGCCTTCCGTTGTTCAAACGTAATTCTTATCTTCTGGGAGGCATGTTCGCTTTGGAGGGTCCAGCGTTAATCTTTCAAAGTCAAATCCCTTTTTGTCCAGACCCTCAACTATTTAAACTTCTAGTGTATAGTTAGTGCGAAGTCCAAATAGTAGGTTGTAAATAGTTAACTTTTTATTTTTTTTCATCCTTTAGGTTTTATTTCTTCTTAATTTAGTCTAGTGTAATTAGTTAAAGTTTTATTTCTTTTTTTTTTGTTATGCCTTGGTACTAACATGTTTTGTAGAATCATTGGACTCGTACTTTCATGAGATCGCTCCATTTTGGGTAACATCGTTATTTTCCTCTCTATA
This sequence comes from Sambucus nigra, assembly GCA_949130495.1. Taxonomy (NCBI): domain Eukaryota; kingdom Viridiplantae; phylum Streptophyta; class Magnoliopsida; order Dipsacales; family Adoxaceae; genus Sambucus; species Sambucus nigra. The sequence continues at coordinate 788,848,880 of OX422208.1, read as the reverse complement.
ACTTGGTTCTTAATTTACATTGAGGACAATGTCAGGTTTTAAGTTAGGGGGTGTGGGATATTCTATCCATTGTTTTACTGAGTCCATGATTTTGATTATATGTTATTTCCAAGCATGCTTTTCTTAGAAAAATTAAAAATTTCAAAAAGATTTTCCCTTTTTTCTCCTCTTTTGGGCATTTTGCCTTTGTTTCCGATGATAAATTTTAATAAATGCCTGATTCAATAGACAACTCAATGAGGCATGTTCTCGATTTTAGAAGTTATTATACTTTAGTTCTCAAATCATTGATATTATGAATAACTTCATGAATTAAACTTTAATCCCATGAGCGCATGCGCTTCTCTTGCTTTATTGATTTGGTTTAAGATTTTTATAACTCAGTAATCTTTTGTTGCATTGTATATACTTACACCGAGTAAGCTTTGTACTTTTCGTCGTTTGTGAGTGTATACACTATTCTTTCCTCATGAAAACGTTGAATTCGTTGGTAATCTCTCTATTCTTTCATTGATCGTTCATTAATCGAGTTCATATATGAAATGTATTACTTGAGCATGATTTTTAAAGTTTGTTTTGGTTCGAGAATTGCGTAAACTTTATGAAATGATCATAGGCCATCTTTTCTATATCACCCATATTGACCTTGACTATGCCATCTATGTTTTTCCTAGTCAACCCCTTTGAGTGTAAATATTAGCCTTTCGTTTCATTACCCAAAATCCCATAGCCAACTCCTAATTGGAGGTTTAAACCATACATATTACCTTCTATGCCTTTGTTTGGAATGTTATTTGGGATTGAATGATGTTATTTGTAAAACGTGACTGTGTGATAATTGATTAAATTCGCAAATTTCTAATTTGGCACAATTATTTAATTAGAGTCTATTTTTAAAAAAATTAATTCAGCCCCTAAATATGCATATAAATGACATAAATCATTCAAACCATGCATGAAAAATAAAGACGACCGATTCAGGAAAAAAACCCTTTCGAGTAAAACCTTTTATAACACTTTGAAGAATTCACAAGACCTTTGACTTACATACAAACTGATAATCACCCACAAGTGTGTAATGCCCGGTGCCTTCAGCAAACCTTCAAAGATACGAGAGACATCAAAATACCCTCCAGGTGTCGGTTCGTCATCTACGGCTCATCCACACACTGAATGATTACGCTCGGTATCCACCGATCAAATATGGAGATCCCTTCTCCACAGAGGTTGAACGAAAGCAAAGTATTATTCTTGAACACCAAAATAATTCACTAAAGCATATGGGAGTTTTGTGAATTGAAAACAAAAAGGGATTAAACCCTAAAAAAAGAAGTCAAAAGGATTCTGCAGTTTCGCAGTTTTCTGTCTTTCTAAACATTGGGACTTCTTAATGAAAACGAAACCATTTAATGAGTATTTATACAAAAAATGCGTTGCCTCGGTATACGAGCTCATTCGAACGACAAACATGTGTCGCTCGAACGAAGGATGCATGTCGTTTAAACAACATCGCGCGACATACCAATCTCGCTTGAACGACCTGGTCGTCAAAATATATTATTTTAATCTCCGCTCCAACACTTAGAAAAAAATACTCATTCTCAAATTTTGACGAAAACGTCCGCTCCAACACTTAGAAAATATTTTGTAAAAATATCCCAAAAGTTCTAAGTGGAAAGTTAAGGTATTTAAAACAAAACCTCACCAAAGTAAACTTCGCAGAGTCTTTTTGATGAAGAACTTGATTGATTCGGATCCGTCTTTGATGTAGATTGCTCTTGAATTCTCTTCGACGGTGTAGCGGTATATGACATAATAAATTGATAACGGACTTATAAAAATATGTCCTTAAATTATTGCTATGTGGTTGCAATTAGGCATGTGAGAGTGTGAAAGTAACGTAAAGAAAAGAAAGAAGTGAAAAAGAGAAAGAAAGAAAACAAAAGAAAAGTGTGAAAAATAAGAAAAGAAAAAAAAAGAGAAAGTTGTATATGATGTGTATAGTGTTCAATAAGCTTGGTTTGTTCTCCCCATTGTTATATTCAATGCCTTTTATGGAAGTTATTTTCCAATTTTTGGATTTTCCTACATTTTCTATTTTCTTGAGTTTTCATCCCCGAACACTTTGAGTCCGTACATATACCCTTCCTTTCCTAACCTTAACCCCAAACCTACAATACAAACCTACAAGTCCTATGTGATCCTAGGGTGAATTTAATTTAAAAGTTTAAATAGTTTTGATAATCTGTGAAAATACATTCCGCATCCTTTAATGAGCGGTATCAGTCATTGAGATTACAATTTTTATTTTCTATATAGCGTTCTTCATTTGTGACATGTGCGTGGCCTAGTTTCCATTTACATTTACTCTTTATGCTCGCATGTCCCGTGTATTACCTCCTTTTTTATAGTGATTTCATTTGTTGAGTGTAATGCCCTGTGAGGATTTGAATGTATGCATGTGTTATGTTTATTATACGATTTATATAAATTTTTGCTAAATCATATTCATTGCTTGTGCTCGCTCCTCCTCCCACATTTTAAGGTTTCAATTCAACGAAGTTCATTCTATAATGTTAATATTAAGGATTTTTGCGTGAATTCATTCACTTTCTAATAACATGTTGAAATCTTGTTCGTATTGTTGAGTCTGTCACATGTGATTGGGCATATTTTGAGGAAACCATATGATGTTTGTGGGTTTCATCCCTGAAAGCCCTCACGAGACAACACTCATCCACTAGGGAAACGTAGGGGTTTAACGGCTTATTGCATACGCTAAATGCAATTGCTCGCCCGCGAAAGTGGCTTTTATAATTTTTCTATCTTTTATATATATCTCCTGTTGTGTGATTTTATTATAATTCTTCTTTCTTTGAATTTCATTACTAGGTACTAGCAATGTGTAAGTTAGGGGGTGTGATTCGTATCTAATATTGAACTTTATTACCCTCGAAGTTATGCATTTTATCCCCCTCGGGTACTTTAATGCCTATAATTATGTTCGTTAATCAGACAACCTCTGTTTTAATTTCTAAAATGTTATTTGAGGTATAATTTAGCTTTTATAGGTATTAAAGTACTTAGTATGAAGTTTGAGCGCATTCCGATAAAGTTCCGTCGCGATTCGCACATTCAGGGCCATTTTTATATTTTCACACTTTGGGATTTTTGCCCGAAGTATTCACGAAAGTTGTAGCCCTCGGACCAAGATTCACGTGGCTATGAATGGTGCTCAAATTGGAGCCCGAATGAATTAAACACGTACCTTTAATCATGGAAGAAATACAAGAATTTATTTTATTATTTTATTAATATTTTAATAATTTGAATAACGACCTCGATGTCCTTTTCTCTTTCAATTTGCAGGACATCCAATTCAGCCATGGGCGATTTTTGGTTTGGCTCGGGTTTTGATTTCATCAAAATTGGAGCCTTTCGTCCGAAATTGGGGCATGGTCGCGGGTCCTACACATTGCAACGGGTCTTTGGTCGCACTTTCGGGTTTTTTCTTATACCCATATAGGAGTTTTGGCCAGGCACTTGGGAATGGATATGGAGGTTTTATTTTGTTCTTCTCGGATTATAGTGGGCCTCCACAATATGGAGTTCTTAGTTTAAGCTGCTGTTGGGTGTTCTCGGGTCTTAGCCACACTCGTTGTTGGCTCGGGTCTTGGCCATTTTCATGGGAGCTTGGGTTGGCAGCACCCATTTAGGTCTCGATTTGAATTCAACCATGGCAGCTTTGGGGCTTTTACATTTCACCCACGAATGGGTATTTCCCATTTAATCGAATTCGTAGCAGGTCTTATGCGAGTATGGAGGTCTCGTCATCACCCATATGGGGTATTGGGTTGTGCGAAGAGAAGAGAATCAGTGGTCTTAACCTGAGCGGATCGGTCGACCGACCTCTCACCTACGGTCGATTAGGTTTTCATTTTTTGTCTTACGAGCAATCCAGTGGTTGATTTCCCTTCACACAGTCGATCAGCCTGAGGCCCCAATCGACCGGTGCTCTGTATTTTGCCAACTTTGTTTTTGCTGCTTAACCCTTTTCATTTTCTTTTACTATTTTTTTCTTTAGTTTATTAAGAGACTTATCCTCCTTTTCTATTTCTTTTTCCTTTTTCTTTGGTTCCTTAATGTAACTTAGTTTATAAGTGGCCCTTAGTGTATTTTTGTGGAGAGATTAGTTTTAGTCCATTTTTTCTTTTTTTACACCTAGGGTTTGGTATATGTTGGGGTATTTGTTGGAGATAACACCACTCCTCCATTTTCGTTGGTTTACCCATTTAATGTAAGTCGTTTTCACTATTCCTATTTCTTCTCCATCTTATTTATGCTTGTATTCCTTTTATTCCATGCTTTGTATTTATTTCTTGCCTAGATAAATTAATTATAGTTGTTTATTTCTTGTTTCATTTACTTTTTAGTTGTTTAATTAGCTTAATCATGTTGTGTAAGTAGTTTATCGAGATGGGATTGCGTATCCTCCACTAATGGGCGTCGAGCTCTGAAAATTAGGTTTCGTGTAAAATTGTATTTAATTGAAACCCCGAGAATTAAAATGGGATTATTGTGTGTTTAACTTTCTTTGTCCTTTTTCTTTAAAATCTCGCGAATTAAAATGGGATTTTTGCTTTAGTTTATTAAGAGACTTATCCCCCTTTTCTATTTATTTTTCCTTTTTCTTTGGTTCCTTAATGTAACTTAGTATATAAGTGGCCCTTAGTGTATTTTTGTGGAGATACTAGTTTTAGTTCATTTATTCTTGTTTTAGACCTAGGGTTTGGTATATTTGGGGATATATGTTGGAGATAACCCCCCTCCTCCATTTTCTTTCCATTTTCTTTGGTGTACCCATTTAATGTAAGTCTTTTCCACTTTTCCTATTTCTTCTCCATCTTATTTATGCTTGTATTCCTTTTATTCCATGCTTTGTATTTATTTATTGCCTATATAAATTAATTGTAGTTGTTATTTCTTGTTTTATTTACTTTTTAGTTGTTTAATTAGCTTAATCATGTTGTGTGAGTAGTTCATCGGGTTGGGATTGCGTATCCACAACTAATGGGCGTTAAGCTCTGAAAAATTAGGTTTCTTGTAAAATTGTATTTAATTGAAACCTCGTGAATTAAAATGGGATTATTATGTGTTTAATTTTCTTTGTCACGCAACGTTAGTGTTTAAAGCGATAATCCGATTTTAATTCGCGTGTGTCCATTTCTGATTAAATGTTTAATCTCGCATCGTTGGCTTAAATTCCTTCATGGGTGATGTTTATGTTTAACTAAAAATGCTCGGTTAAATGTTTTTTAACCGAAATTCTAATTCCGCGTGTTTATCCCACGGTGGGGACGTGATTCCAACTCTCGTTTTCTTAATTCTTGATTAGAGTTAACTTCTTCCTTTGTCACCCTTTTTTCTTTTAAACCAATCACCTTTTGTACTTTTATTCCTGAAGTGATAAATTAATTTCCAATCTAATCAACATTCCCTGTGGATTCTCAATACCCGACTTACCGTTATACTTGTATTGCAAGTGCAGTCATAATTTTGGTTTTTATATCAACGCGATGAAACGAATTCAATGATTAGCATTTTGAAGTGGCGCTACTTTTCACGCCTAATCAAATCACTATATAGAAAATCTAAGGTGGCACGTCACTCGAATGAAAAGGCTGTATTGCTCGAACGAGGACACGTGTCGCTCGAATGAGCTTCCATGACAAAGGGATGTCGCTCGAACGAACAAATTAAAAAAATATTTTTTCTTTTCCTTTCGCCAATAAATTTTTCGCCTTAAAACTTTGAAAAATATTTTTTGACGAAAAACATAAAATGTCCACTCCAACGCTTAGAAATTTTTTGATGAAAAATATCCCAACACTCTAAGTGAATTATTAAGGACTTAAAACATAACCTTATCGAAGTTAAACTTGTGGAGGCTTGAAAGTTGAAGAACTTTATATTCGGATCCGTCTTGTTGGATATGATCTTGATCAATTCTTCGACGGTTGTAGCGGTATACGACATACTCAATTGATAACGGACATTTATAAAATTATGTGCTTATAGAGACGACATTGAAATCTCTTATCATCAAACAAGAGTGGTTTGATGATCAATTTGTAAGGAGTTCTAAATCACGCTATAATTGTCTTCATTCTACTGTAATACATTTTGCATAAACCTTGACTAAAAATACTGATGTATCCAAAAATACAACGTCTATTTTCTAGCATAACAGTTAATCTTTATCATATTCAATCTTAAGCTTAAGATCATTTGTCCATAAGAACAAAATCTTGTTGGAGTAATTGTAAATACTTTTTGAAAATTTCCATTTATTTTGGTATTTTAAAATGTATTTTACATCTACTTTAGGTTCTAATAGGGCTATAACATGAAGATGATGAATTTTAATCAGTCTTTTAATTATTCTATTTGTTGCTTTATTTGCTACTTCCCTAACATTCCAACATATGAAATTTAACATTTAGGTTTAATAGTGGGATTTATTTATTTTGACTTACCATATGATCTTGTAAACCTTCTAAGTAGAGGATAATAAGGAATTGGTTTAGATCGCTTACATTGTTGTTGAGGAGGACCATTTACTTACGTTTCGTGTTATTCTTCTTAGTTGCTTTCTATTCTTGGTGCTTCTTCCATTTGACTTCAAACCAAGATGTAAAATTTTGGAGCTCTTTAATCACTGGAACTTGATTAAATGTATCTTCTTTGTCTGAATGACAGTCTTTTTCTATTACTAGATGTTTTTTATTGGGAGTAATAGCTGAGCGTTTGGGGGATAAATGCAATTTATCCACAATGAATGTTCCCTCGGAAGTATATTCTCCATGATGAATCTTTTAAAAGTTTTCTTTATGATTTTCTGCTGTTTTTTTCTTTGAGGAAAGAGGTAAAAGGCCATTTTTTGTACATATTGTGTGGGAATCTTCTTGAATGTCATCATCTAAGTCTTATGGATAGTTTTGAAGAGTTTCAAATCTATTGTCCATGTTTCCTCTATTAGATTCTTTTATTGGTTGTTCTTGAGGTGTTTGTTCTACCCGTGCTTGTTCTTTGTTGATTTTTTTGGAAGGGTTGTAGCATTGTCTTGCACAAGATCTGAATTTTTTTAACTTTCTGTAGAGGTTTGTTAATATTTTGGTGTTTGAAAATGCATTTTGATTCATGGTGACCTTTTTTCATACAAAATTGACAAAAAGAAGGTAAATTTTTGTAGGAAATTTGTTGCCAAAAACCTTTAGTGCCACATCCAATCCAAATTTTATGTAGTCTTTCTTGGAGTAGATTGATCTTGTGATTGGGGCTGTGGATTCAGTTGTTTCCCAATCAGTTTGGATATCGAATATAATGAAGATTTGACATATAAATGAATAGGTAGTTATGGGAGGGTTATCCATACAGGAGTAATTGGACTCTCTTCATCAAGTTTAAAGTCTGCAGTCCATTTAAACGTTCGCATTGGATATTTTCCAACTTACCATTAATCCTTAAGCTATAAAAAAAATATTCTTCTTCACAATTAAGCTTGATTAGGATGTGCTTAGAGTCCAAAAGTCCTATGGAATATGATGCTTTCAAAGAAAATGTTCGGAATATTTTTCGAAGGGACTCAATTGATGGCCTTCTATGCGAAAGTTTTCCTACTATGGTGTCCTTGAAAGGTTCCACTAAAGATGAAATACCTTCTTCAGAAAAAATCACTATTGGATACACTTGAATGTTGTGGGGAACTTTAATTCCAGTTTTTTTGAAGTGTTATTCATGAGGACACTCGAAAAGGTTTTTGCCAAATGTTTGAAGTGTCAGGAGGTTTGGGAGGATCAGTTTTTATGAAGGTGGGTCTGTCATGTTAGGCATGGAAGTTGTGTTCTCTAAAGATGCCCTAAAAACTCGGGGGATAAAGAGAAGTCACCCTAGGTTCTTGGGGAGATCTCGGAGAATTCTTGGACAGTTTGCGTGTGTTGAAAAAAACTCTCGTGTTACATTTTGCAAATCGCAACTTACAAATACAATAGATAAATATAGCCTGTCGAATCTCCCACAGGTGACTCTCATCTTCTTCAGCAGTAGTTCCCACTAGAACTACAAAGATCGCAATGAAATGAATTCTTACAAGAACCCACAAGGACCGTAGTCCCCATCAATGATTCCAGCAAGAATCACACGAATAGCAGTAGAGAATCCTTCTCTACAAGATCAGCAGTGAAGACTCCTTCTTCATAAGGGTAACTTCAATATAGAAATGATTTGGGTTTTAAATATGATTCACAAAATTATATGGGAAAGATTGTGTGAATCAAAAAGTACTTTTTCCCTATAAAAAGTGAAGAATTAAAGCAACTGTTCTATAATTTTCATAAATGCGAAGTCTTAACAAAAAAACTATCGAAAATAGGTATTTGTAGGCGGACATAAAAATAGAGGCGATACAACCTCGTGCAAACGAGAAACATACCTCATTCTAACGACATGGAGATGTCATTCGAACGACATGTACTTCGCTTCTAACGAGATGGAAAAACTCAACACAGTAAGCCCTCGTTTGAACCTCATTTGGTAACTGCTTCAAACGACCTTCTAACGAGATTCAGGGTCATTCTAACGTGATGTCAATCTCGTTTGAACGAAACTGTCAAAAATAAAAAAATATTTTTAAGTTCGGAAACTGTTCCATAAACTGTGTGAAAACTGCCTCGTTTTGTGAAAATTAATTTATAAAAATCTCCCAATACTTTGTAAAAAATCCATGAAACATAAAACAACAGCCATACAAACATTACGTCAAGTCGTGGAGCACATGGAAGATGCTTGATAATCAGATCCGTCTTCTCGAACGTGTGAAGGTGAAATTCCATGACGGAAGTAACGGGATATGCCATACTAAATGTAAACTAGATTTTATGGACATGTCCTGGATACTAGGGGCAATGACAGAAAAAAGTCCTTACATATCTCCCCCTATGGATATGCTATTACATACATAAAAAAATCTGAATTATGCAACACCAAAAATCTAAGACATACAATATTCTAATACCCTCCCAAAACCCACAAATGGAATGAAATCAATATACTTAAGTCTTGAAAATCTTGAAATCTCTAAATTCATTTATCTTCATCAAGTGTATCACGAATATGATCTTCAAAACCTACACCCATATGAAAAATAAAAAAATACATGTGTCACGCAAAACTTTGAAATAAAATGATAAGAATAAGCATAATCAAACTTTCCACTCCCCCACAATTCGTTCCCCCCTTTTTATGATGTCTAAAATAGACGAAGAAAATAAACATAAGCAAAAAAAATCAGAGAGTGTCATAAAACAAGAACCAAGTATTTTTGAATTTTTTAAAATTTTTATCAAAAAAAATACAAAGATAATATACACCATGAACTAACAATAAGAGAACCAAGTCATGAAAGCGTAACTGAATGGGTGTGAAGAATTTGATAGGAAAATCAACTCAAACAATCATAACATACGTGCACGGTGAATTTTGGATACTCCTAATGAATGAATTCAAAATCGTCCTTAGGTGTAAAAAATGTTGAATTTATATGATATCGGCTCAATATGATCAACAAATCAAAGTCTAAAATGATTTTCACACCAATAACGCCGAAAACTATGTAAGGCTTTTACGAGACTTTTTCAGGACGTGCAAACCCATTAATCTTCAACTAAACTCCCTCGAAACTCGCATATAGAATATTTCACTCAACTATTTTATTTTGAAGAAATCAATGCTCATATGTAGCGAAGCATCAATATTCTTTAAATTTTGGCCTGTCACTTTGTATTTTTTTCTTTTGAGTGCCTTTCATCTTCTAGTATCTTTTCTTTATGCAAATAGTGGCTATTCAAGAAAATATCTTTTTACTTTTGCAGCCCGGGTTATTGCATTAAATTAACACATTTATCGGAGATATAAATTTCAATTTTTCCACTTCGGGCAATGGTTTTTACGGGTACTACTCTCATTATCTAGTTTTATTGGATTTGGTTCATTTTAAAGAAGGGATTGAGATGAAAAAACCCTGACCAATATGTGATAGACAAGTACAATGCTCAAACAAATCCGCACATGTGTGCGTTAAAGGAGACAATGAGTCAAACATGTAGAAAGTAACCACTAATCACATCTCCATGACTCCAATACATTATAAAGCACATGGATGAAATGATGTTGCATCTCAAGACACTATCAAAAAGTCACGTGGATAATGGAATGATATTGCGATTTGGCAATTCCAAATGTCCATCCATATAAGGTGTAAACAAACTACAAAAATCTTTTTGTATGTTTTAATTTTTTTATAAAAATAAATCTTTTTGAACTCGTCTGGTGTGACGGCTCTAGAAATAGCTCTATGGCCTCATGAATTAAAGTTATTCCATTTAAATTCTTCTTTGGTCCATTAATTCATAGGTTTAGGGTTAATATCACTACCCACCACCATAGTGGGTGGTGTCCACCCTCTTCACAAGTAATCTAGACCCTTTCATCAATAGCTTTTAATGTGGATCGCATTCTCTCTTTCCAATAGGCATAGTTGGATCCATCAAATTTGACATTCTATTATATAAGTTATCCATTTGAACTTAGCTTTTCAAAATCATTTTTTTTCAGAAAATGGATATTAGGAAAATTTTTGTGAAAAATCAATTATACGATAAAGTTGTGTAAATGGATCTGATACCAATTTAAGAGTGCATTATTATCTAATGGAGGAAACTTATTTAATTAGATGTCAACCCAGAAGAAAATTTTAATTCTTATTAACCCTAGAACATGCAACTATGTGATTCAAATCAAGCATGTAAAGAAAATAGGATTTCAGGAAAAAATCCCAAAGGTAAAAAACTTTTATTTCACTATAGTTTGCAAATCGCAACTTACAAATATAATAAACAAATACAGCCTAGCGAATCTCCCGTAGGTGACTCTCATCTCCTTCAGCACTAGTTCTCATGATAACTACAAAGATCGCAATCTTCCTCCAGCAATGAATTCTCGCAAGAACCCACAAAGACCGCAATCATCAGTAATAATTCCCGCAAGAATCACAAGAGAAGCGGTAGAGAATCCTTCTCTACAAGGTCAGCAGTGAAGACTCCTTCTTCGCAAGAGTAACTTCAATATAGAAGTTATTTTGGTTTCAAATATGATTAACAAACGTACATGGGAAAGATTTTGTGTATCAAAAAGTGTTTTTACCTTATAAAAAGTGAAGAATTAGAACAATTGTTCTGCAGTTTTTGCAAATGCAAAGTCTTAACAAAAAACTATCAAAAACAGGTATTTATAGGTGGACACAAAAATAGAGGCAGCGCAATCTCGTTCGAACGAGAAGCAAATCTCATTCTAACGACATGGAGATGTCGTTCAAATGATATGTACTTCGCTTCAAACATGATGGAAAAATATAAGACTGTAAGCCCTCGTTTGAACCTCATTTGATAACTGCTTCAAACGATCTTCTAACGAGATTCAGGGTCATCCTAACGAGATGTCAATCTCGTTTGAATGAAACTATTAAAAATACAAAATAATTTTTAAGTTAAAAAATTGTTCTAAAACTATTTGAAAAATGCCTCGTTTTGTAAAAAAAATAGTTTATAAAAATCTCTCAATACTTTGTATAAAATTCATGAAACACAAAACAACAACCATACCAACATTATGTCAAGTCATGGAGCATGTGGAAGATGCTTAATAATCGGATATGTCTTCTCGAACGTGTGAACGTAAAATGCCATGACGGAAGTAATGGGTGTAACATACTCGATGTAAACTACATTATATGGACAAGTCCTAGATACTAGGGGTAATGACAGAAAAATGTTCTTACATAACCCGATTCCCAACCCCATACTATGAATATCTAGAACAATGTAGGTCCTCAATAGCTTTAGGGTGAGACCTCGAGGATCACATAACCTTTTTAGTTTGTTTTTATATAAAACAAACTGGCGACTATAATTAAACTCAAAACCCCAATCCTGCACGAGAATTGAACAAGGTGTCAAGCATCATCTAGGGGGCCCATCCACTAGTACAAGGAGGAGCAGTGACTTGATTACACCTCCGCCTTGGGACCCATAACACCACAGAACCATCCAATTGTCATGTAAAGTATGAAAATTGAATAAAATTACAAAAAAAATGGAAAAGCTCTAAAAGATAACATAATTAAAAAAATTCTCAAGCGATAGTTAAAATGATATGATATTGTAAGTTTGAAACTTCTAAAACGAGCAAATTTAGAGCATTTTGCTCTTGAATTTGTGTTTTTGGACAACTTTAACATTTTGCTCCATGTTGTGGAGATCCAAAATGATTAATATGGTGGAGTGAAATATCATAAAGTTATTTTTCTCCATGCCTTATATGGTCTAATCTCCCCATGTTCACCATGTTAATAGCATAAGCAAAGTTTGTTCCCTCCAACACAAGTAGTTAAATTCAACAATTTTCTTAAAAAATAATGGTTATCCACATCGCCAAATTACTTCAAATAATTTTATATCTATAATTATTTTTTTCTATAAAATGTGTTAACTTTAATTAATTATTGAAAATAAGAATTGAAAGTTTAGATAATGAGTTTAAAATGTATAATTGTTTACAACATTAGATGAGAATGATCCAATGAATATTATAAATACAACAATTATTTATTTCATATTTAATATTTTCTCTAATTAGGTAAAATATTCATCATCATAAAATAGTCCAAAATGTTAAATATCAAAATTTGTGAAACATGTTAGCATCCTCATAACAATGCTTTCTAGCTACGAACTGACCGTTACATCAGCCAAGAAATTCATAGTCAATCCAAAAGTAATTGTTGATGATTATACGATGGTCGGTGACTTCTCCATTCCAGTAGCTGCCCCATCCCTAGCGCAATGATGAGAGGGGTGTACTTTGGTGAAGATTTGTCCCCTACCTATGTGATCTTGACTGATTCTGATGACGACTCGACCAAACAACAAGAGTATCTTCTCTTTGATGACTTTAACCCACTCTTCTAATACGAATAAGGCAGCACAGCAGGACGACTTTACGAAGAGATAGTGATGTAATCTAGGGTGCGAAAGCATAAAAAGAAGAAGTTATCTACACAACAACAACAACTATAACTTGGAAAATGGATGATGATTTCTTATTTCTCTCTCTAAGCTTTCAATCTCAAAATGGCAAAAGTGTTACAAAAGAAGGCCCAAGGCCTATTTATACTAAACATGCAAAAGGCTAAAAAAATAAAAATAAAAGAATATTAAACAGGACGCCCATGTCCCTATGCTCCTGCATCACTCTCCCCCCTTTGAGAAGACTCCATATACTTAGTATATTGCCGATAGAAATCGGGGTCAATGTGCTGTAGGGAATCCTCGGTGATCCATGAATCTTCTGCCTCGGGATGGCCAACCCAGCGAACTAAATAGCCTGTATAAGCACCCGATAAAGGACGAAACGAGCTCGGAGTTTAGAATCCCCTCAATGCGATCGACGTGGGATTGGACTGGGTGGCCTGTGCTTATAGGAATGGGAATCAGAGGGGCATGAATGCCTCAGAATGGAGAAAGATCAGCCACGTTAAACATGCGGTGCATGTGAAACTCATCGGGGAGGTCAACCTCATATGCATTCAGGCTTAACTACAATTTATACCCCAAATAGACGTACTTTAGTTGTTAATTCTCGATAATATGGGTCTTATGCACTTAAATGTTTATTATGCAGGCTTAACTACAATTGCGGTATCAAAAGCTACATTTCGAGGCCAATTAGAGTTTGAATGGAGTTAATTACCCTCACCCGTAACCTTAGCCTACCCAAACTAAGCCTTAGCATGTCCCAAGCCTGTGTGTGTTTTATTTGTGTCATTTTATTATTTTTTTAGATTTTTAGTTTGAGTCATTTCTATTTTAGGATTTATTTTAGATTTATTTAGTATTTTATAGGTTTCATTTTCTATTTTTCTATTTTATATTTTATTTAGTATAATATTATTTTATTTTGATTTTTATTAGTTTATCGTTTTATTTTATTTTATTTTATTTTATTAGGATTTTAATTTTTAGGATTTCATTTATTTCTTAGTTTTATTAGATTTTATATTTTATGATTTTAATTTTTAGTTTAATAGAATTCTATTTTAATTTTTTTATTTCTTTTTATTTTTATTTATTTTTAATTGAATCTTTATTTTTAGAATAGGAGTTTATTTATTTTTAGTTTTTTTTTTCAATTTTAATAATTTAATTTTATTAGTGTTACTTTTAAAGATCCAAATTTAACACACACATTAACAAACACACTTATCTTACACCCTAAACTAACACTACACCTTCATCCCCACCATACACCATACACACCCTCACCCTCACCCTCACCCTCACCAACAACACACTTATTCTCTCTCCTCACGCCCACCTCCATAACCAAAAAAATCCACCATTCACCATTTACACTTCGCACCATGCCAAACCCAATCCGGCCGACCCTTACCATCTCCCTACCGCCGGCGATCTCACCACTCCGGCGTTAAACCCAGCAGCGACCTCCTCCTGCCATCATACCCGGGTATAAACCTCATCACCACCAGCCCACCTGCTCGCGACCCACTTCCGACCTACCACTGCCTCGGTCACGGCCAGCCGCTGCCGCCGGCGTTAAGCCCAGCTCCGGCGCCGCTCGCCCCTGCCACCTCCGGCCTTTCCCTCAACCCGCCACTGCTACCTCCAACAATCAACCCAATCCATACCCGGATCCTCACTTCAAAACCAAACCCAAAACCCATGTCCCATCCAATCTCAAACCCATCTCACCTTATATACCCATTTCCAAAGCCAAGGACTTACACGATCTGCCAAATAAAAACCAAATGCCACTTAATTCCCCCACATGCCATAAAACCAACTTATTCCCTTAAAATTAATTTACCCAAATACCCTTAAAAAAAACCAACTAACCACTCAAAAACTACTTCCAAAAATACCCATAAATCATATCAGATTTTATTCTCTCACCTCACTACCCACATGACACACCCAAACCACATGCACACTTATACCAAATACCCTATATACCCCTAGCGCCATGCCTGGTATAAAATGAAGATGAAGACCCATTTGCAAGAAATATCTCAAATTTAGTTTTAACCTTGATGTGATAAAATTATCTCCACCCCTCTATGTTGAGTATTTGCATTTTTAGCAAATATCTCAATATAGAGGTGTGTAGTGAAATTTATCTCTAGAATGAATTTGACCCCACTCATCTATAATGAATCTTAGCATTTTTAACCATTAATTCATTATAGATTGATGTAGTTGAATTTATCCCTTATGGAAAGTAAATTCTAACCCATTACTTTATAGATTTATGGAATTCATTATAGATTTTGCATTTTTAGCAATTATCTCAATATAAATTAATGATCTAGAATTTATTTATTTGGGTGAATTCTAATGTACAATTTTAGGATTTTAGGATTTGCATTTTTAGCAAATCTCTTTTATTATATAATTGTCCATTATGAATTCATCCACTATCCTTTTTATTAGTTTATTTTGTAATTTTTAGTTTAGATTCAACAAATACATGAGTGAGGAATTGTAATTGAGAGATGTGTTGATGTAATTGAAGATTCCATTCCAATTCAAGGCTTAAATGGGTTTGATCTATTCCTCTCTTTTACTTTTGTAAAAATCCTCACATGCTTATAATTGTTTGTCTTATATTTTTGGATGATGATTATTGAGGGTTAATCTCCCATTTATGGAATGAAATTTTGAACCTCTCATGAGTCCAATTTAGTTAGTTTACTTTTTAGCACAATTTTATTTACCTCATTTTTTATTAGCTTTTATATCTTAGTAGTACTTTAAAAATTAGTATAGTTAGTTAGTTAAAAAATTTCCCTTGAAAAATTCATAAAAAATAGAAAAATATAATAAAATGTAAATGAATCTATATATATGTCCTCTCCGATTTGTGTTTCACCCTTAGATTTGGATTGACTCCCTTACTTACCTTTTACACTAGTTTTGTTATAATTTTGTAGGTTCAAGGGAAATTTTGATGGATAGAGAAGTTGCACAACGACAAAAATCTACATTAGAGGCAAATTTTTCTAGTTATCAAGCCACAAGCACAGAGAATGGGAAAATGTCCAAATCGGCACATAAGAAGCTTGGAACCCTTATCTTGCCGGTGCATTTTTTGGAGATAGACCATGACTAGATCGACTGGGAAAAAGAGACAAGTGGGCAGTGCTCATCGGCAACCTCTTTATAAGAGGTATACATTGCCAGTAATCGAGCGCGAACATCAGCCTGGATGAACGTCAGGCGAGCCGTAAAATCTTCGGCGGAAGGGCATATAGGCACTATCGATGGAAGCTCGACGAGATCAATGGGCATAATAGGAAAATGCCCCTAGAAAGTCTGAAATGGAGAAAGGTCAGTAGACCGATTGATAGCAATGTCGAAAGAGAACTCGGTCTGTGCGATCACGATGTCCAACTTACGAGGATGCTCGAAAGACAGGCACCTCAATAGGTCACCCACACTACGGTTGACCACCTCAGTCTGTCCATCTGTCTAGGGGTGAAAAGCGATGGAGAACTATAACTCTGTCCATAAAAGTTGCCAAAGTGTACGCCAGAAATGTCCTCTAAATCGCACATCTCTATCTGAAGTAATGCTATGCGGGACACTATGAAGATGAGAAATCTCCCAAAAATATAATGAAGCAACATGATACACATCGAGAGAAATGGATGAAGTGGGACATTTTAGAAAACCTATCCACCACAACAAGAATGAAATCATGGTCACGAGAAGTACGGGGTAGTCCTATTATAAAATCCATCGATGCATCCTGCCATGAACGCTCAGGAATCGACAACGGGGTGTATAAGCTCACATTGGTATGTTGTCCCTCAGCCGTGTGGAAAGTGTAGAAACGCCTAATGAAAGTGTTGGCATCTCTCTTCATCGTCGTCCAGTAAAATCGGTCCCTCGGCATTGCGTGAATACGCACATGTCCCAAATGGTCAGCTAAACCTCCCTCATAGATCTCATAAATGATCTTCTGCCGTAGGGACCAAGATGTAATGCATAAGGACATACCTCGGTGTAGGAACCCATCCTATAATAGATACTCACCTGAAGATCCATTACCCTATTAGCAAGCTGCGAAGATCGGCCCAAACTCTACATCCGCTAGGTAAAGATCAAGGACCTCATCAAATACATATACTTGACTCCTCAAAGCCACCAACGCATGTTCCCCCCTGCCAAGGGAGTCCGCCACTTAATTTTCCTTCCTTGATTTGTACTACAAGTGAAAAGTGTAACGCTGAAGGTAAGCAGTCCGCTTAGCGTGTCTCTCGCTAACACACTACTAGCTATGTAAGAAATGGAGGGCCTCGTGATTTGATTTGATTTGATTTGATTTGATTTGATTTGATTTGATTTGATTTGATTTGATTTGATTTGATTTGATGATAAACTCCTTATGCAGGAGATAGGGCGACTAAAAATTCATTGCTTTAACCACTGTAGAGAACTCGAGGTCATGAGTCGAATAATGGAGAGAGGCACCTGTCAACTTCTGACTTAAGAAGGCAATCGGCTTCCCATTATGGCTCAAAGCAGCACCCACCCCTGTCTTACAAGCATCATAAAACAACTCAAATAACTGATCGAAATCAAGTAAGACTAGGATAGGGGTTATCATCATCAGATCCTTAATACGTTTGAAGGCAACATTTGCCTCTGGTGTCCACCTGAACTCAGTGCTCGAGGAAGTACTCATCAAATCTATGATGGGAGCCATGATAGTGTTGAATCTGGATATAAAGCACCTATAAAATCTAGTTAAGCCATGAAAGTTAAGCACCTAAGAAACCGAGGAGGGTGGGTACCAATCCACTACTACCGAAACTTTGGCATCATCCACCCTTATGCCGTCCCCTGAGACCACATATCCCAAAAAGTCATCGATGGTATCATAAAAGTGCACTTTTTCAATGTAAGGAAGAAACGCTCGACTCGTAGAACCTCTAATACCTGAGCCACATGGTCTAGGATCTCCGACTCCAGTCGGTTGTAAATCAAGATGTCATCAAAATAAATAACCATAAATTTGCCCATGGAAAGGTGCAGTATCTATGTCATCACTCTCATAAAGGTAGATGGGGCATTGTAGAGGCCAAAAGGCATCATAGTCCACTCGTATAGCCCATCCTTCATCTTGAAAGTAGTCTTCCACGCATCCCATGGTTTCATGCGAATTTAGTGGTATCCACTCTTCAAGTCTAGTTTAGAGAAAACCCTCGCACTTTGGAGTTAATCTATATTATCCTCCAACTTAGGAATAGGAATTTTATACTTTACGGTTATCTTATTAATATCTCTAATATCAACACACATACGCCAACGTTCATCCTTCTTTGGAGCTAACAAGGAAGGTACCGCACATGGAGACATACTCTCCTGAATGTAGCCCTTATCATAGATCTCTATGACCTCTCTTTGTAACTCTGCCTGCTCTATGGGTGCCATGAAGTAGCGAGGAAGGTTGGGTATATCCCTGAGGATAAATTCAATGACATGTTGTATATCCATGAGAGGAGGAAGATCATCTGAGTATGTGCACACGTAGGTAAAAGAATCCAGCAAACTCTGAACATGCGGTGGGTTAGTCGCCTCCGGAGTGGTGATAGGGCTAATGAGAGCATAACACGGCCATGTCTCTACAGTCTCTGTGGCTAACTCCTCATGTCCAACTATCAGGGCGAAAGGTCGAGACATCGAGAAAGGTCGAATAGGGCGGAGAAGAAAGTCTCTCCCCTCATACTTAAATGAATAGGTGTTGACTCGACCACCATCCATGTTGTGATGATTAAATTGACACGATCTTCCTAAAAGAAGGTGGCACACCCGCATATTAACCACACTACATATAACCTCATCATGATAGTCTCCGATGGAAAATGTCACCCGACATTGTCGGCTAGGAGCTAAGGTGGTGACATTTCCCAACAACCCTATACGACACGGGGTAGGCAATGATTCTATGGGAAGGTTTAGCTTATCGAATATCTCTTGCATGATCAAATTATCACTAGATTCTCCATCGATAATCAGCGTACATAACCTTCCCTTTGTGGTGCAACGAGTAAAAAAATGCTCAATCTGATCCAAGTATTGTCAATTAGCGGAGAGGATTGAGGATCCACGGGAGTTTTTATCATCACGGTGTGCATATAAGTGGTAGAAACTCTTGCAAGTCTTGCTTTTTCATGGAAAAATGAGTCCCTTCGCTGACAAACTGATTAAGCAATTACAAGTGAAACATAGCATGGGATAGGAAGGATCCCTAAGGAAAGACATCCCTTATAGATGGGTTTGGATTGACCGATTGGTTCCTCAGTGTTTGGTTTAGGGTTTATGGGATGATGTAATGAAATTGGGACTCATTCGGGTACGTTTGAGGGGTAGCTAGACTTGTCGGTTTAGGTCGAATGCTAAATAGGATCGATTGAAGGGTTGTTTGGGTTCGACCGAACTTATTGAGTGCCAAAGTTGACCTTAGTTGGGGTTTCATGATGAATTAGGTTCGATCGGTGACAATTAGGGCTGATTGACCCGTTATTTTGTGATTTGGGGAGAAAATTTGGTTCGGATAGTGTAGAAGGGGGATTTGGGTCGGCGATTGGGCGATTAGGGTCAGGTCTATTTTGGAATGGGAAATATTGAGTTTTAGTGTGGAAAGGATTGGGTTTCTTGTCTTTTTAATTTCTAGGGTTAGGGTTTCATTAACAAGGTTGGAAAGGTTTCGTGGTTCATCCGGATGAATCCAATTCGAGTCCCAATCTTTGGTTAAAAAAAACTTTAATCCAAGAGCGAAACTGGCTCTGATACCAATTTGATGTAATATAGGGTGTGAAAGAATAAACATAAGAAGTTATCTACACAACAACAACAACTTGGAAAATGGAAGAGGAATTCTTATTTCTCTCTAAGATTTCAATCTTAAAATGGCAAAAGTGTTACAAAATAAACCCAAGGCCTATTTATACTAAACATGCAAAAGGCTAAAAAAAATAAAAAAAATAAAAAAATATTAAAAAGGATGCCCGTGCCCCTGTGCTCCTGCATTAGATAGAGGAGGAAGTAGAAAAAAAATGAGGGACTTTTTCTTTTTGCTAGTTATTGAAAATATTTAAGATATTATCGATCGACCAAGTCAGACAGCCAACCTTGCTTCTGTCCATATAAACTCGAAGAAGTAGGGTGTCCAAGATCCCTAAGGTGGAGTCAGCACCAAAATATACAGTGATTGTCTGGGAGAAAGAGCTATGTGATAAGGAGAAGCATAGGGAGAAAGAAATATAGGTCAAACATTCCAAGAAGAGGAAGACTGATAAGACTCCTACCCCACCCCTTTTGGTGGTAATAATCGTCCATTAATTATTTCCCTATGCCAGCAGACTCCACCATAACTTTCAATGCCCAGGATTCATCTCTAGGTGATTAAATTTATGAAGGACAAGGATTATGTTATCACTGACGTATCCGCATATCAAAATGTTGAGGATAATTATTTAATGGCTCAGGCCTCCATGTTACCCAAGGACATGGTCCTTTGAGAAACTTTTCTACAAAGCGCCTTCACAAGGAAGGGCTCCATCGTTCTATTTTAGCAAGTCAGTCTTTAACTTTGTTTGTATAAACCTTCATATTTTTGTATTATTATTGACCTTTCCTATTCTTCTTACTTTTTAAGCCATGTAGGTGATGCATGAAGCGGCCACCACGGTCGATTAGCTACTAAAGAGCATTGATATTCTTTATGACCAAGAAAACAATATAAAGAACACACTTACCAAGAAGAGAAATTAAATTTCCAATATCAAAGGCAAGTTGAAGAAGGAAAAAGCTTACAAGGATAAAGTAATGAAAGAGGTTGAACTCCTTCAGATAGAATTCATCAAGGTTGAGACCAAGATGGAAGCCTTAACACAGACTTTTGCCCAAAAGACCCTACAAAAGCAAATTCTATAGATGGAAAGGGGGCACTGAGTCGATTCAGGAGGCCTACCTAAAGATGTCCTTTGACGAAGGCTTCGAGGTTGGGGTTAATGAGGTTATTGCATAATTAGACTATTATGAGTCGATTGCCTTCAGCGTTACTGGATAACCGGTGTTTAAAGGGGAAACATACCGAAGAGTGATATAGAATATTTAGAACACCCATAGGCGAGGGGAGGCCTCCTTGGCAACTGGACAGGAGGCCGAGCAGACGGACGATGAAGGAAACAGTGTTACTACCAGCTAGAGGGAAGTCACCCCTTGCTACCTTGGTTTTTTTCTCCTTTTTTTATTATATTTTTTACTGTAAGTCATTTGGATACCCTTTGTAGGCCTTGTTCCATTTTGCTTTTAAATTAATGAAACTTTTCCTTTTACCTATCATCATTGTTCTTATGTACAGTTAAATTTACATCTCAACTTTTACAACTAATCTGCCTAACGGTTAACCAAAATTTTGTAAGTTAACACCCTTGTTTAACTCAACTAGTAGTAGGTGGAATTGTGATATGTAACTGACCCCATTAACTTCTAAAATGAATCAATAGGTTAATTAACTAACTAGTAGATTAAACAATGCAAGTTAACCTCCTTATTTAACTTAATTAGTAGTCGGTGAATTTTGGGGTTGTGGCCGACTCCATTGACTTGTATAATTAATCAAAAGTCTAAATAATTGACTAGTTGATTAAATTTTTGCTCCAAAATCCTTATCGAATTGATTTTCGTTATCGAAAAATGATTTTTGTTGTTGAATCATTACCGTTTGAAACCCGTTTTGAATCATTTGAATTTGAATCGTTCGGTTTTGTATATGAGATTATATCGTTCGATGCACAAAAGATATTGTTGTTTTGTTGATCAAATCATTTGATTTGTTTAAATAAATTTTGATTATGGGTTTGAGATCATTATGAATTTGGGTTTGAATAGATTTTGGATCTAGATTGTGAATATGATTCATAAAATCCAAAAAGGGTTAGAAACATAAGAGGGATGGATCAAAGGAAATGCAATGTGAGTGTGTTTTGGGGAAAAACTTATAAGAAACTCACAGCCCGCTAACAGAGCAACAAATTTTAGGGTGCAAAAAAGTAATAAAATTGATGTTAAGTCTAAATATGGCTAAGTAAACTGGGGTTTTGTCAAAATGACCCTAGTATTTTTAATAGATTCATCTCATTGGGCTCATTTTACTCCAGATAGTGTATAATTAGTGTAAAACCTATTTTACACCTAGGATTTACATTAAAATTATACACTATTGTTGGAGATGCTCTTAGCTCTGAGTATGACCTGGAAGCACGTTACTATCTTTCAAATCAATCCATGTAGCATTGAGAAAAAATTTCATTATGGCTTGTTCAAAACGCTTATCGACCCACCTCCACTATATCGAATTTACATGCCCATTCATGTTTAAAGACTTGCGAGTCATTGTCCATCTAAATTTTTTAGCCTCCATATATTTTGCCTTAGTTTTATATTCAGACAAGGTTAGATCATTTACGAGTTATGGATTTTATCCTCTTTCTAATAAAATATGGGTTAATTACATGTGCCCCTGAACATCACCCCTTGTTCACTTCACCGTTTTAACTTTCATTTTCAAAAATTAACCTCCAAAACTTCCAATACGACTTCAAATAACCCCAAAACCCTAACGATGTTAAATATTTGGATGTAAATTTGGTTATATATCATGCACATGATGGTATCTTACTCCAAGTCAAAATGAAATATTTTAAAAAATAAAAATTATGGAAAAAATTTAAAAATATTTACAAAATCTAATAATTACAAATAAAAAAAATTAATTTTGAAAATTACAAAATAATTATAAAATCTAGAAATTACACAAAATTAATTAAAAATTATAAAAAAAACATTCACAAATTCTAAAAATATTAAAAGACTTTTAAAATATCTCGTAATATTATAACATATAGGGCTTTCTTTCACTAGACCATCATTTTTTAATATGGCATTTGACTTAACTCCTAGTTTGCTAATCTCTTTGAATTGTCCCCTCTATGAGGGGGTTATTTAAAAATAATGAAAAATCGGGGGTTAAGTCAAATAATTTATTTGACTATGCCCCTTGTATATAATGAAATATTAGACTTCACCACATTTGTCGGGGGTAAGTCAAATAGATTTGCAAACTGGAGATTAAGCCAAATAGCATATTAAAAAGTGGGGGTTAAGTAAAAAAAATCCTAAAAATAATATTTAAAATATTTTAATAATATTGATAAAAATTAAAAATCTGAAGGAAAAAACAAGAAATTACATAAAATTAAACAATTACAGAAACATGAAAATTAGAGAAAATACGGAAGAAAAAAAACTTCTAAATTTTTTGAAAATAATAGAAAAATTGTATAAAAATTTTGTCAAAAAATAAAAAAACTTTAAAAATCTAAAAATATTGAAAAAGACTTTAAAAATGAAAAATATTGAAAACACATATTTGCAAACATTCAAAGTAAAATAGACATATTTAGCACAAAATGATATTTTCAAGAAATAAAAAATTCCAAGCTTGATAAAAAAGATAGGAAAAAAATTCCAACAAAAAAAATAGAAATTTCCAGAAAGAAGGTTCTAAAAACAACAATTTTCCACCAAAACAAAAGATTCATGCCAAAAAAAATAATTTTCAAAAAAAATAAATTCAAATACTTAAAAATGAAATCTCGAGAAAAAAAATTAGATTCTTGCTAAAAATGGTGTTCAGGAAAAATAGATTTCCAAATATTGCAATTTTGATTAAAAAAAATAGGAAAAAAAGCAAAATTTCCAAAAAAATACATAATCAAACAAACAAACAAAAAAATTTAGCAAAAAAACCTCATTTCTCTTCAACAAACCCATTTCAATGAAACCATTTCAAATCCCACATTCTTCTTCAGCAATCCCATTTCAAATAACACTTTCTTATTCAAAAAAACACATTTCAAAGAAGAATAAATCTTCTTGTACAACCATTTTGAACTACATGGAAACCGTATATATATATGTCCAAATGGTGTAGCTCTCATTCCCTTAAGTTGTGAAGTTATTCTTGAGTTGGACTGATGAGAAAATGTCATGTGAGTATTTGGTTTTAGTATGGTTCAGTGAGGCGGTTTGAGTGGTTTTTTTTAAAACATTTTAAATCTAACTTCTTATTTTTCAACATACTCATTTTAAAAAACCCACCTTCTTTAAAAAAAACTATTTCAAATCCCACCTTTTTCTTCCTCAACAACAAACCCATTTAAAAAAAATCGCATCCTTCCTTTTTCAACAAACCCAGAAATGCATTCAAGATCCAATATAAGATACAAGTAAACCAAAAAAACTACAAATACAACACCCCCCCCCCCCCCCCCCCCCGAGACCAGAAAAGTATAATATATGTGTGTACACGCGCGCGAGCACGAGAGTGAAGACAAATGAGAGAGAGAGAGAGAGAGAGAGAGAGAGAGGGTGTCAGGAGTGGGGGTAGTCATGGCGTCCATATATATATATATATATATATATATATATATATATATATATATATATATATATATAGAGAGAGAGAGAGAGAGAGAGAGAGAGAGAGAGGGGTGAGTTTTTTTAGCATTAAAGCATGTTAAATACTTTTTAAAAGGTCACACGGGATGTACATGACCCATTTTTCGTCCAAAGTTAAAGATGTTAGCATTAGAGGGTTATTTGAAGTTGTTTCATAAGTTCAGGGGGTTAAATTCCAAAAATGAAATTTTTGATGGTGAAGTTAGAATGGAGGTGTAATTAACCCATAAAATATGACGAATAAAATAAATGTTTTGAAATTTCATTAATTGATTTGTCTTTTATCTAAGGATTTGAACTTAAATGGAAAATTATAATGAAATGAAAGTTAGAGATCCCCTCTGTAATATATGTTTGCATGTCGGATAGAAAATAATGGTTTAGGATGAACTTGGATGCAAAAGAATACCCAAGAACATAATGATTCGTTGATACACCTATCTACATGAATTGCTCCTTGCCATGCTTCCAATCTCAGTGAAGACAGCGGTTTGGCCACTAGAGTTACCCCAAATCTCATAGAGGCATGAGATTTTTTGTGTGTCTCTTCATATTAGACACAAAGGCACATATTTATACTAATGTTATAATCTGAAAACTAATTAGGTTTAGCTTCTCTTAAATTTCTAACCTGGTCAAACCAACACTAAGTGGGTGGATATTACATTTAGGCCAAGCCCATGCAATTTTAATAACATCGCCCACACAGGGCGGTTCAAACTTTTCTTTTAAAATTCTCAATAACTCATCTCTTCATGCAGGAAATGGGAGGTCCGACCTTGTGATAATTAATGCATACCTTATGAGTGTAATTACTAAGATATCACCAAACTATCAAAGACGCATCACACCAATGAATCTCACATATCGCTAGGTAGTTCGACTACACTGGATCATGCACTATTAATCCCTCGTATAAAGTAGTGGATAATCCCTAATATGTAATTACCATTATTTAAGACATATCTCGTATGGTTATTGGCCAACTAATGAGTTACAAAACATGGGGTATTATTGAATCATCTTCCTTAAGTCCTCATGATAATTCAATTTAACCCAATCGCTTTCCTAGATGGTATCTTCCATCACCCTAGGTACACATGATGAAGTAGCATCATGAGTATCTTCTTCTTGGCATAGTCCCAAGTCAACAAAGTCATAACGTAGAATCATAATGATCCACGTGGTTCAAACGACGATGAAGAAATGATTCATTCATTGATCCAACCATTGGTCTGCACATACAATATGAAATGTATGCTATGGTGTCATCCCATAATAATGCATATGTCACTTTTACAAAAATATAACAACTCCATACGAGTCTAAGTTTAGTCACTCATCAAGTACCTAACTTGAGTTTCAGCTCAGTCACTTCCTTAGCGCCTGCCTAAAATCTCACATTCGTTTAATTACAGTCTATATAGAGTCGTGGAGTTTCCCTATGATTGACCTTTGTAAGGTTTCATCTTATATCTGACTAAGGCGGAATATAACATATAATGCTTAATATTATATATCTTGTTCTCCTGTTGAGCGCTAAAGATAAAAATGTTTCAACTCGTTGTTAAAGCGCCATTGACAAATGTCTCAACTTGCTCACTATTTAAGTGCCAAGGTGAATCCACGATGTGAGAGGGTTGATTCAAGCCCGATGATATATCTATAGAATGTGCACACAATCATAGTCATTTAAACACAATAGATGAATATCATATCATTCCATAATAATAATGTAAAAAAAAAATTGTATATGGAAACCATCCACTCATCCTTAGTATTTAAGGAAAGCACTTCTGCATAAGAAGCAAGCTCTTTCAAATCTAAAGCAATGCATAAGAACTCACCAAAACAAAAATATAAAAATGGTACCCTTCACCCAGCCAGCATTGTCACGGTCAAAGACCGTGACAAAAAACATGCAATTTTTTATCAAGGCATTTGATCGTGACAAGAAGTTTTCATGGATTTGTCACGATCAAAGACCTTTAAAGATCCATGACAATAATAAAAACATTAAACGCTCAACATCCTCTTTTCCTTTACCTCCTTCTTTCCCTCCACAAACACATGCACGCAACCGATTCTCTCTCTCTCTCAACAGTATGTTTCTCTCTCTACATATATATTTTGTTTCCGTATATGTGTGTGTATGTGTAGGTCTATGTGTGTGTATGCGTGTGTTTTTATAGGGTGTGTGTGTGTAGGTTTAGGGGGTAGTGGGGGGCTGTGTGCGTGTGTAGGTAAGTGTGTGTGTGTTTGTCAGTGTGCATGTAAAGGGATCAGTGTTCGTGTGTGGGGGTGTTCGGGGGGGAGCAATGTGCACGTGTGTGTAAATTGAAATTGGTACTGGGCATTGGTATTGGGCATTGGTATTGCATATTTGTATTGAAATTGAATTTGAAATTGGTATTGAGAATTGGTATTTAAATTGGTATTGGGTATTGGTATTGATATTGAATTTGAAATTGGTATTAGGTATTGGTATTGTTTATTGATATTGGGAATTGGTATTGGGAATTGGTATTGAAATTGAATTTAAAATAGGTATTGGATATTCGTATTGGGTATTGGTATTGTTTATTGATATTGGGAATTGGTATTGAAATTGGTATTGGGTATTGATATTTAAATTGAATTTGAAATTGGTATTGGGTTTTGGTATTGAAATTGAATTAGAAATTAGTATTGGTATTGGGATAAATTGAAATTGATATAAATTGGTATTTGTATTACTATAAATTGAATTTGGTATAAATTGGTATTGGTATAAATTGATATAAATTTTAATTGTCACCCATCCCATGTATTTTTATAATTGTAATTTGTCTCATAACTCATCATAACCACCTCCAACCACCCTTCTGTAATTTTTTAAAAAATGACACATGTCCCATGAACTTTTTAACTTCCATTACATAGAACCAACAACTAAAAATAAAGAGACATTTCCCATATACGTGATTATGATAAGACATAATTAAATGAAACATACTTTAAATTACATATAGTACGTATAGATACTAGCCTTATGGTTCTTATGTGTACGCATTTAATAGCCCTTAGACTTATTCGAGAGTCATTATTCCTATAATGAGATCTCTCGAATTGTCCCATTTGGACAGTTCGGGACTGCATAGTTTCTATATAATAATATTCTTAGTGTCTTAAACTTGTTACTTTTGGGGGAATTTATGTTGTCTTATCTTATTGTTCTCTGGGTAAATACTAGATGATGCGATGTTAAATGTTATTTCAATTGATAAATTGAAATAATACTTACACTTCCAAATCAAGTTCGTCTTCTTAGAGAACTATGGGGTTATGCCATCTAATTTTCCTCAAATTGGAACAATGTGCATGGGCTGCTAAGTATATTACAAAAATACACGGTCTTGGATGGGAGAGGACCACTCACACTTTAGAGGAGATGGAGGAAATAGAAATTATATTATTTTTATAATATAACACTGAAGGATGAAATGCCAATCTTATAGTAAATTATTTAATGGGAACTAAATGTTCACAATTTTGATTATACTAATCCATGAATATATGCTTCTTACCCATAATAGGTGATTTTTTGTAGAACCTGTGAGGGGATATCCTAAATACAAAGAGTGTGTGGGTGAGACAAATAGATTAGGGGATGTGTTTCGTAGAGGTGCTAATGAATTTGTAAAATACGCAAAGTTATGTCATAATAACGCAGAGTTACCGTGTCCATGTGCTAAGTGTAAGAATGGTAAAATGTTTGAGTGGAAAACGGTTGAGCTACATTTGTTAAGATGGGGTATACAATATAATTATCGATTTTGGATTTTTCACGAGCAATCGAAAGTTCTTTTTATCCCCAAGATACCTTCACAACAACCTTCAATAAGTAGGATATATGTGCAAGGGGAGGAGGATAATGTAGATCATAATATGTTAGAGGATTTAGTTGATGACGCATACAGAGTTCATGAAGTGGAAGGGAATAAGGTCACTGACGATGAAAAAGGTTCAGGTACTCATGAAGACATCAGGATAAACTTTGACGATGACTACCAAAGTTTAAAATTTAAGTCGACCCAACCGTTATACTCAGGCTGTGAGAAAGATCAAACAACTTTACATGCCATGGTTGGTTTTCAAAGTTTGAATACCCAATATGGTTTGTCTTGAAATCGTGTGACGAGAATTCTGAATTAGGTAAAGGTCTTGCTACCCAGGCAGAATACATTTCTAAACATATATCCTGCTATAAAGAACAGTTTGAAAGGATTGGGAATGTAATATAAATCAATTCATGCTTATGTGTATAAATGCATACTATATCGAAAGGAGTATGAAAATATCGATCGGTGTTCGGTATGCAATGAACCTAGATATGTCCAATCTACTTGCAAGGAAGGCACAAGCTCAAAAGTGCCTCAAAAAGTATTAATTAGTTTAGTAAATGTTGGGTTGGTTAGTTTTAAAAGTGGCATGACCACTGGATTATTGTCCATATGGGGGTGGGATTTTTCAACTTTTTTTGAAAATTACTTTGTATATCGAACAATATATATATATATATATATATATATATATATATATAGTATAACAATTAAATGAAACATACTAGAAATTAAATATAGTGCGCATAGATACTAGCCTTCTAGTTCTTGTGCGTACGCATTCAATAGCCCTTAGACATGTTTGAGAGTCATTACCCCTGTAATGAGATCTCTCGAATTGTCCCATTTGGACAGTTTGAGACTGTATAATTTCTGTATAATATTCTTAGCGGCTTAAAGTTGTTACTTTTGGAGGAAGTTCTGCAGTCGTATCTTAATGTTCTCTGGGTACATACTAGATTGACAAGTATGACTGTTATTTCAATTGATCAATTGAAATAACACTTACACTTGACAATCTACGTCGTTTACTTGGAGAACTATGGGGATATGTTGTCGAATTTTTTCAAATCGTAACAATGTGCATGAGTTGTTAAGTATATTACAGAAAAATGTGGTCTTGAATGGGATAGGGCCACTCACCCTTTAGAGGAGATGGAGGAAATAGAAATTAAATGATGGGATAATTAAATGAAACATACTATAAATCTAAGTTTTATTTACCTTTAATAGGTGATTAGTTGTGGTAGCTGTGATGGGATATCCAAAATACAAAGAGTGGATGGGTGAGACAAATAGAATGGGGGATGTATTTCGCAGATGTGCTAAAGAATTTGTGAAATATGGAAAGAGATGTCATAATGATGAAGAGTTTTCGTGTCCGTGTGCTAGGTGTAAGAATCGTAAGGTGTTTGAGTGGAAAATAGTTGAACTGCATTTGTTGAGATCGGGTATGCAAGATAGTTATCGATTTTGGAGTTTTCACAGTGAATTGAAAGTTCCTTTTATGCCCGACCAACCTTCACAACAACCTTCAACAAGTAGAATAGATGTAGAAGGGAACGACGTAGATCATAATATGTTAGAGGATTTAGTTGATGATGCGTACGGAGTTTATGAAGAAGAGGAGAATGAGGTTACTGATGATGTAGAAGATTCAAGTGCTCGTGAAGATAATACGATAAAACTTGACGATGACTACCAAAGTTTAAAATTTAAGGCAACCCAGCCGTTATACTCTAGCTGTGAGAAAGATCAAACAACTTTACATGCCATGGTTGGTTTGTACAGTTTGAAGATACAGTACAGTTTGTCTGGTAATAGCGTGACGGGAATTCTGAAATGGGTGAAGGGCTTATTACCCAAGGTGAATACTCTTCCAAATAGTTATCCTGTTATGAAGAACAGTTTGAAAGGTTTGGGAATGAAGTATAAATCGATTCATGCTTGTGTGTATGACTGTATACTAAATCTAAAGGAGTATGAAAATCTCGATCGTTGTCTGGTATGCGATGAACCTAGATATGTCCAATCTACTAGTAAGGAAGGCACAAGCTCAGAAGTGCCTCAAAAAGTATTGAAATATTTTCTCATTGGGCCTAGATTAAAGCAGTTTTTCACAGTACGAAGGCAATGACTTGGCATGATAGGGAAGAAGTAGGGGATAATCTCATGTGCTATCCTATTGATTCTACAACCCTGAAGATGATGAGTTATGAGTATCCCAATTTTTCTCGAGAACAGCTTAACATTCGTTTGACAATATCAATAGATGGTTTCAATCCATTTGGAAATCAAAGCACCAATCAGAGTGTAAGTCCAGTGATCCTTGCCCCACCAAACCTCATTCTTTCTCAATGTATGAGACCTAAATTTTTTATTCTGTCTTTGTTGATACCTAGGTCAATGGAACCAAGTGAGGACATCGATGTATACCTGGCTCCTTTGGTAGAAGAATTGAATGAGTTGTGAGAAAAGGGTGTGCAAGCTTTTGACTTTTAAAAAAAAGAAGAGTTTACTCTGAAAGCTATGTTGATGTGGGCAATTTATTCCAGCTTACGGGACATTATTTTATTGTGTAGTACATGGTTATTTGGGTTGTCCTATTTATAGTAGTTTATTTGGGACATTATCCGCTTCTTATTTCTCTTAATATCAAAATGATTACGTGGAATATTTCCTCATTTTCTTCGGTGAACTAAAAAATCTTGCTACCACTGGGATACAGATCACTCCCACTATCTTACGTGATTACATGATGAGGAATTAATCCCCCACCATTGCTTCAATATTATACGATCTCTCTAGTGTCCTCTAACTCAAAAATGTCAAGATTCTTTTTATCATCGCATATGGTAGGGAAATCATTCTCTATAAAATCGATATTGCATGACTCTATTTCAGTTATTGCAGCAACAAGGTTTCTAGATGCCACCACTACAATGTTGCAAGAGGTTTGACATTAATCATTATCATACGCATCCTTTAATTTATTATTAAATTCAATAAGAGAATGTTATCCTTGTGTACACATCGATATCGAAATTCCACTAGGCTCGCAATCATCTCCGAATAATGTAAATTTAAAATACATTTTCCTGTTGATTTCTTTAAACAAATTCATTATTAATGAGAACAAATCTAACTAATAGCATCCACAATGGTCTCATAGCACGGTTTTAGAGAAAAAATAACTCTATTGATATTTAGCCATTCTCGCCACTTGGGAGAACGTTTCCCCATATTCTATTCCCTATTTTTGGGTATAGACTTTCGTCACCTAGAGTGCCTTATATTTTTCAATTAAACCATCTGCCTTGCGCTTAATTTTGAAAAAGACCCACTCGTTTCCAATGGCCTTGGTCCCTAATAAAATGTCAATTAGCTCCCAGATGTTATTCTTATCCATTGAGCTTATCTCTTCCTGCCTAGCAATGTTTTGAATGTAGTGATATTTGATCTCAATATATTTGGACTTTCCTTGATATCTGGGATTTTTCATACACTAAAGATGACGTGATGTCATAATATATTAGTGAGGGTTATCTGGTATGGTCCGTAAGACCTAAGATAGGCAAAAATCTCCTCAAATAAATAGCTTCTTTAGCTACTGAGCAAGCTACATATTTCGAATCCATTATGGACAGGGAAACCCATGTCTTCTTTTTACTGCTCCAAGTAACAACTCCATCCCCGAGTATGAAAATATATCCCAAAGTGGACTTTTATCCATCTATGTCACTGGCCCAATCAACGTCGTTGCATCCTCTCACACTTAACTCTCCATTATGGTAACGGAGGCGAGGTCAGCAGTCCCACGTAGGTATCGAAAAATCCTCTTAAATGATCTTCAGTGAGTTTGACCGAGGTTACTTTGGTAATGAATAATTATGCTAACTGCATAGCGAATATCTAGACGCGTACACAATATAGCGTAAATCAAACTCCTTATTGCAGCTGCATATGGCATAGTGGACATTTGATTCTTTTCTTCATCATTTTTAGGAAAATCACATAGGCTTAAGGTACATCCATTTTCCATTGGGATGTCAATGGGTTTGGATTTATACATGTGAAATCTCTCTAAAATTTTCTTAATGTAAGTCTCTTGATATAAACGGAGAAGTTTCTTAGAACAATCTCTCAAATTAACCACCTGGGACTATCCTAGTGTGGGGTTTTAACCCAAAAGACCTCGGCGCTATTAAAAGGGTCATAACCAATTAAGTACTACATGTTGGACTCTATATTTCGATGTAGGGTAATTATATGATACACACGAGATGTTTAACACTCCACATTGGATCAAATCCAATTGTCTTAAACCATCCAACATTATCGTACATATGTAATCGTCCAATTTTGAGCTCTAATGAAAGTGCGGGTTATATGGCTTCACTTATATCTTAGGTCACACACACACAAAGATCAAATTTTATCCAATTTATCTTTATTAGATTTATGTGAACATGAAAGATAGAGTCCAAAGCTTAAAGATGCCAAACCAAAACAAAACCAAATAGAAGAAGAAGTTTAAGAAAAAATCCCTTAAAGGTCAATTAAGTATACCAACACTATTTAAGAATTGACAGACACGAATAAACTTACAAACTACTTAGAGATCCAATAAGTATAATGCAGTGTAGGTCTTCAAATCATCAAATAAATACGGCACGGTACAACACCATCTACAGGAAGCAGCTCTTCCCTTGCTATTTACCAATCAGTCTCAGGATGTAGAATCCTTTCTTCTTTAGCAATAGAGATCCAATCTCCACAAATATTAATAGTAGAGAAGCACTCTACAAGGGTTTGATGTAATGTATGGAACTAGGGTTTAACAAACTCAACAAATCATTCTAAGGATGTATGATTTGGAAAACCAAAAAGTTGCTTATATGAAACAAAAAGTGGAAAACTTTTGAAACATGTATAAAAATTCATTTTTACTCAAAGTTCTTAAAAACTAAGACCACGAGAATCCTTTTCATAGAGAAACATGATTTTTGAGGCGGCGAACGCATTCGAATGAAAATGTCATTTCGTTCGAATGAAAACACTAGTTTCGTTATAACGAGTTCCACTCTCATTATTACAAATAACTTAGTTTGTTCCAATGGGTCAAGCTCTATCAAACAGAGAGATCTCGTTTGAAGCTCGTTATAAGTTCATTCTAAGTAACTTAAACCATCGTTCGAATGAGAACTGTGTCTCGTTCAAACGAGACCAAAAACTCGTTCCAACGAGTAAGAAAATAAAAAAAAAAAAATTAAAATTCTTTTATAAAAAAAATGCCTCGAATAAAAAACACATCCCAGAATAAATTTGAATAGGTTTAAATCAAAAACCTAAATACCCTATACCCCCAAAGAATGTCGATGATGAGTCCAACGTGTTCGATCTTCAAAATTTTGCTTAGTCACTAACTCATATTCAACGATCATGAAAAGTATATGCGTATGGGGATTATTTGGTTTATGACTGGATACACTGAATCTAAACCGTGTGCAATTATAAAATCTTCACTGCATCAAAATAGGTAGATGATCACAGATTTGGGCCATGACCTTTCCATGGGTCATGGATCTGATCTATAACCAAAAAGGATGTGACCAAAATAGTTGGTCACGAACCTTATCCCTCACCAAAGGATACAGGTACGGACCGAGGTTTGGGCTAGTATACGGCATGCTAGTTACGGATAAGGGTCATGACCAGTTGGTCACGGACCATATCCGTGACAAGCTAGTCACAGACCAAGGCAGTGATCCATCATTTATAGATAATTCGTTGTGGTCACGAACTAAGGTTGTGAGCCAAATCTACACATTCTTCAGCTTAGTCACGAACTTAAGTCGTGACCAATGTTTACAAATGCTTTAATATGGTCACGAACCATATCCGTTACAACATATTCAGCACGAAAAAAAATATAAATTATGGTCATGGACTAAGGTTGTGATCATATTTATTTGAAAATAAAATTGGTCTTATCCTCGAACCAGGAGTTCCAAAACTACGCGATCAGTTGGTCACGTGCGAAGTGTTTGTGCCCCTTGCGGGTCCGTTCGAGGGTTGTTCAGAATTTCACGCACTAACGGCTCATTTTAAAGCCTAAGTGTGCCTATTTAAAAATATTGATTATGTTCTCAAATTGAGAGTCCCGTGGATACTCAGTCATTTGCTACAAGTTACGTTGGTCACATGCGAGGTATTCGTGCCCCTTATAGGGTCGTTCGGGGGATGTTCGGGGTTTTTGGCCACTAGTGGCACGTTTTAAATCCTAAATGTGTCTATTTCCAAATTTTTTTCTTGTTCTCAAATCGGGAGTCCCGTGACAATGCGGTTAGTTGCTACGAGTTACGTTGGTCATGTGCGAGGTGTTCGTGTCCCTTACAGGTCCATTCGAAAACTATTCGAGGTTTTTTCCCATTGGCAACACATTTTAAAAACTAAGGTGCATATTTACAAATTTCGGTCCTATTCTCGAACTGAGAGTCCCGTAATAACAAGACTAGTTTCTTCGAGTTATGTTGCTCACATGCGAGGTGTTCATGCCCCTTGCGAGTCAGTTCGGAGTTTTCGCCCACTAGCGGCACATTTTAAATCTTAAGTGTGCCTATTTCTAAATTTTGGTCCTATTCTCGAACCAAAAGTCCTGAGACTATGTGATCAGTTTCTACGAGTTACATTGATCACGTGCGAGGTGTTTTTTCCCCTTGCAAGGTTGTTCAGGGGTTGTTCGGGGGTTTCACCCACTAGCGGCACATTTTAAAGCCTAAGTGTGCCTATTTGCAAATTTTGATCATGTTCTCGAATCAGGAGTTTCACGACTATGCGATTAGTTGCCATGAGTTACGTTGGTCACGTGCGAGATGTTTGATCCCCTTACAAGGCCGTTTGGGGGTTGTTTGGGATTTTTGCCCACTAGAGGCACGTTTTAAGGCCTAAGTGTGACTATTTATAAATTTTGATACTATTATCAAACCGAAAGTCCCGTGACTACATGGTCAGTTGCTATGAGCTATGTTGGTCACGTGCAAAGTGTTCATTCCCCTTGCGGCACAGGGCCGCTCGAGGGTAGCTCAGAATTTTTGCCCACTAGCAACACATTTTAAAGCCTAAGTGTGCATAGTTGCAAATTTTGGTCATATTCTCGTACCGGGAGTCTCTCAACTATGCAGTCAATTATTTTGAGTTACGTTGATCACGTGCGAGGTGTTTGTACCCCTTATGGGGCCATTCAGGGGTTGTTTGGAATTTTCGCTCATTAGGAACACGTTTTTAAGCCTAAGTGTGCCTATTTGCAAAATTTGGTCCTAATCTTGAATCGAGAGTCCCGCGACTATGCAGCCAATTTTTATGAGTTATATTGGTCACGTTCAAGGTGTTTATGTCCTTTGCAGTGTTGTTTGGGGGATGTTCGGAGTTTTCACGCCTAAGCTTGCTTATTTACAAAATTCGGTCATATTCTAATATCGGGAGTCCCGTTATTACGCGGTCAATTGCAACGAGTTACGTTGGTCACATGCGAGGTGTTCAAGGCTAAGTGTGCCTATATAGGAATACACATTTAAAAAATTATGCATATTAAGTATATACAAATGTTAGTTAAAGTAAAGAATAGCTCGTTCCTGCGATCTAAGAAGGCCATTAAATTAAGTCTTCTGAGTTTATGATTGGACCAAATTGATCCTGGAACCCCCCGCATATTCCTATACATGTACATTTTTTGATTAGTTTCATTGATATAATCTTCATAAAATGAAGAAAAATTAATGTCCCACGTGGGATAAAAATCAACATTACTGATATCCTCAAAATTTGGAAACTCAAAGTTGGTGATGAGGTTGTTCTGTTTTGAAAATTGAAATTGCCTATCCACTTATGTCCTTGAGTTTGATTAAGGTTAATTTTCATAACAGAACAACCTCATCACCAACTTAGAGTTTCCAAATTTTGAGGATATCAGTAATGCTGATTTTAATTTTTCTTCATTTTATGAAGATTGTATTAATAAAACTAATAAGCAAATGTACATGTACAGGAACATGTGTAAATTGAGTTGGACCAATTTGGTCCAATCACAAACTCAGGAGACTCTATTCTCAAACCGATCATCCTGTGAAAGGTGTTCTTGTACCCTAAACATTCGTAAAATAAATTAAACATTCTTATATCAAATTAAACATTCGAAATCAAACTAGACATTAATACATCAAACTAAACATATTAAACATCCATAAATGAAGCTAAACATTAACATATCAGAGTAAACATTCATAAACCAAAGTAAATCACTAATATAGTGTCAATACCATAATAGGATGCAAATAAGATTGACAAGGATAAATTAATATTTTGATACTCAATCCTCCTCTAAATCAACCAAAAGATCCTTCAAATTAGGGTTTTCATCGGGAGCTGACTCGAACTCTTTTGTAACATTTAATGTGTCTTCTTGAGTAGTCATACCCTTTGGTGTATGCACAATAATAGACCAAGTGCCATCGTTTATGCACTTTGAGTAAAATACCTTATTTACGTTAGGAAAGGCACACACAAAAGCCTTGTCGACTATGCGATCTATAATTTTCATCTTTGATAAATCTACCATGATAAGTTTGGAGTCAGGATCAACTTTTCAAGCATATATAGTATCCTCCACCTTCACCCAATCACAATGGAATACAGTTTTTATGAAATCTAAGTAATCAAGTTCTAGGATTTGTTAGATTATCACATAATAGGTTAGCACCATATCTTTTTGATTTTATCACTTTTGCGACCAATACAGGTAGTCAATGCAAAAATTAAAATTTCGTTGTTTTGCATCAAAAGCTTTTCCTTATATGGATATGAAACGAAATCAAAATCGTTGGTGTGGAATTTCTTTAACTCTTTTGCACAAAATCTAGGACCTTTTGCTAGGTGTGCAATCCTTGAAGAGCGATCACCTCTTTTTATAAGATTCATTTATTAATGAATTTGTATTAGGGCATATTTTTACCATACATGAATAAATAATTGCACACATAAGAGGTGAAAATTACCTCTTTTGATACCCATGCCCTAAAATTAGTTGTTCAATTTCTCGTTTGATTTTGGGAAATTTCGTTCTCATACTTCCTACGGGTAAATTGTAGAGTTTATGTGATAATATATAAAATACATATAATAAAACAAGAATAATTCAGTAGATACTTACTCTCTCCAATCTTCGACTTCATCTTGATATTCGAACACATAATGAGTTGCTTGCTCGTATTGTATATTTTTTACTCACGATTTTAGGATTCATAAAAGGCAATTCATCCTCAAACTCATCAGGTTCCTCAATTACTCATTCTCCATAAGGATTTAACCTCCTCACCTCTTGTTCTGGCATATGTTTTCGAGCGTATAGAGATGATTCCACAGTAGCATATTCTTCAGTTATTGTCCCTCCAATATACCATGTATTCTTTGAAGTTTTTCATCAAGTGCTCAAAATTATACATCTAGTGATACCTAACGGTACCACATAACAAAGCCTCTTCGCATAAATGAATAAGCAAGGGAATGTTGATATCAAAGAATGATGGAGGAAAGTATTTCTCTAATACACAAATTGCCTCTGCTAAAGTTGATTTCGCAGCTTTAATGTGCCTTATGTTTACCACGTTCTCACAAAGTAAGGTAAAACACAAACTAATTTGCATAATTGCCTGACAAATATCTTTGTGTTTAGGAAAGAAATGCCTAAATAGTAGAGGGACTATTTAGATGATTATGTGTCAGTCGTGAGACTTGCACTGTTTCAAATCATTTGGTTGGTATCTTACTATCGTACGTATATTAACAGAATAACCAGGTGGTGTCTTTAAGTTGAACAACGTATCTAAGAGGATCTTCTTCTCACTAGTACTCAAAGTGAAAGCAGTCGGGGGGATAGAAATTCTTCCGGTTCTAAGATTATTTTTTAACTATAATTTCTTCTTTATTTTCACATCCTATAGATTGTGATGGGCTCGCTCTCCATTTTTAAATGAGATCCACCTAGACATATTCCAATCAGATGTTTCGCTACATTTTTCTCTGTGTCCATCACATAAATTACATGCCTTAAATGATGATCTTTCTAATACGGAAAGTCAAAAACTATTGATCGTCTAGACCACGGATTTGCTTTACTAGGGTCGTTCGGATCTCCCTATATTTACGCTTTAGGTTTACAAACTGTGGTTTTTGTCTACTTAACTATTCCTCGTAGTCGCAGCAATTTACTTCTCCTCAATCTGCTGAACAGAAAGCCGAGTAGGTTGTGCCCTATGCTCGTAACCGACAGGAAAAAGGTTAGACTTTTCATTCCAAAATGGTGACTGGTTGACAAAAATATATGATGCCCGTACAACTTATCTTACCACTATGATATAGTCAAGTGGCTTCAGTTTACTCCCCATGTGTGGGACATCCATAATAACCATAAATATTACAACCAAACAAGATCCCATAAGCTGGATAGTGGTGGATCGCACACATCGCCATTACTTTAAGTGAGAACTCTTCACCCTTATCAGAGTCAAACGTCGTCATGCCTTTATCCCATAACTCTTTAAGTTCTTAGATTAATGGGGCTAATAATATATCAATATCATTATTGTGAGCCTTCAACCCGGGTATTAGTAAAGATAACAATGTGAACTCCTTTATCAAGCAAAGTCTCAAAGGAAAACTTAAAGGCGCCATGAGAACTAGTCAATAATTCTGATTAGTACTTAAATTACTTAAAGGATTTGACCCATCGATTGAGATTTCAAGATGAATGTTGTGCGGTTCCTTTACAAATTCAGTGTGTCGTGCATTTAAAATTTTCATGATGAATGAATCAACCAGATGACGTATTAGATTCCCACCCACCTCGTATCAAGCGTGCCATGTCATGGCCTCCGCTATCCACGTTACAGTGAAAAATCGTTTTGACCATGGACCAAGTGGAGAATACTTCAAAACCTTTTGTGGGAGTTACGATCACTCGCGATATTTTGCATCCATATCCTTTCCATTATCATAATCCACATATTTAGGATCAGTACATACATGATAATTAGCCTTCTCTTCGTGCTCATTGCGGTACAATATGAAATCGTACTTACATGCATAAATAGATTTGTACTTCAAATCCAAAACCTTCAATCTCTTCTTCATGCTAGGATAATTGTCTGGTAACGTGTCCTTTTTTGGGAGAATTTCTGTAACCCACTTAATAATTCCGGTTGTGATGTTTCCAGATAAACGAAATTGACTCTTCAAATTATGCAAACCAATCATTGCATATAATACCGAGTGATCTTCATCGTAATCTTTATACAACGATCTAGTCGCATAGGCTTTTAACCGTGTGTATTTCTGATATCCTGGTAATTTAGCATCAATTTGTTCATTTACTTAGTCATAATGAGAATTATATATCCATAGGTTGGTGGTTTTGATGGTGGTGGACTCCGTAAGCATCATCAATCAAGTCGGTCAATAGACGATGAGTTGGTGAATCATGTACCACTTCCACTCGTTGGGGTTCCGTTACGTGGTCGGCTACCGATAATTCTTTCAGAAAATAAGGTATATTTTTTCACCATGGTATGTCCATATCTTATAGTCTTGACAAATTCTCCACTTTAATAAATTAAACTCAACGTCTTCTAGAGTCTTATATTTTTTGTTCATACAACGGTTGCATGGACATGGAATCTTATCACTTTTAATATTATTATAAGCGTATTTAACAAATTCTTGAACGCCATTTACATGATTATTTATTATTTAGTTAGTCTCTCCCTTGTATTGTGGGAAATCCTTTTAATAATCTTCAAATTTCAATTATGTGCTAATAGGTTAAAACAAATTTCATATTGCATACAAGAAATTAAACAAATTAAACAAATTATGGAAATGTCACAACTTAAAATAAAATTAAACAAATTACAGATATGTCACAAAAGAACAAAATATTATTACAACTCAAATTATTACTAATTGACCAACAGAAACAAAATATTATTACAACTTGACCAACAAAAAACTAGCCAAGTGATAAAAGAATTTCCATATACTTCAATTATTCCCTTCCCCACTGTCAACGTGCACAGGTACATCTTCATAACCAGTCTATATTTCATCAACCATCACCTGACCCTCACCCTTCTACAAAGGTCGATTATGTACTTTAGTTCCAACAACTACAGAGATGAGTGTGAACATGTCAATAATCCTACTATTGGTCAGGTCCTTGAAATAGAATTGCTCGCTATAGTCACTATGAGTGGTTGATGATGATCCAAGACCAGTGACAGGAGGAGGCACTGATAAGGATAATGTTGAAGGTGGTGGGATTTGTGATTGTAATATAGAAGGAGGTAACATTTGTGAGAGGAAACTTGCAGAGCGTGGAAAGGAGAAACCTTGAGAAGGAGGGTAAGAGAAACTCGGAAGAGGCATTGGGGGCTAAAAACCTTGAGCAACCAAGGACACAAGTTTCCTAATTTCATTCGTCAAGGCTCCCAAGTTAGTTTTAATATCTTAGACATTCCCTTCAATCTTGGACTGATGTTCCTCTTGGGTCGTGATACGATTATTGATCGAAGAAAGATCTTCCACGAGAGGTACAGTGTGTTTTAATTTTATTTTCAGCATCTGTGATTTGACACCTCTCGTCCTCCCTCTTTTATCATTTGCAAAGGATTGGGTCAGATCATCATTTTGATGTCATTATAAGGGATGGAAATTGACTAACTTCTAATGGCCTTTATTGACTCCAGAGTCTTAGTGCGACGGGAATTTATTATCTTTGTCTCGTCTAGAAAGCACGTACAAGTTGTTCCAATTTTGTTATTTGTCGACATATGGACCTTCTTTTCTCCTATTCAACCATTTATTCTTCAAATCTTCATGTGATTTAGATCCCAACCTGTGGACATCAGTTTTTTTTCCTTATTTTGTTTATTTTCCTCCCTACAGAAGAACTTCTTATTCTTCACCTCATTTTCCAAAAATTCATTCTACTGATCAACCGATATTTCAACATTCGTAGGTACTCTGTCTCTCTGCGCTAAAATTTCATTGCTCGATGCCCCCTTTGGGAAGTGTCCATGCTTCAGGTTTCTTTATATGTTCTTAGTTTTTCAGCAACTCGAGAAAGAATCTTTTGCTTTGAACAGTCGGGAAATGCAAACTGCTTATAGAGTTGGTCATAGATGCCATATTTGATGGCTTGATCAATTAGGTTCTGGTTGTCTACTCCCCCGACTCCCACATTCATTTTATCAAGCGGCAAACATTGGGATTTAAATCTATGGAGATCATTTTTATCTCCAGTGAGGTTATTCCCTAGAAATAAGAACCCAGTGGGCTTCTTCTCATTTGATCGAGAAATGTCGGGAGTGCTGGATGGGGGCGTTGGAACAAGGGGAGTTTGTTGCCTACTCGTACTTATAGGAGTGGACTGAACCAATGGCAGAGTTGAGAATTTCTCAACAATTGGTGATGATAATTCTCGTTGTTGTGCACAAGATGAGGATCCTCACTGGGGTGCCACCTCGTCACTTGGTAAATTTTTCCATTGCCACTCGGCATTAGCTACAAAAAAAATTAATAAGTGACTAAATAATTATAATAATATGAAATTATAACTAACTAATCAAGTTTATAACTATATATATATATATATATATACCTTTACATAGTAAGACTTTAAAATATGTTCAATGTGTTTGATCTCCATACATCCGGTATTATTTTTTTAAAACCTATTGATTTTAAAAACCTATTGATTTTTTAAATTCAATAATGTCTTTTCCACAAAACTCATTTAAAAATGCCACTATTCTCTAGAATGGATTTATACTCTCTTTAAAGAAATCACCTGCTAAGATCGATTTATAAAAAAAATATGAATCCAAGAATCTCAAATCCGAGTTAATATTCAAATTTTAGGAAAAACCTATCTTAATTCCAATATCATATATTAAAACAAAATTAATTCACTATCTCTATACGTAAATTAATGTGTGACAATTAAAGATAAACTTTCCTAGAAATATAACAATCAATTAAATTAATAAATTAAACTAACATCCTACGCAGTTTTGTCCCACCCCTTAAACATGGTGTTTAGCCTAACATTCACATATCAAAACATAACACAACAATCAAATATATGTCAAGAATAATATAAAATGAAACGAGGAGAAGAAATATGATACGAAAATTTTCCTATCGAATCATGTTCTTGAAATGCGTCCTCACATTTGTCCAACTTCTTCACAATTTTCTGCACTTGAGTACACAAACAAAAAATAAAAACTAAACCTAAAAATCGATTCTAATGCTAAACTAACTTTTTTTGTATTTTTCTGAATTTTTTTATTTTCAAAATGTACACTCTGTAGTTTCTCTATGTGAGAGTCTCTTTTTTATACGAGTTGCTCCTTTATTTTTATAAGTCGCGAATATTTATTCATGGAGAAATTTTGGGGATTTGAAAGTTGCCAAGTCAAAGATAATTTGGAGGTTCCTACGTGGGTTTTTCTCTTGGATTGTAGGTTCCTATAATCTTGGTTTAGTTGGCGGGTGAGAGAAGAATTGAGTTTCGGGTTTGGGGTTTATTCATCGGGTATGAGGACTGGGGTAAAATCGGAGTTGGGTCGAAATCAAATCGGGTTGCTGGATAATCGCTTGAGTTCGGGTATGGGTTCTGAGGAATTGGATGTTGGAAAAGAGGGTAGGTTAGGGTTTAATGGCTCCCGAGGTGGTCGTCGACGGGAGGTGGTAGGGAATGGAGTTCTGCCGGCATGGAGGTATAAGGTTTCCTCTTACGACCTTTGGCATCAACGTATAAGTGATGTAAATTTTTGAGATCTTGATCGTCTAGTAAAAAGAGACCTACTTTGAGGCTTTCCATCTTTAGGAAAACAAACCTCCTCAATTTGCGGTCCTTATCAACTTGGAAAGCAAATTAAGAGTCCTCATAAGAAGTTAAACTCTATAACCATTTCTCGTGTCTTAGAATTGATTCACAAGGACCTTATGGGTCCCACTCATACCGAGAGTATAGGAGGAAAGAGATATACTGTCAAGATATTCAATTATTGTATTTCTTAGGGAAAAGTCTGATGCAGTTGAGTTTCTAATGATTAAATGTCGAGTCCTTCAAAATCAACATGGTGTAACCATAAACCAGTTTAGAAGTGATAATGGAACTAAATTTAAAGAATCTGGTGTGAATGGTTTTTGTGATGAAGTTGGAATTAAGCATGAGTTTTCGATCGTTAGAACTCCTAAACAAAATGGTATAGTTGAGAGGAAGAATCGAACAATCCAATAAATTGCAAGGTCAACGCTTCTAGGTAGGAACGTGCCCCGTAGATTTTAGGCGGAATCGATAAACACCGCTTGTCATACGATGAATAGGGTATACTTATCTCCTCATACTAATAAAACTCCTTATGAATTTTGGACAGGTAAGAAACCCAACCTAGCCTATTTTCGAGTCTTTGGGAGTCCTTGTTACATCCTTAGGATAGAGTCCTTTTAGAAAAATTCGACTCGAGGAGTGATGAAGGTATGTTTCTATAGTATTCACCAAATAGTAGATCTTATAGGGTTTACAACTTTGATAGCATTTAAAGTTGTGGAATCAATCAATGTTACTATAAAAGATTACGCTCCAACCACATTTGTTGATATTGAGAATGATTCCTCCATGAGATTGATTCACCCCCCCCCCCCCCCCCCGATGTTAATCATAGTGAGTCTCATAATGATTGGGTGGATCTCTCATTCGAGAAAAGGGATCCATCCCCTTGGATTCGTAAAATTCAAGACCCCTCCAAAATTATTGGCAATCCTGAATTAGGTGTCAAGACTAGGGAACAACTTGAAAATGAGGTTACTTATTTGTGTTATACCTCTAAAATTGAACCTAAAAATTTCAAAGAAGCATTAAAAGATGAACATTGGATGAAGGCCATGCAAGAAGAGTGTTTCAATTTATAAAAGAATGATGTTTGGGAGTTGGTGGTACCAAATGGATCTTCAAAAATAAAATGGA
The DNA here is from genome assembly GCA_949130495.1 of Sambucus nigra. Lineage (NCBI taxonomy): Eukaryota > Viridiplantae > Streptophyta > Magnoliopsida > Dipsacales > Adoxaceae > Sambucus > Sambucus nigra. The sequence continues at coordinate 788,804,190 of OX422208.1, read as the reverse complement.
TAAAAATGGTATCATTATTCGACGTCTATGTGGAATAACCAAAAGTGTTTGAAGACCCTAAGCACTTGAATCGGGGATTTTACTTGAAAAAACCCTATACGACTTGAAGCAAGCACCTCGTGCTTTATATGAGAAGTTTCATTCATATCTCCTTACTTGTGCCTTATCAAGAGGGGGAGTAGATATGACATTATTTGTTCATCGAGATGAGAGTGATATTTTAATTGTCCAGGTGTATGTCGACGACATAGTTTTTGAGTCCACATGTGACAAACATACTCAACTTTTTATAGAAGAAATGCAAAGTGAGTTTGAGATGAATATTGTTGGCGAGCTCACTTACTTCCTAGGTCTTCAAGTTCGTTAACTTAATAGCAGAATATTTGTCTCAACTAAGTATGTGAAGATCTTGTGAAGAAATTTAATCTAGACTCTGCTAAGCATGCACGTACACCCATTAGTTCATCGGTTAAGCTTAGAAAAGATACAGAAGGAAAGGATGTAGAGCACATTATTATTAGGAGTATGATAGCTAGTTTACTTTGCTTAATCGCTAGTCGTCCGGATATTTTCTTTAATGTAGGAGTTTGTGCCCGTTATTAAGCTGCCTCATAAGAGTCCCATTTACTTACCATTAAGCATATTATTAAGTATGGTAGTGGGACCTTGTCATTTGGGCTTTGGTACTCTTTCGACTCTAATGATTGTCTATCGCCGTATTCGTATGCAGATTAGGCAAGAGACGTTGATGGGTGTAAGAGCACCACGGACGGATTTTTTATTTTGGAAGTGCACTTGTCTCATGGATGAGCAAGAAACAAAATCCCATTTCTTTGTCCATAACGAAGGTCGAATACATAGCCGTAGTGAGTTGTTGCACCTAACTCGTTTGGATGAGTAAAACGTTGGAGGATTACGATATTTTACAAGGCACAATGATTATTTATTGTGATAATACGAGTGCAATCAATATTTTTTTAAATCTTGTTCAACATTCTAGAATACAGCATATTAGGATTCGGGAACACTTTATCCGAGAGTTAGTTGAAGAGAAATTCGTTTCCTTGAGCTTTGTAGGAACCAAACGTCAATTGGCCGACACCTTTACCAAACCTCTAGAAGTCCTTAGATTCGAGGATATTAGTACATCCATTAGGGTTTGATCCATTGATTGAGTTCGTAGTCGTATATCTAGTTTAGGTTGTACCTCATGTCTATCTTCTTACCTATGAACTAGTTTGTATTTTTGTACATATATTTCCAAAATTCCAAATATATTTTCATTTTTTTGTGTGCAAAGTCTTTCATAAAAAAAATCCTTAAAGGATATGTGTGTGAGATTTTTGGATCAGAATACCATTCCATGTTCATGTGGATTTCGATGAGTAGCTAGTCCAAATTTTGTCTCTCTTGTGCCCTTTATGCACTGATATGACGCTTTGATGCTTGTGTACGATATATTCTTCTATGATTGCCTCATATCATTGTGTTTCATGCACACACCTATCACGGAATCTTGAGGATTTTTATGTTTCTTTACATATGCTAGTTGAAGTAAGGTGTTGTCTTATCAATTTTGTCACCTAATCTGATAAGCAATAGACATAAAAATTGTGTATGTAAGAATCATTTCTCATATTAAGAAAAATAAAAAATCATTTATCCGATAAAGTTGCTATATTTTAAGCAATGGAAAAAGGCTGCGAAAGTGTAAGGACATTTTTCTCATGTCCAACATGTTACATTTATGTATGTCGTACGCCGCTACATTTGGCACGTCACCTCACGATCTCACATGACGGCCTCTATCCGAATTTCGGGAATCAAGCATTCAACATCTCCATTAATGTGTCCCACATCTGCCTCAACGACTTCACGTTCCAAGATTTTAGGGACTTAATGCAAGTGGTACGCAAGGGAAGTCAAAACAGTGAAAAAAGGCACGATAGGAGAGTTCAAGGGCATTTTCGTAATTTCACATCCATAGTCCGAAGGTCTGGTCAACTTGAAAGTTGAAGAGCTTGCCGTAACGAAGATACTGGAAGAAATGGCACCTCAATCCGAGCTACGGTGAAGGAGTTATGACCTTTTGAAGTTGGAGAAAATTCCTTGAAGAATGCTGGTTTTTTTTTTAACCCCAAACCAGAAAGGTACCCCAAACCCATGTACCCCAAACCGCATAAGGTACCCCAAACCGGTTCGGGGTACCTGTACGCTGGATAGAATTTCAGTGTTTTTATTTTGCGAAACTCTTCATATGTTTTGCTATTTAAACCACCTTCGGGGGAGCAGTTTTGTAAGACTTTGGAAGACGTTTTTTAGAGTCCAAATACCTCTAGTCTTCATATTTTTTGAGTCCCAAGACTCATGTTTTGATTCACACAATTGCCAATCCTTTGTGAATCTTTTTGGTAACCCAAGAACACAACCTTGTGTTTGTTCAAACCTTTGTGGAGAGATCTTTGCAACCGAGGGCTGCGTGTCATTGCTGAGGGAGTCTCTACAAAGTTTCATGGTTGCGTGTCATTAAGGAGTGTTGCGGTTCTTCCTTTGTTGATTGGACTGAGGTTCATGTGGGTTTGCTGCGTGTGGATTCATTGCTGCCCTCCTGGAAAGGGATATTTCCAGCCGCCGACTACAGAATCCGATACCTGAGGGTAATTCTTAGTCATTGTATTTTCATTGTAATCCGAAATTGTATGTTACAATATTATAATGAAAATAAAAGGTTTTGCCCCTTTGGGGGATTTTTCCTGAAATTGTTTGTTTTTATCATGCATGCTATATTTTATTTGATAAATCATCTAGATGCATGTCTTAGGGTTTAACTAAAATTTGGGATTAATTAAAATTGGTTTTTATTTGAGAAGTCGCAATATTTCTGCTGTAGCTACTCTCTCAAATTGGTATCAGAGCCTGTTGCACTAAGTTATTGTGTTTTGATCCTGATTTTGCACAAAAATGGCTTTTGATGGTTTTGATGATCTTAGATGTCAAATTTTTGAAAAAATTAATTGGAAAATTCACACGAACTCTTGTTTTAAATCTTCTGTTGAAAACGAATCTGAGAGGTGTCCTTGTTGTGAGGGTGTTGGTCACACGTTACATGAGTGTACCACAAATTTAAAGAAGAAATTGAATGAACCGATTTCTCATATTTCTACCCTTAGTGATTGTGATTCGGAAGAAGAAGTTTTTTACGCTTCTAGGCGAGAGTTTCCCATCCATGTGATTAGTAATGATAGTGAAGGTGATGGGAGTGTGGATGAAAGTGAGGAGGAAAGTGTAGATGAGCATGACTTGCAAACTGCTTTCAATGAACTTTATGCTGAAACCTTGAAAACAAAGAAAGAAAATTTGAAATTGAAAGCTCAATTGAAAGAGTGTGCCATAAAAAATAATGATTTTTTAATTAAAGAACTTAGGGCACATGAGAAAATTTTGAAAGAGAAGCTTGAGTACGTCGAGGGTGAGAGAGATAGTCTTAGAGGGTTGATGGAGACTATGAAAAAGGAGCTTTTAGAGTTTGAGGATTCTAAACGAGTACTTGAATCTAGGATAGGTGAACTTGAGGTGAAATTGAAAGATTCAAGTAAAGTGAAATTTGATTTGGAGTCTAGGTCTGAAAAACTTGATAAGATTTTAGGCACAGTCGAGATCAAAACGGATAGGGGTGGGATTGGTCTTGAAAAATATGTTGCACCCATTCCCACACGTGTGAGAGAGCCTCCTGGGATTGTTAATAAAGAGGCACCTAAGTTTGTTAAAAAGGCGCCCCATAGGAACACCATGAGAGAACCTCCTAGGATCATTAGGAGAGACCCACCTAGGAAAATTCGAAGAGAGCAACCGATAAATTTGAGGAGAGGGCCACCTTTAGGGAACACAAATCGCCCGATTTACTCTTGCACACATTGTGGTAGGCAATGTCATCTTAGGAACTTTTGTTATAAGCTTTTAAATGGACCTAAGAAGGTTAATGAAAGAATAAATTCGATTCCCAAAACCCCCACACTTCGTTACACATCAATTTGGGTTAGAAAATCGGATTTAGAGGCTTATGGTTTATTTGTCCACGATTCCCGTTTGCTTGCACGTAATTCACCCCATGTGAAATCTTTTGGTTGATTGTGATTGCATGTTTGTCATACACTAGTTGTGGTTTCATGATATATTTTTACTAGTGTGATGACTTGTACCTTTTGTATATATTTTTTGAAGAATTTTGAAAAATACAAAAAGATTTTATTTTGATAAAATTTTGAAAAAAAATATCCAAAAAGATTTTTGTTTTTTTGTTTGCACCGTTTATGGATGAACACTTTGGATGACCGAGTCACAACATCATTTCATTTTTTTCATGTGACTATTTGATAGTGTTTTGAGAGAATAGGTCAATTCATCCTTGTGCTTTATAATGTTTGGAGTCATTAAGATGTAATTGAGTGTTTCTTCCTACATGTTTGACTCATATTTCCTTTATTGCACACATGCACGAATTTGTTTGATTATTGTGCTTGTCTTATCACATGTTGGTTGGGTGTTTTCACTTCAATCCTGTCCTTAAAACGAACCAAGTGTGATAAATTTTGATAAGGAAATTGTGCATATAAGAACCGTTTTATGAGTTTGTGTGCTTTTTTAAAAAACGGGGAGGGTCTGCGAAAGGTAATTATCTATCCTTTGCGCAAAAGCCACCGTTAAATTGGACCTAAAAAATGGAGGTATTTTATTATCCGGGGTCCAAAGAGGTTTAAAAGAGCCCGAAAAAATTTAAAGGCAATAAAAAGAAATTCATGCCAATTATGGGCCATTTAGGTTTTTGCACCAATTCTCCAAAGTTTGAGAATTTAGATTACCTCTAAAAGATAATATATTTGAGGGTGTTTGGTTGGAGAATTTAAAACGGGTTTGCACGTCCTTGAATTGCTTGAAAATGCGCTACATAGTTTTGGACGTTATTGGTGTGGAAATCACTTTGACTTTGATTTGTTGATTTGCATAAGACGATGTCATCTAAATTCAACAAATTTTTTACACCTAAGGATACTTTTGATGCTCATTCATTAGGGGTACACATATGCATCGTGCACATATGATTGATTGAGTTGATTTACCTATCGAATGTGTTCACACCCATTCATTCCATTTCCATGACTTGGTTGTTTGATTTTAAATCCATGGTGTGATTTTTGTAGCATATTTTTTTTTCAAATGGTATCTATTTTTTTGTACAAAAAGGTTGAAAACTCAAAAAATAGTTTGTGAAGATTTGTTTGAGCATCTCCTTACAAGAGCACATTTGCCATTTGATTGATCCTTTGTTTTGAATACCGTGACACCCCGATTTTGCTTGTTTGATTCATTCTTCTTATTTGTCTATTTGGGGACATCATAAAAAGGGGGAGAAAGAATTATCTTATTTTGGGGGAGTTTTGAGATTTGACTTATGATTATCATATATTGGTATCTATGTTTATCTCATTTCAAACTCGATACGTCACTTGGTATTTTTTCTTTATCTCATGTGTGTAGGTACTACATTGATGATCACTGAATTGCACACCCTGATGAGAAAAGATTTTAGATTTTGAAGATTGAAGATTTGAAGTTTTGAAGATTTGAAGAACAAACGATGAAGACTTATTCATTTATATCTTTCCAGTTTTGGGTTCATGGAAGGGTAGATTTGTATAGGCAATTTTGTTATTTGATAATTCGGATTTTTTATGTATGTACCGGCATAGACATAGGGGGAGATTTGTAAGTACATTTTTCTCATGTCCAACATGTTCCATTTATGTATGTCGTACGCCGCTACATTTGGCACGTCACCTCACGATCTCACATGACGACCTCTATCCGAATTCCGGGAATCAAGCATTCAACATCTCCATTAATGTGTCCCACATCTGCCTCAACGACTTCACGTTCTAAGATTTTAGGGACTTAATGCAAGTGGTACGCAAGGGAAGTCAAAACAGTGAAAAAAGGCACGATAGGAGAGTTCAAGGGCATTTTCGTAATTTCACATCCATAGTCCGGAGGTCTGGTCAACTTGAAAGTTGAAGAGCTCGCCGTAACGAAGATACTGGAAGAAACGGCACCTCAATTCGAGCTACGGTGAAGAAGTTATGACCTTTTGAAGTTGGAGAAAATTCCTTGAAGAATGCTATTTTTTTTTTACCCCCAAACCAGAAAGGTACGCCAAACCCATGTACCCCAAACCGCATGAGGTACCCCAAACCGGTTCGGGGTACCTGTACGCTGGATAGAATTTCAGTGTTTTTATTTTGCGAAACTCTTCATATGTTTTGCTATTTAAACCACCTTCAGGGGAGCAATTTTGCAAGACTTTGGAAGACGTTTTTTAGAGTCCAAATACCTCTAGTCTTCATATTTTTTGAGTCTCAAGACTCATGTTTTAATTCACACAATTGCCAATCCTTTGTGAATCTTTTTGGTAACCCAAGAACACAACCTTGTGTTTGTTCAAACCTTTGTGGAGGGATCTTTGCAACCGAGGGCTGCGTGTCATTGCTGAGGGAGTCTCTACAAAGTTTCATGGCTGCGTGTCATTAAGGAGTGTTGCGATTCTTCCTTTGTTGATTGGATTGAGGTTCATGTGGGTTCGCTGCGTGTGGATTCATTGCTTCCCTCCTGGAAAGGGATATTTCCAGCCGCCGACTACAGAATCCGATACCTGAGGGTAATTCTTAGTCACTGTATTTTCATTGTAATCCGAAATTGTATGTTACAATATTATAATGAAAATAAAAGGTTTTTGCCCCTTTGGGTGATTTTTCCTGAAATTGTTTGTTTTTATTATGCATGCTATATTTTATTTGATAAATCATCTAGATGCATGTCTTAGGGTTTAACTAAAATTTGGGATTAATTAAAATTGGTTTTTATTTGAGAAGTCGCAATATTTCCGCTGTAGCTACTCTCTCAGAAAGACAGGTTGTCTTTGAGTGAATAGACACTATTTGCAAAAAGAAAAGAGCATAAAAGATTATACGACACAAAGAATACAAAATTTCCAAGGCCACGCAAGATATTGTGTAACATTAAAAAAAAATGCATATGCTTTTTAGGGAGACATAGGTAAAAGATCAATGGGCTTACACAATAAGTCATAATATTGCATTTAAAAGGTGACGTTATTAGTCGGAGAATCATCGAACTTCTAGGCGTATTGATTATGTGGCTAGACTCCAATTAAATTCCCCTTATTGGTCACAAGGTTGATGTGAGTGCATATCATGTAGATATATTATTTGGAATCTTGCATTTGTGCATTGTCTTAAGCGATGCTCTCATTCGTATTGTTCACATCCATTCATGATGTTTCCACGGTCCGATTATATTCATCACTTCCTAGGACAATTAAAAATTAAAATTTTATGGGTTTGTAACCTTGTTGGGTCTTTATACTCTTTAATTTTGCAATTTTTTTCCTTTTATTTATTTTTGAAGGGTCTGCATTCTCGTTCGATTTCTCATTCGAACGATCCCCCCCAACATGGTCTGCAATCTCGTTCATTTTTTTGTCGGAATGTCATTCTAACGACGTCGGTCAAACGAGATGCTCAGATCGTTCGAATGACCGGGATTATATCGGGTCGGCTGGGCCAATTTTTTTAGTCATTTCATTTTCTCTTTTTTTCCACTCCCTCTCTCTCTCTAAGTCAAAGATGTTTTCAAACCCTCATTCCCTAATTTCTCTCACCTCTCCACTCCATATCTCCCACTCTCTCCATACTCTCAACCTTTCCTCTCCATATTCATCCATATAAAACCCTCAATTCCTATAGTCATTCTGCATATTTCCTAGAGGTGTGTTGGATTTTTTAGCTTCTTTTTAAGGTAATGTTTTTACAATTCCTTCTCTTATATATTTTATCTTGGTTTGAGTATATATGTTTTGGGTATTTTTCTTAACAAGCAACACCTTTGTGTTTTTTTTTTCATAATTGACATATTTCATATAGACTCAACATTTTGTGTGTGTGTGTGGGGGGGGGGGGGGGGGGTATGTTTATATTATACATATTTTGTATATAATTTTTTTCATAAAAACTTTTGTTTGCCCCAGTTAAATGTCTTCCCATTAATTTTTTACATTATTTTCAACTTAATATTTTCTGTCAAAAAGTCATGAAATTTAACTTAATTTTTGGTTACCCAATCCCTTCCACACATTAGGGTTTCCAACTAGGTCAATCGTTAGAGAAAAGATTATGAACCTAGTTTCTCTATTCGGAACCATTGTTTTTACATGACTTGTCACTCGTGGTTGGGATCCCATTTTCAACCTTCGCAATCCTATATATCCCGACCTTATCCGAGAGTTCTTCTTCACCATCCTTGTGTCTGAGAGAGGTCTAGTACCCAAGGTTCATGGTAAGGAAGTTATTATAACCACCGACTCTATTTCTTGTCTCGTCGATTTACCCCGAGTCACCACCTACCTTCCCTTGGCCCAAAAGGGCGAGGCCTAACTTTGACCTTATTCTCGAGACTGTCTTTCAGTTGATATAGCCTGGTACTACCATTTTATATCATCAAAATCTCAAGGTTGATTTTATGATCCTTAATTGGATCGTTTGTGCGTGCCTCCTACCTCGTGAAAATCATAATTAGATATTACCGAATCATGTGAGTCTGATGTATGCTATCAGCATTGGGGATTCTATTGATCTTCCCGATCACATTTATGGAGTTTTAAGATGCATCCCTATATCACCCTCTCCACTTGTTAGACATGCCTTACCTTTTGCAGTTCTAGTCACCCGACATTGTTTGGATATTGGTTGCCCCCTCCTACCTTTGGACATTCCTATGACCCGCTATCAGACCATTGATAGTTCATCTATGGGTCATTCTCAAGGTCATCTTCCTAAAGACATGCCTCAGCCCACACCATCCCACTTGGAGTCATCCCAGTCTGTAGCCTCATCGACTCCATCTCAGTCAAGACTCTCTACCTCTCACCATTATCCCCCTTCTGAATCAGAGGAGCTTAGGTTGATGCATTTGGGGTTTGAGCAAATGCAAGAGGGGCACCGTCAAGACCGAGCTATAATGAAGGAGTTCTTTGACTCTATGCAGATAGACATGCAGCTAGCCGAGGAGGCATAGTCTCGCAAAGAGGAGGCTCGGTCACATAGATATTATCTCTTGATGCAACACTTTGAGGAGCTCCGTGGTGCTGAGATGCGGCATGGTGCAAGTTCTTCGGGTACTGGATCTGCTCTTGGTGATGATACTCCAGATGATGCACCCGATTATCGACGCAATGATTTATGTATTAGGAAGTTGTTTTATTTTGTGTAATTATGAGATAGCGAATTATACTTTATTTATGTTTTACTCTCATTTTTACCAAATACTTGATTATCATTTCCTTTTCTTTCATTTAGATTTGGATATTATTTTGGCACATCTTGGATATTATTTTGGATTCATAATGTTAATCATCTTATGCTTAATCTTATCATGTATTATTGTTATGGATGATTTAAATTATCTCTTATACTATGGTTGTTGATTTACTCATGTTAATGTCTCATGTTATATATATTGAGGTTTATTCTATATTCACTAACATTGCATGTTTTTTCTATCCCTTTGTCTTCTTCGGGCAAAAAGGCGGCTAACATGTTTAGGGGGAGTCAAAATTTGGTTATTCATATCTTAATAAACCCATGTGTTTTATGTATTTGTTGTTTCGTGTGTGTAAGCCATTTATTTATTTGCCACATTCTTGCCTACAAATATCTTCAAGCAACAGCTACGTTATCAGTCGAGTCTGTCCTTTTTGGGGGTGTTTGGGGATGGGCATTTAGATAAGCTTGACGTCCTGGCTTAGCGAATTCCGATTCTTTTTTACTTTTTATGTTTTGTCCCGGAATAGCCAAAGGGGGAGATTTTTAAGGACAAATTTCTGATTGAGTTAATTTGTAGCATTGGCTATTTTCGTTGGACAAAACATTTAGAGTCATTTAGTGTCATACTACTCTCCACGACGAAGAATTTGAGCATCCAGAATTTCACCATTCTACAAGTCATCACATCATCATCCCATTTCTATTTTTCCAAAGGTGTATGATCCGGTTCTTTTTTATTTTGTTGGAGACATTTTTTATATTCTTACATGCTTCCTAATGGAATTTTTCCAAACATATTTTGGACTTTAAGTTAAATTTATTTTCCCAAAATTATGCAAGTCGTTCAAACGAGTTCATTTGAATGTGCATATTCGAATAACTTCGGACGAGTTCCTTTATGGGTCTCGACTGCAATGCCATTTGAAATCTCGTTCAAACAACCTTTTGAGCATAGCCGTTCAAATAACTTTAGATGAGATCCTTAATGGGTTTGGACTACAATATCGTTTGAAGGCTCGTTCAAACGACATTTTATCATGTCGTTCGAACGACCGGTTAAATTTTTGAAAACTTTGGTTTTCATGTAGTTTTCCCCCTCAACCTCCCTTGTCCACTACTTTCTGTTTTGAAACTATATAGGAGCTCGGGAAAACTACATAAAAAGGGTTCTTGAACTTTAAAAGAAAAACTATATTTATCTTTACAAAAAGTATCCAACATTTATGTGATCTTTTGGATAATTTTCCAAGAACCAGAAACCCCAAAATAATTCACTCATATATTAATCTCTATTTGGGTGCGGTGGACCTCTGCAAAAGTTTGGATCAGAGATGGCATTTGTCTTTTGATGGATACTGAGACACAGGAGGTGTCATGCAGCATGTTGGATTTACACGTACTACGAACGGAGGTGTTGAAGATGACATCAATGGGTCTTGTTGTGTAAAGTCTGTAAGTCTTTTGTGTCTTCTTGTAAAAACCATACTCGTAGTGAAATCATGCACGCTCACGTAGGACTTAGTAACTAACATTAAAATTTGGAAAGTATCAACTTGTTGGCGTAATCATAATTTGTATCCCGTGTAGTTAATTTGTATCTTAGAGTGTATTTCACGAATTTCAACTGAATCTATATAACCTTGCAACTTCAATATAAAAGGTACATATAGGCACAAAATACATCACACCATGGAAAAGCACTAAAATATTTGAATAATGAAAGCAGAATGGAATTGTGTGAACATAATCCACGGGTAAATCAACATAGGCAGTCATAACAAAGGCACACGAAGTCAATGAGATACTTCTAAAGAAAGAACTCAATTTCAAGCTTAGGTGTAAGAATGTTGAACAAAATGAAATTGACTCGACTTATGCAACATGACATGAATGTAAACGCTTTTCAATCAATAACTCCAAACTATTTAATGTTTTTCATGAGAGTTCGTTGTGCAAATCCATTGATCTTCCACTTTATAACACCCTCGGAATCTCACATTTTTAAGAATTCATTCTCAAAATTTTGAACATATCATAATGCTCATGTGTAGCGAAGCATCAATGAAATAACAAATGTCCTTGGAACTTCTATTTTTGTGCGTCGTTAATCTTTTAGGCTCTTTGCAAATGGTGGCTTTTGACGCAAAAGAGAACTTTCTCTTTCATAGCCCTTTTCCATTTCTTAACATAAAATAACTTTTTTGGGAAAAACAATATGGGCAATGGTTCTTACAAGCACAACTCGTCTCTAGTGCATTTGTTTCATTATTAAACACTATTTAGATGAGAAAACTGTATTCGACATATAATAAGAAGTACAATGTTCAAAAAGTCCGTGTATGTGTGGAATAAAGGTGATACAAACTCTAGCATGAAAAAGTAATCATCAATGAACAACGAAATGCTAGCCACGCATTATTAAGTACACTAAAGAAATGAAGCCATGTATCAAAACACCATGAAAAAGTCAAATGAATGGATGGAATGTATGGGTGATTCAAACATCTTAAATGCACATCTTTATATGGTGAATAACAAAATAGAAAAAACTTTTTGTCCTTTTCAAAAAAAATTGTCAAAGATAAAATCTTTTTGGATTTTTTTTAAAGATTTTTCAAAATAAAAGCATATATAAACGTAAAAATATATATAAATACAATATAGCAATAGGGATAAATGATATGAACATCATAAACACCCTATACTATAAATAATGCCCAAACTCAATTAACGGAACAAATACCAAAAACTTCCTAAGATCCTCAAATCTAAGTGTGTCCAAAGGTTTCGTGAAAATATCGGCTAATTGACGTTCAGTACGCACAAAGCTCAAGGACACGATCTTCTCCTTAATAAGATCACGAATAAAGTCCTCATGTATCATAATGTGCTTCATACAAGAATGTTGGACCAGATTACGGAATATATGAATTGCACTTGTATTGTCACATGAAATAGTCATTATGCCTTCGATGATCCCATAATCTTCCAACATTTGTTTCATCTATAAGAGTTGTGTGCAACAACTCCTGGCGGCGATGTACTCGACCTCCGTCATGGACAAATAAATTGAATTTTACTTCTTGCTCAACCAAGAGACAAGAGTATTCCTAAAGTAAACGCATCCACTCAAGGTACTTCTACAACCATCAATATCCCCTGCCCAGTCGGCATCCGAATAGGCGAATATATGGTCATCGGTATCAAAGGAATACCAAATATCGTAGGAAAGAGTGTCACTCACGTATTTGATGATACGTTTAAATGCAAGCAAGTGTTGATAACACTCTATATGGTTGACTTACTGAGTCTGTGCCATATAGGAGTTCCAACTAGTTTGGATATCGAGACAAAATAGGATTAGATTTTTTCGAGTTACTCTATCTCAAAAAGGTATCCAAGCTCCAAGGAATCCCAGTCCAAATACTCCAATGTTCTACAAAAAGGTAAGTACAACTTTTGAACCACAATTAGTATACATACACTGCATATACATGTTTATTATGTGTGCATATTTTTTATGGTGGTTTTGTTGCTTGAAATATTTTTTTTGCAAAAATAAATTCATTTGAAATGATTTTTAATTTAATTGAAATATGATTTTAAAAAAATATATATTTGAGGTTAACATAAGAATAATTTTTTATGATAAAATTTGATTGGTTCAATTTTTCATTGGTTAAAATTTTTTTTTAGTCAAAAATATAATTTTTCCAAGACTTTAAAACACACATGTGTGTTATATCTTAATAAGGCTATTTGTGTGTTGTTTAGTGTCTTGGTGGTTATACTCATTTGTGACCCTAGATTGAGTGGTTATTAATGAACCATATTAGTAAAGCCTCAATCCTAGTGAATACCCTTTAGACAATCGAATTAGTTATTTCACTTTCTTTCTACACCATTAAATCATGGAGAGTTGATCTAAACCCCTCATTTTTAACCAACCCTTTACTCCCTCATATATAATATCTTTTAGGGTTTTTATTTCTTAAGAGGTTATAAGAGAAGAGGGTTAAGGGAAAAATAAGGGTCGGCATTTTTTTTTAATAGGAGAGAGAGAGAGAGAGAGCATATTTCATCTTTATAACATCTCCTTCTCCATCCATCGTGAGAGTAAATCGAAACCTGCGTTGACCGTAAAAAAGAGAGAAGTTTCACCGGCGGAGTCAAAATGAGAGAGAGAGAGAGAGAGAGAGAGAGAGAGAGAGAGAGAGAGAGAGAGATAGAGGAATAACTCTTCTCACCGGCATATAACCGAGAGAGAACAGAGCTGTGTAAATCGAGATCATCGGCGACGAAAAGGGAAAGAATGAGACTGGAAAACCGAGAAGAGAGAGTACTTCCGACGTCTGAAATAACCAGAAGCCGAGTTCGTCATCTCAACGCAAAAATAAAGAGAGAACGAGATCGCCGGAGTCCCATTGCCAGATCCGCTGGACAGAACCCATTCTCCGGAACTGTATACCGAGAATCAAATAATATTTCTCTCTAAGAACCTTTTAGCACACTGATTTTTTAGGGTTCTTTATTTTGTTCTTGGATCTTCATTATATTTGTTGTTGTTGAATCCAAGAATATAGTTTCAAATAAATTTGAAACATAAGACTTCGTGTTGTGCATATTTTCAGATTTGATAAATACATTTTTGGTTTCAAAAATTAATTTCACAAATTAGTGAAATAATATTGAACATAAATAATTTTGAAAATAGTGTTGATTTGAAATTTTTTATTTCAAATTTGAAATTTTTGAAGTCTTGTATTCAAAGCATATTTGGGATTATTTGCATTTCATATAGAAGTGGCTTGTAATTCATAAGATATTGCTTGTAATATTGATTGAGAGGGTGAGAAGCATTTATTCATTTACGCATTTATGCATTTACTTTGATTCACAAACACTATCATTCTAACACGAACACTTAGAGATTGTGGTTCTTGGTGAGATATTTTGTTTATTAGAGCCGCTATAATCAAAGAGGACAAGTACAAAGCAAGGAAGCTGCGAGAAGGAAGACTACATCAAGTCAGAAGCCTTTGAGAGTGGAGAAAACTCATGTAGGTAACGTTCTGAACTTAGATTTAGGTCTTGTATTTGCATGCTTAGTTCTATAATTTGTGCCATGTGATTATTAGGGGATTTTGTTTTGTGTCGTAGGGGTCACCGTGGATGTTTACCTTATTTAAGGGTTTTACCACGTCAAAAATCACGTGTCTAATTTGCTTGAATCTTCTTAATTGCTTTGGTGAACATTTCGCACTTAAGACTTAATTGAATGTTTTAGTTTTAAAAAACCTAAGGTAATCAAACTAACGAATCTAGATAACATATTCAAAAAATCGTTTTAACACATCTAGTGTTTACTTTGAAAAGAGTTTTGTTCAACGAGTTTATTTCGGAGTTTACTCAACTTATGACTTTTTGTTATTAACCTTGTAAACATGTTTTTCAAGTGTGACTCTTTTGGGGACGCTTGGTAACGCGCACAAACTCCAACCCTAAAGGAAATGTAGGAACAACTAGCGATCAAGTAGAGAAGACTACCTATCATGCTCCTATAAAGGGTTTTCTCTACTGTGACACCTCGCCTAATAAAATATCGGGTGATCAGTCCTATACCAAATTAAACAGAAATCTCATCTAGTTCATTCTTAGCATCACCGTCGAAAACTTTTTAAAACTTGCTAACCACCTAGTATTCAAAAGACACGGTGTCAAATTTTATCTTTTAATTAACATTACTAACAAAATGCGAAAGAATATATAACTAACCATCATCCAATCACTAAATCAAGTACTACTAAAAATGGAATAAATGTACTCTTTGCCGAGATAACCACTAGCTACAAATCAATAACAAAATGAATCACAAGAGTAATAACTGAATACATCAACTAACTGAAATAAAACGGACCAACTAGGGCGACATGCCCAAATGGAATACTGACTGCATCCTACTCTAGAAATAAAATGACTGAAGTGGCTAAGTCAAAGTCCTGCAACATCCATATGTGTCGCAACTGCGTAAACCTGGAATAGAACAATTATGACGTCCCTGTGGCTGGACACCTAAAAGGTTTTGGAGAATATTTTATACCAAGGGTTAGAACCCAAAACAATTGAAAATATTTAGCAAGTAAATTAAAATGCAGGAAATTAAAATGCAATTATGCTCTTCATATATAAGTTAGTGATGCACACTCTCTTGAGGACACCTCACCCCTCACTTAATGTGCACGCCTAACGTACCTATACATGATCCATCTAGCTAACTACTCCGTAACTAGTCTTGTCACATATATCCCACTAATTCCTACTACTCTATCCCGAGTGAGTTTAGTTGTATATCTTCTAAATATTAATCACACTAACTTATTAAATCTCTTCTCAATTAATACCATATAACATTTTCACGAGTTATATAACTTATAAATTTTACATCATGTATTTACTCGTATATAAATCTGCACCAAATACATGTATCACTATATCAAAACATTCACACTAACTTATTTAAGTTATTTCTCGTTTAATTCCATATAATCGTTTCACAAGTTAAATTATTTATACATTTCGCACCATGTATATATATTCGTATATAATTATGCACTATATATACGTGTGATATATCTCAACATTCACACGCATGTCGGATATAAATTTTATCACCCACGCGTAGGAGGCGGCCATAGTTCTCCCCGAAAGTGCCCGTTCTATACCATAACGGCCCACCGCTATAAACAGACGTTGTGGCCTGGGGATTATACTCACCCTGCATTTGCTAGCCAGGGGACTCACCCACATCGCACAACCTCCTAAGATAGCATTAATATTGGTATGCTTTGCTATAAATATTATTCACACAAATATTTATAAATCATATATATATATATATATATATATATATATATATATATATATATATATAGAGAGAGAGAGAGAGAGGCTGGATCGTATACGGACCTAGTTTACGGACCTAGTTTACGGACCACTACTGTCCAAGAATTATCTAGGGACCGTTTTGTCTATTTAGGACCACCTTTTGGGACCGCAATGTCTTTTTGTCTTATTCTAAGTTTTGGGAAATATCAATTTTTACCCCAATGCTTTCTAACGTCTTTTAAGCTTATTTTAAAGTCTAATTAATCTGGAAGTCTAATTGTAGAAGTTTCAGGGCCGCTGCTACTTCTTAAGCTTCTTCCGTCACTATCGTACTGGAATTCTAAATAGCGAGGATTATCTATATAAATAGTTTCTTCTGAAAGTCTAGAAATTGAAATAGGTTTTGCTGGAAAATATTCTAGTCTTAAATACCTTATACGGTATCGTGGGTTTATCTGTCTAGTTTCTTTATATATTTGATTAACAATATCAATTATATCGTTATCTATAAATTCGTCTAAATTATTATCACCATAAGATGACAAAAATCTGCGGTATGTTCTGGGGGCAGCTGTCTCTACGTTTTTAAGGAGAGGACGGATTCCTCCGGCTCTAATTAAAATAGTCTTTGTTTCAGCTAACCTTTTACGTCTAACAAATTTTAATACGTCTATACTATCTTCAAGTATCCTAGTGTATTCTAGATACTTTTCAGGTCTTGACAATTCTTCTGCAAATTCTTCAGTTCTTAATTTTTGTCTAAAGAGGTCACGGATTCCTATTCTAATTATTTCTATTCTAGGTACTTCTCTTCCTAACCACTCAATGATCTGGTCTATGTATTTAAAAGTACCACCTGCATATACTAAAGCAGATTCTATAAGTTCTTTATCTTTAGGGTTTGTAAGAGTCCAGTCTTGAATTTCTCTAGTTAAGTCTAAACTTGTTTGATTAACAAAATCTAAAAAGTCTTTAGTGATTTGCAAGCTCATATAAGATTTTTCTTAAAACAATATTATGTAAAATAGTTAAGGGTTTGGTTTGAGTTTATACCTTCCTTCTGGTCTGCAATATTTTTATCTTCTTCCCTTTGTCTCTTCAGCTTCGTTACTATTCTTCTCCGGTCTTGGCCTCCTACAACTCTCTCTTTATGTGTTGCACCTCAATCCACTACTTTGGCGGCTAACCCATTTCCTGCCTGTACGCCTTCACGCCTAACGCCCACCTGGCTAACGGCTCACGGCTAATCGGCACCTGACGGCGGTTCACCAGTATAACACCTTGTGTGCTACACCAGAGGTTCCACACCATAGTCCTCTATGAACAGAAAGTTGGAGACAATTTGGAAAATATAACAACTTAACATAAGAGATTTCTGGAAAAGAAAACACTTTTATTGCATATCATAAGTAATTACAACTCTCCCCTCTCCCCTAACTATGAGAGGTTTACTCACTCATATACATAACATTTATTAAAAGCATAGAAGTCTTGTTATCTCTCTCTCTCTAACTACTGATATCCTCTTCCAACTCCTACTACTCCCTTTTATAGATAAAGGGAACCTACAATGACTGGCAACCAGTAAAAGATAGAGATCCGGTTTGAAAACATCAATTATTAAAGTAGCATTGTCTTTGGGAATCATTATCAACTGGGTCTACAGCTTTGGACGTCTTTTAATAATGGGGGGACCCCTGAACGAGACAGGCCAGCTGGATAGGCGTGCTTGAGTCTTGTCGTCTTCATAATAATGCAGGAGCATTAAGGTCTTCGTCTTTTCTGATGGTTCCTTGTGGGGTAAGGTCTTTTTACTTTATGAAAAGCAAGGTCTAGGCAAATAATTCTTCTGTCTTTAATAATTCATCTACCACTGAGGGGCTCTTCTTTGTCGTGTCTGTGTCTTCTTCTGCCTTGTCTTGGTTTGGGAGGGAATTATTGAAAAATTCGTCAATAAGGCCCACAGTTCTGAGGCTGGCTGGCAAAGCTATCTCCACCATGTCTTTGGATTCTTTCTTAAGCCTTCCGTTGAATGGCTCATCAGCTTGGATTATCAAGTCTTCTTTGTGGTAGGCAGTGTACCACCTGTCTTCTCCTGTTAATAACTCCATGATTTCAATTATCTCCATGGCTTGAGAGATCTGGATCTTGGACTTATCAATAATTAAATCTTTAATCTCGTCTTCAGATAGAATCTCTATGTCTTCAAATATGTAACTGGAAAATCTAACGAGTCTAAATCCTTCGACTCTCATTCCTCTACAGGAACTTGGAGCAATTTGATAGCTTCTAGCAAATAGGGGAAGGAAATCTTCAACCTTCTTGACATATTCATGGACTATTTTTCCAAAAACAATAGAGTCTTCAATGTCTTTTATTTGAACGAGTCCGATGAACCCGTGGTCTGCAAGAGTTATATGTGCCATTTCTGATTTTCCAAAAAGATATATTTTTGGAACGTCTTTGAAGAAACCTTTAACTATTAAGGCATCTCCACTTATTCCTGATAATAACAAATTAAAATGATCAATAATGTCATTAGATTCTTTTTTAAAGTCTTCAGTTAATGGGAGATTATTATGACCAAATGGTATAACAATCTTTGTCTTAAATGTCTTTTTCTGATAACAAAAATCAGTAGGTCTAGTTTTGGAGGTTTCTCCAAGAGTCTGAGCATAAGTCTGAATCTGAGGTCTAGGCACAGTATTACCACTGAGTTGGGTAACTGCGAGTCTTTGAGTTCTCATAAATCTGGCAATAGCTACCAAATTTTGTTTAAACTCAATCCAAAGTCTATTCTTTACATTCCACCATATGGCGTCTATAAGGGTATTTTCGTCTTCTGAAAATTCTCGTCTAAATTTGATCAAGTCTGGGTATCTTTGATCGGGTCTATATTGGGGAAAATACATTTTTCCAATGAGTCTATTTTGAGAAATAATCTCTTGTCTTGATTTTCCAGGAGGAACTAAGATATCATCAAAGTTCTCTAGGATTGGTCTTTCTTGAGAGTCTTGAATATGAGTCTGTCTTTGCGTTACACCAGCATTTGGTCTTACACGTCTAAGATAGTCTACAACATCTTCTTTGTTCAGTCTATTTGCTCCAGAGGAACTCATGTCTTCGAAGTCTTCTGTTTGCAACATAAAACATGAAATTATATTAGTGTTAGCAAACATAGGTTCTCGTGATATAATGTCTGGAATGGTATTTTTACTTCCCTTAATATGAATAACAGAGAAGTCATAGCCATTAAGCAATTGCTGCCATGTAATAAGTCTATTAGTCCTTGATTTGGATAAATCTAAGTCTCTGAATTTTACTGCATAAGAAGAGTCTGTATAAACAGTAAAATGTTTAGGTCTAAGAAATAACATGTATTTTTCTATTTCCCTTACTATTGCTAAAACTTCCTTTTCATGGGCAGTGTATCTTGTTTCTGGGTCTGTGAAGGTTCCAGAACTATGCCTACATAATTTCTTCTTTTTCGTCTGATGATCAATGGCAAAGTATACAGCTCCCCATTGTTTATCAGAGGCATCTGTTTCTACTATAAACTGATCTTCTGCATTAGGCAGCTCAAGTAAAGGAATGTTCTTGACTGCATCTTTAATTTGTCTTATGACTTCAAAATCATCTTTAGTCCAATAAAAGGGATTAGTTTTGTCTGTTCCTTTTAATTTGGATGCTAAGCTTTGTCTTTTTGAAGCAAGGTTTTTAATAAAGTCTGCAGCACAATTAAGCAATCCTAAAAATGACTGTAATTGTTTTCTATCTTTGAGTTGGTCTGGAAACTCAAGAATCTTTTTAGTTATGTATTCTGCCAAGGATAATTTTCCTTTATTAATATGCATTCCCACAAAGTCTATCTTAGTCTGAAATAGTTGCATTTTCCTTTCGAAAATGACAATACCATGTTTATCTAATTCTAAAATAATCTTTTTAAGATGGTCTACATGCTCTATCTCAGTCTTACTTGCTACAAGAATATCATCTATGTAAACAAGGCAAAATTCTGAATAAGGTCTAAATATGTTATCCATTCTTCTTTGGAAAACTTGAGGAGCATTCAAGTATCCAAATGGCATGACTAGCCATTCGTATTTTCCTTGGGGCACACTAAAGGTTGTCCAAGTAATACTGTATGGATGCATCTTAATTTGCCAGAAGCCTGATTTGCAATCAAACTTACTGAATATTATTCTATCTTCGATTAAATTAATCAAATTATTCTTGTCTGGTATCTTATAAGAATCAAATTCACAATTCTTATTTAATTGTCTATAATCTATAACCATGCGTCTTTTTCCTCTTTTACGTTCAGATTCATTTTGAACATAGAAGGCCAAACTATTATGTCTACTTTTACTTTCTCTAATAATGCCTAACTTAAGCATTTCGTCTATGTCTTTCTTAAATTCTTCCCTATCTTCTTGTGAGTATCCTTTCTTATAGGTTCCACCATTTATAGTGGCGTTTGGGTTAATAGGGATAATTTCACAGTAACTTTGGTCTTTATCCCACTTAGCAATGGGATTTTCTCCTAAAGTAGGCTCAGCTAGTTGCCTAATCTTCTCTTTTTCTACTTCTATATCCATTTTCTTCTGTTTGGATATGGCTTGAATCTGCAATAAGGTCTGCTGGGCTTGATCTAAAATGTCTTGTTGTATAAGCGCTATTTGATTATAACACTTTTGATCTGGACACTTACACTCTTTTTGTAAGGGTTTAGTTATTTCTAAGGATTCTTGTTGGGTTGTAGGTCTAGGTCCACCATGCTCAGCTGAAGAACTCTGATGTTTTATGGGTCTATAATTGGGCTTGACCTGCATAAGGTCAAAGGCAGTCTTATGATCTATTAGAGGAGCTTTAATAGTAAATTCCTCTTGGTCACTAATTAATATCTTATCATTATACTGAGTATAAGGATGATATTTACTAATAAAGTCTTGTCCTAAAATAAGGTTTCCTGTGAAACTAGGACGAGGATCCATTATCCAAAACCGATGATTAACGGTTTTGTTGGTCTGATTTCCTAATTTAAAATAAATAGGAATAGTCTGGAAATATAAGGTAAATGGATCTCCATTAGCCACTTTACCATAGATTTCTTGAGTACTTTCTAAAAAGTAGTCTTCAGGGAAGGCATTAGCCTTACAAATACTCTGAGAGCACCCTGTATCGATAAAGGCTGAAAGTCTTTTAGGATAGTCTTTATGTTGAACAAATAATTCTACAAAACAAGCATGTGGTTTAGTAGAAATTCCTAAATTATTCTTTTCTAAAATAGATATTCCTTTCTGGGGTTTATCTATAAAATCTAAGTGTAATTGTTCTTCTGAACTATCATCAGAATGGTATTCGTCTAAGTCATAGGAAATTCCTTTTCCTTTGACGTCTTCATTTCCTTGCAATCTTTTGGCTATATTTTTATCAATGTCTTGATAATAGGTTTTAATATCTAAGTCTATTTGAGCGTCATACTGGCTAGTATAAATTGCTCTAAATCTAGTTCTCCAACAGTCTTCATGGTAGTGGAGTTGACAAACAATACAAACCATAAATAATTCTGTTTGTATAGTCTCAAAACATTCTACAGATCTAAAGTCTTTCTTTCAACATTTCATCTCAAATGTGCAATAATGTCTTTTATCAAAGTAACATCTAGGTATATAGGTTAGTAGCTCTGGATTACTAACAGTCCATCTTTTCTTCAAAAAGGGGCTTAATATACACTTATACCAAGCGTCTTCAAAGTCTATATATTCATTATCTAGATCGTCTTGATCAGTTTGCATCATATATAAGTCTAGGGTATCCTGAGAGTCTTCATATTCATCACTATAGTCTTCTGAATCACTGTCTGTGTAAACACTATAGATACTAGTGTTATCATCATCTTCTATGTCTGATATTTTTATAGCATATAGGATATCTAATTCTTCTTGATCTGCATAGTCTAATATTGTATTAATAATCTTAATACTTTCTTTATCTTTCTTATTAGGGCAGTCTTTAGCAAAGTGTCCTTCTTTGCCGCAAGTCCAACACTCTTTGGTGGCGGTCTTAGATTGAGCTACGTCTTTTTCCTTTCTATAATTAGGAACCTTCTTATACTTACTAGTATTCTTCTTAAAGTATCTTCTTTGATTAAATCTATTTTTCTTAGTCTTAGGATTCTTTTCCCTAAAGGTAGTAGATTGTCTAAATTTGTATTTCTTTGGAAATCCTAAAGGTCTAGTATTAAACTTCCTATGTTTCCATTCTACTTTCTTTTTGAATTTCTTAGATTCACTTCCACATCCCCATTGGATTGGAGCAATGTCTCTTTCGTCTTTGATTGGAGGGATCTGCTTGAAAGTTTCTTCTATTAACTTTCCTTGGGTTATATCACGTCTCTTAGATATGATATAGTCTTTGGCGAAGTTGATTCTTTCACCAAGGGAGTTATTCTTAACTCCAGATACTCCTGGCCAATTCCTATATTCATTAATTAGGATTTGTCCTATGGCTGGTATCTTTTTAAAGTATTCATTTTTAAGGTTTCTCCAAATTCTTTAATTTGGTAATATAGCTGCTCGTAATTATTGCTATATTCATTTATCTTATCTAACTTTCAAATGCTAAGGAGGGCTAACTTAGTTTTTGCTAGGTCTTGTTCATTTATCTGAGCTAGATGTCCGGCTCCAATGAATTCTGCAGTGAACAATTGAATATATTCTTCAATTGATCGTTCTTCTAGGTTTTCCTTTATCTTCTCAATCTTAGCTAAGGAGTCTTTATCTGTAGCCTTTCTTAGACTATCTAAGTAGTCTTTTACAATTCCTCTAATGGATTGCTCAGCGTACTGCTTACATGAACTTGCATCCCATTGTTCATTAGATGCAAAACACATGTTCATCTGATTATGCCATTCGTCTAAGGCTTTCTTGCTATCTTGCACATTGTCAAGTTTGAGGTATATACCTACTGGATTTATGACTTGGCTTGCCATAGTCTTGACGGGAGTGAAACTCTTGTCACTAGTTGGGAAGTCTTTTATATAATCAGGTTTAGTCTTTACTACGGTGCTAGAGTATATAGGAATATTTATTCCTATAGGTTTACTAAAAAGTCTAGGAGCATCTTCTAGCCTACTATTACTTCCTATCTCTTGTTTACTAGGTTCTACTTGTGTAGCTGGCATTAGTCTTTGTTCTCCTTCTTCTATTAGTCTTAAGTTTCTAAGAAGTTCTTTAGTGTTCTTAGATTCTTTTAATTTTAATATGCGGTCTTAGGCTATCATATTAAATCTTTCTCTTTCTTGAAACCTAACAGAATGACTTTTCTTAAGGTTGTCTTTAAATGTCTTCATATCCAATTTTGAGGGTTCATGTCCAAAGTTTTGGATCCTAGCTTTTTCTTTAACTAAGTCTTTTTGTTCAAATGATCTTCTAGGTCTAATTATCGGAGCTTGTCTAAGTAAATTAGCACTAGTCTTACTACTATATTCTCCTTCTGAAGGATCATTGATTATGGCTTCTCCCATATTCCTAAATCTAATTTCTTCGGTCTGGATATTCTTATTGACAATCTTAGGGGGACCAAACTGGATGGTAACATTTCCAGTGACGTTGTCTTGATTAATAAACAAGGGTTTATTTTGTATAGTCTTAGTTTCTTGAAATTCTGGCAATTGCCAAAGAGTCTTAGCTTTCTCTTTCATAGGTCCAGTATTCCTAGTACTGTAAGTATGATTATAGTCTGATACATTAGTTCTTACTAAGATTTCTTCATTAAGTCTACCGATAGGAATTCCCGATTGCATTCCTTCATAAGGAAATTGGGAGAACTTCACATAGCTTTGAAATTCTATATTTATATTAGCGTCTGGGATAATATAGTCTTCATAACCACTAGCATATAAGATTAACTTAAAATGCTTGGCTGTGTCTACGGTTACTGTAAATGCCGAAATGACATTAAAGTATCCTATGTTGTCTGACATTTCTAATCGGGCTATTCCAATAAGACTCTTCTCAAAGTCTTTCCATCTTTTGTCTACTAAACAGCATAATATGTTAATATTATTCTGGGGTCTATGTAATCCTTGGATTCTTGCTTGAAAGAGTCCAAAGGTTAGGAATTGGAACTTCCTATCAGTTCCTCTAGATCTAAGCCATTCTGAGTCAAATACTTGGAGCTCAGTATAAGATTTGTCTAACACATGATTTCTATAATGGTAGGTCATGTTATAATTGGGAGTCTTAGGAGTGGCACCTTCTTTAAACAAGTCTATATATCTAACGGCTGGAAGTTGTCCATTATGGATGGAATCTTCCACGATCTTCCAGTCCACTTCACCCCACTCTTTCCATTGGAGAGGATTGGTGAAATTTCTTTCTTTCCACCATGTCCTAACATTGGAGGATGAATCCTTAAGTCTTTGGACCATATGATTACTCTGTCCAATATTTGGGATAGAGCTGGCTACCTTGCTAGTCTTATCTAATCCGTCATTTATGACTCGTCTACCTATAGTATTCCTTTCTCTAGTTTCTATGGGAGGGGATTCTTTAAACTTACAGGTGGTTACCTGTTTTTGTTCAAGTCTTTTTTCAATTCTTTCTAAGAAGTCTGAATAATCTTTTTGTCTTTTTAGCTGATTAAGGATTTCTTCTTTAAAATTCTTATTTTCCTTTCTAGTCTTTTCAAAAGTTTCTTCACTATGTCTAGCTAGAGAATTAACAATGGTTTTACCAACGTTAGTGATATAGTCTTTTACTTAATTATCTTTTTCTAATTGTTGCATAGTTCTAACTTCTATGGCTTCTATAGTCTTTTCAATTTTTTCTAACCTAGTTAGAATAAAAGGAGAGTCTATTTCTGCGTGGGAAGGTTTATTATATACGGCCTTAATTCCGTTTATAATTTCACTGTATTTTTCTTCTACTTGGGCCATGTCTAGTCTAAGTTCATTAATAATGCTATCCATTTTAGATAGATTATGTCTTTCCATATTATTAAGGTAATTTGCTAAATTCTGTTGAAATTTAACAAAGTCTGTGTAGAATGTAGTTAATCCTTCTGTCTTACCTTTAAGTCTAAATGCAAGTCTTTAACAAAGCTACTATTATAGTCTTAGGTAGCTGCTATAGATGTAGAAATTAAATTTAATCTTTCTAAGATAAGTCTAGTTGCTTTAGCTGCGTTGGCAATCTCATTTTCATTTATCTTGTAATAAAATCTATCATCGTTTATCTTTTCTAAAATTCTTTGATAGAATTCGGATAAGGTCTGAATGGAGAGGTCTTTTGATACCTCATTCCAGTCTGATCTAACTATCTCCATTAGGAAGATAACTATCAAGTCTAGGGATAAGCTTAGCTTGTTCCTTAGTAAGTTTAATTAGCTCACTGTCTTGATTTTTAATTAAAGTCTTAATTTCTAAAATGTCTTTGTTAATGACTTCTATATGATTAGTCTTAATATTTATTTCTTGTAACACGTGGTCTAAGTCTATAGGGATTTGATTATCGATGTCTAATAATCTTTTAGAGATATTTTTTATCTCTGTTTCTAAGGTATGAGTGTCTTTTATTAATTGTCTTAATATAAGCAATATACACTTATTTTGGTCTATTACGTTATTAATAGCACTAGCAGTGACTTGTCTACTATCTGCGTGTTTGGCTGGGATATGTTCAATGTGTGAACAACCGTCTATGTGTGTGGTTAAACAACCTTCTGAGTCTAAATCAGTTATGGGTATAGGTTGGTAGTCTGGATTGGTTCCAAAAATATCTTGGTAAATGCGAGGGATAAATCCCAAGGGCATTAAAGTCTTTTAATCGTATGTCTAAAAGGAACGTCTTATGGCTCTGATACCAGAATTAGGGTTTTGGTCGGAATTTGCTGAGGTTCTAAAATCTTTAAAGTCTTGATATTAATTTTGGGTCTGAATTATAAATCTTTTAATTATATAGTCTTAAACTAAGTTTTTAGAGTAAAACAAGAGGGGGACCATCTGGGGTAAATAACAAAAGTCTTTGGGACCACGGGGGACCACTTTTCGGATAAGGACAAAAGTCCGCACGGGAAGTCCGCACCTGAGCCTGGGTCTATATATATATATATATATATACTACACGCCACCATATATATATATTAAATCCAGGCTATCGGTGTACTACGTCTATACACAAGCATAAAACATGCAAGTCTACAATCCGACTTAAATCCAATTAATCATGCACTAATTAATTTTACTATATTGGTGTCACTCTACCAAATATACCTAGACTATCCCTCTTGACCCGAAATTCGAAATCCCCAATTCATTATTTAATTTTATTCCATTAACTTTACCCACTTAATTAATAAGGTTTCAAATCACTCAATACAAACCTTAATTCTCAAATTGGATTTATCCTCTACTTAATCTAAGGGTGATTTTTTCACAAATTGAAACCCTAAATTATAACCATCAATTTAAGATTTAACCAACACGTGAATAATTCATCATAAATTTATAAACAGGTCTGAAACAGGGGGAAGGGGAGAAATCTGTAAGAATTACACCTGTCGTTCAAACTACCATCCATGTTGTTCGAACGACAATGGCTCTCGTTTGAACGACACCGGGTCGTTCGAACGACCCTGGTGTTCTCCCCCCTCTTTCGTTAACCACAAAAATAGTATGCCATTATAGATTAAAAACCTCCAATTCTGTACAGATTAACCCCCAAAATGTTCCCAAAATTCATCCTAAATTCACCCATTTGCTTTACTTAACCCAACTACATCATCTAAACCAAATCGGGGCATCTAATTCACAAATCTTAATATCTGTACAAATTTATAAATCCCAAATATGAAATCCCCATTTTCTAATTAGATTAAACCCTCCACCTTCTTTAATATGAATAGAAAAATGCAAATTAACAAATGCAAGTTAAACCACTTGGCTTAATTTGTAGATCAAAGCCTTTGTATGAAGATGTTGGATTGAATTCAAGGATCTCCTCTTGTTCTTGAAGCAATCTCCCAAAATAGCCAAATTCTCTTCTAACGTTCTCCTCTTAATCTCTCCCCAATTTTTGTCTTCAAAAATGATTTTAAGTTGATTTACCCTTTCACAATTAGGGTTATTAACTCTAATACCATTTTTGAGCTTATTAGCCTTCTAAAAAGGGCCAAACACTTATTTTACAGCTCAATTAAGTCTAGAAAGGTCCCGAAGCCCAGTATATATTTATGGCCACTCATTTCCAATTATTTCTACCCATTCGGACTCAATCGTGCACTCTGAATTGCCATCCGAATTAATTTATAACATTCTCCAAATTCTTGACCTCAAAATGCAACACAAAATAATCCAAAATATTATGCCTCAATTCGTCAAATTAATAAATTCATCAAATTTAAAATTTTCATAAATCATGAATTTAATTCCTCCAAATAAAAATAAATTCCTTTTCTCCCAAAATATTATTTAATTAAAGGTCCTTGAATTTACGGGATATTACATATTCCCTTCCCTACAACGAAATTTCGTCCTCAAAATTCGGATGAGCCTAGTACTCCCAGCCTTAACTAGCTCCCTGATTGCTTACCCTTAGCATTGCTATACATTGTTCTTAGGCGAATGTGATTAACCAGAGTGCCTATACACCCTGCACCCATGCTTCACCTCACGAAATGAAACCCGGATTTTACCATCCCTTAATCTGTAATATAACTTCAATCCCACGGTTATAGAATTCCAAATACCCTCCTCTCGTCATAAAAGTGTACATAACCACTCTTACGTAAAAAAGACAACACATACTACCGCGCCCTTACTATCACTAGTTTCCTTGCACGAAAATAAAACCCAAGCTATATCTCCCCGCTCGACAATAAGTCCAACCACTCTGAATAACATCAGAAATATCCCTACTCCCCGGGATTTCAATTAACAATCTATACATTAATATGCAACACATTTAACATACATAACCATATATATGCACCAGACCCTATGTCAGGTGAAACCTAGCAACAATAATTCATACCCTGGTACCGCGAACATTCAATCTTACGATAATTATCCGTTGTAGCCCCAAATTATAGCTACACACCTGAAACTTGGAAAAACATCCACGCTACTCCCATAATTATCGAAAATAGGCATCTCTCGTATAATGCAACTATCATCTTAGTGTAACCCCCCACTCCCATGTGGTTAACACCAAAGAACCGCGATATTCCACTATATATATATATATATATATATATATATATATATATATATATATATATATATATATATATATATATATATATATATATATATTATGGCTATTACGGCCAATACATTCACTAATATACGTCTCACTCACGAATCCTAGTGATAGCAAATCCTAGGTTATGACGCACTCACTGTCACTTCCAAACACGCCCATGCTCAATCATTCCATAATTTGGGGGACAACTTATTTCATTCCTCCGGAATATACCCAAAATCATTCCCTTTGCATCTTCTCCCCGAATCAGCTAAGTATCTGCACAATAGAGGCTTTGACTCCTCCCAGGGTGCCCATACACCCTATATCTCGTGCATAATTGCACAAACCTCCGATCATCACTTGTGTAACCCTATTTGCCCTAAATTCGACCCCCGCATTCTCGGCGTGGATATATCCTCCAAATATTTTTTATGACCTTACTCATCACAATTAAATTTTTACCGATATTACATCACCTATCAACTTGTTGTGAGGACATAATTTAATAAATATCCGGGGTAGAATCTAGGAATTTTCTATTTTCTCTAGATCACAGTTGTATGTCCGATACCGCTACAATCGACACGTCATCACGATCATCCACGACGGCCTTTATCCGAATCCATGCATCCATCATCTTCACACGTGCATCATGCTACATGCGACGTGGTGCTCAGTTGTTTCCCATTACTGCACTATGCATTATTGGTAAAATGATTTATTAGAGTTGTTTATATTTGCATAAATATATGGGAAAGTTTTCAAAAAATGTTTTTTAGAATTCTGATTTATTTTTATAAAAAGTAGAAATTTTTCTAAGTGTAGAAGCGGAGTGCCTCGGTCGAAGATCTTGTTCAAACGAGATTACTCTGTCATTCGAGCGAGATAATTATCTCGTGCAAATTCGTTCGAACGACACGTGTCCTTCGTTTAAGAGAGATGACTATTTCGTTCGAGCGACGTCTCCGCCTCAATTTTCGTATAAATACCAGTGTAGTTTCTACAAGTTTTTCCAAGTCTTTTTCCAAACACGAATTCTGCAAAAACTGTCCAGAATCAGACTTCACCTTCTAAGGTTTTTAAACCTTATTTATTCATATAAACATTCACACACACACACACACACACACATATATATATATATATATATATATATATATATATATATATATATATATATATATATATATATATATATATGTGTGTGTGTGTGTGTGTGTGTGTGTGTGTGTGAATTGGTAAACCTTCATGAGGATCATTCTTACTCACCTGGAGTAATTTGTGAAGAAGTCGCTCCCTTTTTTATTGTTGCCCACCTGGAGTTCCTGATGGAGATTCCAGCCGACGACATCTAAATCGACACCCGAGGGTATTTCTTTGTCATACTTATTTTCATTATAATCCGTGTAACTGTTTTTACCAATTATAGAGAAAATAAAAAAGTTTTGCCCCTTTGGGAGATTTTTCCTCATTTGTGTGTTTTGTGTGTGATTAATTCTTCTTGCGTGATCATATTGATTTCAATCACACCTAGATGCACGTTTTAGAATTAAATTGAAAAATTGAGATTTAATTAAATAATTTCTTAATTTGAAAGCAAGCTCTTCAAATTGGAATCAGAGCCAATTACACAATTATACTGTGTAATTTTCAGCAAAATTTTCTAAAGATATCAATTTTCTGAAAAATTGATTTTTGAAAAATGGCGTGTTCAATAGAGAAATTATATAATAAAATGCCAGTTTTTGACGGGACTAATTATGCTTACTGGAAAGCCCGCATGAAATCTTCTTTAAAAGACATTGATAAACGTGTTTGGATTTTGGTTGAAAGAGGGTGGACACCTCCCTCCATCACTGTTGAGAACGTGACGAGTTTAAAATCTGTCACTACTTGGACTGAAGAAGAATTTAAATGGTCATCTTTTAATTCAAAGGGTTTAAGTGCTATTTTTTTATCCGTCACACCTGACGAGTTCCGACGCATAATGACGTGCACCACGTCAAAAGAGGCATGGGATGTTTTACAACTTACCCATGAACGAACTAATGCTGTGAAAGAGTCTAAACTGAAAAATTTAACATCTCAATTTGAAACCATCACCATGCTTGAGACTGAATGTTTTGATGAATTTTATGCTAGACTGTCTGATATTGTTAACACTAGCTTTAATCTTGGTAAACACATTCCTAATGCTAGAGTTCTTAAAAAGATTCTTAGATCACTGCCTAAGAGTTTTATCCCTAAAGTCAATGTGCTAAATTCTATGGGTAATTTAAACACGCTTAAATTGGAGGAACTTGTAGGAGGCTTACGAACGTATGAAAATGATATGTTTCCTAAATTTGTCAAGCCTAAAGAGAAGGGAATTGCACTCAATGCCCAGTATAGAAAGAGTGATGGGTCAGTAAGAAAGTGGGTAGAGTCATATAGAAAAAGGGAGATAGAAACGTCTGATTCTGAATGTGACCTTGATTTAGATGATTTGGCTTTATTTGCTAAAAATTTCAAGAAAATTCTCAATTTCAAGAAAAATGGAAATTTCAAAGGTAAAAAGAATTTTGAGAAAAATAAATTTGAAAAGAAAAATGAAAAAGATTTTAAAGACCCTCCTAAGAAAGAGAGTGAGAGATGCTATGAGTGCGACGGTAGGGGTCATAGAGCTTTTGAGTGTGCTACTAGGCTTAACAGAGAAAAGGGCAAAGTTGTCCTTAATGATACCCTTAGTGACGTCAGTGAGGTCGAGTCGGTGGACTCTGGAGACGAGTCATCGCATGAGTGTAACTTCACCGCATTCATGGCCTGTCATGTGAGAACTTCTAGTAATCCTCATGACAATGAGGATTCTACTTCACAGGGACACCTCGACAGTGAGAACGATGTGAGTGAGGGGGAGGATGATGCAAATGAGAGAGAGAGCGATCTTTAACGCGCCTACGCTGAGTTATATACTGAGTCATTTATAACCAAAAATCATAACAAAGCGTTAGTTCTTAGGATCACCTCTTTAGAGGAAGATTTAAGAAAATCGAGAGAGAGAGAGAGAGTCCTCCACCTGCACTACCCTGAGAGAGAGAGAATCTTCCTGTGTTGAGAAAGAAAGTTTGTTTAGAGAGGGAGACTATTTGGAGAGAGAGAGAGAGTTATTTTGATAAAGAGAAAGGGGACTTGACTAAACAAGTGGCTAGTCTTACGAGTGAGCTCCATTCCTCCCTGGAGACTCGGAAGAAACTTGAAGCCCTTGTAGCCCAGCTTACTCATGATCTTGAGAGAGCACGAGAAGTCAAGGTACAAATTGAGGACAGATCCAGGAAGATGGGAAAGATGCTCCTCGGCCCCTCTTTAGGTTTTGGTGATAGGCAGGGAATAGGTTATGATGGTGCCTCCTCGTCCCAAATTGCACCTGGACCAGTTCCTGAGTTTACTATGACTCCATATGGACATCGTCAAAAACCACGAAGAAGAGTTCGACCAAGAAAAGTAAACCCAGGTCCGCCTAAGACTGTGTTCTTTTGTACGTATTGCAAAATAAAAGTCCACCTCAGGGAGTTTTGCCATAGTTTGGGTCAGACACGACGTACTACTACTCCACCACATCGTACTAATAATTTTACCACTTTGAGAGAGCGTGTTAAGTTTTTAGATGCCATATCACAGAGTTTGATGGAGGAATTCTGACATATGTCTTTACCGTCAGTGAATGCTTCCCGCATCCCGGCTAAAACCAATAACAACATGGGTAAACAAAAGGTTACAACTTCTTGGGTACCTAAGAAATATGAAAAGGCCCTTGTTGTTCATGTCACTCTCAAAGCACATAATACCTTACAGTGGTATTTTGATAGTGGGTGCTCCGGGCATATGATAGGTGATGTCTCCTTTTTTACCTACCTAGAGGAGTATAATGAAAGTAGAGTCACCTTTGGAGACGGGAGCAAGTCTAGCATTGTAGAACGAGGAACAATAGAGTTACTGGGATTTCCTAAGCTAGAGAATGTTTTGTACATCAAAGGTTTGAAAGCAAACCTTCTCAGCATTAGCTAGCTATGCAACGCTGACTTTGCCATAAAGTTTGACCGGGGCGCGTGTAATGTCAATAATCAAGTCGGTAAACTTTTAGTGCCAGGGGTGAGGATAGAGGATAATTGATATGGGACTGTGCCCACATCTTCACTTGTCTACAGCAGTGCCACGATCGCTCCTATGGATCTGTGTCACCAACGTCTAGGTCATGTGAACGTTAGAGATTTAACACGCTTAGCTAAAAAGGACCTAGTACGTGGCTTACCATCACTTGGAAAGATAACTTTCACGGTTTGTGGACCCTATCAGTTGGGAAATCAAATCTGTAGCCCCCATAGGAAGTTGCATTCCATTACCACCTCCCGTGTACTTGAGTTGATTCACAGGGATCTTATAGGTCCTACTCGTATGAGAGTCTGGGTGGTAAGAGGTATATCCTCGTGATGGTGGATGATTTCTCCAGATATTCGATTGTAGGTTTTCTGAGAGAGAAATCAGATGTTATAGAGTTTTTAACGACCAAGTGTCGTGTCTTGCAAAATCAACATGGAGTCACTACTAATAGGATACGTAGTGGCAACGGCACGGAATTTAAAGAAGCAAAGGTAGATCTTTACTGTGACAGCCTTGGAATCAAACATGAGTTTTTTTGCTGTGAAGACTCCTCAATGGGATTGTTGAGAGAAAGAACATGACGATTCAGTAAATGGCTAGATCTATGCTTCTAGGTCGTAAGGTTGCTAGGATATTTTGGGCAGAGGTAATGTCTACTGCACGCCACACGGTAAATAGGGTTTACCTGCGTCCACATAAACTTAAGGCGCCTTATGAATTGTGAACTGGCAAGAAACCCAACCTCGCATATTTCCATGTCTTTGGGAGTAAATGCTACATCCTATGGGATAGAGAGCAATTAGGAAAGTTTGACTGCCGAAACGAGGAGGGATATTGCTAGGATATTCATCAAATAGTAGAACGTACTGGGTTTGTAACCTGAAGAGCTCTAAGGTTATGGAGTCAATGAATGTCACCGTGCAAGATGACGACCCTTCGACGTTTATTAATTCTAGCCTTCAGTGTGAGGATGAGGACTTTTCTGGCAGTGATTTACTTGTCCCTCACCCACAACCTATGGACCCTACTCCTGTGTTAGGGGACACACCTGCTTGGGTTCGCAAGAGTCATGATCCCTCTGCCATTGTTGGTGATCACACTTTAGGGGTCAAGACTCGTGCTTAGCTAGAGAACGTTGTTAACCATCTTTGCTACACGTCCAAAGTTGAGCCCAAGAATCATAAAGAAGCACTCAAAGATGAACACTGGATATCTTCCATGCAGGATGAGTTGCTTCAGTTTAAAAAGAACAATGTCTGGGAACTTGTCCCCCGACCTATTGAGACTAATGTGATAGGTACCAGGTGGATTTTCAAGAATAAAATGGATAAAAATGGTACCATAATCAGAAATAAGGTTGTGTTGGTCACTCAAGGCTACACACAGATAGAGGGTGTAGACTTTGGGGAGACATTTGCTCCAATTGTGAGGCTTGAGTCCATCCTCTTACTACTCGCCATTGCATGTCATCTGCGCTTTAAGTTATATCAGATGGATGTCAAGAGTGCCTTTCTAAATAGCATTCTTCAGGACGAGGTTCACGTTGAATAACCAAAAGGGTTTGAAGACCCTAAGAACCTGGAGCATGTCTACTATCTGAAAAAAGCCTTGTATGGTTTGAAGCAAGCACCACGTGCTTGGTACGAGAGGCTTACTTCCTATCTCTTAGCTCGTGGCTTCAAGAGAGGGGGAGTTGATATGACGTTGTTCGTCAGGAGTGATAACGATGCTATTTTTGTTGCCCAGGTCTATATGGATGACATAGTCTTTGGATCCACGTTCTATTACCATGCTCACCACTTTGAAGAGGAAATGAAAAGCGAGTTTGAGATGAGCATGGTAGGTGAGCTTACTTTCTTCCTTGGTCTCCAGGTTCGTCAGCTAGAGGATGGGATGTTCATCTCCCAATCCAAGTATGCTAGAGATCTAGTGAAGAAATTTTGTTTAGACTCCGCTAAACATGCACGTACACTTATGAGTAATTCTATCAAGCTTAGTAAGGACACTCCAGGCAAGGGCGTAGAGCGAACCTTGTATCGGAATATGATAGGTAGTCTTCTCTACTTGACTTCCAGTCGTCCCGACATAGCCTTTAGTGTTGGCGTATGTGCGCGATATCAGGCGTCCCCAAAAGATTCACACTTACTCGCTCTAAAATGTATTATCATATACGTGAGTGGGACTCTCTCATACGGTACTTGGTATTCCTTTGATACCGATGATCGTTTGTCCGTCTATTCAGATGTCGATTGGTTCGGGGATATAGATGGTTGTAGGATCACTTCTGGTGGGTGTTTCTATTTTGGTTTTTCTCTTGTCTCCTGGTTAAGCAAGAAGAAAAACTCCATCACTTTGTCCACTGCATGGGCTGAGTACATCGCCGTCGGGAGTTGTTGCACGAAACTCTTGTGGATGAAGCAAATGTTGGAAGATTATGCGATTTCACAGGACACCATGACTATTTCCTGTGATAACACGAGCGCGATACACATATCCCGCAATCCTGTCCAACATTCGCGCATAAAGCACATCAGGATACGCGAGCACTTTATACGACAGTTAGTTGAGGAGAAAGTCATATCCCTGAGTTTCGTACCTACCGACCTTCAGTTAGCCGATATATTCAAGCCTTTAGATGCCCTTAGATTTGAGAGTCTTAGGAAGTCTTTGGGGATTTGCATAGTTGACTGAGGGGTTGGTTCATGTCTAGGATAGGATGCATTGTCATGTTCATATCATATGATTCCTATTCCTAGGTTGTATCATTTGTATTATTTTTTTTTTCTATTTTTTGAAAAAATTCAAAAAGATTTTCTTGTTTTAGAAAAGCACAAAAAGATTTTTGTATTTTGTTTACACCTTTTATAGATGAGCATTTAAGATAGCCAAGTCACAAATTTCATTCCATTTATCCATGTGACTGTTTGATAATGATTTGAGACGCTACATTATTGCATCCATGTGCTTTACATTGTTTGGAGTCTTTGAGATGTGATTAGTGATATCTTTCTACATGTTTGGCTCCTTATCTCCTTTATTGCACACATGCACGGTTTTATTTGATTATTGCACATGTCTATCACATATTGGCTTGAGTGTTTTCATCTCAATTATGTCTATACAACGAACCATATACCATAAAACTTGACAAGATTGGAATTCATGTAAAAAAATATTTGGTGAGATTATTTTTTTAAAATGGTGAAGGGCTACGAAAGGTAATTATCTATCCATTGCAATTAAGACACCGTTATATCGAACCTAAAAAATTGAGGAATTTTATTATTCGGGGTCCAAAGAGGTTAAAAGATCCCGAAAAATCTAAAGGCAATAAAAAGAAATTCATTCCAAATATGGGCCATTTAGGTTTGACCATCAATTCTCCAAAGTTTGAGAATTTAGATCACCTCTATTCAAAATATAAATCTGAGGGAGTTTGGTTGGAGAATTTAAAATGGGTTTGCACTTCCTTGAAAGTCCTGAAAAAGCATTAAATCGTATTGGACGTTATTAGTGTGGAAATCATTTTGAGCTTTAATTTGTTGATTTGATTGAGTCAATGTCTCATATTTCCATCTTTTTACTCCTAAGGAAGATGTTGAGTGCATTCGTTAGGAGTATCCGATATTCATCGTGCACATATGTCATGTTTGTATGCATTGATTTTCCTATCGAATTTGATCACACCCCTACATTTACACCATCATCGACTTGGTTGTTTTTGTGTTCTTTCATTGTGTGATTCTTTGTTGTATATTTTGTACGAAAAAATTTTAAAAATTCAAAAATAGATTTTTTTACCATGTGACATTTTCCATAGTTATGCTTCTCATATCGGTCTATTTGGGGACAACATAAAAAGGGGCAGAATGAATTATGGGGGAGAATTGTTTTGGTGTTTGGTTGATTTATAAATGATTTGCTTAAGGTTAATTGATATTTGATTTTTGCATATCATTATATTTCAAACTGTTGCTTGTCATGGGATCTACTTTATCTCATGTGTGTAGGTACAAAGTTGATTTATTAGATTGCACACCCTGATGAGAAAAGTTTTAGGAGTTTCTGAAGAGCTGAAGATTTGAAGATGTTCAAGTTTGATTGAAGACATGTCATGTAGTATTCTTAGTTTGAGGGTTTAATGGGGATATTATATTGTATGTCATTTGTTTTAGGGAGATTGAATAATTCGGATTTTTTATGTATGTACCGACATAAACATAGGGGAGATTTGTAAGGACATAATTTTATAAATGTCCGGGGTAGAATCTAGGAATTTTTAATTTTTCCTAGATCACATTTTGTATGTCTGATACCGCTACATTCGGTATGTCATCACGATCATCCACGACGGCCTTTATTCGAATCCATGCATCTATCATCTTCACACGTACATCATGTTACATGTGACGTGCTGCTTAGCTATTTCCTACTACTCCACTACGCATTATTGGTAAAATGATTTATTAGAGTTCTTTATATTTGCATAAATATATGGGAAATTTTTCAGAAAACATTTTTCGAAGTCTGATTTATTTATATAAAAAGCAAAAAAAATTCTAAGTGTAGAAGCGGAGTGCCTCGGTCGAAGAGCTCGTTCAACCGATATTGCTCTGTCGTTCGAGCGAGATAAGCATCTCGTGCGAAATCGTTCAAACGACACGTGTCCTTCGTTCGAGTGAGATGCCTATCTCGTTCGAGCGTCGCCGCTGCCTCGATTTTTGTATAAATACCAGTGTACCTTCTATAAGTTTTCCTAAGTCTTTTTCCAAACATGAATTTTGTGAAAATTGCCCAGAATCAGACTTCACCTTTTAAGCTTTTTTAACCTTCTTTATTCATATAAACATTGATATCTATATCTGTGAATTGGTAACCTTCATGAGGATCATTCTTACTCACCTGGAGTAATTTGTGAAGAAGTCTCTCCCTTATTCATTGCTGCCCACCTAGAGTTCCTGAGGGAGATTCCAGCTGACGACGTCGAAACAGACACCCGAGGGTATTTCTTTATCACACTTATTTTCATTGTAATCCGTGTAACCATTTTTACAAATTATAATTAAAATAAAAAGGTTTTTCCCCTTTGGGGGATTTTTCCTCATTTGTGTGTTTTGTGTGTGATTAATTATTCTTGCATGATCATATTGATTTCAATCACACCTAGATGCATGTTTTAGGATTTAATTAAAAAATTGAGATTTAATTAAATATTTTCCTTATTTGAACGCAAGCACACTCTTCACTTGTGGTGCAAAGCTTCGCAGTGTTTCTTTCGCAACACTTTTTGGCTCCACTATCCCTATCTCTTAGTGGTTCTTTGCTCAACGTATTTTCTCCGCACGATCATTAATTATCATTAAATTCGATGACCTAGAATCCAATAATGTCTTCACACTTTCGACATTTTATTAAGGCTTATGCGTATAACACTTCCCAAGTCTACCATGGACTCTCGCATCTCTAAAGGAGTCATATACTACTTTGCTCGTACTATCACGAATCCCTCGAAGCTAAATATTAATGACGAGATAAATATCTCCTCTCTACGGTAACCCAACATACCTTGAATCTCATCAGTAAGAGTCCACATGCACCGAGATCCAATATAAATAGACAACTGTCCCCTCTGAAGTCTACTTTACAAGATATTATCGCGGATCAACCCTCTTCCAGGTGAGACATCTCAAGAGAATATATATTCGGCACTGAAACAACCAACATGATAGCCTTGCTATGATCGCCCACCATTACGAACCCGCCCGTACCCAAGATAAAACCATACCTCAATTATCACCTCTCAAAGGAGCTAGTCCTCAAGAAATATATCGTCTCAATGTACCCACCAATTCCTTTCAGTGAAACCGAATAATACCCCGCTACTTCATGGTAAAAATAAACATACTAGTGATATTAACGATACTTCCACTAAATCCATTTCTCACGTGAATCTAGTACTAATACATTACTATGATCCGCGTACATCACATTAAACACACCCCAATCATCCCAAAATAAAACTTGTAGTTTAGTTTCCCATAAAACTGTCGGCTCAATGGTTATTAGACATAACACTCGCGTCCTATCCAAAGAAAAACTTCTCCAACAGATGCCCCTACTAGGCATCTAGATCTTGTCCCCTGACTTTTCGCAGATAAGATCCATCCATGTGTTTCTACTCTTTTACACATAAGACATCTTTTTGTGTCATTCCCCTTTATCCTTTCTCTGGCCCCACCGTCCATATTGGGGTTGTCCTTCTCACGGACCTGGTAATCTTGACCCTGATTGCTACCCCAATTGTCGCTTTGGATCCGTTGATCCAATGGACTTGTTGTTGGCCTTGACGGCCCTAACGGAACCCACCGTCACTTGGTAGAAATTCTATTGATCTCAATTATTAATCTGGGTCCCCTACTGGGAAATCCTTCCCTTGGAACCTTACTAGCACTAAAAATCCAGTCTTACTCTTTTGATAGATAATCCAACTCCCTTAGCTCCCCTCTGTTGAGAGCATTGATACTAATGTAAATGTACAACCTTGACGATAACGACACCACGCGTCCTAGCCCGATCTCTTATCCATGATGGTATATTCTACTCATGGGTCTATTATTAACTTGCAACCCTACTTAATTCTCTGTATCCCTCTCATCGGCTATGAAGTTTGCAAATTCTGTTAACATTCCTTACCATCTGGCCACTGTCCGACCCTTTTAGAAAGATTACTGAAATTTCCCTTGTCCCTCAATTTAACCTCCAGTGAGAGGATTCATAATAATCCTCACCCCATATTCCTCGTTATTCACGGTATCTCCCCATGAATGTGGTGACGGGCTCCCATCACTCCTTATTTCTTCTAAGATCAAACTTCCATGCTCAAAATTTTAACTTGAGTGTCACTACACTGCCCCACATATGGTCCCAATTGGATGTTCTCTACCAACTGGTAAATCACTCTTCCGCACCTCCCTCGAATCCTAGTGGATTGTTCTTCAGAAATAAAAACTTCTTCGACCCTTACCCCTTGTCATCTACACTTGGGTTTTTAACCTTGCACCACGTCCTTCACGACGGTTTTTGGGAAACTACTACTCCTCAGCATTTTCTCTAACTTCAATTGTTCGCACAATTATTATAGTGACTCCTATTGCATCACTATTTCCAGAATACCCCATGGCTTCTGTTGAGTCCTCCTTCCTGCACTCCTTCTAACGTCCCACGTTTGTTGTTCTAAAAAATGTTCGATTTGTCACTCTCGATCGAAACCGTATATGAATCACATGAACCATACCCAATAGCAGGAGAACGTAAATCGCATACGTGAAGGAATAGAACAATCCTATAATAAGGCTCTATATCAAAGAACGCTATGTTGAAACGTGAAAATCTGCACAGATCCTAAAGACACTAGAACCTGATGCTCTGATACCATCTGTGACACCCTGCATAATAAAATACCAGTTGATCATTCTTATACCAAATTAAAAAGGAATATCATCTGGTTCATTCTTAGCATCACTGTCGAAAACTTTTTTAAACTTTCTAACCACCTAGTATTCAAAAGACATGGTGTCAAATTTTGACTTTTAATTAAAATCAATAACAACATGCGAAAGAAAATATAACTAACCATCATCCAATCACTGAATCAAATAATACTAAAAATGGAATAAATGTAATCTTTGTCAAGACAACCACCGGCTACAAATCAATAACAAAATAAATCACAAGAATAATAATTAAATACATCAACTAACTGAAATAAAATGGAACAACTAGGGCGACATGCACAAATGGAATACTGACTGCATTCAACTCTAAAAATGAAATGACTGAAGCGGCTAAGTCAAAGTACTGCAACATCCACATGTGTCGCAGCTGCGTAAACCGGGAATAGAACAATTATGGCGTTCCTGTGGCTGGACACCAAAAAGGTTTTGGAAAATATTTTATAGAAAGGGTTAGAACCCAAAACATTTGAAAATATTTAGCAAGTGAATTTAAATGCAGGAAATTAAAATGCAAGTATGCTCTTCTATTTAAGTTAGTTCCGCACACTCTCTTGAGAACACCTCACCCCACTACTAATGTGCACGCCTAACATACCTATACATGACCCATCTCGCTAACTACCCCGTAACTAGTCTTGTCACATATATCCCATTACTCTATCCTTAGTGAGTTTAGTTATACATCTTATACGTTATTAATCACACTAAATTATTAAATCTCTTCTCGGGTAATAACTTATAACATTTTCACGGGTTATATAACTTATACATTTTACATCATGTATTTACTCGTATATAAATTTGCACCATATATGCATATCACTATATCACAACATTCACACTAACTTATTTAAGTTTTTTCTCATTTAATTCCATATAATCGTTTCACAAGTCATATTATTTATACATTTTGCACCATGTATATATATTTGTATATAATTATGCACTATATATATGGGACATATATCTCAACTTTCACACGCATGTAGGATACAAATGCTATCACCCACGCGTAGGAGGCGGCCATACCCCGAAAGTTCTCGTTCTATACCATAACGGCCCACCCCTATAAACAGACGCTATGACATGGGGATTATACTCACCCTGCATTCGCTAGCCAAGGGACTCACCCACATCGCGCAACCTCCTAAGATAGCATTAATATTGGTATGCTTTACTATAAATATTATTCACACAAATATTTATAAATCATATATATATACTACACATCACCGTATATATATATATATATATATATATATTAAATCTAGGCTACCGGTGTACTACATCCATACAAAAGCCTTAGGCCTTACTATAAATATTATTCACACAAATATTTATAAATCATATATATATACTACACGTCACCATATATGTATTAAATCTAGGATACCGGTGTACTATGTCTATACACAAGCCTAAAACATGCAAGTCCACAATCCGACTTAATTCCAATTAATCATGCACTAATTAATTTTATTATATTGTTGTCACTCTAACAAATATACTTGGACTATCTCTCTTGACCCGAAATTCGAAATCCCCAATTCATTTCTCACTTTCATTCCATTAAGTTTACCCACTTAATTAATAAGGTTTCAAATCACTCAATATAAACCTTAATTCTCAAATTGGATTTATCCTCAACTTAATCCAAGGGTGATTTTTTCACAAATTCAAACCCTAAATTATAACCATCAATTTCAGATTTAACGAACGCAAGAATAATTCATCATAAATTTACAAATAGGTCTGAAACTGGGGAAAGGGGAGAACTCTGTCAGAATTGCACATGTTGTTCAAACGACTAGCCATGTCGTTCGAACGACAATGGCTCTCATTTGAACGAGACACCGGGTCATTTGAACGACCCTGGTGTTCTCCCCCCTTTCGTTATCTAGAAAAATAGTCTGCCATTATAGATTAAAAACCTCCAATTCTGTACTGATTAACCCCCAAAATGTTCCCAGATTTCATCCTAAATTCACCCATTTGCTTTACTCAACCCAACTACATCATCTACACCAAATTGGGGAATCTAATTCACAAATCTTAATATCTCTACAGATTTATAATTCGCAAACACGAAATCCCCAATTTCTAATTAGATTAATCCCTAACATATTAATTAAATCCCACCTTCTTTAATATGAATAGGAAAATTCAAATTAACAATTGC
Organism: Sambucus nigra; assembly: GCA_949130495.1. Lineage (NCBI taxonomy): Eukaryota > Viridiplantae > Streptophyta > Magnoliopsida > Dipsacales > Adoxaceae > Sambucus > Sambucus nigra. The sequence goes on along the minus strand of OX422208.1, from coordinate 788,761,835 downwards.
AAATTAAACCACTTGCCTTAATTTGTAGATCAAAGCCTTTGGATGAAGATGTTGGATTGAATTCAAGGATCTCTTATTCTTGAAGCAATCTCCTAAAATACCCAAATTCTCTTCTAAGGTTCTCCTCATAAGCTCTCCCCAATTTTAGTCTTCTAAAATGATTTTAAGTTTCTTTACCCTTTCACAATTAGGGTTATTAACTCTAATCCCGTTTTTGGGCTTATTGACCTTCTAAAAAGGGTCCAAACACTTATTTTAGAGCTCAATTAAGTCTAGAAAGGCCCTGAAGCCCAGTATATATTTATGGCCACTCATTTCCAACTATTTCGATCCATTCGGACTCAATCGTGCACTCTGAATTGCCATCCGAATTAATTCTCCAAATTCTTAACCTCAAAATGCAATATAAAATAATCCAAAATATTAAACCTCAATTCGTCAAATTAATAAATTCCACAAATTTAGAAAATTTCACAAATCATGAATTTAATTCCTCCAAATAAAAATAAATGCCTTTTCTCCCAAAATATTATTTAATTAAAGGTCCTTGAATTTACGGGCTATTACATCTACATCCTTTCATAAAGTGTCATTGCTAAGCTTAGTCGATGTAATCATGGGAGTGCGCGAGTGCTTTGCAGAGTCTAAACTAAACTTCTTCACTAGGTCCCTAGCATATTTAGATTGAGATAGGAATATCCCATACTTAAGTTGAAGCACTTGAAAACCTAAGAAGAACATAAACTCACCAAACATGCTCATATCAAACTCACTCTTCATCTCCTCCTCAAATATGTGAGCATGTTGGGAATATGTGGATCCAAATACTATGTCATCCACATACACATGACAACCAATAACATCTTATACACTCCCACTCTCTTTAAGCCATGAGTTAAGAGATAAGAAGTGAGCCTCCCGTCCTAAGCACGGGGTGCTTGCTTCAAACCATAAAAGGAATTTTTAAGATAAAATACGTGTCACGGGTGCTTTGGGTCTTCGAACCCCTTTAGTTGTTCCACATACATTTCCTCTTGTAGAATTCCATTAAGGAAGACACTCTTGACATCCATTTGGTATAACTTGAACCGTATATGACATGCTATAGTGAGTAGTAAGTGGACGAACTCAAGCCTAGCAATAGGCGTGAATGTATCGTCAAAGTCTACACCCTCAATATGTGTGTATCTTTGAGCGGCCAACCTAGCCTTATTGCAAACTATGTTACCATTCTCACCCATCTTATTCTTGTAAATCCACTAGTACTAATCACATTAGTTTCTCTAGGTCGGGGGACTAACTCCCAAACATCGCTCTTGCAAAACTAAAGCAACTCATCTTGCATAATGCATATCCAATGCTCATCCTTGAGTGCTTCTTTCACATTCTTAGGCTCTACTAAGGAGGTGTAGTAAAATTAGTTAACCACATTCTCAAGTTAAGCACCGGTCTTAAAACCTAATGTGGGATCACCGAGTATAGCGGAAGGGTCATGACTCTTTCGAACCCAAGAGGGTGGATCTTCTAAATCAAGAGTCGACCCCATCGGTGTAGTGCGAGGAATGATGATATCGTCACCGAGGGTTCATTATTCTCACACTCTAGGTTAAGATTAATAAACATAGGTCGGCCATCGTCTCTAATATTAACGTTTATCATTATACAACCTTAGAGCTTTTAAGGTTAAACACCCTATAGGCTCAACTCGAGAATGAGTATCCTAAAAATATCCTCTCATCACTTCAGGAGTCAAAATTTCCTAAAATGCTCTCTATCTTTCAAAATGAAGCAAGGACTCCCAAAAACTCGGAAATATGATAAGTTGGGTTTCTTCCCTATTCAAAACTCATATGGCATATGTGGACGAAGATATACCATATTCATCATATGGCATGCTGTCTTAATCACCTCTGCCCAAAAATGTCTAGGCACGTTTCTCCCAAGAAGCATGGATCTAGCCATCTCTCGAATCATCCGTCTCTTCCTCTCAATTATTCCATGTTATTAAAGAGTACGAACAATCGAAAACTCGTGTTTGATGCCCACTTCATCATAATATTTATCAATTACGTATAATTTAAATTCAATGTCGTTATCACTATGCATCTGATTAATAGTGACACCCTGTTGGTTTTGTTGGACATTAGGAACTCAATGGTTGTTAGGAACTCAACCATAACAAACTTTTCTCTAAGAAACCTAATAATGGATTATCTCGAAAAGTAATTGATCATCACGAGAATATATCTTTTACCACCAATGCTCTCTTTACGAATAGGAACCATAAGCTTCATGTGCAGCAACCCCAACACACGAGAGGTGGTAATGGTATTCAACTTTCAATGGAGACTCTTGATTTATTTTCCTTGTTGGTAAGGACCAAAAATTGAGAAAGTTAGTTTCACAAGCGATGGTTAGCTATAAACTAGGTCCTTCTTCACTAACCTCTTAAGATTTATGAAGTTCACATAACCTAGTCGTTGATGCTAAAGGTCCATAGAGGATACCCTAGCACTATTGAACACAAATGAGAACTTGGGAATGATCCTATAGCAATTATCTTCTATCCTTGCTCCTTATGGTAAAAGTTCATCGGATTGATCATATACATTACACTCGGACCGGTCAAACTTTTTCGCAAAGTTTGCATCACAAATTTGACTTATGCTAATTAAGTTCGCTTTCAACCCTTAGACGCACAACGTATTGTCTAATTTAGGAAAATTAGGTATCTTAACACAACCCTATCCTAAAACGCTAGACCTACTCTCATTTCTAAAGGTGACTTTTCCTTCCTTGGTATCCACAAGGTCGATAAAATACGACTTGTCAATGGTAATATTCCTAAAGCACCTATTATCAAAATACCATTGGTAAGTATCTTTAACCTCGAGAGCAACGTGAATAGCAAGGGCTTTTTCGTCATGCTTAGGTTCCCAAGTGGAGACAACCTTTTGTTTGCCCTTATTGTTGTTGGCTCTAGTCATAGTGTTGCAAGAATTCTCAAGAGGCATAGATATCTTTTGAAATTCTTTCATTGATCTTTTAGAAGTCGCGATTAGGAACTCAGCTTGCTCTTTAATACTAGAAAAGTTGCTATAGCGGTGCGCGGGGGTATCTGTACGTGTAGTTCTTCCTAACTTGTAGAAAAATTCCCTAAGGTGACCCCTCATTTTTCAATGGGTGCAAACATAGAGTTATTTGGGTCTACCTTGCTTATCTCTTTTAGGTTGAACTCTCTTTGGTGGGTTAGGTCAAGGCCCATAAGGATCTACCACAAACTTAGGAATCAGTTCGGATGTGGCATAAGAAGTCGATGCACCGTTGTAACATGCTCCTTTCCTCTACCTAAAACCTAAAGCGGGACTGAGGAACATCTTTCCTACCTTCTTCGATGTATCCTGGATAGTAACCTTCACCTCCCGAGTACATTCGAGATATTTCGTGAGTTGGGATACAAGGGCTTCAAGTTTCTCACGAGTCCCTAATGAAGCTTGAAGATATCTCGTTAGACTAGCCAGTTTATTGGTCAAGTCACTATTTTTCCTTTCCATCGAAATGACTCTCTCTCCTCCTTTAACTATTTTTCTAGCGATAACACCCTAAGCAGCATATTCTTATTTTTCTTTTTCATTTTAAAAGACTCGGGGTAAAGCTCGGTGTAGGCGCGTTGAAAACCACTTTCTCCCTCACTCAAATTGTCATCTCCCTCATTCTCTCTGGAATGACTAGACTCAATATCGAGTTCATTATGTTTAAAAACATCCTCGTCTACGTGAGACGTGCTTGATTTACTAACATGATTGGCTATAACTACAGTGAAGGTACGACCATGCGGTGATTCATCCTCGGAATCCACCATCGCTATCGCTAAGAGTGGCATTGTAGGCGACTTTGCCTTTGCCCAGTCTCTTCATCCTAATAACACACTCGTGAGCTTTGTGACCCTTACCCTCTCACTCATAGTATCTATCCTCATCTTCCTAAGGGTACTCTCCTCTCGCTTTTTCAAAACCTTTCTGGACCGACTTAAAATTTTATCTTTCTCAAAACCTTTATTTTCTTAGTTTGAATTTTTTTTAACTTTCTCGCAAAAAGGGAAGGTTCAAAATCAAATTTGGAGTCAGAAGAAACCTCCTCTTTTATCCTTTTAAATTGGGCTTTCAAAACAATCCCTTTTTTCCTTGGCTTTTGAGTCTTGGGGAAAATATCGATTTCGTAAGTTTGAAAGTCTCCTACGAGTTCTTCTAACCTAAGCATATCTAAAATTCTCAGCGAATTAAGGATCGTGACTTTAGGGATAAAAGGGGACGGAAGAGATCTCATAATCTTTTTAACTACCCTCGTCTCAGGAATTCTCTCAACCAAATTAAAGCTAGAATTGAATATATCAAATAAATGGGCATAAAAATCATTAAAATTCTCAGTTTCTAGTGTGGTAATTGTTTCAAACTTTGTGGTGAGATTTTGAAGCTTAGAAAGCATTCACAACATTAGTACCATGGTGAGTGAGTTTGGAGGATATCCCATGCTTCCTTAGACATGGTACACATCATAATGCAACAAAACTCGTCGGGAGTGACTACATCAGAAATGACATTTAAGCCTCAAGAATTAAAATTGATCCATTTGTCATCAGTCTAGACAGTGATTAGTTTAAGACTTATGACATCATCATTAGTCACAGTGGGTGGTGTCCAACCTCTTTCAAAAACAAACCAGACACGCTCGTCAATCAATTTCCATACCGACCTCATTCGAGATTTCCAATATGCATGATTAGACCCCTAAAAAATAGGTACCCTATTATACAATTTATCCATTAAATACCAAACTAAAGATCACACAATAAATTAGTGTAACCTGCTCTGATACTAATTTGAAAGTGCGGGTTATATGGATTCACTTATATCTGAGGTCACACACACACAAAGATCAAATTTTTAGCCACGTTTTATCTTGATTATATTTATGTGAACATGCAAGATAGAGTCCAGTATAAAGATGCCAAATTAAAACTAAACCAAACAGAAGAAGTAGTTTAAGGAAAAATTCCTTAGAGATTCACTAACTATACCATCACTATTTAAGAATTGACAAACACGAATTGATTTACAGACTACTTAAAGATCCACTGTGTATAACACGGTGTAGATCTTCAAATCTTTAAATAAATACGACATAGTCTAGCACCATCCACATGAAGCATCTCTTCCCTTTTATCCACTAATCAGCCTCAGTATGAGGGATCCTTTCTTCTTTAGCATAGAGATCCAATCTCCACAAATGTCAGCAGTAGAGAAGAACTTTACAAGGGTTTGATGTAGTGTATTGAACTAGGGTTTGACAAACTCAACAATCATTTTAGGGATGTCTTATTTGGAAAACAAAAAGTTACTTCTATGAAATAGAAAGTGGAGAATTTTTGGAACAAGTATAGAAATTTGATTTCATTAAAAATTCTTGAAAAATAAGACCACAAGAGTCCTTTTTATAGAGAAACATAATTTTCGAGGTTGCGAACTCTTTCGAATGAAAACACTAGTTTTGTTCTAACGAGTTATACTCTCCTTCAAACGAACAGTTTAGTTCGTTCCAATGAGCTTCCAACGAACTTCCAACGTGTGCAACTCTGTCAAATAGAGAGACCCCATTTGAAGCTCATTAGAAGTTCGTTCTAACGAACTTAAACCATCGTTCCAACGAGTTGACAACTTCTTTCAAACGAGGACTTCATCTCATTCTAACGAGATCAAAAACTCGTTTCAACGAATTAAAAAGCAAAAAAAAATCTTTTTTTTTTAAATATTTTTATGAAAAATGCCTTGAATAAAAAACACATCCCAGAATAAATTTAAATAAGTTTAAATAAAAAAACTAAATACCATATACCTCCAAATAATGTAGATGGCGATTCCCATGTGTGCGATCTTTGAAATGTTGCTTGGTCACTAATTTTTCTTCAATGATAATGGAAAGTATATGCGAATGCGGTTTGTTCGATTTGTAATGGGATACACCCAAAACTAAACTATGAGCAATTATAAAATCTTGCTCTTACATCCAACATGATGCACTGTGACCCATCTTAAGTCCGCAAGGTGCCACCTCATGCTTGCTCCACCTCGGGTCAATTACTTTAATGCACCCGTCAACCCGACACGAATCTCGAGTGTTGCTCGTTGATAGTCCTAGTCGAACCATCAGCTTTGATACCACTGTTGAGTCCCAAACCCACAACTAGACACCGATGTTGTCCCCAACTTAACCATTTGCGCCTATGCCAGTGTGAAGTTTTAACCCAAAAGGCTTTGGTTCTAGTCAAACAGTCACACCTACTTAGGTACTAAATGCTCGACTCTACATCTTTTGATGTTGGACAATTATATGATACACACAAGATGTTTAACACCCTCCATCCCATCAAACCTAGGAACATAATAACCTTCGTCCAAGCTGAAATGTCCTAAAAAAAATTTAATATAACCAGGTCCACTATATAATCATAGCTGACATTAGCCTCATGTCAACCCGCATTCATTTACAGGTATGCTTAACCCTTATCAATACTTAGCTAATATGTTGTTAGGGACTGATTTCTTTAAAAATGGCATAATATGCAAAAAAGGGGATGGGTATTTGGGGTTTGGCACCCTTAATTATTCGTTATTTAATCAAACCCCTATATTTTTCACTTGTTGGGGTTAGACTCCTATTTTGACTGATTATGTCAGTTGACCGTTAATCATCACAGTTTGTTCCTAAATTGTCTAATATATATCCCTCATTTATTACCTACTAATAACATTTCACCATAGTAACCCAAACTACTGTGTGTGTGTGTGTGTGTGTGTGTGTGTGTGTGTGTGTGACTATATATATATATATAACAATTAAAATAATAATTATTTTTATTTATAAAAAACTTAAAATATTCATATAAATACTGTTTTAGAATTAAAAAAATATTCTTTCAACTCTTTCAAAAATAAAAAATCGATTTAACTTTTGATTTGGAAAAAAAAATTTAATATTTTATGAAAAATGATTTTTTTAATTAAAAAATGTTTAAATTTTTTAAAATAAAACAAATGTTTTAAAAATATTTAAAAAACTATTTTAAAATAAAATATATTTTAAAAAATAAAAAATTTAATTTAAATAATTTTTTAGCTCTTTTAAAAAATTAAGTTAATAACTTTTTTTTAATAAAAACTACTTTAAATGTTTTATAAAAAAAATATGTTTTAACGAGTTTGTAAAGTTTTTATTTAGAGAAAATAACTAAAATAATAGTTTTTTCAATTAAAAAAATTAATAAAAAATAACTCCTTTTATAAAAAAAATCAATATTTCTAAAATCAATTTTTTATTTTTTATATTTTAAAGTAGTTTTTATTTTTTTTAAATAGATCGAAAATATTTAAAATCATTTTTTTTTAAACAACCATCTTTTTTTTAATTTAAAAAAAATATATTTTAAAATAGTTTTCTTTTTAAAAACAATTTCCATAAAACAGTTGAACATTTTTTTTTAAAGCTAAAACACTTATTTCTTTTTTCAAACAGTTAGAAAAACAGTTTTTAAAATAAAAAAATAGTTTTATTTTACTTTTAAAAATATTTTAAATAATAAACTATTTTTTAATAAATAATGTTTGTTAATATGTGTGTGTATATATACATACACACAATGAGGTTCTCCAACATACCTATAGACATACTTATTTTTAGAAATAGTAAAAAAATAGGTTTTCAACCAATTTCGGTATACATGATCTCCATAATGAGAAGATCATCTACAAAAATATTACATCTAAAAATTCAACTTGGAAGAGGGTGAGATGATGGTCACAAGTTTCAACGGTTAAAAATGCACGTATTCATCCAGTTTCTAAATGACCCACTTTTAAGTTGTAGTTCTCGATGAATTGTTTTGTTGATGATCTACTCATTATGGAGATCATATATATTAAATTTGGTTGAAAATTATATTTTTTACTATTTTTTTAAATGGGTATGCTCATAGGTATGTTGAAGATAGATATATATATATATATATATATATATATATATATATATATATATATATATATATATATATATATATATATTTGTGTGTGTGTGTGTGTGGTGAAATGTGGTTGATATGTAATAAATGAGGATATATTGGACAATTTAGGCCTAAAATGAGATTGTTAACGATCAACTGACAGAATCCGTCAAAATAAGGACTAAACCCCTAGAAGTGAAAACTACGGGGGTTTGGCTCAATAATAAATAATTAATTTGTGTCAAATCCCAAATAACCTAAAAAAATAGGGATCAATGAGTTAAAAAACCCAAAAGGGGTGACCTAGGAAATAATTAGGGCAAATAAAAATAGCTGAGAAATAAGATCACCCATCACACTCTCAAAGCTGGACTACAATGTGATAGGGATATCTCGAGTTTATAGTTGGTCTTTCTTCCCTCACTTAAGGTAAAGTCAACACATTATTTGAGATCTCGGGACAAACTCAAAACTCTAGGTTAAGAATTGCACAAAAGGATAAATGTCTTAGAACCATTACCTACTCAATTAATCAATAGTGCAACTTCCACAGTTTTTTCATTATCGAATAGAAAGTGTAATCTCATAATGCATCCGAAGGGAATATAGTTGAATACGCTATGTGGACTAACATGTGGCTCTCATAGGCTAGTGATCATAGTCATTGGAATAACTACGCGGAGATAAGTATAAATCTAGGAAGATGATGTAGACGATGTGGACCACTAGTCCTCATAGGACTCTATAACTTGTAAATAAGACTAACATAAAGAGACCTAGAAGTATAGGACCCCTAAACTTATAATAAGGGTGACCTCACCCAATTTGGGGCATTGACTTGTATCTTGCTCATGATGACTTGGACTTTCAGCTAGCAACCCTAGCACTCCGATTGTCCTGTTTTCTTTCAATAAATATACTACTCTCCCTCCCTTTCTCGTGGGCATACGCAAGACAATCTGTCAAACCACGTACATACTGTGTCCTTTGTTTATTTCATTCATATTTTTGGGCCAAATAACAATATTGCTTTTATTGTAAATAAGAATGCAAGAAACAAAGGACATAGTATGTACGTGGTCCGGCAAATCGTTATACCTATGTCCACGAGAAAGGGATGAAGAGTAGTATATTTATTGAAAGAACAAAGGACGATTGGAGTTCTAGGATTCCCAGCTAAGAGTCCAAGTTGCCGTGAGCAATATAAGTCAATATCCTCAAATTGGACAAGGTTGCCCTTATTTATAAGTACATGTGCCATATCCTTCTAGGTCTCTTTATGTTAATCCTATTTATAAGTTGTAGAGTCATATTAGGACTTATCATCCACATCGTCTACATGACCTTCTTAGATTTCTACTTATCTCCCCCTAGTTATTCAGTCGACCATTCTTACTCGCACATAAGAGCCACGTATCAGTCCACATGGCGTATTCGGCTATAACTCATAGTTGTTTGGTAGTTGCCATCAAGATAAAATAGAACCAGTCCAAGAAGAGTTAGAATGATGACGATTAGGAGAACGACTAACCCAAGTAGCAACTAAAGGGCATTTGGCCGAGGGGGAAAAAACTCGGGTGACTCCTACCGAATGAGTAATGGAGGAAATCGTCATTGTTCCTCTCGAGTCGTCTCAACTATATAAAGCCTTTCTGATAGGATCAAGATTACCCAAGGAGGAAGCATAATAACTCATCCACTTCCTTAAAATCGATGTCGACGTCTTCGCATGACGACCCTATGACCTCCCGGGCATAGATACGGACATTACATGTCATAGATACATGTGGACCCAACTATTCGATTGATCAAATATAATCCAAGGAATTCAGTGCCAAAAAAGGTCAAAGTTATGGAAAATGAAGTCAAAAACATCCTCCAGGATAGCTCCATCAGAGAAGTCCAATTCTCAGAGAAGGGCCCCTTGCCCCAAGTTCCCCAAAGCTAACAAAAATAGAGCTTGGGAGAGGAGGGCCTAGAAAGGGCTCCTCGCCCCAAATGTCCTAAAGCTCAGAGAAATAGAGCTTCGGCGAGGAGGGCCCAGAAAGGGCTCCTCGCCCCAAATGTCCTAAAGCTCACAGAATTAGATCTTGGGCAGGGAGGGCCCCAGGAAGGGCTCACCGCCCCAAGTTCCTCAAGAACCACATAAATTAATAATGGGCGAGGAGGGCCCCAGAAAGGGCTCCTCGTCTCAAATGTACCAAAGCTCACAGAATTGAAAGATATGCGAGGAGGGCCCTAGGAAGGGCTCCTCACCTCAGTGTGTCCAAAAACCCACAAAGACAAATGTTGAGCAAGAAGGGTTGCTAAGAAGGGTTCCTCGGCCCTAACTTATACAAAGTTCACAAGTTCAGCTTGGTCGAGGAAGCGCACTAGAAAGGGCTCCTCACCCCAAAGTTCCCAAAATTCACAATTGAAGTGAGAAACCAAGGGCTGCTCACAAGAAATGAACAGTTTGAAAAATGATTTTAGATGAGATGGCCTTGAGACCTCTACTCAAGTTTACAAAGATTTTAGAGGAGGTGGTCATCGAGACCTCCCTCCTCAAGATTACAAATATTTTAGAGGAGGTGGTCCTTGAGACCTCCCTCCTTAAGTTTACAAAAATTTTAGAGGAGGTGGTCATAGAGGCCCCTCCTCAAGTTTACAAAGTTTGTACAACAAGTTACCGTTTAAAAATGATATTCACTAAATCAGACATTTTGTCCTCAAGCGCAGGCACATTTGCTTTTGACTTTGGTTCGCACCAGGTGGCACCGTCAGAGGAGACAGGCGGTTGCACACAGGTAGAGACAAAAGGTACATTGCAGATATTATCCCTCACCAACCCCCGTCATCTCCTTGCAGGAAGTAAGCTATAGTTTGAGTTCCATTGTTATCAGATAAGGAAGGTTTACCAGAGGTTGTTCTAGAAGTTCCTAAGAACCTTGAAGGCAGCGTCCATTAGAGTGGATCACACCTCACCCTTTCCAGTTCTTCATAGACCCCAGTCTCACTACCCTGTTACACATTCGTTTGAAGAGCTTTCCCGTGAAGAAACAATTAACGTATTAACAAATTTGTCGTCCTCTGAAGTAACAAAACTAGCGAATGTCGACACCGGTTTCTTATCGTATCCTACCTTTAGCTTAAGAAAATCCTTATTAAAATGCCCCTTCTTATTGCACTTATAACACATAGCATTAGCCAAACCCTTTGTCCGAGACTTGGACCTTGAGCTTCCTCTTCCACCTTGCCTTTTATCCTCAGTCCTACCCTGCTCAAACAACGCATCAGACTAAGAATCACTTTTCTCCTTCTTCAGATTCTCATTCCCCAACAATGACGAATAAACATCATCATACTTCACGTCCTCCTTACCATATAGCAATGTGGTTCTTAAATACTCATATGAGTCCGGAAGTGAATTTAGAAGTAACAAATATTTATCCTCATCATCAATATCAACATCTAAGCTTAATAAATCGGAGAGAATTTTATTAAACTCGTCAAGATGTTCGGACATCGATATACCATTAATATAATCAAATTGAAACTTCTTCTTCTTGAGATAGAGACGATTATATATGCTCTTAGTCGAGTATTGACTTTCAATTTCTTCCATGTTGACTCCACTAGTTCTTCATTCATTACATAATATACCATATTTTGTGCGAGATTTAACAGGATTGTGTTACACAGTTGCAAGTCGTATTCCTTCCAATTATCCTTCGACATATCCTCGAGTTTAGCCGAAATTCCTTTCATCCATAGAAAGTCATTATTTTCCTCATTTCTTTAAGTCAAAAGGTCTAACACTGAAGTTTCCTATCAAGCCAAGAAAGTGGATTCCCTGCAAGGGTACGAAACGATAGTTATTCTTCCTTTGCTTTGCTATCGCCCTCCGAAAGAAGTGAGTCCGAAGTAACCACAGAAAGGGAAACAATTTGGACAAGGCAAGCGAACCAGAAAAAGCATTTGAACAACTTGTTGTTGCCTCTATTTAACGCCATATGCAAACCTTATTGGATAACGCATCCCTCATTTGACATTTCCACGTGCCAAAATTAATGGATTTATCATCAAACTTTACCGTTGACACCTTTGCAACCTTAGATGTAGCGATTCTCTAATTTCTAAACTAAGCCTTCAACAAGAAATAATCAAGCTGAGACCAAAATTCCACTTAAAAACTTTATCAAACACCTTGAATTCACACAAAGAAAAGACACTACAAGCCAAAGATCTAATACCAATTTTTTGTGCGGTTACTCACTCAATGGAGTGATTCATTCACGTCCAAGATCCAAGATAAAGAACCACCCAAGAGATAACAAGAGAATACAATCTAAATGAAAATTAATGAGAAAGAAAAGAGAAAACACACACCAACAAGCACAAGACAAGATGTATGTGGTTCACCAATATGACAACGTCCACGGATGATGTCTTCCTTTCTTTGATTCAATCAACAAGGGTTACAACTCTCAAGATCGCAAATCCTCACAATGTGTATACAAGATCAATATCAATCAATGATAATTAATGGATGCTCAAAACTATAGCTAAAATCCCTAAAATGTTCTATGTATATGTGAAATGCATTTTTGGTGAAACACCCTAATATGCCCCCAATTAACAAACCCATTTTCACAGATCTGGGCCCATTCATTGGGGCGTTTGCTGCAACGAACTTGGGCCTTCGCTAGTCATGCCTTCCAAAATGAAACTTGCAAAAAAAAACTCTAGAAGGAATCGCTACCAACAAAATGATGCAAGCAGTGGAATTTTGAGCCAAACCCCACAATAAACACCCTACCTTTTCGCTAATGAATATTATACTTATTAATCAATTAAAATTCCTAATTCTACTATTCTAACGTACTTAGGATATATATTAAAAGACAATTCTTGAGAGAGAAAAATATCTATATATCTTGAAGATAATACATAAATTGGGATAATTATACTTTGGTCATAAATAATGTCTATATATCTTGAAAAATGGTATATTTGTCAAATAACCCCCTCCCCCAATTTAGGAATATAACCTATTTAATGTTTGAATAGTCAATGGGACTTATTATGGACATTCTCTTCAAATGGAACCTCTATATGAAATCCCCATAATATATCTAATAATTTATATTTCTAAATAACATAGTCTAAAATATATCTATATTAATTCCTTCTTTTTCCTCATCATTTCTCCCCCACCGAAAAGAACTCGACTCCGATGAGTTAAAATGGAAAGAATACTCTTAGCGAGTGGGAACATGTTAGTTGATCGACTGGTCAAGATATCACTGGAAAATTAAATGAAGTAAAATCATATCGTTGCTCACCACAAATTGTGCGATATGTCCCACACATAAGGACAGAAGGGACGAAAGAAGACCAAGTGGCATTGGATGCAATAAAAGTATAAACTTAACCTATGGAAACACATGTGATCAAAATAGGAGACTACGAGATATCTCGATTAAATAGCATGTCCTCCTTATTGAATAATTGGATCAATATTCAATTTAATGATAAATCAGTAAAAATGTGCATTAGGTCCATATAAAAGAATTACAAGAATAATTCCATGTCAATGTGAAATATGTGGATATAAATAAATCTTGTGAAAAATGAGTAACCACGCACTAATGACCCAAATAACTAAGAACGTTCTCAAGCGAACTTCCACAAAAGATAACGGAGTATACGAAGAGACATGCTCAAGCTCTCTACGGGATGTTGGTTAATAATAGTATCGAATAAACCCTTAATACACTGAGAATCTGTCTATATAACCATTTTTGAATGGGTATCAATTCAACTGGTTGCTCCCTAATTACCACATGCGATAAATCAGCCTTTAACTTTGACTTTGTGGCTAGTTTAGGATGAGAAAAACATGCAGAAACAACACCAATTTCATTTAGTTGGTCATGATACTCATAAGTGAAACAATGACATGATGACTAGTCTCTACTACTTAAAAAGAGTAGAAAACATAGGAGTCGTTGTTTTTACATTCTTACCTTGAGTTGTAGACATATTTCCCTTTTTGACCTTTTACACAAGAAAACGTAGGAATCGTTATTTTTACATTCTTACCCTAAGTTGTAGACATATTTCCTTTTTCACCTCTTACACTCTCTTTCTAATCCTCATTTACACTCTATTTCTATCACTCTCGCTCACTACTAATTCACAAACCCATCAAACGAATCTCAATCAAAATTTCCCAAATGGAACAACCACATTCCATCTTCCCTAACTGATCACTGAAATCTCAACAATCGAAAACCCACTCACCGGATTCTCAGTCGACGAATACGCACTCATTCATCGGATTCTTAGTCGGCAAAAACCCTTGCATCACATTTAATCCCATAAAAACTTTCCCATTTGAGAAACTCCATAAGCCAAACCTGCAGATCCATTCAATTACTTATTTATGCGCTACTGTCCCTCCTGTAGAAAATCTACTTTGCTTAAGGTATTTCATTATAAATTGTAATTCATTTGTTATTTTTGTATAAATTTAACAACCCTATAGTTTATTTTCTCAACCCATGAGTTTCATTCTGTAACTAACACTCTATAATCACTTGTACATATTTGTAGATCCCCTGCCCATACTAGAACTCAATTTTCTGCACATCTTTCAAAGGTATGAGTTCATCTAATATAATGTGGAATCGCAAAATTATGATATAATCTTCTGGATTCAAATTGATGATTCATTTAAGAACCCAAAATTGAAATATTGAATTACACATTTTCAACATCTTCTTCACTACATACAATTTCACTTTGTTCTTCATACCAAACCATTTTGGTTCCTCGAACATTAAATTATAAATTTGATAACAAAAGTCCCCATTTTTTTATTGTTGGACCTTTGTTTTGACCCTTGTCTTGAACATTATTTTTCCATCTCTCTCATATGATTATGTTATTCCTTTATTAAATTATCATGGTAGCCTATATGAGTTGTGTTGGAAAACGGGTTTATTATAGTATGAGGGGAAAGATATTGAGTTTACAGAAAAATTATATCCATGGGTTGTTGCATTTTTTTTGTGACCATGGTAGACTAAAGTGGGACACCATAGCATTGAGAAATTCATTGTCTAACTGTGATCCTTATGGTATTTTGTTTTTCAATTTTATGATTTCCCCTTCTCTACTAAGTTCATGTGTGGAAATAATTATATTTAGGAGGATATGCAGATTAGTGGTCATGTTCTGACATATCACTACATGACATGTCAACTTCTTTCTTAATTTTTTTCTCTTTAAATTTTAGTTGTTTATATTTCTTGGAGCCAAGTTTGACACATAAGGATCTCGTTTATTGCATTAAATTTGGCAGTAGTGTTACTGCAATGCACATTATATATGGTATTTCTTTAGATTTCATAAATTATCAGTAGAAACATATTATATGATCACAGTTTCTCTTAATTTTGAATATCTCCAAATTTTAGTATAATGTTAAAGGGAAATTTCGTGAGCTTTAGTATAATTTTGTACATATTCTTCATTTTAGTGAGTAGCCTTCATTTTCTCAAAGCAACGGAGCAAAAAGAATTTTGGTCTGTATTTTTCACGTCTAATGATTTTTTTCCTCCTTAATGTTTTTACTATATAAATAATATATCCATTATTAGGGGATTTTGTCCATTTGTTTCTTCCTTTGTTGTCATTGACATATTCCACCATCTTTAAATGAAGCATAACATTGATTATGAGATATTGAAGGCACCAAATAATATTGCTTATGGCATGCTCCCTTCTAATGATTTTTCTTATTTTCTCGAGTATAGAAACAACACATTTGATTTTCGATGCTTTTATTTGTTAATTGTTTTCAATTCCATTCAATTGATATCCAAATATGAATTGAACTTCTCATTAATTTATAATTTCTGAATGTGAAAGGTTATTTTAACTTTTGCTTCAAATTAGTGGATAAATTTTGCCCCAGCTTGATGATTTCGGAATCGATTTGAGAAATTTTACAACCAAGAGAGCGGGTAAGTGTGTTCGTACCTCTCAAGTGCTTTATCTTTATTGCGTCGATTAAGTTTTATGTATATCTTCAGTGACGTTTGCTTTCCCTTCTACTATAATTTAAACTTTTGGTTGTTCTGTAAGTTGTAAGCTACCTATTCGGGGACTTCCGTTTAGATTAAAGAGTTTCAACCATGAACTACTGATAATAAGAAAGGATAATTTGCGTATTGTTTTCTTTTTATTCTTTTCATTGTCTTTCATATATTAATACATGCATACTTTTATGTTTTGCTCATTTTTACCTTTTATATTTGTAATATATATAATTACTTTATTAAATAATAATTGGTTCCATAACTTTCTTCATGTTAAACACAACTACTATCAGTTTGATTCTTCGGATTTGCATTTTTGTGTTTCCATATGGAACTTTGTGACGTAACATAAGGTAGTTTGAAAAAATTACAAATATAAGTGCCTAAAATGTAGAAACGTCTACCAAAGCTATTAAGGCATTGGTAAGCCACATCACCTTGGGAAATCATACCTATTGTTGATAATGAGTTAAAATTTTAAAATTCGTTGTTCCTCTTCATGGAGGGTCATGATGACCATTTCACCTCATTGGTTGAAACATTGAAATCATTAATACATATCTATCGTGGTCCCATATTTTTTATTGTTTCAATTAATAGGATACAACGGTCACTAATGGAAAATAATTTTCGTTTCATTGGGCCAGTAGAGAATCAAAGAATGTATCATATTGGATCACATCAATAGATGGTGGGAAATGTTTGGTCTATATGCAGGTTCACCATTACCTGATAATGTTATGACCATTTTACATGATAATGCCTTGTAGAATGTTATAGTCTCATTTTGTTTGGCCTTTAACTATTCTAAAAAAAATGGTAGTTATAGGAGTAGTTAATGATGATATTTTTTTGTTCAGTAATTGATAGAAATTGTATGCTTACTCCAATTTTAAATGCCATCAATTAGTTTTTTCCCTTTTTAAATTATGATGACCGTGGTGATAAAATATGATAGAAGATTTTGTAATGTTAGATTGTGTTGTGCACCCAACATCAATGGTTAAACTAGATTCGCATTTGCCTTTCATTTGTTTAGTTAGTAACAAAAGGAAGGAAAATAAAAAAGAATAACGATCTCTACATGATATTATTTGTCAAATCAAATATTTAATTTTTTAAAACTATAATGCTATTATTAAAGGTGCAACCATCTTTTATATACTATTAGTGTTGTTTTTATTCTATCTCGTATACATTACTTTTCAACATTAAAGGGGGGAACAACAACAGTCCGACGAGCAAAAGAATTATGAAGAAATGTACTCCACAAACTATTGTACTATTTACCACGAGGGGATTAAGTACTAATACATATTTTATGTTTTTATAGTTTGTCGCAATATACATATTTATGCTCTTATCTATATTTTGATTTCAGATATTGAGAGTTATATTTTGGTTTGTTTATTGATATGGTAAAGAGAAAAGTAAAAGTTGGGGTGAGATGGAAGGCAGTGGTGGAGGTGTATATAGTGAAATTTTTATGCTTGGGTGTAAATTTATGGTCTAATACCTTATATATGATGATATCTCTTTGCTAAGGTTTCTCAGGCATTGGATTGAAAAATTATCCAAGTTTCCATACAAATGGTTGTTGGTATTAGTTGATTTTTTCATGATAAGATACAGTTAGATCGCAAGAGCTGTGATGAAATAAGAAGGAATACCCAAATATAGTCTAATGTTATCGTAGTTTTTTGAGTAAGAGTTCTTTTACAACGACGCACAAATCTGACTCATTTTGTGCGATGCACTAACGTGTCACGTTTGTATTGGTCCATTTTTTGGCCCTGACAGAATCCACACCATAGGACCCAGAAAATGAACCCATACAAACGCGACACATCTGTGAGTCGCAAAAAATGAGTCAAATTTGTGAGTCGGCCTAGAATTATCTTTTGAGTAATGATTGCTAATCCACATTATCTTTGACATTACCCAATCAAGTTAGTATTTCCTATAACCTTGAGTAAGCATTAAGCTATTCATGTGACCTTGATATATATATATATATATATATATATCCTTTCTTGTGGCATGATACTATAAAGATGATTAATTTATCCATTAATATTTTTTTTAAGATTCTTTTTTTATTTCTAAAACAAAAAATGAGGGGCATTCAAGCAAATGGCATTAGTGTGCTTTGAGCATGTAATGTGATGTAGGTATGCATATAATTGTGGACACGTAAAATGTGTCATAGGTACTTATGGTGATTTTTTTGTGCTATTTTATTGGGATTTACTTATCAAACATAACCATCAACATTATTTTTTAACGCCTAATCATACGTGCAACGCACGTGGGCACAACTTGTTGAAGTAAATGCGTCTATCTTAACGATTTAATCTCGTTTGTCCAAAATTGTCTAACCTGAATACTAAGTTCATGGTGGACAGGTCTACTACTAATTTATTCAATCTCAACCTCAAGTCACGCCTAGAAGGTTCAAAGGTCATGCATGTACAAGGTATATATAAAGAGTCAAAGTAAAGTGGCTATTTCATGTTGGAGGGACTAAATGTATTGCTGCGAGGGAAGTGAGTTACTTTCCAGGTCAAAATTAGTGGGGTGATCTTGAATAATGGTTATAACTATGAATATTTATATCCTAACAATGGATGGTGCAACTCCCTAAAATCTCTCGAGAGGAATCGTTCTATAACAGTACACCTCGTCTTGAGAATATATTTCTCTACCAAATGAAAAGTCAATAAGAAAGGCTTCCTCTCTATATTTAGCATACAATGTTTGACTTCCTTTGTGATGTCTTGGTCAAATCCATTAATAAATTAATCAGCGATATCCCTGGTGTTCTTCTCATTTGTGTCACACAATTGCATGGGGATGTTGAAATTGTGGAAAATAATGGCACACTTTACAGAACTGTTGATGAAATCATAACCATGGGCCATACAAACGATTTCTATAAGAATTGAGAAAGTATGTCCTCCTTAAGTGTTGTTTCCTTTCCATTCAATCCATGAGGTGATAGTTTGCTCAAATATTCTCTACCTCGTCAAACTGCTTGCCAATAACCCTTGATAAACCCAATTATTAATCCTTGAACGTAAAAGCAAACTGAGAGTCGAAACAAGTACTCACAAGTGTAGGAGGTATGCTAGTGAATTAGTCACGTGTCCCATCATTATAAGCACTATGATTGACGCTTGAGAACTTAAACAAGCTGGACAAGCATAACGAAAACGAACTAACGAAGTGATTTTTATATTATTTATTAGTTCAGAAAGTAAACTTACATTAACACCATGAGCTCGAAATTATGGACTCGTCACGAAGTATACTAATTTATCAACATAAAATGCAATTTATTTAGGAGAATGAAAAGGTCAGCAAGAATATCGTCTCATAGATGTCGAGCAAATTGTTGCAGAAAAGTTGTGAATCACGTGCAAAAAGCCCCATAAAAATTGATCCACATAAAATAAATTGGAAAGAAGAAGATTCTTGTTCTTTTTTTTTGTGGGTGGGTGCGTGGGTGGGTGGGGGGGGGGGGGGGGGAGTACACTAGATCGCACATAAAAAGTATGGGTTTTCACTAAAGTGTCTTTTTAAAAACTACAATAGATAGAACAGTCAAGGTTCGGAAACAAAACTTTATTGAAATAAACTGGTTTAACAGACAAGGCATCGTCAATGGCCAATAGAAAATTCGTTCAAATTACAACGAAAATGTAGTCCGCTCCCACCACTATGGGATCTGGTAAAAAAAGTTGCAACTTACAACGAACAACTACATAAACAGAATACATAAGCGCACAAATAACAAAATATCTCGAAACAGCCGTTTCAAGCCCTCCTCTCTTTTGCTCAGTGTTTACACAGTGCGTAGTTCTACATAGCCCACCATTTAGGACCACATTGGAACCAAATGTATGTAGCAATCAAAGACTGTTTTTGGCCCCACATAAAAGTGGATAAATAATGGGTCCAAAAATAGCATGTGATTGGCACATAATCATTTGTTCAAGTTTGATCTCAAATGGCGCGTACATAAAAGTTTTCCATACGCGATTGAAGAAAGTCAATCATAGCTAGGGCTAGATTACGCGAGCACACTACAAAATTGTGCGCTTTATTTTACATACCTTGGATATGCCTTCTCAAGTCCTCGTTTTCCTTGTTCAAGAGATCAATGCGTGATTGAAGGACGTTAATCATGGCTTGGGCCCGCATCACTTCGATCTTCAACGTCTCTCTCTCCATCGAAACATTGAGGATCTCATTCTCCAAATTGCTGATGAATTTCAAATACCCGGGAGGAACGGATTTCTCGAGATTAGATGCATCAAATGTACACAAATTAGACGGTGGGTGACTCTCTTTGGGTTCGATTGATTCTAACAAAGGGAACTCCAATAACGCAGAAGAAAAATTAGTTAATGTCGTCGTAGGATCTTGACTTGTGGTGGTTGAATCCTCCGACCCGTTTGCATGGCTACAGTTTGGATCATTATTTTGCTTTGATCTTTTATTTTGGAATAAAGATATGAGTTCGGGATCAGGTATGCAATTTAAAGGACAATCGTCTGTCCTTTCTCTTTTACAGATGAACGGAAGTGGCTGAGGGTCAATTGGAGGTTGACTTTGCTGGAGAGGAACCTTGTTGGCCGGATTATCCTGTAACAATAAGTCAGTAATTAGACATAATGGTAACATTTTATTAAGGGTCAAAGAAAGAATTTTAGTCCCCAGTTGGTTCGGGATGAAATTTTCTTCACCGGGAAGTAAAATGGTGAAAAGAATTTTCACCTGCCTGTTTGTTAGAATTTAACTAGGTGAAAATATTTTTCACCATTTCACTTTAAACCTAAAGAAATAATATATAATCCCTCATCAAAAGGGGCTTTCAGAAACAAGAAAATATTGCATTTAGTTAGGGCTCAATATATTGGTAGTAAATTGTTAAAGCGCAACACTAAATAGTATGAAAAAATGGACATAATACATATCATGTATGAATTCAACTATACTACATTTCATTGCTTCCAAAAGAAAAATCCATAATTAAACTTTGTCCCAGAACTACAACTATACTACATTTCATTACTCAGAAAATTCTCATTTCCATATTTTAAGTGTAACATTTACTTCCTTTTGAAGTTTGGTAAAATTTTAAGATCCACTGATTTTATAATTATTTTGAACCCCCCTTTTGTTTGGTCATGTGTAACAATTCCCTCCTGCTAGAGATGACAATTTCCTAACACAACAAGAAATTCCCCCCAATTGCAGTCATCATTTCAACAATCTAAGCAGTCGGATGCAATCAGAGGTGCTACTCAATCCCATCCAATCGGAAATTCAATTTGGCGCGATGGATCTAGTGATCATGTTTTGCATCGTCTGGCAGATTGATGTTGCGGGTGGAGAAAGTTAATAAACAAAACAGCGACCAATTGTGGTTGTAGAGAGAATATAGATTAGAGAGAGGTATATGAGGAACTACGATGAAATGTTGTGGAGGCAGTGTTGCTAAGAGTTGGCAACGATGTTGCTGCAATAACTAATTTATCGACACCCAGAAGAAGTGACAGAACTGAAGCATGGGGTCATGAGATGCTGTTTTTTTTTCTTTTTTTTTTGTGTGTGTGTGTAGAGAGAATGCTTTTCCAATATTCAATACAGAAAGATGTGGAAACCTAACTGCCAAACCATAAATAAGATTCACATCATAAATATCTTTGCATTTATTCTCCATTCTGTGATTGACAATAGTTTGTAAAAAACTGTGCGTGTATTTAACATTACTGTATACATAAAATATATACATGTATTATGTATATGAGTGTCAATATGATACATCTCTTAGATAAAAGAAAACAGTTGGTTTAAGTAGAAGTCATTTGTGTCATTTTCGTAACTTCTGTCCCCCCAACATTATGTTTTAATGTACAGAATAGTTCAAACATGGTAAAGAGCACAAGTGTAGTCAAAATGGCCCAAGTATTGATGTGAAACAAGTGAGAGGACTGAGCTGGACGTTTCAGTGATCCACTTTTATAAAAATGAAACCAGGCATAGCATTCGTCGTAGTTTTACTATTTCTACACGAATACAAAAGCACATCTCTTGATCCCAATTATAATTCATTGCACAATGTTATTGCGTTTATAACATGTCCTTGTCTAGTCTGATGCATCAAAAGGTTATGGCGACCATTTAGAAAAGTTCATATAGGCAAGTTCATTGCCTCACCTCATATGTGCTGTTCAATTCATGCACGCCTTCAAAGACAAACCATAGTAAGTTTTTGCTGCTACTATAGTTTTTCCCCTTGGAAGTTCTATGGACATTAATTGGTCCCCACATTTATCGTGTTGTGCTCATTTGCTTGGCGTCATGTGCATGCTTTACCCTTTGCATTTCGATCACTAGAGCAGTATTAACAGAACCTTTATGCCTCTTATATATATATACAAATGCATTCAGGCTTCGCTGACTTCATCAATTTGAATCGGATGGATACTCTAAATTAGTTGAAATCAATTCTCCACCAAAACTAGACAGCAAAGGAAATGCATTAACATGCTTGAGAGAGAGAGAGAGAGAGAATAAGACTTCTAGTCACCATTTACCATCGAAGTACATGTTGCACGTGTTAAACTCACAGTTTAGTTAGTCCATTCTTAAGGTGCCTAAAACTCCTTAAAATGCATTCAATCATAATTTTCTAGAATATTCGTTCAAGTATTTCACTTGAATTTCAACAGCCTGGTGTTATTTTGACCTCTTATATCTTGTCTACCCAACATTCAATGCCATAAAGCACAATTAGCATTTGTCTTCTTACATGATTCCTTGCATTTGCATATTGCAAAACCCTCTACAAAGACTTCTACATTTCATTCAACCCCTATTTCCACATGCAACTCCTAACTAAATCCCTACATACTTGTTTTCATCATTACTCTAGTTAGTCTTGATTCTACCGGAAAATTAATTGCTAGTCCCATTTCCTAAAATCTACAATTATCAAGAACAGTCACTTTCCTACCTCGAAGTCGAGCCCTATCTTAAGTTTCATCAACAAGATCCTTTTATTTCTCCCACTTATTTTGTATACAAGCTACACTCATACTTCCATACACTTGTAGCTTTCTCCGTCTACCATAACCCCCAAAGAGATCTATCTAAGAGGGGGCAATTTTTTATGGAGTTCCCAAATAATTTCCGCCAAACAGTTACAGGACAAAATCTCTCTTGTGGAATTCTTCATTACATGCTTCTTGCAATGAAGATGAAAGAATTATCATCGAGACCTAAATTTCCACTAGATACCATCCGTCAGCTTGCTCTGGTGAAGCAAGATGATCAGTCTGGGTGTGTCCGGAGATGAGACTGTAAAAACCTCACTGAACTACTCTCCAATGAATTCACAGGGTATTACGTTCATAAATGAATGCTATGATGTCAAACCTAATTCTACTCAATTTTATAATACACAAATATCCTTGATACCTAAACCTAATAAAGTACAAACAAATTGACTAGCTACTAAAAACTTAATAAAGACTATTACTACAATTATACTCTTCCTTCGACCAAAAAGACCTATTAGGAACACGGTCTCTTTAGTCTCTTTAGGCTTTCAAGCCTATGATAATTTTGTAACCAATTAATAGATGTCAGATCAGTTCACATCAGTTAGTTCCCTTACAAAAGAACTCGATTACGAATTAGGAGCACTTCCAAGAATACCATCTAATCGATAAACTCATTGAATTAATAATAATAATTCTTGTAGCTTCAACGTTTTACATGTACAAGTAAGCTATACTTTCTCATTGCCACTGAGAAAAAGTAAGTTTTGGCATGATGCACATCACAAACCCTATATCCCAAAGGTATCTTACAGCACATAGTACTAAATTTCTACTTGAGCTTGTTAATAGTGAAAGTCAATGGGCACATTCTTTATCGACCTTATTCAGAGTTCCTTTAAACACAGCAATAATACATCTCCCAGTGTCAATTACCAATAAAGCATACTTATATTTCATAACTCACTCTCATGTGAAATGTATCCACGACCTGGTTTGACTTCTTGAACTCAACCTTCACTAGACCAAGAGAGGGCACATGCCTTGACAAAAGTCAACAAGGAAATTTGATATGGGAGCTAAAGAGTCGAACAACTAAAGAGAAGAGGAAGTTTACCCTTACAAATGATTTAAAAGAAAGACACAAGAAGCATACACCCTTACTTTATCAATAATCAACTCTAAGGGTCCGTTTGATAGAAAAGTGGGAAAATGCAAATGAATCCAAGACATTTGATTCTAAGCCAAATAATTACAAGGCAAATGAATATTTTTCACCTTGTCTGTTTGAGTTTGAAAATCATCAATTTTCCACATATTCTATTAAACAAAAGCTGGAAAATAGATATAAATGAGGAAAATTTGTTTACGGAATATTTTATAGAATATATATATATATATATATATACACAATATTTCGTAAATCCATATAATAAAGGAGCATGGTTTTTGGCAAAATATCTTCACTTTTATGCATGACATTTCATGCATGATATTTTTTCCCTTTCATGCCCATGCATGAAATGTTATGATAAAGTGTTTTTTTTTTTATATAGTAAAAAGGGTTTTGTTTTTGTTTTTTTAAAAGGGAAATAATTATTTTTAAAAAGGGAAATAATTTTATGTAATTTAATTTATAGAATTTAATTTATATTTTTAAAATATTTTTTATATTTTTTTAATTTTTATTTTTTATCACGGGAGCAAATTTATCGCCGTGCCCTCAGCACGGACATCCACTAGTGTATATATATATGCCTTAAATAATATAATATATGTATATATATTATTTACGATATATTATATATAATTTATATATATCGTAAATAATATATATACATATATTATATTATTTAAGGCATATATATGTATATATATATATAAATTTATTAACAATATATATTTATATATTTGTTAACAATATATATTTATATATTTGTGAAATATATAGAGTTTAAAAAAAATGGTTTTGAGTGATTTGCCACCCAAATGTGACGAACAAAAACCTGACCCCCCTATCCCCTTAAGAATTGGATTTCACCCAAATGTGGCAAATTGTGCTCAAGGAGTGTTGTACCTGGAAAACAAATTCCAAGGCAAATTAAGGCTATCAAACAACCTAAAAGCTAGAAAATTTCAAAATTTTCCAACTATTTGAAATTCCCCTTGAAATTGTTGTGCTATCAAACGGACCCTAATAAATTTGGGGTATGATATCCATATATGTTGGCTATATAAAGCCAAACTCGAGTTTGCTAGACTTCTAAAATACCAATGTATCAAATTCAATAACACCTAAAGGTCGTACCCACTGCAGTTAAGCTTAACTGCAGGTCTGGGAGAGGCGGATGTTAGCTGGCCCTACCCCCATAAATGTCTCCCATGTTTCGAACCCAAGACCAACCGTAGCTTGGGAGAGGACACTTGCCATCGCAGCTAAACTTAATAAATTATAAATAAACTAATTAGCAGCTTAATAATTCTAAATGAGAACATAATATTAATTCCTATATCTAGTAACTACCAGGGCACTTTCCCTTGAACCTAAAAGGCTTCTTAGGATGCTCAGTTTTTGCTTTAGGTTTCTAAAACCAAAGAATTGCAGTTAATCAGTTGGACACCTCTTTGGTAATCCAGAATCACCTTCAATGTTTACCTTCTCTACATACTCCATCATTGCTTCATTGCTTATCAAAAAAATTATGTATATACAACACTGTCTAATGTTAAAAGGTCAGGGTACAACTATTGTCAAAACAGAAAGAGAAAGAACAGGTCAAGGGATTAAAAATGCAAGCTTCAATGTTAACCTAGTGCATATGGTCAAAGATCACCCGATTCCAACAGCCGTAAAACATCAACCATTAGGAATTAGATGACCTAGTTGACAAGACAAATTTGAACATATCTTAAAAAATATAATATGCATGAATTCAAGAGTAGTGAAAAACTCCACGTGGCTTGATAAGGAATATTTTTGTATTTGGTCAAGGCTATATGTATTGTATATGGTGAGACACATTACCCTTTTTTCTTAAGAACCTAAGCATTTGGCGAATATTAAACTACAGTTTGTGATCGCCGAGGGTATAACAATTTCCCTTGTTGTGCAATTTGAAAATGATATATATATATATATATATATATATATATATATATATATTTATAGAGAGAGAGAGAGAGAGAGAGAGGGGCATTGCCCATAAGTTTGATGACTCAAATTTATAAGTAGATATGAGATATTGCCAACCAATTTCCTTACCAGTCAATAAAACTTAAACTGAAAACACTTGCTCCCTAGGGAAGCATATGTGGGATAAATCCTTCTTGTTGTATATTTTAGTTTCAAGAGGGATGTCACGGGGATCATATCCTCACGGGCATAAGTGGAAACTGAGAAAAGATGATTACTGCCCCAGAAAAGTTGTTAAGGTTTGTATGAAAATCCTGTTAAGTACTTTACTCCTACATGGATTTTTCTGGTTCAGTTCAGATATTGTTTGAGTTGTGACAAATCTTTAATTATGATTTCATTTGCATGTAGTAAAAATGTTGTGAAAATTATTAATTACTTCATAGAACGGCACCTTTTCCTTCATAATATAATACTAAGTCATATCTAAAATGGAGTTGAAAGCAACACACACAAAAATATGAAGCAAAGAATATACCTGCTCAAGGTCATTTCCTTCAAGACCAGTGTCATCGCCATTAGCCAAATCATCATCTGCCTCTCCTCCAGGAACAAAGAGGGCTGCATCATCATCCCATTCTTCCTCAACAAATGGTGCATATCGATCGCCATTTGGTGGTCCTAAACCACTCTTTTGAAAAATTCTGCAGAGCACAAATGCATCCTGCCCCCTCCCAAAAGGAGAACATATGTTTCTTTTATAAGTTCAAAATCCGCAATTTTGAGAACAATCATATATGCATCAATTTTTTTTGGAAAATTAGAGAAGTATCCCTTGATTGAGTGAGCTCTACTCAATGTTTGGCAAACAAAAAAAGTACAAAGGAGTTTTTGGGTCCGGTCCCTCCATAAATAAGAGTGTTTGGATGCGTCTAAGGAACTAAATCGAAACACGGATATCTTAAGCTAATTGAAAAAAGGCTAAAAGAATCTGTACAACAAAATTTTTGTTTATCGATACCTATATATGAAAGACACATAATATTTTTTATTCTAGCATCACCATGATTCGCACCTGTGCTACTCCAGCTTTCCCCAATTCTTCATCAGCAAGTCTGTACTCGTGCATTACCCAATTCGTTCGTTTACCATCTGGAGCTCGGCCACTATGGAAGACGAGTGTTTTTTTCATTCCAATGGTCTGAGCCTTGTGACGTACTGCCCGGTCTTTCCCGGTTGCCTTCCAATACCCTTTGCCAGTAGCGCGATTCAGTCGAGACCCATTACCGTACTTCCTATCTACAGGGCTGAAGAAATACCATTCTAGATCTCTGGTCTTCAATGATGAATAACCTAAATCCCATAAACCACGAGGCAATTAATTCACAGAATTGCAGAAGCAGGAGGAACAAATCTACATGTGTGTGTATATAAAGAGAGAGAACAATATGAGATACTCAATAACAGCGGCAGAAAGATCAACAGAACACAAACACAAGAATAAACATGGATTTTTTTTTTTTTTTGCTGTTGTTAAAATCAGTGTGCAATTACATGTATATACATGTGCAAATCAAAATCTGATCTGTACTACACTTCTCCTCTTCCACCTCCAAGTACACACATAGTGTGCGCTCGCACACACATATATATATACACAAACAATCAATTCATTAATGAGAACACACACGCACGCGTTTGACGATTAATTATAATTCTAGATTTCTCTATAAACCTTTATTTCTCATTTTATTCTAAAGTTTCAGTGAAATATCCCATCTTTTTTTCAATTCTACACACACATACATATCTTTATTGCATTCCTCCCAATCCATCTCCAATTCCACACACACATACAAACATACATGCGATTACTTCTAAATCTAAATCTATTTTCTCATTCTACAAAATCTTATCTTCATCACATTTTCAGACATACATACAAACATACATGCATACATACACACATGTATATATAAATCTAAAAGTATATGATAAAAAAGAAACCTGCAAGCTCCCAAGGCTCCGACTTATAAACATCGATTTCGGAAACAGCTTGAAAGCGAAAGGGCTTGGCACACGCCTTCCGCCTGAGATAATATCTGACGAGCTCCTCATCCGTGGGGTGAAACCTAAATCCCGGCGCCAACGACGTCGTGTTGGCCGCTGGCACCGTCACCGCCACCAATTCTTGTCCCATTTTAGGGTTTCCAGAAAACAGATGAAGAAACAAAGAAGAAGGTTAATTTATAAAGAAGAGAAGATAGGATTGATTAGAAAGGAAGGTAAAGGTGATGAAGAAATTGATGAGAGATTGCCCGTTGGTTAAGAAAGGGCGGATGAATGGATGCTTGCTCGACACGGAAATCGAAGCTATTTTCTTTCTATCTTAATTTATAGCTGTTGCTTTGTTTTTATACAATATACAATATACAATACAAGCCTCTTGTTCAGATATTTCTTTTATTTTCTTGCTCTTACTTTTTCAAGAAGCCTCTTTCTTACTGTGTGTGGAAACGACAACCATTTTAGTTTACTCTTCGTCTTTCGTTTTGCCTTAATTAATTCATAGGTGGAGTGCACTACAATTAAAACGGCATCTCTCCCTCTCTCCTAACCTAACACAATTTAAATCATACCATCGCCCAAACGGTAATAATTATTTAATTATAATGTATATTTTTTTATCTTAATTCTTATAATTAGTAATACTTTTTATTCTTGTAATAGTTTGTTCAAATTATGTTGTAATATTATTTCTATTACAATGGTATATATCCAATGTTTTTAATCTTTATAATTGTGACGTATTTTTATTTTGACTACGCGTGTTGCACATGCGATCGAAGTCAATTATTCAATTTACGCATTAAGTAGGGAATAAGACATTATAAGTACTGAGAACCATTATCATGTGAGAATTTCATAACAATTATATGTTTTATTAGTAAAAATGATTATTAGCAAAATTAATTCACGTGCAACTGAATAGAAATACAGTTTGAACATAATTTAAGTCGAAAATATCAAACGGGGTAAGTCTTAAAAAATGTAGATCATAAAAGATGAACAAAATGGAGAATTGCAAAACGGCTCAAAATTTAGCTGAATGAAAGTATCATTTTTTTTGCTTTTCAAGTTTATTACTGTTGCTTGTTTCAACGACTTGTTCTCCTTTTTGCGCAATAAAACATCCAAACTTGCAATCGAAATCTCTTAATGCTTTGCATTTGATATAGAACTTGAATATTTTTTTTATGCAGACATATAGCCTTCAAACTCCGAACGTATAATACTCTGTAGTTGAAGTTATTATTTACGAATAATAAGAATATGAAATTAATAAATTATAAATAAAAATTATCTAAACTAAATCAAATGTTGAGTATCAATGGTTATACCTCTTACTTCAAATCTTTGAAAGTTGGAATTAAGCATCCTAGGAAAGATTCTCCCTCGTCTAAAAGCGAGATAAATGCGTTTTTGAACCGCAACCCATAACCATTATGTGATGTCTTGTGACTGATGTTTATTAATGCGTATGTGTAATGCCCTAAAACATGATTAGGCATGTTAATTACATGATTAAGTATTAGTTATGATTGATAAGATTGATGATGGGTGTTGTATATAGAAATTACTCTCCTACGTGGACCAATGAAAAATAGACATATGTCCTCCTACGTGGCTACCCCAGCTATCTTGGCCGGCTCCCGAAGCACTTAGTCGGCCAGTATGTCGACCAACACTAAGAATATGAACCATCAAGAATAACAAAGGTTACTCAAAAGGAATAGCGACAAGAATTAAATATCAACAGTCTTATTTATTACATACAGATGTAAATGCCTGAAGATATAAAGGCATTCCATCTCTTAGGTTCTTTACCAGTATAAATACATGATCTCTACTAACTCAAAGGGACGATTTAATCCAGCGCAAGCACACCCAACAAGAAGCTATTGTAATCATCTGAAATAATACCAATAGTGGACATAGGCTTACCTTATAGCTGAACCAATTTAAAAACCTTATTTATTATTTTTTTGCCTTGCTTATTTATCTTTATTTATCTGTAATAATAAATTTAGACCCATTCCATTTTTAGACATCAACAGGGGAGACTCCATACATGCTCGCTTTTGGAACTGAGGTAGTGGTACTAACTGAAATAGGTATGCCGACTCACAGAGTATTGAATTTTGACTCCTCCAAAAGTGATCTCATGAGATGACTAGATCTAGACATAGTTGAGTAAGTCAGAGAGGATGCTGCGATTCGAATGGCTATTTATCAACAAAGGACTATTAGGTTCTACAACCGGAGGGTTAAGCCGACCAACTTGAAACAACGAGATATTATACTTAAGAAGGTAATCCATAAGGGAAATAAGTTGGAGCCAAATTGACATGGTCCATACCGTATCTCGATAGTTATCCGACCAGGAACATATCGCCTGAAAACACTGGAAAGAGAAGAATTTAAGAAATCCTGGAATGTTGATCACCTTCGCAATTATTACCAGTAATGTTGATGTAATCGATCATTCAATTTAGTAAAGTCGTAAGTTTCTACCAATTACACTTTCTTTTTATGTTTTTTAGAGTATGGTGATATGCATCCACCAATAACAAACTTTGCCAACTTTAAAAAAGTTTAGATTGGAAGTTTCTCTCATTCAAACTTTTTCATCTTCAAAAAAGTTCAAACTTTTCCAGCTTCAAAAAAGTTAGATTGGAAGTTTCTCCAATTCATACTTTTCCAACTTTCAAAAAAAGTTCAAACTTTTCCAACTTCAAAAAAGTTTAGTTTGGAAATAGTTTCAAACTTCATGTACGATCTCGTCTTTGACAAGTCAAGAAAAAGAAATCAATAAAACTTCATGTATAAACACAAGAAGTTTTACTCGACTGGGTTAAACAAAGAAATGACTATACACTCCTAAAACACTTTATCACCAATGATAACTAATGCAAACACTTAGTCCAACAAAACTACTTATAGTTATCTAAGTGCATTAGTAGAATA
This sequence comes from Sambucus nigra, assembly GCA_949130495.1. Lineage (NCBI taxonomy): Eukaryota > Viridiplantae > Streptophyta > Magnoliopsida > Dipsacales > Adoxaceae > Sambucus > Sambucus nigra. Next base: position 788,730,464 of record OX422208.1, on the reverse strand, counting down.
TAAGGTATTATAAATGGGTTCAACAATGAACCAACCACTTATCATTTAAGCAGATTACTTAGTCGACAAGCTGAGTAACTAATCATAAGACAAATTGACTAGTCGGCAAGCTGATTAAAAGCTAATCACAAGCTAAAATAAAAATGAAAATGGACCAAAAACATACATATTAACAAATAACTTCCTTTTATTCCAAGCACTTTGTGTTACAAGATAAAGAACTAAAAAATAGGAAATACAAGTCTATTGTAAAGGACGTTTCCCTTCAGGTTTGATCATCCCAGCAGGAGGCTCATTAAGGGTTCTCGGCAAGGTTATAGATCAAAAATCTCTTATCCTAGTACGTTTGCTGCTACTCGGTCGGTCCAACAGATGTGGGGGAGAACATATTCATCATTTCCTTGAAGGTTATAATCTCCAATGTATTTTCTGACTAGGCTTTGAGGAATGACATCAGTTGGAATCCAATTAACATCGATTTTAAAGGGTGGATTGGGATAATCCAACATCCCTAGATCATGCCAGTACTATAATTCATTACCCGTGGGTATTTTCAACAATCCTAACAAGTTCAACTAACCCCATTTATAGCCTTCTCACTTAGCTTGATCCATGTGTTTATCCAAATAGGTTAAGGCCTCGTCATACTCATCCATCCCAATAGCCATGGGTTATTTATGGGAGTGGAAAGTTAGTCGGCCCACCATATCTTAGAGTTTTTTTATGGCCTTATCCTTCTCCTATAGTAGAGTTGTTTGTCGACTAAAGTTTTCTTAGTTCTTTCTTTATCTACTGTTGGCCAAGAAACCATGATTTGCCTAGAAGATTGGCCAAATTTGGGTTTTCTCTTCTTCAAAGCCTCTAGTTCCTCCAAAAGTCTGGAATTTCCATCTCCAAGAATGGGACACCTTCATTTAGCCCTGTGTCTGTTATCTTTTTCAAGATGTCCAGCTCATTCCTCAGAGCGTTATTTTTTTCAGGAGTCTAGCAATCTCCCGAGCAGTTTCAGCTTCTTCGTTCAACATAATTCCTTTCTTATTCAAAGCAGAAGTGATGTCCTGCACTTTATCAAACCCCCATCCTTCGCTCAAGGCTTTGCATTTTACTTTATAATTATAATGAAACAATGCTAGAGAAAGTTTATGGTCTTCTTGCAGTTGTTTAATCATTTTATAATAGGCAACATTGGTCGCAATCGCCCTATTAAAAAGATAGTGAAGATAGGCATAGGCATCTTTCACTTGGTCGGAGGCGTCTGAACCGAGCAGTTCCACCAAATCTTCTTCAGTCAAGGGCACATGACCAGCTTCAAGAAGACTCTTACATCATCTCAATAAGTCGAATTCAGTAGAAACTATCAAATTTTTCATTGCTTCAAACCAAGAAAGACAAGAAATAATGACTAAACAAGCAAGCAACAATAAAGAAGCATTGAGAAGATTGAATAAAACTGTTTCATTTCATTGATAAAGCAAAGATTACAGAGGTGATTACATTAAAAAGAAAAATGAAAAGAAACGAAAAATACATAACAGGAAAAGCAACAAAATTAGTTGAAAGGAGCTAAATCTTCTTCTTGTCCTTATCTCGACTGGTAGTTGGCTCAAGAGGAGGTAGGTCGACAATATCCACAGGTACCAAGGAAGATTCTCCAAAACCCTCCCCATCATAAAAGTCCTCATCTAAGTTAGGAGGAGTTCATGGGTCATGTCTCTAAAATAACTTAGAGTCTGCTTGGGTGTCGACCTTCTTTAGGGCATCCGATCAGCCATCCTTGTAAGGGAGCTCCTTGGCATACTTTATTTGGATGGTTGCTGCAGCAGAAAATTTTTTATCATATCCTTTATTAATAGCCCCCTCCTTATCTTTCTTACTCTTGGCCTTCAGAGCAATTTTCTCAGTAGTCAGGCTAGACGTCTTGTCTTCAGTAACTTTTGCCCTGCTCTCACCTTCTGTTAGTTTCTACTCGGTCGGGGTTAACTTTTCATCGGTAGCTTTTTGATTGTCCTCTACTACCTTTGCGATATCATCGGTTACCTCTTTCTCTCTCTCTCTCTCTCTCCAAGGCTTCCCCAAATGCTTATAAGGATTTTTATAAGCCCTCAAAAGCTTCCTCTACATAAGATGAATAAGCCTTCAGTTGGTCATCCTTCTCAAGCATTTTATTTTAATCCACCAAGAACTAAAAATGGGTAAATATGAAACGTCAATGCATAAGGAGTGAAATAAATAATATTAAAGATAAATAGAAAAGTTAAGAACTCAACAATGCTAAATTTTAACTAGTCCTCTCAATCAGTCGGGCTCTGAACATAAGGGTTATTGTCGACCTATCTGCTGGAAGAGTACCAGTCTTTATCAAACCCCTGGCCAATCTGGGATTGATCACCACATAGGCATCTTTAATTCTGCCTTGCTCGGCAGAGGATTTTTTGGCCAACTCTTGCCTTTTTTAACCTCTTAAAATGAGGTTTAACAATTCTGGATTCTTTAGTATTAAGGACCCGAGGCCTCTTCTCAGTTACCTGAAGCCTCCTGTCATTAGCAACGGTACTCTTTTGGGAAGGAGGAGGAGACCCAAATCCATCCAACACGTTTAGAATTTTTTCTCTTCACCATTTATGCAATAGTTGAAGTGGGGATGGTAATAAGGTTAGAAGAAGAAGTTCCTCCTTGAACAAGCTTCAGTTGATTCAGCAGCAGAGGAGATAGACACTAGTTCCTCATCCCAATTGATGGGTGATTAACGCAAAATAATTATAGGCGGGGGCAAAAAAGGAAGTGACAACACTATTGTATTCTAGCAAGACAAAAGCTGCTCGGGGATGACCCTCTCATGATCATTAATAAATAGCCCATAAATTCTTGAGATTGTTAATATTAACCTCACTTTCCTTCGGCCACTTCTTTTTTCTTTCCTCTACACAAAAAATAAATCAGTTAGTTGACAAAGCATCAAATAGTTAATCAACAGGGGAAGAAATTGAAAAGTAAAAGTATGACCTATGCCACTCCCTTCCTGGGGGCACCTAGGCCTAGTGTATGTTACCACCTCAGTAAGGGGGGCACATTGCCAATTCTTCACTACAACGCCATAATCCCAGTAATCTTTACTAGAATATGGCAAGTTAACCACTAATGTCTGGCCTGCCTAGTCTTTATGTAATAAGTAATATCACCAGTAGTTCCCCACTTATAGCAGAACATCAACTCAAAAATTCCAATACGAGTCCCATGTATTTCATTTAACTTATTCACTCCATTTACAAGCGTCCACGTATTTAAGGCTATTCTTGCTGAAACGACATCAAAATACATACAAAATTAAAGAAAATGTGGGTTTGGAGGAAATGTAATACCACACTCAACAATGAACAAAATGGAAATCAAATGACCCTCAGCTAACGAATACACATCAACAGGGCAAATAGCAATCTCTAAACCTACCCAACCGAGAATTTTCCTTTTTTCCCTAAACTCTTCTAAAGAACTTTCATTTACAATGTACACCATGATTGAAAGACAGAAAAATTAAAGAAGAAAAATGAAAAACTTACAGAGATTGAAAAATGATGAAATATAGCAAGCGACGAAGGCGTAGAAGAAAAGCTTGAGAAGAAAGAAAAAATATAAGCACAGAAGTTTGAGGTAAAGAAAAATGGAGGGAAATAATTTTCCTTTATAAGTTACCTCAAAAATAGAAAATAAATGATTAATTGAACGAGCGATTAAACTACCGACAGTCGTGCGCTTCCTAACATGCAAAAAGATCAACATACCCTTTGACAATTTGCTAAAGTTTGAGTTATTTACAAAAATGCCATTAGCAGTAATATTTATTAAAAATTTTACAAGTCCACGAGATCGACTGTCGACCAACTCCCAGACATCACACTGAGCAAGAGTTTGAATAAATACTTCATACTTTCCATTAATCATCAAGCATGGAGCATTGGGGGCTTTTGTTGTATGTAAAAATTACTCTCCTACATAAACCAATAAGAAATAGACACATGTCATCCAATGTGGCTACCTAGGTATCTTGATCGGCTCCAAAATCACTTAAAAGGCCAGCATGCCGACCAACACCAAGAGTATAAATCATAAAGAATAACAAAGATTACTCGAAAGGAATAACGACAAGAATTGAATATCAACAATCTTATTTACTGTATACAAATATAAATGCCTAAAGATATAAAGTATTCCATCTCTTGAGTTCTTAACAAGTATGAATACATGATCTCTCTTAGATCAAAGGGATGATTCAATCCAGCGCAAACACACCCAACACTGATGTAACACCCCACTTATTTCAATCATGAGTGATCAGTTATTTATCAAAATAACCAAGAATCTCATTTGGTTCATTCCTAGCAACACCGTCGAAATTTTTTAATTACTAACAACCTATGTTAAATTAAGCTGGTGTCAAATTTTATCTTTTACTGAATTAACCACTTGTCGAAATTAATATAATTAAACCAAACCATGCACACAATAATAGTCTGAACAATCACACGATAGATATATAAATAAATAAGACCGAATAAACCATTGATTCTCAACACAAATAATCCAACTACAATCTGAAATAATAAAACTGAATCTGAGTAAAGCTTGATAAATAAATTGAAGAAATAAATAATCTGAAGGGGAAACATGCCCAAATGAAGTACTAAAGAATCTCCTATCTATAAGTAAATAAACTGGAGCATTTAAAGAAACAAGTGTTGCAGTTAGCTATCCCTGGATAAAATCATCAAGCTTGACGTCCCTGTGGCTGGACACCTAAAAGGTTTTGAAAATATTTTGACATGAGCCAGAGCCTAAGAAAATAGTTTGAAAAAAATTTACAAGCGTTTAAATCACAGTTAAATCAGTTATTAGATACACATGTTAGTTTCCACATACACTCCTTTAATATTCTCACCTCTCAACTAATGTGCACGCCTAACGTACCCTATCTAGCTATGCTACCCATCCCAACTAGATAACGTATCTAAATAACCTCGATAAGTCTAGCTCACTCGTATTACCCATATGACACGCTACCACAATCTCAATAATCGGTATTTATCCACGTATTATTATTGAGTCAATTAATTAAGTTTTCTACTCAAATACTTTTAGATATATACAATCTATCAGTTATACTATCACACATAAGTTGATATATCACACTTGTATATATTTAACACACATATAATATATATAACTATATCATCCCCGGAATTCTCCATCGTGATGTTGGCAGACTCTGCTATCAAGTCCGTGTACTTATCGTACTAAATCAAGGACTATTGGTTCGGAATATCTCCTCGACCTCAAAATAAATCAACACACAATGGAGGCGAACATAGTTCTAAGACTTGGGAATCTGCACATACATAATGTCCCCAGATGACATGTCGGTCCCACTAATACACTTCACTTAGTGAGCCGCCCTAAGTTTCATGCTCTGGGGCACACATCCATACCTCACTAGAATCGTCAAGGTGGGATTGCCCTCTGCTCGAAAACCTCTGAATAGCAGGCAGCGTAGGTATGTTCATACACATAATCAAATCACAACAATAGTTATTCACATAACCTATATACATATTTTATTTAGTAGGTATACACACAACCCATCATATACACAACCCGTCATATATAAATTCGTACATAGTATATAACTCTCGAATACTCAACGTACTAAGTATAATCTATTTTCATGTAATCCCAAGCATCACTCGCTACCCGAAGGGTCCAAGTTACCCTTTAATTAATATCAGTAGTTAATACATCTCTATCCTATTGGTATTTATCTTACATTATCATTTACCATTTTTGTAACCTGATTTATAATTTTTAGATACGCTACAAATTCAATGGACTCTCGTCAGTCTAAGTCTCAAACCTTATGTTCATTAAGATTAAACCCGCCTCAACTATGTGTCTACTGACCTTCCCTAAGTCCTTATATAGTTAAAAGATCATTACTAAGATTCTGGGTAAATCAGGGTAAAGAAAACTTTGTAATTAAACCAAATCCCTAATTTCAGCAGTCATCGATCAATCAAAGGATCGATCGATCGATATTCATAAACGAACCTAGCTTCATCCCAGTTGCATTTTTCTCACTTATAGTACTTCTTCAAAGACGATAACCACAAATATAATTGCGCAACTTGAGAGAATACTTTATTTCATTCAGGTTTCTGTCTATAATATTTGATTACATTTGAGACAAATGATCCCAAGATAGTACATTAAGATATTTTCACTTATAGTAATTCTTCAAATGATAGGCATTCCATGGATTAGTGAATGGCTCTCTTTCTATATTTTCCAGCTTATAGGTGGCTGGGACGACTTCCTCTGTGACTCAGTATGGCTCATGCCAGACTTTCTTATGTACGAGATTGCTAACTTTGACTGGACGAGATTCGACCCTCTTATAGTATAACTTTACGTCTCTCTTTTGGTACACCTACTTTCGTATAATTCCATCTTCCCTTTATTCTTAAATGACGTCCAAATTAAGTCTTATATCTTCAAAGTTCAGTTCAGGGTCATACATTTGGACGTTGTGACTTGGCCGCTCAATTTTGGTTTAAATGACTGCATCTGACCCATATGGTTTCCCCTGTCAGCATTCTTTCGGTTGTCCAGTATGCCTATAATAAGTTATGTAGTTCGTCAATCTATTTTCCCTTGGCATCTTCTAAATTATTTTTGATCTCATACAATATTATTCGGTTTCTCACTTCGATCTTCCCATTCGTTTATGGTCAGCCTGGTGTCGAGAAGAACTGCTTTACGCTGACCCTACTATAGTAGGCAGCTAAGGACTTTTTCTTGAACGACTTTCTAATGTCCGATATCAGTGTGTTGGGAGTCCATATTGGCATATGATACTTCTCCAAATGAATCTAAAACACCTCTCTTTAGGGATATTTACTATGCCCTATGCATCTACCCATTTTGAAAAATAACCAATCAAGATAATAAAAAAATAAAAGTTCCCCTTAACTCTTGGTAATGGGTGACCAAATCAAATACCCACATTGCAATGGGCCATGGGACGAGATAGGAGAAAACAGTTGGCGGGGTATGTTGGTGAAATTCTAACACTTATCGCACTTGAGAACATGCTCAACTAAATCCTTGGCCAGGTTCGACCAATAGTAGCCTTCAGTGATAATTCTTTATTGCCAATGATTTTCCTTCGAAATGGCTTGCATAGATTCCATCATGAACATATTTGAGCACATATCTTACTTCTATTGGGTTCCCACGCCTCAAGAGTGGGAGAAGATAGCCTCTTTTGTACAACATATCTCCTATGATTGTGAACTTGGTGGCTCGATATCGTACCTTTATTCTTTTGGCTTTCCCTTCTGGTAGTTTTCCATCCTTTAAGTACTCAATAACTGCATCTATCCAAGATGGTCCCAAGTTCAAGTTGAAGCATTCAGTGTTGTATATTTCTTCTCGCTTGATGTTCGACTCCATGAGAATTTCGATTGGAATTATTATGTGTATTGATGTAATAAAATGGACTAGATCCAATTTTATAATCACAGATAAAATATAAAATTGTAATGAAACAATCACACACGAGAAAAAGAGTTTTTAAAGTGGTTTGGCTGTGTAAGAAAGCCTACGTTCATTATTATTGTATTGATTTAAGTGATTACAAAAGGCTAGGTACTCTTATTAAGAAGAATATCTTAGAATCCATTATATATTGCCTTTTGTGAAAGGAATACAATGTATATAAAGTGACCGATCAAGGGTTGGAATGCCTTTATATATCAAGCATTTACTCCTGCACATAATGAATGTGATGGTTGACAGTCTAGATCATGTGTGTAAGGACCCTTAGATTTTCCCCCCAAATGGTGACTATTTATTTACTTTGATGGTCTACATTCCTCATGTTAGTTGGCATACCTGTCGAGCAGCTATCTTCGGGGCTAATGAAATGGTCGCCGACTAAGATTGTTGCCACGTAAAGAGATAAGTGCCCATTTCTGATTGGTCCACGTAGGAGGATAATTTTTTGTATCAATAGAAGCTCGTAATACTTCATTCGTTATATTTCTATCAAAAATATGGAGTATGTTTTCTTGAAAGTTGGTCGGCGTAAGACGACTTGCGGGACTTGTTAAAACTTTCCATACCTTGATCTTGTGGTGGTATTTTTGTAAATAATATGAAAATTAGCGTACCGCCAAAGGTTATATTGGTATTTTCACGATTTTAGAAATGTGCAGCCGTTACGTCAATCATCGATACTAGTTATCATTTATTGCACAATTTTCTAGGTAAGCTATAAGAGATGAGAGTTTGTCGATTTTCGTACCACAACTTTTCCAAGCTTTCAAACTCTCCTTCTTATCCAAGTTCTTTGTCTTTGAGCTTTCCTTTATGTCCTACCTTTGCTCCTGCCACTATTTTCTCTGTAGGCTCTCTTCTTCCCTTTCCTTTTGATTTCTTTATTTATTTATTATAACCATAGTTTATATAGTTCACGGAGATTCTCTACATGAATTTAGGCGGGAAAGGAACATTCCTGATTGGGTACCCTGTACCATCTGTTGAAGTTATCACTACTAGAGGGTCATTGGATTCCCTCTTTATTCATAGCTGAGTGTGGTTTCACTTTCCCCCCAATCGTTTATATCTAGAGTTTTGTTAGTATTTTGATGTCATCCCTACTAGAGTAACCCCCAACACTTAAAGAGCAGTGAATGGTATACATAGGCTTAATCAGATACATGGAACCCACATTGGCATCCCTGAGCTGATGTTTTATTACAAATGGGTTACTAATGATAATACCTATTATATGAAAACTAGATTTTCCAATAGAGTCCCGGTTATCAATCTGCCAGACTCCAACAAAGACTATTTTGACTATGGAGTTATTGCGAAGAATTGGAAACATGCTCCTCTTCAAAGAGGAGAAGTGTATAAGGGGCCTAGATGCCCTCAAGTATGATATGGCATAGGTTGTTGATTTTGATTACTTTATTCCTCTTTTTTGCTGACCAACTGTTTGATCATATGCTGACTAGTGTTTTCTTATTCTATTTTTCACGGTTGAGAGCAAGAAAAGGTGTCCTAAAGAAGAGGACATCAATCTTCAAGAATTAAATTTCCTATAGAGCATTCATTAGAGGATTAGTGAGGAACACCCCGGATCAACCTTGTACTTGTTGCAATATAGGAGTTCAGTTATTTCCTTTGTTGCTAGGCCCACCATTGCTGCAGCTTTAACCCCCATAAATCTTGAAGAGGAACCAGTTCCTACTACTTTGGTTTAGGAATCTGCAGGGGTTGAGAAGGATTTTAGAACTTCATCTTCTTTTGAGTCCTTGGACATTTTTATTGTTCCCACCTCCCCACTTGCTAACACGGGAAAGAGAAAAATTCCTAACATGATGAGTGGAGCTTTGTCTCCCACTGCCAAGAGAGTTGTCGAGAACACTAGCAAGGCTGTTGAAACCAAGAAGCTAGAGAAATCCTCCAAAATTGCTGAAAAACTTCCTCAAGTCATCACTACTGGGGAGATTGATACTGATGCACCTCAATTCAAGAGGTTAAGAAAATGTTTTTCTAAGAAGCAGGTTAAGAAGAGTTCTGTCGACCAGGAGTTGGTCAAGAAATTGAAGAGAACATGGCCATTTCGGGGTCATCCTCTGTTGTTATTAACCTTGGAACGACTAGGAAATTGATCAAGACTGGTACCCGCTCTTCTAAAAGAGCAATTGTTGCTTCTCTGCCCGATTAAAGTTGGTAGAAAATGCTTACCAAAGTTTGGATTTAGTAACTTTTTCCCTTTTACTGCTTGCTTTTAATGTCTTGATCCTCGTCTTGTAATCTGATACTTTTCCTTTGTGTAGTTTTTGGTGAACTTTTACCAATTAATGGAGAAGGTTGATTAAATACATTCTTCGAGAGGAGATGTAGAAGAGGCCTTTGAATGTCTAAGGCATTCTGTGAAGACTTCAAAGAAAGAGTTGGAGTCTAATAAAAAAGCTTGGGAAGAAGAATTGAAGAAGGCTAATGATAAAGCCGCAACTGTAGAGGGGAAATTGGCGACTGTTGAAAATAGGGCCAAGGTAGCTAAAGACAAGTTAGTGGAGAATCAAACCCTCCTCAAGTCTGTCGAGGGGAAAATAGTTGGTCGTATTACTGACCTGGTTACAGAGATGTCCAGGAACAAAAAGATAAAAGGAAGACTCCTTTAATAAAGAGTGGTACAAGGTGTTTCTTGATGCCTTAGAATAAATTGAGTACATCAGGAAAAAGTCTTTTAAGAATGGTTGGTCGGATGCCCTCAAGGAAGTCGACACAAGTGAAGACTTTGAGCTGTTTCAGAGGCATAATCCAGGATCTTCTCCAAACTTGGAGGAAGATTTTGCAGATGAGGAAGGGTATGGAAAATCCTCCATTCAGCCTGCTGGGTTTGCCTTAAATCCCATTAAGGAGGGCATCCCTTATAACGAGCTCCCTTCTAGGAGTAATGTTCAGGATAAGGAGACGGTTTAACTCCTCCATTTTTCCTTTTGTTCTTCTGCCTTATTATAGGATCATTATTATGTAACACCTCTTGGTTTATTAATGAAATATTTCCTTTCGACTGAATGCGTTGCATTTATCACACTTATGCCTTATTGCCTTGTTTAATTATCTTCATAAAATCATGAACTTTGTGTTATGTTTGCTCAGTAATCACACTTGTGTTCTTATATTTATAATTTTTAGTATGATGTTTGTAAAAATGCTATAGTTTATACTTAATCCAACCTACTCAGGCGGAGTAGAAATCTTCTGGAAGCTGGCCATGTTCCTTTATACGAAGAAAACTTAGTCAACTTGCTTAGTCCAGATGTGTCCGACCAAGTTAAGGATGTCTACTTGCAATTAATCAAATAAGTCATTAATGGGGGTATTGGGTATTTGTTATGGATTTTCACCTTGTTCAACTGACGATAATCGATGCACAGTCTTATGGTTCCATCTTTCTTCTTCACAAATAATATCGGGGCTCCTCACGGTGATATACTATCACTTATAAAACCATGATCTAATAAATCTAATAACTGTATTTTTAGCTCTTTTAATTCTACAGGTGCCATACAATATGGTGTAATAGATATCGGCGTGGTGCCTAGGACCAACCTAATCACAAATTCTAACTCACGGTCTGGTGCTACCCTTCTTCTTGAAAGACATCTGCAAAGTTACTAACTACAGATATATTTGATATTTTTCTAGCCTCTTTATGCGTGTCCACCACATGAGTAAGATTACCCCGACATCCTTTCCTTAGCAATTCATATGATTTTGAAGCAAAAATCAAACATATTGGAGTGACAATTCGGTCCCCCGTAAATTTTAATTCAGGTTCACCTGGTAATCGAAACACTACTTTATTTCTAAATCAGCCTATAAATACATGATAGGAGGCCAACTAATCCATACCTAGTATTACATCAAAGTCATGCATGTCAAGAGGAAAAGTCAACCAATAACTCTTTTTCATCTATTCATACCACACACTCCTTACATACTCTATCAATAAAAATCACATCCCTTAGAGGAGTAATAATAGATAAACCAAAATCAAATAATGATAATGGTTTATTAAGATGCTACAAATAAAGTAAAGACTCAAAATAATGTGTAGATCCAGGATCTATCAATACATAAGCATATTTTTCTCACAATTGGGAAGTGTACCTGTCACCACATTAGGTGTAGATTGTGCATCTTATCCTGTCATTGTAAAATCTCTTCCTTGATCTTGGATTTAAGATATACCTCTTCTACCTCCCATGTGCATAACTCCTACCTATTACTGTCACGCTCCAAACTGATATTGTAGCTCCCATTACTGAGCAATTCTTCTGTATGTGCCTTAGTTGATGTCAATGGAAACATAAAGGTGTCGTCTCAGATATTGTACACTCCCGAGACATATGCCCTTCACCACCACATCTATAATAAAAAAATGGTCCTCAGTATCAACACATATGCATTTTCTGATCGACTCATCACAGTCCTTCCTCCTCGAGCTTGAAATCTTTCATGTGCACTTCTAGTATTTTTAAATCCTTGACCTTTTAATCCTCATCATACTGCATTCTGAATTAATGTTCATGTCTTCCATCCATGTAATTTGGTACCATCATGTCTAGCTTTCTTTGAATCTTTAGCTCGCATTTCTTTCATTGATTATTTTGATACCATAGCTCTATCTACCAATTTCACATAATTCGTGATCTTCATATTATTAACGATGGTTTTTATATCTACATCCAACCCATAGTTGAATCGAGTACACTTACTTTCTTTTGTCCTCACCAATTTAGGTGCAAATTCAGATACACTCTGCAACTGTTCTATTTCCCTACTTTAGCATGATAAAGTCATGTTCTTTCTCCTGCCTATAAAGATATGGAAAATATTTTTCAAATAAAACATTGACAAACTTCTCCAATCAATTGGTGGAGGAATTACTGGCACCACTCCCCCAATTATAGTAAGTAACCTCTCTCTAGTATCCCACTATAACTTTGCATCATCCTCTAACCTAAAGGTTGCCAACAAAGCCTTTAGTTCATCTTGCGCTTCCATCACCTTGAATACTATTTTCATATATCTAATCCACTATTCATCCACTAACGGATTGGTAGTCCTAGTAAATGCTGGAGGATTTAACTTCATGAATCTCTATTATAATTTATCTCTTTCCCTACCATGTACTCCATTTCTCGCCTATTCCACTAGTTGCGCCACTGCACGTAATATTCGTCCCACGTCATCAATAGGCTGTTGTTGCACCTCTATTTTCTCCACTTTAATAGGTCTCCGTCCTTCCTGACTATTAGGAACATGGGATGCCTCACCCTATGCTATATCACACAACTCATGTGGATCTATCACTTACTACAACATAAATAAATTAAACAAAAATATAATAGCAAAAGTTTAACATTAATATTGTTAGTCAAAATCCTGACTCGTGACAAACCCACTTTTTGTTGTCCACTTCCAATCTAAACCCTGACACCATTTTTAAAACCTAATAACTATACATTGATACCAAGTTATCACACCCTACTTTAATTAAGCTAAAATCATCCTTTTTAATACAAATAAATTCCCTTCTACAATAATTTAATTGTAATCTCTTGAAAAATAACACAAGATTTTTTTCCAAAGACGTGTTTATATCAAAACATAACTATCTTTACATATAACTTACAAGTACAAAATAAGTACATCATTACATTTACATGTAAGTTATCAAGTACAAAAAACTTTACATAAACAAGTTTCTCATTTTAACATTTTCACAAAAAACTTGTTGTTATTCATCCTATATTATATATCTATCACTCTCCCATTTTAAAGTCCTAAGTTGGCAGTGAACTCCAAACGATAGGCATATTTTAAACAAAACATTATAGGAGTGTAAGCTACAAAAGCTTAGTAAATGACCTTATAACACACACCACACATACAACAAGTTTCAATAAACATTATTTATTCATATAACCGAAATAAGAATTGTGGACTCTCTCAAGCCTAGACCCACCACAGTCCAATTAACTAACCACCATTTGTAGGGACCACCACATCCCTTTATTTTGGTCTGAGTACACGAAATCTTATATTGGATTATTTAATTAAAGCAAGACCATCATATCCCGTAGGACCCACCATACTCCATAAATTTAGATAACTTCACTTAATATTTTTAATTATATGCATATGTCTCATAAATACCACTTCTTATACAAGCATCTTAACACATGTATTTAAGCTATAAATTTTTATATGAAAGTATAAGCATATACATTTCTTAGGACAGGTCACTCGCCTCAAAGTAAGAAATACGATGAATATAAAATTTACTTCTTTGGTATGGTAGTATTAGCCACTTTCCCACCTATTAATTCAACTTAATTAGTATTTGAATACCCAAAAATAACACTAAATCTAGTCACACATCACATTAGTTGGTCGTCAGAAATAACTAAAAAAGAATGAAATATTTTACTTTACATTAATGTAAAATCATATGCGTTAAGGTTATAACACAATTTACGAAATGAAACCCACTTTACTAAAACATTTTACAAGTTGTTTCTACAGAAAAATAATAAAGAAACTTTAATTTCATAACATCACCCAAGACAAACCAAAAGGTAATTTACACTCATTTTAGAATATGATGTACTCATATATGTTATCTAACATCTCAAACTGGAATCACTTGATTTAAGTAAGTATCCAGTGAGCTATGCCACTTTGAATACAACTAGGTCTTAAATAGAACATTAGAGCATAACCTAACATAATTTAGCATACATAATCTTTACTTTGGGTTTTAATTCATTGAAACAACAACCTAACACGTGTGTGTGTGTGTGTGTGTGTGTGTGTGTGTATATATATATGAATCTCATAAAATAAAACATTCACAAAATCATGATACAAGTCTACGTTTTTCAAGTTTCACCTTTTTACCATTCTAGTACAATTTCTCATCTATGGTGTTAACCATTTCTTCTTTATCTACTTTTAGGCATATTGGTCCTCATTTAAATCTTTTTCCCAAAATTAAAAATAAAAATATACAAATTGTGGAACTCAATCATATGATTGACTTAAACAAAAACATAATTACCTTATAAAACTCGTTGATTTATCAAAAAAAATTCCCAAGCAATCCTTCCTTAAACCCTATTTTCTCTCTCATCAAGCTTATTTTCTACCAAATCTTATACTATGAAATGAACAAGATGATAAAGACCTGCTACATAACCAGAAAAATGTGGTCATATGGCAATTTTTAAAGTGGATGTGTATGATTGGATGGAAGAAAGGTCCAATCAAAACGTCTCAACTTATGGAAGATTCATCCCCTATTTGTAACTCTACTTTAACTTACTATTTCGGCATTCGATTGAGCTCCTGTTTATGGCAACTCGTAGATTACTTAAAGATGTACAACTTTTATATTTAATATTTTTTCCAAATCATAACTTTACTGTAATACCCCGTATTTTTGGCTATATTTATTTTTGGGATTAATTAATTAAATGAGAATTAATTGAGAATTAATCCGGATAAAATACGAGCGAGATGTGAGTTGGTATTTGACTATATTGAGTATATATGATGTTATATTGAATATTGAACTATGAAATTTGTCGTGATATTGATATACGGCAATTTGGTCATTTTATTGGGACGCGTGTGACAGTCGCGTCAGGATATAATTATTTTAATTATAAAAGTGAATTTAAATTCTATTAACTGTATGATCGTTTTGAGTGCGCCAACGCGTCCGGAAGGGTCGAGATAGTCAGAAAACACTAGCCGGGGGTGTAGGTTGGGTTCCGGGGTATTTTTAGGCCATACCGGCAATATAAAGGGTATTTTGGTAATTTCGTATTTTTAGGAATTAAAAATGACGAAAATTAGAGAAGTAAATCTGATGTGGGTTTGACCCACTAAGCCACTAACCAACCCATGTTAACCCAATAGGTTACGTAGGTTATTAGAATTAGGTTTCTATTACTTTCCATAAGAAAACACTAGCCACCATAGCCATTGGAGAAAAAGCTTGGAGAAAGAGAGAGAGAAGGAATTCTACAGAAAGAGAGAGGAAATCAACATCAAATTCAGAGACACTCAAGGCAAGTGGTTTATTATCGTTTAATTTCAGAGAATGCTCTTTCCATGTGTAGGAATTTAATAAAAATTGATTTGTTCTTAGTGAAACATGAAAACCCATGTATTTTGGAGTTTAGAACTTGAAATCTTGAGAATAATTGCATGTAGAATGGTAGGTAGATGATTATACTAATGATTTTAGTTATTGGATGAAATTAAAACGGATTTAATTGGGTTAATTCATGATTTAAAATTTTAGGGTTTATGTTCTTGTAAAAATTGGGGGAAAGTGATGTGATTTAATGATTTAATGATGATTGGGATGAATTAACTCCTCAAAATATGTTAGTATGCGACCTAGGTACGTTTAGGGATGATTAAAGACCTTAAACAATCGTTGGTTTGATGTGTAGATGAGTTTTGAAGAGATAAAAATGGTGAAAAACGAAACTAAGGAAATCTGGGCTCGAAACTGGTCGTTCGTTAGAAGACCTCCCCAGGTCGTTCGAACGAGCTTCTAACGAGTTGACCAGTCGCTTCTAATGAGAGGAAATTTCGTTCGATACCTTCGTTCGAATGAGATGTTGTTAGAAGGTGCAGTTCGTTCGAACGAACTGAATCTCGTTCGAACAGCCTCGTTCGAACGAGTTGACAGTTTAGGCCTTTTTGGCCTGTTTTGATTTTGGGAGTCCCGTAAACTTGTCCGAGGATAGAGATAACATCCCTTGATGATATATTGATAGATTTGGGACATTTGGGTTATTATGAGGAGTAAATTATATACGAGTGATTTAAATAATGGTTAATATGGGATTGAGACGTGAGTGTTTACCACGACGTGAAAATAAATTATGGCGCGTGTAATTATGGACCGGGATTATATAAGTTGTATATATATATTAAGATTGGTACGAGAGTACGATATGTACTACAATTAAACTACGGGATTACTAAGATGTGTGCTTACTTAGTATTGGTATATGAATTGTGTGTATGACATACCTACCATACTTGCTATCACGGGAGGTTTGCGTTCGCTTAGGGCCCTCTAATCCTTGTGTTGCCCGGATTTAGACTGGTTACCTCGATGAACATAGGTCAGAGAAGGACTTATTGGGATGTTAATAAGTCTGTTGATCGTGGGAGCGCAGGTATGTGCGTGACCCATGTGATGTGACTGTGTTCGCCTCCACTATTTGTGATTTGTGTTATCTGAACTATTCCTGAGAGATTCGGAATATGTGATCCTTATGTACGTGATGTACCGGGATGGATAGCAGAGTATGTGTGCACCGCAGCTTAGTCTCGGGGTGCTTATATTGTATATTTATGTTGTGGAAAATATACGCTTAATAAACTGGGAACTTTCATATGGTATTGTGTGTAACTATGGAATAACATAGAGGGCTAATCTATAACGAGTTGTATTACTTTTGTATAAGAACCTGAATTTACGTTATGCACCTATTTAACTGAGATCGTTATAATGTTAATGGAACCAGGTAATAAGGGTAGGACCTATGACAGTCTAGCTAGATATGATGTCACTTAGCTAGTGGTTTGTGTCGTTTTAGATGGGTACTTACGTTAGGAGTGCACAGTTAGACGAGAGGTGAGAATATCATGTGAGTGCACGTCCTAACATGTACTTTACATTTAATGTTTTAAATGTTTTTAAAGCACTTGCATGTTTTTAAAATATCTCCACATTCGGGCTCTGACCCGTTTGCTTTCAAATCTATTTTTTTTTGTAAAACCATTTTAGGTGCCCAGCCACAAGGACACCATGCATAGGATGCTCATTCAGGTGACGAGCTGTAGCTGTTTGTGGAAGCTACAGGGATTTGCTTTTAGACGCTTCTACCATTTGGATTCCTGATTCAGTATTTATCAGTTGTAGGGCATGTTGCCCATTTCTATTAGAAACATCTTTCCATTTCAGTTTTTCAGACTTTGTCATGTATTGATTCAGTATTCAGTATTTCGTTACTTATTTCAGTTGTGGGATTTGTAGTGAGGAGTTTTCCTCCAGACTTTATTTACATTATGTGATGATTATCCTATTTACTTCGTTATGGTGAATGGTGTTATTAATATTCTTTACACTTGTTGCATGTTAATCAGACTTTAATTAAAATTTGGCAACTTACTTTTTAAATACTAGGTGGTTAGTAATAATAAAATATTTTCGACAGTGATGCTATTAGCTGAGCCAACTTAGCATTTTGAATTAATTTAATAAAGGAGTAGCTACTCGGTATTTAATTAGTCGGGGTGTCACAGGTGGTATCAGAGCATCAGGTTCTAGTGTCCTTTAGGATCTGTACGGCTATTATGTTTTCGCTAAGTTTCTTTGATATAGAGCCCTATATTTTAGGACTGTTGTACTCTTTTTGTGTATGCTTCGTTCTTCAGCTATATTAAGTTTATAAACAGTGAACTTATAAACTTTGTTCTTATTTCAGATGCCTCCACGACGTGCACGACGAGTTCCCAGGGATGCAATGCCCGAACCCCAGCCCGCTCCAGTTCAGGGCATGATGAACGCCGCTGAGGTTGCAGCTATAGTAGCCCAAGCGGTAAATGCCGCAATTGCCTTAGTCCAGCAGGCACCACCTCAGGCGCCGGTTGCCGCGCCAGTACAGGCAAATGCATTCCCGTCTGCTTGGGAGCGTGTACGTGACTCTTTTCAGAAAGCGCATCCGCCAGAGTTTGCAGGTAGCTCAGATGTGGTAGTCTGGAGCCAGTGGAGGAAGGATATGCAGAGGTACTTAAGGATGTATGAGTTCACGGAGGTTCAGAAGCAGGTGCTAGCTACTTTCAAGCTAGTTGGATCTGTACTGCAGTGGTGGGAGTCTATTACCACCGTGGAGGAGAGGGATACTCTCACTATTCAGGACTTCTGGGTGCGTTTTGACCGCGAGTACTTTCCGTCGGCTGTTCACATGGAAATGAGGAGGAAACTGATGAATCTGAGGCAAGAGGGTAAGACCGTGGCCGAGTATGAGGCCGAGTTCACAAATCTGTTGAATATCGTTCCGAATGAGATACCAACAGAGAAGAAGAAGATTGAGAAATTCACCGACGGGTTGACATGGAGGATCCGTCAGCATCTGTTAGGGAACCTTTCGTTGGCCACGTATTCTGATGTGGTTAACGCTGCTTTGTTACACTGCCAGGACCACCGCTTTCATATGACTGAGGGCAAGAGGTCGGGAGAGTCTAGCCATCAGGGAAGGACAGGAGGGCATGGTGCCGGTGGGGCACAATCTGTTCAGGGGCAGAGACAGGGTGAGCAGGGTTCTCGGCAGGGGGATCAGAAGAGGTTCCGATCAGGGAACTACAGACAGGGACATGGAGGTTTCCGTCAGGGCCATCAGGGTCCAAACGGCCATCAGGGCCAACAGGGGCAGAATGGGCAGCAGTTTCAGCAGGGCCAGCAGGGCTAAGGGAGGAACGGTGACGGCCACCAGGGCCGGGGACCGCAGGGGCAGAGAGGAGGGAACTTCCCAGGGAAGTGTTTTGTTTGTGGCAAGACTGGCCATAAACGACAGGATTGTCCTGATAGGGGCAGCAACAGCAGCAGCAACAGCAGGGTGCTCGCCAGGAGCCGCAGAGGCCTATGTTTCCCGCCGCTCTCCCCGCACCGCCACAGATGGCAGCATTGCCACCCATTCCAGCAGTCCCAGTTCAGCAGGGACAGCTACAGTATGGACGTGTCTACAACGTCCACCAGGCAGCAGTTCCACAGGCATCGCCCCGCGATTGAGGGTATGTTTCCTATCCATGGCACTATGGGTCGGGTATTATTTGATACGGGAGCTACACATTGTTTTATAGCTACACATTTTGCGAAAGCCTTAGGATTGTTAGCTACGGCAGAGAGCACAGTGACGTGTGTCGACTCACCATTGGGGAGTGGGTCACTTATATTCTTTATATGCCGGGGAGTGGGGGTAGAGATTCGTGGTTTGGTATTACCTACAGACATGTTGGTATTAGATATGCATGTTCACGATGTGATTATCGGTATGGATTGGCTCGTAGCTTATAGGGCCATGATTGATTGCTTCAGCGGGAGCATTATTTTTGCCATTCCGGGGCAAGAGATGTTCGTAGTGGCGATGCCTCCCCCAGAGGGAGGATCGACCGCTCATCTGTATTACATAGAGGAGGATACCTCTAAGGAGGTTGTGATTCCTTTAGATTCGATCCCGGTTGTCAGGGAGTATTCGGATGTGTTTCAGGAGATACCAGGCCTACCCCCCAGTCGAGAGATAGACTTTGTTATAGACCTATTGCCAGATACGAGGCCTATAGCACGCGCACCGTACCGTATGGCTCCGGCAGAGATGCGAGAGCTACGAGATCAGTTAGAGCAGCTGTTAGGTCAGGGCTTTATTCGCAGGAGTACCTCACCTTTGGGAGCTCCAGTTTTATTTGTGAAGAAGAGGAACGGTTCACTGAGATTGTGTGTGGACTATCGAGAGTTGAATAAGGTCACGATACGGAATAAGTATCCGTTGCCTCGAATCGATGACTTATTCGACCAGTTGAGAGAAGCTTCTTTCTTCTCAAAGATTGATTTGAGATCGGGATACCATCAGTTGCGTATTCGGGAGGAGGATGTCTCGAAGACTGCGTTCTTGTCGAGATATGGTTCTTACGAGTTTCGGGTTATGCCTTTTGGTTTGACCAACGCCCCAGCTATGTTTATGGACTTGATGAACAGAGTGTTCAGGGATTTCCTAGATCAGTTTGTCATTGTCTTCATTGATGATATTCTGGTTTACTCCCAGACAGAGGAGGAGCACGCCGAGCATTTGAGACAAGTTTTGCAGACACTCCGTCAGAACGAGTTGTATGCAAAATATGAGAAGTGCAGGTTTTGGCTGAAGGAGGTCCAGTTTTTGGGACACATTATTTTCGACCGGGGGATATCTGTTGATCCGGGGAAGGTATCCGCGGTGAGGGAGTGGGGACAGCCCACGACACCAACGGAGATTCGTAGTTTCTTGGGTCTAGCAGGATACTACAGGAGGTTCATTCGGGGATTTTCGAAGATAGCGGGTCCTTTGACACATCTGACTCGTAAGGGTGTGCCATTCATCTGGAGTGATGCCTGTCAGTTGGCATTTGATGAGTTAAAGGACAAATTGACCTCAGCACCTGTGTTAGCATTGCCGAGACCGGGAGTTGAGTATTTGGTTTACACCGATGCGTCCTTACAAGGGCTTGGAGGTGTATTACAGCAGGAGAGACAGGCCATAGCTTATGCTTCCCGTAAGCTTAAGCCTCACAAGAAGAATTACCCCACGCATGATTTGGAGTTGGCAGCAGTGGTATTTGCCCTACGGATTTGGAGGCACTATCTTTTGGGGGAGAAGTTCCAACTGTTCACGGACCACAAGTCCCTACAATACCTGTTCACGCAGAAAGAGTTGAATATGCGGCAGCGTAGGTGGCTTGAGTTTGTGAAAGACTACCAGTTCGATATCGAGTATCACCCAGGTAAGGCTAACGTGGTAGCAGACGCGTTAAGCCGTAGGCCAGCAGATGAGGTGGCAGAGGTGTGGAAGGCAAAGTGGAAGGAGTTGGGACACCAGGATGCAGTGGCCCGATCTTTCATGTCTATGATGACCGTTACACCGCAGATTGTCACGAAGGTAGTACGGGCACAGGCTAATGACTTGTTCTGTCAGGAGCAGATAGTTCGATTACTAACAGAGGGAGCCGAGTCCTATACCGTCAGCTCAGACGGGGGATTACGCTTCAATGGGATATTGGTAGTTCCGGAAGGGGAGAAATTGTGACACGAGGTGATGGCAGAGTCGCAAGGCTCACGGTTCGTGGTACATCCCGGAGGGGATAAAATGTACCAAGACATGAAACGCCAGTATTGGTGGAGCGGTATGAGGAGAGATATCGCTGAGTTTGTTTCGAAATGCGCCACTTGTCAGCTTGTAAAAGTGGATCATCAGAGACCGGCAGGACTGCTACAACCGTTAGAGGTCCCGGTGTGGATGTGGGAGAGCATATCCATGGACTTTATCACGGGGTTGCCTACGTCGCAGAGGGGTCACGACTTCGTTTGGGTAATTGTGGACAGGTTGTCCAAAGTCGCTCACTTTTTACCCGTAAGGACTGACTACACTACGGGACAGTATGCCCAGCTCTTCATTTCAGAGGTTGTGAGACTTCACGGTGTGCCCCTAAATATCGTGTCTGACAGAGACAAGATATATATTTCGAGGTTTTGGGAGAGTTTCCAGGAGGCCATGGGCACGGAATTACGGTTGAGTACGGCTTATCATCCGCAGACCGATGGGCAGACAGAGCGCACAAATCAAATATTGGAGGACATGCTACGCATGTGCATTATTGACTTTGGGGGTGGATGGGAGAAGTACCTTCCACTGGTAGAGTTTGCTTACAACAATTCCTATCAGTTCACTATTAGCATGGCTCCGTTTGAGGCGTTGTACGATAGGCCTTGTCGTTCCCCAGCATGTTGGTTAGAGGTGGGGGACAACAAACTACTTGGGCCGGAAGTGATTCAGGATACTTCGGCAAGGATTGAGTTGATTCGGAGTCGCATTCGGGTAGCTCAAGACAGGCAGAAGAGTTATGCTGATGCGAAGAGATTTTTCAGGGAATTCCGAGTGGGGGACCAGGTTTTGCTCAGAGTATCTCCTATGAAGGGGATTATGCGTTTCGGGAAGAAGGGGAAGTTGGCACCGAGGTATGTGGGGCCGTTTCCTATTATTGAGCGGATCGGACCGGTTGCGTATAGACTTGGGTTACCGGAGCATTTGCATCGGATTCACGATGTGTTTCATATTTCCTCGCTAAGGAAATACCTTAGAGATAATTTGTCTCATTCTCACATTGCTGTGGAGGACATCGATCTCCAGCCGGATAGCTCCTACGAGGAGGGGTCGATTGCTATTTTGGACCGAAGTGAGAGGAAACTGCGGTCAAAGATAGTTCCGTTAGTGCGTGTTCAGTGGCGACATCACAATGTCGAGGAGTCCACATGGGAGCGCGAAGATGAGATGCGCGAACGTTATCCAAAGTTGTTTTTAGCAGGTACTTTCTAGTTTCGAATTTCGGGACGAAATTCAGTTATTAGGAGGGAAGTATGTAATACCCCGTATTTTTGGCTATATTTATTTTTGGGATTAATTAATTAAATGAGAATTAATTGGGAATTAATCCGAATAAAATACTAGCGAGATGTGAGTTGGTATTTGACTATATTGGGTATATATGATGTTATATTGAATATTGAACTATGAAATTTGTCGTGAGATTGATATACGGTAATTTGGTCATTTTATTGGGACGCGTGTGACAGTCGCGTCAGGATATAATTATTTTAATTATAAAAGTGAATTTAAATTCTATTAATCGTATGGTCGTTTTGAGTGCGCCAACGCGTCCGGAAGGGTCGAGATAGTCAGAAAACACTAGACGGGGTGTAGGTTGGGTTCCGGGGTATTTTTAGGCCATACCGGCAATATAAAGGGTATTTTGGTAATTTCGTATTTTTAGGAATTAAAAATGACGAAAATTAGAGAAGTAAATCTGATGTGGGTTTGACCCACTAAGCCACTAACCAACCCATGTTAACCCAATAGGTTACGTAGGTTATTAGAATTAGGTTTCTATTACTTTCCATAAGAAAACCCTAGCCACCATAGCCATTGGAGAAGAAGCTTGGAGAAAGAAAGAGAGAGGGAATTCTGCAGAAAGAGAGAGGAAATCAACATCAAATTCAGAGACACTCAAGGCAAGTGGTTTATTATCGTTTAATTTCAGAGAATGCTCTTTCCATGTGTAGGAATTTAATAAAAATTGATTTGTTCTTGGTGAAACATGAAAACCCATGTATTTTGGAGTTTAAAACTTGAAATCTTGAGGAGAATTGCATGTAGAATGGTAGGTAGATGATTATACTGATAATTTTAGTTATTGGATGAAATTAAAATGGATTTAATTGGGTTAATTCATGATTTAAAATTTTAGGGTTTATGTTCTTGTAAAAATTGGGGGAAAGTGATGTGATTTAATGATTTAATGATGATTGGGATGAATCAACTCCTCAAAATATGTTAGTATGCGACCTAGGTACGTTTAGGGATGATTAGAAACCTTAAAAAATAGTTGGTTTGATGTGTAGATGAGTTTTGAAAAGATAAAAATGGTGAAAAACGAAACTAAGGAAACCTGGGCTCGAAACTGGTCGTTCGTTAGAAGACCTCCCCAGGTCGTTCGAACGAGCTCGTTCAAACGAGCTTCTAACGAGTTGACCAGTCGCTTCTAATGAGAGGAAATTTCGTTCGATACCTTCGTTCAAACGAGATGTCGTTACAAGGTGCAGTTCGTTCGAACGAACTGAATCTCGTTCGAACAGCCTCGTTCGAACGAGTTGACAGTTTAGGCCTTTTTGGCCTGTTTTGATTTTGGGAGTCCCGTAAACTTGTCCGAGGATAGAGATAACATCCCTTGATGATATATTGATAGATTTGGGACATTTGGATTATTATGAGGAGTAAATTATATACGAGTGATTTAAATAATGGTTAATATGGGATTGAGACGTGAGTGTTTACCACGACGTGAAAATAAATTATGGCGCGTGTAATTATGGACCGGGATTATATAAGTTGTATATATATATTAAGATTGGTACGAGAGTGCGATATGTACTACAATTAAACTACGGGATTACTAAGATGTGTGCTTACTTAGTATTGGTATATGAATTGTGTGTATGACATACCTACCATACTTGCTATCACGGGAGGTTTGCGTTCGCTTAGGGCCCTCTAATCCTTGTGTTGCCCGGATTTAGACTGGTTACCTCGATAAACATAGGTCAGAGAAGGACTTATTGGGATGTTAGTAAGTCTGCTGATCGTGGGAGCGCAGGTATGTGCGTGACCCATGTGATGTGACTGTGTTCGCCTCCACTATTTGTGATTTGTGTTATCTGAACTATTCCTGAGAGATTCGGAATATGTGATCCTTATGTACGTGATGTACCGGGATGGATAGCAGAGTATGTTTGCACCGCAGCTTAGTCTCGGGGTGCTTATATTGTATATTTATGTTGTGGAAAATATACGCTTAATAAACTGGGAACTTTCATATGGTATTGTGTGAAACTATGGAATAACATAGAGGGCTAATCTATAACGAGTTGTATTACTTTTGTATAAGAACCTGAATTTACGTTATGCACCTATTTAACCGAGATCGTTATAATGTTAATGGAACCGAGTAATAAGGGTAGGACCTATGACAGTCTAGCTAGATATGATGTCACTTAGCTAGTGGTTTGTTTCGTTTTAGATGGGTACTTACGTTAGGAGTGCACAGTTAGACGAGAGGTGAGAATATCATGTGAGTGCACGTCCTAACATGTACTTTACATTTAATGTTTTAAATGTTTTTAAAGCACTTGCAGGTTTTTAAAATATCTCCACATTCGGGCTCTGAACCGTTTGCTTTCAAATCTATTTTTTTTTTTAAAACCATTTTAGGTGCCCAGCCACAAGGACACCATGCATAGGATACTCATTCCGGTGACGAGCTGTAGCTGTTTGTGGAAGCTACGGGGATTTTCTTTTAGACGTTTCTACCATTTGGATTCCTGATTCAGTATTTATCAGTTGTAGGGAATGTTGCCCATTTCTATTAGAAACATCTTTCCATTTCAGTTTTTCATACTTTGTCATGTATTGATTCAGTATTCAGTATTTCGTTACTTATTTCAGTTGTGGGATTTGTAGTGAGGAGTTTTCCTCCAGACTTTATATACATTATGTGATGATTATCCTATTTACTTTGTTATGGTGAATGGTGTTATTATTATTCTTTACACTTGTTGCATGTTAATCAGACTTTAATTAAAATTTGGCAACTTACTTTTTAAATACTATGTGGTTAGTAATAATAAAATGTTTTCGACAGTGATGCTATTAACTGATCCAACTTGGCATTTTGAATTAATTTAATAAATGAGTAGCTACCCGGTATTTAATTAGTCGGGGTGTCACATTTACTATGCTTAAAATGGGCTCAAATATGAGCATAAGAATCTATCCAAAATTTTGAAACTTCAACATTTGGCAACCGAACCTCACCAAATTCGAACCAACACCCCGATTTTGTTTTATAAACACAACAATGCATCCAAAACATAATTTATAATGCATTTAACCACATAACTAATCATATGCTCTAAACATATTGTCACCAATCATAATCTCAATTAGAATTTAATATAAGCAACATATATATCACGTGAGTATGCATTGTCTAAACATGATAATTAAAATATTTAATATCCATCGTTGATGTCTAAAATTAGAATGGGTCAAAATTTCACAGATAAATTAAGATAAATAAGGAAGGCAAAGACACAGCAAATAAGGTTTTTAAAGTGGTTCAGCTATAATGAAAGCCTACATCCACTGTTGTGTGAATACCAACCTATTATATTCACTGTGGATGGTATTCACACAACAGTGGATGTAGGCTTTCGTTATAGCCGAACCACTTTAAAAACCTTATTTTTTGTGTGTTTTCCTTCCTTATTTATCTTAATTTATCTGTGAAATTTTGACCCATTCTATTTTTAGACGTCAACAATGGATATTAAATATTTTAATTATCATGTTTAGACAATGCATACTCACGTGATATATATGTTGCTTATATTAAATTCTAATTGAGATTATGATTGGTGATAATATGTTTAGAGCATACGATTAGTTATGTGGTTAAATGCATTATAAATTATGTTTTGGATGCATTGTTGTGTTTATAAAACAAAATCGGGGTGTTGGTTCAAATTTGGTGAGGTTCGGTTGCCAAATGTTTAAGTTTCAAAATTTTGGATAGATTTTTATGCTCATATTTGAGCCCAGTTTAAGCATAGTAAAGTTATGATTTGGAAAAAATATTAAATATAAAAGTTGTACATCTTTAAGTAATCTACGAGTTGCCATAAACAGGAGCTCAGTCGAATGCCTGAATAGTAAGTTAAAGTAGAGTTACAAATAGGGGATGAATCTTCCATAAGTTGAGACGTTTTGATTGGACCTTTCTTCTATCCAATCATACACCGCCACTTTAAAAATTGCCATTGACCACATTTTTCTGGTTATGTAGCAGGTCTTTATCATCTTGTTCATTTCATAGTATAAGATTTGGTAGAAAATAAGCTTGATGAGAGAGAAAATAGGGTTTAAGGAAGGATTGCTTGGGAATTTTTTTTGATAAATCAACGAGTTTTATAAGGTAATTATGTTTTTTTTAAGTCAATCACATGATTGAGTTCCACAATTTGTCTATTTTTATTTTTAATTTTGGGAAAAAGATTTAAATGAGGACCAATATGCCTAAAAGTAGATAAAGAAGAAATGGTTAACACCATAGATGAGAAATTGTACTAGAATGGTAAAAAGGTGAAACTTGAAAAACGTAGACTTGAATCATGATTTTGTGAATGTTTTATTTTATGAGATTCATATATATATACACACACACACACACACACACACACACACATACACGTGTTAGGTTGTTGTTTCAATGAATTAAAACCCAAAGTAAAGATTATGTATGCTAAATTATGTTAGGTTATGCTCTAATGTTCTATTTAAGACCTAGTTGTATTCAAAGTGGCATAGCTCACCGGATACTTACTTAAATCAAGTGATTCTAGTTTGAGATGTTAGATAACATATATGAGTACAACATATTCTAAAATGAGTGTAAATTACCTTTTGGTTTGTCTTGGGTGCTGTTATGAAATTAAAGTTTCATTATTATTTTTCTGTAGAAACAACTTGTAAAATGTTTTAGTAAAGTGGGTTTCATTTCGTAAATTGTGTTATAACCTTAACGCATAAGATTTTACATTAACGTAAAGTAAAATATCTCATTCTTTTTTAGTTATTTCTGACGACCAACTAATGTGATGTGTGACTAGATTTAGTGTTATTTTTGGGTATTCAAATACTAATTATGTTGAATTAATAGGTGGGAAAGTGGCTAATACTACCATACCAAAGAAGTAGATTTTATAATTATCGTATTTCTTACTTTGAGGCTAGTGACCTGTCCTATGAAATGTAGATGCTTATACTTTCATATAAAAATGTATAGCTTAAATACATGTGTTAAGATGCTTGTATAAGATGTGGTATTTATGAGACATATGCATATAATTAAAAATGTTAAGTGAAGTTATCTAAATTTATGGAGTATGGTGGGTCCTACGGGATATGATGGTCTTGCTTTAATTAAAGAATCCAATATAAGATTTTGTGTACTTAGACCAAAATAAAGGGATGTGGTGGTCCCTACAAATGGTGGTTAGTTAATTGGACTGTGGTGGGTCTAGGCTTGCGAGAGTCCACAATTCTTATTTCGGTTATATGAATAAATAATGTTTATTGAAACTTGTTGTATGTGTGGTGTGTGTTATAAGGTCATTTACTAAGCTTTTGTAGCTTACACTCCTATAATGTTTTGTTTAAGATATGCCTGTCGTTTGGAGTTCACTGTTAACTTAGGACTTTAAAATGGGAGAGTGATAGATATATAATATAGGATGAATAACAACAAGTTTTTTGTGAAAATGTTAAAATGAGAAACTTGTTTATGTAAAGTTGTTTTGTACTTGATAACTTACATGTAAATGTAATAATGTACTTGTTTTGTACTTGTAAGTTATATGTAAAGATAGTTATGTTTTGATATAAACACGTCTTTGGAAAAAAATCTTGTGTTATTTTTCAAGAGATTACAATTAAATTATTATAGAAGGGAATTTATCTGTATTAAAAAGGATGATTTTAGCTTAATTGAAGTAGCGTGTGATAACTTGGTATCAGTGTATAGTTATTAGGTTTTTAAAAATGGTGTCAGGGTTTAGATTGGAAGTGGACAACAAAAAGTGGGTTTGTCAGGAGTCAGGATTTTGACTAACAATATTAATGTTAAAGTTGTGCTATTATATTTTTGTTTAATTTATTTATGTTGTAGTAAGTGATGGATCCACATGAGTTTGGGCTATATAGCATAGGGTGAGGCATCCCATGTTCCTAATAGTCAGGAAGGACGGAGACCTATTAAAGTGGAGAAAATAGAGGTGCAACAACAGCCTATTGATGACGTGGGACGAATATTACGTGCAGTGGCGCAACTAGTGGAATAGGCGAGAATTGGAGTACATGGTAGATAAAGAGATAAATTATAATATAGATTCATGAAGTTAAATCCTCCAGCATTTACTAGGACTACCAATCCGTTAGTGGATGAAGAGTGGATTAGATATATGAAAATAGTATTCAAGGTGATGGAAGCGCAAGATGAACTAAAGGCTTTGTTGGCAACCTTTAGGTTAGAGGATGATGCAAAGTTATGGTGGGATACTAGAGAGAGGTTACTTACTATAATTGGGGGAGTGGTGCCAGCAATTCCTCCACCAATTGATTGGAGAAGTTTGTGAATGTTTTATTTGAAAAATATTTTTCATATCTTTATAGGCAGGAGAAAGAACAAGAATTTATCATGCTAAAGTAGGGAAATAGAATAGTTGCAGAGTATATCTGAATTTGCACCTAAATTGGTGAGGACAAAAGAAAGTAAGTGTACTCGATTTAACTATGGGTTGGATGTAGATATAAAAACCATCGTTGATAATATGAAGATCACGAATTATGTGGAATTGGTAGATAGAGCTATGGTATCAGAATAATCAATGAAAGAAATGCGAGCTAAAGATTCAAAGAAAGCTAAACATGAAGGTACCAAATTACATGGATGGAAGACATGAACATTAATTCATAATGCAGCATGACGAGGATTCAAAGGTCAAGGATTTAAAAATACCAGAAGTGCACATGGAAGATTTCAAGCTCAAGGAGGAAGGACTGTGATGAGTCGATCAGAAAATGCATATGTGTTGAGACTGAGGGTCATTTTTTTATTATAGATATGGTGGTGAAGGGCATATGTCTCGGGAGTGTACAATATCTGAGACGACACCTTTATGTTTCCATTGACATCAACCAAGGCACATACAGAAGAATTGCTCGCTAATGGGAGCTACAATATTAGTTTGGAGCGTGACAGTAATAGGTAGGAGTTATGCACAGGGGAGGTAGAAGAGGTATATCTTAAATCCAAGGTCAAGGAAGAGTTTTTACAATGACAGGATAAGATGCACAATCTACACCTAATGTGGTGACAGGTACACTTCCCAATTGTGAGAAAAATATGCTTATGTATTGATAAATCCTGGATCTACACATTCTTTTGAGTCTTTACTTTGTTTGTTGCATCTTAATAAACCATTATCATTATTTGATTTTGGTTGATATATTATTACTCTAGTAGGGGATGTGATTTTTATTGATAGAGTATGTAGGGAGTGTGTGGTATGAATAGATGAAAAAGAGTTATTGGTTAACTTTTCCTCTTGACATGCATGACTTTGATGTGATACTAGGTATGGATTAGTTGGCCTCCTATCATGTATTTATAGGCTGATTTAGAAAGAAAGTAGTGTTTCGATTACCAGGTGAACCTGAATTAAAATTTATGGGGGACCGAATTGTCACTCCAATATGTTTGATTTTGGCTTCAAAATCATAAGAACTGCTAAGGAAAGGATGTCGGGGTAATCTTACTCATGTGGTGGACATGCATAAAGAGGCTAGAAAAATATCAAATATATATGTAGTTAGTAACTTTGCAGATGTCTTTCAAGAAGAACTTTTAGGGCTAGCACCAGGCTGTGAGTTAGAATTTGTGATTGGGTTGGTACTAGGCACCACGCCGATATCTATTACACCATATTGTTGTATGGCACCTGCAGAATTAAAAGGGCTAAAAATACAGTTATAAGATTTATTAGATCATGGTTTTATAAGTCATAGTGTATCACCGTGAGGAGCCCCGATATTTTTTGTGAAGAAGAAAGATGGAACCATAAGATTGTGCATCGATTATCGTCAGTTGAATAAGGTGAAAATCCATAACAAATACCCAATACCCCCATTAATGACTTATTTGATTAATTGCAAGCAGACACCCTTAACTTGGTCGGACACATCTGGATCAAGCAAGCTGACTAAGTTTTCTTCGTATAAAGGAACATGACCAGCTTCCAGAAGATTTCTGCTCTGCCTGAGTAGATTGGATTAAGTATAAACTATAGCATTTTTACAAGCATTATACTGAAAATTATAAATATAAGAACACAAGTGTGATTACTGAGCAAACATAACACAAAGTGCATGATTTTATGAAGATAATTAAACAAGGCAATAAGGCATAAGTACGATAAATGCAGCACATTCAGTCGAAAGGAAATATTTCATTAATAAACCAAGAGGTGTTACATAATAATGATCCTATAATAAGGCAGAAGAACAAAAAGAAAAATGGAGGAGTTAAACCTTCTCCTTATCCTGAACATTACTCCTAGAAGGGAGCTCGTTATAAGGGATACCCTCCTTAATGGGCTTTAAGGCAAACCCAGCAGGCTGAATGGAGGATTTTCTAGACCCTTCCTCATCTGCAAAATCTTCCTCCAAGTTTGGAGAAGATCCTGGATTATGCCTCTGAAACAGCTCAGAGTCTTCACTTGTGTCGACTTCCTTGAGGGCATCCGACCAACCATTCTTAAAAGACTTTTTCCTGATGTACTCAATTTGTTCTAAGGCATCCAGAAACACCTTGTACCACTCTTTATTAAAGGAGTCTTCCTTTTATCTTTTTGTTCCTGGACTTCTCTGTAACCAGGTCAGTAGTACGACCAACTATTTTCCCCTCGACAGACTTGAGGAGGGTTTGATTCTCCACTAACTCGTCTTTAGCTACCTTGGCCCTATTTTCAATAGTCGCCAATTTCCCCTCTACAGTTGTGGCTTTATCATTAGCCTTATTCAATTCTTCTTCCCAAGCTTTTTGATTAGACTCCAACACTTTCTTTGAAGTCTTCACAGAATGCCTTAGACATTCAAAGGCCTCTTCTACATCTCCTCTCGAAGAATGTATTTAATCAACCTTCTCCATTAATTGGTAAAAGTTCACCAAAAACTACACAAAGGAAAAGTATCATATTACAAGACGAGGATCAAGACATTAAACGCAAGCAGTAAAAGGGAAAAAGTTACTAAATCCAAACTTTAGTAAGCATTTTCAACCAACTTTAATCGGGCAGAGAAGAAACAATTGCTCTTTTAGAAGAGCGGGTACCAGTCTTGATCAATTTCCTAGTCATTCCAAGGTTAATAACAACATAGGATGACCCCGAAATGGTCATGTTCTCTTCAATTTCTTGACCAACTCCTGGTCGACAGAACTCTTCTTAACCTGCTTCTTAGAAAAACATTTTCTTAACCTCTTGAATTGAGGTGCATCAGTATCAATCTCCCCAGTAGTGATGACTTGAGGAGCTTTTTCAGCAATTTTGGAGGTTTTCTCTAGCTTCTTGGCTTCAACAGACTTGCCAGTGTTCTCGATAACTCTCTTGGTAGTGGGAGACAAAGATCCAGTCATTAAGTTAGGAATTTTTCTCTTTCCCATGTTAGCAAGTGGGGAGGTGGGAACAATAAAAATGTCCAAGGACTCAAAAAAAGATGAAGTTCTAAAATCCTTCTCAGCCCTTGCAGATTCCTTAATCAAAGTAGTGGGAACTGGTTCCTCTTCAAGATTTATGGGAGTTAAAGCTGCAGCAATGGTGGGCCTAGCAATAAAGGAAGTAACTGAACTCCTATATTGCAACAAGTACAAGGATGATCCGGGGTGTTCCTCACTAATCCGCCAATGAATGCTCTATAGGAATTTTAATCCTTGAAGATTGATGTCCTCTTCTTTAGGACACCTTTTCTTGCTCTCAACCGTGAAAAATAGAATAAGAAAACACTAGTCAACATATGATCAAACAGTTGGTTAGCAAAAAAGAGGAATAAAGTAATCAAAATCAACAACCTATGCCATATCATACTTGAGGGCATCTAGGCCCCTTATACACTTCTCCTCTTTGAAGAGGAACATGTTTCCAATTCTTCGTAATAACCCCATAGTCAAAATAGTCTTTGTTGGAGTCTGGCAGATTGATAACCGGGGCTGTATTGGAAAATCTAGTTTTCATATAGTAGGTATTATCATTAGTAACCCATTTGTAACAAAACATCATCTCAGGGATGCCAATGTGGGTTCCATGTATTTGATTAAGCCTATGTATACCATTCACCGCTCTTTAAGTGTTGGGGGTTACTCTAGTAGGGACGACATCAAAATACTAACAAAACTCTAGACATAAACGATTGGGGGGAAAGTGAAACCACACTCAGCTATGAATAAAGAGGGAATCCAATGACCCTCTAGTAGTGATAACTTCAACAGATGGTACAGGGTACCCAATCAGGAATGTTCCTTTCCCGCCTAAATTCATGTAGAGAATCTCCGTGAACTATATAAACTATGGTTATAATAAATAAATAAAGAAATCAAAAGGAAAGGGAAGAAGAGAGCCTACAGAGAAAATGGTGGCAGGAGCAAAGGTAGGACATAAAGGAAAGCTCAAAGACAAAGAACTTGGAGAAGAAGGAGATTTTGAAAGCTTGGAAAAGTTGTGGTACGAAAATCGGCAAACTCTCATCTCTTATAGCTTACCTAGAAAATTGTGCAACAAATGATAACTAGTATCGATGATTGACGTAACGGCTGCACATTTCTAAAATCGTGAAAATACCAATATAACCTTTGGCGGTACGCTAATTTTCATATTATTTTCAAAAATACCACCACAAGATCAAGGTATGGAAAGTTTTAACAAGTCCCGCAAGTCGGTTTACGCCGACCAACTTTCAAGAAAACATACTCCATATTTTTGATAGAAATATAACGAATGAAGTATTACGAGCTTCTATTGATACAAAAAATTATCCTCCTACGTGGACCAATCAGAAATGGGCACTTATCTCTTTACGTGGCAACAATCTTAGTCGGCGACCATTTCATTAGCCCCGAAGATAGCTGCTCGACAGGTATGCCAACCAACATGAGGAATGTAGACCATCAAAGTAAATAAATAGTCACCATATGGGGGGAAAATCTAAGGGTCCTTCCACACATGATCTAGACTGTCAACCATCACATTCATTATGTGCAGGAGTAAATGCTTGATATATAAAGGCATTCCAACCCTTGATCGGTCACTTTATATACATTGTATTCCTTTCACAAAAGGCAATATATAATGGATTCTAAGATATTCTTCTTAACAAGAGTACCTAGCCTTTTGTAATCACTTAAATCAATACAATAATAATGAACGTAGGCTTTCTTACACAGCCAAACCACTTTAAAAACTCTTTTTCTCGTGTGTGATTGTTTCATTACAATTTTATATTTTATCTGTGATTATAAAATTGAATCTAGTCCATTTTATTACATTAATACACATAATAATTCCAATCGAAATTCTCCTGGAGTCGAACATCGAGCGAGAAGAAATATACACCACTGAATGCTTCAACTTGAACTTGGAACCATCTTGGATAGATGCAGTTATTGAGTACTTAAAGGATGGAAAACTACCAGAAGGGAAATACAAAAGAATAAAGGTACGATATCGAGCCACCAAGTTCACAATCATAGGAGATATGTTGTACAAAAGAGGCTATCTTCTCCCACTCTTGAGGTGTGGGCACCCAATAGAAGTAAGATATGTGCTCAAATATGTTCATGAGGGAATCTATGCAAGCCATTTCGAAGGAAAATCATTGGCAAAAAAGAATTATCACTGAAGGCTACTATTGGTCGAACCTGGCCAAGGATTCAGTTGAGCATGTTCTCAAGTGCGATAAGTGTTAGTATTTCGCCAACATACCCTGCCAACTGTTTTCTCCTATCTCGTCCCATGGCCCATTGCAATGTGGGTATTTGATTTGGTCACCCATTACCAAGAGTTAAGGGGAACTTTTATTTTTTTATTGTCTTGATTGATTATTTTTCAAAATGGGTAGATGCATAGGGCATAGTAAATATCCCTAAAGAGAGGTGTTTTAGATTCATTTGGAGAAGTATCATATGCCAATATGGACTCCCAACACACTGATATCGGACATTAGAAAGTCGTTCAAGAAAAAGTCCTTAGCTGCCTACTATAGTAGGGTCAGCGTAAAGCAGTTCTTCTCGACACCAGGCTGACCATAAACGAATGGGAAGATCGAAGTGAGAAACCGAATAATATTGTATGAGATCAAAAATAATTTAGAAGATGCCAAGGGAAAATAGATTGACGAACTACATAACTTATTATAGGCATACTGGACAACCGAAAGAATGCTGACAGGGGAAACCATATGGGTCAGATGCAGTCATTTAAACCAAAATTGAGCGGCCAAGTCACAACGTCCAAATGTATGACCCTGAACTGAACTTTGAAGATAGAAGACTTAATTTGGACGTCATTTAAGAATAAAGGGAAGATGGAATTATACGAAAGTAGGTGTACCAAAAGAGGGACGTAAAGTTATACTATAAGAGGGTCAAATCTCGTCCAGTCAAAGTTAGCAATCTCGTACATAAGAAAGTCTGGCATGAGCCATACTGAGTCACAAAGGAAGTCGTCCCAGCCACCTATAAGCTGGAAAATATAGAAAGAGAGCCATTCACTAATCCATGGAATGCCTATCATTTGAAGAAGTACTATAAGTGAAAATATCTGAATGTCCTATCTTGGGATCATTTGTCTCAAATGTAATCAAATATTATAGACATAAACCTGAATGAAATAAAGTATTCTCTCAAGTTGTGCAATTATATTTGTGGTTATCGTCTTTGAATATAAACCACTCGCTCTGTGATACGAGAGTGTTTGGAGTCTCGTCTCCTAAACATATCTCAACGAAAACCCTTAGAGGTGGGAAAATTAAACATCATTATTATTATTATGGCGAGACTTAACATCATTTTTATTATGAAAGTCAAATGTAAATCTCTCTCTCTCTCTCTCTCTCGAAAGTACGAGAGTCTTTTGAGTCTCGTCTCCTAAACATATCTCAATGAAAACCCCGACAGTTTTAAAATTAAACATTATTGTTGATATGGTGAGACTTTACATCATTTTATGGTGCAAGTAAAAATGTAAATCTCTCTCTCTCTCGGCGACACGAGAGTGTTTGAAGTCTCATCTCCTAAACATATCTCAACGAAAGCCCTGAGAGGTGGGAAAATTAAACGTCACTATTGTTATAATGAGAGTTAACATCATTTTTATGGTGAAAGTAAAATGTAAATCTCTCTTGTGGTACGAGAGCGTTTGGAACTTTATCTCCTAAACACATCTCAATGAAAACTCTGAGAGGTGGAAAAATTAAAAATCATTATTGCTATGGTGAGACTTAACATCATTTTTATGGTGAAAGTAAAATGCAAATCTCTCTCTTGGTGGTAAGAAAGTGTTTGGGGTCTCGTCTCCTAAACATATCTTAATATAAACCCTTAGAGGTGGGAAAATTAAACATCATTATGGTAAGATTTAACATCATTAATTTTTTGTGAATAAAAAGGCAGACATAACACATAAATACGTAAGGGAGAATGAAAAGTATATTAAAAGGGAGCATTCACAGAAAACACCCCACCCCACAGAGGGGTGCCAAGAATTAAAGTTAACAATTGTTAATCCTAAAAATGGAATGAGAGTAATGTTTACAGTAAAGAAGTGGGCATCAGAGATGACACACGGTCACCCATGAAGTAGAAACAATGACAAGTTAAGTCATGCCACCAAGACATAAACAATTGTGGATTTAGGGATAATTGCCAGTAATAGTGGCAACTTGATCTCCAACTTGGTCCTCATCATCTTCCTCAGTGATGTGACACCTCACCTATTCTAATCCTGGTTGATCAGTCCATTATTAAATTAAACAGGAATCATTAATGGTTCCATTCTTAGCATAACTTGAGAGTGCTACAGTGGAATAAATGTGACTTCTCAAATAAATCAATTTTAATTATGTGCCAACCAAACCAGTTTTAATTAAACCCAAGATTTAATTTAGTCCTAACACATGCATCTAAGTTATATGTAATCATAAAGCAATAAGCATGCAAAGGAAACTAAATTTCAGAAAAAAATCGCCGAAGGGTAGAAACCTTTTTATTTTCACTATAATTTGTAAAAAATGATTTACAATCGGATTACAGCGAAAATACAAGTGACATACGAATACCCCAAGGTGTCGGTCGATGTCGTCAGCAATGGAACAACCACAGCTACTCCACAAGAACACGCAGTTCTATCTTCAGCAAAGATCCACACTGCGAACCTCAATGACCACAGTCTTCATCAATGAATCCACATGCAGGGAATTCACATGGACACGCAATCCAAACATCGGTGTAGGTTATCCTCCCTACAAGAGTAAACTTCAACAAGATTGTATCTTGGGTTCCAAAATAATTCACTAAAGATTGGGATGTTTTGTGAATTGAAAAAGAAAAGGTTTTAAACCCTAAAATAGAAGAAGACGAAGTGTTCTGCTGTTAGCAAATTACTGATATCAAAAATCGTCAGGTCTCCTTCTTTAAAACGAAATGATTTAACGCGCTTTATATAAAAAAAATTGAGTCGGCACGTCGTTCGAACGACCTATCAAACAAGATTCCAAGCCATGATTGTAGATAATTTCGATACGAACGCGTGGACGCCATGTGGCCATCCCCCAGATCCTCGCGGTGGGTTGGAGAGCATGAGGGAGGATCCTAGGTCCCGCGCGTCCCTCTCGGGAGCGCTTCGGTCAGCGTCATTTGGGTAAGGTGAAAGATGTAGAGAGATTAGAGTCGCCAGTCTATTTTACTCAAAACAGACAAAAGAAAAGGGGAAGCCATCACTTAGGACCGCATCCAAAGACATACTGATGCATACGAAACCAAAATGATTCGAAAAGGGTCCGGAGGCTAAGTTACGAAATGGGAAGGTGTTAGGCACCCATTCCGCCCTTTCGGTCTCTCATGGATTTTTGTTATTTTCCTTTTATTTTCCCCGTGATGTGTGTGCATGTGTATATATAATGGAGATAGGATTCATCGACTTGTACCATGAAAGAGGTAAATCGAGTCATCCGTAGGAACGTAAAAATAATATTAGAAAATAGGATTTAGGCGATTATCCTTACGTCGATCGTTACGATGGAAGGATAACGCATGTGGAATAATATTCCAATAAGAACAAATATATGCATATATATATAATATAAGAGAGTGGAGTTTAGATAAAATGGAAAATGAGAGAAAAAGTAAAAGTAGGACTCGAGTCTAGGGTTTTACCCCGAGACGCCTACGTAGCCTATAGAGGCATCAAAGTCCACGTAGTTCGTATGCAAAACAAGGGGTGGGGTTTATCCCATAAATCCAATCGGGGATTCTCTTATTTATGTGTGTGTGTGTAGAAAACGTGTTTTAGTCGTGAGAAAAGTGTAAGAAAAGTATGAGAATTCCCATTTCGAATTTATGAGCAAACCCTCTTTTTCTTATTTTTGGGGTTTTTTTTTAGATGAAAATAAGAGATGTGAAATAGTACTAAATAAAAATTATATTAGGATGTGTGAGATGAGATAATAAAAGTGCTAAGCAATAAAATAAGTAATTGCGAATTTATGAGAATTTAAGGAGAGAGTCGAGAATATTGGACCTTCTTGAAGATCTTGAGCTTGATCTTGAATGTTGGAGAGAAGCCCTTACTCTTGGATGATGATGGAGGGTAGTGAATTCACCAAGTTTGATGAAAAGGATGATGAAAAATGAAGGTTGGAAAGGGATTTGGGTGTGGAAATCACGCTGACTTCGAGAGAGGTTTTCTGGATTTGCTGAGAGTGATATCTATCATATCTGGCCTCCCTCTTACAAGTGAGGTCAGGAATCCTTTTTATAGGCCCAGGACATTACCAATCGGCATAGCATTGTTCCTACCAATCGACAGGTGCGTTTAGGCACACTGCCGATAGGCAGGGTCTGGGACCTGCCGTTTGGCAGTGTCTTTTAGGCCTTTTCAGAAAATCAGTCGCAGAGCACAAACCGTTGACCAAAATTGTACACGGGGTGAACCGTTGGAAATTTAATTCATAGACCTTTGAAAGTCCTTTGGACTGCTCCCGAGTTCGAGAGTTGACTTTAGGTCAAATATGGCTTGGAATCATTCGTCAGTCCATTGGACGGGGAATCATCGGACGCAAACGGATCGTTCATCTGCATGGTAAGTCCGAATCGCACACGGGGTGAACCTTTAGAAAGTTGAGGAGATGTACTTCGACATTTCAAAGAGTTTGATCCGGTTCGGGTAGTTTACTTTGGTCAACCGATCCCTGGAAGCATTCGGTGACCTTTCGGAGTAAAACGGATCGTTCGTCCGTACCGTAAGTCAGAATCGCGCATGGGATGGACCATTGGAATGGGATTTTAGTGACCTTCGAAGATTCATTCAGTCTCGGTCAAGTTGAAGAGTTGACTTAGGTCAAACAAAGCTCGGGAGCGCCCGGTGGCCTCCTGATTGGGTTTTGGAGGAAAACAGGTCGTTCGTCCGCATGATAAGTCAGAATCATACACGGGATGGACCATTGGAAAGGTATTTCAGTACCCTTCGAAGATTCATTCAGTCTCGGTCGAGCTGAAGACTTTGACTTTTGGTCAAACGGAGCCCGGTGGCTTCTAGGTCAGTAATCGGGGTATGACCTGGGTTTGTAGTAATGAAGGGAGGTGCTCGGGACCTAAGGAGAGTTTAGGGGGTAACAAACTGGGGTGTCTACACGCCAGTTTCATATTTTTTTATTTTTTTAATTAGTTATGATTTTTCTACCGAAAGGTGTCCGAGAACAAAATCTTTAGATAGTATGAGTTAAAAAAAATAACAAAAACATTTAAACATCCCAAATACTTTTAGGTGAACTGTAAAGGGACTTAAATACGTTCTCACCAAAAT
The DNA here is from genome assembly GCA_949130495.1 of Sambucus nigra. Classification (NCBI taxonomy): domain Eukaryota; kingdom Viridiplantae; phylum Streptophyta; class Magnoliopsida; order Dipsacales; family Adoxaceae; genus Sambucus; species Sambucus nigra. Next base: position 788,690,755 of record OX422208.1, on the reverse strand, counting down.
TCATCTTGCAGAGGTTTGAATGTTGAAGAAGCTTGATATTCGGATCCGTCTCGATGCTTGAATGAACTTGAATAATTCTTCGACGGTTGTAGCGGTATACGACATACTCAATTATGAACGGACAATGTAAAATAATGTCCTTATAAATATCTCCCTACGTCTTTCGGTACAAAATAAAAACAATCCAAATTATCAAATCAAAATGCCTATACAAATATAATACCCTCCCATGAACCCAAAACTGAAAAGGTACTAAAAATGCAAGTCTTTCTATTTTTCTTCAAAAGTCTTCAACTTCAAATCTTCAAACCTTTAAGCTTTTCTCATCAGGGTGTGCAACATAAAGATCATCAATATTCATACCTACACACATGAGATAAAACAAATACCATCGTGACGCATCTAGTTTGAAATGATATCCGAATGAATCAATTAATATAATCAAATCTCCCCCTTAATGCAAACTCCCTTATAAAATCAAAATTCGTTCTCCCCCTTTTTATTTGTTCGAAATAGAAAAGAAAAAGAATAAACAAAGCTAAACATGGAGTGTCACGATGCACAACATAAATATGGATTAAACTACGCTCATGTAGAGAATATACTCAAAGCATCCACAAACTATTTTTTAATTTTTTAATTTTTTCAAACAAAAACAATTTACAAAAATAAACACACCATGAATAACATTAAGAACACCAAATCATGGATATGGAATGAATGGGTGTGAACAAATTCAATAGGTAATAAAACTCAATCAAGCATATGTGCACGATGTATAAGTGTACTCCTATCAATTGAACATAAAAAAATATCCTTAGGTGTAAAATCGTTGAATTTAGATTATATAGACTAAACCAAATCAACAAATAAAAGCCTAAGGGATTTTCACACCAATAACGTCCAAAACAATTTGGTGCCGTTTCGAGAATTTTTCAAAGGACATGCAAATCCATTAATTACTTTCCAACCAAACTCCCTCATATATAGTAATGCAATTTTTATATCTAAAGAGGTGTTAAATTCTCAAATTAGAGAAAACCTATTGGCCCAAATTTTGGCATATTTCATCTTTTTATTGCCTTAATCTTTGTGCGGACTCTTTTCAAACGGTGGCTTTCGCGATGTGATAGTTATTCACTCGCAGCCCTTTCCCGTGTCACTCATCATTTTTTCAAATTTAAATAAATTCCTCACGGGCAATGGTTTTTACATGCACTACTTTTATTACTCTCGTATTATTGCACTTGATTCATTTTAAGGGCAGAATTGAGATGAAAATACTTGACTAATATGTGATAGACAATCACAATAATCAAACAAATTCATGGACGTGTGCAGTATAGGAAATAATGAGTCAAACATGTAGGAAGTGTCATCTAAGAACATCTCAAAGACTCCAAACATTGTAAAACACGTGAATTACATAATATATTATCTCAAAACACTATCAAATAGACACGTGGATAAATGGAATGAAAGTGTGACTCGATCATCCTAAGTGTCCATTCATATATGGTGTAAAACAAAATACGAAAAACTTTTTGTCTTTTTCAAAAAATTTCAAAACCGAAAATCTTTTTAGTTTTTCAAAATATATGACAAATGTAGTACAATCAACAACATGCATAATATCAGCATGAAAGTCATCCTATGCTAGCAAAACACAAATCACACAAATGAATCATTAGTCAGAGCAGGTGTGATTAAAGAAAATATACAGAGTTATCAAATAAGCATGAATATCAACAGAAGCTACATATAAATTGTTCCAGAAGCAACCAGCAGTACCATAAATGTAACCAATGAACTCAGGGTACTGCAACAAAAGAGAAAAGAAATTCTCCAGAGGTCGCTCGAACGAGACAACCTGTCATTCGAACGATAAGGCATCTCGCGAGAAGTGTTTCACGCGATATAAAATCTCGTTCGAATGAGATATCAAATTTTCACGGGTTACCTAAAATGTCATGCAATGTTGCCCATTGAAAAAAAAAATCCAGAAAAGGATGTTGACAGATTCAAAATAGTAGATATCATAAGAAAAAGCAAAACAGAGTGAGTCATAACACTAGTAAAAGTATATCAAGACGCACAACTAGTGTATGAAATATATCAACACAATCAACCAAAAGATCTCATATAGGGTGAATCGCGTGCAAGAAGACGAGAGTCGTGAACAATTAGACCATAAGCCTCTAAATCCGATTTCCTAACCCAAATCGATGTGTAACGAGGTGTGGGGGTTTTAGAAATTGAATTTATTCTTTCATTAACCTTCCTAGGTCCATTTAAAAGTTTGTAAGAGAAACGCCTAAGATGACCTTACTTACCACAATGTGTGCAAGTGTAAACTAAGCGGTGAGTGTTACCTAAAGATGGTCCTCTCCTCAAATTCCTATGTGTCTCTCGATTGACAACCCTCGGTGTCTCTCTCTTAACAACCCTAGGTGACTCTCTCCTAACAATCCTAGGATGATCTTTCACACGTGTGGGGTTGGCTTTGGAGATGGGTGCGACACTCTCATCGAAGCCTATACCACCCCTATCCTCCTTAATTTGGGCAGTCCCTAAAATTTTATCAAGCTTTTCAGACCTAGCCTCCACATCGAATTTCACTTTACTCGAATCTCTCAAACTTTTCTCAAGTTGATCTATCCTAGATTCAAGTAAGCGCCTAGAATCCTCAAACTCAAGAAGCTCATTTTTTATAGCTTCCATCATGCCTCGAAGATCATCGCTCTCACCCTCGACATATCCAAGCTTCTCTCTCAAAATTTTCTCTCGTGCCCTAAGTTCTTCAACCAAAACATCATTATCATTTTTTAAGGCACTCTCTTGCAATTGAGCTTTCAATTTCAAATTTTCTTTCTTTATTTTCAAAGCTTCAGCATAAAGTTCATCGAAAGCCATTTGTAAATCACGCTCATCCTCACTCCCGTCACCGTCGCTATCATCACTAATCACACGGGTGTGAAGCTCTCTCCTAGAATCATAAAAAACTTCTTCTTCCTAATCACTATCACTAAGGGTAGAAATATGAGATGATGGTTCATTCAATTTCTTCCTTAAATTTGTGGGACACTTATCTATCGTGTGACCAATTCCCTCACATCCCGAACACCTCTCAGAATCATTTTCAATAGAAGATATAAAGCAGGAGTTCGTGTGAATTTTCCAATTAGACTTTTCAAAAAGTTGACATCGAAAATCGTCAAAACCTCCAAAAACAATTTTTAAGAAAAAACAACACATTTTTTCGAAAAGCAGGATCAAACGTGATAAATTAGCGATACCCGCTCTGATACCAATTTTAGAGTGCTACAGCGGAATAAATTCGACTTCTCAAATAAATTAATTTTAATTGTGTGCCAACCAAACTAGTTTTAATTAAGCCCGAGATTTAATTCACTCCTAACACATGCATCTAAGTTATATGTGATCATATAGCAATAAGCATGCAAAGGAAACCAAATTTCAGGAAAAAATCCCCGAAGGGAAAAAACCTTTTTATTTTCACTATAATTTGTAAAAGAACGGCTTACAATCGGATTACAACGAAAATACAAGTGACATATGAATACCCGCAGGTGTCGACCGATGTCATCAACAATGGAACAACTGAAGTTACTCCTCAAGAACACGCAGTTCTATCTTCAGCAAAGATCCACACGCAACGAACCTCAATGACCGTAGTCTTCAGCAATGAATCCACACGCATTGATTTCACATGGACACCCACTCCAAATATCGGTGTAGGTTATCCTCCCTACAAGAGTAAACTTCAACAAGATTGTACATTGGCTTCCAAAATAATTCACTAAAGATTGGGATGTTTTGTTAATTGATAAAGAAAAGGTTTTAAATCTTAAAATTGAAGAAGGCGAAGTGTTATGCTATTAGCAGATTACTGATATCAACAATAGTCAGGTCTCCTTATTTAGAACGGAATGATTTAACGCACTTTATATAAAAAATTTGAGTCGATGCATCGTTCGAACGAGATCTGATGTCGTTCGAACGACCTATCAAACGAGATTCCAAGCCATGATTGTAGATAATTTCGATACGAACACGTGGCCGCCAGTTTCGTATTTTTCTAATTTTTTTTAATTAGTTATGATTTTTCTACGGAAAGGTGTCCGAGAACAAAACCTTTAGATAGTATGAATTCAAAAATATTTAACAAAAACATTTAAAAATCCCAAATACTTTTAAGTGAACTGTAAAGGGACTTAAATACGTTATCACCAAAATTCATCTTGCAAAGGTTTGAATGTTGAAGAAGCTTGATATTCGGATATGTCTCGATGCTTGAATGAACTTGAATAATTCTTCAACGGTTGTAGCGGTATACGACATACTCAATTGTGAACGGACAATGTAAAATAATGTCCTTACGTCACTGTCGAAACATATTTATATTCTCGATTTTAAAATTTTAATCTTGTTATTAAAATGCAAATTATTTAAACTAATAAATGACATTCACCATTCCAGTAAACATGGTTATAAATGATAAAACAACTAGATTAATAAATGTGCCTGAAATAAATATACTACACTGAAATCCAAATACAATCATCCATAATATAAACCCAAATCCAATACTATAAATAAAATAAAAGTGCAATGTCTCTTAAATAACTACTAGCTAGAGATGGGGGACATGCCCGACTGAGATGGAGAAATAATGGACAAGAACTGATTAAAGTGGAAGTTTCTACTACCGAGGTCCTGCAACGTCCACAAAAGGTGCAACACGTCAAATATGAAGGAACTCCGAAGCATGGTGTCGCTGTTGTTGGGCACTTAAAAGGTTTTTATAAAAAAAATATATTTTGAATGGGCCAGAGCCCAAGTAAAATAGTTTGAAAATATTTTGAAAGTATTTAAAATGCATTAAAGAGTAGATATTGCATTCATGTTAACTTTACGTGCCCTCACTTGAGATCCTCACCTCTTAACTAATGTGCATGCCTGACGTATACTTCTAAACCATCCAAGTTACACTACCCCGCCTAACTAGTTGGAATTAAGTCTTTCCCAGCCTAATAATTCGTTGTGCCCACTTATATTGTGCATATAATACGTTATCAATTTCTAACCCTCTTATTCAGCAAAAATCACCAACTAAATATTAAGTTCCCCCATACTTAAATTACTTTAATTATCACTATCTATCTTATCTACTAATGCACGTGTAGTAGAATAAATCACACGTATATATATATATATATATATATATATATATATATATATATATATATATATATATATATATATATATATACACACACACACACACACACATCACCCTTACAATATATACGAAATACTTCACCCTAAGTGAAGACCTGCGATGGGAGCATACTCTGCTATCAAGTCCTGATACATCACGTACTAAGTAAAGAACATCTGGTTCGTAATCACTCTCGAACCATACATTCACAATTCACACAATTTGGAGGCAAACATAGTCTTAAGCCATTAGGCTACGCACACACTTAACGCACCCAAATGACCGGTCACACGCTTATACACAAGTAGTGCACAATCCCTAAGTTTTATGTTCTGAGGTACAAGTCAAAATCCCCCCAATGGGCTCATCAGGATAAGACTGTCCATGGCGCGGAACCTTCCATGATAGCAAGTAGCCTAGGTATGTTCATACATGAAAATTCACACAATAGGTATTTGTGACACCCCGACTAATTAAATACCGGGTAGCTACTCCTTTATTAAATTAATACAAAATGCCAAGTTGGTCCAGTTAATAGCATCACTGTCGAAAACATTTAAATGATTACTAACCACCTAGTATTTAAAAAGTAAGTTGCCAAATTTTAAGTTAATTCTGATTAACATGCAATAAAAGGATAATGGAAGAACAACATAAATCCATTCACCATAACGAAGTAATGAAATAACCAACAATAGTTTTAAGTCCGGAGGAAAACTCCTCACAACAATCCCACAACTGAAAATAATAAGACAAGTCTGAATTCTGAATTAAGTACATGCCCGAAGTCTGAATAACTGAAATAAATGAAATGCCTCTAAAAGAAATGGGCGACATACCCTACAACTGATAAGTACTGAGTATAGAGTCAAGATAGATGAAGCGTCTATAATCAATGTCCTGTAACTTCCACAAACCGCTACAACTCGTCACCTGAATGAGGATCCTAAGCATGGTGTCCTTGTGGCTGGGCACCTAAAATGGTTTTTATAAAAAGATAGATTTGAAAGCAAACGGGTCAGAGCCCGAATGTGGAGAGTATTTTAAAAACAGCAAGTGCTTTAATAATAATTAAAACAATGAATGCAAGATACATGTTAGGACGTGCTCTCACATGAAATACTCACCTCTCGTCTAACTGTGCACTCCTAACGTTCCTGTACCCATTCATGTGTTTTCTCATAACTATCTAATTCCAAAGAGTTTCTAACACTTCTACTCGGTTCACGTTTAATTTCCAACCTTAACAATTAAATAGAGAGTTCTACTTTAATTCTCGGATTCCCAATTATTAACAAAACCATTTATTGATATCTGTCCCCTTTTATCTTTTCATAATATTACAATTACTATACCCACAATTTAACATAGCAATTTTCTTTTCATTTAACCGTATATTATTCACATCATAAATATACAATACAAGCACCCAAAGGCTAAGCTGCGGTGCTCACATACTCTGCTATCCATCCCGGTACATCACGTACATAAGGATCACAAATTCCGAATCTCTCAGGAATTGTTGGAATAAACACCACACACAAAAATGGAGGCGAACATAATTCAACATATCCATGGTCACGTACATACCTACGCTCCATAGTCAACTGGCTTATTAACTCACAAATAAGTCGTTCTCTTGAACTATGTCCTCGAGGTACCAATCTAAATCCGGGCAACACAAGGATAAGAAGGCCCTAAGCGAACGTAACCTCCCGTGATAGCAAGTATGGTAGGTATGTCATACATATAAAAATCATATACTAAGCATTCACACATCTTAGATAATTCAGTATTAATAAAGGTATACTCTACATCCTTGTACCATTATTCCAAATTTGTATATTTTACGTCTCCCGATAATATAAAAGTTAAACTGTCGACACGTCTCACGTCGTAGTTTCTTATACTTAAAACATATATAAAATAGATTATTAAGTTCCTATTATTCCCACGTATAACATCTTTATTCCTAAGGTCCTTACTTCTGCCCCAAACCTCATTTCATCAAATTACTCAAATTTACACTATTAACCCAAATATTAACTCACTTATCGAATTTCATTAGTTTAGAATAATTCCTTAAATTGAATTCTAATTAAGGTCCAAATTTCATAACCATGCCTACTGGTCTTCCTTAAGGTTAAGGGTATTCATATGGTCTCCAACAATATTATTCAAGGGTTAACATCATTAAAATTTAAATAGGGAAAAACTTTACTCATTCTGGGAAGGTCGATCGATCGACCTTGACCTTCGATCGATCGATGGTGGTCGATCGATCGACTGATGAATGTCGATCGATCGATCGCACCAGGTAGGCTGCGGACTGCTTCGTTTTGCAGTTTACAAATCAACCCAAAACACCATTAACAAGCATTAAACTCTAAGATAACATTATAATATCATCATACAACCATCCTACAACAGTGTAAACGTTCTAAAACCAATAATTCATCATTCAAGGGCTTTGTATGGATCAAATCTTCATCAAGAATTCCAGATTTCTATTTCTTTCAAGAACATTAATGAACTTCTTCTAAAATCCGTTTTTAAATCATCAAGGGTCATAATTCTGAGTTCATAATTCGCCCAGAATGTTTCTACATGCAGTCCCTAACATAGTTCATAGTTTTAAACTTCCAATTCATGGGTCTATATCATTTTCCAAGATAAATTCGATAATTCCAAAACATGGAAGTTTAAAACTATGAACTATGGAAAAGCATGGCATTGAATCAATTGTAATTAAACCACTTGCCTTAATCTTTCTCTGAATTTGATGTTGAATCTTGAAGGCTGAGTTGTTCTCCCTCTCTCTTTCTGCAAAATTCTCTTCTCTCTCTCTCTCTCTACAAGTTTCTGTAAGGATGATGACAATGGAGGTGTGGTTGGTTTTTGGCAAGTTGGGACTATATCTTAACTTCTCCCGTAGCCCATTAAGTCCCTTAGTGTAGTTAGTGGGTTTAGTGGATAAAGAATAAGTCAGATTTTTGTTTCTAATTTTCGTGGGTTTTAATTCCCAGATTTCCGAAATTACCAAAATGCCCCTATAAGTTACCGGTATGGCCCAATAATGCCCCGGGACCCAAACTTAAGCCCCGACTAGTGTTTTCTGACTATTTCGACCCTTCTGGACGCGTTGGCGCACTCAAAATGACCATACGGGTGATAAAAATAAAATTCACTTTTTAATTCAAATAATTATATTCCAGACGCGACTGTCACGCGCGTCCCAACAAAGTTTCCCAAATTGCCGTATTTCAATCTCGCGACAATTTCGATATTTCCAATATTCATATATTGCCAAGTATACACATTATAATCAAATACTAACTCACATCTCGTTAATATTTTTATCCGGATTAATTTCCAATTAATACACATTTAATTCAATTAATCCCCAAAAATAAATATCACGAAAATACGGGGTATTACTGTATTCACACAACATATATATATATATATATAGAGAGAGAGAGAGAGAGAGAGAGAGAGAGAGAGAGAGAGCACTAGTAAAGGCATACACTCAACCTATAATATATGTGTCGTACTTAGTATATATTACTCCCGAATATCCTATGTATGATTAAATTTCGATTATACTTCTCATCGTATATTCCTAAGTATTCCCCACAACTCGAAGTGTGCCAATTATTATTTAAATTAAGTTAGTTAATAATTCATTCATACTCTGTTGGTCTAAGTCATAAGTTCGCTTCCCTTCACTGTGACACATTCTCTTTTATCAAATTCATTACATTACAAATTATGCCGATTAGTCTTAGCCATAATTCATATCACTTATGACTAATCCTTAGCCCTAGCATTAGCCTACCGATGACAACATTATATCTCATAATATTTTAAAGGTATCCCAAAATTTCACCCGATCATAATTTACAAGTTCAAGGCTTAAGTAGGGAAAATTATCAAAATCGGGGGAAACAAATCGATTCGCCCAATGACCGAATCGATTCTCCATTGAGCCGAATCGATTCGAAAACGTACAGGTCTCCTTTTTCCTCTACGTAGTTGCATTTTTCTACCCAAAACCTCTGGATCTTCACCAAACTTACAACCAAGAACTGATTATTTCATAATCATCCATAAAACCCTAGTTTTATGATCTTCCATGCCTATACATTATTAAATCCATATTTTTCCCATTTATATTATCCCATATGTTCTGATTTTGTCTTCAAATCATATAGGACTTTAATTTACATTCAAATCCTACCAAAGATCATGAATTAAGTTTTTAAATTCCAGTCAAAATAATTTATTCATGGGTATTGTTCAATTCTACTCTAGCATGGATAATATTTACACTCAATTTCGCAAGATAAACACTTACTTGGAATTTTAGGCCTAATTCTCTGCAAAAAGGTATTGGGGTGGCCTTCCTATCCTCCCAATCTACACTCCAGTGGTGGTGGTGGTGGTGCAAAAATGGCGTGGAAACCCTTGAAACTCCTTCTCTTCCTCCACTACTGGCCTTTCTGTATTTTCGTAACTTATAACCCTACCCCCTTAACATAACTCAGGATATAAAACTCTAAAATTCGTATTTCCTTTTTCTCCAAAAATCCAAAAGACCAAAATACCCCTTCAAGGTATCGGTCTGGCCTAAAATGCCCCGGGATCCAATCCAAACCACCGAGTACACTTTTCTAACTATTTCGAATCTTCCGGACACATTGACTCACTCAAAATGACCATTTGGATGACCCATAAATAATTTATATTCTATCTCATAAATTTAAGTCCTGACACACGTGTCCCAAATTACCATAACTATCGTATTTCTCACTCATGATAATCATAATATGTTCTTATTTATTTATTACTCATTCACTAAGTAATACTCAATATAAATAAATATTAACCCTTGTCTTGCAAATTAATATTTATTTTAAACTGGATTAATTTCCCATTTTTAATTTAATTAATCCCAATAGAAAAATCATTAAAAATACGGGGTGTTACAAGTGATATGGGTCATATCGTCCCGAGTTACTTTCGCTACCATAACCCCTTCATTGTAAATCTCAACCTGGATCTCCTGAAGGGTAGCAATACTCTCTGGATTAGCCAAGCTCAAAGAGTTGAGAGTCTCGACCACCTTTGGGTACTTAGACAAAAGGTCAGATAATTGGTTGACCACTAGTCTGTAAGCAGCCTTAGCCCCCATCCAAGTATTAGAAACATAGTACATAAACTCTTCACTCTATTTTAACTCGGCCATAGCCGACTCATTGCTACCTTTAGACGCTCTTTTTTAGACTTATCCCTCTACTTCAAAGTCTCTTTATGCTTTGTCACTTGCAGTTTCTGATTCTCCTTCAATGCAGTAAGACATTCCCTATAGCATTCCCGAAGCTTCATCATATTTTCCTAATGGGCAGCCTTCTGGTTATCCATTTGCTTCTACATATCGATTAACTTGGACGCAACTTGACTAACCATTTTAACTTGGGGCTCAACCTCCACTACCCACTGATGAAGGCGCTCGAGGACAATAAAAGACTACAACATAGAGATATAAGAATTAAACATTAGTATGAAGCAAGAAAAATATAGGATGATATAACATTTTGTAAAAATATACAGTGAAACATATTACCTAAGTTGCCCTGTGAAGGGAGAAGCCTAAGAACGCTCTGAGCAACCTCAAAATATTGGATATTACAGAAGGGATCACTGAGGTAATATATAACCTCCTCAGCCTTAGTCTAACTCCCAATAACGAAATAGGGGGTTCAGTGCCAGTAGAGTGAGACGTGCCACAACTAACACATCATATGATATGGGGACGCTAGGTGTAAAGGTCATCTCTGGACCTTTTATTTTTTCTTCTAACGGGGAATAACTGCAGACCCATAAGCCTCCTTCCTCTTCTCTGAAACCCCACCTGTACTAGGGCTAATTATCATAGCATTTTGCTCGGGGTCTATTAGCTGGGCAATCTTTTCCTACAGCTTAGACAAGATATTACCAGTAATTTGAGCTTCCATCTCCCAAAAGTGATCAGGAATGTTCTCTAGATGACCTGCAAAATGAAAAATATCAATTGTCAGTATCGACTAAGACGAAATAAAAGGACAATAAAAGTTGGAATTTTTTTAAGGAATATTATAAAGAGAATCCAATAGGTCTGAATCTATCCTATGTAACGAAGGATCTCAGGTTTGATTAGCTACTGGAAGATAATGAAATCATCAGTTCCCCTCAGTCTATCCTCTTGCTATTGGTCGTACTCAGACTAAGATCAACTTTGGTCGAGACAGTGACCCTATCCCACTTATGGGGAACCTTAATTTCTATGAGGTCCATTAAATCTTCATCGTCGAACTACCATAGCCATGAGATAAAGAAAGATCGAGACTTCCAGTCATGGTTGGAAGTGTGGTTCACGTGCAAGTGCTTACGATCTGGCTTTTGGGGGATAAAATTTTAGTAGCAGGGGTCGAATTTTATTACGACAGCCGAGTAACATGGTAGGAAGACATCTGGGGTTAATTACTCCTTATAGCAAAGATTCTAGAGAATGGATGACCCCATGAGTATTCTCCATGCATTTGGGGCTAAATAAGTAATGGTAACACTGATAACTGAAAGAATCCCCCTGATGGATGAATCAAAAGGAAGGTAAAAGTTGAGCTTGAAGAATTACTCGTAGATAACATTCTCGTATTTATTTTTGATGTCATAGGCGCTATTATCCTCGATCGAAACCCTCATGTGAATGGACGAGTCAATGCCATATAAGTGTCGCCAAATAATAAGATCATTCTCATTGACATCACTTGGGTAACACGAGGAAAAACTTATATCAACCTCAAAGATCTCCTCCTCGTACTATTCCTCCTTAATAACAAGAGATTTACTACGAGGGTCTTGACCTAAGAGCTCTGCCTCAATCATGACAGTTAAAGGTTGGGGTATTTTCAGGGTTAAAGGAATGTTATGTTCAGTCTTGTCATCAGAGATGTTGTAGATTGGGGGCTCAAAATATCTCTATTGATGAGACGAGGTACTGGGATAACCCCTATTGATCAATTTAGTAAGTCTACGTCACGACCATGCCAATATGAGCCACTGTTACCCTTATATCCTCGTTAAAAGAATCAGAGGAACCAGGAGTCTACAGTGTTATCACGAAGACCCAAGCGCTCAGATGGGCTATAACCCTTAGAAGAGGACGACATACTATCAATAATAATTCTAATAATACTTGGATAATTATCAAGTGTAGTGCCGTAGTGATCCAAATTGTTCAGACGTAATGAAAGCGACATGACTGTTAGAGGTGTTAGAGTAAGAGGTATCGAAGACCTCTCTCGATTAAGATTGGCCTCAGCTTCTTCCCTCTCTCAGCAAACGCGATTGCAAAGGAGGTGTAACTCTGCCCAGGTCTCTCACAGACTTCGGTACATTAATAAACTGCTATTTAAAGGGGTTTCAAAGCTAGAAGGATAAAATAGAGGAAATATAATGTTTTGAAGAAGAACACTCAAGTACTAAAAACCTATAATTCGATAGCCTATACTAAAAAAATCATCGTAGAATAAAAAATGACCCTAAACATTGCCAAAAAACCTCCATTCCTAAGCAACCACCTAAAAAAATACCTCCAACACTTAAAACTCCTAGAAATACCACCAAAGCACCACCACAGAAGGAGATACAAACCCAAAAAATCTCATTGGAAAAATTAGAAATAGGAAATCAAGCAAATAACAATAAAAGAGAATGAAGGGATGATCAGGAGGACCTGAAGAGAATGACGATGACCTGAGAACGAAGAAAGACACTAGAGAAGACGATTAGACAAGGTTTGAGGGAATAATGGTAAAAAGAGAAAGGCAAAAACATTTTGGCTCTGGTTTAACACTTAGAGAAATGAAAAAGGGATACCCTCCTAAACATCATCCACTTTAATCTCAAATATGAGAAATGATTCAACCTATGAACCAAGGTATCGAATGATAAAAAGGCTGCGCACATAAAGGCTGTATACATGGACCATACATGCCTGGGAAATCATATTAAACACTCGCAAAACCAAAGATTGGTCGACAACCGGCTGACATCTCATAAGTAAGATGGAACCCAAGAGCACATGGGGGTGACATAACTGTTGTGTATGACGACCTGAACCTTTTGTCCTGAAGGTATGACCAATAACTAATAAACATCTACACCACCAAAATCAGAATCTGAGAACTGTATATCAGGATGAGACATGATTCCTAATGGAGTCATTTTAAAGATATAGGAGATCACATTTAATATCGAATGCTAAGGTCTAGGGGTAATCAATATACATAAGTCTGGTCTCATCTAGATGGCCCCCATGAAGAATAACCACTACAAACTCCCCCCTCAGAAGAGACTAATTCTCTCATCCTAACCTACATGAGTGGTCTCATCACACAGTGACTCGTCCCACAATCGACTTATCAGGATGACACCCAGACAACCTACCAGGCTTTCTAGTCTCATCTCATAGGAATAGACTAATCCCACCTACATCAAAATGGGTTTCGGCCTCAGAATACATTAGCATTATAGGACACCAAGCTCAGCTTAAGATGGGCACATCAATCACAGACGACCACCCTAACTTGTTTGGGCCTATGGCATGGAGCAAGGCCTTATTTAGTCTCGGTTAGGTCGAGAGCTCCTATCTCCAATATGTTTTCATGAGCATGGAAAGCGTGATAGGTGAATTTTAGTCATATCTACTCAAAACTCGTTGGCAATGACCTCAGCTAGGCACGGGGCATATGTTGGGGGTAACATTGCACCCCTAGCTTATATAATACACACTATGTCTTTTTCACCAAGATCGACTCTTAGTAACCCTATTGTTACTCTACTAATCGGGTTTAATTGAGAGAAGTCTTGTATTATGTATCTTCTATGGCTATTTATGCCTCGTTATAGTGAAATCAATTTCATACTATTTATAGTGGATGTAGGTCATGGCCGAACCACTTAAAAACTTATGTTCATCTCCATTATCTCTCATCTCTTTTGTTAATTTTCTTGTTAATTTATGTCTAATTATGTTAGTGCAAGACCTACACTCTGGGTGAATCCATTGTATGATATCCGAATCACCAAGATACACACCCGAGCAGCTTTGTCGAAGACCATCACTCCATAAAAGCCAAGTTTTGTAGGAGCGAGCCAATGATGTGTGTGTGTGTGTGTATATATATGTGTGTGTGTGTGTGTGTGTGTGTGTGTGTGTGTGTTATACTCACATGTTAGGAGATAAGGGCCCTGTGGATGGTGTTTCACGTATTAGGCTAACACTATAGAGCTTCTATTATGGTGTGACACCCCGTAATATCTAAAAATATAATGACCAGTTCTAAATTAAACAATACAAGAGTCTAAACAATTGAGTACGATTCTAAGCAAGGAAGTCAAAGTTGAATATTCATAACGAAAGATATTTCAGAACTCTGATACATTCCACATGAATCACATCTACATGAAAAAATAACTAACTATATGCTATACGAAATGTATGAATACAAATATGTATCTCTCTCTATTGTAATGGAAAAGGAAAAAAAACTCATAAAATTAGCACGCAGGCCTGTGATACCTACATTCTAAAGTAGATATGAACAAGAGGATGAATGACTTCATTACTACCGATTGAGACTAAGGAGCGGGTGACCTCGATCTTGAAACGTACGTTAACATCAGGTTTAAAGAAAATACAAGAATAACAAAAGTTTAAATAAGTTGTAGCACCTCGTAATTCTGAGGATATAGAATTTAAATTAAATTGGTGATTTAGAGAAATTATTTAATTTGTCGGATTAAATTTATTTGGAGAATTAAGATTTAATTAATTCGGGTTATTTCTTTTAAATATACATGTGTCGTAATTTGAGGTTGAAATCGAAGAATATTATAAAGAAATTCGGATGACAATTCTGAGTGCAAGGTTGATTCCGGATAGGTCTAAATAGTAAAAAAAGAGTACCCGGAGGAAGTAAATGAGTCTCGGGGCATTTTTAGGCATAATCGGCCCCACACCGAGTTGTTGAGGCCATTTTAATTTAGCCCACAAGTCAAATTTCAGGATTAGTATTTGAAAATGTCAATTTAAGAGTTTAGAGTGGACACAACTCTAGAAGAAAACTATTAAAACCCAAATTATAGAGGTTGGGGCAAACATAACTCAAAGAGAAAACCTTAGTCTTGAAAAGAACAAAAGAAGGAGAACCTTGGAAGATTTTTGGAGTCAAATCCATCAACTTCATCAAGGACATCAGAGTCCATGAATTAATCCAAGAAAGTAGTTAAACTTGCTTTCAATTTAATTGCAGTATTTCAATTCATATTATGGTGGGTGTAATTAAAATCATTTTTAGGGAGTGGGTTAATGGGTAAGCATGGGTTTTGAGGATTCGTACATGTTGTGTTAATTTGAGGTGCAATTGATTGTATGATTCGACTTAGTGTTAAGAGGAAAAGAATTAATATTACAACCCAAGTGGTTACTAAAGATAAATTCAAACTAGAAAAGGGTATGTACGGTACAATCATGGGTAAAGCCGTGTAGACCCCACCTTGAAATTTATTAAGTGTTATTATAAATTTATGCAGTTTGTAAGATCAGTTCAAAACTTAGAAATAGTATAAGAAAAGGAATTGGTGGTGTGCTGTTGAAACGAATTCTTTATTTGGAATGAAAGAACTTGCCAAGGTCATCAATGGAGGAAATATGAAGACTTTGGGAAAGCAGGGTCGTGAAGATGAAAGTGGGGCAGATTAGGGGGTTGCTCAAACGACCACAGACGTCGTTCGAGCGACGCTGGAAGTGGTTTAAGAGATGACAAGCCTCGTTCGAGTGACGCTGCGAAACCCGACCCAAGTTCATTCTTTTTTAGGGATTTTGTTGGGATTTTTTGGTAAAGGGTTTAGCTGAGAGAAGCCGACCATTTTTTCCTGTTTGTTTTCAGCTTGAAAACCTGAATATTGGACAGTATATTTCTTTTAATTTATGACCTTATGAATGATGGGAGATTTCTAAGGGAATTTTATATGAGAGTTAAATATATAGAAACTAATACCTAGAGTATTAGGAGGGGGAAATGAGGAATATTACAGTGAAATAAGAGGAAGAATCATTAAAAGGATTTTTATCGAATAAATTCCTAAGGTTTTAATTTATGGATCAAGTTGGGGAGTCCAGACATTTTTGTTGAGAGACACATCGTTGATAAAATTCATGGAGGAAAAATTAATTTGATTAAGAGTCGGATATTTTGACTCAAATATTTTTCAGGCTAATGCGTCGGGAGTTGGGCACGGAGTAGCTGACTTAACTTATTATTTGAGATACATAATAAATTATCGAATATTAAGTTTAACGAGGGTGTTAAACTTAATAGTGGTATTTTATGTAATAAATTTTAAAGGGAGAAAATACGGACCGAGTGAATGAATCAAGATATTGTAGTTGGGTGACACAACTTATATAACAAATTAATTAAAGTGTGATTAATTAAGCTACAAGTCAGGATATAGACTTGGGTATTCTTGGGCTAGTACTATGAGTGTTAGTCACGGATTAGCCAGACTATTATTAAATATATGTATATGTATATGATAGTATGATAGTATATGTATATTTGTGTGCTTTATAGATATCGGTGTGAATGGTATTTATAGGAATACATACCCCTCTGGTGCTGTCATAGAAAGTCGATGTGGGTGAATTCACTGACTAGTGAATGCAGGGTGAGTATAATCCCTAGACCATAGGCGTCCAGTAATTATATGTTGTGATTTTCTTTTCAGAGGCGAGGCTCTTTGGGTATGATTTGTCCTCACTCTTAGTGGGAACTATGGTCGCCTCCATTATGTTTATTTTATTTCACTGATTCAGGGAGCTAACCATATCGGGGTGTTCAGGTGGATGAGTATACCTAGGGTGATAGCATTTTAGAGAAACATCCGGTGAGCCCTTACTCGGGAGGATGGATATATAAATGACATGTGTGTGAATGTTGTAGTATACTAGTACGTATATAATATGAGTATATAATTATATACGGGATTAATATAAAAGTGTGAGTGTATTTCTTATATAACTAGTGTGAAAGTTATATGAAAAAAGGGGTTTCCTATATAACTAAGTATGAACGTTATGTGATTTAATATAGTTGAATCGATTAATAAGTTAATGAGTAGATAACTTAATAATCAAAGTAAGAATACTCGGGTTAGAGAAGTGTGGTGGTAAGAGGTGTGATCCGACTAGTTAGGTAGGGTAACTTAACTAAGAAGGTTAACAGGTAAGCGTTAGGTGTGCACATTAGATAAGGGGTGAGTTATACCTTAAGAGAGTGAGACACTAGCTTAAATATGAAGAGTGTGCATGCATATTTAATTATTGCAATTTAACTGCTTGCTAAATATTTTCAAAATATTTTAATTGGGCTCTGACCCGTGTCAAAATCTTTTTCAAAACCTTTTAGGTGTCCGGCCACCGAGATGCCTAGTTTGAGAATTCTATCCAGGTTTGCGTAGCTGCAACTCGTGTGAAAGTTGTAGGACTTTGCTATAGACGCTTCATTCATTCATTCATTCCTAGTGTAGGGACTTTACTTCAATACTCATTTGGGCATGCCGCCCTCAAATTTAGTATTCAATGATTTTTTAACTTTGTGTATCCAGGTTATGGCTTCAGTTTACTGTGTTATTTTATTATTGAATCGATAGTTGATTTGGTCATCTTTATTTATATTATTCATATGTGTTGGATTCAGTTACCAGTTTGTGTGGATGGTTTTATTATTCTTTATTTTCCTCATGTTGATATTCAATGAAAGATAAGATTTGGCACCAGTATAATTAAATTACTAGGTGGTTAGTAACTTAAATTTTTTTTTGATAGTGACGCTGAGAATGAGCCATATGAGACCAACGTTTTATTTTGATTAAGGGCTGGCCACCTGGTATGTTAGTAGGCGGGGTGTCACATAAGTCATAATTGTTCATCTGCCTATAGGTTTTTTTTGCATCTATTAGATTCACCCCACCCGACAATATTAATGTCATGCTCATCTAAGATCTCAAATCACATTTGACCCCATATTTAAGTTTTGCTCAACACAAATGAAACTAACAATTGAAATTCGGAATAACATTATGCTAATCAAAGTCAAGTGTTATAAATCAATTAAAATAACCTTATAGTTTAAGGATCATATAACTAACTCAAGCAATAAAGGCCTATCTTTGGGAATCACTCATGTGTACTAAGTATAGTCGTAGGCCATTCCGAACCTAAGACCTCATCAAGTCAAGGGATAAATCATCATGTCTACCCATCAATCATAGATCCTACCATACACAAAGCTATATAAAACAAATATCCTCACAATTCATCTCGAACACGGGTAGCTAGACATGCGACCCAGGGGTAAAAAATGACTAAGGCATCTCGTCTGCTCACCGAGTTACCATAATGGTCCAAGTCATATGTGCTCCTTTTAATTGAATCCCCCCCTTAGTATGTTTTCCATGAGTACTCACACATAGAATGCATCAGATAAAGAGAACACCAATTAATAACCATCTTAACCATGAAAATTCGAGTCATGATTAAATTTAACCACTTGAATTCAATTTAAAGTAACTGAGAAATCGATTCACTAACTTAAATTAAAATGTTTCAATTCCTATTATAAACAAGTCATATGAATTAATTTAGTTCAGAAGTCATCCCTAAAACAAACCGCCAAACACCAACTTCCTAAATAAAAACATAAGAGAAATTTCCAAATAACGGATGGCAGCGGTCATTCGCGGGGACAGGGATGGTCGACTCCAGGCTTTAGTGTTTAAAAACCCCCGCTACAGGGGTTGTCTTCTCTAAATAAACAAAACCCAAATCAAATCTCCATTAAAGACCAATAAACCTTAATATATGATTCATATAACATATAAACAATGTAGCCACATATAAAACATAATTAAAACACAATTATATCATCAAAATCCTAATCAAAGTTCAAGAACCCAATCAAAATCCATTTTATCTCTCAAGAACCCTAATATTATACTTCTCAAAAGTTGATTTCGATTCTCTACATGAGATACATAATATCCTAGGGTTTGTAGTGTACTATGTTAACAAATCAAAACCTATTCAAGATCTAATCAAAACACATCATTTTTTATGACGATTTAATCAAAATGATGCTAAATCAATCCTAATTAAATTTTAATTTGGGTTAATTACGAAATTACGTGATTAAATTCATCTAAATCAGAATCTAGTCACTTAGTTAGGATTTTGATTCAAATGAATATGCATAAATAAATTCAATTATACAAGAATTCAAATTAAACTTGCTTCAAAATTGGTGTAGAACTAGGGCTCCAATCTTTAGCCTTCATCTCTCCAAGCTCTTAGATCCCCAAATTATGTTTTTGTGTTAAATGATCTTCCTAATGGTTCAATACTAACTCTTAAAGACCTAATTATGCTTGAGCCTAATTTAGGGTCTTAAGTAGCTAACCAACAATGCCTTAATTTAAATACTCTTAACCCTTATAATCCATTATCCTCATAATTAATAATAGAAAATGACACATATCATAATTATTAGCCACATTAGTCATATTTTACTTGAATCATAATTAAAATATTTATAAATATTTTATTGTCTATTAGTTTCAAACTTCTTTTATATACGCAAAAGTAAGTTGTGACAACCATACGTAAAGCCCACATAATATTCAATTTATTGTATAAGAAAAATACGAGTATTACATTCCTCCCCCCTTTTTCAAGAAATTTCGTCCTCATAATTCTGGAAACCTCACCCGTATGTCCTCCTTGAGATCCCCGGTGAACTCTTCCTCACTAGGATGCCTCCACTAAACTCTCATTAGTGGAATGACCTTCGATCGTAGGGTCTGCTCTCTACATTTAAGGATACTTTGGGGTATCTCTTCATTACTAGCATCCTATTATAACTCCATCCCATCTAGATCTATATGTTGATACTCATCCTCACGCCTCAAGAATTTCCTCAACATGGATACGTGAAAAATGTCGTATCCCATCTGAAGGTGATCGGGTAATGATAGACAATACGCCATCGATCCCATTATTTCAATAATCATGAAGGGGGATATATATATTGGGATACAACTTCCCCTTCATTCTAAATATAACTAACCCTTTCATTGGGGATACTCTCAACAACACTTAATCCCCCATTAAGAACTCTAATTTACTCTTTCTCTTATTCACGTAACTCTTATGACAATCCCATATTATCTTTATTGTCATCCGAATAAATGCCACTTTCTCATAAGTGCCCTTGATAATGTCTGGTGCAAAAATTTGATGTTCCTCTCATCCCGCCCAATAACTAGGCGAACAACATGGTCATTCATATAATGCATCGTACGGTGCCATCTCGATCGCCTTTTGATGGGTCTTGTTGTAAGTGAACTCAACAAGAGACAAATATACATCCTAATTTCCCTTGAGTTCTAACACATAAGCCTTGAGCATATCGTCCAACACATGATTTACCCTTTCTACATGTCCATCCGATTATGGGTGAAAGCCTATGCTCAAACTCAATTGAACTCCTATTTCATACTAAAATGCCTTCCTAAAATGGGAGATAATAGTGTTACCCCTTTCTGATATGATGTTTAGTGGCATCCCATGTAATCTCACTATCTCAACTATGAATAACCTCACGTACTTCTTTGTGGATCAATTAATCCGAATAGGTAAGAAATGGGCCACCTTCATCAATCAACTGACAATAACCTAAATAATATCATGACAGCATTGCGACCATGGTAACCCTACAACAAAATCCATTGAGATGCTTTCATATTTTCATTGAGGGATCTCTAAAGGTCGTAACTATCCTATTGCTTGTAAGCGCTCCACCTTTACCAAATGACAAGTAACACAGTTAGAGCAAAAATTATAATTTCTCATATTTTATTTTTGTTGGTTTGGCATATCCCGTTACACAAATACAGCACCTACACGACTTATTGGTACTGGAAGAAAATGTTGAAGACCTTGAAAGATTGGAAGATTCATTTGTTTCAACATGTATGGAAGAAGATAGTGATCATGATTGATAAACAGTTTTTTTTTAATAACTTTTGGTGTTCAAATATTTTTAAGGGATTATTTTTTTATTTAAAGGAGTTTGAAATTTTTATAAAGAAAAATATCAAGAAAAATGACGCCTTGTTTGCACGAGTTTTGCCGTCGATCGAAATTATAAATGTCATTCGAAGTCGTTCAAACGAGATTCAAATGAGGCATTTTCCTTCGTTCTCAGCAATGTCGTTCGAAGACCTCATTCGAAGTCGTTCTATCAAGTTACAGGCTATCGTTCGAATGACATCCCTATTCGTTCGATCGACTGTGCATATTTTTATTTTTTTAATGAAAACCAAATCTTTTGAGTTTATCCTTTTTATTCAACCTTCTAATAAAAAGGCTGAATGGGATTAAACTTCTTAAGAACTCATTTTACAAACCTAAACACCTTTTGGAGTTCTCCTTTTATGATTAAATACCTCCATTTACATTCTAAACCCCCACGAATTATTCAGGATCACTTTACCACAGATTCTTGCTAAATTACCTTTGTATAGACTTTTCTTTACTGCTGATTTATGACATGAGGTTTCACTACTGAAGAAGAAGATAAGGCTAATCGGTGGATACCAAGGGTAAACCGCTGCCTGTGGACGGATCTGGAGCTGAGTCATATCTATTGACATTTTTCAGATTATGCGTATCTCATTAGGTGTATCTAAGTCTTTGTAAGTCGATTGTTATTCAAAATTATTACTAGTGGTGATATAAAAGGTTTTGCCCTTTTTAGGGATTTTCCTCACATCGTGTGTTATTTGCATTCTGGGCTTAAATATTGAAAACTGAATTCATCTTGTATGCATAACTAACGATTGAATCTTGTCAGGGTTTGCATATTTTTTTCTCCAATTGACTATGAAGTCAAGGAATTTTCCTTCCTTGACTCCGAAGACACACTTTGCTAAATTCAGCTTCATTTGATACTTCTCTAATTGGTCAAACTTCCTTTCGAGGTCGTTAATATGATATGTTACCACTACAAAAAAAATTGCTTTTTACTACGGTGCTCCAACCGTCTCAAAAAGTCATCTAGATGTCTCAAAAGCCTTTTGTGATGCCATTTGAGACGGCAAATGAGCATAGTATTAGACCCCCGTTGTAAAAGCTTTTTGAGACGGCAAAAGCCGTCTCAAAAAGTTCTTCTGAGACGGGAAATACGCCGTCTCAAAAGGTCATTGCTTACAGGACCCTTTGAGACGGCAAAAAATCGGTCTTTTAAAGTTTTTTTCTTGAGACGCCAACATACGTCCCCAAAGAGTTTTTTGAGCCGATAACTTAACCGTCTCAAAAAGTCCCCATTTATGGAACCCTTTTGAGACGGCAAAGAAGCCGTCTTTAATAATTTTGGCACCAAAATTAAAATTTCATCCATTCCTTAATATACTCTATATAATTATAAACAAAACCTCTTAAAAACAATATGACATATTTTGCATTCCATTTCAACATATAACATATAATTTTCCATTCAATTATAATTAAAGTTCATACAAAGAAAAAAATATACAATTTAAACATTGTGTTCAACATAGATCTCTCTATACAACTTCACTCATCTCATTAGAAAAAATACATAAAAAAACATCTATCCCTAACATAAAATGATGTTACGCAAAGTAAACTCGCAATCTTCAAGCATACGACCTCCAGCAAAACGACTTCAATATCTTGCCTTGTCCACAAAAGTTTTTCACCTACAATAAATTTATTAAGTGTCAGTTACCTTAAACAAAGTAATTTTTTTAATAGTTCCTATAGATGACAATCTCTAAAAACCTTATCAAGTTTGAATATCTTCGTATTATTTACTTTTAAAAATACTTAATATTTTTTAAAAAATTCGACAAAGTATCCTTTATTTATTCATGAAAACCAACCTATTTAAACATAAAAATTAGCTCAAAAACAACAGAAATAGACACAACTTTCTAAACAACTAATATAAATAAATATACACATTACGATTCCTTTTACTGTTGGACAACATAATGAACAAAATTTAACTTGAATATGTCTCACCCCAGCTCTTGGTTGAGAGCAAGGCTAAAGAGGATTTAAGTGATAAGGTCTTTGTTAGAGAGAATAGATGCAAAATCTCCAACGATAAAAAGGCTCAAGTATACGTATAACAAGTCCTCATGGGACTGCAACAAATGGGATACAAAACTCAATTAGCTTTGGTTATGAAAAAGTCAAGAAACATTAACTTGATTTAGATACTTGGACAATAGTTGTTTAAAACCCAATACAAAAAACAGCTCCAAAGATGTCATGATTATTAGCCAATATATACACACTGTCTTATTAGACATTAACTACTCAAATCAATAGAGAATGGGGATAAAATACAAATAGAATTACAGAACAACTCAATCAATTAAATAACACGACATACATACAAGAAAAAAAAGATAAAAATATTAATCAGAATTTATGAAGTTGCATCTATATCAAATTAAGAACCAGTTATGCCTTCTAGCCGTTTCTATGCATTTCCATCTGCTATACCAAAGGCTGCCCCAATTCTAACCTATTAAAATCATACTATGGCCCATGGATTGAAAAATGAAATCAACATTTATTCATTCTCGGATCTGTAAAATCATAATATGCCTTCCATACGTTTTAACAGGAGGGTTAGTAGAGGTATGTTCAAAAGCTTCCTTTTACAAAGTTGTGTCAGGTCTTGAGCAGCATAATAATCTTAGGGTAGAAGATAGAAATTTTGATGCCTTATACGTGAGTCCTGGCTCTTTTAGGGAGTGGGTAAATACAATTACAAATTGAATGTCAACTCATGTCTATATTTTTGGCATGGTTTAAACATATATGGCAGCGATATGCATTCCTAAGATGGTTGGAACCTTCATGAACATTTTAATTCAATGACGTTCTGAAGGCCAGAAATATGAAAATAGTGCATTATTATCTGTCAGACTCCTTTTTCTAACTGTTGCGCAACTAAACATTCATGATATCAACATCAACTGATGCACCGTAATCAAAATGTGGGCTCTCATGGGTTCCGTATATAATTTCATTGAAATTTATTTTTGCCTAATCTCGCAGATTTCAGATTCATTGAAATTTATTTTTGCCTAATCTCGCAGATTATGCAGTTCAATGACAACCAATGTTTTTATTTCTATTCATACGACATCATATATAAACACCTATAGAGGAAAATTAATCATTTATCATCCTAGTTTTATTCTTGATTTGAAAATATCAATGAATACCAAAAGGCCAAAATAAACCAACAATAGTGAGTAAAAAGTATATTAATAATGATCAAATAATAAAGTTTAAGATTACCAATTTCATAAAGAGCATCGTATAAAAACTAAACCGGGCTCCAAGATAGAAAGTGACGCAAGAAGTCCAATTCGCATGTGATCCCGGGTGAGAAAAATCATAGCACATCATCATATTGCCACTAATGATAAATAAATCCTTTAATATTGAGTTCTTCAGGATCAAAAGATATATGATTAAGAGCTATCATCTCAAGTTGATTATTAGTAATACAGTTCCAAAAGTTTAATATATCAGACTTAAATTTCACAAACAGAACAATTGCAAATTGAACTATGTACAAAACTAATGTTAATACACTGTTTATTTCTGAAACTAAAAGACTCCAGCATACTACTATAATACACTGCTTTATTTCTGCCCTTAAACAGAGGAGAGCCCAAATATTTGAGAGGGAGAGCTTTGAAATAAAGACCTGTACAAATTTCCACTTTATTTCTGAATTTCATTGAAGATTCGGGATCAATTGTAAAGCTACTTTTCATCATCTTAATTTTCTGACCAGAAAGACCTGTACATATACACACACACACACAAAAATATACACACATAAGCAAGGAAGTAATGTTAATCTTAAGCACTCTTAACAACCAAAGAATTTGGATACTAGCATAACCTCCACCCTTGTTTTTCTCAAAGGGCTTGGTTAAACAGCTTAAAAGACCTGAAGCCTAAACCAACTCTCCTTTTCATATATGACCTCTCTATCTCTGTCCCTGCTATATATGGCAAGAGCAATAAGACTCTTTCTGGTGTGTTTAGAAGGTTCACGAAACACACAATGCAACCCATGATCCTTACGAGCTTTATTATAAAGAGAAACACCATGCCTAAAAACTGAAAATTGGCATGTCCTAAATGAGCATGCCACTAGTTCAAAGTCATTAAAGTGAAAACTTAAGAACTAAAACGGGAAAAATAGAAAATTGCCTTATGCGAAAGTAATGCAACACTGACAAACCCCAAAGCTTAAACGTGTTATCCGTGGACACAAGTACAAGAGTTGCCGAGTCCACAAACTTGACATAGCTCACAGTTTTGTTGTGTCCAATCAACATTCATAATGGAATTTTTGAGTTACGAATATCAAAATAATAAATCTTATGATCCTTCAAACCAAGCGCAAAGCAATTACTAGAGTCGGAGGGGAATTCAACACAACAGACATTGGAAAAATAGCGTTACTTATGGAACACTGATACTTATGGAACACAGATACATGGTCTTAGCAGACATTGTTGTTATGGAACACAACAGACATTGTTGTTACTGAAATTTATCAAAATTTATTTTCCAAACCTCATTTAGTAATTGTTGAATTTAATGTAGTGGCCTAATCTAGAGAAAAACTAGGTGGGAACCAAATGGATTTGCATGTTGTGTCTGCTTAGAAGCCATTAAGGCAGTTGAAAATCATTCAACCTATCAAGGCAGTGGAAAATCATTAGAAGCATAGAAGACTTAGTATCCATAGATTAGAAGATCATTAAGGGAATTTGATAGAGGATAAGAAGGAGTTGGAACATCTCATTGTCAATCACTTCAGTAGCTTGATGACAGAGAAAAAAGTTCCAAATATGAATATCCCAGAGATTGAAAGCCTTATGCCATCCATTGTTTCTCCTGAATCAAATGAAATGTTACAAGATTTTGCATGAAGATCATGAAGTGTTTCAAGCAATCCAGCAGTTAAGATCAGAAGCAGCCCCAGGGCCTGATGGATTTAGATGGATTTAGTGGGGAGTTTTATAAAAATTATTGGCAAATAATAAAGGAAGACCTTTTAGAAGAAGTTAATATCTTTTTTGCAGGATCAGAGTTGCTTAAAAGTTGGACAAGTTCCTTAATTTTTTCTAATTCCGAAAACTAAGCACTCTAAGACCCATGGAGATTACAGGCCAATAAGTCTATGCAATTATTCTTATAAGATTATTTCTAAGTGGATGCCCTATGATTTCTCACCTCTATTTTGCAGATGATGTGATCATTTTTTCGAGAGGAGATAAAAAGAGTTTGAAAGATATTGTGGAGTTCCTTAATAGATATGAAGAGATATCAGGTCAGAAATTAAATGATTCAAAAAGTAGTTTCATTTTGTCGGACAAGCAGCTCCCTGATAAAAGTGTTCAGATTGAACAGGCCTCTGGATTGAAATGCAGTAAACTCCCATTACAATACTTGGAATGTCCTATTTATAAAGGAAGGTGCAACATAGAATACTTATATAAGCTCATTGATGCAATTAGAAGTACAATTCAAGGATGGAAAACCAAATTCCTATCAACTGGAGGGAGATATGTTCTTATAAAACATGTTTTAACATCCTATATATCTTCTTGCCTCTTCGAAACCTCCTAAGGCCATTATAAGAAAAAATCATAACATGCTAAAAACCTCAAGAGGAAGCACTAACACTAGTTCATCTTCATTAACTTAGGTAGAAAACGAACATATTGCACAAGACAAGAACAACAACATGAGAAGACTTACTGTTCAGTAGTACAAGAATAGAGCATGGGGGCGTGGGAGAACAACAACTTAGTTAAAATATTTTTTTGAGCTGCAACAGAGGTTTGGGGGTGAAGGGGTGGGTTCTAAATGTAACAATGTGGTTTAGACTTGTGCTGTAAGATAGAGTTATATAAAAGAGATTATTTTGAATCAACCCTGTTGAGGTAGTGTCTTATTTAGACATTATCCCTCATTAGTTGACCCCAGTAATGATGATCTCTGATTTTTTGAAGGACAAAAATGCCATATTTTCTACTTCGTCTTCAACCCCAATTCTAATCTCTCTCTCCCCTTGCCCTCCGTCACCCATGCATTGCTATTGCAGCCTTTGCCTATGTTACTACAGGCAACAAAGAGGGAAGTGATGGTGTTTTTAATTTTGGTTTCCTTTGTTTTCCTTCTCTTTTTCCTTTCTGGTTGTTCGTATAGGTATGTATAAATTTCAAGCAGGTTTGTATTCACTGGAACTTAGAAGGATAAGAATATTTCGAGTAGGAATGCATATCCCCAGGTACTAAGATGGATTCGAAATTAAGTTTAGAATTTGTAGAAGTAAATAAAGCGAAGATGAAGTCAATGACATTTTCTCCTCCCTCCCCCCCCCCCCCCCCAATCAACCAACAACAAAAACTGACATTTGCCCATTTATTGGCTTGGATAAACCAACACCTGATATAGTACATGGTGTGGACCATATTGAGCGGTGATCTTGATGCTGTTACGATAGATACACTCTAACTCTTACTGTTTTTTCTTCGCCTGTATTCTGACTCGTCTTGTGATTGTTACAGCCACTTAACAGTTTTGATCCAGAGATTCTCCAGAGGGTGATAGTCAAGGGACTAAAATGAGTACGAGTTGTGTTTACAAAAAACTGCTTCTATGTTAGGACGATTACCCTCAATTTTATCGTGAGCTACTGCCTGAGCTTACAGTAAGATATTTTATAGTAATACTTTTATTTATATCAGTATATCCTTCCATTGTTGATTCTAATGGAGTAAGGGAGGCTCATATGGCCTCAGAAAGCTAAGTGGGCCAGCCAATAAATTACGTTTGATGAGGTTGAGAGTTTTTTGGTTTTTATTGGAAATTAGTAACTTGTGCATTTGCTCTTAAAATATCATATTTAGGGTGCAGATTCTGTTTTCTCTTCTTAGGTTGATAACTAAAGAACTACTTGTCCCTAGATTTGATATAGTATGTTTTCTACTTTGCTACTGCTTTTTCTTCAGGAACTAAAGGGTTCATTTGATTGGAAAGACGGAAAAGAAAACTTTAACTTGAAAAGCATCACCTGAGAAAAGTTTCTAAGCTATGTATTTGATTGTAATTAGTAAAGATGGAAAAGAGATTGTTTAGATTTCAAATTACATGTCCCTAGCTCTGATATGCATGCTAAAACTTTTTTCACTTCTGAAAAAGTTTTTCCTATGGTGTGGTGAGACAAGAAAATTAGAATTTTAGTTAGGTGTACATCTTATAAAAAAAATTATATTTTTCATGGAAAACAATAATGATTTGAAGTTAGTAAAATATGTTACACCCCTAATTAACTTTTGCCATACAGGAGACGTAAATTGTTCATTTTTTGGAAAAGTGTGATCTCACGCTGAGACTGCTATATGTCACCATACAGAGGACGGGCTCTAGGTAATATGCCAGAAAGTTCAGAAGCAGAACCTTTTGTTTCAGTGAAAATAATGGTGCGACCTCCATTGCTATAACGGCGAATAATATCAGGAATAAGCTGGGACCTGGCGCTGAACTAGAATAGGGAAGAACGATATGCCTCACCGGACAACCAAATCAGAGCCATCAGGTATGGTATTAAAAGTTATAGCTTGAATAGGAAATAAAGCCTCAATCATGTTGGCCTTAAAATCCTTTCTCAACGGCTCCGAAATCCGAAAATTCGAAACCAAGTTGGGATCTTCCTCTTCAATACTAATAATTTTTTTGTAGGAAATCAAATCCCCCAGAGCTGGTGAAGCACTATTATTGTGCTCATTCCAAAGGGCATTGGTTATTTTTTATCAAAGTGTTAAGACAATTTGGATTTGAGGAGAGATGGATAGATTTGATTTGGAGAAGTATTTCAAACAACTGGTTTTCAATTTGACCAATGGTGAAGCCAAGGGGTATTTTAAATTCTCTCGTGGATTAAGACAAGGGGATCCTCTATCCCCTAGTCTGTTTATTATTGCAGCTGAAATTTTAAGCAGGGTATTGAATAATTTGATGGCATGCTTCCGGGGATCCTCAGGATTCTAGTATGAGACTTGTTTGGAAATGGTATTATGATAATTCCCTTTGGTCCACTTTTATGAAAAATCAGTACAAATCTTGGAAATCTCATTCCAAGGGTTGTTCTCTAGCTTGGAGAAGCATGAGGAAGATAAAAGATGTTACGCTTGATCTAATGGAAAGGGTAGATGGAAAATGGATATGGACGCCCTCAAATGCAGACGTTTTTAGTTTTTTATCAGCTTGTAATGCTCTCAAAATAATGTCCATTAATTCTAAGGTGTCTGAGTTGACGTGGGACGCTAATATTCCTATAAAGATCTCTATTAATCAATGGAGGATTCTGAATAACTGCGTGCCATTAGATGATAATATTCAAAATATTGGTATTCCAATGGTGTCCAAATGTAAAGCTTGCCTCCAAAATTGTGAATCATCTCAGCATTTGTTTGTTGGCTGCCCTGTGATTAATCAGGTTTGGAACTTTTTCTCTGGCTTAGTGGGGATTAAGACCGAAAGATTCAATATCTTTATGCTCGTGTTCAGTTGGTGGCTCAAAGCAAATTCTCAAGACTACTTCAAATTCCTGTGCAAATCTATTCCGTTGGTGGTGTGTTGGGAGGTGTGGAAAAAAAGGAGAGTCAGTGAGGTTAAAGTATTAAAAATCTATGAGATTTAGTATCAACTGGATGAAACTTTAGAGAACACAAGCATAAATGCTACAATAAAGAGGAAAATTTGCGAGATTTAGCATCTACTCGACAAAACTTTAAAAATCATGATTTTTAGTCAAGTGCACTAGAGGGTCTTAAAACAAATTGTCAAGAACACTCATTAGAGTCCCTTTGTGTGCCATTTCAATAGAGGGTCATAATGTTATGAACCCTATATTCATGAAGGATTTAAATCACCTTATAATGAAACACGACTTGCTACTACTAGAGAATTAAGTTCCTTTTTGTCCAGGAAATTATCCCGACGTGTATTACTCTATAACAGATATTGACAGGGCGGGTATCAAATTCGAAGCGAGCGAGGGCCCGGATTCTCTACTTGTGAAATTTCAAACTTCTTGTTTATTGCCTTTTTGTTTGATGAATCTTTATCAAATCACATCTTATTTGATAGCATATCCTTACCAAATTGTATCTTTGAGGTTGCGAGACCCTAATAATACATTTCAGAGGAGAGACGACTCTAACATTACCTATGGCCGTGGCCGAGGAGATGATTCCAACATTACATATGGCCGTGGCAGAGGAGACGACTCCAACATTACCTGTGGAATAGGAGACGACTCTAATATCATATAGTTGTTGTTTGGTGTTAGGGTTGTTGTTTAGAATTAGCATCGTTGTGCATTAATGACTCCACCAAAACATTCTTGAGGAATCCGATTTCTAACAAGCAGTGTTCCCGTTATGTATCACATTTCATCACATTTTATGCTATGCTCATGGACACACTCATTGATTCTAAGGAAGATGTTGATTTTTTGTAAAGGGTATACATTATCTCCAAATATCTTATTTTTAGAGTATCAGCATGTTTTCACCGTGAGAACACCTTAAAAGGACAGCAAACTTGCGATTTTGGTTAGTCAACAATATGTCAGCGAATCAAATTCACCCATTTGCACTATATCGAATCCCTAAAAATCGTAACCATCATTACATCTAATCTAATCCAGATCGGATTTCACAAAAAACTTACCCATCTGACACAACCATCCATGAAAGCAAAATGATTTGAGATCTGATATTAATCCAAAAATGATGAGGTGCCATACTTTGGTACCCATTATGGTGTTCGCGCCTCTTTTTAGGCCAATCGATTACTATTTTGAGTTTTTGACTCCTAAATCCTATTTTTAATTCTAAAACAATCGTATAATAGTCAATTGCAGATCGGAAGTTCAGTAAGGACACGATCACTTCACTTAGGTTACTTTTGTGTCTTGGGGTATTTGTGCCTCATTTCGTGCCACTCAGGTCAATGTTTTAAAAGGCGAAATGAGGCGCGCCTCGAGGCGAGGCAAACGCTAGGACTAGGAGGACTGAGGCTTACGCCTTGTATGGAAGAGGCGTACGCCTTGAGGCGTATGAGGCGTGAACCTCTTTTTTGGCTGCTGATTAAATAAAAAAGTCACGTGGATTGCTTTTTGATTTGCTTAAAATACAAAAATTCGATTCAGAGATGAAACTCTAGTTGACAAGTTTTGCTGTGAAAGTTTTAAGTTTAACTTGTTCATCCTCCGCTTGTGAGCATAACTCCAGATTTGACAAGTTTTTAGGTACATTTGTTGAAAAAAGTTTAGGCTTACGCTTTGAATCACCTCGAGACTTACGCCTCGCCTCAACTACGCCTCGCGCCTTTTAAAACATTGACTCAGATCGTGAAATATCACGTTTATCTTTTGAGATTGTTAAAAGGCCATGACATTACTTTTTTGTGTTTACTAACTTTTGATTTAAACTATAATTTTAACTAATTCTCGTCTTTTTATTTATTTCTTTCGGGTACCAACTCGTATGCTGGAGTTTGTGTCCCAACACTTAGTGAGTCGAATGTTAAGATTTAGCATTTGATATGGTGTTGGATAACATCGACAATTTTTTCAACGGTGATGCATATTTGAATTAATTAGGTCCATCACATATATCACAAAATAAAATCATAATCGAATAGTAAATCAAATTAATGGCATAAACTACTTGCAAATGACATGAATTAATTAACAAAAACAAACATATCAATAATTTTAACTAAAATTTACATAAACGAGTATACAAATATATTATTAATCCTAAAACTATACTACAACAACCAATTCACAATCCGGGTTTTCAATTGGCTCACCCTCAACCTCCTATCACCACTACAAATCAACAATATACAAAAACTAATGATGTTAATCAATAACCAATAATTAAAATTACCTCTTATCCACATCAATTCGATGATACTATATCTTGAATTCCCAAAATTAAATTAACTCAATCTATCATTTAATAATTTGTCTTCCTGCCAAAAAACACAAATAAATATTCACAATATAAAGGAATAAGAAAATTTCCAAACATCAGTTAAGATAAACTAATAATCTCAAACATAAATCTTCACTCCAAATCCTCAACAAAAATAAATAGAAATTGCACTCAACACGGGTCTACAACAAACTCAGTGTAACCAGCAAAATCAACTTCCCTCTATATCTATTAATCACATTATCTCGACTTACATCTAGTGCTCTTTCATTAGTAATAAGAAAAAAACATAGGATGCTATACGACTTACCTTAGCTTAACAGTGACATGGGAGATGGAGAGAGTTGCTACTATCTACGGCGACGAGGGGTGGGAGCGGGGAAGAAATAAGGAGAAGAATGATGAGGGTTTTTTGGTGTCTTTTTATTTTCTTAGGCTTAGTTAGAAGAAGCGGGAAGCTAAAATTGTAGAAGAGGGAAACCAAAATTGTTTAGCAGTCTCATAAGGTATACATTTTGAGACGGTTACTAATTTGCAGTCTCTTTTGATAATATTTTTTGAGACGGGGAATAAAAGCTGTCTTAAAAGGAATATTTTTTAAGACAGATAATTTTAGCCGTCTCAAAAGGTTAGTTGTAGAGACCAAAATTTTAATTGTCTCAAAAGGTTTCGTAGTAAAAAGCATTTTTTTTTGTAGTGTACCTTATTTCTTTTTGTTAGTATGTCATACATATATACCTTCATTGTTTTGCCAATCTACTCCATAAATACTTTATTCACCAACCTCTGATAAGAAGCTCCGGTATTTTTCAGTCAGAAGGGAATCACGGCGTAGCAGTATGTTACTCGATTAATGATAAATGAGTTCTTATCCCTATCTTTCGACTTTATCTTGATCTGAATATACTCTGAATAAGTATCATGATGCTGAGTAGATCATTCCCAGTACTGGCATCGATCAACTGATCAATTCTTCACATAGGATAATGATCCTTAGGATAAGCCTGATCGAGGTCACCAAAAATGGTGCACATGTTCCACTTGTCATTATTCTTCTCTAACATCACTACGTTCGAGAGCCACTCTGAGTACCTAACATCCTCAATAAAGTTTGCCTTTACTAAATCTCCAACCTCCCTTTGAATGGCCAAATTCTTCTCTGGGCTACACACTCATCGCTTTTGTCTAACGTGCTTTGCGTCTTTTATTATACTAAGCTTGTGGCAAGAAATGTTGGATTTATACCTGGCATAATTAAGTGACCCTTAATGAATACACTATTTATCTATCTTAAAAAGTGTTCCACCTCTTTCTTTAAGGTTTAGTCTAGTGACAAATCGATCTCCTCTCAGAATGCTAGTCGTCTAGAATTACTGGTTCAATTTGCTACACCACCTCAATTATGACCAACTTATCTTAATCTCGAGGATCCATATCAATTTGATAAATTCTAATTATTTTTTTGTATTCCTCTTGTTCGAATGACATGTAATAGCATTCCTGAGCTTTCACTTAGTTTGCTTTCACCACATTAACCTCATAGTTTGTTGGAATATTTAGGCCTTACCGAACAAATGTATGGCCTTGAATTTTTTAGTCAGACCCTACAGAAGATGATGTTGTATTCTAAGTGGGCATTCTCATTAAGAACAAAGAAGAGTATCATTTTTATTCAGCAAGATGGCGATGTGCCAATAATAACCTCTAGTTAGATCATTCCTAAGGGGTACCTTTTCCCCAGAAAAATGATAAGAGGTATATGGTACGCCTCTAGTGATTTATTTTCCAACCTCAACTTCTTAAAATAATTGTGGAACCGTATATTTGAGGAGATTCCATTATCGACCAAAATTCTTGCTACTCTACTCCCATGCACCATCATAGTGACCACTAAAGGGTCATCATGGGGATAGATAACTCCTGACAAATCATCTTTTAAAAACCCAAATATGAGATGATCTTTATTTAACTTTCAAGGATGAGTCTCCGCAGTGGAGGCCATGTTGATCTCTCTGATATGGGCACAGGCCTTTGCTTCCTTGAGGTAGGCTTTCCTATCAATAGGAACATCTCCACCATCGACATCTACTTCAGCTATAAAGTGACAACCAAAAAAAATCATGGTGATGTAATGTATTGGCTCTTTGGACTTTTGGGTAAAATATTGATCTTGTTCTCGTATGCCTTTTTATAAGAGGATTTAGGTCATTTATCGGGCTTATGCTCGCCCTGCATATCTGGACAACCACTTTTGTCTACATATTTCATTAGCTTTTCACATTTGATCGAAGCTTCTATCTCAGTTTTCAAGTCTAAGTAATTATTGGTATTATGTTTGTGATCTTTGCGGAACTCGCAGTATTTATCCTTATCCCTCCGATTTAGTGCGACCTTTAATTTACCCATATGTGGTGTACGCAAATAGTAAGTGGGTTTATTCATTGAATCTCCTCAACTTCTCATATTTATTCTTTTGGGGCTTTTCTTTCTTGATTTGGCTCATGCCAGCCTCAAATCTAGTATGACTGGATTCCTTTGTTACCATAACCTCTTCAACATTCTTAATTTTGCATGCCTTAGCAAGGAGTTTAATCATCGTGCTTGGAGGCTCTTTAGCTAGTGCCCAATATAATTTTCGAGGTAATAGACCGCTCAAGATAACGCTAATGGTGATTTTTTCATTATAATCAATCACTTCTAGCTTTTTTGTGTTGAATTGCATGTTAAACTCCCAGGTTGTCTCATCTTCCTGTTAGTGGACGCTTAGAAGGTGGGCCACTATTTTCCTTGGCTTTGTACTAAAGCAAAAGTTATTGACAAAGAGGTAGGCCAACTACTAAAAAGTTGAGATCTTCCCTATTAGCAAGCCATTATGCCAGACTTGACATGAGCCAGTGATAGTGCTACAGAAAGCCCTGGAGTGGATCTCATCTAAGACATAATAAATATCTAAGGCAACTTGATATTTCCCCACATGTAACATCAGATCTGATTTCCTATCGTACTTAGGAATAATAAACAGTGGTTTGAATCTAGCAGGGGATGGATAACCCACTACTGTAGTTAAGTCAAACTTTTGATCAACTAGATAAATATC
The DNA here is from genome assembly GCA_949130495.1 of Sambucus nigra. Classification (NCBI taxonomy): domain Eukaryota; kingdom Viridiplantae; phylum Streptophyta; class Magnoliopsida; order Dipsacales; family Adoxaceae; genus Sambucus; species Sambucus nigra. The sequence continues at coordinate 788,655,164 of OX422208.1, read as the reverse complement.
AAATGAAGCTGAACCCGACGAAGTGCATATTTGGAGTACGAGAAGGCATGTTCCTCGGGTACATTGTCAATCAACGAGGCATTGAAGCAAATCCTGAAAAGATCAAAGCTCTATTAGGGTTGCGATCTCCAACAACGAAGAAGGAAGTACAGAGTCTCACTGGACGAGTAGCGGCACTTAACGGATTTGTGTCACGAGCAACTGATAGATGTATCCCATTCTTCAAGACACTCAGAAAGACTTTTGAGTGGAATGATGAATGTGAGAAGGTTTTTTAAGACTTGAAGAAATACTTGGGAACACCTCCACTCTTGTCTAGGCCGGTGATGGGAGAAAAATTGTATTTATACCTTGCAGTATCCGAGAATGCAGTTAGCTCGGCGTTGATTAGAGTGGAGAATGGAGTACAAAAGCCAATTTACTACACAAGTAAGGCCTTTCGAGGAGCAGAGATCAGATATCCAAGGCTAGAAAAATTGGCACTGGCGCTGATCGAGGCGAGTAGGAGAATGAGTCCATACTTCCAAGCTCATACGATAGTAGTATATATCGATGTGCCATTGAGACAAGCCCTTCATAAGCTAGAAAAATCAGGGAGATTGATGTACTGGGCAATAGAGCTTGGTGAATATGATATAATTTATGAACCCCGATCATCACTAAAAGGGCAGGCTGTAGCAGATTTCATAGCGGAGTTCACCTATCCTGATACCCCCGAGGAGCAAAAGTTGCTCGCTGATTAACCTGTGGATGATACATGATCAACAAACACTGGCTCAGACCAACTTCGGTTGGTAAAAGGGCAAGTGGATGTTACAGGATGTGATGCAGAGATAATTGGGAGGACTTTGGACGAGGAACAAGAGGTGCTTGCTGATCAACCTGTGGATGTTACAGGATCAACAAACACTGGCTCAGACCAACTCCGGTTGGTAAAAGGGCAAGTGGATGTTACAGGATCATTAAATTCGATCTCAGACCAACCTCGATTGGTAAAAGGGTAAGAAAAGATGATCGACGAGGAGCGAGAAAAATCCGGGGAGGATGAAAGGAAGCAGCAAATATTTCACCGAGGAACTCTGACTGATCAGAAATTTGAAGACGAGTTACCTATATGGAAGCTATATATAGATGGCTCATCTTGCACAGCAGGATGTGGCACGGGGATTGTTTTGAGCACTCCGGACGAGGTCGATATGGAATACGCCTTGCGTTTCCAATTCAAAGCTTCCAACAATGAGGCTGAGTATGAGGCGATGATTGCAGGACTTAGTTTGGCAAAAATTATGGAGGTGCAACAGGTTATTGTTTTCAGTGATTCTCAATTGATCGTAAATCAAATGTTGGGAGTATATGTAGTTAGAGGAGAATTAATGATTAAGTATCATGCAAAGGCAAAGGATCTGGTGTTAGAATTTGCCGCTATTCAGCTGCTCAGAATACCAAGAATGGAGAATGCGAGAGCAGACACCCTAGCTCGACTAGCGTCAGCTACTCGCACCGAGCTACGACGAACAATCCCAATTGAAGTGTTGGCTGGTCGGAGCATAGATGAAGATCTGACGATGAACTTTATTACCCTTGATTTGGGATCATCTTGGATGGATCCCATCAGGGCATATATCGAGGAGGGAAAATTGCCAATTGACAAGCTCGCAGCCAAGAAATTAAAGTTTAAAGATGCTCGGTATGTACTAACTAATGGTGTTTTATATAGACGAGGAATTATGGCAGGTTTGCAGAGATGTGTACATCCCACCGAGGTGAAAGATTTGATTGAAGAGATCCATGAAGGGTCTTGTGGAGCACATATAGCAGGTCAGACTCTTTTACAAAGGGTGATGACTCAGGGATATTACTGGCCGACGATGAGGGCAGATTGCATAGCCTATGCCAAGAAGTGTGACAAGTGCCAGCGCTTTTCCTCCATCCGAAGAACTCCACAAGCATTGTTGACACCCATAACCTCCCCTTGGCCATTTGCCATGAGGGGAATTGACCTGGTTAGACCACTGCTAACGACCCGAGGAAGGTTCAAGTGACTTGTTGTCCCAGTGGATTATTTTACTAAGTGGGTAGAAGCTGAGCCACTCATTGAGATGACGTACGAGAAGGTGTACCAATTTGTTTGGAAGAATATCATTTGCCGATATGGTCTCCCTCATGCCTTCATCACAGACCATGGAACACAATTTGATAACGAGGAGTTTGCCACCTATTGTCACCAGTCAAACATTTTGAAGGTTCATTCAGCACCAGGCCATCCTCCAAGCAATGGACAAACGGAAGTGACAAACAGAACGCTGCTGAACGATTTGAAAAAAATATTGGATGATTAGAAAGCAAACTGGATCAACGAGTTACAATCAGTACTCTGGGCGTACCGAACTACTCCCCGAGTCGCAACTGAAGAATCACCATACATGCTGGCGTTTGGAAGTGAAGCTGTCATACCTGCCGAGTTGGGTCTCCCAACACACAGGGTATTGAATTTCAATTCCCCTGTCAGCGATCTAATGAGAAGTATGGATTTAAACATGCTCAAGGAAGTCAGAGAAGAAGAAGCCATTAGAAATGCTGTTTACCAGCAGCGAACAACTTTGTTTTACAACAAGAGGGTGAATAAGTGCGACCTGAAAGAAGGAGACTATGTGCTGAAGAAAGTAATTCAAAAGCATAACAAACTGGAGGAAAACTGGCATGGACCATACCGAGTTACAAAAGTTATTCGACCAGGAACTTATCAAATAACAACTCTAGAAGGCGAAGAGTTTAAGAATGCATGGAATGCAGAGCACCTGCGCAAGTATTATCAGTGATGTATATGTAACGCAGTTCCATCAGTATGAATAAAATAAAAGTATTCTGCAAGTCTCTTTGTTTATTGAAATTTTTTCGGGGAATACTAGTGCTACGCACTACTCGGCAAAGCTCGGCAGACTACTCAAGAAAATATTCCAAACTGTACCAACATAGTTGGTCGACGAGGAGAAAATATTCCAAACTGTACCAAGTATGATTGGTCGGGGATAAAAACCCACTAACTGTAGTTGGTCGACGAGGAGAAAATATTCCAAACTGTACCAAGTATGGTTGGTCGGGGATAAAAACCCACTAACTGTAGTTGGTCGACGAGGAGAAAATATTCCAAACTGTACCAAGTATGGTTGGTCGGGGATAAAAACCCACTAACTGTAGTTGGTCGACGAGGAGAAAATATTCCAAACTGTACCAACATAGTTGGTCGACGAGGAGAAAATATTCCAAACTGTACCAACATAGTTGGTCGACGAGGAGAAAATATTCCAAACTGTACCACATAGTTGGTCGACGAGGAGAAAATATTCCAAACTGTACCAACATAGTTGGTCGACGAGGAGAAAATATTCCAAACTATACCAACATAGTTGGTCGACGAGGAGAAAATATTCCAAACTGTACTAACATAGTTGGTCGACGAGGAGAAAATATTCCAAACTGTACCAATATAGTTGGTCGACGAGGAGAAAATATTCCAAACTGTACCAACATAGTTGGTCGACGAGGAGAAAATATTCCAAACTGTACCAACATAGTTGGTCGACGAGGAGAAAGTATTCCAAACTGTACCAATATAGTTGGTCGACGAGGAGAAAATATTCCAAACTGTACCAACATAGTTGGTCGACGAGGAGAAAATATTCCAAACTGTACCAACATAGTTGGTTGACGAGGAGAATTTATTGACATTGGTTGGCCAGTCACATTTTATGAAAAAGACAAAAGTTTACCAAGTATGGTTAGTCGGGGATAAACTCTCATTAACTATAATTGGTCGACGAGCACAATTTAACAACCTTGGTTGGTTGGAAAAAATTTAAACATTTTTATACTCATTACTTTATTATTAAGTGATCGGGCAACATTACTCATACTTGTAACTTTTTTACTAAGTTGGTCGATGAACAATACAATATTATTATCTTTTTAACGGATATGCATAAATGTAAAGTGTTTGATATTTACAAGACAGTAGCAATTAAGATTTGCAAGCAAAAATGAAAGTTTTTCATTAAATTCGAAATAAATTACTAGTTACATTGATAATAAAATGAAAATTACATTGATATGTATACTAACTGTTACATTAAAAATTCCTATTCTATTGGTCTTTTCCCCTCAGCTTTCGATACAGGTTCCTCGCCAGCAGGCGGATCATTAAAAGACTGAGGAGAATTGATGAAGTTCAAATCCTTCAGCATCTTGACGTTCATCATAGAAGGTCGATCTAAAAGATGATCGGGACGAGATACCTCAATTTGAGAATGTAAATTGTAGTCACCGAGGTATTTTGAGATTAAGCTCCGAGTAATGGCACGAGCTGGGATCCATTCCATCTCCAGATTATATGGTGGCACAGGCAAGTCAAGCAACCCGGGATCATAGTAGTCCCACAGATAATGACCCTGTTCAAGCTTCAACACACATAAGGCATTCAGCCATCCTTGCTTGTAGCCCTCATTGTTGGCATTCTGGATACGATCATCCAAATGGAATAGTGCTTCGTTGTATCCAGCTATCCAGAATTCCCTGGGCTATTTGTGGAACTGATATGTTAACCTTTCTAGCTGCTCGTGGAGATTCTTGATGAAAAGCTCTTTATTCTCCAAGAATGATTTTTGCGCAGAGAGCTATTTCTCCAAGTCCCTTATCTTCTTTGACATGTCAGACAAAGCCTGGTTCTTAGCCATTAATTGGAAAGATTGGTTCTCTAAGGCAGATGCTGTCCTCTGTTCCTCGACTAGCACCCGAGCTGCTCTTCCTCGTCCCCGAGGAGCTCTTGCTCGCCCCCGAGGAGATGTGGAAGGGCCCGACCTTCTCAAGGTGTCCAACTCTTCCCTTAATTTGGCATTCTCAACCTCTAAGAATGAAAATCCCTCGTCAGTCACTAGGATTAGGGCTGTTGAAGAAGAGGTTGCAGACTTCAACTGTGCTAGCTCTTTCTGCAAATTGTTATTCTCTTGCTCCAACAGCTCGGCAATCTGTCTACATTCTTCAACTTCACCCCTTAGGGTTCTCTCCCTGACATCGTACCCAGTAAAGAGCTTCTCGTAGCCCTTCTCGGTAGAAAGCTGCTGATATTTCTTCTCATATCCTTCATGCAGCAGGGCAGTGGAGTCTTTATATTGGAGCAGAAGGTCTTCGAGGGTGCCTTGGAGATCTTCGATCATTTCGTAGTAAGACACATTATTGGCTACCGCCCGATCAAGCAGACACTTCAGGTATTGATATGCTTCCACTGCCTTCTCTAAATCATCTTGGCCAAGGATGTCGACAATCTGTGCTGCACTTAGGTCTGTGTGACCAGCCTTAAAATAATCATTACATTGCCTCAGCAGCACAGTGTCATGCGCAGATAGCAGTTCCATCCTGGCCATAAACTAGCAGAGAAAGAAAAGACAATCATCAATAAGAAGAACAAGACAGAGTACAAACAGAAAATAGACAACAGTATGCAAAAAGAACTCAAGTTTTATCAGATCATGAAATTTGGAGTTACAAGTTTTGGGTTACATTTGATAAAAGGAAAAATAAAGAGAATACCGAACAACACTACACCTTTTCCTTATCTCCCAAAACCTTCTCGGGAGGTTGGGAAGAGGAGACAGGTTGCTCGGAGGGAACTGTGACTTGTTCAGAAAGCACCAGCTGTTGATCGGAAGAAGAAACGACTTGCTCGATAGCAGGCTGTTTGGTTAGGGCATGTTCTCTCATTACCATTGAAGACTCTTCAGAGGTAGATTCGTCCTATTCTAATTCTTCTGGAGTAGGAGGGGGACCAGGGATGTGTCTCTGGAAGAGCTCGAATAACTCGTCGACCTTCATTTCCTGAAGGGCAGCAACCCATCCATCCCTAAAATACTTTAGACTGCCATAGTCCACTTGAGAGACCATGGTAGCACACCCCTTATCCCACCCCTTGTCCCAGCCAGAGCTGAAGGACTTCTTCACAGCAGCTTTCCTTTTGGCCTTCTCCAAGGCAAGCATCTTGGACAGCAAAACATCAGTAGCTTTCAGTTTTTGTTCAGCTTCCTCCTTCTGCCGAGTTACTTCCTAGAGCTGGTCCAACCTCTCCTCAACAATTTTGAGTTTACTTTCCAGCTCTCCAGCGGCTTTGAGCTTTTCCTCAAGCTCTTTATTTGCCTTCTCCAAGGCATTCTTTTTCTTCCCCAACTCCTTGGAGGCATCAACAACTCGAGCCTTTTCTTGCTCGGAGGAGGAAAGTTTTTTCTCCCAGATAGCCTTATCAGTGGCATACTTCTGGCGGGAGTATTTCAAAGATTTGATAGCCTCTTCCATAGCTCCCTTCACGCTGGACGAGGAGCATGAGGCTTTAATGGCTTCATCCTTTTTCAGGAGTATGTTAAAGCAGCTCGTAAACTGTGAACAGAAAAAGAAAGCAAGTTAGAAATAAGAAATGACAAAGGAAATTATGAAAAGTTTAAAGTAAAGAGACTTACTGAAGCAAGGTGACGAGCAACCAAAGAAGTAACCATGTCCCGAGTAATGTTATCTTCAGTACCTTGGACCTCGGGAATGGTCAAGGACTTTACCGAGCTCATGACAGATCTCGGGGGAACAAAAGCGGGAACTTCAATCCCAACAGCTGGGGGCTGAATGATGGTATTAGCCAAATTGATCGAGGAGCTCTTCTTCAGCCTCCTGGGGGAACAGGTACAACCAAGGAAGAATCCTTGGTCGGTGATATCACAATCACCTCTCCAGGAGCAGCAGGCCTGCTCGGAGCCACTGCGAGCTTCTCGGCAGTTTTTGCAGGAGCAGCTGGAGGAGCAGTAGCAGTTTTCTTTGTCCCCTCCCTCGGGACATCAATTTTACTCCTCTTTGCCTCTCCAGAACCAGAGGCTGTTTTCTCAAACAAGGTAGGAGGTCTTCTCTTCTTCATCCTTTCGCTCAACGGAACATGAGATTCTGGAGAAGAACTTGCAGAGGCTGGTACTGGCTCCGCTTCACTGATCACTGGACGAGCAGTGAAGGAAGTTGTGTAGATCTTGTACTGGAGCAAACACGAAGCCGACCTGATGTGCTCATCAGCAACCCTTTGATGCAGACCCCAGATAAGTCCCAAATGCCTTATATTGACATCTGTTTCTTTTGGGCACTTTCTCTTGCTATCAACTGCAAATAAACAAACATTGTTATCAGTGACACATTTTATCAAACACAAAAAAACATGATTTCAAAATAAATAAAATAAAATAAAAATAACCTATCCCATTGCCATAAGGAGGGCATCTGGGACCCTGGTAAAACTCATCTCCGGTTAAAGGAGGGTGTTGCCAATTTTTTACAACAACCCCATGTTCAAAATAATCCCTGTTGGCATCAGGGAGATTGACTATTAAGGCTTTATTTATAAACCTAGTTTTTAAATAATAAATATTATCATTAACTGTCCATCTATAGCAGTACATGATTTCTGGAATTCCTATACGAGTTCCATGCACTTGATTCAATTTATGCACCCCATTAACTATTCTCCATGTGTTGGGGGCTATTCGTGCAGGAACAACATCAAAGTAATGACAGAATTCCAGACATAGAGAATTTGGTGGAAAAGAAAATTCACACTCAGCAAAAAAGAGACTGGGGAACCAATGTCCCTCAGCCAAATTGAAATAATTAGAAGGCTCAGAAAGCTCTTCCAAGACAACCCAAGAAGGAATGGAGAATTCAGAACGAAATTTCTCAAGAGACTCAACAGGATAAACCATGGTGAATAAAGAAATAAAGATGAAGGAAGAAGATCTTACAGGAAAAGAACAGATCTGCTGACAACGAACGACGAAAAAGATGAACGCACAAGAGAGTAGGAAGAGACGATGTAAAACTCAAAAGATGGAAATTTGAAAAGATAGAAGACAATGGGAGTGTCTGTGAAGCTTAAATACCTTACCTTGGGAACTGGTGAAGTAATGATCACAAAAAGGATGATTACGTTACCGACGGCTAAAAAGATGAAAAGTGGCGTGGGAACCAAAGCGGGCAACAGCGGCCGAAAAGACGAAAAGTAACGCGGGAATCGAAGAACGCAGAAAAGTCCAAAAAAGCATGATTCTAAGAATTTGGAAGGAGAAAATAAATACAAGGGAAACGCTCCTAAAAATTAGGAAGACTATTTAAAGCTAACGTATTCCGAGAAAGAATGTTCCATACTCCTCAAATTTTGAACTATGAAACATTGGGGGCTTCTGTTGATACCAAATTTAATCTATTGACGTGGACCAATCATACGAAGACACGTGGCTATCTACATGGAAATAACAATCACTTCCGAGATGATCACACGCTCCGAGGAACCATGTTAATCCGAGGAACTCATACACTCCGAGGAACATACCTCACCGAGGAACTCATACGCTCCGAGGAACAGACCTCTCCGAGGAACTCTTGAATACCAGGAAGCTCAGGCGGTCCGAACTGCATCTCGAACAAAGCATTAATAGCTGGATAACCAACAGTTCAACTGGTTAATTAAATGCTTATCATTTAGACACACACGCTTAACGGGCATTAAATGTATTACCCTTTCATATGTATATCATTTAATGTATCACCCTTTCAGATGACAGCCTCAAGGCTATAAATACGTTGTACAATCCTCATTGTAAGGGGACCTGAATCCTGAATCCAAACTTTGGGATCCAGAACGGAATTTCTTGTAATCGAGAATTCCTAAACACTCAGCAATAAAACAACAGTGGACGTAGGCCATTCTTATAAGGCTGAACCACTTTAAAATCTTTTGTCTCATTTATTTATCTGTGATTGAATAATTAGAGTGATCTAATTTTTTACATCAACAAAACTCATAATAATATTTTACAGAGGGAGAAAGAGAGGATTCGAGTTTGAGGTGAGAAATGAGGGTTTCCCTCACCTCTTTTATATAGGGGTAACTGTCGGGGTGTTATGGGCCCCGAACAGGGGAAGCCTAAATATTTTGGCTTTGACCTCGAGTCATACTAGGTATGTAGGTGTAATCCTTCTCATGAGCACAAGCCTCAATAATATATCTCTTGATAAGTTGTGGGCAATGCTTTTAGGTGGTTAGTCATGATTACTATGGGGACACGAGAGTTCTTGTCTCTCGATCGTCCATTTTTGGAGTTTATCGACTTAGTTGGTTCGATGATTTTCCCTTAGAAGCTGTTAGACACCATATCTAATTTTTGTCTCAAGCCCCAGTTTAGGCCTAGGCCAAAATATATTCCGTGCGAGGGGTTATCGGTTGTTTAGAATCGCCGTTTATTTTATATAAAAACAAACAAAAGGTTTGGGTTAGACCTTTAGGGATAATCCTAAGGCAAGCTTAGGCCTACGATTGATCAAGAGATTCTTATTATGGGGTTCGAGAATCAGATTACGAGCGGGGAAGGTATTAGTCACCCTATTTATTCTTTATACTCACTTAATTATATGTTTATTATCGCTCTTAATATTATGTGATTACTTCTTTAGTTTATTTTAGAACATGCTTAGAGGCCTTAGTTTGATAATATCTTAAAACATTGATGGGGGTTTAGGTATTAAATAGTGCTAGCAAGAGGTATATGACTGTCACCTAAAATAGTGAGGGTACACAAGTGTTGATACCAATTTTAGTCTGCTGACATGGCACAATGAAGTGGAGACACGTGTCAATCTACATGGCACTAACAAACATTTCTGAACAATACCTTGACTTCGACGAACTCAATTTCCCCGATCAACTCACCAAGCAGTAGGGGCTCATCGAGGAACTTTACTGCACCGAGCAACTCATGGATACCGAGATATTTAGGCTGTCCGAGCAGCTTAGGCGATCCGAGCTGCACCTCGATCAGAGCATTTATTATCATACAATTAAGAGGATTAAATGCGCATTAAATGCTGAATATTATCATACGGATGTATACGCTTATTGAACAGCTATGTATTACCCATTCACATGTACAACCTCATGGCTATAAATTCACAGTATCATCCTCATTATAAGGGGACCAAAATTTCTGAAGATAAACCATACTTCGAGAATTCCTAAACAGTCAATAATAACACAAACAGTGGACGTAGGCCATTCGTTCAAGGCTGAACCACTTTAAAATCTATTGTCTTATTTATTTTTTATCTGTGATTAAACAATTAGAGATAATCTAATTTTTTACATCAACAACAAGAGTGCTTGTATGCGAATGTGTATTTGCATAACGGGTGGGTGTCAAGAGTATATAAGAGTGTGATAAATATTAGTTTATGTAATGGGAGGCTGTTAAAACTATGTTTATATATGTGGGAGAAGTCGTGGCTTGGGATAGTTTGATATCTCATTCGAGTTGTGGTGGGATAAAATGGTAATATACGATATGGATGCCTATATATTCAGACAACATATCAAGAGATATATTTTGAGGCTTGTGCTCATGAGAAGGATACACCTACATACCCAAGAGGACTCGAGGTCAAAGCCTACATAATTTGGATGTGATTAGTGTATATATGTTAGCCGCACATTTGCATGGATGTGTGTGAGAAGTCATGGCTTAAGATAATTTAATATCTCGATTGCAGTATATGAGAGATGTGATATAAGAGGTAAAAGATTGGAGAATCTCTGTGGGGAAAATATATTGAGAGACATATTGTCAAGGCTTGTGCTCATGAGAAGGACGCAATGGTGAGCCTATGTACCCGTGTAGCCATGAGATCAAAGCCTATATAGTTCAATTGTATACATATTCATGCGTGATATGTGTGAAAGTGTAGGACCGTGACTAAAAAGGGGATAAACTATATGTTGGACAAAGGGTAGCTTCGATGGAGGTTCAGAATGGGAGTGGGCTCGAAGATTATCAATATTGGAATATCAGATTATGATTGTCGAGCAATCACCAACATTAAGGTTTTTTCATTTGGGCGAGTTTGTAGGTGCAGAAGGAGAAGAGAGGGAATATTTAGGATTAGAATGGACTAAAATATATCAAAAGATATCTATGTATACCTTATCAACGTGACTAAAATCCCAAAGGTGTCGTATTCCTAAGACTGGTTACTCCTTATATGTACTAGAGATGGAGGCATCCCTAATAGATAATATGTCCAGAGACGTAATATAAAAATCAGGCTTTACGAGTTTGGTCTGGTATAAAACTTACATAACCAATAGGACTGGGGATCAAATCCAATATAGTTCTAAAGAAGAGACGTATTTACGTGTGTAGGCGATGGGATACCAGATATAAAATATATAACATTACTATATTTGCAGAGCCCAGCCGTTAACGTCGCACTTTCGTTGTGTTAGAATAAAATACTTATATATTAAAATATGTAAATAAAAGGCCAATGCTTGACAAGTATTTGCAGGAAAACACATATTCAAGGTGCCGGCGTAGCGACGGGCTTTGCTCGCTCGAAAAAGTGGAAAGAGTAGTCCAATTTTAGACTTTGGATACAATAAAGTTTCAAAATGAATTGGATCACTCACACTTTCCTCATCACGATTTTGAAAAAGTATGTTTTCATGTTGTACTTAGACCTGTCATTTGATTAAAATTTATTTAATATATGAGTATGCCATTTCAATTTATAACAGTTGTGTTCTGTTAAAAACTAAGCTTTAAAATATAAACATTGTAAAATGCATACCTAGTCCCCTAAATGGGGGTAGGGCTAAATGAGATAAAAAGACATGAACAATTTATATCATAATATATATAAACCGAATTCTGCACAGTTTCTTTACCCTTATAGCGCGAGCCAAATATTTTCACGGGAAGTGTCCCCTATGAAATGGCACCATTCAATCGGACATAACTTCATTTGGAAGTGCCGAATTTTGCGGGGTGCTTATAGAAGTCATCTTGTAGGTGGATGATATCAAGGATAATTTATTAGCATAAGCCAATTGTGTGATAAAAATCTCGCGGTAAATTTTTATGAAATGTGTTGTGAAATGTTTGGTGAGAAAGAAAATATAGTACCGAATGGTACGAGAATGCTCGCCAATTATTATGGAGTTACTCCTAAGTCCTCATTTATTTATCACATTACTAAGGTAAGGAATATTAACCTTTGGCATCAAGGTGTGGGTGACGTAAATTAAATATATCTTGATTGTGTTGTAAAGAAGGACCTAGTTTGTGTCTTACCATCATAAGTAAAGCCTTCCTTATATGTGTGCGGATCTTGTCAAAAGGTCAAAAGAGTAAGGAGTTCACACAAGAAGCTTAGTATGGTTGCTACCTCTCATGTCCGAAATTTAATTCACATGGATCTCATGCGACCTTGAATACATAGAGTTTTTTTTTGTAAGAAATACATTTTAGTAATTGCAGATGATATCTCGAGGTATCCATTGTTAGTTTCTTTAGGGAGAATTTTGAGACTCCTCAATTTATGACATATCAATCCCGATTTCTTCAAAACAGTTATGATTGATTCATTGTCTGAATGAGGAATGAGGAATGATAATGAAATTAAGTTCATTGAATATGGAATATACAAGTATTGTGACGAGTATGGCATAAAGCATGCTATTTTCCTTTGAAAGCACACCTTAACAAAATGGAATCTTAGAGAGTATGACTATAATTATTAAAGAAATAACTTAGTCCATACGCAAAGGGAGAATTGTGACATTAAGATTTTGTGCAAAAGCAGCAAGCATCGCATGCCGTATGGTGAATAGGGTATATTATCATCTCAACATGAAGATGACAGGTGATGAACTATGGACTGGACGTAAACTCAATCTAAAGTATTTATGAGTTTTTGGAACTCCTTTCTAAATTTTGCAAGATAGAGAGAATTTAGGGAAGTTGGGTTCTCGAAGACATGAAAGAATATTTTTGGTATATTCATCGAATTATTGGGCTTACAAAATGTATAACATTAAAAGTTCTAAAGTTATAGAATCATGCAATGTGGTGGTCAGGGATGACTCTCCCACCTTGTTAGTTAATTAAGATGACATGATCATCGAGAGTAACACACTTTCGATGTTGATCCGATCATACATTAAAAATACCAAAGAGGTTTGCCCCCATCCTTAGATAAGGAGGATCCCACATATTGGGTTATGATAAATCATTATGATTCCATCATCATTAGAGATCCTAGGATGGGATTCATGACATGCGATAGAGTTACTAGTGAGAATAACAACTTTTGATATATCTTTTAAATATAGCCCAATAATATAAAATAAGCACTTGAAGAAAAACATTGGATCCTATTAATGAAAGAGGAGTTGCTTTAATTTAATAAACATGATGTTTGGAAACTTGTACCTTATCCTAAAAACACCAATGTGATAGGCACAACTAGGTTTAAGATGGATTATAACATTGTAGTAACTAGAAATAATTCTAGGCTTTAAGCTCAAGCTACATATAAGTAAAAAGTGTGGATGTTAACGATACTTTTATGCCCGTTCATTATTCTCGTCATAGTACTGAAGGAAGAAGTCAATGTCAAGCATCCAAAAAGTTTAGAGACATAAAATGTATTGAATACCTTTATTGGTTAAAGAAGGCCTTGTGTGAGTTGAAGTAAGGATCACTTGCTTTCTTATGGAGTGGGGCTTCAAGAGAGGGGGAATGGATAAAACATTATTTGTTGAGGGAGATAAGAAGGACATTTTGGTTGCCCAAGTCTATCTTAATGACATAGTTTTTGGTCCCACATGAGAGATCCATACTTATGTGCTTTTCGAGTTATTGACAAGTGAGTTTGAGATGAGTATGGTAGGAAATCTCACCTTTTTCCTCTGCCTTCTGGTTCATCAGATGAAGGATGGGATTTTTATATCTCAATCCAAGTATGAACGTGAATTGGTGAAGAAGTTTGAACTTGATTCTACTAGGAATTTTTGTTTCTACTAAGCTTTGAAAACACAATGAAAGAAATGGTGTGAATTAAACACTCTACTGTAATATTATAGGTAGTTTGTTGAACCTTACGATAAGTTATGTATATTTTGCCTGTGTAGGTGTTTATATTACTTTAAACTCAAGTGCTAAGGAGTAACACTTGTTGACAGTGGAGTGTATTATTAATTATATAATTAGGACTTCAGAGCATATAACTTGGTATTCCTTTGATACTAACACCTCATTATATGCAGACGCCGATATTATTGGATTTGAGATGCTAACGGTCAAAAGAGCACCTCACATAGGTGTTTTTATTTAGGGAGTGCACTAGTTTCTTAGAAAATAAGGAAGAAACATTCAATTTAATTATTGAATGCCGAGGCCGAGTACATATTCGTTGGGATTTATTATACTCAAATACTTTAAATGAAGTTCATAGGGTAGATCTGAACATTATAACTATATATAGGGTAACACGAGCGCAATTAATATTTTCTATGACCCGATTTAGAAATCTAAGAGGAAATACTATTTTGTGAACTTATTAAGGAGAGCATTGTGTCATTGAGTTACGTCCCCATTAAGTCTTAGTTCACAGACACGCTCACCAACCCTCGCACTAGGTATGAGTACCTTAGGAATATTATAGCGGTTTTCACTATAGCTCGAGTTCAGATAATTTATTCATCCTAGGAGTATTTTTGTCTCTTTTATGCATCTTGCGACATATTCCTTAGATATATAAATTTTGTTGTCTTTTTATTTTTTTTATTCAAAAAATAATAAAAGCATAAAATTAAATTTTTTTTTGCTTTATAATTAAAAAAATACAAACAAATATTTTTTTCTTCCCTTTAAGGAAAACTAAATATATTTTATGTTTTAGTTTCTTTACAAAAAGGAAATAAAATAGTGTTTCGTTACATTTTTATGGATAACTAGTGCTAAGATTAAAAAAATTTAAGAAACATACCATGCTATCTAATTCCCTAATATGAAAATACTTAACTTTCAAAAATTTATTCTTACCCAAAGTTTTAAATTTCCAAAAATTTACACTTTAAAAACACGGGATGTTATATACTTTCCCACTTGCATAGGAATTTCGTCCTCGAAATTCGACGAGCTGTAAATGTGCAAAATAAAATAAGGCTCACATATGCCTACCCATATAATGCCACATTTGGGCTCCCATACACCAAATACAAGACACAACTACCCCGCGGACAAACATATATATATATATATATATATATATATATAAATATATCTATGAAAATAACGACGTACCACACTTTCTCACGAATCACCACTCGATTCTCTCTCCAAAAGTCACCGCAACACTTAAGCCCTCAAATCAAATCAAATCATCGAATTGACACTAACGATACCTAACATCTTCTCTAATAATTTCCAAAATAGATCTCATCTCCAAAATCAATTTCAAGTATCTTCCTAGTTATAACCTAAATGCCTACAACGTCCTTAACACAAAATTGCTTATCTTCAAGTAACACAGTTAACATGTAAGCTAGACCCAACACCATAAGGAGTACGAATCAACATGGGAATCAAAGATCTATAACGCGAAAGCTAAACGGACTCATAACCTACGGGACCTAAGACCATACTCTGATACCATTTGTAACACCCCGCGCATTTTGGCAAGCGAGGTGACCATCCGCCGCCGCCAACTACGCCGAGCATCACTAAATACTTTATCATTCTCAGCATGTGATAGATATATGAGACATTTAAAAAATTTTCACAAGATATAATCAAATTGATCTAATAAATATAACCATTCATACAGATAAAATCCATCACTATGCTATCTCCAAAATAAATTCAACTCTAAATAAATATAAAATCCAAATGAAGTGATACAACTCTAAATGTCTAACAGAAACCATAAACAACTGTGAAACCGATTGACCCACCAAATTCATAAATAAAAGTCTCATAATAAATTCGACGGAATGGAAAGTAAATCTAAACTAATAAAACAAATAAATATATCCCCATATGCACTCCCCAAAATATCTCCAATCACTCCTGTGTAGCTACTCCAGTACTATACCTGAAATGTTAGTCAAATCAATTGATCAAAGACCACTGTATGAATACTAGTTACTCCTCCCAATTAGAGTCCATAAATCCAGACAATAGCATTATACATGATAAACATCACAATAGACTATTTTAATTTTAACCAGATATATTAGCATGCGAGTAAAAATAAACTATCACTATCTACCCACATACTAAGTCACCCCAATGTTCAAGTCCAAATTATTTCATTTCACTCATTTAATTTAAACATTCGCTCTTACTCTTACTACATTTAATTATCCAATTATTTATATTCGTGCGACACCACTATGGTCAGTCGACCCCAAATTGGTCATGCACACACTCTTGGCGCGCTTATGTTCCAACACATCACACTCGTTTCCCTCACTATAGTCAGTCAACTCGATATCTATCAGCTCTGCACATACTCGTGAGGTTCCACGCACGACACGTCACTATAGCCAGTCGACCCGTATTCTGTCAGCCCTGCACATACTCGTGATGCCAACACACTCCCACACCGCTATATCTAGTCAGCCCTGCACATACTCGTGACGCAAATTCATTTTAATACCTGTTTAAAGTTTTAGGCATTAATTATCAATTATCTAGAGTTCTTATTATTTTTTATTAGCCCCACCCTTTTATCGAGCATAAATCCTCAAACCACCCTTAGTCCCATTCCTAGAGGTCTCCAAAGTACAAATATCTCCTAACCTATAATTTAGAAAGAATACCCACCAATATCTACTACCTAGCCTCGCACCTAGGCTAACGATCCAACGAAAATGACGTACAATTCAGCCCCCCCGGAATTATCCATCCATAAAATCTACACTCACTAGTCCCATACATTGAAAGCATTACTAACAAGTAAAACCTACCTACTAGTCCCATACCTAGCAAGAAATCTAAAATAAGGTGAGAGAAACAACTATCCTAACAATCTCATCATCCCCGCGGTGTCAATTATTAATCCAATTAACGTATCAAATATGACATATTTTTTAACTTATTACAACAATTATTTAAATTAATCGCAAGATCATTATTTATCCAAATTACATTCATTTAATTATAACATTAATCAAAATATTCGTTTTCTCGTCAATTTATAGAATATCTATTCACATACATATTTTTGGGAGCAATATAATAATAAATCTATACTCTAAAAGATGCACATAATTAATGTGGTTATACACGTTGAAATCAATTTATAACATCCCTACAATTTATTCTAGATGCGAACGCCATAAATTCCAATGGAATCCCAACCTCTAACCTAAGTATGCAAGGCTTTTGAGTCTTAATTCGTATTAAATATTTGAATAAAGATAGTCCCGAATTTAGTTTCACTTTTCATAATTAGTCTCTCTAATTTTGTTTAAGAAAAACAATGATCATTAGTATTTTGCCAACATTTAAAACGCATAATACTAAAGAAAAATAATAGAAGTATTCTTGCCTGTAAAAATCATTAGAAGAATCTGATTTCATGGTTGCGTTCCTCTCGGAAAAATAATAAAAACACGTTCTTGAACGATCTTGAGAAATTTTCATTAAGTTCTTCAAATCTTGAGTTGAAAATTGACTTTAAAGGGTTTAAGTTTAGGAGAAAAGAGAGGATGAAAATTATGGGAGGTTCTTGCTTTTGGAGAAGGCTAAACTGTGTTTTAAAAACCTAAGACCCGTCACTTTGTGTTCATATACCAAAAAGAATTGGAGTCTTACACAACTTCTAAGAGAGAGTTTTATTTTTGTAAAATAGGCAAACTAAACCGGTTCTACTTAAAAACTGAACCAGTTTTATTTTCTGGGAAAAATCGAAAATCTTTACTTTTTAAATACATAGATAGAATTTCTTGAATTAAAACCCGATGTCAAGTCCGATTATAATTTCATTTTATATAAATCAGAACCAACATTTCTTAATATAAAAATACTGAACACGGGGTGTTACATGCTTCCCTAGTAGTACAAAAATTTCGTCCTCAAAAATCTCAATCCCTAGTTTAAACCTCAATCCCTACAACGTCCTTAATAAAAAATTTCATATCTCCAAATAACACAGCTAACATATATGTTAGACCTAATACCATAAGGACTAAGAATCCAAGATCGGTAATGCGGAAGATAAACGAACTCATAACCAACAAGACCATGCTCTGATACCATCTATAACACCCCGTGCATTCTAGCAAGCGAGGTGACCAGTCGTTGCCACCAACTACGCCGAGCGTCACTAAATACGTTATCATTCTCAGCATGTGACAAATATATGAGATATTTAAAAATTTTCCACAAGATATAATCAAATTAATTCAATAAACATAACCATTCATACAGATAAAATCTATCACCAAAATAAATCCAACTCCAAATAAATATAACCCCAAACTAAATGATCCAACTATAAATGTATTACATAAACAATAAATAGCTGTTGAACCGATTGGCACACCAAATACATAAATAAAAGTCTCATAATAAATTCGATGGAAAGGAAAATAAATCTAAACTGCTAAAACAAATAAATATATCTCTAGCTGTACTCCCCAAAACATCTCCAATCACTCCTGTGCAGCGACTCTAGCACTATGCATGAAATTTTAGTCAACGCAATGGGTCAGAGCCCACCATATGAATACTAGCTACTCCTCCCAATTAGGGTCCGCAAACCCAGACAATAGCATTTTACATGATAAACATCATAATAGAGTATTTTAATTTAAACGAGATATATTAACATGCGAGCAAAAATAAACTACCACTATCTACCCACACACTAAGCCATCCTAATATTCAAGTCCAAATTATTTCATTTTAATCATTTAATTTAAACCATAGCTCTTGTTCTTACTTAATTTGATTATTAAATTATTTATATTCGTGCGACACCACTATGGCCGGTCGACCCCTTTTCGGTCCTACACACACTCTTCGAGCACTTAAGTTCCAACACATCACACCCATTCCCCTCACTATAGTCAGTCAATGCGATATCTATCAGCATTGCACATACTCGTGAGGTTCCATGCACGACAAGTCACTATAATCAGTCGACCCCTATTCCGTCAGCCCCGTACATACTCGTGACGCCAACACACACCCACGTCACTATAGCCAGTCGGTCCATATTCTGTCTGTCCTACACATACTTGCAATGCAAATTCATTTTAATACCCGCTTGAATTCTTAGGCATTAACTATCAATTATCTCAAGTTCTCATTATTTTTTATTAGCCCCACCCTTTTATTGAGCATAAATTCTCAAGCCACCCCAAGTCCCATACCTAGAGGTCTTCAAAATATAAGTATCTTCTTACCTATCATTTAGGAAGAATGCCCACCAATAACTACTACTTAGCCACGCACCTAGGCTAGCGATCAAATGAAAACGACGTACAATTCAGCCCCACCTTGGAATTATCCATCCATAAAACCTACACTCACTAGTCCCATACCTAGAAAGAGTTATCAACAACTACGGCTTACCTACTAGTTCCATACCTAGCAAGCAACCTAAAATAAGGTGAGAGCAACAACTATCTCAACAAGCTCGTCATCCCCGCAGTGTCAATTATTAATCCAATTAACGTATCAAATATGAAATATTTTTAACTTATTAGAACAATTATTTAAATCAATTGCATGATCACTACTTATCTAAATTATGTCCATTTAATTATAATATTTATTAAAATATTCATTTTCTCATCAATTTGTAGAATATCTATTCACATACCTATTTTGGGGAGTAATATAACAATAAATCTCTACTCTAAAAATGCACATAATAACGTGGTTATACACGTCCAAATCAATTTATAACATCCCTAAAATTTATTCTAGATGCGAACGCCAGAAATTCTAACGGAATCCCAAACTCTAACATAAGCATGCAAGAGTTTTGAGTCTTAATTCGTATTAAAGATTTGAATAAAAACAGTCCCAAATTTAGGTTTACCTTTTCTAATTCGTCTCTTTAATTTATTTTAAGAAAAACAATGATCATTAGTGTTTAGGCAACATTTAAAACGCCTAATACTAAAGAAAAATAATAGAAGTATTCATGCCTGTAAAAATCGTTTGAAGAATCTGATTTAAAGGTTGTGTTCCTCTCGGAAAAATAATAAAAACATATTCTTGGACGATCTTGAGAAATTATGATTGAGTTCTTCAAATCTTGAGTTGAAAATTGTGTTTAAAGGGTTTAGGTTTGGGGAGAAAAGAGATGATGAAAATTATGGGAGGTTCTTGCTTTTGGAGAATGCTAAAATGTGTTTTAAAAACCTTAAACCTGCCACTTTGTGTTTATATACTTAAAAGAATTTGAGTCCTACACAACTTCTAGGAGAAAGATTTTTATGTTTGTAAAACTGACAAACTGAACCGGTTCTACTTAAAAATCGAATCGATAGCATTTTCTGGCAAAAATCGAAAATCTATATTTTCTAACTACACAGATAGAATTTCTCGAATTAAATCCCGATGCCAAGTCCAATTAAAATTTCAGTTTATATAAATCATAACCAACATTTTTTAACATGAAAATAATGAAAACAGGGTGTTACATGCTTCCCCAATAGTACAAAAAATCTTTCCTCGAAAATCGACGAAGCGTAAATGCACAAAATAGAATAACGCTCACATATGCCCACCCACAGAATGTCATAATTGTGCGCCCATACGCCTAATACAATACTCAACTTCCCCACGGACAAACATATAATCTATATGAACTATATATATAAACATATCTATGAAAATAACGACGTACCACGCTTTTCCACGAATCACCACTCGATTTTCTCTCCAAAATTCATCGCAACCCTTAAGTTCTCTAATTAAATCACATCACCGAATTGATACTTACGATACCTAACATCTGCACTAACGATTTCCAAAATAGACTCGTCTCCAAAATCAATTTTAAGTATATTCACATCAGGATTTCTAGTTCTAATCTCAATGCCTACAACGTCCGTAACACAAAATTTCGTATCTCCAAGTAACACAGCTAACATATATGCTAAACCCAATACCATAAGGAGTACAAATTAACAAGGGAATCAAAGATTGGTAACGCGAAAGCTAAACGGACTCACAACCTATGAGACCTAAGACCATGCTTTGATACAATCTGTAACACCTCGCGCATTCTCAGAAGCGAGGTGGCTAGTCGCCGCCGCCAACTACGTCTGGGCGTCACTAAATACGTTATCATTCTCAGCATGTGACAGATATATAAGATATTTAAAATTTTTCCATAAGATATAATCAAATTGATTTAATAACTATAACCATTCGTACAAATAAAATTTATCACCATGGTATCTCCAAAATAAATCCAACTCCAAATAAAAATAAAACCCAAATGAAATGATCCGACTGTAAATGTTAGACATAAAACATAAATAACTATTGAACCGATTGGCACACCAAATCCATAAATAAAAGTCTCATAATAAATTCAATTGAAATGAAAGTAAATCTAAATTACTAAAATAGATAAATATATCTCCAGTTGTACTCCCCAAAATATCTCCAATTACTCCTGTGTAGGTACTCCAGCACGATGCCTAAAATGTTAGTCAGCGCAAAGGTTCAGAGCCCACCGCATGAATATTAGTTACTCCTCCCAATTAGGGTTCATAAACCCAAACAATAGCATTATACATGATAAACATCACAATAGAGTATTTTTATTTAAACGAGATAGATTAACATGCGAGTAAAATTAAACTACCACTATCTACCCACATACTAAGCCATCCCAATGTTCAAGTCCAAATTATATCATTTTGATCGTTTAATTTAAACCTTAGGTCTTATTCTTACTTAATTTAATTATCAAATTATTTATATTCGTGCGACACCACTATGGCGAATCGACTCCTTATCGGTCCTGTACAAACTCTTGGGGCGCTTGAGTTTCAACACATCACACCCATTCCCCTCACAATAGTCAGTCAATGCGATATTTTTCAGATCTACACATACTCGTGAGGTTCCACGCACCACACGCCACTATAACCAGTTGACCCGTATTCTGTTAGCCCCGCGCATTCTCATGACGCCAACACACACCCATGCCACTATAGCTTGTCGGGCCGTATTCTATTAGCCCTACACATACTTGCGAGGCAAATTCGTTTTAGTACCCGTTCTAAGTCTTAGGCATTAATTATCAATTATCTCAAGTTCTCATTATTTTTTATTAGCCCCATCCTTTTATCGAGAATAAATCCTCGAATCACCCTTGGTTCCATACCTAAAGGACTTCAAAATACAAGTATCTTATAACCTATCATTTAGGAAGAATACCTACCAATAATTACTATTTAGCCTCGTACATAGTCTAATGATCCAATGAAAACGACGTACAATTCAGCCCCACCTCGGAATTATCTATCCATAAAACTTACAATCACTAATCCCATGCCTAGAAAGCGTTACCAATAACTAAGGCCTATCTACTATTTCTATACATAGTAAGCAACCTAAAATAAGGTGAGAGCAACAACTATCCCAACAATCCTGTCGTCCCCGCAGTGTGAATTATTAATACATTAACGTATTAAATATGACATTTTTTAACTTATTACAACAATTCCTTAAATTAATCGCAAGAACACTATTTATTCAAATTATGTCCATTTAATTATAACACTAATCAAACAATTGGTTTTATCATCAATATATAGAATATCTATTCACACACATATTTTTGGGAGCAATACAACAATAGGTCTCTACTATAAAAGATGCACATAATTATCGTAGTTATACATGTTGAAATCAATTTATAACATCCCTATAATTTTTTCTACATGCGAACGTCATAAATTCCAACAGAATCCAAACCTCTAACCTGAGCATATAACGGTTTTGAGTCTTAATTCATATTAAAGATTTGAATAAAAACAGTCTCGAATTTAGATTCACTTTCCCTAATTAGTCTTTCTAATTTTTTTTCTTCAGAAAAACAATGATCATTAGTGCTTACGCAACATTTAAAATGCATAATACTAAGGGAAAATAATAGAATTATTCAGGCCTATAAAAATCGTTTGAAAAATCTGATTTGATTGTTGCGTTGCTCTCGAGAAAACAATAAAAACACGTTCTTGAACGATATTGAGAAATTTTGATTAAGTTTTTCAAATCTTGAGTTGAAAATTAAGTTTAAAGTGTTTAGGTTTGGAAGAAAAGAGAGGACGAAGATTATGGGAGGTTCTTTCTTTTGGAGAAGGCTAAAATGTGTTTTAACAATTCTAAACCCGTCACTTTATGTTTATATACCAAAAAGAATTTGAGTCCTACACAACTTCTAAGAGAAAGAGTTTTGTTTTTGTAAAACTGACAAACCGAACCGGTTCTACTCTGTTTTCTGGAAAAAATCGAAAATCTTGTTTTTTTTAACTACTTAGCTAGAATTTTTTGAATTAAAACCCGATTTCAAATTCGATTAAAATTTCATTTTATATAAATCAAAACCAATATTTTTAAATATGAAAATAGTTAACTTTCAAAAATTTATTCTTACAAAAAATTTTAAATTTCCAAAAGATTTACGATTTAAAAACACGGGATGTTACAGATACTTAATTAAGTGATTAATTAATTTGACTAAATCGCTCTAGCACATACTTTTTCAATAATGTATATAAGTATGTTCAAAACCATACATGCTTTTGTATGTCGAATATATAAACTAAGCTTGGTATCGGTACCCGAGTACATTAATAGGTAAGAAGTTCTACTAGATATCTATTCACCGAGTTTGTACGTGTTAGAAATATATATAGGGTGTTCTGTTGGAGGTAGGGCCAAATTTTTTGTTGTTCTTAAGATTGCATAGTTGGATTAATACGAAAGGTCACGCACATTGGGTTTTCATGCGCAAACTTGTTTAATTATATACATGATATAGGTATGAAATCCAAATTTATAAGATGTATTTTACACTATTAGATTGGATTTGATGAACCAACACACTCTTTTTGAGTATGAGCACATTCCATGTCTATGGCGTACTAAGATTGTTGCAAAATTCCCCCAAACTTCTTCCCATAACTTTAATATTCTTCACTTTTGCATAGTTTAACACACCAAATACCAGGCCAAAACAAGTTACAATGGTGATTTGTGGTGGAGAATAGTGGGGCGCCGAGGACGGGCGTGAGGGTTTTGTGGTGTTGTTATGGAAAAATGAGATAAGGTCCCAATATACAGTTAACAAAATCCTTTTATATTAACTTTCCTTAATATTTTTCATATAAAAATTAACCATTATATTTCAAAAGGGTCATTTTACAAAAAGTTACTCAACATTTTTTATTTAATGCTTAATCGTTGTTCTTTTTTTTTCGTTCTAGAAAAGTCCCCCACGAATAAAATGATCAAAATACTCCATCTTCTCTTATCATAATCCTCAAAATTCTAAATTCTAAATCCTAAAATTGTAAATCCTAACTAAAAAAAAAACTTTAACCCCAACTAACATAACAAAAATAAATAAAACTTTAATAATTAATCTTAATCCCTAAAGCGTTAAAACCTAAACTATTTTCTTAAATAATTTTTTCTCACAAAAATTAACAATAAGCTTTTTGAAACGTTGTAAACAATAAATACAAAATGTATTTCCCTTCGAGAGACTAAACATAGCCTTTAAAATAATCTTTGAGTGTGTACTCAACACCACTTAAGATAAATATGATTCTATTTACTTTTTAGCGGTAATGTGAAAAGCTTGACTTGTAGGTTAGTATGTTCTCCTTATCACTTCACATTTACAACTTTTCTCTATCAAATCAAACAATTCAAATCATACATAAGCTTCTTTTGAGTATATATAAATAGTTTTATATCAACGTGGTGCATTAAAAAGTTTTTTTATTTCAATACACGTTTAAATCAAATCTTTTTATTTTGCATCAAAATTTTTTTTACCGTGTCAAAAGATTTTACTATGCTGCTGGCGCGAAATTTTAAAAATAAGAGAATAAATTTTTTTTTGATATAAAATAAAAGATTTAGACTAAATATGTATTAGAAAGTATTTGAAAGAATTTTTTATATTTAATCATTTATTTAAAGGATGGCTTCACGTGAGGGTTTCACTTATTTAAAATCATTTAGTTCAAGGTGCATTTAGAGCCAAATTAGTCATAGTTGATGGCATGACTAATATTATCTCTCTTTATCTATCACTCGACTTGAGAGTGAACGTGGGCCAAATTAACGTTAGACCAAGTCAAGCACACAATTATAGGGCAAACCTTTTACTTTCACTAAGCTTGAAACTACTATATAAAACAAAATTTCTGGTTGTCTATTTTGACCTTAGCTAGCCATCCACTAGAAACCACCTTGCTTGTGGAAAAAGAAATCACCTTGCCCAAGGAACCTCTTTCCTTTCCTTGGTGAACCGGCAAAATAACTTTAACAACCCTTTTGTCTTCTAACTCAACGCTATGAATTAAAATACAAGGCATTGCGTAAAAACTTCAACACAGACTATAATTATACACACACACATAAATCTATTTTTGTACGAATTAATTCGCATTTTAAGAGTATGGATCAAACATGTATTACTTGACGGTGAGCGTCAAAAAGAGAGAGTGCGTATAGTTTAACCCATAATTTTTAGGCACACCACTAAGTGACATATGTCCGATCTGCACTCTTAAAATACGGTCTGATATGTACAAAAATAATATATATATATATATATATATATATATATATATAGAGAGAGAG
Organism: Sambucus nigra; assembly: GCA_949130495.1. NCBI lineage: Eukaryota > Viridiplantae > Streptophyta > Magnoliopsida > Dipsacales > Adoxaceae > Sambucus > Sambucus nigra. Next base: position 788,629,404 of record OX422208.1, on the reverse strand, counting down.
AGAGAGAGAGAGAGAGAGAGAAAGGACTAATGTCAAAACGATCCATGCATAACTTGTTTTACCCAAAAAAGGTCCATTTTCAAAGATATGTACCAAATCGATCAAAATCCTACCCATTCTCTTTCAAGTATCTCGAGGTTCACTTGTAAGAGAATAAAACTTTCAAAATCGATCGAAATTTTAGGGCGATTTGGGGAATCTTATAATTCTTTTTTATAGTTTTGAAAAATCTTTTTGGAGTTAGTATTTTAGATAAAAATGTGATTGAGCATGATCATTTTTTAACTTTCATTTATAACAAATAAGCTAGTGGGAGACCTATGATATTGCCCAACCTCCTGCTTTCTTAGAGTCATCATTTTAATAATCGTGAACAAATATTCATGAAAGAAACTAATCTATATACTATTATGCATATGTGTACTGAATAAATATATTTTGTGCCTTAACTTAAAAAATCATAATTTCATGTGTTGTCTGTTTTGATTTTTTAAACTAATGTTTGAGAAATAGTTCTTAATTCAAGGTGTTTTTATCAAAGAAAAATAAATAAATTACAAAATTGGGGATCACGCTTTCCATTTTAAATCAATCTAAAAGGGCTATGAAATTATTTATAATGATCTTAAACCTTGCTCAATTTAATTGAAGGAGAGTAGTCCTACCACATGATTGTCCTGAATTAAGAGTTCTATTTCGAAACATAATATAGGATATAGCCTGAAATTCAAAAATTTCTTGGCGTGTCAAAAAATCTGTTAAAATTTGTAAATTTAAAGCATAAACTCTTAATTTAAAAGAGAGTAAGTACAACATCGTATATGTATATGTATACATTAGTGCATATATAATCAAATGATTGTCTCAAATCTAGAAATTATGAAATTTCTTGTGCAATATTTAAATAAAATAAATGATCTATTAAGCACAAAAGCCTTTCAGGTTTGAACCTTATTCCAGGGTTTAAACACACAATTAAATTAGATACATTATCAATGCTAGTTGAAATCTGGTGCGCTAACAATAAACTCGTCTACTAAGAATCTTTTTTTTTTTAAAATTAAAATATCATGTATGAGCTTAAACTGGTGGTTAAGTTTTTTTTTTTTGGTAAAATGTAAAATATATTTTAAGCCCCAAGTCAAAATAATTATTTTTTTGTCCAAGAATGTTTGGACCAAACTAGCCTCCAAAAAATATTTATTTTTCCACCCCAACTTCCCCCCTTTTTATATTTTTTCTCTTCCGGTGTTTGTCTTGCCACCTTGATTTTTGTTTTCTCAGGCAGCATACACGCACCTAAGTTAATTTCTATTTGCAGTTCGTGGCTTCCGTTTTCGCTGGTCAAACATTATTTTGACAGTGCCAAGGATCGAACTGGGGTCCAAACCCAATCCTCTCCCAAAACTGTCTCAGTGATAGACTTATATCACTGAACCAAAACGCTTAATTTAATATATGTTCAAACACCTATATTTCTACTCTTCTAAAATTGTGCAATTCTATTTACTCTGCCCAACTAAAATAACCAAACTTCTAGAAATGTTCTAATACTATAAACACTTTTTGTCTTTGCAATGAAATTAGTGCACATAATAATTTTTCTTATGGTGGATATGATTCAACCATGTGATGTTACATATAGTGAAGTGCAAATTATATCACAAAAAATTGAATACGTGCCTAAGTTGGTAATCAAAGGCGGGATTAAGAGTGGAAATAAAGCAAGCTATTACCCTTCGTGTAAGAAACCTCGAATTGACGCAGAGACCGATCAAAAATTGAAGGTTTCCCCATGTGTATCCACTTTGTTTGCATATATAACTTGTCGGTGGATCTGTCATTAAATTATTAACACAATTGAAGCTCTATACGGCGAATTGATTGTGGCTTGTCTGACAGGGAACCTGGGAGAAAGAAAAGATCAAGTGAAATTGTTAGCTATTTTTTCCCGTACTAAAATTTTATTTTAAAAGGCAAGAAATGATGTATTGATTCAGGACAAAGTACAAATATTTTCCCTATTTTTTTTCTTCTCTTAGGAGGTAAAAAAATAAAATCAGAATTTTTTTGTGATTTAGCAAGTTAGATGTGAGTGGGTGGAATTTTTTTAACGAATAAAATGTGTACAATCAAACGCACCCAAAAGTTAACTAATATGATATATTTTAAATTTGTCATGGAAAAATAATGATGCATTGATTATGGCAAAACCAATTTAAATTTTCCTTTATATATATATACACAAATACACACACAAATAATTCTGTATGAATTGATCGGCATAAATATAATACAAACCGTCCAAATTATATTCATTTCTTCACCCTAAAAAATTATCGCCCCCCCGCTCTCTTGGGGGCGCAAACAAAAGTTAGAAATTTTCATGATATTATGAATGGGTGGAAAACTTTCAGAAGATAAGTTTGTGCGGTCAAAGGCAAAAAGTAAGATATATGATTTATTTGCCATGATTTGTCCAATCAATCACAACATATTTAGTTGATGATTTCTTTTTTCAACATGAATAATCCTTGTCATATACGGCCACCATCATCAATTCATAGCGGATTATTAATTTGGTAAAATTAAATTAAAAAGTATTGACTATTAATTTGAAATGATGGAATATTTAAAGTTATGTTTTGATTAAATATTAGTTTTTCATGTTTGTTAGAAAGGATATTGTGGAATTTGAGATATGGACGAGTTAATTTAGAGAATTGCGATGATATGGAGTTGGAAGTAAGAGTGCAAAGTATGTGGACATGCTAATAGGTTCGGAAAGTGGGAAACTTACGGGAGTCAAATTTAAATAATAATTTTAAGTCGATTCAAGATTTGGATTTATTTTTTGCATTACTTTGACGTATTGTTATCGATGTGTTGTATCTGCATTAATTTGTGTCTGTGATTCAGTGAGAATCATTCAAAATACGAATTAATGTATATAGAACACATTATTTTGTTGCGCAAAATGAGTCGAAGTCCTGAGTCCACTAGCATTACTCAATTTAATTTGTTTTTATATGGAATTCATTCATGGAGTACCCGAGCATCTCAAGCCTAAAATCCATCTGGATGAGTTTTTGTTTCTTTTACGATTCGCACGGAACTACAAGTTATTTAATGCGTACTGATAAAAAAGGAAAGGTTTATTTATTATAGTTTAAAAAAAAAAATCTTGAAATGGTTATTGTGATACTTGGATTGTGTATATCTCAAGCTAAACAGGTATATAGTGGGTGATTATGTTGGTTATCAATCAGTTTGATATTTGGCCTAACAATACCATACCAAATTTTTTAGGTACTTTCGGTTTCCATAGTTTTAATATTCAGTTTTGTAAAAACACTTGCAGATTCCAAATCATTTGGTATTTAAGTTTTTTTTGATAATTTTTTTTCGATAATTTCATTTTAAGGTATTTTTATTTTCAGTTTGCTCAGTTTTCTGCTCATTTTTTATTCTTTACAGAACGCACTGGTATATGGATCCGTTCATAAAGGTGTGCGAATCCCACTTTTATTTAAAGTTAAAATTGTCCTATTTCACTATTTAAAACCGTTATATTTCTAACACTAAATAATTAATTATCATTGTAATAAATTTTGTATATTATACTGTAACAATAACAAAATAAAACATTTTAATGTCATGTCAAATCATTTGATAAATAATTTGAGAGATGTAATTAATACTCGTATCATTAATCATTTGACTTATTTGAACAAGACTTGTAATTTCATTTTATTTTTCAAAATTTGTTTTAGACCAACCATACTCCACGGAAGATGCACTCCATTTGAAAGATCTTATGATAATAGTTATACATCCACATGTATGTCATGATTAATATATATGTGTATATTTTATATAGTTGGATATCCCGAATTAGAATCTTCTATTTCATTTGCTTCTTTATTCATGTACATTAATCCAATTAGGCGGCTGCAATTCATGTTACAAAGGACTAAATGCTTAGAATTTTGAAGTAATATGTGGTTGAGCAATACGTATAATAAGTTGGATCAAATACCAAAAAGTTCCTTAAATATTTTTTAATACACATTTAGTTCAAGTATTTTATTTTGTACTAAAAAGTCCCTTGTTCTCTTATTGTTAAAGGTCCGCGTCAGCGTCATAGTAAAACCTTTTTGGCATAATGAATGAATTTTTTGTGCAAAATAAAAAGGCTTGGACTAAATATATATTAAAAAAAATTCAAAAGACTATATATGGTATATGCCCCTAATAAATTACATAATTTTTCAAGTCATTTTGGTGTGATATTTCCTTAGAATTTCTGATCACAATATGCTGGCAATATATTAAGGGTGTGGACACTATTATTGTTGGTGTCCTTTTACATCCAAATGATAATTCTGTTGGTCCCTACAATATTATTGTCGGCCCTTTTTCTCTGAGTTGTAAACAACTCATTACATATAATGAGGGAAGATGTTGCTATATAGTAATGAAAGAACAAAGTCTTACAAAATGTCTGAGAGCAATACAACAATACCTAACTATGTTAAGAATTATACAGTACATCGTTATGGAAACCATAGAAACAATATCACAACCATAAAAATTTAGATGACAACAGCATGATCTAAAGCATTAAATGTCCACCTTAATTTTTTGGGGATTTTTTTAGATATAGTTTGTGAGGTGAAAATACATATCACGGACGGGTGGGTTTTATCCCCGCATGTAACTTGCATTTACGCTCTGGTCCCATTATGTTTCACCTTTTTTTTGTATCATGAATACCCGGAGCAGCTTGAATACCTAACTATGCCGCCCCTCGAATAATCCTAAGGGCTATACATGTAGACTTCTCGACACGTATAGCATTTAAGTCACTCACACTCTCTTACGATTTGACCAATGCTTGAAGATATGTCCTACCAACCAACTTATCCTTATGCCTTGAGAGCTGGCCCCAAGATTCGAACCGGTGGTCACTAGGAACTTGCCTAGCAACTCAACCCGCTAAACTAAACCATGGGGTTATTTCACCTTAGTGGTTAGTCCTATTTTCGAATGACTCAATCGTTTAAATAATTTAACATTGCATTATTAGACAAAACTATATTGAGTCAACCAAAAACTCTCAATAATTAAAGATCGGAACATTAGAGATATATAATCAAACAATAATTTTAGGCGAACTCGTGATAGCAATACAGAGTGGTGCGACATAGTGAGGTGTTGCATTCGCATTGGCTTATGTCTGAGATCCACTACTGTTGGACCCAAACACGAGGTAATACAGGCGCGACACGTCATATTGTCGCACCTAATGAGTTGAAATCACAATTCATCTTAGAATGACTCATAATTAAAACTTATTTAAGACCATTTAAAGTTACAATGTCATTGTAATACTATATTTACACTGGTTAATTGGCCCCACATTCGATTGACTTGGTCAATGATGCAAAGTATCATTTGATTGGGTTAATAATGTCAAATGCGCTATTTTATCGATGCATTAAAATGACCAACATACCTCCAATATATCTCTGACAACTAACTATTTTGTTTTTTTAAAAACCAATAAAATCTTTAAAATTCCATAACTTCAAATACACAAATTCTATATTCATAAAATTTATATATTTGGAATCTACTTGTCAAGATGTATCAAACAATACCCATATTTTGATGAAGAATCGAAATAGATAAATTTATTATTTTTGTTAAACTTCCATTTTTCCATAAAAAAACTTTTTTCTCCATCTCCGACGATTGTGCTGCTAGTACGAATTAGAAAATAAAAAGAAATAGATGAAGAGAGAGGGAGAGAGAGAAACGAGGAGAGAGAAATACACTAACGAGGATGTTCGGCGGCCTCCGACGAGCATCTTCAGCGAGTCTTCGGTAGGGTGAGGGTGGGGCTACTAGAGAGATACAGTAGTTATGCATTTGTTTTTAGACAGTGATAACAAATGAACTTAAAATGGGTATGCGTAAGAGGTACATTTATCTAAACATAGTGCATTAAAAAAATTCAATGAAATTTTATACATCTTTGACCCAATAAATGAGATACCCATCATAATGCCTCTTTACAGTGTTAATTAAACAAACCACAATCTTATGCTATCAAATCACAGTGTTACTTTAACAAAATCACAGTGTCATTTTAATAATAAATCATAGTGACGTAATTACAAAATTTCAATTTTATTTCACATTAAATAATTAGTTAAATTAACATTTGCAGTGTTATTTTAACGCAATTGCAAAGTCGTTTTAGCACAAATGCAGTCATTCATTTTGAAACAAATTTTTTGGAGTCCTTTTCACAATGTCATTTTAACAAAAATCGTCATGTTGTTTGGCAAGATACTATTATGTCATTTTAAATAAAATGTAGAATTAACTCAATATATTGAGCACAATCTGCGTAGTCATTTCAAAATAAAATACAAAGTTATTATTTAGGAAAAATGAAAATTTATCCCTGATGTTTGGGATGCATTTGATTCTACCCCATACTTTTAAAAGTTTCAAACTTAACCCCAAGGTACATTTATAATATAATGCCAATCCTCTTTTAATCTATCAATTAGAATACTAAAGGAAATTTGATTGATCTCATCATGTGGCACAAAAAACTCAACATTATGATAACTATCTTTGATTTGCATGTCTCCAAATTCACTATTGTAAACCTTTTTCCCATTTCCCCTTTGCTGTAAAATGCACTAGCAACTGCAGGGACTATGAGCCGTGTTTGCAATGTGGCGATTAAAGGAATGTGGCGATATGATTGTTTGGATATTACAGAGTATCTAAAGAAGAATCGAAGGGAATACCAATATATATGGTCAGATGCAGTGTCAACATAACTCATCCACCTTAAAGATAAGATTGCAAACAACGGTCGATTAACGTAAAGGATATCTTAGAATCTAGGGCTCTTGTATCTATAAATAGACATAACCTTAATGATCAATGGTATAAGATATACCATGCCATTGTATCCACGACTTGGAATCTCGGCTAACAACCCCCAGCGCCCTAAATCTTCTACTTCCCCTCTTTATGGAAGTAATAAATCTGCTCTCTCTTCCCCGTTGACGTAGGCATCCTGACTTGCTGAATCATATATGCGTGACATTTTTTTAATATTTCACTCGTATTTGAGGATAAACTAGTATTAAGTATTATTATAGGATCATTAGCCCCTCTAATCTGGTACTGTCCATGTGAAAATAATTTAATTCCTGACCACTAGTGAATACCATATCTCATTCGATATGAGTGCCCATCATGTGACAACCCGCCTATTTTTATACCGGGTGGCCAATCCTCTACTAAAATAAAATAGGAATCTCATTATGGTTCATTCTCAGTATCACTGTCGCAACAACAATACAATATATATAATACGAATCAAACCATACAATTAAAACCATACAACATTATGAATAGAATAATCATCATTCATAGATAAATAATAAGAGTAAACTAAATAAATCATTGGTCACCAAATAAATCATCCACCAAGTGTTTGAATGAGTAAACTGAGTACGAAAATACAAACATCTAATAGTAATAAAAAAAAGCTTGTCCCTCCATGGGCAACACGCCCAAAATTGAAACCGAAATGATTGATCCTATCTAGAAAAAATAGACTGAGGCGTCTAAGAAAAGATGTAACATCCACAGCTACTGCACGACAAGAATGGATATATTGATGCAGTTCCGATTGCTGCTGCTACACACCTAGGGTGCAAAAATAAGCAAACAAGGAAAAACAAAAGCCAGCGGGTCAAAGCCCGAAGAGTAGAAAATATTTTTAAGTAGATGATTTTTGAAATTGATTAAAACGTTAGTATATTATTTTCAAGATTAACCGATCACACTCACATGAGATAAAGCCTCACCTCTCAACTACAGTGCGTACTTATCATGTTCATTTATTTATCCTAATTAAACTACCCTCTCTGCCTAGGACATATAATTGCAATTTTAGTCCAATCCCGCAAACACTCTCTATTAGTTAAGTATGACTACCTTCACTACATACTCGTTCATAAACAATTTTGTAGCGATACACTTGCTGTAAATAATTATTAACGTCATTAACACAACATATCTACTCTCCTTCTATAAATAGATATATTCACTATGTCATACAAACATATATATATATATATATATATATATATATATATATATATATATCACTCCCCATATACGTATAGCTATCTCTTCAGAGCTTGGACCTTGCAGATACATTCCTCGTGTGCTATCCGACTCCAGGCATCACGTCTCATACCGAGCTATCGGGTCAGAATTTCACCACCGATCCTAAACGAATACACATACAACAGAGGCGGTCATAGATATACATTCGGTGGTCATGACCATACCACATCGCGCCCAATCGGACTCGAAACCAATACCTATCCTCATGCATAGATAGTGGCCATGCAACAATATTATGACCTGAGGAATAAACCCATCACTTGATAGTCAACGCCAGGGTGGATTGCCCACTACGGGCAACCTCCTACGATAGCACTCCCGAATATATATATATACGTCACTCTAATATGTATATGTAATAGGTACCAAACTCGTACACATGTCCCACCGTGCATGGTTCACCCAACTCCGTAGCCTGAACCAACTTTTCGATTAACTATTTAACTGGACCCTTACCTAAGCTCCCTAGTTAATTATCAAATTCTCAAATAATGACTAGCAACACAAAACCATTTTTACTTAAATATCCTCTCCCTAGGATAACCTCCCATATACTCGCTTGAGTTCATAATAATCCCTGAAACATTTCCACGATCCAAACTTGACCCAAACCTACGGGTCGTTTGAACGAAATCCCATATCATGTGAACGAAAACCATATATTATTCGAATGAGGTTCAAACTAGATAACAAAAATTCGAATTTGAAGTGTTTTTCCTATACGGGATTCATCCCAAAAAATCTAATTTCGTCTCTAGGGTTCCTCCTACCAAAATTTTAAGAATCGTAGCCCCAATATAATCAACAAAACACGCTTCCATCTTTGTATATTCAATCCTCACATGGTAACTCCCGTAAATTCAAGATCATAATCCTTTATCTAATTGATCTTTAAAGATTCAATCTTTCCATCTAAGTTCTATACATTCGTTCTTTAAATCCTAAAATTTTATTTCTAATTACAAGTGTAATAAATCTCTATTAATCATCCGTTTAAGATCCTTAATCCCTTAACATTTAGGTTTCTTCATCAATAATCAAGTTTCAATCTTTTATACTCTAAATCTCTAATTTTTATTTTAACTAAGAAAGTAATTAACTACAATAAAATTGCGATATGAAGCAAGTAACTACTTACCTCTTTGGATTAAAAATCCAAAGTTTTCTATGAATTTGATGACAGGTTGAGTCCTCTTTCTACTCCTATCCAAGTTTCCTCTTTTTTATTCTTATTTTTCTCTTCTCTAAATCTCTCCCTCTCTCTCAATCTCTTGTGTAAAATATGAAATGTGGGTTGCCATCCACCTTCCCACCCTCATAAATATCCTCTTAAAATGACCCTCTTACACTTATGCAGGTCCTTTTATGTCTAAAAAGCTTTCGGAAGCCAACCATAACACTTATTTACCTATTTTGGACTATTTCATCCCTTCCAGAACCATCGATGCACTCAAAAAGGTTATCCAAGCCACCCAACTCCAAATATGCTAACATTTCATCAATCGGGCCCGACACATGCGTACCCCACTCATTACCCATAATTTATACCGATCCATCGATGTAGCACTCTATCGGCATATAACAACAAATTGTCGCTATCACTCATATGTGACATATAATAAGTCACACAACTATTTACTTATCACACACAAGTAAATAATAATAATTTTAATAACTATTAATCATTTATCTCACTAATATATATTTACTAAAAATCCAATATAATTTTCCCAATTAAATTAATAATATAAAGCACACAAAAATAAATTAGTAATAAAAGTATGGGGTAAAATTGCGGGGTATTACATTCTCCCATAATAACGGAATTTCATCCTCAAAATTCGAACATACCTGCCATGAGGAGCTCCGAATATTTTTCCCACATGTCATCCTTCCCCTCCCACGTCGACTTGGCAACATTGTGGTGTCCTCACTACACACGCACTAACGGTACCACCGTTGACCGACGTTTACACTCGCTACGGTAAAAAATGGCAACATGTCTCTCCTCATATGAGATATCTGGCTACAAGTGGATCTCCTCTAACGGTATGTGCCATTAAGCCACATTTCCCTTGAGATACCTCTTTAATGATGACACATGGAACACGTTGTGAATCCGCTGCAAATGCTTTGGCAAGGAAAGCCTATACACAAGCGGACCAACCCTCTCAATAATGTAAAAGTGCCCCACATACCTCAGTGCCAAATTTCCCTTCTTTTTGAATCGCATCACTCCTTTCACAGGAGATACCCGTAGCAATACCTGATCACCCACGTCAAACTCTACAAATATCCGATTCACATTAGCGTAACTTTTATGCATGTCTTGAGCTACCCGAATGCGACTCCAGATCAACTTGATCTTTGTTGATGTCTTCTGAATCAAATTCGACCTGAGCAGCTTAGTTTCCCCACCTCTAACCAATAAGAGGATGAACGATAAGGTCTCCTGTACAAAGCCTCAAATAGTGCCATGTTAATAGTGAATTGGTACGAGTTATTATACGCAAGCTCTACCAAAAGGAAATACTGCCCTCAAATTCCTTAATACACATAATTGGCATATCCTCCAACATTTGATTTACCCTCTCCGTGTGCCCATCAGTCTAAGGGTGTTAAGTCGTGCTCAAATGAAAATCTGTCCCTATCGCCTCTTAAAAACTCCGTCAGAAGTGGGACACAAAGATCTTATCCCGATTTGAAACAATGCTGAGAGGCACCTCGTGTAATATCACAACCTCGGCTATGAACAACTGTGCCTAGTGCCTAATCATGTAATCCACCCGAACTGGCAAAAAATGGGCTTCCTTAGTCAATCGATCCACAATGATCTAGATAGAATCGTGACCCCGCTATGATGTCGGTAACCCTATGATGAAGTCCATCAAAATACTCTCCCCCCTTCCACAATAAAATTTCCAATGGTTGTAAAACCCCGGCTGGTCTCTGATGGTCAACTTCACCAACTGATACGTGGTGCACCTAGAGACAAACTCTGTTATGTCTCGATTCATACCGATCCACCAATATTATTGCCTCATATCGTGATACATCTTATCCCCTCCAGGATATACCAAAAACTGTGACCCATGCACCTCCTGTATAACTGCATGCTGTAGGTCTTCATCATCTAGAATAATAAACCTCCCATTGAAGCGTAAACCACCCTCAAAACTGATTGAGTAAGACTCCGTTCCACCTGTTAATAACTACTGAATCCTTTCCTGACAAGACGGATCCCTTGCCTCTGCCTTCAAAACCCTCAAGATGATCTCGGGTGTGACGATCATTACTGCTAAGTACGCTTGGACTACCTCATCCTGCTGATGAAGCCCTGTCCACTTTTCCTTCCATACTACTGTTAACTGCCCTTTTGGTATATAGCTCAATACACCTGCTACTATATTAGCCTTTCCCGGATGATACTGGATGTCAAATTGATAATCCTTCATGAACTCAATCCACCTACGATGCCTCCTATTCATCTCCTTCTATGTGGAAAGATATTGAAGTGACTTGTGGATCGTGAACAACCGAAACTTCTTCCCTCGAAGATAGTGCCTCTAAATCCTCATTGCAAATATGACTGTATCTAACTCGAAGTCATGAGTGGGATAATTATTTGCATGGGACATAAGATTACTAGATGTATAAGCTATGACCCACTCCTCCTATTGTAGAACACCCCCAAGTCTATGTACGGACGCATCGATAAAAATAAAGTACTCCACTCCTCCTCTAGGCACTGCGAGAATCGGCGTTGAAGTCAATTTGTCCTTTATCGCATTGAAAGTTATCTGATAATGGTCATTCCAGATAAAAAGCACCCCCTTACGAGTCAAATTCTTCAAGAGACTCGCAATCTTCAAAAATATTTTGATGAACCGATGGTAGTACCCTACTAACCTCAAAAAATTGCTCACTTCCATCGTTGTCATGGGCTATCCACACTCCCTCACCAATGAAACCTTACTCGGATCCATAAAAATCCCTCTCTGAAAAATAATGTGACCTAAGAACTTCCCATCCCGTAACCAGAATCCACATTTATTAAACTTGGCATACAACTGGTGGTCCTGTAAAGTCTAAAGAACCATACGTAAGTAGGGGTCGCCATGGGCCGAGCTTATAAAATTATGAGTTATCCCAAGCCCGCTCGGGCCTTATTATGTAATCCCAAGCCCGCCCAAATTTGAAAGCTCTTTACCCAGTCCCGTTAGCCAAGCCCGGTTATTGTTTTTTTTTTAAAAAATAAAAAATCTATTTTTTCTTAATCAAAAACCTCTTTTTTTAAATTAAAAACATATTTTAAACTTTATATATTACAAAGTCAACACATAAAGTTCCCCACTCTACATAAAAAGACTTAGTATATGTTTTTATATTTATAAAATTTACCCACTTTATATATTTATTTATAACTTTGTAGTCTTAAACTTTAATAATAAATTAATACACACAAACACACACACACACACACACACACATATATATATATATATATATATATATATATATATATATATATATATAGAGAGAGAGAGAGAGAGAGTATATAATTCCCGGGCCTCATCAGGCTTAAAAATTCATGCTCAAGCTTGCCCAAAAAAAAAATCGGGCCTATCAAATTTTGCCAAGCTCGCTTTGCGGGTCTATTCACCTTACCCAAGATCTATTTTTTATTGGACGGGATGGGCGGGCTTGGCGGGCCTATGGCCACTCCTATACGCAAGTACTCTATGTGCTCGCCCTTCGTCTGAGAATAAATCAAGATGTCATCTATGAACACAATGAAAAACTGATCCAAGAAGTATCTGAACACCCTGTTCATGAGATCCATGAAAATAGATGGCGTATTTATTAGCCCGAACGGCATAACCCTGAACTCATAGGACCCGTATCTTGTCAAAAACGTTGTCTTAGTGACTTCATCCTTCCTGATACGTAACTGATGGTACCCTGACTTCAAATCAATCTTAAAAAAGTAGGTTGATCCTCTCAACTGATCGAACAAGTCATTAATATACTACAACGGATACTTATTTCGGATTATGACCTTATTCAACTCCCGATAATAGATACATAACCGTAATGACCCTTCTTCTTCTTTACAAACAAAACTGGGGCACCCTAAGGTAAAATACTCCTGCAGATGAAATCTTGCCCTAATAACTGCTGAATCTGATCCCTCAAATCCTGTAACTGTAAATGATCCATAAAATACGGTGCTCTCACTAACGGCCTAGTCCCCTTATGCTAAGTCGATCACAAACTCAATCTTCTGACTTAACGGTAATGCCGGTATCTCCTGAAACACATCGTCATAATCCCTAATGATAAGGATCGAATCCAATGAGATAAATATACCTTTAAAAGTCTCCCCCTCAATATAAAAAAATACGTGCTCGACCCTCCCTCTGAACGAGGCATCACCACAAGAAACATCTCCTGCCCCAGTATAGAGAACACAATAGTCCTACTATAATAGTCCACCATCGCTCTATACATCAGTGTCCAGTTCATACCCAAAATTACATTATAGTCGTTTAAGTCTAACATGATCAGATCAACTACTAAACATAACCTCCCCATGTCCACACCATTCCCCTTACATATGGAATGAATGAGAGTCCCACCACCCACAGGTGAATCTATAGTCATGATAATATCCATTGGCTAATTCCACTAAACCCGTCATACGTTTAAATCTAGTGCTAACAAATGAGTGTGACGCTTCTGTGTCAAATAAAACTCGCACCATGTGTCTATAAATTGGAAATATACCCTCAATCGTTGCGACACTGGTGGTAAAATCGATCCTCGGAGGTGAAACACACATTTAAACTGTCTCTGCTCCTGCCCATGTGGAGGATGCAATACTGGAATTGTCGGTAAGGCTGGAAGCTGTTGTACCTGCTGCCCCTGTTGGGCACCTTACTCCTGACCCCTAGACTTTCTTGGTCATGTACGTCACGTGTGTCCCCGCTCCCCACACACGAAACATCTCCCAGTAAAGTTTGCCTCCTTCTGGCCCTGCTAGCACTAACGAAGCTACCCTTGCCTTTGGCCCTGCTGGCACTGATACCTCTGGCACTACTGAACATCGGTCTGAGTCCTCTGGCATTGCTAGACCTGATGGACCTGCTTGAATTTTTCATTACTATACCTAAGTCTCTTAGTAGAGTCCCCCTACTAGGAACCTCGTCCATACTTACTATGCTTCTGTTGTGGTGCACTGCTGGCACTGCTACCTCTGATCTTGCCTTATTAGATATACTCTCTAGCCCTCTTAACTCCCCCTCAGATAGGAACGATGATCTTGATAGTGGAGCAACTTGGCCTTGAAGTCCTCATTGTAGGTCTGCAACACCGAGTTCCTCAGTAAGTGATGGTGAATCCTTCAAGTAAGTCCATCAGTAAACTTGAGTACCCTATTCTCCTCAGTGTCCAACTCACCTGGCACAGTTCGCCAGGCATTTTAACTCTTCCTCGTATTCAACCATAGTCCAAACCTCTTGTGAAAGGTCTAGGAACTTCTTCCTCATCTCGATCTGAACTATTGGCGGAAAGAACTTGCGGTCGAACCGCACCCAGAACTCTTGGATAGCCATAGTGGCTCTCTTCCCTTCTGTGGTAATCGACTCCCACCACTAAAGTGCTTCTACCACTAGCTTAAAAGTATCCAGTATCGGATTTTGAGTGTCACACCACTCAACCATATGCAAGTTCCTTTGGATGTCTTTCTTCTATTGGCTATATGCAACCACATCCGCACTCCCCTGGAACTCTGGTTAATAGCCAATCTTAAAGGTCTCTATAACTCTCTCCCAAAAAAATGGCACTAGATAAGCCTAACTGATGCCACTTGTTATTCCTGGGAAAATGTTGTGCCATGACATTCATCTCGGCATTAACCGCCTATGCAACAATAGTGGCCACCCGTTCTACCGTTACCGTCCCCTGAGTGGCTTGTGGCTCCGACTGGCCCTCCTTCTCTGCAGTCCTCCTAGAGGCATGTGTTGGTCTTCCTCTCCTGTTGTTTGGCATCTAAAACCAAACCAAAATTATATGAGATCCACTTCAATCATAAATAATAGCAGAAGAATGTAAATGTGCAATATAAAACAACAGTCCTAAATATAGGGCTTTATATCAAAGAAACGCAACACATACATTGTAGCAAGTTTGGAAAGATTTTAAGCATGCTAGAACCTAATGCTCTGATATCAACTGTGACAACTCGCCTATTTTAATACTAGTTGGCCAATCCTTTACTAAAATAAAACAATAATATCCGTATGATTCATTCTCAGCATCATTGTCGCAATAACAATACAATATAAATAATACAAATCGAACCATACCATTAAAATAATACAACATAATAAATAGAATAATCCTCATGCATAAATAAATAATAAGAGTGAACCGAATAAACCATCGATCACTAAATAAAGCATCCACTGAGTAGATAAATGAGAAAACTGAGTACAGGAATATAAATGTCTAACAATAATATGAAAGCCTATCCCTCTATGGGCAAAATGCCTAAAACTAAAACTGAAATGACTGATCATATTTAGATAAAATAGATTGAGGCTTCTAAGCAAAGATGTAGTGTCCATAATTACTTCACGGGAAAATGGATCTATAACTATGATCTCGGTTGCTGTTGCTGCAAACCTAGCTGTAAAAAAAAGCAAACAAGGAAAAAGAAAAGCCCTGGGGTCAAAGCTCGAAGAGTAGAAAATATTTTGTAAGTAGATAATTATTTTAAATCGATTAGAATGGTAGTGTATTACTTTCAAGATTAATCGATCGCACTCACAGGAGATAAAATTTCACCTCTCAACTATAATCCACACCTATTATGTTAATTTTACTATCCTAATTAAGACACCTTATCTAACTAGGATATATAGACGCTATTTAAGTCCAATCCTGCTAATTCTCTATATCAGCTAAGTATGACTACCTTCACTATATACTCGTTCATAAGCAATATTGTAGGGACACACTTGCTATAAATAATTATTCACGTTATAAACATAGCATAGCTACGCTCGCTCTATAAATAGATATATTCACTATTATATAAACGTACACACACACACACACACACACACACACACACACACATATATATATATATATAGCGCCAGAGCTTGGACCTCATGAATGTGACACCCCGCCTAATTAAATACACGGTGATCAGTCCTGTATTAAATTAAATCAAAGTGTCCGGTTGGTTCACTCTTAGCATCACTATCGTAAAATTATTTTCCTTATTAATCACCTAAAGATAATTAAAATAAGTGTCAAAATATTTAATTTTATTTATTAAACTCCATTGTTAAAATCTTATATGCAAAAACCCATTTATGAATACTGCTAACGATAAAAATCAAACCATTCAAGTGAAATGAGCCAACTAAATTAATCAATCCAAATAAGTATCCACATCTATAAGGCCAACGTAATAGATGAAGTAATCCCAAGTAAAAATTGAATACTAAAACAATAAAAGAGTACAAAATCTCTATCAAGTCTAAGTAAAATTTGAAAATGGGCGACACATGTCCTAACTAAAAAGACTAAATAGAAAGATGAAAAGTCAAAGGAGGAATCGGTTACTACAAGTACCTGCAACTCCCACACAAGCTATAACACGTCCACTGACTAATGAACTACACCTAACACCTCTGCTAGGCACCTGTAATATATATATATATATATATATATATATATATACAAGAGGAGGAAAAGATGGCAGGAAACGGGTTAGAGCCCGAGTATAAAATAACTTTAAAATAGTTTAGCAAGTATTTAAAATGATTATCAGTTGATATTATATACATGTTTGTACTTCGACACTCACTTGAGAATTCTCACCTCTCAACTAGTGTGCACGCCCAACGTACTACCGAATCAACCCAGTTAAATCTAACCTAATTAACTAGCATATCCCAATTTTCATTCACCAAGCCTAATCCAAGTGATCGCATGACTATAGTTTATATAAGATAACCTTTTCTTATGAATTTAACAAGCGAGTTATATTTATCTCAATTCAGACTTAAGTTCTCAACCACTTAACTCATTTAATATTAATTACTCAATTCGTATTTACTTACAAGCATAGTAGATTAATCACAGGTACATTTATTTTTCACCCATAATGTATATACTAATAGGGCACCCCACATAAATCTATGGTACCGGCATACTCTGCTATCAAGTCTCGTATCTCTCGTACAAAGAAAAATACTAGTCCAGAATTACTCTCAAACTGTATTAACACAAATACACATATTGGAGGCGAAGCATAGTTCCCAGTCACTAAGAAGTCAGTACATACCCTCACGTCTCTTATGACCATCTGACTATCATTCTCAGATAGCCTGTATCAAGGATTCTATGTTCTAGGGTACAAGTTAATATTGCCCATAAAGGTCCAATCGAGATAAGACTGTCCCGACGCGAAAACCTCCGTGATAGCATGTAGCGCGGATATGACTACACACACACACACACACACACATATATATATATATATATATATACATGCACCCATATATATTCACATTATTCAGCTAGTATTTCCCTTTGTCGTATTATTCACTAGCGATAATTTTTAATAACTTCAATCTCATATATTACTTTACTCATCCAGTAATATTCGACATATAATTACTAACTCTCGTCATGCTAGTAAATATTCAATTTAAAATCTGGATTAATATTGATTTAATTTATCCTAATTAAATTTAATTAATACCATAATTTAAAGGCCATAAAAATATGGGATATTACAGTGAATACATTCCTCGTGTGCTATTCGGCTCCAGGTGTCACGCTTCGCACTGAGTCACCAGGTCGAAATCTCACCACCGAACCCAAACGAATACACATACAATGGAGGTATTCATAAACATACATTGGGGGTCACAACTATTTCACATCGTGCCTAACCGGACTCGAAACCAACACCTATCCTCACGTGAAGATAGTGGCCATGCAATAGTATTATGGCCTGGGGAATCAACCCAACAACTGCTGGTTAACGCTAGGGTGGACTGCCTATTATGCGCTACCTCTTACGACAGCACTCCCGAGTAGGGATGTTTAAATAAGAGAAGTGGCGTTCACACATATATGTATACGTGTCACTCTAATATGTATAAATATTGCATACTAAAATCGTACGCAAGTCCCCTTATGCACGGTTCACCCAATCCTCAAACTCGAACCAACTTACCGATTAATTATTTAACTAGTCCATTATCCGAGCACCCTATTTAATTATTAAATTACCAAATAATGAATAGTGACAAAAAACTATTTCCACAATCCAAACTTGACCCAAACCCACAGGTTGTTCGAATGAAATCCCATATCGTTCGAACGAAAATTGACATCACTTTTGAATGAGGTTCGAACAAGATGACAGAATCCCAGATCTAAAGCGTTTTTCTTGTATGAGATTCATCTCCAAAAATTCGTCTCTAGGGTTCTTACAACCAAAATTTCAAGAACCGTAGCCCCAATATAATCAAGACAACATGATCCCATCCTTGTATATTCAATCCTCACATGGTAACCTCCATAAATTAGAGATCATAATTTGTTATCTAATTAATCTTTAAAGATTCAATCTTTCTATTTAGGTTCTACATATTTATGCTTTAAATCCCAAACTTTTATTTTTAATTACAAGTGTAATCAATCTCAATTAATTATTCAATTAAGATCCGTAATCCTTTAATATTTTGGTTTGTTCATCAATTAATCAAGTTTTAATCTTTCATGCTCAAAATCTCCAATTTTTATTTTAACCAAGAAAGTAATTAACTATAATAAAATTACGATATGAAGCAAGTAACTACTTGCCTCATTGGATTAAAAATTCGATGTCTTGTAAAAATTTTATGACGGGTTGACTCCTGTTTCTTCTTCTCCCCAATTTTCCTCTTCTTTCTTCTTTTTTTTCCCTCTTTTTTAGGGCACTCTCTCTCAATCTCTTATGTAAAATATGAAAGGCGGGCTTCCATCCACCTTCCCAACCTCTTAAATATCCTCTTAATTAACTTAGTCCCATTTTTCTTCTTATACCTAAGTATAAAATGACCCTCATACCCATATATGGGTCCTTTTATGTCTAAAAAGCCCCCGGAACTGAAACATAACACATGAGTATCTATTATGGATTATTTCGACCCTTTTCGGATCACCGATGCACTTGGAAAGGTCATTCGAGTTTCCCAAATCCAAATAAACTAATATTTAATTAACCAGACCCAATACGTGCGTACCCCACGCATCGCCCATATTTTATAGCGATCCGCCGATGTAGCACTCAATCAACATATAATAATAAACCGTCATTATCACTCATACGCGACATATAATAAATCACATAATTATTTACTTATCATACATAAATAAACAAGAATTATAATAAATATTAATCATTTATCTCACTAATTAATATTTACTAAAAATCCAATTGAATTTTCCCAACTAAATTAATAATATAAAGCACACGAAAATATATTAGTAATTAAATTACGGGGTAAAAGTATGGGGTATTAACATTAGTCCTAGTATTCCCATATAGGAAGCTTGTTCGATTATAATTTCAAATTATAAGGAGGGAATAGCCTCCTTCTAGATCTCCTCCACCCCCCGTCGATGCAAGGGTTAGGGGACTCATACCTCGTAGGTCAGATCCTAGTCATCGGCCTAACACTCTGTCTGTTGAATCCTAGGCTAGGAATGTAACATCACGTCAGGTCAATCTCAATGAGCAACGATTGGATGAGCAAGATGAGATGATAAGATTTATCAATTGAAAATATAGTTAACTGAACAATGTGCAGGTTGTAGGTCTAGCTCCCATAATCTTAAATGTCATAGAAAAAGGGGGATCCAATATCCTAGACTCCCATTGGCATTAATTTTGGCAGAACCTCTAGATCCAGGAGTCCACGAGTTGCATGCTCTAATTTTCCTCATCAGGACCATTTCTCTCTTTGAAGAAATGTCAACTATGGCATATGCTTATCTCAATCAGCTGAATCCAAACATAAAAACAACTCGTCCAAATCTAACCTTCTGGGAAAAATGTTGGCCATCATAATATATGTAAATTTATCATGAAGGAATTAAAAGGTCATCTGAACCCCAACCTAATGTGGAGTCTAATAGACCTTTTTAGGAAAGATTTGGCTCACATACCCAATCCATCACATCAGGAACTATAAACAATCCATGTATATATGGATGCATCATAATACCCTTTTATGCCGAGTTTTCCTTCCACTTTGGGAGAGACTGGATTCAGGTGATTTGATAAGCTAAACCCTCGATAAATATCCTCCTTTTGGGAATTAGTCGAGTAGTTTACATCTCGATTTATCACTAGCAGCAAAACTATAAAAGAGATTAGCTATTAAACGAAAGAAAATGGGAGTCTCTCAAGGTGTACACTCAATAGTATAGGGAGCTATTAAATGAGATTGATAATTATAATGAGCAATTTCAAAATTTTCTCTATTAAATTTGACCTTGACGGATCAGACGACTTTATCAATCTCGTACTAAAAAACCAATAAATCTATTAACAACATTATGATGCGTGTTGATACCAAATTTAGTCTGCTGACATGGCTCAATAAAGTGAAGACACGTGGCAATCTACGTGGTAACAACAAACACTTCCGAGGAACTCCCACGCTCCGAGGAACCATACTACAATGAGGAACACTGATTCCCCGAGGAACCATACGCTCCGAGGAATATGAACTCTTCGAGGAACTCTTGAGTACCAAGAAGCTTAGGCGGTCCGAGCAACTCAGGCGGTCCGAGCTGCACCTCGATAAAAGCATTAATAGTAGGATAACCAACAGTTTGACTGTTCATTAAATGCTTATTATTCAGACGCATACGCTTAAGGGGCATTGAATGTATTACCCTTTCATATGCACATAATTTAATGTATTACCCTTTCACATTACAACCTCAGGGCTATAAATACATTGTACAATCCTCATTGTAGGGGGACCGAAATTTCTTGATAGAACTTGTAAGCGAGAATTCCCAAACAACCAGCAATAACATAACAGTGGACGTAGGCCATTCTTATAAGGCTGAACCACTTTAAAATTTCTTTGTCTCATTTATTTTATCTGTGATTAAAAAATTAGATACGATCTAATTTTTTACATCAACAGATTGGCGTCGTCTGTGGGAAACGACTGGTAATATCGTTTTTCATCAAAAAAAATTCATCACAAATGGATGATATTCCAGAATCTAGCAATCGAAACGCTGGAAGCCCTCCAAATCCATCTGCTCCGCCAAATATTCCAGATTTGACTGGAATAATGACAAATCTGGCTCAGGGCTAGACCATCATGCAAGAAACTATGCGACAACTCATACAAACCCTCCATGGCGGTGCATCAACCCATTCAGGACCACGAAGTATTCAAGAAATACCCGTGCACTTTCTTCGCGTACTAGGCGTACCAATTCATATCGCAATGAGGAGTCTGAAGATTTTTCTTATCAACCTGGATGAACTTCGTCAGTACGAGCCACAGATACTGAACAACGTATCACTCTTTCTCCAGAAAGGACTAGTGCGCTAGAGAGGTTAAGCAAAGTATCTCCTTTCGATCAATTAGGTCCTAGGAGGAGCAAAAGTCCTCCTAGATCCCCATCGAGGAGTTTTCGACGACCATCAGACTTAAGGGAAGGATCTGCCCAGTCGCGACCAGTTGCTCGTCAAGATAGATCCCAGGAAGCCACCTCAACGCGATCAGTTGCTCGAACCAACAGGCTCGAGGAAGGAAATAATGCATGGAAAGGCTCTATTCAAAGTCTGGAGGATAGATTGGGGGAAATGGTTAAAGCTAAGAACCCTCTACAACGAACCTTTGTTCGAGGAACACCTTTTGTCCAGGCCATTGTAGATTTCCCAACACCATCAAAGTTCAAAGCACCTGTTGTGACCCCCAAATATGATGGAAAGACTGACCCTGTCCTTCATATAGAACAATACCAAGCTGCAGCCGACATCTATGATGTTCCAGATGAGATGAGATGTAGGGCATTCTCGGGAAATCTTACCGAATCTGCTCAAATATGGTATAATAATCTTCCTCGGGGTAAGATCTCAATTTTTCTTCAACTGGCCGAGTTATTCATTGGGAATTTTTATTTTGGGGCAAAGCCAGTTAAACAAGTAGCACATTTGTTAAGTGTTAGACAAAAAGCTGGTGAGAGCACCAGAGATTATATAACTCGTTTTAATAACGAGAAACTTGAAGTCATTGATTATGAGGAGAAGACAGTGATTACCGCCTTGATGAGTGGACTACTGCCAAACAAGTTGTACTACACTTTGGCTAAAGATCCACCTAGAACCATGTCGAACCTTATGGGAAAAGCGTCTAAGATTATGAATACCGAGGAGGCTATGGCCGCAAAGAAGAACATGGATGCTAAAGAAACCAAGGTGGAAGGTGATAAAGCTAAGAAGAAAGAGCATAAGAACAATGGTAATGACAAACATTCAAAAACTAGGTCGGTATGGGACGTGATGGATAAGAATGTTCAATCAGCATACAATATCATCATGGGAAGAGTAGGATTGAAGAAGTTCGAGGCTGTACCATCTACAGTACATCAATGCCTAAAATTTCCAATAAATTTTGGAGTAGGTTGTGAAAGGTGATCAGAAAATAGCTCGGGAATGCTATTATTCATCCGCCGAGCAAGAGGAACTGGAGGAATCAAGAAAAAAGACTACTACCTATCAAGTGGATGAAGGTGCAGAAATTGAAACATTGGATCCTAGAGATGAGTCTCAACTCGTGAAGGGTCAAGTGGTGGAAGCTACTGAAAACATCATTCTGGACGACGAGCACCCTGAGCGAACTAATCAAGTAGGTTCGTCGTTGGAAACCTCACTAAAATAAGAATTGATAACTTTCCTTAGAAGCAGAAAGCAAACTTTTGCGGGGAGTCATGAAGATATGCCTGGGATAGACCCAAATTTCTTATGTCACGGGCTCAATGTGAATAAGGAGATCAAGCCAGTGAAGCAGAGAAGAAGAGTGTTCATCCCCGAGAAGAATCAAGCTATACATGAGGAAGTCGAGAAGCTCCAGAAAGCTTGCTTCATTGAAGATGTTAAATATCCAGACTGGTTAGCTAATGTGGTGATGGTAAAGAAGAAAAACAATAAGTGGAGGATGTGTGTAGACTTCGCCGACCTCAACAAAGCACGCCCAAAGGATCACTTTCCACTGCCCTGAATTGATCAACTAGTCGATGCTACCACGGGACATGAGCTGTTGAGCTTCATGGATGCTTATTCTGGCTACAATCAGATTAAAATGAAACCTGAAGACAGGGAGAGTACTTCTTTCATTACCCCTAGGGAAACTTATTGTTATAATGTTATGCCTTTTGGTTTAAAAAATGCAAGTTCGACATATCAGCGGCTGATGAACAAGGTCTTTGCTGAACAAATCAGTTGCAATATGGAAGTCTATGTTGACGATATGCTGACAAAGAGCAAGAAAGCTGTCGATCATCTAGTTGACTTAAGTCAGACTTTTGATCAACTGGATAAATACCAAATGAAGCTGAACCCAACGAAGTGCATATTTGGAGTACGAGAAGGCATGTTTCTCGGGTACATTGTCAATCAACGAGGCATTGAGACAAATCCTGAAAAGATCAAAGCTCTATTAGGGCTGCGATCTCCAACGACGAAGAAAGAGGTACAAAGTCTTACAGGACGAGTAGCAGCACTCAACAGATTTGTATCACGAGCAACTGATCGATGTCTCCCATTCTTTAAGACACTCCGAAAGACTTTTGAGTGGAATGATGAATGTGAGAAGGCTTTTCAAGACTTGAAGAAATACTTGGGAGCACCTCCACTGTTGTCCAGGCCGGTGATAGGAGAAAAATTGTACTTGTATCTAGCAGTATCGGAGAATGCAGTTAGCTCAGCGTTGATAAGAGTGGAGAATGGAGTACAAAAACCAATCTACTACACAAGTAAGGCCTTCCGAGGAGCAGAGATCAAATATCCAAGGCTGGAAAAGTTAGCACTAGCGCTGATTGAGGCGAGTAGGAGAATGAGGCCATACTTCCAAGCTCATACTATAGTCGTATATACATATATGCCGTTGAGGCAAGCCCTTCATAAACCAGAAAAATCAGGGAGATTGATGTACTGAGCAATAGAGCTCGGTGAATATGATATATAGTCTATGAACCCAGATCATCGCTTAAAGGGCAAGATGTAGCGGATTTTATAGTAGAGTTCACCTATCCTGATACCCCCGAGGAATAAAAGTTGCTCGCTGATCAACCTATGGATGTTACAGGATCAACAAACACAAGCTCAGACCAACTTAGGTTGGTAAAAGGGTAAGTGGATGTTACAAGATCATCACATTCGAGCTCAGACCAACTTCGGTTGGTAAAAGGGCAAGAAAAGATGATCGACGAAGAGCGAGAAATATCAGGGGAAGATGAAAGGAAGCAACAATTATTTCACCGAGGAACTCTGACAGATCAGAAATTTGAAGACGAGTTACCTATATGGAGGCTATATGTAGATGGCTCATCTTGCACAACAGGCTGTGGGGCGGGGATAGTTTTGAGCACTCCGGACAAGGTCGACATGGAATACGCCTTATGTTTCCAATTCAAAACTTCCAATAATGAGGCTAAGTATGAGGCCATGATTGCAGGTCTTAGTTTGGCAAAAATTATGGAGGCGCAGCAAGTTATTGTTTTCAGTGATTCTCAATTGATCGTAAACCAAATGATGGGAGTATATGCAGTCAAAGGAGAATTAATAATCAGATATCACGCAAAGGCAAAGAAGATGGTGTCGTAATTTGCTGCTATTCATCTGGTCAGAATACAGAGAATGGAGAATGCAAGAACAGACGCCCTAGCTCGATTAGCCTCAGCTACTCGTACCGAGCTTCGGAGAATAATCCCAATTGAAGTTTTAGCTTGTCGGAGTATAGATGAAGATCTGACGATGAACTTTATCACCCTTGATTTAGGACCATCTTGGATGGATCCCATCAGGGCATATATTGAAGAGGCAGAATTACCAATTGACAAGCTCGCAGCCAAGAAATTGAAGTTTAAAGCTGCTCGGTATGTATTAACTAACGGTATTCTATATAGACGAGGAATTATGACAGGTTTGCAGAGATGTGTGCATCCCACCGAGGTGAAAGATTTAATTGAAGAGGTCCATGAAGGGTCCTGTGGAGCCCATGTAGCAGGTCAGACGCTTTTACAAAAGGTGATGATGCAGGAATACTACTGGTCAACGATGAGGGCTGATTGTATAGCCTATGCCAAGAAATGTGATAAGTGTCAGCGCTTTTCCTCCATCCGAAGAAATCCACAAGCATTGTTGACACCCATAACTTCCCCTTGGCCATTTGCCACGTGGGGAATAGATTTGGTCGGGCCACTGCCAACGACCAGAGGAAGATTCAAAGACCTCGTCGTCGTAGTGGATTATTTTACTAAGTGGGTTGAAGCTGAGCCTCTCATCGATATGACATACGACAAGGTGTACAAATTTGTTTGGAAGAACATCATTTGTCGATATGGTCTTCCTCATGCTTTCATCACAGACCATGGAACACAATTTGACAACGAGGAGTTCGCTGCCTATTGTCATTAGTCAAACATTTTGAAGATCCACTCAGCGCCAGGCCATCCTCAAAGCAATGGACAAACTGAAGTGATAAATAGAACGCTGCTGAATGGCTTGAAGAAAAGACTGGACGATGCGAAAGCAAATTGGATCAACGAGTTATAGTCAGTACTGTGGGCTTATCGTACTACTCCCCGAGCAGCAACTGGAGAATCTCCATATATGCTAGCGTTTGGAAGTGAAGCTGTTATACCTGCCGAGTTGGGCCTCCCAACACACATGGTACTGAATTTCAATTCCCCCGTCAGCGACTTAATGAGAAGATTGGATTTAGACATGCTCGAGGAAGTTAGAGAAGAAGCAGCCATTAGAAATGCTGCTTACCAGCAGCGAACAACTTTGTTCTACAACAAGAGAGTGAAGAAGTGCGACCTGAAAGAAGGAGACTATGTGCTGAAGAAAGTGATTCAAAAGCACAACAAACTGGAGGCAAACTGGCATGGACCATACCGAGTTACAGAAGTTGTTCGACCAGGAACTTACCGAATAACAACTTTAGAAGGGGAGGAGTTTAAAAATGCATGGAACGCAGAGCACCTGCGCAAGTATTATCAGTGATGGATATTCTCTCCTTTTATTAAAAGTTTTTCGGGGAAAACTAGTGCTACACACTACTCGGCAAAACTCGAACCACTCAAATTTATTCTCGAAAACGCCAACTAAGGTTGGTCGAGAAACATATATTCCTCCGGGAAGTAAAGCTACCTATATTCCTCCGGGAAGTAAAGCTACCTGTATACCTCCGGGAAGTAAAGTTACCTATATTCCTCCGGGAAGTAAAGCTACCTATATTCCTTCGGGAAGTAAAGCTACATGTATTCCTCCGGGAAGTAAAGCTACCTATATTCCTCCGGGAAGTAAAGTTACTTGTATTCCTTCGGGAAGTAAAACTTGTATTCCTACGGGAAGTAAAACTATGTGTTCCTCGAGAAATAAAAGTATTCCTAAAAATGCCAACTTATGTTGTTTAGGAAGTAAATATATTCTTGAAAACGCCAGCTACAGCTGGTCGGGAGGTAAAATTATTCCAAAAAGTGCCAAAGCTCCTCGTAGAGGAAAAATCCACAAACTATGGCTGGTCGGGGATAAAAACCCACTAACTGTAGTTAGTCGAGAAGGAAATTTACCGACCTTAGTTGGTCGGAAACATTTTATGAATACAAGAAAGTGATAGAGAAATTTTTTTTATACTTGTAACTTTTTAATTATTACTAAGTTGATCGAGAAACAAAACATCATTTTTGTCAAATGATTACCACAAATTCAAACTACTCGACAATAAGTTGGTCGACGAATAACACAATATCATTATCTTTTTAACAGATACACATGCACAAATATAAACTGTTTTACAAGACAATAGCAATTAAGATTGCGAATAAAAATAAAAGTCTTTCATTAAAATCAAAAATAAATTACATTGAGAATGAAATGTATACTAACTATTACATCAAAATTCCTACTCTATTGGTTTCTTCCCCTCTGCTTTTGAAACAGGTTCCTCGCCAGTAGGCGGATCATTTAAAGCAAGAGGAGAATTTATAAAGTTCAAATCTTTTAACATCCTGATATTCATCACGGATGGTCGATCTAGGAGGTGCTCGGGACGAGATATCTCGACATTTGAATGGATATTGTAGTCGCCGAGATATTTGGAAATCAAGCATCTAGGAATGCCCCGAGCAGGGATCCAACTCATATCCAGTTTGAATGGTGGCACGGGTAGGTCGAGCAGCCCAGGATCGTGGTAGTCCCATAGGTAATGATCCTGTTCGAGTTGCAGCACACCTAAGGCATTCAACCAGCCTTGCTTGTAGCCCTCATTATTGGCATTCTGGATACGATCGCCCAAGTGGTAGAGAGCCTCGTTGTACCCAGCCATCCAGAACTCCCTGGGATGTTTGTGGAATTGATATGTCAATCTTTCCAGCTGTTCGTGGAGATTTTTGATGAAGAGTTCCTTATTCTCCAGGACAGACTTCTGCGTAAAATGCTGCTCTTCCAGGTCCCTGATCTTCTTTGACATTTCAGCCAACGCCTGGTTCTTCGCCATTAATTGAAAGGCCTGGTTCTCTAAGGCAGATTGAGTCCTATATTCCTCGACAGGAATTCGAGCTGCTCTTGCTCGTCCACGAGAATATGTAGAGGGGCCAGCTCTCTTCAAGGTCTCCAATTCGTCTCTCAAGTTGGCGTTCTCGACCTCCAAGAACGAGAATCCCTCATCAGTCACTGGGATCAAGGATTTTGAAGTGGAAGCTGCAGACTTCAACTGTGACAACTCTCTTTGCAGGTTGTTATTCTCTTGCTCTAATAATTCAACTATTTGTCTGCACTCCTCGACCTCAGCCCTTAGAGTTCTCTCCCTCACATCGTAGCCAGCAAAACGCTTCTCATATCCCTTGTTAGCATTGAGTTGCTGATACTTCTTCTCATACCCCTCGTGCAAAAGGGCTGTGGATTCTTTGTATTGTTGCTGAAGGTCTTCAAGAGTGCCTTGGAGATCCTCGATCATATCATAATAAGCCACATTATTGGCCACTGCACGATCAAGCAGACACTTCAAGTATTGGTAAGCCTCAATTGCCTGTTCCGAAGCATCTTGGCTAAGGATGTCAACGATTTGTGCTGCACTCAGGTCTGTGTGACCAACCTTAAAATATTCATTGCATTGCCGCAACAGCTTTATATCATGAGCAGACAATAATTCCATCATGGCCAGAAACTAGTAGAGGAAGAAAAAGCAGTAATCAATAATCAAAACAGAGCATGAAGAAGAGACAACAGTATGCAAAAACAAATGTTCAAGTTTTATTATATAACAAGGTTCAGAGTTACATGGTTCAGGATTACATTTTTCAAAGAAAAATAAAATAGATAGAAGTCCGAACAACTCTACACCTTTTCCTTGTCTCCCAAAACTTTCTCGGGAGGTTGGGATGAGGAGGTAGGTTGCTCGGATGGAGCAGATAGTAGCTGGGGAAGTGCTGGAGGTTGCTCGGAGGAAGTAGCGAGCTGCTGAAGTTCCTCGTTAGCAGGCTGGATGGCTGGGGGATGATCTCCCATCACCATGGAAGGCTCTTTGGAGGCAGCTTCGTCCTCTTCTTCGTCTTCAGGAGTTGGAGGGGGACCAGAGATATGTCGCTGAAAGAGTTTAAAATTTTCATCCACTTTTATCTCCTGTAGAGCAGCGACCCATCCATCCCTAAAGTACTTGAGGCTGCCATATTCTACTTGCGACATCATGGCAGCCAAGACCTTGTTCCACCCCTTGTCCCAGCCAGCGCTGAAAGACTTCTTCACTGCCAATTTTCTCTTTAACTTCTCCGAGGAAAGCTTCTCGGACAGAAGACTTTCAGCAGTCTTCAGTTTATTCTCAACTTCTTCCTTCTGGCGACTTACTTCGCGAAGTTGGATTAATTCTTCCTCGATAACCTTGAGTTTATTCTCAAACTCTCCATCATTTTTGAGCTTCTTGTCGAGCACTTTATTTTTCTTCTCCAAGTCCTTTATTTTCTTCTCCAACCCCTTGGAGACTTCAACAACTTGGGTTTTCTCTTGCTCGGTGGAGGTAAGTTTCTTCTCCCAAACAGCCTTATCAGTATCATACTTCTGACGAGAGTCTTCCAAAGACTTAATAGCTTCCTCCAGAGCTTCCTCCACACTAGATGAGGAGCTTGAAGCTTTAATAGCTTCAGCTTTCTTCAAAATTGTATTGAAGCAGCTCACCAACTGTGAAAAGAAAATGAAAGCAAGTCAGAGACAGATATAACAAGGGAAAGATGAAAAGATCAAAGTAATAAGACTTACAGAAGCAATATGGAGAGCAACCAATGAGGTGACCATATCCCGAGAAAGGTTCTCCTCAATACCTTGGATCTCGGGAATGATCCAAGTCTTCACCGAGCTTATGGCAGAGCTCGGGGGAACAAAAGTAGGAACACCAGTTCCAGTAGTTGGGGGCTGGTAGATGGTTTCAGCCAAATTGACCGAGGAGCTCTTTTTCAGCTTCCTCGGGGGTGCAGGAATAGATTCAACCAAGGAGGAACTCTTGGTCGGTGATATTACAATCACTTCTCTTAGAGAAGCAGACTTGCTCGGAGCCACTTGGGGCTTCTCGACAACCTTCACAACAGGGACAGCCGAGGAAGGTGCATCAGTTTTCTTTGTCCCCTCCCCTGGGACGTCAATCTTACTTCTTTTTGCCTCTCCAGCACCAGAGGCAGGTTTCTCGAAGAGAGTGGGAGGTCTTCTCTTCTTCATCCTTTCACTTAAAGGAACGTGTGACTCAGGCGAAGAACTGGTAGAGGCTGGTACTGGCTCTGCGTCGCTTATTACCGGACGAGCATTAAAAGAAGATGTGTAGCTCTTATACTGCAGCAAATACGAGGGTGACCTACTGTGCTCATCGGCAACACTCTGATGCAAACTCCAGATAAGTTTTAAGTGCCTTATATTAACGTCTGCTTCTTTTGGACACTTTCTTTCACTATCAACTGCAAATAAATAAACATTAAAATATCAGTGGCACATTTTATCAAACATAGAGGAAGCATAATTTCAAAATAAATAAAATGAAATAAAAATAACCTATCCTATTGCCATAGGGAGGGCATCTGGGACCCTGATACACTTCATCTCCAGATAAAGGAGCATGTTGCCAATTTTTTATGACAACCCCGTGCTCAAAATAGTCCCTATTGGCATCCGGGAGATTGACCACTAAAGCCCTATTGAAAAATCTAGTTTTTAAATAAAAAGTGTTATCACCCACTGCCCATCTATAACAAAACATGATTTATGGAATTCCTATGCGAGTTCCATGAATTTGATTTAACCTATGAACCCCATTAACTATTCTCCATGTATTGGGGGCTATTCTTGCAGGAACAACGTCAAAATATTGACAAAATTCCAGACATAGAGGATTGGGGGAAAAGAAAATCCACACTCAGCAACAAAGAGACTGGGGAACCAATGTCCCTCAGCCAAACGAAAATAGTCAAAAGGCTCAGAAAGCTCTTCCAGAACAACCCAGGAGGGAATAGAAAAATCATAGCGAAACTTATCAAGAGATTCAACATGGTAAACCATGATGAATAAAGGAAATGAAGAAGAAGGAAGAAGATCTTACAGAAAAAGAGTGGATTTGTTGACAACGAACGATGAAAAGGATGAACGCACAAGAGAGTAAGACAATGGAAAATTCGAAGATACAAATTTGAAAAAGTAGAAGACGATGGGATTGTCTGTGACGCTTAAATACTCTACCTTGGGAAACGGTAAAGTAATGATTACAAAAAGAAACGATTACGCTACCGGCGGCTAGAAGGACAAAAAGTACGCGGAGATCGAGGCGGTTATAAAAATTCAAAAAAGCCTGATTCTACGAATTTGGAAGGAGAAATAAATACAAAAGACTCCTAAGTTTCAGGATGACCATTTAAAACAACCATATTCCGAGAAAGAATGTTCCACACTCCTCAAAGTTCGAGCTATGAAACATTGGGGGATTCTGTTGATACCAAATTTAGTCTGCTGACATGGCTCAATAAAGTGAAGACACGTGGCAATCTACGTGGAAACAACAAACACTTCCGAGGAACTCACACGCTCCGAGGAACCATACTACAACGAGGAACACTGATTCCCCGAGGAACCATACGCTCCGAGGAACAAGAACTCTCCGAGGAACTCTTGAGTACCGAGAAGCTTAGGCGGTCCGAGCAACTCAGGCGGTCCGAGCTGCACCTCGAACAAAGCATTAATAGCAGGATAACCAACAGTTTGACTGTTCATTAAATGCTTATCATTCAAACGCATACTCTTAAGGGGCATTGAATGTATTACCCTTTCATATGTACATCATTTAATGTATTACCCTTTCACATTACATCCTCAGGGCTATAAATACATTGTACAATCCTCATTGTAGGGGGACCAGAATTTCTTGATAGAACTTGTAATCGAGAATTCCCAAACAATCAGCAATAACATAACAGTGGACGTAGGCCATTCTTATAAGGCTGAACCACTTTAAAATTTCTTTGTCTCATTTATTTTATCTGTGATTAAAAAATTAGATACGATCTAATTTTTTACATCAACAATGCGTATTGAGAAATGTACCAAGGTTAAGATGAGCTCCTCAATATTAATAATTAGGACAAATATCCTTCTAAATGATCCAAAATGAATGGTGTAAAAATGTTCCAAGGGAGGAACCTAACCAACTTTTACCAAAATGGGGGATAAAGCAGAAAATTCTAAGGGATGATTAAAAGCTCTAGCCAATGAGAAGGCATACCAAGAAGTTGACAGTTTCTTCAATGAATTGATTTATAATATCCTTCCTCAGATAAAGGGCAATCCAAACTTCAAGAAGGCCCCAAAAATTTCTAACGAACTAAATGAAATGGACACTATATTTGATATACTTATAATTAGGATTATGGATACAAGCCAAAGAATTACAAAATATTCAAACGACACCAGGAAGATCTAATCTAGGTTGGACACCTTAAGGAACTTATTGATGATGACCAAAAAAAATATTTATCTCGAGTCAATATAGTACAGAAGAAGGATGACTATGATCTCTGACTGTTATGAGGAATTATAGCCATACATGGTTATATTGTTCCTTCCCAAGGCATGAGTAAAAATATTTGGTAAAGAGTAACGATTGTAGCCAACGTGCAAGAAGATTTCTGAGCAGAGGTATCAAATCCCATACTCACTATGGGAGAGAACAAGGACATCAATCTTGATTTAACAATTATGTTTTCCGATGAGTATCTTATAAGTATTAATTTACCTCAAAAGGATTCCTTAGTCCTTACTCTACGGAGGGAACATTTCAACGTAAATAGAATACTGGTCGATTAGGTAAGATCCTCTATATGTATAAGGTTAGATACAGTAATTAAGAGTTGGATGCAATTAACCTCTAATTGGTTTCAATAGTAATGTGGAGATGCCACTAGGATAGATTAAACTACCAGTCAAATTCAACCCCATTAATCGTGAGATTGTGTTCCATGTGATCTAATCGGATTCACTTTATAATGTCACCCTACAGAGGGGATGGATCTATACCATGCAAGGGAGACCTTATTCTCTTCATCAGAAGATCAAGTTTGTGACCTACAAAGAAATCGTCGAAGTTAGGGGTGAACAGACAGTAACACGAAGTTGCTTTATCGTGACCATCAAAGAAAAGAAATCTC
The DNA here is from genome assembly GCA_949130495.1 of Sambucus nigra. Taxonomy (NCBI): domain Eukaryota; kingdom Viridiplantae; phylum Streptophyta; class Magnoliopsida; order Dipsacales; family Adoxaceae; genus Sambucus; species Sambucus nigra. The sequence goes on along the minus strand of OX422208.1, from coordinate 788,596,173 downwards.
AGCCAAGAAAATTCTAGACGATGTGGATTTATAATTGGATTAACCCAAATAATAAGGGAACTTGATCAGGGGTAGATGAGACCAGACTTGAATTTATCGACCAAGTAACCGAGGAACTCGAAATCGTCCCTCTAGACTCATCCGAACAAAAAAAAAACCTTCCTAGTCAAATCTAAACTACTAGAAAATAAGGGAGATCAAGTCATACAAGTTTTATAATGAATGAATATATGTTTTCCTAAAAACCCTATGATCTTCCAGGAATAAATCCATTTTTTACCTATAAAATAAAAGCCAAGGAAGTTAGCCCCATAAAACTTTAAGGCAATGGGGAATAAATTTTAGAATTTACTTAATGCCAAATTTATAAAAGAAGTTAAATTTTCGGATTAGATATATAACACGTTCGTGGTAAGAAAGAAGAGTGGAAAGTGTAGAATTTATACTGATTGTTGATGTAAAAAATTAGATTTGACCTAATTGTTTTAATCACAGATAAAGAGAATAAAGAAATAATAAGCAATAAATTTTTAAAGTGGTTCAGCCTTGCAAGAATGGCCTACGTCCACTATTTTTGTTATTGCTGACTGTTGGTTTGGAATTCTCGAGGTATGGTTTTTCTAAAGAAATTACGGTACCCTTCCAATGAGGAGGTTATAATGTATTTATAGCCTTGAGTCTGTACAAATAAAAGGATAACGCGTTGTTATCTAGTAGACATGTACATCTGTATGATAATAAATGAGCAATTAATGCGCAGTCGTCTCCTTGATTATCCTGATTGGAATGCTAAGTTGCTCGAATCGCGTAAGTAGCTCGGACCGCTTAAGCTTCTCGGACCGCCTAAGCAGCTCGACACGCTCGAGCTGCTCGGGGCCACTGAGTTCCTCGTGTATTTTTAATTGCTCGGTGGTCTTGAGTTGCTCGATAATCTTGAGTTGCTCGGTGATCTTGAGTTGCTCGATAGAAGTATACATATTTTCCACGTTAGTAGACACGCGTCTGTAAGTGAGTAGTCCATGTCAGCAGACTAAATTTGGTATCAACCGAAGCCCCCAATGTTTCATAGTTTAATGTTGATAAAAAGTATGAAACATTCTGCTTGGAAACTGCATTCGTTGTATAGTTTTTAAGAGAGCATTCGCTGTATATAACTTCTTTTTTTGGGTGCACGGTATCAGTCCTCATAAATATTTTGAATTTTTATGACCGCTTCGTTATTTGTGCTCTTTTTCTTCTTTTAGCCGCCAGATACGCAAACGTCTTTCTTATTAATCATTACCTTTCTCTATTCTCGAGGTAAAATATTTAAACACGGTAAAAACTCTATCGTCTTTTACTTTTCAAACCTGTGTCTTCAAAACTTTCATTTTTTCTCTATCTTGTGCGTTCGTTTCTTCCATTGTTCGTTGTCAACTGATTCACTTTTCTCCTGTAAGATCTTCTTCCTTCTCTTTTACTTATTTTGTTCATCATGGTTTACCCCGTTGAATCTCTTGACAAATTTCGTTCTAAATTTTCAATTCCTCCATGGGTCATATTTAATGAACTTTCTGAACCTTCTGATTATTTTTCTTTGGCTGAGGGACATTGGTTCCCTAGCCTCTTTGTGGCTGAATGTGGCTTTTCTTTTCCTTCAAATCCTTTATGTTTGGAGTTATGTCAATATTTTGACGTTGTTCCTGCAAAAATAGCACCGAATACCTGGAGAATAGTTAATGGAGTCCATAGGTTAAACCAAATTCATGGAACCCGTTTAGGAATTCCAGAAATTATATTGTGCTAGAGATGGGTTGTCAGCGATAGTACTTTTTATTTAAAAACTAGGTTTTTGAATAGGGCTTTAGTTGTCAATCTCCCAGATGCCAATAGGGATTACTTTGAACATGGGGTTGTTATGAAAAATTGGCAACATGCTCCATTAAATGGAGATGATGTATATCAGGGTCCCAGGTGTCCCCCTTATGGCAATGGAATAGGTTGTTTTTTATTTTTTAAAATCTCGTTTTCTTGATGTTTGATAAAATGTATCAATGACATTTAATTTTTTATTATTTACAGTTGATAGCAAAAGAAAATATCCAAAGGAGACAGAGGTTAATTTAAAGCATTTCAAACTTATCTGGAGTTTGCATCAGTCTGTGGTCGAGGAACATATTAGGCCAGCTTCTTATTTGTTGCAGTACAAGAGCTATACTTCATCCTTTACTGCTCGTCCAGTGGTGGTTGACATTGGCCAAGTACCAGCTGCTGATACTAGTGTGGAAGGTTCTTCTTCAGAGTCAAATATTCCTATTGGTGACATAATGAAGAGAAGAAAAGCTCCTTCCTTTTTCGACAAGTCTGATTCTCCTGCTGTGGAGGCAAAGAGAAGTAAAAAAGATGTCCTAGAAGAGGGGGTAAAGACTGTAGAGGTACCCTCTTCTTATGCTACCACGAAATTTGGCGAGAAGTCCTCTGTGGCTCCGAGCAAGATTATTGAAAATCCCCTGTTGTCCCAGGCAAGATTGTTGCTATCACTCCTCCTAGTGAGGTTATTGTCATATCACTAACTAAGACAACGTCCTTAGTTGAGAATGTTCCTGTTCCTCCAAGGAGGTTAAAGAAAAATCTTTCAGAGAGACTTGCTGAACTAGTCTCTCAACCATCATCTGCTGAAGGTGGTGTTTCAACTTTTATTCCCCCGAGCTCCGCTGTGGGCTTAGTAAAATCTTGGACTATCCCAGAGGTCCCTAACATTGAAAACTCTCTTACTCGTGAGAGAGTAACTGCTCTAGATGCTCAACACATTGCCTCAGTAAGTATTATTGATCTGAGACTTTCATTCTTTTTAATGCTATGTTCATACATTGACTTAGAATTATTTCTTTTCTCAGCTGGTAATGTGTTTCAACAGCATTGTAAAAAGGGATGAAGCTATTAGGGCCTCCAGTTCCTCGGATGGAGTAGAAAAGGCTTTTACTGGATTAACCCAATCTTTGAAAGACTCTCATTAGAAGTATGAGGAACGTAAAGTTGCTTGGGAGAAGCAGGTTAAGTCCATTGAGCAAGAGAGAGATCGAGCTGTGGAAGCCTCCAAAGGATTGGAGAAGAAATTGAGAGAGTTTAAGAAGAATAATAAAGAGCTTGAGGCGAAGCTCAAGAATGTTGAAGAGCTTGAGAATAAGCTTAAAATTGCTGAAGGGGAAGTTGTTAGACTTCATGATGTTGATCGTCAGAAACAGGAGGTGGAAGAGAAATTGAAGGTTACCGAGGAACTTCTGATTGAGAGGACTTCCTCGGAGAAGGCAAAAAGAAGAAATGCTGTTAGGAAGTTCTTCAGCGCTGGTTGGGACAAAGGTTGGAATAAATGCCTGGCTGCTATGTCCTCTCAAATGGAGTTTACCAGCCTTAAGTATTTCAGGGATGGATGGGTTGCAGCTCTGTAGGAGCTAAAAGTCATTGAGAATTCTAAACTGTTCCAGCGACACACTCATGGCCCTCCTCCCTCTACTAGAGAAGAAGAAGAGGACAAAGCTACCTCAGAAGAATCTTCCGTGATAATTGGGGACCAGGTCCCTGCTATTGAACCTTGCTCCGAGCAGCCCCAACCAACAAACACTTCTGTCGAGCAGCTTTTATTGCCCTCAGAACAACTTTCATTTCCCTTCGAGCAACCAACCTCTTAATAAACAAGGAGAAGGTGTAGAGTTGTTCGGATCTTTCTTTTGTTTTTTGTTAAATGTAATTTTGGACTATGTACTTCTTTTTATAATGAAATAAAATTCAAACTTTTGGTTGTTTGTCTTGACTTCTTCTTCTACTTCCTCTGTCTTCATTCTTATTGATTCTTTCTATCTCTTCTATTTACTAGTTTATGGCTAGGATGGAGCTCTTGTCAGCTCATGACACCGAACTGATGAAAAAATGCAATGACTATTTCAAGGCTGGTTGTGCAGATCTGAATGATGCTCAAATCATTGAAATCCTAGGTTCAGATGCTTCTGAACGAGCAGTTAAAGCTTACCAGTATCCGAAGTGTTTGATCGATCGTGTAGTAGCCAATAATGTGGCATATTATGAGATGATTGAAGATCTCCAAGGTACCATCGATGAACTCTAACAACAATATAAGGAGTCTTCTACCCTTTTGCACCAAGGGTATGAGAAAAAATATCAGCAACTGAGTGCTGACAAAGGATATGAAAAGTGTATCTCTGCTTATCAGAAGAAAGAGAGCATTTTAAAACTTGAGGTTGAAGAACATAGGCATATCGCCAAGTTATTGGAGCAGGAAAACCTTGCTTTGCAGGGAGAGATTAAACAACTTAAGTCTGCCGTATCTTCCTCGGGGGCCCTGGTTCCTGTCACTGATGAAGGTTTCTGTTTCTTGGAGGTCAAAAATTCCAACTTAAGAGATGAATTGGAAACTCTAAAAAGAGCTGGACCTTCCACCTCTGCTCGTGGACGAGCAAGATCTTCTTCTCGGGGATGAGCAAGGGCTGGTCGGATCTCTATTAAAGATGAAAGAACTCAAGCAGCTTTGGAAAATCAGGCAGTGCAATTGATGGCAAAGAACCAAGCTTTAGTAGAGATGTCTAAGAAGAATCTGAACCTCTGTGAGCAACTTTCCACACAAAGCTCTGCCTTGGAAAATAAGGAAATCCTAGTGAAGAATCTCCACGAGAAACTGGAGAGGTTAACTTACCAGTTCCATAAACATCCCAGAGAATTTTGGATGACTGGCTACAACGATTCTAATTTCATAATTCGCGAGAGTAAATTCCAGGATAAGGTTTTCTTTTATTCTCATCCAGTATTTATGGTTTTGATTCAATTTTATTATTCAGATCTGACGTAGCTGTGTTATATTTTCGAATTTAGGTTCTAATTTATATATGTATATCGCATATTTATCAATATACAATATTTAATATATATTATGATATTGTAATTGTAATTCATTGTTCATTTTAAAATTTACGAGTACTCAAATGAATATAACCCGAAAATGGCACGACTAAAAACTGCCACCCCCCGTGTATCTGTAAATATAGCATTATCTTGTGTGTAAAGTTAAAAAAATATAGCCCAAGTGCCACCTAGCCTGTCTTAGGCCAACTTTTTGAGCAATAATAAATAATAGGGGCTCAATTATCTTAAACCATCAATGAAACTAATTAAAACATCCTTATTTTAGTTTCTCTTTTCATTTTCATTTTCTTTCTTTTTTGATAAACAAACAGGTCACAAAACTAAACGCTAGAAAACTACGTTAAACAAGTTAATAAAGCTGAAATCTTTTCTATTTTCAGCCTCTAGTTATCATATTACTAACCTTGAAAACAAATTTTCCAATAACTTTTTTAACATCATAACTAGTAGCAGCCTCAAGTTATTATTGTTATTATTATAGTGTTTGGTGATTATTTGATGTTGTTATTATTATAGTTTTTAATTATTATCAATCTTGTCCCCATATACATAGACTTGTTAATATCCATTTAAATTTAATTTTATGATATTGTAACTTTTTGCTTGATAATGAATTGGATGGTTTGGCTTGGGTTTGATAAGGAGTTAAAACAAGTTTTATTTTTATGATATTGTAATTAACTGTGGTATAATATAAATATGTACATATAATATATACCACACCAGTCACGAGTGGCCTTGTCATTTGTGAGTTTCGTGGTAATGCCTCATTTGTATAGATAGTGAAATTAATGACACCGTAAAGAGTGTCACAGATTAATCACAACCATTATCTTGTTGTGGAATATACAATAGCAGTAGGGTGACAATAAAAGCACCTTAAATTTGGTTATTAGCACCTGTTTTTATGATTTTGAAGTTACCCATTGGGGAGAAAATAATAAACTCCAAAATTTCACCGTGGTGTGAAAAGTACACATTTGAAGGGATGAAAATTATTTTATTTTTCCTTCAAAAGTGTTTCCCTCATGCAAAATAAAGATATCGGGTAACATTGTTCAATGATGAAGATGTAAACATAGATAATGAAAGAGATTTAGATTATACAGGGGAAACGTATTAACATATTATCAATATGTATAATAGTGAGGGAAGGCATGAAAACTTAAGATAGCCACTTCACAAAGACATTATATATATATATATATATATATATATATATGTCCTCTAAAGTAGCATAATTGGTAAAAGTATTGGAATTCATTTTGGTTAATTGCATTTTTGTAATTAGTGTTTTGTAAATAATGATTCTATTACATTATGCAGTGATGATGAAGCTAAGGAGGAAAATTTATTTAGTGTCAATTAGATGCTACTATGCATTTGGAGTCCTTATTTCTGAGGAGCGTTTATACAAAAATAAGGTGCTTTTATTGTCACCCTCATTTGTTTCATTACATATGAGTTTGTTTAACACAATCATTATGAAATTGAAAACACTACTTATTATGTATAGGGAGAGATATTTTGCTAATTACAAATGTATGTTACCTTATAGCATATTTATTTTATTTCTATATATGTATGCGTGGGAGTGTAAGGTAGGATACATGTACTCAGATTTTCTGCCCTTAAGATATATTGTATATATTTTAATATTTTTGGGCGGAAAATTCTCCATTTTCAAGTTACTTATTTACAGCGTTATGGCTATTGTTGTAGTTGTTTTGAGTTAATTTTATGTTTAAGCAGTTGGTTTTCATGAATAAACAAAGGAGATTCTGCTGAATTTAAAAAAAATATAAAGTGTTTGTAAAATTAATTAATATGAAGATATAAAAATTTTATAGTGTTTTTAAAGGTTATATTCTATAGGAACTATTAAAAAAGATTTCTTCTTTGTTTAAGGTGATTGATAAAAAATAAATCTTATTACACGTGGAAACCTTTTGTGAACAAAGCAAGTCATGCAAGTCGTTTTGTTGGAGTTCGTATGCTTCAAGATTCCAGGTTTACTTTCCTTACATCATTTTATGTTAGGACTAGATGGGTTTTTATGTATTTTTCTAATGAGACGGGTGAAATTTTATAAAGATATTTAGGTTGGTAGACACGATGTTCGAATTTGCATAGAGAGATTTTACTTGTATGAACTCAAATTATAGTCGAATGAAAAATTGTATGTTATATATGTTGAAATGGGGTGCCAAATATGTCATATATTATTTTTATGAGGTTTTGTTTATAATTATATAGAATATATTATGGAATAGATAATATTCTAATTTTGGTACCAAAATCATTAAATATTGCTTTTTGCCATCTGAAAATGGTCCCATAAATGAGGACCTTTTGAGACGGCTAATTACCGTCTCAAAAATCCTTTTGGGATGGCTGTTGCCATATCAAAAAACATGTTTAATAGACGACTTTTTCGTCGTGTCAAAAGGGTCCTATAAGCAATGATCTTTTGAGACGACTTATTTTTTGTCTAAAAAAATCGTTTGAGACGGATATTTCCGTTTCAAAAGGTTTTTAAAATGGGGGTCTTCTATGACCTCCTTTTCTGTCCCAAATGGTGTCCCAAAAAGCTTTTGAGATGGAAAGAGGACCTTTTGAGATGGATGGAGCACCGTCTCAAAAGTAGTTTTTCTGTAGTGGATTATTCTTTCTCTTTACATTAATTGATTATTTCTTAGCTATTCCAAAATTTGTCTATAGTCCTTAGCAGGAGGATCCCTTAAAATATAGATAGGTGCTTTGGTTAGAAAATGGTGTAAGTGAAAGGTGTAGGAACATTACTTTAATCGGTGAAGGTACACAAGATTACTTATGTATTACCCTATGTTTTATATTTATATAATAGATAACCATTATTATGTATGTGTGTATGAGAGAAAGCATGAATTTGAGATAATTTGATATCTTATTCGAGGTTTGAAGATAGATGGAAAGGTGAGATATGAGTATTCTTATGTTTTGATTAGGGTATACGTGTGTTTATATCTAAAAATGGAGTGATCCAATTTTATAATCACAGATAAAAATAAGGGCAATCTTAATCAAACACACAAGGGACATACATTTTTAAAGTGGTTCGGCTATGAAGAAAGCCTATGTCCATTGTTAATTTTATTTATGCTGATTACAATAGCTCAGTATAGTGTGCTTGAGAATGATTGGATTCCTCCCCTTGAGTTAAGGGAGACTGTCTATTAATAGGGGTCCAAAATCCTAAAGCTAGAATGTCTTTATATTTTCTGGCATTTACATCTCTATACAATAAATGTGACTCCTGGTTTTAGTGTTGATCGCTCTTCCAACTGGGTAACTTTAGCTATTCCTGATGGTTCAAATTCTGGCATTGGTCGGCCTTCCATCGGACTAGGTTCTTCTAATGTCGATCAAGATAGCTACAAGGACACTTAGGATTTGTCTTTTATTGATCCACATGGGAAATTATTTATATATAACAAAGCCCCCAATTCTCCATGGTTGATGATTGATCGAAAGTAAGGAGTATTTTTTCAAAATGTTTCTCGACACGTGATTGGAGTTTTGGTCGGTAGCTGAGCTTTCGGACTTATAAAAATTTCTATAAGCACTGTGGATACCGGCATTTTTCCAAGTACTTCAAACTGTTTTGAACTGCCAAAAGGTACGTTGATCTTTTTATGTTTTGGAAAGTGTTAAGCCGACGGTAGTTCAATCGTTTGTGCAGTTAATCATTTTATTTCTATTATCAAGGCAACTTATAAATAAGTGGAATTTTCCCTCCTTTTATCTTCATCTCAAACTTTTTGCACTTGGAGTTCTTCATCGTTTTTAAATTTTCTTCCTGCAACTCTTTCCCGTCTGTTACCCATCACTATTTCTTCATCTTTGCTGTTGTCTTGGGATTCTTGTAAGCTCTATTTCCTTCTTCCCTATTCCCCCCCCCCTTTCTCTGTTTTAACCATGATTTACGTTGTGGATAAGGGTTTGTTAGACGAGTTTAGGGAAAATAGGAAAATTCCTAATCGGGTAGACTTAGAAACAGCTTAGGGTTCCATCAATATTTCTTCTTTAGGACAGGGTCATTGGATTTCCACTATTTTCATTACTGAGTGTGGTATCACTTTTTCCCTAAATCCTCCATTTCTCCAATTTTGTTAGTACTTTAATGTAGTTACTTCTAGGGTAGCACCAAACACTTGAAGAGTAGTTAATGGAGTTCATAGGATGAATGAGATTTATGGGACGTATATTGTGATCCATGAATTGATGTTTTGCTACGAGTGGGTAACCATTGGAAAGAACACCTATTATCTGAATACTAGGCAAGATAATCGGGCTTTAGTGGTTAATTTACCAGATTCCAATAAAGATTATTGAAATTATTGTGTTATTATCAAGAATTGTAAATATTCCCCCTTGCTACGGAGGTATCTTACACTGGACCCAGATGCCCCCAAGAAGGGCGTGATATAGGTTCTAACTTTCTCCTTTAACTTTTTGTATTTAATCATATGTTTGCAAACTTGTCAACTAACTTTATTGCCTTTTACTCTTTTGCGGAGGAGAGTAAGAAAAGGTGTCCCAAATAAGGAGAGATCAACTTTACAGGCCTCAAGTTTCTGTCGGGTCTTAATCAAAGAGTTAGAGAAGAACACCCAAGAGATGCTTCTCTACTATTAGAGTAAAAGATCTTAATTACATCTTTTGTTGCTCAACTATAGAATTAGCTGGGGTTGAACTAATCTAAGGAGTAACTTCTTCCTCATTTGAGTATTTTAACATATCTGGTATCCCTAGCTCTCCCTTAGTTGACATGGGTAAGAGAAAGATTCTCAATTTGCTGAGTCGGCCATCATATCCTCATGTCAAGAAGAATGCTGACACTAGAAAGATACCTCAAGTAGTTGAAGAGAAAAGACTTCAAGTTCTTAGCGTTGAAGAAATCCAAGACACTGAGCCTCGGTATAAGAGGTTGAAGAAATGTATGCCTAACCCTCATAAGTGGGGAAAGAAAGTTCTAATTAACTAACAAGAGTTGGTTAAAAATATTCAAGCTGACCTGGGTGACATTGGGTCAGCATCTATGGCCATTAAGTCTGGGTTGGCCAGAGGTTTAATTAAGGTTGGAACTCTTCCAACCGACGGAGCGACATTAATTACCATGCTTGAAACCAAACTGACAAATAGAGCTTACCATAATTTAGCTTTGGTACTTATTTTTCTTTTATTTGTCTTTATTTGTATAAACGTCTTCTGATTTCACGTGTTTATTCTCTAGCAGTTTTTAGTCGATTTTAATCAAATACTGGAGAAGGATGATCATTTAATATCTTCCTTGATTTATATAGATGAGGCCTTTGATGGTCTAAGGCAATCTATGAAGGATTACCAGAAGGCTCTGTAGGCTAAACAAAAACTCTGGGAGGAGAAGATGTAAAAAGTCATGGATTGGGCACTAACAGTAGAAAATAAGAGAAAAATTATTGAGGAGAAAGCCCAGGTTGCTCAAGTTGAATGAGGCTGAGGATAGGGCCAAAGCTGCAGAAGATAAGCGGGCAGAGTCCAAGAACTTGGCCAAAACTACTGAGGATAGAGTGATTGGTCTCACTACTAAGGTTTCTTCCTTGAAAGTTAAAGGCAAGAAGGATAAGGAGGTTACTTTTGATAAGGACTGGGAGAAGGCATTTTTTACTGCTTCTTCCCAAATTGAATATGCCAAGAAGTTATCCCAAGGTTGGTCGGAGTCATTGATGGTGGTTGGCACAGAGGCAAACTCTAATCTTTTTCGAAGACATGACCAAGGCACTCCTCCTAATTTGGATGAAGAGTTTGATGATGATGAAGGGTATGGAGAATCCTTAATGGTGCCTATTGATACTTCAATGGGTTCATCTACTATTGCTGACCTGCCCGCTGCCAACCAGGACCAGGCCGAAGATAAGGAAAAGGTTCAAATCCTTTTTTTAGCTAGTTTTTTTTGTCCTTTCTTTTATGTATTTTTCATTTCTTCTTCTTCATTCTTTCTGATGCACCCACTATTTAAATCATAACTTTGATTAATGAAAGAATAATTATTTGATCAATAGTTTACAATCTTCAAATGATGTTGATTGGTATCCTCTATGATTTTTATTTCTCTAAATTTTCCCCATACACTTATACTTATAAATTTCCTGTTAGATGCCAGGAAGAAAGTCATTATTTCTTTTGAATCTGACCTACTTAGGCAGTGAAAAAATCTATTTGAGTCTGAACATGTTTCTTTATCCGAGGAAGATTTATAAGGGTTGCTTGGCCCAAATGTTTCTGAACAAGTGAATGAGTCTTACATCCATCTTCATTGCCTCTTATACAGATCTATAGAAAATAATGCTAGTTATTATGAGATGATTAAGTGAATGCAGGAGGATCACAAACTTTCTAAGGCACTATTCCATTCTAGCTATGAGGCCAAGTGTGAGTCATTAAGTGAAGGCTAGGGATTTGACAAGAAGTTGAAAGACATCACTTCTACCCTGAATAAGAAGGAATTGGCCTTAAGATAAGAATTGGAGAATTCCCGATTAATTGTTGCCATATTGGAAAGAGGAAATAATGCATTGAGGATTGAACTTGACAACTTAAAGAAATCAACCACCACTGGTCCGGATGAAGGGGTTTCATTCTTGGAGACTAAGAATGCTAAGTTATTGGAGGAAGCTAAAAGCTTTGTAGAAGAAGAATACCAAACCTGGCTGAACTCCAAGGAAAAGAATAGTTGTTTGACCAACTGTTGATGATGAGAAAACCAAGAAAACCTTGGCCGACCAAGCTGCTCAGCCCAAGGAGAAAAATTAGGCTATCAAAAAGCTTTTAGATACTGTGAACCGACATATATTCCATTTCCATAAGAAATCCATACCTTTTTGGATGAATGGGTATGATGAGGCCATAACTTACTTGTATAAGCACATGGAGCAGGTCAGGAATGAGGGCTATAAATGGGGTTGGATGAATTTGCTCACTTTGATAAAGATTCCTGAGAATAATGAACTATGTCACTATCACGACCCAAGAATCTTGGATTTCCCTGATCCTCCCTTCTCTATTGATATCATCTGGATTTCTCTTGATGCCATCCCTCAGAGCCTGATTAGAAAATACCTTTCGAATTATGGTCTGAAAGGAGAAGTTGAAAATGTTCGTCCTCTGCATTTTCTTGACCGGTCGAGAAGAAACATGCATACCAGGAGGAGAGAAATTAGGTTTATCAATCATCCGAGCACCCTTAATGAACCTCCTGTTGGGATAAGAAAGGTTGTAGAAAAATGTCTAATGGAATAACTTGTACTTGTATTTGGTTGATTTTTGTTTTATAATTCAAGTTCATTAGAATGAAATGAAGTTCTTTGAGATACTTTTGTCCTTTTTATTAAAGCTTGTGGTTGCTATTAATCTTGTTGCCGACTAGGTAGTCAGTACCCTGACTAGTTGGTAGGCCTATTGATTAAATGAACTTCTTAAATGTTAGATGTTTAATTCGTGATTGAATCTAATTGTAATGCCTTAGATTATACTAATGTCGTTCTTAGATAAAACTATGAATATTTTTGTTGAACTAAGTTATAACATTAGTTATCAGTGGCAACCAAGTGTATTAGGAACTTATAATTATCCCTGTATTTTAACTTAGTCGGGTAAAATCTCTTGTATTGAAATTTGAGTCTTACAGGAGATTTTACTAACTTCTAGTTTGTGATTTATCGAAGACAAAATCATACAAGAAGTTGTTAATGATAAACTCTTATGAAGTTAGAAAAGTTTGATAAAGAACTTTTTTAAAGTAGGAAAAGTTTGGCAAAGAACTTTTTTGAAGTTGAAAAAGTTTGATAAAGAACCTTTTTTGAAGTTGGAGAAGTTTGACAAAGAACTTTTCTGAAGTTGAAAAAGTTTGACAAAGAACTTTTCTGAAGTTGGAAAAGTTTGAAATTAAAATTTAGTGAGTGTTTAATTTATGGTAGTGGTATCACACTATACTCCAAAAAATAAAACGTAAAAAGGAAGTATAATGAGTAGAAACATGCGATTTCGTTAACTTGAATAACTGATTACATCGAAAACAAAATTATTGATAATATTTATGAAGATGATCGGCATTCTAGGGGTTCTTAAACTCCTTTCCTTCCTATGTATCCAAGCGATATGTTCCTGGTCGAATTTTCGCTGAGATACGATAGGGACATGCCATTTGGGTTTCAACTTTTTATTTTTCTATATCACTTTCTTCAGTAAAATGTCTCTCTACCTCAAGTTGGTTTGCTTAATGTGCCGATTCTAAAACCTAGCAGTCATTTGTTAGTTGGCAACCATCTGAATTACATCATCTTCCCTGACCTCTTCAACCATGTCCAGATCCAGTCTCCTCATTAGATGACTCTTGGGGGAATCAATATTCCGCATCTTATGTGTTGGCAGATTTATTTTAGTTGGTACCACTACCTTACTGCCGAAGGCTAGCATAGAGGGAGTCTCCCCTATTGTAGTTCATAGTGTAGTTCTATAAGCCCAAAGAACGGTGTGAAGTTCATTGAACCAATTTCCCTTGGCATCATCCAAAAACTTCTTCAACCCATCGAGAAATTTTTTCTTAGTGATTTCTATTTGACCATTGCATTGTGGATGTCTTAGTGCTGAATGTAGCTTCAGTATTTTGGACGTGATGCAATATTCCTAAAACTCTTCATAGTCAAACCGGGTACTATGATTAGTGATAAAAGTATAGGGCATTCCATAATGATATATTATTTTCTTCTATATGAATTGAAACACTCTTTGATAGGGCATATCAATCAAGGGCTCAACCTCTACCCATTTGGTGTAGTAATCCACTATGACGACTAGATACTTGAAACTTCCTTTTGGTGGTCAGTAATGGTCTGACCAAGTATATTCCCCTAATTGTAAAATGCCAAGGAGAAGTAATAGGAGTAAGCGAAGAAACTGGTGTTCTATGAATCGTAGCAAAACCTTTGGCATTTCTCACACCTCGTGGCAAATGAAACACAATTTGTCTTCATTATTGGCTAATAGTAGCCTTGCGTGGCTACCCTTTGTACTAAAGATCTTAAAACTGAATGGGCACCCCCATGAGCCTTCATGAACTCTTTAATCAAATCATTTACCTCAGTAGGGTAGATACAATGAAGTAAAGAGATTGTATAGCCCCTTTTACACATAATACCTTTCTCCAGGGCATAATTAGTTGCCTTATATCTCAATTTCCTTGCTTTATTTTTTTCGGTTGGTAACAATCCCTTTTCAGTGTAGTCCTTGGTCGGATCCATCCAGGAAGGCCCTAATTCTATAGAAATGATGTCGAATGCCTCCACTTCAATGCTCCTGCTGCTGAGAATCTCCACTAGGATGGTTCTTTTGAGCTCCATTGGAGTTACTGAGGCTAGCCGAGTAAGAGCATCTGCTCAGGCGTTGTTCACTCCTGGAATACTGACCATCTTAATTGCAAAAAAATGAGAAAATAACTTTTTTTGCCTTATTCAAGTATATCACTAATATTTCCCCTTCAACTCCATATATTTTAAGTAACTGATGGACAATAAGTTGAGAATCACTATGCATTATCAGCTACTCGGCACCCAGTGATGAGGCTAGCTCCAAACAGTAATTAATGCTTCGTATTTGACTTAATTGTTGGAGGCATGAAATTTAAATCTTAAGGCATACTCTACGTCTAAGTCTTCATAAGTATTAAAGATGATTCCAACACCAATTCCAGTTTTACACGAAGAACCATCTACGAATAACTTCCAAATTGGATCATCACTATTGCAATCTTCATCCATTAGCACACCATAATTGAAGACCTTCTAGCTTTGGTCAACTAGACGGAGAACTCTTTCTTAAATAAATGTTGATTCTGGTCGGTCTGCAACCATCTCAATTTTCCCTTGAGTTGAGCTCTCTTCCTAAGAAGTCTGCTCGGAAGGCAAACTTATTGTACTGGGTACCTCTGCACAGGTGAATTTTGCTATGAAATCTGCAAACTTACTTGCCCTTTCACTGAAGTCCTTGGTTGATATATATAATTTCATACTCTCCCAGCTCAACTGCCAAATACGTAAGCCTTCTAGACTTTTCAAGCTTATGCAAAGCTTTTTGCAAGTGTAGGTGAGTGTATACTACAATGGTATGAGCCTGAAAATAGGGTCTTATTCTTCTAGAGGCTTCAGTGAGTGCCAATGCTAATTTATCCAAGCATGGATATCTGATCTCGGATCCTCGGAACGCCTTATTAGTGTAATACACTAGTTTTGGACACCCCTTCTAATCGGATCAAGGCTGAACTTACAGTGGACTCTGAAATAGCCAAATACAGGTACAACTTCTCGCCCAAAATTGGTAGTGGGAGTAGTGGGGGAGACCCCAAATATTCTTCAAGTCCAAAAAAGAATTTTCAAATTCATCGTTCCATTGAAAGGTCTTTTTAAGCACATTGAAGAATGAAAGACATTTGTTTTTTGGCCCGAGATCCGAAATGATTTAGGGCTACTACTCTTCTTGTCAAATTTTGCACATCCTTCTTATTGGTCAGGGATTGGATTTCTAGTAAAGAATTTATTTTATCGGGATTAGCTTCAATTTCCCTTTGATTTACAATATACCCTAAGAGCATACCTTCCTGGACTCTGAATATGCACTTGGTCAGATTGCGCTTCATTCGATGTTTTTCCTGATGGTCAAATATTTGGGCCAGATCAGCAATGTGGTCGGCTGCGAACTTGATTTTGGTGAGCATATCGTCTATGTAAACCTTCATGTTATTTCCAATTTGGTCTTCAAAGACTTTGTTTACCAACCTCTGATACGTTGCGCCAGCGGTCTTAAGCCCAAAGGGCATTACATTATAACAGTAAGTTCCTCGACTGGTGATGAAGGATGTGCTCTGCTTATCCTCCAATTTCATCT
This sequence comes from Sambucus nigra, assembly GCA_949130495.1. Classification (NCBI taxonomy): domain Eukaryota; kingdom Viridiplantae; phylum Streptophyta; class Magnoliopsida; order Dipsacales; family Adoxaceae; genus Sambucus; species Sambucus nigra. The sequence continues at coordinate 788,580,300 of OX422208.1, read as the reverse complement.
TAATCTGGTTATAACCAGAATAACCATCCATGAAGCTGAGCAGTTCATGACCTGCTGGGGCATTTACCAATTGATCAATCTTTGGAAAAGAAAAATGATCTTTCGGGCATGTTTTGTTAAGATCAGTAAAATCCACACACATTCGCCATTTTTTATTCTCCTTCTTGACCATTAATACATTGGACAACCAAGTTGGATATTTAACATCCTTAATGAACCGTACTTTTTACAAATTTTCCACCTCTTATTGGATCGTTGTATTCTTCTCTGGGCTGAAAAAACCGCGCTCCTACTTGATCGACTTGGCATATTTATAAATATTGAGTTCATGGTAGATGAAGTTGGGATCAATCCCTGTCATATCCTCATGACTCCAAGTGAACACATTATTCCCATCTTTAAGAAATGTAATTAATTCTTGTTTGATAGAAGGTGTTAGTCTTGAGAAAATCTGGGTGGTCCTTTCTGGTTTCTCACCATCTAGCACGATAGTTTCTATTTCTTCCATGACCTATCCTTTCACTATGTCCTCCTCTTCGCGAGGATCCAAAGTATCAATATGGAAAGTAGTTATGTCCCTCTTTATTTCCAGTTGGTCGGCTGAAGTATAATAGTATTCCCATGCTTCCATCTGGTTACCATTTACTGCGCCGACTCCGTAGTAGGTAGGGAACTTCGTGCATTAATGCACAGTAGATGAAATAGCTTCTAGTTTCTTCAACCTTACCCGACCAAGGATTATATTATAGGTTGAAGGTATGTTTTTATCCAGTATGAAAAAGAAAATTCGTTCCATCCTGGTCGCTGGCCAAGTGTCGACCAGTACATCCAATTTAACAATTCCCACCCTTTTCCTAGAAAACCCTGTAAGAGCCCTGTGATACGGTTCCAGCTTAGTGTCTCTTAGCCCTAAGCTTGGAAAATAGTTATAGAACATTACATCAGCCGAACTCCCATTATCAACCAAAATTATAGCCACTCTGCCACAGTGAACTCGATAAGTAATTACCAATGGATAGTCATGAGGATAAATTACCCCGCTCAAATTATTTTTGGATAAGTCAATCACCAATTTGCCTTTATTGACCTTCCTAGGTCGACCATCACTACTCTCAGACATATCAATCTGCTAATAGTGGGACAAGCTTTAGCTTTATTTAAGTACACCTTTCTTTCAGCAAGTCCATCTCCTCTACTTACTTCTCCTACTGCGATAAAATGACAATCAAAGGAAATCAGACCCACATTCATTTATGGATCATCAGGCTTCTTTAGTAGGTCAGGGTCATCCTCATACTCGTTGTTATATGCCCTTTTTATGTTATCTTTTCCTCAGTCGTGTGATTCAGATCTTATCCTAATATCTCGGCTACCATTCCGATCAATAAATTTTGATAGCTTTCCCCGTCGAATAAGAGTTTTAACTTCATTTTTAATGGATATGAAATTAACATTGGCGTGTCTGTGACCACGATGAAAATCAAAATACTCAGACTTATTTATTAGGGGGCGTCCTCAGTTTCCCAGGCCAATTAAGATCTTTATTGCCTCTGATTTCTTACAAGATATGGTGAACACCTTTAGTGAGTAGAGTATACTCATCGAACTTCTTGATCCTCTCAAACTTGTTATCTTTTTTATCTTTCTTGAACGAATTGTTCCTTTATCCCTTAGCTTTGGTCTCTAGTGCTTCTTTTGCTGCCATGACTTCCTCCGTATATAGGATCTTTCCAGCTTTAGCCATCAACTCTGTCATAGTCTTGAGTGGGTATTTCTCTAGGTCATAATAAAGATTTTTTACCAGTAACCCACTCATTAAAACTGCAATGGTTATTTTTTCTTGATAATCCACCACTTCTAACTTCTCATTATTAAACTGTGTAATATAATCTCGGGTTCTATCTCTAGGTTTTTGGCTCATGGTCAAGAGATGAGTAACACTCTTGATCGGCTTGGCCCCAAAGATAAAGTTATTAATAAATAATCCATCTAATTGGTGAAAATTATAAATTTTACCTCTAGGCTAATTATTAAACCATATTTGGGCTGGACCTGTGATGGAACTGGAGAAATCCCTGCACCTCATCTAGTCGGGGATATAATAAATGTCAACAGAAGTTTGATACTGCTCAATATGTAAAATGGGATCACTTTTCCCATCATATTTAAGAGTAACAATCGGTGGCTTAAATTTGGAAGGTGTGGGGTAGTCCATAATAGTCTGGACGAAAGGCGAGACTTTAACAAAGCTCATTTGCAAAGAGTTTTTTATTCTGTCCATTTCCCCAAGGTGATCTTCCAATCACTGCTTGGATCCCTTGTAAGAATATTCCTCTGGTTTGGATTTGACAGAAGAGGATTTGGTGGCTATGTTGTGCCTATGTGCTGAACTCTCCTCCTGACAGGTTTGCTTGGTACACAGAGCCACTCATACTAACTCTTGATCTCATAGATCATTCTCTATGTTCACGATGACGTTCTTGATCCCTGTGATGACCTCTAGTTATCCGGGGAAGTAGGCAGTCAAAAGTAAATTCCCTACTTAGCCTTTCTAATACACTTGGCATTTCTTTGGAAAAAGATCTATTGTCATAATAGTCTGTCGATCATAACGAGAAGTTGTGGTAGGGCGGTATGACCTGCCATGAGAAGACCGAGAATGGTAACTCCTCTAGTTCCTAGCTGGTGGAGGTGGCATATCTCTTTTGGAATTGGAGGATTTATCTTCCATTGTGAGAGCCAATTGTCTGACTGACTCTTGCATAACTTCATATCCTTTAGCCAAATTGAATAGGATCCTATGGAGGTCTATCTTGCCACGGGGAACGAAAATTTCCGGATTATTGCCTGCAGCTGCTAAGTTGCTTTCAGGAATAATGGTAATTCAATTAGAGAATGACCAAAAAATATATGATGTAGAGAAGGATAACAAGTAGTCATTGTAACAGACGACCTGTTGATGCCTAAAAATGGAGTGATCTAATTTTATAATCATAAATAAATAATAGGAGAAATCATAATCAAACACACAAGGAATATAGATTTTTAAAGTGGTTCGGCTATGAAAACCTACGTCCACTATTAATTTTATTCAGGCTGATTACAGTAGCTCAGTATGGTGTGCGTGAGAATGATTGACTTCCTCCTCTTGAGCTAAGGGAGACTTTTTATTAATAGGGATTTAAATCCCTAGACATAAAAAGCCTTTATATTTCCAGGTATTTACATCTCTATACAATAAATGTGACTCTTGGTTTTCAGTGTTGATCACCCTTTCAGCTGGGTAACTTTTGTTATTCCCGATGGTTCAAATTCTGGAGTTGTTCAGCCTTCTAGCCGATTAAGTTCTTCTGATGCCGATCAAGATGGATATATGGCCACCTATGATGATAGGCGTTTGTCTTTCATTGATCCACGTGGGAAGATAATGTCTACATATAACAAAATGTTTGCACGCTTGTATGTTTGGATATGTTTAGGAGGTCCTGACTTTGAGATAGTTTAATATCTAGTTTTATGTTATTATATATAATGGGTGAAAATTAAGCGATAGGTGCATCTATATGGGGAAAACACAACATAATATGTGTTGTCAAGACTAGACCTCACTAGAAAGACTTGATATTTCCCCTACGTACCCAAGAGTAGTTGAGACCAAAGTCTGGTTAGTTTGGTCGTATACTTATTCAAACGTGATGTGTGTTAAAGTGTAGGATATGGCTCGGGAGGGGGAGGCTTGGTATATGTAATATCATAATGGGAACGAACCCTAATATGTTCAGTATTTGCACATAACCTAACAAGAGTCAGGTGGTCACTAACTAGAAGTTGTCCTTCAGACTAGTTGGCAGAAGTAAAACTAGGAATAGTGGAGCTAAAAAGCAGGAGGTTACATAAAGGATGTAATGTTCTATCTCTGAGAGGCAAATTAGAACACTATATCATGGTATTGGGGTGGACTAGGTGAAGTCAGAGGGGGTCAGAGTGAGGGATAGATGCATCTCTAAGAAATAATACACCTAGACATGTATTATGAGGCTAGGGCTCCACGAGTTAAGCTCGATATAATGCGTATGTACCCAAGGATACTTAGGATCAACGCTAACGTAGTTCCTATAAATGAGGTTGAATAATATAAAGGGGTTTAAATTTGAGGTGGATGCATCCCTAAGAAATAATATGTTGAGAGACATATTATGAGGTTTGGGCTTCATAAGTTTGACTTGGTATAACACCTATGTACCCAAGGGTACTTCGGATTAAATCCAACGCAGTTCCAACATAATGGGGTTGGATAATATAGAGGACTGTAGGAATAGTGATGGATATATCCTGTGGAGATAATGTACCGAGACTTATTATGAGGCTTGGACTTCACGAGTTTGACTCGTTACCTACGTACCCAGAAAACTTGGGATCAAAGCCAATGTAGTTCCAACAAACATGGTCATATTTATAGGTGCAGGCTACGAAATAGTGGGTATATAAGGTAAAACCATGAAGTATTTATAGAGCCTGGTAATTAATAGAGACTTTTCATTGTGTTGGATTGATCCATTTATATGTTAAGAAAATATGTTGATCAAATTCCAATATTTGAAAAGTGTTTTTATGAAAACACATATTCGGGGTGCCGCCCCTTGACGGACTTAGATCGCTCAGAGAAATGGTGCGAGTAGACGGATTTTAGAGTTTGGCCTACAAAGTTTTGTACCGACACACCTCAATGACACTTTCATGAGAACGTATTTTGGAGAGTATATTTTCATGTTCATATATTTCAATCATGGAATTGCATTATCATTTCTTTAACATATGAACATGTTAATACAATACACAAATATAGGTGTTGGATTAGAAACAAGACTTTTGAAATATAAACACTATCAATTGCATACCCGGTCCCCTAAACAGGGTATATATATATATAGGGTATTACACCAAAATTTGGGCATAGGTTCTTTACCCTCCCAACGAAAGTCGACTTCTTTCGAGGTGTGCATCCCCTTTTTTTGGAATTTTCAATCAGGCAGAGCTTCGTTTAGAGGTGCTGAGTTTTGCGAAATTATGGAGAGATTTGACTTGGTTATTTCTCAAAGGTGAATTTTCAGAAATACGAATCTCTTTTTGGAACTTGAAAGAAACTTTACGAAAGTACGACCTTTCTCAAAGGAAAATTGACCTTTCTGAAGTACGAGATTCTTTATTTTTTTTTAATAAGCTGGATTATCTCAGATGATCAGGGGAGAAGAATTTAGAAATATCAAATCATAATTAGGTTTTGGAATGATTTGAAATGGTGGGTCGGCACATCTATTTATAGGGGTCTGGGCCCATCGGTTAACTAGTCGATTAATCGTTTGGGACCCTTGGTTTTTATCGCGTGACACGTTTAAGGGTGAGATGAAAATGCATAATGGTTAGTTTTTCAGATAGATAACCGATAGTTTATTGTTTGGGGGATCGTTAACTAATCAGTTAACTATCCTAGAGGGCTTGTCTGCTTTTTGTTTTAATGGATTATTTTCTCTTTTGCTATTTGTACTTTGGTCTTATATATTTTGGTTCTTTGTGTTTTTGACACTTTGAACTTTAATATAAATTTTGAAAGTTCTTGTTTTTCAGGGATTCTTCTGTATTAGTGCCCTGGTCTTATTTGTTACAGGACAAGGTGTCCTTGGACCTCGATTGTGGATTGAGATTTCCACAATAATAAGAAATTATGGGGTAGTAAGAGATGATTATGATGTTAGACTTGCTATTGTGAAGGGAATAGCTAGGACATTTATAGTTAGTCAATTTGTTGAGGGACACAATTAACCGTTCTCTACACTAGGGAAAACACATCTTTTACGATCTCACTATAGACTTTCAGCATCCCAAATGTGTTTGGACTAGCATCTTGGCATTGTTAACATCCTAACACATCAACAATTTAATTTTATTGGGTTGTAGGTTTTTATAACATTAGGTGTAGGAAAAAAGGATTTTTATAATTACGAGAGGGGTATGCAAAGAGAGATAAAGGGGCATGATGGAGATTTGTTTTGTGAGTATTTGAAGCTTGAAAAAGTAAAGAATCCTCCATTCATATTCGAGATAAAGTCTGATAAAGATAAAAAGATAGCACAATATTTTTGGTTTGATGCAATTTCAAGATGATCGTCCAAATTTTATGGCGATGCTGTAATATTCAATACAATATACAACACTCACTACACCAAAATAGGCCAATTATCACGGTAATAAACATTGATAAGGCGACCTTGTCACGGTCAAAGATCGTGACATTTCCGTGGGTCATAATAATTTTCATCACGGACATATCACGATGAATGTCCGCAACACATTTCTCCTTGTCACAGACTTTGACTGTGACAAGAAAAACTTATCATGGGCTTTGACCATGACATGCACGTGATAACGGTGAATTTGTCACGGACGTGTCACAATCAAAGTCTGTGATAAGTTTTCCTTGTCATGAACTTGTCACGATCAAAGTCCGTGACAAATTTGGGAAGCAGTATAAAAACAATTGTTGGGCAATATGTCCACTGCCACTGCCCAACAGTATATTATCACCTGTAGCAGTAATATATGACATATTTTCTCGATAAATAACAACAACCAACATTCAAAAACCTTAATAATAAAACACTAAACAAATATAAATAAGAAACTAGGCTATACAATATTCATTCATTATCAAATACTAAACATCATTCAATATTCACGATAATCAAACACTAAACAAATAATAATCAAATTATTACATAATGTTTAATCATTATCATCTTGAAGCAGAAATCTAGGCCATACTACATAAGAATTAACACAGTCCTCAATAATCTGTACACCGCACCATTCATTCAATCACATCACTTCACTCTCTTTTCCCACCAACACTTAGGTGATGTGGACTCGAGTCTCATATGGTTGTAACAGACAGTTATGTACCAAGGAAACTTGGCTAATAATTGGGTCCCTCAATCCCCTGGCTATTCTATAGCCTCCCCGTAAGTCTAGTAAATACACTATATCCTAACCAATTATAAATGGAGTAGTTGGGACGAGGGCGTATGGGTGGGGGTGGAGAATATGTCATATGGAGATGAGGGGGGTATCGATAAGGGTGAAGGTGAGAAATATGGATCTATGGTACCCCCATCCACTACTTTCTCCTTACCCTTCCCTGATCTGGACTTTTCCCGGCCTTGAAGATCATGCTTGACAAACGAAAATATTTTATTCAATATTTTCTCCAGGTTCTCAAACTTCTCGGCATTATTGGTCTGCAAGTCGACCACCTTGCGTGCCATCCCAGTGTTTCTCGATGCAATCCCGATCAGCCTTGACTTCACCATCCGAGAGCTAACACTCCAAGTACGACCTTTATGATCCCGCTCGAGCATTTGGCTAAGTGCGCCCGTACTCAGAGATGCTTTATCGGCATCACTCTGCGAGTTGTGGACTTCTTTAATCTTTTCTTGAAATAATAAAAAGTAAACGATTAGATGAATTAATAAAAAAGTATGTGATTATAAATTTTTATTTTAATATCGTAATTAAAATTATAACTTACAATAGTGGCGGCCACGGTCGGGTTCACTTCCTTATCCCTCATTTTCTTTGTTCGAATTACCACATAGGCATCGAGTCTATGTGGCTTACCCCCAGGACCACTCTCCATCTCCTGAAATAAGATAATGTAAAATTAATGAATTAGTATATAATTATCACAAATTATAATAAAATAAAACTAAAATGAAATAACATTACAAACTTAGTATCTTATGCTCCACCTTGGCATTAGACTTACACTCAGAGTAGTGCACGTTGACCTTCTTGGCCCAATTTTCCCTTCCTGATTCACAAGAAGACAATTGCCTATCCGTTATCTCATTATCGACAAACTGTTTCTAACTTGCTAATGAGATTGGACCTTCTCAGGTATCGTGTACTTATGTTGTAAGATGAACTCTCGGTCCTGACCAAAATATCATGCGCGCATATTTTTCTTCCAAGTTTCCATTTATCTCTTAGTTGTTCCAACGTGGAGTTGAGTGCTTGTGTGGGCAAGTCGAATTTCTCATGTCAAACAAATCTAAACAAAAATAAAGTGAGTTCGTAGTATTTAAATTTTAAAATAAAATAGAAATATTATTCAGTCAAGCAAATACTTTTAATACCCCCCAGATGGTCATCTTAAGACTCATAGGGCACCTTCCTCCAATCACTGTACCCAGGACAATAATTGTTTTGAGAAATTCTAAGGCGCTAGCTTGTAAGGCCATCTTGTTCTGCTTTAAGATCCCAAACTTACCCCACTTTGGGGGCTTAGTGCTAGACGAACCTTCCTCACTCCCGCTTCCCTGACGCCCTGATGGAGACATATCATGCAAAAATTATTATTAGTAAAAACATATATATGAGAAAATAATTTAGAAATATAAATAATGAATTAGTTTGACATATTTACTAAATCAAATTAACGACATTAGAAGAATACATATCCATATCGTAAGACAAACTAAGAATTGTTTCAAATAATTTGTATACTTATAATATACGAATTATTTCATATTCGGGTTATGTCACGGTCTTTGAAATAATGCTTAAATTGATCAAAATGCATATTCATTAACCAACTAACCAAGATTGATTCAAATCCCGAAAAAATGATCAAATCCAAATGAATAAAGCATTAGACTGTCATCCGATTATAATAAAGCATTAGAAGAATAAAGTTAACGACATTAGAAGAATACAAAAAAATTCATATCATATTTTAGAGATAAGGTTATATTTTAGAGAGAGAGAACAAATCGATCTAGTCGCCTAAATCGATAGGGTTATAATTCAGAGAGAAAGAACAAATTGATTTGGTTGCCTAAATCAATAGGGTTATATTTTAGAGAGAGAACAGATTGATCTGGTCGCCTGAATCGATAGGGTAATATTTTTTAGAGAGAGAGAACAAATCGATATGGTTATATTTTTTTCTTGTTATCACGATCATGTCACGATCATGTCAGGGTCAAAGATCGTGACAACAAACAATCGTTGTCACAATCTTTGACCGTGACACGAACATGACAAATACATTTCATCTTTCAGTAATTCTAGACCAATGGTTTATGTAGTTCATATACTTGGGTTGAGGTGGATGCACAATTTATTTCATAAAATTTATTTTTTAGTAAATGTTTTACTTCAAGAATGACACATGGAAGCATATATTCATAGATTAGTCCAAACAAATGTGTGGAAAATTTAAGAACCCTATTATGGGTAACAAATATGACATATTTATCCTTTTAGTACATGTGTAGTACATCGATTTGGGGTGTGGGGCTGGCAAGGAACAAATCGATCTAGTCGCCTGAATCAATAGGGTTATATTTTATAGATAGAACAAGTTAATATGGTCGCCTGAATCGATAAGGTTATATTTTAGAGAGAGAGAACAAATTGATCTGGTCACCTAGCTCTATAGGGTTATATTTTAGAGAGAGAACAAATCGATCTGGTCGGTTGAATAAGAAAGGTTATATTTTAGAGAGAGAACAAATCGATCTAGTCGCTGAATCGATAGGATTGTATTTTGTCTTTGTTGTCACGGTTGTATTAGGGTCAAATATCATGACAACAAACAATCGTTGTCACCGTCTTTGACAGTGACACGACCGTGACAAACACATTTCATCTTCCAGTAATTCTAGACCAATGTTTCATGTAGTTCATGTACTTGGGTTGAGGTGGACGCATAATTTATTTTTCAGCAAATGTTTTACTTCAATAATTACACAAGGAAACACATTTCATCTTCCAGTAATTCTAGGCCTCATTTTTTGCTAGCAAATTTATTAAATGTGACATTGTGTTGGTTTTCTACTTTCCTTTTTTCTTACAAATATGACACCACTCTCCATGAATTTATAGACAAAACTGCTCCCAGGATTCCAAGGTTGGGTTCCTCAATTGAATTTAATTACACTATCAATTCTCTGTGAATTTAGTGGGGGTGTGAAAAATAGTTTGGACAAATATTTTCATACTAAAAGAATTGCTACCTCGAAAACATGCATAAGATTACACAATGATTGATTGTTTTGCATCAATTTATTCAATTTCTCTATTGAACTCAAGGGAAAAGAACACAAACCATTGACGCTGTCAATATGTTGGATTTGGATAAAATTACATTGAAAAGAAAATTATCGAAATGAATTCGGATTGCATACTCATTAAAATTCTAAACTAAACATGTATATGTTGGATTTGAACATATTCAAAATATTTTTGATATTATTTCTAATAAAATTAGGTATAATTATAAGAGTAATTTATGTGATTAAAATTCCTTCACAAGCCATGGTGGGTTGGGCTACAAATATAGGAGTAAAGATTAAAACTATCAAATTAATAACACTAAAATCTCTTATTATTTTACTTGAAAAAATGAACTGATATTCTTAGAAGATCAAAATATTATAATTCATATCCAACCAATTTACTAATCTGATTATCAATTATCAAAAAGCAAATAATCAATTTTATATCAAATCAAATAAATCGAATTCATATTCAAACAAAAAGGATAATAATATAATTACTAATTATAAAATTGGGTTATTAAATTGCAAAACCCCAAATAAACAAAACACTAAAAGATTCAATCAGTAACATTTACGAATGAACCAGTTAAAGGAAATATAGGATATTGTTATTGGAATTAAAGCAATTAGGTAAATAAACCTAGAAAACTGTGACACCCCGTCTAATTAAATATCGGGTAGCTACTCCTTTATTAAATTAATACAGAATATCAATTTGGTTCAGTCTTAGCATCACTGTCCGAAACATTCAGTTAATTACTAGCCGCCTAATATTTAAAATAGAGAGATGCCAAATTTTATTAATTAAGTTAACAATTAACCAAGTAATTAAATAATCGTCCATCAATCACATAAACAATCTCACATGAATAACCAACGAAATAAAATAAACTGAATCTGGAGTAAACACTCCAACAATGATAATACCAGAGTAAATAAAATTCCAATACAAGAGTCTTGATAAATAAACCAATGTCTGAAATAATGAAAGTCGGTATCTACAAACTCTAAATAAGAATGGGCAAAATGCCCTAACTGATATAAACGACTCCGAAGGAACCAGGGATAAATGTGGAGGCGTCTAATACCGAGATCCTGCAGCTTCCACAACAACTGTAACACGTCATCAGAATGGAACTCCTATCCTTGGCGTCCCTATGGCTGGGCACCTAAAATGTTTTTACAAAACAAAATAGATTTGGAAGAAAATGGGTCAGATCCCGAGGTGAAAAAAGTTTAAAAACAGCAAGTGTTTAATTGCATTAAACAGTAAATATTATATATATATTAGTCGCGTACTCTCACATGAGTTTCTCACCCCTCAACTAATGTGCACGCCTAACGTATACCCTTAACCCATCCTAGTTATACCACTATCTAACTAGTTCGTACTAACTCCTGCTTTCACATTGTAATATAGGGTGCCTACTCGTATTACTCAAAAAAATCATATTTATATCTCACATTTACATTAATCAAATTTCTTATCTTAAGCGCCATTATAAATTTTCACATTTTTAACCCATTTAAATATCTTAGTCATTCACATCTACTAAGCAATAGTGAATCAGTCACAAGTACATATATAAATCACTCTCAGTACATATATACATATATGGCACCCCTAGGCTAAGCTGCGGTGCACACATACTCTGCTATCAAATCCAGGTACATCACGTTTATAAGGATCACGCGTTCCGAATCACTCAGGAACAGTCTCAATACAAATCACACATATTGGAGGCTAACATAGTTCGCATACTCATAGGTCACGCACATGCCTACGCTCCCATGGTCAACTGACTTGTCAATTCACACATAAGTCATTCACAATCCTATGTCGTTAAGGTACCAATCTAAATCCCCCCGAAGGCACACAAAGATAAGATGGCCCCTTTTTCGAAAATTAACCTCCCATGATAGCAAGTATGGTAGGTATGTCATACATACAATAATCCAGATACTAAGTAATCACACAACTTAGGTAGTCATCACATTAATATAGGTATACACTAGCCCTATATCTTAAGTCTCATACGTATCATAGTTTCATCTCGAATATTCCATGTAATATGTTTAGCGCAATAACTCTCGTCGTATAAGTTCGAATACTTAAACCTTCCTCATAAGGTTACTAAGTCACCCACTAGTCTCTAAGGTTATCTCAGTAATTCCAAGTCCCTCTTCTATTGGTCCTAACCTTAAATTAACATTCGTCCACTTTAAATCCCAATAAATATGAAATTTCTAACAGTACCTCACTCGGTAAACACTCGTAATTATTCATAATGTATAACATATTTTGGGCATTAATTACTATCCTACTGACCTCAAACACGTCTCACAATCTTTTATAAGTCACACTACAATTTCTTACAAGTTTGGGATTCGACGAACCTTAAAGGGAACAATTCTACAAAAATCAGAAGGGGTCGATCGATCGATGAAAAGGGGTCGATCGATCGATCCATCGATCGATCGACATCGAACAGGTATCTGCCCAGAATTTCCATTAACAGTTACGGGTTCTCTATATTTTACACCCAAATCCTCCATTACAGCGTCCCAAACTCCCGACCAAGTATTCTAATCATCAAACCAACATATATGCATGAACTTTAATGTATTAGAATCATTAAATCAATAAGGATTAACAGTTTTTGGGATCAAATCACATATTTCTCATAAAAATCCTATTTCTCCTATTTTCTTCAAGATCTTCATATAACACAATATAAATTCGTGATTCTTTACACATGGATCATAATTTCATGGTTTCTATATTCCCAGAAGATAGACTACATGCAAAACCTACCCATATTACGATTTTAAATTTCTCAAATCCATTCATTCATTATTTTTCAAGATTATTCTTCAATCCTAAACTAACATGGATGATATATGCACTGAATTATTGATAGTTATATCACTTGCCTGGTAATGAAGATTCTGATCGAATGAAGTAGATGTTATGGGGATGATTCTCTCTTTTCGATCTATCCGGTTGTGGTAACGGTGGTGCAAAAGCCTCTAAATGGTGGTTTCTCCTTTGGGAACTTCCCTATCTTCCTCTCTAATTGCCGTTGGTGATTTTTGGTTATGATAACCCTAAGAGTTCTGGTGTTGGCTGATAATATAAGTCTAAAATCCGTGGGTTATAATTCCTCAAAAAGTCAATATGACTAAAATACCCTCCCGGGTTACCTGTTAGGCCTAAAATGTCCCAGAACCCAAACTAAACCACCGACTAGTATTTTCTGACTATCTCTACCCTTTCGGTCACGTTGGCTCACTCAAAATGATCATATGGATGACATAAAAATAAATTACTTTTAAATCCATTAAATTGATTCTTGACACAACTGACATGCGCGTCCCAACTTAATTACCGAAACTATCATATTTTCAGACAATTTTAGTAAATTCAATAATCATATATTACCATAATCATTCAGTAGTATTCAACATTATCATCATAATAAAATACTAACTCTTGTCTCACTAGTTATTTAAATCCGAATTAATATCCAATTAATTATCCCAAATTAATTTAATTAATCCCATAATTAAAAAAAATTTCATCTAATAAATCTCATAATTAAAAGCCATAAAAATATGGGGTAAATCCTAAATGATACAAATTCCTAGGGCTAACAACTCAATGGCCACCTAAATGCTCAAATTTACTAGTCAATATTAATTCAAGGACCCCAAACAACAATATGGTCACTCTTCAGCAGAATCACAACCAAAAAATAAGAAAATTATAGAAAATCAATAGTAATAATCAGTAGCATTTGCTTTCAACATACCTGATTGGGGCTAAAATTGATTGGAAGAAAACCATGGAACCTTGAAACTTGAAATATATTGCAAAACAAAACTTGAATCAATACCCAAATAACTACAACTTGAACCAGTACCCAAATAAACAAAACATGAATTCTAGCCTTGAATCAGTAGCAATAATCGATTGGAACCTATTGGGGCTGAAATCATACCGGATTGGGTATTGGGGCTTAAATCGATTTGGAAGCTTGAAATCGAGTTGGAATAAATTGATTTAAACAAATTGATTTAAACAAATCAGACGCAATAATCGATTGGAACAAATCGACTGAAACAAATCAATGGCAATAACCAATTTGGTTTTAAAGAGAGAGAATAAGGTCGCCTAAATCATTTGAGAGAGAGAGAGAGAGAGAGAGAGAGAGAGAGAGTTTTATTGAAACGAAGAACAAATTTGTATTGGTTATTTTTTATCGTCAGGGTCGTATCAATATCAATGACTACGACATTATTCATTTGTTTCCACGTTCTTTGACCCTGACACGACTGTGACAACATCCATGCCAAGCCCTTGTCACAGTCGTCCCACAGGCAAAGACCGTGATACTGGCTCTGTATTTTTTTGTCACTATTTTTTATTCTGACGAACCTTTTTTGGGTGAAAAGTGAAAAAAAAACTTTTTTTGGTGTAGTGACTAATCGACACGGTTTGATATTTGCTCCATTTATGAGTGTTAATAATCACGGTGAGACTATTGTTTTTGGTTGTGCATTCTTGGATGATGATACCATTGATTAATTTATTTGGTTGATCAATCGTTTTCTCGATGCTCTGCCGGGTAAAGCCCCTAATATGATTATCATTGATCAAGATCCGACAATGACCAAAGCAATATCACAAGTCCTTCCCAATATGTTTCATTGATATTATAGTTGGCATATATTAACAATGTTTGTCGAAAAGATAGACTCCGTGAAAAGTAATGATTACCATAACGAGTTTTCAAATTGTATTTGGAATACATAGTGAATGGAAAGTTTGATTTTAAATGGATCGATCGTATTGAGAGGAGTGGATTGAAGGTAATAAATAATTGTGAACTATGTTTGACATGCGTTGAATATGGGTTCCTTGTTACGTGAACCACCTTTTCTGTGATGGCACGTCATGTATCTAACGAGTGGAAAGTTCTCATTTATTTTCAAAAGGGTAAGTGTTAACAAAAATTCATTAGTATACTTTATGATTCAATCTGAAAGAGTCTATGGAAATGTCATGAAGAAAATATTTTGGACCACAAAGATCTAATAGAGAAATCGAATTCAAATTACAAAATGATGTGTTGTTGCATGTAGCCGACTTATATATGGATGAAGCATTTCATAAATTTCAAGATGAGAGGTGGGATTGCACAACTATAAATTTGAACACATGAATGAGTAGTGCAATAGAAGTGTGTATAAGATTATAAGGAAAAGAGACGAGTCATACAAATATCGAACTATTACATATGCTAAGGATTCTAACGTTGCTACATGTACTTTTCAAAAGTTTGAAAGCTCGAGGATCCCATGTAGGCATGTGTTCTCGTACTTGCAAAAGTTTCATGATTTTGAAGAATTGTTGAGCCCTTATATTTTTAAAAGGTGGAAAAAACGATAAAAGTTGGGGATGTCGTTGTACATGGTGGGATAAAGATATGTGATGACAAATCATATTTTACAGACCGATCTCGCTTGATTTAACGTGCTTTAAATGTGGCTAGTAAGGCTCTTACAAATGGAGACACGATGAGAGATTATACAAAGGCTTTTAATGTTGCAAATGGAAAAATCAATAAAATTATTGGTGTTGTTAGTGGTGTTATTAATGATGGGAAAACAAACAAATTGGAAGGTGGGCCGAGTGTGCGATTAGGATGTTGAGTTATAATTAGGTGCATAGTTATAATGAGCCAAACCAAGTATGGGAAAAAGGTTGTGACAAAATACTTAAGGGAGGAAAGGAAAAGTCGATTCGAAAGTAAAAAAAAAAAAAACTGTGAATTTGCATTCACATTATTCTCACCATTACATAAGCAACACAATCCACGAGCCTAGTCAAGTTATGGAACTATACACATTGTTGTTTCTTTTTCTATTTTTCTTATCACGCAACGATATTTTCAGTAGTCCAAGGTTGCGTTTGTTTTTTTTCATCTGAATATAAAATTTGAAGTCTAAATATGAAGTTTGAAACAGACTTCAGGGGTTCATTTACCTCTTAATCATTCAGAGGTAAAAATAGCCTTTAACTTCTTAATCATTTAAAAAAACAAATACTATTCGATACCTCTTAAGTTCGAATTCAGACTTAAGAGGTAAAAACAAACAACACCCAAGTTTAGATTTCTCACATTTGCTCCTACAATTGTGTGCCCTTGTAACCTTCTAAATCTTCTTAAATGTACAAATATCTTTTAACCATACACTGCCCGTTAATCTTAACGGTTTCAAATTTTAAACCCAAACCCAATCCGTTAATTAATGGGTTACACAACCCAAATCATTAACACCCGTTAAATATTTTTTCAAATTCAAATAATGAAAAAAATCATCAATTTTAGGAAAAAAAATATATTTATATGCTTGTGGTCCCAATATGTTTTAAAAATATACATATTTTTATACAATAAAAATCAATAAAACTTTTTCTTCATTATTTGAGATGAGTTACATAAATTATATATTTCTTATAATCTTTATCAAACATGTTTAAGTGAATTTGTCACACCTCATCCTAAATAACTTTTTTATGTTAACTGTCAAACCCGAACCGTTATCTTAAGAGGTCTATCGTATTGACCCGAACCCAATAAATATAAATCTGTTAACTTATAATTTCGTGTTGTGTTGTCTTGTGTAATCGTGCTGTATCACATTTTGACAGGTCAGTTGCTGGCAAGGTCGGCCCAAGTTGTAGCAAGAGAAGCCACGAGTTTGGACGCCCAAAGTTTTATGGCCTGTTTTTTTTAATTTTAGTGTGTATGTAGACTAGTTCTTCAAAAAGTCTTGGGGCCCACATGAAGACCCAAGCTCAATTTTTTTTAGTCCAACCCCATTTTTGCCCTGCGAATTATACCCAAATCTTCATAACAAATATGTTTTATTGATTTGACCCACTGCCTAAATTTAATAAAAGTTATTGTATCCTTTTTGGATTTTGCGATTTCCCAAACTTGGGGGCCGGCCAGCTTGCTAGAATAAATATGTACTTAATTTACACTTACAAAGTATATGAATCTGGATACCCTTCTAGTTTTGTTGTTTTAAGTTAACAGTTAAGCCTTTTCTTTTGAATCAATATATCTTAGGGTTGACAATTCATACATGTGGAGTCGTGTTCGGATAGTGTCTTCAGGCTCGTGCTAAGTGTTAATCAACACTAATCTAATCCGTTTAACTAATCGTGTCAAATGATATAACACTAACCGACCTGTTTATTAATCGTGCCGTCGTGTTTGGGTTGACATAGATCACCCGTTAAATAAAACATGAGACTAATATCACCTCATCTATTTACCAATTATATGTCTCTCATGGCTTATTTCAAATTCTAGCAACAAATACATAATTTATTATATAATTCACCAAGAATTTTATATGACATCGTATCAAAATATATAAAATATTCAACACTCTATAAATGATTTTTAAATGGTTTATTCGTATCTTTTTTAAGTTATTCGTGTTTGACACTGACCAACTCATTTATTATCAGTGTTGACTGGTCGTGTCATTATCTAGTTCTTGTCAAGAAATAGATAACCCTAGTTCGCTAATTTTGTATCGGATTCAAGTCATGTTATTGTGTCGTACAAAAAATTGACACCTTTCTTATATCTAGATCGAACCTAAGGAGGCGAAAATTATTGATAAAATCCACTTATATGCATGGTAATATTCTTGGATCCATTTGGCAGTGGTGATAATCACCACAAATTGACAATTCTCTGTCAAATAATATAGAAAAAGATTTGATCTTTCCATAAACACGATAAACATCTATGAACTAGGCCCCTAATTTAATTCAAACAAGGAAATATGAAACATAATAAACATTGTATTTACCTAACCGATCACCTGCCGGCTTCATTTATCCAAAAGAAAAATGTCCATTCATTGTTATTCACTCTTCTGTTTGTTTTTTTCATTAGTTCCCTTAGGAAATTCCACCTATCTTTCCTCTACATAAGAAATCTAGATGGGCCATTTTCCATCTCCTGGTGTAACAAGAGGCTGATACAAAATTGCCTCATTGTACACTTTGCAATGGCATTATTTGGATTCTTCAGGTGGCAAATTTTATTTGCAACATTTTTATCAATTCTTCTTGTAGGAGCAAATGGAATTGATATTTATCTAGAATGGTTTGTATCCATTGACACCACTATCAAACCTGCATCATTTCCTCAGCCAGTAAGTAAATAGAGCAACTCACCCTAAATTAATATCTTGAAAAAAATTTATATGCAGTAATTATAATTTCTTTTACGTATATTTCCATTATGTTTTCATTAGGGCTGCAAACGAACTGTGTTTATTGTAGAGTTATTAGACAAAGCTCGAGCAACACTTATGGCTCGTTCCACGTTCATACTCATAAAAATATATTTATAGGCTCGATAAAGCTCGTAAAATGCCTTGATAAGTCTAATAAATACAAGATATCAATTGATTTATATAAATTAAAAGTTATATAGAGCTCAATAAAAAAAACTCATTTATATTTTTGAACTTGAGTTAGCAAATTTGATATAAAATGTAGTTTGAACATGACTTTTGAGCTCGGTTAACCTCGACACGACTTTGTTCGTTTGCGGCCTTGTTTTATGCAAGTGTTTTTTGAAATGTGAACGAGACCATATATGAGTGAAAATGTTAATAACGTTAATCTTATGCTTATTATGTGAAAACATGCATGTGTATGACAGGTTATCACCATTAATGGAATGTTTCCGGGGCCCCTCATCAATGCCACAACAAATGATTTTGTGCATGTAAACGTCTTCAACAATTTAGATGAACCACTACTCTTTACATGGTAGCTAAGTATTTTGGAACCTCTTTATTATATAAATTTAATTTTAATTTATGATTTAGATGTTTAGAATTTTGTACCTTAAAAAAATAATTTTAGAATTACGTATGATTTTTGTTGCATCATTAAAGTTTCCACTAAAGATAACATTAAATTCTGAAAAAGAGTCAAAGTCTAAATATATAAATGAACAAAATTGACTAAAGTCAAATACAATTAAGTAAGGAACTTAAGTTTTCTAGTTTGTATCACAATCATTAATGCCATATTTGGATCTCATAGAACGTGAAAGAAAATATAATATAAAAAGATACTGTAATCTGTAGCATAGTTTTTCATTTACTTTTGCAAATTCACACTTCAAGTGTTTTCACAAAACCAAGTTAGGGAAATCGGTCATATAAAAAAATGGTATGATATTGATATATGCCAAATATCAATTAAACGAATGAATAGCCACACCGGTGTACGAATCTGAACGTAGCGCCTGAGACTTAAACCTAAAGCACAAGTCATCTGCTCGTGCAACATAGAATATCGTACAAAATTTCTTTTTTGTATATCATTGCACAGTGAAGTTGTGGGTTTTGGGTGGGGGGTGGGGGTGGGGTTGTCGCCCTTAGGGCATTGCTTGGTGTACAAAATTGCATTTAGCTACAAAACATTTTTTTGCCATAATGTTTACCAATTATTGCACAAATAATCAACTTATTTGATGTGATGGGAGTGGTTGTTTGTGTAGGAATGGAATACAACAAAGGCTTAATTCATGGCAAGATGGAGTATCTGGCACAAACTGTCCCATTCAGCCTGGCAAAAACTGGACTTATGTGTTCCAAACCAAAGATCAAATTGGAACTTTCACTTACTTCCCCTCCATTAACTACCAGAAAGCTGCTGGTGGTTTTGGTCCAATTAGGGTCAACAATAGAAATGTCATAAATGTTCCTTTCCCAAAACCAGAAGCTGAGTTTGATCTACTCATTGGTGATTGGTTTGGCTCAAGTTACAAGGTATAATGACAAGTATTTGCTTGTTTAGTTGAGTTTTTGGGTTGAATAATGATGAGTCTCAAAAATATCCTTAAAAACTTCCCCAAAAATGCATTAAGGGTCCCATATATGGCACAAGCCGTAAATGCATTTTGGAGAATGTATTGGGGGATGCTTTGAGACGCGTAGCATTACTTTTTGGTGTCTTTTGAAAATTTGAAACGATAAATCTACGTAAAAGTCTTTAAAGGAAAGCACAAAAACTCGAACTAGATAAGAGTGTAAAAATGAGATTGACTTTGTATCCTATAACTGCAAACGTTGAATTATTCTAATTTAAAATTTAAAAGAAAAATCTCGAACCAAACAAACATTTAAAGGAGCATATAAAGGGACAATGTGAGAACAATTCATTGGTGGAGATATGGGTCCATGCAGGTTCTTATTGTACCACTAAGGTCGGTCCAACTTGTAGATAAAGCCCATATTATAATTTTAGTGTACATGTATATTGGTTGTCCAAAACATCTGGAGTCCATTGAATATCCAAATCCACATTTGTTTATTGTATTATAATTTTAGTGTATATGTATATTGGTTGTCCAAAACAACTGGAGCCCATTGAATATCAAAATTTTCAAAATTCACATTTGTTTATAGTTCTATGATCTATCAAATAGTTTTGTAGAGCTGACTTATGCCAATACTCAAATTCTTGAATAATTAGCCAAAAAATTCCCCAAATTATGTAGATTTTTTAAGAACCCCTTGGAGACACACAAAAATGATTATTTGTAACTGTAACAGGTTGTTAGGTCATTGATAAAGAAGATGATGTCCATTGGTAATGTTCCTGATGTGATCCTCATGAATGGAAAAGGACCATATGATGGCTCATTGTCAAAACCTCATGAGTCCTTCAATGTCACAAAAGGTAAAATGTGCTGCTTTTAGACCTATATTACCCCATTTAGATTTAGCAACACTTGGTGTAATGTCGTGTTCGTTTCGTGTAAAAAAATTTCCTTGTCAAGAGTTATGCATAGCTTCACCTATTAATTAATAATTTCGTATCGCGTTACAGTATCATGTCACATTTTGGCAAGTTTAAATTCTCATCAAATTTATCTTCCAAAAATAAAATGCAGGGAATACCTACAGATTGAGAATTTCAAATGTGGGCACTGCATTGAGTTTCAATTTCAGGATCCAAAATCATCAAATGGTGGTGGTTGAAACAGAAGGTTCTTATACTAGCCAAATCAAATTAGATTCTCTAGATGTTCATGTGGGCCAGTCTTATTCTGTTCTTGTTACTGCTGATCAAGAAGAAGCTGATTATTACATGGTGGCTACTCCTAAATTTCTTAATATTACAAATGGCAGCCCATTAGTGGCTAAAGGGGTCTTACATTATGCCAATTCAGTGACACCAGTAACTGGGCCTCTCCCTAGTGGACCTGATCCATTTGATGTTAATTTTTCAGTAAATCAAGCTAGATCTATCAGGTAATTCAAATATTTTTTCTAATATATTTTAATCAGTATTAAAGGGTACTAATCAATATAGTTTTATTAGAAGTTGATCATCTTAATTGTACATAACAAGTCCCCAAGTCTCCTGCTTGGCATGGCATCACATAACTTACACGTCACTATATGACAATTACCTCAGCAATCTCAGATTAGAAGTCACTATTTATAATTATTTTATTTTTAAATATCAATTTTAGTATAATTAATCTTCATAAAAAAATATTGTTTAAATATGATATAATTTGGTAAATTAATTTTAAAAATATGATCTGGTTTCAACATGTCGTATTCGTAAGCAAAATGGATATTTTTCCAAAAATATCCATAATTTAGGGTCATTTTGGCAAATCCGATTTTTGTACAAGCGGTCTTCACGAATGGCACTTGTAGGAAAATGTGTATTCGAACCCGAACTTAAATTTTCGAATCGTATTGAAATTGGAGACAATTTAATGTATCACATTGAATGCGTTTACGTTGCATAATCCACAATTTCTTGAATATAATAGGTGGAACATGACCACGGGAGCAGCAAGGCCAAATCCACAAGGCACCTTCAATGTAACCAATATAACCCTATCACAAACCTTCATCCTACATGGTTCTTTATCTCAAATCAACGGCTTACCACGCTATTTAGTCAACAATGTTTCTTATCTCACCCCAAACACACCCTTAAAGCTTGCTGATTGCTTTGTGAATGGGTCTGGTGTATACAAACTTGATGAATTTCCTGTGAACTCTATCAATGGAGTAGCTGATTATGGGGTTTCTGTTGTGAGTGGAGTTCATAAAGGGTGGCATGAGATTGTGTTTCAAAATGATTTGAGTGGGATGGATGCTTGGCATTTAGATGGCTTTGGGTTCTATGTGGTTGGGTAAGTTTTTTTGATATTACAAATGGCTATGTTTAGTTTTAGTGCTATAATAATATAATATAAAAAAGGCAAATCCAGTGCACGAGGCGCCCGTCACTGCGGGGTACTGGGGGACTGGATGTACGCAGCCTTACCTCTGCTTGCGCAGAGATGTTGTTTCCGTGAATCGAACCCGTGACCTCAGGTCACAGCGGGGGCAACCTTACCGTTGCGCCCGGGTTCAAATATAATAATATAATATGTTGCACCATAAACATTAGTCACGTTCTATATAAATTGCATACTGTTTGCATTAAACTTGTTAGTAGTTTATAAATAGTCTATAAATTTATCCAAGAGCCCTTTGATTACAAAGTTTATAAAAAACTGAATGACAATTTATATTTATTTAAAGTTTGAAAAATAGTGGGAAATCAGATGAGTAGTTAATGCGAGAAGGTCTATTACTTTATTTTTTCTGGAATATAATTAGGTGAGAGAAAGATTTTCTTAGAAAATGGCAAAAAAATAGACTATATGTCACATTTGAAACTATTGTTTCAAAAATGTTACAGCCACAACTAAGCACTACCAAAGTTAAAAAAAAAAGTTGAAAAGAAGTGTTTTCCATAAATAAATAAAATACACCAATAAACACAACATCAAATAACTATTTTTTTCTTTTCTTTTGCATCATGATTTTTAGCACAATTAACTAATAAAATGAATGGATTAAGTGATATTTAACAAACATTAAAAAGTGCATAATAATTATTTGTGTGAGTATTCACAAATGATTTTATTTGAGTAATTCTACGTTAACTCGTGAATTCAATTCATTTAGTGTGACTCATTGTTGTGTTGTTTCTACATTGTTCATTTTTGGGGTCCACTAAGCAGGATCTTCAAAACAAACCAATGTAAACACGACACGCAAATTCGTGAGTCAACCTAAAATTAGTAATTTAATATTGTAAATGATAATTTTCATATTACTACTGTTGATGTAAAAAACTAGATTGCTTCTAATTATTTAATCACAGATAAATATAAATGAGACAAAGAATTTTAAAGTGGTTCAGCCTTATAAGAATGGCCTACGTCCACTGTTTCTGTTATTGACAAGTGTTTTGGAGTTCTCGATATGTAGTTCTATCAAGAAATTCCGGTCCCTTTGAATGAGAGTGATACAATATATTTATAGCGCTTGGGCTGTACATGTGAAAGGGTAAACAATGAATGCCCTTTAAGAGTATACGTCTGTATGATTAGCATTCAATGAATAGTTGAACTGTTGATTATCTGGCAATCAATGCTGTGGCCGAGATGCAGCTCGGACCGTCTTAGTTGCTCGTCGTTCAGGAGTTCCTCGGAGTGTTGGAGTTCCTCGGAGTGTTGGAGTTCCTCGGAGTACACTTGCTGCTCGGGGTGAGTATGACTTGGTCGGGGAAATAGACTTCCTCGTTGCTATTGTGCCACGTAGATAGACACGTGTCTTCTTATTATTCGTCTATATCAGCATACTAATTTTGGTATCAACAGAAGCCCCCAATGTTTCATATTTCGAACTTTGAGGAGTATGGAACATTCCTTCTCGGTATATGGCAATATTAAATGACCTTCCTGGTTTTTAGGAGCATTTCCTTCGTATTCGAATGTCCTTCCGAATTCGCAGAATCCGCTTTTTTGAATTTTTATAAGCGCTTCGATCTTCGCGCACTTTTTGTCCTTTTAGCCGCCGGTAGCGTAATAGTTTCTTTTTTGTAATCATTTCTTTCGCCATTTCCCAAAGCAAAGTATTTAAGCTTCATTGGCAATCCCATCATCTTCTACCTTTTCCAATTTATGCTTTCGAGTTTTCTATAGCCTTTCTCTCTCTTGTGCGTTCATCCCATTCTTCGTTTGTTTGTCAACAGATCTCCTTTTTCCTGTAAGATTTTCTTCCTTCTTCTTCATTTCTTTTTATTCACCATGGTTTATGTTATCGAATCGCTTGAGAAATTCCGTTCTGACTTTTCTATCCCATCTTGGGTAACTTTGGAGAATCTTTCTGAGCCTTTAGATTATTTTCGTTTGGCTGAGGGACACTGGTTCCCCAGTCTCTTTATTGCTGAATGTGGATTTTCTTTTCCACCAAACCCTCTGTGCTTAGAGTTCTGTCATTATTTTGATGTTGTCCCTGCAAAAATAGCCTCCAACACATGGAGAATAGTTAATGGGGTGTATAGGTTAAATCAAACTCATGGAACTCCTATAGGAATTTCTGAGATTATGTATTGCTACAGATGGGTTGTTTTAGACAATATTTTTTATTTAAAAACTAGATTTTTGAATAGGGCCTTAGTAGTCAACCTCCCAGATTATTTTGAACATGGGGTAATTATCAAAAATTGGCAACATGCCCCTTTGACTGGAGATGAAGTATATCAAGGTCCCAGATGCCCTCCATATGGCAATGGGATAGGTTATTTTCATCTTATTTTATTTCTGAAATTATGATTTCATTATGTTTGAATAAATGTGTGACTGATATTTCACTATGTATTTGTTTGCAGTTGACAGTAAGAGAAAAACTCCAAAAGAAGCTGATATTAACATCAAACATTTGAAACTTATCTGGAATTTGCATCGAAAAGTTGCAGACGAGCATATCAAGTCTGCTTCATACTTGTTGCAGTATAGGAGTTATACAACATCCTTTACTGCTCGTCCTATGGTCAGCACCAGTGAACCAGCATCAATTCCTAAGGACTCTTCTCCAGAATCTCATATTCCTCTAAGTCAGAAAATAGGCAAAAGAAGAGTTCCTGCTCTCTTTGAGGAGACTACCTCTGCTGGAGATGGAAAAAGTAACAAGGTTGATGTCCCAAAGGGGACAAAGAAAGTAGATGCTGCCCCTTCTGTTGCTCCTCAGAAGGCTACCGAGAAGCCCCCAGTGGCTCCGAGCAAGAAAAGTGCTTCTGTGGAAGTGGTCACCATCTCCCCCACCAAAAGTTCTTTGGTTGAAACTGCTGAAATGCCACCGAGGAGACTGAAGAAATCCTCCTCGGTCAATTTGGCTGAAAACATTTCCCAGCTCCAAGTTAGTGGAGCTGGTGTTCCAACTATCATTCCCCCGAGCTCTGCAATGAGCTCGGTAAAGACTTGGACTATTCCTGAAGTCCAAGGAATCGAGGAGAGTATATCTAGGGATATGCTTACATCCCTGGCTACTCGTCACATTGCTTCAGTATGTTTCTCATATTCTGAATTTTCTTTCTTTCCATCAATACATGTATCTCTGTGCTGACTTATTATTATCTCCTTTTTTTTCAGCTGGTGAGTTGCTTCAACACCATTGTGAAGAAAGATGAAGCGATCAAGGCTTCTAGCACCTCATCTGGAGTGGAGGATGCTTTGTTGGGGTTAACCAAATCTTTAAAAGATTCTCGTCAAAAGTATGACGAGGATAGGGCTGAATGGGAGAAGAAGTTGACTGCAGTTGAAGCAGAAAAGGTGCAGTTGGAAAATAAAGTGAAAGACTTGGAGGAGGAGAAAAAGAAGTACGCCGAGAAGCTCACAAACTTTGGGGAGCTTGAAAATAAGTTGAAATTGGCTGAGGAAGAGCTAACCCTTCTGCGAGAAGTAAATCGCCAGAAGGAGGAGGTAGATGCTAAGTTGAAGGCCACCGAGGATCTTCTATCCGAGAAGCTCTCATCGGAGAAAATAAAAAGAAAAATGGCAATAAAGAAGTCCTTCAACACAGGTTGGGACAAAGGGTGGAACAAGGGGGTAGCAGCCATGATGACTCAGGTGCAGTATGGGAGTTTGAGATACTTCCGAGATGGTTGGGTGGCTGCTCTGCAAGAGTTGAAGGTTAATGAGGACTCATAATTGTTTCAACAACATCTCCCTAGTCCTCCCCCAGCCATTGAAGATGAAGAAGAGGATGAAGCTGCCTCCGAAGAATCTTCAATGGTAGTGGGTGATCTCATCCTTACCCAGCCTGCTGACGAGGAGATTTTATCTCTGCCTGCTCCTCCTGAACAAGTTCCAGCTCCAGCCGACCACCTCGTTGTTCCCACCGAGCAACCGAGCTCCTCATCCCAGCCTCCCGAGAAAGTCTTGGGAGACAAGGAAAAGGTGTGAAGTTGTTCGGTATTCTCTTTCTATTTTTCTTCTTTTTCAAGTGTAACCAAGATCTTTATAACTCTGCACTATGATCTAATAAAATTTGAGTTCTTTTCTTCCATATGATTGTCTCTTTTCTCTTCTGTACTCTGTCTTGATCTTCTTTTTTATGATTACTTTTTCTTTCTCTGCTAGTTTCTGGCCAGGATAGATCTGCTATCTGCTAATGATACAAAGCTGATGAAGCAATGCCATGAATATTATAATGCTGGTCACACAAACCTGAGTGTATCAGAGGTTGTCGACATCCTTGGTCAGGATGCTTCAGAGCAGGCAATCGAAGCTTATCAGTATCTGAAATGCTTACTTGACCGAGCTGTGGTCAATAATGTGGCTTATTATGAAATGAATGAAGACTTGCAAGGTACTCTCGATGATCTTCAGCAGCAGTATAAAGAGTCTTCAGCTCTTTTGCATGAAGGGTATGAGAAGAAACTCAAACTACTTGGTGAAAAAGGCTACGACAAGATGCTTGCTGGCTATGAAGTGAGAGAGAGAACATTGAAAGCAGATGCCGAAGGGCACAGGCAAATCGCTGAGCTATTGGAACAGGAAAACAACAATCTGCAAAAAGAACTAGCTCAGCTGAGGTCTGCTGCTTCATCTTCCACTCCCTTGGTACCGGTCACTGATGATGGATTCTCATTTTTAGAAGTGGAAAATGCCAAGTTGCGAGAAGAGTTAGAGGCTTTGAGAAGATCTGGGCCTTCTACTGCTACTCGGGGACGAGGAAGAGGTTCTCGTGGACGAGGAAGAGCTGCTCAGGATGTTGTCGAGGAACCAAGTTCTCGACCTGCTCGGGGAGGATCAAGAGCTCTTAGTCGTACTATTGAAGAAGCTCGTACTCGATCAACGTTGGAAAATCAAGCATTCCAATTAATGGCTAAGAACCAAGCCTTGTCTGATATGTCAAAGAAAATTAGAGAACTAGAACAACAACTCTCTTCAAAGACATCAGCGTTGGCGACTAATGAACTTTTCATCCAAAGTCTTCACGAGAAGCTTGAAAGGTTGACATTTTAATTTCACAAACAGCCCAGGGAGTTCTGGATGGCTGGATACAACGAATCTCTATTCCATTTAAATGATCGTATCCAGAATGCCAATAATGAGGGCTACAAGCAAGGTTGGCTGAATGCCTTGGGCGTGCTGAAGCTCGAACAAGGACACTACCTGTGGGACTATTATGATCCTGGGGTACTAGACTTGCCTGTGCCACCTTATAAATTGGACATGGAATGGATCCCAGCTCGTGCCATTCCTCGGAGCTTAATTGCAAAATACCTTGGTGACTACAATCTTCATTCTCAAATCGAGGTATCTCATCCCAAGCATCTACTGGACACACCTTTAATAATGAACGTCAGGATGCTTCGAGATATTAACTTCATTAATTCTCCCATTTGCCTGGAAGATCCTCGTGCTGGCGAGGAGCCTATATCGAAAGCTGAAGGAAAAAAACCAATAGAATAGGAAATTCTGATGTAATAATTAGTACACAATTTAATATCAATGTAATAAACTTGTGTAATTCATTTTGACTTTAATGAAAGAATTTCATTTTTGTTTGCAAATTTGTATTGTTGTTGTCTTATATTTGTCAAACATTTTATATTTGTGCTTACATAACAATATTGCGTTGTTCATCGACCAACTTAGTAAAAAGGTTACAAGTATTAGTAATGTTGCTCGATCACTTCATAATAAAATAATGAGTATAAAAATGTTTAAAAATTCTTCCAACCAACCAAGGTTGTTAAATTGTGCTCGTCGACCAATTATAGTTAATGAGTTTTTATCCCCGACTAGCTATACTTGGTACTGTTTACAGTTAGTGGATTTTTATCTCCGACCAACCATACTTGATTCAGTTTGGAATATTTTGTTCTTCGAGGAACTTTTATGTAATAAACTTACCTCCCGACCAACATAAGTTGGCATTTGAGAGCATATCTTGTTTCCTAACCAAATACGTTGGCATTTTTAGGAATGTTGATGTTGTTCTCGCCCTTTTACCAACCGGAGTTGGTCTGAGTTCGAACTATCATGTCCACTTACCCTTTTACCAAAATTGGTCTGAG
Organism: Sambucus nigra; assembly: GCA_949130495.1. Taxonomy (NCBI): domain Eukaryota; kingdom Viridiplantae; phylum Streptophyta; class Magnoliopsida; order Dipsacales; family Adoxaceae; genus Sambucus; species Sambucus nigra. The sequence continues at coordinate 788,551,677 of OX422208.1, read as the reverse complement.
CCAGTGTCAGCCTCCTAACCAAAGGAGTATGGTTTGTTCTCGCTCTTTTACCAACCGGAGTTGGTCTGAGTTCGAACTATCATGTCCACTTGCCCTTTTACCAACCGGAGTTGGTCTGAGCTAGTGTACGCCTCCTAACCAAAGGAGTATGGTTTGTTCTCGCTCTTTCACCAACCGGAGTTGGTCTGAGTTTGAACTATCGTGTTCTCGCCCTTTTACCAACCGGAGTTGGTCTGAGCTTGAACTATCGTGTTGTTTTTACTGCCGAGCAGCGTAGTGTTACACACACTAGTATTCCCCGAAAAACTTTCAATAAAAGGAGAGAAAATGGCGAAATATCGTCGTTTTATTCATATTGATGGAACTGCTTTACATTTTACATTACTGATAATACTTGCGTAGGTGTTCAGCATTCCATGCATTCTTAAATTCCTCTCCTTCTAGAGTCGCTATTCGGTAAGTTCCTGGTCGAACAACTTCTGTAACTCGGTAAGGTCCATGCCAGTTTGCTTCCAACTTATTGTGCTTCTGAATGACATTCTTTAGCACGTAATCTCCTTCTTTTAAGTCGTATTTTTTCACCCTCTTGTTGTAGAACAGGGTTGTTCGTTGTTGATAAGCAGCATTCCTAATGGCTGTCTCTTCTCTAACTTCCTTGAGCATGTCCAAATCTAATCTCCTCATCAAGTCGCTGACTGGAGAATTGAAATTCAGCACTCTGTGTATTGGAAGACCCAACTCGGCAGGTATTACGGCCTCACTTCCAAATGCCAGCATATATGGTGATTCTCCAGTTGCTGCTCGGGGAGTTGTTCGGTAAGCCCACAATACTAACTGTAGCTCATTAATCCAATTAGCTTCAGCCTCACTTAGCCTCTTCTTCAAACCATTTAGTATTGTTCTGTTCGTCACTTCAGTCTGTCTATTGCTTTGAGGATGGCCTGGTGCTGAATGAACCTTCAAAATGTTTGACTGATGACAATAGGCGGCAGACTCCTCGTTATCAAATTGTGTTCCATGGTCTGTGATGAAGGCATGAGGGAGACCATATCGGTAGATGATGTTCTTCCAAATGAATTGGTACACCTTCTCGTATGTCATATCAATCAGAGGCTCAGCTTCTACCCACTTAGTAAAATAATCCACTGCGACGACGAGGTACTTGAATCTTCCTCGGGTCGTTGGCAGTGGTCCTACCAAATCCATTCCCCACATGGCAAACGGCCAAGGGGAAGCTATGGGTATCAACAATGCTTGTAGAGTTCGTCGGATGGAGGAAAAATGTTGGCATTTATTACATCTCTTAGCATAGGCTATACAATCAGCCCTCATCGTTGGCCAGTAGTATCCCTGCGTCATCACTCTTTGCAAAAGTGTCCGACCTGCTACATGGGCTCCACAGGACCCTTCATGGATCTCTTCAATCAATTCTTTCACCTCGGAGGGATGTACACATCTTTGCAAACCTGCCATAATTCCTCGTCTATACAAAACACCATTAGTTAGTACATACCGAGCAGCTTTAAACTTCAATTTCTTGGCAGCGAGCTTATCTCCCGGTAATTCTCCTTCCTCAACATATGCCCTGATGGGATCCATCCAAGATGGTCCTAAATCAAGGGTAATAATATTCATCGTCAGGTCTTCATCTATGCTTCGACTTTCTAACACCTCAATTGGTATCGTTCTTCGCAGCTCGGTACGAGTAGCTGATGCTAGTCGGGCCAGTGCGTCTGCTTGTGCATTCTCCATTCTTGGTATTCTGATCAACTGAATGGCATCAAATTCTGCCAACAACTCCATCGCCTTTGCATGATACTTGACCATTAATTCTCCTTTAACTGCATATGTTCCCATCATCTGATTCACAATTAATTGAGAATCACTGAATACCATCACTTGTTGCGCTTCCATAATCTTTGCTAAATTAAGACCTTCTATCAAGGCTTCATACTCAACCTCATTATTGGAGGCTTTGAATTGGAATCGTAAGGTATATTCCATGTCAATCTCGTCTGGGGTGTTCAAAATAATCCCTGCTCTACAACCTGTTGTGCAAGATGACCCATCTACATATAATCTCCATGTAGGTAACTCGTCTTCAAATTTCTTATCTGACAGAGTTCCTCGATGAAATATTTGTTATTTCCTTTCATCTTCCCCTAATATTTCTCGCTCCTCGTCGATCATCTCTTCTCACCCTTTTACCAACCAGAGTTGGTCTGAGCTCGAATTTGATGATCCTTTTACATCCACAAGCCCTTTTACCAACTGGAGTTGGTCTGAGCTTATGTCTGTTGGTCCTGTAACATCCACAGGTTGATCAGCGAGCAACTTTTGTTCCTCGGGGGTATCAGGAAATGTAAATTCTGCTATAAAGTCTGCTACAGCCTGCCCTTTTAGTGATGATCTGGGTTCATACACAATATCATATTCACCGAGCTCTATTGCCCAATACATCAATCTCCCTGATTTTTCTGGCTTATGAAGGGCTTGTCTCAATGGCATATCGGTATACACGACGATGGTATGGGCCTGAAAATATGGCCTCATTCTTCTACTTGCCTCAATTAATGCCAATGCCAATTTTTCCAGCTTTAGGTACCTGATCTCTGCACCTCGGAAAGCCTTACTTGTGTAATAAATTAGCTTCTGGACTCCATTCTCTATTCTGATCAAAGCCGAGTTGACTGCATTCTCTGATACTGCCAGGTACAAGTACAACTTTTCTCCCAGTACTGGCCTGGACAACAGTGGAGGTGCTCCCAGATATTTCTTCAAGTCTTGAAAGGCTTTTTCACATTCATCATTCCACTCGAAAGTTTTCCGAAGTGTTTTGAAGAATGGGAGGCATCTATCAGTTGCTCGGGATACAAATCTGTTGAGCGTTGCAACTCGTCCTGTAAGACTCTGCACCTCTTTCTTCGTCGTTGGAGATCGCAACCCTAAAAGAGCTTTGATCTTTTCTGGATTCGCCTCAATGCCTCGCTGGTTGACGATGTACCCGAGGAACATTCCTTCTCGTACTTCAAAAGTGCACTTCGCCGGGTTGAGCTTCATTTGGTATTTATCCAGTTGATCAAAGGTCTGACCTAAGTCAACTAGATGATCAGCAGCTTTCTTGCTCTTTGTCAGCATATCATCGACATATACTTCCATATTGCAACTGATTTGTTTGGCAAAAACCTTGTTCATCAGCCGCTGGTATGTCGGTCCTGCATTTTTCAAACCAAAAGGCATAACATTATAACAATAAGTTCCCCTAGGGGTAATAAAAGAAGTACTTTCTCTGTCTTCAGGTTTCATTTTGATCTGATTGTAGCCAGAGTAGGCATCCATAAAGCTGAGCAGCTCGTGTCCCGAGGTAGCATCCACCAGTTGATTAATTATGGGCAATGGAAAGTGATCCTTTGGGCATGCCTTGTTGAGATCTGTGAAATCAACACACATTCTCCATTTATTGTTTTTCTTCTTTACCATCACCACATTTGCTAACCAGTCTGGATATTTCACATCTTCAATGAATTGGGATTTATGGAGCTTCTCGACCTCCTCTTGTATGGCTTGATTCTTCTCGGGTCTAAACACTCTTCTTCTCTGCTTTACAGGCTTGATCTCCTTATTCGCATTGAGCTCATGGCATAAGAAGTTGGGATCTATTCCTGGCATGTCTTCATGACTCCATGTAAAAGTTTTCTTTCCGTTTCTCAAGAAAGTTATCAATTCCTGTTTTATTGAAGCATCCAACGTCGAACCTATCTGGATTATTCGTTCAGGGTGCTCGTCGTCCAGAATAACATTTTCTGTAGATTCCACCACCTGTCCTTTTACAAGTTGGGATTCGTCTCTGGGATCCAGTGTTTCAATTTCTGTACCTTCATCCACCTGGTAGGTAGTAGTCTTTTTCCTTGACTCTTCAAGCTCCTCTTGCTCGGCAGACGAATAATAGCATTCCCGAGCTACTTTCTGATCACCTTTCACAACTCCTACTCCAAAATTTGTAGGGAATTTTAAGCATTGATGTACTGTAGATGGAACTGGTTTGAACTTCTTCAAACCAACTCTTCCCATGATAATGTTGTAAGCTGATTGCACATTCTTATCCATCACAAAGAAGCGTATTTTTTCTGTTCGACAAGCAGGCCAAGTTCCAATGAATATATCCAACTTGATCGTCCCAAGTGGAAAAACCTTCTCGCCAGAAAAACCCAGTAGAGGTCTATGATAGGGCTCCAATTGAGATAATTTTAAATTTAAACTGTCAAAGCATGAGTAGAACATGATGTCTGCCGAACTACCATTATCTACCAGAACCCTTGAAATCATTACTTCTTTCATCCTCATTTTGATCACCAAAGGGTCGTCGTGAGGGTAAAGAACACCTGCAAGGTCATTTTTTGAAAAACCAATGACCAGCTTCTCTTTGTTTATCTTCCTCGGGCGATCCTCTTCAGCCAAATTTATCCGTTGAATGTATGAGCAAGCCTGAGCCTCACCGAGGTAAGCTTTTCTTTCTGCAGTAAGGTCTCCTCCTCCTGCATATCCTCCTGTAATGACATTACAATCAAATGACCCAAAGCGTATTGAAAATACCTCTCGTTCAGGCTGCCTTGGTTTCTTGGGAAGATCGGGGTCATCATCTGGATCATCTTCATGGTTTCTCTTCTTTTTCTCCTCTGCTCGACGAGGAGATCTAGACCTTTCTCTAGTTCGGTCATTATTTCTTCTTTCGCCTCCCCGATCAACATACTTTTCTAGCTTCCCTCTTCGGATGAGTGTTTCAATCTCGTTCTGAAGAGCTATGCAATTTTTGGTCATATGGCCGTGATCCTTATGGAACTCGCAATATTTCTCCCTATTCCTCATGTCAGGGTCTGACCTCAGTTTCTTTTGCCACTTTACTTCCTCGTTATTCTTGATTTCTTCCAAGACATGATTAATACCAATTTTCAAAGGAGTATAATTATCGAATTTCTTCAGGACTTCCCATGACGATTTATTATTCTTGGAATGCTTGTCACCGCCATTGCCCTTATGCTCCTACTTCTTGGATTTGTCGTCTTCCACCTTGGTTTCTTTATCCATATTCTTCTTCGCAGCCATAGCCTCCTCGGCGTTCATGATTTTGGCCGCTTTTGCCATCAACTCTGACATAGTTGTAGGTGGATCTTTGGCCAAAGTGTAATACAACTTGTTAGGCAACAACCCACTCATCAAGGCGGTGATTGCTGTCTTTTCTTTATAATCTATGACTTCCAGCTTCTCGTTATTGAAACGAGTTATGTAATCTCTAGTACTCTCACCAGATTTTTGTCTAACACTTAACAAGTGTGCTACTCTTTTTACTGGCTTTGCTCCAAAACAGAAATTGCCGATGAACAACTCGGCCAACTGAAAGAAAGTTGAAATCTTACCCCGAGGAAGATTGTTGTACTATATCTGGGCAGATCCAGTAAGAGTTCCTGAGAATGCTCTGCATCTCATCTCGTCGGGGACGGCATAGATGTCGGCAGCAGCTTGATATTGCTCTATGTGTAGAACAGGATCTGTCTTTCCATCATATTTGGGGTCACCACGGGTGCTTTAAACTTTGACGGGGTAGGAAAACCCACAATGGCCTGGACAAAAGGTGTCCCTTGAACAAAAGTTCGTTGTAAGGGATTCTTCGCCTTAGCCATTTCTCCCAATCTATCCTCCAACCGCTGAATGGACCCTTTCCACGCATCATTTCCTTCCTCGGGATTGTTAGTTCGAGCAATTGATTGCTCTGATGTGGCCTCCTGAGATCTATCTTGACGAGCAACTGGTCGTGATTGTGCTGATCCTTCTCTTAGATCTGATGGTTATCGAAAACTCCTCGACATGGTCTTAGGTGGACTCCTATTCCTCCTAGGGCCTAATCGACTGAAAGGAGACACCCTACTCAGTCTTTCCAAGGCACTGAGTCTCTCTAGAGAGAGAGTGATACGCTGATCAGTATCTGTAGCCCTTATTGACGAAGTTCGCCAAGGTTGATAAGAGAAATCATCAGATTCCTTATTACGATATGACTCAGTATGCTTGGATCGTGAAAAACGTAAATAGGTTTGCCTCTGACCACTTCGTTGTCCCGAATGTGCAGGTGCACCGCCATGAAGGGTCTGTATGAGTTGCCGCATTGTTTCTTACATGGCGGTTTGTCCTTGAGCCAGATTCGTCATAATCCCAGCCAGATCTGGAGGTGCAGAGGGATTTGGAGGATTTCCAGCATTTCCAGCGTTTCGATTGCTGGATTCCGGATTATCTGCCATTGATGATGAATGATTTTTGGTGAAAAATGATAACAACAGTCGTTCCCATAGACGGCGCCAATCTGTTGATGTAAAAAACTAGATTGCTTCTAATTATTTAATCACAGATAAATATAAATGAGACAAAGAATTTTAAAGTGGTTCGGCCTTATAAGAATGGCCTACGTCCACTGTTTCTGTTATTGACAAGTGTTTTGGAGTTCTCGATATGTAGTTCTATCTAGAAATTCCGGTCCCTTTGAATGAGGGTGATACAATATATTTATAGCCCTTGGGCTGTACATGTGAAAGGGTAAACAATTAATGCCCTTTAAGAGTATACGTCTGTATGATTAGCATTCAATGAATAGTTGAACTGTTGATTATCTGGCAATCAATGCTGTGGCCGAGATGCATCTCGGACCGTCTTAGTTGCTCGTCGTTCAGGAGTTCCTCGGAGTGTTGGTGTTCCTCGGAGTGTTGTTCCTCGGAGTGTTGGAGTTCCTCGGAGTGTTGGAGTTCCTCGGAGTACACTTGCTGCTCGGGGTGAGTATGACTTGGTCGGGGAAATAGACTTCCTCGTTGCTATTGTGCCACGTAGATAGACACGTGTCTTCTTATTATTCGTCTATATCAGCATACTAATTTTGGTATCAACAACTACATTTACTTTAACTCATACTCAACAAGCAAAAAAGAAAAGAAAATAATACATCGTTGCCAAAATTTCAGCAAGTAATCAAATGGTCTAACCAATTAAGAACCCAATTTGTACCAATCATTTACAAATCTAATCATTCATTAAGAAGCAATATAACATAGAAATTAAATATAGTGTCGTTTTATGTTCTCAATCTTTAGGTTTGGTTATGGAAAATGGGACCCAGAATTGCGAAATACATACAATCTCTTGGATCCGGTTGTAAGATCCACAACCCAAGTGTACCCGGGAGGATGGACTGCAGTTTATTCATTTTTGGACAACCCAGGAATGTGGAATTTGAGATCTCAACACATGAAAAATTGGTACATGGGCCAAGAACTTTACATTAGGGTTCACAATGACGATTCTAACCCTGCCAAGGAGAGACCACCACCTGAAAACCTCCTTTTATGTGGTGAGCCTTTTGTCAATTATTAGGGTTATTATAAAACAAATGGAATCCAAATTTATGGGAAAACAAAAAAATATCGGATTTTTCTAGTGAAAATGCCAATTTTGGAAATAATTTTCATTTTCTTTTCTAAAATTAGATTTTCCAGAAGAAAAAGAAAATGTCTTCTGACAAAATCATACATTCCCAAAAATGAAAATCTTTTGAGAATATCCGCAAAATGAAATAATTTTGGAGAATTCCCAAAAGAAGACAACTTAAAAATTAGGAATAGTATAATTTTTTAAATCGGATTATACTATTCAAGGAAATCTCTAATGAAATGTTTTTCTTAATTAAATTGGATAAAAAATCAATGTATATTAAAATTCATAATTAAATTTGATCACAACCCGATCTTATAGAAAAACGAAAATTAAAATTTGTTAAAATTACAAATCGAAGAAATCGGAAAATGGATATTTCAAAATTAATTGATTCCGATTAGATTGTTTTTAAATCTGATATTGGAATAAAAATAGTATTCTAAAATTGGAAATAAAAAAAAAATGATTTTGGAAAAATCCAAAGTTTGGGAAAAATGCACAGCCCTACCTCACTATGGGTGAATTTGTGAAACTGTACAGAAAATCACAAAGAAAAAATAAAGCAATAAAATTATTTTCTCATGATCAATACCTAATTCTATCTCTTACTTTGTTTTAATTAGATGTATATTAATTGGTTGCATATGTACAGGGATTTTCGACGACTCAATGGCTCCAGCTAGTCCACCTTCTCCCCAAACTGGATTGTAATCATGCAATAATTCAAACTAATGCTAATACTTCTCACTTCATGTGCTTTATTTTGGTGATCAATTATTTTAATGTTTTTATTTTTTGCCTCAACCCACCTGTAATAAGAGAACTCGGTTATTTAATGATGCGAATATGTTTGTTTCTTTAAAGCTATGCTGCAAGTGCATATATATATTTTTTAATGTTGGATATACGTCATAAACTAAAATAATATATGTCCCGGGCATTTTGTTTCTTGACCTTTGAATGTGATACAAACTGGAATAATGCTAAGAAGTTTATTTTTCAATTTGAATGTATAATGTTTGTTTAAATTTATTTTGTTCTAAGTATTAAAAACATGTCATATGATCATTAGTTATTATTTTCAAACTATTTCTATTATTAACATTTTACAAATTTAATAATGTCAATGTGGGAAATTTTATTTCTCTGATGGAATTTATTTCAAATAGGAAAGTTAGGGCGCATGCGACCCAAGACCTAGGCACGAGTTGGGTTGGAAGTTGAGGCGCATGCGTGTTGGCTCTGACCCAATAAGACTCCGCATCCAACACACAAATTTGAATGCCCAAAGAAGTGGCAGATCCAGGATTTTTGGTCAATCGGGGCCAAAGTTTTGAGTGGTGCCGGGGGTTTGGGGGCGGGAGCCCCCGAGACGATTTTTTTTGGATTATTTCGAATTTTATACAAATTATAACTTTATTTCGAGTTTTATACAAATTATAGTTCATCCAAATTGACTACAAATTATATGTTTCGTGCTTATTTCGAGTTTTTTTTGGGCATATGTGTTTGGGACACAAATTATAGAAATTTGACAAGGTTAAGATTTTTAATTAATTACGAGCTTTGTAAATTTAGGACCTATTATAATATGTATTTTACAAATAGGATAATAAACATTTTATTTATGGTTTTAGTCCCTATTTTTTAATAAAGCCGCTGACGCGAACCCATATTCATAAAACGTAAACCAATTACAGCATGCCACGTGTTTCTTTAATTTGAAAATAGGGGTTAAAAATGGAGACGAAATGTTTGTTGTCCTATATCCATAATCAATATTATTTTAAGTCCTAAAAGTACATAATCTATAATTACAATCTTACACCCTCAGTTTTGAATATATTTAGAATTATACCTTAAAGTTTGAAATTTTACCAAAAAACCATATATATATATATATATGGTTTTTTGGTAAAATTTCAAACTTTAAGGTATAATTCTAATTACAATCTTACACCCTCAATTTTGAATATATTTAGAATTATACCTTAAAGTTTGAAATTTTACCAAAAAACCATATATATATATATATATATATATATATATATTTTTTTTTTTTTCAAAAATTGAACTGGGGCCAAGGCCCCCCTTGGTCCCCATGTGGATCCGCCCCTGGCCCAAAGTATCATTGAGCTACAAAACATTGTAAATATACTAGTCCACCAAGTTCCCCCAGAGTGTGTACAAATTTTATCTTTTATAAATTTATTAAGTGAAAATCCATCGAATGTCAGGAATTACATTCGTGACGACCCTCTGAATGTGTTTTTTTTGGGGTATATAAGGACTTTAGTTTTCCATTTTTGGTTGTTTTAAGTCCAAAGACTTACTTAATAGCATTTATAATATACTTATGTTTTTGGAAAAAAAAAAGGTTTGGCTAAAGTGATGGTGAGGTGGTGGTTGTATTAGTTTTAGATCTCTCTCTCTCTCTCTCTCTCTCTCTCTCTCTCTCTCTCTCTCTCTCTCTCTCTCTCCTTTGATTGTTGGGATTCCACTTTTTTGTGATTGGAAAATGATTTTAATAACACCGGGTGTAAGGGATTTTTGAAAATGGCACATAAAAAAACAACGGGGATTCATTAATTGTAGAGTGCGGTGTGAAATGTATTTTATCATGGAGAGGTAAAAGCACACTTCTTTTTAAAAAAACATTAGTTTTAGGGATAAATTAAAAAATTTAAAATATAATTTTTCGTTAAGTGAGATCATAACTAATTTGTGAATTTTAAACAAAATATAATTTTGACTATCATTAATCACTTGGGAGAAACTTGAGGATGATGACATCAAGTCTGAATTCAAATTGACTCAAATTGTAATAATGTAGAGCACCTACAAAAGTGTTTCGGCATAACGAAAACTAGATATTTTAAATTTCGTTCAAGGTTCAAATACTAATTATGCCCAAAATTTTGGGGCTGTTAGTAAAGAGGATAAAACCTCATTCAAAAGTAATAAAAATGTCAAAACAATCTTATTCAACCACATTTTTCCAAAAAAAAAATTGTCTCTGAAATGTTTTCACAAATGGTTTAACATTATCAAAAGATATCCCAAATTGATTCACAAATTAGGATCGGTTTGAAAATTTTAATTATCCTACAAGTGGTCTTCGCTAGAGGCACTAAAAGATGAATGTGTAAAATATTTCTAATCTTAATTATAGATCGATTTGAGAAATATTTTGGCAATATTTTTTTTCTTATGTGTGTTGTGAGGTAAAAATATTGTAAAATGCTTGTTTTGGCATTACCCCAAATTCTCAAGACCCTTGCTTTAAAGTCTAAGTCTTGTAAAAAAAATTAATCAATACATTTAAATGTTATTCTCTAGTTTATCATCAAACGAGAAAAGATTTTTTTCCCCAATCTATTTTAATAAATCTCTCTTTTAACTCTAGTGTATTCTCAGGCTAAGGTTTTATTAGAATAAACAAGTATCTTGACTTTGTAAAAAAAATAGTAATCATATATATATAGATTTATAAATAGAGAAGAGACTTAAACCTTTTCTTTTTATTTTAAAGAATAAATATCATAATTTGACTATATATTGAAATACCATGATCACAAACATAAATTAAGGAATGTAATTTACTAACCTTTATTAAATGTTGCAATGAGTACATTTGAAAAGAGAAAAATTAGTCGAGGGAAAAAAGTCCAGAGATAATTCTCACACCATTTTTCTTTCTCGGCATTTATTTACCAACATTGATTCGATTAAAACCGAAGGCAGGGAGGAAAGAGAAGACATTGTCTACTTTTTTCTGGAAAGGAGATGGATCTCTTATTAACAATTAATTATAGAATGCAGAATAAGGTTCTGATATTAGAGAAAATGAGATTTATTTGTTAGTCCTGTAACAAAAAATCAACATTGAGTCTACATCATTATTTTATAGGAATGAGTCCTTCACTTGACCAAGTACAATAACTTGGGATAGTTATATTATGAATTTAGATATATTATCACATGATACGTCAAATATAATATTGTAACAAAGTTATAATGCGCCATAAGAGAATTATATCATAAACGCAACAACCATATGGGCCTTATGAAAGAAAAGAAGAGGGTTAAAGCCTTACAAAATGGTCCAACCCAACAGTTAATCAAAAGATCCAAAATCTAAATAAAGGCCAACAAAAGTCGGTCTAGTAACACAAATGACCCAAGAATAGCAAGAAGACCCAAAATCAAATAAGCAAGAAAAAAATTAAAATTTTAATTTATAAGGACAAAACCAAAAAGAAAACACTACATTTATAAGAATTCTTGATCTCCAAACTACATGCATCTATAATATAAATAAGACCAGACTAGTCAATAAAGCTCGTGATCGATTGACTCTTAGAGCAATAATTATTGTCACTTAAATAACTTATAAATGAAGATCATTTGATATATAGCCCCCAAAACACTCTATTTTATCTTACGATACCTGTACAAACCCTAAAACTTAAATCCTAAACATTACAAAAAATAATAATAATTTCTAAACAAAAAACCCAAAACCCTAAATACAAATTAATGATCTTTAAATCCTAAACCTTAACCCCCCCCCCCCCCCCCCCCCCCCAACACCCCAACACCCCCCAAAAATAATAATTTAAACTCTAAACTCTAAACAGAAAAATAAACAATTACCATTTTTTAAATAAACCATAAACTCTACTATAAAACATTAAACCCTACACCCTGAAGACATTTCACTAAAAAAAAAACTAAACGGAAGACTAAAAATGAACTAATTGAAAAATGTACTTAGTTATAGGTACTAAACATGAATTGCCTCTTTAAAAACTCACTAAATAATAAAAAAAAACTTTTATTACAAAAGGTTCGTTAATTAACCTTAGTGGATTACATTTTCATTTCATAGAGAGAGTATACGTGCCAAGCTAAAAAACAAGACATTCTTACTATATAATTATATTTGGAGTATTGTTGTGAAAAATAAGGCACATAGAGAATTTAGAGTGAGTATAATCTTTTCATTTCATTGTTATGTAAATACTTAAGGGGTGTCACCCCTATTTATGGACAAAATTAAGGCATCCGAAAAGACCTTACTCAATGCGGGATACAAATAGTCATTCACTATCTTGTACACTTTACAACACTCCTTCTAGGATCTATACCATACCCACCATTTAATGATTGTTGCCACATTAAAACATTACTAAGAAAAAAAACAATGGAAAAAAAATTAAAGTGAAGGAAAAATGAGTAAAACTTTTGTGATGATTTGTGACACCTCGTAAAATCTGTAGGTATAATGATCAGGTCTAAAAATAAGTAATACATGAGTCTAAATAATTGAATGCCATTCTAAGCATAACATGAATGAACTAAGAAATGTAAAATAAATAACTAAATATAATAATATGAATGAGCCAATATAAATTTCTGATACCATAATAACCAATAGTAATAAAATCTATCACGAGAAATACAAATATCTCAAACACAAATTAAGCTCTGGAGAGAAACAACAACTACTATATGAAATCTGACCCAATTGGAATGTAAATAGAGATAAAATAATGAGCATGCATGATCAATACCTACATCCTATAAGCCCACCAATTGAGGAGAATGCTAGTAAGAAAATCAGAGTTGAGGCTTCAACGACGGCCTAAGAGCAGTAAATAGAGTTCAACAATAACTTTTACAACAAGTTTACAAAGAATAAGAATTTGACCGAATTTGGGTTACAAAAAATAATTACTCATATTCATCCCTTATTTAAGTTATTTTTAAGTTATCTAAACCGAAACAACCCTAAATATAACATGCGTCTAATCCCTATCCCAAGTAAACATGAAGAGTGCGCGTGCGTCCAAATGAATTAATTATTTTATTAAACTGAGTTTTTCAATTAAATCCTAAAACATGCATCTAGGTGTGACTGAAATCAATATGATTATGCAAGAACAGTCAATCACAAACAAAACACACAAATGAGAAAAAATCCCCCGAAGGGGCAAACCCTTTTTATTTTCACTATAATTTGTAAGAAACGGTTGCACGGATTACAATAAAAATAAGAGTGACATACGAAATACCCTCAGGTGTCGGTTCCGATGTCATCGGCTGGAATCTTCCGCAAGAACTCTAGATGGGCAGCAATGAAGAAGAGACGACTTCTCCACAAATTACTCTAGATGAGTAAAAATGATCCTCTTGAAGGTTTAAAGATTCACATACATATATGGGAGTGTTTATGTGAACAAAAAAGGCATGAAACCTTAAAAGATGAAGTCAGTTTTTTGGGTTGTTAATCGCAGAAATCGTGTGTGAAAAGGACTTGGAAAACGTGTAGAATGAAACTAGATATTTATATAAAAATCGAGGCGGCGACGGTGTTCGAATGAGATAAGCATGTCGCTCGAACGAAGGACACGTGTCGCTCGAACGAGATCGCGCGACATACTTATGTCGCTCGAACGACTGTGTAATCTCGTTTGAACAAGCTCGTCGATCGAGGCAGTCCGCTTCTACAATTAGAAAAATATCTTCTTTTGATGAAAAATAATTCAGACTTCAAAAAAATATTTTCTAAAAATTCCCCAATATTTATGTAAATACAAACAATTCCAATAAATCATTTTACTAATAATGCGAAGTGGAGTAGTGGGAACGGTTGAGCAGCACGTCGCATGAAGCATGATGCGCGTGTGAAGATGATGGATGCATGGATTCGGATCAAGGCCGTCATGGATGATCGTGTTGATGAGCCGAATGTAGCGGTATCAGATATACATACTGTGATCTAGGACAAACAGAAAATTCCTAGATTCTACCCCGGACATTTATAAAATTATGTCCTTACAAATCTTCCCCTATGTCTATGCTGGTACATACATAAAAAATCCGAATTATGAAATCAAATGACATAAAAGATAATATCCTAATTAAACCCTCAAACTGAGAATACTAAATGACATGTCGTCAATCAAACTTCAACATCTTTAAATCTTCAGAATTTCTCAAAGCTTTTCTCATCAGGGTGTGCAATCCAATAATTATTAATTTTGTACCTACACACATGAGAAAAAGCAGATACCCGTGACACGTAACAGTTTGAAATATAATGATATGCAAAAATTGAATCAATTAAGCTTAAGCAAATCATTGATAAATCAACCAAAAAATTCTCCCCCATAATTCATTCTCCCCCTTTTTATGATGGCCCCAAATAGACAGATATGAGAAGCATAAATATGGAAAATGTCACAAGGTAATAAACTTTCTATTTTTGAATTTTTCAAAATTTTTCAAAAAAAATATACAACAAAGAATCACACCATGAATAAACACAAAAACAACCAACTCTATGATAGCGTAAATGTTGGGGTGTGATCAAATTCGATAGGAAAATCAATGCACAGAAACATAACATATGTGCACGATGAATATCGGTACTCCTAACGAATGAACTCAACATCTTCCTTAGGTGTAAAAGTATGGAAATATGAGACACTGACTCAATCAAATTAACAAATCAAAGCTCAAAGTGATTTCCACACCAATAACGTCCAAAACGATTTAATGCATTTTCAGGACTTTTAAAGAAGTGCAAACCCGTTTAAATTCTCCAACCAAACTCCCTCAGATTTATATTTTGAATAAAGGTGATCTAAATTCTCAAACTTTGGAGAATTGATGGTGAAATCTAATGGCCCATATACGGCATGTATTGCTTTTTATTATCTTTAAATATTTTTGAACTCTTTTAACCTCTGTGGACCCCGGATAATAAAATTCCTCAATTTTTTAGGTCCATTTAAATAGTGACTTAATCGCAAAGGATAGATAATAACCTTTCGTATCCTTTCACTGTTTTAAAATACCACACAATCTCACCAAACGGTTTTTTACATGCATTCCAATCTTGTCAGGTTTTATCGCATATAGTTCATTGTATAGACATATTTAAGATGGAAACATTCAATCCAATATGTAATAGACAAGTACAATAATCAAATAAAGCCGCGCATGTGTGCAATAAAGGAGATAAGGAGCCAAACATGTAGAAAGATATCACTAATCACATCTCAAAGACTCCAAATAATGTAAAGCATATGGATGCAATGATGTAGCGTCTCAAATCACTATTAAACAATCACATGGATAAATGGAATGAAGGTTGTGACTTGGCTATATTAAATGCTCATCCATAAAAGGTGTAAACAAAATACAAAAATCTTGTTGTGCTTTTCTAAAATTTTTATAAAAAGAAAATCTTTTTGGATTTTTCAAAAAAATATATATAAAAAAAAATAATACAAATGATACAATCAAGCAATAGGAATCATATGATATGAACATGACAATGCATCCTATCCTAAGCACGTACCAACCCTCAGTCAACTGTGCAAATTCCTAAAGACTTCCTAAGACTCTCAAATCTAAGGGCATCTAAAGGTTTTGTGAAAATTTTGGCTAACTGAAGGTCGGTGGGTACGAAACTCAGGGATCCAACTTTCTCCTCAACTAACTGACGTATAAAGTGCTCGCGTATCTTGATGTGCTTTGTGCACGAATGCTGGATTGGATTAAGAGATATGTGTATCGCGCTCATGTTATCACAAGAGATAGTCATGGTGTCCTGTGAAATCCCATAATCCTCCAACATTTGCTTTATCCACAAGAGTTGTGTGCAACAACTTCCGGTGGTGATGTACTCAGCCTCCGTAGTGGACAAATAGATGGAGTTTTACTTCTTTCTCAGCCAGGAGACAAGAGCAGAACCAAAGTAGAAACACCCACCAGAAGTGATCCTACAACCACCTACATCCCCAACCCAATCGACATCTGAATAAGCAGACAAATGGGCATCGATACCAAATAAATACCAAATACCGTAGGAGAGAGTCCCACTCACGTATTGATAATACGTTTTAGAGCGAGTAAGTGTGACTCTTTCAGGGACGCCTGATATCGCGCACAAACTCCAACACTAAAGGCTATGGCGGGATGTCTGGAAGTCAAGTAGAGAAGACTACCTATCATACTCCGATACAAGGTTTGATCTACATCCTTGCTTGAAGTGTCCTTACTAAGCTTGATAGAAGTACTCATAGGTGTACGTGCATGCTTAACGGAGTCTAAACCAAATTTCGTCACTAGGTCTCTAGCATACTTGGATTGGGAAATGAACATCCCATCCTCTAGCTGACGAACCTGGAGACCAAGAAAGAAAGTAAGCTCACCTACCGTGCTCATCTCAAACTCACTTTTCATCTCCTCCTCAAAGTGGTGAGCATGCTGGGAGTACGTGCATCCGAAGACTATGTCGTCCACATAGACCTGGGCAACTGAAAAAGCATCGTCATCTCTCCTGATGAACAATGTCATATCAACTCCCCCTCTCTTAAAGCCACGGGCTAAGAGATAGGAAGTAAGCCTCTCGTACTAAGCACGGGGTGCTTGCTTCAAACCATACAAGGATTTCCTCGGATAGTAGATGTGCTCCGGGGGCTTAGGGTGTTCAAACCCTTTTGGTTGTTCAACGTAAATCTCCTCCTGTAGAATGCCATTTAGAAAGGCACGTTTGACATCCATATGATATATCTTGAAGCGTAGATGATATGCGATGGTGAGTAGTAAGCGGACGGACTCGAGCCTCGCAACAGGAGAAAATGTCTCCCCAAAGTCTACACCCTCTATCTGTGTGTAGCCTTGAGCGACTAACCTAGCCTTATTTTTTATTATGGTACCATTTCCATCCATTTTGTTCTTGAAAATCCACTTGGTACCTATCACATTAGTCTCACTAGGTCGGGGGACAAGTTCCCAGACATTATTCTTTTTAAACCGAAGCAGCTCATCCTGCATAGCAGATATTCAGTGTTCATCCTTGAGTGCTTCTTTGTCTTGACTTTAGATGTGTTGCATACATGGCTAACAACATTCTCTAGCTGAGCACGAGTCTTGACCCCTAAAGTGGGATCACCTACAATGGAGGCAGGGTCATGACTCTTGCGAACCCAAGCAGGTGTGTCCCCTAACACAGGAGTAAGGTACACAAGGTGTGGGTGAGGGACAAGTAAATCACTGCCAGAAAATTCCTCATCCTCACACTAAAGGCTAGGATCAGCAAACATCAGAGGTTCTTCATCTTGCACGGTGACGTTTATTGATTCCATAACCTTAGAGCTCTTTAGGTTAAAAACTCGGTACGCTCTACTATTTGATGAATATACTAGCAATATTCCCTCATCGCTTCGGGAGTCAAACTTTCCTAATTGCTCTCTATCACGTAGGATGTAGTATTTACTCCCAAAGACACGAAAATTTGTAAGGTTAGGTTTCTTGTCAGTACATAATTCATAAGGCGTCTTAAGTGTGTATGGATGCAGGTAAACCCTATTCACCATCTGGCATGCAGTAGACACTGCCTCTCCCAAAATCTCCTAGCAACTTTACGACCTAGAAGCATAGATCTAGCCATTTCCTAAATCATCCCGTTCTTTCTCTCAACAATCCCATTTTACTGAGGAGTCTTCACACCAGAAAACTCATGTTTGATTCCTAGGCTACCACAGTAAAGATCTACATTTACTTCCTTAAATTCTGTGCTGTTGTCACTACGTATCCTATAAATAGTGACTCCATGTTAATTTTGCAGGACATGGAATTTAGTCGTTAAAAACTCTACAACATCGAATTTCTCTCTCAGAAAACCTACGATCGAATATCTGGAGAAATAATCCACCATCACAAGGATATACCTCTTACCACCCAGACTCTCAGTACGAGTAGGACCCATAAGATCCACGTGAATCAACTCAAGAACACGGGAGGTAGTAATGGAATGCAACTTCCTAAGGGGGCTACGGATTTGCTTTCCCAACTAACAGGGTCCACAAACCGTGGAAGTGGGCTTTCCAAGTGTTGGTAAGCCACGTACTAGGTCCCTTTTAGCTAAACGTGTCAAATATCTAAGGTTCACGTGACCTAGACATTGGTGCCATAGATCCATAGGAGTGATCGTGGTGCTGTTGCAGACAAGTGAGGATTTGGGCACAGTCCCATAGCAGTTATCTTCTGTCCTCACCCCTTGCACCAAAAGTTTATCGTCTTGATTATAAACATTACATGGGTCCCAGTCAAACTTTACAATAAAGTCAGCGTCGCACAACTGGCTAATGCTAAACCTTTGACGTACAAAATATTTCATAGCTTAGGAAATCGTGGTAACTCTACTGTACCTCGTCCTACAATGCTAGACTTTCTTCCATCTCCAAAGGTGACTCTACCTTCCTTATAATCCTCTAGGTAGGTAAAAAATGAGACATCACCTGTCATATGTCCGGAGCACCCACTATCAAAATACCACTGTGAGGTATTATGTGCTTTGAGAGCAACATGAACAACAAGGGCCTTTTCATATTTCTTTGGTAACATTTTGTTTACCCTTGTTGTTGTTGGTTTTGGACGAGATACAGAAAGCATTCACTGACGGCAAATACATCCGTTGGAATTCCTCCATCAAACTCTGTGATGTAGCAGCTAAAAACTCAACATGCTCTCTCAGACTGGTAAAATCATCAGTACGATGTGGTGGAGCAGTAGTACGTCGTGTCCGACCCAAACTATAGCAAAACTCCCTAAGGTGGCCTTTTCTTTTGCAGTATGTACAAAAGAACACCATCTTAGGCGGACATTGGTTTGCTGTTCTTGGTCGAACTCTCCTTCATGATTTTTTACGATGGCCATATGGAGTCGTAGTAAACTCAGGAACTGGTCCAGGTGAAATTTGGGATGTGGAAGCACCATCGAAACCTATTCCCTGCCTATCACCAAAACTGAGGAGCATCTTTCCCATCTTTTTAAATTTGTCCTCGATTTGAACCTTGACTTCCCGTGGTCTCTCAAGATCATGATTAAGCTGGGCTATAAGGGCTTCAAGTTTCTTTCGAGTCTCCAGGAAGGAATAGAGCTCACTCGTAAGACTAGCCACTTGTTTAGTCAAGTTCTCTTTCTCTTTCTTAAAATAACTCTCTCTCTCTCCAAACAGTCTCTCTCTTTCTCAAAACAGACTTTCTTTCTCAACACAGGCAGACTCTCTCTCTCTCTCTCAAGGTAGTGCAGGTGGAGGACTCTCTCTCTCTCGCTTCTTCTAAATCTTCCTCTAAAGCGGTGATCCTAAGAACTAACGATTTGTTACGCTTTTTGATTTTAAATGACTCATTATATAACTCAGCGTAGGCGCATTGAAGATTACTCTCGCTCTCACTTGCATCATCCTCCACCTTACTCACATCGTTCGGTTCCTTGTGAATTAGCATCCTTATCGTCATGAGGAGCACTAGAAGTACTCACGTAACTAGCCATGAATGCGGTGAAGTTACATTCATGCGGTGACTCGTCTCTAGAGTCCACCGACTCTACCATACTGTCGTCACTAAGGGTAGCATTAAGGTCTTTTCCCTTTTCTTTTGCAAGTCTCTTCAGCCTAGTTACACACTCAAAAGCTCTATGACCTTTATCGTCGCACTCATAGCATCTCTCACCATCTTTCTTAGGAGGATCTTTAAAATCTTTTTCATTTTTTTTATTTTTCTCAAAATTCTTTATATCTTTGAAATTTCCATTTTTCTTGAATTTGAAAATTTTCTTGAAATTTTTAGCAAACAATGTCAAATCATCTAAATCAAAGTCACACTCGGAATCAGATGTTTCTATCTCCCTTTTTCTAGATGTCTCAACTCACTTTCTTGCTGACCCCTCACTCTTTCTGTCCTGGGCATTAAATGTAATTCCCTTATCTTTAGGCTTGACAGATTTAGGAAACATATCAATTTTATACGTTTGTAAGTCTCCTACAAGTTCCTCTAATTTAAGCGTGTTTAAATTACCCATAGAATTTAGCATAGTGACTTTAGGGATAAAACACTTAGATAGTGATCTTAGAATCTTTTTAACAACTCTAGCATTAGGAATGTGTTCACCAAGATTAAAGCTAGTGTTTACAATATCAGATAACCTAGTATAAAATTCATCAAAACATTCAGTCTCAAGCATGGTGATAGTTTCAAATTGAGTTGTTAAGTTTTACAGTTTTGATTCTTTCACAGCATTAGTTCCTTCATGGGTATGTTGTAAAACATTTCGTGCCTCTTTTGACGTGGCACACATCGTTATCCGTCGAAACTCGTCAGGTGTGACAGATCCAAAAATAGCACTTCCCTTAGAATTAAAAGATGACCATTTAAATTCCTCTTCAGTCCATGCAGTCACAGATTTTAAATTAATCACGTTATCAACAATGATGGAGGGAGGTGTCCACCCTCTTTCAACCAAAATCCAAACTCTTTCATCAATGGCTTTTGAAGCAGATTTCATATGGGCTTTCCAGTAAGCATAGTTTGTCCCGTCAAAACTGACATTTTATTATATAATTTCTCCATTTTGAACACGCCCTTTTCAAAAATTAATTTTCCATAAAATTGATATCTTAGAAAAAATTTAGCGAAAAATTACACGGTATAATTGTGTAATTGGCACTGATACCAATTTGAAGAGTGCGCGTACGTTCAAATGAATTAATTATTTAATTAAACTCAGTTTTTCAATTAAATCCTAAAACATGCATCTAGGTGTGATTGAAATCAATATGATCATGCAAGAACATTCAATCACAAACAAAACACACAAATGAGGAAAAATTCCCCAAAGGGGCAAAACGTTTTTATTTTCACTATAATTTGTAATAAACGGTTCCATGGATTACAATGAAAATAAGAGTGACATACGAAATACCCTCAGGTGTCGGTTCCGATGTCGTCGGCTGGAATCTCCCGCAAGAACTCCAGATGGGTAGCAATGAAGAAGAGACGACTTCTCTACAAATTACTCCAGATGAGTAAAAACGATCCTCTTGTAGGTTTAAAGATTCACATACATATATGGGAGTGTTTATGTGAATAAAAAAGGCATGAAACCTTAAAAGATGAAGTCTGTTTTTTGGGCTGTGAATCGCAGAAATTGTGTGTGAAAAAGACTTGGAAAATATGTAGAATGAAACTAGATATTTATACGAAAATTGAGGTGACGGCGTCATTTGAACGAGATAAGCATGTCGCTCGAACGAAGGACACGTGTCCCTCGAATGAGATCGCGCGACATGCTTATGTCGCTCGAACGATATTGTGATCTTGTTTGAACAAGCTCGTCAACCGAGGCAGTCTGCTTCTACACTTAGAAAAATTTCTTCTTTTGATAAAAAACAATTCAGACTTCAAAAAAATATTTTCTAAAAAATTCCCAAATATTTATGCAAATACAAACAACTCCAATAAACCATTTTACCAATAATGCGAAGTGGAGTAGTGAGAACGGTTGAGCAGCACGTCGTATGAAGCATGATGCACGTGTGAAGATGATGGATGCATGGATTCAGATCAAGGCCATCTTGGATCATCGTGTTGACGTACCGAATGTAGCGGTATCAGACATACATACTATGATCTAGGACACACAAAAAATTCCTAGATTCTACCCCGAACATTTATAAAATTATGTCCTTACAAAACACAATACTTAATTATTATTATTCTTAACTGAAAATAGTTAAAAGGTTCCAAAATATATGAAATTGTACACATCTCGAGTATAATATCAATAAAGGAAAGATAGTCTCAAGTATAAATTCACAAATGTATGGTCCCCAACACATATAAGTAAATACACTATTCAAGAGCCCGCATATAAATACGAAGGAATATCCCTATCTCCTTTAAGGATCACTCGTGCGTACCAGGTATAGTTATTAGTCGTTCCCAATGTAACACCCCGTAAATTTAAAAGGTATTATTTAAATTAATTCGAAATTCGAAAAGCTATCTTAAAAAGATCTTAATATGAATATGTATAAGTCTTGGGCTATTTAGAAGAGTCCTCAAAATATTAAAAAAATGGTTGTCACAGTTCTGGGTTGTGACTAACGGGAAATTTTTTCATCTTAAATAGAATCCTATTAGCATTAGAACTCCTAACCATTACAAATTAAAACTAATCCATGGCTGGGTTCTTCAAATCGCTTTTTTCAAAACTCTTCCTCCAGATGACTTCTCCAAAATATTTCCTGTTCATCTACAAACCCTTGCCCCAATTTTCTTCAAGGTTTCTAACTCAAGATATGTCAAGATTAATTGGATTTTCTCAAGATGTGTTGGAACACGAGGCCCCCAATTTTAAATTCTCTTTACTACAAAAAGATAATTTCTTTTTAAATATGCGGAAGAGAAAGATGGTTCAATTAAACATCAAATTTTAATTTCTTCTCAAATTAAAATTAAACAAGTGAAATAAGATTAAACACACATATTTTTAATTTCACTTAAACCAACATAATTTAACCCAAGTCCTTGAAATTTGCCTAAGTCATATTTTCAATATTCCCAAATTAGGCCAAACGAATTTTATCAAATTAAATGATGACTTGAATTAAATTAACATAAACATTTCCCAAACTAATTTAACACTAAATTAAATAAGTAGTGAAATAAACCAATTTTATCTTTTTACCTAAGCATGCGTTCTAGGTGATTTACAAATGATAAAATAAATAATTAATCCACTACGTCGCAATGTACGAGGAAAAACCCACAACGGAAAAAAACCTCGGAAGGCCCTAACCTTAAGTCCACTAAGTATGGTTTTACAATTACAAGACAGATGACTTACTTCCTCGACTCGCCCCCTTCAATCCTTGATGCGTCTTCTTGTAAATACCTCCGTCCAGTCGATAAACTCGGAGCTGCACCAAAATCTTGGAGTCACCAATGAGACATAGGTACACCGTCAACCACACATGGTGCCTTTCACCATGTGAGAATACCGCAGCGAAACAAACTTCTTATTCTTTGAGGGATTTAGAAGTAAACCCAAATAATATCTTCAATGCGGTAGAGAAAAACCCGGTGCCAAACACTCCAAGCAAGATGTATATATACTGAAACTTGCAATAAACAATATGGGTAAACAAGAGTGTAAAATGTTTTTTCTTGAAAAATTAGACACTAAAAAACATGATTTTTTTTCTTGCAAGATTAAACTCTCAAAACTCTCTCTAGGAGATGAAGGATAATGAAAAAGTTGGTTAGAAAAAGTTGGTTCCCGCACATAATAAATTTGTCAAAGAGTAGTGGCAAAAAGTAGTGGAAAAGGTGGGAAAATCGTAAAAAACTGCCAAAAATATTTTTCCCGCCAAATTTCGTTCAAACGACACTTCTAACGATAAGTCAGAACGAAAAAAAAATTCTCGTTCGAACGACTTTGGATCTCGTTCCAACGACATTGATTCTTATTTGAACGACCTTTCATGATTGTAGATAATTTTGATACGAACGCGTGGCTGCCAGTTTCGTATTTTTCTGATTTTTTTTTTAATTTGATATGATTTTTCTACGGAAAGGTGTCCGAGAACAAAATCTTTAGAACTATGAAGTCAAAAAAAGTTTAACAAAAAAATACTAACACCCAAAATAAATTTCTAAAATACACCCAATAAATTTCCAAGCTCCTATATATATATATATATATATATATATAATGCATTCATACCTTAGGAGCATTGGAACATTGTTGATGACGTGAAAACGAGGCACACTAAACCGGCATTTGACGAAGCTTTATAAATTTGGCCGCTACGTCTTCAACAAGTCATAGGCTTGAAGGATGATCAAGAACTGTATCATATGACTCAAACGTTTTTGTCCAGAATTGAGCCAAAATTACAAAGGACTCAATTGGAAATTTGTGTCCTTATCATTAGAAATCTCGTTCGAACGACAAGTTATTCGAACGACCTCGTTTGAATGAGTTCTGCCAGATCTGAAATTTTTTAACTTATTTTCCTGCAGTTATTTCACAAAACTACTTTTGGTCCACAGCTTTTTACAGTTTCAATATATGGACGAAAATTAGTTATTTTCCATAAGGAAGTTTTATATTCTCTTGAGAGCAAAAATTCACAACTTCCCTCTTTTGAAAAATCAATCTCCAACACTACTTTAACCCTTGTATCAAAACCCCATGCAATCAACTTGACATTCAAAAAGCTTGTTTGCAGTGGATCTCTACAAACAAGCTTATTGAAGACGGTGTTTTGGGGCTTCGGTGGATACCACGACACGAGTAGTGTCGAGCAAAGCATTGGAGCTTCGCGTACTACAAATTCAGAGGTCGAGGACGGCATAAGCATGCCTTGAGTGAGTTAATGTCTGTAAGTCCTTCGAGTCTCTTGTAAAACCTATTTTGTAGTGGATTTTGTCTAGGCCCAGCCGTCCGAGGTTTTTCCCATTTGGATTTTCTTCGTACATTGGCGCGTTGTGGTTGTGATTTTTGCATCTTACTTTATTAAATCACATAGATGCATGCCTAGGATAAAATGGATAAAATTGGATAATTTTATTTCGCTTAATCATGTTATCAATCCAATCTCATTAACTGGAAATTGTTCATGCTAACTTTTAAATTTGCAAAAGAAATTTAAAATTGGAACATATCTCTACTTGGTAAATTTTTAATTGGGTTGTGTGTGTGTATTCTACGAAATAACCTAAGTACATATAACCTTACAACTTCAACGAAATGTCGTTCGAACGACACTTCTGAGGATAAATCAAAAGGAAAAAAAATTCTCGTTTGAAATCTCGTTAGAACGACTTTGGATCTTGTTTGAACCACATTGATTCTCATTTGACCGACCTTTCATGATTGTAGATAATTTCGATACGAACGCGTGGCCTCGAGTTTCGTATTTTTCTGATTTTTTTTGGATTAGATATGATTTTTCTACGGAAAGGTGTCCGAGAACAAAATCTTTAGAACTATGAATTCAAAAAAAGTTCAACAAAAAAATACTAACACCCAAAATAAATTTCAAAAATACACCCAATAAATTTCCAAGCTCCTATATATATATATATATATATATCAAATGCATTCATACCTTAGGAGCATTGGAACATTGTTGATGATGTGGAAACGAGGCACAATAAACCGGCATTTAATGAAGCTTTATAAATTTGGCCTCTACGTCTTCAACATGTCATAAGCTTGAAGGATGGTCAAGAAATCTATCATATGACTCAAACATTTTTGTCTGGAATTGAGCTAAAACTACAAAGGACTCAATTGGAAATTTGTGTCCTTATCGTTAGAAATCTCGTTCGAACGACCTATTTCGAACGAGTTCTACCAGATCTGAAATTTTTTAACTTATTTTCCAGCAGTTATTTCACAAAACTACTTTTGGTCAACTACTTTTTACAGTTTCAATATATGGACGAAAATTAGTTATTTTCCATAAGGAAGTTTCATATTCTCTTGAGAGCAAAAATTCACAACTTCCCTCTTTTGAAAAAATAATCTCCAACACTACTTTAACCTTTGAATCAAAACCCCATGCAATCAACTTGACATTCAACAAGTTCTTTTGCGGTGGATCTCTGCACACAAGCTTATTGGACACGGTGTTTTTGGGCATCGGTGGATGCCGCGATACGAGTAGTATCGAGCAACGCGTTGGAGCTTTCGCGTACTACAAATTCTGAGGTAGAGGACGGCATAAGAATGTCTTGAGTGAGTCAATGTCTGTAAGTCTTTTGAGTCTCTTGTAAAACCTATTTTGTAGTGGATTTTGTCTAGGCCCAACCGTCCGAGGTTTTTCCCATTTGGGTTTTTCTCGTACATTAGCGCGTTGTGGTTGTGATTTTCGCTTCTTACTTTATTAAATAACATAGATACATGCCTAGGATAAAATGGATAAAATTGGATAATTTTATTTCGCTTAATCATGTTATCAATCCAATTGCATTAACTGGAAATTGTTCATGCTAACTTTTAAATTTGCAAAAGAAATTTAAAATTGGAACATATCTCTACTTGGCAAATTTTTAATTGGGTTATGTGTGTGTATTCTATGAAATAACCAAAGTACATATAACCTTACAACTTCAACGAAATGTCGTCCGAACGACACTTCTAACGATAAGTCATAACGAAAACAAATTCTCATTTGAAATCTCGTTCGAACGACTTTAGATCTCGTTCGAACGACATTGATTCTCATTTGAACGACATTGAATGATTGTAGATAATTTCGATACGAACGCGTGGCCGCCAGTTTTGTATTTTTCTTATTTTTTTTGGATTTGATATGATTTTTCTACAGAAAGGTGTCCGAGAACAAAATCTTTAGAACTATGAATTCAAAAAAAGTTTAACAAAAAAATACTAACACCCAAAATAAATTTCTAAAATACACCCAATAAATTCTCAAGCTCCTATATATATATATATATATATATATCAAATGCATTCATACCTTAGGAGCATTGGAACATTATTGATGACGTGGAAATGAGGCACACTAAACCGGCGTTTGATTCAGCTTTATAAATTTGGCCGCTACGTATTCAACATGTCATAAGCTTGAAGGACGATCAAGAACTCTATCCTATGAACGTTTTTGTCCGGAATTGTGCCAAAACTACAAAGGGCTCAATTGAAAATTTGTGTCCTTATCGTTAGAAATCTCGTTCGAATGACAAGTCATTCGAACGACCTCGTTCGAACGAGTTCTGCCAGATCTGAAATTTTTTAACTTATTTTCCAGCAGCTATTTCACAAAACTGCTTTTGGTCCACTACTTTTTACAGTTTCAATATGTGGACGAAAATTAGTTATTTTCCATAAGGAAGTTTAATATTCTCTTGAGAGAAAAAAATTCACAACTTCCCTCTTTTGAAAAATCAATCTCCAACACTACTTTAACCCTTGAATCAAAACCCCTTGCAATGAACTTGACATTCCACAAGCTCGTTTGCGGCGGATCTCTGCAGACAAGCTTATTGGAGACGGTATTTTTGGGCTTCGGTGGATACCGCGACATGAGTAGTGTCGAGCAACGCGCTAGAGATTCGCGTACCACAAATTCGGAGGTAGAGGATGGCATAAGCATGTCTTGAGTGAGTCAATGTTTGTAAGTCTTTTGAGTCTCTTGTAAAACCTATTTTGTTGTGGATTTTGTCTAGGCTCAGTCGTCCGAGATTTTTCCCATTTGGGTTTTCCTCGTACATTGGCGCGTTGTGGTTGTGATTTTCGCATCTTACTTTATTAAATCACATAGATGCATGCCTAGGATAAAATGGATAAAATTGGATAATTTTATTTCGCTTAATCATGTTATCAATCCAATCGCATTAATTGGAAATTGTTTATGCTGACTTTTAAATTTGCAAAAGAAATTTAAAATTGGAACATACCTCTACTTGATAATTTTTTAATTGGCTTGTGTGTGTGTATTCTACGAAATAACCTGTACATATACCCTTATAACTTCAACGAAATGTCGTTCGAACGACACTTCTAACGATAAGTTAGAACGAAAAAAAAATTCTCATTTGAAATCTCGTTCGATCGACTTTGGATCTCATTCGAATGACATTGATTCTCGTTTGAACGAAATTTCATGATTGTAGATAATTTCGATATGAACGCGTGGCGGCCAGTTTCGTATTTTTTTGAATTTTTTTGGATTTGATATGATTTTTCTGCGGAAAGGTGTCCGAGAACAAAATCTTTAGAACTATGAATTCAAAAAAAGTTTAACAAAAAAATACTAACACTCGAAATAAATTTCTAAAATACACCCAATAAATTTCCAAGCTCTCTCTCTCTCTATATATATATATATATATCAATTGTATTCATACCTTAGGAGCATTGGAACATTATTGATGACGTGAAAACGAGGCACACTAAACCGACATTTGATGAAGCTTTATAAATTTGGCTGCTACGTATTGTGACACCCCGCCTAATTAAATACCGGGCGATCACTCCTTTATTAAATTAAATCAAGGTAAACAGTTGGTTCATTCTCAGCATCACTGTCGATAAAAATAAATTTTCCAATTTAACACCCTAAATAATTAAGCTAAGTATCAAAACCATTTACATGCATAACTTTCCAAATTTTTATTTAAAGAAAAATCATTTATTTTATTAACAACATCCAATAAGTAAGAATCACACCACATTAAATTATGCAACCTAATCCAATTAATTTAATACATTCGTCAATCGAATGTCAACATACAAAATCTAAAGTCACACATCCAAACTGAATAAATCCCATAGTAACAAAACTGGAAATAACTGAAATACAAATGTCCAATAACAACGGAATAATGGAAAGAGCTACACATGCCCAACTAGATGAAAGTACTAAGAGTGGATCCGAATGAACGAAGTCGTCTAATCAAGAGACCTGCAACTCCCACCTAAGCTGCAGCGCGTTCCTTCCAAGAGATCCTAAGCAAGACGCCCCTGTGGCTGGGCACCTGTAATACATACATATATATACAAGAGAGAGAGAGAGAGAGAGAGAGAGAGAGAGAAAGAAACGGGTCAGAGCCCGATAGTGTGTTTGATTTAAAATACGTTTAGCAAGTATTTAAATTGATACAGGGCAATGCAACAACATATTAGTGCGACACTCTCTTGAGAAATTCTCACCTCTCTTCTAATGTGCACACCTATCGCACTAACCTCCCCAACGGGTTGTCTTATCATTTATCGCACTAATCTTCCCAATGATTTAACTTATCTTATATTACTCGTAAGATTCCAAATTTCACGATTCAATTGTTTGAAAATAATATTTCAATTAGTAACCAAAGTTCTCATTTTGACTTTATTAATCAATAAAGTTTTTCCAATTTCATATTATACTTTCTCAAAACAAGTATTTACAATTTGAGTCATCAGCCATGTCCTACATATCAAATCACAGTAGGCAGTTCCAAATTTCAGAATTTCATATATATATATATATTAACTACTCGAAAATATATATATATCAAAACAGCACCCCACATAATAACTATGGTGCGAGCATACTCTACTATCCAAACCCCATATCACTCACATTAAGGGGAATACAAATTCGGAATCACTCTCGAATTGTATTAACACATACACAAACTATAGGTTCCAAGTCCCTTAGGACCGTCTGAACTATCACTGCGATAGCCTGTACCAAGGATACCTATACACAAACAAAATGAGGCGAAGCATAGATTCCAAGTCTCTAAGAGGAAAGCACATACCCGCATCTCTTAGGACCGTCTGAACTATCATTACGATAGCCTGTACCAAGGATATTTATCTTCTAGGGTACAAGTCAATATCCCCCATAAAGGTCCCATCGAGATAAGACTGTCCCAGCGCGGAAACCTCAGGGATAGAAAGTAGCGTGGGCATGATTTTCACACATAGATAGTATATGCATACACAATCATATAACTATACTCATATTACCATATCAATAATGGGTAAATTCTCAATTCCCATAATTACGTCATTTGCATTTATTTCTCATTATATAGCTATCACGTATAACCATTCACATCTTACTTTAATTTGAGGAACTTTTCCACTTACTACATAACGCTCATGGATTCTATCCTCCCAAGTATAAAATTCAGTAGGTATACACATTTGTCCCAAAGTAACTCTCTTACGTGTCTCTCTCTCTTTAAACCATAAATTTACCGACCCTTATGTAATTATACCAAAATACAATCTTTGCCCGACATCGAGGGTCCCAAAATCTATTCACATGTCCTACTGGTCTCCCCTATCTCCCAAAACATTTCATTAAGGATGCCCAAGAATTTTCTCACAATAAATTGAATTTAACTCATTTAATAAGGGAAATAGGAGTCTGCCAGGAGGGGTCGATCGATCGAGGTTTGGGGCTCGATCGATCGAAGCTCTGGGCTCGATCGATCGATCAAACAGGTCTGTGAAAACTGCAGCATTGCAGTTACGGGTTTCCTCTACTAACATCAACAAATTCCATCTTGTCAAATCCCAATCGACCCAGAATTGACACTACTAACCCTATATCATCATAATAGGTATTTTCAATGTAAAGCATGTGGATTTCTGTCATTTAATCATGGATTAACAACCCCAATTTCATACAAAAATCTCAAGAACCCTAAATTCTCTTAAACTTGGTTCTAACAATTATTTCCAGAATTCTCTTCTTATACACATCATAATTTCGTGGTTTAAATTCCTCTACATGGCAAGGGTTTCTAGAATTATCAATTAGACCAATACTACATGGATTTTCCTATCATAAATCGGGTTTTCCTCCATTAAAACTCATCTTAATTACTTCTAAACTAATATGAAAGATGCACTAACGAAAATAGCAAGATAAACACTTGCCTGGGATTTTTGACGTTCTGATTTGGCATCGAATTCGGTATGGTTGTGTTCTCCGTCTCGCGATCTACGCGTTATCGGTGGCGGCGGTGCAAACGGTTGAGTTTCGGGCCTTGAATTTGCCTTGAGAGCTCTCTCCTTCCTCTCCTATGGCCGTCACTTGTGTTTAGAGTTTCTAACCCTAGAAGGTAACCTAGGTATCTGATATAACTCCTCTGATTTTCGTGGGTTTAATTACCCAAAAATGTAAAATGACCAAAATGCCCTCCCGGGTTACTAATTAGGCCTAAAAACGCCCCGAGACCCAAACTAAACTCCCGGGTACACTTTTCTGACTATCTCGACCCTTCCGGATGCGTTGGCGCACTCAAAACGACCATCGGAACAACTTATAAAATATTCAATTTTATTAATTCACATTTAGTCCCGACACGACACAGGCGCGTCCCGACTTAAATTTCCAAAATTGCCATTTTATTCACACGTGACAATATTATAAAAATAAATCTCATATATTACTATACTCATCCAGTAATATGCAACAAATAACAAATTTCCAATAATTACTAACTCGTGTCACGCTAGTAAATATTTAAAGCAATATTCCAGATTAAAATTAAATTAATTTATCTCAATTAAATTTAATAAATCCCATAATTTAAAAGCTATAAAAATACGGGGTATTACATACTTCCCCCCTAATAACGGAATTTCGTCCAGAAATTCGGAAAACAAGGCATACCTGGTAAGAACAAATCTGGATATCTCTCGTCCGTACGCAAACTATCTACATAGTACGGCTCTCAATCATTATAGCTTTTTCCTCACAGCAACATCATTTTACATTCTCATTGGAGACACTTCACATTGTGCTCCCAACTCACAACATTCGCATAGGTCACGCCTACACGTTATAAATTTCATTATCTCACTAACATTAGGAGGCCGCACCTCACTACATGACAAATACTCAGATTTATTCATATACAAAACTCCCATTCTGAGAAAATATTACGAACATTTGATCACTCTTGCTCGCCTAAAACAGTCGTGGAATTCTACCACAGTTATCGGATGTTCTCTCGACCGATCCAAAAATTCTGATTATCTACTCTCCTCTAAACATACGAAAGGAGAATAGTCGAGGTTCTTCCATAGTAAAACCTTAATAAGTACTTTGTACGCGACAAACAGGTACGAGTGCTTCTACAGAGCATTCTTGAAATCATCGTATCAAGATTCCAAAATCTCCTTTACGTGGCTCCATAAATCTTTA
Source organism: Sambucus nigra (assembly GCA_949130495.1). Taxonomy (NCBI): domain Eukaryota; kingdom Viridiplantae; phylum Streptophyta; class Magnoliopsida; order Dipsacales; family Adoxaceae; genus Sambucus; species Sambucus nigra. The sequence continues at coordinate 788,519,660 of OX422208.1, read as the reverse complement.
ATCACCGTGCGCTCATTCCCTGGCTAAGGGTGATACATCCTACTCGAAATGAAATCTTTTCTCCGATGGTTCCTGAAATCCCATATCAAAGGTGGGATTCACCAAATCTCATCCTGATTTAGAAATTTATACTACGCCGGACCATGCACTGGTGCGATCCTTCCTTTCGAAGGATGTCTGGGGCATACTAGTTAATATTGTAAGCCAGCCCAAAGGAATATCAATCACTTCCTTCTCGGCGACTTAATTCACATATTCGGGATAAACCCTTGATCTTGTTTTGAGGATGGCAACTCATCCAAGAACTTTACCGACTTTACCAACCTCTTCCAATTTCAGGAATTTTTGATAAACACAAAATTCTTTGGTTGATTCTCCTCTTTCAACCAAACCTTACCTATGGGCAGTGCATGTAGAGACTACTCACTACGTTTCGCTAAACATCGATTCTTCCCTTGAAATGTCTCACATTAAGTGACACGTAATACTCCCCTTCCTTCCTTGTAGTATGCCGAAAGTTCTACCCGTGCTCTTCTCTCCACGAAGCGCACTTCTGGAACTCTTATACTATACTAACATCATTACTCTTTGTATGCGCAAGTCGTTCTCACACTTGACTAATAAAAATTCCGCTCCGGGTGTGCTTCATAACAATTAAATTCTACTATATTCAAGGAATACCAATTCTTGAATGGCTTCCCACAGCCTTCCAATCAAGTTAGGGCGTGCTATTCTAATTGCACACTTATGTATGGATTATCGCCCCTCATGTGACGTTTAATCCACTCTATCACTTCCACTTCGTTATACTAGTCCCACAAACATTTATTTCACACGTCTATTACCACGTCCCTTCGACTCGGACTATTTTGACTGCATCTAACCCAGATGCCCACATTTTTGCAACACCCCGACCGCCCTGGGAGAGCGAACGGCGGCTACTCTTATGTAGGACGAACTAAATTCAACGGAATAGAAGGAATAGGGCATTCAAATTCTATGACAATAACAGAGGAATAATAATTCTCAACCTTCCTCAGATAAGTACAAATTTTTTTTCCAAATAGGTACAACAACCAAAATAAATCACTAACGCTCTATTCATCAAAAGGATTACAGGTTATCTCTTCTGTATAGTTTAAAGTTCTTTCCGTATAATCCATGCTAAAAATCATTCCAACTCTTTATTCACCTTGTATTCTGTACGCGGTTATGACATTTGGGTACTCTCAATCACCCTAGAAATCAAAATTCTTAAATTCTCCTTATCATAGTTCCACTCCTCAACTCGTGGGGATAACTTTCAATGCTTTCCTACCACAAAAATTCGGCTCCAATGACCTTAAAACAAAACTCAACTTCCAACTTACATACATGATTACTTGATCCCATTTCGACCAGGGTACCGAACTCATGGAATAGTGACCAAACATCTCCCTATATCCAACCTTACGCTAAGTTTCATGCGTGGGATGTCTCGCAAAGAGAAATCCAAACAAGGAACCCCCCGATACACTACTACCTAGCATTGTCGGTTATCGAAATCCGTTAGGTCCTCCGTCCATAGTGTATACCCCTTTATTCCGTTCCTTGACAGAAAAGTTACAATTCCTCCCGTAATTATGCTTAACAAAGAACGTTTCACTTATTTCACTATTGTTCAGTATAGGTTGGTGGTAATAGCATTCCATAAACCTCGAATACATACAATCGGAATTCTCGAAATTCCTTTCCCTAATAATAGGGGTATAAATATTAACTCCCACATCTCTAAAGGATAAATATAACAGTGCACTTCCCTTATCACTAAGTTCGGAGTGCTAAACATAATACTGAGTCAAATCTTTTCGCTCAATGGTAAATCCCGATACATACAGAATTATACTGACAAAGTCTATACATACATTGGCATCGAATATCTCGAGCCCACTATCTCCTCCGAAGTCTCTTGGATAGATAATATAAGTGCGAGTCCAACCTTCTTACAGGTAAAGCCTCGCCAAAACAAACACAAAACATGTTGCACCAATGCAACTACTCCGATAGCCTTGCAATAAATGCCCACTATCATACTACCCATTTCTATAACATTTTTAACAAAGATAATATCATTCTCGTGTATCGCATCACTATAACGAGTAACCTCAATAAAGTATAAAACACTATTTAATATACTCATTCATCCTCCGCGGATAGCAGTAAAGAAAAATCCCACTACACTAAGGAAAAATATTCACATAATGGTAACATTTATAATGATATGTATTAAACTCGTCTCACATGCTACTCTAGCAATGAACAAAATGTGGTGACTCGCTCGTGGCACATAAACATGCCGCATCCTCTAAGGATACAACTTATACTTCCATCATGGCAATCGTCTTGACTGCACAGATGGTTTTCGGACGTAACACGTCTGCCCAATCCAAAACAAAATTATTTTAATCGTTGCCTTACTAGGCACCGTATTCCTGCCCTTTTTCTCATTTTGGAACATATTATCATGAGCGATCTCACTTCGCACAAAATACCTCAGTACATAATCCACTTACCACTTGTCCTACTAACCAGGTTAGGATTTGTCCTCCTCTCGGGCTTTAGTAAATTCGATTCCTGTTAGCCATCCCGGTTGCTCCCTTAGCTTTTTAGGCTATAAAGATCATGTTACTATCTATAATAGTACTTAATGAATTTACCATCACTTGGTAAGAATTTAACTATCTGAAGCATTTAAATGGTTTTCCTAATGTGTATCCACATCCTTTTGTGGTGCTATACCACCATCGTTGCATTCAGTCTCATTCTCGACTAAATTCTTTGATTCCTTTAACTTCCCCCACAAGGAAGCGTTATCATCTATATTGACAAAATATGATATTGTCAACCTCCGAATCGGTCGTCCATCAGAATTTCCTCCTCGAGTATTATCAATTATTATTACAAGTTGGTCTCCCACTTGGAGTCATTTTCCCCACTTGTATCTACATCTTCCGATACAAAATTCGCTAACGGTTAAGATTCATATTCAGTAATGGACCCCTGACATGCCCTCTCTCAATGAGTTCAGAACCACATTTGCTTCTAATCCTGAACAGTTAAGGAAGGAACATACGGTCAACACTGTACCTAAGGTTCTCCTATAGGCATACAATTCCACTTCTAAAATTGGTGGTTGACTCCAACCATTATAATTTCATCCCGAAAGCCAATAAAATTTTCTCTAAATTTTCACTTTCAGTTCGCCACACTCCGTCCTATATCTAAACCTTTGGGTACATTACCTCCTTTGGTAAAGACACATACAAATTTCGCGATTCTAAAATCTCCCACTGACAGTCTCTACACGTTTTTTTTTTTTTTTTGTAATACGTTGGGTAAGTTTACCCTCGCACCTCATTTGACTATAACAGCATTTGAAAAAAAATCATTGCTGCACCTTAGTCGCCTTTCTAGTCGTGGCTTCTCGCGCCATAATGGAGGTGACCTCGACTATGGTCATCATCCTCGGATATATTTCATCATCTCAACTGAGCCCTGCCTCCTGATGTACGCTTAACGGTCCTCTTCTGACATCCGTCATCGCTCGGTATACGCACACATCCGAACGAAATTAGAATACACTAATGTATACACATTATAGCAGGAGAACGAAATATCGTCAAGGGATCGACAATCCTAAACATAGGGCTCTATAACAAACAAAGCAACGCTGAAAGCATAATAAGCCGTACAGTTCCTAAAGACACTAGAAACTGATGCTCTGATACCACCTGTGACACCCCGCCTAATTAAATACCGGGCGATCACTCCTTTATTAAATTAAATCAAGGTAAACAGTTGGTTCATTCTCAGCATCATTGTCGATAAAAATAAATTTTCCAATTTAACACCCTAAATAATTAACCTAAGTGTCAAAACCATTTACATGCATAACTTTCCAAATTTTTATTTAAAGAAAAATCATTTATTTTATTAACAACATCCAATAAGCAAGAATCACACCACATTAAATTATGCAACCTAATCCAATTAATTTAATACATTCGTCAATTGAATGTCAACATACGAAATCTAAAGTAACACATCCAAACTGAATAAATCCCATAGTAACAAAACTGGAAATAACTGAAATACAAATGTCCAATAACAACGGAATAATAGAAAGAGCTACACATGCCCAACTAGATGAAAGTACTAAGAGTGGATCCGAATGAACGAAGTCGTCTAATCAAGAGACCTGCAACTCCCACCTAAGCTGCAGCGTGTTCCTTCCAAGAGATCCTAAGCAAGACGCCCCTGTGGCTGGGCACCTGTAATACATACATATATATACAAGAGAGAGAGAGAGAGATAAAGAAACGGGTCAGAGCCCGATAGTGTGTTTGATTTAAAATACGTTTAGCAAGTATTTAAATTGATACAGGCCAATGCAACAACATATTAGTGCGACACTCTCTTGAGAAATTCTCACCTCTCTTCTAATGTGCACACCTATCGCACTAACCTCCCCAACGGGTTGTCTTATTATTTATCGCACTAATCTTCCCAATGATTTAACTTATCTTATATTACTCGTAAGATTCCAAATTTCACGATTCAATTGTTTGAAAAGAATATTTCAATTAGTAACCAAAGTTCTCATTTTGACTTTATTAATCAATAAAGTTTTTCCAATTTCATATTATACTTTCTCAAAACAAGTATTTACAATTTGAGTCATCAGCCATGTCCTACATATCAAATCACAGTAGGCAGTTCCAGATTTCAGAATTTCATATATATATATTAACTACTCGAAAATATATATATCAAAACAGCACCCCACATAATAACTATGGTGCGAGCATACTCTACTATCCAAACCCCATATCACTCACATTAAGGGGAATACAAATTCGGAATCACTCTCGAATTGTATTAACACATACACAAACTATAGGTTCCAAGTCCCTTAGGACCGTCTGAACTATCACTGCGATAGCCTGTACCAAGGATACCTATACACAAACAAAATGAGGCGAAGCATAGATTCCAAGTCTCTAAGAGGAAAGCACATACCCGCATCTCTTAGGACCGTCTGAACTATCATTACGATAGCCCTGTACCAAGGATATCTATCTTCTAGGGTACAAGTCAATATCCCCCATAAAGGTCCCATCGAGATAAGACTGTCCCAGCGCGGAAACCTCAGGGATAGCAAGTAGCGTGGGCATGATTTTCACACATAGATAGTATATGCATACACAATCATATAACTATACTCATATTACCATATCAATAATGGGTAAATTCTCAATTCCCATAATTACGTCATTTGCATTTATTTCTCATTATATAGCTATCACGTATAACCATTCACATCTTACTTTAATTTGAGGAACTTTTCCACTTACTACATAACGCTCATGGATTCTATCCTCCCAAGTATAAAATTCAGTAGGTATACACATTTGTCCCAAAGTAACTCTCTTACGTGTCTCTCTCTCTTTAAACCATAAATTTACGGACCCTTATGTAATTATACCAAAATACAATCTTTGCCCGACATCGAGGGTCCCAAAATCTATTCACATGTCCTACTGGTCTCCCCTATCTCCCAAAACATTTCATTAAGGATGCCCAAGAATTTTCTCACAATAAATTGAATTTAACTCATTTAATAAGGGAAATAGGAGTCTGCCAGGAGGGGTCGATCGATCGAGGTTTGGGGCTCGATCGATCGAAGCTCTGGGCTCGATCGATCGATCAAACAGGTCTGCGAAAACTGCAGCATTGCAGTTACGGGTTTCCTCTACTAACATCAACAAATTCCATCTTGTCAAATCCCAATCGACCCAGAATTGATACTACTAACCCTATATCATCATAATAGGTATTTTCAACGTAAAGCATGTGGATTTCTGTCATTTAATCATGTATTAACAACCCCAATTTCATACAAAAATCTCAAGAACCCTAAATTCTCTTAAACATGGTTCTAACAATTATTTCCAGAATTCTCTTCTTATACACATCATGATTTCGTGGTTTAAATTCCTCTACATGGCAAGGGTTTCCAGAATTATCAATTAGACCAATACTACATGGATTTTCCTATCATAAATCGGGTTTTCCTTCATTAAAACTCATCTTAATTACTTCTAAACTAATATGAAAGATGCACCAACGAAAATAGCAAGATAAACACTTGCCTGGGATTTTTGACGTTCTGATTTGGCGTCGAATTCGGTATGGTTGTGTTCCCCGTCTCGCGATCTACGCGTTGGCGGTGGCGGCGGTGCAAACGGTTGAGTTTCGGGCCTTGAATTTTCCTTGAGAGCTCTCTCCTTCCTCTCCTATGGCCGTCACTTATGTTTAGAGTTTCTAACCCTAGAAGGTAACCTAGGTATCTGATATAACTCCTCTAATTTTCGTGGGTTTAATTACCCAAAAATGTAAAATGACCAAAATGCCCTCCCGGGTTACTAATTAGGCCTAAAAACGCCCCGAGACCTAAACTAAACTCCCAGGTACACTTTTCTGACTATATCGACCCTTCCGGACGCGTTGGTGCACTCAAAACGACCATCCGAACAACTTATAAAATATTCACTTTTACTAATTCACATTTAGTCCCGACACGACACAGGCGCGTCCCGACTTAAATTTCCAAAATTCCATTTTATTCACACGTGATAATATTATAAAAATAAATCTCATATATTACTATACTCATCCAGTAATATGCAACAAATAACAAATTTCCAATAATTACTAACTCTCGTCACGCTAGTAAATATTTAAAGCAATATTCCGGATTAAAATTAAATTAATTTATCTCAATTAAATTTAATAAATCCCATAATTTAAAAGCTATAAAAATACGGGGTATTACGCGTATTCAACATGTCATAGGCTTGAAGGATGGTCAAAAACTCTATCCTATGACTCAAACGTTTTTGTTCGGAATTGAGTCAAAACTACAAAGGACTCAATTAGAAATTTGTGTCTTTATCGTTAGAAATCTCGTTCGAACGAGTTCTGCCAGATCTGAAATTTTTTAACTTATTTTCCAGCAGTTATTTCACAAAACTGTTTTTGGTGCACTACTTTTTACAGTTTCAATATATGGACGAAAATTAGTTATTTTTCATAAGGAAGTTTCATATTCTCTTGAGAGAAAAAATTCACAACTTCCCTCTTTTGAAAAATCAATATCCAACACTACTTTAACCCTTGAATCAAAACCCCATGCATTCAACTTGACATTCAACAAGCTCGTCTGGGATGGATCTCTGCACACAAGCTTATTGGAGACGGTGTTTTTGGGCTTCGATGGATACCGCGACACGAGTAGTGTTGAGCAATGCGTTGGAGCTTCGCGTACCACAAATTCGGAGGTAGAGGACGACATAAGCATGTCTTGAGTGAGTCAATGTCTGTAAATCTTTTGAGTCTCTTGTAAAACCTATTTTGTAGTAGATTTTGTCTAGGCCCAGCCGTCCGAGGTTTTTTCCATTTCCATTTTCTTCGTACATTGGCGAGTTGTGGTTGTGATTTTCGCATCTTACTTTATTAAATCACATAGATGCATGGCTAGGATAAAATGGATAAAATTGGATAATTTTATTTCGCTTAATCATGTTATCAATCCAATCGCATTAACTGGAAATTGTTCGTGCTAACTTTTAAATTTGCAAAAGAAATTTAAAATTGGAACATATCTCTACTTGGAAATTTTTTAATTGGATTGTGTGTGTATTATACGAAATAAACTGAGTACATATAACCTTACAACTTCAACGAAATGTCGTTCGAATGACACTTCTAATGATAAGTAAGAACGAAAAAAATATTCTCGTTTGAAATCTCGTTTGAACGACTTTGGATCTCGTTCGAACTACATTGATTTTCATTTTAACGACATTTCATGATTGTAGATAATTTTGATACGAACGCCTGGCCACCAGTTTTATATTTTTCTGATTTTTTTTGGATTTGATATGATTTTTCTACGGATAGGTGTCCGAGAACAAAATCTTTAGAACTATGAATTCAAAAAATGTTTAACAAAAAAATACTAACACCCAAAATAAATTTCTAAAATACACCCAATAAATTTTCAAACTCCTATATATATATATCAAATGCATTCATACCTTAGGAGCATTGGAACATTGTTGATGACGTGAAAACGAGGCACACTAAACCGACATTTGATGAAGCTTTATAAATTTGGCCGCTACATCTTCAACATGTCATAGGCTTGAAGGATGGTCAAGAACTCTATCCTATGACTCAAACGTTTTTGTCCGAAATTGAGTCAAAACTACAAAGGACTCAATTGGAAATTTGTGTCCTTACAAATCTCTCCCTTTGTCTATTCTGGAGCTCTACTAGACTTAAAACAAATCCCACCCAAAATAAAAAAATACAATAGCTTGACTCAAACAACCCAAGGATCAATATCTTTACCGACGGTGAAAGTTTCCACTTAGAAGAATTCCTGCACACTTAAGAAAACTATCAGGAATATCAAGAATATTAAATGCAATTAAGATAAATACTCCCCCTAAATTTATTCTTCCCCTTTATCAAAGATGATCAACCTAAGAAGATAGCGCTCTCCCCCTAAGTTAAATCTCCTAAACTAAGATACGATTATAATAGGATTAGATACCATTTCTCCCCCTATCAAGACGCGTCAAGAACGGATCTTTATCAACTTTTTGAGAAGAATACATCTTTGAAATCAGAATTCTCAAACAACTTTTATTCAGGCATGAATACTCTATTCTCCAATTTTAGTATTATGCGTTTTAACTGTCGCCTAAACCTCTAATGACATGTTTTTCTTCAAATAAATTAGCAACTCAATTAGAAAGAGTGGAAACTAAATTTTGTAATGTTTTAATGAAGTTTTTTAATATGGAATAAGATTTGAAATCCTTGGGTGCGTAGGAGAGAGTATTGAGCTTTGGTTGTTATAGGTGTAGGATCGCATGTAGAATTTTATGGGAGTTATTTAAATGAAATCGGGACATGTACATCAGCATGAAAATTACGTAGTTAATAAAAGTGGAAAATTTTGGTGGGTTTCTTAAAATCATATATTCATTCATCTATAATGATTAAACGGAAATAATTGTGCTAAGAACGATGGCGGTATTATTAATTAAATTAAATTAATTTGTGCCATCACGAATATTTATTTGTGATATTGTTTATATGTGTTATTGGATTATATGATTGATTAATATTTATGTTTATCATCGCGGGTACGATGGAATTTTGGGTAGTATGCGCTATCTATATTTTAGAATCCTTACTAGGTATAGGACTACACTACACTAAAATTGGCGATTGATCACGGCCAAAATCCATGACCAAAGCTGTGGGTCGCGGACTTGGGTCGTGACCATTTTCGTGGGTCGCGGCCCAAGTCCGTGACCAAAAAATGGTCACGACCGAGAGGGGTCATGGCAGATGGTCGCGGACTTAGGCCGTGACCCATGTCGTGACGGGTCGCGGCCCTCATCCGTGACCCACAACCGTGAAAAAATGGTCGCGGCCAAAGTCCGAGACCCACAACCGTGATAAAAAAATAAAAATAAAAATGGGCGCGGCCCTCATCCGTGATCCACAATCTGAGGATACTTCAATATAGTCTGTAAAATGGTGATCACTTAAATAAGCTCTGATACCAATTTGTAAAAGTCGTAAAGGTGTGATAATTGATTAAATTCGCAACTTTCTACATTGGCACACTTATTTAATTATAGTCTATTTTTAAACCAAAATAAATCAGCCTCAAATCATTTAACTGCGTGTGTGCGTGTGTCAACCCATAAAATAAATAAAGCATGCGACACAATCTTAAGGAAAAATCCCCGCAGGGGAAAACCTTTTATTTTTAGAACTTTGAAAAGTTTACAAGACCATTGACTTACATACCATCTTGATTTCGCCCACAAGAGTAACGCAAGATGTCTTCGTCAAATTTTCAAAGCAACGCCTAGAAATCTGCAGTGGTTCATGTGCAGCTATACCACAAGAACCGCAATCCTAGACACGCAGTCTGAAATCTTCACAAGGACTCCCTCCACAATAGCACGCAGCTGTCGGTTGTAGAGCTCTCCCCACAAAGAATAAACAAGGGCAAAAGTTCTGTTCTTGAACACCAAAACAATTCACTAAAGCATATGGGACTTTTGTGAATTGAAAAAAAAAGGGATTAAACCCTTAAAGGAAGAAGCCTAAAGATTACTGCTTTGGCAGTGTTTCTGTTCTGAAAAACGTATGGACTTCTTAATGAAAACGTTACCATTTAATGAGTATTTATACAAAAATGCACCGCCTCAAAATTTAAGCTCGTTCGAACGAGAAGCTATGCCGCTCGAACGAAGTACGCTTTCCAATTTCGTTCGAACGAGATGTTGATCTCGCGCGAACGACCTGGGCGTCAAAATCGAGGACGCTTCAAAACTTAGAAAAAATACTCATTCTCAATATTTGACGAAAATTCCGCTCCAACACTTAAAAAATATTTTGTAAAAGTCTCTCAAAAGCTCTAAGTGAAAAGTAAAGGTATTTAAAACATAACCTTACCAAAGTAAACTTCGCGGAGCCTTGAATGATGAAGAACTTGAATATTTCGGATCCGTCTTAGATGTAGATGACTCATGAATGCTCTTCGACGGTGTAGCGGTATATGACATAACAAATTGATAACGGACCTATGAAAATATGTCCTTACAAATCCCCCCCTATGTCTATGCCGGTACATACATAAAAAATCCGAATTATCAAAAACCAAAATGCCTATACAAATCTACTCTCCCATGAATAAATTTGCAAGACCTCAAAACTGTTCTTCAATTATCTTCGTCAAATCTTAAAGATTTTCTCATCAGGGTGTGCAACATTATGATCTTCAATCTTTGTACCTACACACATGAGATAAATCAAAAACCTCCATGACGCATCGAGTTTGAAATGATATAAGAATAAAGCTTTTATAATCACCTTCGTGACGCATCGAGTTTGAAATGATATAAGAATAAAGCTTTAATAATAAAATCTCCCCCATAATGCAAAAACTCCCCCATAACATGATAATTCTTTCTCCCCCTTTTTATGATGTCCCCAAATAGACATATAAGAAGAAAAAAAATCAAAACAAGGAGTGTCACGACAAAATGCATAGCAAACAAAGATCAAACTACGCGCATGCAAAGAGATATCTCACAAATTTCACAAACTATTTTTGAATTTTTCAATTTTTCATACAAAAATAAGATACAAAAAAAATCACACCATGGATTTAAACTAAAACAACCAAGTCATGGAAACGAAATGAATGGGTGTGAACACATTCGATAGTTAAATCAACTCAATCAATCATATTGGCATGATGCATATAAGTACTCCTAACGAATGAACATCAAAAGTATCCTTAGGTGTAAAAATTTGTTGAATTTAAATGACATCGTCTTATACAAATCAAAAAATCGAAGTCAAATGATTTCCACACCAATAACGTCCAAAACTATTTAGCGCATTTTCGAGATTTTCATGGACATGCAAACCCGTTATAAAATCTCCAACCAAACTCCCTCATATATATTTTCTTTTAGAGGTGAATAAACTAAATTCTCAAACTTTGGAGAATTGGTGCAAAAACGTAAATGGCCCATAATTTGGCATGAATTTCATTTTATTGCCTTTAAATTTTTTCGGGCTCTTTTAAACCTCTTTGGACCCCGGATAATAAAATTCCTCCATTTTTTAGGTCCAATTTAACGGTGGCTTAGTATTCGCAAAGGCAAAATGAACCTTTCGCAGCCCTTCCCCATTTTTTTAAATAAAGCACACAAACTCACAAAACGGTTCTTATATGCACAATTTCCTTATCAAAATTTATCGCGCTTGGTTCGTTTTAAGGACAGGATTGAAGTGAAAACACCCAACCAACATGTGATAAGGCAAGCACAATAATCAAACAAATCCGTGCATGTGTGCAATAAAGGAAACATGAGTCAAACATGTAGGAAGTAATACTTAATTACATCTTAATGACTCCAAACATTATAAAGCACAAGGATGAATTGACATATTATCTCAAAAAACTATCAAATAGTCACATGAAAATAATGGAATGATGTTGTGACTCGGTCATCCTAAGTCGTTATCCATAAACGGTGCAAACAAAATACAAAAATCTTTTTGGATTTTTCTAAAAATTTTATCAAAATAAAATCTTTTTGTATTTTTCAAAATTTTTCAAAAAAAATCTATACAAAAAGTACATGTCACGACGCTAGCAAAAATATATCAAACAGCATAACTAGCGTATGACAAACATGCAAACACAATCATCTATATGATATGGAAAGAGAAGAATCATGTGCAAGCAAATGAGAATCAACTATTCTAAAATCTAGTATATCCAAAAGTGATTTCCTAACCCAAATAGATGTGAAACGTCGTGTAGGGGATTTGGGAACCACGGGAATACTAGACATAAACTTCCTAGGACATTTTCCAAGATCGAAACAAAATCGCCTAAGGTGACCTTTCCTACCACAATATGAACATGTGTAAATGGGTGGAACGACAGCTATGGGTTGACCTTTTCTAACATCCTTAAAATTAGTTGACCCTCTAAAACAAATAATGGTTTTGGCTTTAGCACTAGAAGCATGAGAACAAGATGAGCCATTTCCATCACTATCAAACCTACTCGAGTCTGTCAAATCATTTTTTAACTTCAAAATTTTTGACTCAAGCAAGGAATTAGACTCTTCCAATTTAAGGGACGCCTTTTTCAAATTCTCAACAATTCCTAAAAGGGTATCTCTCTCCCCCTTAATTAAGGCAAACTTTTCCCTAAGAGTCTCTTCACGTGCCACAAACTCATTGGCTAAATTATTTTTATCCTCTTTGGCACAAACACAAACCATTGAATTTTTAAGGTCCTCCAATTCTTCTTCTAAAAATAGGACCTTTTTATCACTCTCCTTCTTGGACAATTTTAAGGCAACAAAGTCATGGTCCAAGGAAACAAATTTTTTACGATAAAAATCTAGTTGATTTTGAACCGTTTGCAAAAGATCCATCGCGGATTTAAAACGAGAATTTTCTTTTTCCAAAAATTTAATTCTTTTGCAAAGTTTCAAATTCAAACTTTTTAAATTTTCAGCGTGGTCGTGAACTTTTTCAAAAATAGGCTCCACATTAAACGGGCGCTCCATTGAAAAAATTGCGATTTTTCACGAAACTGATTTTTCAAAAAAAATCAATATCACACAAATTTTGCGAAAAATAGGAATACGCGATAAATTAGCGTAACCCGCTCTGATACCAATTTGACGACGCGAGAAGTCAAATTGTATCAAAAAATAAATCCTTTAAAAAACAGGATCACGCGATAAATTAGCGTAACCCGCTCTGATACCAATTTGTAAAATGGTGATCGCTTAAATAAGCTCTGATACCAATTTGTAAAAGTCGTAAAGGTGTGATAATTGATTAAATTCGCAACTTTCTACGTTGGCACACTTATTTAATTAGAGTCTATTTTTAAACCAAAATAAATCGGCCCCAAATCATTCAACTGCGTGTGTGCGTGTGTCAAACCATAAAATAAATAAAGCATGCAACACAAGCTTAAGGAAAAATCCCCGCAGGGCAAAACCTTTTATTTCTAGAACTTTGAAAAGTTTACAAGACCATTGACTTACATACCATCTTGCTTTCGCCCACAAGAGTAACGCACGGTGTCTTCGTCAAACTTTCAAAGCAACGGCTAGAAATCTGCAGTGGTTCACGCGCAGCTATACCACAAGGACCGCAATCCTAGACACACACTCTGAAATCTTCACAAGGACTCCCTCCACAATAGCACGCAGTTGTCGGTTGTAGAGCTCTCCCCACAAAGAATAAACAAGGGCAAAAGTTGTGTTCTTGAACACCAAAATAATTCACTAAAGCATATGGGAGTTTTGTGAATTGAAAACAAAAAGGGATTAAACCCTTAAAGGAAGAAGCCTAAAGATTACTGCTTTGGCAGTGTTTCTATTCTGGAAAACATATGGACTTCTTAATGAAAATGTTACCATTTAATGAGTATTTATACAAAAATGCACCGCCTCGAAATTCGATCTCATTCGAACGAGAAGCTATGTCACTCGAACGAAGTACGCATGTCGTTCAAACGACATCGCGCGACTTCCAATCTCTATCGAACGAGATGCTGATCTCGCACGAACGACCTGGGCGTCAAAATCGTGGATGCTTCAAAACATAGAAAAAATACTCATTCTCAATATTTGACGAAAAAGTCTGCTCCAACACTTGGAAAATATTTTGTAAAAGTCTCCCAAAAGCTCTAAGTGAAAAGTAAAGGTATTTAAAACATAACCTTACCAAAGTAAACTTCGCAGAGCCTTGAATGATGAAGAACTTGAATATTTTGGATCCCTCTTAGATGTAGATGACTCATGAATGCTCTTCGACGGTGTAGCGGTATATGACATAACAAATTGATAACGGACCTATGAAAATGTGTCCTTACATAGTACAATCAAATACATAGTCAAATTGATAACCTACAAAGCGGGACAAAATCAGATATAAAAGTTGAGAATATATAACTACCGAAAGCTTAAATACTCATATAGTACATAAAAAATAAAAATAAAACTCGTTTACTTGCTTTCAAAAACTTATAGTTATACTTTCTATTTACCTTCACAAATAAATAAATCTCGAATAATACCCGATTAAACCCAAGTCATATCAGCAAAGCGAGCGTGGCTAGTCAGTCTTCCACTTTAATAAATCTAAACCGAGCAAATACGCATTTGATATTGCAGGACATGAATTAAAAAAATGCAGAACATTGGATATATATGCCCACTTTCAAAATAAATTAGTGAAATTTGACTCTACAAAAATACAGAACATCACTCATCTTTGCGAATAGACACAATGCTTCAATGATAAGAAATATGTAAGTGAGTAATTTTGAAGACCTTCAAACATTGAGGTATTTACTCAAACACTTGGGCACTAATTGTAATAAATCTTAAAAACAAAAGGTATCATTTGTATAAAACTCGAATTAACCCAACAACACTTAAAACTTTGGCCCCCTACCAAAAATCTTGGATCCTCCACTTGACCTTTAGGCTATCATACTTGAGGTTGCATCCGCACTTTATACGTATATAATCAATTGAAACTTAAAGTTAGAAAACTGAGAAAGATTCTTTATTTAGCAGGAGCCCTCCTAATATTAAAGTGTGAGAGTGTCCTATTTTAAAATTATAGTGATAAACAATAATATTACCAGTTTATATAACTATTAAATTAAAAAAACAAAAGAAACTGATACGTGCTTGTTTAGAGAAATGGGGGTACCTGAGGAGGGTAAATTTATCGCAAAGCGATCGAGTGCTCGAGCCATCACCCGTGTACACAACGCAATCGAGATCCTATTATTTAAGAACTCTTCATGTATGGCACCAAATTAGACTTTCTTCTTGTATGGCTTTCACTCCACACCAAAGAACTCTCTCTCCTCCACCGTCGTCGTTAGTGTATGGGTGAAAGAACCCTACAGTCTTCTTTCTATTTCTGAGACCGTTTACAACAATCGAAATGAAAGAAACCCTACAGTCCACCACCGCCGTCGTTAGATGAACCCCGCTTGCCATTTAACCAACTTACCGCCGACGGTCTCGACCTTTGGTTTGCCGGAAAAGCCACAGTCCCATCGATAAGGTTTTTTTTTAGCGCGGCTATTTCATTGGAGGAAATGAAAGAAACGAAGGCTATTGAATGAGAAAACCAATGCCGCGTTTTATTTTTTTAAGATTGAACCTGGTCACGGCTCTCAGTCGTGACCCACCAGAAGAAACACCAACGAAACCAAAAGACCCATCAAACTGCATATGGTCACGGCCCATAGTCGTGACCTACGCCAAAAAATGGTCACGGCCCCCAGTCATGACCCCCAATGTGTGTGTTTTATGCTTCGTCATGCCTATGGTCACAGCCCAAGTCCGTGACCAATCCGCGACTAAGCTTGGAGGGAATTTTGGTGCGAGTTTGGCGCTAAGATGGTCACGATCTGGTCACGGCCCAAGTCCACGACCACTTCTAGAGCATCGATAATTTAGTGTGATAATAAATATGATCACACCAAATATTGAGTGGGTCACGGCCCAAGTCCGCGACCAGCTGGTTGCGGACTTGGGCCGTGACCCACTGGGCGTGACCATTCGCAGGATTTGGTGTAGTGTAATGAGTATAGATTTTTATGGATGGGTGCCTTCGGGGTGGGACTGATTTTTCTGTTATATCATCAACTAGATTAATGTTAGAAATCCATCATATACATAGGGTAAGACATATTTGTGATTTGGGAATCCTTTGGTATGGGACTAAGGGGTGTTTCGAAGATCTCACATTGATGATAAGGATGGGGTAAATTTAATAAAAATAACGAGAAAAATGAGAAATTAAGAATTAATGTCTAAGATAATAAAACGGGTATTAAAATATATTGGCGTCATTAATAACGTGAAGGACCGACAGTTTAAACAGGTTGGTTGGCTATTGCAACGTGTGGGTGTGTGACATCTGAATAACGTGTAGGGTTAATAGTTTAAACGGGCTGGCTGGCTATGAAAACGTGTCGTGCATGGAATCTCGTATGTAATGTGCAGGATCGACAGTTTAAACGGAGTGGCTGGTTATGGCGAGGGGAATGTGTGTGGTGTAGAACAGTGGGAGTACCACAACCAAAAAATAATAATAAGATAGAGATTTAAGTGGGAGTCCCACAAACTGATGTTTATAACGATGAAAAATAATACTTGGGTTAACTTAAATTAAGTTAAATGAGTGGATAATTGGAATTAGATGTTGAGATGGCATATATGAGTATTTCTAGCATAGGTAGTTTATTGTACTCACTTCGTTATAAATTATCTCGTTTAATATAAAATACTCTATTGTTATATTTATCACATATAGTGCTATTGTCTGGGTTCAAGGACCCTAATTGAGGGGAGTACTGTGTATTCATGTTCGAGGCTTTGACCCTGTGTGTTGACTAACTTTTTTCAGGTATTAGTACTGGAGTAGCAGCACAGAGTATTTAAGATATATCTTGGAGGTGCAACTGAAGTTTATTTATTTTATGCTTAGTAGTTAGTTTAGTTTCCATCCCTTCGCATTTATTATGAGACTCGATTTATGGATTTAGTGGGCCATTCGGTTCCACTGTGGTTACGGTTTTATTCAGATATCATTATGGATTTAGTTTATTGGAGTTTATTTAATTTAAGATTTGGGTATTATTGGAGTTTAGCACGGTGATGGATTTTTATATCGCATTGATGATTCAATTTTTGGGATTGATTTAAATTATTATCTTATGGAATGAATTTTATGATGTCTCATATTTGTTACATGCTAAGGATGGTATTTATTTAGTTAACGCCCGACATAGTTTCGGTGGTGACCGACTCTGAAATTATGCGGGGTGTTACAGGTGGTATCAGAGCATGGTCTTAGGTCTTGTAGGTTGTGAGTCCGTTTAGCTTCCGTGTTATCGATCTTTGATTCCCTTTATCGATTCGTACTCCTTAAGATAGAGGTTCTAGCATACATATTATATGTGTTTTTTGGAGATATGGAGTTTTGTGTTAAGGACGTCGTAGGCATTAAGGCTAGAACTAGTAATAGGAATATGAGGATACTTAGGACTGATTTTGGGAGACGAGATTTATTTTAGGGATTGTTAGCTCATATGTTAGTTATCGTAAGTATCGATTTTGGTGATATGAATAAATTTGAGGACTTTAGCGTTTGGATGACTTTTGGAGATAGAATCGAGTAGTGATTCATGAGAGCGCATGGTACGCAGGGGTAGACCTACCCCATCCCGAATGGGGGCGACCGCACCTATGAGTTTTCGAAAAATTTCCTGTGAGTATTTGTAAAAAAAAAATAGACCTATTTATAAGTTTGTAAAGATATGGAGGCAATTATATAAATAACCAAAAGTTTTTTAACCTAAAAAAAATGGATCCTCTCTTTAACATAGTGATCGGCCTCTTTTTTCTTATATCTCTTCTCCCCTGACTTGTACGCTTGCTCCACCCTTGTTCTTCTCTCCCTCATCTCCTCACACGGTCACCTCACCTCCCATCTTCGCTGGATCTCCGCTTCTCTCCTGCCTCCCATGTTCCTGCTGCCGAAGAAAGCACATCCCCCTCCATGCTGCCGAAGCAGAGCAGTGAAGCAGCCCCCTTCCTTTTTCATCCACCACAAACAAAAGAGCAACCCCCTTTCATTTGAGTATGTTTTTTTTTCGACAGATCTCATTAGTTGATTAGTTTTTATTTGTTGATTAATTTTTAGTTATTGTTGTTAGTATGCTGAAATTTTTAGAAGTATCTCAGTATATGCTGTAATTTTTATCGCCGTTAGTTTGCTAAAATTTGGGAAATTTTTAATTTTCTCCAAATTGTGTTATTGTTGAAGAAATAGTAAAAAAAATCCCCAAACTTCAATTTACAAACAAAATAGGGACCAAATTTAGTTAATTAATACATCAATATTTTTAAGGTTAAAAAATTACAAAAAAAAGAAAGTAAAAACAACCCAAAAATTTTAGCCCTCCGGCCTTCGTCAGTCAGTTTTCCACCCACTGAGTTGAAATCTTAGGTCCGCCACCGGTGGTACATCGTTATTTTCATAGTTAAGCATATATATATGTATATTGTATTTTCGATCGTGGGATTACGTATGGGTAGGACTGGGTGTATGGCCGCTTAATCATGGTACTCTTTGGGTAGGCATTTGTGAGCCTTATTTTTATTTTGCGCGTTTACGCTTCGTCAAATTTCGAGGATAAAATTCTTGTGCTAGTAGGGAAGTATGTAACACCTCGTAAATTTAAAAGGTATTATTTAAACTAATTCGAAAAGCTATCTTAAAAAACTCCTAA
The DNA here is from genome assembly GCA_949130495.1 of Sambucus nigra. NCBI lineage: Eukaryota > Viridiplantae > Streptophyta > Magnoliopsida > Dipsacales > Adoxaceae > Sambucus > Sambucus nigra. The sequence goes on along the minus strand of OX422208.1, from coordinate 788,500,657 downwards.
TATGAATATAATATAAGTCTTGGGCCATTTAGAAAAGTCCTCAAAACATAAAACTCTCCGGCAAAAAAAAAGGTTGTCACGGTTCTAGACCGTGACTAACGGATATATTTTTAAGTTTAAATAGAATCCTATTAGCATTATAACTCCTAATCATTATAAATTAGAACTACTCTGTGGCTGGGTTCTTGAAATCGCTTTTTCCACAACTCTTCCTCCAGAAGAGTTCTCCAAAATATTTCCCTTTCATCTACAAACCTTTGCCCCAATTTTCTTCAAGATTTCTAACTTAAGATTTGTTAAGATTAACAGGATTTTCTCAAGACGCATCAAGAACGTATCTTTATCAAATTTTTGAGAAGAATACATCTTTGAAATCAGAATTCTCAATCAACTTTTATTCGAGCATGGATACTCTATTCTCTTCCTTTAGTATTATGCATTTTATGTGTCGCCTAAACCTTTAATGTCATATTTTTCTTTAAATAAATTAGCTACTTAATTAGAAAAAGTGAAAACTAAATTTGGTATTGTTTTGATTAAAAAATTTAATATGGAATAAGATTTGAAACCCTTGGGTACGTAGAAGCGATTAGTGGGTTTTGGTTGTTATGGGTGTAGGATCGCATGTAGAATTTTACGGGTGTTATCTAAATGAAATCGGGACGTGTACACATACATGAAAATTACGTAGTTAATAAAAGTGGACAATTTTGGAGGGTTTCTTAAACCTATATTTATTAATCTATAATGATTAAATGGAAATAATTGCATTAAGACCGATGACGGTATTATTAATTAAATTAAATTAATTTGTGCCATTACGAATATTTATTTGTGATATTGTTTATATGTGTTGTTGGATTGTGTGATTGATTGATATTTATGTTTATTATCACGGGTACGATGGGATTTTGGGTAATATGTTCTCACATATATTTTAGTATGCTTACTAGTTATGGGACTAGTGGGTAGGCCTTAGTGCAATTTATTTTTTCTCGGTATGGGACTAGTGAGTGTAGATTTTTACGAATGGGTGATTTCGGGGTGGGGCTGATATCATCGTTGTGCTAGCCTAGTCAAGAAACTAAGGCGAGATTAATTTTAGAATTCCATCCTATACATAGGGTAGGACATATTGGTACTTGAGAACCCTTAAGTATTGGACTAAAAGGTGTTTTGAGGATTTCATATCGATGATAAGGGTGGGGTAGATTTAATAAAAATAATGAGAAAATTGAGAAATTGAGAATTAATTACTAAGATAATAAAACGGGTATTAAAATATATTAGCATCGTTAATAACGTGCAAGATCGACATTTAAACGGGATGGCTGACTATTGCGACGTGTGGGTGTGAGATATCTGAATAACGTGCAGGGCTGACAGTTTAAACGGGATGACTGTCTATGAAGAGGTGTCGTCTGTGGAACCTCGTACATAACGTGCAGGATCGACAGTTTAAATGGACTGGATGGTTAATGCGAGGGGAATGTATGTGGTATAGAACAGCGGGAGTACCGCAACCAAACAAATATAATGAGATAAAAATTTAAGTGGGAGTTCTGTAAAGTGATGTTTATAACAATAAAAATTAAACTTGGATTAACTTAAATTAAGTTAAATGAGTGGATAATTGGACTTAGATTTTGAGACAGCATAGATGAGTATTTATAACAAGATTAATTTCATTAGGAACGGGTACAGGTAGATAGGTCTCTATTGAAAATACTTTTCAATGTTCTCTAAGAGGAATGTTGTGAATTTTCTCATTTAATCCTTCTTTTTCAAACACTAACACTTATGCAACAATATTGGTATTTATTTCAATGGCCAACCTACATTTTGCACCCTATATAATAAAATTTTAAAATAATCAAATTAGAAAATACAATATATAATAATAAGATTATATTTCAATTATATATTTTTGGAACATAAAAGTTTGAGTCATGAGTGATACCTTTCCAATATTAGATATGAGATGAGGTTATGTTGTTTGAGTCTCTCGGTTTCCATCAACTTTGAGCTATAATAATCAATAATAGAAAAACACTCTATCATAACGTGAGAAGTTTTCTCATATTAATATTATAAGCGTAAAATTTTGAGCCATGAGTCATACATTTTCAATATTAGATGTGAGAAGAGGCCATATTGTCCGAGTCTTTGATTTTAAGCGTAAAAGTTTGAGTCACGAGTCATATCTTTTCAATACTAGATGTGGGATGAGGCCATGTTGTTTGAGTCTTTTGGTTTCCATCAGCTTTGAGATATGATAATCAATAATAGAAAAACATTTTATCAAAACATGCTTATTTTTCTCACATAAATATTTAAAGCTTAAAAGTTAGAGTCTTGAGTCTTACATTTCCAATATTAGATGTAGGATGTGGATTTGTCGTTTAAGTCTTTAGGTTTCCATGAGGATTGATCTATGATAATCAATGATAAAAAAAATACTTTGTAATAACCAAAGTAATTTTCTCATATCAATTTTTGAAGTTAAAAATATGAGCCATGGGTATTACTTTCATAACATTAGATGTTGGATTTAGTCGTGGTGTTTAAGTCTTTGGGTTGTCATTAGCTTTAAGCTATCATAATCAAAGATAGAAAAAAATACTTTACAATAATCGGAATATTTTTTAATATAATTATTTTATGCGTAAACGTTTGATCCATGGGTGATACATTCTAAATACTAGATTTGGGATGTAATCTTCTTGTCTACGTCTTTGTATCACTATCAACTTGGAGCTATGAATAGAATCCAAAATAAATAATATGTTCAAAAATATAATTTCTTTAAACGTGTTAAAATTTTCCCTTTTCTTTTGAATTACTTCATAATGAAGTGATGCACTTTTATCGACCTTTCAGGCAATATCATCTGATAAGTTGTAATTCCTTTTCTCTCCAACTCTTTAAGTCTTTGCTATAGTACTTTGTTTCTTTTGCATTGCCTTTTATATTTCTCCTCTAACTCATTTGTATATATTTTTTATCCACGCCTCGAGATTTTGAAATATGATATCGAGGTAACTCCAAAACCTACACCTCTAAACCAAAGGGAGTGATCATGAGTCCCCAAAGCCATTATAAGGATATCCTAATTTCCTTCAGTAACTAAGCTTCCATCCTGAACTTGCTTTTATAATGCAATCTAAAAAATTACAAAATAAAGAATTTAAATATGAAAACATGGTAAATATTTATGGGATTCACATAAGCAAATGCACTATTTGTTCAACCGATTGTTTTGTGGAATCGTCGGCATAATGACCACCATTTTATTCACGATCTTTCACCCATCAAAAGTTTTTATCTTCTCTAAATTCCAGGCCCATTTCCTTTTCTATTAAATATAAACAACACAAAAATAGTAAATTAATTCAAATTCCTTGCTACATCTTAACGTAATGGGAAGTAACTAATTTCTTTTACTAAAACATACCAGCTCCGCGATAACATGTTACTTTTTACTCACGCGATGGTTAAACTTGTTATTCCCTCGCCTTTCACTTTGAATCTTGTGTATTCTCTATAATTACAAATATAAAAAGTACTCTAGTGATATGAGAAAGTATTAATAGAATACAAACAAACAAATATGGGCTTAAGAAATTTATTATCCTTATACCTTAAAATGTTTTGAAAGCCTTTTTTTAACGAAGGCATCCTAAGCCGATTGATTTATGAATGCAACGTACTTCTTTGGTCGACGCTTAGGTCTACCTTCATATTGTCGGATCCATAATGTGAAAAGTTTGGATTTAAACTGCCTCAAATTATTAGACATTTGCAATAACACTTGACTTTTACTCCTCAGATATATATGTATCAAACTTGACCTAGAGATAAATAAATAAACCCCTGTTAAATACAACTAAATCTAAACAAAATACATATCTCTCAAATATTGACAATAAATATTTAATCAATATTTACATGTATTGTACTCCAAAACTTCTTTATATATGTATTTGCAACCTCATGATTTTTTTTATAATTGATTGGAATAATGGACTTAACTAACAATCCACAATAACTGGTTAACTTTGTTTCCAGACTACTGACTGCCCTATTTTGTTGAACAAAAACCCTTATTCGTTATTCGCTAGTTTGAATTTTTGTCAATTGTTTGAGTTTTGTTGGTCCTCAAACCTTACAACTATGATAAGTTTCTTCAATATCTTTATTTTTTGAATCCATGTTATGAGGATTATGTGAGTCCACGTGATGTTGATTTTCTTCGTTATTCGAATCCATGTAAGAAATAAAATCCTGCATTAGAAACCCAAAAATGTTATGTGAGCTAGTTTGAATTCTCACAAAAATCAAATATAAAACATGTGTTAAAAGTATTAGTAATTTACATAATATGACTACTTGGCAGGATCAAATTGAAAACAAATCATCATCATGTAAACGATACAATTTATTGAGAAAGAAAGATGAGGGATTTGATTAGTGTTCATGTCACCCAAATTTGATGGGGGTGAATCCTGATTTGGAAATTTGAGTGTCTTTATTTTCACAAAAAGATGAAGGAATTTAGTTTTAGTGGGTATATTTATGAGTAGGGTTTTTCTTTATGAATTCGAAATATAAATTGTCAAAATTATAGAAGAACAATCCGTAGCCTTTGTTAATTAAGTTTGGCAAAGACTAAAGGAAATTAATGCTACTATAAACTTATAGTACCTTTTTCTTACAGTTCATGTTCATCTTCTTGTTAAAGAGATAAGTTAAATAAGGGAGGATAATAGTTGAACTGTGCTTTCATTGAATTCATGAGATATATAAAGGTGGTTAGGTTTCTTTAAATTTTCAATTGAGTTAATTAGAAGCTTACCATCTATTAAATGTGGGATCCATTGGTTATTTAAGTACATTTAACAAAAAAGTGAGAATATTTTAGTTCAAAGAACATCCTATTAGAACCACTATGGCTTTTTTATACATATGGTTTGATAATCCTTTGCTTCAAAATATTAGTTATTCATATGCACTATTTTCGCAACGTTACTTATGCCTATGTTTTTTTTATAATTTTATATAATAATAAGCATAACTAATTAGTTATAGTTGGATATCTCTTTTCCCACTATTCCATAATTTCTAATTTGTCTCATATTGACTGGAAATGCATATTTAGGGTTACTCCTCTAATGATTTTACTTAGTTCTTGAACTGTTTGTTAAAAAGTTTGAGTTGTCTTCTTAACCGTTGTGGCTTCGATGCACATTTTGGTGGATAAGTGTCAATGCATAACATCTATTTAATTTATACAATGTTTTAATGCATAATATTTTAGTTTCAATGTATACATTATTTTACTGATTCTCTTTTAAATCTATTTATGTAGCCTCAATATATATATATATATATATATATATATATATATATATAGAGAGAGAGAGAGAGAGAGAGAGAGAGAGGCTCATGTGCACACTAAATTTGCACATCATTTTTTTAAAATAGTAAAAAAAAAATTTAAGTTTATTTCTTTTATATGATATTTAAACATTTTAACGGACCCATTTACAAAAAATCAGATCAAAAACGTTTTTTACTATTTTTAAAAAATCGGTCAAACTTTTGCTACTTTTAAGTACTTTAAAAGTTGCAAAAGTTTGAACGATTTTTTAAAAATAGTAAAAAAAGTTGTGTTAAGCTGATTTTTTTTACATGGGTCCTTTGAAATGTTTAAATATCACATAAAAAAAATAAACTCAAAAATATTTGTTTTAAGACTTTAAAAAAATTGGTGTGCGGCAGCACTGTGCAAACTTAGTGTGCATAAGAGCCTTCCTCATATATATTGAGTTTCGTACTTATCGTATTGTGGAATAGTTTCTAGATCATTGTTATTATGATACTCGGATTGTTTTTATGAGCGAATGATGCTTGAATCGAAAGGTAGTCCTAAATCTCTTTCCATGTCTCCCTTTGTTCTCGTGAGTGTGCCGAATTTGCTACTAGAGTTGCTTTGATTAATCCACGAACACAGAATCGAGGTTTCAAGGTGATAGCCTTGAGAAAATGATGATAGAGATATAGATAGAGTGAGAGAGAGGGAGAGTCATGGACCATTCAGATATTCAAACATAATGAGAACCATTCAGACATAATTCCTGGCACAACTAAGCTTCAACCAAACAGTCGTAGAGAAAGTCCTCCACATTGAAAAGGCACCCGGTTGGACGGATCCCATCATAAATTATCTACGAAGTGACACACTGCCAGACGACAAGAGAGTGGAGCATCGGATAAGAGTCAAGGTTGCTCGCTTTCACTTTTCTCCTGAAGGAAAACTCTACAGAAAGTCTTTTACTAGCCCCTACCTCTAATGTGTTCAACTAGAAGATGTCAAGCAGGTTCTTAGTGAACTTTATGAAGGAATTTATTGGAGTCATGTAGGAGGAAGATCATTGCCTTTTCGAGCTATCAATGACGGATACTGGTGGCCGTACATGCAAAAGGATGCTGGAGTTTATGTTCACAAGTGTGAGAAGTGCCAGAAGCACTTTCTTATGGTCCACCAACCAGCTAACGAACTCAAGTCATTAACCAACCTATGGTCATTCACCCAGTGGAGCTTGGATATTGTAGGGCCTCTACCTACCGCATCTGGAAATCACAAGTATCTGTTGGTCGGCACTGACTACTTCACCAAATGGGTAGAGGCAGAACCACCCACAAACATCTGGGACTCTGATATGATGAGGTTCATATGGAAGAACATCATCACCCGCTTTGGGATGCCAAGGATGATCATTACGGATAACGACATGCAGTTCAAAAGTGGCTTCTTTCAAGGCTTTTATGATGAGCATGGAATCAAGCACCACTTTAGTTCTATAGCATATCCCATGAGCAACGGGCAAGCTGAATCTTCCAACAAGACAATGATCGACGCACTGAAGAAACGGATGGAAAGAGCCAAAGGTGCTTGGGTAGATGAGCTACCTCACATTTTATGGGCTTATTATACAACTCCTAAGTGAGAAACGGGAGAAACCCCCTTTGTGCTCACCTATGGAATGGAGGCAGTCATCCCACTGGAAGCAGGAATCCTTACTATAAGGACTACCTTGGTTAACTAAGGCCTCAATGATGAAGCATTACTCACTGAACTTGACTGAGCTGATGAGTGATGAGAACTGGCACTAGTTAAGTTGGCATATTACTAATAACAACTGGCCAAATAATACAATAAAAAAGTCAATCCGAGGAAATTTCTAGTAGGGGATTACATCCTAAGGAAAGTCCTCGACTGTGCTGTGAGACCATCAGACGGTAAGTTGGGACCAAATTGGGAGGGACCTCTCAAGATAGTAAGAGACGACTTACATGGGGCCAATCACTTAGAAAGATGGAGGGCAGGGAGATACCAAGGGCCTAAAATGCATCCAACCTTAAAAAGTTCTACTTTTAGACTTCTATATCTATTATTTTCCAGCATAATTAGTTTAGGCAAGTTTTCATTAACAAACTAATGTTTCCTTTTATATATCATTTTTAGTCAATAAAGGTCGATTGGCCCATGCATTCTGAACATCTTGTTTGTTTAATGTCTCTTGATCAAACTTCAATATGCCCCCCTTAAAACATAACAAAACAGCAAGTTGGTCAACTTGCTCCAGTCAAGGAATAGAGCTCCTACAGTTGTAACAGTGTGACATACTTATTATATGTAAAGCTAAAATATATATAAAGTAAGGTTTACGATTAAACTTCCTCAGGTCTTTATTGAAAACACAATTGGCCTCCTTAGTTGCTACGACAACAATAAAAGACCTGCAGGGAATCCTTAGACAATAAAGACAACTTAGGTTGGTTAAAAAATCATGTTTGGATGTACATCCCCTTAACCTGGTACATTCTCGCCATTGCCTGACTTAGGCTTAAAGAAGTGTGACGACACGACTTAAAAGGTGAAGTGGGGTGGAATGATATGGAAAATGCATATTGGAGTGGGAGAATGTTCAAACACGAGACAATAAAACTCAATGTCATTTAGTCGATCAAGAAGCCCAAAATGAACAAAGTTCTTGTACTAACTCATTTATACTATGATAAGATTTACCAAGTATGTTTTTGGTCAAACACTAATACCAAGCAAACAACAAGTAAGGTTAACACTGATACATTTACATCAAAACATTTACATAAAAAGACCAAGAAATACTTAAAGGCATATGATGACCCAACACAAAGAGCAAGGTAGTCCGCTACTCGAGCTCTCCGACCATCACCGGGATGAGGAACTAAGTCCTTTTCAACACCCTCTGGGCATGGCTCTATAAGCTGCACTGGAATAGTATCTATTCAGATCCATCGTTCATCCCTCGAGAAGGGATTTGGTCAGAGAAGACGAGCGAACAGTCTGATATTTATACCACAGGGCGGACTCCTTAGGAAATTTTAATTCCTTAAGAACGTTCAACCATCCCCTGGTAAAAGAAAATTCTTTAGCCTCTTTTAGTGTTACAGGAGCATCTGCTCAACCTTGGTCATAACCATCAGCCCAAACTTACCGAGGAATCTTTCGGAATAACTGTCTCAATCATGTGAGATCCCTTTGAAGACCAACAACAATCATATAGGCTCGACAAACATCTTTTTCTAGCTTGGCAATCTCTCTCTTGGAAGCTTGATTGTCAGTATGAGCAACTAAACAGACGATGAGGAGGAGCCTCGCAGCACCAGATGAGGACCAGATGGAGTGTTTTCTTTGAGGAAAGTAATTTCTCTCCTCAAAGATTCATTATCTCTTTACAATAACTCCCACACCTTGTTGATTTCAGACGCATCCAAAAGCTTTACTTTCAATGCATCCATATCCTCCTGCATAAAGGCACCTATTCCCTCCATCTCCTTCAGCCTATCCTTCAGCTCGGTAACTACCTCAGACTGATTTTTGCAATCCTAGTTTCTTGCCCTTAGGAATTTACAAATCCTTACTAAAGTTTGGCGCACTTGAGCGCTTATGTTTGGACTAAGAATCTATCATAGACGGGAGTTACCAGGGATATAATCATCTAAATTAATGATCTACATCCAACTAAACAATTAGAAAAGGTAGCAAGTATCAGTGAAAGAAAAAAAAGGTTGATTTTTATTTAAATCAAAGGCATAGGCTAGTATAAATGAATGGAAGATGAAAAAATATAATAGGTGAACAAAAACAAGAGCAAGGCCTAAAATTCTAAGGAGGCCTCAACCTGGTCAGATGTGGAGAGACCCTTCCCTTTATCAGCAACTTGATCGACAGTAACCTCACCTTCACCAGCACCTGGGGAAGCTCCTCCAGCTAGGACAATGGCCCCCTCTGGGTTGACCAGTGCAGTCCTAATAGCAGGACTAATGGGCTCCATACCATCCTGAGCATCTGGTTGGGCAGAAAGAGACTCTTCAACAGGATTGTGATAAGGATGATGCTAGGAGAAGAGGGAGAGTCAATAGAAACTCCAACAGCAGTCAAGGCTGAATCCCATTCTTTTTTAAGCATGCTCACCAGAGATAAGCAATCTGGAGTTCGACGTCATTATACGCTGCATCTAAACCTTTATTATATCCGCTTTCTCAAAAGATCGTTGCTTCCTCCTTCATCTTCTCCACTTTTATGACCAGTCCCTTATTTGCCTCTACCATTGCTAGCTTGTTCGCAATCATGATGCCATAAGCTTTACGGAGGTCAGACAGCTCTTTAGTAGACTTATACATTTCCTTGTCAAAGGTAGCCTCCGTGTCAGCAAGGGCCTTCTCGAAAGACTTTATAGCTTCATCCATCTCTGAGTTTCTCCTTGATAGCTCAGCTCGATCAGGGAGCAACACAGTATAGTAAAAAATAATATGCGAAACATAAAATACACAAGATAAGCACGAGATGTTAGAGGAAAATATAGAACAAGGAGGTATAGAGAAAGGAGTACATACCAAAGCAAGCCCTTGGGTAGACTTGAGTTCTAATTGATCTCTCCCCATGCTCGATGAGAGATCACGATCGGTCGTGAGCACATGCTTTCTCCAGCAGCAGAGGGGTAAGTTGAGGAGCAGCAGCCACCGAGGCTCCCTTAATAACAATAACAACAACAGAAGGCACTATCGAGGCCTTTGAGGCATGTGCCCTTATTTTTTCTCCTTCTCCCTTTTTCTCTTCTTATCTATTTCTCTCTCTCTCTCTCTCTCTCTCTCTCTCACACACACACACACACACACAACACACACACTTCTCCTCTTCTTCTCCCTTCTTTCCCTCCACCTCCTTGTCCTGAGACACAACCTTGGAGATACCAATAGAGTCTCCATCCTTCTACTTGAGAAACTTCATCTTGAACTCTTCTTCACTGGACTCTTCCTCGTTGCTCTCACTTTCACCACTGCCTCCCTCACTGCCTTCTACCTAATCTTCTCCCAAACTACTTTCTTCCTTGTCCTCTACCTCAATGGGTTCAGAGGTACCACCAACTTCTTCTCCTGGAACGTTTATATGAGGGATTGTGTTTACTAGACGAGCAATAAATCTGGAAGTAGTATTCCTATATTCCAGCAAGAATACATCAGACCAAGGATGTTCCCCTTCAGTAACAGTGTCTCTTATCCTCTAAGCTTTCAGATGTTCCGAAGCTCGAATCTCACGAAGAGTAGGCTCTTGATTCTTGGCTTTTGCTATAAAAGAAAAAGATGGAAATATCACACAGAATGAACACAGAGGAAGGCAAATAAGAAATAAAACAGAGATGGAGATAATAACCTATTTATTCCTCCCTAAAAGTAGGGATCCGAGGTTCCATGTACCTTATGTCCCCTGATTGGGGAGGATATTATCAATTTCTGGCAATAAAACCTTCAGACCAATAGTCTTTATGGGAATCAGGTAGATTTACTACTAACACACTATCAGGAGTTCTTGCTTTAAAGTACAGAAGACCCCCACTGGTGCTAGAGAAAGAATAATAATAGAAAATCTCAACTAATCCTAAATTGGTGATATAAAGCTGGTTTATCCTATGAACTCCATTAAAAATCTTCCACGCGTTTGGAGAATATTGAGTAGGAACTATGTTGAAGTATTGGAAAAAATGTAAAAATAGAGGATTAGGAGGAAACGTTAAACCCCTTTATGAAACTAACAGAACATGGATCCAGTGCCCATCTTTTAGGTCGCAAACATTTTTGGGGACTGACGTACACTCTATCTCTACCCAATCAGGGATATTATAACACTAAACTCAGGCAAAGACTTATCATCAAGCATAGCCATGAGGAAAAATACAAAAACCCTAGCTACAATAGAAGATCGATGCACAAAAGAAAGGAAAGTATAAGGAGAAAGTTGAAACTTACGAGACAAATAGGAGGCTTTGTAAGTTGAAAAAAGTCTTGATTTTGAAGAGCAAAAGGTAGTAATGAAGCCTGAGGACACAATATGCACAAAAACGAACAGAGACGATGAACTGACGGTTGAGTTTTTGACAAACTAGTTTCAAACACTCAAATGACGTTTTACACTTCTTGAGAAAGATTTGGCTCTTCAATATCTTACAGAAAGATAATCGTACCTCTCATGCTTTAATAAATTAAAATTATTCCACTGACGAGGCTGCATCCTTAGTCACATGTAAAATCCATCGGCCTAAGCAATGGCACAAGGATTTTAGGGGAAATTGTGCGGAACAATTTTATTCTTAGCCCACAAGAATGGCTGAACTGGCCCAAAAAATTTAAAGAGTTTCCCGTCCTCATATCATGGAAATAAACAATAAGTATGTGTAGTCCACACTTCCCCCAAAACAAGTCAATCCCTTATAATCTCGTGAAGATATTTAAGGGATTCATGGATCATCATGGGCATTATGGAGTTACTCGAACAACTTAAATTATACATTTATAAATGGAAACCCCTAGCCCGAGGCATAGGGGCATGTTACCGATCATATTGAGGGATACTTAATAAAATAGTAGGCATCTCTGTAGATGTAGGCAATTCGCCGAACCACGTACATAATTGTGTTGTGTGTGTAAATATCTGCTTTCTTGCTTGATTCTAATTGTTCTCCATAAAACATCTATGGTGATATATTTTGATACCACAAGATAAATATAATTAATATATTTATCTTGATATATATCTAACCAATACTCAAATTCAAATCTCCCTGCAATCTTATCCTAACCAATTGGATATTTGTATCTTTAATTATATATACTAAATATATAATATAAATATTAATATTACCAACACAATACATGGATTTGGATCCACTAACCATGTGGGTGGATCATGGGTTCGGGTTATATAACCCGAATATTAACACCTCCTACTCTCCCACAAAGGACAAGTTTGAACAATCATATTCTTGAACATCTCTCAGAATATCATTCGTTCATCTCCTTATACAAGAAATGTGTCGTGCAACCTCACGAGAAATAACATATAGTGTCAGGAGTATAATTTATAAGTCATTACCATACTATCAAAGATGTGTCACTCGAAAAGAATCTCGTATATGCCCAGACAGTTCGTCTACACCGAGTTGCGCACTATTAATTCCTCATAGAAAATGGTGAATAATCCTCAATATGTAATGCACCCATGACCATTATTCAAGACGTATCTCAAAATGGTCGTTGGCTAGCTAATGAGTCATAAAACACAGTCTATCATCGAATAGTCTTCCTTAAGTCCTGATGACAATTCAATTTGACCCAATCACTTTCTTAGACATGTCCTTTAGACGGTATCTTCCATCACCTTAGTAAATATGCTAAATTAGTGTCATCGGATCTCCTCTTCATGACATAGTCTCAAGTCAGCAAAGTCATAATGTTGGATCACAATAATCCAAGTGGCTCACACAGTGATGAAGCAGGGATTCATTTATCGCTCCAACCATTGTTTGACAAAGCAAATACATTATGAAATGTGTGCTATGGAACCGTCCCATAATAATGGGTATGTTACTTTTATTAAAAAAATAAAAATAAAAATAATGATGTACAAATCCAAGTCTATTCTCTCATTAAGTGCCTAACCCGAACTTCAACTCAGGCACTTCCTTAGCGCATGCCTGAAGTTTCACATTCGGCTAATTACCGGTTACATAGAGTCATGGATTTACTCTATGATCAACCTATATATAAAGTCTCATCTCATCTCCAACTAAGGCAACATATAAAACAGACTTCTTAAGTATATATCTTACTCACCATTTAGGCGCCAAAGATATAATTATCTTATCTCGCTTTTCTAAGCGCAAAATATATGAACGTCTGATCTTGCCTTTATGAGTCGGTTGATTCAGGACCAATAACAAATCTATAAGATGTGTATAATAATTATCTAAATAACAAATATAAGGGATAAATAAATAAATAAGGTAAATCTTAATGTTGTCTAAACATATCTAACCCCCAAACTCCCATACTCTACATAAGAATTGGACAATAATCAGGAAATGGACTAATTCACAAGATTAGTCAACAAATTACCATTAGATATATATGTAAAGGCAACTATTTAATGTGAAACTATCTCACATATGTAGTTATGCCACTGATAGACAAAAGTTCACCGCGGTGCGAGAGTCACCTACGCACCGATCGTTTGTTATATTCGGTTCACCAACTCTATACAAAAAATATAAACTATGACTACACTCTTTTAAGGGAGTCTAGCGGTCAGTTCGAGTATCGAATTCACAAAAACAAGTTGCTAGAATTTAATTGATTTAATACTTCTAAATAAAAGTGTAAAAGATATTTTTTTCTAACTAAAAAGAAATAAAAGATAAACTAGGCATGAATGTATTTAAACTAAAATTAACAAAGGAATAAAAACTATAGGTTGCGTCGGATATCCCTTACCCCGAGTTAATTAGTATAAAATGGTTACATGGGTTCGCAAGTTATTAAGATTGCGTCTCGTTTCGTCAATTAATTAAATTAAGAGTTATCACACCCCTAAATTCGCATAAAAGACTAATAAGAATTTGGGCTCAACAAATACCTCGAAAATTACACATGAAAGGTTGTAAATACGAAGCATACATGATATATACCGTTAAATCTCCTAGGCGTAATAACTAGGACAACACACTCAAAATAAATACGTAAATACCATCACCAAAGAAAAGCAACACATCAACCCGAAGTGAGTTCAATCCAACACAACCTAGATTAAATTAGCTGCTACACATAATTAAAGCATTAATTAAATTACCTAATTAATTAAAACAACTAATTAAATTAACACTAAGATTACCTAAGCAAGGAAATATTTAACTAAGCATGGAAATAAATAGACAAAGTGTAAATAAGAGGAAGATGACAATGAACAATAAACCAACACTTACATTAATGGAGAATTACACAAAGAAAAATGAGGAGAGGGGTAGTCTCCAAATAAACCCCAAAGTGTTCTTAACCTAAAAAAAACTAAAGCAAACTAATGATCCCCTCAAAAAATAACTAAGTGTTCTATTTATACCAAGTGGAAAAAATAAAGAAAGAAAAAGAAATAAGAAAATAAAAAGGAAGATAAGTCTTGAATAACTAAAGGAAAAAAATAGAAAATAAGATAGCAACACAAATGGGTCGGTGGAAACAAAGCACCGGTCGACCGGGGGTGGTGACCGGTCGATCTTGAAAATAGGGAGAGTCCACTGTCGAGCTTGCAAGGAAAAAACTCAAAATTCGGTTGACCACAGGTGGCTGGCCGGTCGACCGGCCATAGTAGCACCCCACGCACAACCCAAACATCACAACTCCGCGCACAGCTACTGCCAAAACCAAAAATGGGTAACCACCAAAATCAAATGCTGCAACCACCAAAGTTATCGCCAACAACCCGAGACCGAGACCACACAACCAACCCACTGCAAAAAATGGTGCCAAGACAAAAATCCATCCATGCCAAAAAAAAAATCACTTCCACCATTAATGACCTTCCAAGCTCCATGGATGAAAAACCCATGACCCAATTGCGTGTGAAATGGTCAAAACCCGAGACAAGATCCGAATCAAGCTCTAATTTGACAAAATCAAGAACCGAGCAAAACCTGAGCCTAGAGCCAGATCGCCATCTCCATTTGATGTAAAAAAACGTTTTAGGACATAAAAGGAATTATTTGATTTGTTATAAAAGAGAAAAGGGACAAGGGTGAAATTATTAGAATGGTTATTAATTTCTTATAACTCTTTTTCGATTAAAACTCCGTGTTTCCTTCGTTCGGACTCCGATTTCTGCACCGTTCACTGTCACGCGGAGCTTGGACCGAGGGCTACAACTTTCGTGAGGACTTCGGAAAAAAATCCCGAAGTGTAAAATTACCAAAATTCCCTCGAACGTGCCAATCGCGAGGGAACTTAATCAGAACGCGTTCAAACTTCATACTAAGCACCGCAACACCTATAAAAGCTCAATAATACCTCGAATACCATTTTAGCATATAAAACGGAGGTTATCTAGTTATCGAGCATAATTATAGCAATTACGGTACCCAAGGGGGCTAAAATGCATAGGTTCGAGGGTAATTAAATGCAATATTCGATACGAATCAGCCACCTATCGATATTATATGAGATCATTTTCGCACGTCAGGTTTGATGTACTAACACAACAATGTAACACAACTTTCTCTAAATTGTAACACTTAAAGGTGCACAAATCTCTTTATATAAATACCAATGTGTCATAGTAGTCAAATACTCGGCAAAATTACTATCAATTTAACCTCCACAAAGTCAGTTGACGGACTCTTGAGTCGATGGTTCGATCTTGGGAGCATCAGCTGTGCGAAGGCTCTTTGCAAGACTCCAAGACTCCCTGGTAGTGAGCTATAGATTCTGACACAATCTCATGTGTTCCTACTCACTATATAAAAATCCAAAAATTTGGAATGAACATATGCAAACCGCAGTCACATTATCCAACCAATATAACTACATATTATACTCTTCAGCTTTCTAGTGACATAGCGAAACATAAGATGAGTGTATAGTTATCGTGAAACTTCTAGATACTTACCAAAACATAATTATGGGATTATATTGATAAAAAATTAACTTGAGTCTAATTTAATATGCAACAAAGCACACCATAGAGTCTCATTAATCGAGTATGCAGCATAGCAAAATCAGACTTTCATCAGCACTACCATAAAGGCTTAAGCAACCTCAAGCAATCGCAATTAGTCCATGATAATAATTGTGACTCGAGTTAAGCCTTTACCATGTTTAAAGAACATATAGTTTGAACATATTATTCTAGAATTTCCCAAAGATGTCTCATCATGAGTATAACACGAAACGATAGATATCTTAGGGCAATGCCTTAAGATTCTAATATAAGCACAAGGTTCAACTATTCATTACCTCGCATATCCAAAATGAAATAAAATATTTCCAAATAATATCAATGTACTTGTTGTCAATCACAAAGGTAGACACTTTATTTTGAACTATAAGACACATGTTGCAGTCCACTTTCATTTTCTTGAAGCCTTAACTCGATAAAATTTAGGTCCACTGCGTAAATAACTATTGTGTGCTACTAAAGGACACTTAGCTAGAAATCTTTGTGCTCTTGCTACTTGAGCTCAAAATAAGGAAGTTGACCCGTGTCAATCCTCTGTCTAGTTCTCCATTGAGAAATTTTGTAACTCTATTCAACTATAAAGTTCCACATATACGATAATGGCTATAATGAATAGGTTCAATCCTCGCCACTTTAGGTGAAGTTACTTATCAGTCTATTCTTTTCTTTAAGGCATAGAATTTTCACCATTGAGTGAACTTAAGTATTTTTTACTAAACCTACGTAAGGTAGACGATCAATAATTTCACTATCCTAATAAATTATCATCGAGTTCATCTTATCTCTATTGAAACCATACAGTCTTTAAATTCATGCAAAGTCAATTTTTCCCATGAGAGTCGAGTACATCAACATGTACTGGTGTATATGAAAATATTTTTCTCAAGTCCAATTGACGAGGAAAAATTACAATATATTACTATGTTATTGTTGGATCTTAAGATTACTCTTAGTGGTTTAACCCACAAGAGTCGTCCACATGTGTACTCCCACTAGGACATAATCACTTATATTAAGAAAGTATTCCATGCCCACTTAGAATGATACATTTCCATTAGGAGACTAAAAGAGTCATCCATATTGGTACTCCCACTAGGACATAATCAACTCATATTAGGAAAGTAGTCTACTCCTACTGGGAATGATCCATTTCTATTAGGAGTTTGTCTATTACTCTCAGCGATTATGAGATGAGATCATAATTCCCCACCTTCACTGAGGGTTAGTGAGACTACCACTGAGTCTACCTATGCTTAAAATTATAGATACTTATAGCCTTCACATACACCTTTTTCACAACTCATTTTTAGTCATTCTCAATGTAGGTGTTAATAACCATTCCTTGTCCCTAAGATTTCAAAAATAACTTTTCCATAAATTTATTTTAAAAAAAATAGTTATATAAGTAGGGTCATGTCACTTAGACAAATAACACGTGGCAATGAAAAGCTTCAACCAATGGTGCTAAAACTCAAAATGAGTTGTTTGCCTATTCCAAAATTCTCGATGAATTTTGAGGAACTAATTAAGACACCTAGTTGAGGATGTAGGCCGCAATTACAATATTGCATCATTATCAACTCAACTTAGTAAAAGTCCATTTTGCTACACCGCATTGTGGCAAATAGGGGTTATCCTAGGTTGCGTATCCCTATATTCTTTAAAATTGTCAAATAAGACAAGTACTCGCATTCCTTGGTTTAATAAAAGGATCACATCTTTATATTTGATTCTCAATCACACATATAAGGCGAACAAATGCCTCAAATTTGAGAGATAAAAAAACAAAATGTGAGTTTGTGAATAAGGGTTACCAAAGTTCAAACATATGAGTCTACATAAGGTAGAACTGATTTCGTTAAAAAAGAGACTTGGACTTTCTTATAGATTTTGTTCAGCATTTCCAGTAAATAAAGCACACATGAAGAAGCTAGGTTTGGCAAGTGACTTAGAGATTCAAATTCAAGGTACTTAAGCTAATAGTTTTTATTTATCTTGTTATCTCACTTAAAGATAAGACTGAAACTACACTTAAGACAATTAGCTTTAAGGAAGAAACCACTATTTAACGATTATCATTTTTCATCGTTCAGTTATATGCAATTAATCCATGTCAAACTACTATGACACAATTGTCTCAAATGTTAGGTTTATGAAAAACATCATGTATAATAGAATTCTCTCGCAGCGCAATTTGATCTGGTATACACCACAAGTTCAATTTTTGACGAGAGAGACCCTCCACAGATTCAACGCAGTCTCTATCCAAACTGTTATTCTTAGTGTTGATGTCTAAAAATGGACTGAATCTAGATTTATAATCATAGATAAATAAAAGATAAATAACCCAAATCACACACACAAAGACAAGGGTTTTTAAAGTGGTTCGGCTATAGAATAAAGCCTACATCCACTATTTTATTCAAGAGTTTACAATAGCTCAGGAATGAGTGACTTGAGTTGTAGCGAATTGACTTACGCCCTCTAGTTGTGGGGGAATATGCATTAATAGGATCCCAAAACTCTAAAGATAGAACATCTTTATATTTCCAGGCCTTTATATCTGTATACAGTGACTAAGATATTAGTTGTTCCAAGTTGGTTAGCATTCTCATCCGAGTAACGATTGGTATTCCACTTGGTTGGCCTTCTGGTGTTTGTCGGTAATATAACCGACTAAGTATCTCTGAAGCTGATCAAGTTGGTTGGTCGGTCATGCTGGATGACAGGTGTACATTTATCATTGGTCCATGCAGAAGTATAATTTTTACATAAAACAGAAGGCCCCAATGATTCATGCATGATGCTTGCATAAAAGTATGGAGTATTTTATCAAGAAGTTGACTTGGAGAAAGAGACAATTTCCACTTCTTCGACTGAAGAGTACATTGGAGTTAATAAATATCTTAGAATATCTTCCTCTTTTAAAACCTTAGATACTTCTGCCATCCCTTCTTCCCCACTAATATCTATGGGTAAGAGAAATATTCCTAACTTGATGGATGAAAAACCTTCTCCTTATACTAAGAAGTCTGTTGAAGTTGGTGCCCAGAAGTCTAAGGTGATTCAAAAGGTGTCTAAGGATGCCGAGAAGGTTCCTCATGTTATTGGACATGATGAAGTTGACACTGTTGCACCCCACTATAAAAGGTTGAAGAAAGGTCTACCCTCTATCCAGTCAACTCATGCCAAGAAGTTAACTAAAATTGCCAATTTTGATGAGTTGGCCAAAAAGTCTTCTGCCTAACTGGGTGGAATTGAGAAATCATCTGTTGCCCTCAACTCTGGTTTGTCCAAGAAATTAATAAAGTCTGGAACTTTACCTGCGAACAAGTCGGCAATAGTTTCATTGGCCAGAGCCTGATTAACCGAAAAGGATGCTCAGAACTTAACCTTGGTAAACTTTTATGCTTTATTCCTTCACACTTTATGTTAGTAGGATATAACTTATATTATTTTTTTATGTTGATAGTTCATTTTTCTTACAGTTCTTGGTCGACTTTAACCAGATGATGGACATGGATAACAAAATAAGAGCATCCTATTCAATTTATGTGGAGGAAGACCTTGAAGGTTTGTAGAGATCCATGAAAGAATCTAAGGAGTAATTAGATAGAGAAAACTGATAATGGTAGACTAATTTCATAGATGTCGAAAAAGCTCAAAAGGAAGCTGAGGAGTCTTTAACTGCGGCTACATTGGCTAGTTCTAAAGCTGGGTACAGGGAAAAGGTTGAAGAGGATAAATTATACTTGAATCAAACTCCTCTTCAAGTTGCCGAGGAGAAGATCGCTCGTTTGAAGGTTGATCTGGTGGTCAAAAAATCCAAGCAAAAGAAAACCAAGGAAGCTTCTTTTGAAAAGGTCTAGGAGAAAGCTATTTCAGTAACGTCTGCCCAGATTGCATATGTTAAAAAGAGATATTTTAAGGACGGATGGTCAAGGGCTTTATTAGAGGTCGACACAACTGAAGACTCCGAGCTGTTCCAAAGACATGACCCAAGACCCCCTCCAAATTTGGATGAGGAAGTTGATGATGAAGAGGATTCAAGGACTTCTTCTTTAGCCCCTATTGAATCTTCCATAGGCCTAAATTTTTTGGCCGACCTACCTCCTGTTCAAACTAATCCTTAGGATAAGGAAAAGGTCTAGCTTTCTTAGTCTACCTTATTTTGTTCCTATAGTCTTCCTGGGTCAATATTTTCTTCTCTGTAATATGTATATCTCCAACCCTTTTCTATCAATGAAAGGACTTAATGTTTGCTTACTTAATTCTTCTTGATGTGCTAGTTGTTCTTTACTGGGTTGCCTTTAGTATAATTATTCCTAGTTGTGTTCTTGTGTCCTCATATTCATAATTTTCAGTTTGTTGCAAGGATAGAGAGGATTGTTTCTGCTGCATCTGATCTACTCAGATGCTGCAATAATTTGCTTCAAGCTGGCCATATAGACTTAATAGAAGATGACATCGGCATTGATGTTTCTGATCAAGCTAAGAAAGCATACTTATACCTAAGGAGTCTTCTTGATCGGGAGGTGACAAACAATGTTACCTATTATGAGATGATCGAACAATTACAAGAAGACCATAATCAAACCAAAGCCCTGCTCCATGTCGACTATGAAGCCAAATATAAAGCTTTAAGTGAAGGGTGGGTTTTTTATGATAAACTTTAAAATATTACCTCTACATTGGATAAGAGAGATATAGTGCTAAGGTAAGAGGTTAAATCAGCTCACGAGATAGCTTCCCTGTCAGAGAAAGTAAACAATGCCTTGAGGAATGAACTTGACAGCTTAAAAAAGTCAACTGTTACCAATCCCAATGAAGGTGCTTCCTTTTTAGAAGAGGAGAATACAAGACTACAAGAGGAGTTGGATTCCTTGCAAAAAGTTAAACCCAAGTTGGGACAGTCTTCAAAAAGAGTAATTGTTATTCGGCTTAATGTTGAGGAGAAAATAACTGAAAATACTTTGGGCAACCAAGCTTCTTTGTTGAAGGCCAAAAATGTTGCTAGTGTTGATCTATCACTTCAGCTGAAAACCAAAGATTCTACTATTATCGGCCAAGCTACTCAATTAAAGATCAAGTGTGATGTCATCAGTAAGCTTCAGAATCAAGTAGAGAGATTAACTTTCTAATTTCATAAAAAAAACCATGGAAGTTTGGATGGAATTTTATAATGAGACGTTATCCTAAACAGGAATTAATTAAATTTCTTAGAGAGAGAAATAGTGTGTTCGCCTCGAGCCATGAAGATATGCTGGGAATCTACCCTAATTTCCTCTTCTATGAGCTCAATATAGTCAAAGACTCTAAGCCAATCAAACAAAAGCAAAGAGTTTTCAGTCCTGAGAAAAATGTGGCAATCCACGAGGAGGTAGAGAAATTGCATAAAACAAAGTTCATCGAAGATATCAAGTACCCAACCGGACTATCTAATGTGGTGACGGTAAAGAAGAATAATAATAATAAGTGGCGCATGTGCATTGATTTTACCGCTATCAACAAAGCTTTCCCAAAATATCATTTTCTTTTGCCAAGAATTAATCAATTGGTAGATGCAACTGCAGGTTACGAGTTGCTTTACTATGTAGATGCCTATTCTAGTTGTAACCAGATAAAAATGAAGCCTAAAGATAGAGAAAACGCAACTTTCATTACTAACTGAGGAACATACTGTTATAACGTCATGGCCATTGGGATGAAAAATTCTAGAGCAACATATCAAAGGTTAGTATATAAAGTTTTTAAAGAATAAATCGGTAAGAATATGGAGGTGTCTGTTGATGATATGGTCACTAAGACCAAGGTGGCCTCCAACCACATCGCCGACTTAACCCAGATGTTCGACCATCTGGAGAAACATCAAATGAAACTCAACCCGACAAAGTGTACTTTTAGGGTATAAGAAAGAATATTTTTAAGGTACATTGTCAATCAGAGAGGGATAGAAGCTAATCCTGATAAAATAAAAAATTTGTTGGAAATGCAGTCCCCGACTAGCAAAAAGGAGGTGCAAAAACTCACAGGAAGGGTAACAGCCTTAAATCGTTTTGTTTTTAGGGCAACCGATAAGTGCCTTCCATTCTTCAAAGTGCTTAGAAAGAATTTTGAGTGGAATGATGTGACACCCCGACTAATTAAATACCGGGTAGCTACTCCTTTATTAAATTAATTCAAAATGCCAAGTTGGTCCAGTTAATAGCATCACTGTCGAAAACGTTTTAATGAATTACTAACCACCTAGTATTTAAAAAGTAAGTGCCAAATTTTATTTAAAGTCTGATTAACATGCAACAAGTGTAATGAAGAAATAAATAACACCATTCACCATACTGAAGTAAAACGAATAACCATCACATAGTGTAAATAAAGTCTAGAGGAAAACTCCTCACTACAAATCCCACAACTGTAAAGTAAACTGAATACTGAAACAATACATGCTAAAGTCTGAAAACTGAAATGTAAAAGATGCTCTAAATAGAAATGGGCAACATGCCCTACAACTGATAGATAGTGACTCTGGAATCCAAAGATAGAAGCGTCTATAAGCAAATCCCTGTAGCTTCCACAAACAGCTACAGCTCGTCACCTGAATGAATATCCTATGCTTGGTGTCCTTGTGGCTGGGCACCTAAAATGGTTTTACAAGAAAAAGATTTGAAAAGCAAACGGGTCAGAGCCCGAATGTGGAGTTATATTTTAAAAACCTGCAAGTGCTTTAAAAACATTTAAAACATTAAATGCAAAGTACATGTTAGGACGTACACTCACATGATATTCTCACCTCTCGTCTAACTGTGCACTCCTAACGTAAGTACCCATCTATAACGACGCAAACCACTATCTAAGTGACATCATCTCTAGCTAGACTATCATAGGTCCTACCCATATTACTCGGTTCTAATTAACATCATAACGCTCGTAATTAAGTAGGGTTTAACGTAAACTCAGATGCTCAATATGCAATATATATATCAGTATCAGCTAACTCGAAACAATACCGTAATTATATTCACAACATTAACATGAAGGTTCCCATTAATTAAGTGTATATTATTCACATCATAAATATACAGTATAAGCACCCCGAGAACTAAGCTGCGGTGCACACATACTCTGCTATCCATCCCGGTACATAACGTACATAAGGATTACATATTCCGAATCTCTCAGGAATAGTTCACAGATAACAACATCACAAACAATGGAGGCGAACACAGTCACATCACATAGGTCACGCACATACCTACGCTCCTACGATCAGCGGACTTATTAATATCCCAATAAGTCTTTCTATGACCTATGTTCATCAAGGTAACCAGTCTAAATCGGGGCAACACAAGGATTAGAGGGCCCTAAGCGAACGCAAACCTCCCGTGATAGCAAGTATGGTAGGTATGTCATACACACAATTCATATACCAATACTAAGTTAACACACGTCTTAGTAATACCGTAGTTTAATCGTAGTACATATCGCATCCTCGTACTAACTTATAATATCTACACTTATATTATTCCGGTTCATCATCATACGCGCCATAATCTATTCTCACGTCGTAGTAGACACTCACGTCTCAACCCAAATGGTTCATTGAATTAAATCTCTCGTATATAAATTTACTCCTCGTAATAACCCAAAAGTCCCAAATCTATCCTTACATTATCAAAGGAAGGTTATCTATATCCTCGAACAAGTTTACGGGACTCCAAAAATCAAAACAGTCCAAAAAGGACCAAACTGTCAACTCGTTAGAAGTCTCGTTCGAACGAGACTGTTCGAACGAGATTCCTCTGCCAACTCGTTAGAAGTCTCGTTCGAACGAGGCTGTTCGAACGAGATTCCAGTTCGTTCGAACGAACTGTACCTTCTAACGATATCTCGTTCGAACGAGATATCGAACGAAACCCCTTCTCGTTAGCAACGACTGGTCAACTCGTTAGAAGCTCGTTCGAACGACCTGGGTAGGGGCTTCTAACGAGCTGCCAGATTCGTCCCAGATTTTCTAAGTTACGTTTCTCACCATTTTTAACACCTCAATCCTTCTCCAAAGTTCGTTCTAACAGAGTTTTAAGTCCTCTAATCATACTATAACATGCTAAGGTCATATACTAACATCTCTTAATACATTAAAGCATCCTAAACATCATTAAATCACAAGATTTTATACTTTTCCCCAATTTTATCAAGAACATGAACCCTAGGTTTATATCATCATCAAATCCCAGAATTTAATTCGTTTTAATCTCTTCTAATCACAATTATTATGAGAGAAATCATCTACCTATCATTCTACATGCAATTCTCTTCAAAATTTCAAAGTTCTAAACTCCAAACTACATGGGTTTTCATTCATCTTTCAAGAACAATTAAAATTCCTCAATTTCTAACATGGAAAAGACATTCTATGAAATTAAATGGAATAAAGTCACTTGCCTTGATTGTCTCTGAGTTTGGTGTAGGTTTGGTAGAACTTTTCTGCAGAATTTCTTCTCTCCAAGCTTCCTCTCCAATGGTGGCTTAAGGTGGCTAGGGTTTTGATTTGGGAACTTAGAAAACTCTTCTAATAACCTACGTAGCCTTCTAGGTTAATATGGTTTGGTTAATGGGCTTAGTGGGTTTAATCCACATCAGATTTACATCTCTAATTTTCGTCACTTTTAATTCCTAAAAATGTAAAATTACCAAAATACCCTTTACGATGTCGGTATGGCCTAAAAATACCCCGGAATCCAAACTACACCCCCGGCTAGTGTTTTCTGACTATCTCGACCCTTCCGGACGCGTTGGCGCACTCAAAACGACCATACGGTTTATAGATTTTAAATTCACTTTTTATAAAAAAAATATTACACCGTGACGCGGCGGTCCCACGCGTCTCAACAAAATTTCTAAAATGTCGTATATAATTCTCACGACAACTTTTATAATACCAAATACATATATCAAAACATGTATGCACATAATCAAATACCAACTCGCATCTCGTTAGTATTTATAACTCGGATTAATTTCCAATTAATACGCATTTAATTAATTAATCCCAAAAATAAATATAGCCAAAAGTACGGGGTATTACAAATGATGAATGCAAAAGAGCATTTGTTGAACTTAAGAAATATATAGGGTCTCCACCATTGCTCTCCCGACCAATAACAGGAGAGGCATTGTATTTATATTTAGCTATTTCAGAATCAGCTGTCAGCTCGGCACTTATCCGACTAGAAGAATGAGTCCAAAAGACTATATATTATACAAGCAAAGATTTTCGAGGAGCTGAAATCAGATACCCACGCTTGGAAAAGTTGGCATTAGCACTTATAGAGACATCTAGGAGAATGAGGCCATACTTTCAAGCCCACACTATTATACTATACACTAACTTGCCCTTAAGATAAGCCCTATACAAACTTGAGAAGTCGGGAAGATTGATGTCTTGGGCAGTGAAACTTAGAGAATATGATATTATATATGAAATTCAGACTTCGATGAAGGAGCAAGTAGTAGAAGATTTTATTGCAGAATTCACTTATACAGAGGCATCAAATCATCCAAGTTTGTTTGTCGAGCAAACTTCTCCGGAAGAGAGCTCAGCCCAAAAGAAAACTGATATAGTTGCCGACCAGCCAGAATCCTCATCTTCCCAAGAAAAAGGTCAACGTCTAGCATAGCAAAGCCAAAAAATATTCAAGTATGGAGTACTCGTAAGTGAAGAGTTCAACATTAAAATTCCAATCTAAAAATTATTCGTTGACGAATCTTCTTACACTATCGAATGCAGAGCTGGGCTGATCCTAAACACCCCTGATAATTTGGATGTGGAGTATGCTGAGCGATTTTAATGTCAGGCATCTAATAATGAAGCAGAATAGGAAGCCTTGATTATAGGCTAGAATTAGCATCATCCTTAGGCATCGAGAAAGTGGTGGCGCACAGTGATTCACAGCTCATTTTTCATCAGTTGCTTCAAATCTACGGGGTTATAGGAGATATAATGACAAGGTACTGGAAAAAGACCATTGAGGTAATTTCTTGTTTCACAACGGTGAAAATAGTAAGAATAATGCCTGAGCATATGCACTTGTTCGCCTAGCTTCAGCCACTCCCATGGAACTTAGAATAATAATCCAACAGATACCTCACTAGTAAGAGCATTGACATGATGGTAATCAACTTGATGTCCATCGATTTGGGTCTTTCATGGATGGATCCTATCAAAAACTATATTGAGACTAGAATCTTGCCTGCCGATCAGAAAGAAGCCAGGAAATTAAGATATAAAGCAGCTTGCTATGTAATAGAGAAAGGCGTGCTGTATAAGAGGGCCTATACAGTATGTTTACCATTATGTTCCCATCCCATAGATGTAGAGGACTCAATCAAAGAATTACATCAAGGTTTGTGTGGCATCCATTTGGCTGGGAGGCCTTTGGCCCAATGTATATCTATGCAAGGTTACTATTAGTCGACAATGAAAGTTGATTGTATTTCATTAGCAAAAAAGTGCAATAAATGCCAGAGATTCGTTAAAGTTCATAGAAATTCAGGTGCTTCCCTCACCCCTATCACTTTATCGTGGCCATTTATAATTTTGGGGATCGATATGGGTTATTCAGCCACTTTGTTGATTTCTCCAAGTAGCTCCTCAAATGGTATCATTCTGCATACACTGATTACTGGGCTAGTCTTTTCTGGACTTTTCTCTTCATATGAACTATCGAATTCGTCTCCCCATTGGGTGGCAACGATGTCATCCTTCTATGAGAAGTCAATGCCTTACATAACCTCTGCAACTTCTTTATATAGGTCTTGCCACTCATCAGGGAGATGTAGAAGTAAATGAATCAAACGCCCTTGTAGTCAGAGATCGAGTAGCTCTAACATACTATAAATATCATCGATCCGTCAAAAGAAGTTCGCCATGATCTGTATGACATCATCTAGATTGACTTCATCGATAGGTACCACCCAACTATCTGATTTTCAGGCCCATTTTCGAGATTCTAAGAATAGTGCACTAAATCTCTGGCAGTGAATAGTCATTTGCGAGGGAAATTTCAGCCCAAACTTTAGGAGTTGG
Organism: Sambucus nigra; assembly: GCA_949130495.1. NCBI lineage: Eukaryota > Viridiplantae > Streptophyta > Magnoliopsida > Dipsacales > Adoxaceae > Sambucus > Sambucus nigra. The sequence continues at coordinate 788,473,466 of OX422208.1, read as the reverse complement.
TTCAATACTGCTGTCAATTCCTTGTATTTTCCTCCATAATGGATACGGACAGCAAGTCATGCTCTAGTAAGGAGTGATAAAGCCTAATCAACAAAACTGGTAGGGTGTAGGAGAAAATGAGGATAAACTTAAAGGGGTTTAGGGTATTATATAGGTATGATGGGTGATTTACTTGGCATTATCTAGGTAGATGGATCAAATTATGGGTCTTCTTTTAAGAAGATGTCATTTGCATGATTTTAACGTGGATTGTGGGTAGTATTTAGTTTAAAATTAGTTGGTGGGGCGATGGTACCCCGGTCAATCAGACCTTGGATCAAATTCCAGAGGTGGAAACACTGGTTGAAGGTATGGCCGGCAGTTTGGTGAAAGTCACAACGGGCATCTGGTTGGGAAGAGAGTGTGGTAATGGACATGGTTCCAATGGTATGATAAGATTTTGGCTTAAAAGGGACTCGTAAACTTTTGAAAGGGAAGCATAAAGCTCGGTGTATTCTAATCTACCTAGGATAAGACGCCTTTTTGTTGTCTATAAAGTGGCAGTATAAAAGATATTATTGATGGTTAGATTGCAGTATTGGCAGGCTTCTCATACCTTTTGGGAGTGAACTGTCCAAATGCTTTCTTCTGTTCAATTTCTGTCTTGGCAAGACGTTCTTCGATCTCCACTCCTACTTCTCGGAGGGCTAAAAAATGAGGATACTACTATCCTCCCATCGTCGCTCGGACATGGGGTAAGAAATTTTTCTTCACAATACTGACTTGCTCCTCTTCTGAAGGCCAATTGGTCATGGTGGCTGCTATCTCACTCCACCTTTCTATGAAGTTACTGACTGATTCCCCGAGATTTAGTTTGAGCATATCTAAATCACGGTGGGTGACTTCCAACTCTTTGTTGTACTTGTATTGTGACATGAATTCAGAGGCAACATCCTCCCAACTGCGGATTTTGGACTCTTAGAGAGATAAAAATAAGCTAAGAGCGCTATCCTTCAAAGTCTGTTGAAATATTTGGGTCATTATTTCTTTAGAGGAACCTAAGATAGTCATGGCTCTATGATAATTGTGAAGATGAACAATTGGGGGTCCACTGCCCCGAATTTCTCGATATTTAGAATCTTGAATTTTTTGGCAGCCTTGCTTTAGGATAAGGAGACATATGGGTGTAATCTATGTAGTTCCCATAGATTCTGACTTGGTCAACATCTTGAGGTACTCCTTGACCTTGTTCAATTCATCCTCCTTCGAATCAACAGTCACGGGTAGATTAGCCCCTGGCTGGCCAAGATTCGGCATAAGGAGCTGGGCTGGCGACAGCCCATTAGTAGGGGGAACACGTGGAGCATGTTGATATTCCTTGAGAATCCAAATGCGCTCGAGTGTGAGCGAACCCATACCATGAGGGAAGAGGACCTCGGGATCTTTAAGAATAGGGACTCGATTTCATTGCCTCTCGTGAACCTCGGTTTCAAGGTTATTAATTTTGGTCGTAACCTAGGCTAGGAATGCCATCAATACTCGTTACAAATTCGATACTTGATCTGTGTTCTCTATGGGAATCGGATGAGGATGCATTTTGGACTCAAAATAAGTGAGGTAACTGATTGAGCCTCGAGGCAGTTCAATAAAAGACCGAAGCCAATAGGGAGCCAGGCCAAGGGTAACTGATCGACCTGGAAGAAAATTTTAAATTTTATTTCTAAAAGAGAAGAGGAAAAAACTCTTATTTATTTGAAAATATTTTTGGGTATTTTGGTAAAAGGAGGAGAGATGTTTCTGACATTTATGATTAAAAAAAAGGAAAATATTTTTTGTTGATAATTTTGGAAAAAGGGAGACAGAGTGCTTTTGAGTTAAAGGGAGGAAAGATATTTATAGTAAAAGTAAGGAAACATGTTTTTGGTATTTTTGATAAAGGAAGGAGGAAAAATGAGAGAAATGTCTCAGCATAATTATCATTATGGTTATTGTGTTCTCTCTTATATTAGGTTTACCTAAATCCCAAAAAAAATTCCGGACGGGACTCGGGCCCAGGAATTATTGGGTTTGAAAGAAAATAAAATATGTAAAATACGGTTTGACTTGTTGTCGGGCTCATGAATAGGGTCACGTTTTGGAAAAGGACAAAATCGCTCAAAATTCCTACTATATTTGGGTTTTATTCTTAAATCCATATATGATGTTTACTTTTAAGTAAAGGGTGTCTCGGTTAATTTTAAAATAAAAACCATATTTATGGGATTGACTTATATTTATGGTTAAATATATTCTATACCATGTCGGTCAATTGGACTTAATAGGAATTTCGGTGAGTTGATCTCGACCTAATAACCAGAGATCGGAATTTCGATTCTAATATAATTAAAAAGTACACAATCTAGATACGGACTTGAAATCCTATTGGTAGATCTATGTGAGAAATCCTAGTAGTTTATCTTAAAATATGAGAACATGTTTGATGGTTCAGGAACTTGTTTGATAGTTTAAAAGAGAATTGTGATTGGTACATCCAGGTATTTATTAAATTGGACCACCAATGAGATTCAACTCTAAGTGTTGACCAGATTGGACTTGGGTAATCTTAATAAAATCAAATGGTGCATACGGTTTTATTTCCAAGTGTTATGAGGATTTGATTACTTACACAATTATTAATTAGATTGTTATGAGTGTGATTCAATTTTCAATTGGATCAAATGATCTCTGCAAGTTAGCAACTGTAGTGTTAGTAGGTCAGACATAAAAAATCAGAGGAATCTGCATCCAAGAAAGATCTTGGATTTTGATACCCCTTGATAAACTTATGATATTTGATTCTGCCAGTAAACTGGGGCAGTGGATTTTATGATCCACTAGAGTATCAAATAAGTTAAGTTCGAGAATCAAGGAAGAAATAAGATGTTGGTTAAAACCGATTAGTAGCGAATTGATTTGACTAAGCGCATATTGTATACTTAATGCGAGGAATTATATTATGCACTATCTAACTTTGCAAACAAAACCTTTTTATTCCGAATGATTTTGATATAGTTAAATTGGAGTGCAGTCATAATTATTTAGCAAAATTATTCTTGATTAAATAAAGAAAATAAATAAATTACGGGGATGTAATTTGGGATTTCTAAGTAGTTATTTGGAATGCAATTAAACTATGTAGTCTTAGATCCATAGTATAGTCCATTACCCAAGAAATAGACCCGGACTCTATGGAAACCCAGTTTATCCCAAGCCCGTGACTTACACCTATATATAAAGGTGAAGTAAAATATTTTAAGTTACATACACATTATGGAGCATTAGAGAAGGAGAGAAAAATATCATTCACATTTTATGAAGGGGTGAGGAGAGAGAAATAAATTTCTCTCATATTTCACCCAGTTTTCATCTCTAAAATTTTACACACATAAGACTTACTTTGGGTTGATCATAACCTACAAGACCTGAGGCTTTTGGTAGATTTTAGTAAGGTTTTGAGGGACCTTGGGAGGGAAGAATATCATCATCTTCACCAACATATTACTCATCATGTGTCTCACCAACAAGATCCGTAAAGATATCGTGATTCAAAACTGTACATTTATGTTTTAAACTTAGTTCTTGTTTTTAATTTATAATGCATGATCAATCAAAGTTTTGGGGCTAAAATGGTTTTGTGCTTAAGTTAATCCTACCTAATAATGGATATGAGAGGCCTGGTTTTATATTGATCATGTTTTAAAAAGGTCCCCTTCTCCACCTTGAAAACCCTAGTTTTGCATGTTGCTTAGTAATAGCATGGTTTTGTAGGGTTTTAATGTTTATGCCCCTTCTGTGATAGTCACATGAATGTTGTTTTATATGGATGGGTCCCACTTTGGATTATCCTTAGTTATTTTCTGCATAGATTTGATTTGGTTGTAATTATTAGGTTTTTTAATTATTGCATTTAATCAATGTATATTGAGGACATTGTGAGGGGATGTACTAATTTTTACTAGTCAAAATACTTAATCTACATGAATTTCGGCCTTGAAAAATGTTTCATGGAGTTTGGTGAAATTTCGAGGAAGTTGTGGAGGTTTTTACATGCAAATTGCAAAACCTAGACGAATGAGATAAGATATAGACCTAGATTAATCGAGATATGCTTCAGATCGATCTGAACCCAGGTCAAATCGATCCATTCGTAGTCAGTCTATGCAGTTTTCTTCATTTGATGCTGCTATGATCAGTTTATGCAACGGATTTTTGTTCCAATTCTTCCCAAATCATAATGGAGAATTTCAAGAAATTCAAATACGTGAAGAACTCCAAGTTACAAAGAAGCTTACTTGACGGAGAATTATTGTTCGAAAGGAAGTCTACTCTTTAAGGGGGATTCTTTATCTTGAATGGTTTTAGTTTAATAGGAATTCTAGGCCATGATGAAACGGGATATTTAATTTCTATTTGAATTGTGATTGCATATTATTCTTCTTTGTTATGATTTTGCCATTTTAAGTTCATTATTATCATGCGCTAGTTGATAAGTTAATTAATTAGGATCCCACGTTATTATGGACAACGCGGATTATTATTGTGACTGACCTAGATTACTTTTTTATGGAAAATCCATTTTTATTTATTATTTTCTAAATTTAATTTAATCGAGTAATTAATTTAAAGGTATAATTTAAATTTTGATCTTCGAGTTTTATTTTGATTTTATAACGATTTTTATTTTTAGAAAATTTAAATAATGATGTTGCATAATTTAATTTGTACAGGTAAATTACGAATTATCAAGAATTTAATTCCCGCATTTAGAATTGAATAAATTATTTTTCAAAATACCTTATTGTGGGAACCCATTTATTATGGCCCATGAGAGTAGCCGACCAACCCAAACTACATGAAGGGATGCCCGACCCGAATAAGATATTTAACCAACACACGTGTATTTGATATACACAAAAACACTTACGGATACATTAAAATTGGTTACCAACAATCTCGGAGGAGATATTCATGGACGCCACGAATTATCCATATGTTAATTGAGTTCCTTGTACAACTCAATCTCTTACTTTTATTCACCTATAAATTGTAAACCCTGACTCGGGGCAAAATGATGTAATCTCGAGTATTGAGAGACACTATAATAAAATAATAACCTCTCCGTGTATGTAGAAAAGTTACTGAACCACGTATATCGTTGTTGTTTGTGTGATTTTATATTCTGTTTCCGTTATTATTTTTGTGAATATGTAATTGTGATATTTCTTGTACTAACAATTATCGTCGTCAAGGGGAATCGTTTTCTATTCCTATGAAAACATTCATCATCTGAAAGCCCATGTTGTCCCACCACATCAGCAACATTCCTCATGTTGGCGATGTGCAAGAGGACCTAATCCCACCTAGGGCCGAGTCAGAGATTCGCAAGCACACAAATTATAGGTTTCTCCAATAAAGGTAGCTTTTAAAGAAATTGAGGGACCACTTAGGTGTACCCAGATCTCCAGGGTGGTTGATGCTTATCAAGCCAGACTTCAAGAATAAGAGGAGTCCACTCACCTTCAGGTGGAAGGGAATGCTCGCCTTCAAAGGCGACTTGAAAGGAGGGAGATATATCTCCATAGAGATATGAGAAAACATTATGATAGGACTCCTAGTCCTTAGGTGAGTAACACTCGCAGCCTATGGACGAGTTCCAGGCACGACTAGGATAGATCTGAATGTGGAAGATCGGAGAATGGTCGATCAGAACGTGGTTAATCAGAAAGGTTCCACAAGATCAATGATCGTCAGAATAAGGATATCAAGATTTTGGTTCGTTTATAGATGGACCAGCATCCATCCTGTCGAGGATCCAGGTCTACTAGGGAGCTAGTTAGGAGAGCTCTAAATACAAAGATGAAATACCCTTTTTCAAGGGAGATCGAAGAAGAGGACCCCCAAAGAAGTTTGTTATTCCGAGGTTCAAAATTTATAATGGAAAAATAGATCCCATAGACCAAGTTCGGCAGTACCAATCGATGACTCTATGGAACCACAATGATGCATTGATGTGTCTAATTTTTCCTTATAGCCTATATGATGTATCACATAAGTGGTTCGAGAAGATACCTCATAAGTCAATAAGGAACTTCAAGGCCCTAGCAGAGGCTTTTACTTCTCGCTTCATAACTAGCAACTCCCATCCCAATCGAATGAATTCACTGCTCATGATGAAGAAAAAGCCATAAGAGAGACTTCGTGATTATGCGAAGAGGTGTTAGTAAGTCTTCAATGAAGTGGAGGATTGCTCGGAGCAAGTTGTCATTGCATCCTTTAAGAATGGTCTTCCAACCACATCTTTGCTAGACCAGTCCCTGATTACGAAAGACGCCAACACACATCAATGAATACATAGAATAGAAAGAAGATAAGGTCGTTGCCAATGGTGACCCGAAGACGGACAATGTCCTTGATGACGACATAGGATAGGAGTTTGCGGTGATACATGGGGCATCAAACCTAAAGTAGATCCAAGGAAATGCTATTCGGATGAAGCTAAAAAAGTTCACTGTTGTCATAGAGGCATTCCAGATTGACCCTGTTAAGAGCCAAGCTAGCAAGTAGCGGCTACCAGAGGACGTCGTTTACACCGAGCACATAGTCTTCACTAAAGAAGATTTTATCAGAGTAAGGACTCCACATCATGATGCACTAGTGAAAAACCTCAAAATTACGAATTGGAATGTCGACAAGTTGTTGTTGAACTAGGGAACTTGGAGTTTTTACACACGATGAAACTCAACCTAACCGACAAGGAAGACACAATTTCGTTGGTCGACTTCCCCGAAAAAATCACAATGCCGCTGGGAAAGATAGTCCTGCTAGTCAGAGCAGGCAACATCTCAAAGATGATTGAGTTCTTAGTGGTGTATATAGAGTCCCCATATCATGCCATCCGGTACAGAGTCTGGCTGCATGGCATGAGGGTCTTACCATCTACTTACCACCAAAAGCTGAAGTGTATCACCGACTGGGGCGTGGTCAAAATTTATGGCGATTAGGCCAATAGAAGAAAGTAAAACATCCTGATCATCAACATCATCAAGCCTTAAAATCCTTTTCTTAATTGGGGGATCCATATCCTCCTCTTCTTATTCTTCCCCTTCTGATTCTTCTTCTTATTCTTCTATCTCTTCTTTTCCTTCTCCTCCTTTTTCTGCTTTCTTTTCGTTTTCCCCTTCTTCATCCTCTTCCCCTAACACAACTAGATCATAGGGACTAACTTCTGGAGCTTTTAATTTTGGGACTTTGTCGATCGATCGAACGATGAATCTGATTATCGTATTTTTATACTTGAGCAAGTAGGCTGTTGACCTAAGATGCTCTCCATCAGAAAACCTCTCCTTAATATTCCACACCTTCAGAAGTTCAGGAACATTAACCTCGGTTATATCAGGCTCTTGATTTTTGTCACGAGCTGCAAAATAGAGGGAGAAAAACATCAGTTAAAGGACATGAATCAGAAACAAACAATAAGTAAATTGAAGAAAAGAGGAGGCAACCTATTTGATCCTCCCAAAAATCTAAAATCAAAGGGCTCCAGTGTCTCGCGCCCTCACAAAGAGGAAGATATTGCCAATTTTTGGCAAAAATCCATAAACCCAATAATCCTTGTGAGAATTTGGGAGGTTTACCACTAGGACCCTATCAGCTTTCCTGATCTTTAAGTATATAATACCATATTTGGTTCATGACCATACATAGAAGTAATAGAGCTCAACAAGAACCAATTTTTTCCCATACAGTATATTTATCCTATACACCCCATTAAAAATTCTTCCAGACATTGAGGGCACATTAGGTAGGAACAATATCGAAGTATTTAAAAAAATCTAAGGAAAAGATGGTTTGGGGGAATGTCAAACTCCCATGTGTTATCAAGATGGTGTGAATCCAGTGCCCTCCTTCGATGCCACAAACATCTATAGGGAGGGGGGCATAGTCTATTTCTACCCAGTCTGGAATGTTATATGTTTTCCTAAATTCAGCTACTGATTTGTTACTAATGTTGCCATGGATACTCCAATAAAAGAAAAACCCTAACTACAGTTGCAGAATAATTTAAAGAAGAGGAAAACTAAGAAAAGATGAGCTACAATTACAAGACTTAATAAAGCTCTAAAGAGAGAGATAACACTAAAGAAGAAGAACTCTGAAAAGCTTAGTGATGAAGAGAGAAGTAAGAACTGAGCTGACATAGGAGATGTATCTTCGGTTTTAAGTCCAATGCTAATGATGAACACGACATCCTAGGATGATTTTTGGCACTTTGTATAGATGCTCGAATGATGGTACCCTCGCTCATTTAAAGAAACTAAAAATATGCCATGGTGTTTGGCTCAGGACGAGCATATCCCCATAAGTTCATCAGATCTACAAAAATGCCACTCCGGTTGCAAGAATGAAAACTTCAAGTTATAGGCCTTCAGTTCAGTTAAAAATTATTGGCCCAGATTCACAATCCCAAAAATTTTAGGGGCAATTGTGGGGACCCATTTATTATGGTCCATGAGAGTAGTCGGCCATCGCAAACTTCCCAACCCAAATCAGATATTTCACCAATACACGTGTATTTTATATAGACTAAAAAACTTACGGATACATTCAAATTAGTTACCAACAATCTCGGAGAAGATATTCAGAGACATCACAAATTATCCATATGTTAATTGAGTTCCTTGTATAATTCAATCTCTTACTTTAATGCATTTATAAATTATAGATCATGACTCGGGGCAAAGGGATATAATCTCGAGCATTGAGAGACACTATAATAAAACACTAACCTCTTCGTGGATGTAGGCCAGTTGTTGAACCACGTATATCGTTGTTGTGTATGTGATTTTATATTCTGTTCCTGTGATTGCTTTTCGTGAATCTTTATTGTGATCTATCTTGTACTCACAATTGGCGCCATTTGTGGGAATCGATTTCTATTCTTGTGAAGATGTTCATCAACAGAAAGCTCGTGATGTCTCACCACATCATTAACATTCCTCAAAATAATTTCAAATGGTGCATACGTTCTTAATTCTAAGGGTTATGAGGATTTAAATTCTTACTTCAATTTTAAATTGGATCAAAAGATCTTCGCAAGTTAGCAACTTTAGTGTGAGTAGGGCTGAGATAAAAATTCAGAGGAATCGGCGTCCAAGAAAGATCTTGGATTGTGATACCCATTGATAAACTTATGAGATTTGATTCTACCAGTAAACTCGAACGATGGATTTTATGATATAGTAGAGTATCGAATATGTTAAGTTTGAGAATCAAGGAAGAAATAAGATGTTTGTTAAAACCAATTAGCAACGAATTGATTTGACGAAGTGGGTTTGTATAATTAACGCGAGGAATCATATTATGCACTATTTAACTTTGAAAATAAAACCTCCTTATTTCGAGTGATTTTGATAGAGTTAAATTGGAGTGCAGTCATGATTATTTAGTAGAATTATTCATGATTAAATAAAGAAAATAAATAAATTACGGGGGTGTAAATTGGGATTTCAGAGTATTTATTGGGAAGGCAATTAAATTATTTGGTCTTAGATCCATAGTGTTTTTCATTACCCAAGAAATAGGCCCACACTCTATGGAAACCCATTTTATCCCAAGCCCGTGACTTACACCTATATATAAAGGTGTAATCAACGGTTTTAAGTTGCATACCCATTATAGAGGGTTAGAGAAGGAGATGAAAATACTATTCACATATTTGTGAAGGGGCGAAAAGAGAGAAATTAATTTATCTCATATTTCACCAAGTTTTCATCTCTAAGATTTTCCACACAAAAGACATACTTTAGGTTGGTAATAAACTAGAAGACCCGACCGAGGCTTTTGGTGGATTTTAGTAAGGTTTCTGGGGACCTTGGGAGAGAAGAAAATCATCATCCTTAATCAATATATTCCTCCTCATGTGTGTCACCAACAAGATCCGTAAAGGTATCGTGATTCGAAACCCTACATTTATGTTTTAAACTTAGTTCTTGTTTTTACTTTATAATGCATGATCAATCAAAGTTTTTGGGCTAAAATATTTTTGCGCTTAAGTCAATCCTACCCAATAATGGATATGAGAGGCTCGGTTTTATATTGATCATATTTTGAAAAGGTCCACTTGTCCACCTTGAAAAACCTTAGTTTTTTCATGTTGTAGGAAAATACATATTTGTATGTTTCTCGGTAATAGCATGGTCTTGTAGGGTTTTAATGTTAATGTCCCTTCTGTGATGGTCACATGAATATTGTTTTTTGTGGATGGGTCCTAATTTGGATTATCCATAGTTATTTTCTTCATAGATTTGATTTGGTTGTACTTATTCGGTTTTTTAATTATTGCATTTAATCAATATATTTAGTGGAATTGTGAGGGGATGTACTAATGTTTACTAGTTCAAATACTTCATCTACATGGATTTTGGTGAAATTTTGAGGAAGTTATGGAGGTTTTTGCATGCAAATTGCAAACCCCAGATGAATTAGATAAGTTATAGACCTATATCAATCGAGATAGGCCTCAGACCGATCTGAACCCAGGTCAGATTTGTCCATCTGTAGTCCAGTTATGTAGTTTTTTGCATTTTATGCTGTTATGATCAGTTTATGCAACGGATCTTCGTCCCGGTTCTTCCCAGATCATAATGGAGTATTTCAAGAAGTTTAAATACGTGAAAAACTCCAAGTTACATAAAAGCTTACTTGAAGGATAATTGTTGTTCGAATGGAAGTCTGTTTCAAGAGGTATTTTTTTATCTTAAAGAGTTATAGTTTAATAAGAATTCTAGGCCATGATGAAAAAGGAAATTTAATTCCTATTTGAATTGTAATCGCATATTATTCCTCGTTGTTGTGATTTTTCCATCTAAAGTTCATTATTATTGTGCACTAGATAATAAATTAATTAATTAGGATCCCAAGTTATTATGGACAACGTGGATTATTATTGTGACAGACCTAGACTACTTTTTTTTGGAAAATCCATTTTATTTATTCTTTTCTAAATTGAATTTAATCGGGTAATTAATTTAAAGATATAATTTAATTTTTTATTTCGAGTTTTATTTTTATTTTAAAACGATTTTTATTTTTAGAAACTTTAAATAGTGAGATTGTATAATTTAATTTGTATAAGTAAATTAAGAATTATCAAGAATTTAATTCACGCATTTAGAATTGAATAAATTATTTTTGAAAATACGCTATAGTTTAAAATATTAAGTGGGAGAGGGGATTCAACATAAACCCCACAGTCTCCATTGGTGTTTTAAGAATGTGATGAGATTACTTCGTCATGTCAGCCTTGGTTTGGCCCCCCCAACGAATGGATTTAAGAAGGACATCCGGTATTCTCAAAACTCCCAAGTGATAATCTCTAAAATTCGATTGTGAGAGAGTTCGACCCCCCCCCCCCCCCCAAAACAGGGAAGTTCCATATGAGCGGATTAAGATTCGAGAAATGAATTGATGGTATAAACTTAAACATAATTAACGATATCCTTCCCAACGGAGTCACTGTCATTAATTTTGCGATCAAAACACGACGGCTATTCAATTACGTGGGATATAAGATTTCTATATTATCCAGAGAATATAATCGAAAGATGAAAATATGCCTGGTTCAAGGTGGGGTGATTTAAGCTCCCAATGAGAAATCTCACTTCACAAAGGAACTAGGATGCTCGACATGATTAATTGTTTATTGGCTCAAGTGGGATATAAAAATTAAAATTTAATCGAATCAGTTCTCTCACATTTAAATGGAAATTGATCTTTTCGATGATGATTCCAAGATTTCAAAAATGAATTCAACTTTCACTCATTGATTTTTAGTCTAAAATTAAAAGGTTTTAATTTGAATAAGTTTCAAGGAGTGAAAATATAATTAGATATTGTGCTAACTTAAAGGAATCATAAACTTATTTAACCCACAATTTCCATCAATGTTTTAGAATTTTGATGAGATTTAACTCCTTGTATCAGCATTGGCTAGCCCCCTCAATGAATGGAATTAATCAGAGTATTTTAAAATATATACGATAACTCTTTCAAATTAAGTGTTATGTATATTTTGGTCCCCTTATGGGAAAGTTTTATATGTACGTGGTTAATTTTAAAGAATTGACTAATGGAAATTTGTTAACATCCATGTTAGTTCAAATAATCTTATACACTAATGTGTCAAGATTAATTAAAACTCTTTTAACTCATTAGTAAAAACCTTTTTAAATATCAATAGTTGAAATACACACATTAAAATTTTACTGGTTAGGTGTGATATCTGATTAGGCACATATTCTTCACATTTATCCCCTTAATTTCGGTATTTTTATGATCCCATGCAGTGTAAATATCTTGGATTTATCTCGTATTTATGCTACTAACATATTTTGGCAAGTATTTCGCGTTTTGTGTATTTCTCATGTGTTTTACAGGTATTTCATGCAAGTTAGTGCGGAAGAGAACGCAAAACAGTGAAAGAAACCAAGAAATAGAGAGTTGAAGGGCATTTTCGTAATTTTTTAGCCTTAGTCCGGAGGTGGGTCCAATCAGAAAGTTGAGGACCTCTAAATTATAAGAACATTGGAAAAAACGGCACCTCAATCCGAGCTACGGTGAAGAAGTTACGAGGTTTTGAAGTTGCGAGATAATGAAGAGAAATTGACCAGAAAAACAGGACCGATCCGGATGGAACCAAACCGATCCGGTCAGGAAAAAAAGAACCGATCCGGTACCAAATGGATCCGGGTCTGGACCGGTCCGACTGTGCGAATTCCTGGAATTAATTATGAAGCTCAAGAGGTGCATATCTTGGAAAATCTTGTACAACTCATCAATTCTAGCTGTCAAATTCGTGCTACTTGGTGTTATAAAAGGCCAAACCCTAAGGGGAAGAGGGGAGAGTTGTTTTATCAAGTTGTAGGAGGCTAGTAGGTAGGGTTTCTTTGTAGTTAGTTTTTATAGGATTCTTGTAACCAAGAACCCTAGTTTTTGAAGTTTGTCTACTATTCAAGATTCAAAGTTCTATTCAAGATTCATAATTCATCCATTGCAAGTAATTTTAATTTATTGTTTTTACTTCTTTCCTAGTTAGTTTAATTAATTGTTGATTTCTAGTTTTCCATTCCCAATTCAAGTCATGTTCTCAATTTTCTAGAGTTAGTTATGAATTCCTGCACTTTAATTTGTAAGTTTTAATTTTGATTTCATCATGTTAAGCTAAGTTTTTAAGGGTTGGGATGCATGAACCCATCCCAATGTAAATTACTTATGTAGAAAATAGAATTTAAATTAAAAATTTGAAAGAGTCGTGCGAGACAATTTTACAACCATTGTAGATCTTTTAATCTCTTTTGCCCTAGGCACTTGGGATGTTTGAGAATATGATGTGCGTAAAATTATTTATCACCGCTTTATATTTACCTTTGATTTCATATGGTACGGGCTTGATCCTCATATATGTAATGCCTAGGATCTATAAAGACTGGATTCATTCAAATTTATAATTTACAATTCTTGGTTTTTATACGATAAATTACTAGGGTTATGGGGGATTGTATTCCAACCTACTTTCTCATTCATCTTAATTAATTTAACTTCTTTATTTACTTATTTTTTTCCCTTTTCAACCATCATCATAGTTTTCATTTTTTCTTTAGAAGTAATAAATCAATTAAATTCTATCAACCATTCCCTGTGGATTCGATACCCGAACTCGCCACTACACTCCTTAAGAAGTGTAGCTACAAGTTTAGGTTTTTTTGTATTGAGACTGGAAGCCGATAACAACGACTAGCGTATTACACGGACGCTCCTTTTTTACCCTCAATCAAAATGGCGCCATTGCCGGGGAGTGCTTGTTATAGATTATAATTGACTTACTACTTCGTAAAAAAAAATTGAAAAATATGGGTGTCACGTTCTTGAATTGCCCAATTTGAAATGTCTTACTTTAACTCATTTGGTGGCTTTAATTGTTATGCTAATAGTGAGGAGGAGAATGAACTCACGATTTATGAACATTGGATCAATATCACTAAAGATGAGTCTCATAAATACAATCCCGGTGCTAAGGCCATCCAAATTTATGAAAATGAAAGGCTTGAAGAAGAAAGGCGTGAAAAAGAATATAGGGAAAAAAATCGTTTTGGGGAGCAAGAGTTGGATGCATTATTCGAATCCAATGACGATTTTTCTTCCAATATTTTTGAGACTAAAGAATGTTTTCAACCAAATGAGGAATCCAATGAAGAATCACTTGAGCTTGAATTTATGTCCTACCCATTCTCATTCACTATTATCGAACCATTAAAGCCATCACAAGAACTGGATGAATGTCTTGAGGATGTTGATCCGATTCTTGTATGGGAATGTTTTTTTTAAATGCTTCATCTTACGGGCCATACACTCAGACATTTCACTCCACCGAATCCAATTGAAAATTTTGAGGGAGAGGATTTTGAGGACAAGGACTCTATGCTTAAATTATTTTCCAAGATGGACTCTTTCTGTTTGTGTGATCCACTTGCCATAATACTTGAAAAATCTTTGGACGTGATTCTATTTTTCTTGGATCCCAATGGTACTTGTCCCCCTATGCACCCAAATCCTTCATTATCCACCTAAATTTTTTAATAGGTGGTGATTCATTTCTTCCTCGTTGCACATGCCTTCCATTTTTTTGACGAAATTCTTATTTTTCGGACGGCATGCTTTCTAGTGAGAGTACACCATTAATCCCTCAAAGTCAAATTGTATTTTGGGTCGACCCTCAAATTTTTCGACTTCTAGTGTATAACTTATTAGAATTTCAAATCGTAGGTTGTACATAATTAGCTTTTTATTTTTCCTTTTCTTTTTTTTATATTTTAGAGTAATACGTTAAATTTTTTGTTATTCTTTTTTGTTATGCTTGGTTCTAACATGTTTTGTAGATTCAATGGACTCGCACTCATCGGGGATCGCTTCATTTGGGTAATATCTTTCTTTTCCTATCTTTATGTTGTGTTCTTAATTCGCATTGAGGACAGTGCAACATTTAAGTTAGGGGGTGTGGGATATTCTTCCCGTTTATTGTTTAGATTCATTGATTCGATCACATGTTCTTTCCAAGTGTGTGTTTTTAGAAAATTTCACAAATTTCAAAAAAAAAAAGTTGAAAAAACCAAAAATATTTTTCTTCAAAATAAATAAAAATTGAAATTTAAAATTTTCAAAAATATCACATTTATTCTATTTAAAGTCTCAAATTGTTAACAATCAAAATGCACTAAGCCAAAATTGACCGAAGATGGAAATTGAAAGAAAATTGACGACTTAACGAATAAATGTGGAAATTGATCAAACCCGATGAGATTTCGAGCCTTTCAATGTTTTGTGAGTTTTTAAATCAATCTAAGTTTATGATTAACTCAAAGTTCTTTTCAGCGTTTTAATAAGTCGTTGATGATCTCAATCCTTTGTTTTGATCGGTTATGAAAAATGTGTGAAATGTTGTCTCAAAATTCGTGCTAAATATATCTCTAAACTTAATTAATCTCGAGATGCATATGGAAATGTGATTAGCAATTTGGACAATGAAGTAGGCCCTCTTTTGTTTAACCCAAAAATATTAGCCATACAAAATGTTGTGAAAAATTATCCCTTTGCAACCCAATTTGAGCCTAATAAAATATTTCCCTTTCGTTTGATAACTCGAAAAACACAAATACCCCGGAATTGTGAAAATTGAGAAAATTCATCAAGTAAGTCCAAATTGTGCAATAAAAAGGGGCAAGAGAAAACCAGAAAAAAAAATGCTCAATAAAAAAAAAAGAAAAAAATGAAAAGAGAAAAAAAAAAGAAAAATGAGCAAATTCCCGAAAAAAGCACGAATGGATGTCATTAGGACATTTTCCAATTCCGAACATTCCGTCCATTCCCATTTTTACCCTTTACACTTTTTAACCCGAAAAGTCCTAACTGAGTCCGAATGGCGAAATTAATTACTGCATGGAGAGATAAGATATGAAAAGATAGTAAAAGAGATTAAAATGGTTTGATTAGGAGATGATGTTTCCAGTTTACTAATAATCGTACTCTGATGATGAGATCTGTTCACCATATATTTCCTTCTTTTCAATTTTGTATGCATGAATTGGTGTCCATTATATTTACTCTTTATATCATGCATACCGAGAGAAAATAGCCGCAATCCGAGTGATTCGTTTGTGAGTGCATCCGTAAGAATTGGAATCAAAATGAATTTTCGAAAAGTAACGTAATGCTCAATCGGTGGAAATTTGAGGTTGAATTTATGGCTTTGCACACACACACACTATGGTTTGAGACATTTGAATATAAATTTATGGTGATTATTTTTTGAAAAGTATTTTGATCTTTATTTGAGTCAATAAAGAATTTTGTGGGTGTATTCACTGCAAACCCTCACGAGACAAAACTCGTCCTACTAGGGTAACCTAGGGGTTTAAAGGCTTGTTGCATACGCTAAATGCAATCGCTTGCCCGTGAAAAAGGTATTCTATCCCAATAAAAGAATTTTCAAGAGTTGAACTTTAAACTAATTTCTTTTACATTGCTCGGAGGGCGCAAAGTTCTAAGTTAGGGGGTGTGATTAGGCACATATTCTTCACATTTATCCCCTTAATTTTGGTATTTTTATGATCCCATGCAGTGTAAATATCTTGGATTTGTCTCGTATTTATGCTACTAACATATTTTGGCAAGTATTTTGCGTTTTGTGTATTTCTCATGTGTTTTACAGGTATTTCATGCAAGTTAGTGCGGAAGAGAACGCAAAACAGTGAAAGAAACCAAAAATGGAGAGTTGAAGGGCATTTTCGTAATTTTATATCTTAGTCCGGAGGTGGGGCCAACTAGAAAGTTGATGAGCTCTAAATTACAAGAACATTGGAAAAAACGGCACCTCAATCTGAGCTACGGTGAAGAAGTTACGAGGTTTTGAAGTTGCGAGATAATGAATAGAAATTAACCAGAAAAACAGGACCGATCCGGATGGAACCAAACCGATCCGGATGGAACCCAACCGATCCGGTCAGGAAAAAAAGAACCAATCCGGTACCAAATGGATCCGGGTCCGGACCGATCCGGCTGTGTGAATTCCTGGCATTAATTATGAAGCTCAAGAGGTGCATATCTTGGAAAATCTTGTACAACTCATCAATTCTAGCTGTCAAATTCGTGCTACTTGGTGTTATAAAAGGCCAAACCCTAAGGGGAAGAGGGGAGAGTTGTTTTATCAAGTTGTAGGAGGCTAGTAGGTAGGGTTTCTTTGTAGTTAGTTTTTATAGGATTCTTGTAACCAAGAACCCTAGTTTTTGAAGTTTGTCTACTATTCAAGATTCAAAGTTCTATTCAAGATTCATCATTCATCCATTGCAAGTAATTTTAATTTACTGTTTTTACTTCTTTCCTAGTTAGTTTAATTAATTGTTGATTTCTAGTTTTCCATTCCCAATTCAAGTCATGTTCTCAATTTTCTAGAGTTAGTTATGAATTCCTGCACTTTAATTTGTAAATTTTAATTTTGATTTCATCATATTAAGCTAAGTTTTTAAGGGTTGGGATGCATGAACCCATCCCAATGTAAATTACTTATGTAGAAAATAGAATTTAAATTAAAAATTTGAAAGAGTCGTGCGAGACAATTTTACAACCATTATAGATCTTTTAATCTCTTTTGCCCTAGGTACTTGGGATGTTTAATAATATGATGTGCGTAAAATTATTTATCAACTCTTTATATTTACCTTTGATTTCATATGGTGCGGGCTTGATCCTCATATATGTAATGCCTAGGATCTATAAAGACTCGATTCATTCAAATTTATAATTTACAATTCTTGGTTTTTATACGGTAAATTACTAGGGTTAGGGGGATTGTATTCCAACCTACTTTATCATTCATCTTAATTAATTTAACTTCTTTATTTACTTATTTTTTTCCCTTTTAAACCATCATCATCTTTTTCATTTTTACTTTAGAAGTAATAAATCAATTAAATTCTATCAACCATCCCCTGTGGATTCGATACCCAGACTCGCCACTATACTCCTTAAGAAGTGTAGTTACAAGTTTAGGTTTTTTTGTATTGAGATTGGAAGCCGATAACAACGACTAGCATATTACACGGACGCTCGGTTTTTACCCTCAATCAATATCCTTTATAGCGAATCAAATTTAAATTATAATGGGATAAGGAGAAGAGGTGCAAACACAATATTTGATCACGAAGAAATCAGGTAATTGGAAATACCCTCATCCCTTAGTTCCAGGACCACGCACACACCTATGTCCACTATAACCAATATTTAAGTACAAATCACAAATTACAATCAACAAATGAAATAGTCTAGCCAATACAAATAGTATACTTAGGCTTAAACTATAAAACCCCACAATTGCTGAATTTGACTACACAACCTAAGGCAGTGACAACTAAGGAAACACACTTAGAGCTTCACGCTCAAAATCAGAATACCAGTGGAATACAACAAAATAATAGCATAAGGTTTGGTTTACTCGAGACAATAAAGATTATAAACACTAAATCATTAGACAAATAAAAGTCCTTCTTTAGTAGTTTAAAATCAATAGAAATAAATAAACCTAAAAAAGTCAGTTTTGTGTTAAGGCCAAGATTAGATTAGTAAAGAATATGATATGGAAGAAAAAACACAAACATTGAAATGAAACAACCTAAGTCCAGTTTCAAATGCTTAAAAGCTTAGACATGAATTAGGTTCATGAAAGCAATAGATCTAGTTAAACATGTAAGAAGAACAACAATTTAACAACACATCTAAACAGATCTTATTTAAAAAAAATTAGTTATGATTTAAAAAAAATAGCCTGGTTAGAACTATATTTTAGGGGGCAGAGATAACATGCATAGGCCCTAAACGTTCTCAAAACAAGTTTTACAATACAAGTAAACTAAAAATCCCTTTATATCTTAAAAGCACAAGAGTTCGATTTAAAACAAACAAGATCAGTTAAATTGAGCCAAGCCACTTTATGCTAAAAACGTTTAGGTCAGTTTAGATCTAAGGCAAGTAGAGATTCAAGGCATGCTACTCAAACAACCATAAACTCTTAATTTTTTTTTTTTTTTTATTTTTTTTGTGTGTGTGTATATATATATTATGGCCATCCCCGGGTTTTCTTCGTTATTCCTTCCCCTTCCTCGAGGAGTGGTTTCAGTGCTCACGCGCGCGGTTAGAGGGAGAAAAGAAGAAGGGTCTCGCGCCCTTTTCAAGGAGGAGCGCTTCGACCGTCGTCAATATGGGGTGATGTAAAGAGATAGAGTCCCCAACATATTTTTGCACAAAACAGGAAAAAAAATATTGCCACCTTAAGAGAACGACATCAAAGACATACTGATGCTTACAAAACTAATAGTTCAAATGCCTGGGGGCTAAGTTATGGAATGGGAAAGGCACCCATCCATCCCTTCGATCTCTCATGGGCTTGTGTTACTATTCTCCTTGAAAAACTCCGTGAAGTGTGCGTGAGTATATTTAAATGGGGAATGGAATTTTTTAACTCATGCCATAAACTAGGGCAGAGTGAGATCATCCACAGGAGTGCTCCCAAAATAATAATTCAAAACATAATGTGTGTGTATAACGAAATGATAATATATGTTAGATAAAGCGCAAATAATAATCACAAATACAATATATATAAATAATGAATAAAAATATACAAGGAGGACTTGAGTCTCGGGTTTTAACAAGAAATGCCTACGTAGCCATCAAAGTTTATGTAGTTCGCATGCAATACGAGGGTAGAGTTTATTCCATAAATTCAACCGGGGATTTTATTTAGATGCGTGTATGTAGAAAGATACTTTGATTTGAGAAAATGTGATGAAGAATCACGTTTGGAATTTAAGAGTGAAACCCTATATTTCTTGTTTGTTTGTTTTTATAGAAAATATGTTATGTGCAATACTACTCATAAAAAGTGATATTATTAATATGTATGAACCAATAAGGATGAAATGTTAAAGTAAAGATTAGATAACTAATGCAAAAATAAGGAAATTTAAAAGAGAGGGAATATTTTTGGACCTTTTTTGGAGGCTTGAAGATTTAACTTCATTGTTGAAAGGCTTCCTTGCAAGTGGACGAGGAATGTATGATGAGAGGGAAGGGAATTTTCCTAAATTGGGTGTGAAAGTGATGGAAATGAAAGGTGGGGAGAGGTTTCAAACAAGGAAACTTCGCAACTTTAGAAGAATGTTGCTGAGATCACTGAAGCCGATGTTTTTGTGGTGGTTTCAAAGTGAGATCATGCCCTCCTTAAATAGGGTCAAGGGGGCGTCGATCGACATTATCCTTATCCTTCCAATCGGAAGGAATTCCCAGACACACTGCCGATAGGCAGGGAAATAGGTCTACCATTCGGCAACCTCATTCAGATTTTTTAGAAAAATGGTCGTAAAACAAAATCGTAAGTCTGAATCGCGCACGGGACATATCGTTGGAAAGGGTATTCAAATACCTTTAAGAATCCACGGGATGATTTTGGGTTAGGGAGCTTACTTTGGTCAAACGGGGCTCGAAAGTGCCCAATGATCTTTTGGACACGATATTCCCGAAGGAAAATATATCGTTTGTCTGAACTGTAAGGCCGATTCGTGCATAGGATGGACCATTGGAAAGGGTATTTCATGAAGCATTTCCTTATAATATTAAATGGATTCCTCCATGGTGCAAGTTAATGGTGGAGGGTTTTCTCTGTCTCTCTTAAACTTCTTCTTCTTGTCCTTTTTCTACTATGTTCCAGCTTCAATGGCTCCATCCTCATAACCCACTCATGGATCCTGTCCTCTTTTAGCCTCAATTTATGGTTTAAACACTATATTTATCATGATTGGGTTTGGTAGAATAACTAAATAAATGTTTTGTGCATTCTTCAAGAAGATGCAAACGTGCCCTCATGCGTCTCATTTATCAAGTGACAAATATACGAAGGGAAAAGTCCTTTTACATAAAGTTAAAGTAATTTTGAATCCTTGGACTCCTCCCGCATGTCGAGATACCTCTTTCTGAATATTCATATATATGCCACCACGTCCTCACTCATTTGTTGCCTTTCCCGTGCAAGCTATGTCAAAGTGAACTCATCCTCATCCCAAAAGAACTCCTGGACAAACAAAACGTGCATATCCTCCCTCATACCCACACTTCTGGTGTACTTATCAAAAATTGGGGGGTGGGGGGGGGGGGGGGGAATATAATCCTTGGGATATGGTTCATTATTAAACTCCTTTGGATAAGGAATGAGAAAGTCATTATAAATAGAGGCAGTCTCACTAGCTCTTTGCAAGGAAGTTGCCATCATCTTTTAAATCTTCTTTTTATTTGCTCAATGGTTAAAGAGGGTATATAAGCTTCCCCCGCCGACACAACTATTTATTTACCTTTTTTTTATAAAAGAGGATTACTACCCTGAATAAAATAAAAATTAAGAGAAAAGAAGCCTTTCTCTAGTGGCGTACAAGGAATTACAAGAAATAAAAAAATGTATAATAAAAGATGATAGGTGTAATATTAGCAGTAGCGGTGCTCCAATAATTAGTGTAATGGTAGAAGCAAGGTTGCTCTCCGAAAGAATAATAGGTCCTTGAAGGAACTACGAAAAGTGCCATGGGAGTAATGAACGATCTTGGTTCCACCATTGCTCTAGATGTCATCATGGCTATTGACATCTGTAGAAACTCCATAAATTTGCTCATGAGATGATCCACCTTAATGAGCCCCATCACAGTTCTTGTGAAAGCCTGCATCACTGTGGTAGCCTTCGTAATAGTTACAACTAGAGAAACCACCACTTGAGGGACCTCATCCCTAGGAACCTCACATTCCTTTTAATTTTTTTCATCTCTCAGTTGGATTTTAAAAAAGCTGATAACACGATTGACATTATCCTAAGTGGTTGTTAAAATAATACCTCCTCGACCAAATCGCTAAACGTAGGAGAGCACTTCTCTTAGTGTTGGGGTGCCTAAATATAAACTGAGGCATAACCTCTATTAATGGTAATATTTTAACAGATAATATTCTATTGATAAGGAAGGAATAAATTCAGTTGGAATGGCATAAACTCTTTAGTATGAACTCGTAAATTCACGTGTATAACTCAGTGGCAAGGAAATATGATATGTTTAGAACAATAAATGAACCCGTTAAATAGATAGTTAGAGGGAGAGAAAATCAAGCACTCAAAATACACCTCGGGTAGGAAGATTAAACACTAGGTTATGAAGGAATAAGGGATAAATCTCAATAAAAGCTTATGTTCTTGGTAGAAAGCTTGGGAAAGGTATTAATGGTGAAGGATAAGAACTCTCATTCTTGTAAAACCTCTCTCTGAAATATTTATCTATTTCTTTCTCTAATGTGTGATCCCCTATGTGCTTTCAATCTCTCTCTCTCTCCAATGGAATAACGTAGTACATACATCCTCATTCCACTGATAAGAATCCAAAAGTGTACATTTTATACCCCGAATAGACGTATTATAGTTGCTAATGCTCGACAAATGGGTCTTATACGCTTAATTGTTTAATGTGCAGGCTTGATCGCCATTTGCGGAGTTCAAACGCTTATTTCAGGGCAAATGTCCGATTTATGGTGTTAATTCCCCAGTCCAGTACCTTACCCAAGCCTAACCTAGCCCAAACCTTCACCCGAACCCCATA
Source organism: Sambucus nigra (assembly GCA_949130495.1). Lineage (NCBI taxonomy): Eukaryota > Viridiplantae > Streptophyta > Magnoliopsida > Dipsacales > Adoxaceae > Sambucus > Sambucus nigra. Next base: position 788,450,718 of record OX422208.1, on the reverse strand, counting down.
TGTGTTCAGTTTGTGTTTTTAAATTTTTTTTAGATGTTTATTTCCATTTTTAGGTTTTATTTTTAACTTATTTAGAATTTCATAGAATTTATTTTCTAGTTCTCTTTATTTTTATTTTTTATTAGTTTTCAATTTTAGTCTTTATTTTTATTTTATTTTAGTATTATGATTAGTTTTAGTAGTTTATTTTTAGTTTTACTAGATTTTATATTTTTAGGACTTTAGGTTTTATTTTTATTTGATTTGTAATTTTTATTTTTATTTGATTGATTTTTAGAATTTATACTTTTAGCATTTTTAGGATATATTTGCATTTTTTTATATTTCTTTTATTTAGTGTTGTTTTATTTTGATTTTTAGCTTTTATTTTATTTTTAGGATAAGTTTTTTTAGGAATTTATTTTTTTACATTTCCTAGTTTATTTTTTGAAGGACTTTAGTTTTAATTTTATTAGGTTTTTAGTTTTATTTTGTTATGATTTAATTTTTTAGTTTTATTAATTTAGTTAGATAGGTATTTTTAGGGTACAAATTAAACACACACACTCACACACATACTCACCTACACCTAAACCAACCCCCCCACTCACACCTTAAACTAATTGTCCTACACATTTATACACCCAAACACAAACCCTTCACTCATCCACATTCTTCTAGCCTACACCTTACCACACCCAATCATACCCCATCACCTTCCCCACCAAACCTCACATTTCTCTCTCCTCTCCCTCCATTAACCAACACCCACACACACAACTCCCATCTCCCTCATCCTCCAAAACCGTAAATCCAATTTCCATAAAAAAATCCAACCAATACTCCCAAATCATGAGCCATACCCATTTACCCATGACCACCATAGACCCAAACCCATGAACCCCCATATGCATGCGCTCCCTCAACCCAAGACCTCCTATTTCCTTAACCCAACCAAAACTGAGTTCACCTTTTATCGACCCCATACCCGCCAAATCATATCGGAACCTCCTACCTTACCTCCGAAATCTATTGAAACCAACCCAAACCCGCGAGCCCAGCAGCACCCCAACCCCACTTGACCCATCGAAATCCAAGCCAAAACCGGCGACGCCAAAACCTGCAAACTCGAGTCAACGTTCGGCTTGAACCCTCCTTCCATGGCTATCCCCAAACTCGCCCAACAAATCCATTCAACCCGAGATCACAACCTCCAAGCCTTACACGATTTCTTCACCTGCCAAATCCAAAACCAAAAACAAAAGCCCCCACATGTTAAAAGCCTTTGTTACCCATTTTCAAAAATACCCCCAACTTGCCCCTAAACTCTCTACCCACTATATTCCCTCATGTCTTCCCATTATACCCTTAACCCTCACTCACACCCCATACACACTTTTAATCCGTACCCAATTTACCCCTTAGCTTCATGTGAACTATATAAGAAGACCCAATGTCATAAAAAAAATATCATCTAGGGTTTTAAAGATAAAATTTGAGAGAGAAACACTTTTTATTTTTTTTAGAGTAGTTTTTATTTTTATTTTTATTTCCTTTAATTTAGAGCTAGTGCGAAATTAAATTTGTGAGATTCAAGTTGAGTGAATTTTTCATTTATATTTTTGTTGATCACTCACTTGCAGGGTTGTATGCTTCTCATTCAAGGGTGGAAGTCAATTGAATTCAAGAGATTGATTTGATTTTTCTTCTCTCTACTCTTTTATGTTAAATGCCTATTGAATGTTTGTTTATCATGTTAGGCTAAATCCCATTTCAAGGGGTGGGGTGAACCATTATTTGATGTTAATCCAAATTTAATTAATTAATTTAAATTAAATATCCCTTTGATGATTAACTTTGCACTCTTACAATTCATTTACACCTCGAGAGAGGGTAAATAATTTTTAAGAGAAAATAGAAATTCTAATTATAATAGCCATTTTAGATTCGAACTAGAGATAGGGGTTTCTCAAGTGTGGTATAATTCCTTTAATTTCAACTCTAAGCTTACTTTTATGATTTAAACTAATTTGATAAATCGATCCTAGCGGGTGATTTGCTAGATGATGTTTAGATCTAAATTTCAAGAGTTGTAGGAATGTTAAATTTAATTTTCTAAAATGTTATTATTAAAATTACATTTGCAATGAGAGTTGATTTGTGATTTTGATACCAACTTGGGATAATTAATTTTAATGGATCAATTAATTTTGATTAACTAGAATATATGGTGTCATCCTATCCCTTATTAGTCCTCACTTTTATTTTCTCACTCATCTCATATTTTAGATTTTTTATTTAGTTCGATTTGCTTAGTTTCTTCTCTTATTTTTTAGTTAGTATTTAAATATTTTGATTTAGTTTAGTATTATTTCACCACTACTAAAATTGATTTAATATTGAAAAAGCTAAAAAAATTAGAACAAGTAAAAAATCGAGAAAGAAATTAAATAAACAAATGAATTACATTAGTCTTCCTCTCGTTTCACACTTAGATTTGGATTGATACCTCACTTATCATTATATTCTAGTTTGTTATATATTTTTTTAGGTAATTAAGATTTTTTATTAACTTAGTTTCAACAACGACATCCACACAAAAAGTCAAGTTATCAAATAACGTCGTTGCCATTCTTTGGAGCTTGAAGCACGTGAGAGGATGCATTTTGTAATTCATTTGTATTTTTCATATTAGGACTATTTTTATTATTATTTTAGAAGGCTTGTATTAGGTTTATTTTATTACTTGACTTGTATTGCGGTGCTTAGAGACACCATTTATTTTTCATTTAAATTTTTAATAATCAAATAAAAGCGTGATTGGGAGACCGGACAAGGTAGAGAGAGGGCGTCCAAAGGCGAGGAAAAAAAGCCTCTCTACATTGGATCGGTAGGATTCCCGGGATCGACTGAGATAGGTGTAATCTCCCCCTGGTCAACTTAAATTGCTCATCACCCCACGGCGTAAAAACCGTGGGAGGTACATTTCTAAAACCCTCGCGCCTCTTCTATCATGGAGTCAATTTTTGTGTGTGACTACGTGCTCTTATTTTATTTTTATTCTTGCATTTATTTTTTAGTGTGTGTGATGAATTAAACAATTAAGACCTACACCCGGTCATTCACGAGGAAGGATTTTATCACCCGGCTCACTCGTTTACCATTGATGTGCTACCCTAGCTATCATTCAATTTAAAATCAATCAACTAGGTAGCCCACTAGGATAATATTTTTGAAAAAGCGATCACAAAGATAAATTCCGTGATTTTGGTCGCCTGCGGACTTAATTAAAATTTGACTACCCCTTTCACTAATTTTCAAGATAAAAATTAGCTATGTGCTAGTTAGGATTCTCCTTGACCTGTGTCTGTCCAATTCAATCTTTCGGTAGTCAAGTTTTAGTGAGTTCGTTCAAAATTTAAGAGTCCAAATATTTTTCCCACTCTTTTCTTCCAAAAAAATCCAAAAATATTTTCTTCCTTTATTTTTCTAAAAATCCAAAAATATTTTCTTTCTTTCAATTTCAGAAAAATCCAAAAATATAAAAAAAAAATCTTTCTTTTATTTTCAGAAAAATCCAAAAATATAAAAAATATTTTCTTTCTTTTTGAAAAACATTTTTAAAAAATCCAAAAAAATATTTCAAACATTATAGCCGATGAACGTCCCTTACAGGGTTACTTTGGCCATTTCTCATTTTCTCAAAGCGTGTTTGAAGTTGAGCCCGAGCCGAACCTCCATGCCTTACTTAGTGGCTTTAATCCTCAACCACACACCGTTGATACTCTTGCATCGTCCACCCATGCATTTCACATTCCATCGCCTCCGGTGACGAGTATCAATGCATCACATGTTTCGCCATGCACATATTGCTTTCACGCCAATCACTTGCCCCATGTGAGTGTCCATATTCTTCTTATCAAAACGAACCCACCATGGACCAAGTGTATCCATATGACACTATTCTGGAATCCACTCTGACTTATTATCATGATGTATCTAATCCCGAGTTATGTGAGTACACTAGCTATTCATGGAGGCCTGATCATCCTCCCACGCAATATGAATCCTAACCTGATATTGTGGATCCTCACACGTTCCAACAGTCGTCATGGAAACCTTGTGCACCCTATCCCGATCAGTTCCCTCACTATGATACCCACAATTATCAACCATTTGTCTCTCACGAAGATGTTTCTTCCGTGTATGAATTACTTGATCCCGTTCCATACACTTCCTATGAGTATTCTCCGTCTAGTCATGTCCATAGAGAGTTGTGTCCACCTCAACCACTGCTGCCGCCCACCAACACTTCACCGCCACCATCCACATCCGCTCTCGAGGCACTCTTGCAACATTTCATCATCGAGAAAGAGCAAGCCACTCAAATTCAAACTCAAGCTCTCCAATGGCTCGAACAACGCCTTAATGAATTTGAGTGTGCGAGAGAGTCGGATATCACCCCAAGTCAACTCATTTTTGTCCCCATGTGGAACAATGATAGGTCGTCTTGTGCAACAGATTTTGAGTGTGACCAACCCTCTCACCCCGAGAATCTCGAAGTTGAAAACATCCCATGGTTCAGGCCCCAAGTCGATAATTGTGTTGACTTACCTTTCATTAGTGACACTTATTTTCTCCCATCATATCCAAATGACCCCACACTTGAGGTTCACATTCCCACTCCCGTTATATCCAAAAATATGCCGGAGCTTTTACCTTATGCCCCAATTGCATATGTCTCGAACATGCCTATATCTTTTAGGTTAGCTCCGTCTACGAGTGCTCACCAATATCCCGAGATTGCATCAGAGATGGTTCCCACCTTACTTGATATGGATCCTACCCCGCTATATTTGGTCCACCTTAAGCCGAATATTGATGTAGATTCATCTATCTCAGATCTTAATGCCTCTTTAGACCCTTTCACCACATCGGATGGTGATACATTGGTGGATAAGTTGATCTCGCCATCACTTGATGCCACACTCCTTCTTCAGGATGATATTGAGGATCACTTTGAGCCTCATGAGGAGTGTGTGTCTTCCACTCTTGATTTGGATCATCTCCTTCCACCATTGATCCCACCCGATCCACCATTTATCCCACCTGACCCACCCATTGTCCCTTCCACCCCACCACCTGGTTTGGATCTTGATTTTATAGCTTGCATGTTCCCAACCATATATTTGAATCCTAACCTGAAACCATCCTCCCCCTTTCATGAGAGTATTTGTGGTGCTACTCTCCACATCCGTGACACCGAGCTTGTTATTCTATGCCCGCCTCTCTCTTGTGGTGTTGATTTTTCTTTCCATCAGTTTCCTGATGTGTCACGGCGCGACCATTATCACCGTCCCTTTATAGAACGGTCGTGTGGTTTGTATGAGCCACACCCCATCACTATTTTTGCACCCTTTCACCTCCCCATTTAGCTTGAGCATCATGATTACAGGGCCCTTGTTGCCCTCACTTTTTGGCTCAACAAGGCACGTGATCGATGTTTATTCTCCATCGCCTTCCTCACCCTTACCCTAATACCCACCCACCCTTGGTCCACCGATGCTTTGTATCGTTTGATGCACTTTTCCATACAAGTTCATTAACCTTTTTAGCCTTTATCTAATAAGACTGGCGCTTCAGTCTTGTTTGAGAGTGATTATCGTCACCCAATTTTTCTTCCGCCCTTCACTTTCCTAGATATTATCCTTAGGGTGAGTTATCTTCGGTCTAGCTGAAGATATTAAACTTAGCGCTACCAGGAGGCAGCTCATTGTTTCTTGTATGAATCTCATCTTGTTTGGGGGTGGTATTTCACATCACCCTATGCTTTACATGTTTATAGACTTGTACACAATTATTTTTCTTATTGCTTATTCAGGTTCATCTTGGCCACATTTGTTCACTTCATTAGAGGTTGATTCTGGTAATATCTTTCCTCCTTTCTGCTCTCAATTTTAAAAAATCATTTTATTTAACATCGAGGACAATGTTCCTTTTTGTTTGGGGGTGGGGAATTTTATCAAAATCGTACCTCTTTTGAAAAATTTTGATTTTTAAAACCTGATTTTTATCATTTTCGTGAGGTTTCTTTCATCTCACTCGCTGACGTGAATTTTCTATCATCCATCCTTTAAGTCTAGGAATCAAGCTATATTATATTTTTTCTAAAAGCTTATGTAATATGTATTAAGGCATTTTGCACCATGAATTTCTAGATTCAACAAAAATTGCGGACTTATCACGTCATTACGATTTAGAGTTGAAGAGTGCTACAATTCTCAAGAGAATATTAAGGATCATTAGTAGAGACTTTTACTTATAAGATTCATGTCTTTTACCTTTTAGAGAGTTTTACGCAATCTCCGAGTCACAAGTTGATTCAACTTCTTTTGGGTCTGCACTAAATCGTTGTATGATCTCATTATTCTTCATTAAAAATTTTGGCTTGATTACTAAGAATGGCATCACTTTCGAGTTGTAAGAAACATGTGTCTTGAAATTTGTCCCGAATACTAGATTTTCATTCATACACCTACCATTTACCATTCACTTCTTCCATTACCTTCCCATATTCTTCCATGTTCCCCACATCATATATCATCTCTGTTGATGTAAAAAATTAGATTACTCTAATTATTCAATCACAGATAAATAAATAAGACAAAAGATTTTAAAGTGGTTCAGCCTTATATGAATGGCCTACGTCCACTGTTATGTTATTGCTGAGTGTTTGGGAATTCTCGATTACAAGTGCTATCAAGAAATTCCGGTCCCTTTGAATGAGGGTGATACAAGGTATTTATAGCCCTTAGGCTGTACATGAAAGGGTGATAGATTAAATGATATACATATGAAAGGGTAACTCATTTAATGCTCTTCAAGCGTGTGCGTCAAGATGATAAGCATTCAATGAATAGTTGAACTGTTGATTATCTGGAAATCAATGCTGTGGTCGAGATGCAGCTCGAACCGCCTTAGTTGCTCATCGTCCAAGAGTTCCTCGGAGCACTGGAGTTCCTCGGAGGACAAGAGTTCCTCGGAGGGCTGGTGTTCCTCGGAAGACTGGTGTTCCTCGGAGTACACCTGTTGCTCGGAGTGAGTATGTTGGTCGGGGGAATGATCTTCCTCGTTGCTATTGTGCCACGTAGATTGACACGTGTCTTCTTATTATTCATCCACATCGGCATACTAATTTTGGTAACAACACAAGCCCCCAATGTTTCATATTTCGAACTTTGAGGAGTATGGAACATTCTTTCTCGGTATATGGCAATATTAAATGACCTTCCTGGGTTTTAGGAGCCTTTTCTTCGTATTTGAATTTCTTTCCAAATTCGCAGAATCCACCTTTTTGCATTTTTATAAGCGCTTCGATCTTTGTGCACTTTTTGTCCTTTTAGCCGCCGGTAGCGTAATTGTTTCCTTTTTGTAATCATTTCTTTTGCCGTTTCCCAAGGCAAAGTATTTAAGCTTCAGAGGCAATCCCATCGTCTTCTACCTTTTCAATTTCTGCTTTCGAGTTTTCTATAGCTTTTCTCTCTCCTGTGCGTTCATCCCTTTCTTCGTTTGTTTGTCAACAAATCTCCTTTTTCCTGTAAGATGTTCTTCCTTCTCCTTCATTTCTTTTTATTCACCATGGTTTATATTATCGAATCTCTTGAGAAATTCCGTTCTGACTTTTCTATTCCTTCTTGGGTAACTTTGGAGAGTCTTTCTGAGCCTTTAGATTATTTTAATTTGGCTGAGGGACATTGGTTCCCTAGCCTTTTTATTGCTGAATGTGGATTTTCTTTTCCACCAAGCCCTTTGTGTTTAGAGTTCTGTCAGTATTTCGATGTTGTCCCTGCAAAAATAGCCCCCAACACATGGAGGATAGTTAATGGGGTGTATAGGTTAAATCAAACTCATGGAACTCGTATAGGAATTCCTGAGATTATGTATTGCTATAGATGGGCTATTTTAGACAATGTTTTTTATTTAAAAATTAGGTTTTTGAATAGGGCCTTAGTAGTCAACCTCCCTGATGCAAACTGGGATTATTTTGAACACGGGGTAGTTATCAAAAATTGGCAACATACCCCTTTGGTTGGAGATGAAGTATATGAAGGTCCTAGATGCCCCCCATATGGCAATGGGATAGGTTATTTTCATCTTATTTTATTTTTGAAATTACGATTTCATTGTGTTTGACAAAATGTATGACTGATATTTCACAATGTATTTGTTTGCAGTTGACAGTAAGAGAAAAACTCCAAAAGAATCAGAAGTAAATATTAAACATTTGAAACATATCTGGAATTTGCATCGAAGAGTTGCAGACGAGCACATCAAGTCTGCTTCATATTTGTTGCAGTACAGGAGCTACACATCATCTTTTACTACTCGTCCTGTGGTTAGCATTAGTGAGCCATTGCCAGCTTCTGAGGAATCTTCACCAGAATCTCACATTCTTCTAAGTCGGAAGATGGGCAAGAGAAGAGTTCCTGCTATCTTCGAGGAGACTTCCTCTGCTGGAGATGGAAAAAGAAACAAGGATGAAGTCCCAAAGGGGACAAAGAAAGTAGATGGTGCCTCTTCTGTTTCTCCTCAGAAGACTGCCGAGAAGCCCCCAGTGGCTCCGAGCAAGAAAAATGCACCTGTGGAAGTGGTCACCATTTCTACCACCAAAAGTTCTTTGGTTGAAACTGCTGAAGTGCCACTGAGGAGATTGAAGAAATCCTCCTCGGTCACTTTGACGGAAACCATTCCCCAGCTTCATGCTAGTGGAGCTGGTGTCCCAACCATTATTCCCCCGAGTTCTGCAATGAGCTAGGTAAAAACTTGGACTATTCCTGAAGTCCAAGGAATTGAAGAAAACATGTCTAGGGATATGCTGACATCCCTAGCTACTCGTCACATTGCTTCAGTAAGTTTCTCTTATCCTGAATTTTTCTTTCTTTTCATCAATACATGTATCTCGGCACTGACTCATCATTACCTTCTTTTTCAGCTGGTGAGTTGCTTTAACACCATAGTGAAGAAAGATGAAGCAATCAAGGCTTCCAGCTCCTCGTCTGGAGTAGAGGATGCTTTCCAGGGCTTGGCCCAATCTTTGAAGGAATCCCGTCAAAAATACGACGAGGATAGGGGTGAATGGGAGAAGAAGTTGGCTGCGTCTGAAGAAGAGAAAGTACAATTGGGAAATAAGGTGAGAGACTTGGAGAGGGACAATAAAAAATATGCTGAGAAGCTCACAAGATTTGGGGAGCTTGAAAATAAGTTGAAATCGGCCGAGGAAGAGCTGAACCTTCTGCGAGAAGTAAATCGCCAGAAGGAGGAGGTGGAGGCCAAGTTTAAAGCCTCCGAGGATCTTCTATCCGAGAAGCTCTGCTCGGAGAAAATGAAAAGAAAGGTGGCTGTGAAAAAATCTTTCCGCACCGGTTGGGATAAAGGATGGGATAGGGGGTAGCGGCAATGATGACCCAGGTCAAGTATGGGAGTTTGAAATACTTCCGAGATGGTTGGGTTGCTGCCCTGCAGGAACTGAAGGTTAGCGAGGACTGTGAACTATTCCAGCAACATCTTCCTGGCCCCCCTCCTGTGATTGAAGATGAGGAAGAAGACGAAACTACTTCTGAGGAGTCTTCAATGATAGTAGGTGATCAAGTCCTTGCTCCTCAACCCAATCAGACAGCCATCGAGGAGATCTCGTCTTTGCCTGCTCGTCCTCAACAAGTCTCAACTTCTTCCAATCAACTCATTGTTCCCACCGAGCAACCAAGCTCCTCTTCCAGCCTCCCGAGAAAGTCTTGGGAGACAAGGAAAAGGTGTGAAGTTGTTCGGTATTCTCTTTCTATTTTTCTTTTACTTGTACTCTGTATTCTGAACGCTGTACTCCTTTTGATGATGTAATAAAATTACCTTTTTTTGTTCCTCTGTGTTGTTGATGTTCTGTCTTCTTCTTTTATTAACTCTTGCCTTCTCTTCTTTACTAGTTTATGGCTAGAATGGAATTATTATCTGCCAATGATACAAAGTTGATGCAGCAATGCCATGAATATTATAAGGCTGGTCACACAGAATTGAGTGTATCAGAAGTTGCTGACATCCTCGGTCATGATGCTTCAGAGCAGGCAGTAGAAGCTTATCAATACCTGAAGGGATTACTTGATCGAGCTGTGGCCAATAACGTGGCTTACTATGACATGATCGAGGAACTTCAATATACTTTAGCAGATCTTCAGACTCAGTACAAAGAATCAACTGCCCTTTTTCACGAGGGGTATGAAAAGAGGTATCAATAGCTTTCTGCCGAGACAGGCCACAAAAACATCCTTGCTGGGTACGATGTCAGGGAGAGAACCCTAAAGGGTGAAGTTGAAGCTTGTAGACAGATTGTCGAGCTGCTAGAGCAAGAAAATAACAATTTGCAGAAAGAGCTGGCACAGTATAAGTCTGCAGCATCTTCTTCAACAGCTGTAATCCCAGTGACTGACGAGGGATTTTCCTTTCTAGAGGTTGAGAATGCCAAATTAAGGCAAGAGTTGGATACCTTGAGAAGATCTGGTACTTCTGTTGCTACTCGGGGACGAGGAAGAGGTTCTCGTGGTCGAGGAAGAGCTGCTCAGAATGTCGTCGAGGAACCAAGTTCTTAACCTGCTCGGGGAGGATCAAGATCTCTTAGTCGTAATGTTGAAGAAGATCGTACTCAATCAACATTGGAAACTCAAGCGTTCCAATTGAATGCAAAATATCGGGCTTTGTCTGAAATGTCCAAGAAAATACAAACTCTGGAGGATCAACTTGCTTCGACAAAGTCTGCTCTGAATAATAGGGATGTTTTTGCCAGGAACCTTCATCAGCAGTTGGAGAGAATAACTTTCCAATTCCACAAACAACCTCGTGAGTTCTGGATGGCAGGCTACAATGAGGCCCTTTGTCACTTTGATGCTCGCCTTGAAAATGCCAATAATGAAGGTTATAAACAAGGATGGTTGAACGCCCTGGGTGTATTAAAACTATAGCAGGGCCATTATTTATGGGATTATCATGCTCATGGGCTACTAGACTTGCCTGTGCCACCTTATAAATTGGACATGGAATGGATCCCAGCTCGTGCCATTCCTCGGAGCTTAATTTCAAAATACCTTGGTGACTACAATCTTCATTCTCAGATCGAGGTATCTCGTCCCGAGCATCTACTGGACATACCTTCTGTGATGAACGTTAGGATGCTGAAGGACTTGAACTTTATTAACTCTCCTCAGACTTTAAATGATCCGCCTGCTGGCGAGGAACCTATTTCAAAAGCAGAGGGAAAGAAACCAATAGAGTAGGGATCTCAATGTAATAGTTAGTACACATATGTAACTTGTAATTCGTTTTGAATTGTAATGAAAGTCTTTCATTTTCTGTTTGCAAATCTGTATTGCTATTGTCTTGTGATTATCAGACACTCTATATTTGTGCTTGCATAACAATATTGTATGGTTCCTCGACCAACTTAGTAATAAAAAATTACAAGTATTAGTAATGTTGCTCGATCACTTAATAATAAAGCAATGAGTATAAAAATGTTAAAAAATTTTCCAACCAACCAAGGTTGTTAAATTGTGCTCGTCGACCAATTATAGTTAGTGAGAGTTTTTATCCCCGACCAGCTATTCTTGGTAAATTTTTGTCTTTTTCATAAAATGTGCCCGACCAGCCAAGGTCGATGATTTTTCCTCGTCGACCAACTACAGTTAGTGGATTATTACCCCCGACCAACTATACTTGGTTCAGTTTGGAATATTTGTTCTTTGAGGAACTTTTATGTAATAAACTTACTTCCCGACCAACATAAGTTGGCATTTGAGATAATATCTTACTTCTCGACCAACATAAGTTGGCATTTGAGGGCATATTTTGTTTCCTAACCAACCGAGATTGGCCTTTCGTCGATCATCTTGTGTTCTTGCTCTTTTACCAACCGGAGTTGGTCTGAGTTCGAACTATCATGTCCACTAGCTCTTTTACCAACCTGAGTTGGTCACGCTAGTGTACGCCTCCTAACCAAAGGAGTATAGTTTGTTCTCGCCCTTTTACCAACCGGAGTTGGTCGTGGGTTTGAACTATCGTGCCCACTAGCTCTTTTACCAACCTGAGTTGGTCACGCTAGTGTACGCCTCCTAACCAAAGGAGTATAGTTTGTTCTCGCCCTTTTACAAACCGGAGTTGGTCGTGGGTTTGAACTATCGTGTCCACTAGCTCTTTTACCAACCTGAGTTGGTCACGCTAGTGTACGCCTCCTAACCAAAGGAGTATAGTTTGTTCTCGCTCTTTTACCAACCGGAGTTGGTCATGGGTTTGAACTATCGTGTCCACTAGCTCTTTTACCAACCCGAGTTGGTCACGCTAGTGTACGCCTCCTAAACAAAGGAGTATAGTTTGTTCTCGCCCTTTTACCAACCGGAGTTGGTCGTGGGTTTGAACTATCATGTTCTTTTTATTGCCGAGTAGCGTTGCGAGCAGCGTAGTGTTAAACACACTAGTATTCCCAGAAAAATTTTCGATAAAAAGAGAGAAGATAGAGAAATATTATCGTTTTATTCATATTGATGGAACTGCTTTACATTTTACATCACTGATAATACTTGCGTAGGTGTTCAGCATTCCATGCATTCTTTAACTCCTCTCCTTCTAGAGTTGTTATGCGGTAAGTTCCTGGTCGAACAACTTCTGTAACTCGGTAAGGTCCATGCCAGTTTGCTTCCAATTTATTGTGCTTCTGAATGACCTTCTTTAACACATAGTCTCCTTATTTTAAGTCGCATTTCTTCACCCTCTTGTTGTACAACAGAGCTGTTCGTTGTTGGTAAGCAGCATTCCTAATGGCTGCCTCTTCTCTAACCTCCTCGAGCATATCCAAATCCAATCTTCTCATTAAGTCACTGACTGGTGAATTGAAATTCAGCACTCTATGTGTTGGAAGACCCAACTCGGCAGGTATTACAGCTTTACTTCCAAATGCCAGCATATATGGTGATTCTCCAGTTGCTGCTCGGGGAGTTGTTCGGTAAGCCCACAATACTGACTGTAGCTCATTAATCCAATTAGCTTTAGCTTCACTTAGCCTCTTCTTCAAACCATTGAGTAATGTTATGTTCGTCACTTCAGTCTGTCCATTGCTTTGATGATGGCCTGGAGCTGAATGAATCTTCAAAATGCTTGATTGTCGACAATAGGAAGCAAACTCCTCGTTATCGAATTGTGTTCCATGGTCTGTGATGAAGGCATGAGGGAGACCATATCGGCAGATGATGTTCTTCCAAACGAACTGGTATACTTTCTCGTATGTCATATCAATCAGAGCCTCATCTTCTACCCACTTTGTAAAATAATCCACTGCGACGACGAGGTACTTGAATCTTCCTCGGGTCGTTGGAAGTGGTCCAACCAAATCAATTCCCCACATGGCAAATGGCCAAGGGGAAGTTATGGGTGTCAACAATGCTTGTGGAGTACGTCGGATGGAAGAAAAACGTTGGCATTTATCACATCTTTTGGCATAGGCTATACAATCAGCCCTCATCGTCGGCCAGTAGTATCCTTGCGTCATCACCCTTTGCAAAAGTGTCCGACCTGCTACATGGGCTCCACAGGACCCCTCATGGATCTCTTTAATCAATTCTTTCACCTCGGAGGGATGTACACATCTCTGAAAACCCACCATGATTCCTCGTCTATACAAAACACCATTAGTTAATACATACCGAGCAGATTTAAACTTCAATTTCTTTGCAGCGAGCTTATCCTCTGGCAATTCTCCCTCCTCAATATATGCCCTGATGGGGTCCATCCACGATGGTTCTAAATCGAGGGTAATAACATTCATCGTCAAGTCTTCATCTATGCTCCGACTTTCTAATACTTCAATTGGTATCGTTCTTCGTAGCTCGGTACGAGTAGCTGATGCTAGTCGGGCCAGTGCGTCTGCTCGTGCATTCTCCATTCTTGGTATTCTGATCAACTGAATGGCATCAAATTCTGCCAACAACTCTATCGCCTTTGCATGATACTTGACCATTAATTCTCCTTTAACTGCATATGTTCCCATTATTTGATTCACAATTAATTGAGAATCGCTGAATACCATTACTTGTTGCGCTTCCATGTTCTTTGCTAATTTAAGACCTGCTATCATGGCCTCATACTCCGCCTCATTATTGGAAGTTTTGAATTGGAATCGCAGGGTGTATTTCATGTCAATCTCGTCTGGGGTGTTTAAAACAATCCCAGCTCCACAACCTGCTGTGCAAGATGACCCATCTACATATAATCTCCATGTAGGTAACTTGTCTTCAAATTTCTTATTTGACAGAGTTCCTCGATGAAATATCTGTTATTTTATGTCATCCTCCCCTGATATTTTTTGCTCCTCGTCGATCATCTCTTCTCGCCCTTTTACCAACCGTAGTTGGTCTGAGCTCGAATTTGATGATCCTTCAGCATCCACAAGACCTTTTACCAACCGGAGTTGATCTGGGCTTGTGTCTGATGATCCTGTAACATCCATAGGTTGATCAGCGAATAACTTTTGTTCCTCAGGGGTATCAGGATATGTAAACTCTGCTATAAAATCTGCTACAGCTTGCCCTTTTAGTGATGATCTGGGTTGATACACAATATCATATTCACCGAGCTCTATTGCCCAGTACATCAGTCTCCCTGATTTTTCTGTCTTATGAAGGGCTTGTCTCAATGGCATGTCGGTATACACGATGATGGTATGGGCCTGAAAATATGGCCTCATTCTTCTACTTGCCTCAATTAATGCCAATGCCAATTTTTCCAGCTTTGGGTACCTGATCTTTGCACCTCGGAAAGCCTTACTTGTGTAATAAATTGGCTTCTGGACTCCATTTTCTATTATAATTAATGCCGAGCTGACTGCATTCTCTGATACTGCCAGGTACAAGTATAACTTTTCTCCCATCACTGGCCTGGACAACAGTGGAGGTGCTCCCAAATATTTCTTCAAGTCTTGAAAGGCTTTTTCACATTCATCACTCCATTCGAAAGTTTTTCGAAGTGTTTTGAAGAATGGAAGGCATCGATCAGTTGCTCGGGATACAAATCTGTTGAGCGCTGCAACTCGTCCTGTAAGACTCTGCACTTCTTTCTTCGTCGTTGGAGATCGCAGCCATAAAAGAGCTTTGATCTTTTCTGGATTTGCTTCAATGCCTCTCTGGTTGACAATGTACCCGAGGAACATTCATTCTCGTACTCCAAATGTGCACTTCGTCGGGTTGAGCTTCATTTGGTATTTATCCAGTTGATCAAAGGTCTGGTTTAAGTCGACTAGATGATCAGCAGCTTTCCTGCTCTTTGTCAGCATATCATCGACATATACTTCCATATTGCAACTGATTTGTTCGGCAAAAACCTTATTCATCAGCCGCTGGTATGTTGCTCCTGCATTTTTCAAACCAAAAGGCATAACATTATAACAATAAGTTCCCCTAGGGGTAATGAATGAAGTACTTTCCCTATCTTCAGGTTTTATTTTTATCTGGTTGTAGCCAGAGTAAGCATCCATGAAGCTGAGAAGCTCGTGTCCCGAGGTAGCATCCACTAGTTGGTCAATTCTGGGCAATGGAAAGTGATCTTTTGGGCAGGCCTTATTGAGATCAGTGAAATCAACACACATTCTCCATTTATTATTTTTCTTCTTTACCATCACCACGTTGGCTAACCAGTCTGGATATTTCACATCTTCAATGAATTGAGCTTTCTGGAGCTTCTCGACCTCCTTTTGTATAGCTTGATTCTTCTCGGGACTGAATACTCTTCTTCTCTGCTTTACAGGCTTGATCTCCTTATTCACATTGAGCTCATGACATAAGAAGTTTGGATCTATTCCTGGCATGTCTTCATGACTCCATGCAAAAGTTTTCTTTCTGCTTCTCAAGAAAGTTACCAACTCCTGTTTTATTGAAGCATCCAACGACGAACCTATGTGGGTTACTCGTTCAGGGTGCTCGTCGTCCAGAATAACATTTTCTGTAGATTCCACCACCTGTCCTTTTACAAGTTGGGATTCATCTCTAGGATCCAGTGTTTCAATTTCCGTACCTTCATCCACCTGGTAGGTAGTGGTCTTTTTCCTTGATTCTTCAAGCTCCTCTTGCTCGGCAGATGAATAATAGCATTCCCGAGCTACTTTTTGATCACCTTTCACAACTCCTACTCCAAAATTTGTTGGGAATTTTAAGCACTGATGTACTGTAGATGGGACTGCTTCGAACTTCTTCAAACCAACTCTTCCCATGATGATGTTG
This sequence comes from Sambucus nigra, assembly GCA_949130495.1. NCBI lineage: Eukaryota > Viridiplantae > Streptophyta > Magnoliopsida > Dipsacales > Adoxaceae > Sambucus > Sambucus nigra. The sequence continues at coordinate 788,434,435 of OX422208.1, read as the reverse complement.
TAAGCTGACTGCACATTCTTATCCATCACAAAGAAGCGTATTCTCTCTGTTCGACAAGCAGGCCAAGTTCCAATGAATATATCCAACTTGATCGTCCCAAGTGGAAAAACTTTCTCGCCAGCAAAACCCAAAAGAGGTCTGTGATAAGGTTCCAATTGAGATAATTTCAAATTCAAACTGTCAAAACATGAATAGTACATGATGTCTGCCGAACTACCATTGTCTACCAGTACCCTTGAAATCACTACTTCTTTCATCCTCATTTTGATCACCAAAGGGTCGTCGTGAGGGTAAAGAACACCTGCCAGGTCGTTTTTTGAAAAGCCAATGACCAGCTTCTCTTTGTTTACCTTCCTCGGACGATCCTCCTCGGCCAAATTTATTCGCTGAATGTATGAACAAGCCTGGGCCTCTCCGAGGTAAGCCTTTCTTTCTGCAGTAAGGTCTCCTCCTCCTGCATCGCCACCTGTAATGACATTACAATCAAATGACCCAAAGCGTATCGAAAATACCTCTCGTTCTGGTTTCCTTGGTTTCTTAGGAAGATCGGGGTCATCATCTGTATCATCTTCATGATTTCTCTTCTTTTTCTCCTCTGTTCGACGAGGAGATCTAGACCTCTCTCTAGTTCGATCATTATTTCTTCTTCCCCTCCCCGATCAACATACTTTGCTAGCTTTCCTCTTCGGATGAGTGTTTCAATCTCGTTCTGGAGAGCTATGCAATTTTTGGTCATATGACCATGATCCTTATGAAACTCGCAATATTTATCCATGTTCCTCGTATCAGGGTCTGACCTCAATTTCTTTAGCCACTTTACTTCCTCGTTATTCTTGATTTCTTCCAAGACGTGATTAATACCCATTTTCAAAGGAGTATAATTATCGAATTTCTTCAGGACTTCCCATGATGACCTATTATTCTTAGAATGCTTGTCATCGCCATTGCCTTTATGCTCTTTCTTCTTAGATTTGTCGCCTTCCTCCTTGGTTTCTTTATCCATATTCTTCTTCGCTGCCATAGCCTCCTCGGCATTCATAATTTTGGCCTCTTTTGCCATCAACTCTAACATAGTTGTAGGTGGATCTTTGGCCAAGGTGTAATACAACTTATTAGGCAACAACCCACTCATCAAGGCGGTGATTGCTGTCTTCTCCTCATAATCTATGACTTCCAGCTTACATGGAGATTATATGTAGATGGGTCATCTTGCACCAACTCCGGTTGGTAAAAGGGCGAGAACAAACTATACTCCTTTGGTTAGGAGGCATACACTAGCGTGACTAACTCAGGTTGATAAAAGAGCTAGTGGACATGATAGTTCAAACCCACGAACAACTCTGGTTGGTAAAAGGGCGAGAACAAACTATACTCCTTTGGTTAGGAGGCGTACATTAGCGTGACCAACTCAGGTTGGTAAAAGAGCTAGTGGACACGATAGTTCAAACCCACGACCAACTCCGGTTGGTAAAAGGGCGAGAACAAACTATACTCCTTTGGTTAGGAGGCGTACACTAGCGTGACCAACTCGGGTTGGTAAAAGAGCTAGTGGACACGATAGTTCAAACCCACGACCAACTCCGGTTGGTAAAAGGGCGAGAACAAACTATACTCCTTTGGTTAGGAGGCGTACACTAACGTGACCAACTCAGGTTGGTAAAAGAGCTAGTGGACATGATAGTTCGAACTCAGACCAACTCCGGTTGGTAAAAGAGCAAGAACACAAGATGATCGACGAAAGGCCAATCTCGATTGGTTAGGAAACAAAATATGCTCTCAAATGCCAACTTATGTTGGTCGAGAAGTAAGATATTATCTCAAATGCCAACTTATGTTGGTCGGGAAGTAAGTTTATTACATAAAAGTTCCTCAAAGAACAAATATTCCAAACTGAACCAAGTATAGTTGGTCGGGGGTAATAATCCACTAACTGTAGTTGGTCGATGAGGAAAAATCATCGACCTTGGCTGGTCGGGCACATTTTATGAAAAAGACAAAAATTTACCAAGAATAGCTGGTCGGGGATAAAAACTCTCACTAACTATAATTGATCGACGAGCACAATTTAACAACCTTGGTTGGTTGGAAGAATTTTTAACATTTTTATGCTCATTGCTTTATTATTAAGTGATCGAGCAACATTACTAATACTTGTAATTTTTTATTACTAAGTTGGTCGAGGAACCATACTTCAAGTGTTCCTCTTTTACATTTGGAAAACACTCTTTTTCTCAAAATTAGTATGCTTCAGACTGGTGTTCCTTGGAGTACACCTGTTGCTCGGAGTGAGTATGTTGGTCGGGGGAATGATCTTCCTCGTTGCTATTGTGCAACGTAGATTGACACGTGTCTTCTTATTATTCATCCACATCAGCATACTAATTTTGGTATCAACAGAAGCCCCCAATGTTTCATATTTCGAACTTTGAGGAGTATGGAACATTCTTTCTCGGTATATGGCAATATTAAATGACCTTCCTGGGTTTTAGGAGCCTTTTCTTCGTATTTGAATTTCCTTCCAAATTCGAAAGAATCCGCCTTTTTGCATTTTTATAAGCGCCTCGATTTTTGTGCACTTTTTGTCCTTTTAGCCGCCGGTAGCGTAATAGTTTCCTTTTTGTAATCATTTCTTTCTCCGTTTCCCAAGGCAAAGTATTTAAGCTTCAGAGGCAATCCCATCGTCTTCTACCTTTTCAATTTCTGCTTTCGAGTTTTCTATAGCTTTTCTCTCTCCTGTGCGTTCATCCCTTTCTTCGTTTGTTTGTCAACAGATCTCCTTTTTCCTGTAAGATTTTCTTCCTTCTCCTTCATTTCTTTTTATTCACCATGGTTTATATTATCGAATCTCTTGAGAAATTCCGTTCTGACTTTTCTATTCCTTCTTGGGTAACTTTGGAGAGTCTTTCTGAGCCTTTAGATTATTTTAATTTGGCTGAGGGACATTGGTTCCCTAGTCTTTTTATTGCTGAATGTGGATTTTTTTTTCCACCAAGCCCTTTGTGTTTAGAGTTCTGTCAGTATTTCGATGTTGTCCCTGCAAAAATAGCCCCCAACACATGGAGGATAGTTAATGGGGTGTATAGGTTAAATCAAACTCATGGAACTCATATAGGAATTCCTAAGATTATGTATTGCTATAGATGGGCTGTTTTAGACAATGTTTTTTATTTAAAAACTAGGTTTTTGAATAGGGCCTTAGCAGTCAACCTCCCTGATGCAAACAGGGATTATTTTGAACACGGGGTAGTTATCAAAAATTGGCAACATACCCCTTTGGTTGGAGATGAAGTATATGAAGGACCTAGATGCCCCCCATATGGCAATGGGATAGGTTATTTTCATCTTATTTTATTTTTGAAATTACGATTTCATTGTGTTTGACAAAATGTATGACTGATATTTCATAATGTATTTGTTTGCAGTTGACAGTAAGAGAAAAACTCCAAAAGAATCAGAAGTAAATATTAAACATTTGAAACATATCTGGAATTTGCATCGAAGATTTGCAGACGAGCACATCAGGTCTGCTTCATATTTTTTGCAGTACAGGAGCTACACATCATCTTTTACTGCTCATCCTGTGGTCAGCATTAGTGAGCCATTGCCAGCTTCTGAGGAATCTTCACCAGAATCTCACATTCCTCTAAGTCAGAAGATGGGCAAGAGAAGAGTTCCTGCTATCTTCGAGGAGACTTCCTCTGCTGGAGATGGAAAAAGAAACAAGGCTGAAGTCCCAAAGGGGACAAAGAAAGTAGATGGTGCCTCTTCTGTTGCTCCTCAGAAGACTGCCGAGAAGCCCCTAGTGGCTCCGAGCAAGAAAAATGCACCTGTGGAAGTGGTCACCATTTCTACCACCAAAAGTTCTTTGGTTGAAACTGCTGAAGTGCCACTGAGGAGATTGAAGAAATCCTCCTCGGTCACTTTGACTGAAACCATTCCCCAGCTCCAAGCTAGTGGAGCTGGTGTCCCAACCATTATTCCCCCGAGTTCTGCAATGAGCTAGGTAAAGACTTGGACTATTCCTGAAGTCCAAGGAATTGAAGAAAACATGTCTAGGGATATGCTGACATCCCTAGCTACTCGTCACATTGCTTCAGTAAGTTTCTCTTATCCTGAATTTTTCTTTCTTTTCATCAATACATGTATCTCGGTACTGACTCATCATTACCTTCTTTTTCAGCTGGTGAGTTGCTTTAACACCATAGTGAAGAAAGATGAAGCAATCAAGGCTTCCAGCTCCTCGTCTGGAGTAGAGGATGCTTACCAGGGCTTGGCCCAATCTTTGAAGGAATCCCGTCAAAAATACGACGAGGATAGGGGTGAATGGGAGAAGAAGTTGGCTGCGTCTGAAGCAGAGAAAGTACAATTGGGAAATAAGGTGAGAGACTTGGAGAGGGACAATAAAAAATATGCTGAGAAGCTCACAAGATTTGGGGAGCTTGAAAATAAGTTGAAATCGGCCGAGGAAGAGCTGAACCTTCTGCGAGAAGTAAATCGCCAGAAGGAGGAGGTGGAGGCCAAGTTGAAAGCCTCCGAGGATCTTCTATCCGAGAAGCTCTGCTCGGAGAAAATGAAAAGAAAGGTGGCTGTGAAAAAATCTTTCCGCACCGGTTGGGATAAAGGATGGGATAGGGGGTAGCGGCAATGATGACCCAGGTCAAGTATGGGAGTTTGAAATACTTCCGAGATGGTTGGGTTGCTGCCCTGCAGGAACTGAAGGTTGGCGAGGACTCGAAACTATTCCAGCAACATCTTCCTGGCCCCCCTCCTGTGATTAAAGATGAGGAAGAAGACGAAGTTGCTTCTAAGGAGTCTTCAATGATAGTAGGTGATCAAGTCCTTGCTCCTCAACCCAATCAGACAGCCACCGAGGAGATCTCGTCTTTGCCTGCTCCTCCTGAACAAGTCTCAACTTCTGCCAATCAACTCATTGTTCCCACCGAGCAACCAAGCTCCTCGTCCCAGCCTCCCGAGAAAGTCTTGGGAGACAAGGAAAAGGTGTGAAGTTGTTCGGTATTCTCTTTCTGTTTTTCTTTTACTTGTACTCTGTATTCTGAACGCTGTACTCCTTTTGATGATGTAATAAAATTACCTTTTTTTTGTTCCTCTGCGTTGTTGATGTTCTGTCTTCTTCTTTTATTAACTCTTGCCTTCTCTTCTTTACTAGTTATGGATAGAATGGAATTATTATCTGCCAATGATACAAAGTTAATGCAGCAATGCCATGAATATTATAAGGCTGGTCACACAGAATTGAGTGTATCAGAAGTTGCTGACATCCTCGGTCATGATGCTTCCGAGCAGGCAGTAGAAGCTTATCAATACCTGAAGGGCTTACCTGATCGAGCTGTGGCCAATAACGTGGCTTACTATGACATGATCGAGGAACTTCAATATACTTTAGCAGATCTTCAGACTCAGTACAAAGAATCAACTGCCCTTTTTCACGAGGGGTATGAAAAGAGGTATCAACAGCTTTCTGCCGAGACAGGCCACAAAAAGATCCTTGCTGGGTACGATATCAGGGAGAGAACCCTAAAGGGTGAAGTTGAAGCTTATAGACAGATTGCCGAGCTGCTAGAGCAAGAAAATAATAATTTGCCGAAAGAGCTGGCACAGTATAAGTCTGCAGCATCTTCTTCAACAGCTGTAATCCCAGTGACTGACGAGGGATTTTCCTTTCTAGAGGTTGAGAATGCCAAATTAAGGCAAGAGTTGGATACCTTGAGAAGATCTGGTACTTCTGCTGCTACTCGGGGATGAGGAAGAGGTTCTCGTGGTCGAGGAAGAGCTGCTCAGAATGTCGTCGAGGAACCAAGTTCTCGACCTGCTCGGGGAGGATCAAGAGCTCTTAGTCATAATGTTGAAGAAGCTCGTACTCAATCAACATTGGAAACTCAAGCGTTCCAATTGAATGCAAAAGATCGAGCTTTGTCTGAAATGTCCAAGAAAATCCAAACTCTGGAGGATCAACTTGCTTCGACAAAGTCTGCTCTGAATAATATGGATGTTTTTGCCAGGAACCTTCATGATCAGTTAGAAAGAATAACTTTCCAATTCCACAAACAACCTCGTGAGTTCTGGATGGCAGTCTACAATGAGGCCCTTTGTCACTTGGATGCTCGCCTTGAAAATGCCAATAATGAAGGTTATAAACAAGGATGGTTGAACGCCCTGGGTGTATTAAAACTAGAGCAGGGCCAATATTTATGGGATTATCATGTTCCTGGGCTACTAGACTTGCCTGTGCCACCTTATAAATTGGACATTGAATGGATCCCAGCTCGTGCCATTCCTCGGAGCTTAATTTCAAAATACCTTGGTGACTACAATCTTCATTCTCAGATCGAGGTATCTCGTCCCGAGCATCTACTGGACATACCTTCTGTGATGAACGTTAGAAGGACTTGAAATTTATTAACTCTCCTCAGACTTTAAATGATCCGCCTGCTAGCAAGGAACCTATTTCAAAAGCAGAGGGAAAGAAACCAATAGAGTATGGATCTCAATGTAATAGTTAGTACACATATGTAACGTGTAATTCGTTTTGAATTGTAATGATAGTCTTTCATTTTCTGTTTGCAAATCTGTATTGCTATTGTCTTGTGATTATCAGACACTCTATATTTGTGCTTGCATAACAATATTGTATGGTTCCTCGACCAACTTAGTAATAAAAAATTACAAGTATTAGTAATGTTGCTCGATCACTTAATAATAAAGCAATGAGTATAAAAATGTTAAAAATTCTTCCAACCAACCAAGGTTGTTAAATTGTGCTCGTCGACCAATTATAGTTAGTGGACACGATAGTTCAAACCCACGACCAACTCCGGTTGGTAAAAGGGCGAGAACAAACTTTACTCCTTTGGTTAGGAGGCGTACACTAGCGTGACCAACTCAGGTTGGTAAAAGAGCTAGTGGTCACGATAGTTCAAACCCACGACCAACTCCGGTTGGTAAAAGGGCGAGAACAAACTATACTCCTTTGGTTAGGAGGCGTACACTAGCGTGACCAACTCAGGTTGGTAAAAGAGCTAGTGGACACGATAGTTCAAACCCACGACCAACTCCGGTTGGTAAAAGGGCAAGAACAAACTATACTCCTTTGGTTAGGAGGCGTACACTAGCGTGATCAACTCAGGTTGGTAAAAGAGCTCGTGGACATGATAGTTCGAACTCAGACCAACTCCGGTTGGTAAAAGAGCAAGAACACAAGATGATCGACGAAAGGCCAATCTCGGTTGGTTAGGAAACAAAATATGCTCTCAAATGCCAACTTATGTTGGTCGAGAAGTAAGATATTATCTTAAAATGCCAACTTATGTTGGTCGGGAAGTAAGTTTATTACATAAAAGTTCCTCAAAGAACAAGAGTGTTTTTATTACTAAGTTGTTATCTTTTATTTTTGAGAAAAAGAGTGTTTTCCAAATGTAAAATGTCTTCAAGTGTTGAGAGTATAAAAAAAAAAGAAAAAAATAGAAAAATAGAAAAAAGAAAATAAAATTTGAAAAAAAATAGAAAAGAAAATTCGAAAAAAAAAGAAAAAAATAAGTGAAAAGAGAGAAAAGAAAAGGAAAAGAAAGTTTGTAGTTAGTTTTCATGTTATAAAGACATTTGTTCTTCATGTATAAAACACTATTTTCGCATATCCATCCATTTTTCATCCATACATCATCCCATCCTTCCCATTTCATTTCCCCCTCACCTATAAACATTTATATTTCCCCTAAGTGTTTGGTCAAATGAAAGTCAACGTAGTGAATAACTCGACGTTCTCATTATAGTGATTAGCATTCTTTCATGAAATCATTTTTCTTTCTAAAATGTTTGTTCTTTCTTATATGTGTGTGAGACGTTTGAACTTGCTTACGTTTACTCACCTCCTCACACATAAGAGCGATACACTTACCCTAATCTCGTGAGTTCGTTTGAGAGAGATATATCCAGTGAGATTTTGAAGTTGAAGCGTTATTTTCGAAAAGGCAATCTAGGAATTACTGTTATGATGCTTGACCCATTTTGACTGATTCACACTACACACGTTAAGTTCAGGGAAGGATGTGCCTTGAGTATTCATATAGGTAAACTTTTTATACACTTCTAGCCTTTATTCCTCAAAACATTTATCTCGTGATGGATTGTGTGACTATTCTACTTCTAATAAGAGATTGACTGTCATTTGCAAATAAGGAATTTTGTGGGTATATACCCTATAAACCCTCACGAGACAAAATTCGTCCTATAGGGCAACCTATAGATTTAAATGCTTGTTGCACATGCTAAGTGCAATTGCAAGTGCACGTGAAAGTGGTACACTTTTGGCTTCTTATCTCTATTTCTCTCTATCTTTTTACTTGAGGACTAGCAATATTCTGTTTGAGGATGGTGTGATAAGCACCCAAAAGTGTACATTTTATACCCCGAATAGACGTATTTTAGTTACTAATTCTCAGCAAATTGGGTCTTATATGCTTAACTGTTTAATGTGCAGGCTTGATAGCCGTTTGCGGAGTTCAAACGCTTATTTCAGGACAAATGTGCGATTTATGGTACTAATTTCCCAGTCCCGTACATTACCCAAGCCTAATCTAGCCCAAACCTTCATCTGAACCCCATGTCTGTTTAGTTTACGTTTTTAGATTTTTTTTAGACATTTATTTTTCATTTTTATTTTTGATTCATTTAGAATTTGCTAGAATTTATTTTCTACTTCTTTTCATTTTTGATTTTTTTATTAGTTTTTAATTTTAGTCTTTATTTTTATTTTATTTTATGTTATTATTATGATTAGGTTTAGTAGTTTATTTTTAGTTTTACTAGATTTTATATTTTTAGGACTTTAGGTTTTATTTAATTTGATTTGTAGTTTTTATTTTTATTTTATTTTATAGATTAGGAATTTAATAGATTTTATTTTATTTATTTTTAAAATTTATACTTTTAGGATTTGTTTACATTTTTTATATTTCTTTTTATTTAGTGTTGTTTTATTTTGATTTTTAGTTTTTATTTTAGTTTTAGGATAAGTTTTTTTAGGAATTTATTTTTCTACGTTTCTTAGTCTATTTGTTTAGGACTTTAGTTTTAATTTTATTGGGTTTTATTTTTATTTTGTTAGGATTTAATTTTTTAGTTTTATTAGTTTAGTTTGATAGGTATTTTTAGGGTACGAATTAAACACACAAACTCACATACATACTCACCTACACCTAAGCTAAACCCCCCACTCACACCTTAAACTAATTATCATACACACTTATACACCCAAACATAAACCCCTCACGCATCCACTCTTCTAGCCTACACCTCACCACACCCAATCATACCCCATCATCTTCCCCACCAAACCTCACATTTCCCTCTCCTCTACCTCCATTAACCAACACCCCCACACACAACTCTTATCTCCCCCATCATCCATAACCGCAAATCTAATTTCCATAACACAATCCAACCACTACTCCCAAATCCGGAGCTATACCCATCTACCCATGACCACCATAGACCCGAACCCATGAACCCCCATATCCATGCTCTCCCTCAACCCGAGACCTCCCATTTCCCTTAACCCAACCAAAATCGAGTTCACCTCCTATCGACCACATACCCGCCAAATCAAGTCTGAACCTCTAACCTTACCTCCGACATCTATTGAAACTAACCCAAACCCACGACCCCAGCAGCACCCCAAACCCATTTGACTCGTCGAAACCCTACCCAAAATCGGCGACGCCCGAACCTATTAACCCAGGTCAGCCTTCGGCTAGAACCCTCCTGCCATGGCTATCCCCAAACTCGCCCAACAAATCCATTCAACCCGAGATCACAACTTCCAAGCCTTACACGATTTCTTCACCTGCCAAATCAAAAACCAGAAACAAAAGCCCCAACATGTTAAAAGCCTTTATTACACATTTTTAAAAATACCCCCAACTTGCCCCTACACTCTCTGCCCACTTTATTCCCTCATGTCTTCCTATTATACCCTTAACCCTCACTCACACCCCGTGCACACTTTTAATCCATACCCAATTTACCCCTTAGCTCCATGTTCACTATATAAGAAGACCCAAGGCCATATATAACATCATCTAGGGTTTTAGAGAGAAAATTTGAAAGAGAAACACTTTTTATTTTTTAGAGAAGTTTTTATTTTCTTTAATTTAGAGATTAGTGTGAAATTAAATTTGTGAGATTCAAGTTGAGTGAATTTTTCATTTATATTTTTCTTGATCACTCACTTGGAGGGTTGTATGCTTCTCATTCAAGGATGGAAGTCAATTGAATTCAAGATATTAATTTGATTTTTCTTCTCCCTACTTTTTTATATTAAATGCCTATTGAATGTTTGTTTATCATGTTAAGCTAAATTCCCTTTCAAGGGGTGGGGTGATCCAATATTTGATGTTAATCCTAATTTAATTAATTAATTTAAATTAAATGTCCCTTTCATGATTAACTTTGCAATCTTACATTTTATTTACACCTTGAGAGAGGGTAAATGATTTTCAAGAGAAAATAGAAATTCTAGTTATAATACCCATTTTATATTCGAACTAGAGATAGGGGTTTCTCAAGTATGGTATTATTCCTTTAATTTCAACTCTAAGCTTACTTTTATGATTTAAACTAATTGGATAAATTGATCCTAGCTGGTGATTTGTTAGATGATGTTTGGATCTACATTTCAAGAGTTGTAGGAGTGTTAAATTTAGTTTTCTAAAATGTTATTATTAAAATTACATTTGCAACAAGAGTTGATTTGTTATTTTGATACTAACTCGGGATAATCAATTTTAATGAATTAATTAATTTTGATTAACTGGAATATATGGTGTCATCCTGTCCTTTATTAGTCCTCACTTTTATTTCCTCACTCATCTCATATTTTAGATTTTTTATTTAGTTAGATTTACTTAGTTTCTTCTCTTACTTTTTAGTTAGTATTTAGATATTCAGATTTAGTTTAGTCTTATTTCACCACTCATAAAAATTGTTTTAATATTGAAAACGCTAAAAAAAAATAGAAAAAGTAACAAATCAATAAAGAAATTAAATAAACAAATGAATTACATTAGTCTTCCTCTCGTTTCACCCTTAGATTTGGATTGATACCTCACTTGCCATTATATTCTAGTTTGTTATATATTTTTTTAGGTGATTGAGATTTTTGATTAACTTGGCTTCAACAACGACATCCACTCAAAAAGTCAAGTTATCACCCACTCTTATGGGAACTTTAATCCCCTTTCCTCTTTTAGCACACCACTACTGGGCCGCCATCGTCCATCTAATGGGAGAAAAACCTTTTTAGCATGGTATAATGTTATCTCAAAGCATGTACGAAAGTATTACTTTAATGAAAAGTAATGATCGCACCGCCCAAACCATTATACAAAATCTATCAGCAAGGAATCATTTGTAAAAGAAATATTCCTTTATGTCAGATAATGCTTATTACGTTAACATCTCTTCGTCGCTCAAGAACACTTTTGGTCGATCAAGTTGGTGGTTGCTCGGGTGATGCTCCCTCGGATTATGCTCTCGCGGATGAGCTGGTGTTTTACCTGGTGTATCTAAAAAGGATAAGCCATGCCTTAACGCTGCCTTGCTTCTCAATGATTGAAACTAGTTCCTCATAGGTTCCCTAAATGAGGTTGTTCAATAGAGCATGAAAGCTCTCCCAAGTCCTGCCAGATACGAATACCGAGTTACCACACTAAATATTATAATATGTCTCATAATTACAATAATAACAATGTAATTACAATATGTCTCCTGAATACACATGACATAAGTTAAAACAAAATTCAAAGATTCTTCGAACAGCTCCCTTGGTAAGGATTCCTGTGTGCCCCTTTCTACCATTTGGACAAGTTTTCCTTGCTTCTAGCTTCCTCTATTCTTGCTCCAGCTTCCTCTGTCTTTGTCCAAGCTAGCTTATGAGCGAGCTTGCTTAACTCCTCATACTTCTTTATAATCTGACTAATCTTTATTGAATCCTTCTATAGTTTCTTAATTAGGGTAATTGTCTCTAATCACGGGGTTATTTTTAACCCCCCTACAAGAATTATATTGCACAAAGTTTAAAAAAAATATTTTATCCCTGCTCTATCTTATATATTGAGATGCTTATCTCTTCACTCTCAAAAAAGCACCGCTCTCAAGTGTGTGGATTACTCTATTTATTAGTGAAAAGTTGTATTCAATCATTAGTTTATCATTCTTGTAATGAGAACATTATTATATTGAATTTTTTTTTCCTGTCTCTGCTCTTATTCTTGAAACATTGTTACGTTATAAAAAAGTTTCCATTAGAGTGGGTCACGCTTCACCCTATTTATACATATTCATAGACCCCAGTACCAATACCCTCATAAAGTCTTGATTTAATAAAGTGCCTTTAAACACTCATCATTTCAGGTCAGGCCCTTATCTTTCTTTAATAGCTAAAAGAATGGTCGTCACTTCTCTGATGATTTAAAGATGAAGAGGTTGAGTGTTGATAACATTTGAGTTAACTTTTTAAATAATTTTTGGTGGATGAACATTGTTGATTGCCTCAATTTGGTCGGAGTTTGCCTCAATTCCCCTCTGACTGAATAGGTATCCTAGGAATTTCCCATACTGAACTCCAAAGGAGCATTCAGTTGCAATGAGCTTCATTATGTAAACCTTGGGGACCTCACACGTCTTCGTTAGGTTCTGCATATGGTCGTCTTTATACATTCTCTTTATAGGCGTGTCCCTTATATAGACCTCTATGGTGTTTCCTAATTGATGCTTGAACATCTTGGTGACCAAATGTTGGTATTTTACTCAAGCATTTTTTATCCTAAACGACGTGATTGTGTAGTAGTGCAAGCCAAGAGTGGTAATGAACGAGGTCTTCTCCTCATCGAGACCGAATAGAGGAATATGATGGTACCTTGATTACGCATATAGGAAACTCATTCATTCGTGACTAGTTATGGAATAGACCAATTGGTTGAGTTGTCTTTGGCACACGCTTTGTTAAGGCCAGTGAAATCTATACAGACACTTCCATTTCCATTATTTTTCTTGACGACCTTGGGAGTGGAAAACCATTTGGTCATAAATCCATCCTCGTCTTAGGATGGAGTTATAAGTTCAGTTAATATCCATAACTACGAACTCAATCAACTTTGAGATATTCCTAGTTTTTATAGGAAAAACCACGTTCCCTAGAGGCATAGTCATCTTTCCAACTAAGTCGACCAAAGGTATGGTTGCTTCTTTTAAATCCTCCATCTTGAGATTGAGATTGTTAAAGAACTTCACGTACATGACTAGTGCATTATGATGCGGAGTTATGACCCTGATCAGATCTTCATTTATGAAGACTATGTGTTTGTTATAGTCAATATATTTTGGTTGTTAACGACTGCCTTTTGAAATTTTATCAAGGTCAGTTTGGAAAGTTTCCCTTACCATAGTGACTTTTTTTAACTCCATCCTAACATCATTGCATTGGATCTGGTTTGGGCTAAAAGCAACGTGAATGACTATAAACTCGTGTGCCATCTCATCGTTGTCAGGGCTCTGGTTATTATCTGCACCGTACTTAGTGCCCTTATTTTCCCCATAGTCATCTAGGTGGATGACATTATTCAACTCTTCTAAATAGGATTTGAAAGCCTTTTAATTCTTTGTTTTATGACCATGCTCATTGTGATAGGCGCATCTAAGAGCAGTATTCCTCTTTGATGCATTTCCCGTCATCTTCCTCGTCCACTTGAGGAATTAGTGATCCTTTATTTTATTCACGATCTTATAAATGGTCTCCTTGAAAATAGCAATAATTATCTCATAGGCCGTTGTAAGGTCTGCTTTGTCATTATTCTTAGATCCACCATTATGTTTCTTGACCCCTTCTTGGGGACATTCTCATAGTCACCTTTCTTGGCCATTTTGGGACGACTGTTGTCATGTTGGGCATTTACGATTATATCTTCCACCTTTGGATATTTCTTTATCCTTGACATGATGATCATAGGTGGTGTTAGCCTCTTTCTTGGTGAGGGACTGGTGTAGCATAGAATTTCTCGATAACCTGATCTTGAACGAGGCTACAATGATCTGTTCGGAATAGTCCTCCACCTCGGTGTAAGTTTCCAAATAACACCTAGTGTATTCTCATAAGGTTTCTTAGGGCTTCTTCCTCACGGTTAGAAGTGAGTCATCATTTTTAGATGGGCATTACTGGTGATGAATCGTGTAGAAAATTCTTCTGCGAGTTATTTGAAGTTGTTAATCGACATGTATGGAAGCTTTTCGAATCACGTTTTTTATATATCCCCAGGCATGAGGGTAATATACGACTCATGAGGGCATCATTATTATTCTACGGGTCATCTATTGTAAATACTGGAGAATGCGATCGGTGGATCAGTTTGCTCATCATAGATCTTGAATCTAAGGAACTTCGTCTGACTGATGAGGGCCCTTCTGGCCGATTCTTCAGTGTACGTCACCCCACGATGAGCAGGATGATCATCCATCTCTCTAAATGAGATCATGCTTAAGATTAACTCACTCCTTATCTCGTAGCATCGGTAAACTCCCATGCCTAGAGTGCTCTTGATTGCACTATGAACTCCTTTATCCTCGATGAGTTTTAATCACCTGAGGGATAGGGTTCGACCGTGATGCTTGCGCTTGTCTTCATGGATCACTTGCTCGATTATTTCAAGAAGGAGTTACAAATGTGCTTTCTCCTCCTCTTGGAGGCGTATGGCTTCCTCCTACAGACGGAGTCGTCATTCATAAGCATCAATAAGATGTGAAATCTAGTTAAACCTGAGGTGTTCATTTCTTTTCTTAGATTTTTCCTCATGAGGATTATAGTATGAGTTGGGAGTTTTATGACTCCTATGGGAGTGGACCTCGAATGTCGCCCTAAGTGCTGGAGGTATGTTTTCATGGTTATCATTAAATAACGAAGGTGCACTATGTGGATAAGATCTGGATTTTTTTTGGGTCTACTTAGATGGAAAAAAGAAACTCTTTCCCATAGACAGCGCCAATTGTATGTGGTTAAATCCTACTCAAGTAATTTTCCAATCAAATAAAGGCAAACAATAAGTAAAAATCACATAAACACACAACATAAGGTATATGTGGTTCAACAATGTGCCCACATCCACATGGTATTTCTTTCTCTTCTTATTAATCAGTTCGCAATAATAAGAATCACATGTTGATTTTACCCAAGGGTGAGAGGTACATTTATATGGAATGAAAAGTGAATGAGTTGTGTGGGACTCTAAGACTCCTGGATTTAGTTGTGATATGGTTGAATGGATCTAAGCCCGAGATTGTTGTTGATCGGATTTCCTTTTGTTCTTATCTTCAAGTCGTGATCATTTATCTAAGCTTCCGGACAAATGTTTGTTATTTCGACCAGATTAAACAGTCCAGATAATTCCCCCACAGTAATATTTTCCAAAATCCAAATAATTAAATTGATTAAGAACTTATATTAGCTTTCGAAAAGTCGTGATCAATTTACGCGCGCCAGTAAAACTCAACTTCGAACATGAATGCTCTTTTATTTTTACACAACAATCATTATAAGAAAATATACCCTAAAGAAATCAAGGAGCTAAGACCTTGATATATATATATATATATATGCATATTTTGATAATTAAATGTTTTATAAAAATCAACCGCTAAGGGAGAAGAACCTGTATATAGGGAGTATACATAACAACCAATATAAAAGGAACCCATAAAGGGTATACACCAAGAGAACTATCAGAACTACATGACTCTTTGTAAATCCTCCACAAATTCTAAAAATTTAGGAAGAGAAACGGTAAATAGTCTAGAAGGCTCAAGCTCCATTCCTTTAAAACATCTCGAATTTCTCTCCTGCCAAATCATTCTGAAATATGTCTTATGAGACCAAATGGCACACTCTTCTCACTCTAATATCTATATAATAAGTTACAAAACTTATGTATGTCATAAGATAGAACTATGATGTCATGAGAATATTTTTTCCTGCAATACCCAATCTGCCCCTTAACAATTAGAGTTCCCCCTCTTTTGACACACTCTAATTTGTTTCCCCCTTTTCTTTAAAATTAAAAAATAAGGGTAAAATAGTATTTGTTCCATTCTCTCCCTTACACTCATTTTCCAAACCTAGCCATCTTCTCATTTCTCTCCCTCACTTTACTCTCTCTCTCTCTCTGGGCTGTACGATCAAGAACAACGATCAACCAAGGTAATTATTTTTTTCGACTGTATGTCTTCTCATTTCTCGGCTGGACATATTCTCATTTCTTTCTTTGTGTAATGTCATTGTCGTTAGGTTATTTCATCTAAAGGTAATTATTTTTCTCTTTTAATTTTTGTTCTGAAGAAGAGATATAAAGTGGCCCTTTAGTGGTTTTGTGCTAGATTTAGTTTTTTGGGGGAATGTTTCTTCTAAATGGGACGCGTATATTTCTTCATCTAATTTGATTGTTTGGTTTATGATGTGCAGAGGTTACTCCCTAACATGTTTGCTATTTGAAAAAATGACAAGGTGGAGTCAATTTGTTATACTCTGGGGGATTACACTTTGAGACTTAACAAATAGAAAGATTTATGAGGGTCTTCAAACCATAACATATTTGTTGATTTCAGATTTTAAATTCTATATGCATGACAATTTCGTTGATTTCAGATTCTACCATGACCATAGGAAAGTTTTCTTGCTTTAATGTCATTTAGAAACTAGAAAGAAAGAACATGTTAATTACCATGAAGGGTGCAAACACATTTTCAATAGGTTCAAGATTTTTTTGTGATATATTAATTCTGTATGAATTTATTTTTAGGTACATATAACATGTTAATTACCATGAAGTGTGCAAACACATTTTCAATAGGTTCAAGAATTTTTTGCAATATATTTTTTCTATATGAGATTATTTTAAGGGATATATACCAAATATTACCTCAAACTTTTTTTAATAAACATTTAATCCGAGCCTTTTTATTTTGTTCCAAAAAGTCCCTCACCACATGAAAACACTAAATGTATGCCGCTAGCTCGGACCTTAAAAAATAAGAGAATATTGGTTAAATGGGTGTTTGAGAGGCTTTTTCGAACAAAATAAAAAAGGCTTGACTAAATGTGTATTAAAAATGTTTGAAGGATTTTTTGGTAATTGATCACTATTTTATTAGTATTGTAGTCTTAATATGCTTGATAATTCACAATTACATTACCTAAACTTTATATCACTCATTATTTTCTCTCGGGTTTAGATCATAGTTTGTCGATTGGGTTTATTTGTATGTGGAATCATTTCTATTTTCTCTGTTTGATGTTTGATTTTTGAAAACAGGTGTGACTTTTTAAACAGGTATGATCTCCATTTTAATCTCCTTTTTACTCTGTTTGATTTGTGTTTAGTTGATTGTTGATGTAAAAAACTAGATCGCTCTAATTTTTCAATCACAGATAAATAAATAAGACAAAGATTTTTAAAGTGGTTCGGCTAGGAATAAAGCCTACGTCCACTGTTATGTTATTGCTGAGTGTTTGTGGAATTCTTGATTACAAGTTCTCTCAAGAAATTCCGGTCTCCTTGAATGAGGATGATACAAGGTATTTATAGCCTTGAGGCTGTACATGAAAGGTTCGATACATTAAATGACATACATATGAAAGGGTAATACATTTAATGCAGAATGCGTGCCAAGAATATAAGCATTCAATGAATATCTGAACTGTTGATTATCTGGTAATTAATGATACGACCGAGATGCAGCTCGGACCGCCATAACTGTTCGCTGATCAGGAGTTCCTTGGAACATTAGAGTACCTCGGTGCTATAGAGTTCCTCGGTGTGTTAGAGTTCCTCGGTGTGATAGAGTTCCTCGGCGTATTCTCGTTACTCGGAAAGAAGCATGGTTGGTCGGGAAATGATCTTCCTCGATGCTATTGTGCCACGTAGATTGACACGTGTCTTCGTCTTATTCGTCCACATCAGCATATTAATTTTGGTATCAACAGAAGCCCCCAATGTTTCATATTTTGAACTTTGAAGAGTATGGAACATTCTTTCTCGGTATATGGCAATATTAAATGTCCTTCCCGGGTTTCAGGAACATTGTATTCAAATTTCCTTCTTATTTCGCAGTTTCCGCCTTTTTTATAAGCGCTTTGATATTCGTGCAAATTTTGTCCTCTTAGCCGCCGGAAGTTTAGTAGTTTCTTTTTGGTAATCATTTCTTTCTCCGCTTCCCAATGCAAAGTATTTAAACTTCTTTGGTAACCATACCGTCGTCTACGTTTTTCATTCTCTGTATTCAAGCTTTCTATTCTCTTCTTCTCTTGTGCGTTCATCCTTGTTTCCGTTCGTTGTCAACACATCTCCTTTCTTTCTGTAAGATCTTCTTTCTTTCTTCTGTATCTCTTTTATTCAATATGGTTTATATTGTGGAGTCTATTGAGAAATTCCGTTCTGATTTTTCCATTCCTTCGTGGGTAACTCTAGAGGTTCTTTCTGAGCCTTTAGATTACTTTCGATTGGCTGAGGGACATTGGTTCCCCAGTCTTTTTGTTGCTGAATGCGGTTTTTCCTTTCCACCAAACCCATTATGTCTTGAGTTTTGTCAATATTTTGATCTTGTTCCTGCAAAAATAGCCCCCAATTCATGGAGAATAATTAACGGGGTGCACAAATTAAATCTAACTCATGGGACTCGTATTGGGATCCCTGAAATTATGTTTTGTTATAAATGGGCTGTTCTAGATAGTATTTATTATTTAAAAACTAGGTATTTGAATAGGGCTCTTGTAGTTAATCTCCCTGACTCAAATAGGGATTATTTTGAGCATGGGTTGGTCATAAAAAATTGGCAACATGCGCCTTTATCTGGGAATGAAGTATACAACGGTCCCAGATGCCCCCCATACGGCAATGGGATAGGTTTATTTTTTATTTTATTTTACTTATGAAATTATGCTTTCATCATGTTTGACAAAATGTATGACTGATATTCCATTATGTATTTATTTGCAGTTGATAGCAAAAGAAAAACTCCAAAAGAGTCAGAAGTGAATATCAAGCATTTGAAACTTATCTGGAATTTGCATAAGACCATTGCTGACGAGCATATTAGATCTGCTTCATATTTATTACAGTATAAGAGTTACACAACCTCTTATACTGCTCGCCCTGTTGAACCAGCTTCAACACCAGAAAGTTCATCTTCAGATTCTCATATCCCCCTATCTCAGAGAATGGGCAAGAAAAGAGCTCCTCCTGCTCTATTTGGTGAAATTTCTTCTGCTGTTGGAGCCCAGAAAGGCAAAATTGATGTCCCAGAGGGGACTAAAAAAGTAGATGCTGGTTCCTCCAAGGTTGCCGAGAAGCCCCCAGTGGCCCCGAGCAAGAAAAATGCTCCTGCTGATGTGATTACAATCTCTCCGACCAAGACTTCTTCCTTGGTTGATGCTGCTGACCCTCCTTTGAAGAGATTGAGGAAATCATCCTCAGTTAATCTTGCTGGAACTGCATCTTCTCTACCCGCTGGTGGTAGTAGTGTTTCAAACATCATTCTTCCGAGTTCTTCCAAGAGCTTAGTTATACCCGAGGTTCTCGGGGTTAATGAAAAAATTCCTAGGGATACACTGACATCCCTAGCTGCTCGTCATCTTTCTTCAGTAAATTTCTCACTCCTTTGGTCTTTCTTTCTTTTTCTTGAATTCTTGTATTTGTGTTGACTTTATTGTTTTTCTTATCTTTCAGCTGGTGAACTGCTTCAATACCATCGTGAAGAAAGATCAAGTTATTAAAGCTTCCAGTTCCTCGTCCGATGTTGACGATGCTTTGTTGGGTTTAGCCCAATCTGTGAAGGAATCTCGCCAACAGTACATCGAGGAGAAAACTGTTTGGGAGAAAAAGTTGGCTATGGCTGAGGCTGATAAGATGAGGATGGCTGAGACCTCCAAGAATTTGGAGGAGAAAATTAAGGGTTTGGAGGTTAAACATCAGGAATCTGATGATAAGTTGAAGAAGGCAGAAGAAGAATTATCTACTCTGCGAGATATCAAGGTTAAGAAAGAGGAATTGGAGGTGAAGCTCTCCTCGGAGAAGTCGAGGAGAAAAGTTGCAATCAAGAAGCATTTCAGCGTTGGTTGGGAGAAAGGATGGGAGAGAGGGATAGCTGCAATGACATCCCAAGTCCAATATGGGGAGTTGAAATACTTCCATGATGGCTGGGTGGCTGCTCTGCAAGAGCTAAAGGTCCAAAATGATTCTGAACTATTCCAACGGCATCTCCCTGGTCCTCCTCCACCAATTGTGGAAGAAGAAGAAGATGAGCCTGCCTCAGATGAGTCTTCTATGGCTATGGGCGATCAAGTTTCTGCCTCTCAACCCTCTGCCACCGAGGACGTTTCTTCCATGCCTCCTCCTCCCGAGAATATTCCTACCGATCAAGCTGTTGTTACCCCCGAGCAACCGAGCTCCTCGTCCCAGCCTCCCGAGAAAGTCTTGGGAGACAAGGAAAAGGTGTGAAGTTGTTCGGTAGCATTTCTGTATTTCCTTGTAATCGAACAATGTAACTTTTTGATGATCTAATAAAACATATCTTTGCTCATCTCTGTTGTTGATAACTTGTTTTTGTTGATTGTTGTCTTTTTCTCGTCCTTAGTTTGTTGCTAGAATGGAATTGATCTCTTCACATGATACCGAGCTGATGCAGCAATGTCATCAATACTATAAGGCTGGTCATACAGACCTTAGTACATCGAAAATTGCTGATATCCTTGGTCATGGTGCTTCAGAGCAGGCTATTGATGCTTATCGGTACTTGAAAGATTTACTCGACCGAGCTGTGGCCAACAATGTCGCTTATTATGACCTGATCGAAGAACTGCATTGTTCCTTAGAGGATCTCCAAGGTCAGCACAATGAATCAATGGCTTTGTTACACAAAGATTATGAAAATAGATACCAACAACTTTCTTCTGAAACAGGCCATAAGAAGATCATCGCTGCATATGATATTAGGGAAAGAACCCTAAAAGGTGAAGTTGAAGCCTGCAGACAAATTGCCGAGATCCTGGAACAAGAAAATAATAATTTGCAGAAAAAATTGGCTCAATATGAATCTGCTGCTTCATCTTCTACTGCATTAATACCAGTTACTGATGAAGGCTTCTCGTTCTTAGAGGTCGAAAATGCCAAACTAAGGCAAGAGCTGGAGGACTTAAGAAGATCTGCCATTTCTGGAACTGCTCGGGGACGAGGAAGAGGTTCTCGGGGGCGAGGAAGAGTCCTCAGCCAAAATGTTGAAGAGGCTCGCACTCAGTCTACTCTGGAAACTCAAGCATTCCAGTTGAAAGTAAAAGACCGTGCTCTGACTGAAATGTCCAATAAAAATCTGTCTCTGGAAGATCAGCTGGCATCGACGAAATCTGCCTTGCATAACAAGGATCTCTTTGCCAAAAGCCTTCATGAACAATTGGATAGATTAACCTTCCAATTCCATAAACAGCCAAGGGAATTCTGGATGGCAGGATACAATGAAGCTCTCGTTCATCTGGATGCTCGCATTGAACATGCTAACAATGAAGGTTACAAGCAAGGATGGTTAAATGCATTGGGTGTGTTAAAGTTGGAGCAAGGGCATTTTTTATGGGACTATCATGCTCCATCATTATTAGACTTGCCTGTACCACCTTTCAAATTGGATATGGCATGGATCCCAGCTCGTTCCATTCCTCGCAGTCTAATTTCAAAATACCTTGGTGATTATAGCCTTCACTCCCAAGTTGAATTATCTCGTCCTGAGCATCTTTTGGATACACCTTCTGTTATGAACGTCAGAATGCTCAGAGATGTTAATTTCATCAATTCTCCCCTTTGCCTAGAAGACCCTCCTGCCGGCGAGGAACCTGTTTCTAAAGCACAGGGCAAAAAACCAATAGAATAGTAATATCCATGTAACAATTTAGTACATTCTTGTAACTTGTAATTTATTCTAGATTTAATGAAAAGATTTTCATTTTCTGTTTGCCAATTTTGTTAGTCTTTTTATCAAACACCTTTATATTTGTACATATGTATCTATGTATCTGTTAAAAAGATAACAATATTATTGTTCAATAAGCAACTTAATAAAAAGTTATAAGTATTAGTAATGTTTCTCGATCACTTAATAAAGTAATGAGTAAAAATGTTCAAATTGTTTCCAACCAACCAAGGTGGGTGAATAATGTTTGTCGACCAATTACAGCTGATGGGTTTTTTATCCCCGACCAGCTATACTTGGTTTAATTATAAAATTGCGTCCGACCAACTAAGATCAATAATTTGTCCTCGCTGACCAACTACAGTTATTGGGTTTTTATCCCCGACCAACTATACTTGGTGTATTTTTTTGAACATTTTGTTCTTCAAAGAACTCATTGTAATAATATTACCTCCCGACCAACATAAGTTGTAATATGAGAGTATATTTTTATCTTACCAACCGTAGTTGATCATGCTGGTGTACAGTTTCTGGCTCTTTAAAGCTTTTGGCTCCTTAGAGCATTTTTTGGCTCCTTAAAGCATGTCCTCCTAACCAAAGGAGGTTAGCTACTTATAGCACTTTTGCTCCGTAGAGCTGTCCTCCTAACCAAAGGAGGTTGGCTACTTATAGCACTTTTGCTCCGTAGAGCTGTCCTCCTAACCAAAGGAGGTTGGCTACTTATAGCACTTTTGCTCCGTAGAGCTGAGGTTGGCTACTTATAGCACTTTTGCTCCGTAGAGCTGAGGTTGGCTACTTATAGCACTTTTGTTGTGTAGTGTATTACACTAGTATTCCCCGAAAAATTTTCAACCAGAAAGAAAATGGCGAAACATCCTCGTTTTATTCATAATGAAAGAAATGCTTTACATTTGACATCATTGATAATACTTGCGCAGGTGTTCAGCATTCCATGCGTTCTTAAATTCCTCTCCTTCTAGAGTTTCTATTCTGTAAGTTCCTGGTTGAACAACCTCTGTAACTCGGTAAGGTCCATGCCAGTTTGCTTCCAGTTTATTCTGCTTCTGAATGACCTTCTTTAGCACATAATCCCCCTCTTTTAGATCACATTTCTTTACCCTTTTGTTGTAAAACAGAGCTGTTCGTTGTTGATAAGCAGCATTCCTAATGGCTGCCTCTTCTCTGACTTCCTCGAGCATATCTAAATCCAGCCTTCTCATCAAATCACTGATCGGAGAATTGAAATTTAACACCCTGTGTGTTGGTAGGCCCAACTCGGCAGGTATCACAGCCTCAGTTCCAAATGCTAGCATATATGGTGATTCTCCTGTTGCTGCTCGGGGAGTTGTTCGGTAAGCCCACAAAACTGACTGTAGCTCATTAATCCAATTTGCTTTAGCCTCACTTAACCTCTTCTTCAATCCATTTAGTAATGTTCTGTTCGTCACTTCAGTCTGTCCATTGCTTTGAGGATGGCCTGGTGCTGAATGAAACTTCAAGACGTTTGACTGATGACAATAGGCAGCAAATTCTTCATTATCAAATTGCGTTCCATGGTCTGTGATGAAAGCATGGGGGAGACCATATCGACAAATGATTTTCTTCCATATGAACTGATACACCTTCTCGTACGTCATATCAATTAGTGGTTCAGCTTCCACCCACTTAGTAAAATAGTCTACTGCCACGACGAGATACTTGAACCTTCCTCGGGTCGTCGGCAGTGGTCCAACCAGATCAATTCCCCACATGGCAAATGGCCAAGGTGATGTTATGGGTGTCAACAATGCCTGTGGAGTTCTTCGGATGGAGGAAAAACGTTGGCATTTGTCACACTTCTTAGCATAGGCTATACAATCAGCCCTCATCGTCGGCCAATAGTATCCCTGTGTCATTACCCTTTGCAAAAGTGTCCGACCTGCTACATGAGCTCCACAAGATCCTTCATGAATTTCTTCAATCAATTCTTTGACTTCTGATGGATGCACACATCTCTGCAAACCTGCCATAATTCCTCGTCTATACAAAACACCATTAGTTAACACATACCGAGCAACTTTATATTTCAATTTCTTGGCAGCTAGTTTGTCCTCCGGCACTTTTCCTTCTTCAATGTATGCTCTGATAGGATCCATCCAAGATGGTCCTAAATCAAGGGTAATAATCTTCACCGTCAGATCTTCTTCTATGCTCCGACTTTCTAATACTTCAATTGGTATTGCTCTTCGCAGCTCGGTGCGCGTAGCTGACGCTAGTCGGGCCAATGCGTCTGCTCTAGCATTCTCCATTCTCGGTATCCTTACCAATTGAATAGCATCAAATTCTGTTAATAACTCCATCACTTTTGCATGGTACTTCACCATTAACTCCCCCTTCACTGCATATATTCCCATAATTTGGTTCACAATTAATTGAGAATCACTGAAAACAATTACTTGTCGTGCCTTCATAACTTTTGCCAAATGAAAACCTGCTATCATAGCCTCATATTCAGACTCATTATTGGAAGCTTTGAATTGGAATCTCAAGGCATACTCCATGTCAATATCGTCTGGAGAGTTTAAAACAATCCCTGCTCCACAACCAGCCGTGCAAGATGATCCATCTACATATAATCTCCATGTATGTAACTCGTCTTCAAATTTCTTATCTGTTAGAGTTCCTCGGTGAAATATCATCTGCTTTCTTTCATCATCCCCGGGTATCCTTCGTTCCTCGTTGGTCATTTGTTCGCGTCCTTCATCCAACCGGAGTTGGTCGGGGTTTGAATATGATGATTTTTCTACATCCACAAGTCCTTTTACCAACCTTGGTTGGTCTGGATCTGTGTCTGTTGATCCTGTATCGTCCACAGGTAGGTCAGCAAGCACCTTTTGCTCCTCGGGGGTATCAGGGTATGTGAACTCTGCTATAAAATCTGCCACGGCTTGCCCCTTCAACGATGATCTGGGTTCATACACAATATCATATTCACCGAGCTCTATTGCCCAGTACATCAATCTTCCTGATTTTTCTGGCTTGTGAAGGGCTTGTCTTAACGGCATGTCGGTATACACAATGATGGTATGGGCCTGGAAGTATGGCCTCATTCTTCTACTTGCTTCAATTAATGCCAGTGCCAATTTTTCCAGCTTTGGGTATCTGATTTCCGCACCTCGGAAGGCCTTGCTTGTGTAATAAATTGGCTTCTGGACTCCATTCTCCAATCTGATCAATGCCGAGCTAACTGCATTTTCTGATACTGCCAAATACAAGTACAGCGTCTCTCCAGTTATTGGCCTAGACAACAATGGTGGGGCTCCCAAATACTTCTTCAAATCTTGAAAGGCTTTCTCACATTCATCAGTCCACTCAAAGCTTTTTCGCAGTGTTTTGAAGAATGGGAGGCATTTATCAGTTGCTCGGGATACAAATCTGTTGAGTGCTACAACCCGTCCGGTAAGACTCTGCACTTCTTTCTTCGTCGTCGGAGATCGCAGCCCTAAAAGAGCCTTGATCTTTTCTGGATTTGCCTCAATACCTCGCTGGTTGACGATGTATCCGAGGAACATTCCTTCTCGTACTCCAAAGGTACACTTCGTCGGGTTGAGCTTCATCTGGTATTTATCCAGTTGATCAAAAGTTTGACTCAAGTCAACCAAATGATCTGCAGCTTTCTTGCTTTTGGTGAGCATGTCGTCGACATAGACCTCCATATTGCGGCTGATTTGTTCGGTAAAAACCTTGTTCATCAACCGCTGATATGTTGCACCTGCATTTTTTAAACCAAAAGGCATAACATTATAACAATAAGTTCCCCTTGGGGTAATAAAAGAAGTACTTTCCCTGTCTTCAGGTTTCATTTTGATCTGGTTGTAGCCAGAATAAGCATCCATGAAGCTGAGTAGCTCGTGTCCCGAGGTAGCATCCACTAGTTGATCAATTCTGGGCAATGGAAAATGATCTTTTGGACATGCCTTGTTGAGATCAGTAAAATCAACACACATTCTCCATTTGTTGTTCTTCTTCTTTACCATCACCACATTTGCCAACCAATCTGGATATTTCACATCTTCAATGAAGTGGGCTTTCTGGAGTTTCTCGACCTCCTCTTGTATGGCCTGGTTCTTCTCGGGACTAAGCACTCTTCTTCTTTGCTTCACAGGCTTGATCTCCTTATTCACGTTGAGCTCATGACATAAAAAGTTTGGATCTATACCTGGCATGTCTTCATGACTCCAAGCAAAAGTATTCTTCCTATTTCTCAAGAAAGTTATCAAATCTTGTTTTATTGAAACATCCAACGACGATCCTATCTGAGTTACTCGTTCAGGATGCTCGTCGTCCAGGATAACAATTTCTGTAGATTCCACAACCTGCCCTTTTACGAGTTGAGATTCATCCCTAGGGTCAAGAGTTTCAATTTCTGTGCTCTCCTCCACTTGATAAGTAGTAGTCTTTTTCCTTGATTCTTCAAGTTCTTCTTGCTCGGCAGACGAATAATAGCATTCCCGAGCTACTTTTTTATCACCTTTCATAATTCCTACTCCAAAATTCGTTGGAAATTTCAAACATTGATGTACTGTAGATGGAACTTCTTCGAACTTCTTCAATCCAACTCTTCCCATGATGATGTTGTAGGCGGACTGCACATTCTTATCCATCACAAAGAAGCGTATTCTTTCTGTTCGACAAGCAGGCCAAGTTCCAATGAGTATATCCAACTTGATCGTCCCAAGTGGAAAAACTTTCTCGCCAGCAAAACCCAGAAGGGGTCTGTGATAAGTTCCAATTGAGATAATTTTAAATTCAAGCTATCAAAGCATGAATAGTACATGATGTCTGCCGAACTACCATTGTCTACTAACACCCTTGAAATGATCACATCCTTCATCCTCATTTTGATCACCAAAGGATCATCATGAGGGTAAAGAACACCTGCCAGGTCGTTTTTTGAAAAACCAATCACTAGCTTCTCTTTGTTTACCTTCCTCGGACGATCATCCTCGGCCAGGTTTATTCGCTGAATGTATGAACAAGCTTGAGCCTCTCCGAGGTAAGCTTTTCTTTCTGCAGTAAGGTCTCCTCCTCCTGCATCTCCTCCTGTAATAACATTACAATCAAGTGATCCAAAACGTATGGAAAATACCTCTCGTTCAGGTTTCCTTGGTTTCTTGGGAAGATCGGGGTCATCATCTGGATCCTCTTCATGGTCCATCTTCTTTTTATCCTCTGCACGATGAGGAGATCTAGATCTTTCTCTAGTTCTATCATCATTTTTCCTTTCACCTCTGCGATCTACATACTTTGATAATTTTCCTCTTCGGATGAGTGTTTCAATCTCGTTCTGAAGGGCTATACAATTTTTGGTCATATGGCCATGATCTTTGTGAAACTCGCAATATTTGTCTTTATTCCTCAGGTCGGGATTTGTCTTCAGTTTCTCTGGCCACTTGATTTCCTCGTTATTCCTGATTTCTTCCAAAACATGATTAATACCCATTTTCAATGGAGTATAATTATCATACTTCTTTAGGACTTCCAACTTCATCCTGTTATTCCTGGAATGTTTGTCACCACCATTACCTTTCTGATCTTTCTTCTTAGAGTTGTCGACCTCCACTTTAACTTCTTTGTCCATATTCTTCTTCGCAGCCATAGCCTCCTCGGCATTCATGATTTTGGCCGCCTTTGCCATCAACTCCGACATATTTTTAGGTGGATCTTTGGCCAAAGTGTAGTACAGCTTGTTAGGCAGCAAACCACTCATCAGAGCAGTGATTGCTGTCTTTTCTTCATAATCTATGACTTCCAACTTCTCGTTATTGAAACGAGTTATGTAATCTCTAGTACTTTCACCTGATTTTTGTCTAACACTTAGCAAGTGTGCTACTCGCTTTACCGGCTTTGCTCCAAAACAAAAATTGCCAATAAACAATTCGGCTAACTGAACAAAAGTTGAAATCTTACCCCGAGGAAGATTATTGTACCATATATGTGCAGATCCGGTAAGAGTTCCTGAGAATGCTCTACACCTCATCTCATCAGGGACAGCGTAGATATCTGCAGCAGCCTGGTATTGTTCTATATGAAGTACGGGATCTGTCTTTCCATCGTACTTGGGGGTCACTACGGGTGCTTTGAATTTTGACGGTGTAGGGAAATCCACAATGGCTTGCACAAAAGGTGTTCCTTGAACAAAAGTTCTCTGTAAGGGGTTCCTTGCCTTAGCCATTTCTCCCAATCTATCTTCCAACCGTTGAATGGAACCTATCCATGCTTCATTCCCTTCCTCGGGCCGCTTAGTCCGAGCAACTGACTGCTCTGACGTAGCTTCCTGAGATTTATCTCGACGAGTAGTTGGTCGCGATTGTGCAGATCCTTCTCTCAAACCTGGTGGTGGTCGAAAACTTCTTGATGGAGCCCTAGGTGGACTCATGTTCCTCCTTGGTCCTAATCGACTGAAAGGAGACACCCTGCTTAATCTTTTAAAGCGCTAGTTCTCTCCGGAGAAAGAGTGATACGTTGATCTGTATCCGTAGCCCGTATCGATGAAGTTCACCCAGGTTGATAAGAAGAATCATTAGACTCCTCATTGCGATATGACCCGGTACGTCTAGATTGCGATTGCCTATGATCACTCCTTTGCCCTGAATAGGTAGGTGCACCGCCCTGAAGAGTTTGAATGAGTTGCCTCATAGATTCTTGCATGGCGGTTTGTCCTTGAGACAGATTCGTCATAATTCCAGCCAGATCTGGGGATGCAGATGAATTTGGAAGATTTCCAGTATTTCCAACATTTCGATTACTGGATTCTGGATTATCTGCCATTGGTGATAAATGATTTTTATGAAAAACGATAATAACAGTCGTTTCCCACAGACGGCGCCAATCTGTTGATGTAAAAAACTAGATTGCTCTAATTTTTCAATCACAGATAAATAAATAAGACAAAGATTTTTAAAGTGGTTCGGCTAGAAATAAAGCCTACGTCCACTGTTATGTTATTGCTGAGTGTTTGTGGAATTCTTGATTACAAGTTCTCTCAAGAAATTCCGGTCCCCTTGAATGAGGATGATACAAGGTATTTATAGCCTTGAGGCTGTACATGAAAGGTTCGATACATTAAATGACATACATATGAAAGGGTAATACATTTAATGCAGAATGCGTGTCAAGAATATAAGCATTCAATGAATATCTGAACTGTTGATTATCTGGCAATTAATGATACGACCGAGATGCAGCTCGGACCGCCATAGCTGTTCGCTGATCAGGAGTTCCTTGGAACATTAGAGTACCTCGGTGCTATAGAGTTCCTCGGAGTGTTAGAGTTCCTCGGTGTGATAGAGTTCCTCGGCGTATTCTCGTTGCTCGGAAAGAAGCATGGTTGGTCGGGAAATGATCTTCCTCGATGCTATTGTGCCACGTAGATTGACACGTGTCTTCGTCTTATTCGTCCACATCAGCATATTAATTTTGGTATCAACATTGATAGTTTGGTTTAGGTCATAGCTGTTTGATGTTTGAAAACAGGTTTAATGCTTAATTTTAAAAATAGGTATAATGTTTGATGTTTGATTTTAAAAATAGGTATTTGATCTCTTTTTATGTTAAAAACAGGTATATTTTTTCTTGTTATAAGTTTTCATTTGCGGGTGTTCTCTATGGCAGGCCACACTTCAACAAACTCTCCAAAAAAATTGGAACATTGGAGCAAAGATTTGACGGTAATATAAAATTATATCTAATTGCCGAATTAATACGAACAATTTTGGGGTTATTGGACGCTAAATTCATTTGGTATTTTCTTATCTTTCAGGGATAACAATGATTGTAAAACTGTATAAACCTGTTGATAATGAGGTAATTATGCATACACTCATTTCTATATGGACAGATGAAACTTAACTTCTGGTAACCTATATTCTTGGCACACATTATGTTTGTTACAAAACATGATAGTATTGTATTGTCTATCATGAACGACATGACAACATATATTTTTTATTAATTAAATAGAAGTACACATCATAACCCAAATAAAAACACATTTTACACGATATACGTATAAGAGGTTATGTTTTTTGATTCCCATATAGAAATGGGCACTCAACATATTTTTACATAGATACAATAAGACATATTAAAGAAATTTTAACATTTGGGTAAAAAGACTCTTCACATATTTGGGAATGTTTTTCTAAACAATTTGTAGATTTAACTCTGCTTCCATAATTGTTAAGGTTACACCTTTATAAGATATTTGTTCCTTATTCTACATACTAATGTATTCTAGGTTTTTGTCTTTAATAAACGTTTCACACCCAATTCAATAATCACTTAGCTTTACGTGCAAGACTTCTCATAGGACTCCTATGAGAACTTCTCACAGTACTTTGAGGATTTGCTGACCTGGCTTTCTAGTAGGAGTTGAACTGTTAGTCTGGAATATGGTACTCTCTGTAATTCTTATAGGACTTGGGTTTGGACAGCTCCTAGGGATAGCATTCTGCCTTCTTCGGTGCTAGGAGTCAGGCTCCTGGATTTTCTTGAGCCGTCTGAATACGGACGAAGAATATAAACACGGAGCCTCTTTAAAACACTCCCATGGTGGATTAATACCTTATGATGTTTATAAAGAAAGAGTATGTTAGTTTGAATTAATGCCTCATGGTATAGAGAAGTCAAAGGTTTTGCACTAGGAATTTGGTAAATTATTTTATGAATTTCATTGTGAATTTAATTCTTGTTCAACTAACTACTTTGATTCTAAGCGAAATATTATAGATTTGGGGTTTTTGTCTCAGCTACTTTGAAAGCAAATGAAGTGTGAAATTTTTGTCTCCGTTGGCAATTTTTTTTAGTTTTAACTGTCTATAATTTTAAGTGATGGTATTTCATTAATTAGGTATGTTTGGATAAGTGTGTGCAAATTTTGAGTTTAGTTTGTCTATGAAATAGGTATATTGATGATGGATTTTGTATGGAGATTGTAGGGTCAACCGTACTAAAATTATTCAACTAATTGGTGACATAATATTTACGGAGATTGAGGTTATGCATCTACGGTACACAACCATGGTGGATACCAAACAAGCCCATTAGCCATGAAAATTCTCCACTCAATAAATGAAGATCAATTCAATCTCAATACTTTAACTTCCCATGTGAATGCGCAAAGCTTTCAACATACATATGGGAAAAGTTGGTTCACCCGGACCTGTTGAGGTGAGTCCTTTATATATATGTCTACTTTTAAACATACTTGATATTTATGCGTGAATTAAAAAATATGGTAAAGTAGATCTATTAATTTCTCCAGTCTTATCACTTTGTTCCCGATATGCGGAGTGGGGCTAACATAGCTGCCTCAAAATTTAATAAGTTGGAAGATTTTTAACTTTTACGTTTTCACAGTTTCATGATACTGTTCGATACATTTCTCAACCTAGGTATTTCACATTGTCGAGGACTTTTTTTATTAGATTTTCCATGTGCCGCGAGTTTTCTTTTGTGCATCATGGTGGACAAGTATCCCCGTTTCCTCTCTCTCCTCTCACTATTAAAAGGTATTACCTTAAATTATCTGTTACCTCTATCTCCTGTCATACTATAATCTAATCTGATTCAGTATATCTTTTATTACGTCAATTCTGCCACCTTACCGTTCCTCCCCCACATCGTCATATTAAATTCGGGAATACTTGAAGGAGTGGTTTTAGGCGAAACTGCTCCTTAAGTTCGTTATTCGTATATAGAATTATACTTCTTTTAGACATGAGCATTTGCTTTCAATATCATAGTTTGGGGTGCATTAACTTAACTGACACGTTTATTTTTTTCTCATTTGTGTTTCATTAGGAAATTAATCATCGCCATCGTCATAAAAGCTTCAAGTTATTTATAAAGTAATTGTCAACTATTAACAGTACTTTTGTTGTGCTGCCACAAAATGTTGAACATGAGAGATGGGATGTGATGGAAAAGTATCCTTCTAAAGTAAGGTGTTCTCATAAAAAGTTGTCCCCGGATGCTTGCAAGGAGGGGTCTTTAAGGATATTTTAAATGATTGGTCGGTTGAATTATTGACATTATAATGTCTAATATAGAATGTATAGATTATTGGAAAAGAATTTGCATTAATAATTCAATGACAAGCAGTCTTATGACCCATATTATTCGATTATTGCATTTGTTGATAAGTTTATATGATGGAGAAGTGTAACTAAGATTACAGTGTTATCATCCACCGTGAGGTAATAGTGACTCACAACATTTATGTTTTTGAAGTATTTTTGTTAGAATATTATTGTTGGAGTATTTTTTTTATTTTCTAAACAGGGTGGGTAGTCCTATAAATAAATGAAGCTTTGTCTAGGTTTTCTAAATTATTTATACTTATTTATGTTGTAAAAATACTTTTTGACTTAAATTATTCACAATTTAATATATTGAAATTTTGTTCCCATGCTGTATAATAGTTTACAATTATTACGAGGGCCAAGACAGACTGTTAGTATTGTTATTGGACTTTTTTCTTCCTTAAATGGGGTGTATAGTCCTATAAACATAGTTTAAATTGTTTACACTTATGTGTTGTAAAATAACTTTTTGACTTAATTATAGAAGATTTGAAACTACTTAAATTTACACGATAAAAAAATTTGAAAATTTACACTTATAATATAAAAATAATTTATATTTTATATTATACACGACTTTAGACTTTTCAAAATTATACGCGTGCCTTCAGGCATGGGATAGCCTAGTATATATATATATATATATATATATATATATATATATATATATATATATATATATATATATATATATATATATATATGAGAATTCTCACATACATCATACTCTATACATCATTCTTACATCATACCTAGTTGTTGCCATTAAAAAACTTTTTTTTCTATTTTTTTATTTTTCACATGAAATTAGCCTTCCAATAAATCAATGATCAAGAAATTAGGTCAAAATACATTTTGTAGCTATTTTTAAAAAATCCACAAAAAATTGTTCAAAATACCTTATTTATAAGGGTCTGCGCCACCAGTTTTTTGTAATTTTTTTAAAAATAGCTTCAAAATGTATTTTGACCTAAATTTTTGAATATGGGTTGATTGGAAGGTTAATTTCAAGAGAAAAATAAAAAAATTGAAAAAAAGATTTCTTAAGACCTAGAACTAGGTGTGATATATATATATATATATATATATATATATATATATATATATATATATATATATATATATATATATATATATATATATATATATATAGTACTGCTCTTGTGCGGACCAGTCCGCATTTTAAGAGTGTGGACCTGACATTTTTAGGCTCACAATTAGGTGACACATGTTCGGTTCGCACACTTAAAATGCGGGTAGTCCGCACAAGAGCAGTATTATATATATATATATATATATATATATAGGGAGACCATGTTTGTTTAGAGAAACCCAGTAAACAAACTCTCTCTCTCTCTCTCTCTATAGATAGAGAGAGAGAGTTTGTTTACTGGGTTTCTCTAAACAAACATGGTCTCCCTATATATATATATATATATATAATTAAATGTATTATAAAAATCAATCAACAGCTAAGGGAGTGGAACCCGTATATAAGGAGTATATATAACAACCAATATAAAGGAACCCATAAAGGGTCCACACCAAGAGAGCTATCATAACTACATGACTCTTTGTAAATCCTCCACAAAGTCAAAAAAGTTAGAAAGAGCAACGGTAAATAGTCTAG
Organism: Sambucus nigra; assembly: GCA_949130495.1. NCBI lineage: Eukaryota > Viridiplantae > Streptophyta > Magnoliopsida > Dipsacales > Adoxaceae > Sambucus > Sambucus nigra. Next base: position 788,400,670 of record OX422208.1, on the reverse strand, counting down.
AAGGCTCAAGCCCCAGTTCTTCAAAACATCTCAAATTTCTCTTGGGGTAGCGTTTCTCTTATGCATATCCATGGAGTTTTGAAAAATTCAAACATCTGAGTGATAGATAGAGAGGTAGGAATTTATCAAACGAACCGCACTCCCGCTCCCCTTTGTATACGTCAGGAGCCCATTGATGAGAAGGTGTTGGGAAAAGTTTGAACCCAATTCCTATAGTGCCAAATTGTTCTGAAATATGCCGTGTGAGACGATATGGCACACTCTACTCACTAGATATATATATATATATATATATATATATATATATATATATATATATATATATATATATATATATATATAGGGAGAGGTTCACAAGTGAACCTAAAAGATGAACTTTTTAATGAACCTTAACAAAATAACACCTAACAACTCATTACTTTTAATTTTTATGTTGTAATTGGTCCGCGCAAGCGGCAACGAACATGCGTGTCGATCGATCCCAACTCCCTCACCCCCTCGGTACCCCCCCCCCCCCCCCCCACCCCCACCCCAACCACCACCATCACCATGGCAGCCCTTATAGCAGCCCTTATGGCAGCAGCGCTGCCATGGGGGTGGGGTGGGGTGGGGGGGCGCCGGGGTGGGGGGGTGGGGTGGGGGGTGTTGGGGATCAATCGACACACGTGTCCGTTGCCGCTGACGCGGACCAATTACAACATAGGAATTAAAATTAATTAATTGTTAAGTATTTTTTGTTAAGGTTCATTAAAAAGTTCATATTTTAGGTTCACTTGTGAACCTCTCCCTATATATATATATATATATATATATATATATATATATATATATATATATATATATGTGTGTGTGTGTGTGTGTGTACAGTATTGTTCTTATGCACATCAGTTCGCATTTTAAGAGTACGGACCGAACATCTGTCACCTGACGGTGAACCCAGAAAAGAGAGAGAGCGTGCCTATAATTTAGCCTATAATTTGTAAGCTCACCGTCAGGTGACACATGTTCGATCCACACTCTTAAAATGCGGACTAATGTGTACAAGAATAACATTTTATATATATATATATATATATATATATATATATCTTCTCTAAACAAACATGGGCCACGTGATCATCAAAACTAGCCATTTGTCCCACAATGTGGCCTTTCTCTTTCGTACAGACACACAGCTAATATGAGTGATACAAGGACAGGCGTTAGGCTTAAGACCTGCTTGTCATCTTTCATCTGATCCTTTGAGTGGACATTGTTGCTTAATTGTGCTCACACATGCTCATTTCACAAGCTTTAATTATATTACGCAACATCTTACTCCATGTTTAGCAACCCACCAAACTTAGTTATATTTCTCCATTATTTCTTACACCAATTAAAACACAAGAACTTGTGGGCTATATATTTCCTCTGCTCATTTTCTTATGGCCCAACACAAATCAAATAATACTTCCAGATATACTTAATTCATGTCCAACACAATGAACAATTAGCCAGATGAATTGTGATTTGGTATATATTTCAAGTTGTAAGAATAAAAAGTTATATTTAGACATGAGAAGATTTCAAACACTCCAATAATAGAGCATATTCAGGTTGGTGGGTCATGAAGTATTTGATGCATATAGGTTTTAATTAGGTATATGAGCTATATATGGCAACTAAAAGAGGGGTGGACCAAGAAAGTGAAAAGGAAAGAACAAAAAATATTGATATAATTAGAAGCATATTTTTGGTATCAGTAAGAAAAGAAATAGGAACCACAAAAATTAAAAGAACGAATATAGCTCAAGTATTGATACTTGGAAGTATTTTTAATTATTAGTATTTAAAAAATAAAGGATCAAAAAATAAGGTGTTATCGAGGTGGGATCGGGATAGTGATGTTATTTCATGAGTGTCGTGTTATTCTAGGTTCAAATATTGATATACTTAAGAGAGTATTGCTACACCGACACAAGAATGTGACACAAAAGTACGACACAATTGACGAGTCGCACTCACAGTGGTTCGTGTCCAAAGTCCACAAGGCTACACTTTTAGTGGAGGCCAGACACGAGAGGGTTTGACACGTCAATTGTGACGCACTTTTATATCTGATTTTTATGTCAGACCTAGCATTTTCCTACCTAAAAACATTTTCATTGTTAGTATCAAGGTGAGCTCAAGATAGTGGTGTTAATTCGTGTCATGATATTTCAGGTTCATGTCAAGTATTAATCAAATCTAACATTGACGTGTTAAACTCATCTTGTGAAATAACTTGACAAAATCGATTTATTTCTGTCTTAACTAAGGATTCTATCTCAACTAAGGAGAGTATTATTATCACGGTTATCTTATATCTCAACTAAGGAGAATGTTGGGTTCCTCTCGAGTTGTGAGACGCTCTACCACATATAGAGTTCTATGAATCTCACTCGATTCAAATGAAAACAAATTATTACAATTGCACCACATCCCTATATCATTTTTACAATTAACTACAATTGAAATTTATTAAAAAACATACTAATCTCAAATACTAAAAACACAAGAGTAAAATATCAACTAACTCTACTAGAATCTGTATAAGAGCATATCATAGAAAAATACTACATACTCAAGTCATTACATCATTTAAACATGTCCATTCGTATTATTTTCAGCTTAGTAATTACTATTTGACACAAATGTGATCAAGGGCGGATCTAGGGGTGGGCCCACCAGGGCTGTAGCCCACCCCACCCAGAATGAAAAAAATCTCAGTAGGCATGCAAACTTTCCCAACTCATAGAAATTTACCTCCTACTCAAATGCTCGTGTTCTCAAAAGAAAAATATAGCCCTCCACAAATACCCAATACTAGATCAAGTGCCCAAGTTCTTGAAATCTAAGTTACAATTAAAGAAGCCATATGTTGAAAATCCTTTTTCATTCTTCTGCACACGCTCCAAACAATTCCAGTAAAGGCAAGTGAAGGTTTTATATGAGGAGCTCTAATTTTGATGATTATTTCTTGTGACTCTTTTTTCTCAGGGAGAGAGTTCATTTCATTTGAGCTTAATTGATCTAATCTTTGTTTGGTTGACAATCAGCTTCAACCGTGTTTAATTATTAATTAATCTTTTGACATTTGAAAATTTTGAGCAACAAGGTAAATAAATAATTTATTTTTATTCATTTTTTGTCATATAATGCTAGTTTTCAAGATGCACTGATTGCTACTTAGGTGGGGTTATAACTAAGGAGAAAATCATTTTTTTTGTTAAGTCTTTATTAAATTAAATTGATTAGGTAATTCCTTCATATTTGGGGGTATTAATTTATTTTTTGAGACTCTTTAGTACGAATTATCCTACTTAGAGTCAAAATGTTGTTGAAAAATTACTCTCAAATTTGTTAGGGTTAAAAATTAGTGGAAAAAAAACTTTTTTTTTTTTTCCTCGGGGGCTACCGCCCCCATATCCCCGGTATTGGTCGAGACTTTTACCCCAACGGACAAAAATTTCCAACTCCGCCACTAATGTTAGCCCACTCTTTCGAGGAATCCTAGCTCCGCCCTTGAATGTGATTCGTGTATGATTCATGTTTATGAGTTGTTAAAAACAATTACTCTAATTCGCATGTCAAAATAGACATATTTAACGTAGCATTTGAAGTATTTGTGTGAGAGAGAGGGAGTTTCTTATAAATTAAACAATTAAATGAATGTAAACCGCATAGGCTTTTAGTTGATGGTAGTGATAAATTCATGTCAACTTCTCTCTCTCACCCACAAACAAAAAGTAGTTACACTTGCACATTCTATCCTCACTTGAAAACAGCAAAACCAATCAAGAACAACAAGAAAAGAATACATGTCATGTACTTTTCGTGAACCAAACAACTATCAAAGCACAAACCAAATAAAAACAAAAAATTCAAAGAATTTCATGTCCAAATTTCATTTACCAAAGAATCCAAACAACCCACAATTTTCCTCCCTTCAAGATTGAAAAAAAAATGATTACTTGATAGATTGACTGTAATTTTCTGTATTCCACATCTAGTCATATACCCATGGAAGAATATCAATGTATATATATTAGAAAAATTAAATTTAAAAAGTAACCTTCTCAATAAACAAGACCCGGTTGTTGTTTTTGCTCTTGCTTTGACACCAACCCAAAGTTAGATTCCTCGGGAGCCGGAAGGTTCAAATCCAAACAAAGTCCATTTCTTACCTTTTCATTTTCACCATCCTTTGAGCCCACAATTGGGCCCATTGGGCTTAAGGACAAACTAGTATTAGCGCCTCCAATGGGCCCTCGGTGCCGCCTCATATGCCCACCCAAAGCTTGACCCGAATTAAACTCCGCCCCACAAATCGAACACTCGTGGACCTTACCCATACCCGCCTTGTTAATCAATTGAAGCGAGAGAAACGTCGAAGAAGCGGATTTCAAGTGTGTTTTCATCACAATTTCTCGATCATCTTCGAAACCCGCACCCTGCGAATTTTTGGGCTTTTTATGGCTAGCGCGGTGACCCCCAAGCGCTTGAAACGATGTAAAACTCCGGTTACACGTCTTACACTCGTAAAAAAATCTTTTGCTAGTGAAATTCTTTGGGGTCTCATTTGATTGGCCTTGAGATAGAAGAATTAAACATTTTGCCGTGTCCTCTTCTTCTATTGTGGTTGAAAAAAATTCTCCCGAGCTTGTTTGAGATGAATTTGAGTTTCCACTTGATGAATGGTTTGTTGTCATGAGAAATGAGTTTGGTGATATTGGTCTTTGTCGTTTGGTTCTTTTTCCTTTTTTGATGTGAGTTTGATCATTGGTAGAGAGAATTTGGGTAGGAGAGAGATTTTCTTTTGTGGGTTGTTCCATGTTCATCCTCCTATCTTCCTCCATGTCCACCACCACCGGAAAAATAAACGTGGAGAGAGAGAGAGAAAGAGAGTGGTGGTGGGAGGAAGCTAGAGAGGAGTGGGGGAGAATATGTGTGGTTATATATAAATAAAGAGAGAGGTGTTTTGGGAGTTAATAAATGATCCACATAGTGAATTTGATAGGAAATAGTCAGCTAATTTTATTGGGGGAGTGAGTTATATATAGAGTTGCTTTGGTGTATATTTAGGGAGAGAGAGAGAAGGGATGGGAAAGGTTTGTAATAGAAGAAGAAGAAGAAGAAGAAGAGAGCTAAAATAAGTAGTTAAACAGATGGAGGAGAGGTGAGTTGGTTAATGTAAAGTCCGTTTGACACTCTCTTTCTCACACTTTGCCAACTCACTTCACCAACTGAGATCTATAAATATCTCTATTCTTTTCAACCATTTATATATGTGTGTTGTGTGGGGATTGTGCACTTTTGCCAACCTATATGGGAAAGGAACGGACTAAAATTCAAAATATAAAAAATTAACATTATCACCACACAAATTAGATAAGACCCATATATATATATATATATATACACACACACACACATTCGAAACAAGGTAAAAGTTGACTCAAACAATTGATAATTATGTGTCTATTGATGTAGTGTTATTGCGTTATATTGCATTTTGTCATAGATAATTTTTTTGGCTATTTCTATGATATTATAGACAAACTTTAACAATTTTCTATATTTAAGTTTCTATTTTCTTTCTATAATTATGCATGCACGTTTTCAAATGTATGAATGTTACCAAAAACCATGTATATGATCCAAAACTTCTTAATAAGATAAATATTCAAGATAGTAAAATTGAAGAGGGAAAAAAGTCTTACAATATGCTGTTTTGCAAGTAATCTGATAAATTACTTGAACGCGAAACTTTCCCATAAAATATCTAATTTTGTTGCAAATATCAATATCTGTCAATAAAAGTGAAGTTGTTTTTGTTATTAGAAAAGCCCACGAAAGGGCCTTTACAACTAATAATTCAATGGGGTCTTAACGGAAGTTGCACTTTCAATTTTATGTTAATCTTGTACTGATTAAATCTAAAAGAATATAAGATTGAATGCAAACCAGTATTCTGAACAACAACGAAAAAGTGCAAAAAATTCATCAAGAATTGTACATTTTTCGCAAGGAACACCCTTAATCATTGTACTATTTAAGATTTTTATATGAATTGCAAAATAAATATTTAATTCGTAAACCCCCTCACAGTTATATATTCTCGCTCTCATCTTTCATGGTAATGTATAACGTTACAAGTTTATTTGCACTCTAATGGATTTTTATTTTTTTCATTTAATGCAAATATTGAAGAACTTTACCACAAAACACATATAAATTGTTTTTTTTTTACAAATCCCTTGAAAAGCACTATATAACATAAATGATTTCAAAAAATTTGAGTTTGGCAATATTCAGATAGATGTTGTGGTATTGTCAAATGGTGGTGTATTTTGTACATTTATTTTTTACTTTGACAAGTTAAGAGTAGTTTTTGCACTATTTATTGAATCAAGAAAAACTTTACACAGTAAATTTTTGGATTTTTCCGCTTAACCTACTGAGATGGTACAATATTTAAAGATAAGTCGTGAAGTAAAAAATTAGGCATAGCTCCCCCAAAATATTGAAAAAATATTCGAACACATTAATTTATTATTTGATGGCTTTTATGGAAAAAAAATTACCCTATATCAAAGTCCTTTTCACTACTATAGAATAATAATTTCTCTCTCTCTCTCTCTCTCTCTCTCTCTATAATCAGGTTTGGTTTTTAACGAAGATAAACTACTATCGTATCTAGGGGATTATGTATACTTTATGACCTATTAACCTCGGGCTGTGTCGAAATTAGGTATATCTCTAGAGGTTAGGTTAAAATATTTTAAATCTTGCACTAAACTCACTTTTAGAATACCATTAGAGATTCCATTAAGGTGCGTTTGATAGGACTGGGCGAAATTTTCTACTAAGGAAAAAATTTCTTTAAACACCCCCCCCCCCCCCCCCCCCCCCAACACCCCCGGCGGAAATATTTTCATGGAAAATGTTCAAAAACATGCATTTGGGGTTGTACGTTAGACAAATGTAAAAATTAGAGTAATATAATTTCGGAAACACACTAAAAATAAGGAACTTTTCAAATTTACCATTACATATTTTACCCATCAAATACACGTTTAGTTCAAAAAGTTCATATAAGAACATGGGTTAATTACACATTGTCCCCTTCAATTTTTTCCTCATTTTCACCTCATCATTCATACTCTTAATTTCGAGACTTAACTACCTCAACTTATTAAAACGGTCTAACTTACTTAACTACTAACGATGTGAACTTTTTGGACAAAATAGGGTCATGTACATGGCACATGAGGGAATTTTGTCCAATCAAATATAAAATCAATATTTAGTAAATAAATATCACTTCTAAGATTATAAGATTGCTAATTAAGGAATAATTCAACTCTTTTAATAAGTTGAGGGGATTAAACTTAAAAAAACAAAATATAATTAGTAAAGTATAAGTAAAAACAAAGTTGAAAAAGAAGTGTAATGATCATTGCAAGGCTTCAACTTATTAATGGCAATTGCAAACTAAATATTTAATAACACTGTAATGTGATCATTCTGTACACACACTTCACTAGGGTAAAATAGTTCATAGCCATTCGAAATCATCACTGGGCTCGGCCTAGGAACATTTTTCGCCTTACCAAATAGTATTAGGGTCCGTTTGATAGCATTATTTGTCATGGCAAATGGTAAATAAGTATGCAAATATGAAATTTGCCTAGAATTTGGTGTGTTTGATAGCAAAATTTGCCTTCAAGCTATTTGCCAATGTACAACACCTCTTATGCATAACATGTTGACAAATTTTCCTTTGCTATATGGGTGAGAAATATTTGCCAACAAATTTGCTAACTTCTTAAACACTTTTAATATTTTAAAAAACAATTTAAAAACTATTTTAAGTAATTAAAAAAACTGTTATGAATATTTTAAAAATTGTTATGAATATTTTAAAAATTGTTTTAAATAGTTAAAAAAACTGTTTTAAATTAAAATCTGTTTAAAAACTGTCTTTCGTAAAAACCGTTTTAATGTAAAAAATTGTTTTAATGTAAAAAATGTTTTAATGTAAAAAATTAAAAATTGTTTTGATGTGAAAACTGTTTTAATATAAAAAATTGTTTTAATGTAAAAACTGTTTTAATGTAAAAAATTATTTTAATGTAAAAACTGTTTTTTCGTAAAAACTGTTTTAATGTAAAAAATTGTTTTAATGTAAAAAATTTAAAAATGTTTTAATGTAAAAACTGTTTTAATGCAAAAAATTATTTTAATATAAAAACTGTTTTAATGTAAAAAAAATTAAAAACTGTTTTAACGTAAAAACTGTTTTAATGTAAAAATTAAAAATTGTTTTAATGTAAAAACTGTTTTTAGTAAGTAGTTTTGGCGTAAAAAACTTTTTTTTCATATATAGTTTGTTACTTTTTTAATAAATAAAAACGGGAAGTAAAAAAGAAAAGAAAAAACTGTTTTTTTATTAAATAAGACTTGAGACGAAAATTAAAAAAAAAACATATTTTTTATTATTATATATGTTAATATGGACGAAAAATGTATTATTAAAATCTTTTGCCTAAAAAACTTGTTTTACCTCATTTGGTGTTTGATAGTCTAATGTGAGAAAAAAATATTTGTCTAGGCAAAATTTATCCTGACAAATTTTGTCATGCCAACACTTTTACCCAATATGTATCAAACGGACCCTTAGATCATTGCACAAGTCTTCAACTTATTAATGTCAATTGCAAAGTAAATATTTAACAACATGTTAATGTGACCATTGTGTACACAACTAAATTTATTAGACCATTAAAAAACGTTCGAGCCTAATATACCCAAGTCCGGTTTGACTTTTTTTTTTTTTTTTTTGGTAGCATATCATGAGGTGTTCGGACAGTTTATGCGCAACTCGACTAATCTTCATTCGCGATTCGTGGCTTCTGCTGGCCAAGCATTATTTTGATAGTGTCAGAAATCGACCTGGGAATAAAACCCAATCCAACCCCAATATTATCCTAGTGACAGCGTTATCCCAATCGATGGCTTGATTCCCAGTTGACAAAGTGGATAAGAAAATAATGACATTTGGCTTTAATTTAAATCCCTCTTATACGGTTACTCACGTCTTGTTAAAGAAAGATAGTTGTAGATTTTATTTGTACAGACATAGTGACGCCATTGGTCTTTTAGATAGAGAGAGATTCGGGGGTGGGAAAAAAGCAAGCCCCCATTACTTTGCCTCAACGATTGTTATGTGTGTTGAGAATATAATGTAATGTAATGTGAGAGAGGGGAAGGGAGGTGGTGATGATTGGAGTGCAAGCCTGGAACAACGGAATCTGCGGTGCTCCCTTTCTTTCCTTCATTCTTTCTCTTTCTCTTTCTCTTTCTTCCACTACCTAGAGATGTGTATTTTGCTTTGCTATCCCACCTTACTTAGCCTCCTCTTCTACCACCATCAACAATATACTAACTTACTTATTGGTGACCCTCATACTTCATTCGTTGATTCTTGAACTCAATTCAACTATTTATTTATTATTTTAATGTTTCAATGAATAATGTATGAGAGTTACCAATATTTATTTTTCATGTAAATTATCAAATCTGAACTCTTAGTGATCTCTCACACACTATATATACTAGCATCTAAACATGTGAACCAACAAATTATTGGTAACTAAACACTATATCGTCGGATTATCTGTTAGGGTTCCAAATTCATATCCGTTTATGTTAAACAGATTCGGATCCGATCCAATTATCGAACAAATTATTTTTATTTATTTTTATAATAATTTTCATTAAAATAAATAAATAATGATATGTCAAAACATATACTTTTGACCACTTGATTTGCAACATTTTAATTTTCAACTCTTAGGAGCCGTGTGTATGTGTGTGTCTTTTTCCTTTTATATGAGGGAGATTTTTTTTATATAATATTATAACTATTATAATATATATTTAAAATCTTATTAAATACAATATATATTAATTAAAAATATATTATATATAATTTATATATATATATATATATATATATATATATATATATATATATATTAAAAAATATTAATCGGATCGGAGTATATAAATCTAAATCCGCTCCTTTTAATAAACAGGTAATCGGATTTTAGGCATGATCCATATCCGCAGATTCGGATTCAGATTCGAATAAAATCCGATCCATTGACTGGCTACCCACGCGATGCGAAAACGTAAATGTATATTACGAATGTTGTCCAAACGAATTGTAATATTTCATTAGACTTCGTAAGAGTTTCATATCCTAGCTAAGTACTCATCATAAAATAGATTTTTTATTAGGTTTTTTTCATTTGATCCACAAATAATTTTTCATAATTTAGTTTAACCCCCAAAATTTTAAATTTTTTTAATCATACCAAATGTTTTTGCAATATTCGGGAAGAACACATATTTAACTTTAAAATGGAATTTATGAACACATCTACACATGAAATAATCCATTAAGAATCAAAAACTCTACTTTGTATTATAAGAATTAACTAATCCAAATAACTAAGAATACATACAATTGCAAATAAAAATTTATTTGACATTTTATAAATGTTTTTAAACCACGAAAAGAAAACTCCATTCAATTTTTTGCCATAATGAGTATTGATATAAACAATCAAATAGAATAAAACTCCAATAAGAGGCAATTGTGCTTTACTCAGTAAGATCCATGGAAGAGACATGCATCTTCAATTGCTTAACAGTAAAAATAAGTACAATATATGATAGGCAAAGACTCTTTGTTTTAATCCAACCTCATTAGAAGCTTCAAATAATCATCAAAATAGGACTATATAATGATAGAACAAAACCCAAATATGTTAACATATCTATGTAAAAGGGGAAAATAATTACCAAACACGGTTTTTATTATAAGAGAATGAAATCTTTTGATCTCATAAAGTAACAACTTTTAATATTACACTACTTGAATGATGAATATTAATGATGGTTTGTTCCTGTTTCACTGTTGAGGGTCTATTACTTAATTTACTTCCAATTGTTCTTACATAGTTTTGTAGAAAATAAAACCTTAAATTTCTAAACAGTACCTTTATATTATTTTTAAAACCTGTAAAAATATTCAGTTCTAATTGTCCTAAGTTGCTTCAAACCTTAGCATATGACAATGTCTTCAGCAATATATATATAAGATAACCTTCATTTTCGTACATATATTGCCGAAAAAAGCCTCTCCAATTGGGATGTAATGGGTTGTTGAGGAACAAATCAGAAAAATGCATCATTAAAATGATCCCTGCGGTCATGGAAGCGACAATATCATTCAGAGAATACAACCTCTGACTCAGCTCCTCCACTTGATTATCTCCATTTTATATTGATGTCTTCTTTTTTTTTTTAATGAGATTATCTCCTTCATATCAATATAAGGAGCAAGGATAATGATTTGGAATTGTTGGATTTTCAAACCTTTAATTTCACTTTGAAAATAATAGGATGCGAGGAGTCCAATTGTATAGAGTCATTATATATGGATGGCTTAATAATCAAAGTCATTTAAGGAGAGAAAGAAAAAGGAAAGGCATCAATATTTATGGCAGATGGATGTAGTTACTTGGGGAGAGACTTGGACGCCCAAATGAGTTTGAGAGAATTAATTCTAGCATTAATGATGAGGATACTGAATTAACACCTCTAATACTACCGTATTAGAGATATAATATAAATATGTGAGGTCAATTTCTTTTCCATGCTCAAAAACCAAAAACCATGGTTTATAATATTCAAACTAGAACTATCAAATTAGGGGTCCATTTTGATACTCTAGACCACGAAGTTATTTTTTGTGACACTTTATGAATGTTTTTTTGTGACATTTTAGTACTCTAGAGTACCAAAGTGGAGTGGTAATAGCATTACCTTTTTTTTGCCTTTGTTGCATGGTAGATAATTTTTTTGTGTTTTGAACACAATGGAAAAAAAAAATCAGTGTGGTCTTGTGTGTAGTGTATACATGATTTTTCAATAATTTATACCTGAAAGTTTGTAATGTATATAAGTTAGTGGACTGGAGTAAAAACATTTATAGATAAAGAATTAAATTAGGAGAATCCCATTATTTTTAGTTTAAGCATAATTTTTATTTACGTTGAAAATATTAGACTCGTATGAAAACAAAGAAATGGCATATCCAAGGGTATTATTTGTGGCTCAATTTGTTTAATTATAAATTTATAATGGATTGAGGTGTGATGAGTCAATTTCCTTTATTTTCTACTACACAAGAGTTTGATGATCGGTTAGTAATTAAATACATCTAAAATAAAACAATTCAATGGAATCTAAATTCACTCATTACATATTCAAAGATTTTTTGATATTAGAAGATATGAATCATAGCCTATACACCCTCACATTCTTCTATAAAATCATTCTTAAGAACACCCTAATATTAATCACGAACACATTAATATGATTCAACTTTAACATATAATTGTTCTTAATAAAAGGATCTTAGATCTTCATGTTTTCACAAAATACGTCTAAACGATATAAAATAAGACTTACCTTGATCCAATGCATTGATCAATCTTGATTAATTGCTCCATCAATCTCCCTTCTTGAAAAAAATTACACTCAAAATAGAATCTCGGAATTTCTCTCCCACCTCAGAAATAGTGTGTTATGAGATAACCCCAAATGGTGTAGGGCTCCTCTATTTATAAGGGGAAGAGGGCCGGAATCCTAGTCAAGGTGGGACTCTTTCAAGTCTCCCACTAATGCCACTAACCATCATGTGACTAACGGATAAGGTTTACCCAAATCTTTTAATATCTTTATTTATCACATTCCTAATTAATTATCTGATATTTATCAAGACCACAATTATGGGAAATTCGAAATTTAATAAAATTGAAATTAAATAATTAATTTCATTACTTGACATTAATTTCCAACAGTCTCCCACTTGGTCTTAATAATTCGTATAATTAAATTAGGTATCATAAGGTGCACAATTATTGATAAATTCAGTTTGCTAAATCAAATGATTCGCGGATGCGAGTCATGGCGGTTCCATGCTATTCAAGAGCATGGTTCCTTCCATGTACCACAACACCAATGTTTCATTCAACTGAGCCTTTAATATTGGGTATCAAAATGGCCTCATAATGTCCTTTTCAATAAGGACTATTTCTGTCAACAATAATTCATAATTATATGCATGCTTTCTCAAAGGACAGAAATAATTGAAATCAGAAATACTTTTATTGAATTCAAGTAATAGTGTCAAACAACTAAGCCATATAGCAATCATAATTTTACTAATCGAGATTCATCTCTTTGACACGTTCCATAAGGTCTTTTGGAGATAGTCCTTTCGTAATAGGATCTGCTATGTTATCACTCGTACTAATGTGATCAATTGACACCTTTTGTTTCTGAATTTCTTCTTTAACTGATAGGTATTTCATTCAACGTGCTTAGTTACTTTAGGAATACCTAACATTTCTTCATAAAGAAGATTGCAGCGACATTACCATAATATTTCAGCGACTTGATAATAGTGTCGACAACTCCAAGTCCCGAAATGAAGTCACGCTGCCAAAATACATAAGTTGTAGCATCAAGCATGCTACAAACTCAGCTTTCACAATAGTTAATGGATGGTTTGTGTTGCACTCCTTCATTATATTGGTTGATAAACCAAAACAAACATACTTAAGCAAGAGTGAACTTCGTACCATCCGCACAACTAGTAAATCTGAGTCACAATAATTGTTCATATTTAAATGAACACATACATCATAAGTGTGAGCATATAGTCCTTTAAGTATCTCATTACTTCATACACAACTTTTAAACCCATAAAATTATTTTGATTCTCTACTTTCTAAATCCGTGCTTGTATATAGAGAAAATATATAAATTTACTCCCATTGATCTTAAGGTGTATACAAATATACAACGATTAAAAAACAAATAATGATATTATTTCTTAAAATACGTCATGTGAGAAACTTATGTTTATAAAATGATCTCCTAAACATATACGCGTGGTTTATTAGAATTCAAAAAGTAATTTTCACATCCACTTCATGTAACTCTCAATCATAATGAGCTACTAATGTCATAGGAATTCCATGTCCTTACATATAATTTGAGAAGGTTCATTTATAACCTTTTCTTCATTAATAGTGAAATATTTTACTGCAATTTAGCTTTATCTCGTTAAACTACCGTTAGTGTCGCGTTTGGTCTTGATGACCCCCTTATACCCGACTTTAGTGCATCAATTATGTAATTCAACGAGATTTCAACCTTAGTTGTAGTCCATTAGTTTCACTTTTTATGACTTTTGAAAATAAAACCAAGTCATTATTTATCCATACGCCAAATTCATGTTCATGCAGATACACCACATAATCATCGAGGATAGTAGACCTTTTAGGATCTTCTTAATACTATTCCTTATGATTTTATCTACATTTATCTCACGGTGACAATACTATCATTTAGTGGTTGATCATATCCTCGACCATGTTCAAGCCTCCAGTTGTCACGCCAAAGTATTATAGGAGAAAAAATCCTATTCACCATGTGGAAATGTACTAGTTGGCCACCAACATCTGTTCACTCTCCGATGAAATGAAATTGTGATATTTTTCAAGCACTCTTACTAGCGTTGCACATGTATGGTATATCTCTCTCCTAAAAAACTCCATTGAGAATTTTAAACAGTTGGACGAGTAGTTCATCCAAAATTTCTATTTTAGAGTGAAACCTCGAAAGAAGACGACACATTTTTTGTACATCATGCAGCGTAAAAATGAGTCCTTCAGAGACTACATAGCCCGATTCAATAAAGAAAATCTATAAATAGAAGACTTCGAGGAAGGCATTGCTATGACTACCCTTACGGGTGGATCTTAGAAGGGGAAACTCATATGGAAGCTGGCCGAAGATCCTCTAAAAACTATGGTAGAACTCCTGGCTATGGTTGGGAGAGTCATGAATACGAAGGGAATAGTTAATTAATGAATACATAGCACAGGAATGGAATTAATTGCTCCTATAACAGCCGCTGCTAACCACATCACAACCGGTCATAACCCCAAAATGTAGAGAATGAAATACACAACACTTTCAGATCTACGTGCAACTATTTGGAAAAATTTGCAAATATATTCAAAAGAAAAGAAAATAGTAACCCAAAATCATTATCATCAACCCCAAATCGCAAAAGAACCTTCAGATCTGTTTATGTGATATAAAATAATAACCCCCAAATTAAAAACCCCAAATCGCAAAATAGCCCTTCGTGTATGTGATATAAAATAAAAATTATGTGATGACGGCAACCTTGTAGCTCAAGGGAGATGGGCGTGGGGAGGGTTTGAATCGTGAAAGATGAAGACCCGTGAAGATGGGTAGTCCTATGACACACTATAGAACCATGAAGAATCGTGTGTCAATGACAATTATATGATCTATGTAGGTCCACTTTAAGGGGAGTTTCTCATAATCTCCCACTTGGGCCACATAGGTCATCCTTATATTAGACATCGTAATACCTTAAGAGCACAACTCGACTATCAAAATTTGTAAGAGACATTACTAAAATCTTGTCCACGAAAATTATGAAAAAGAGTCTAGATTTAATTTGGTACAAGATTTAAAGAGTTTCATAAAAAAGCGCTACGATTATGATGCAGGATCAAACAAATCTTTAAAGAACTATGTCCAAACTTTATTTTGTACAAAACATCAAAACTAAAATCATAACCCTTGAAAATATATACATCAAAAGATTCTTTAGAACATATCCCTCACGATCAAGTCTAGACAAACAGTTTCCAAAAAAATTGAGGGTTTATGAAAAACAAATGGCGATTTGATTCCCCAAGAACAAAAAAAAGAATCTTATTAGTATTTCTAGTTTGTTTTGTAAGAAATCCTTGCATCAAAAGTAAATACTTTCTATAACACAGTAAGTATAACTTGAAAACTCTACTGAGATGAAAAACAAATTTCAAATCATAAAAGATACAAAATTATCTTTATCATTATTAGTCCGAGTGTGCAACATGTAAACAAACTTAATTTGTTTAACCAAATTAAATATGAAATTTTTAGAGAAATAAAATGGGATACAATAATATGTGATAAGATAATAAGATAAATTGCTCACTTCATTAATGCTTTGATTTAACAACACACACATCGATTACATGATAAATTGAGTGCATAACCGTGAGTTTTGTCAGTAGTAACCGTGAAATATCGATTATATGATGCTTGTAGATTACTTTATTGGGTATAATGTTATTTCATTATATTGTACACGACATTTGTGCACAACTTATTTTCACATACTATAATAATGTATGTGATCTATAATGTTCATTCAATCACTCAAAATCGATTCCCGATAAGGAATAACCTTGCTTGAAGAAATAAACTCAATATACCCCATTAATATCTTTACAATTATAAGCATCATGAGTTACTACTACCATCATCTTTACATTTAATATTCATTGCCATTCTAGTTGTGTCACTGTAGTGACTACCAAACATTTCATAATATGAATATTACATTACGTAAAGACGTACATACACAAGTCAATAAATTTTTCACTTATTTACATTAAATATCGCATGATCAATAAGCTAAATTATTCATGTTTATGGTTTTTATAAACTTAATTGGTGATATGATAGTGAAAGAAACTATGGCATCTGTGTTTGACGACCATTATTACCTTCCCAAAATATATATCACCACTAACATTTTGTTCAATTATTGTAATCACAATAAATGAATAAACAATAATATGTATGCAACATCATAAAGCATCATCATCCTAGCATTCAATATCATACATGGACCCGTAGGCAACCAAAATATGCATGATATTAATGCATTAGTACAATATTTATATCTTCTGGTATGGAGCACTTCGATGAACACCAAACCTTATATTATATAAATATTAGAGATACGCATACATGTTCAAAATCCCCGTAATACATGAATAATTATATTATTGTCTATTCCCTAACTTGAAATTCACGAAAAAATAGACATAAGTGAAAATCAAATAAACAAAGAGTTTACATGAGATATTACACAATAATAGTAAATGGAAGACATAAATCATTTACTTTCGCTTCATCACTTATGTATGAGTAACAAATCATAAATATTGACCCAAATCATTCATGGTCATACTAATGCACAATACGGTTATAATCACAATTATCATACTAGTGGCATATGTAAATATGACTTTTTAACATTGATGTCAATTATTTAACATTTGCAAAAATTCTAATGTTTATTTGATTCAAATTTTAGCATGTGTTGCGCTTCAATTTAACCTTATAACAAACATTAGGATAATCTGAAATGACTACAAGTATAGTATCTTCACATGTAATCTTAGCCTGTATTTGGCATTTGATTACACTGAATGAATACCTACTTATGAGTCTCAAAATTTGCAAGTCATACATTCAAATATGCATACATGCAACGAAATCATAAATCTAGTATCCGCACATATGAATTGTAGCCTGTGTTTGGCATTTAATTCAACTTAATGGGAGTACTAGCATTAGAATAAACAGTAATTCTGATTTTCAACCAGATGAATCGTTGGCCTGTGTTTGGCACGAGACTCATTAAAACACAAAAATCATAATATTCAACAATATGAATCATTGGCCTGTGTTTGGCACGAGACTCATCGAAATATGAATATTAACAGTAACGTGAGTCTAATATCCTACCATATGAGATATGTTGGCCTGTGTTTGGCACGAATATTCCACTAAAAAAGGATCATTAGAGCAAGGTTTTATCACAGTTCTAGATAAAACATACATGAAATATGGGAAAACTTAAATCTTTTCAAAAAAAAATAAGTTAGCATCATGGAACTGTAGGAAATTACTCCAAAATCTCAAATATTCGACTGAATTCAAAAATATTTTTTCTGGAAGTCAGAAACATTATTTATGCAAAATCAATGCCCCCAAAAATATTATACTCAAAACTTAATGTATAATTAATGGTCCAAATATAAATGCATACACAATAATCTAATATTTACAATTATAGATTAAGACACTTTCATGTCTTCCCCATCCAATATCATATAAATATTATTGTCGAACCATCAATTCATAATTACATTAGGACCTTTGGGCTACCAATTATAGATTATGCACAATAACCTAATATATCGAAATGTTATTGTCAAACACATAATCATACGTCTAATATTCAAAATTTTATATTGAACCCTTTCATCAATACCAAATAACACATAAGATGAATATTAGAACAACCATGAACATTAAAAACAACCCCTGTGGTGGAAAAATACATAATATTTGGGAAAATCATAATTTTTGCCAAAAATAGAAAATTTTAGTTAGCACCACAGAGATGTAGATAATTACTCCAGGATCTCAAAACAATTTGCGGAATTCAAAAATCAATTTTCTGGAGTGAGATATTGACGTCAACATTATTACCAAAAATGGCAAGAACGCAATTTTAAGGGTCTTAACGACGTCAAAACGCAAAGGTAAGGTGGTGCCCATTGTATACAATGGGTTTTGTTTATTTCGACGTTTCCAATTGATCATGTGAGTTTCGTAAAATTCCGAGTAAGTTTTGACCTTTTATTCTAACCAGTGAGTATTGGCGACAGAAAAAAAAACGTCACAGGAAATCTGAGACATACTTTAAGAGCAGATTTAATGACAGAAATAAGACGTCGCAGAAGGTCTCAGGCACAAAAGCAATTTAATGACATAAATAAAAATGTCGCAGAAAGTCTCAGGCAGATATATCATTATAGACGAACATCAATAAGGAAAATCATGAGATCTTAAACTTTAGCTCTGATACCACATATAAAATCATTCTTAAGAACACCCTAATATTAATCACGAACACATTAATATGATTAAACTTTAACATACAATTGTTCTTAATAAAAGGATCTTAGATCTTCATGTTTTCACAAAATACGTCTAAACGATATAAAATAAGACTTACCTTGATCCAATGCATTGATCAATCTTGATTAATTGCTCCATCAATCTCCCTTCTTGAAAAAATTACACTCAAAATAGAATCTCGGAATTTCTCTCCCACCTCAGAAATAGTGTGTTATGAGATAACCCTAGATGGTGTAGGGCTCCTCTATTTATAAGGGGAAGAGGGCCGGAATCCTAGTCAAGGTGGGACTCTTTCAAGTCTCCCACTAATGCCACTAACCATCATGTGACTAACGGATAAGGTTTACCCAAATCTTTTAATATCTTTATTTATCACATTCCTAATTAATTATCTGATATTTATCAAGACCACAATTATGGGAAATTCGGAATTTAATAAAATTGAAATTAAATAATTAATTTCATTACTTGACATTAATTTCCAACATCTTCAATATATTGTGATGGTCATCGACAAGGGACGCAACCCCTGTTGCCCTAAGAATATATGCCAATGCCATTTGCCTTTCTCAACCCCACAAATTCTAGTGCAAACCTTAATTTATCGCTATGAGTGAAACACGTTCACTATTTCGATTATCAATCCCATTTTTGTTTAAGGCTTTATTTCAAATGCAAATTGCAATAGATATATCATATAGTCGAACAACTTCATCCATTTGAATGACTTGTGCATGAAATAAAGTGAAATTATTAACGTTGTTTTACCCCCAACACACACACACACACACACACACACACACTAATATAAATTAAGTTTTAACTTAATCTTACAAAAAAGAATGGCATAAATCGAAAACTCTATTAGAACTTGTCCACATTAATCATACAAATTAACTTTGTTGCATTTTCCTTATTTTTCCATGGGTCCATTAAAGCATGTTTTACAATTATTAACAGAAAGAGCAAGTTTGTCACATACATACCATTTGTTTTTAACCTTTCAAAAATATACCATTTTTAATATCTTGAAAAGTTACTTGGCTAAACTTTCTATTAATGGTGTCTTGTTCTTCTATCTCTACATTAGTTGTGAAGTGACTTTTTTCCTTCAAATATATTATTGTTCATATTAATACTTGGTCTAAAAATCAAAACGTAATTATAACAACATATTCAATAAAATTTATGATTAAATTATACTATGTTTAAAGTGTTGGTGATTTTTAAAATAAGTGAGTAAGAGTTTTTTCGGTGTAAGAGATTTAAGAGCTTGTCCCACATTGGAAGTGTGAAGAAGAGGTGGGAAGCTAACCCAAATACAAAAAGGGATAGTGTTCCACATTGGAAAATGTACAAAGCTAAGTGTCACCACTAAGCTATAAAAGGAGTGGGCAACCTTTGAGTCCCACATTGGAAAAATATTAAGAATTTGTACACTTAATAAGTACAAATGGAAGATGAAGAGTTAATTCATCTAGCATTTAAGGGGCTATTCAAGAGACATCAATACGGTGCGAAGCACCGTACGCACACGCGCGCGCGCACGGGCGGGTGCGGGGCAGTGGGTTGTAGAGGCGCTAGTGGCGCACTTTGCACTTCGCAGTGGTAGCGGGTTGCCGGGATTCGTCCGGGTCGGAGCGCGGTCACTTTTTGGTTGACCCGTGCAAAACCGATTCGGTATTAATTATACCTGTTCGAAAATGACTCAAGGCTGTTGGTAATTAACAGTCATACCATTTCGGAATTGATTAAGACTGTTAATCCAACAGTCATGACTCTTGAAGACAAAGCCTTTCATTATCTATAAATAAAGGCTGCCTAAAACGAATTTGCACATATAACAGATATTACCCAGTTCCGAAATTTCCAACCCTTGCTATTACTCTCTTATAATTTTCAGGAGATATAAATTATCTTATTCTGTTTTGTGCACATAAACAGAATAAGAACTTGATTGACTGTTCTTCGCTGCTGCATCCAAAGGTTGTCTTCAAATATACAAGTTGCAGGCAGTGCAAGTTGCTTCATTGTATCTTGAGTACGGATTTGCGGATTCCCGTTTGTATACCGAAATTATTCGTGTGGGGAAAATACTGTATTTAGGAAAGTGACATCACGCCTTGAAGCTTTCTAGTATCTATTCCGAAGTGACATTGTTGTATTGAAGTTGACATTATTGTGATATATAAAGAGTTCCATTTCTGTATTTGCATTCATATTATCCAACATAAAGTAGTCATTAAACCTTTTACTTCTAAATCTCTGTAATCAAATCCAGTGATTATGATTATAACCACTCCTCATTAGTTTGTCATCATTGACATGGTACACTCGTCAATCGTTGAGAAAAATAACCATGACATGATATTTGATTATCTGCCCATAAATTTGTAAGTTCATTAATTTGAAGATTTATGAATATTTCCACAATGATATTATCAAGTATAGAATCTTTTGTTTTACACTTATCACTCTTATATTTCTTTTGTAGCTCCCTTTGGACCCTCGATGACTCAATGAATTATCTTATTCATTAAGGATATAACATTTTTTTTTAAATTTTATTTAGAGAAACACCATTTAATTTTTTTTGTAGTTTCTTTAATTTCATTAGAAAGGTGCTTGAACATTTTCTTTCAAAAAAAATAAATTAGAATAATCTTTTTGGAAAAAGAGTTTGAAAAAGAAAGTGTGTAACCTTTCCATATGCATATGGCAAATTTAATTTTCTAAACAAATTTATTATCGAGTGAACAATTACACCTTTTAAAAAAATTCAACACAGTTTTATTCAGCATTGTATTATATATCCCATTTTATCTTCCCTAAACAATTTATATGTGAGCCTGTATGAATGAAATAAGAAAGTAAACAAATAATTATACAACGCCATGATGTAGGAGAAATATCTACAATAGGAAAAGCCTCGTAAGGCCAATCCTATATAAGTCCAGTATGATATAGGATTTATACAAGAACGATAGACATAATTACTCATCGACTCGACCCCCTTCAAGCTTGATGGAATTTTGGCTCCTTTGACCTTCTTCAAAGCAACTGTAGGAATCCATCAACGGCACATAAAGTAGTCCAATAGCATCTTGGTATCCATTGATCTTGGCAATCAACAACACGGAATCCACTAAGTTAAACGATACTCAAACAATAAAGAATAAAATGTTTTTAGGGTTCAAAACATGAGATCTCTACACAAGAATATTCCATTGATAATTAGATCTCTTAAACAGGGTGTAAAATGTGTTTTGAGGCTTTTGATTTTTTTCTCTACAAAAGTCCTTATGAAACTGAACAACTTTTGCCCATATTTATCTTGAAATTCGTGAAATACTAACGACACAAAAATTGAGGAATAAATTTAAATGTCGTTCAAACGAAATTAAGATCTCGTTCGAACAACATTGGCTTCTCATTCGAATGAGATTAGGCCTAGCATATGAAATCCATCCCCCTTAATCTAATATTCTCCCCCTTTTTGTTCAGGAATATATAAAGGATAAAGAACATGTATGAATTAAATGGGATCTTCAAGTAAACAATCATATCATGCAATGTGTAGTGAAATGGAACCATTAAACAAATGGTAATAGAATTATAAATAATATAAAGCACTACACCAAATCTGCACTATTGTCAAGGTCATTGACCCTGACAAATCCAACTTGTCAAGGTCAATGACCGTGACATTTCGAGGCGAGACAACTTTTTTTGTCACGGTCGTGTCACGGTCATTGACCTTGACACAAAACTCGCGTTTTGTGTCACGGTCGTGTCGCGGTCAATGACCGTGACACGTTTGTCACGGTTTATAACCGTGACAAAGCCGTGACCCTTTTTAAAAAAATTGTTGCGGGCAATGACCGTGGCACGTCCGTGACAACCTTTTGTCACGGGCTTGTCACGGTCATTGACCGTGACAATTCTGGGCAGAATTTAAAAAAAATCTGTTGGGCAGTATGGCCACTGCCACTGCCCAGCAGTATATTTGTACCTGTTATAGCAACGTTGTACCTGTTCAAACATCATATATCCAAACAAACTAAAGTTAATGCAAATATATATTCATGACGATATAATCCAAATATTCAAAATAGAAATAATATACATGACGATATAATCCAAATATAATTAAAATGGACAAACTTAAAAATAATGCTACTACATGTCTTGGGAAAAACTGAGGAGGTGAGTAGGCCACACGACATACGAATTGACGCACCCACTAATATACGTCGTGCCGCATTATTCGCGCAACCACAATAGGGAGTTCTCCTTCCCGGGTATGACATGCGTGACGAGCACCCTGGACTCCATCTCTTGAAGCGCACGTCCATGAACTGTTCCACCCTCGACGATATTCGGGTCCCTCAACCCCCGCCCTATCCGTTGGCCATTAAATACGTCCAATATGAACACGCTCGGTCAACCAAGTGTCGACATTGGTCTGTTGAAGGGCGCCAAATAGGGAAGTGGATCATCGAAGTACGAACGTGTCGGTGATGAAGCAGCGAGGTCCACATCCTCGTCATCCTGCGCCTCGTCCTCCCGCACCTCCTCCTCCACCGCCTTCTCCTTCCCTTTCCCTTTCCCTTTACGGTCTCCGACCAACGTACGCTTCATGAATGCGTACATATCTTGGACCGTCGCCTCCAAACGGGACAGCTTCACGTCGTGTGAATCCACCGTTCGAGCCAACCCGGTGTCGCTTGTCTCAAATCCGATGATCCTAGATTTGGCCACCCGCGAGCTCACCCCTCTTGTCCTCCCCTTACGATCAGAGCCAAGCACTTGGCTGAGTGCATCTGTGGACAAAGATGCCTTGTCGGTATCAGACTGCGACTCATGCACTTCCTTAAGCTTTGCCTGAAACGACAAAAAGCACATGATTAGTAAAATAAGTAAACTAAAAAATTATAACGTAATTAACAAAAATTAAACTGTCGGATTACTTACAATCGTGGCCGCGACGCTCGGGGACACCTCCTTGTCCTTCCCCTTCTTCGTCCGAAGAGCCACATTAGTATCGAGCCTATGTGGCTTACCCCCTGGCCCACTCCCTACCCCCTGAAATAAAATAAAGTAAAGTAAAATTAGTATCGGCCCCGCAAAGTAAAATAATTAAGAATAATATATTTCTGTAGTTATAGAAAAATTAAATCTTACCTGCATCATATGCTCCACCTCGGCGAAAGAGGTCCGGCCGGAGTAGTGCACGTCCGTCTTTTTTACCCGATTTTCATTCCCCGATTGGCGAGATGCCAATTGTCGATCCTCGATCTCATTGTCAATGAACTTTTGCCATTGTGCCAATGAGATCGGCTCCTTGGGGGGGACAGATTCACGCCATTGGATAATCGACTCTCGTGTTTTCTCAAAGTACCGTGCCCGCATATTTTTTTTCCACGACTTGAGTTGCTCCCTAATCTGCTCCAACACGGGATCGCGTAGCTTTGGATCCAAGTTGAATTGTTCCTGTCCAACAAATACAATGTTAGTTGCGAATAAATATAAATATAAATATAAATATAAATATAAATATAAATATAAATATAAATATAAATATAAATATGAAATCGAAATTGAAATTGAAATTGAAATTGAAATTGAAATTGAAATTGAAATTGAAATTGAAATATTCATATAAATATAAATATATTACCTGTAGTGTCGCCCAAGCAGCTAACTTGAGCTCATATGGCACCTCCTTCCAACTCATAAACCCCGGGCCGATGACCGTCTTTAGCAGCTCGAGGGATCTCGCTAATAGCTCCGATTTGTTCTCGACGGTAATCCCAAATTTTTCATATTTGGGGAGCCTAGGGGCGGAGGAGCCCTCGTCGCCTCCGCTACCACCGAGCCCAGACGACATCATCATAAACAACATCATCATCTTCGCCTTAATATCTGAAGGAGACATTTTTGCTGTAAAAAAATGTTATTAGTACAGATAAAAAAAAAATATTAATAGTACACATACACACACACCTACCCCACCCCCACCACACACACGCACACGTCATGCCACTTTTAAAACTAACCAACCCAACATTTCATCAATTAAACTAACAATTAAAGTATACAATTATTAATTTACTAATTTACAATGAGGGACAATCCTACTTTCATATGAAATTGGCACTAATTATTAATTTACTTTCATCTAAAACTATACAATTAAAATTACAATTAAAGCTATACAATTTCTTAATTAAAGATATACAATTGTTAAAATTGCCCCTCCACACCCCCCACACCCCACCCCTCCCCCACCACACCCCTTGCCCCCCTCCCCCCGCCACGCACACACGCACACACCTACGCACACACACACACACCCCACCCCCACCACTCCACCCCCTCCCCCCACCACGACCGTGACAACTACATTTATTGTTTATCAATAAAATTATGACATGAGATAATTATAATTGGAGCATAAATTTCATTATCATAAAGGGATAAATCCAACCAAGTACAGAGATTCTACAAATTAAAGTGAGAATTAAATTTAAGACTTTCTAACAACATGCATGTGTATGGATTCTACATAGTTGGGCACGAAAGTAACTAATGATATTCCTAAAAACATACAATTGGCAACATTTTGTGAATTTACTAAACTTTATATAATATTATCAAATTCTGTTAAAAATGATCTAGGGTTTTACCTAATTGAATTAATTTCATGAATAAAATTATTATCAATTTAAATATTTATATAATTAAATTTAACATATGAATTCTAGAACTTTTCTAACATTTACACAATTCTAACTATCACTAACCTTGCATTCATACTAAGGTTTACATAGTTTTAACAAATTATAACAAAATATTATCATATTTTTAGTTAGAAAATTCCACCCCCACCCCCACCCCCTCCCCCCACCACATTTTTGGATATTATTTTTGGAAATTTATAGAAAATTACTTATTTATTTACATTTTTAACCCCTACCGCCACCCTGCCCCACCCCCTACCCCCACCCTGCCCCACCCCCCACACACGCGCACATATATACACACATACACACATATATATACACACAAACATATATATGAATGGAAGAGAGAGAATTAAACCTGAAAGTAGAGAGAGAGAGAGAGAGAGAGAGAGAGAGAGAGAGAGAGAGAGAGAGAGAGAGAGAGAGAGCGTAGAGAGAGAGAGAGAGAGAGAGAGAGAGGAAGGGAACGGCGGTAAGGGAAAAAAGAAGGGGGAAAGGGTTTTTGCTGCAAACATTGTCACGGTCGTGTTAAGGTCATTGACCGTGACAATTATTTAAAGAATTGTCACGGTCATTGACCGTGACAAGTCCGTGACAAGTAAATTTGTCACTGCCTTGTCACGGTCATGTCAAGGTCAATGACCGTGACATAAAACGCGTGTTTTTTGTCACGGTCAATGACCTTGACAAGGGTGACCGGCTAAAAGGTGACAATTTGGCCATTTTGGTGTAGTGAAGATTAATAAACATACCCATAACGAGAGACACAAAGATACGTACATAGGAATAACCACACAAGACACATACAAGAACAAGTTTTTCATACTAGTATGGCATAAATGTGTGTCCAAAAATAATGTGGCATGGAGTGAAGGGATGGGAATTAGAAACAAGAGAAATATTCCCCAAAGACTTAAGATAGTCCAAGGAGTTCGAACTTGATTGTTTTAAGTTATCAAACATAGATTCAGCCTCGTGCGATAAATAAAGTGAACCCAAACATACAAAACGGTATTAAATCACACAAACCTAGAAATATTGATGATTCTCAAATTAATAAGGTCAAACATTTAAGGATGAACTAGGAGAAAATGTGCAGCCCATTGATCTTCAATTTATAACGCCCTAAAATATATAAATATTCAATTTTTTGTTCTTTTGATTATATCAATTTTTATGATGATTAATATCTAAAATTTAGCCTTGATAGATACATTTTTTTTATTTTAAAAGGATCTTGAAAATGGTGGCCTAACATGAAATGAAGTCCAACTCCCCTCATAGCCCATTTCATTGCACACTTTTATTTTTTAAACCTAAGATCATCCTCACAACAATGATTCTTACATGCATAAATCCCATACATAAAATGATATGTATTTGAAAAGATTTATAGGAGAGCAACTCACCTAGCGCATGCAAGTATAGGTATTAAATCCCAAAGGAGTTCGTGAAATTGTATGGAGGGGCATATACATAGATGAACTCATTAAGAAAAAATAAATAAGAACAACTCCACAACAAGACATGATTAAGGAACAATCCAAAGCTCTGAAAACCATATTCTATTGATCAAGACATACGAAATTAATGGGATTCAAATACAACAATATGTCGCACAAAATGTGTAAAACTAAATTACACAGAGGAAACAAAAATATTTTTATATTTTTTTGTATTGATAAAAAATGAAAAAATTCAAAATACAAAAGATAAAACATAATCGCACTAGATATATAGCAAACGTCATGAAGAACATGTCTATTGTATGATCATGCAAAGACAGTCACTCATAAAATATAGCACGTGAAGAATAATGTGAAAGCAATCGAGAATCAATAAGTGTAACATTTAATGCATCCAAATCGAGTTTCTTAATCAAATAGATGTGCCATAAGAGACTCGAATTGTGAGAAAAATTTTAACATGATATTTAGACTACCTATGATCTTTTCTAAGATCAAAACAAAACCTCCTAAGGTTACATTTCCTATCACTGTGGGTGCATGTGAAAACTTTAGGAATGATATGCCCGAGTTGACCTTGAAAAATGTCCTTACAACGGTTGACTCTCTAAACAATATGGACACCTTTATTAACTTGAGGAGCGGAAGAATTAAAATCATTATAGAGACCTTTCTTATCATTCTTAATTTGGGTGGACCCTAACATCTTATCCAACATTTTAAACCAAGATTTCAAATCAAGTTTGACACACCTTAAGTCTTTTAATTCATCTTCTATCTTCAAAATTCTAGAGTCAATAAAACATTTAATCTCATTAAATTTTAGGTACTCCTTTTTCATATTTTTAACCATTTCTAGAAGTTTATCTCGCTCCACCTCAATGTATTCCAGCTTTTTTCTAAGACTCTTCTCATGCGCCTTTAAATCCTCAATCAATTTATCACTACTTCCCAAGGCACTCTATTTAAACTTAACCTCTAATTTCAAGTTAGGCCTTTTCAATTTCAAATACTACATATACAACTCATGTAAGGCAACTGTAAGCTCACTTTCCTCCTCGTCACTTATCTCCTCTCCTTCTTCCTCATCATAAATAGGGGAATCAAAAGATCTGATCTCAGAACCATCATGTATATGATTATCTTAAGGACGGGAAGAACTTTCATTTAAAATCACATGAATAGCCATGAACGAGGTATAGTTATGCTCCAATGGAAATTTGGTTTCCTTTTTCGACTCACTATCACTAAGGATTACATTATATGCTTTAGTCTTTTTACGGGACGCTTAAAACAGCTATGTCCAACACCTTGACATTCAAAACACTTGTCCCGACCATCCACTTTCTTAATACTATCCATCTTCTTCTAATCATGGTCATTATTAAAGTTATAAGATTTCTTATAAGATTTTATTTCTTCTTTATGCTTAAAAATTTATGGAATTCACTTGCAAAACTTGTGATATTTTCGAACTCTAACTCACGCTCACTCTCAGAATCTTCTTCTTCCACCTTATGAGTTTTAAAACCAAACTCTTCTCCTTTTTTCTTACTAGGGGGACACATATTCATCTCATAGGTTTAAAGATCACCTATGATTTCTTGGACTCTAAAAATATGAACACTACAAGGAGAATTAAGGACTATAACCTTTGCATTAAATCTTTCGAGAAAATACCTTATGATTTTTCTAACATATTTAGGCCCGAGGATATGTTCACGAAGATTAAATAAGGAATTTACAATATTTGAAAATTTAGCATAAAATTTATCAAACATCTCATGTTCTTCCAGTCTAATCATCTCAAACTTAATTGTCAGATTCTATAACTTAGACACTCTAACTGTATCCTTATCCTCATGTGTAGATTCTAAAATATACTAAGCATCTTTTGCACTCTCACATGTCATTACATGCCTAAACTCCTCGGTTATGACAGCACAAAAAATAGCATTTACACCCTTGGAATTAAAAATTGAGGCATTTTTTTCAGCCTCAGTCCAAAGAGAATACGCTTTACATAACCCACCTTATATAGGAGGAAACCACCCTTGCTTTATAAAGTTTCAAACATTTTGTTTATCTAAAAACAATGTTGCATAGAGTGAGGGGTTGTGAACTACATTCAAGATAAATATTCCCCCAAACACTTAAGATGTCCCAAGGAGTTCAAAATTGATAGTCTTAATTTATCAAATATGGATTAGGTTCATGTGTCAAATAAAGTGAACTCAACTGGCCAAAACGCAGACAAGCCTAGAAAATATTGATGATTCTCAAATCAATAGCATCAAACATTTAAGTATCAACTAGGAGAAAATGTGCAAACTCATTGATTTCAACTTATAACACCCTATAAAATATAAATATTCAATTTTTTGTTCTTTTGAAGATATCATTTTATATGAAGATCAATATCTAAACTTTGACCTTAACATACATACATACATACATATATATATATATATATATATATATATATATATATATATATATATATATATGTGTGTGTGTGTGTGTGTGTGTGTGTGTGTGTGTGTGTGTGTGTGTGTCTTGCCAATGGTGGTCTAACATGCAAAGTAGTATAACTCCCCTCATAGCCCTTTTTTTATTGCACACTCTTATTTTTTTAAACATAAGAGCATCCTCACGCGTAATGATTCTTACATGCATAAATCTCCTACATATAAAGATATGTATTTGACAATATTAATAGGAGAATACCTCACTTATATCATGCATAAATAGATATCAAATCCCAAAAGAGCTCGTGAAAGTATATATATATATATATATGAAGCTATTAAGAAAAATCAGATAAGAACAACCCTACAATAAGGCATGATTATGCAATAATTCAAAGCATTGAAAACCATGTTCTAATGCTCTATCTACATGAAAAGCATGGAATTAATGGGATTCAAATACACCAATACTCCACACAAAATGTATAAAATTAACATACACAAAAGGAACAAAAATCTTATTGTATTTTTTTATAACAAAACAAAAAAATGTAAATTCAAAATACAAAAGATAAAGCATCATAGCACTAGATATAACATACATTATGAAACACAAGTCTAGTGTATGATAACAGGCAACCACTGTCACTCATAAGATCTATAATGTTAATAATCATGTGAAAACATGCAAGAATCAACAAGTCTAACATTTAGTGCCTCAAAATTAGATTTCCTCAACAAAATAGATGTTCCGTGAGAGACTCAAGTTGTGGGAACCATTTTGACATGATATTTAAAATTCCTGTGACTTTTTCTAAGATTAAAACAAAAATACCTTAGGTAAACTTTTCTTCCACAATGTGTGGACGTGAAAACTTTAGGAAAGCTATGTTCGGGTTGACCTTTGGAAATGTCCTTGGCAATGGTTGACTATCTAACAAATATGGTCTTAGCTTGAGGAGCGAAATAATTAAAATCATAGTAGTGTAGGCATTTCTTGTCATTCTTGATTTAGTTGGACCCCAACATTTTATCCAAACTTTCTGGATCACTTTCCAAATCAAGTTTAGCACACCTTGAGTCTTTAAATTCATCTTCTAGCTTTAAAATTCTGGATTAAAGAAAACATTTAAACTCATCAAATTTTACGGATTCCTTCTTCATATTTTTTCCATTTCTGGATGGTTATCTCGCTCCCCTCAATGTATGTGATCTTCTCCCTAATTCTCTTCTTACGTGACCTTAAATCCTCAATCAATTTATCGTCATTTCCTAAGGCACTCTCTTTAAACTTAGACTTTAATTTCAAGTTAGACTTTTTCAATTTTAAATACTCTATATGCAACTCACGAAAGGCAATTTGAAGCTCACTTTTCTCCTCATCACTTGTCTCCTCTCCTTATTCCTCATCCCAAACATGGGAATGAAAAGACCGAACCTCAAAATCGTCATATATATGATTATCTTCATCAAAAGAAGAATTTTCATTTAGACTCATATGATTATCCATGAAAATGATATACTTACGCTCCACGGGAGAATTCGTTTCATCTTTCGAGTAACTGTCACTAAGGGTTTCATTATATTCTTTACGATTTTTACTTTATCTACTTATTTTTATGGGACACTCAAAATAACGATGTCTAATACCTTTGCATTCAAAACACTTATCCCGATCATCCACTTTCTTAGGATTATCCCTCTTTTTCCCATCACTATCATTGTTACAGTTCTTAGGTTTCTTATAAGATTTGTTTTCTTCTTTAAGATTAATAAATTTATGGAACTTTCTTGCAGACCTCACAATCTTTTCGAGTTATAACTCACACTCACTCTCGCAATCCGATGCATCCACCTTATGAAGTTTCAAAGATAAACTATTCTCTTTTTTTCTTACTAGGGATACACATATTCATCTCATAGGTTTGAAGATCACTTACGAGTTATTGGAGTCTAAGATTATCAACACCACCAAGAGAAAAAAGGACTGTAACCTTTTTATTAAATATTTTGGGAAAACTACCGTAATATTTTTCTAACAACTTTATGCTCAAGGATAGTTTCACCAAGATTAAATGAAGAATTTACAATATCCAAAAATTTAGCATAAAATTAACCATACATCGCATGCTCTTTCATTCTAATCATCTCAAGTTTAGTTGCCAAACGATATGTGTGGACTTAAATATATCCTAAGCTTCTTTTTCACTCTCACGTGTCATTACACGCCTAAAATCCCCAATCGTGATAGCACGAGGTGTTAATACCATTGGAATTACAAGACAAGGCATATTTTTTAGCCTTAGTCCAAAGGTAATTTGCTTTACACAAACCATATTCCTGTAAGATGTTGGTTCTTTAAATACAATTAGTATTAAATGAGGTGTAACCTTAAATGAGACGTAACCTCTTATCAAGATCTGAACTAATACCGTTAACTACGTAGTATAGACAGCAATCACAGATAAATCAAAGATAAAGAGATTCAATGTTCAGGCTTGCATTAAAGAGTATATTAACACAGAAAACATATTATAAGCACAATAAATGAATGGGACCAGCAAGTGGCGTGGTCGGAGGGAGAAAGAACAAGAACTCTAGGCACAATAAAGACAAGGCAGGAACTTCAAGCTCAGTTAATGCCCAATGATGGATGCAGTAAATGTGTATTGGAGTTAATGCTCTCGCGAGGGTTCTATGGTATAAGGAAATTTGGGCAATAATTTTGGGTTCAGGATGATCTCTCATCCGATTTGTTTGCTTGGTCTTATTTATATGGGGGAGAGGTTGCCCGAGTCAGCATGTCCTTGATCCCTCTGGTAGAGTGCATTAAATGCATGAGATATTGCATTTAATGCAAGGGATCTGATAATTTTGGCGAGAAACCATGTTATTGGCTGGAAGTATTGAGGGCATTAATAAGGGATATAACTCGTCAGCTTGATGCTTACTCTGGGATGGATAGGTGGTCAGGTTTTGTGAACTAGACCTGCCATCCTAAGAGTAAAGCCACTTGAGTGCTACATTCTTGAGTCCATGAATGTCAGACGTCGTGACGTCAGGAAGTGGTTCAAACAGTGACTATTGTTAGGTATCTAGTCACATCAGTCAAGCGGGTTGGCACCTAAGGTACCTCTAGGAGGTAACCTCGAGGGGGCAAGTATTGAGGGAGATTGAGTAACTCGAGGAGGTTCACTCAAATAAGTAAGAAATGAGTAGGCTCAAGTGGCATTTGTACTGGGTGAAGTTTTGGTCAAGTGTACCAAGAGGGTTGGTAATAATTTCCAACGTTTCCTTGTTCTCAATCCTCCAAACTATGTCCCTGTGAAGTTCCTATGAGGAGGTTGCTCAATAGAGCATGAAAGCTCTCCCATGTTCTGTCAGGCATGGTCCCTCGTGGGCACCAAATAACCTCACTCGACATGTACATTCATAAGATAAAATACATAATACAACATTATATTTCTTATTACAAACTACTGTCATCTAGGTAACTTACATAACCGAGGGTCAGGCGGGCCTAGTAATATAGGACTTTAAAATTAAAATATCCCATAACTGAGGGTCTAGCGGCCCTAGTCTTATAGGTATAATCTCCCATAATCGAGGGTCAGGCGGTCCTAGTAATGTAGGACTTTAAAATTAAAATCTCGCATAACCGAGGATCAGGTGGGCCTAGTCTTATAGGTATAATCTCCCATAAATGAGGGTCATGTTGGCCTAGTCTTATAGGCATAATCTCCCATAATCGAGGTTCATGCGGGCTTAGTCTTATAGGCATAATCTCCCATAATCGAGGGTCAGGCGGTCCTAGTCTTATAGGCAGAATCTGCTATAATCGAGGGTCAGGAGGGCCTAGTCTTATAGGCACAATCTCTATGTTAGCAAGATATTATGTACATGTTTTCCTTATTTTTATTTCTTACTTTAGTTGTTTATTGTATTTCAGGTGGAGGTCGATCAGTTTGTGGCATGTAGGCCTAAAGTTGAACCTGTTGCTCAGGGGTTAATTCCCGCGGGGACCTTTGCTAGAGTTGCTTCTTTGGGCGAGGCCCCTAGGATTGGTGATGCCCCCACGTTTATTGCTCTTCATATTCAAGTGAGTGATAGTGCCTCGCATACCCAGCATCCCTTTATCAGTGATAGTATTTTTAGCATGCATCCCCCTGAGAAAGCCCCCGAAGTGGTTCTGAGGCAGACATTGGCTAATCTTCTTTCTATTATAATTAAGGCCCCTCGCATGTTGATCGAGAAGTTGGTGGTTCGTTTCCTTCAACCTTTACCACTCGCTGGCTTCAGCCAATTCCTGGAATGATGGTGTGTCATTTGCTTGGGCTCGTGATGGTGTTGGGGGAAATCCTTAATACTCCCCTCTTATCCCTTAGCCCTGATACCATCAAGACTTTACTGGGGAGGGTTAGCGTGCTGACGAATGATGGGTTTTCTATGACTTGGCTGGTGGAGCTATTGCGGAGTTTCAAGAAGGCTGATCTTCCCCTTGTTTATCATTGCCTCCAAAGTTCCCATTGTTCACAGGTGTCTATCTCAGAGGAGCATGTGTAAGTCTGGAATCCCAATTGCTGATATCTGAACGAAGTGTGCAACAGGCCCGTGAGGTAGTTGCTCGTGCGGAGGTCGAGTTAGTTAAGAAATAGAGGGAATTATAGGCCATTAATCAGACTAGGGAGATTCATCAGAAGGATTTAGCTGACCTTATTGCAGATAAAAACAACTTTGAGCAAATTCTTTCTCAACATCACCACCGGCTACTTGGTTCAGAGAATCTTCGTTTTATAATGGACGACCCCTAGCTTT
Organism: Sambucus nigra; assembly: GCA_949130495.1. Classification (NCBI taxonomy): domain Eukaryota; kingdom Viridiplantae; phylum Streptophyta; class Magnoliopsida; order Dipsacales; family Adoxaceae; genus Sambucus; species Sambucus nigra. The sequence continues at coordinate 788,366,200 of OX422208.1, read as the reverse complement.
ATTATTTAGTGTTTCTTTTGTTGGTGCTTGTGAATTTTTGAATTTTCTGACTTGGTTGTAACCACAACGCTATAGTTTATTTGAAATAAAGAAACATTGGCAACTTTGCTGTTTCCTTTCCTTTCTGTTGTTTCAATTGAATATTGGCTACACTTACTACGTCAATGCTAAGTGCGTCGTGGATAATAAAGGAATCAAACAGTGAACTTGTGAAAATAAAATAGTGATCTAGCATATGCCACCTGAATATTGCTTCCAACTATATTAAATGGACGAGCCCAATTGCTTTAAAGCACACATCCATTATTTCTAAAAAAAAGTCAATGAACAAGAGTGGCAGAACATACATTCAGACATAATAAATCTTCAGCCACTTGTTGTTCAATTTGAAAGCCGCATTATCTTCCAGCTTAGATATCTCGCAGTAACCCAAATTGTGAGTTGCTCGAATAATATAGGGCCCTTCTCAGTTTGCTTCAAACTTTGGTAATGACAAACCTCTTATGTGTCTTGTGCATGCTTTTAGAACTAAGTCCCCCTCTTTAAACTTCTTTGGCCTTACCAATTGATCGTAAGATCTGGATAACTGCTTCCTGTATATCTCGAAGTGTCTGGCGGCATTATCCTTGTGCTCTTCCAAGGCTTCGAGTTGTACATGGAGACTGTGAGGGAGCATAGCACTTCGTAGGTTATAAAGAGAAGAAGGTACCTCGAGTTCGACCGGTAACACAGCTTCTGCCCCAAATACTAAGGATAATGATGTGTACCCTATTGGCTTTCTTTTCGTCATTCGATAAGCACATAGAACCTCGAGTATCTTATCATCCCATGAGCCTGGAAAATCTTCTAACATTCTTGTAAAAATATTCTCTAAAGTTTTGTTGGTGGCCTTTACCTGCCCATTGCACTTCGAGTATGCCACTGTTGATTTGTGATGGAGGATGGAATACTTTTCTGTGAGCAAGTGCCCTTATCTATTTATAAAGGGGGTACCATTGTCCGATAGAAACACCTTCGGGATGCTAAAGTGATAAATAATGTATTCCTTCATAAATTGAGCTACTACCCTCGTAGTGGCTTTCTTGAGCTGTATGGACTCCGCCCACTTTGTAAAACAATCTGTGGACACTAAGATCCATATATTTCCTCATGAAAAAGGTTTGATGTCTCCTACTAGGTCAAAGGCCCAAGTATGGATTATGAATGGTATAGATAGAGAGTGCAGATCCACTGGAGGAGCATGAATCATATTCCCATGTAGCTAACAAGCTTTGCACCTTCGAATAAAATTAGCTGAGTCTTTCTCCATTGAAGGCTAGTAATAACCCAAAGTCATTAGTTAATCGTAAAGCTTGGCCCCTCCGATGTGTCGTGGGTCGTGAGCTTGATTTAACACCTCTTTATCCTCTTCTCTTCTTATGTACCTTAAAGGCTTATCGTGGTAGCCTCATCAGTACAACTGCCTATCATGTATGATGTACCTTGGTGCTCGCCTTTTCATCTTCGTAGCGTCCTCTTTATCTATTGTCATCACTTCACATATCAAGAAATCCCTGTAGGGTTGTCTATAGTCTTGTGGATGGTCAATAAAGTTGCATTATGTTGCCTGATAGAAAAGACAGCACTTCGAACACTCTCTCTGCACTGCGATGACCTCCTGTCTCATTAAAGGCCCGTATTACCCTTCCCATTATATCCTCTTATACAAAGGGATCTCGGTGGTCTCTCAGTTATCTTTGTGTACTTCAATCAACCTTCTTTTAACTTCTTCGGGGTCCACGTACCTGGATTGCTAACCTCCTTTATTCTTGTACTATAAATTACCCCTGGCAATAAAGTACTGTTCTAAATTGGCTAGGTTAAGTGGCCCTTCCCCTCTTTCTAATTGCCTTTGGATTTTACCCCTCTAAGCATCTTTATCCGCTGAGGGCAGCATCTCAGACACCATCGAAGGGGTCGTTCTCCTTGTGATTCATACCACAGTTGACTCTCCATCGAAGTTAATCTTATGTGCGATGGTGGCATAGGCATTCTCATGTTTGTTCAGCGTTTGAGGGTGCCTCTTTATCTTTACCACCTCGAACTGTCCAAGAAGTCATTGGATGATCGTGCGATAAGGCGCCAGACTCATGTGCTTCAGATAAAACTCCCCTATCACTTGTTTCACAACTAAGTTAGAATCCCCTTTAATTGTCAGGGGGCTTGGATGCCCCTTCTCAGTGCTTCGAGTAACCCTAGGACCAGTGCCTCGTATTCAGCTTTATTATTTGAGCATTCGAATTCTAATTTAAAAGACAAGCGAATTTCTTCACTGCCTTTTTGTAGAATGACTCCCACTCCTCCTTTTTTTCTCGACTGAAGAGTCGCTGAACTATAAACTCCATTAGTCTAGGCTGGCTACTACGAAATTGGCCTAGTGGTCATCACTCGAGAGCTCTTCAATAGGCGGTTTGAATGTCCCAAACAGGAAAATTGCTAACAAATCTTTATATGCCTAACTTTTGATGGCCCAATAGACTACTCACTTGAGATCATACTCCGAAAGGATTAGAAAGCATCTAGCTGCCCTGCCTATCAATATAGCTCTAGCAAGCAAAATTTTTATGGGATCACACTTAGTTACGATATGAACAATGAATGATAATAAGTAATGCCTTAGCTTCTGTGCTACAAATACAAGGAACAAACAGTGCCTCTCAATGCTAGTATATTTGGCTCAGGCTCGTGTATAATCCTACTCAAATAATAAATAGGTTTTTCAATGCCTTCACTCTCTTGGGCTAACAAAGTCCCAGTAAACCGTTCTGTTGACGTAAGATATAAATGTAAAGGGGTACCTGCCTTCAGTGGAATCATTATCTGAGGAGAAGTAAGGAGTGCCTCCATCTTGTCTATGGCTTCTTGGTGCATTATTTCCCAGGTAAACTCCACGCCCTTTCTCAGCAGTTCCATCAAGGGGTGTGTTACCTCAGCCAGCCTCGGGATAAACCACCTCAGGTAGGAGACCTTTCTAAGAAAACTCTTTAACTCTTTCGCTGATTTTGGTCTAGATATGTCAAGGATGGCTCGTCGTTTATCCAAGTCCATTTATACCCCCTGGCGATTTACCACAGACCCCAGGAATTTCCCACTCGTTATCCCGAAGGCGCATTTGAGAGGGTTTATCTTTAGCTTATACTTTCTGTAGTGAGTGAATACCCTCCTCAAATCGTCCAGGTGAGAGCTCTCCTTCTTGGATTTAATCACCAAATTATCGACATAGAACTCCACGGTCTTATGAAAAAGGTCGTGGAAGATGGCCATCATCGTTCTCTGGTAGGTGGCTCCTACGTTCTTCAATCCGAAAGGCATGATTGTGTACATAAAATTACCCAAAAGTATCTAAAAATCAATCTTCTCCGTATCGGTCGGATCCATTTTTATATGATTATATCCCATCTAGCCATCCATGAAGTTGTACATCTCATGGCTTGTTGTTACATCGATCAGGCTATTAATTAAAGGTAACGGGAATTCATTAGTCGAGCACGCCCGATTTAGGTCTCTGAAGTCTACACATATTCTGATTTGACTCTTGTCCTTCTTTCCTATAGGCACAATGCTAGAGAGCCATATCAGATATTGGATCGGGCCTATGAAACTAGTTGTGAGCAACCTCTGAACCTCTTCTTTAATCTTTAGGTCCAACTCTGTCTTGTACGTTTGAGTGGCATATTTCATCGAAATGGCTGAGGATAAAACATTCAACATATGACAACTCACCTCCTGGTCTACTCCAAGCCTCTCGGTGTAATTCCACGTGAAGACGTCTTTGAACTCCGATAGCAGCTTGATCAGCTCCCCTCGAGGGGTTCCCTTCAAGTCCTTCGAGCTAAAAATAGAGTTTGGATCTTCGCCCTCTCTTACCAAGTCGATCTTTTCTAACTCTTGGATATGCGGTTGAGGGCTATCCCTCATACATTATGGTTCTTCTTTAAGATTCTCCATAAACTCCTGTATTCCGGAGTTATCTATTACCAAGCATTGCCCCTGGTTATCTGCCAGGAAGCATTCATAAATCGGGTCAGCATCATTATCCAGGCTCTCAACTGCCCACTCACACCTTTATAATTTGTAGATAATTTTGCCGCTAGGCAAAACCACCCGCTTGCATTTCTAGTCAGCTTGCTTCTGAAGAGGCATCTTCCTATGATTCTCATCCGCCTCTCTCACTATTCGTCTGCTGAGAACACACTGTGTTTGGACTTGGTGTTCAATAGGGTCGATGCACGGGATCATTCGATCGCGGAGCTGCATTGATAGACTAAGGGGCCTCACCGCTCCCAGTTCGCTCTCCTCTCCATAAGTTACAATCGTTTAAGAAGGTACCCGCACCCTCTCTCGAGTTGACGGGATCCTTTTCTCCCTAATATATCTTGTTACCGTGGTAGCTTCTTTCGCCAGATTAGTATAGAAGAACCTTTTAATATTTTATTAATCACCTCCTATTTTTGAATTTTAATAGGACACTCTTTGGCATGATGTCCCTTGCCTCCACATCCAAAACACTCATCAGTGTCTTTCATATCTCAACCTTTGTCTCTCTTGACATTATATGTAGTTTCCGGATAGGGAGACTTGTGAAATGTGTCAAACCATGGGCATTTTCCCTTTTCCAATATCTTATTCTTTTCCCATAAAATTAATTGAGTCAATTACAGTAAACCCCCTAAGTTATCTTAACTTTATATATCACCCCGTGATCTAAAAAAATTGACAAAATGCCCCTTAAAATATTAAACCGTGATAATTCTCACATTTTCATTAGAAAAAGGTTAGTAAAAACTTGATTTTATGCATAAAATTTGGCAAATATTTAATGTAAATGGTTTAGCTATTAGGGAGCACTGTGTTATATGTCTTACTAAGGGGTGATATTTAAATTTAAGAAAGTTCAAAGAATTTTACCATAACTTACCCTTTATGTCCTATCTTTATTAAATTCTTTTTGTTTGTTTTACAAAAATTACTAAAGCATTTGATAAAAACAAGTCACTTCTCACTGAGAATACAAGTTTTGTTAGAATCCTCATTAGTATCCTTGAAACCAATATTCTTACTCTTCTTAGTCATGCTCATCGTGTTTTTTTCTCATATATTTAAAAAGAACTGTTGATGCTAAATTTGTCTTGTCGCGATGAGCCTGTGGCATGTAAGATATATATATATATATATATATATATATATATATATATATATATATAATAAATTTGAAAGTGGGGAAGAAGAGTGAAGTTGAGACTACGATGTACGTGATTTAGCTTAAATTAGGTAATCATCCACGAATAAGGATCAATTTAACTATATTTGATGTTTGAAGTACATAATAATTCTGAAACAACCAAATAAAGAGGATAATATAGATTTGAAAGTGGGTCGACTGGACGAAGGATGTAGTATGATATTAGAGGTGTCCAGAGATGATGATCAAAGAAGCTCTAATACCACATGTAAACATAATAAAAAGAAAAATTTAACTTATGAATATCCAATTATACATGTTATTTGTTCTTTAATCACATCAAACTTTATGTATTATATATTTAGTGTTAGGATCTTAGATCTACATAATTATCACATATAATCAGTATGCGAAACATAAAATGATATTATAATCATATACCTCCATCGTGTCATAACTGAAAAGTTTGGCAGAGCAGTCGATGTTCGATCGAGCTAATCTTCAGACTATAGCTTCATCTTGTTTTTAGGAAAATTACATTCCAATTTCAGCGCATTCCAATAATTAGATCTTCCTCTATGGTCAAAACACAATTCCAAAATTAACTCTCGTTGAGAATTTAGATTTTGTTCCCTTATTCTATAATTTCATTATGTTGTCTTTTAGTGTGTTGGAATGATGAAAAGTCATTCATTTATTTATACGCAAGGACATGACCCAGATCTTTAACATTAACTTAATCTCAACCGTCCATCAAGGTAGATACCTAAGAGTCCAATTTACTCTTGGTATTCGGAGTTCCCTTTTATTAACAAACGTGACTCTTAATTTTAATATAATTATGGGGCACATTATGTAGAATTATTATTTAAAATAATTCTAATAGTGTAAAGATACCATCTCACAAGTTTGGCAGGATTTCTCCAGAGTATGAGTGTGTTATCAAAATTAGAGGGTAGAAGGTCTTATTTATAGGACACAGGTGACGTCTTTATAGGCCCAAAAATATCCTAAGAGAGGATAGCAGAATTGGGATTTCAAATTTTATTTGGCATTTTAAAAATTCAAACAAATTATTTTAAGTGAAGCTAAAATATTTGTTTAAAAATATTATTATTTGTTATCTTGCATCTCATACACATTCACATTCACAATCAATCAATATAGATATCAAGAATAATAAAATTAAAGCATGTTTGTAAGAGTGAAGAGTAGAGAAATGGACCGAGCATCTTTTATGGTTCAGCCTTACCTCCGTCTATAGCCAAAATGGTACTTAGGAAAGCTCCAGTGTCTGCTAGTTCACTAAAGAAGAACCAAAACCTTATAAGGGTACTATATCCATCATATTGCAATCAATATGTAATGACCTTTTTCTTTTCCCAAAATCACATGAGCGAGTTTAAGGGCAATACCTCATTCATTATCTCCTCACAAACACATGTCTATCAAGTGGTTATATACAATGGACTTAATGGTTTTCTCGAAATGTTATGGACTAACTCCAATATTTTATTAATGTATGTTTAGAGCTTGAACTCTTTTATAATATTATCTCATTTAAGAGTGAATTCATTAATATGCTCTCAATTTTGTTAATGTTACCGTTGAGGCATATATTGCGATGTAATTGGTGAATCACTTGTTGACCCCTTGTTGAGTAATTGTAAGAGAAAACTTTTATTAGGAAGCATAATGGTGATGTAGGTATTGAATATGAATTTTCAAATTCCTTGTTTCCTCTCCTCCTCATTTTATTTTTCCCCACTTTCTTTTTGTGATGTTGAGGAACGTTTTTTGTTGAATATGAAACATTATTGTATCCTTGAGGTAGTATTGTTGTGTTAAATGAACTCTTCTTATCGGGTTGGAGCTTTATGATCCTCGTGTATATAAAAATATCAATGCTTGATCCACACTATTGATGTTGTTACTATTATTATTGATGATTGAGACTTTTGTGCATATATTGAAGATTTATTTTTTTATTGAGGATGTTATGGATGATATGATGAATCCAAAGCTTTATGTTAATGAAAACGAATTTCCCTCCGTTCCATTTGGCATTTTAATTTTTATTTAATTTGAATTGGCTCTTTTATTGTTGAATTTTTCAAGGATAAATTTTCGAATCAAGTCAATTTGAAAGTATTGACTTTATCCCATTTTTGGACAAAATTTGTTTTGAGTCATGATTTAGGACTTTAGTTGTGTCCTTTAAGCCTATGATGTGTAATTGAAGACCATGCGGCAAAGCTAAAGCGATATCGGCAATACATTGGTTATTTTTCACGTTTTCGTCTTCAACAAAAAAGGGATCTTAATAAAGGTACGAATGCATATTTGTGTTTGATCCCTGGATTTAGTTTGCATGTTATTTTACAAATTTATTTCATGACTTCTTGTAAAATGGATTTTAAAAGAAAATAAATTTTTCTGTGTTAGTTTTGTCCGAACAAATTACCTTTGTCATTTAAACGAGGTTCTTACTTTATTCAAACAAGTTTAGGCTTCTCATTCAAACTAGGTTTAAATAAACTTCAAACGACATTTTGTTGTTTAACAGAAAAATATCATTCAAAAATCATTTGGTCATGGTTTAAACAAGAATAACATTTAGTTAGAGCGAATATGTTATTGGTTCGAATGAGAATGATAGTTTCGTTCGAACGAACTTGATTCTCATTCGAATGAACTAACTCAAAAAACATGTCGCCTCAAAATTCGTATTTTCTATGGATACATTTTTGTGAAAAAAAAAATTCCAAGAGGGTTTTTGTGAAAACATTTTTTCCAAGGTGTATGTTGTACCTCCTAAACCTTAGTTTACACCCAACTTTGAGATCCAAGAATCCTACATCTATATGTCTATTTGAAACTTATTTTTTGTTGCACCATATTGGTTTTATCACACCCCTAACCTAAATCCATTCTAATCATTTATTTTAAAATAATTAAATCATAATCTTTAGCCCATTTGAAATATAATTCACTTATCAATATTTTCCTGAATATTGTATATAATGAACATAATATTGTTATTTGTACCATAACATAATTAGCATCAAAGTCAAAAGAACATGCAATTCTATGATTAGCTATTATAGTTATCAAATTAAACCACTCTATATCAATATATATAATGCATGAGTGTAGTAAAATCCTCAGTGTGATAATGGTAAAATCCCAATGTCTAAATTCCAACTCTTTCTAACAGGCAGCTCTCAAAATTATCGATCATATGGTATCCAAGTTGGCAGCGTACATACCTGAAAATATTAACATTAAGCAATAATCTTAGTGAGTTACTCCTTCCCTGCAATTAAGTAATAGTTTTATATCAAATCTGTGGATATAAAACCCAAACATTAACAAATCCTTCCCGTTATGGCAATAACAGATCCTGGAACATAAGTGCCAACATATCCTTATCATAAGACAAAAAAAATCATTGGATCTTTATCCAATTCCAATCATAGATCATAAGAACTGAAAAATCCTAGATCATAAGACCCAAATATACTAGATATTTGAATATCCACACAAATCTTGAATACATAAGTATTCAAACAAATCCACTCTTAGAGCTATATTCATATCCAAAACATCATTTTCATATCTATATATGAAACAATCATAAGTACACTCACCTTGAAAACTTGTCAGGATTTTTCTTTTTCTTTGTCCATCACTTATTCAACCGGCTCTTTTCCACTTCCTATCATTGTTACAATATTAGTATCATCATAAGAATATTAGCAATCCAAAGAATATCTTAAGTGTAACTCAATTCATAAGCATCATATGATTTTATTAAATCATTTATCATAAATGAAGTTCTATCTAAATTCATGTTAAAATGTTTAACATATCCAAATCATAGTCCAAACATACTTTAATTTCTTCTTGCAATCCAATCTTTCTAATATTAGGTTTCCAATACAAAAGACAGTACGTCATTTCAAGTTTTCTAGAGCAAGATATGCCCATATCTTCACTACATAGTAAAACCTCCCTATAGGCTCCTCTATCGTTCAGTCAACTTCCAAGAATTTTCACAAGTTTTATACATCATAACTTTCTATGCAAATATAAGGTATGCATACTTACCCTTTTGGGGTAGATTCTACACCTCAACATCAAACTATCACCCAAGATTCATTTCTTGGTATTTTTACATAATTTTCGTATATAACAAGTATATATAAGTATAGATTCATATCCACTTGGAATCAATCAATTCCATTGTGGATTCACAACGAAACACCATTTTGATCAACATAATGATTACGCCCTTAGTTGTATGAATTCGATATGCTCCATACATACAACCTACACCTACCCATATACATACAACAAAACGTATCCCCTTATCCCCAAATATTATCCTTAACATCATATAAAACAACATATGTCATATTAAGAATTAAAATTTACAAATCAATCTTACCTAAGCACCCTTGGCTACATAAGTTCGTTTATCTCTCGATTATTTCCCTTAATCCTTCACCAACTCACCCTAACCCCTCCTTCTTTCATAGAAAACCTTTAACCACTAGAAATTATAATATCAATGAAGAATGAAGGAGATTTTTAGTTCTTTAAGTCGGCATAAGGGTACATCCCTTTGGTCCAATTAAAATATAACATGTGGCGCCATATCAGACAAAATATCACTTAAAGCTAAATGATTACTTTACCCCATGTTCGTAAAAAGACGATATCTTCTCACTCGAATATTTGTTTGATGCACTGTTTATTGTGTTACAAATGTAATTCATATATCTACAACTATCTTGTTTTCACCTCAAGTCAGTTGTTTTATTATAAGAGTCCAAACTACTATCCAACTTGAAAATTCCTACCAAAACTTCAAAATTTTGTGTTTGTAACTAATTTGATATTTCATGATTTATAAAAGTAGGATTAGACTAAACATAATTACTTCAAATTAGATATATAAATAGCACATTATACATACCACATAAGGTAAGCATGATTCAAACATAATATATCATAGTTATATTCGAGTTGTCATAGGTTTGCTCCTCATACTATGAGCATTTTGAGCAGTGGAGACCGTGTTTGTGATGAGCGGCGACTGGACTAATTAGGACACAAGTAAGATTGGTAGAAACCAAGACATGGGAATGCGTCCAATAATGGCTACGAAAAAGGTTATGAGAAACGAGGAAGCCCGTCAAGTATTTATTTCAGGCGTCGAGTCTGTGAGTAAGTCTAAGTTATTCTTATAAATAGACCTATATCATAATGAGCTTGTGTGGCTAGGCCATCCGAGGTTTTTTCAATCGTGGATTTTCCTCGTACATTGTCATGCTAAGATTTACTTATTTTATTCTTGCTTATATTCACTTAGATGCATGCTTAGGTGAAGTATAAAATTGATAAATTGTTTCACACAACACTTGTGGTTTTAAAATTAGTGCAAGTTTGATAAATTTGTGAAAATTAAAAATTGGTGGTATTTTCATACAAACCCTAGGGCTCATAGATTTCTCAAATTGGTATCAGAGCTGGTACACTAAGTTATCGTGTTGATCTATAGTTTCGTGTTATTTTAGGGTTGTTTGTTTGTCTCTCTCTTATCATTTATTTATTTCTCTTGATGGGTCATCATAGTGATAAGTTATTGGATTTTTTTAGCGATGATAATGACTTCGATGTTCGACAGGAGTTTAGTGAGATTTATAACCACGCTAATAGATTATCTTAGTTGAATTTGAAACTTGTTAAAAGGATAAAATTTCTTGAAAAAGAGAAATTGTGCTTAAAAGGTGATAACGAATTTTTGCAAAATATTCAAACTGAACGTGACATTCTATTTGATAAGCTTAAGGAAATGAAATGCGATTTTCAAAATCTAAAAGAAAAAGAGTGGAGATTGATTCCATGTTTTAGAGAATGAATTAAAGGACTCTGAAGTTTATAGGGTTAAAGAAAGTCGGAGTTAATAATGATAATTGTATTAAAAGATTTGAGGGCATGTGAAAAGAATCTTAGGGATAACTTTGATTGCATTGAGAGGGAGCGAGATAAACTTCTAGGTGTTATTGAAAATTTAAAGAATGAATCCCTTATATTTGAAAAATCAAGATTTGGAATGCCGTACCAGTCCAACCAAGATTCAACCTGACCCTGTTGTTTACCCTATCCAAGTCTCTTCACCTAATGTTATTTTTCCTTTTCCTATTATCAATGTAACTGAGACATATTTTGACGAGGTTCTCAATGTTGTTTTCCCCAAAAATGAAATAACTGAGGATTTTGAGTATCTTGTTGTGCCTTATATTAATTGTTTTGATTCTAATCAAACCTTTGATGATGATGATTTTACAAATGAATAATTATTAATTGATCTTAATAAGGAGAATAACAAACAACATAACCCTGTTCGAATTAATGATGAAGATAATCTTGTTATTTATCTTGGTTCTATTAGCCATCACAGTGATATTAGGATAGGATTTACCCTTAATGTGCATGAGCGTGCACAGTTTGAAGAGCTACTGAGAGAATTCATGGACATCTTCGCATGGTCCTACGATGACACGCCCGACAGTGACCCGGAAATAGCTCAGCATGAGATCCTGATATTCTTAGAATTCAAGGGTCACTCAAATTCAAAGAGAAAGTGGTCATGTTGGTTTTATTTGTGTGGTCGAACAACTAACATTGTCCCCGTATCGAAGTTAGGAGAAAAATTATGTTGTCGGTCAACTATTGGGATTTGAATAAAGCATCCCCAAAGGATGATTACCCACTACCTAACATCGACACGATCATGGATAACACGACCATCCACACCCTCAAGTTGTTTATCGATGGATTCGTTGGATATAACCAGACCATCAGGAGAAAACCCCTTTAATCTCTCCATGGGGATCATTTTGTTATATTTCCATGCCATTCGAACTCAAGAATGCGGGGGTTACCTACCAAAGGACTGCCACAACCATCCTATATGAACTTATTCACAAGGAGGTTAAAGCCTACATAGACGACATGATCATTAAGTCTAAGACTCGGGAAGGTCAAATTATCGTCCTCCTAAAGTTCTTTGAGCGACTGCGGTAATAACAGATGTGGCTCAATCCACAGAAGTGCATTTTTGACGTCATAAAAGGAAAATTCTTGGGATTCATAATTAGTGAAAAGGGAACCGAAGCAGACCCTCCCAAGCTGAAAGCCATACTTGAGATGCCACCACTATGGATGGAGAATAATGTTCGGGGATTTCTAAGTAAACTACAGTACATCAGTTAGTTCATCAACCAACTAACTTCTATATGTTAAACCATTTTCAAACTTTTACAAAAGGATTCAACTAAAGTTCAAAATGAGGCCTCCCAAGAAGATTTTGATCTAATCAAGATATACCTCAACCGACCTTCGATGCTAATGCCTTCTTAGCCAAGTCATCATTTCCTCCTATACTTAATCGTAATGGATATTGCAATAGGGGATTTTCTAGACCAATACATTGAAGAATATTGTAAGGAAAGAGCCATTTATTATGCCAGTCGAAAAGTGGTCGAGTACGAAGTCAACTACACTTCTCTAAAGAAAGTGTGTGTCGCCCTGGTCTGGGTCTCGCAAAAGTTAAGACACTACATGTTTGCCTTCCTCATCAAAATAGTATCCCAAATGGATCCCATCAAGTACCTACGAGAAAAACTCATTTTGTCCAGTCAAATGGATCGTTAATTGATGTTTCTAGTTGAGTTTAATATTGTGTACGTCATATAAAAAGCTATGAAAGGGAGAGCCATCTTCGACTACCTTGTTGATTACCCAATGTAGCCGATTTTTGGGTCTCGAAATTCCTGGATGAAGATATTCTCTGCACCTCTCAAGAGGAACTTAGATGGAAAATGTTCTTTGATAGAGCTGACAACAAGAAAGAATACGGCATAGGGATATTCTTAATCGCCCTGACAACTCTCATACCCCCATCGCCATTTAACTAGACTCCCCTTGCACTAACAATATGACTGAGTATGAGGCATGCACTATAGGCCTTAAGATTGACCTTAAGAAAGGAATCCATCAACTAGACGTCTACCAAGACTCTTCCCTCATCGCCAGTCAAATCCTTAGAAAATGGAAAGTCAAAGGCGAGAAGCTCCTACCCTTTCACGCCTACCTAGAAAATATAGCCTCCTAGTTCGAAGATATCACCTTCCATTCGTGCAAAGAATAGCCTAGTTGATTCCCTTGCTACCCTGGCCTCCATGGTCGACCCGCGTGAGGGGATAATAATGGCGCCTTTCCTGGTGCAGAAACAAGCTATGCCCACCCACTACTACTACATTGATCTCATCACTAAGGAAGATTTTGATATGGCTGGGTTAGGGTACTATGACATTTAGCGTCTCCTCAAACATTATAGAGGCCCTTGTTATTTGTCCTTTAGGTGAAAACACTCTTTCCAAAATCTTTTTTCAATTTTAATACACACCAATTTTGTGATCCAATTTTATATTGTCAATCCTAAACATGCATCTAGTGTGATTAAGCAAGTAATATAAAGTAAAGTCCATAAAACACACCGATGTACGAGGAAACCACTAACTAAAAAAATCTCGGACGGCTCAAGCCATACAATCATTATGATACGATTTTACAAAGTACAGAGAGTAGACTTACTACAGGGCTCGATCCCCATAAGCCTTTACACTCTTCTATGATTCAACCTCTCATCCACAGTGTAACGCATTATCCCACATATGCCAAGTCCACAACACACGAATCCACGTGTTCCTCGGTATCTATCAATACAACTTCAACAATCGTATACAATTTAGAATCAGGAGTCCACCGCTTTTTCACAACAATCATCATGTACGAAGTTCACCGCACAAATTAGGTTCTTAAATGATGGAAGAATAAAACCGTGGTGCAAACAAAGGATCTATATAACATATGGTATGTAAACTCGAATCTTATAAACACAAAGGATGGATTTAACTTTGAAAACCTTTGTAAATAAGTGTAGAAAAATGTATGAGTTCTGTTTTGTATTTTATATTCTGCACTTTCGAAATTCTGAGTGAAAGATGCCTTAAATTATTAACTTGAGGCGGCAGGTCATTTGAACAATTTCTTTATGTCATTCTAACGATATGGATCTATCGTTACAATGGCTTGTCCATGTCATTTGAACGATACTGAGATGTCATTTGAACGACTATTAATGTCATTTGAAGCATCTAAACACAAGGAGATATTTCATAGGACTCTGAAAATGGATTAACTCAAAATAAATGAATTGAAAACATTTTATAACTCATTTTAAATAAAATAACATCCTTAGAAAATATTTATCAAGTATCCATAAACCATTATGCATCCATACGTGAGAGAATCTCTAAAAACCAATTTAAAATCGTGAAACGTGCACCAAAACTACAGGATGATTAATCTTTAAAGCTTGGCCGCTACGACTTTAACACAACGTCAGAGACTAAATGGGAATCATGATAAAAAAAATCTAGCTATGACTCAAAGTGACTTATGTCTGGAATAATGCCAATACATATAAATTGACACTATTTAGAAATTTTTCCTTACAAATATGCCCCTTTGGCTATTTCAGGACAAAACCAAAAGTGAAATGCCTAATCTGCGACGTCAAGCCGAAAGACCTAAATCCCATCCCATAAAACCAAAAATAAAATACAGGACATGATCTAGTAAACAAATGTTGGACCGGCAGCATGAATAGGGGTGGACACAGTCCGGTCCGGTCCGGGTTTTGCCTATTTTTTGGACCGGACCGAATATTCGGTCCTCAATTTTTTTGGACCAAGACCGGACCGATTAATTCGGTTAACCTACTAATTCGGTCCAGGCTTTTTTCGGTCCGGTCCGGGGTAAAATTCGGTCCTGACCCTATTTTATATATATGTACATTTTATGAATGTTTTTATCTATTTTTCTCACAAATATATATACAAAAAAATAATACTCAAAACTCCAAGTGATATTTACATAGGTTTTTTTAACCCAAATTAAAAAAATGTCTATACATATATAAAATGTTCCAAATTAAATTCATAAGTTATATACATTAATTCAAAACCTATACATAAGAAACACAATAACATTATTTTTATTATATATATATGGGAATCGGTTCGGTCCGGTCCAAATCGGTCTTTTAATATAGTGGACCGCGGACCGGACCGGATTAATCGGTTTTTAGTTTTTCTGAACCGATTTTCGGACCGGTTTCAAAATAGCCTTAATTTTCGGTTCGGTCCGGTTCGGTCCAATCGGTCCATTCGGGTCGGTCTTTTTTTTGTCCACCCCTAAGCATGAACGTATGAATGTGATGTAGTTGCAAAATCTCGAATGTGTGATGAATACCTACACACATGAAATAGATAAATAACAAGTGAAGTACGGAGGAACAAATGATATACAATCAATATGATACCAAAATAAAAATACTACCAAACATCTCCCCCTACATCACATATCAATATCTCCCAATTTTTTTTGTCTCGAATAGACAATTAGTGAGAGAAATAAACATATAAACTCATATCTATCATGAATATAACATGACAAGCATATTCAAATAAACACGATGAACTAGCTAAAAATAAACATAGTATTTCAAATCATAGCTAGAAAACAATCACAAATATGAATCATCAATCTAAGGAATGATATGACTAAACAAAATCAATGCAGTATCAAAATCAAAGCATGAATAATCAATACCAACTGCATATAAACCGTCCAAAACAACCCAGAAGTACCAAAACAAATATTAACATATATACGAAGCAGGTACAAAAATATATCAAAGGATAAAATATCCAAACAGGGTCGTTCAAGCGATAATGCCAAGTCATTTGAATGATCGAAGCGTGTTTTTTGAACTAGGTAAAAAACGACCTAAAACAGTAGCACGCCGCGTGAAGTATCTATCTAACCACCTATCTTGAGAGTCATCTGACACTTACTATAGGTCATTTGAAATATCATTTGATCAACAGATCTAACGACAGGGACGCGTCATTCGAACGATCGCCCAAAATCATTCTAACGACTTCAAAAATTCTCAATTCCAGCTCTAAAAATATGTAGTATCTGCCCAGCGAATAAATTATCTCAAAACAGCAAATGGAAGTATGAAATAATAGCAAAATAAACTCAAAATAGAAAATATGATTTACATGCTAACATAGTATCAATGTACCTAAACATTGTTATGGTATGAATGAGCGTGAACTACAACAAATGAATCACAACTTAAATATATTAAAACGATCAAGAAGATCTAATTGATAGCTAAATATCGTCAAAATTAGTTTTAGCCATAATTAATATATTAATCTTAACAAACTAAACAAACAACATGCAAACAAATCCGAAATTTTGACAATTCTACCAAACAAATAGCGTTATGACACGATTTTTCAACATTAGAATTCGTGGTGCAAACCCGTTGTACTTTTCCATCCAAACTCCCTCATATATTCATATATACTTTTCTACTTCGTTTGAGGTTCTAATTTTTCTCGTTAGAGAATTACTATTGGCCCTTTTTAGCATACATGTGATCTTTTTAATGCCTTAATTTTTTCATAGGCTCTTTTAAACGGTGACTTTCACGACGAGTTTATTATAGTCTCGCAGTCCTTTCCTGTGCACACTCATTATTTTTTCAATTAAATAATATCTATCCTCACGGGAAATAGTTCTTACATGAACACCTCCTCCTAAGTCTAATTATGAATTTATGACAAAATTGAGAGGAGAACGTCTCACCAAACTCAAATATGCATGAGAAGTCAAACATTCAATTAAGCTCGTGCAAGTGTGTGCGATGGCATATATACAAAGTCAAATTCAAATGCAAATCACCTTCGAAACAGCCCCATTAATCAATGGTAAAGATCATTCTAAGCATATACAATTATGACCAAGTGTCCTAGACACATGGATAATGAAACGATGGGGGTCCAAGAACACCAATATGCCACATCAAACATGTAAACTCACGACACAAAAATAAATCGAAAATCTTTTTGTGGTTTTTAAAAAATACATGAAAAAAAAAATCTTTTTGTATTTGTCCAATATGACTCAATAAAAAAAATATAATACAAAGAGATAAACATGTCATATCACTAGCAAAATATATATTATGAAGCTAAGAAGTATCATGTTCTAGTATGTGAGAATTAACAAATCTAACATTTAGTGTCTCCAAAACAAAATTCTTAACTCAAATAGGTATATACCTAACTCTAGGTTTGGGGAACCGATGGGAAACTACACTTCAATTTCATATGACCTCTTCCATGATCAAAACAAAAATGTCTAAGTTGACATTTTCTACCACAATGAAAACATGTGTAAACACAACGAGTAATGGAACCTTCGGGTTAACCTTTTCTAACGTCCTTGGTTTTGGTTGACCTTTAAAAATAAATAATGGTTTTGGACTTAACATTCTAAGCATTAGAGCAAGATGATCCATTACTACACTACACCAAATCTATCGAATTATCACGGTCATTGACCTTGACAAGTTGGACTTGTCAAGATCAATGACCGTGGCAATTCTGGGGTGACAACGTTTGTTGTCACGGACTTGTCACGATCATTGATCGTGATAAGTTCATTAGACTTGTAACGGTCATGTCACGGTTAAGGACCGTGACAAACCCGTTATAATATTTAAAAAATTATCATGGTCAATAATCGTGACAAATCCGTGCCAATTATACTTTATCACGGACTTGTCACGGTCAATGATTGTGACGATTCTGGGCAGAATTGAAAAATATTTTATGGGCAGTATGACCACTGCCACTACCCATTAGTATATATGTACCTGTTATAGCAACGTTGTACCTGTTCAAATATCATATATCCAAATAAAATAGAGATAATACAAATATACATTCAAAATAATATGCATCACAATATAATTCAAATGTAACAACTTAAAATAATTCAATTCAAATAATGTAACTACATGTCTGGGGTAGGAGTAGCTCTAAGGAGGTTAGTAGGCCACACGATATACGAATTGACACACCCAGCAATAGACATCATGCCTCATTATTTGCGCAACCACAATGGGGAGTTCTCCTTCTCAGGTATCACATGCGTGACGAGCACCTTGGACTCGATGTCTTGAAGAAAACATCCATGAACTGACATACCCTGAACGGTATTCGAGTCCCTTAACCGCCGCCATATCCGCTAGCCATCAAATATGTCCAGTATAAACACGCTTGGCCAACCAAGTGTCGATATCGGTCGGTCGAAGGGAGACAAATAGGGGACTGAATCATCAAAGTCTGCACGTGTCGGCGATGAAGCAGTGAGGTCCACATCCTCGTTCTCCTGCACCTCATCCTCCACCACCTCCTCCTTCCCTTTCCCCTTATGTTTTCTGCCCAACGAACTCTTCATGAATGCGAACATATCGTGGACCGTCGCCTCCAAACGGGACAGCTTCACGTCATGCGAGTCCACCATTCGAGCCAACCTGGTGTCGCTCATCTCCAAGCCGATGATCCTAGATTTGGCCACCCGCGAGCTCACCCCCTTGTCCTCCCCTTGCGATCAGTGCCAAGCACTTGACCGAGTGCGTCTGTGGACAAAGATGCCTTGTCGTCATCAAACTGTGACTCATGCACTTCCTTAAGCTTTGCCTGAAACGATAAAAAGTACATGATTAGTTAAATAAGTAAATAAAAAAATTATAACGTAATTAACAAAAATTAAACTGTTGGATTACTTAAAATCGTGGTCGCGATGCTCGGGGACACCTCTTTATCCTTCCCCTTCATCGTCTGAATAGCCACAGAAGTATCAAGCATATGTGGCCTACCCCCAGGGCCACTCCATGTCCCCTGAAATAAAATAATGCAAAATTAATATCGGCCCTGCAAAGTAAAATAATGCGGAATAATATATTTTTGTAATTATAGAAAAGTTAAATCTTACCATCATCCTATGCTCCACTTCGGCGTAATACGTTCGATCGGAGTAGTGCACGTCCGTCTTTTTCGCCCGATTTTTCCTCCCCGATTGGCGAGATGCCAATTGTCGCTCCCCGATCTCATTGCCAATGAACTTTTGCCATTGTGCCAATGAGATAGACTCCTTCGATGGGACGGATTCATGCATTTGGAAAACTAACTCTAGGGTCTTCCCAAAGCACCGAGTTCGTATATTTTTCTTCCACGTCTTGTGCTTCCTCAACTACTCCAAGACGGAATCGCGTAGCTCTGGATCCATGCTGAATTATTCCTGTCCAACAAATACAATGTTAGTTGCGAATAAATATAAATTGAAATATAAAATGAAATCGAAATCGAAATCGAAATCAAAATCGAAATCGAAATTGAAATATTCATATAAATATAAATACATTACCTGTAATGTCGTCCAAATAGCTAACTTAAGCTCTTTTGGCACCTCCCTCCCACTAGTTTACCCCGGGCCGATGATCGTCTTTACTAGCTTGAGGGATCTCGCTAATAGCCACGTCTTGTTCTCAATGGACAGGCCATCCCCAATTTTCCATATTTGGGGAGCCTAGCTACCAAGGAGCCCTCGTCACCTCCGCTACCACCGAGCCCAGACAACATCATTATAATCAGCACCATCATCCTCGCCTTAATACCAGAAGGAGACATTTTCTATAAAAAAATGTTGTTATTAGTACAAATCAAAATGAATTAGAAGAAGTCATGCAAATATGTACAATTACTACAAATCAAAATGAATTGTTACTGTTTAACACCTCAATTCTGAATTCCAAAACAACAGCATCTAGCTCATAATATGTACAATTACTAAAAATCTGAAACGCCCCCACCCCTACTGCCCACACTACACAAGAGTGAAAATGATAAAGTACAAATCAATTAAAAGCATTAAAAATGGATTGATAAAGTACAAATAGGAATATTTATTACAAATTGAAAAATTATTTCAAATTCGGGTTATCATAAAAAATGGATTGATATTCGGTAGGAGCAGCCAAGTCATCCAACTACTATTTAGACGCTTTAGCGCATGTAGGACAATTGACCACGGCTCATTGTTGATATACTCCGAGTAAAACACTTGGTTGACTTTTTGAAATGCACAAACAAATGGCTCATCGCTCACGTGGTCATTGCTCTTCAACATGGACAAGTCAACCATGATCAAATTGGTGACAAGATCAACTTTACAAGCATTTTTATCCTCAACTCTTACCCAGTCACAATAAAATACAACCTCATTGAAGCTTATATAATCCAATTCAAATATATTTTTAACTACACCATAGTAAGTCATTTCAGCTTCAACGAGATTTTTATCTTTTGCGCTCGCTCGAAAGACAGTAAGAGCCTTGTATGAAATGCCCAAGTTCTGTACATTTGTACTTTCCTCGTACACTTTTGCGCTAAATATGTAACCGTTCAATCGATACTTTTTGTACTATTGTACCATGAATAAGGGTCCAGTGCCTAGACGAGCAAGCCTTGATGTCGTGTCACCCGTCTTTAAGAACTGAGAATATAGATAAATTAATTAGATTAGTTGTAAAAGTTTTAATGTAATGTAACATTATATAACGACCATTTTCATTATAATTACCTCTTGTGACAACCACAGCCTAAATTCGATGTCTGATTATACCATTATTTTTTGTCTTTTATTGTTCTCACAGGCTTCATATTTTCTGCATATATTCATGACTCCACGGTGATGTATTCCTCTGCAATTGATCATGTAATGTATCGCGTATTCTTGACATAATCTTTAGAAACTTTCTTCAATCTTTCAAACGGATACATCCACCAATATCTAATTGGAACACAAAGAAGTGCCTCATCGCATAGTTGTACCAACAAGTGAACACTTATGTCAAAGAATGCTGGGGCAAAGTACTTCTCCAACACACAAATTTCTTCGGTCATCGCCAATTTCGTGGCCACTATGTGTTCTCGATTGACTACCTTCTCACACAAGAGTGAGAAGGTAATACTAATTTGCATAATAGCCCTCCGT
The DNA here is from genome assembly GCA_949130495.1 of Sambucus nigra. NCBI lineage: Eukaryota > Viridiplantae > Streptophyta > Magnoliopsida > Dipsacales > Adoxaceae > Sambucus > Sambucus nigra. The sequence goes on along the minus strand of OX422208.1, from coordinate 788,344,920 downwards.
AAATCCTTGTTCTTAGAGAAACAGTGCTTAAACAATAGAGGAACCAATTGCATGATCACAAGCCAATCGTGGGACTTACACTTACGTAAATCATGAGTAGCATAATTTACAATCCTTTGCAAGTTGGACGAAAAATTAAATAGACCCTTCAAATTGTATATTGTGTCAAAAAGAACCTTCCTTTCCCACTCGTCAAAGTAAACGCACCAGGGGGAATTATTGTCCTTCCCCTACTATCTTCTTTTAGCCATAGTTGTAGCTTAAGTTTCAACGACTTAAGGTCTTTTCGTGCATTTTTTCCATCCTTCGAATGACGCCCCTCAAGGCAAGTGCCCACAATATGTTCAGCAACGTTCTTCTCTGCATGCATCACATCCAATACATGGCGCATCGGGTTATTCTTCTAATAAGGTAAGAAACACATCCACTCTTTATATTTCGGATATCCCATCACAGCTACCATAACTAATCACCTATTAAAGGTAAGAAGCGTATATTAATAGATTAGTATAAACAAAACTTAGATTTATAGTATGTTTCATTTAATTAAGTCTTATTTATATTTGATTTTTAAATCTCAAATTCAAATTCAATTTATAATAGAAATTCCTATTTCCTCCATCTTCTCTAAAGGGTGAGTGGTCATATCCCATTCAAGACCGCATATTTCTGTAATATACTTAACAGCTCATGTACATTGTTACGATTTGAGAAAAATTTGACAGCATATCCCCGTAGTTCTCCAAGTACACAACTCACACTTGTCAATCTAGTATGTACCCAGAGAATATTAGGATATGACTGCAGAACTTCCTCTAATAGTAACAACTTTAAGCCACTAAGAATACTATTATACAAAAATTATGCAGTCCCAAACTGTCCAAACGGGACAATTCGAGAGATCTCATTACAAGGGTAATGACTCTCGAACGGGTCTAAGGGCTATTGAATGCGTACGCATAAGAACTAGAAGGCTAGTATCTATGTGCACTATATGTAATTTCAAGTATGTTTCATTTAACTATCATACTATATATATATATTATTCGTTATACAAAGTAATTTTCAAAAAAAGTTAAAAAATTTCACCCCCATATGGACAATAATCCAGTGGTCATGCCACTTTTAAAATTAACCAACCCAACATCGATCCACTATAATCCAACCGCAATGGCAACAACAAATGTGTATCCCGTACTTCTTCTAATTCATCTACTCAATTAATTCCCTTCATCAATTAAACTAACAATTAAAGTATAGAATTATTAATTTACTAATTTACAATGAGGGGCAATCCTACTTGCATATGAAAGGGGCACTAATTATTAATTTACTAAAAAAATTAACAACCAATCAATATTTAATCAATCAATTCTTTTATAAGGGACACTACAATATGAGGGACAATATCCAATAAATCAATAAAAATTTAATTAAAAAAACATACACACACACGGCCCCACACTCCCTGCCCCCCTGCCAACCCCCTGCCCCCCAGCCCTGCCCCCTGCCCCCACTGCCACTACCCACCACACACGCACACACACACACACATATACACATGCACATATACACACACACCCCAGCACTGCCCCCTCCCCCCCCCCCACTCATATATACACCACACACACACACATTTACACACATATATATACACACACATGCATATACATACACATATAGATAAATGGAGGATAAATATAGAGAGAAAACATACCAAAATCGTAGAGAGAGAGAGAGAGAGAGAGTGCAATCGCTAGAGAGAGAGAGAGAAAAGGAGGGAATTAGAATCGGTGGGAAAAAAAGAAGAGGGAGGGTTTTTTTACTGACAGAATTGTCACGGACACGTTATGGTTCTCGACCGTGATAACTTTATAGGATTGTCACGGACTTGTCACGGTCAATGACCGTGACAAACCTTTGTCGCGGCCTTATCACGATCATTGACCGTGACAAAAAATGCGTGTTTTTTTGTCACCGTCAATGACAAGGCTGGTCGATTGAAGGGTGCCAATTTGACCTTTTGGTGTAGTGCCACTACTACTTAAACTACACTAGTCTATTAAATTATTTTTCAACTTTAAAATTTTAGATACAATCAAAGAATTAAACTCTTCAAATTTTAGGTACTGCTTCTTTAAAATTTCAACTAACCCTAGAAGGTTATCTCGCTCCCCCTCAATGTGAGAAAACTTATCCTTAAGAGTCTTCTCATGTGTCTTAAAATCATTAATCAAATTATTTTCTTCAATGGCACAAACATTCACCCTTGAATTTTTAACATCCTCTAATTCTTTTTCCGAAATAAGTACTATATTCTCACTCTCTTCCTTGGCCAATTTCAATGATTTAAAATCATCATACAAAGAAACAAACTTGTCATGAATGATATCTCTTTGAGTTTGAAATAAATGCAAATATTCAATTATATTATTAAAACGCGAATTTTCCTCTTCAAGAATTTTAATTCGTTTTGCAAACTTCAAATTCAAAAGATTTAATTCATCAAAGCTATGAGAGTCCATCGAAAGAAAAACAAGCCAATAGAGAGAAACAAACACAACTACCAAAATAGTACAAAAACAAGGATCTGCACAATAATTGAGTGCAACCTACTCTAATACTAATTTATAGAGGACTTTTTTGTGTGTTCTTTAGGTGAAAATACTTTTTTTATTTTTAATATGCACCAATTTTGTGAATCAATTTTACTTAACCCAATTTTATCTTGTTAATCCTAAACATGCATCCAGTGTGATTAAATAAGTAATATAAAGTAAAGTCCACAAAACGTGCCGATATACGAGGAAACGACTGACAGAAAAAACCTCAGACGGTCCAAGCCAGACAATTAATATGATACGATTTTACAAAGTACAAATAGTAGACTCATTCAACGATTCGATTCCCACAAGCCTTGATGTTATTATATGCTTCAACCGCTCCTCCACAATGCAAAGCAGGAGTCCACCTACACTAGGTCCACAACACACGAGTCCATGTGTGCCTCGGTATCCACCGATACAGCTTCGACAACTGTCAATGATTCAAAAAGCGGAGTCCACCGCTTCTTCATCGTAATCAGCACGTACGAAGTCCAATTACATGAAAGAGGTTCTTCAATGATGGAAGAATGAAAGTGCGGTACAAACACAAGATCTCTATCGCATGTGGTATGTAAACTCGGATCATGTAACCACAAAATATGGTTTCAACTTTGAAAACCTTTGTAAAAAAATGCAAAAAAACATATGAGTTATGTTATGCATTTCTGAAATTCAGAGCGAAAGATGCCTTAAATAAAAAAACTTGAGGCTGTAGGTCGTTTGAACGATCTCTATATGTCGTTCGAACGATATGTCTTTATCATTTGAATGACTTGTTCATGAAGTTTGAACGATACTGAGATGTCGTTTGAATGACTGTTGATGTCGTTTGAAGCATCTAAACACAAGGACATGTTTCATACGATTCTAAAAATGGATTAACACAGAATAAACGAATTAAAAACATTTTAAAACTCATTTTTATATAAAATAACATGCATAGAAAATATTTACCGAGTATCCATAAACCATTATGCACTCATACCTGAGAGAATCTCGAAAAAATAATTTGAAGACGTGAAATGTGCACCCAAACTACGACATGATTTATCTATGAAGCTTGGCATCTACGTCTTCAACACAATGTCATAGACTATATAGCAATTGTGATAAGAAAAATCTATCTATAACTCAAAGTGGGTTTTGTCCGGAATAATGCCAATACATACTAATTGACACTATTTAGAAATTTTTCCTTACAAACATGGTAGGTATCACTAAGACACAGATAATAAAGACCGTGTGACCCTTAGAAAATTCGTTGCCCAGTATATCATCTGTGACCAAGCACTTTTCAAGAAAAACTTCAATGGAACCCATTTGCACTGTATAGTAAGGGTTGATGGTTAAAAAATGATGCAAAAGATATATAGTGGGGAATATGAGCCCCAAATGAACGGTTATATGCTTGCTAAGAAAATCATCCATCAAGGGTACTATTAGACCACCATGTCTTAAGATTGACCTATCAATGTTCGAAGATGCCTTAAATTTTAAAAGTTTGACAATCTCCAACACTTGCCTCCTCGGGAACTATACAATATGACCTCTCCCTGCCTCTTCTCCACCTGGGGCATTGACATAATTAAAAAAGTTACTCCCAAAGCTTCATCAGTTCACCAAATGAGTCAAAGTCGAGTCATACACAGTATGAAATGATAATAAAGTAGACAAGTTTATAAAAAAGAACATCATCTGCCAATACAGAGTTCCCCATGAGTTAGTATTATATATTAGACTCCACTTCGAAGCCGAGGTCACAGAACTAGTCGATGAGTTCAGGATTTAGAGACACAAATCATCTATTTATCGACCCCAAACCAATGGTGCTATCGAAGCCGCCAATAAAATCCTCAAAACTATAATCAGTAACATGAAAAAGAGTTACAAAGATTGGGTCGATTGGATCCACTACGCCCTATGGGGATACCGCATTTTAATCAGAACGCGTACTGGGGCTACCCTTTATCTTAGTGTACGACATAGAATCAGTCCTACATGTTAAGCTATAAATACTTTTCCTGTGTGTCGTGCTTGAAAGCAAAGTTAGCAAAGAAAAATGGCATCAGAACCAATTTGATGAACATCACTCTTGAATGAAAATATGCTTAAAGATATGTACCATATATAGATGTCCCATCACCGAATATCATGATCATTCAATCAAAAAGTCAAGGAGTGCAATGTACAGGAAGGAGACCTTGCCCTCAAGGAAATCATAGAACCTGTTTGAGACCCCAGAGGGAAATTCAAACCAAAATGGATCAACCCCTACATTATGAAGAAAATTCTCTGAAGAGGAGTCTCTATGCTTACAGACCTAGACAGAGAATAGGTGAGTTCAGTCAATTGGGATTGTCTCAATAAATTTTACTCTTAGTCAAAAATCTTGGTGCGCTACGACTCTTCTCATCCCCCTTCTATTCTAAAAAAAATTCTTCGTTTCCAACTACCCAAAAATATGTGGGACTTGATCCTCTCAAAATTCTTTTCAAAATGGGAGTCATGAAAACTTTCATAGGTATGTAGGCAGTACATACGCCATACATGGATATGGTCCTCTTCTTTTGCACAAAATGCTGTTATTTTCTAACCTCTGAGAATGGTGGACCATCTTATCATCTACATAAATAAAAGGATTATGTATGCCTTATCAATTGGTATAGATAATGTAAATGAAAAACTCATCAGGAGGCACAGTAAAATATTATCAAAATCATTTTTTATATCTAATTAAAGAATATAGTGTTGATACATGAAGTATCAGTGAAGGGAGTTAAAAAACCACCCCCTTCCACTGACTAAACCATACTTAAACATACATAACCCTTATCATGCTATGCAAAAATTATTTCAAACCCCATAAAAAAACCTTAAAATTTCCCAAAGCAAAAATTACCCAAGTTTTACAAAACATTACCCTAGCTTCACAAAAAAAAATAAGCTTCATAAGATATTGCCTTCAACTGCCCGAAGGCCCTGCTTCGTCATCATTTTCGGTCCCTGGTGGTCCCAAAGTCTCCCACTCCTGGTTAACACTCCGTATGCGCTCCATGGAGCAGTACGCTCTGACATGCCTAGACAAAATCGTAACACCTTTCTCCATGGTGTCTAAGGCAACGAACCACCTTTGACCGATCTCTTCCTCCATGATATTCTCTATTACCTGCTTCTATAACCATCTCCGGTAGTCCTCAAATACATGTCAGGCCCCTCCGATAAACTATGATGGACGGGTAGATGGCTGACGGCACTACCACAAGGAGCCTAGAAGTATCCGCAATAATTTAGTCAGGTCCACCACCAGGAAGAAGTTCATTATAAGAGGGGGCACAATTTGTTCTGGCCCGACTTGGCATAAAAGATATTAGGAGACATAAAAGGAAGTCTGACTAAGGCTGACTAACCGCACATACTAGCACTCTTTGAGCTATAAAATAGGCTGCAAGTCTCCCCATCATAGCACCGACCAACGATGACATCGGGCTTCGTTCTCCATAAACCAATTGACCCAGTTCTTTATAGATAGGATAAAACTAAAAAAATTCAGATAAAGAAATTAAGCACACCCTCTAAGAGATACTCAAGAGAGGCCTCCAGACTAAACCTCTCTGCAAGGCACATGAACAACATTATCGGGCCCCCCTCAAAAAGTCAAAGTGACCATCTTTTCAAGCATCCAGATCGTTTAGGGTCTTAGCCAGTGCCACCACTATAGGGTTATGGCAGTAAGACATCCATGCCATTATCACAGCTACTTGGGGATTCATCATCAAGTCCCTTATCACCAAAAAAAGCCTCGCAATAAGGCCCAAGGAAATAGCTCTGGCAAAGACAACATCCTCAAAGCCCCTCAGGCGCACTGAATACATAACCGCCTGAAAAGAAATAATCCCTTCAGTAACCAACAATCGAATCGTCGAAGGATAAATATGGAGCAACTCCACCAGAAATGTCTAAGGAGAACAAGAATAATCGGGCATAGCCGTCGCCACACTAGGGTTGACCCTCAACATTGCTGAGAATTCTTTATAGGTAGGACAAATCTCGTCTAGGCCAAATAGAAGACATGGTTTTCAGGGTACTAGAATTGTACCGTTGATGCTAGCATGTTCCAGTCTATGACTCGAATACGCCACATAAAAACTCGGCATAGGTTGAAAGCATCAGAGTCCACATTATATAGGCACATGGCCTCCAGACCATCAAGGTAAGAGGAGATTTCTTCATACATGGTAAGATCCATTTAGGAATAAGAAATGAGAAAAAATAAGAGAAATGTGGGTATTGGTGTAGAAAGCACATCCCGTACCCCTACTTTTATACACAAAATTCTTGGTAAAAAAATAAAATCTTCAAAATTCCATTTAACTCCCTACCCTACCAAGTACCACAGAAGTTCAGTAAAGTGAAATCAAATCCTATGGGTGATTTTACTTGACCCCTATGAAGATAGGAAGGTTAAGGGGTAATGTCAATCGACAACCCCCCTAATTTATAAAATTCCATCTTTCTTCTTTTACCAAAACCAATTTCCAAAAAAATCCTTATTTTGAAAAATTACCCCCAGTTCATTCCTTTTAAATTACTCATTTTCTTAAGAAACAAAACATTTTTCATTCTCAAAATAAATTCTTACTCAAAAATATTTTCCCTGAGTTGATAACTTTTACTCCTCCTTTCATAACACAAACATTTTCCACAAAATTGTTTTCATATTCATCTCGATCTTCGTATAAAACAAACAACCTCAGCAGTAAATTAAAAAGTGCATGTAGAGTAAGCCACTAAATCAAGATAATCAAATAAATAAAGATGCATCTCTTTTTTTAGTCCTTTCCAAGCATATAGCCAATATACAACACGGTCAATACTAAGCTCCTCTAGTCACAACAACGAATTTGTAAAAAAATCCAGAAAGAAAATAATCGGGAATGGATGTAACCTCCACCTCCTCGTCCATAATCTGCCTCACGACTCTTTTAAGGTACTAGACGTACCCAAACTCATGTCCCAACAACCTTCTTATCTACACCTGCATACCCATAGGTCCCGCGACCCCCTAAGGAAGACTTCAAGAGTATAAGGTCACCCATATCCCCGATAAAGGGTCGGTAACTACCAAAGGATTCCACCTCCCCAGGCTTGCCTACCGACAGTTCCCTTCAAATTTCATACACAAAATTACAGAAAAATCCAGAAATTGCCCAAAAAATCTCAAAAATCCCTGAAGAATATGGAACATCAATTTCACCAAGCAAACTATTTTTTGGAATAGTAAGCCCCTTACAAACTCTTAAAATCCCCAACATGATTATTCTTACACTCTTATCCTTAATATACTACACAGCAGAACCAATGATGCGCTCGCATCCAAGTCTACCATAATTCCCCAAACGTAATCCAAAAACTAAACATCCTCTAGTAGAGATTCAAGACAACACAATCTCCAGTGGAACCACAAGTGCGCATGCACCTCCAATAATTTCCCCAGAAGAGTTATGCCTCATGATACAACTTAAGGTCTTTATAATTGACTTCGGCCCTCATAATTGGATGTCACAACTTAAGGTCCTCAGAATTGATCTCGGCCCTCAGAATTGATCTCACCAACTTAGGTCCTTATAATTGACCTTGACCCTCATAATTGGTCGTTACAACTTAAGGTCCTCAGAATTGATCTCGGCCCTCAGAATTGATCATCGCAACTTAAGGTCCTCATAATTGACCTTGGTCCTCAGAATTGGTCATTCCAACTTTAGGTCCTCAGAATTGACTTCGACTCGCAGAATTGGTCGCTATAAATTAAGGACCTCAAAATTAACCTCGGTCCTCAAAATTGGTCGTCGATCCTCAGAATTGATTTTGGCCCTTAGAATTGGTCGTCACAACTTTAGATCCTCGAAATTGACCCTGACACTCATAATTGATCGTCACAACTTAAGGTCCTCATAATTGACCTCAACCCATAGAATTGGTCGTCACAACTTAAGGTCCTCAGAATTGACCTCGGCCCACAGAATTGGTCATCACAACTTATGGTCCTCATAATTGACCTCGGCCCACAGAATTGGTCATCATAAATTAAGATCCTCATAATTAACCGTGGCCTATAAATTGGTCGTCATAACTTAAGGTATTCAAAATTAACCTCCACCCTTAGAATTGGTCATCATAATTTAAGGTCCTCATAATCAACAGCGAATCATTGAATCGGTCATCCCCAGCATCACTTTAGGTCCATATAATTGACCTTGACTCGCTAAATTGGTTACCATATCCCTTTAGAACCAATCTTAACACATCTTCGACCCGTAAAACCGGTTATCCTCGTCTTCTTAGGTCCTCAGAATTAACCTCTACCCATAGAATCGGTCCTCCTCGTCTCCTTAGGTCCTCAAAATTAAACTAAACCCGCTGAATCGATCATCTTCGTCCCCTTAAGTACTCATAACTGAGCTCGACCCTCCGAATTAATCAACCTCATCCTCTAGGTCCAAAAAATTTACCTAAAATCCTCTTTCCCAATGTCGATGTCGTGCCTATCATTCGACAATCTTCACTTGTTCCAATCTCACCTATCAAGGGTCTCTCTATAGACACCCCATCCTAGGACCCCCTAATCACCTCCATAGGTCCTTACTACGCACTCGTTCACCATAAACCCTAGGTCATACTTCGAGTACCAATCTAGAGGCCATTGGGTGCTCTCGGGCCTCGTTTGACACCAAATTAACTTTTTCGTCCAAGTGGAGGCTCAATAAATCTTCGAAGGAATATAAATCCCCTTTATAACGATTAGCCACGTGCATAAATCGACCTTACGGTGCGGACGAATGATCTATTTTACTTATAAAACAAATCTGGAGGCCACCGAGCACTCTCACTCCCTGTTTAACCCTGATCAACTCGATATCTTGAACAAAGCTAAATGAATCATCGAAGGTCTCTAAATACCCTTTCCAATGGTCCTCCCCCTGAGCAAATCAGCCTTACAGTATGGCCGAACGACCCATTTTACTCTGAAGGATCACCGGGTGGACCATTTTGACCTTAGCCAACTCTCCAAACCGAACAAAACTTAATAAAATATTGAAGGGAGCTAAATACCCTTTCCAATGGTCTATCCCGTGCATGAATCGATCTTACGATTTGGACGAACGATCCATTTTTGTCCATAAACTTCTTGTTTAATGACCAACAGGCACTTTCGAGCCCCGTTTGACCTCGGTCAACTTTCGAACTCGGGAGAGGCTCAATGGATTCTTAAAGGATTCTGATTGTCTGCCCCGTGTGCAATTATCACTTATGGTACGCATTTTACAACCGTTTTTCCAAAAACCCATTCCACACTAATGAATGGCATCCTCAGGACCCTGCCTATAGGTAGTGTGCCTGAGGGGCTATGTCAATAGATAGGTCCAGGATCCTACCGATCGGCACCCCCTTGGAACTATAAATAGAGGCCATGACCTCACTTTGAGAGGCATCCCTAAACATCCCTCTCAGCAATTCAGAGAACATTCTCTTGAATTCAAAGTTCCTCCCCTCTTTAAAAGCCTATTTCCCACAATCCTTCCATCCTTTAATATTCCATTTAGTAAAATCTCACCCATATCCTCATACCACCATCACCTCATTGTGAGATCAGTGCATCTACAATCAAAATCAACTTCAAGTCTTCATAAGGAGGTCCAATTTTCTACCCTTGTCTTTAAATTCTCTTATTTTTGCATTAGTTGCTTTTCTTACTTTAGCATTTTATTTCATTACATTACATACCTTAATCTCAAACCTTTATTATTAGTATTTGCACATACTTTATTTCATATAAAAAAAACAGAGTTTACGTATAAATTCCAAAAGAGGGATTCCCATTACACATCCTCACACTTGTATCATGTTTAAGAGAAATCTTCCATTTGGATTTATGGGTTAAATCTGACCCCACATTGTTTTCAAACTATGTGGACTTTGATGCCCCTTGGGCTATGTAAGTGTCTTGGGTAAATTCCTTGACTCGAATCCTCCCTTATACACCTTCGTTACCTTATTTTTATCATATATATTCTTAAAGGATTTTATATGCTTACATGATTGTGCCTTGTCTGATGTATACATTCGTTCTTCTATAACGACTTGTGAATCGAAAAACACTTACATTATATTTTGAATTATTATTTTGGGAACACTCCTAATGATGACCTTTCTCCATCCTTTTTCACGACGCGAGTTAAGCAATTTCATTCTCCATTTATATTATGCCCATAAGCAGACACTTCATGGAGTTTAGCAGGAGAAGATTAACACATGACCTAAGAGATCGAAATGTCTGGATGAGTGCCCAACACGTTCCCATTTCATAACTTAGTCCCTGTAACTTTGAACCACTTGGTTTTACAAGCATCAGTATCATCCTTGATACTATTCTCTCGAGGAAGCATCATTTCTTTTGCTTATTTTGTGCAAAATAGGCTTGCGAATATATCTCTACATATTACCCCATATCGACGATGGTCAAGCGCCCCGAGAAAGGACGTAATCTCGCACATACACAGAAAAAAGGGGGATGCCCTCCTCGAACTCCCCTCAAATGGCCAAGAAAGCATGGTCTAGATGGTCAATCTTATTTGACTTTTTGTATTAAAAAAGAGTACCGTGTAAGCCATATAATTATTGTAATGAACACAGAGAAGAATTTTGCGTAGCATTTGGCAAGAATATGTCTTGGTGTAGCTCATTTAAAATATGGAGATAGGGCACACCGCAATCTAAAGGAGATGAAAAAATAAATTGTGGTTAAAAACTGCTCCTATAACTGGAAAAAATTCGATTCTCCCGGGTGCCACTTTAACTACTAGTAAGAAAAAGATCCTCCTAGATATATTGTTCACTTGAAGACTCCGAATGGTTGTTCTGGTAATTTGTTCAGCATTATAAGCTACCAAATAAATGACCTGATATAGTACAAGTCTCATAATTGGCACGTCATTATCTAATTAATCCCACTATTATTTAGGCATTGCTTTTCTGAGCACAAAAATATTTGCAGGGAAATTATGCATATTAGTTTGTGCTTCACCTTAGACCTTACTATGTGAAAAAAGTGGTAAATAGAAAGAACTTTAAGCCTGCAAAATCCACTTTAGCCGAGACGACTTGTATCTTAGAGAGGCATTTTCCTCAATCATTCTTTAACATTAGCGTTTACCTGCTTGTGCATTTATGCAATGAAGTTCCATTGTGTGGACCCGTGAGGTATTGCTAGATTTATCCTTTTAAGCGATTAATGAAACCTTAAAAGACTACGTTAAGAATGCATGGTATATTGAAGGGTCAATTGCGGAAGAATACATAATAGTAGAATCATCGTTATACGCCCGAGAACACATGTCGAAACAAGGGCTTAGGAGGTTCAATCCTTATGCAGAACGAGTGATCGAAGAACCTGACGTGTTTGAGGATGAATTTCCTTTTAGGAATTGTAAAGAGGTGAGACTCACCAATCTATAATACGAGCAAGCAACTCATAATGTCTTCTAAATCTAAGATGAAGTTGAAGATTGGATAGAATAAGTAACTACATAAATAACTTATTTTTATTTGATTATGTGTATTCTTTATATTACTATCTAAACTCTATAATTTCATGAACACGTTTAGGAAGTATGTGCTCTAAATGGCCAAAAATCAGAAGAGAGGTGATTTTAGGGCATGGGTATCAAAAAAGGTAATTCCCACCTCTTCTGTTGTGTATGTGTTGTAAAATATGGCCTAATATAAATCCATTAATAATGAAGTTTTTAAAGAAAGGTGATGTCTCTTCAAGTCTTTCATACCTAGCGAAAGATCCTAGTTCTCGTGCGAAGGAGTTTAAAACATTCAACATCAATGTTTTGATTTCGTTTAATACTCGTGCGAGGAAAAACTATTGATGCAAAATAGAAGAATATAAATTTATGCCTTCACTTCTTGTGTAGCTAGCAAAAGCAATAAAAATCCGAAGGATAGGGTGTTAACCTATTATTGTATTGTCCAACAAATTATGGAATTAGATTACTTAGACTTCAAATAAATCATCTTTATTGTAACTGGGTGAAGGTGGAGGACACTACGAATGGTTGTAAAGTTGATCTTGCCTCAAAACATGTCATGGTAGACTTATCTAAGATGAAGAGTAAAGATCTCTTGATTGACGAGCCTTATATTTATGCCTTTCAAAATGTTAAGAAACTATTCTACTCTAAGTGTATAAATGACGACAATTGGTTTGTTGTTATGCTAGCACCGAAGGGCTTAACTACTCAAGCAGACTCATCAAAGGCACCTACATAGTTCCAGTCTGCTCTTGATGACAATCCTAATTTGATCATTCTTTTAGTTAATTTAGAGTGAGACTGAGTTTCAAAATATTATATTATTATTATTTAGTTAACTCTTTTATAACAACCCTATTTGTATCGTACGTATTGGAAAAACACTTGTATTTATTTATGTTTGTGTATCTTCTAGTCATATATTTATTTCTCTTACATTTTCTTCCCCATCTCTCACATTTTGCAAAATATCATTATGTATATATCTTTTTAAGTTTTGAATGCGACACGAATTTTATTGATGTTCAATATTTGAGTGGATGCCACGATTGGTGGTTTGTGTTATGCAATGTTCATCAAGACACAAGGCATCAAAGTTTCTTGTTGGTAATATTAATTCCATTTTCTTATATTATTGTTTGCAGATCTAGTTGGAGTAGTCTTGTTTGTAGGCCTAGTTGGAGAAGGAACATTTGGAAGTCATGTTGTAGGAAATAATCACTACATTGGATTTTGATGAACATATTGCGATGATATTTTAAATTCACGCAAGCCTGCGTTATATTATTATTTATGTTGAACAATTTGATGGCTATAGTTAGTTGATTTGTGTTATATTATTATTTCTTGATTTATGGATGGCGTAGTGGCTTAATATTTATTTCTGAAAATGTTTACAGGTTTAAAAATATACAAGTTTTTTCGGGGATAACGAAAATTCAAGTATATTTTTTTTATTTTTTTAAATTTGGTCACGGTTTTGAGTCGTGACCAAAATTATGACAAATATTTAAAAAGTTAATATATGGTCATGGCTGAGAACCGTGACCAAATATTATATTTTAATATTTTCCACAATTTTGGTCACGGACCCAAACCGTGATCATTTATTTATAATTTTAAATGTCAAACTGGGGGTCACGATTTTGAGTCGTAACCAAAATTAAATGCCTACAAACAAACCAATTGGACTAGGTCACAGTTCTGAGTCATGAACATTGGGTCACGATCTCAAAATGTGACTAGCTAATCAACACTGATATCACCTATTGGACTGTGACCCATAATTTTATCACCCTCAATATGGTCACGGTATAAAACCATTACCATTTACCTATTTTGGTGTAGTGTTCATCAAATGGGTTGAGGTCGAATCTTACATAGTTCTAAATGTTAAGAGAGTGACCAAATTCATATGCCTAAACATCACCTCTCATTTCAGCGTACCTCGTGAGTTAGTGTCAGACCATGGGTCTCACTCTAAGAAAGAGGTTTCAAACCTACTACATGAGTATGGTATCACTCACCACAAATCATCCCCCTACCGAACTCAAACCAATGAAGCGGTCGAAGGTTGTAAAAAAAAGGTCAAAAACATTATTAGCAAGATGACCGAAACCTACAATGACTATTAGACAAACTCCTATAAGATCGTTGGGGCTATCGTACGATAGAACGAAACTACATCGGGGCAACCCCTTACTCACTAGTTTATGGATCGAACTCGAGGTACCCTCACTAACGGTCATGCTTAAAAGAAAAGTATCTGAAATCGATTGGATCTAAGCCTGTTATGACAAGCTAGCTCTCCTTAATGATAGGAGATAAAAATCCACTTACCATAAGCAGGGCTACTAACAGCGTATCACCTAAGAATTCAACAAACGAGTTAGGAAGCAAAACATTAAAGAGGAAGATCTCGTCCTAAAAGAAAATCTCAAACCAACCCGAACTCTCAGTGGTAAATTATCACCCAAATGGGGAGGACCCTACCTAGTCACCAACATAAACTCTGGCAGGCCAGCTACTTTAGTTGATATCGATAAAGTCACATTTTACCAACCGTTCGATCTCGACCGATTGAAGAATTTTTTTTCCTTGAAACCTTCTTATGGTGTAAAAAGGAAAAGGGCCCAACAATCGCTCATCAAGGGAAGGGAAGGGAAGGCCATGCAAACCCATACACATTACTAACCCTACATTAAAAAAACCTACTTGATCCACTAACCTTTTTCATAAAGTCAGATAAAGCACTTTAAGCCCCCAACCTTTTTTTCGTTTAGAGAGAACTACGTAGATCTAATTCTCCGCTATATTTTTATCGTAGGCATTCATATACATACACCAAGTTGTCTTTAAACAGGAGATACATAGTCAACCCGAGATATCACTTCGATCACGGTATAAATATACACCAAAAAAAATCATGTTACGGGAAACCCTGTTTATGGTCATTGTGCCCTCACTTCTAAAGATTTGGCATGATTTAACTAGGCTAAATGTAAAGTAAAAAAAACGTACTTTAAGGCATTTTAAATACTCCACAGGGTCATCATTATTTAACCACACACAAATTCTAACATCGAGAAAAATAAAAAATAAGCAATAAAAAGAAAAATACACTACCCCTATATACTTCTCCCCTGAAAAAGAAACAGTAAAACACTCCTCTCCCCTCAGATCACCCTGCATCTTGGGATAAGGATCATCAAAACAAGCAGACTCCCTAAGCGCTCTTATGAAATGGCACCCTATTCTGGGTTAAAAAACAACATTCCAATTCCCATACCACTCTCCTTCAATCACCCCGCATCCCGGGACAAAGATCATCAATCGGCAGACTCGCTAAGGGCTCCACGCAAAATAACATCCTATTTTTTGGTAGAAGGACGACACTCCGATTTCAAAGCTACATCAGAAAGCCCTTGTCCCATCAAAGACAAAAGCAAAAGAAAAGGAGACTTCCTTCTCGTTCTGGTCCTCAGTCAAACAGATGGCTCATCACAACAGATAAAGTTATCTTTATTCTAAAAGAAAAGTCTAAAAAAATGGAGCACCTTTGTTTCCATATCTGTCTTTTCTTTATTTTATTATTTTCACCTCTTTTTATTATCCTGGCACAAAAAAGTGTATGTAAATATCTCTTCTATATTCTAATAAAAATAGCTTAGGCTCACTCCGTTTCTCTTCATGTTATTGTGTTATCTGTATTTATTTTATCACCATTTTTCTATGGAAAAGATCTAGCCCGATTCTGTCCATATTTACATCATCCATGCATAGAACAAAGAAAAGACAAAAATATTATATACTGAAATAAACCCTCAAAATAAGGGATATTATTATTTATATACAAAGATGTGTAAAATGAGAATTCCCATATAAAAAAATGTATCGGGGAGTCCTCATGTTCCTCCTAGAGGAACATATTGCCTATATAGCCTAGTGTGTCCAAAAACTCACAAAAAGGCGTCTTTTAGGGAGGTTACATCAAATCCCACTCACCAAAAACACTATCCCACTAAACCATCATATTCGGGACCTCTTCCCCGGATGACCGTCAACCTGCCCTCGGGTGTAGCACCCTATAACCTTCCTCTGGAGCGGAGGCACCAACCATAGGACCAAATTCGTCTGAACACTGAGCAAGACATAGAGAAAACACAAATAGTCGGTTGCCACGACTTATGAGACCTCAAAGGTTAGTTGTCATAAGGCTTGATGAGCGAATGACCAGCGTGTCAGGAGTTCCCCTCGGCAGGGAAGCATCAAGAAATACATGTTGTAAAAGTCAAAAGACACAAAAATTCATTCAAACATGGAAAATAAAGGGACGCTAAAACTCATTCAAAGTTAAAGAGATCATTCAAAATTGAGCTCGGTTCGTTTTCTTATCAAGCGCATTGACCTCGACCTTTAAAAGGTCCAAGATCGAGTTATTCACAAGCAACTCGGTTCGTTTGCATCACTATCCTAGATGCTAGCTAAGAATAAAACCGTAAAGATTATGATTCACACTCAGAAAATGGATTGGTGAAAAAATAAAAACTCAATTCCCATAAACGGCGTCAATGGTACAAGAAAAAAATCTCATTTTGTATATATGATAATCCTTAATCCAATTAATGAATGCAAGGAATGATAAATCGCATATACACATAGAATGCTAGATTACGTAGTTTGACAACTTGATTGCATTCACAAAGGTGCTACAGTTTCTATTGACAATATTGATGTTACAGTTACATGAAGTTATAGTACATAGAAAAGCGCAATGTGTCCACCATGACGATGGAACACCTCTATTTACAAAAATTAAAAACATGTGTACTTAGGAACCTTCCATCGACCTTAAGTGAGACTTTATCATGTGTCTATCTCGTTGTGATATCATATTGCTTTAGCATGCTTATCCAATGGTAGCACATTCTAATCTCCTTGTTAGATGTAGGTGGGCTCAAGTTTCCATTTGAGCTCGGGGTATTATATCAAATTATGGACCCACAAATTGTTATTTAAAAAAAAAGTTAAACTAAATATTTCTTAGGCCAGGGCCTTTTCAGTTAATGGTCCAAAAAATTCTAGAAATATAATTCATTAATTATATAAAATTACCGTAATTTACTGTAGACACAAATATATTCTAATTACAATCCTTGATAGGGTCATAAGAATGGTAGGATGCATAATTTGGCAAACTTGAATAATACCATTTACATGAATAATTCAACGTAAATAATGTTAATTATGTCATGCCTTTTATTTATTTTTAGTGAAAAGTTAAATTTTGGAAGTCAACTTTATATCCGTAAATATTTATTTCAAACGGTTGCTATAAACTAGAACCAAAGAAGTACTAAATTAATCCACACAACAGTTACTTTAATTTATAAAAAATGACTAAGTTAGTATAGAAATCTCTGTGATTAATATACTTTAGTGAATCATTATTGTGTAGCATTAGTTATCTAATCAATCAGTAGATGTTCAGTTGACCCATTCATTTCTATAATTTCATCTCACCTCATGTGTGGACACTTTCCCGTGTAGCATTCCCACTCGATGATCAAATAATTGGGTTGACAAGTTAATCACTCTAAACCAATTTTTTGGGTTTACTTGATTGGATATTTTGGATATGTGAAACTTGTAAGATTAATAATAAGGGTTAATTATAATTTTATCTCTTCAATTTTGTATTTATTTTTACTTTATCACGTGTACTTTTATTTTCTAGATTTAACTCCATTAATTTTAAAAACACATCAATTTACCCCCTTGTCGTAATGGTGTTAAGTTTTCGAATAAAAAATTAACCATTTGCGCAAGTGGTTGGACAAAAATACCCCCATATGCAGTGCATATGACAAATTTTTCACCCAAAAATTTAACACCATTAGCGTTCGGAGGTAAAGTGAAGCGTTTTTACAAATTGAGGGGATTAAGTCTAGAATTGAAAGTATAAGTGTTGAAGTGAAAACAAAAATAAAGTTTGAAGGTTCAAAATGTAATTAACCCTAATTAATAATGTGAAACATAAGCGGCCACATATTGTTGTTCAATAACAATAAAAGGATTCAGGAAAGTCAAATAATTACTATTTTGGATGAGGAAACAGTAAAATAATTTTAGAACCATATGAATGCAACTTGTTTTGATTACTGCAAACTTAAGAATTAGGTCACCAAGAGAAGGCCACTTTTGGTGCAGTGCATCTGATAAACATTTATTTGGATACAGTGAATTTTAGCTCACTGGGATAGAATATACTGTTAATCATTTTCAATTAAGAAAATATAAAAATAATATTATAATAATAAATAATGATGTTAAATTTTCGAGATTCTGATACGCAATTTTTTTTACTAAAAAAGTTAAAACACAAGCGATCGTTTACTATAATCCCATACGCGGCTTCATATTCGGGCTAAAGGTGATAAATGGAAGGGTGAAATGAAGAAAAAAAACATTTTTCAAATACATAAATTTACAAAAATCTGGCTGGAACACAACAAAATTTAAAAATAAGGATAAATGGTCACAATTGATTAAACCGTGTTGATGTTGTCAATTAGCAATTTCACTGGAACCATATTTAGATGGATGTTTTCAGGTTGTTCATTTTCCTTGAAACATTCTCAATATAAGATTTATATTCAGAAATATAAGAATTAAAAATGTTACCATACCAATCTTTTATAGATTAACGTTTATTAAAAAATTTAAAAAATTAATTAATAAATAAATTTCCGTTATTTTAGTTTTTTTACTTATGTACTTAACTGATTTGGATTATTATACTTCTGGTCATTGGGTAAAAATTACATTTACAATATTTTTTGTTGTTAATTGGCCAAGTTTCGCCAACGAAAGTGATGAAAAGGAAACCAGAGTCTAAAAAAATAAAAAATAAAATAAATTTTGATCATGCAAATTAATGAAAGAACTAAAGTAAAAATATATATTATATTATTTATAATTTTTTTTACTTCATCCCTTGAAGTAATGTTGTATTTAGAGATGCCTCCCAGATTTTTAATAAACACACTTGCTCCCCGTATGCATAAGGTACAAGTGGATTAATGCATTAGGTAAAAGCATGTTGTTGCACATACGGAGGGGTAAATCTAATTATTAAACATCTAGGGGCAATCTCTAGATACAACATTATCTAAGGGGTTAATTCAAAAAAACCTTTATTTATTTGCTATAAAAAAATATACAAAATAAACAAAATACAAAAGAAATAAAACCGGAGCAAATACTTTCACATCATTTTAATTAGTTGAAAATGCCATGTTGCATGCATCCCCAAAGATTTGTTTAGCCAATTTGTTAGTGGGTTGTATAAACAAAAAGAGTGGCAAGTCAATAAGTGAGAGAGTGTTGAGATTTAAGAGGATGTTCTTGGCATGAACATGAAGAATTATTGGAGTGGGGTAGTTGTGTAGTGTGTGTGAGGCACGTAACGCAATGCCAAAACAACAATTATATATATATATATATATATATATATATATATATATAATAATGCTCCTGTGCGGATTAGTCCGCATTTTAAGAATGCGGACCGGACATGTGTCACCTAACGGTGTGCCTAGAAATTATCGCCTAAATTATAGGCACACTCTCTCTCTTTTCTGGGCTCACCGCCAAGTGACACATGTCCGGTCCGCATTCTTAAAATGCAGACTAGTCCGCACAAGAGCAGGACTGTATATATATATAGATAGATAGAGAGAGAGAGAGAGAGAGAGGGAGAGAGAGAGAGAGAGAGAGAATAGTAGGTTTGAGGCAAGTAAAGGATCACTTCTATCATGGGTTCCTCTCCTCACCCTTGTTCTAAGCCACCTCTCTATCTTTTTAACACAAACATAATATTTTATTTGTTTATTTTTGGCATAGCTTGTATGAGATTGTGTGAGCAAGTAAGCCACTGAATACAACCGACCTTATAATATTTTATTACTAGTATAATATTCCTTGTACTTCACAAGCCTTTCATGTGTGTGTATGAGAGAGAGAGTAGCTTATGAGCAACTCAAGATGACATGTTTGTTGCAACTAAACAAACCCAAACTAGAAATAAGAAAATGTTTAAAAACAGAATGTGTAAGAGAATCCATGAAACTATGTTTCACTCTTGTATAGTTAAGGTTTCACTCTTTTATAGTTAAGTGCCAAAGAACTAGTAAAATTAAAAATGTTGTAGCTAAATTCTCCAAAACTAAGAGTGTTGGCTTCAAAAGTTTCACGAGTTTTAGAATGTGTAATTTACATTGTTTTTATAAGTTGAAATCGAAAGAGTTTAGATCATCCCTAAACGATTGTGCAAAATACATTATATAAACAGTTTTTTTTTTGCCATTTCATTGCGTTTACAAGTGGTGCAACAACATCGCGAGACTTTGAATAACTAAATTATTCAAGTTTTTACTATGAAAAATGAATTTTATGCATTTGGTCAAGGCAAAATGACATGATCATCCTAAGATGGTTTGGTTGTCAATGGATCGTATCTAGTCCTAGATCTGGATCTTAAAATTCAATTACCCTAATACCTGATTATCCAATTATTCAATGGATCATATATCAGGCCTAATCTGATCCGTTAAGAGCACAGTCCAATATAATATGATATGTTATAAATTAATGCATATTTATGTATATATATTATAAACATACATAACCATATAACTTATAAATTTGTACTACATACATATTATAATTTTAAATATATATATATACACTAGGTAAGAGTAATATATAACTAACATAACTATATAAGACATTATAAACTATTTAATATACATATATGGGTCACCTTAGATCCGGTTTGAATCCGACATGTTTACATGTCTAAAGATGGCCTTAGAAGCAAGAAAACAAGATTCGTGTTCTAGTTTCATTATTGTATATTCCCTCCACTTTAAATTAAAAGATTTAATTTTAAATTTGTAAATTTTACCGAAATATGTTTTTCCAATTTACCCGCCCAACTCCCCTGTTCTACCTTGTTTATTCTCCATATTAAACAATTGTTTCAATGCCTCGATGAGTTAGACGACTTGAATCCTTCAGCATGTGGTGTTGTACTTAAAGAAAAAGTTACAATGACTGGATCAACAAACTGAATTGAAGCAACTATCAAGTGACAATGACACATATTTTTCTAGTTTGTTGTTCTCTTTAATTACTTTTAGTAATTCAAATGAATACTAAAATTAGAATTTTACACTATTTCATATACTATTTTAAAAATTGAAATCTTTTACTATGGATACCCAAAGTAAAAAAATGACGCTTAATTTGAAAATATTTGAGTACTAATTTAGTAAAATTATTAGCAATTGATTCAAATTCATGCGGGTTTAGAAATATGTTAATACTTGGCTCGTTTCGTTTGCAAGCTAATCTCAAATGACTTTTATTTAAACAAATACGAATCAAATTCGAATAGCCTCAATAATTTTATAGCGCTAACCAAACGCCTAATAAGTAAATCCTCATTTATGCACATTCAAATCAACAAACATATAAAGAATGTTGTCTTTTGTTGATTAACTATAACTTTTCTGATTGAACACCATAGTGAATTATCGTCACGTTATGTAAACCGAATCGATTCTTTAATTAGTGGGTCTTGACCTGAAGGAGATAAAGGTCCTTCTGCAAATTGATAATTTCGTACCAATTCGTATCTTATTATCGTGTCGTATCATGACGTGTCGCGTTTATTCAAGACTCATAGATAGAAATCAAAAATTGATTAATAGAGAAGATCCAAATCCTTTTCACTCACACTAGGTGTTTGCCCGTGAGAGTGTTGATTGAAAATTTCTAAAATTTTGAAGTCATAGCTCAAAAAGGCTACCAAAAATAATGCAGGGTACAGGGTGGAGTGGAGTAGGAGTCAATGCTACTAAAGTCTTTATCTATTATGTAATCTTCATTTGAAATCTCTATTAACAGATAAGCTCTTATAATAAACATATCATAATATACAATAAAATATAGCTTTGAAATTAAATAAGATTGTCAGCCTGTAGCAATGTGCAACTAGGAAGAGCTGACTTGTGTGAAAATGGTGTGAAGCAACAAGTAGGATGGTTTATGGTCCTGCAGCTTAAAATCTAAATTTTAAATAAAAAATGAGATTTTGAGTTTAAGCCCCCCAACCCAATCCACCACTTTTATGACATGACAGCTTTGTGTTCCACCCTTATTTTGAAATAAATTGTAATATGGCCCTAAAAGTGTAGCTAACACTGTCACAAAGGATCATCTTTAAGTGTCGCTAAAACTCTAGACGGGGGTCTATTGCAAATTAATATAAAATCATGGGTGTAACTCAAATCTAATCATAAAAACCAGGATTAAACTCCAAAAAAAAAAACTTTCAAATTTTGCAAAGAACCCTGAAGGCCTAAACTAGCATCAATGCAATAAACCCCTCAAAAATATGCATTATGTTACAAAAACCCTCTTACAGGTCGCTAAAAACGATATAATACCCCTAAAAGAGGTTTTTCGAAAAAAAAATGAATATTTGAATCGATTATTGGGACATTTAGGGGATATTTGCAAAGTGTTAAAAATTTCAGTGGGTTTGTTGCACTTTAGCCTATTGAGTATGATGTGATTAAAATAATGTGACATCACAAATTCAACAAAAAAATGGTGTTTTAAGCTTTAGTCACACTTTAAAAGTTTTAACTGTCAACCATCCCGTGTATTTTTATAATTGTAACTAGTCCCATAATATCTCATAACCCCCTCCAACCGTCCTTCATTTCCTTAAAAAATAACACATATCCCATGAACTTTTTAACCATCATACATGGGATCGAATGGAACTAAATCATCCCATGTGGGACTAAATTTTTAAGATCCCAAAATATATGAACTTTAGATTTTTATCTCTTAAAACCCAAGTTTTTCTCTTAATATAAAAATTCATTTCATATTTATTGATCTTTGATATCACATAATCACTATAACAGACTAAAAAAATTGATCTGGCAATAGGGTCCAAAACCAAAAAATAAATCTCATTTTTACAATCACAAACCTCTCTCAATTTTATAGGACATTGGCAATTGTGTGGAGAATGTTGTTCACATCATTCCACTTAAATTACATGGTTGACCCAAAAATTTCCTTAAGAGATTAATTCCAAAAAAGTCTAAAATAGTGGTTCAAATTGAGCAGCTCTGGGTGGGTGAAGTGATCTTACTTGGAGAGGTGTTGGTAGTAGTGGCAACAGGTGTGTGTTGTATTAAATTAAAAGGTTATCCTTGCTTTCAGTTTCAAGGATAAGGACTTTATGCCTACTTTGCCTAAAATTAGGTTTGGCCACACTTCTACAACTCTCCACTCTCTACTTTCAGTTCATTACTTGCCTGTTAAAAAAGGCACTATTTAATCCCAAATAATTGAAATTAAAAATTATGAATTAAAATTTCGACGCATTTGTAACAAATTACTGGCGAATCTAAAGCCTATATGTATGGTGGACAATTGCGCACTTTAATTTTTTTAGGTGGCTAGGGGGGATTAGGTAGTAGAGTTTGGGGTGACAATCAAATTATACAACCTTGACCAACTTGAGCTAGGAAATAATAATACTACACTTTATATTGCAACTACCAATATAAAGTTCAATTTTTGTGTAATTTATTATTATCTAGGGTTTAATATCAATTAACTTGATGTGTTAATTGTTATCGTTTAGTTTCATTAAAACTATAAGTAGTTAACTATAATTGTTTGATCCATTTATGGTAATTGTTGTATTCAGACACGCATTATTCTATTTATTACTTTTCTCATGTTTGATTTCATAAGAATTGTAGGTCATTTACTACATTTTTTTGTTCCATTGACCGTTATTGTTGTATTCAGACACATTCTTCAATTTATGATGGTTTTGATGTTTTATGTTATTGCAAAGAGAAATAATTTACAATAATTATGATGTTTTATGTTATTGCAAAAAGAAATGTTTTATTATGATGATTCTAACATTAGAATAAATTGGTTCTATCTATATGCTTTATAATGTAAATTTAAGATCACTCTAATATTTTTTCTTGCACTTGCTAAAAAGGTTAAGGTTTGTCGCTATTACTAAAAATGCATATTATTTCTTTCGCCCACCTTAATAAAAGTTCCTGGCTCCGCCCCTGCGATATTTATTTTTCACTGTTCTAAAAAACCCGCCTAGGCTTGAGGCTTGGGAGAAACGCTCCGCCTTACGCTTTTCACCCCTTATTCTTGGTAAAACCCTTAATGCGCACTTTTTTCTAAAAACAACAATGTTTTAGTGAAATGATATCGCCTTTTAAAGAATTTTTTTTACAAACCGGATCATTATCTCATCCAAAATATTCAAATAGTATTTTAATTTGCATATATTCAGACATATTTTTATGATATGTACAATTTTAGTATTTTAATAGCCTTGTTATGATTAAAAAATATTAAAATATATTAAAAAGGTCTAAACGCCTTTTCACGCCTTTTTACGTCCGTCTAGGCTTCTAAGGCACGCTTGACCTCCACGCCTCGATCACACCCCACGTTTTTTAGAACCTTGATTTTTTTACATGTAATTTCAAAACGGAAAAGTGCCCCCAAAATGTCATTTAGTATTTTATTTTGTGAGAAACGAACAAATGTGGGAAAATATATATTAATATTCGCAAATATGTAAAATCCATATTTTTCATATAAATAATTAACAATTTTACTTATTATCTTCTCAAGCATTTTCTTAAATTGTTCGTATTTCTATTGTGTTTCTAAAACATTTTCGAAACATATCTCAAATGTTTCTATTTTATGAACTATTCATACATTACTCCCAAAACGATACTTTAAACCAAGGTAAAAAAATATAAGAAAAAGTAAGACAAAGTTGTCATGGGTTGTAAGCTTTGCTGGTATCGTGTACATCAAAAGGTACCGAAAAGAAGAAAAAACATATCATAAATTATTGCATGGTACAGTTAAAAAAATTAGGATTAATTACATTTTGACCCCTCCAACTTTACTCCAATTTCACTTCATCGCTCATGCTTTCATTTCTCGTCCAATTTCACTTTGTCCCCAAACACCAACGGCGTTAAAGTTTTGGACGAGAAATTGATCATGGGCACAACGTATGAGGGTATTTTTGTCCAACCACTTGTACAAATAATTCATTTTCGTCTAGAAAATTAACACCGTTACGGTTAGGGGGTAAAATGATGCATTTATAAAAGTTGGGGGGTTAAGTCTTTAAAATGAAAGTATAGGTCGTCAGATGAAAATAGGTGCAAAGTTGAAGAGGTCAAGGTATAATTAACCCTAAAAACAATCGTGTTTCCTTCTATACTTGCGGAGATCCAAACAGATACTTACTTGTCTAAGAAGGCAAAAATACATGAATTTTGAAGGGATAGTAATTCCGGTTCATTTTTTGCAACTCCTTGACGTATCAAAATTGCATTAGTTTGTGATTGGAATGGTAATCAGTGGACATCAAACATCAACCAATGGAGTTTTGACATGTTCCTGAGTCGGTTTAGAATTACTCTTAAAAGCCATCCACAT
The DNA here is from genome assembly GCA_949130495.1 of Sambucus nigra. Classification (NCBI taxonomy): domain Eukaryota; kingdom Viridiplantae; phylum Streptophyta; class Magnoliopsida; order Dipsacales; family Adoxaceae; genus Sambucus; species Sambucus nigra. The sequence goes on along the minus strand of OX422208.1, from coordinate 788,319,122 downwards.
TTCAAATACGAAAACATACAATCCTTTTTTTCTTTTGACAAGGATGGTACATAACAACATACTTTTAGGCCTTTAAAGGTTATTTTGCAAGGTAAATACAAGTAGACATTGATAACAATATAAATTCTAGTTACTGAAAGTGAGACTAAAATCATTCATTTCAGACATCTTTAACCATTTTCTGATGATTGGGTGGTGCATAACTAGAAATGTCATTTGGGATCATCTTAAGCCTCATAATTTCAATTTATTGTCCATGTACCTTGCAGATTGGGTGTTTTTCCTAACATGTCTTGTCATGAAGCTTTATCAAATATAAATCGCGTACTGAAATAAATTAAAGTCTTGCAATACAAAGTCCAAATTTGTTGATTTCCAGAAATAGCAACACAAAAGGAAAAAGGGGTTGTAATGATGTTCCAAATAGCAATCACTTGATGACCGTTAACATGACGCGTAGTAAAATGTTAATGTCAAAACGATCATTGCACATGTTTTTACTATTTAAAAAAAATCCACCTCCAAGAGAATGTATCAAATCCATCCACAATTTATGAAACATTTGGAACATCTTTCACACTCCTTGGAGTGCCTCTAGAGGACGACTTGTAAGAATCCTAATTGTTGGATCAATTTGGGAAATCTACTGGATTTTAGGATCAATATAGAAAAACTTTTTGGAAGCCTTTTTCCCCTTTTTTCTGTGTGTGGGGGTGGGGGTGGGGGTGGTAGAACTTGATGATTTTGTCATTGTCTATATTAAAAATTGATGAACTCCATGCTTAATTAATAATGTTTCAACCAAAAGGGTCATGTTAAACCTTTATCAACAAAGATTAATACATTTGAAACATCATGTTAACATTTATCAAGGAAGATTAACAAATTTGAAGGAGAAATATGTATGTCGAACAGTATGTCAATAATGTTTCCATGTTGTTGTACTATGAAGGGGCCCATACCAATGATACTATGGTACAACACCATAAAAACACAATTAGTGATAAGTATTGGGGGCACACATCATTTCCATTTGTTGGGAAAACACCAATTAATGCATTTCTACCATGCCAGCTTTAAGCACACCTCGACTAATCCACGCTCGCGGTTCGTGGCTTCCGCTAGCCAAACATTATTTTGACAGTGCCGGGGATTGAGGATTGAATTGGGGACCAAACCCAATCCACCCCCAAGACTATCCCAGCGGCAGCCTTATACCACTGGGCCAAGAGGCTTGATTTCCCTTCAGCTTCATAATGTATATGCTTATCGCATAATATGTCACTAGCACTTGATCCAACCCACTTTAATTTTAGTGCTGAAATCATCACTAATCTTTATGGAGAGCACCTTGGTTTATATTAACGGAAAAGTTTGGGGAAGAGGAAGACATAAATTGACATGAGGGACATTGTTAAGAAAAGCATGATAGCTTAAGGTTTAACCAAGTATATTGCACCAAACATATCAAAATAAAGAACGAGGATTCATGTTAGCTTAGCCCGAGTGATCTAGAAAAGGCTTTGTTTAGTTGAATTGAATACAGATTTCGGTTTTCGGCATACGAAATGATATCTTATTTACAGGATAAACAAATATTGACATATTTATATATACATGTATATACACACAGACATGAGCACTAGAGAGGAAACTTGATTGAATTTTTCTATTCCTCTTGATCCTCAAAGGACATGGAACCATTTATTTAACAGGAAAAATCATTTGATTATTTTCATACAGATTCATATACAGGTTTATTTCAATGTAAAACAGGTAAGAGGTGATGTGGTAAAAAGGAAAATATACAATAATATTTACCCGACGAAGCCAAAAACAGTACTGTACATTATTCGTTATTCTCCGCTATCACCATTGCCTGCATATATTTATTCTTCGATTTCTTCAAGTCTCTTGAGCCCTACATTGTGCAAAGCACACAAAATTAATTTTAGCCAAGACAACATATTCTTACAAAATAATAGTCAGAATTGTTTTTATTTACCTATTCTGAAAGCACAAAAAAAAATCAAATATTTCGAGGCTCAACAAACACGCATGTTGTCCTTGGAGGAACCGTGAAGCACCCAGAGGGTGCATCGAATGTTGACTTCTTAACAACATCATCGGTTGACATCATCTGTGCAACATTCACATAGAATACAAAACCCATTAATGTTTGATGTTGACTCAAACTAATTACTGCTCGTTTGTTTCATGTTTTTGTGCTTTTCCGGGAATCTAAAATTGCTAATTTACATGCGAAGCTTTTGTTTAGAAAAGAAGTTGGCATCTTGTTTTTCAAACTCCTGCATCAATTATGAGATTTCACATATGTGAATTTACCATTTTAAAATCCCGAGAAATCCCAAAAACTCAACCAAACAAAGCACTAGTGTCGTAACTTCAATATTATAGAACTTCAAAGGGAACTTTTTATAGGGGAAATGGTGAGGATATATGGTGCTTTACTAAGTGAGTACTCCTAGAATCACAAAAAATGAACACTCGAAAGTTATCTAAAAAGAGACGGTCACTCACCTCCCTTCTCTTTTCCAAAATTTGCTAATACAGCAAGGGTTAAAAAATTATAACAAGAAGAGGTGAATGCAATATTTAAACTAAGATGAAGCAAGAGTAATATTTAAAACAAGTAGAAGCCTGTATAAAATTTATAACAAGAGGGGGAGACAAATGTAATATTTAAAATACGAGGAGAAGCAGACGTAATACTTAAAACAAGAGGGGAAGTGTACCTCATTATAACTAACAAGGGAAGGACCGTGTAATTTCCAAATTTAAAACAAGATATCTTGTTATTAGACTAGACAATAGTAACATGGAGAAGATTACATTACAAAATTACTTTAAATGTTGAATTAGTAGTCATTATACACTGCATACCTGTACAGGATGTAATTGAAAAGTTCTTGCTCTGAGTGCAGGGATCGCAAATAATATATCGGTTGGGCATACATTGAATATAACAACGATATATGAGTAGCTGCTTGGAACAAAACGGTAACATTATCATTATCCAATCATATATTTCGCACTAGGGGTAATACAGTCAAATACAACACTTCATGTTATACCCACCTGGGATCCAGTTGAGATAACCCTGGAAAACCTTCATGGCCATCTTCAATGCTCATAACTATGACACCAGGGATCCATGATGGACCAGTGTTGTGAAATCGTACTCGTTGCTGAACGAAAAATGCAATTTTATGACATTGAAATTGGGATTCGATTTTTGTTTTAGGGTTGTGATTCATTCATGTTTACTTTTAGCAAATTTAACTGAAAAGAGTAGATACGGTGTATTACATGAATCGTGCTTTTTATAAAAGTTATAGCAATTTTAATTCAAATAATAATTTTTTTTTCTAATTTAGGGTTACGAAAAAATAAATTAAAAAACTTGTATTGTAATAATTTACGTCTTGGTCCACATATTCTGAAACAAGTTATATTCGTATTCCTATACCCGAAAGTAGAGTTGGAGATCAAATGAACAGTGCCCTATTTCTTTCCTCGAATTTACTTTTTTATGAGAAAAATTTTATACCTAATAGCGAATATATCGAGTAGAAAATTAATAGGGTTTTTTATACTTTAATACATTACTAATTTTTTATATTGGATTAAAATACATTTTAATCAATTTATTAGACATTAGTACATTTTTCGTCACTAAATGTTGCTAAATGTGAACATTTCGACACTAAAAGTGATCTTTAATGACATTCAGCGACAAAAAATGTACTAAGGTCTAATAAACTAATTAATTTGGATTACATTCTAAAATCGAAAAATTACTAAGGTATTAAAGTCAAAAAACTCCAAATTAGTAACCAAATAGATTTACTCACGAGAAAATTTTAGAGAATTCCATAGAGTATCAACACTGGATTTAGAACGTCAATTATTTTTAGTATGCACCTAAAATACCAAAAATACCTCTCATTCCAATTGCTTCTTTTTAAATTTATATTCACTATCATATAATTATAAAATACATGCAAAACAAATTTTATAGTATTAGAAGGCAAGTGCCCTCGCCCAAGCTACAATTAGTCTCTGGTTCGAGACTTGGGAGCGGTCTCTTCATATAATAAAACAATATGAGGGTAAGACCAGCCAACATCTACCTCTCCCAGACCTGCAGTGAAGCGGGAGCCTTGTGCACTGGGTACGACCTTTTAAGGCTTCAATAAATTATATGCATTCCCTTAATAGTATGCGTTCTTTTAATGTTGCACAATCAATGAGTGCGCCACAATTTCTAGTATTATAGTAATTTAGTTATTCAAATTTTGAATAACTTTGCTTTTAGAAGCATCTCAACTAAGTAAAACAGTCAAATCTTTACAAACCTGCCCCCTACCGTACCACATTTTAAAGTAGGCTATGCACGAAACTTTCAGTTCCATTATGTGTAACGAAGTAATTCGTACATATTCTAGGCAGACATTCTAATACAAAGAGTTTAACTGTTTCCTGTATAGCATCCTCACCTGGATAGCATTTTCCGTCCTCAAACGGAAGAGTGGTGAAGAGTATCTAATCCGTAACAAGTTTGAAAAATTTTCTACAGCAGCAAGGATGTGACTACTCTTAGGCTTGAATGATGGATCTCCTAATCTGGGTTTAATTCTGAACAAGAAAGCGCAAAGCATGTGAGATGAATAATAGACATATCAAACTGACTTTTGAAGACAAAATGTGAAGTAAAAACCAGGAAGGGTTTTACGCATCACATAAGTTGCATGGATACACATGGTATGCGTGATGAATTGGATAGTATCTAATGTTTCCTTTTGTTTTTTGACACATTGGGACATGATAGAGGACAAGTTTAATTATATTTCGGGGACTACAATATAATTACCATCAATATATAATGGGCTCAAATTGTAATTTCATTGGTTAAAATGTTTTTTTACTAATAAAAGGGATCGAAGTATAATATTATAAAACTATCAGAATAATGTTAATATTTTCTTTTGGTAATATATACAGAAAACTTAAATAATAATATACGCGTCCCTGTCCTACTTTTTGAAAAACTTCGTGTCAGAGTGTCGAGTCATGTCACGTGTCAGTGCTCGTGGTTCATAGGATACGGAGACAAGATAAATTCAAAAAATTAAAGCTCTTTATGATTTTAAAGTTCCCCGCTGATCGCGCCTTTTTCAGAAAAAAAAATAATCAAAGCAGCCCAAACAGAATCCAAGAGGTACCCATGCTGTATTGAAGACGTGTCTAAAATTGAAAATTGTTGATTAAATCAGCATATTTCTTATCGGATACGTATTGTGCAGAATCTAAACCATATTCGTATTCGTATCCGTGTCCGATATTCCATTTCTACACCTTTTGAAGTATCCATGCTTCTTAGACCGCAATATTAAACTCTTTGAATAATTTGTGACCTAACTAAAACATAGTAATATTATGATAAAAATGTAGACAATTGAATCTTACAGAGGCCCACTCCTTTCATTTTTCTGTTTTGGAGAAGGCCAATACCCCAATTATTAGAATTGTAAAACATACTAACATTGTGATGAAAACGGAGATAATCGAATCTTACAGAGGCCAACTCCTTTCATTTTTCTCTTTTGGAGGAAGGTCAACACCCCCAATTATTAATATTGTAAACATATTAACATTGTGATGAAAACGGAGATAATTGAATCTTACAGAGGCCAACTCCTTTCATTTTTCTCTTTTGGAGGAAGGCCAACACCCCAATTATTAGAATTGTAACTGAAGTCCAACCTGAAAATAATGATATGTTAAACCTTAAATTTGAGATATTGCAAATATACCACAACTGGAAGTGAATTCACTCTAATCATGAAGTGATAAGAATGGAAATGACCCTTTGTGATATCAATATATCAAAATTTATAACTCTGTTGTAGTGGTATCATGTATAAGTTAAAAAAATAATTTCAACATAGTAAAAAGAAACATGAATCAATTGGAGATTAGCAATAATAGAGGACCTGTTGAACCAATCACCGGAATTGTACGAATCACGGTCTAGTGATTTTGAGCGTAGGATCTCATCTCCACAATGGAAAAAAGGTATTCCCTGCAAATAGAAAACTTATTTAGAGCTGGTACTTTATGAAAATATTGGCTTGTATGGGATGTAACGGTGCTGGTTCATTGAAGTGTACTGTTTCATATTTGACACTACCAATAATATGTTCAGTGGAGAATATATACACTTATCTAATTAAACATAATACCAACAATACGACTCATTCATTACCAAATCGTCGCAAGAAAATACAAAAGTACAAAACAGATACATAAATTGTACCAAATCTACATCCACCCAATAGTTTAAATATATTCAACCAAGTAATATGAACAACAAAGTCTCACAAAAAAAAAAAACTGCTACAAATGCAACGTTCGGTCCACTAATTGGAAAGCATCTTCTTAGAATTATATCTACGCGACCTTCAGATTCAGTATTCTACAATAGTCAAGAAGTTGGACCATTATGCTATGCATTTTAGTCTTCAAAAACAGTTTCAGATCAAGAAGTTGAGATGACGGGAAACTATGACTTGAATCTAGAGCGGCCAACAAGTCATGTCATGATGGTTTCATGACATATCATATAGGGTGCGAGTCAACTAGACCTTTTAAGAGCTGCACGCAGTTATGGCTAAAGTCATATCAGGTGTGTATCTTATATCTTCCATATAGAGTGGGTTTCTGTCCTCATATAGCCAGGTTCGTTCCATATATAGTGGCTAAAGTCACATCATGATATATACATCACACCATACATAACACCTAGTTTAAGACCCTAACTGCGTGCGTTCCAAATATATCTTACATCACACCATACATAACACCTAGTTCTAGACCCTAACGGCGTGCGTTCCAAATATATCTTTCATATTCATCATGATGTATACATCACACCATACATAACACCTAGTTCTAGACCCTAACTGCGTGCGTTCCAAATATATCTTTCATATTTGACACATATACGGAACGAACCTGGCCCGAAACTGCGTGCGTTCCATTTTTAAGCAGTATAAAACTGTCATATTTTGACTGATTTTTTTAAAATAGTAAAAAAAATCATTTTGAGCTGATTTTTTTCAGGGGCACCTTGAAATGTTTAAACACCAAAATAAAAAAATCAACTCAAAATTATTTTTTTTAGTATTTTAAAAAAATTGGTCCGCATGGACCAGTCCGTAAACCGGTTCGCATTTAGTCGGCTCCGTGCATATATGACACGAACTCTTTAACACATTAGGTATGGGTCGAGCTATTCTTTACACAAACCCGATATGACACGACACGGCCCGTTGCCAAGTCTAGTTAAAATTCAGTTGTGATAAATTAAGTGTCACTCCCAACATATATAGAGCCAACAATAAATTCGAAGATTCATGGTTGAAACTACTATATTAAATGGGTTCAACATAAAAGCAACAACAAAACACCATTATCAACATATAAAATACAACCTGTGAAAGTGCTATTATACTGGTTGCCAAATGGTTTATCCTGCACCTATCATCCACAGATATTTCCATGGAAGTCTACAAAAGTGAAGAGTCATAGTTAGAATCAAAGAAAGTAATGTGTCAGATATTCAAAAAATTGTAAAATAAAAGCAGACTGTACCTTCAAACTCACTATGTCGAACAGGGTCTCATTATCATGTGCAGAAACATAATTAATCTGGAAAACAAAAAGATGGTCCCTCACATTGTATGTAGAATATTATAATGTAAAACATGAACAAGACTGTATCAAATGAGAATTTAATTCCAATAAAAACCGATTAAATGATCGTGAGGGTTTTGACAAGGGTTTAGGTAAGCTACACAACACTCCTTTGGAGTGGCAAAAAGGGTGCACTGCATAAGGAGCGAGAGAAAAGGCACACATTATTTATACACAAATAGATTTTGTTGTGTATTTTTAATAATAATGTGATGTTGTGGTCTAAATATGAAATTAAATGTACAAATCACAATTATAAATTGCTAGAGCATCCACAAATGGGATGCCTTGTCCTATAAAGTTGATTATTTTCAGACCACAATGGGTGGTCTTAAATAATTAATCTAATTATTTTAGTGAATGAATAAGCTTATTGGTCCATTATTATCACAATTATTGGGGCCCACTAAAACCGGACGGGCAAGCCTTGTATGTCTAGGGAGTTCATAGTGAAAATTTTCCAATCTGAATTTTAGTCCAGTGAGCGAAACACCAAATAAATTTAAAGGTCTAGTTTTCAAACTTAAAAAAATCCATACACCTAAAACTAAGTTGGAAAACATCAATCAAATAAAAATTAATAGCAATAGAGTTAGGGCACAACAAATATAGCTCATTTTCAATAATGCAGTAGAACAGATTAATTCCTAGTAAGGCAAAGAATTTTAAGATAGCTTCAATAAAAAATTATCACCAATATTCATAGTTACGCAAAGAATTGTAATAGAACAGGTATATTCTATTTTTGTAACTTGATAATAATAGATTTAGGGCACAAATTATATTTAAATTCATAATAACAGATTTAGCCATTTAGAGCACAGCAATTAAATACAAATTGATAAACACAGATTTAGAGCACAACAAAAGATACCTTATACATTTTAACACAATATGTAAAAAAGTTCAATTTCCGGGATCTCATTGTGGATGCTTTTTAATTGAGGCGCATAAAAAAAATATATGTTAATAAATCATAGCAAAGGGGTTAAAATAAAATCTAATTTTCCACTGATCAAAGTCAACAAAACGAAAAATATTGAAATATTCCAAATAAACACGGTCTAAATGTCAAAAGAAAAACAAAGCGAACACATTAATTAGTCCAGGATTTCCAGATTATCGCAAGTTTTTTGGTCTCCTTTGCCTCGTTCGTTCTCCTTTACTGAAAAAGAGATAATTTGAGATTGGGTTCCCACCAACTAAGGCTTATAAGCACCCAAAAGTGTCTAATTTAAGCGCCGAATAGATGCATTTTAGTCAATCGTTTTAATTAAAAATGGCCTTATGTCATATTTTATTATTTTTCAGGTTAATCATCAGCCGCAACATCAAATAATACTAAATCAAGTCAATTGCGACACAATTGCAGTAAAAAGCATGCATCGAAGAAATCAAAGAGACAGCGAAGTCTGAAGTCCCATTGAGCTTGCCCAGATAAATTCCGATGCCCCGAACCGTGACTCGAAACCCTAACCTAATCCTAAACCGAGCCCAGACCATTCCTCGAGCCCGGTGTGTGTTGAGTTTGTACCTTTATTATTTTTTAGATTTTTATTTTGTGTCGTTATTTTTAGGATTTATTTTAGATTTATTTAGAATTTTCTAGAATTTATTTTCTATTTCTTTTTATTTTTTATTTTTATTAGTTTTTAAGTGTAATCTTTATTTTTAGTTTTGCTAGATTTTATATTTTTAGGACTTTAGGTTTTATTTTTATTTGATTTGTAGTTTTTATTTTTAAGAATTTAATAGATTTTATTTATTTTTAGAATTTATACTTTTAGGATTTTTAGGAATTAATTATATTTTTTTAAATGTTGTTTATTTTGATTTTTAGTTTTTATTTTATTAGGATAAGTTTTAGGAATTCATTTTTTTTTTTACTTTTGTTAGCTTATTTTTAGGACTTTAGTTTTAATTTTATTAGGTTTATTTTTCTTTTATTAGGAATTTATTATTTTTAGTTTTATTTGATTTTTAATTTTATTTTACTTAGAGTCTTTATTTTATTTTTAGAGTAGTATTTTATTTTTTAGATTTTTAGTTTTGTTAATTTATATTTTTTAGTTGTGTTAATTTTAGGGGTACAAATTAAACTCACACTAAATAACCCCAAACTTAAACACACACACACCACACTAACATACACTCAACCACACACAAACTCATCACTCACACCCTACTAGCCTACATCTAACACACACCCAAACACCCCCACCTTACTATTCATCATCTTCCACAAACCAACACCCACGATTCTCTCTCCCAAACTCCATCAACCCAACTCCACATAAACCAAAAACCACCATCTCACACACACACCACATTAAACCATAAACCAAAAAAAAAAAAAACATTAAATCAAAACCCAAACCATCTTCAACCTTCCACCATTAACAAAACCACACACACCACACCTAAACCCATTATCCACATCTCCACTTACCCGAACCTCCCCACACCTGAACCCGTACTCACCCGCGTCCTGCCATTTATGTCCGCCCCATACCCGCTGGAGACAGCCCCCACGTCCGACCTCTCCACCTGACATAACCATCCCATTTCCGGCGGCACCCCTGGCGCTTGAACCCGCGACCTAACTCGGTGCCGTCCTGCCCGATCCGAAGCCTACAAACCCGTACTCAACTTCCCTGACCCAAGAACCCGGATGAAAACTGTCTCCCTCCATTAACCCGAGATCCCAAATCCGAATTCCTTACCAGCTATTAAATCAAACCCTTTTAAAATAGGAACCCAAAACCCATTTTCAATTTGAGCCAAAAACCAATCTTCAAATCCCAAGAAAATCTCCCCAACAAACACCAACATCGTGGATTATAAAAAAGGGGAAAGCTCACTTCATAAAGAAAAAAAACTCTCATCAGAAAAAAGAGACGCATAGAGAGAAAAAAATGTGTATATTATGTACAGTTTAGGGTCATAAAAAATATCAGAAAAATATGTTTTCTACATTCTCTTTTCAATTTATTTCCTTCTTGACATATTATTTATTGTTGTTTATGCACACATGAGAATGTTTGGCTAAACACCCCGTTCAAGGGGTGGGATGCACTGCGTATGATATTAATTTAATTAATTGGTTTCATTAATTTTATATTTCTAGGTAAATTAATTTTAACTGTCACCAATTAATTTATGTAACGAGAGTTAGTAAATTAATTGAACAAATTAATGTTTGAATTTAGGAATCAAACTAGAGATAGGTTTTTCCGATATTTGAATATTAATTCGGTGTTGAAATTTGAGGATTGATATTGTTTTCGCTAAATTGATCCTAGCGGGTAATTTTCTGAAAATAGCATAAGTCCTAATTTTTCATTGTGTGACATTTTTAAATTAATTTTCTGAAAAAGATATTATTAAATTTATAATTATAACGAAAGTTAGATTATCGATTTAATATTATCTCGAAATATTTCAAATTAATAAATTGAGAAATTAAAATAATTGAAAATGCAGTGTAATCTCATCTCTTGACCTTCTCACATTATTTCACACTAGGTTGCACATTATTTTTCCTTATTTAGTCATTTCATAATTTTTAGCATTTATTAGTTCATTCTCCCTTGAAATTGTTTTAAAAAAAAAAGATTTTAATAAAAAAATTTGAAATTGCAAGTATTCACATTAATTGTTTTACCTTGGAAGTTGGATTGATACCCGTAATTACCGCAATACGAGTTGTTTTAAACAAGTTTTGTAGGTACTCAAGGGAATTTTGAGAGTGACTTTTGAAGACAACGACCATACGCAAAAAGCTTTTTATAGGGATGAGAACACTCAAAAAACTGCATTCCAAACGAAGTATGGGCATTATGAATTTGTGGTGATGACTAAATGAACATGTTGTTCAAACATATCCTGAACAAATATGTGACTGTGTTCATTGATGACATTATAGTATATTTTAAGTCTAATAAGGAGCGCCTCCGCGGAGTCTTTTAGAAACTTAGGAAGTATTATGAAGTGAACTACACCTCAATGACCTAAAAATCAGGACACTATGATTTCTAGAGAGAGGAACAAAAGTGTTCTTATATTTCAAGAATTGAGGAATTAAGTACAAAATGAGAATACAAAAGCTATTTATTGACTAAAAGACCAACTAAGAAATAAAAGAATGCTTAATTAGTCCCAAACATGCTTGGTGGCAAATTAAGGAGAGAAAATACCTAAATGGAAAAATACAAGGAAAATAACAATGGATTCCCATCATATTATATCCCAAGTTTTCAAAGTTAGTTTTGTCTTGAGGAGGTGGCATTCCTCGACCACACTATGAACAAAGATGGGTTGTCCGTGGACCCAAGTAAGGTCACGACTGTAGTCAATTGGAAGAGGCCCACAATTGTGACTAACATTAGAAGCTTCTTAGGTTTGGCAAGTTACTAAAGGAGGTTTGTTGAAGAGCTTTCAGATACCATGGTTTCATTTACCAAGTCCACCCATAAGAAGGCAAGACTTGTGTTCGGTCACGGAGTCTGAGGAAAGTTTTCAAATGCTTAACGACTTTTTGGTAGATGCGCCTGTTCTGACTCTGCTCGCGGGAGGAGGCTATGTGATTTAGAGGCATGTCTCTGCCCGCAACCTTGAGTGTGTCTTAATGCAAAATGGAAAAGTTGATGTGTATGTCTCTAGACAGTTGCCACCACATGAGCCGGATCACCCAACCCACAACCTAGACTTAGTGATTGTGGTCTATAGTTCTAAAATTGGAGACATAATCTATACGAGGAAACTTATGAGGTTTATACTAGTCACAAGAGTACCTACATATTTACCTAAGATTGAGTATTATTGTTCATCAAGTATCCCCCGGCAACGAAAATATGGTGATTGACGATAAGAGTTCAATCAATGCATTAAAGTTGACAAGGCAGAAGCACATTCTCATAGATTTGGAGTCAATGGGAACAGAGGGTCCGAGGACATTCTAGCTGCGACCAGTTAGCTGAACTGCAGAAAGTCCGCAGAGAAGTAGAGAAGGAAGGGAGGTCATATTTCATGATTGGTGGTCGCGGAGATATGTGTGCGGCAAGAAATGACTTGAAGGTAGAGGTGTTGGAAGGTGCCTACATGTCCTAGTTTTCCATGTGCCCAAGGAGTACCAAGACGTACAAGGACTTCAAGGAAAACTGTTGGTAGAACAATATGACGAGAGAGACCATGGAGTATGTTGTCAAATGCTTAGTATGTTAACAAGTCAAAGCTGAACATCAGACGCCAAGTTGTGATTGTATAGTTGGATTGTTGCGGACCCAAAGTCCATGATCCTCATGGACTTTATTTGGGTGATTGTTGATAGATTAACGAAATATGCACACTCCGTTAAGACCCATACTCTATGCAGTAGTTGAACAAATTGTATATTAAGGAGATCATCAAAATCTACAGTCCCAATGTATATTGTTTTAGATCACGGCACTAGGTTTACCCTGGGATTTTGGATAGACTGATAGAAGATTCAGAAAGAGAAGTCGATTTGACTTAGTCGTCCAAAGGCAAAATGAGTAAGTTGACATATGATAGGGAACTTCTAGAAATAGAATTCTTCCCCGATTAAGAAGTCCAGACGATGCAAATTGCTCAAGTGGGTTGTTGGGCCTAATCGTAAAAAACACTTTTATCCCTGTAGTTCCGTTTCTTGTTCTAAAAATGCAAAAAGACTCGTCGGAAATCGCCGGTTGGGTTAGTCCAACTAAGAAAGGCACAAACAGAGAGAACAAATCAAATCTTGGAAGCAATGTTGCGGCCTTGTGTATTAAACTTATGCGGGAGCTAGGGCGACCACCTACCTATAGTTGAGGGTCGGCAAAAGCATGCATTTTTACTATCAATATAGTTGTATTTGACGAATTGGGCCTTTTTGTTGATTCTCTCTTTTATACTTTGTTTGATTCTACTTACAGTTCATCCAGTATTCTTCATTATTTTGATACTTGGGGTTTTGATATCTAAAACCAAAATGTATAAAGTTCTTACACTAATTATATCACTTTAAAAAACTCCCTTCTCTTTTGGAGATCAGGAGTCGCGACTTTGTGTTGTCCCGGACTTAAGGAAAATCTCGTCCTGTGCCTTATTATTACCATATGTACTTTTTAGTGGTTTGGATGAGACGAATGTAGAGTCCTTGCAAGGCAGCGACACTAGCAGGGCAATATTCTGGTTGTCTACTTTGTGCTTAAGGCCGCGCAATGAAGAAGATTGATTAGCCGACTCACCTCCTGCTATGTGCTTTGACTTTGGGAAATTGGGTTAATTCTGGACTTGTGGCATAGTTCAGCCAAAGTCAAAGAGGTGATGGCAAGCAACAGAACACTTAACTAAATTAGGCGACCGGGAAGGTTGTCGCCGACTGTGGCATGACCAGGCAAAGGAATCTTGGAACAAGTTAGAGGATATTGTGGAATCCTTCTAGTGCCGAAAAGGGCCATATAGGATTAATTATGGGTTGCCCTGAGGTTACAAAGCATCAGTTAAAGGCCAAAGTCTTCACTGAGGGCCAACGTATGCCCTTTGAGATGATTCGTTTGGATGAAGTTATGTCCTTAGGATGGGGGTTGAGATTGCTTATATATTATGTTGTTTACTATCACTTTTTATGTTGGTCATTTATTTTCAGTTGTTGATATTTTGTTCATCATATATTTGTTCTGTTATTATTTGTTGAGACATGGATATATGTTATTCTAATCTTTGTTGCAGTTATCAGGTTTCGGGGTTGATGTACTCCATTACCGAGTCATCTGATGGCTCACACTCCTAAATTTTCTTGTTTTCCTCATGACCGTGAATTGTTGGAGACTTGAGGACGTGGCACATTAGTAGGGCCAAGGTCTTATCTCATGTTAGCATGAGATACTTTAGATAATTTAGCTATTTTTAATTACTATGTTTTATTTTATCGAGTTTGCGGGGACCTATCATGTATATTTTTTAGGTTGAGGAGGTTGGGGTGGACTTTTGTATATAAAACTATTAATCTCCAAATATTATGTCGCGAACATTGATGATAGATTCTGCAGATCTATTTTGATATGTATGGCAATGGACTTTACTTGGTATTTGTTTATTGATAATTAGATCAGTGATGTAATAAAATTTATTTATGCATTGTTGGGTTGAGTGTTTTAAATAAGGAATCGTATCAAGTTCAATTGTTAACCAGGGTGTATAAAATGTATACACCAAGTTCTTAGTAAGGCCGCGGAAACAGCCTTAGGATTGCCCGTTCTAACCTCTATCGCGTGAGCCGGGGCTAGCCTCAGGCTGCAACCTCATCAGGCTAGGCCGGGGCATGACAAGTATGTAATATTAAAGTAGAGAAGAATTAAACATAACTATGATATATAATTAAAATCACAAAACTTTACAGTTTCTGTGGGACATGAAGCATATCCAACAGGTACCCCATCATAAGTTGTAACTTCAGATCCCTTAACCTGAAAATAAAGTACAGAATGAAAAGCCAGGGTGAGCTCCTAATATTTTATGCATATCAAAAGAAAAAAATTCCCGTGAGTTTAAAAATTTCTGAGATGAGAAAAATCAATCGCACAAAATTTTTCGATGAAAGCAAAAAGATTTACAAAAAAGGAGGAACAGGGAGTCCCCTAGGGGGTGTACAAACAGCCCCTAAGCCGACAGCGCATGGATTTACCTCTTGCCCATTAAAATTTGTTTGGACGAAGTCCTTTAGGTTCCCAGCCATGCCGACCTGAATTACATGAAAATACTTCAATAGGAAGAAAATCTAATAAATAAAACATAATTAAGCAATTGAGAAAATGAACGTGCGTAATCTAACAAAAAGCGGGCAAAAGAAATGCAGATGAAGTAGAACAATTGAATATGATATCCAAATCTTTATAATGCAAAAAAGGCCCATAAAATCCAGGATTCTACTGTTATTTCAGAAGGCCAAGGAAACTGGGAAACAGGTAGCATAAAAATAATAAAAAAATAATTCTAGTTCTCCTCTATGGACATAATAAAAAAAGTCGTCCCAAATTAATAGTCACCGATTGAAAGTCACATTTTAAGAAGAAAAAAAATTACTTTCCAAAATTATATTCCTAAAAATTATGAATACCTTTCAATGCAATGCATGCACTTACATCATTGTTCTAAACCCAGTTCAGTTTTTCCCTTTTTTGTGTTTGTGTAGGGAGGGGGCACTTAATTTTATATTAAATACAGATATGTCTATATCGGCGGTGGCAGTAGTAGGGTTACAGTGTAAAAAAGGATCTCCGCGAATCTGGGCGTCTAAACAAAAATGGGTAGAGGCCTTTAACCCTCAAAGAATCTACAAGCAGCCCGTTCCCGTCCCGCTCATAAAAAAGGTGGCCCAAATTCTTCCGTATGAGTTGAAGTGGGAAGCTCACAAAACGTGAGCTGTATTTGCCACTTCTGGTTCAGATGGATAACTTTGTAATCTATATACTATTTCTAAAAACAAGACTATTAGTTTGGGATGGACTAAAAAGGAAAGCATCACTATTAAGTTGGAAAGGAGTGAGTGTGTTTTTATCGTTTGATAAGAAACAGAGAATTTCATTAAACAATAATAAATAAAGTTACATTTGGCGGTGCACAAGCAGTC
The DNA here is from genome assembly GCA_949130495.1 of Sambucus nigra. Taxonomy (NCBI): domain Eukaryota; kingdom Viridiplantae; phylum Streptophyta; class Magnoliopsida; order Dipsacales; family Adoxaceae; genus Sambucus; species Sambucus nigra. The sequence continues at coordinate 788,302,711 of OX422208.1, read as the reverse complement.
CACATGTTACAAAATGCCTACACAAATTTCAGCCTATCAACAATCACCGCTTTCCAGTCATACTGAACAGACTCGAGTGTGTATTCTGTAAAAACTGGAGAAAACAAGGACAACAATGAAGCTAGAACCCTGGTTTTAAATTATTATAAAAATTATGTATATCAATATGTTACAAGTTACCTAATATATACATACTAGCGGATACCCGTGCCGAGGGCACGGCGATAAATTTGCTCCCGTGATAAAATTCAGGCCATAAAAAAATGCCTCCGTGATAAAACCCAACCCATAAAAAAAGAAACAAAAAAGAAAACAAAGAGTTAAAAAAAAAAAGAAAAAAAAAAAAGAAACTACTTTTAGCATGACATTTCATGCATGGACATGAAATGTCAAAAATATCATACATGAAATTTTGGCATCCCCATATGGTGTTATATTATATGGATATACAGTTGCACGCAAAAAGATTACAAATCCTATTTATTTGGTCAAGTCAAAATGGAACATGATCCTCTTGAATCATTGGAAGTCGTGCTTTTCAAGGCCTCAATCCCTCATCAGTTTACCCTTCTTTTATTGTATCAAAATTTTCAACTTAAATCAAATCACTCTTCCATATCGGCACATTCATTGATCCTTTCTTTCAATTACTCTATGCCAAGGACGCATTGTTCTCATCTTCCGCGAATGAATGATGACTCTTACACATTTTATATCCAACTAGTTACCTATAACTTCCCTGGGAATTTTTTGAACATTTATTTCCAATATTAATCTATTAACAAAAGGTAGACCGGATAAAGAAAACTCTCACCCTAAACTTCCTCTTTAAAGAGGAAAGAGATGGAGAGAAGAGAAAGTTTGAGTTTAATGGATTTATTTCATTGACTTTTTACCCATAACAAATTTTCAGATAACCATATCTTGTTATTGGATCGTGTTGGTTGTAAGGGTATAATTATAATAGTGGTTTTCTATCTTTTATCGTCATTTTCTTTTCACCTAGCAAACAAGGAGGAAAAAAAACAACTTGCAAACTCACAAACAAAGGAACGAAAGTCACTATCCTTTCTATTCACTTATTAAAACTCCTCTTCTTTTCTCTTCTCTCCGAACCTCTCAAACAAGCTGTCGACGTGTAGTAGTTAACCCATATGTGGATCAAACAATTATCCAACACCAGAAAATGTGGAGCTCACATGAAACACACAAGTAAGGTTAATCCTCAAAGTAGGGGTGTGCATTGGGTCAGTTTGGTTTGGTATCATTATCTAAACCAGAACAATAACCAATATAGGTCAGTTTTATGATTTTGGAACCAGAATCAAACCAACCAAACCCATCGATTCTCGAGTTGATTTGGTTCCACATTTTTTATAGTTCTCACAATTAATTCAAATAATTTAACTGTCATAAAAGGCTCAAAGTAGCATCAATGCCTTCTGGATTAAGGGCCACCTCTCCAAGCTAGAAACAGACCTCCTAAACTGAAACTCCTTGTATTCAACAGTACCAGAAATGGGAGGACTTTATACCTGAATATGATCCTTTGATACAGCAAGCGTATGTTCTGCCGCAGCTTTACCGCCATGGTCGTGGTCATTAGGCTGTAGAAAAAGTACAGGTAATTTTGACTAAAACATCTGCTATATTACCATTTTGTGAGTAGACTGTTGCTCTAGTATAATAACATCAAGAGTCACCACAAGACAACTCAACAAGGGTTATTTTTCCTATACTTCTTGAGATCGTTGTGTATTTCAACTTAGGCCCCTAGAAGTTCAAAAATTAGACTATTCCCACTTCCACACATGCGCGCGTACACACACACACTGCACGCAAGTGGGTTTATGCACTTGGAAGAGGGGGGTTAAGTCTAATTTTTGAACCTCGTGGTGGATAAGTCCAATTATGCAATTATGACCTAGGAGGGTGTTGGTGGAGTTAAAAAAAAAAGAAAAAGAAAACAACAAAGACAAATTTTATTGTAGCACGAAATGTGTGTGTGTGTGTGTGTATACAGTCTGACTCCTATGCAAATTCCAAAAATGAGCAACATGACCAGTAATTCTCACATTTTCTTTATTTAAGAAAACATTACAAAACACATTTGTAACGGTCAAAAACCAATATAAATGCATGTCCGATTTAGGTCTGTGTTGGAAACTGTGTATATATATATAACTACAAAAAAAATTACATAAAAGGCCATAACATGTATTGATTACCTCCAAAGACAGACCTGTGAGAAAACCTTGTTGGAGAGGATGGCCAAATGGTGATCCACCAAGTAATGCATCTCGAATACGATCGTTAAAACTGAAAGCAATTTAAATCAATTCGTAAACTCAATTTTTCCCCTTTTTTTTATTTTCAAGTTCTTCAACACGTAAAATAAGCAAATAAGGTGAGCCGTATGTTAGGGCGGGGGAAAGATAATGTACCTCCCGATTCCAGTTCCGCAAAGGTTGAACTGTGATGCATTCACACCGCGTCCGTTTTTTGCCACTTCACCAAAGTCCCATCCTTCGCCGTATCTGAAGATCAGGAGCATTGTCAATCAAAAATTGACAAAATATAGGGCTTTTTTGCCCCCTGTACTAATAGTGTATCTGAGGGAAGTTTAATACCCCCTTGGGTTTACAAGACAATTTTCCCTTCTGACTTCATCTTCTTCCCCAAACCTCCCTATATTCAAGAACCCTAAACAATACAAAGAATTAGGCTCACCCCTATCTGGGACTGTGTTTGGAGTACTCAATTATATGCTTTTGCTAAATTTACAAATGATTAGTTAACCCAGAAAAAGTAAGCTTAAGTTCCCACTCGTGTTTCGATAATTGTTAGATTTCGTTCACTTCAAAAACAATACACTAGGAATTTTTTATATATTATTTTATTGAGAAAAAGGGTTTTCTTAACCTATAACGCCTCTCCTATAGGCCACTCATTTTGGATAACCATTTGAAGTGTAACTGTTTGAAAAGGCATTTATATTTATATACTAATCCTTGACTGTGCATATAAATAGTTATAAAGACATCGTGTTTTGGGGTTGTTTCGTTTTCATTTTAATTTCGGCTGGCAGTATTTTAATTTTGGTTTACAATTTTCTGCATTAATTAGGGTTCTTAAAATTAGGGTTAGGTTGTTAGGATTGGAGAAAAAGATGATTGAAGAGGGAAAAATTATCATTAATAAATCAATGGGGCATTTCTAAGAATCAATTAGGGATCTACTTTAACAGTGATGACTTCTCTCAGACAGTAGGAATATCTCTAAATATTGAACCCCTATGGGGTTATGTCAACACATGCAATTAGCATAGGACACAGAGTCAAAAAAACATAATATATATACATACACATGCGAAAATAGGCAAAATCAAATTCCAGCACAACAACGATATAACTGAAGAAGCGAAAATTGTAGGAAAATGAACAATTACTTAATGACTCCATCCTTACATATAGATACTTGAACCATCTACCCAACTTTTGTCCTTCAATAGTTCCTGGAGAACACTCTTGGCTTTCACCTGTGCTCAAAACAGAAGAAATATTTTAAATAAAGAACTTATCAAAAACCCCATGATGGGGGGTGTATTTATGTGCGGCCCTTAGCTTTATAATTGATAGTGTGCAGTCCCTAAGTGATACATTAACATGTATTGTGGTCTACTATTACATGTAGTGTGGTCTCATATGACAAAAATATTTTTAATAAAAAGGACAATCCCAGTGCACGAGGCTCCCGCCACTGCGGGTACTAGGGGTTTGATGTGCACAGCCTTACCCCTGCATATGCAGAGGTTGTTTCCGCAACTCGAAGCCGTGATCTCCAGGTCACAATGGGGACTTCAGTCTTAAAGCCCCTTTTTAATATAACACAAATATTCTAGTATGACAGAAGAGTTTAACATGACAAAAAATAAATTATAACAAGGTCATAATACAACATAAAGGACCGCACACAATGTTATATAACATCAGGGGACACACATAAAAACTGCTAAAAAAAGGGGCTTAAGACCGAAGTCCCCTATTTAGCATTGCACTCGCAAGTGTTGATTAATATTGTAGAAAATTTAATCCTAAGAAATATCTACTATAATTTATTCATGCTTTTCGATTAATCTTTAGAAATTATTTTTTTCCAACCTTCCCAACCCGTAGTTTAGATTTGCAACTCCTCTTTGAAGGTGAGGTGAGTGAACATAATATTCAATCCAACAGCTCAAAAGAGGACTTGCATAGTGAAACAAGGTTATTTTCTCGGCATCAAAAATCTACATCAACTGTACTATATTTTACATATGAAATAGAACTATAATATTCTAGAAATTAGAATGACAAATTTAGGGACAGAAATTAAAATATATAGAACGGCGAGCATTGAAGGTGAATCTTTGATAAAAGATAAACATAGCCTATCACAAGAGAAGCCAAGTCGCTATAGCTAGATATGCAAGCATTTTCAAGTCATTTTAGACTTCGAGTTCTCTATCAATACAAAAATGACTTTTATATTGTCAACAGCATCAGTATCATATGTCTTTATAGGAGATAGGAGGATCTACTCTTATCAACTCAGTTCACCTTCATGTTACTATATGATAACAAGCAATTTGGGGTAAAAGAAAAGAAAAACAGTTAGTCTTCCAGTTTAGTCTTAGCATATGATTGGCCTATTGAATATTAAAGAAAACCTTATTCACCAAGACAAATAAATATATATGTATGTAGAAAGAGATAACAGAGAGAGAGAGAGAGAGAGAGAGAGAGAGAGAATAAAATAGTAATAGACGAGAAAAACCCAGTTAACAAGAGTCAGAGTGTCATACCATTGTACGTTTCATTATATGGCCCATAAGGTCAAACCGAAACCCATCAACCTGCAAGACAGCCATATAGGTAATAGAAGAACCTGTCACAGTTGGTATAACATGTAAAAGTTAGTTAGTTAGTTAGTTAGTTAGTTGGTTAGTTAGGAAGTTAGTTAAGATGGTCGGTTATAACCAATTGTAATTAGGTTCAGTCTATAAATAAGAACCCACTTGTATCTAGAATGCGTTCTGAAATTCATCAATAGACATTTAATTATCTCAATTTCATTATTATCAACTGGGCCAGATTAGGGTTAAAGTGGTGAGATTTGGTATCAGAGCAAGTTTCGGGCCTGGATACCATTGCAGTCAATGCCAGAGGGTACAAGAATTAAAGGTCTTCAAGAAGTTCTTAGAAAACAAGGACTGGAAACAGACGAGGCAATCAAGAGGCAGGGATCACAAATCAACGAACTTCATGAAATTACGGCCCAAATTCAAAATAGTATGAAGAAGATGGAGTTGAACATGAGAAATTTTCACGAATATGTGGGAAAAATTATGGAAAATCAATCGAAAGGAAAGGAAAAAACAGTGGAACAAGAGGATTCAACATCTCACAGGTCTAACACTTCCCTCTTTAAAGAAGATGGTGGAATAGGTTGAGGAGGAAATTTGGGAAATTCAAATGGAAGTAGTTCTAACGTCAAATGGCCTAAGGTCGATTTTTCCAAATTCGATGGCTCCAATCCCAGAGGTTGGATTAGGAAGAGCAGGAAGTTATGTACAGTCCATCAAATGTCAGATGAAGGCAAGATTGCTTATGCTGCCATGTACCTAGAAGGTCAAGCAGATCTACGGTACCAAGATTACTCAGATGCAAAATATCTGGGCAATTGGGAAGAGTTCTTGAAAGACTTATGTATCAGGTTCAATACCAGAGGACATGAAGATTTGACAGCTAAGTTCAATAAATTGCATCAAGAAGGGTCTGTAGCAGATTATAATGAAAGGTTCATCGAGCTGAAGGCTCACATGGTGGCCAATCACAAAGGTTTGGGAGAATCCTATTTTATATCCAGTTTATGAGTGGATTGAAGGACAACATCAGAGAAGTGGTTAAAATGTTTTACCCAACAACGCTTTCACAGGCCAGTAATTTAGCAAAAATGCAAGAGGGTGTGATAGAAAATGCAAGAAAGAGGGGAAAGACCACTTTCAAGAATGGAGGTAGCTGGAACGAAAGTCAAGGAGGAGTCACAAATTACAAAGGGGCCAACACAAGTACAGGGAGCAATTTGGACACCAAGAAGAGTCCACCACAGTTTTTATCAGTAAAGAAAATCTCATTCAATGAAATGAAGGAAAGGAGGGAAAAGGGGCTTTGTTATTATGGTCGGGTCATGTGTGTAAAAGCAAGCAACTATTTATCATTAAAGCTGAAGAGGAAATAATACATGAGCTAGAGGGTTCGAAAGATGAAGAAAGGATTAAAATGATGGAATTCAATGAAGTAGAAATTTCAGTACATGCCATTACTGGAAATGTGGCTCCCAATACAATTCAAATTAAGGGGTTCATCAAAAACAAACCCTTAATAGTGCTTATTGACAGTGGTAGCACTCAGTGTTTTATCCACCCTAAAACAGCACAGCAAAGTGGAAGCAGAATAGAGCGCACTACTAACTTAGTGTTAACTGTGGCAAATGGAGGCAAGCTCATTAGTAATTCAAGATGCCCTCAAGTCACTTGGACCATGCAAGGTCAAGAACATGTAGCAGATTTGAGAGTGATTCCATTAGTGTGTGTGTGTGGGGGGGGGTGGGGGGGGGGGGGGGTGGGGGGGGGGGGGGGTGACATTGTATTAGGGGTGGACTGGTTAATGCAATTTGATCCAGAGCTCTTTGAATTCAAGAACCTGAAGTTATCATTTAAAAACGGAGGAGAGAAGGTGGTACTAAGAGGCACAACAGAGGAAGGTTGGCTGCATTCAATGTCTGGGAGTTCCTTCACGAAGCTGCTGAAAAGAACTTATCATGCTTTCATAGGTCAATTATATTCCCTTTCTGGACAAGAGGAATTGGAGGTATCCACTAAACATCCTCTCATTGAATTTCTTTTAACCAAATATAGTGATGTTTTTTCTGAACCCAAGGGAAAACCACCCGAAAGATCCCATGACCATCACATTCCCCTCAAACATGGTGCTATTCCCCCAAATCAGAGGTCTTATAGGGTCTCTCACTTCCAGAAAACTGAAGTAGAAAAGTTAGTTCATGAGATGCTGGAAACAGTAGTTATCCAACCAAGTCATAGCCCATTTGCATCCCCCATTTTGCTGGTCAAAAAGAAGGATGGAAAATGAAGATTTTGTGTGAATTATAGGAGACAAAATGATGCTACAATAAAAGATAAATTTCCTATTCCCACTATTGAAGAATTACTCAATGAACTATTATTTGAAGCAAGACGTATTTACAGTGGCCATTTTGAGTTCCGGGTCATGCCTTTGGACTTACAAATGTTCCTTCCACATTCCAAAGTCCGTTGAATGATGTTTTTAAGAATTTTTTAAGAAAATTTGTACTTGTTTCTTTGATGATATACTGGTCTTTAGCGCTTCTGAAGAAGAACATCTATCCCATCTCCAACAAGTGTTCCAAGTGTTACGGGATCATAACCTCTATGCAAAGCAGTCCAAATGCTCCTTTGGCCAAATCAGCATGGAATACTTGGGCCACATTATTTCAGCAGGAGATTTGGCCACAGACCCAAGAAAGGTTGAAGACATGCTCAAATGACCAATCCCAACTTCTGTCAGGGATTTTTTGGGCCTCACTGGGTTCTACTGAAGGTTCATCAAGGGCTATGGAAGCATTGCTAGGCCTCTAACTAACCTATTGAAGAAGGAACAATTCCAATGGAATGAAGACACAACTCAAGCCTTTAATGACTTGAAGAAAGCTATGACCACAGCCCTGTTCTTTGCCTTACCAAATTTTGAGCAACCTTTTTTTTTGGAGACTGATGCTAGCTCAAAAGGCGTTGGAGCTGTGTTGAGCCAAGGTGGCAAACCAATTGCCTTTTTAAGCAAGGCCTTGGGTCCGAGAAATTTAGGCCTATCGATTCATGAAAAAAGAAATGCTTGCTATTATCATGGAGGTAACCAAATGGAATGATTATCTGTTGGGAAGTCATTTCATTATTATGACTGATCATCAGAGTCAGGTTTTTCAACGAGCAGAAGATCACAACACTACTGCAGTATAAGTGGTTAACAAAGATGCTTGGGCTGGATTACGAGATCAGGTATAAAAAAGGGTCAGACAACACTGTAGCCGATGCATTGTCAAGAAGAGACACAGAGCAAGCCACCTTACAAGCCATCTCAATAGTTCAGCTGATGTGGATGCAAGAGATTGAAGACAGTTACAAGAAGACCAGTTTGCAGAAGATATGATTCCAAAATTAATTCTTGATCCAACAGCCTCAACTGAATACACACTAGGTTTGCTAAAAACAGTGAGCAAATTGTACGTTGGGCAAGAGGGTCAAGCAGGGTGCTACAAGCAGTGCATAAATCCTCTATTGGGGGACATTCAGGCATGGAGGCCACATATAAAAGGTCTTATCAACACTTCTACTGGACAGCCATGAAGACTCATATCAAAGAATATGTTGCACATTGTGACATTTGCCAAACACACAAGATTAAACAAACCCAACCGCTCGGTCTACTTCAACCACTACCTATTCCTCACCAATCATGGACTCACGTATCCATGGATTTTATCAAAGGCTTACCTAGATCCAAGGGAAAGGATGGTATCACTGTCATTCTTGATAGACTTTCCAAGTATAGCCATTTTTTAGCCCTTAAACATCCTTACGCAGCAGGTGAGGTAGTTCGACTCTTCCTTGATCAAGTCTACAAGTTACACGGAGTACCACAGTCTATTGTCTCGGATAGAGATAAGGTGTTCACAAGTAATTTTTGGAACCCAACTTCACCTAAGCACATCCTATCATTCCCAATCTGATGGGCAAACGGAAGGGTCAATCAATGTTTGGAAACCTACTTGAGGTGTATGACCAGCCAACGATCCACAAAATGGTGCGAGTGGCTTAGCCTAGCTGAATGGTGGTATAACACCAACTCTCATTCCAACCTAAAGCTTACACCCTTCCAAGCACTCTATGGTTTTCCCCACCTCCATGGGGAGTACCCACAGCAATGGACACAACTATCATGGCAGTGGAAGAACTTATGAAGGAAAAGCTCTTGTTGACACAGCTACTCAGGGAGAATTTAATATAAGCACAACACAGAACAAAGCAATATGCAGATAAAAAGAGGACTAAACGACACTTGCAATGGGTGACTTGGTCTATTTGAGGTTATAGCCTTATAGCCAAACTTAAGTGACTTTTAGGCACAATACGAAGCTAGCACCAAAGATATTATGGCCCTTTTCCAATCATTGCAAAGGTTGGTCAAGTTGCATACATACCAGAAGGCAGCAAAATTCACCCGGTGGTCCATGTCTCAACTCAAGAAACAGCTTGGCCACAACACCATGCCATCTCCCCAACTACCCTTGGTAGGGTTGGAGGGACAATTACAAGTCGAACCAGTTGCAATTAAGAATCACAGACTCATCAAAAGAGGAAACAAACCCATAGCTCAGGTGGTAATCCAATGGTCAAATTCAGTTCCAGAAGATGCAACTTGGCAGAATTGGGCATTCATCCAGCAGCATTTTCCTCACTTTGATCCTTGAGGAAAATGTTCTTCGAAGGATGGGGTAATTGTCACAATTAGTATAACATGTAAAAGTTAGTTAGTTAGGAAGTTGGATGAGCTGGTCGGTTATAACCAATTGTTGTTAGGTTCAGTCTATAAATAAGAACCCAGTTGTATCTGCAATGCATTCTGAAATTCATCAATAAACATTCTGTTCTCTCAATTTCATTGTTATCAACTGTTATCAATTGAGCCAGATTAGGGTTAAAGTGGTGACAGAACCCCTATCAGAATCTGAATTCGTAAAACATTACACCAAACTATGGTGCTTTGATAAAAATCCTCTTTTAAAACAAGTAAACGGGATATCATAACACTAAATGTACAATGAAAGAGAGAGAGAGATGTTTACATAGTTTCTCTATCGATGTACGAGAATGAAAAAAATCTGCATCCAAGATATTTATAATTACAAATTAGATTATAAAGACATTGGAGTTCCTATTCCCAAACCATGAGGGCCACCCCGAACAACATCCATATCCCTGTGCTTTTGCATTGGCTGGTTGGCTCCTTTGGACTATTTTATTACGCTATTTCAGGAATATTGGGCTTGTCAAGTGTGTGTGTGTGTGTGTGTGTGTGGTGGTGGTGGTGGGGGGGGGGGGGGGGGGGGGGGAGGGTTTGGTAGAGAAAAAATATCGACCTAATATAGAAGTTACAAAGGAAGAAGGACAAGACAAAGGAATATCCCTAAAAATCTTTGGAAATGAAAATCAAAAGAGGCCAAACTTTTGATTATTTCCTAGAAAACTTCTTTGGAGTGGGACATTCACTATTATTTAGGAAATTTGGACAGAAGGAATATCTGAATTTTTCAGGATCACGTTCTTACTTCAATTTTGCAATCGGAAGACAGCGGATCGAATTCGAACTGTACCAAGGTCAATCCATATCCGTTTATTAAGAAATAGTAAAAACGGATCGGATTCGGATCATATAGCGAATGTTGAAAACATTAATTCATATCCAAATCCTAACAGATTCAGATCGGATCAGATATTATCCGAAGTAGGTAAAAACATCAAATACATGATATTTTTATAAATATAATAATGACTTAGATAGTAAAACAAATAAGACTAAGCTTATAAAAATATGTAATATATAATATTTATTTCTAAGTGTAATAATAATCACGATATAATATAAATTATGGCTATGATGGGTTAAATGTATTAACTAGATAATATTTAATTTTTTATTTATTTAATATACCAAATTAGATCGGATTCTTACGAATCAAATATGTACCAATTAAAGTCCGATCCATTTACTAATCGGATATACATATAGTCGGATTATAGGATTATCGGAATGCATAACATCAATCAAATATCCGAATGAATACACGGGATTCGAATCAGATCAAAATCCGATCTTTTGACGGACCTAGACAGGAGTTTTTTTTTTTTTGGTCATCCCCATGGTCCTCTGTTGGGAGTACTTTTCGAGAGAAAACGCTTAGATATTAGGAGGGATTGGAGAGCTGGTATTTTTCCTTTTTTCGCGTAATTCATCAGTTTAGAGGACTCCCTTACCTTTTTTATGCATGTAATTCACTTCTGGTTCACGGTAAAATTCTTCTTTTATCAGAAAAAGGTGTTTATTATATGCAACATACTGTAATCTTTGGGAGAGACTAATTCACTGATATTTTTATTAAAAAAAAGTTATTATTCATTCTTGTCCGTTAGATCAATTGACTTCTTTTTGTTCTATTTATCAGATCATGCACTGGATTCGTGTACAGCATATATTAGTAAAGTTTTGAGACCTGATTTAAGTTTTGTACCAATAAAACAAAGAGAACTCATACTCACAAGCCATAATATAGATTGAAAGTGATCAGCAACTTATCCTCTTCTTGCAACCACCAGCCACTCTTCTTTTTACTTTTTCTGATGATAGGTACATATAAGAGACATAGTTAAGTCTCTGTTTCTCGGTTCTATTTTTTTTCTCTTTCAAATCTTAACGCTTGGTACCTACATAGTCAGAGTTGGAAACGACCAACTCTTTTAATTTGAACAATCACTCCTCTTTTTTTACTTCCTCGATTCTTTATTCTCTTACGATAGTCTCTGTCTTGTTCTCTTATGAAGTTACCGTTGATAAATAACTCCACACATAAAAAAATTCACAACAAAATACAAGTGCAGAGGCTCTACCCATGAGATAACTATTAACAGCCCAGCTATTTAGTACTGGAAAACATCTATATAGAAGATAATAACTGCAATAATGTTTTAGCATTTGATGGAGCAAATTTTGAGGTATTGACCCCCCCCCCCAAAAAAAAAGTGTCACTGCAATAATGTACCTTATAATTAACTGCCCAGCATAACAGATCATCAACAATCAAACGTTCAACCATAAAATGTTCACTAGCCGTATTATTTACGCATGTGCTGTTCTCAATAAAACCATCAGTGTTCCTTCTCAGGTAATAACCTGGCACGATCTGTAAAGAACTTTGTGTCAGTATAGGAAAGAATGTTGAAATAATAGGAAATATGATCTGGATAGTTTTAATACATCTAAAGAGCCGTATAATCACTAACATAAGTAAACTATTTTGGGAAAAATAGAACTTGGGAACTAATTTATGACCTTGTCAAGAACAGACTTGTCATCATAAGGACCACTTCCGTGCAGATGATTATATACAACATCCAGCACAACGCGAAGGCCGATACGATTAAGCGCCTGCAATTAAACAGATGGCATATAAGTGCGAACAAGTATTCTACAACAAGAAGCTTAATGACTTGGGTGTATGTGTGCAGAAGTGTTAGTTTATTAAATGAGAGAGAGTTTCTTATGTGCAATAAGGTATGGTAAATTACAATATTAATTAAACCACTAGTGCTATTTTCTCTTAATTTATCTTGTATAGAAACTACTTGTACTATTTCACAAATATGTTCATTATAAATTTATCCTTTCTAGTTTTACCACACATCTATTATTATCAAAAAAATAAAAAATTAGCACACGTCTATGTTAATAGACGCATCTTTACGACACTCATTTTTTTAAACATTTTCAACATGTTGCATCAGATTGTCCAAAGCTCAATCCCATAGACCATGACATTGTCTGATGACCCTCTTACAGGGCATCCCCTTCAACTTCACAGATATACACTTATCGCATTATACACCAGTGGCACTTCTCCACTTTACCCAATCTTCTTTAATCTTATGAGTAATATTATCACCAATATCTCCCTCTATATGGGCTAATACTCATATTTTTATTGATATGGTAAACTGCTAAAATACCTTATGAAACTTATTTAAATCTTTAATAACAGGATTTTATTAGGGAAGGGCAGAGTTGTGAGACCCCTAGTATTGCATAATTCACATTTATGCATAAATTCATTATATTACTTTAACTTTGAATGGGAATGAAATAAAGAGGACTTGGCAAATGAATGGAGAGTGGTCAAAGTTTGTTGTTCTTGATGGATGCATGTGTGGACTAATCAACTAGAGGGGAGTAGTGCGTAATTTTCAAAATTATTGGATAATAGTCTTACAAGGAGATCTTGACTACTTGGGGTGGATTACCCACACCACATAGTTACCAGAATCACCATACCCCCTACGTACCGCGACCCGGATCGCACGATCTGAAACATTGTGGGTTCTCGATCCGGATCTCTAAATGAGGCTTTCCCAATTCTCACATTGATGATTTTAGCTATTATTGATAATAATGGAACTTTTGACTTCAATAACATAATATATGAGAAGAAAAATGACTTCTCAACTAAATTAATGGTTCGTATATCTTATTAAAATATTGTAGAATGTAAAGATTATACACTACGTGAACTCTTGTTGGTGTTCTTTTAGCATTATAATCATGTCCGGTGAAACAATTAAGCCTACCCCCAACGTACTGCGCACCTGCTAAAGCAACGTACCGCGTACCAGAGCGACCCACGTACCAGGTAACGTTGGTATTATTCTGAGGTGTATTTGGCTTTGGGGAAATTTGACAGGCGGGGAGGGGGGAGAACATGTAAGCTCAATAATTTAGTTGGAACTTTAATATTAGTGCAGATAATTTTTGTGATATATTGGCTTACCAATAATGGTGCCACATTATGGTATATAGATTACTCAATGGGATGGTCTAGAAGTACATGGCAAAAAGTAAAATAAGTCTAATAACTAAAGCCCAAAACAGGTGGGCCTAATAATAAAATACTACAATACTAATCTGATATCCAACACTCCCCCTCAAGCTGGAGCGAATATATCTACCAAGCCCAGCTTGCCAATAGATGAGTGAAGTAAAGACGGTCCAACTGCCTTGGTGAGACAATCTGCAGTCTGAGCTGATGAAAGGATGAATGAGGGATGAATGATGCCTGTAGATACTTTCTCCCGAAGAAAGTGAATATCCACCTCAATGTGTTTAGTTCTCTCATGAAGAACCAAATCAGATGACAACATAATGGCTGATTTGTTATCATACAACAAATCAGAAGGACTGTCCTCAGTAAAGCCTAGCTCACCCAAAATCGATCGAAGCCACAAGAGCTCACATGTACCATGAGCCATAGCAGGGTACTCCGCCTCCGCTGAAGAACGAGAAACCACGGCTTGCTTCTTACTTTTCCATGAGATGAGATGAGATGAGAACCATAGAAAGTACAGAAGACAGAAGTCGAATGCCTATCAGTCCTGCATCCCGCATAATCAGCATCAGTGAAACAAGAGAGATCCCGTTGATCTCCTGAAGCGTAGAAGAGACCAAGACCCGGTGAAGACTTGAGATACCTCAAGATATATAAACGGCATCAAGATGGGCGGTACAAGGGGCATGCATGAACTGACTCACAAGACTCACAGCAAAGGCCAAATCAGAACGGACGGGTATTGGTCAGGTCGATGAGACGGCCAACCAAACACTGATACCTAGATAGCTCAGAAAGTAAATCCCCAGACTCAGCAGTCAACTTCACATTTGGATCCATAGGAGTAGAAGCTGGACGACAACCAATCATCCATGTATCCTGTAACAGATCAAGAGCATACTTCCTTTGTGACAAGGAAATCCCACGACGAGATCTCGCAACCTCAATCCCCAGAAAATACCAACGAGGATCCAAGTCCTTAGAATCAAAAACTGCTCCAATGTCCTTCTTTACTTGGGCAATCCCCATCACCGGTAATAATGATATCGTCAACATAAATCAAAAGGACAATGCACCGGTGGTCGGGCTGGCGTCGAATAAAGCAAGTATGATCGGACTGACATTTGGAGAATCCCATAGAGTAATCACCCCACTGAATCGGCTAAACCAAGCTCAGGGAGACTGCTTCAACCCGTATAAAGATTTGCGAAGAAGACAAACCTTGCCCACATACTCCCCCCCTCTACTCGAAAATCGGGAGAGGGAGCCATATAAATCGTCTCAGTCAGATCCCCCTGAAGAAAAGCATTCTTAATATCCAATTGATGCAACGGTCAAAAGTGAGATGCAGCAAGAGATATACGTAAACGAACAAAAGTCATCTTAGTAATCGGGGCAAAGGTAGCACCAAAATCTTTTCCCAAAATCTGAGTAAAGTCACGTGCCACAAGACGAGCCTTGTAGCGCTCAACGGAGCCATCAGCCAAATATTTAACACTAAACACCCATTTGCAACCAACAAGTTTCTCCCCTGGAGGATGAGGCACTAACTCCCAAGTACCATTGTTTTCCAAGGCATCCATCTCAGTTTTCATGGAAGACACCCACTTAGGATTCTGGAGAGCCTCATGCAAAGACTGGGGAATAAAATTAGAGTTAAGACAACCCAAAAAAGTACGATAGGACCGTAAAAGACCTACATAGAAAAGATGCTCGAGAATAAAATGGTTAGTGCTACGGGAGTTGGCATAACGAGCAGGAAGGCGGCGATCACGAGTGGGATAACGGGACTGAAAACCAGAAATAGGTGGGGGAGGGGGGGACTGAACAATAGAAATAGGCGGGGTGGGGTGGTGAAGAAGGTGCATCAACAGTAACTGAGTCCGTAGGAGGCGGAGGCAGGAGAAGCCGAGAATGACGAGCATATACCTGCAAAAAGAGTGTCTCAGGAAGAGAGGGAGACACATCCAATAAAGGGATAGGACGAGTCACTGGAGAAACCTCCTCAAGAGGAGGAGGTGGGGGTGGGGGAGTAGCAGACCTACCATAAAATGGAGTATCCTGATGGAATGTAACATCACGAGAGTGATACATACATCGAGAGAGAGGATCATAACATTTATAAGCTTTAGACATGGCGCGATAGCCCACAAAAATACATTTAATGGCCTTATCATCAACTTTGTGACGTGAGGGTCGCCGATCCTGAACATAGCACACACACCCAAAAAACCGGGGTAATATAGGGAAAAGGGGGCAGTAGGAAAGATAGAGTGAAGAGGTGTTTTGCCATTTAAAACTTTGCTTGGAGTGCGGTTAATAATAAATGTCGCAGTGAGAAGAGCAAGATGCCAATAAGATTTAGGAACATGCATACCCCGTAAAAAGCACCGAACCATTCCCATTAAGTGACAGTTCTTACGTTTCGCCACCCCATTTTGCTCCGGAGTGTAGCGGCAAGTGAGTTGGTGTAAAATGCCCTTTTGGTTAAGTTGTGAACGAAAAGCATCAGAAACATACTCCCCCCATTATCAGACAGTGGTGTTAAATTGTGTTTCAATTATTTAGAGGAATTGGACAAATAAAGGTAACACCTCAGATTTATGTTTGAGTAAATATACTCACGTACATCTAGAAAAATCATCAATAAAAAGTGACATAGTACTTATGACCAGATAAAGAAGTGACAGGTGAGGATCCCCAAACATCAGAGTGAATAAGGTCAAACATACTAGGTGCACGACTCATATGAGAAATATAACTAGTACGAATATGTTAAGACAACTCACATGTCTCACAAGTAAACCTCTTGTCTTTACAAGTCTTAGATAAAGAAGGGAAAAAGGAAACATAAGTAGTGAAAATTGACATGTCCTAAACGGGCATACCACAAATGCAAAGTTTGTAAGGAAAGATCAAAAACATTGGCCTCAGTGGAAGTACAGGCACTAAGTCCAAAAATAAAAGTAGTAGGGGTAGGGAGGATCCCCAAAGTGGTAGAGGCCACCGCGCTCATATCCCCTGCCAAAAATCCTCTGCGAACTCAGGTCCTGTAAATAACAATGCGAGGGTAAGAATATGACATCACAATTGAGATCTTTGAAGAGTTGACGAACAGAAATGAGATTAAAAGAGAGTTCGGAACATGCATTACCAAAGATAAAAGTGAGAGACGGTGAGAGAGATGTTTTCCTTGCTACGAATAAGAGCATGTGAACCATTCGCGAGACACACTATGACACACAGGAGTAGTGGGAGAAGTAACAAAATATGCTCACCAGTCATATGATCAGAAGCTTTAGGATCCAAAATCCAAGTACACTTAACAGCCTTAACATGGAAAGAGGATGAAGTACCTGAAGTTATAGTGTCAGTGGAAGTAGAGTGTCTAAAAGAGTAGGTCTGTGGGGTAGGAGCAACCTCTTTAGGACCATACAAATCAGCCATTGCTCCAAAAATACTCAAATTTAATCCAATAAGTACACAAATAGGTTCAAAAATTGGCAAATTCTACCCATCAAATTCAGCAACATAAAGAGGTATAAACCCTCAAAAAATCATCAAATAAAGGCAAATTAATAGCCTACTTCATGGGAATAAAACCCAACAACAAGATGGAATAAACACCCAAATTAAAAGAGGGTATAAACCCTAAAGGCACTGATTAGTGCATAAGTCTGAAAGATAAAGCCCTAGAAAGGGTAAAAGATAAAAGTCAAACCCTAAAACAGCATCTGAACCCTTACACCTTACACCTTCAATCTGCAATTAATCAACCCTCAAAAGATGCGGATCTTACACAGACCAAGTCGCAAACCCTTATACTTCCAAATCTATCCCAAATCGAAGCATAACAACTGCGGAATAGATCTAAACGTAATCGTGATGGGTCACGAACTTGAAATCTTCATATCGTGGCCAGAATTGAATTAAAGGCTTAGGGTTAGCAACAGATGGTCGTGATTGTGAGGGCTACAAGGCTAGGGTTTCACGATGGCCATGTGTGGCTAGGGTTCTGTGATGAACAATGAAACCATAGGCATTTTTAGCTCTGATACCAAGATAATTTTTGTGATGTATTGGCTTACCAATAATGGTGCCACATTATGGTATATATATTACTCAATGGAATGGTCTAGAAGTACATGGTAAAAAGTAAAATAAGTCTAATAACTAAAGCCCAAAACAGGTGGGCCTAATAATAAAATACTATAATACTAATCTGACATCCAACAAGTACGGCATTGTTGATGTGTGTGTGTGTGTGTGTGTGTATTGTGCAGCAGTATATATAACATGTATAGCAGATAAATAAGTAACTGGGGTGTGATGGATTTTCAATTCACAAGAAGAGTAACACATGAATCCAATCCACATAACACAATACAGTATCTAGATTCTTGCCATGCAAAAGATAACAAAAGATACCTGCACCATCTTCCGAAACTCAACTATACGGCATGGCCCATTTGGATTACTTGCATAGCTTCCTTTAGGGACTCCCCAGAGAACGGGATTATATCTTTGTTACAAAACAAGAACAGGGAAAGGAAAAGGAAACAAGAAAAAAAATGAGTAAACAAAACAATAAATATCACATATAATTATCTAAATCAACATTCAAGAGATGGATTGGATGTTACCCCCAGTTGTATCCATCTTCATTTTGGATGGCCGTGATGTGTTCCTGTTGCTCAGCTGAATCTGGTGGCAAAGCATCGAGCTTATGGGTATCTGTTAAATCTTACATGTGGTGAGCAAATTATGTCATAAAACGCGAGACATTTCAAGACAATCATAATTATAAAGTATTTTTCTCATCTACAAGAAGAGAATAATGAGAAATAAAACAAAGAACATCTTTTTTTCTAAATGAGCTGGAAGGAAGACAGCAGATTGAATATGTCATATCCAGGATGATCTGACCTGCACTGTGCCATTTACATATTCACTTCATTCAATATATCAGCAGCCTATATGATGTGAAACGTTTTGAAAGAGGTAGCTTCATATATAAAATAGGAAAGGGGGAAAAATAAGAAGAGTTTATTAACAAGTGCCATATGTCATATATCTGGACTCCGAGTGGATATGATTGGTAGCGGCACTTGAAGTGTAACACAACCAACATGTTGCATTTTACCAACATGCAAGAAATGTTCCAACAGGAAGATGCATAATCGTTGGTAGCGGCACTTAAAAGTGTAACACCACCAATGGCTATGCCCAATGCCTATAATAGCTTCTAATTGTTATTTTCCTACAATTCAATACAAATTCAGTCACTCTCAATCTCATTCGCTCTTCCAACTCTAATATATACAAATGGAATTCCAAGCACAAACATCCAGAGGTGGTGGTGCTAGACACGAAAAGAAAAACTTCAGTGAAAGAGAAGAGGTCACGATATGTGTTACGGCTCATTTTAAAGCCATTTTACCATTGATGATGTTCGTGGTGTTGATATGGAATTTGAGGATTGAATGAATATAGAAATTTAAGGATGTGTGAGTGGTGAAAGACACTTACAACTTCGACCTCTTTGGAATTTTCTTTGATGATATTTTGATTGTTGATGCGTAAGACATCAACAACTAATTAATATTGCACAAAATTTCTATTTGATGGTCCTTTAATTTCCTTTTTCAGATACATGTATGACATATTTGTATGAGCCCTCTTCGGATAGACCCAGTTGACCATGAAACGATAGTGCCTTAAACCTCAAACTGAACCGGATTGCCTGAATTCAGAAATTGGGGCGATATCTTCCTTGAGATAAGGCATTTTAATGTAAATGGCATTTTGATGCACCAAAATTTGGGCCTTTCAAATCTTGAAATTTGTGATGTGGGAATCAATAAGACCAAACTGCATTATGTGCCAAGCAAGTTTTTTATCAACATTTTACCCAAATGTGCAATGCTGCATCCTTTTTATATTATGAAAAAACACCTAAAGAAATACTTGAGATAACAGTGGGTACTATAAAAGTAAAATATCAAACTAAGAATACCCTTATCAGCTTTTGAAAAGAAAAAATATGCACTTACCCTCACACTTCCATTTGTCCTTCTCATCATCAACACCGGCAAACTGAAACGTTGGCAGCAGATGGACATGCGTGATACCAGCACTAGATAATCTTTTCAGGTGAAGTACACCTGCTGAGTCCTTCAAGTAGAACTCAATCACTTTAATAACATACTTCAATATTAAACTGTAGATAGGAATATTCCCAGCTAGGGTTACATTTTATTAAAGAAAGAAGATGGGTTCCACAACTAGGTTATCCCACTTCATTTTAAACCAGACCCGCAGGAATGTGAAACTGTTCCTAGTGGAATTTGAACCCTGCCCCAGCTCTGTGGAAGGTGGGTAGTAATAGCAATGTTTTCTTAATATGTCTACCCTTGTAAAATAGGTAATTTATATGCACTTGAATAGACCCATCACCAAATTATGCAATTAATCTTCATTGAGCTTGTCTTTATGTTTTATATCATAGTTTGTGTTTAATATCTTCTAAAATATGTTAATTTTATAAATTTAGTAAGCAGAAGAACAGAACAAGGAAATTTCAGAGTACTGTTTCAGAAAATCTAAATCAACCCAAAGAAATGCAGTGTGTGGAATAGGCGAAATGGCATAGAGGTTGTGCTTTATTGGCTCATCTTTCCATGGAAATATAGAATATCCCATTATTCCCAACTTTTCGTGTGTTTGATTGTCTAAATTTTCCAGGTTTAATAATGCACATTTTGAACATCTCTATTGAAAAAATTTCTTGTTCTCTTAGTTGAGGGGGTTAAGAAAACATTTTCTTGAAATTCAAGTACCTTGGAAGTAAAGGCAAGATAACCACCACGAGACTCGGGAGGTACAGTAGTGTCACTAGCACTGTAATAAAAACATGGATTATAACAAAAACCTGCTTAGCAAACTCAATTAAATCTAAAATGTTATTACAATAGTTATTAAGAATTTATATCTCAACTATGATGAGGTCAAGTTTCAAGTGGAAAACTTCTATAAAGAGGCTCAGCCATATTCTTTTTGCAGGAGCAAAATAGAATAGCGAAAATTACATGGACACCCCTCGTTTCTGTCATAATTACAATTGCATCCTTATTTGTTTTAAAATTTAAATATTACACCCGCCTTCCCTCTTGTTTTAAATATTACACTCCCCCTCCCCCTTCTCTATTTTCATTTATACCCTCACTACACCTACAGCAAGGCTAGCGGATACTACCAAAAACAAAATATACTTAAAATAAGATGGAAGTCGAGCGTAATTTTAAAACAAGAGATCAATATAGCAAGTACTGTCTATGTTGCATAATTCAACATTAACCAACCATGTAATAGTGGGCTAAATTCTATTCCAGATCCTAAAGCTCCAACATCGACAATTCAGTCAAAATCAAGAAAAATACTTGAATGCGTTAAACTTATTCCTGGATTTAGAAACTTATAACACAAGCCAAATTGACTATTTACCTGAAATCTCGTATATGCATCTCATAGATACTGATGTCGGAGAAAGAAAGAAAATCAGGTTTCTCATCTGCCAAATTATCCCATCCTTCAGGCTTTAAATCTTCACTATCAAGATTGACCAACAATGTCCGATTGCCATCAGCTGAGAGCCTGCTCAACAAGGCAACAATGTGAATATAATGTACGGACAATTAATTCATGTTTGTTAGCGCATATACGTACCATTAGGTGACAATTACATACAATGTTAGGATACAATGACTCCTAAATGGATTGGTTGGTTAGGACAACTTGCACATGCAATGTTAGGATACAATGACTCCTAAATGGATTGGTTGGTTAGGACAACTTGCACATGCGTGCCAGCACATACACGTACAAGTCCTCAATTTCAAAAAACGAACACAATTTCTAACAAGAAAATGAAAACTTAAAATAGAGAAGTGGAAATAGAAAAAAAAATCCCGCAACTGAACAGGTCCAAAGCTTTACCAAGTTGTACTTTAGGGGAGGTGGAAAAAAGTTCCATAGAAAATATGGGTTATCAAACTCTGCCAAAAGTTGTGGAAAATGGGATCTTGACCATTTTCATGGAAA
Source organism: Sambucus nigra (assembly GCA_949130495.1). Taxonomy (NCBI): domain Eukaryota; kingdom Viridiplantae; phylum Streptophyta; class Magnoliopsida; order Dipsacales; family Adoxaceae; genus Sambucus; species Sambucus nigra. The sequence goes on along the minus strand of OX422208.1, from coordinate 788,280,826 downwards.
ATGCGGGTTATCAAACACCCTTACGGAAAAATATTTCATCCTAACCAAATGGAGCACAAGTGTTTTCAGAGATTCATTGGCTAAATGAAACAACCAGCATACCCTCTAGCATATGGATCATTTGCAATACATTTTTCAATCTGCAAGGTGCTGGGATGGTAGACAGAGACTTCATATACATAGTAACAACCCTCCCAATTTCTGGGCCCTTTAGCAGTCCAAACGCCATTGAACTCCTCAAGCTGGACAATTTCTAAAGGAACTCCCCCGGATGGATCCCTATAAATGAAAGCACGCACTTCCTGTTTTCATACACAATAAGAGGGAAGACATGATCAAAATCAGAGTTTTCAGTGAAGGGAGTATGATAGAGAGAGAAAGGAATAGAAACCATTATAAATATGCATACTTGAGCAGTTGGGGCCCAAAGGTAAAGTGAGACAGCTTCATTTGAGAAAACAGCACCAAGGGGGCCTCTATAAGAGAATAACTCATCAAGGACACCAGGTAACTGCAAACCAGAAGCACTAATGCATTTCCCATCAGCTGCATAGAAATAACATAACTGTCATTTTCTGAAAGCACACAACCCTGACGTGCAATATTTAATCCAAATAAGTATGGAGCTTACGTTGTGCGAAAGGGATGTTGACTATGGCTTCGGTGACCAACAAACCAATCGCATCAAATGTAACAATCCAAATAAAGAAAATAAATAAGAAAAAGAAGAACCAAAATAATAAAAGGAATGACGATCCGTATCACTAAATATTACAAATTGGAAGGACTTTTTGTTCCTTCCTTACACACAAAATAATCTCTCTTTACTCGAACAAAATAACCCTCACACAATATTGGAAGATCACAAAATATTAGTCTCACCACAAAAAAATCTCCTACATTCTACTCAAATCCTCTGTAAAGAATACCCAAAATTCATCCCCAAAATAATATACCAATTATACAAAAGAGGTGAACCCTTAATTTTCACTCATAAAATTCTCTATTGAAACAAAGAAGAAGACCAATTATTCTCTCTCAAATGACACACAGCTGCTCTCCTTTTAAAAGGAAACAAAAGTCAAAACGTGATGAGTAGAATTCTCCTGGCAGTAGAACACCAAAGCCTTAATAAATTAATTGTCCAAGTCCGAAAGGAGTAAAACACCTCCTCGTTGCCAATGCGACTTGGAAACCAATTCTTTTAAGGCTTATCACAAAACCCACATGGAGAGGTATCAAAATATGTTGGGTAACAAAATTGCACCCAACTACTAAATCCTTATCCACATGCTATTGGCCACCGATATAGAACCGAGAGAAAATCCAGTCAATGTCTCTACAAATCTCCACTTTGGCGAGATTACCAAAACGAGTCTTCCCAAAATCAAAATGCGCAAGTTTGCTGATGCGACAAAACCTTCGCTAACGCGACCCCGTCGTTGAGGCGAAGTCCACCTTCGTCAGTCACGTACCATATCAGAGATTCTCCCACAAAAACACAACATCTTCGCTGCCACAAAGGTGACCTTCACTAAAGCGAAGCAAACGTTCGCTGCTGGCGACTCCAACAGAGAATTTTCTGCACAAAAAATGTATCCAACAACGTGCGAACAAAATTGCCCAAATTTTAATTTCAAGCTAAAAATCATGTGGGAGTCGCCACCAAAACACATTATCTCCATCACCCATAACAAAATTAATAAAGATTTTTGGCCAAGTTTATGACCTCCTCAAACCTAACCCTCGGCTCACTCTTCAACCAATGAATATCTATCGTAGCCACAAGAATGCCCCCACCATCTCTGTCAAACACATAATGCTCCATAGCACTCCCGGAATCTCCTGGTTCAACATCACACCTAGCAACCTACACCAACCGCCTCCTAGCCACCGATTGGTAATTGAACATCAACTTGTCCCTCCTTGGGAGAATTGGGCTCCCACAATTTTCCATCGCATTTCAATAATGACCCACTGCTTGCCAACCACTCATCTTAGTGGCTCCCGAATGGACTATCTCAATGCCACTACAATTATTGCAAGATAATGCCATGCCTATCCTTATGGGTCTGACTCCCTGCTCTTCCGTTGTCAAGCTTCGAATGCGAATATTCACTCCTCATAGCATACACCACAATAGCTCCACCTGTTACCGTATTCCCTTGGAGAATATACAAATTTCTCACCTTGTGCCCCTAAACGCTACAAGAGAATCGGACACATCCCTCAAAGCTCCAACCGATATTACAACCTTGTAACCCATGGAGTCTAGCACATCCACCCACATAAGGTTCATCCGAAGATCTAGAACGTGTTGAACGCCACACAAAGTTCTTAGCAACCCATCACACGTCTTGATTTTGATCAATTCAATTCCCAAAATTTTGAAGGCTCTCCCATCGACGATGAATACAAAACCAATTTTCACCTCGTTGTAGGAGGAGAAAGAATCCCGATTGGGACGCATAAATTGAACAACTAGAATCAACAATCTAAAAGTCATTAAATGACTTACCAAAAGTTTTGGTTGCAATAAGAGAAAAATCATCGACATCTTCTAAATCACTTGCATCTGCTACCGCTATTGATGCCTCTTGAGCCTTCTCCTTGTCTTTCCCATTCCTTTCCTTAATTTTGGGACAAAAAGGAACGATGTGCCCAAACCCTTGCAGTAGTAACACCCCTTGTTCTTATGCCCCTTTGACATAAACCTGAAGCTCCTCAAACCTCGTTTCTTTGGTCTTCCTATCATCCTAACTACTAGGCTTGCGCCATCACCGTCACCCTCAATCATTTTTCTCTTATTTTTGTCGAGAGAAGGGTTGACGTGACCTAATCCAAAACAATATTTTTCTTCTCGTATATCGTTGTAGTCACCAAATGATTGTACCTCTCACGAATACAAGCCAACAAAACCGCAACGTTATCCTCTTCCTCCATCTTCACCTCCATGTTTAATATTTCCGAGAGAAGCCTATTAAATTTAATGAGGTGATCTTGCAACGAAATATCCGCACCCATACAAAAGTGGTCGAACTCCTTTTTGAGATTAATCTGATTTGTCAAAGACTTCTCCAAATAAAGCTTCTCAAGTTTTTCCCAAATCACCTTAGCGAAAGTCTCTGTCATAACCACTGTTCTAAAAAACCCGCCTAGGCACGCCTAGGCTTGAGGCTTGGGAGAAACGCCCCGCCTTAAGATTTTGACGCCTTATGCTTGATAAAACCCTTAAGGTGTACTTTTTCTCTAAAAACAACAATGCTTTAGTGAAACGATATCGCCTTTTAAAGATTTTTTTACAAATCGGACCATTATCTCATCCAAAATAATCAAATAGTATTTTTATTTACAAATATTCAGACATATTTTTATGATATGTACAAATTTAGTATTTTAATAGCCTTGTTATGGTTAAAAAATATTAAAATATATTAAAAAGAACTAAACGCCTTTTTACGCCAAGGCCCGCCTAGGCTTCTAAGGCTTAAGGCTTGGCCTCCACGCCTCGATCACGCCCCGCGCTTTTTAGAACCTTGGTCATAACATTGTGTTTGTTCTCCTTATAAAGAAAACCGAATCATGGACCAAGCCTCCCTATCGATCTTTTTCCAATCGTGTTCCTTCACTGCGTTGCGATTTCAAACTATGGCTTTTTAACCAAGTCCTCTTTTACAAGGATGTCCATTACTTCCACTTGCCTGTAATACCCCGTATTTTTATGGACTTTAAATTTGGGGAATTATTAATTGAAATTGAGATATAAATTTAATATTAATCCGGAAATTTATTTTAAATGTTTATCCGGAAATTTATTTTAAACGTTTACCAGCGTGACAAGAGTTAGTAATTATTGAAACTGTTGAATATTAGTAGATGAGTAAAGTAATATATAAGATTGATGTTAAAAAAATTGTCACGAGTGAATAAAATGGCAATTATGGAAATTTAAGTCGGGACGCGCCGGTGTCGTGTCAGGACTAAATTATTATTATATAAAGTGAATAAATTATAAGTTGCTCGTATGGTCGTTTTGAGTGCGCCAATGTGTCCGAAAGGGTCGAGATAGTCTGAAAAGTATACCCGGGGGTTTAGTTTGGGTCTCAGGGCGTTTTTAGGCCTATTTGACATCCCGGGAGGGTATTATAGACATCTTGTATTTTTGGGTAATTAAACCCACGAATTTAATTAGGTTATATCAGCCATTTGGAGTTGTCCCTTAGGGTTAGCAAACACAAAATCAAAGAACGGCCATTAGAGAAGGAGTTGGAGAGCTTTCCAAGCAACTCAAGGCCAAGGACTCACCCGTTTGCACCGCCACCACCACCAAAACGTAGATCGCGAGACGGGGAACGCAACCATACCATTCCATCCACGAAATCAGAACCTTGAATTTCAGGCAAGTATCTATCTTGCTTTGTTTTTGGTTAATGCTTCACCCATGTTAGTTTAGGATTACCAAGATCATGTTTTATGAAAGAAATTGTGAATTTAGAGACTTTAAATCGCATTATTAGAGAGATTCAATATATTCCGGATATACCCATCATATGTAGAGGATTACCAACGAATTATTATGAGTTTAGAAACAAGAAATCTGGGAAATAAATAGAGGAATGGATATTTCTTTCAAAATTAGGGTTCTTAAAGATTATGTCAATTTTACCCCATTAATTCGATATCGTTGATAAAATTATACATGTTTAACGTAGGAAATCTTGTATACATGTATATAGAACTTGTAGTATCGTTATTTGAGAATTTTAGACTTGTTAATGACGTTTTTGGAGAAACTGGAAGATGAAACCCGTAGGTGTAATTCGCAGTTTCTGGGCAAGAACTGCTTGATCGATCGATCGATCGACCCCCTACCATCGATCGATCGACCACTCCTGGAAAACTGCATATTTCTCATCCGTTGGTTTAATCTGATTAAGATGCATGAGAACCCTTGATTGTTATTGTTGGAGTATAAAGGGATATAGACAAGACCAGTAAGGCCTAGGTAGACCCCGTTGAGTAACATTTTAGTGTGGGATGAGATTTTTGGGTTAACGAGGAATGATTCATGTGTATAAGAAATCATGCGTATATTTAATAAAAAGATCGAGACTCGTAAGGGAGTTAGACCCAAACGTAAGTGAGTGTATGCCAACTGAAATTATACTTAGAATACTTCGAGAAAGGAGAAGTGAGTATGAAATGCATTATAAATGAGAATAAAAATGACGAGTTCGTTAGGCGTAATAATCGAGTAAAATGTGTTAATAACGGATAATTATGATTATGGGTCGTGAGCACACCTAATTTAGAAAAGTGGATATTTATATATATATGACTGTGTGATTGTGCATATATTATATATCTGTGTAAAAATCGTACCCGAGCTACTTGCTATCACGGGGTTTCCACGCCGGGACAGTCTTATCTCGATTGGACCTTTATGGGGGGTAACGACTTGTACCCTAGAAGATAGTATCCTTGATTACAGGCTATCTGAGTTATAGTCAGATGGTCCTAAGAGACGTGTGGGTATGTGCTGACCTCTTAGGACTGGGAACTATGCTTCGCCTCCATTTGTTTGTCTGTTGTGTTAATACAGTTCGAGAGTGATTCCGAACTAGTCTTTCTCTTAGTTTGTGTGATACGGGGACTTGATAGCAGAGTATGCCAGCACCTTAGATCTTATGTGAGCTGCCGTTAGTATATATATTATATGTGTGACTAATATATATATACGTATATTTACATGGGAACCTTCGACTATGCGTATAAGTAGATAAGAAATGAATAAATGCTTCAACTTTATTATAAGTGTTCGGGAACTTTGTAACGGTAATGAGTTGTCTTAAATAACGTAAGGAATCTTAAAGAGAATGATTTCCTAAAGTAGATATCATAACTTCACTTTTCACATGATAAATCATTATGGAGAATAAGATAGGGAAATTGATGAGATTTATTAGTACGGTAGGTGTGCACACTAGATGAGAGGTGAGAAATCTCAAGAGAGTGTCGGATACTAACATGGTTGTTGCATTAGCAGGTAAGCATTTAAATACTTGCTAAACTAATTTTAAACTGTTTTACACTCGGGCTCTGACCCGTTTCCTATTACCTCTTTTCTCTTGTATATACATATGTATATATTTCAGGTGCCCAGCCACAGGGGCGTCTTGCGTAGATTCTTTGGACCGGACGCGCTGCAGCTTATGTGGGAGATGCAGGACATTACTTAGACAACCTCGATGTTGAATCTACTCTCATTCTAGATATGATTAGTTAGGGCATGTGTCGCTCATTTCCTTATTCAGTTGGATTTGACAGAGATTATGTTCATTTATCTGTAGCATTTTTACTCTTTGGGATTTAATTTACTGTCAGGATGGTTTTCCTTTGTAGTTTTAAAGTTGGTATTGGATTATCTGAATGATTAAATTCATGGGTGTTTATTTCCAGTCTTAATAATTGTGTGAATCTTAAACTGTTACGTAATAAAGGATTTCATAATTGGATTTAAAAAGTGGAGATAATGTTTTAAATGGTTTTGACACTTAGCTTAATTATTTAGGGTATTTCAATTGGAAAGTTTATTTTGCGACAGTGATGCTAAGAATGAATCAATCGTTCACCTTGATTATAATTTAATAAAGGACTGATCACCCGGTATTTAATTAGGCGGGATGTTACAGGTGGTATCAGAGCATCTGGTTCTAGTGTCCTTTAGGATTTGTACGGCTTATTTCGTTTCCAGCTTAGCGTCTTGTAATACACCGTAATTCTGCTTAATTAGGAAAATACGTTTTATTTAAATTACGTGAGTAGAGTAATTTAATGTGATAAAAGACGTTTATTTAAATTACGTGAGAAGAGTAATTTAATGTGATATAATGATTAATAAAAATTAATATGACGATATAAAAATTTACTAAATGTGAGTAGTAAGTTTTGAATGTTGATACGTACGGTCTAGTGATTATATGGACGTACCTGGATTATTTCAACCGAGTGTCACGCGTAGACAAAATTGAAGATGAGATTAGAAAAATATTTTAGGAGACTCAAACGATAATTTAGAGTCCACTGATGATTCCGAAAGGGTCAAATTAGTCAAAATAGTGTACCCGGGGGTACTAGTTGAGTGTCGGGTCATTTTCGGGCTAAACCGGGACCATTCGAGGGCATTTTGGTCTCTTTACATTTATGGGTAAGTAGACCTACGAATTTTGAAACCCTAGATCAGATTATAAGAGTTGAGGCGAGGGTTAGAAAGAAAGAAAATACACCATAGCCATTAGAGAAGAGAGAGAGAGAGAGAGAGAGAGAGAGAGAGAGAGAGAGACAATTTTCTAAGGCAAAAGAAGGAAGGAGGGGAAATTCTAAGGAGATTTCACCACAAAGTTGTTGGGAAGGAGGATTGAAGGATCAAAATCATCAACCATCATCAACAACCACGAAATCAGACCATACAAATCATAAGGCAAGTGGTTATTTGCAAAATAAATTGAGTTATAATACCCATAATTAAGCTTGATGAAGAACATGGTTTTTATGGTATTTTTGGGAGTAAAACACATGATTATAATCCATGATTGATAGGGATTGCATGTAGAACGTTTTTGGATTTCCAAATATTCTGATATCATAGAAAACTAGATGATTGAATCGAACTAAAAATCTGGAATTGTGATGAAAGATGTAAAGAATGTATTTTAGGGTTTTTGAATATTAATAAGATTTTTAGTTAATTTGGCCAAGATTTATAATGATTTTGTTGTTTTAAATCGTTAGTAATCATCCCAGAACATGTAGGAATGATTAGAAATTGTTGGTTGCAAATATGGTGGATTATCATGAGAGATATATAGATAAAAATGGTGAAACCCGCATGAGGAAGATGAACTGGGTCAGTCACTGCTTGATCGATCGATCGACCCTTGAATATCGATCGATCGAGCAGTCGATCGATCAACCATATCCCATCGATCGATCGACCCTAGCTGGACAATAGAAAATTTTGTGAATAAATTTCCGTGTAATTACCGTCGCTTAATGGGAACCTTAGTGATGATATTTTACCTATGAGGAGACTTCATAAATACCAGTAGGTATACCGTTAGATTTCTTCATAAATGATTGAGTGGGAATTTTGGAGAAATGGACCGACGGGGGAGCGATCGATAGTCGTATGTTGGGATTGTGGGAATTTAGCTACAGAAAGAGTAAGAGTAAATTCCGGTAAAATACCAGGAGGTTAAAGTTAACTTAACTACTGAATTGAGGGAGGGGTAACTAGGACCCTTAGAGTTGCGTGAATACTCGAATAAATTACAATAGTGAAATAAATTGTAAATTAATGAGTACGGTGAACATAAGTAAAATATATTACGTACGAGCATGATTTGTTAGGTCGGGTGTGTACCTACTAAACTATATAAAAGTTTGGGTTAAGAGAATTTTACCTAAATAAATTATGTTAGGGTCGATGAGACATTCCGAACTAACATAAAGTTATTATATGTTTGGGGTCGATGTGAAATGCCGAACCAAACCTTAAACTGGTGTCGCGATGAAAGAGTCCCGAACCAGAATATGTGTATATAAATATATTTTTAAATAGTTGGGGTCGATGGATAATTCCGAGTCCTTTATGTGTGGTAAAAAGGATATGTTAGTGATAACTGATATTAAATACATTATTGTGTGATAAAATATATCCTATGTGCATAATCTACAGATTGAGAATAGTAGATAATGAACTGAATTGTAAATATCTTAGTAATAATTTATAGCGTGATGTAATTATTACAAGAATAAGGATAACGAGTAGTAAATAAGTTACCTACGCTTATGGGTAGTATAACTAGGTGAACTAAGTGTCTTCGTTAGACATGCACTATAGAAGAGAGGTGAGGAAGTTCAAGGGAGTTGTGTGAAACCTTAATATGTGTAATCAATAACTCAATTGTGATAATTGCTTGCAAAATATTTTCAAATGTTTTGAGTACTAACTCTTGCTATGAAAATTTTTAAAAACCTTTTAGGTGCCCAGCTACAGGGACACCCAGCATGATTTCATTCCACGGATTTGGGAGCTGCAGCACGTGTGGATGTTGCAGGGATTGTTTAGACGCTTCCTCTTTTTCAGTTCTAGTGCAGGATTTCAATTTTAGTATTCTTGTTGGGACATGTTGTCCTATCTTTACTTTTACTGTTTAGTCTGATTCTGGATTTTGAGTTATCCTTTATTGGCCGTGGTTTTCGGCAAGACTTTACCTGCATTCGGTTATTTATGCAAACTGTTTTTATTATTCTAGAATTGTAATGTGTTTGTATGGATTATTTATTCTGCTTAAGAAAGATAAAATTTGGCACTCGCTAATTTTCACTTAGGTGATTAGTAACTTAAAAAGCTTTCGGCAGTGATGCTAAGAATGAACCATTTAAGAAACCGGTTTAAATTAAATTAAGGCTTGATCACCCATGGTTTAATTGGGCGGGGTGTCACACGTCTTTGATATAAAGCCCTAATATTAGGAATGTTGTATTCATCTCTATGCATTGGGAATTAGTGCTTCTGCGATTTGTTTATGCGAATTATGAACTCATCCAGATTATTTAAATTTTCAGATGGATCGTCAAGAAGAACTAGCTAATGCCGTTAGGGGAGTCAACGAGCAAGGTCGACTCACACCTCAGGTGTCTCCAGAGAGAGTATCAACTGCCGAGTTAGCAGGTATTGTGGCACAGGCAGTTACCACTGCGGTCTTACAGTATCAAGAACGCAACACACAGCTTATGGGGGGCAAAAGATCTAGAGAGTATAGTCAGTCTGTCATGACTGGAAATAACAAGTGTGTGAAGACACAAAAATCGCAACAACAAGCTCCTCAAGACCGTAAAAGCCACGAAGGTAACAAATTGTGTAGGGAAACCCAAAAGCGTCAGGGCCAAGAAAGCCGGGGTCCGAGTGAAGTCACGAAGAGGTGTTTCAAATGTGGAACGGACGGTCATGAACGTCGAACTTGTCCGGATCAGTCTGGAGAGGAACTCCAACCCAACCAGCGAGAACTTTCAGGACTCCGCTATAAGTGTGTACAAATGGGTCACAAGTGGAGAGATTGTCCTCAACCAAATGTCGTTTTTCATCAAGATACTCAACAAGGCCAAGGAGAAAGTGGAACTATACAACCGAACCAAAACCAACAGAGCCGTAAAATGAAAAAGTTTAGAGGTAGATGCTTTAATTGCGGCAGGATGGGTCACTGGAGGCAGGATTGCCTAGATAAGAGTAAGATACCCCAGCAGCAGGGGCAGAAACAGCACGAATGTGTGTACGACGCCCAGCATACTGAAACCCAGCAGCCATCATCGGTCATTGATGGTACGTTCTTTCCTTCTAGTATTATGGGGCACATTTTATTTAATACTGGGGCGTCATACTGTTTTATAGATACTCGCTTGGCACGGACCTTAGGATTTTTAGACATTACTAAAGTACGGTGTCATGCGTAGACTCATCATTGGGGAAAGGGTCATTTATTTTTCTGTATACGCCGACGTGTAGGTATATAGTTTGGTAGTTTGGTTTTACCTGCAGTCATACTAGTTTTAGTCATACGTGAGCACGACGTCAATATTTGGCATGGCTTGGCTCGCTATGCACAGAGCCATGATAAATTGATTCGGTAGGAGTATTACCTTTGTCATTGCGGGGCAGGAGATGTTTGAGTGGCGATGCCTCGCCCAGAAAGGGGATCTTCCACCTATTTTTATTATATAAAGGAGGATACCTCTAAGGAGATTGTGATTCTCCTGGATTCGATTCCAGTCGTTCGTGAGTTTCCGAATGTATTCCAGGTGATAAGTGGAGTAAGTATCGAGGTATTTTGTGGAGAGTGAAATCACATGTGCTAAAATATTTTTCCCGAAGAGAGTATAGGGGACAAGAGTATGGTGTCTAGTAAGGGACAACGATTAAAGTAGTTTTGTTTTGGTTTAGACACGTGTGTCACGTCCGGGGGCCATCAGTGCAGCCAACACGATTGGCAAGGTAGAAGTATGAGTTTTATCCTCGACGGATGAGGCGTGTTTTATGTGACTCGAGCGAGTCACTACTTCTTTGTTCGTTACTAGATTAGCAGTATAACTACAAACGATATTATTATGTGAATATTTTCCTAGTGTAGCGGGATTATCTGTAGTGCTATCCGCAGAGGATGAATGGGTGTATTGATAGTGTTATATACTTTATTGAGATTACTCGTTTTAGTGATGTGGTATACGAGTATGATATTGTCTTGGTTACAACTTTATAGTAATGGTTAGTACGAGATAGTAGGTAGTTATCGCGAGGCTATCGAAATGGTTGCATTAGAGCAACATGTTTCGTTCAGGCGAGGCCTCACCCGCGAGAGGGCCGGACTCACACTTACATTATCTACTTTAGGGACTCGGAGGGGATAGTGTGCTCGAAATATTCGATCCCGGTGTGTATACAGACCTTGTTGTTATGATTTAGTATGTATTGGGTTTACTGTGGAGCGAAAAGATTTAACTCATTATGATGTTTAGTGCTCAAGACTTGGTGATAGGAAGAGCGCATTGTTATATCTATCCTTTAGAGATGTGAGAGTTAAGAGTTGGACCCATATGTTTGGGGACAGGATTTCGAGATCCCCGAGCGTATGTATTCGAGGTTTATGGAGTGTGATTACCACCAATATTGAATGATTGTACAATTGGCAAAATGTTCGTTGTTAAGTATAATTACGGGAAAAGATGTAACTTTTCTGTCAAGAGACGGAATAAAGGGGTACATGCTATGGACGGAGGGCCTAACGGATTTCGATAACCGACAATACTAGGTAGTAGTGTCTCGGGGGGGTTCCTTGTTTGGATTTCGCTTTGCGAGACATCCCACGCATGAAACTTAGCATAAGGTTGGAAATAAGGAGACGTTTGGTCATTAGTCCATGAGTTCGGTACCCCGGTCGAAATGGGATCAAGTAATTATATCTGTAAGTTGGAAGTTGAATTTTGATTTAAGGCCAGTGGAGCCGGTTGTGTGGTAAGTAAGCATTGAAAGTTTTGTTTTATCACCACGAGTTAAGGGGTGGAATGATGATAAGGAGGATTTTTTGATTTCTAGGGTGATTGAAAGTACCCAAGTGTTGTAATCACGTTGCGAGCACTAGGGAAAATAAAGAATTGGGTATTAGGTGTGTAGCGTATGTGATGCTTACGCTAGTATGCACCGTTTATAGGATGTGTGGGCATCCTGGTTAGCTGATGAACGAATCGTCCGAGTTGAGGGGACGTGGGAATGGATGTGTGGAATATATGTTTGGGGGACTAGCATTACGAGGTGGAAGTGGTAGAGTGGATTAAGCATCGCAAGAAGAACGATAAATCCATATATACGTGTACGATCAGAGTAGCACGCCGAATCTAGTTGAAAAGCTGTGGGAAACCATTTACAAAGGGGTATTCCTTGAGGAGGGTAGAATTTAACTATATGGAGAACACTCGGAGCGGAGTTGTAATTAGTCAAATGTGATAGCGACTTGCGCATACAAAGAGTGATGATGTTAGTATGGCATAAAAGATCCAGAAGTGCGCATCGTGGAGAAAAGTGCACGGGTCGGAACTTTCGGTATACACCAAGGAAGGAAGGGGAGTATTAAGTGTCACTTAATGTGAGACATTTCAAGGAAAGTCGATGTTGAGCGGCACATAGTGAGTGGTCTCCGCAGGCACCACTCATAGATAAAAATCGGTTGGAATAAGAGGATCAACCAAAGAATTTGGTGGCTATCGACACTTCCTGTAATGGAAGAGGCCGGTAAAGTCAGTAAAGATTCTTGGATGGGTTGCCATCCTCAAGGCAAGATCAAGGGTTCATCCGAACGTGTGGAACAAATCGCCCAGGAAGGAAGTAATTGGCATTCCTTTGGGGTGATTTACAATATTAACTAGTGTGCCCCAGTCTTCCTTTGAAAGGAAGGGATCGCGCCGATACGTGGTCCTACACAGTATTATTTTCTGAATTGGGATGAGATTTGTGAATCCCACCTTCAATATGGGATTTCAGGAAACAACGAAGATAACGTTTCGTTATGAGTGGGAGGTATCACCCATAGCCGAGGAGCATGCGCACGGTGATTAACGATTAGTGGGGCCGCGTGAAAGTAATTTTGGAATCTTGGTGATCATTTCATTTCCACAACGGATATAACTAGCAAGTGAAGTATAGTATGGTAGAGTTCCGGGGAAGCACTCGTACCTGTTCGTCGTGAATGAGGTGCTTATTGAGGTTTCTGTGTGGAAGAACCTTAACTATTCTCCTTCTGTATGTTTAGAGGTGAGCGGATAATCAGAATTTTGGATCGGTCGAGAATAATACGATGTTTATGCTGGAATTCCATGACTGTTTTAGGCGAATAAGAGTGGTCAGATGTTCGTATGGCTTCTCTCAAAATGGGGGTTTTGTGTTTAGATAAATCCGAGTAGTTGTCACGTAGTGAGGTGCGGTCTCCCAATGACATTGAAATAATGGGAATTAATAGTGTATATGCGCGTCTTATGCAAATATTGTCGGTTAGGAGCACAATATAAAGTGTCGTTAATGAGAGTGTTAAACAAGCTTGCTGTGAGGCGGGGGCAATAGTGATTGAGCGCCTTACTATGTAGATAGTTTGCGTACTGATTAGGAATCCAAAATTGTTTTACCAGTTAAGCCTTAATTTTTCGAATTTCGGGACAAAATTCCGTTATTAGGGGGGAAGTATGTAATACCCCATTTTTTTATGGACTTTAAATTTGGGGAATTATTAATTGAAATTGAGATATTAATTTAATATTAATCCGGAAATTTATTTTAAATGTTTACTAGCGTCACAAGAGTTAGTAATTATTGAAATTGTTGAATATTAGTAGATGAGTAAAGTAATATATAAGATTGATGTTATAAAAATTGTCACGAGTGAATAAAATGGCAATTATGGAAATTTAAATCGGGACGCGCCGGTGTCGTGTCAGGACTAAATTATTATTATATAAAGTGAATAAATTATAAGTTGCTCGTATGGTCGTTTTGAGTGCGCCAATGTGTCCGAAAGGGTCGAGATAGTCTGAAAAGTATACCCAGGGGTTTAGTTTGGGTCTCAGGGAGTTTTTAGGCCTATTTGACATCCCGGGAGGGTATTATAGACATCTTGTATTTTTGGGTAATTAAACCCACGAATTTAATTAGGTTATATCAGCCATTTGGAGTTGTCCCTTAGGGTTAGCAAACACAAAATCAAAGAACGGCCATTAGAAAAGGAGTTGGAGAGCTTTCCAAGCAACTCAAGGCCAAGGACTCACCCGTTTGCACCGCCACCACCACCAAAACGTAGATTGCGAGACGGGGAACGCAACCATACCATTCCATCCACGAAATCAGAACCTTGAATTTCAGGCAAGTATCTATCTTGTTTTGTTTTTGGTTAATGCCTCACCCATGTTAGTTTAGGATTACCAAGATCATGTTTTATGAAAGAAATTGTGAATTTAGAGACTTTAAATCGCATGTTTAGAGAGCTTCAATATATTCCGGATATACCCATCATATGTAGAGGATTACCAACGAATTATTATGAGTTTAGAAACAAGAAATCTGGGAAATAACTAAAGGGATGTATATTTCTTTCAAAATTAGGGTTCTTAAAGATTATGTCAATTTTACCCCATTAATTCGATATCGTTGATAAAATTATACATGTTTAACGTAGGAAATCTTGTATACATGTATATAGAACTTGTAGTATCGTTATTTGAGAATTTTAGACTTGTTAATGACGTTTTTGGAGAAATTGGAAGATGAAACCCGTAGGTGTAATTCGCAATTTCTGGGCAAGAACTGCTTGATCGATCGATCAACCCCCTACCAACGATCGATCGACCACTCCTGGAAAACTGCATATTTCTCATCCGTTGGTTTAATCCGATTAAGATGCATGGGAACCCTTGATTGTTATTGTTGGAGTATAAAGGGATATAGACAAGACCAGTAAGGCCTAGGTAGACCCCGTTGAGTAACATTTTAGCGTGGGATGAGATTTTTAGGTTAACGAGGAATGATTCATGTGTATAAGAAATCATGCGTATATTTAATAAAAAGATTGAGACTCGTAAGGGAGTTAGACCCAAACGTAAGTGAGTGTATGCCTACTGAAATTATACTTAGAATACTTCGAGAAAGGAGAAGTGAGTATGAAATGCATTATAAATGAGAATAAAAATGACGAGTTCGTTAGGCGTAATAATCGAGTAAAATGTGTTAATAACGGATAATTATGATTATGGGTCGTGAGCACACCTAATTTAGAAAAGTGGATATTTATATATATATGACTGTGTGATTGTGCATATATTATATATCTGTGTAAAAATCGTACCCGAGCTACTTGCTATCACGGGGTTTCCACGCCGGGACAGTCTTATCTCGATTGGACCTTTATGGGGGGTAACGACTTGTACCCTAGAAGATAGTATCCTTGATTACAGGCTATCTGAGTTATAGTCAGATGGTCCTAAGAGACGTGTGGGTATGTGCTGACCTCTTAGGACTGGGAACTATGCTTCGCCTCCATTTGTTTGTGTGTTGTGTTAATACAGTTCGAGAGTGATTCCGAACTAGTCTTTCCCTTAGTTTGTGTGATACGGGGACTTGATAGCAGAGTATGCCAGCACCTTAGATCTTATGTGAGCTGCCGTTAGTATATATATTATATGTGTGACTAATATATATATACGTATATTTACATGGGAACCTTCGACTATGCGTATAAGTAGATAAGAAATGAATAAATGCTTCAACTTTATTATAAGTGTTCGGGAACTTTGTAACGGTAATGAGTTGTCTTAAATAACGTAAGGAATCTTAAAGAGAATGATTTCCTAAAGTAGATATCATAACTTCACTTTTCACATGATAAATCATTATGGAGAACAAGATAGGGAAATTGATGAGATTTATTAGTACGGTAAGTGTGCACACTAGATATGAGGTGAGAAATCTCAAGAGAGTGTCGCATACTAACATGGTTGTTGCATTAGCAGGTAAGCATTTTAATTACTTGCTAAACTAATTTTAAACTGTTTTACACTCGGGCTCTGACCCGTTTCCTGTTACCTCTTTTCTCTTGTATATACATATGTATATATTTCAGGTGCCCAGCCACAGGGGCGTCTTGCGTAGATTCTTTGGACCGGATGCGCTGCAGCTTATGTGGGAGATGCAGGGCATTACTTAGACAACCTCGATGTTGAATCTACTCTCATTCTAGATATGATTAGTTAGGGCATGTGTCGCCCATTTCCTTATTCAGTTGGATTTGACAGAGATTATGTTCATTTATCTGTAGCATTTTTACTCTTTGGGATTTAATTTACTGTCAGGATGGTTTTCCTTTGTAGTTTTAAAGTTGGTATTGGATTATCTGAATGATTAAATTCATGGGTGTTTATTTCCAGTCTTAATAATTGTGTGAATCTTAAACTGTTACGTAATAAACGATTTCATAATTGGATTTAAAAAGTGGAGATAATGTTTTAAATGGTTTTGACACTTAGCTTAATTATTTAGGGTGTTTCAATTGGAAAGTTTATTTTGCGACAGTGATGCTAAGAATGAATCAACCGTTCACCTTGATTATAGTTTAATAAAGGACTGATCACCCGGTATTTAATTAGGCGGGGTGTTACATTGCCATAGGCCAAAATTGTTATTTCTATCATATTTCTCAACATCGTACTTTATGTTGGAAGCCATAACAAAAGACACTAGTTTGCAACCTAGGCTTTGATATCAATATGTTGTGTGGAAGCGCCATAGGGCTCCAGACCAACAAACCAACCACATCTAATATAGCAATCCAAATAAACAAAATACAAAAGAAAAGACAAATAATGACAACAATGGCGATCCCTGTCACTAAATTAAAAAAGATTACCACTTGGAAGGCCTTTTGTTCCATCCTCACACACAAAATAATCTCTCTTCACTTGAACAAAAGAACCCTCATACAATATTGGAAGACTCGCAAAACATTATGCTCACCACAAAAAAAGGTTCTTAAATTCTACCCAAATCCTCGATGGGGAATCCCCAAAATAATTGACCAATTTTGCGAAATATGAGAACCCTTAATTTTCACTCACAATCACAAAATTCACTGTTGAAGCAATAGAGAAGACAAATGATTCTCTCTCTCTCATATAACACACGGCCTCTCTTTTTAGGAGGAAAGCAAGATCAAAACGTGATGAATAGAATTCTACTAACAGTAGAATACCAAAGCATTAATAAAATAATTATCCAAGTCCAAAAGGAGTACAACACCTCCTTGTTGCCAATATGACATGGAAACCAACTTTTGTAAGGCTTATCACAAAACCCAAGTGGAAAGGTACCAAAATATGTTGGGTAACCAAATTGGACCCAATTATCCACATGTTATTGACCGCCGACTTAGAAACCGAGAGAAAATCAAGCCAAAATCTCTACAACTTATCCCCATTTCCATCCATAGGATTAGGAGGTTGGATAGGAAAACATTTATTCTATCCCGTGATAGGTGTTGTATTGGATGGAATTTAAGGAGGATAACTTATTTAAGGGAGTCTTATTCCATGCGTAGTGGGATAAAATCATTTCCCTTCCTAGGTGAAATTATTTTATCCTGTTAGGATGCGAGGTGGCAATTTTTTACAAAGACACGACACAAAGTAGCGAGTTAGGGTTGATCCTTACTTTGACACGAACCTGAACTTGTCACAATGTATGATCGTGAATAATAAATTGGTTGGGTTAGTGTCAAACATGAGATCGGGAAATGACTCAAGTCCCACGAATATACCTGCTTAAATGATATTATACAAAGAACGTTAATTTTATCTTGATCTACTATTGTATAAATTCTTGAAGAATTATATGATATTTTACTCATTTGTTGCTAGTATTTAAAATTAACGAACTTTTAGTTTATGGAAGGCCTATGAGTGATATGCGTAGAGAGAAGAGATCACATTCTTATGCTTCAGTTTAAAGGTTATGCGTATCAACTGAACACAACATGACTAATAAGCCGTCGGGTAATGTCATGTCATTTGACACTACTAATTAATTAAGCCGGCTTCTAGTTGACTAATACTTGACACAAACCAAAAATGCCACGACACAACACTAATTGCCACCCAAATCTAGTCCTATTCAACCTTTTTATACGGCCCGTCAAGCGGAATCTAAATGCATAAAGAAAACAATCAAAGTGAACTTGTGAAACCATCCATGCAATTAGTGTGAACCGATAAATAAAATGATTAAAATAACTAATAAAGCAAAACATAATTCAACACAGACCCAGAACACGTTAAATTAACGGATTCAACCATGCACTGAAGCCTACAATGTCAATGTCTATGCTAGGGAACGATTAAGATGAAATTGGTCCTTCAATTTCCTAAGCAAAATAATACATTCTAAGATGGCAAAGGATGCATCAAAGGATACTGAAATTTTTTCAGAGAATATATAGCTTTTATCTAATACATTATGTTCACTGATGATGCTCTTTGAAGAGTCACAAAGGAACAAGGTGAATGCTTACAACTGAAGATAGCAATGGCCAATTGGCCTTTGAGTAGAGTTTTGGCATCCAAAGCAGGAGGGACTTTGAAAGATTTATAATCTCGAATATGTGGAAATTGTTCTATAACCTGAAATTAAAATATAAAGTTACGAGAAAAAGTAAAAGAAGTAGCTCAAACTGTACAAGAAGCTATATCATGTGGGGAAAAGAAGGATAATTTGGGCTTTGGCTCCCATTTATTTTGTACATTGAGTTTGGTTTGGCCTCCAATATTTTCTCTTTTGAAACTTTGACGCCCAAAAGCGTCATAAATACACTTTTAGTAACTCTTTGCAAGAATTGTTATGCCATTTTTATGAGTATTTATGACATTTTTGGGTGGCAAGTCCTAAAAGTGAAAATAGTTGAAGCCAAACTCAATATAGCAAAACAAGAGGGACTAAAGGCTTATAACCCAAAAAAATTAAAAAATTAAAAAGGACCACGAATAAGTAATAAGATGAATAACTATAGAGACATGAAAATATAATTATATCATACATTTTCTGGAAGCCTGTCACTGCATCCTTCAAGATCAATTTTAACATCATGACCTGTTTGCATGAAATCGTCAAACCTTGCTTATAGTTGCTTTGTCGAATAGAGCATAAAACTCCTCCAAATCAAATCACCATGATTAGAAGCACTATAAGTAGAGTACACACCTTGAACTCCAGTATCATTAACAGATAAAGCAGCAGATTTACTAGCATACAAATAACATGAACCATCTCCAACATCCATATCCCAAGCAATTATTGAGCGACTAACCCAATATGCTCTTGAGTACATCAAGCAATCCTGCAACTGATAAAACGTAGACATTAAGTGTTTGTTTGTTATAATTTTTGTGTTTTCCCGAAATCCCAGATTGGTAAACTCGCATACAAAACTTCAAGTTTTGAGGATACTAACAATCAAACTCTTGAGATGAATTATGAGAATCAGAATATGAACCAGCGACAACAGTAATAAACTGCAAAACACCTATTAATCATTCATTACTCACATGGTCACCTCGTGGGGATTAATTACATTGATGGCACTTTCCCCTCCCGTTCAATATATTCCAACTCAAGCTGTCTCTACTACTATTTTATCTTAAACATCCTTGAATTATCCATCTAATAGTTCTGATCAAAACAGGATATGAAAAGCAATTGGAATGTTGAGTAGTTAAAAAACCTAGGTGGTCCTATTATGAAAAGGAAACTAGAGAGAGAGAGAGTTCACATAAAATGCACTTAGTGCTCAAATCAGTCTACATGCTGACAATACAAAAGACTAGTGAATATTACCCAGCTTTATGGAAGTGCTTCCCCTATTTAAGATTCTTAAAGTTGAAGTATGAAACATCGTGTTCTATACTCCATTAAGAAACTGTTGAAATTAAAAATGACTAAACCTACCACCACTCTGAGTATACAGCACCAAACCCAAGTGACCAACTTTAACACAGCGGAAACTTCAAAAGTTGAAACAAAACTAAAAAAAAATATAAGAGAAAAATATTGTATTTGATGATAACTGAATGTCCTGATTTAAACAGTTCTCCGAAAAGGCAACGTAAATGACTCGAAGGCTACTCCTCAATCACTCGACTCCACCCCTAGCTGAAGACACCAAAAACATACTGTAAACAAGAATTCTCTTTTTATATACTTGAAAAATAGGTAGAGGGACAATAATCTCGTAATACAGGTCTCGAAAATCCATCGGGACCCGGTGATATTCCCTAGTAGACACAAATATTCTTTCTAACATCCTTCAACCCAAAAGAACTCTCTAAGCAGGCTAATTTATCCTCATGAATAACTAAATGCCTGATATGTTCTATGATGAGGGGCATTTCTGTCATTTTCATCTTTGTTGAGTCCTATTTTGTATTTGTTTATTTTTGTGTGATTTATCCTTGTTAGTTGATAGTAGTTAGTTGAATGAATTATGAGAGGGCGTTAGAAGAGGTATTTTGTATAAGGAATGTTCTAGTACATGTGATGTCATTAGTGATGTCACCCCTGACATCACATGTGACATAAGTATTCCTTATTGGGCAAATAATAGCCCCTTTCTAGATCCTTCTCTTAGCCTTATAAATAGTGTAATGCCCCAGTGAGGCAAATCATTGAAGTATATTTAATTTTGAGTATTATTACTCTTTGTTTGAGTGTAATTTCTTTATGTGTCATTGACACTATTTACATCAATTGGTATAAGATTTACTCCAGCTTTTGTTGTTGTTGTTGTTGTTCTGTAGAAAACCGTAAACAAAGCAACAATGGCGCCAAAGAACACCCAAGTTGAGCATCATAACACCAAATAGAGGAGACCCTCGATTACCTCATTGAGAAAATGGATTACCTCCCCAGTCGTGACAAGTAACCTACTCCAGCCCTTCATTCAACCTCCACACTGGCAGCAACACACGGATCTAACACCGGCCATCCCTCCAGTTGGACCCCAAATCAGACCCAGCACAGCCTCCAACCCCACCCAACCCAATGGCATGCTCCAACAACCCGAAATCCACCACAGCTAAGCTCAGCCAACTCCGGAACCCTTACAAACCATAAAAGGCTATCCCTGACTCTCAGCCCGCCGACCACCACCCACTGACCGGGAAAACAACCACTGGTTGAGCCGCCTTTCGATTCCTCTCACCTCAGTCCCCAAAACCCTAGATCTACACTCACATCTCACCTACACCTCCCGCAACCCCCCATACAACCCCTATCGACCCAAACCCTAGTTCGGTTTGCCACTACAAACCAATCGAACCTCACCCGACCACCCCATCCAATTGTGACCCACCTTCCCCCTTTGCACCTGACTCACGATCCAAACACCACCCTAATACGCCCCCTACCTCCCAAAGAACACCTGCCAACTTCCTGCTCATATCCAGCAGCCCCTACTCCCACAAAAAAGCCCAACACCTACCCACTGCTCAATGGGATAGATGTTCAGCTGTCACCACTCCCAAGACACCACTAGGGATTACAAACAAATGGCTAAATAATGGCTCCAACAACCCCTCATCCTCAGCCACAGCCGTATCCAATTTGGTCACTACGTTAGAAATGAGGAATTACCTCCCACATGCCTCACTTTATAGGGAAGAATAGGGGATGAATATATCTCTATTTGACTCTCTCAATCAGAAGGTGGTCCCATTCATGCCGATCGAAGATCGTATTTGATACTTATGCCATGAGAAGGGTCATCAAATGGATTATTGCCTATTTAGGCAACCGGAAGAAGGCGACCCACCTCCGGTGGATGAAATACCTCCTCCTTATAAGCCCCCACCCCGGGCTCTTATTTCCATGGCCCGTGCCCGTCTTCCGCTTAATGATTTAGAGGATAAAGATGACAATTCTATAGATACGCCACCGGGAAATGATCACCTCGCATATACATTACATTTACTCTCCAAGAGCTTAAATGGAGACATTAGGGTGGATAATATGGATATCCTTATGTTTAATGGTCACCTCAACCTCGATGACTTCATTGAATGGTTGGATGCGATCGACAAAATTTTTGAATATAAACACATATCTGGGCATAAATGTGTTCGGCTAGCAGCAACCAAAATTCACGATTTTGCCCACGTGAGGTCGAATGACTCGGTTCAGAGGCGCGCTTTAACTCAGCAACCCCCGATTACCTCTTCGGCTCAGATAAAGGACGAGATGCGCGCATTATTTGTGACGTAAACTACACGTCAATAGCTAAATAGAAATACCAAACCCTAATTTTAGAGAGAATCAAAAGATGTCTTATATTTCAAGAATGGGAAAAGTTAGTACAAATGAGAATACATGGGGTATTTATATGGGAATGATTACTTGCTAATCAAGTAATTAGCTAAAATGACTAAAGAACCAACTATTAACAAAAGAATGCCTAATTAGTCCCAAACATGCTTGGAAACCAATTAAAGGCTAAAAAGAAAATAAAAGAACTAAAATAAAAGAAAGACTAATAAAAATATTAAAAATGACAATTAAACCATAATATGGCCCATTTCCATCACTCTCCCCACCCATTTCCATCACTCTCCCCGTCTTCAAAAAAGTTTGTCCATGAACTTGAAGGGTAAGAGGTCACGTGGTCAGGCCACCTTCCAAGAATTCTTCAATTTGATGCGGGAGGAGCCCTCGTACGCGACTCGCATACCTACTTTAAAAAAAAACTAAAAATTGAGTCAAGAAATGCAAGGGTTGAGTTTTCTTGATTTTCTTTATTTTCT
The DNA here is from genome assembly GCA_949130495.1 of Sambucus nigra. Classification (NCBI taxonomy): domain Eukaryota; kingdom Viridiplantae; phylum Streptophyta; class Magnoliopsida; order Dipsacales; family Adoxaceae; genus Sambucus; species Sambucus nigra. Next base: position 788,257,897 of record OX422208.1, on the reverse strand, counting down.
TTCGTTGCCGAGGGAGAGGTGGGAATTAACCGGAACCGAGGGACAAGAGGTTCAACCGACGTGAAAGAAGGCTGCCCAGGGGTGTCGCAAAGGACAGATTAGGGTTGGATTGGTTTTTTTGGGGGGTGGGGCAGATTGGAGGGAAGGTCAGAGTTCATGGCAGCAGGGTTAGGGCTAGTAAGTGCGTAGGAAGGCTGCTTGGGGCAGGGGCAGGGGTTGGATAGCAGCGGCGGGGTCGGGGTGAGGTGCGGTGGTGGGGCGGTAGGCTAGGACAGCAGTGGCGGCACTCGCGCCTAGCATTGGAGGTAGGGTTTCAATATTGGGCTAAATTTTGGAAAATTGTTGTAAAAAGGCCTCGAATTGTTCTTGTTGCTTTCGAACCATCTCTTTTATTCTTTGATCGTCCTTTTCCTCCATCCTTGCCATTTGGCCTTTCAATTCTTGAATCTCTTCCGCTTGTGGCTCGGATTTCTTTGGAGCCATTGCGAGTAGTGTACGATTTTAAATACCAACATACCAATACACCACTTGGAGAACGACACCTCGCTTTGATACCAATTTGACGTAAACTACACGTCAATGGCTATAAAGAAATACCAAACCCTAAATTTAGAGAGAGAATCAAAAGTTGTCTTATATTTCAAGAATCGAAAAAGTTAGTACAAATGAGAATACATGGGGTATTTATATGGGAATGATTACTTGCTAATCAAGTAATTAGCTAAAATGACTAAAAGGACCAACTAAAAACAAAAGAATGCCTAATTAGTCCCAAACATGCTTGGAGACCAATTAAAGGCTAAAAAGAAAATAAAAGAACTAAAATAAAAGAAAAACTAATACAAAAATATTAAAAATGACAATTAAACCCTAATATGACCCATTTCCATCAATTTGTTCCCCTCGCTTATGAGAGGGATCTCTTTTCACATGTTCGAGACCTCCATTAAGGCACATTGTCAATCACCACCTATACGGAGCAGTTTCAGCTATTGTGCACCCGAGCACATTTGGGTGGGAATCAGGAGCAACAGATGAGACGCTTCATTAATGGTCCACAGCTCTAGATACGCCAAGATTTGAGCCTTCGAAAAATTCTAACTTTTGTAAAAGTCGTTAAGTATGCCACCAAGGTGGAAGAGCACCACGGAAGTTCAACCACTCTTCCTCGTCGTCCAACCACCAATCCTGTGCCTCGAGCATCGGATGCTCCACCACCACTATGAAATGCTTTACATGTGGAATAGTTGGCCATTGAGAATCCGAGTGCCCCAAGGAGGCCTTGATTGTACGTATCATTCCGAGCGATCCCGACTCCGACGGTGTTCCCCTTTGAGTTCAAAGACAAACTCTTTTCATAGAGAGAAGCATGTTGGGTTCCTTGATGAGGAGCATTTCTACTATTCCAATTTTGTTGAATCCTATTTTGTATTTGCCTTGTTTTTGTGTATTTTTGTAACTTTCCCTTGGTTAATAGTAATTAGTTGGATGAGACAGGGCTAGAAGAGGTATTTTGTAAAAGAAACGTTTTAGCCCATGTGTGTCATTAGTGATGTCACACCATGACCTCACATGTGACATAAGCACCTTATTGGGCAAGTAATAGCCCCTTTCTAGATTCTTCACTTATCCCTATCAATTGTGTAATGCGCCATTGGGGCAAATCATTGAAGTATAGTTAATTTTGAGTATTACTTTTGTTTGAGTATAATTTTTTTGTGTGCTATTGGCATCGTTTACGTCAAGGTCTTTCAACCTAAACTTAACTCCTTCCTCCTTCGTACGTAACCTTTCAAAAATCCAATGCACAATATCTTTTTCAGTCTCTAAAATAACACCACCACCACCCAGTGAAACAAAGGTCCATACTAATAACTCTCACCATTTCAAGTTACTACTAGTGTCGACTTATGTAAACCCCTAGTGTATTCCACACCCTATATACCTTGTGATTCTTCTTTTTGATCAATCAAAACCTCTTCCCAAATTGTACAAGCTTCTTCCAAAGTATAGGGCTTTTTGGATGTAGATGATGACATCTATTCAGATGAATGTTATATACATATCATATAATGAAGTACCACATGGGTGGATATGTGGATATATGGGAATCCAAAACTGCAGAATCACTCATGTTATGATCTTCTACATCCTAGGTCTTCCCATTCCGTCATCTGGCTTATGCTATTACACATAGAGCACGACCCATTTTATAGAACACTCACCCACTTATAACATCTTAGAGAAAATTATATGGAAAGCTACACTTACCCCAAGCTCATCTTTATTGTAGATTCGTGTTTCTTGTTGTGGTACTCTATCAGGCCTACCATAACTAATCACATAAGATTAATATATAATTTTTTTCCTCCAAAATCCGTTCAAAAAAATCCAACGCCATTTAAGAAACGAAGATTTTGCCCCTTGTTCATAAGGATGACACGACTGCTTTAATTTTCAAATTAACCATCGAACACCCATTGAATGAACCCATCTGCACTCGTTGATCAAACCCATTTAAACAAAAGAAGTCATCATTTGAATAAAACTAGTACTTGTTTTGACAATGATGTCACACATTCTAATGACTGATATTGAACAAAACTAACAATCTCTCCCTTGGTGTGAACTCCTAGCCTCGGATATCAAATAGGAACATCAATCCAATCCTTTTACTAGTGAGAAATTTTTTCACTATAGCTTGTCCTCAAAAACATAGATTGCGTGTCTCAACTCAATTTAGACATGTAATAGACTCAAAGGTCTTTTCTCTTGTATATCAACCACAAATAAAACCAAAATCAACGCCACATGAACCTCCTCTAACTAAAGTTACTCAACATTGTCTGGTAACATGAATTAACATTAATTTCCCTACAAAGGAGAATTATCTACCTTGAAGTCCATCGTTTCAGAGACTGATGTGAATAAGAGCCTTTTCGTCATTTTTAGTATTTCTTTTATTTTTAGTATTTATTGTATTTTTCCTTTAGTTTAGTATTTAGAGGAATGAAGGTTAATTGGCACTTAAGAATATAATTGTAATTAGATTCTTAGCTTAGAGGCCAAGCAACCTCCTTCCTATAAATACACTTTTGTAGACTCATTTGAGGCATTCTTCCATTATGAGATGTTGATATTTAAGAGCGTTTAGAGAGAGAATTATCTTTTCTTGCTCTCATTTGACCTCATCTACGTCAGAGACTGTGAGACTAACCCCAAAAGTCAACAAAATTCACAGCTACAATCATAAAGAAGTTTTCGAGCCGCCATTGTTTCAATACTAACCAAGAAACAACTCATTTCCTAGCTTGTAGCAAAATTCCATGTCCTTGTGGACCTGTTAAAACTATGTCCTAACCGTAAGTGCGAGTATTTGACTTGGTGCCACTCACACCAAACAATCTTCTTCGGGTATAAATCAGATAGTAATAATAAATTTCAAAATAAGCATCACACTTATACCAATTAAATTCCAAGCTAGCAATCACACTCTCCATCTTTTCCCACTTAGTAAAACATTTCGTCTTCATTCCTGAATATCAAAGCATTGTCAAATCAAAATATTAACCATTATCGACATGCCAACTTTTTATGCCAAGACATCAAATCTAAGTAGGGTGTAACAAAATTTCACTCGGGAATTCTATCAAATACCAAGACTCGACTTGCATTGGATGGCACTTGTTGTGTTGCATTTTGTAAACACACAATCATATTCAACTCAGCGTTAAAGGAACACTTAGAGCTCTGATAGCTTGCTGGTGCAATACCCCTCAACCCTCTTAATGGGAAGGATTTCTGAACAGCAGTCGAACGGATTCGACAATATCCGAACGGTGTCCCAGCAATGATGATCAAGCGGTACCCGAGCGAAATGCGGTCATCAAATACAGAAGGGTTCCTCTTATGAAAGAGTAGACGAACGATAGGCCTCAGTCGGTCAGTGACGCAAAGAGTTACAGAAGATCCGTCGGGGGTCTCTCAGCAAGTCGAAGGGTTCTCTGGTCCAAACCAAAGGATCCCCCACGACGTCACAAGTGTTTAAACTGTCAGACATAATCAAAGATCATGCGCTCAACGGCTAGCACGAGCCCTATTATTACAGGCAGATATCTCGGAGAATCCGAACATGTGCCCTGCCCAAATTTAAATATATCAAACGAGTATGCAAGAAATTAGGACGAACGTTGTACCAACGCTGTGTATATAAGGCCTAGTAGAACAGTAGAAAAGGTAGGCCATGAGTTGTACTCAAATCCATGTATTAACCCCCTCCTTTAATAAACAGTATCACCCCTTTCCCCGTGGATGTAGGCCAAGCCCAGTGAAACCACGTATATGCTCTGTAGGGGTGGCAATTTCGAAAACGACACGTTAACACGAAACGACACGGAACGAAATTAGCTCAAAATTAACACGGCTTATCGTGTTCGGGTCGTGTTTATTGGACCCGCTCTCGTGTCGTGTTGTGTTCATGCTTAATTTTAGCCACGAAATTGACCCGAATTGGACCAATTAAGGACACGTTAAGGACCCGAATTGGCCCCGTTATTAACCACATTAAAATCCTAGAAACCCCTTATAAAAAATAGACTTTTATTAAAAAGCCCATCCAACCCGCTCAATTAAATAGGCCCACGACCTCTTTCATAAGTTCATAACCTTTTCTTTCACAACCCTAAAAACATAATCACAAGACATCACAAAGCAACCGTTTAAAAAATAAAAAAAATAAAAACTCTGCCTTCATTTCTGGCAAAATCGGGGCCACTGTACTACTTAGGGTTGTGTTTCGACCGGATTGGATCGGAAAATGCCTCTTCGAAAAAAATTCCGATTTTTTCGGAAATAAAATAACTATTCCAATCCGATTTTTTCGGAAAATTAAAAAAAATTCTGAATTAGGAAAAATCGGAATATCGGCAAAAAATCGAAAATTCACAAAATATATTAAAACTCAAGAAATTTCGAAAATTCCAAAATTTCAGAAAAATAAATTATGGATTTTTGATTACTCGAAATTCTCATTTTAAATAAACAAAGAAAATGGCTTAACCCAACCTGTAAATACATGAGGATTTGACCCATTTTTCATTTCTGTAGAAGTTAGGAGGATAATCTCCTTTTATAGAGCATATTTTGGAGCCCTCTCCCTCTCTCAACCGATGTGGAATATGGAAAACTTTCAAAAAATCGGAAAAATCGAAAATCGGAAATAATTCCGAAGAAATCAGAAATAATTCGAAAAAAATCGAAAAATCGAAATTCAGAATTATTTTCGATTTCCGATTCGATTTTTTTCGGAAAAATCGGAAATCAGCAAACTAAAATTTCATTCCAAATTTGGAAAAAATTGGATCAAAAATCGGAAAGTTCGGAAAAAAAACATAGCCCTAGTACTACTACTTCCGGTGCCATCGACACCACTGCCTTACCTTCATTTCTGGCGCCACCGACGCTTTCATTTCAATCCAGACTTCATTGCATTTTTTTACCTTCATTTCAGTCCGGCTTTCATTTCCGGCTGCTCAAATTCTGAAGAAGTACATTTATTCGTTGTTCTGGTCTAGATATGTAATGTAAGGTTTATATATATTCCAGCTCAAATTTTGTTCCTGTTTCCCCTCTTTTCTTTCATCTTGTGAATGTTTCTAATAGATCTATAACTATTAATTAATCAATTTTCAAGTGGCCTGTTGTTAATGAAATATTTCTTATATCAGAAGTATGTGAAAGTTAGTAATTTTTTTGGGGTGTACAAATACTTGGAAGAATGAATTGAAAAAACTATGCTATCAATAGTGTCGTGTCAATTGTGTCGTGTCAAGCTTGCCGTGCCAATCGTGTCGTGTTAATCGATTTTAATCGGATCAAAATTTTAAATCGTATCAATCGTGTCGTGTCTTGTTAGAAGCGTGTCGCGTCTTGTTAGAAGCGTGTCATGTTCGGGTTATGAAAATATAACACGACATCGTGTCGTGCTTGTGTCACTAAAATATATTGCGTGTCGTGTCGAGTTGGTCCTGAACCCGACCCAATAACACGATTTGCCACCCCTAATGCTCTGTTCCTCACCCCATTATCTGTTATCATTACAAATTCATTGTGTTGTGTGAATTTTTGCATCAACATAATTGGTGTCATCTATAGAAATGACTGTTTCCAATGCCATAAACAAGAACCAAGTTACACAGCCCTCCTTCACCAGTTGGTGGAGCTGTTAAACCGACTTTCCCAGCCAATAATTGTCGAAACGACAGGTGGACTAAGAACCTCACCGTGAGTAAAGCCAGGAGAACCAAGTACCACCGCCGCCGCACCAGACACTTTCCCCCATCGTCCATTGGGTGTCGGTAGCCTGGGGCCTTGGGCTCCCGCCGGATGATGAGGTTGCCGAAGGCACAAGGCAAGAATCAACATTCTATCCGGAGATCATGGCCTGCCCATGCCATCAAACTTCAAACTACCCCGGATGGACTCTTTTGACGACACGTCAGACCCAAGGAATCACATGGATCACTACGGGGCTCATATGGATTTTATGGCCAGACCCTATATGGTGTAGGGCGTTCGCCACCACATTAAAAGGATCAGCGAGGATGTGGTTCAATCGACTGCCCCCACACTCCATTAGTTGCTTCAAGGATCTCTCCGAGCGCTTCGTTCGCCACTTCATCGGTAGAAGAGTCCACCGAAAGACCACGGATCATCTGTTCAACGTTCTGCAAACATGGGAGGAGAGCCTCAGGGAGTACGTCAAGATATTTAATAACGAGTTGCTCCACATAGACCATCCAGACGAATGAAACGCAGACCGAGCAGTTTACCCCGCTCAACACCACAGTGGGGAGGGTCCTGAACATCATGGAGGATCCCAAGTTGTTGAAGTGGCCGCACAAACCAAGGAACCGACAAATGAAACCCAAATCCAATATGTACTGCTAGTTCCACAGGGATTACGGCCATGACACGAATGATTGCCTACACCTCAAAAGCGAAATTGAGGCGCTAGTACAAACGGGATACCTGAGGGAATTCGTCCGGGGGGGGTTCCTCGGGAGGATAATCGGGGTGAAACAGGAGAAACGAGCGGAGGAGCAGGTCCAAAGAAAGGGAGCCGAGAAGCGAAGGCAAGCGGGATACAGGCGTAGCCGAAGAAGGGAGGTGAATCAGAATGATATCCAAAGGGTTTACAACCGAAGGGGAGTCGGCTTCGGCCAGAAAAGCCTACTGAAGCCAAAAAAGGGAACTACTGGAGATACAAGCCGAGAAACCCACAAAGGACTGGGAAGACATAGTCTTTACTCCTCATGATTCCAGAGACCTCATTATACCTCATAATGATCCGCTCCTGATAACGGCAAAGAAATCTAACTGGACGGTGGAAAGGATCATGATCGATACCGGGAATTCGCCCGATCTAATCTACTAGCAAGGTCCGCTTTTGCGTTTCTCCGGAGAGCAAGTTTATTCGGAGGGGTCCGTGAAGCTGTCGTTCACAATCGAGAAGGGCGAGCGGTCCGTCACCCTACGAGTGGAATTTTTGGTGGTTAAATCTCCCCCGGCATACAATGTACTCATACGCTGCACAACCCTTAGTCATTTGGATGCCATGCTGTCAGTAAAATACCTGAACATTCGGTTTCCCATGCCAAACGGGACAGGGATGATACGAGGAAGCCAATCACGAGAAACTGCTATTTCGCGTCATTGAAAAATAAGCGAGAGGCCTTCAATATCGACGGGCTAGACCGGGGGGAAGAAGTCACCGCGATGAAGACTTGGTATCCATAGCCCCGTATGAAGACCGCACGGAGAGAGTAGTATATGTGGGATTGTCGTTGGAAGAAGATAGGAGAAAAAAGTTGATCCGATTTTTGAAAAAACACCGCATGACATTCGCATGGAGCCATGAGGACATGTCGGACATCGATGCTTCCATAATGACCCATCAGCTGAAAGTACATCAGACCAAGCATTCAGTTCGACAGAAGAAGAGGACGTTTGCTCGGAAAACTAGGCAACGCATGTGGAGGTAGGAAAGTTGTTAGGTAAAGTTTATACGAGAAGTTATATATCCCGAATGGTTGTCGGACATAGTGATGGTTAGAAAGCCAAATGGTAAATGGAGATTTTGCGTAGACTACTCAGATCTCAACGACCTTGTTCGAAAGATTCGTACCCCCCCCCCCCAAGGATCGACACTATGGTGGACGCTATGACGGGCCACGAGACACTCTCCTTTATGGACGCATACTCTCGATACAACCAAATTCGGATGCACCCAGGGAACGAAGAGAAGACATTGTTCATAACCGATCAAGGAACTTATTGTTACAAGGTGATGCCGTTTGGATTGAAAAACACAGGGGCATCCTATCCGCGATTGGTCAACAAGATGTTCGAAGACGAGATAGGAAAGACAATGAAAGTCTACGTAGATGATATGTTGGTAAAGAGTTTAGAAGGGGACGAGCACGTGGGAGACCTCAAACTAACCTTCAAGATTCTCGATAGATACAAAATAAAGCTGAACCCAGAGAAGTGTACATTTGGCATGGCACCGGGAAAGTTCCGAGGTTCATGGTCACGCAGAGGGGAATATATGTAAATCCAGAAAAAATCTAGACCATCCTGAACATGAGAAGCCCGAGGACAGTAAAGAGGTGCAATCACTGACTGGAATGGTAGAAGCACTGAATCGGTTTATAAGCAAGGACAAGTGCATTCCTTTCTTCAGAACACTAAGAAAGACCTTCGTCTGGACAAACGAATGCGAGCATGTCTTTCAAGGACTGAAAACCTACTTGGCAGACGTACCCCTGCTCTTAAAACCAAGACTGGGGATATCCTTTACGTGTACCTCGTCGTTTACTCTACAGCAGTCAGCTCAGTCATGATCACAGAAGACGAAGGGATTCAGCATCCAGTATACTACGTGAGGAGAGTATTCCGAGGAGATGAAGCAAGATACTCGATCCTGGAGAAGTTAACTTTCGCTTTGGTTATAATGGCTCGAAAATTACGATCGTATTTTCAAGCACACACAATTATGGTTCTGACAATTTTCCCTCTGAGGCAGGTTCTCTATAAGCCGAAGATCTCCGGCGAGATCATGAATTGGTCGGTAGAGCTGGGAGAATTTGATATACGATACAAGCCAAAGGTTATAGTAAAAGGCAGGTCGTGCCCGACTTCGTCGCAAAATTTTCAGACGATAGGAATGAAGATACAGTGCGGAGGATGAAGAAAGATAAGCCAGTCTGGGCGATCCACGTAGACAGGTCGTCAAATAAGAAAGGATGTGGAGCAAGGTAATTGAAACACCGGAGGGCGGCAGTGTAGAATACGCATTGCGGTTCAACTTCACGACCTCAAATAACGAAGCTGAATATGAAGCACTGCTCGCAGGAGCTCGACTCGTCGTCGCCATTATCGCCGATCAAGTAGAGTTCTTGAGTGACTCAAATGTCATAGTACAACAGGTGATCAGCGATTATGAGGCAAAAGGCAAGAGCATGATGGCATACCTAAAGAAATTTTAACATATAGCAGGCCTATTAGATGCATTCAACATCAAACACATTCCTAGGGCAGAGAACGCGAAAGCCGACCACCTCGTGAAACTTGTCTCAACCGATCATGGGAATCCACTGGTGAAGATCCTGGATACGCCAAGCATTCAGATGGAAAAGGACAGCGTAGTCGGTCTCGTGGGGCTTAGCCCCAGCTGGATGGATAATACACTTCATTCATCAGAGAAGGAACGCTCCCTAACGACCCGATAGAAGCTCGGAAAGTGCACATCAAGACCATAAGATTCTTGATGTATAAAGGAATCTTGTACCGCCGAGGTTACTCCCAACCGATTCTTCATTGTGTCCACCCTACTGAGATAGAGACCGTTCTGACCAGGTTACACAAGGAGAGCTTGTGAGGTCCCCGGAGGAAGGAGCCTAGCACAACGTGCACTTACCCAAGATTATTACTGGCCTACGATGAAAAAGGACGCCGAAGAATATGTGCAAACCTGACAGATGCCAGAGGACAGCCAACGATATCCATCGATCGGCTGAAGAACTAACAGCGATCGTCTCCCCTTGGTCGTTAGCGTTATGGGGAATGAATATCCTCGGCCCATTTCCAACAGGAAAAGGTCACTGCAAATTCCTACAGGTGGTGATAGACTATTTCATTAAGTGGGTGGAGGCAGAACCGCTCGCCAAAATCACGAACCAAAAGGTCCACTCCTTTTGTGGAAATTCATCATCAGACGGCTTGGTGTACCTAACGCGATCATCACGGATAATGGGAGAAAGTTTGACAACGTTCGCATTGACAAGTTGTGCAACCAGTTCCAAATCAAATATTACTATTGTCCCCCAAAACACCCCAGGTGCAACGGTCAAGCCGAGGTGACAAACTAAATGCTACTCCATAATATCAAAACCGAACTGAGCAACTCCAAGGGTCTCTGGGCAGATATGCTAGCCTCGGTCTTATAAGTGTATCGAACAACGACAAGGGGGTCAACGGGGTCCACACCCTTCGCCTTACATATGGCACAGAGTTCGTCATCCCCATAAAACTCGAAGTTCAGACGCTAAGAGTACAATGCTTCAACGTTGAAGAAAATTAAAGAAAACTACAGGAGAACCTAGACCTACTGGACAAGCGAAGGGAAGAAACAGCTCTAAGGGTGGCAGCAGCTCAGCAAAAAGCTGCATGATACTACAACCTAAAGATTGAGAACAAAACTTTTTAATGTTCTGAAAGTCAACTTAGTCAACAAATGTTCCAAGCCATGGGAAGTTAGTTGGCAATTGGGAGGGACCCTATGTGGTCGCTCGCATCATCCGACCAGGAACGTGCAGTCTCAGAGATCACAAAGGACCTGCCACGCCTGTGGACCGTCAAAAACTTGAAATGGTACTACCAATAAGCAATCGGAGGCAACCGCCACTCAGCAGAGGCGCACCTAATACTTCTTGTTATGTTATTTCAATTTAATATTGTAATTTACTTTTAAGTATCTATTATCCATCACTTTTTTTTGCTTTTGTCATTATCTTCAATGTAGCCTCGAGTAACTACGTTATTAATAAATGAGGGTTTTCCGAACAACTGTTTCTCCACTTAATTCTTCTCTTACCCCCTCTAGGCATAGAAGGCTAACGTTAGACGATATTCCGGTACGTCTTTCCCAGGCTCATAGCCTCCGACTATTACAACTTGACTGATCCCCAAGTTTAACTCACGCCCTCCCAGATCCGATTCAATCTGCGTAGGGAGGTCGTTCGAGTATAAAGGGATGAACTCTGAGTCCAGAAGGGCTATTACCGATCACTATGTTATTTTAAAATTAAAAAGGGGGAAGTATGGGGTGAATAAGGAGGGAATAAGGCCGGATTGTTGTTACACGGAGCAAATATTTCAAAATATCTGTTACATATTTTATTTTTTTAAAACTAGTGATCATAACATAAATGATCGTCAGCATCACCCTTCGCCAATTGACCTTCGGAGTATAAATAACACGATTAATCAACCGTGTATAAACAAAATAATACGATTCATCAACCGTATATAAACAAAATAACACGGTTCATCAACTGTGTATAAACAAAACACGGCTTATCAATCGTGTATAAACAAAATAACACGGTTCACCAATCATGTATAAACAATAACAAGGCAGTCTTGTTCATTCAGAATAATACGATTCGTCAACAGTGTATAAACAAAGTCATGATCGGATTAGTTTGGTTCGTCAACGCTGTACAAGCATACCCTTTCGGCCTATTTCATCAGCGGTTTAGCATAACAAAATAGTTTAAATACAAAGGATATTGCAAAAATCATTCATCCACAAATCATTCATAAGCAAAGCAGAGCAAAGAATGAAGAAAGTAATGCATAATAATCTAAAAGAAAGGACGAAGCCAATTATCATGAAAGCCGAAGCCGATTATATGGGAGGTAAGCGTTCTGGAAGGCCAAATAACTCTCATCGAAGTCACCATACCTCAAACACGGGGGTTGGAGCCCCCCTCGGTATGGTGAATCCTCTCCCCCTCAGCCTCAACACCTTCATCGTCAACGCTCAGCCTTCGGCGCATGAAAGTAGGAGTGCTCCCCCCTCCAAAAGCCTTTTTTCACGCCTCTTTTGCAAGGCGCACTCCTCCATCAGCTTAACAGAGGAAGCCTTAACAACGTTGAGGGGGGTAACCGGTTCGTCCACTCATCCCCCACCAGCTGGAGGGTTACCTCCGTTTGCTCGAGAAGCCGAAGTGACAGCGGGGGGACAAGGGAGCTAGAGGGTGTTGAGTCAACCTCTGCAGAGCCGCACGATATCCCCAACGAGCCATCACCTCAAAAGCTACAGATGTATAAAAAATATGTTAAGTGGAGATCAGTACAGTCAAACCAAAAGGATAAGCCGATCGACACAATAAATGAATACTTGAAGTGCGAGGAAAGTACGCACATTGAAAACGCAAAAGGAGAAGACGAGCCTCCTCAGTGTCAAACCAAAGCCGAAGTGTCTCTCCTTCACGAACCTCTTTGCCCCTTGCTATGAAGCCAACTCCTTCAACCTCTTTAGGCCGCAAAACTATTTGAATGGGCGGGTTTCGCTGAGGGCTTCCTCCACCCGTGCCTTTCGGTTAGTAGGGATGTCCGACAGCTCGTTGAAGATCCCTGAAACATAACATAACAAATGGGAATCACTCAGGTCATGTTTGTTCTAAGTCAAAGGGATGGAAAATCAAAATGAAATTTTCACTCAGGTCATGTTTGTTCCAAGTCAAAGGGATGGAAAATCGATTATTTGTGAGGTTCTGCTTGTCATGTTCCCACCCCTCCCCCTTGATGTAAAGGAAATGATGCCTCCAGTCATGGTTAGACAAAGGGAGAAGTGACAAAACCTCCACCTTTACGTCGGCTGGCAAAAGTATACCAACCCCTTAGGAGGCCGTTGGCTTGTAAACAGTCAGCAGCTCGCCAACCGTCCGAGGGTGATCAACCCCAAATAGATCGAAGAAATGAACCATGGAGCCGATTAGGATTCTCCATGCATTAGGTATCGGTTGATAATGGGCCAATTTGAGGAAGGCCAAAACATCCCGAACGGGCCACGGGAGTCGAATACCAAGACCAGCTTAGAAATAGTGCTCATAAAAACACGCTTCTCCTTCACGAACAACGGAGGCCTGATGGGTCTCGTCGGCAACACGAACGGACGAGGCTCTGGGAAGAGCTACACTCTCACCCACTCATTAGCTATCTCCTCGTACAGATAGCTGACAGCTTTATGAGGACCTTGGGGATTGCCCCTAACAGGAACAACGGCTGAAGGCCCAGCAGTGGAGGGTCGTCAAGTCGGGGGATTACGGAGCAGTGGAAGGTCGTCAAGTCGGGGGATTACGGACCCTCGAAGGATGGTTGGGACTTGGGGAATGGGACGAAGAGGCCCCTCAGCCTGTGGCTCTTCGTTCATCATGTTCGAGGCCAAATGACTCCATTATTTCCACCATATTGGCCATAGACCTTTGGCGTTGAAGTCCGGCCAGATGTGATTAACGTAAGGGATGACCGAACGACTGAAGCCACTCCAGATACTAAAATAGTGGTGAATGGAGGGATACAAAGTTAGAAAGATGGGGATTGCCAGCTGGAAATTGAGAAACGAAATTACTAATCCTAGTGAGGGAAAAGAAACACAGGTGGTGAAATGAAGAAAAAAAGGGAAGAACAGGAACGTGTCGGATAAAGAAGTGCAAAGAAGGAACTTTCGAAGGAGGAAAAATGGCAAAAAGGCAGAAAATCTCAGACCTCGCAGAGAAATTCAGTTGGCGAAAAATGGCAGAAAAATGAAAATAAACGTGGAAGGACCCTTTTTATACCAAGGTGAAAATACCCATCCGAATTCAACGGTCTAATTTCAATTCATCTAACGATCCAGATGCAGAGGTGGGGTTACACGCACGGTGATACGTGTGGGGTGGGAAGACGCACCAGAGGATATCTTGGGAAGGCACGAAAAATCAAAAAGTGATGATTGAAGTTCTGATAGGTGATGTTTTGCGTAGGGAAGAACCCACAACGGTTCAGCCACCAAAAAAAGGCAATAATTAAGCTGCCACATGTCACAATTACATTAAGATCGCATTAATTGATAGCCATGTGGACAAGTGGACGTTCGGTTATTATCAAAGACTCTTCGGTCCGGCTAGCCGAACCCAAAAAGTCTGGAGGGTTACTGAGAAGGAACTCCGAAAAGCGACCGAACGGATTCGACAATATCCGAACGGTGTCCGAGCAACGATGATCAAGCGGCACCCGAGCAGAATGCGGTCATCAAATCCCAAAGGGTTCCTCTCATAAAAGAGTAGACGAACGGTAGGCCTCAGTCGGTGAGTGGCTCCAAGAGTTATGGAAGATCCGTCAGGGGTCTCTCAACAAGCCGAAAGGGACTTCGGCCCAAACCAAAGGATCTCCCACGACGGCATGAGTGTTTAAACTGTCAGACTTAATCAAAGATCATACGCTCAACGACTAGCACGAGCCCTATTATTATGGGCATTTTCTCGAAGAATTTGAATACGTGTCCCGCACAAATTTAAATATATCAAACGTGCATGCAAGAAAATAGGACGAACGTTGTACCAAGGTTGTGTATATAAAGCCTAATAGAATAGTAGAAAAGGTTGGCATGAGTTGTACTCAAAATCCTTGTATTAACCCCCTCTTTTAATAAACAGTATCACCAATTTCCCCGTGGACGTAGGCGCCTGGCTGAACCACGTATATGCTATATTCCTTCTGTAGAGGGGGCTTGAAGATAATCCTGAGATTAGGGATAATTCCCCATTAGCAACAGTGTTTGGGATTAAAAAATCGAGGCAGCTCAGCGTGGCAGCTCAAGCGTGGCAACTCAGCGAGGCAGCTTAGCGCGCAACTCATACTTTAGGTTGTTGTGTTAGTCATATTGTATCTTTGTTTATATTGACTATAAGCTATAACGGTTGTAATGATGTAACAAGAATAATAATGACTTTTAGTGTGAGGGCAAACGGTACTCGCGAGAGACCACGCTTGGCAGGACCTGGGAGAGCTTTCATGCTCTATCGAATGACCTCGTCGTGGGAACTTTAGAGGGACTTGGTTTGGAGGATTGAGAAGTAAGGCACCGTTGGGGCTTGTCCGACCATCTTAGATACACCTGGTAAAACACCGAAGGATCCTGACCGTGGAACCTCGGGGGGAGCAGCCTTGAGTTCCATCGGGCGTTGAGTTGTGAGCCAAACAACCCTCTACTTAATGTCACATCCACTTTATCCAATGTCACTAACCAGCTAGGCAATGTTAGATCTGCACTTGAGTAAACCACCGTGGTATTTGGGGCTGTCTGACAGTTGGTGAGCCATCTCTGTGACAACAACCCCCTGACACACAGTGGTTAGGCAAAAGGCATGTCTTGGCATTTAATGTTTATGACATGGAGACAACTAGTGCATCAGTTATTTAATGTTTGTGACATAAAGTATGAGGGATGTCTTTCACAGGCATTAATGGTTGAGTTGCCTCGGGGGTGGTGTGGGAGGCTATTTAAGGACCCCAACCACCACCTCTGAGGAGATGATCCTTTTTTGAGAGTTCATAAGTGATCACTAGAGAGTTATTACAAATCGAAGAGAGTTTACTCACCCACTGTTGTCATTTATTACAAAGCTTTTAATACTTGACAGAGATTCTTGAGGGTAGTTGATGTGTTTTAGCTGCCTGCCAAGGTGTATCTAGGGTGCTTACTTCTCTCTCCCTCTAGCTAAGTTACTTCTAAGTTCATTATTACCTTCTGTGTCATACACGAGAGATCTGTGAGCTTAAACCGAATCTATCTTCATTGAGTAATATTT
The DNA here is from genome assembly GCA_949130495.1 of Sambucus nigra. Lineage (NCBI taxonomy): Eukaryota > Viridiplantae > Streptophyta > Magnoliopsida > Dipsacales > Adoxaceae > Sambucus > Sambucus nigra. The sequence goes on along the minus strand of OX422208.1, from coordinate 788,241,977 downwards.
GAATGTCCTACGGTTAATCAATAGTGTTGCTATTTAACTTATCATTACTATACTCAAAAGGGGTTATGCCTCCATCTTATCTAAACTACCCTCTTACACCTTCTTATACCTCACCCCTTTCTCTGTTATCTTTACAAATTCACTGTGTTGTGTGAATTTTTGTATCAACTTCACTATTGCATCAACATTGTTGAACCATAAATGATAATAAAGTCCAAAAGCTTGGGTACAAAAACACATTCAAATTAATGGCAATAAATGTAACGACGGGGGCAAAAAATACGCAAGAGAAAAACATACGAGAACATACAGAGATTTATGTTATGCAGCTAAACTCGCCTACATCCACCGAGAAACACAATTTTACTATCTACGATAAAGGCATTTTATTATATCATAATCAAATATTAGCGTGACAGTATGTTTGTGTAAAATTAACAAAATATGCATAATTAGTGTCAAATTCATTTTCAATTGTCACGTCAAATTTTAATCTCTCTTGTGTCAATTTGTCCATTTTAAATTCATAAATTTCCTTTTACAAGTCCATTGTCAATAAAATGAGTATTTATTAAATATATCCATTTGAGGTATAATCTCTCAAACAAGAATCATATTTGATATGAACTTTATAGAAAGAAGAAAGAATAAAAAACGGTGACAGACACAATTTACCCGTGTTCATATGTCATTGGTCCCATTGAAATCTACAGTTTTAAACATGAAGCTATAAAGGAATTATTAGAGCATTAGGTAAGATGCGTACAATTTTTGCGTAAAACCCACTTTACATGTAAAATTTACACACATTTACTTTCATTTATTATGATTAGCATCACATTTAATGTATTGAAAAATCATTTCCAACGAGCATGATTAGTATTACATTCTGTTGCACAATATGATTTTTTTTTTTAAATCCGCATCCGAAAGAATGTACTAAATCGATCCACGAGTGAGTCAGATTTTCCAATCGATTTGGGAAACATCTTTTTGGAGGTCATCTTTATTGTTAAATATGTAGTAAAAAAAGATGATTTTGTAATTTTTCTAATATATGATGGGAATAAGCACCCGATCTCATTTTTTAGGTACAACATTATGGCTATGGATATTAACACTTCAATACTCTAACAATCCGCAATTACTTTTAGTGAGATTTTTGTAAAGGCTTTGGGGGACAAAGACTTTCGATGACACTTCTCAAGTGCTAGAGTACTAAGTTGGAGTAGCACTAAGGGCAGTTTGTTTTTTTAGCCTCTCAATATTGAATGTCTAACGAAAGCTGAAAAAACGTGTTTGTTTTTTACTTGAGTGTTTGTTTACACTTATTCGGTTATGGATGTCGAATAGAGGCAATTTAACCATTGCGTCATTACTAACTATTTACTAATATATTTTGTACTAGTGCCCTTTAAAAAAAAACGAGGGTAAAATTGGAATTAGGGAACTTGCCTCTTAATGATAAATTTTAGGATCAAATATTAAAAAAGTCCCTCAAACATTTTTTAATGCACATTTAGTCCAGGCCTTTTATTTTGTTCCAAAAAGTCTCTCAAACACCCATTTAACTAATATTTTCTTATTTTTAAAGGTTCACGCTAGCAGCACTCAACCCCCACCCCTGCCAAAGCTCCGGCAACCCTTTACTGGAGCTCCTTTTTTTTGTTTGAATGTTTTTATGTGACGAGTGACTTTTTTGAACAAATTAAAACGCTTGAACTAAATGTGTATGAAAAATCATTGGTGAAACTTTTTGGTATAAGCCCCTAAATTTTAACTATTTTTCAGCATTAAGATGTAAAAACAAACCAGCCCTGTTAAATCCATGAAAAAATGGAAAAAGTAATAGAAGTCTACTTTTTAACTTTTTATGAACAAAAACAGTTGTTCCGATCCTTTTTCCCTACAAAAAAGAAAAAAGTAATCTTTTTGTACCCTTTTATGAAAACTAAAAGTTGTTTCAATCTTTTTGCCATTTCATAATCAAAACCCAACTGAATTGAAAGTTAAATTGCATACAATTTTCTATATATTCTTTCTTAATACCTGAGAAGATGATGAAATCAAATCCTCAACGGACATAGCTGAACAGCAGCAGTGGAGAGAGCGTGATTTGAAGGTCCTAAATTGGAGTTTGTCACCAAAACCAAGTTTCTGATGAGTCAATGTATTATTGAAAAGATTGTTGTTCACATTTATTGGAATAAAAACACGCTTGGGGTTAGAAGATGAGAAGATAGTAGCAGAAAATGGAAGGGATGATAATAGTCGAATAGACATTTTAATACACTAGCAATCTTCACTCACGCTTGGGCTTGTTTTTTCATAAGACAATAAACTTTTAAAAGATATTTCCAAGAACGGAGGTTTTATTTAGACTACATTGCCTTCCCTTTTCACTTGTTTTAATTTTGTCTCTACTTTTTTTTTTTATAAATAAATTTATGTGTATTCTTATTTAATATTTTTTAATAAAACAAAATAACAAGAGATTGTATTTATTATTATGGATCCTGTTAGGGCAATAAGTACAATCTCTTATTGGCCAACTCAATGGCCACCTAAATCATTAAACTTCCAAGAATCAACACCAAACACCATGCGATTAAAAAATAGAAGAAGAATGAACAATGATAACTACGAAGAACTTTAATAAGAAAGGAGAAAATCCTAAAAGCTTAAGAGGTCAAATAATTGTGTACCTTCAAGTCCTACAGAGACAAACGAAAGAAAGAGAAAACTTCATAAGAAATGGAGGAATCTCGCTAGAGATGACGAAGCTCTGGAAAGTGAATAATATCTTTCTCTCTCTTAAAATGCTCAGAAGATTTAAAATTAAATGGAAATTCAAATGATAAGGTTTTTAGCCTTTAAATACTTTAAGTTTGGTGACAAGGTTCATTTAACCATATTAAATGACATCGTGCTAAAAAAGCGACGGCCGATGCAGGTTCAGTGGATAGGCGCGCGCATTACCCCAAGCGCGCATAATGATTACTCCAAGTGTATCCAAGTCACTTGACACGTGGCACTCCATTGCCTAAACCAAAATCTTATAAGTGTATCTGCTCGGTGTTCATTAAGAAGAATGTAAGACGACCAAATTCCTGAAGGATGACCACATCCTACTATTTTATGCTCCATCCATTCATTTCACCTAGAAAGTACTCCGAATATTCAATACTCCAAATAACCTACTACCATGTCCAACCATGAATGAAGTCTTGGGGGCTTTTGTTAATCATGTGGAATTATTGGGATTTGGATTATTAGTGTATAGGCTTCCATATTTATATTTGACTATTCTCGTGCACTTGGTGGTAATTGCTGGAAGCTATTAAGAGACATTGAATATGTAGGAAAAATCAGTGGTTCGAATGAATTAAGGTTGGCTCGAATGAGGCGCCATTCTCATTTGAACGAGATAAATGTTGGTTCAAATGAAGTTATAATATCGTTCGAAGTTGGGTTCTAACGAGGATCGAACGAAATGTCCCTATATAAGACCACAACCTCATTATAAGGTCCTTCGATGGGAGGTCGAATGAGATTAAGATCTTGTTCGAACGAGGTCCCATTCTCGTTCGAATGACCTGTCCATAAATCTTTTAAATCGGAATGCCCTTGCGTGCTATCACATTTTGGACCATTATATCGATGACATATCGACTACTGGTGAGTCCAGATGACCCAAAATCAATATATTATTGTTGGGGTGAGTTTTTATATAGTTTTGTTGGTGGTCATTTGAGTTTATTTGAGTGTTAAGAGAATAGAGGTGGGGAGGTCTTATCCCCACTATTTTCAGATTTTTCTTCCTCTCTATCTAGGTCTTGGGAGCTTCCCCTCTTCCACCACCAAAAACCACCCGGCACCATTATGTCTCCACCTTATGCCGCCATATTATAGAAGTATACAACAATATTTAAGCCCAGTAAATCCATTTCCACCATAGTTAAACAAAGCTACAAAATTTAGGGTTGTTGTTGAAGGTTTTTGAGGATGAAAAAGTTTAAATGTATGGGGTTTGAGGGGGTTTTCTTAGAGCTTTAATGGAGACAAGCTTTGTGGAGCGAGGCAACCTCTTTGAGGCCATCTTAGGAGGTGGGGGGTGTTTACATCACCTTATCTTTCATCCAACCATTTTTAGATCTCCATTTTAGGTGAGGAAAATCTACTCTGAGTTTAAGACTCTATTTTGCACATTAGTAGTTTGTGGCTAGAATTGTTAGAGTAGGATGCACACATGAGAAGAATATGGGTTTTTAAGGTTTTGTGTAAATGGTTTATAAATGACTTTAAAAGTTTTGAGAAAATTACCACGATTAAAGAATATTGAATAAATGATGTATTTTAAGAACTTTGGTATTAAACATTTTATAGAATAAAATATTTATCTTGCGAAAGATATTTTGAGCGAACTATGTTTTAAAGTTTCTTGCAGAAATAAAGATTTTATAAAGTCGGACATTTATTTAAGTTTTGAAGAATAAAATTTTCCTTTAGTCTTGAAAAGTTTATTTTTGCAAGTATTATTTGATTTCTTGAATAAATCATGTGTTAAGCTCATTTTCTTGGATTTTTAGACTTAAAACCCTTCTTCCCATGAAAGTAAACTTGTAGGGCCCGTTTGGTTGTTCCCAAAATTATAAATTAATCAATTTAAAATGGATTTATTCATGAATTGTATTATTATTAGTGTTTGGTTACAAGAATGATCAAATTCAAAAATGAACCAATTCATGTTGATTCACAAAAACCTAAATTAGTTCATTTCACCAAAAGCTTGAAATTGCACAATTTTTAATTACACCATGAATCTTAAATGCACCATTCCCATAAAATACTCTTACCATACTACTCTCTCTATATATATATATATATATACACGCACACACGCGCGCGCGCACACACACACACACACATTAAAAGTAAGTAACTCAATTTTTCTTTTCCAAACACACCACAAATTAGATTTAAACCCATTTAAAATTTATACATCAACAATCTATTCATATCAAATTGATCAATTTATAAAATTAAATAATTTACGCAACCAAACGGGCCCGTAGTATTTTGATGATAAGCACATATACAAGCTTAGTGGGGTTCTTAATGAGTGTAACTTGTAATAAAACAATAGAAATTACAGCTCCTAAGGTGTGTGAAAAGGGTGTTGAAAATGTGACAACTGTAAAGTTTTAAGATGTATTAATAAAGAAAATAGAATTTTTCTTATAAAGTAATTTTAGATGTTCATTGATCTCTTGAAAAAGAAAGTAATGAGATAAAAAGATTTCCAACTTGAGAAGAATGATACTCCAAAGCTTTAATAAGTGTTAATAAATTAAAATCACTTAAGAAGTTAGTGTGGGTAACTTAATGATGCTTTGGAAAATAACACTTGTGCAAATGGAGAAAATGACAAGTTTGAAAACAAAAAGGGTAAAATGGTAATTTTATGTAAAGTGAAATATTTTTATGAAATAAAAATGTTAAAAAAGGGTGTTATATAAGATGGTCCTAAATGAACGTGATTTTAGAATAAAATCAATGCTAAGGTGTGAAGGACAAGAAATGATGGTTTCAAAAGTTTAACACGAGTTGGGGTGAAATTTAAGGTTTTGGCTTCGATCAGGAAAAGGGAAAATGGAATAATGTGGACATTTGCAAAAGTATTAAAACACATTAATAAGGACTCGGATGACAACATGAATAATTAAGGAGGGCCCGGAGCCCCGGGATGAAAGACCCAAAATCACTAGGTAGAGCATATGGAAGCATAGCCAGCGGTGTGGAGTCCGTTAAAGTATGCGAATAATAAAAGATTTCGAGAAAAAGATAATGAAAATGGAACATGTGAAGAAATGTATTGTGTGGTGGATATGTGAAAAGACAACCTAACTTGAATGAACAAATAAATGTTCCGGTAATGGATAAAGTGGGCAAGTAATGAGAAAAATGATTAATGTCCATAAGGTAAAGGAATGGTAAAGTGAAGGGATTAAATGGGTAGTTAAGCAACCTAAATAGGTTTAACCTGTGAATGACACATGAGTGTGTTTATGAAAGGTTTTCAAAGAAAAATAAGTGTTTTCTAACGCGGTGTTTGCGTTATTGAAAGGAGATTTTCAATGAAAATACTAAGATAAATTTGACATGAGAAATAAGAAAATTTCGGTAAAAGAAATGATTTTTCCTAAGTAAATGGCATTGTTTAAAATATTTAGCCAGGTATGTTAAATCAAGATATAACTGGCAAGTCAAGTAAAATGGAAATTTCTTTTACGTGATTGAGATCAATTAATTGGGGTAAGTAATGTTTTTGGAATAAAAATAATTTTATGCACGTAAGTATATATATATATATATATATATATATATATATATATATATATATATATATATATATATATATATATATATATATATATGTGTGTGTGTGTGTGTGTGTGTGTGTGTGTGTGTGTGTGTGTGTGTGTGTGTATTAGCTCATTCTCCCGTCTTTATTACGGCAGGTTGGTTGCAGTTCCGTATTTTGAATGCGTTGCACAGGTAAGTATTCTTTTTATTTTACGTTAGTAGCACTGTATGCTTGGATTCCGGGGATGCTTCCCACGGGTCCCTCACGTAGCCTAATTTAAATGGAATAACATGCTAAACAAGTGAAATTTTAGTTGAATAAAATTGAACTAGCAATATTATGTAGGTTATTTGATTGCACTTCACACTTAACACTCGAGTCGGACCGAATTGACTACGGGTAACCCATAAATTGGGGTCGGGCGTTACACACTAAATATTGAAAATCTTAGGAGATGACACGTGTCCACATTAGGGACCAAAAATCTGCTCGACTATAGGCAATATGGTTGGCTCAGATATAAATGTGCTCAACATAATAATATAACGGACCGTCTCATTATTGTTAACACAGTGCTAGTTAAACATGTTTATTAACCCTGTCAATACTAGCCTTGTTCTAATTATATCATGTGATGGGATGCCAGTAGTCATGTTTATCCCACTTACACACGTGAAGAAATTGTATAATATTCAACCTTTATCGTGCTATAAAGAACGCATCATTATATGCCTTTTGGAATGTAAAAGGTGTAACTGCCTGACCTATAAAGCCACTCCACATATGCCAGTACAAAATATTTCTTGTAACTACCTATATATAACACTCAATACCATTTAATAAGGGATACAAAAATATTCTACCTGACGGCTACCCGCTAAACCCTAGAGAGAAATTTGAGAGCTTATAACCATTCATTTCATAGATATTTCCAATTGAAATACATACAATCAATACTGCACGTGTGAATGTAGGCACCGCATTGGGCCAAACCATGTAAAATCCTGGCTTCTTTCTTTATCTCGTATCTCTCTCTATTCATCCAAAATTGGCACGTTGGTAGTGATAATTTATTTATTTGTCATTGTTTATTGTTGGTATTTACTAGCTAAGACTCATAAATCCATATGCCAGTTTTTGACGATAACATATGATTTAATTAATTTAAACATTAATTCATGTTATGGTTATTTAAATAATAGGATCTTGAATCATCATGATAATCATATTTTGGCATATATAAGAGATCAAGAACACTTGTGTTAATCCAAGCTAATAATGTTCTTCAGATTAGGTGAGAGTTAAACAAGTGTTGAATCCCAACGCCTTAATATTGTTCATCGTTGTTTTCTTCAATATAATTAAATCACTCTAAGAATTTTGGATTTCTATCTCGTATCATATGATTTTGTTATGTTTTCTTTTAGCGTGTCTATATGATGGGAATTAACCACTTATTTATAGGCAAGGATCAACATCTCCAAGTCACTTAATATCAACTGTCCATCATAGTAGATACCCAAGATTCTCTAGCTCTTAATTAATCAAATATGTCTTTTAATTAACCATCTTAATAACATTGACTCCTGGTATTTGGAGTACCCTTTCATTGACCAAAGTGATTCTTAGTATTATTTAATTTTGAAAGACATTATGGAAAAATTATTATTTTAAATAATTATAGCAAATAGAAGATGAGGGTTGCAAGTGACAAACGGGCCCTTTGGTAGCCATTAACATTGTGTAGACTCCATCATGGGCTAGTTGGACATGAGCACACAATTGGATGGGTTAAAAAATATAATGCAATGTAGTTTTGTTTCTGATGATGTGCAGATAATAGGTTGCAGAATTAGAAAGATATTGAATGTTAGTGGAGTCATATGTTACATTTCATGAGTGGCGTAATGATGAAGATCAATTCAAAAACATTATAGCAATGCAGATGGAATGACAATGCAAGGCTAAAGATATTCAGTAGATGTTAGATTGTCATGCGTCATACTTGGATCTGTGTTATGGTGTACGAAATGCAAAGATAAAAATGAATAAATGGTAGATTGGGGTGACAAATGAAGGTAAACATTTTAGATCATGTACATGTAGAAATGTTTGTGGAAGGTATAAATAGTGGAAGGTATAAATAGTGGAAGGTAGTCACTCAAAATAATAATGTATGTGGAAGGTATAAATAGTGTAAATCAATTGCCTAAGTCCATAAACAAGAACACCAAACTGATAATTTTAAAATAAGAAACATGTATAATTTTAAAATTAACCACATTAGCAATGAATCCAATTTTAATTAAGCACCAATTAAACATACGTTGTGTAAATAATTAACCAATTTATATTTCCATAAGCATCCATCTAGGTGATTGGCAAGAATAAAATAAATATCAATACACAATGCCACGATGTACAAGGAAACCCCTAAATTAGAAAAACCTCGGACGTCCTAGCCTACGATTATTCACTATGATATAAGTATCATATAATGAAGAATTCAACTTACTCGTATACTGGAAGCCTTCAAGATTTGATGCACTCTTCGCTCCTTGAACCCTTTTCACAACCACCATTGGATGCCTTCCAGTGACCTTCATAATGCACGTGCCTCCAGCGTCTAACTATCCACCGATCTTCTTGTGATGGCTAGTCGATCGTCATCGTAACAAAACACGAAATCCATAGGACGAAACAAACTCAACAATAATGAAGAGTAAACTTAATCTTGGTGCGAAAACGTGTCAAACTATTATATTTTGTAGAAACTTGGATATTAAAACATGGGTGTAAACTAGGGTTACAAAGGGCTCTTGGTTTGATATATAAATATGTTTTCACAAACCCTCTCTTGAAAATAGCTTTGTTGTGCCTTATTTATATATATCTTCGCAAAAAGACACTGGGATGCAACTTGAGGTGAGTCATTCGAATGAAGTCCAACTCGTTCAAATGACTTTGGAAACCTCATTCGAATGAGACCCAAGGTCGTTCAAGCGAGATACCAAATCTTGTTAGAAAATAGATATCGAGACCAAACTGTCTTGGAAAAAAGTTTCGTTTTAAGCTCGTTTGAGTGAACACCTCAAACTCATTTAAATGGGATAATAACTCGTTTAAACAAAACTAGAAAACTCGTTTGAATGATAATAAAGGTCGTTAGAATGACTTTCCAAAACAAAAATATCTTTTTTCTTAAAAATTCTTTTTAAAAAATGGCATCATAAAAACTTTAACACCCAAACACAGACATCAGGGATCAACATAATACACCATTCATACTTTTTTTGAGATCCCAAGGTTGAAGACAAAACTTTGCTCGAAAGTTGATGTCGCTTTAACTCGACCGCTATGATCTTCAACGTGCATCATAGGCTTGACGGACAAACTCAACACAATCCTATCCTACGACTCAAAAAGTTTTGTCTAAATGGAATAAATCTAGTCTTACAAATTTACAATAAACATATTACAAACTTGGCACAATTTAAATTTGTCCTTACACTCTGAATAAAAACCTAGTATTAAAAAGTACGTATATTTGTAATCAAAAAATTATCCCAAGGAGCATTATTTTCTAAGGTTCAACCCATTAACAACTTAAAATAAATTTCATCCTAACATATGATTCAAAACATAGTTAGAATTCAGGAAAAAAAAATTGAAACCTGTTATTGGCCTAAAAATTATCCCGGGGGGAGGGGGGATGAATTGGGATAATGACATTTTTTCTACTTTTTAACATATCTTTTTTACTTTTCGTAGTTATTTTATTAACATTGCAACTGAGGAAAAACCATTTCTTAGTTTATTGATAACATGACTTATTTATTTGTTGTCTTGCATTTATTCACACCCACGTTCATATTCTCATTCAAGATATAAGTATTAAGAAATTGAAATAAACGGTGAATATAAATATAGGGAGGTAGTTGAGAGGTTTTAAGGAACTTTGGGAACCTGTTTTAATATTGATCGCCCCTACCTACGTCCATGCTCGAGATAGTACTCGAGAACTTCACTATCTCCAGTTTACTTGGTGGAATTAAAACCCCACAAGGAAATCCACCTTGCAACATCGCAACCAGCAACACGATATCCTCGTCCTTGCCTGAGCGCTACCCATGTAATATCTCAATGAATTTAAATGACTTGACTACCCGCAACAACAGTGCTACCGATCGTGAAGATTGAATGAAGTTTCTCGCACTCAAAAGTATAAAATCTGTAACTGAATAGTAAATAAAAGTTACTCTACAAAAATAATGTTGAAACTTGTTTACTTTCTCTTTCTAGAAAAGTAAACAAACAGGAGTTCCCATGATTTTAGTTTAATAGGGTATTTAGATTTAAATCTATGTCATATTAGATTTGGGTTTTAATCTCTAAGAACATGTGTTATTTTGGGGTAACTTGGTTTAAGAAAAAAATGGGTTTAAATAACTTTGAATAATAAATGGGATTTCAGAATGGATATTTGTATAAGGAGATTTGTGTTTTAGTTTGTAAGAATAAATGATGTTTTGGGTACCTTGGTTCAAAGTGATTTTGTGTCTAAATCACTTTGAAACACAAGTCAGTATTGGGTATAAATCATGGTTAGGGAGAGTTTGGATACTAGGAATTTGGTTCTCATGGGTTTTTTGCTTAAAGGAAATCTTATAACATGGATCGAGATTTCTTTTTATAGAAATGCATCGTTTCAAGAAATATCAAGAACTTAATTTAAATGGGTTTAGGGTATGGAACTTGGATGAAATGGGTTTTGATTATTGAAACTCATGAGGTTTGGTTTAGGACTTGGATATAATGGGTTTGAAGTTTTAATCTTAATTTCAATGGAGATTTGATTATAATGGATATTTGGGTTTGAATCTCACATTAATGGAAAATGGGTTAAAGGGAGAAAAGCTAGTAGGATAACTCAAGCTTCGGGTTGAAGCTTGTGAAAAAAATACCACTTAAGTCGTTTAATTCAATATTAAACTATTTAAATGGCTCCGAACAATTTGTTGATGAAACTCCTATCTTAAAACAAATTTTAAACACAAGATGTGTAAAATAGTATGAACGAGTTATTTCAGTTATAGGTTTACCAGTTTTGAAAAACAAAACTTAAGGAAATTAAACCAACACAACCTTAAGAAAGGGATGAGAGGAAGAGGAAGTATACACGAGAAATTTTAACATGGTAAAATCCCACCCAATTAGGGAAACATCCACGGAGGTCTCTACACCTCAAAAGTTAAAAGAGTCCTCTAAAATAGAGTAACAGGTTACAAACTATATAACAATCAAGACACACAATCAGACCTAATTCTAAGTTCAAAAATATACCAACTCCTCCGAATTTTCTGACTTCTCCCAAGGCTCTGATGTTGTTGATGTTCTCTCAGCTGTGTAACTTCACTGCTTTTAGCTTTACGTTGACTCAAAATGTCCAAGATCTCAATACCAACACCTTTCAGTGTAGTAGTGTGATAGTGTAAGTGGTGATGTGCTCTAAATCACATGCCTGCAACTCACACACACTTAATTACAGACAATATGCAAAACAAATCACAATTATGCAAAGGAATTTCCAAAATTAATTTAATCAAAACTATCAGACTTTGGATCTTTCAAATATTCGCAGATTAAGAGGGAATATTTCTATATACACGAGCCAAGATCCTATGCACTTTTTATTTAAAAATATTTACACTTATTTCACAAAATGTGAAATATAATAAAGTGCAAATCCCCAATCAATATCTCAACTAGATTTAAGTCTGAATATTTAAAGAAACTGAAATTAGAAAAGGTTTTGTTGGTTTAGGGTTTGAAAATAACATATCAGTTTGAAAACAACCAATAAAATAATATTTCTCGAAAGAAGAAATAAAATCTACGAAATATCTAACTGAAATGTATCATGGAGATCAAATCTCAAAGTTCTATGAAAGAAAATGAGATTTAACCAACGTGATTAAGTTGGAAAAGAGATAAAGGACAGATGAGGATGGAATTACTTGAATCTCAAACTAACTCTCTCACATAAAAGATTTTCTGGAAGGATTTTACCGGAGTTTAGTTTAGGGTTTGATTTCTCTCTCTCTTTCTCTCTCTCTCTCTCTCTCTCTCTCTCTCTCTCTCTCTCTCTCTCTCTCTCTCTCTCTCTTTCGCTCGTTCGCTCTCTTCTTTTATCGATTTAATTCATGTGCAAATTCTTATGATAATGGAATTGCCATCGATGATGGGATTTCCATCAATATGTTAGGTGAGAGTGTATTTTTAATATAAGCATGTTTTCATATGAGAAGGAATTGTCTTATATAAAATTACCAGTAAGATTGCTACCAGAATATCATATGGATGGGAATGTCATTCGATATTTACTAAGGCGGGATTATGACCTTGATCTTATGAGTAAGATTGCCACTCAATTTTCATAATGATAGGAACGTCATCAAATTATAGATTTTGTGTGTGAGATTTAAGCACAACTTGGGAATAAATCAGGTTTATAACAACTTATGACTTTTCATGAGGAGAATATTCATCTAAGCATTTTCTCTAACATCTTAATTTGAATCTCCAGTGAGATTTTCTTAAACATGGTCTACATTACCAAGATTATCATGTGAACATATTGGAGCATATATTTTAGTATGAGAACATATGTGTGACTATGATTTTGTAGATGTAGCATTTTGTTTTCGAGGGATATATCATATCAAGTGTATATTACTAATGATTTTTAACAAATTCTAGGAACGGACGCCGTAGAGTGTAAGCATATTAATTTACGAGTCATGAAGCAATAATGAAATTATTTGTTCAAATGCACTAGTGAGTCACACGAACTACCCGTGTATCATGTGTTGAGGATTTTTCAATGGTGAGTGCAAACAAATGGGCATGTGTGACAACAATGGATATTCATATTTGAAGTATGTGTGAAGACAATTAGTGATGACATTTATCTGATCGATAATGGTATTAACATCATAGGCACGTGTGATAATATTTAGGGATAAATCAGGGAGCATAAACGGTTAGGTTTGTAAAGTATCACTTTCAAAAATCGTGAATTGAATAATGATTTTCAAATGTCTTTATATAACCTTTCAAAAATATGTTTCGTAAATTTCTCAATCATTTAAATGTAACTTTTCCAAAAAAAATCTTTGTACAACTTCTAAGGGTTTTGTCCCAAAATCTTATCTTTTTAATTTTTGAACCAATTTCTCAATGTGTATATGGGCATTTAAGATTTTTATGAAATTCCAAAGTTATTTCGTTTTTGAAGCCTTGTTTTAGCTTTCAATATTTAATATAATCGTGTTTCTTTACTAATGAATCAATTTCGAGGCAAACTTATTGAATGGGGGTTCAAGAACATCTGGTTGATTTACTCACAAATTGGGGGTTTAATTTGTGGGAGATATGTGGGTTATTATCTTCTAAGTGTGCCTGTTCTACATGTATGAGATATGGGTAAGAACAACAATAATCGTATGAAATCAAGGAAATTATATATTCACATGAAAGTGAACGTGTATGATCTTTTGACAATATTTTTTTCTTCAAATTCATTTTTCAAAAATAGTTTTTCACTCTCAAACACTTTTCTCCTCTTTTCACAAAATATTTTCAAAGGGAAGAACCTAGTCATTATTCCGTACAACATTATCCTTTCAAAACATATTTTAATTTTATTTCCCTAAAAGAATTATCTTTTAAAAATCCCCCTCTTTTGGATGTGATTTTTAAAAACAAGTATTTATGGTCTAGGCTCTCACACCAATTGTTGGACCGAAAATTATACCAAGAGGGGAGGGATGATGAATTGGGATAATGACATTTTGTCGACTTTTTACGGATTACTGATACATCACGAATGTTGATGCAAAAAACTAGACTAGGCTAATTAATTGATCACAGACAAAATAAAAATAAGAGACAAGAGAATTTTAAAGTGGTTTGGCTTGATAGAAGAGCCTGCGTCCACTGTTGTGTATTGCTTTGGGATTATTTAATTGCCTCTTTTTTTGTGCCTCCCTGTATGTAGGGTTTACAATGTATTTATAGCCCCCATGGGGTGTACAAGGGTTGGAATATCAAATGATGGAATGCCTTTATATCGTAGACATTTACATCTGTACAATTATTAATATATACAACTGTTGGTATTTGCCTATCATTGTTAGTCGGCATCCCTGGTGTTGGATCGCATCCCTGGTGTTGGTCAGTATTCCTGGAGTAGGTCAGTATTCCATCTATAATGACTATGATTAATCCTCCACTGTATAACACGTGTCAGTATCTGAATGGTTCATGTAGATGACTAAGTGTTGGTATCAACAAAAGCCCCCTAATGTTTCATACTTGAATTTTTTACAAGAGTATGGAGCATTTGGCTCTTAAAGTTGCTCGAGCAACAATTTTAGGCCTGGTCGGTTGCCGACTTCCCATACCTGTAAAATTTTATGATTGAATTATAGGGATATAATGCGCGTGGCATTTTTGAAATATCCACCACTTTAACAAATCGTTTTTGGGCAAATCCGTCTTTTCTGCCTTTTAGCTGCCATCAGTTCAAACGACACTGCCTTTTAATCATTACTTTTTCAGTTTTTGAGGCGACTTATAAAAAGCGGGAAAAGCCATGAACTTTTGCCCTCTCAAATCTTTTGAGTATTTCTGGGCTACAGTGTCTTCAATCTTTCTCTTTCTTTCTCGAACGATCGTTTTCTGTTCTTTTGTTCTTGTTGAATCCTTAATTCGTGTAAGAATTCTTCTTTTCTCATCTATTCTTCATCATGGTTTACTCTGTTGATTCTCTTGATGAATTCAGAAATGAATTTAAAATTCCATCTTGGGTTGTTTTGGAACACGCTGTTTTACCTGTTGATTTTTTCTCACTTGCTGAGGGTCACTGGTTTCCATCTATTTTTATAGCTGAATGTGGATTTACTTTTCCTCCCAACCCATTGTGTCTTGAATTTTCTCAATGCTTTGATGTTGTCCCAGCTAGGGTAGCCCCCATTACTTGGGGAGTTATTAATGGGGTGTATAGGTTGAATCAAATTCATGGAACCCATCTAGGGATTCCAGAGAATGTTTTGTTACAAGTGGGTAACAAGGGAGACCACTTTTTATGTAAAGGCTAGGGCTGTAAATAAAGCGTTAGTAGTTAATATTCCATATTCTAATAGGAACTATTTTGAATAGGGGGTTGTTGTAAAGAACTGTCAATATGACCCTTTGACTGGAAACGCTGTGTACCAGGGGCCTAGGTGCCCTCCTTTTGGTAATGGGATAGGTTATTCCTCATTTAACTACTTTGCATTGTACACAACTTGTTTAAATATTACACTGATTATTGCTCTATAACTTCTTATTGTAGTTGATCAGAAGAGAAGGTGCCCCAAGGAAAGTGAGGTGAATTTGAGGGAGTTGAAGTTTATTTGTGGACTTCATCAAAGGATTGGTGAGAAACATATCAGGTCTGCTTCTTATTTACTGCAATACGAGAACACAATCTCTTCCTTCGTTGCTCGTCCTACTTCTTCCCCTGTGATTGACCTTGAATAAGAACCTCCTTCTACTTCCTCAGCCACTGCACCTCGCAGTGGTGATCTTGCTGCCCTTTCCCCTTCCTCCTTAGATTTAAATTTTCCCCTTGCTGCATCCATGGGGAAGAGGAAGATTCCCACCATTTTGGGAGATATTGCTGCCAATACCCCTTCCAGACGAGCTGATACATGGGTGAAAAATAAAAATGAGGTTGGGAAGAAGCCCCCAACCAAGCAAACTGAAGAGATCTCCCTGATCATAATAAAAATTGGCTTTCTTATAAGTTAGCAGAAGGTTATTCTACTTATCCCGACCAACGTGAGTTGGTCGACATATCTTCTTCTGCTTCTCCAGTGGTTCTTGGCCTTGGATTGGCAAAATAATTAATAAATTCTGGGACTTTGCCAGACCATAGGAGTGCTGCTGCTGCTACATTGCCTCACTCCAAGAGTTCTGACAGGGATGCTCAAAGCCTTGATATTGTATATTCTTTTTACCTTTTTTAATTACTATCTCTTGATTTGTTCTTCACAATACTAACTTTTCTTGTTGTTCTTGTGCAGTTCCTCATTGACTTCAATAATATATTGGAGAAAGATGTGGATTTTGAGAGCTTTTTCCTCTGGTGAAGTTAAAGAAGCTTTCAACGAGTTGAAGAAGTATTTGCTTGAATCCCAACATGCCTTGGATAATAATAAAAATAAATGGGAGGGTAGGATGAAAGCTGCTGAAGAAGCTGTTGAGACTGCTCGGGGTCTGGTTGGTA
The DNA here is from genome assembly GCA_949130495.1 of Sambucus nigra. Lineage (NCBI taxonomy): Eukaryota > Viridiplantae > Streptophyta > Magnoliopsida > Dipsacales > Adoxaceae > Sambucus > Sambucus nigra. The sequence continues at coordinate 788,225,277 of OX422208.1, read as the reverse complement.
GATTGTAGAAGGGCTTAGATGCTGAAAAAGTCAAGTATGCCTAGCTTCAGAAGGACCTGGATACTGAAAAGGTGAAGAGAGCTAAAGCTATAGAGGATGGCTTCAAAAAAGGCTGGGATAAGGCCTTTGGTGCAGCTGCTTTGTAAATTGAGTTTGCAAAGAAAAAATGCTTCAAGGATGGCCAGTCTGCTGCTTTGGTGGAGGTTGGCACTCCAAAGGATTTTGAGCTATTCTCTAGGCATGATCCTGGGACTCCTCTAAACCTGGATGAAGAAGTTAATGATGGGGGTTCCAGTGAATCTTTGATAATAATGGAGTCTGTCGATCAATAACAGGATATTGACTTTACTGCCCTTTTTAAATTTAATCCTCCTCCTCCTCCTTCTGCTCCCGCTTCTTCTTCAGCTAATCCTGAAGCGGATAAGAAGAAGGTGTAAAATCAAGCAGTTTTTTTAATAGTTGTATTTTTTTTCCTTTTTTGAAGATGTATATGTATTTCCCTTTCTATTAATAAAAATACAGATATATCTGTTCATATTCTTGTGTTTTTTAATACTTTTCATCTTGTTAATCGATGACTTTATTTTTTTGAATAGTTTATGTATAATCTGACACATTTCTCATCTACTGACTTCGAGCTAGTCCAGAGGTGTAATAAGCTTTTCAAAGCTGGTCACTTATTTCTGACTGATGTCGACCTACTACAGCTGCTCGGAGAAGGGGTATCTGAGCAAGCCAAAAAGGCATATGTTCATTTGAAGTGTCTTCTTGATCGTGCAGTGAAAAATAATATTACCTACCTTGAAATGATTGAAGAGCTGTAGGATGAGCATAATGAAGCTAAGGCACTTTTTCATAAAGTTTATGAGAAGAAGTTCTTGGCCCTTAGTGAAGGTTGGGGTTTTGAGCAAAAGTTGGATAAATTTGCTTCTTATTTTCGAAGACAATAATTCTTGTTGAAATATGAGACAAATGAAGCAAGGGATATCGCCAAAATTTTAGAGGAAGAAAATAAAAATTTGAGAGATGAACTTGATGCATTGGATTCATCTGGTGCTATTATTGCTACTACAGATGAGGGGCATTCCTTTTTGGAGGCTAAAAATACAAGGTTGGGTGAGGAGTTGGAGGCTTTAAAGAAAATAAAACCTGCTTCTTCATTTTCCCGAGGTAGAATCAAACCCGGCCGAGGTACTGGACAAGGTACTACAGAAGAAGTTAGGACCCAACAGGACTTTGTCAATCAAGCTTCACAGTTAAAAGCTAAAGATCAAGCTATTGCTGAGATGTCCCAGAAGCTAAAGATCTTGTCTGAACAACTATCCACCCAATCTTCTCAATTACAAGCTAAGGATGGAGTGTTAAATAATATGCATTCTCAGGTTGACAAATTAACCTTTCAATTCCATAAGTAACCAAGGGAAGTCTGGATGGACGGGTATAATAAAGCCCTGGGGCATCTTGATGATAAGCTTCAACAAGATAAGAATGAGAGCTACAAATGGGGATGGATGAACACTTTGACAATGATGAAGGTGGATCAGAACAACTCATTGTGGTCCTGGTATGATCCAGGCTTTCTTGAGCTTGATAATCATCCTTTTAAGTTAGATATCAACTGGATACCAGTTCACCGTATTCTCAACGCTTTATTTCAAAGTACTTGAGAGATTACGAGATTCATGATAAACTATTGATCATCTGATCTCCTCACTTGCCTGATCATCCTAGTAGCAGTAATACCAGAATGCTTCAGGATTTTAACTTCATTAACTCTCCTTATACTTTAGATGATCCTTCTGCTGGAATGGACCCTATTTCAAAAGCTGAACGAAAACATCCTACATAATAGAACTTTGTATTTTGTTTTGTTAGCACAGTCATGTAATTACTTTGAATGAAATGGAATTTTGATTAACTTATCTTATGTTTAATGTTAATAATTTCTTTTATCATTAATTCTATTGATACATTTTGTTTAAGTTGAGTATCAGCGATCAATGAGTACAAATGTTATATTTGCATATTTGGATTAAAATATAAATTTAGAGCTAATTAGATTAATACATAGGTTCTACTAGCATACTTAGATTAAAATCTAAATTTATAGCTAGTTACCCATGTGTCTCCAAAGGTTTTACTAATGCACCCAAGTATTCGATTTTTGCATTAAATACCAATGGTGTGACCAGGCGTTTGTGGAATATGTCCTTATGTTCCTCTTGAGGAAGCTTTGTAATGTTTTTCCTGTACTTTGCCTAGTAGGATAAAGATCTTGTTCTATCCTTGTGTTTGCGGACCAAGTTTCTTGAGGATTTTAAAATCCTGTTGACTTGGACTTCATGTATCAACGATCGAGTTTGTGTCTCCTCTGAGCAACTTATTACTTATGTTGAGTAACTTTCAGGACAATATTTATTGTGCCAAATAATAATTTTACTGAACGGAGCTACTCTTTATAACTTTTTATAATGTAGTGCATAACACTAGTACTACCCAAAAAAATGAACATCAAAAATGGAAATAAACTACAGATTTCATTAATATTACAAGTTGAAAACTGATTACAACATCATGGATAATACTTACGGAGTTTCTCTGCATGCCATGGGTTTTTGAATCCTTCACCTTCCAATGTTTCAATGCGATAGGTTCCAGGTCAGATCACTGCTGAAACACGGTAGGGCCCATGCTAAATGGCTTCAAGCTTGTTATTTTTCTGCAGCACTTTCTTCAACACATAATCTCCTTCCTTCAAGTTGGTCAGTTTTATCCTTTTATTGTAAAAGTGAGTTGTTCTTTGCTGATAAGTCGGATAATGTAGGGCATCATCTTCCCTTACTTCTTCCAATATGTCTAGATCTAACCTTCTCATTAGGTCACTTACAGGAGAGTTAAAATTTAAAACTCTATGGGATGGTAAGCCTAGCTCGGTAGGAATGGCAACTTCAGTCCTAAATGCTAATATATATGGGGATTCTCCAGTTACTGTTCGTGGTATTATTCTGTATGCCCACAAGACTGAGTGTAGATTGTTTATCCAATTTCCCTTGGAATCATCAAGCCTTTTCTTCAATCCATTAAGCAAGGTTCTGTTTGTAACTTCACTTTGTCCATTACTCTGAGGATGTCCTGGAGCAGAATGTAATTTTTGAACATTGGATTCAGCACAATAATTTGCAAACTCCTCATTGTGAAACTGTGTTCCATAGTCGATAATGAAATCATAAGGCAACCCACACATACAAATAATGTTTTTCCATATGAATTGATAGACCTTTTCATAAGGCATATCTATCAAAGGCTCTGCCTCCACCCATTTTATAAAATAATCCACAACGACCACTAAGTGCTTAAATCTTCCTCGGGTGGTCGGCAGTGGCCCGACCAAGTCTATACCCTACATGGCAATGGCCATGGCAAAGTTATTGGAGTGAGAGCAGCCTATGGAGTTTTACGAATCATGGAAAATCACTGACACTTATCACACTTCTTGGTAAAAGTTGCATAATCTACTTACAATGTTGTCCAGTAATACCCTTGAGTACTGATTCTTTGCAGAAGTGTTCTCTTTGCTATGTGAGCTCCACATGATCCTTCATGCACCTCCTTAATTAGATCTTGGACCTCTGATGGGTGCACACATATTGAGCTACTTTATACTTCAACTTCTAGGCTTCCACCGTATCTTCTGGGAGAGTTCCCTCTTTAATGTATGCTCTGATGGGATCCATCCAGGATGGTTCCATATCTACGGCAACGAAATTGTTCATCAAATCCTCATCTATGCTCCTATTGGCCAAAATATCAATATGGATAGTTCATGGGAGTTCAATTCTGGTAGCAGAGGCTAGCCGAGCAAGGGCATCAGCCCAGGAATTTTCTAACCTTGGAATTCTGTTCATCTGAACGGATGGTAATTTTACAATGATTTCCATCGCCTTGGATAAATACCTGGTTGTCAATTCTCCTTTGGCTCCATATAAACCTAGTGTTTTGTTTACTACTAACTGAGAATCACTGTGTGCCACAACTTGGTCGACACTCAATGAGTGGGCTAAACTTAGGCATATTATAAGAGATTCGTACTCTGCTTCATTGTTTGAAGCCTGGAATTAAAAACGTAGTGCATACTCAATATCAATACCATCAGGAGTATTAATTATTATACTTGCTCTACTGCCGATTGAACAATATGAGCCATGGGGATTTTGTTGTCGAATGATTGATCTGTCAAACTCCCATAGTGGAATACCTTTTTCTTTGTTTTTTTATACTTCCTGGCCATCTCCCGTGTTCGGAAAGAAGAGTCTGGTTGGTCTGCACTCGCTTCTTCTGAAGAAAGTTCTTCGGGAGCTTTCTTGGTAGCTGATTCTTGTTCTGTCTTATCACTTTGTTGCTTGGGGACCTCAGAATATGTGAACTCCGCTATGAAATCTGCTACTGCTTGGCATTTCAGAGAAGACCTTGATTCATATTTGATATTATACTCCCTCAATTTCACAACCCAGTACATTAATCTACCAGATTTCTCTGGTTTGTGCAAAGCCTGCCTTAGAGGCATATGAGTGTAAACTATGATTGTATGGGCTTGGAAATAGGATTTCATGCGTCTAGATGCTTCAATCAATGCCAATGCCAATTTCCCTTAGTGAGGGTATCTGATTTTTACTCCTCAAAAAGCCTTACTGGTATAGCAAACGGGTTTTTGAACTCCGTTCTCCTCTCGAATCAATGCAGAGCTCACAGTTGATTCAGAAACAACTAAGTACAGGTATAACTTTTCACATGTGATTGGTCGGGAGAGCAATGGTGGAGACCCTAAATAATTTTTTAACTCCCCAAAACCTTTTTCACATTCTTTATTCCATTAAAAGATTTTTCTAAGCACCTTGAAGAGTGGCCGACAGCTATCTGTAGCTCGGGACACGAATCTGTTCAAAGTTGCTACCAATCTAGTTAATTTTTGCACATCTTTCTTGCAAGTCGGATATTGCTATTCAATTAGTGCCTTGATCTTGTCTAGATTTGCTTCAATTCCCCCTTGATTTACTATATACCCGAGGAGCATTCCCTCCAACACCCCCAAAACACATTTGGTCGGATTCAACTTCATTTGGTGTTTCTCAAGTTGATCAAAAGTCTGGCTGAGGTCGACAATGTGATCGGATGCCTTTTTTTATTTTTGTAAGCATATCATCTACATAGACTTCCATATTCTCTCCTATCTGTTCCTCGAACACCTTGTTGACCAGCCTTTGATATGTAGCACCTGTATTTTTTAAACCAAAAGGCATAACATTGTAATAGTATGTTCCTCGGGGAGTGATGAAAGAAGTGCTTTCCCTATCCTCAGGCTTCATTTTTATCTGGTTATAACTAGAATAAGTATCCATAAAGATGAGGAATTCATGTCGTGATGTGGCATCCACGAGTTTATCTATTCGTGGCAAAGGAAAGTGATCTTTTGGGCATGCTTTATTTAAATCCGTGAAATCTACACACATTCTCCACTTGTTGTTTTTCTTTTTTACCATAACTACATTGGTTAATCAGTCTGGGTATTTCACTTCATTAATAAAGCTATTTTCTGAAGCTTTATTACCTCTTCTTGTATGGATTGGTTCTTCTCGGGGATGAGCACTCTTCTCCTTTGCTTGACTGGTTTAACTTCTTTGTTTACATTGAGCTCATGACAAAGGAAATTGGGATCTATCCCAGGCATGCCTTTATGACTCCAGGCAAACGCATGCTTTCTCTGTTTAAGGAAGCTCACTAGTTCATGTTTAAGAACATGATCCAATGTTATCCTTATTTGAGTGGTGCTTTTTGGTTTATCATCATCTAACACAATGCTTTCAATTGCTTCCACAATTTGTCCCTTCACCAGCTCTGTTTCCTCTCTTGGATCCGAGGTTTTAACCTTAGATTCTTCATCAAGTTCAGGAGTATTCACTTGGTAGGTAGTGGTTTTCTTATTTATTTCTTCCAAGTCTGCTTATTCGGTAGAAGAATAATAACACTCCCGAGCTACTTTCTGATCACCTTTCACAATTCTTAAACTAAAATAGTAGGGAATTTTAGACACTGATAAATAGTGGATGGTGCGGCTTTGAACTTCTTTAGCCCTACTCTTCCCATAATTATATTGTAAGCTGAATGGATATTTTTATCCATTACAAATTAATGGGTCTTCTCTGTTCGGATAGCTGGCCAAGTGCCTATCATCACCTCCATTTCAATGGTTTCCAAATGGAAGACTTTTTCACCTGCAAAGTCAATTAGTGGTCGATGATAAGGTTATAACTGGCTAAGTTTAAAATCCAAGTTGCTAAAACAAGGGTAGAACATGATATCCGCCGAGCTACCATTATTTATTAATATTCTAGAGACAATGATATATTCTTTTCTGACTTTGATTACCAGTGGGTCGTCATGAGAACACAGTACTCCTGAAAGGTCATTTTTAAAAAGACCAATTACTACTTTGTCTTTGTTAACCTTCCTAGGTCGATCCTCCTCTGTAAGGTTGATCCTTTATATGTACAAGTAAGCTTGTGCCTCATGGAGGTAAGCTTTTTGCTATACTATATGATCTCCTCCTCCTGCGTCTCCACCTGTAATCATTTGGCAATCAAAAGAAGCAAAATTGATACAGAATACCTCACGTTCTCGTTGTCGAGTTTTTTAGGGAGATCGGCATCATCATCCTGATCAACTTCATGATTTGTTTTCATCTCCTCTCTAGGCTTACAAGGACATTTTGATCTATGTCGACCTTCTGCGTTGTTCGTCCGATCAACATACTGATTCAATTTTCCTCTTCGGATGAGAGTTTCAATCTCATTTTAAAGAGCTATGCAACATTTCGTCGTGTGACCATGGTCCTTATGAAATTCACAGTACTTAGTTTTGTCTCTCTTGATCAGGGAATGTGGCACCCCGACTAATTAAATACCGGGTAAGTACTCCTTTATGAAATTAAAACAGAATATCAAGTTGGTTCAGTCGTAGCATCACTGTTGAAAACATTTAATTTATTACTAGCCACCTAATATTTAAAAAGAGATATGCCAAATTTTATTAATTAAATTAACATCAGCCAAGTAATTAAATCAACAGCCATCAATCGCATAAATAATATCATGTAGATAATCAATGAAATGAAATAAACTGAGTCTGGAGTAAACACTCCAATAATAATATTACCAGAGTAAATAAATCGCGATACAAGTGTTTGAATAATCCAACATCTTAAATAATGAAAGTTTGCATCTACAATCCCTAGATAAGAATTGGTCACCAAGCCTTGACTGATATGAATGGCCCTGAGGGAATCAAGAATAAATGTGGAGGTGTCTAATACCAAGATCCTGTAACTTCCACAGCACCTACGACATGTCATCAGAATGGAACTCCTATGCTTGGCGTCCCTGTGGCTGGGCACCTAAAATGTTTTTACAAAAATAGATTTGGAGGAAAACGGGTCAGAGCCCGAGGTGAAAATATTTTAAAACTGCAAGTGTTTAAATCACAATATTAAACAAAACATATATTGAACATGTTAGTCACGTGCCCTCACTTGAGATCCTCACCTCTAAACTAAAGTGCACGCCTAACGTATACCCTTAACCCATCCTAGTTATGTCGCTAACTAACTAGCCTGTACCACTCCTGCTTTCGCACTCTAACATAGGGTATCTACTCCAAACACCCAAACAAGTCATATTCATAACCCATATTCACTTTCATTAAATTACTTATCTCAAGTGTTAATTAAATTCTCACATTCTTAGCTCATTCAAACATCTTAGTTATTCACATCTACTAAGGAACAGCGAATCAGTCACAAGTATATACATATAAATCACTCTCAGTACATATATACATATAAGGCACCCCTAGGGTAAGCTGTGGTACACGCATACTCTGCTATCAAATCTATGTACATCACGAACGTAAGGATTACGTGTTCTGAATCACTCAGGAACCGTCTCAATAAACAAAATCACACATATTGGAGGCGAACATAGTTCACATACCCACGGGTCACGCACATACCTATGCTCCCATGGTCAGCTGACTTATCAACTCACAAATAAGTCATTCACAGTCCTATGTCCTTAAGGTACAAATCTAAATCCCCCCAAAGGCACACAAGATAAGATGGTCCTTTTCCCAAAAATCGACCTCCCGTGATAGCAAGTATGGTAGGTATGCCATACACATAAGAAATCCATACACTAGGCATTCACATAACCTAAGTAATCATATTTCAATATAGGTATTCACACATTCCATATAGTAAGTATCGTACGTAGCAAGTTTATTCCAAACATCATATGTAATATATATTTAGCTTTATCACTCTCGCCGTATCAATTTGAGAACTTAAACCTATCCCAAAAGGTTACTAGGTCTCCTATTAGTTTCTAATATTATTTCAGTAACTTAAAGTCCCTGCGTTACTGTTCGTATCCTTAAATCATCATTTATTCCCATTATAGTTTTAATTCGAACGATTTCTAACCGTACCTCACTCGGTAACCCTCGTAAGCAATAGCATTCAATTCCATAAGGTAAACCTTTTTTTTTCGGGCATCAACTAAGACCCTACTGACCTTAACTAAATCCCACAATATCAAATTAATCATCCTAAGAATCATCATCGGCCTTGGTATTTTCATTAAACCTTAAGGAAAACAATTGCCAAAAATCAAGAGAGGTCGATTGATCGACAAAAAGGATCGATCAGTCGATTTCTTGGATCGATCGATCGATCAAGCATGTATTCGCCCAGAATTTCTTAGCAGTTAAAAGATTCTCCATTTTACACCTCCAAATCATATTACAACGTCCCAAACTCCCCATATGAGTATAATAATCATGAACCAACATTACTACACCAGTCTTAACATTCAGGATTTATCAAAACATCACAAATTATTGATTTCTTGGATTAGAAGTCATTAAAATACTATAACCCTAGTTTTTCCTCATCTCTTAAAAAATCATTGAAAACCCCAATTTAATTTTGTGATTTCCTAACTCTTAGTTTAAAATTCATTCCCTTAATGATTCCAGAAGGTCCACTACATGCAAACCTACCCAAGTTCATGATTTAGTCTCCAATTTCATATTATCTCAATTATTCATAATTTGTCTCCAAATCTAATATATCATGTAGAACATATGCCATAAATCTTTGCAAGATAAATCACTTGCTTGGAAAAATAAAGATTATGATCCGTTGGTGATGTTAATGGTTGGTTCTCCTTCTCTTTTCGATCACAAATTCAGCGATGGTGGTGGTTGTGTTGCCTTGGAAACCTTTGGAATTCTCTTGAAAACCTTTTCTTTCTTCTCACGTACTCTCTCTTATGTTTAACAAATAATGGCTCCAATAACCATAATTGTTGGCTGATAAATATCTCCAAATTTTCGTGGGTCACTATTCACCAAAAATGGCAATGACTAAAATACCCTCCCAGGTTGCTAGTTAGGCCTAAAAATGCCCTGGGACCCAAACTAAACCCCCGGCTAGTGTTTTCTGACTATCTCGATCCTTCCGAATACGTTGGCGCACTCAGAATGATTATACGCATGACATAAAAATAAAATACTTTTAAATCCATTAAATTTGGTCCTGATACGACTAACACGCGCGTCCCAACTTAATTACCAAAACTGTCGTATTTTCAACCCACGATAATTTTAATAAATTCAATAATCACATATTACCATAATCACTCAGTAATATTCAACATTATCATCATATTTAAATACTAACTATCGTATCGCTAGTTATTTAAATCAGAATTAATTTTCAGTTAATTATCCCAAATTAATTTAATTAATCCCACAATTAAAAGCAATTTCATTTAATTAATTTCATAATTAAAAGCTATAAAATTACGGGGTAATTAATCCCACAATTAAAAGAAATTTCATTTAATTAATTTCATAATTAAAAGCCATAAAATTACGGGGTATTACATACTTTCCCCTAATAACGGAATTTCGTCCCGAAATTCAGAAAAGTAGGCATACCAGGAAAAATTTAGGTATCCTCCAGTACCCAAAACAAAATACAAAGAAAGGCTCAATCACTACAGCCCTTGCTTCACAACAAGCTTGTTGAACACTCTTGACACTTTATCTGTTATAGGATTACACTTCAATAAATGCACCTCAAAATTCTCTCTTACGAAACGGTATTCGAATAAGAATTGCCTATACCTCATTGGCCGCATTATCTCAATATTATTGTGAGTTCGCACCTCACTTCGTATCAACTCTCGCGTTTATTTAAACCCAAAACTCCCCTCCTGGGTGCAACCATAAAACATCAGACTACTCTTGTCCGTTCTTTGAATCTCTGTTCCCAGCGTTGTGACTTTTACACAAGGGAAAGCCACTTCAGACAGTTGGTGGTTAACCCATTATAGTCATCGGACTCCAACTTCTAACTGATCGAAAACTTGGATAATCCGCTCACCTCTAAGCATCCAGAGGGAGGATAGTAAGGTTTATCCACACAAACCTCAATAAGCACCTTGTCCACTATAAATAGGTACAGGTGCTTTCTCACAACATCCTATTAGGTAATATCCTCTCCCCATTACCATATTATGCTTCACTTACTAGAAATAAAATTATCGCAATGAATCCAAAATTACTTTCATACAGTTCCACTAGTCGTCAATCACCTTGTGCCTATTCCTCGGGCTTTAGGTGATACAAGTTTCTTAAAACAAAACTTTTTTCACTACGTCCTTATACCCCATATTTAAGGTGGGTTCCGAGCATCTCATCCTAGTCCGGATTAATACCGGTTAAGGCCACATACCGGTGCGGTCACTATCTAATAGTGTAGATCACCTAAGGATATAGCAATTTCTTTCCTTCTTGAAAACCCGTTCCGCACATTTAAAGGAACTCGTTGCTTATTTATAAGTTGGCAACCCCTCAAAGAAATTTACTAACTTGACTCTTCCATCACTAGAATCGTCGGCTTGATATAAAATTATTTGGCTGATCATCTTACCCCAGCCGATCTACTACTTACTATACCCCTTTCAATACTGACTTTCATGTATAATTATTCTCATTAAGTGATATTTAATAGCCCTCTTCTTCCCTCGTTGTATACCAAAAGTTCTGACCCGTGCACTTTTCACCACGTTGTGCACATCTGGACTCTTTATACCTTATCAACATCCTCACTCTATTTACGCGTAAGCCACCCTTAACATTCGATTAGTGAAACTCCGCTCTAAATTTTCCATATTACTTAAGTATTTGTCTTCTCAAGGGATACCCCCTTTTTAAATGGCTTCCCAGTACCCTTCAACCATTTTTGGACGTGCAACTCCGATCCCGCATGAGTATAATGATTATCACCCTTCTCTTGCGACGCTTAATCCATTATACCTCTACTATTTTGTAATATCAGTCTCACAAGTATAAATCTCACTCATCTCTATGTCTCTTCTTTCGAAGATTTTCTCATCAGCAAACTAGGGTGTCTACACTCCTTATAACCCATGCATACGGGTTTAAACATCACATACGCTTCATAAGTACTCCAAACTCTTTATTGTCCATGCATTTGCAACGTGGATATACCACTTGGGCGTTCTCAATCACCCCCGAATTTGAAATTCTAAATCCTCCTAAACATCATTTCATCCTTCAACCTGCCAAAATAAAACAAAATTATCAGCACTTCCTCACTAACAACTAGCTCTACTAGCCTTATATCATAATTTACCCCTTTAACCTCCAATTATAACTACATACTTCCATAATGATCGAGGTACTCAAATCATGGACGAATGGCCAAACATCTTCTTACAACCAACCTTACGCTAAGTTTCATGCGTGGGATGTCTCACAAAGCGAAATCCAAATAAGGAACCCCCCGATACACTACTTCCTAGCATTATCAGCCATCGGAATCCGTTAGGCCCTCAGTCCATATCATGTGCCCCTATATTCCCGTCTCTTGACAACAAAGTTACATCTCCTTCTGCAATTACACTTAAACAAGGAACTCCTTCCGAAAGACATTGTCTCATAACATTGATGCTAATCACATTCCATAAACATCATGCAAATATAATCGAGGTTCTCAAAATCCTGTCCCGAGACCTACAACTATGAGTATTAAATTCCATGTCTCTAAAGGGTGATATAACAATGCACTCTTCTTATTACCACATCCCGAGCATTAATTATAATAACCAGCTAAATCTTTTCGCTGAACAGTAAACCAAATACACTCCGATTTATATCAGTAAAGTTCCTACACATACCGGGAATAAATATCCGAGACCATTATACTTCTCTAAGTCTCAACAATACATATTTACATATATGCAAATATATAAACGCGAACCCGACCCTCTCGCAGATGGGGCCTCGCCATAACAAAACATTCTACACCAAAGTAGTAACCCCGATAGACTTGCAATATTCGCACACTATCGGTTTAAGCATATTATAAAACCATAATTAAGATAACATCATACTCGTATAACACAACACTAAAACGATAAATTTTAATAAGGTGTATACCACTATCGATACACCCATTCATCCTCCGCGGATAACACTAAAGGTAACCCCACTATACCAGAGAAAATATTCATATAAATAATAACATTGCCGATATACGCACTATAATTGACTCTCATGCGAATATAGCATTGAAAATGTTGTAGCTCGTTCCTGACACATACAATACGCGACATAATGTGAGGATATAACTCATACTTCTATCTTTCCAATCACCCTAGCTGCTCAAATGGTTCCTGGACTTAACATACCTGTCCGTACAAAATTGAAAATTTCAATAACTATTGCCCTTGATAGGCACCATACCCTTATCCCTATACTTGCTTCGAGAAAATTTTTAACGCACGGGTTTCAGTCCCCACAAAATACCTCTACACATACTCCACTTATCTCCGGTCACATTGACCGTGTTAGGGTTTTCCTTCTCTCAGACGTTGGTAGTCTCGACTCGGATGACTACCTCTATTGTTCCCTTAGCTTTTATGGCCCTAAGGAACACGCTACTGGCATTGACAACTCTTACTGAAATTACCATTGCTCGGTAATAATTCAGCTATCCGAATCATTTAAACGGGTCCCCTGATGGGTTTCCCCCTTATGGTGCTTCACCAAAACCGTTTACCCCAGTCTTACTCTCTGACTAAAGTCTTCGGTTATTGTAGCTCCCCACACCAGGAAGTGTTTACCTCCATATTAACCAATCGCGTCATTGTTACCATCTGCATTGACCGTCCAATTAGAATTCCCCAGAAGTTCTAGCAATTCTCCTTGTAAGTTAATTTTTCCCTTTAATGTCCTCTTATCCATTGCACCTACTTCATCCGGTGTAAGGTTCGCTAATTAATTAAATTTATTTTCACAAAGTGACCTCTGTCCCTCTTGTGTGAGTTCAGAACAACGCCCCATCTTATTTTGAACATCTGTTGAAGGAACTTATGGTTAAACCATACGTATGCGCCTTCTTTTGATAAAACATTCCACTTCTAAGTGTGGTGGTTGCCTCTCACCATTGTAACTCTGCTCTTATGAGCCAAGAAGAATTTTACCCAAAATTTTCACTCCCGATTTATCGTACTCCGACATATTCCCAAACCTTTGGATATTTTCCTTCGTTGGCTAACACACGCCATTTCCGCATTTCTAGAATTTTCACTTCTGGTTCTCTTCAATGTTTGGTCTGGCTCTCTCTCCCATTCCAACCTTGCTGGGAGAGTCGAATTTGACCCCACTTTTTACTATAAGGGTTCCTGGAAGTCATATGTTGTGCCTTAACCGTCTTTAACGTTCTGGCCTTCCGTGCTATAATAGGGGTGACCTCAACTACGGTCATCATTCTTAAATATACCTTATAACATCAACTGAGCTTTGCCTCCTACTATCCGCCCAACTGACCTTGCCTGATAAACTGCATCTTACGGCACACGAACACACCCGAATGCAAATAAGATTCACTATGATATACATTATAACAGGAGAACAAAACCTCACCAAAGAAATCAACAATCTTAAATATAGGGCACTATATCGAATAAAGCTACGCGGGAAGCATAATAAGCCGCACAGATCCTAAAGGACACTAGATACTGATGCTTTGATACCACCTGCGACACCCCGACTAATTAAATACCGGGTAGCTACTCCTTTATGAAATTAATACAAAATATCAAGTTGGTTAAGTCGTAGCATCACTGTCGAAAATATTTAATTTATTACTAGCCACCTAATATTTAAAAAGAGAGATGCCAAATTTTATTAATTAAATTAACATAAACCAAGTAATTAAATCAATAACCATCGATCACATAAACAATATCATGTAGATAACCAACGAAATGAAATAAACTGAGTCTGGAGTAAACACTCCAATAATAATATTACCAGATTAAATAAAATTCCGATACAAGAGTTTAAATAATCCAACGTCTGAAATAATAAAAGTTTGCATCTACAATCTCTAGATAAGCATTGGGCACCATGCCCTAACTGATATGAATGGCCTTGAGGGAATTAAGAATAAATGTGGAGGCGTATAATACCAAGATCATGTAACTTTCACAGCAACTACAACACGTCATCAGAATGGAAATCCTATGCTTGGCGTCCCTGTGGCTGGGCACCTAAAATGTTTTTACAAAAATAGATTTGGAGGAAAACGGGTCAGAGCCCCCGAGGTGAAAATATTTTAAAATTGCAAGTGTTTAAATCACAATATTAAACATCACATATATTGAACATGTTAGTCACGTGCCCTCACTTGAGATCCTCACCTCTCAACTAATGTGCACGCCTAACGTATATCCTTAACCCATCCTAGTTATGCCGCTAACTAACTAGTCTGTACCACTCCTGCTTTCGCACACTAATATAGGGTATCAACTCATAACACCCAAACAAGTCATATTCATAACCCATATTCACTTTCATTAAATTACTTATCTCAAGTGTTAATTAAATTCTCACATTCTTAGCTCATTCAAATATCTTAGTTATTCACATCTACTAAGGAACAGTGAACCAGTCACAAGTATATACATATAAATCACTCTCAGTACATATATACATATAAGGCACCCCTAGGGTAAGCTGTGGTGCACGCATACTCTGCTATCCAATCCATGTACATCACGTACGTAAGGATCACGTGTTCCGAATCACTCAGGAACCATCTCAATAAATAAAATCACATATATTGGAGGCGAACATAGTTCACATACCCATGGGTCACGCACATACCTATGATCCCATGGTCAGCTGACTTATCAACTTACAAATAAGTCATTCACCGTCCAATGTCCTTAAGTTACCAATCTAAATCCCCCCGAAGGCACACAAGATAAGATGGTCCTTTTCCCGAAAACTGACATCCCGTGATAGCAAGTATGGTAGGTATGCCATACACATAAGAAATCCATACACTAGGCGTTCACACAACCTAAGTAATCATATTTCAATATAGGTATTCACACATTCCATATAGTAAGTCTCGTACATAGAATTCAATTCCATAAGGTAGACCATTTCTTTTCCGGGCATCAACTAAGACCCTACTAACCTTAACTAAGTCCCACAATATCAAATTAATCATCCTAAGAATCATCATCGGCCTTGGGATTTTCATTAAACCTTAAGGAAAACAATTTCCAAAAATTAAGAGAGGTCGATCGATCGACAAAAAGGATCGATCGGTCGATTTATTGGATCGATCGATCGATTAAGCAGGTATTCGCCCCGAATTTCTTAGCAGTTACGGGATTCTCCATTTTTACACCTCCAAATCATATTACAACATCCCAAACTCCCCATATGAGTATAATAATCATGATCCAACATTACTACACCAGCCTTAATATTCAGGATTTATCAAAACATCACAGATTATTGATTTCTTGGATTAGAAGTCATTAAAATACTATAACCCTAGTTTTTCCTCATCTCTTTAAAAATCATTGAAAACCCCAATTTAATTTCGTGATTTCTTAACTCTTAGTTTAAAATTCATTCCCTTGATGATTCCAGAAGGTCCACTACATGCAAACCTACCCAAGTTCATGATTTAGTCTCCAATTTCACATTATCACAATTATTCATAATTTGTCTCCAAATCTAATTTATCATGTAGAACATACGCCGTAAATCTTTGCAAGATAAATCACTTGCCTGGAAAAATAAAGATTCTGATCCGTTGGTGATGTTAATGGTTGGTTCTCCTTCTCTTTCCGATCACAAATTCGGCGATGGTGGTGGTTGTTTTGCCTTGGAAACCCTTGGAATTCTCCTGAAACCCTTTTTTTCTTCTCACGTTACTCTTTCTTGTGTTTAACAAATAATGGCCCTAATAACCATAAGTGTTGGCTGATAAATGTCTCCAAACTTTCGTGGGTCACTATTCACCAAAATTAGGAATGACTAAAATACCCTCTCGGGTTGCCGGTTAGGCCTAAAAATGCCCCGGAACCCAAACTAAACCCCTGACTAGTGTTTTCTGACTATCTCAACCCTTCCGGACACGTTGGTGCACTCAAAATGATCATACTGATGACATTAAAATAAAATACTTTTAAATCCATTAAATTTGGCACTGACACGACTGACACACGCGTCTCAACTTAATTACCGAAATTGCCGTATTTTTAACTCACGACAATTTTAATAAATTCAATAATATCATATTACCATAATCACTCAGTAAAATTCAACATTATCATCATATTTAAATACTAACTTTCGTCTCGCTAGTTATTAAAATCCGAATTAATTTCCAATTAATTATCCCAAATTAATTTAATTAATCCCACAATTAAAAGCAATTTCATTTAATTAATTTCATAATTAAAAGCCATAAAATTATGGGGTAATTAATCCCACAATTAAAAGCAATTTCATTTAATTAATTTCATAATTAAAAGTCATAAAATTACGGGGTATTATAGGGAACTTCTCAGCTTATCAGGCCAACGCACATCTTTATTATGCTTGATTTCATCCAAAATGTGGTGGATTCGCATAGTTAGCGGAGTGTAATCATTGTACTTCTTGAGTCGCTCCAAAACCCCTTTCTATCTTGATTCCCTGTGTTCTTTGAGTTCTTTATTATCTTTCTTATCTTTTTTTCCATTAGATTTTTTGCCCGAGCTAAGCTTAGCTGCCATTGCTTCCTCGGCATTCATGATCTTTGCTGCTTTAGCCATTAATTCTTCCATTGTCTTCGGAGGATCATTAGCAAGGGTGTAATACATTTTTCGGGGTGCAATCCACTCACGAGGGCAGTTATTGCAGTCTTCTCCTCACAATCTACTACTTTTAGTTTCTCCTTATTAGAACGAGTGATGTAATCTCTGGTGCTTTCTCCTTCTTTCTGTCTCACACTAAGTAAGTGTGCCACCCTTTTCATAATTTTTGCTCCAAAGTAAAAGTTATTAATGAATAGCTGGCCAGTTGTCTGAAGCTAGAAATTTATCCCCGAGGAAGACTATTGTACCAGATTTGGGCAGATCCGGTAATGGTTTCAGAAAATGCTCTACACCTTATCTCATTGGGGATGGCATAAATATCAGCAGCTGCT
Organism: Sambucus nigra; assembly: GCA_949130495.1. NCBI lineage: Eukaryota > Viridiplantae > Streptophyta > Magnoliopsida > Dipsacales > Adoxaceae > Sambucus > Sambucus nigra. The sequence continues at coordinate 788,207,636 of OX422208.1, read as the reverse complement.
TGGTATTGCTCAATGTGGAGGACTGGATCAATTTTTCCATCATATTTGGGTGTTACTACTGGAGCTTTGAACTTTGCTGGAGTAGGCAAGTCCACAATTTCTTGCACAAATGGAGATCCTTTTACAAAACTTCTTTGCACTATTTTTTTTATCTTCGCCATTTCTCCCAATATGTCTTCCAATCTCTGTATGGATCCTTTTCATGCACCATTGGCAGCACCAGATTTATGCATTACAACTTTATTAGTTGCTGAGCTTTTTTCTTGAACTCGTTGCTTGGTCCGAGTAACAGTTCGTCGAGAATTTGATCTAGATTGAGTCTTGCTTTCCTTTTGATTAGATGGTCATCTAGTATTACCAGATCTTGACCTAAGAACATTTTTGTTCCCCCTGGGTCCCAAATAATCAAAGGTAGATGCTTGACTTAATCTTTCTAAGGCACTTAGCCTTTCAGGAGAATAAGACTGTGTATGAAAAGATTCTGGTTTTCTAATTAATAATGCTGACCTTGGATGATAGGAGACATCTCTTGCCGATATTGAATGGCTGTGCCGACCACTTCTTGGCGGGGGTGGTGGCATATTTCCTTGAGCAGATGGAGCATGTGATTCGGCTTGAAGGGTTTGTACAAGTTGCCTGATAGTATCTTACATGGGCTTTTAGCCTCTTGTAATACTGGCTAGAATCCCAGTTAAATCATTTGTAATTGGAGGAACATAAGGAGCAGGCATAATACTTTCATTCCTGAGACTTGAATCAGGAATTTCAGCCATTTAAGTGTTTGATTGAGTGAGATCGATTAGAAGTATCATTCCTACAGACGACGCCAATCTATTGATGCAAAAAACTAGACTACGCTAATTAATTGATCACAGATAAGTAAAAATAAGAGACAAGATATTTTTAAAATGGTTCAGCTTGATAGAAGAGCCTACCAATATGTTGATGCAAAAAACTAGACTAGGCTAATTAATTGATCACAGATAAATAAAAATAAGAAATAAGAGATTTTGAAAGTGGTTTGACTTGATAGAAGAGCCTACATCAGCTATTGTGTATTGCTTTGGGATTGTTCAATTACCTCCCTTTTCATGTCTCCCTATATGTAGGGTTTATAATGCATTTGTATCCCCCATGGGGTGTACACGAGTTGGAATATCAAAGGATGGAATGACTTTATACCGTAGACATTTACATCTGTATAATCATTAATATATATAACTGTTGGTGTTTGCCTGTCATCGTTGGTCGGCATCCCTGATGTTGGTCGGTATTCCTAGAGTAGGTCATCATTCCATTCGTAATGACTAGGATTAATCCTCCATTGTATAACACGTGTCAGAATCATAATGGTCCATGTAGATGACTAATTTTTGGTATCAATAACGAATATTGCATATGTGAGCCTGTTACCTTACGCATTCTAGCGCTTTTTGTGCTCTTTATGCCTATATATATGCTTGTTAACCATACAACCTCTATTATGTATGTTAATTTGTTTTGCAGGGGTTAATTGTGCTTTTGTAGGTATTGGAATGGTTAAAGTGAGGTTCAGTTGCATTTCGAAGAAGTTTTATCGTCGAACGCTACTTCAAGGTCATTTTAGACATTTTATTATTTATCTTAGGCTCAGTAGGATTCCATGGAAGCATAGTTCATCGAGTTAGCTTCGCGTGGCCACGAACGGTACGTCATTCCAAACCCGGACAAAGGAGTTATGACATTTTCCGTTTGCACCCTTTTCTGCCCATTCTTGAGCAGACTTGGCTAGAAAATAGAGTATCGATCAATTGGTGTTTGCAATTTTGCCTTGGAATTTTTACAGGGTCTTGTACCCAAAGGACTAGTCGACCGGTCATGACCTCACGATCGACCGATTGAAGCAAATTTTGGCCACTTGTTTTCTTTTCTTTTCTTTTTCCTTTTCTTTTATTGTAACTTAGTATATAAAGCGAGATTTGTTATATTTGTAGATATCTTATAATATATTATATTATAGCTTGTCACTCTTAGGTTTTGGGGAATGATGGAGAGTGCCATTTTCTCCCTCCTAGGGTTTGCTCATATAGTGGGTTTATCCATTTATGGTTGTATAAGAACATTATTCCTCCTTCTTCTCCATTTATATAGTTGTATTTCCTTTTTCCTTGCTTTATTAACACGATTTCCTTCTTCCTTTCTAGTGTAGAATTTATTTCTTTCATTTACTTGCTTTGTTAATTAGGTTTACTTGCTTTGTAATTTAGGTTTCCATGCCTTTTACCATGCTTTCTAGTTAGTTAAATCTAGGTTGTGTTGGATTGAACTCACCTAGGGTTGGTTTGGTTGCTTTGCTTTGGTGATGGAGTTTTTAAGTTTATTTCGATTGGGTTGTCCTAGTTATTACGACTAGGAGATTTAATGGGCTATACCATATATGCTCCATATTTACGACCTTGCTTGTGTAATTTCGAGGGTATTTGTTGACGCCAAAATCATAGTAGTCTTTTATGAGAATTTAGGTGTGCGACAACTCTTGGTTTAATTAATTAACGAAACGAGATTCAATCTTAATAACTTGTGAACCTATATAACCATTTATACCAATTAACTCGGGTCGAGGGATATCTAGCGCAACCAATAGTTTTTGTTCCTTTGCTAACGTAGTTTAAATACACTCGACTAGTATAATATTTTCTGTTATTTATCCTTTATTTTGTTAACAATTACCTTTTACACTTTTATTCTTGAAATATTAAACCGATTAAATTCTAGCAACTAGTCTCAGTGGATTCGGTACCCGGACTAGCCGCTATACTCCCTTAAAAGAGTGTAGTTAATAGTTTAAGTTTTTGTATAGAGTTGGTGAGCCAAGAATAACAAACAACCGGCGTCGGTGATGCGACACCGTGGCAAAACCCCTCTCTATCAAAATGGCGCCGTTGCCGGGGACTAGTTTATTTTAGAATTTAATTGATTTAGTATTTCGTAATATTTTTCCTTTTTCTATTTATATTATTTTGTTAACCTTTTTTGCAGGATAACACATTTGAGCGCTAAAAAACCTTGATTCTCGGATGCGCAGCTTCCTACTTGGATTATTCATCTACAAACAATTCGGTAATCATGTCTTACTTCTTTAGTTATGTTGGTAACTATAATGGTTCATTTGGGGATTGTTCTCAAACCTTCAATTCTTAAGAATCCGCGCCTCGACCTATTACCGCTGGTGAGGGCCTTCGAATTATTGAGAATGAAAGGCTTGAAAACATTTATCGGAAAGAAAATCGTTGTTGGGAGCTTGATTTGGATTCATAATTCGAATCCAACGACGATTTTCCTTCCGATATTTTTTTATGTTGAAGAGGAGTTTCGACCAAATGAGGAGTCCGAGGATCTAGAGCTAAGGAAGCCTAGTTTGGAATAATCCTTTATTCTTTTCATCCAAACCGTGGATAACATTATTGGTACTGGATTGAGGCTTGAAGCACTTTCCAATGAGATTGATTCTGTTGTGGAAATCAACGAGGAGGTGGAAACAAGTGTTTCACCTCACCTTTTAGAAGAATATCTCATTAAAAATGAGTCTTTCTCCCTCGAAATTCAATCTCCTTCCGACGATGAGTCGATTGAGATTGAATTTAGTTCATTACCCGATATTTTTTCCGTTATCAAACCATTAGAGGTACCGATTGATTTCTATGAGTCGGTAGAAATTATTAAAACTGCTACATTTTTTGCCAACGAGGACTCTTTGCCGGAATTGTTTTCCAAGATGGATATATCCCCCATGTGTGCACCACCTTCCATTCTAATCGAAAAACCTTTGGGTGGTGGTTATATTTTTCTTGGATCCCAATTGTACCTCTCCCCCTTATTGTCCAAATCCCCCATCGTCCCCCCCCAAAATTTATAATTGGCAATGGTTCACCTTTTCCACCACCCACATGCCTTCCGTTGTTCAAACAAAATTCATATCTTTAGGGAGGCATTTTTTCTTTGGAGGGTCCACCGTTGATCTTTCAAAGTCACATCCCATTTTGAGTGGATCCTAAATTATTTCAACTTCTAGTGTATAGTTAGTTAGAAGTTAAAATTGTAGGTTGTAAATAGTTAATTTTGTTTTATTTTTCTCTATTCTTACTTTTGTCTAGTAGTGTAATTAGTTAAAGTTTTATTTTTTCTCTTTTGTTATGCTTGTTACTAACATGTTTTGTAGAATCATTGGCTTGTACTTTCACGAGATTGCTCCATTTTGGACGTTATCGCTCTTTTCCTCTCTTTAACTTGGTTCTTAATTTACATTGAGGACAATGTCAAGTTTTAAGTTAGGGGGTCTGGGATATTATTTCCATTCATTGGTAGTTTCTTTAATTTGATTATATGTTCGTTCGAAGCATGCTTTTCTTGTAAAAAATCAAAAATTTCAAAAAAGATTATCTTTCCTTTTTCTCCTTTGTTGGGCATTTTGCCTTTGTTTTCGATGATAAATTTTAATAACTGCTCGATTCAATAGACAACTTAATGATGCGTGTTCTCGATTTTAGAAGTTATTAGACTTTAGTCCTCAATTATAGATATTATGAATAACTTCATGAATTAAACTTTAATCCCATGAGCACAAGTGTTTTTTTTGCTTTATTGATTTGGTTTAAGATCTTTATAACTCGGTAGTCTTTTGTTGCATTGTATATACTTACACCAAGTGAGCTTTGGTACTTTATTCATTTGTGAGTGTTATACACTTTTCTTTTCTCTTTGAAAACGTTACAGGCGTTGGTAATCTCACTATTCTTTCATTGATCGTTTATTAATTGAGTTCATATTTTGAAATGTGTTACTTGAGCATAATTTTCAAAGTTTATTTTGACTCGAGAATTGCGTAAACTTTAGGAAATGACCACAGTTCATCTTTGTTATGTCATCCATATGGACCTTGACCTCACCTTAAATGTTTTCCCTCGTCAACCCCTTTGAGCCTAAATATAACCTTTCATTTCAAAACCCTAAATCCCATAACCAACTCCGCATTGGAGTTATACACCATACTTATTACATTATATACCTTTGTTTGGAATGTTACTTGGGATCGAATGATGCCCGTGTTACGTGGTTGCAATTAGACATGTGGGTGTGTGAAAAGTAAAGAAAAGAAAAAAGTGAAAAAGAGAAAGAAAGAAAACACGAGAAAAAGAAGAAAAGAAAAGATAGAGAAATTTGTATATGTTGTGTATAGTGTTCAATAAGCTTTTTTACTCTCCCCGTTGTTATATTCAATGCCTTTTTATGGAATTCATTTTCCAAATTTTGGAATTGCCCGCAATTTCCCATTATCCTGAGTTTTCATCCCCGAAAACTTTGAATCCGTACATATTCCTTTCGTTTCGTACCCTTAAGCCTAAAACCTACATTACAACCCTATAAAGTCCTATGTGATCCTAGGGTGAATTCAATTTAAAAGTTTAAATATTTTTGATAATCTGTGTAAATACATTTCACTCCTTTAATGAGTGGTATCTTTTATTGAGATTAAAATTTTTGCATTTTTCTATATAGCGTTCTTCATGTGTGACATGTGTGTGGCCTAATTTCCATTTATATTTACTCTTCTTCATGCCCGCATGTCCCGTGTAGTACCTCCCATTCATAGTGATTTCATTTTTTGAATGTAATTTTTGGTGAGTATTGACATATATGCACGCTTTAATGTTTATTATCCGATTTATGTAAGTTTTTCGCCAAATCATACTTTACATGTGCTCGCTCCCCTCCCACTTTTAATGTTTCAATTCGATGAAGTTAGTTGTATGATGTTAATAACTACGGACTTTTGTATGAATTCATTCAGTTTGCTAATAACGTGTTTGAATTTTTTTTTGTATTGTTGGGTTTGTCGCATGTTGTTTGGGCATATTTTGAGGAAACCATATGATGTTTATGGGTTTCATACCTGAAAACCCTTGCGAGACGACACTCGTCCACTAGGGTAAACTAGAGGTTTAATGGCTTATTGCATACACTAAATGAAATTGTGTTTCTTATGAAAGTGGCATTTATATTCCGATGCATATATACATTTTTTGCCGCCTTCTGTGAAATGGTTTTGTTTGTTTCATCACTAGGGACTAACAATGTCTAAGTTAGGGGGTGTGATACATAACGAATATTGCATATGCGCTCCTATTACCCTACGCATTCTAACTTTTTTTGTGCTCTTTATACCTATATTTATGCTCGTTAACCAGACAACCTCTATTGTGTTTGTTTATATATTTTGCAGGGGTTAATTGTGCTTTTGTAGGTATTGGAACGCTTAAAGTGAGGTTCAGTTTCATTTCAGAGAAGTTTTATCGTCGAACGCTACTTCAAGGGAATTTTAGACATTTCACTCTTCATTTATGACTCAGCGGGATTCCATGGGAGCATAGTTCATCGAGTTAACTTCACGTGGATGCAAATGGCACGTCATTTCGAGCCCGGACGAAGGAGTTATGCCGTTTTCTGTTTGCACCCTTTTCTCCCCATTCTTGAGTAGACTTAGCTGGAAAATAGAGTACCGGTCGATCGTCCCCTGGCCACCGATCGATCGGTGTTTACGATTTTGACTTGGAATCTTTACATGTGATTTTACCCGAAGGACCGATCGACCAGTCTTGACCTCGCGATCGACCGGTTGAAGCAGATTTCGGTCACTTCTTTTCTTTTCTTGTCTTTTTCCTTTTCTTTTTATGTAACTTAGTATATAAGGGGAGACTTGTTGTATTTGTAGATATCTTGTAATATATTAGATTAGAGTTTGTATTTTTGAGAGCTTATCTCTATTAGGGTTTGGGGAAGGATGGTGAGTGTGCCATTTTATCCCTCCTAGGGCTTGCTCATATAGTGGGTTTTTCCATTTATGGTTGTGTAAGAACACTATTCCTCCTTCTTCTCCATTTATATGGTTGTATTTCCTTTTTCCTTGCTTTATTTACATGCTTTCATTCTTGCTTTGTAGTGTATAATTTCTTTCTTTCATTTACTTGCTTTGTTAATTAAGATTACTTGCTTTGCAATTTAGGTTTCCATGCTTTTTACCATGCTTTCTAGTTCGTTTAATCTAGGTTGTGTTGAATTGAACTCACCTAGAGTTGATTTGGTTGCTTTGCTTTGCTTTGGTGATGGAGTTTATGAGTTTATTTCGGTTGGGTTGTCCTAGTTATTACGCCTAGGAGATTTAACGGGGTATATCACGTATGCTCCGTATTTACAACCTTGCATGTGTAATTTTTGGGGTATTTGTTGATGCCAAAATAATAGTAGTCTTTTATGCGAATTTAAGGGTGTGACAACTCTTGATTTAATTAATTGACGAAACGAAATTCAATCTTAATAACTTGTGAACCCATGTAACCATTTATACCAACTAACTCGGGGTGAGGGATATCTAGGGAAACCTATAGTTTTTGTTCCTTTGTTAACGTAGTTTAATACACTCGCCTAGTATAATATTTTCCTTTATTTATCTTTTATTTTGTTAACAATTACCTTTTACACATTTATTCCTGAAATATTAAACTGATTAAATTCTAGCAACTCATCTATGTGGATTCGATACCCGGACTGACCGCTATAGTCCCTGAAAAGAGTGTAGTTAATAGTTTAGGTTTTTGTATAGAGTTGGTGAGCCTAAAATAACAAACGACTAGCGTTGGTGATGTGACACCGCTACCAAACCCCTCTCTATCAATTAACATTTTTTTTTTACTTTTCATTGTCATTTTATAAACATTGCAACTTAGTAAAAGCCACTTCTTAGTTTGATAATAAAATGAATTGTTTATTTGTTGTCTTGCATAAATTCACATTCACATTCATATTCACATTCAAGATATATGTATTGAGCAGTTAATGTAAAGGATGATGTAAATATTGTAAGGGATATGAAAGGGCTTAAGGAACTTTTCAAATCGAGGTTTTAACGTAGTTTTACCCTATCTACATCCGTGCTCGAGATGGTACTCGAGAACTTCTCTATCTTCGATTCACTTGTGGTGAAACCAAGACCTTATAAGGAACTCCACCTTGTAATACCTCAATAAACAAGATGATACCCTCATCCTTGCCTAAGCGATACCCACGTAATAGACCAATGACTTTAAACGCTTCGACTACCCACAACGATGACGCTACCGGCCATGAAGACAATGAAGTCTCCTGCAATCAATACTACAATATTTATAACCAAATCATAAAGCAAAGTTGCTTTAAAAAATAATGATGAAATGTGCTTTACTTTCTATTTCTAAAAAACTAAGCAAACATGAGTTCCCTTGTATTTATCTCAACGGGGTATTTCATTTTGAATCTATATCTTAGAAAATTTGAGTTTTAATTTCTAAGAACATGTGTTGTTTGTTGGTAACTTAGTTTAAGAGAGATTTTAGGTTTAAATTACTTTGAATCACAAGCGGGCTTTGGGTAAGGATATTTGTATTAGGATATTTATGTATATCTATCAAAGAACAAATGGTGGTTTGGGTATCGTGGTTCAATAGTCATTTTATGTTTAAATCACTTTGAAACATTAGTGGGTGTTGGGTATAGAACATGGCTAAGGAGATATTGGATCTTGGGAAGTTTGTTCTCATGGGTTTGTTTCTTAAAGTCAATCTTGTACATGTGTGGAGCCTAATCTCTTTAGAAACGCATCATTTATAGGATTATCAAGAACTTAGATTAAATGGGTATGGGGTATGGAACTTGGATGAAATTGGTTTCGATTATTGGAACTCATGGGTTTTGGTTTAGGACTTGGATATAATTGGTTTGAGGTTTCAAGCTTAACTTCAATGGAGCTTTAATTATATTGGTGATTTGGGTTTAAATCTCACATTATTAAAAAGGGGTTTAATGGAGAAATGCTAGTTGGATGACTCAAGTTTTGGGTTGAACTTTGGTGAGTTGAAATGGTAAATGGAGGGATATATTTATAATGTTGGAATGAGGTAGTACGCATAAAAAAGTTAGTAAGAAGCTTGGTAAATACCTCAAAAAGGTTAAGGTTTTGGGTAGGAATGTTAGAGGAAGTTACCAAACTACAAGTCTGAACTCTGGAACTTTTAGTCTACTAAAAGTGGACTTTTAGTCGACTAAAACTCCTTTAATTGGCTTCAGTTAACCATAAAATAGTTTAGATTTTTTTCGACTAAACCTCAAGTTTAGTTGACTAAAACTCTTGGGTTTTAGTCAAAATGATGTTTGGTTAATGTCCAAGCTTTAGGGAGTGTTAGGGTAGGTTTGAGTGAGTAGGATTGAGCATATATATATGAGAACATGCTACTTTACTTTTGTACATTGGTTTTTAAAGGACAACAAGAATAAAGTGATAAACATTATGGTATTTGAGCATTCTTGACTTGCTTAAATCAACCAATGAGGGCTTGTGATATGTTGTTTGCTTTGAGTTTTATCATTTGGTTGATGTTTGTATGGTTGGGATTTTAACTTATCCTGGTTGAATATTTGAGATTCTCTTGATTCTTCTGTTATGATCTTATTTGTGCGTATGGTTGAGCTAGGTTGATGTTGATCTTGTATTGATTGGGCATTGGTGTGGTTGCATAGTTTTATGTGTTCCTAGTAACATATCTCATAATGTATCAAGCGCTTATATTTATCTAAAGTACATTAAAGAGAGGAAAGTGAATTTTGATCATATATTAATTGTGTTATCATTGTAAAAATCCTTTGAAATACATTTGGTTTCACACCGGCAACTTTGTTACCCCAATCCCTAATTTTTCCTCCAAACTCGGGGTTTAGACCTCGAGATTTGGCCTTCAGGGCTTGGATCCCAAAAGTTGTCCCCAAACTCGGGGCTTGAACCCCGAGTATGTACAACTATATCATTTTATATTTTAGTCGACATTGAGGCTTGGACCTAAAATTTGTTCATCATTTACGAGATTAGGGGAGCGAAGTTGTAGGTTTTTGGACCTGTGATTATTTTTAATTTGTGCGTGTTATTTGAATCTTATGAATTTATACTTTATTTTAAGTTATTTATGGGTTGATTATGACTCAAAAATATTTCTTATGGTTATTTTTCCATTATAAATATAAAATGTGTCATAACTAGGGCTTTTTTTGGTGTGTGTGTGTGTATGTGTGTGTGAGAGAGAGAGAGCGAATGCGTGTGTGTGTAGAATTAGTGGTTGATGGAGATGGTGGGGTGGGGAGGTGGAAAGGGGGTGGTGGTGGGGGGGGGGGGGTGAGAAGATTTTTTTAGAGAAAATGAGGGTTTGAGTGGTATGAGGCGAGAAAAAAGAAGTAGGATCCAATAAAAATTTAACATAAACTATTTATACATGTGGCTGACTTTAGTAATAACATACTATTTTTTACGGTGGTATTATGGAGTAAAATTTTGGGTGATCTTAGTAGGCACCTTTTTTTAAAAATAATTATAACTTCAATATAGTTTATAAGGGGTAAACATAATGTATATAATTGTTTTGAAAGATTCTATAGAGACCCATTTTCTAGATCAAATTTTGGGACCCAGTGATATGTCATCACCACATTGGTTGATGTTTTTAGCTTAACCCCAATGTGGTGATGACATATCACTGTGTTTCAAAATTGGGGCAAAAAAAGAGTATCCATAGCATCGATTAATCATTTTTAATAAAATTGGATGCCCACAGAGAACCCCATTCCCAATAGATTTGTGGATGGGGATTTCCCATGCCAAAACGGGGATGGAGGCGGGGATGCGGATGGCTCCCTTAGTTTTCCCTCACCTAGTTGCTATGCTTATAGGTATTCAACTTGATTCACATATGGATAGATGGATGTGTTTTTTATTCTAGAGTATATATGATCAATGACAAAAATTGATTAACTTGGACCAAAACTTATTCGAACTAAGAATTTGGATGATCGAATAAATAGGTTTGGTCTTAGATAATAATTGTGGAGACCAATTAAATTAGTTCAATTCCAATTATTCTCCAAAACTAGACCGAACTGACTCATGTCCACTTTACTAATTTTTAACCAAAGCTGAAGTGGGCATATATAAGTTTACATAAGCATAAAAAAATACTAAGAGTGATTAGTTAATTTGAATTATTTTAAAGAGTATTTGTGTAAATAATTTCAATAAAGAATTCATAATTCCAGTCACTTTACACCACTAAATATACCAACATTCTCTGGGTCTAGTATATGTTTTGTTTAATTTTAGCTATTTGTTATGGTCTAAGAAATGAGTTTGACTTGTACTCTTTTTAGATTTAAACAACAATTATTCTATACATGAGTTGTTACTAAAACTTAATAGTATTAGACGATTTGTAGTTAAAGCTAATATTTGATATATCATGCTTAGGAGCTAAAATATATGTTATACTTCATTCATCCCAAATTAAGAGTCCCTATCTTATTTTTATATAAATTAAGGATACGATTAATCGATGGTTAAGATTAATATTTGCTTACTATCGTGAAGTTTTTTTTATTATGTTCAAAAAAGGAAAGTGGTTGATGACTTATCTAGGTATTCAATTGTGGAATTACTTTTGAAGAAATGTAAGAATACGGAGTTTGCCATAACTCAATGATGTTTGCTAAAAAGTTATCATGCTTATACTATTGATCGTATAGGGAGTTAAAATGTTAAGGAGTTTAATAAGAAGGGCGTGGATACATATTGCGATGAGCCTCGTATGAAGAAATTTTTTTCCATCATAAGTACTCCTCAATAGAAATGTAAAGAGGAATATATTGAGGGTTTTATCCAAGGCGGTGAGTACCGCATGGAATACGATGAGTAGGGTCTATCGTCACCCCGATATGAATATGACATACTATGAGTTATTTATTGGACATAAATCAAACCTTAAATATTTTTGAGTCTTTGTCAGTCATTGCTATATCCTACGCGATAAAGATAACTTAGGAAAGTTTGATTCCTAAAACGATAAAGGTATATTTTTAGGATATTCATAAAACATCATAGCATGTACGGTGTACAACCTTAAAATCATTAAGGCCATGTATCCAAGTAATGTTGTGGTTAATGACAACTCTCCCACCTCATTTATTGATGAAGATGACCTGATACTTTAGAGTAACCCACTACTTGGTAATGATCCCATTACACCTTGAATTAATTTAATGGAAGTGGACTTGTTATTCAATAAGAAGTATCCACCATCTAGGGTGAGGACGAATCATGATGCCTCCAACATCATTAGAAATCCTAAGATTGTTGTTATCACACGTGGATTAGATGCTAATGGTATTATCTACCTTTATCGCATTTATAAACTAGAACCTAAGAATTTAAAGGAAACACTCGAAGATGAGCATTAAATCATTTCGATGTAGGAGACAATGCTTTAACTAGTGAAGTATGGTGTTTGAGAACTTTCCTATACGCTAGAAACACCAATTTGGTAGTCACAAAGTGGTTTTAAAAAAATAATGTGGATGAGAATGGTGTGATCACTAGAAACAAGGTTAGGAGTGTAGCTTAAGGATTGTCCATCATCGGATGGGTTTTTAACACCCTCGTGTCCCAAACACATTTATCAGTTGATGAAAAACTTATACGAGTTGAATAAATATCCTTGAGCATGGTATGAAAGGCTCATTCTCTTTTTATAATGGATTAAATACGGGAAAGTGGAGAGGACATTACCTTTCCATAGAGATAAAAAGAACATTTTGGTTTCCCTAGTCTATGTCGATGACATAGTATTTGGTTCACATATGAGTGATATACTCATGTATTTGTGGAGTTGATGAGTAACAAGTTTGAGATGAGTATTATGGGAGATCCCACTTTATTATTAGTTATCTAAGTTTTTCAATTGAAGAATGGGATATTTATATCTTAATACAAGTATGAGCACATCATAGTGAAGAAGTTCGGGCTTGACTCCTCTAGGAAAGTAAGCACACCCACACGTTACACTACAAAGCATAGCAAAGATACAAAAGGAAATGATATAGATCAAAACTCCGTGGTAACATGATGAGTAGCTTGTTGTATCTCATTACATGTTGTATCCATATTACCTTTGTAAGGACACAAATTTCCAATTGAGTCCATATATAGTTTTGGCTCAATTCCGGACAAAAACATTTATTCATAGGATTTTATTTAATTGTAATATTCAAGACCTATGAAGTGTTTGTTGAAGACGTAGCGGCAAAGAGTATAAAGCATCATCAACATGCCGTAGTTTATGTGCCTCGTTTGTACGTCATCAACTTAGTTCCATGCTCCCAAGGTATGAATGTAATTATATGTATATAGGAGTTTGGAACAATATGTATTGGGTGTTAGGTTAATAAAAACTGCATTTTATTTTTCAGAAAGAATCAATTAGAAACTTAAAAAATAAGTATATAAAAGTTTATAAAAGTTTCTGGGCCAAAATCGAATTTTACAAACTTTCTGGATGTTCGTTAGAAATGTCGTTCGAACGAGTTTTTTCGTTCGAACCAGATTTCGTTCGAACGAGTTTTGTCGTTCGAACCAGGTTCGTTCGAACGAGTTTTGCCAAAGACCCTTATCTGGTCAGTCGTTCGATATGTCATTCGATATGTCGTTCGAACGAGTTTTCGTTCTAACGAGATTCTAACGAGCCCAGGCTGGTCGCTCGTTAGAAGTCTCGTTCGAACGAGAGTCAAGTTCGTTCGAACGAGAGTCAAGTTCGTTCGAACGAGACGTCAGGCGGGAACGGTTTTCAGCAGTTTTTGACAGTTTTTTCCCCACTTCTCCACTTATTTTTCAACCAACTTTTTCATGCATTATTATGTGCGGGAAACACATTTTCCAAGATAACTTTTCCAACATTTGTTTATCTCCAAAAGAGAGTTTGAGAGCAAAATTATTTTAGGAAAATGTTCAAGTTTTGAGTGTTAATTTTTAATGGAAAATTCATACACACTCTAGTTTACACCCATTGTTGTTTATTCCAAGTTCTATATTTACATATCCTTACTTGGAGTTTTTGGCACCGGTTTTCTCTACAGAATTCAAGAGACGTTTCGGGTTTGCTTCTACACCCCATCACAAAGAAGACTTTTGTTGAGATTCTACCCATTTGGAGAAAGGCTCCATGTTCGGGTGACGGTGACCGTTTAAAGGCCTATCGGTGTATTCCGAGACCACGGTGGAGCTCCGTTGGTTATCCGCTAATTGGAGGTTGATACAAGAAGAAGCATCACGGCTTGAGAGGGTTTGAGTTTAGGAAGTAAGTCTTTTGTCTTGTATTTTGTAATACCGTATTTAGTGGATTTGAGGCTAGGGCCGTCCCGAGGTTTTTTCCCGTTAGTGGGTTTTTCCTCGTACATCGCGGTGTAGTGTGACTTTGTTTATTTTATCTTGCACAAAATTTAGAACGCATGCTTAGGATAATTTCAAGATAAAATTGGGTTTAATTCTCACACTCATTTAATTTGGGACTTAAATTAAATATTGGGTAAAATTGGTTTATTCAAGTCACTTGCATTAATTTGGTTTCGCCTAACTTTGAATAATTGTTAATTATGACTTAGACAAATTTCTAGGACTTGAATTGTGTTTTAATTCGTTGTTGAAGAAATTAAAACTTGTTGTTTGTTTCTAAAGTTAAAACCATCTCAACGCTTCCGCATTTATTGAAAAAGGAAATTATTATCTTAATTTGGGACAATTTCTCGCGCCTTCAAATTGGTATCAGAGCCAAAAACGATAAATTATTTCGTTAAGATCCTTTAATTTTTGGCTAAAATGGATTTTTCCCCATTTTCAAAATTTCCTATTTTTGATGGTTCTAACTACGCGTATTGGAAAGCGCGAATGAGATCGGCACTAAAATCTATCGACGAGAGAGTTTGGATGTCTGTTGTTACCGGGTATTCCCCACCAACTTACTTAGTTGAAAATGAACGTGTTTTAAAACCCGCCGATAGATGGACTGAAAATGAGTTTAAACTTGCTAACTTTAATTCCCGTGGTTTAAATGCCTTATTTAGCGCTGTCACACCGGATGAATTCCGACGTATTATGACGTGTGAAACCGCTAAAGAAGCTTGGGATATTTTACAAATAACTCATGAAGGAACTAGTGTCGTTAAAGCTTCTAAACTCCAAAACCTCACCACTCAATTTGAAACTATCAAAATGGATGAAAAATAAACTTTTGATAAATTTTATGCTAGACTTTCTGATATTGTCAATTCATCCTTTAACTTGGGAGAGAAAATACATGACGACCGTGTAGTAAAGAAAATTTTAAGGTCCCTACCCGATAGATTTATTCCTAAAGTGAACGTTTTAAATTCTTTACCCACTTTAGCCTCTACGAAATTAGAAGAGTTAGTAGGTGATTTACAAACCTATGAACTAGATATGTTTCCCTCTAAAAATGAAACGAAAATTGAAAAGGGCGTTGCTTTGAAAGCCCGAAAAGAGGTCAAACAAGTTGTAGAGAGCGATAGTGATAGTGACTCGGAAGACATGGCTTTGTTTGCTCGTAAATTTAGAAAATTTCTTAAATTTAACAAAGATAAAGTTAAAAATGATTTTAAGAAATTTGAATCTTCTAAACATGATAAAAACGAGAAGATTTCTAAAGCCGATAAGATCCCTAAACCTAGTAATGAAAATATTGATCGGGACGAGTCTAATAAATGTTTTGGTTGTGAAGGTTATGGCCATAGGGATTTTGAGTGCCCCACTAAACTAAGGAAAGAGGGTAAACGACCCATTTCATATAATGCGACCCTTAGTGATAGTGATAAGGAAGAGAAGCCCGAATCCCCCACTATGAAAAATTTTGTGGCTTTTATGGCACATGTGAGTGATAATGAAAACTCATCGGATGATGAAACTATAGCACATGCCACTTCCAAGGTCATTATTCATGATTCTCTTATTTTTGATGATAGTGAGAGTGAAGAAGAAGAAGAGAGTGAAAATGAAGAAGAGGTTGATATGAGTGAACTTCAAAATGCTTTTCATGAATTATATAAAGAATCTATTAAACTGAAAAGAGCTAATTTGAAGTTAGAAGCGAGTTTAAAAGAGAGTGTCAAGGTCATTGATGAAAGTGCCTTAATAGAAGACCTTAGGACACATGAGAGGACTCTTCAAGAGAAGCTTAACTATGTAGAAGGCGAGAGAGATAGCCTTAGGGGTTTAATGGAATCCTTGAAAAAGGAGCTTCTTGCTTTTGAAGAGAGAAATGTTTTACTAGAATCTAAAATTTTAGAATTGGAAAATAAATTAAAAGATTCTAGTAATGTCAAATTTGATTTGGAGTGTCGTTCGGAAAAACTAGATAAAATGTTAGGAACGGTCCAAATTAAAAATGACACTTTTGGTTTAGGCTTCAATTCTTGTAATGATTTTAACCCTAAAGTCAAAACCAATGTTTTAGGAGAATCTTCTAGGTATGCATTTAATGATTCCTCCTTAGATAAATCTTTTCGACATGTTCTTACTTGTACACATTGTGGTCGAAAAGGTCATCTTAGGCAATTTTGTTTAGATCTTAAACGAATTCCTAGAAAATCCCATAGTAAAGTAACCACGATAGCTAACGTTCCTACACCCCAAGATAGTAATTCTTCATTAATTTGGGTTAGGAAATCCGACTTGGTTGCCTTACAAAATAGGGATTTTGATTCTCATTTACTTTCACATCCTTCCTCCCTTGCTAAATCTAAAGGATGAATGTGTTGGTGTTTGCATACTTTAGCTTTTGTACTTCATGCCATATTCATATGCTAAATGTATGCTTGTTTAGTCATTTTCTAGTCATTGCCTAATTTCATATCACATGCTAGAAATTATGACTTGTTTATCTTTTTGTATTATATCTTGTGTTTGAATCGACTGCATAATATAAAAAGATTTTTGTTTATCATTTGTGTTTTATTTATTTCATTTAAGCTTAATGAAAAATACAAATGATTTTTTGTTTATCCTTTTGAGTAAATATTTATTTTTGATTCAAAATTTTAAAAACTCAAAAAGATTTTGTTTTGTGTGTATTTTTGTTTGACACACTTTATGTGGCATATATTTGTGTTTGAATCCTATCGTTTACGCTTCCATGTGGCTAGAACTTTTGGTTTAGATTTTCAATCCTTAAAATGTTCTTTACCATGTTTTATATGGAGTAGTTGGATTTTGTATTGTTTAAATGGATTCTATTTCTATATGCCTCTATTCACACATGCACGAGCTCTTTTGAAATCTTAATGTCACATGTTATATTTGAGCTTTTTTGAGGTGTTCTCCTATCAATCTAGTCATCTACATATCTATGACCTAGGAGGACTAGTGCATGTCAAATTCCGTTGCATGTGAGATTTGTGTGAAAATGAAAAACATGATAAATTTAAATATGCACGGGGAAGGGCTCCGAAAGGACTAAGTGATCCTTTGCGAATAGTAAGCCACCGTTGATTGGATCTAAAAGAAATACGTGATCCAAAGGCCTAAAAACAGAATATTTGGCATTAAAAAGAAAACAATTGCCAAGGCCTATGTTTGTTTGATATATTCATTCAAATGCAAAAGAATATATATGCTCATTGAGGGAGAATTTGATGGTATATCAACGGTTTGCACAATGTCCGTTTATCCTAGATGTATTTAATGTCAGGACTCTATTTGGTTTGTAGAATCATCATCATGCTAGGCTTGTATGCATTGTGTATGTTTGTCCATTGAGTTCAATCTTTATATTGTCACATGAGGTTATATTTAACTGTGATGAAGTTTGCAATCAAATGAGAACTCCGTGAACGTTTCTTAAGTGTTTGGGTCTAAATTTAATTGTTGCTAGTACACACCCCTACACTTCCGTTTCCATATGACACATTTTTGCCATACGAGTGTGCAAACTTATTGTATTTTGTGTCATGTGTGTGTTTATATCTATATATATATGCAAGTGCTTCATTGATATATTTCTAGTGTATATATATATGATATTTGTTTGTCTTTGCCTTGCTTTTATTGCCCATATGCTTTCACGTCGTATCACCTTAAGCTTTCACATGCTGTTTATTAGTTCTTTATCCTTTGCCTATTCCCGAACAAAAAGGGGGAGAATGATGATAGGGGGAGAAATGGTATCTAATCCTATTATTATCGTATCTTCGTTTGAGGGACATTTATCTTAGGGGGAGACGTCTTTCTAAGTAGGTCATGTGTTTAAAGGGAGAATTAATTTAGGGGGAGTAATTAATTAATTGCATTTAATACTTTGATATTCCCTATGCATTTGATGAGTTTGCTTAAGTGTGCAGGAATTATTCTAAAGCGGCATCTTTCTATGGCAAAGCGTTTTGATCCTTGGGTTGTGTCAAGATTGGCCGGGTTATGTTTTGAGTCTAGTAGAGCTTGACGGCCGTTTAGGATTTTTGTTTGGTTTTTGTCCCGGAATAGCCAAAGGGGGAGATTTGTAAGGACACAAATTTCCAATTGAGTCCATATATAGTTTTGGCTCAATTCCGGACAAAAACATTTATTCATAGGATTTTATTTAATTGTAATATTCAAGACCTATGAAGTGTTTGTTGAAGACGTAGCGGCAAAGAGTATAAAGCATCATCAACATGCCGTGGTTTATGTGCCTCGTTTGTACGTCATCAACTTAGTTCCATGCTCCCAAGGTATGAATGTAATTATATGTATATAGGAGTTTGGAACAATATGTATTGGGTGTTAGGTTAATAAAAACTGCATTTTATTTTTCAGAAAGAATCAATTAGAAACTTAAAAAATAAGTATATAAAAGTTTATAAAAGTTTCTGGGCCAAAATCGAATTTTACAAACTTTCTGGACGTTCGTTAGAAATGTCGTTCGAACGAGTTTTTTCGTTCGAACCAGATTTCGTTCGAACGAGTTTTGTCGTTCGAACCAGGTTCGTTCGAACGAGTTTTGCCAACGACCCTTATCTGGTCAGTCGTTCGATATGTCGTTCGAACGAGTTTTCATTCTAACGAGATTCTAACGAGCCCAGGCTGGTCGCTCGTTAGAAGTCTCGTTCGAACGAGAGTCAAGTTCGTTCGAACGAGACGTCAGGCGGGAACGGTTTTCAGCAGTTTTTGACAGTTTTTTCCCCACTTCTCCACTTGGTTTTCAACAAACTTTTTCATGCATTATTATGTGCGGGAAACACATTTTCCAAGATAACTTTTCCAACATTTGTTTATCTCCAAAAGAGAGTTTGAGAGCAAAATTATTTTAGGAAAATGTTCAAGTTTTGAGTGTTAATTTTTAATGGAAAATTCATACACACTCTAGTTTACACCCATTGTTGTTTATTCCAAGTTCTATATTTACATAGCCTTACTTGGAGTTTTTGGCACCGGTTTTCTATACCGAATTCAAGAGACGTTTCGGGTTTGCTTCTACACCCCATCACAAAGAAGACTTTTGTTGAGATTCTACCCGTTTGGAGAAAGGCTCCATGTTCGGGTGACGGTGACCGTTTAAAGGCCTATCGGTGTATTCTGAGACCACGGTGGAGCTCCGTTGGTTATTCGCTAATTGGAGGTTGATACAAGAAGAAGCATCACGGCTTGAGAGGGTTCGAGTTTAGGAAGTAAGTCTTTTGTCTTGTATTTTGTAATACCGTTTTTAGCGGATTTGAGGCTAGGGCCGTCCCGAGGTTTTTTCCCGTTAGTGGGTTTTTCCTCGTACATCGCGGTGTAGTGTGACTTTGTTTATTTTATCTTGCACAAAATTTAGAACGCATGCTTAGGATAATTTCAAGATAAAATTGGGTTTAATTCTCACACTCATTTAATTTGGGACTTAAATTAAATATTGGGTAAAATTGGTTTATTCAAGTCACTTGCATTAATTTGGTTTCGCCTAACTTTGAATAATTGTTAATTATGACTTAGGCAAATTTCTAGGACTTGAATTGTGTTTTAATTCGTTGTTGAAGAAATTAAAACTTGTTGTTTGTTTTTAAAGTTAAATCCATCTCAACGCTTCCGCATTTATTGAAAAAGGAAATTATTATCTTAATTTGGGACAATTTCTCGCGCCTTCAACCTTTAGTGTTAGAGTGTTTACGAGATTTCAAGCATGTCCTAAGGAGTCCCATTTGTGGTTCATGAAACTTATTATCAAGTATGTGAGTGGGTCCCCCGATCATTTTTTTTTGTATTCTTTTACCATCACCTCTTGTAAGGACATAAATTTCTAATTGAGTCCCTGTATTGTTTTGACTTAATTCCGTGAACAAAATTGTGTTTGTAATATGTCATAGGGAGATTTTTATTTTGTAACGATCCCACTTGGTCTATGACGTATTAAATAAAATTGAAGATGTTACGACAAAGCTTCAAAGAATTTATCATGCCGATGCTTAATTGGTGCAAGTTTAATCGTCTTCAAATTTAATTGCGTTCCGAGATCACTCAGGTATGAACGCGTATAATTAATAGTGCTTGGAATTATTTTTATAAAAGATAAGGATGAATTTTTATAAAAAAAATATTTTAAAACGTTTTTAAAAGTGTTTTAATTTTTTACACTACGTTTTAATTCTGATAAGCTCGAAAAAGGAGTTTGACTTTACTGGGTCTCTTTGAAGAAACGTTTTAATTAAAAAGTCAAAAAGTCAAACTTCTCACTCGAACGACATTAGATCTCGCGCAAAGGAGATGTCTAAGTCGCTCGAACGAGAGCCTTAAGTCGTTCGAACAATACATTTTTCGAGGCGGCGCTAAATTGTTATTTAAAGCGTGTTTCTATCAGAGTTTTGTAAGTGTGCAATCGGGAAAACTGTTTATGAACCAGAAACTTGTTTGCACATGTTTTCTAAGGTTTAAAAAGATTAAACACATCCTTAGAGTTTGCAAAGATCCAAGTTATCATTATTATATGTTTAAGAGATCTTGCGGCACCAAGAAGTTTATTCTATCATTGAAAATCAAAGTGTTTTGCGGTGAAGAAAAGAGAAGAACTTCTTGTTCGATATCGTAGATGAATCAAAGCCATTCGGTGGACACTGAGACATACGTGGACGCGTGTGTTGTGGACAGGTATCGTGGAAGACGGAATCTCTACGTGGGCACTATTAATGAACGGTTGAAGATCAGAAGGAGCGTCAAGACCCGTGGGGATCAAGTCTTAGTGTAAGGCTAATATATCTTTGTAAAACCATTGTTTATAGTGATTGTTTGGCTCGGGCCGTCCGAGGTTGTTTTTTTGTTTTGGATTTTTTCCTCGTACATCCGGCGTTGTGAGTATTCTTTACTCTATTTTACTTGCTTTAATCACTAGATGCATGTTTAGGATTAATCAAGGTAAAAATTGGTTTAAAGTAAGAATTGAATTTTCACAACTTGGTTTGGTGCATAATTAAAAGTAGAATAATTTTTCTTAGAAAAATTTGGTTTTGTTTGAAACACACATATCGGGCCGCACTTTAAATTGGTATCAGAGCGGGTTACGCTAATTTATCGCGTGATCTTGATTTTTCAAGGGTTTGCGTTTTGATACAATTTGACTTCTCCCGTTGTCAAATTGGTATCAGAGCTAGAAAACATAATTTTTTTGTTTTGTGTTCCCGTGTGTTTGTTTATCTCTCCTATGTTTGTTTTCTCTCAATGGATTCTCTAAGCGTTGACGATCTACATCGCTTGAATTTAAAGTTTGCAAAACGTATAGAAGTTTTGGAGAAAGAAAATTGTTGTTTCAAAAATAGGATTGAATAATTGCAAACTTTTCAAATTCAAAGAGATATTTGTCGTGAGTACTTTAGTTACTTGTTTAAAAATTTTAATATATTAAAATTGGGCAAAAAGGAGAGTGATGATAGAGTCCTCATTTTAGAAAAAGAGTTAGAGGATTTGAAAATTTTGAAAGTTTGTGCCATTGAGGAAAATAATTCGATTAATGATTTTGTGGCACGAGAAAAGGCTCTTAGGGATAAGTTCTCTCACATTTTGGGGGAGCGAGATAACCTTCTAGGTTTAATTGAAAATTTAGTGAAGGAGTCCCGAATGTTTGAGGAGTTTAATCGTTTACTTTAGTCGAAAGTTTTGAAGTTAAAAAATGATTTAAATGACTCGAGTAGTGATGGTAGCGGCTTATCTTATTCTAGTGGTTCGATTGTAAAAGCCAAAACCATTATTTATTTTAGAGCATCAACCACATCCGAGGGTATTAGAAAAGGTCAACCTAAAGGTTCCGTTCCTCGTCGTGTTTTCACATGTTCGCATTGTGGTAGGAAAGGTCACCTTAGGAGATTTTGTTTTGATCTTAGAAAAGACCCTAAGAAGACTAAACGTAGTGTCCCGTTGGTTCCCAAAACCCGTTGTGTTTGGTATACACCTGTTTGGGTTAGGAAATCCATTTTGGAGATGCTAAAAGTTTCGTTGGTTGATTCTCACATGCATGCACATGATTCATCTCTTGCTATTTCTTATGGTTAGTAGCCTGCATGTTTTATCATATGCTAGCCCTTGCATCATGTGTATAATTTGCTAGCTTTATGACATGTATATCTCTTTGTATTTTATTTTTCATTTGTTTTAGTCTTCTTTGAAAAATATAAAAAGATTTTGTTTTTGAGAATTTTTTGAAAAATTGAAAATAGTTTTGTTTTCTTGTTGGTTTTTGTTTTTGAGTTTACATGTTTAATGTGGCATATTAGTATGCTTGGATCACCCCCTCGTTTCATATCCATGTGGCTAGGACATTTGGTCATTATTATCGATGCTTAGAATGATCTTAACCATTGTTTATATGGGGTTGTTTCGAAGTTGATATGCATTTTGATTCGACTTTGTATATATGCTGACATTGCACACATGCACGAGTTTATATGGATGTTTGACTTCTCTTCCATATTTGAATTTGGTGAGGCGTTCTTATCTCAATCTTGTCATTTATGCGTAAGTAGACTTAAGGAGAAGTGTGCATGTAAGAACCGTTTACCGTGAGGATTTAAATTGGTAAAAATGATGACTGATTCACGGGAAAGGGCTGCGAGAGTGCAAAATTAACTCGTCGTGAAAGCCAGCGTTTAAAAGAGCCCAAAAAGAAAATGCAAAATGCTATAAAAGGGCCAAATCTGTTTAGTTCATTCCAACGAAAATATGATATTATTGAGGGAGTTTGGATTGATTAAAAATTTAAATGAGTTTGCACAACTAATATTAAGGTTGAAACATTGCAATTTGACGCTATTATTTGTAGAATCGTCAAAATTCTGGATTTGTGTGCATGTAGTATGTTTAGTTCATTAAGCTCACACTTTTATTGTCATATGGATATAATAAAGTTTGATGATTTATCGCTATCAATTAGAGCTTCTTGATCGTTTCGATGTGTTGGAATTGTGACTCATTTGTTTTAGTTTCACTCCTATTCATTTCATATCCATGTTTGAGCACATCGGTACTATGTTTGCATGTAACTCACATTTTTAGTTTTTATGAGTTTTTGCATTTTGTGTTAAAAGTCTACTGTTTTGCTTCTGTGAAGCCCTTCCTGGGTTTTTTTTATGGAAATTTTTTCACTGGGAAATATTATATAATATTTATGGGAATCTGGAAAATTTGGGCAGGTCTCGCGAAGTCGTTTAAGTGACATATCCATCTCACGCGAACGATAACTGTATGTCGTTCGAGCGACATTCTCAACTCGTTTGAGCGATGTTCCTAGTTCGTTCGAACGACATGCTGATGTGTTGACTTCTGATTGGTTTGCAGTCCACTAGGTTAAGTTGGTATTTTTTTTGGTACTGCTGGAAGTTGTTCTGGACTAACTGGTTTATAAGCAGGTTTTAATTAGTTCAAAATTGGATTTTTGCATATAGTCCGTTTATCACACCTGTTTAGATTGCTATATTCTTTGTGTGATTCCTTGGTTTACTAGATACTGATTTGTCATCTCTTGATCATTTTTAGCTGGTTGTTGCATGGTTATCTAGCGTTTTCACTTTTTCAAATTGGTATCCAATTGATTCAAATTGGTATATTCTCATGCTAGATACTTGGTCTGGTTTATCTTTTCACTGGATTGTCTATTCGAGACAAAAAGGGGGAGAGATGTATGTGATGTAAGGGGAGAGCGTTTCTATTGATATCTGGATTTACATAGTGTTTGATTATATTTCTTCAAATTGGTATCAAATAATTGGATTTACATAGTGTTTGATTACATTTCTTCAGATTGGTATCAAATAATTGCTCACATGTTTCAAATGACTTGTTCTTATTAGAAATATAAATTGGTATCATTTGTTCCTCCATACTTCACTGGGTATTTGTTTGTCTGTTTCATGTGTGTAGGTATGCTTCAGCGATTCGAGATTTCAAGTCTACATCACATACATACAATTTATGCTTACCGGTGCTACATATTCTAGTCTGTGTCCTGTATTTTTATTTTTGGGTTTATGGGATGGGATTTAGGCGTCATACATCTTGACGGCCCGGTTAGGCATTTCACTGGTCTAGTTTTGTCCCGGAATAGTCAAGGGGGAGATTTGTAAGGACATAAATTTCCAATTGAGTCCCTGAAATTGTTTTAACTTAATTCCGTGAACAAAACTGTGTTTATAATATGTCATAGGGAGATTTTTATTTTGTCACGATCCCACTTGGTCTATGACGTATTAAATAAAATTGAAGATGGTGCGGCAAAGCTTCAAAGAATTTATCATGCCGATGTTTAATTAGTGTAAGTTTAATCGTCTTCAAAGTGAATTGCATTCCGAGATCACTCAGGTATGAACGTGTATAATTAATGGTGCTCGGAATTATTTTTATAAAAGATAAGGATGTATTTTTATAAAGAAAAATATTTTTAAAAGTTTTTAAAAATGTTTTAATTGTTTACACTACGTTTTAATTCTGATAAGCTCGAAAAAGGAGTTTGACTTTACTGGGTCTCTTTGAAGAAACATTTTATTTGAAAAATCAAAAAGTGAAACTTCTCGCTTGAACGACATTAATTCTCGTGCGAACGAGAGCCTTAAGTCGTTCGAACGACATGTTTTTCGAGGCGGTGCTAAATTGTTTATTAAAGCATGTTTTTATCAGAGTTTCATAAGTGTGCATTATGAAAAACTATTTACGAACCAGAAACTTGTTTGCACATGTTTTCTAAGGTTTAAAAATATCAAACACATCCTTAGAGTTTGCAAAGATCCGAGTTATCATTATTATATGTTTAAGTGATCTTGTGGCACCAAGAAGTTTGTTTTATCATTGAACATCAAAGGGTTTTGCGGTGAAGAAAATAGAAGTACTTCTTGTTCGACATCGTAGACGAATCAAAGCCATTCCGTGGACACCGAGACATACGTGGATGTGTGTGTTGTGGACATGTATCGTGGAAGACGCAATTTCTTCGTGGGCACTATTGAAGAACGGTTGAAGATCAGAAGAAGCGTCAAGACCCATGGGGATCGAGTCTTAGTATAAGTCTAATCTGTCTTTGTAAAACCATTGTTCATAGTGATTGTCTGGTTTGGGCCGTCCGAGGTTGTTTTCCCGTTTTGGGTTTATTCCTCGTACATCCGGCGTTGTGAGTATTATTTACTTTATTTTACTTGCTTTAATCACTAGATGCATGTTTAGGATTAATCATGATAAAAATTGGTTTAAAGTAAGAATTGGGTTTTCACAACTTGGTTTAGGGCATAATTAAAAGTTGAATAATTTTTCTGAGAAAAATTTGGTTTTGTTTGAAGCACACATATCGGGCCGCACTTTCACATCTTTGTACGAATACTCCCATGCTGACT
The DNA here is from genome assembly GCA_949130495.1 of Sambucus nigra. Lineage (NCBI taxonomy): Eukaryota > Viridiplantae > Streptophyta > Magnoliopsida > Dipsacales > Adoxaceae > Sambucus > Sambucus nigra. The sequence goes on along the minus strand of OX422208.1, from coordinate 788,181,881 downwards.
AAGGTTGGTAATTTCACCTGCCCCATCTGATTTCCATCCCGTCCTGCCCCTAATGGAATTTGGTTTGAAAATGATTTAATTGGCTTCCGGGTGGTTAAAATTTTGGTGTAAAAAAAACACCTTCCCCGTTTATACATATTTTAAAGAATATAATATATATATATATATAAGATATGGCTTTAGATAAATATTTTTTAAATTATATTTTCTTCATTCCTAATCTTATAAGTTAGTAATATTAGTGGTGTATTTGTGCATGATTTTAAATGTGTAAAATATAAGTTCATTAACTTAACTAAGTTTAATAAGCGGGCCGGGTTTCCTAAATATCAATTCAGGGAGGGTTTTGGGTTATTTAATATTAAAACCCATTTCGGGTTCGTGGAAGGGCGGGGCAGGACGAGTTTTGTATTTTCTTAAACGGGTAGGGTTTTGCAAAACCCATCCCAAACCCACCCCACTGCCGTCCCTAATGCTGACTGGGCTGGTGATGCCGATGATCATAAGAAAAACTTTAATCTTTACCATATCGCACACACATACACAAGTTGGAGTAAGTTGAATCTATAGTTTAGGTTTGAAAGTTTTCACTGAAATTATTTTCACTAAATAGAGTCAATATTTTCTTAACTATATTATTTAGATGCTCATTAAGAACCATTGATTAAGAGGATTATATACAAAAATGATTAGTCAAGCAATTCTAATAAGTACATAAATGAAGGGTGATAATAACCATTGGCATGAAAAATCGAAATGTATATGTGGCCATGAGACAAAAATAATCATATATTTGCATACTTTAAAGGAAAAAAATAAAAAATAAACTTAAAATAACATTTTAGGAAGTTATAAGTTGAATATAAATGGATTTTCACATTTTTGTTTAGTATGTGACTTTATTTTGCCTTATTGAAATGTTAACGGAAGCATGTTAGCCATAGGCATTTATCGGCGAGAATCTTTGTGATCTCAACATTTGAACAATATAATTGACTTTTCGATGTTTTAAAGTATGGGTTGAATTGAGGGGTTCACGCAAATACATGATTGGGCTAATATATTTTCCCTGGGTCTCGATTTCTTTTTTTTTCCCATTAGATGGTTTGTGTACGATTTCTCAATTTGATGTTGTCTCACATTTGTGATATGATAAATTAACTTTTTATCATACTATGTATGTATTGCCGAATCTTTTTCCATGTTTGCTTGTATCATTTGTCTCTTTCAGGCATATATGTTATCTTATCATTATTTTTTTCTCGTATTAATTGACTGATGATATTATGATTGTCAGATTCTTCCTTTTCCCTTTTTGAAAAAAGGGAGAAAATTTTGTGTTTAAGGGAAATATTGTCATTTGAGTGTATAAGGCATTTAAGTCATTTTACCGCTCATATTTATATCTCTCATATGTTTTTTTGTACATCACGGAGTGTGCTATTGTGTGTAGAATATGACTATCTGAGCACAAATCTGGATTATTAATTCGTACATCATATCAAGTATGTCTCATGGGATTCTGAATGGTAAGATATGATATATTTGTATTTTGATGCGTGCTACTTATGAATCTTTGTTAATTTTATCATGTTTTTGTTTTCGTCCAAGAATGGAGAAAGGGAGATATTTTAAGACATATTGGACATACTTCATTTGGTTTGGCTTTATTACTGATTGATAAACCATAGGTCTTGGTGTTTTTTAGTCCTTAGTATTGTCTTCAATAATTGATGATGATGACATGCACTATGACTTTGCTTTATCAAGTCAGGTAACATAGTTTACAATTCGAGGTTTGGTAAAGGTAAAAAGGGATTTTGATTTTTATATGTTATATTTGTATTAAACAAATTGCATTTTTAGTACAAAACAATGATTGTACAAAATTTTTCTTACAAAGCATTTTTCATACGAGGCTTATAATTTCAATCAAAAGTTCTCATACAAGATCCATGTAATATCTCGTATTTTTAAAGGGATTTCATTGAATAAATGTTAGAGTAGATTTCTCTGATACCACTTGTGAGAGTGATTGCGCGAGCTTAATAGATTTACTTATTTAATTAAATGTACAATCACTATTCCAATTTTGTCTTATTATCCTAAGACGTGCATCTGAGTGATAAAATAGATAAATAAAATATGCAATCACACGGTAGTTGAGAAAAAATACATTTTCAAGGCAAAACCTTTTATATCATCACTTTGGAAACTTTACAAGATAGTCGACGTAAAATACTACTTGATATAGCTACAAGTATAACACCCAGTCTTCGTAGAATCACTAAATAATACTACTCATTACTCAACAGTCCACATGCGGCAATCTACCCTCGATATCCATTGATCTACCTCCAGCCGTGATCCTTTCGGGTTCACAAGTCAATCATAGATATGTTCCATCCACAATGAGTATAACTCAAGTAAGGTTCAAAACAATCCACAAAATATATTTGGGGATGTGTTTGTGAATCAAAAGATTTTTGTAAACAAAAATATTGAAAACTTTTGCAACAGATATGCAGAAATCATTTTAGCAAAGATCCCATGGAATTTACACAAAATTTGAGACGACGACTTGTTTGAACGAAATTGAAGCTCGTTCGAATGAGAAAGGAATTTTGTTCGAACGAAAACACTGATCGTTCGGACGAGACTCCAATCTCGTTTGAACCAGCTTTTAACAAGCTTCAAATGAATTCAAACAGCAAGACTTTGTTAGTAGTTCGTTCGATGTAAGATCTAACCAGACTTCAAATAAAGAGCCAGTTTCGTTCGAATGAGATTCTGATCTCATTTGAACGAGGTCTAAAATTTTTTTTTTTTAAATAAAAATTCTTTTTTCGGTTTAAATAAAAATAAACATCCCAAACATAGTTTTTGAATAATTTTAAACACCAATTGATTTATACCTTTGCTTGATATAGGGAATTCTTGAATGTTGGAGTCGGTTTGTTGTGACGATTTTTAACGGGATTTGCCAAAATAGCCTAAAATATAAAAAGGCCTAAACTATGAGCAATATCGAAAAAATTGCTCTTACAAATACCCCCCTTTGGCTATTCCATTACAAAAATATACAAACCTAATTAAAATTCGAATTACAAAAAATACCCCATAAATGACAAAAATAACCTAATGCCCTTCCCGACCCTAGAAATGGAATACCATTACTACAAGCACTATTCGAGTCTTTAAATCATATTTTAACTTCAAAATTTTAGACTCAAGCAAAGAATTAGACTCTTCTAACTTTAGGGACTCCTTCTTCATATTTTTAATCATTCCTAGAAGGTTATGTCGCTCCCCCTCAATGCAAGCGAATTTATCCCTAAGAGTTTTCATACGTGCCTTTAAATCTAAAATCAATTTATCATTATCCTCACCGGTACGTACACTAACCTTAGATATTTTTGAGTCCTATAATTCTTATTCTAAAAACCTAACTTTATCATCACTCCATTTTTTGGAAAATTCTAAATTTTTTAAATCACGATCCATGTCCACAATCTTCTCACGAAAAAATTTCTTTGAGTTTGAATAGTTTGCAAAAGTTCCATAGACGCTTCAAAATGATTTTTTTTTTTCAAGAATTTCAATTCTTTTAGCAAAACTTCAAATTCAAACGATATAAGTTGTCATCATTATGGTTATCCGACAGGAAAAAATGAACTAACAAGAGAAATGAATTAAGAATCACCCTTAAACATCACTAAATAAGGATCTACATGATAAATTAGTGCAACCTGCTCTGATACAGCTTGTAAGAGTTGGTATCAGTAGGGAAAACTGTTTTAAAATCAGGATCACACGATAATTTGGTGTAACCTGCTCTGACACCCATTGTTAGGGTAAACATGATCTGACACCACTTTGAAAGAGTGGAAAGTTTTGATAGCAATTTGAGAATGCAGAAATAAACATGCTCGGAAAGTATGGTCACAAATAAAAAAATTCTATTTTGGTAATTTTTTAAATTGTAACCCAATTAAAACTTTCTTGTGAAAGATAATTTACTAAATTTATCTTTTATCCTAAACATGCATCTAGGTGATAAACAAATAAATAAAACTTGTAATCACACTGCAAATAAGGAAAAATTCATTTTCAAGGCAAAACTTATATTTCAGCAGTTTAGAGAATTTAACAAGACAGTCTACTTGATATCACCCACAAGTATAATGTGCAGTCTTTGCAAAATCTCTAAAGAATACTACTCGATCCTGAGCAGTACACGGGTCGCGGTCTACCCTCAGTATCCACCGATCAGCCTTTGTCTTCCTTCAGTCTTTATCCATGGTCACTCGAGTCACAAGATCAGCCATAGAGAATCCTTTCCACAAAGTGTATGCAAAGATACGAAACTTTCTAGGGTTTCAAAAAACTCAGAAAACTATTTGTGAATATAAATTGTGAATCAAAAAGTGTTTTTGGTAACACAGAAAGCAAAAACTTTTGCAACAGATATGCAAGAAACATTTTGACAAAAGTCTTGCAAAATTTGGAGTCAAAACAAGTATTTATAAACGTTGTAAAATTTTTGAGGCGGGGGCTCGTTCGAACGAAAATGAGGCTCTTTAGAACGAGAAATGCAGTTCGTTTAAACGAAAACATAGTCTGTTCAAATGACAAGGCCATCACATCTGAACCAACTTCAAACAACCTTCATACGATTCAAAACAATATGCCCTCATTAGATGCTTGTTAGATGTAGAGATCAAACGATGCTTCGAACGAGAAACGAATTGCATTTGAACGAGGGTAAAAATAAAAATTTTATTTTAAAAACTTTAAAAATACCAGCCTCATTTTTCAATAAAAATAAACATCCCAAATAACTTTATGAATAATTTCAAACTCCTAAAAGTCTTTATACCTTCTTGAGATGTAAATGAGTCTTGAACTTGGAATGTTGGTGTTCGGTTTAATGAATCAGTGCGAGTCGATTTGTTATGGGATACTCCAAATATGTCAAAGTGCAAATAAAAGAAATAAAAAGCCTAAGCTAAAATATTTGCGCTTACAGTGTTCATGTACGAGTCTGGGGATTGGACTTCGGCTCATTAAGATTTAATTTTTTAGACAAAGAAGTTACCTTTTGTTGGGTTTAAATTAATTAATAGCGGTAATTAATTTTCAGAAGTGCATCATTATAGTCTGCCCACTACACCCGATCATCCGCGATTTATTCCCACTATCTTCTCCCTTTTCTTCCCATTAACGTCCAACGTCCATTATTTTCTTAATAAATAGAGGTTTAAGCCTCCATTTTTCAAGAACAACTTAACAAAAAAATTCTTCCTGTTATTACGAAATTTCCTTTCTCAAACAGAGAATAATATATATTCTTCCAAGAATAATTATTGCACAGAATAATTAATCTTCCATCAGATTAATTATATTTTAGAATCGAGCAATATTATGGAAGGGTGTTTGTTTAACGAATCTGGTTTGTGCTACCGCTTCGTATTATTATTATTATTATTATTATTATTATTATTATTATTATTATTATTATTATTATTATTATTATTATTATTATTATTATTATTATTATTATTATTATTATTATTATTATTATTATTATTATTATTATTATTATTATTATTATTATTATTATTATTATTATTATTATTATTATTATTATTATTATTATCTGAGGTTGTTTTATCCCGGGGGTGACGGGGCTATATAATGTCGACACAATTTGGAGGCAGAGCCTTGAAATACCTTAAAAAGAGCGACATTGTCCGCGACTTAGATATATTCCATTTTGTTACAATTTTCAAATTTCTTATTATTCTTGCTTGGTTTATGTGCTCGTCATCTTAGTAATTTCGTTCCATTTATTCTGCTGAGCAATAACAAAAATTAATAGGTCAAAATATATGCTAACACCATTTTCTGTTATGTTGTTTCATGGGATCCATATTAGAAAATGATCCAAACAAATGAAGTCATCTAAACATGGAAATAGCTCCAATCCCTTTAAATAAACAGTACACCATATTGAAAAGATGAATATCATACTATCCTAAATAAAAGAAACACATGTAAATTGGTATACATGAGTAGTTAAACTTATAATGAAAGAAATACGACAATTGAAAACACTTAACAAATAAATGACGGAATATATACTGAATGGCGAAGAAAAAACACGTGCAAATGTTTACCCACTTCTCTCCCTCTCCCTCTCCCTCTAACTTAACAAATATTTTCATACTTAATGTGTTACTTTGAGAGCAATGTTTCTTTTTGTCAAATCATTTTTTCTTTCCATGCCTAATTAACATCTTGCAGACCATCTCGCTATCCTTCTCATAGGACTGAGGGTTGTAAAGGATGTCCTTGTTGCATTTAAAACTTTCTTGAGCCCGACAGTATTTGTCCTAAACTATCTCATCTAGCAAACAAATCCAAGCTACCGGCACATTAATTACATAAATTAACATTTGCAAGATCATAAAAAAATGATTTTTTTTTCATTCACACGCCCTAAATCATTATAAATCTCCGCATTATCATTTATTACATTCATTAATCATGATAAAACTTGCTACCTTCAATATTTAACAAATATGATATTTTTTCGTAACAAAAAATTTCCACAAAACCATTTCACATTTTGATTCTATGATGATGTAATTTCACTATATTTATTTCCTCGTGATGAATAAACCCATATGGCTTCAAAAAAGATATGTAAGTTATCTTATACACAACCTTAACTCAAAGGTGAGATAAATAAAAAATAGTGATCAAAATGAGATACAACGTCTGAAAACATATATCTAAAAAAAATAAAGGCGCATATACGAATAGTCCCTTGAACATTTTTTAAGAGAAGTTTAGTTCAAACCTTTTTATTTTGTTCCAAAAAGTTCCTCACCACACAAACCCATATCTTTCCACCCCATCCCACCCCCACTGTCGGAGCTCCGGCAGTGGGAGGTGGGGGGGGGGGAGTGAGGTGGGGAGGGGGTGCCGCTAGCATGAACCTTTAGAAATAAGAGAATATTGGGTAAATGGGTGTTTGAGGAACTAAATGGATTAAACTAAAAATACGTGTCTTTTGTATTTTATGTGGTGAGGAACTTTTTGGAACAAAATAAAAAGGCTTGAACTAAACGTGGATTAAAAGATGTTCCAGGGACTTTTTGATAATTCCTCTAAAAATAAAAGAAACTCCAATGGATTATAGAATTGAACTTCAGATAATAAAAAATAAGAAATAGGATAGGGAAAAATTAGTCTGCAAATATTTATAAATTTCAAAATCCAATTACATCGTAAGGCAACATCGGCCTTTTTAAAGGAAGATAAAATGATTTAAATTGGGGGGTTACATCATCCGTAACAAATCTAGCTCGCATAAAATTGTGATAGGGATTGAAAAGAAAATTGAGGAGGGGAAATAAATCAACACATACAGTGATTAAACCTGCGAGTCAGCATGAGGAGAAATGATAGGTATTACCATAAAAAAAGTGGTAAAGAGACTAAATAGAATTAAAAACGGTCAAGAATACAAAGCTAAAATAAACAAAAAAGATGAAATAAAATAAAAATTACATACCAAGATCTGTAAGACATTTATAAAAATTCAAATATACACCCTTTGGGAAATATAAATATATAAAAAATGAGAGGGAGAGAGACCGTAGTTATTGTGCCAATGTGCCGAGGTAGCAGTGGCTGTGAAAATAAGAGATGGTTAAGAGAGAGATGGGTTGCAGAGAAGATATGTTTTTTGGTTCTTATCTTGGTTGAAAAGAAGAATTATGGAGAGAGGGAGAGAGAATGTTTTCAAGGTAAAAGTTACATTGGTCATTGAAAAAAGAACTGAAGAAAACAAATAATAGTGCAAATGGTATGGTGACTAAAAGAGAATAGAAACAAAAGAGAAGAGAAAGCTAAAGGGGTATATCACCTCATAAATAAAGACACAATTAGAGCATCCAAAATGGTGGATGCTCGAACTGGTAAGTTTACAAATCCAAAAGGTAGACTTACCTTTCTTTCGTGAGTGAAACGTTCTACAATGGAGATGGGCAAGGTATTTTATGTAAATAGTTTATACGAACTATATTAGTTCATAGGAAATTATTTCGAACTAACGTAATTCGTTGGAACCTAAGTATATACTAAAAATTGATTATTTGTAGTTGATATAAGCTTCTTTTGTCCTTATTAATTTCGACGAACAAATGAAGTTCGTAGGAATCGTTGTGGAATTTGTAACCATTTTCTAAATTTGGAGAACGCATACAAGTCCTTATATATAATTTGTTCCTTTTCACCCACCTATGCAAGCATGCAATTCTGTAAGTTTTCCAAATCTATGGTCTTCTTCTCCCACCACTGTAGATACTCTTAGTCCTCCCAGCCATAGCCTATAAAAAAAAAGAGAACAAAAACATAACAAGTTCAAAACAGAATGGACAATAAAGAGAAGATGAGTTGGAGAAAATAAAAAAGGAGAGTAAAGTATTGTCCTTTGTTTTATTGAGCCAATCGTCCTTTGTTTGAGAAAAAAGTACTATCGTAGATACAATTGAGAGGAACACTTTTTCTTTAACATCATTTTTAGCCATTAGATACAACCCCCTAAGATTTAATCTCAACCACCAGTTACGGAGGACCAAACCCCCCTCCTCCTTCATTATATGTATATATGCGTTCTATTTAATGGAATGGAAAAAACGAACAAAAAAATAAGCATTTATAATGATAAAAAAACCATAGCAAATGCATTGGTCTGGGTTTATTTAAGGAAAAAAGGGAAACGAAATTTGTCACGATTTTTGGTCCTTTATTTTCGGTCTGTTTTAAAGAATTTCTCTCTCTCTCTCTCTCTCTCTCTCTCTCTCTCTCTCTCTCTCGAGAGCGGTGCTCATGCATATTCCAATTTGCATACCGCTAGCGCAGACCATTTTTGATAAAATAGTAAAAAAAAATATTTTTGAGCTAATTTTTTTATGGTTTTAAACATTTCAGTAGGACCATAAAAAAAATTCAGCTCAAAATAATTTTTTTTGCTATTTTTAAAAATTCGGTCAAACTTTGTCAGTTTTTAACAACTTAAAAATAACTAAAAAACTGACAAAGTTTGACCAATTTTTTTAAAATAGCAAAACAATTCATTTTGAGTTGATTTTTTTATGGTCCCACTGAAATGTTTAAAAACCATAAAAAAATCAGCCCAAAATGATTTTTTTTACTATTTTAAAAAAATGGTCCGCACGGAGGGTATGCAAAACTGGGTATGCATGAGATTCTTTCTGTATATATATACGAAAATAGGTCATTGAGGATTGTTCACACAATACGGAGGAGGCTTACTTTCGGAGTGCCGAATTTTAGATGGAATTATGAGGAAATGACCCATAAAATCTAGGTTGAAGAATTATTAAGAATCATTTTTTTCGTTGTTTTGAAGTTCCAAAATCGAGGGGAAGTGGGTTAAACGACATTTTTACCGCTGTTGGCTTGGAGATGGTCATCTAAAGGTGGAATATTAATGAAAATAACCATTGGTAAATTAATTTCCCATTATCATTTATTTTTCAAGATTAAACTAATACAGTGAAATGAGAAATCATTTTAGCCGTTAGAGCTTTGAGTCCTAATGAAAGAGTCTCATATCCAAAATATTTTGAGGTTAACCAATATAAGATTATATTCTTCAGCCACTCTAGTGGCACCTCAAAATTAGACTGGAATGATGAAGCAATGTGGATAGTTGGGTTGGGAAGACTTAATCCTAACCATAGGTTTTTCAATGATTCTAGGCCATTCTAAGCTATTAGATACAAACTCTCGAGATTTAATCCTCACTCATAGTTGGGGGATATCAAAACCCCTCCTCCTCCTCTCTCTCTCTCTCTCTCTCTCTCTCTCTCTCTCTCTCTATGTGTGTGTGTGTGTATATATATATATATATATATATATATATATATATATATATATATATATATACACACACACACACACACACACACACAAACACACAATACATTTCTTGTGCAAAATGTCCCGCAGTTTAACAGTGCGTACTGGATATGTGTCACTTGGCGGTGAGCCCAGAAAAGAGAGAAAGAGCCCCTATAATTTGGGCGATAATTTTTAGGTTTACCGTCAGGTGACATATGTCCGGTATGCACTATTAAAATGTGGGACAGTCCGCACAAAACCCTTCCTCTCTTTCTTAGTGAAATAATCTCATGCGTTTACCCATATCACCTGTATCCCGAATTACCATAAGTTTAAGGATAGTTATTCACATACACAATCATTATTCTCATTGGTATTCTTTTTCTCACTAAGAATATTTTTGTAAATATCGTTATTTTCATATCTACTAAACACACACAGTAGAATAAGTAACAAGTATACATATATTTATCTCTCTCTCTCTCTCTATATATATACTATTTCAGTACCCTTGGGTTAGGGCCCCCTTGGTGAAATGCATACTCTGCTATCATGTGCTGGTGCATCACTCATTGTATGAAGGACTATACGTTCAATCTCTCGCGAACCATCAAAATAAACACACATATTGGAGGCGAACATAGTTCTAAGCCCATGGGCTACGCACCCATATGACCGTCAATACTATTGTTATCACTGATAGCCTGTACCTAGGTTCTATGTTCTAGTGACAAAAATCAAAATCCCCCCGAAGGATCCTCAAGATATGATCATCCACAACACGCAACCTCCACCCAATAGCAAGCAACGTTGGTATGTTATACAGACAATAATTCAATCAATAGGTATATAAAGTATTATAATCTCTAATACTCATGTTACTCTATCCGTACGATTAATATCGTTATCGTTAATATTCCATAAGGCCCTCTTATTCCAATGTTTTACCTTAGTAGTTACACAATCATTTCACCACTAGACTATGTAATGAAGTCACTCAAGAATAGCATAGGTCATTCTCTTTAACTTGAATCAACATTGTAAGGTTTTAAGTTGTCCGAGAAAAAAATTGAACTTCTGAAATCTCATTAGAATCTTGGGAAAATATCGTTCGAACGAAAATTCGAACGAACTAAGGCCTGAGTTTTTGTTAGAAGCTCATTCGTACGAGGTCGTTTGAACGAATCTACTCTAAATTCTCGTTCGAACGAGGTTTCCCTGACCTCTAGAAACTGTGTTTTTCCAAGTTTTTCAACACCCAAATCACATAAAACTCAAAACCAATGATTATAAATCACAGCCACTAGTAATTGAATGCTTTCTAATACCTTTTTAACATCAAATCCTTACAATTTCATCATAGGTTCAGATTAATTTCCTAAATCCTCAAAAAGTCCTAAATTCATATAATCGCCATTAGTCACAATTAAACCCAGATTTAAATTCGTGATTTCATCATATAAATTCATATTTCTAATCCCTAATAAATAGTTATTCAACTACAAGAAGTACCTATACGACAATTATGTATTAATACCCAATTTCAGTCCGAAATTTCATAATATCATGAATAAATCATCAACTAGTCTAAAATGGACATTATATGCCCTAAATGAAGCAAAATAAACACTTGCTTTTTCACGAAGGTCTGATTCGTCACTTGAAATTGGTATAGATGCGTTCTCCTCTTCCCGATCTACACGTTAATGATGTTTTTGGTAAAAGGTGACCGGGTTTGGCCTTGGAACTCCTAGGAACCTCTTCTCCTTCTCCCTCTTGGACTCTCTCTTGTGTTTACCAGTTATTTACCATAACTCTCCCACGTACATGCAAATATATTTCTCCAATTTTCGTCCATAGATTAATCCCAATTTTTCAAAAGACAAAAATACCCCTCCGAGGTGTCGGGTTGGCCTAAAGTCGCCCTGGACTCCAAACTAAACGCCCAAGTAGACTTTTCGAACTATCTTGACCCTTCCGAACACACTGACGTACTCAAAACAACCATCTGAATAGTCAAAAATAAAATTACATTTTAATTCCACATTTAAGTCCCGATATGACTTACATGCGAGTTCCAACAAAGTGTAGTGTAGCTGACGTATTTTTCACTCACGATAACTTTAATATTTTATTAATCATATTACTTTACTCGCTATGTAATATTCAACATAATTCTCACTAATTAATACTAACTCTCATCACACTAGTAATTATTTACTTAAATCCACATTAATTGTAAATAAATTTCCTGTTTAAATTAATTAATCCCATAATTAAATAAAATCTTTTAAAAATACGGGGTATTACATACTTCCCTCCTAATAACGGAATTTCATCCCGAAATTAAAAAAAAGTAAAAATAACTGTATACCTGGTAGGAACAACTTCTGGGTACTTGTCGCGCATCTCATCCTTACGCTCCTAGGTAGACTCCGTGATATTATGATGCCACCGCTGAACACGTACTAATGACATTATCTTTGACCTCAATTTCCTCTCACTACGGTCTAGGATAGCAACTTCCCCCTCCTCGTAGGAACTATCGGGTTGTAGGTCAATCTCCTCTAAAGAAATATGAGTCTGGTCCATGTCATCCCGAAGATATATCCTCAGCGAAAAAATGTGGAACACATCATGAATCCTGTGCAAGTGATCCGATAACCCAAATCTATAAGCTACTGGCCCAATCCACTCAATAATAGGGAATGGCCCTACGTACCTGGACCCCAACTTTTCTTTCTTCCCAAACTGCATTACCTCCTTCATAGGAGATACTCATAACAACACCTGGTCCCCCACATTGAACTCCCTGAAGAACCTCTTGGCATCGACGTTGCTCTTCTGTTTATCCTGAGAAATTCAAATACGGCTCCGAATCATCTCAATCCTGGCTGAGGTATCCTGAATCACATCTGGCCCAAGTAGCTTGTTATCCCCAACTTCTAGCCAACATGCTGGAGAAGTACAAGGCCTAGCATATAACTCCTCGAATGGAGCTATGCCAATAGTAAACTGGTCGGAGTTATTATAAGCAAACTCCACTAGTGGAAGATATTGCTCCCATCCCTCGCCAAAATCCAGGATACATATTTGCAGCATGTCCTCTAACATCTAATTTATTCACTCTGCCTGCCCATTAATCGTAACTTCGTACCCATGGACCCCTGGAAGCTCTCCCAAAATCTGAACACAAAAATCTTGCCCCGATCGAACACAATATCAAGGGGAAGCACATAGGGAGTTACTTTTACCATCTAATAACTGGTATATTTCAAAATAAACTCGGCAATGTCCTTCTTCATTCCACTCCATCAGTACTGTCGCCTCATATCCTGGTACATCTTATCCCCTTCAGGATATACCGCAAATCGTGGACCATGTGACTCAACCATCACCGCATGTCGTAACTCCTACCCTTATGGAACTACTAGTCTGCCATTGAAGCGTAAGCCCCCATTTGAGCTCACAGAATATGACTCTGCCCCCTCGGGTAGAAGATGTACAATTCGATCTAGACATAACGAGTCTGCTGCCTGGGCTTATATCACCCTAGTAACGATCTCGCGTGTAACTATCATCACTGATATGAATGAGTGGGGCATATCCTGGTACATCTTATCCCCTCTAGGATATATCGCAAATCGTCGACCATGTGACTCAACCATAACCGCATGTCGTAACTCTTCCCCTTATGGAACTACTAGTCTGCCATTGAAGCGTAAGCCCCCATCTGAGCTCACAGAATATGATTCTGCCCCCTCGACTAGAAGCTGTACAATCTGATCTAGACAGAATGAGTCTGCTGCCTGGGCCTATATCACCCTAGTAACGATCTCGGGTGTAACTGTCATCACTGACATGAATGAGCGGGGAAATGCCTCCTGATGTCCCAGTTCCTTCCATTTTTCTTTCCACACCTCGGTCACCTCACCTACTGGCCTATGACTCAACATGTCTGCTACCACGTTAGCCTTCTGCGGGTGGTAATGGTTGTCAAACTGATAGTCCCTCACAAATTCAAGCCACCTCCGCTGACGCATATTCAACTCCCGCTACGTGAATAGGTACTGCAGTGACTTGTGATTTATGAATAGGAAAAATTTCTCCCCTAAGAGATAATATCTCCATACCCGAAGTGCAAACATGATTGCCGCTAACTCTAAGTCATGGGTGGGGTGGGGTAACTCCTCTCGTGAGGCTTAAGCTTACGGGAAGCATAAGTTATAGCCTTATCCTCCTGCTGAAGCACCCCCCAAGTCCTAGTAAGGACGTATCAGTATAAACCAGGTATTCCACCCCCAGCCTAGGTAGTGCTAGAACTAGTGTTGAAGTCATCTTGTCCTTCAGCTTATCAAAAGCCAACTGGCAGACATCATCCCATAAAATGGCACCCCTTTGTGAGTTAAATTTTTCATCGGACCCGCTATATTTGAGACTACCTGAATAAATCACCTCTAGTATCCAGCCAGCCCCATGAAACTACGTATCTCTATCGGTGTCATGGGTTATCCCCACTCCCTCACTGCTAACACCTTTCTTGGATCTATGGATATCCCTTCTTTACAAATAATGTGCCCCAAAAATTGAACCTCTCTCAGCCAGAACTCACACTTCTCATATTTCACATACAGCTCGTGATAATGTAGTGTCTGTAAAACCAGCCTCAAATGATCGGCATGCTCTTCCTCAGTCCGGGAATAAATCAGGATGTCATCAATGAAGACAATGGCAAACTGATCTAAGAACTCTCTGAACACCCTGTTCATCAAGTCCATGAATACAACCGGTGAGTTGGTTAGCCCAAATGGCATAACCCTGAACTCGTAGGATCCATATCACGTTAATAAGGCAGTCTTAGACACGTCCTCCTCTATGATACATAACTGATGGTATTCCAACCTCAAGTCTATCTTCGAGAAGTAGGCAACACCCCTTAACTGGTCGAATATGTCATCAATTTGGGGCAACGAATACATATGCCGTATAGTGACCTTATTCAACTCTCGATAGTCAACACACAATTCTAGTGAACCATCTCTCTGCTTTACGAACAATATGGGAGCACCCCAGGGAGAGGTACTCCTACGGATGAGTCCCTGTCCCAATAACTACTCGATTTGATCTCGTAACTCCCCCATCTTTGCTGGAGCCATACGATAAGGGGCATGGGCTATTGGCCGAGTGCCTGGCGTCAAGTCTATCACAAACTCTATTTCTCTACTAGGCGGTAGCCCTGGTATATCCTGAAATACATCAGCGAACTCACAGACAATCGGAATCGAATCTAGTGGAATCCCCACCTCTTTATAGGTTCCCTCCTCTATATAGTATAAATGGGTGGACGAACCTCCCTCAGGAAGAGGCATCGCAACCAAAAACATCTTCTGACCCGGTATGGCGAACACAATACTACGACTATAGAAATCAATCAATTCCTTATACATAACTAGCCAATCCATCCCGATAATAGCATCATACTCGTGCATATCTAAGATAAGCATATTGGCCGATAAGATCAATATCCTAATTTCTATGCCCAATCCTCGACATATAAAGAATATCAAAGACCCATAGCCCAATTATGAGTCTACACTAGTAACTGTGCTCTCTTCCGTGTCTAATAACCCCTTGGCACGCGCAAAAACTAGTGGAAATGAAACTATATGAAGCCCATGTGTCAAATAGAAAACATACCCTCAACCGCAGGTGGATCCTGGGGAACTGTGGCCTGGTGGATGTTGTAGACACGCCTATACTGCATCTGTCCCTGCTGGAACTTCTGGCAAAGATGGTATCTGCAGTGGTGATGGGAGGGTGGCTGAAAATATCGATCGCTCGGGCTCCTGACGAGCGCCCGACTACTACTGCTGCTGCTGCCACTGCGGGGATCAACCCTTATGAGGACAATCCTGACGTTTGTGGCCAGTGTTGCCACAAGATAAGCATCTCCCTAGAAAGTGTCCCCCCCTGCTGCCCTCGGTACTGATGGCCTTTACCACCCCTCCCCTAGCCCTGCTGACCTTGCTGAAACCGCTGTTGTCCCTGATGGCCGTGTCTAAATCCTCCCTGTCCCTGCCTGTAGTCACCTGTTCTGAACCTCTTAGTAGGATCCCTCTGGTGGGAACTCTACTCGCTCGGTCTCTCCTGACCCTGAGCTGGTTATGCTTCATTGGCACCATTAGCTACAGTCCTGCCCTGCTAGCTGGACTCCCCCACTCATTTGCTTCCCTTTTGATGGAAGCGGTGATCCTGGAAGTGTAGTAGGGCAACATTAAGTACGTTAGTATATGTACCCAATAAAAGATTACCCAAAAGGTGCTGAAGAATCCTCCACGTCAAGCTATCCATAAACATCTGATTTTTCTTCCCTTCAGTAGGCACCTCATCTGGAACCAGATTAATCAATCTTGTAAACTCTTCCACGTACTCTAAAACGGTCTTCTCCTCCTGGGTGAAATCCAGTAGTTTCTGCCTCATCTCTGTCTGAACAGTGATAGGGAAATATTTTCAGTCGAACTGCACCCTGAAGTCCAGGATATTCATGTTGTCTCTCTCCTCAGCAGTGGTAATAGACTCCCAAAACTGCAGTGCTGCTCCCACTAGCTAAAAAGTATCTAGTATCTACATGTGAACCTCAGTACACTCATACATCCTCAAGTGTCGCTGAATGTCCTTTTTCCATTATCTGGCTACCTTAACATCAGAACTCCCTGCGAACTCTGAAGGGTGTGCCTTCTGGAAGGCATCTGTGTCTCGCTCCAAAGTAGAAGGGAATGCGTGAGATGGAGCTGGGGCCACCCCCAATGTACTACAACTAAAGTTGCATTTATTGTCTGCGCTATGATAGCGGTAACCTCTGTAGCATTCATTGTACCTTGGTTAGGTGCTGGTTGGGGCTCGGACGGGGCATCCCTAGGAGCTCGTTGTGCACGTCTTGGAGGCATCTGAAATGAGAGAGAAGCTTCAAAAGTCCACAGTAATATCTCAAATAGATGAAGACATAAAATGTGCTATTAATGAATGCAATAGTCCTAAATATAGGGCTCTATATCAAAGAAAGATACACTGGAAGCATAACATGCAGCACAAATCCTAAGTACTCTAGAACCTGATGCTATGATACCCCCTGTGACACACCGCCGAATTATATACCGGGTGATTAGTCCTTTTTAAATTAAATTAGAATATCCAATTAGTTCAGAATATGTATCAATGTCAAAAACTTTATTATTAACACTAACCACCTAATATTTAAAAAGGTTGATGTCAAAATTTTATCTTCTAATTAACATAAAATTGAATTAACCAATTATTAAACATACACTATCCAAACTAATCTCATATGAAATAAAATGACTGCATAATAAATGTGACTAGAGTAAACACATCCAACCTAAATACTGAATACAATAATCCAACTGAACAACCAACAACTGAAAGGAGTAAATAAATAAATCCACCATCTCTGACTGTCTGAATAAATAAAAGGGGTGACATGCCCTAACTGGAGTAAATAACTTAAGATGAAGAAACAAAAGTCATGGAGGCATCTACTACCAAGTCATGTAACTTCAACAGCAGCTACAGCTTGTCAAATGAATGTCCTATACTTGGTGTCCCTGTGGCTGGGCACCTAAAATAATTTGACAAAAGAAAAGAGATTTGCAATAAACGGGTCAGAGCCTGAGTTGAAAACAATTTAAAAATTAGCAAGTGCTTAAATGAAAACAATAGAACATATTGTGTACATGTTAGATATTCGTACTCTCACTTGAGATACTCACCTTTCATCTAATGTGCACATTTAATGCGCATGTTTAACCCATCCTAGTCATGCTACCCCGCCTAACTAGCCCTAAGATAACTATTATCACACCAATAATCTCATGCATTTACCCATATCACCTATGTCCTGGATTACCATAAGTTTAAGGATAGTTATTCACATACACAATCGTTATTCTCATTGGTATTCGTTTTCTCACTAAGAATATTTATTTAAATATCGTTGTTTCCATATCTAGTAAACACACACAGGAGAATAACTAACAGGTATACATATATTTATCTCTCTCTCTCTCTCTCTCTATATATATATATATATATATATATATATATATATATATATATATATATACTATTTCATCACCCTGGGCCTCCTTGGTGCATTGCATACTTTGCTATCATGTGCCGGTGCATCACTCATTGCATGAAGGACTATAGGTTCAATCTCTCGCGAACCATCAAAACAAACACACATATTGGAGGCGAACATAGTTACAAGCCCATGGGTTATGCACATACCTACGCACCCATATGACCGTCAACACTATCGTTCTCACTAATAGCCCGTACCTAGGTTCTATGTTCTAGTAACACAAATCAAAATTCCCCCGAAGGCTCCTCAAGATATGATCGTCCACAACGCGCAACCTCCACCCGATAACAAGCATCATATGTATGTTATACACACAATAATTCAATCAATAGGTGTATACATAACCTATAATAATCATTAGGTATTCACACAACACAAATCCCCCAATTTATACGTAGTATTATTATCTCTAACACTCACGTTACTCTATTCGGACGATTAATCTCTTTATCATTAATATTCCATAAGGCCATTTTATTCCAATATTTTCCTTTAGTAGTTACACAATCATCTCACCACTAGACTATGCAATGAAATCACTCAAGAATGGCGTAGGCCATTCTCTCTCACTTGAATAAACCTTGTAAGGTTTTAACTTGTTCGGGAAAAAAATTGAACTTCTAAATTCTCGTTAGAATTTGAGGAAAATCTCGTTCGAACGAAACTTCAAACGAACTAAGGTCTGAATTTTTGTTAGAAACTCTTTAGAACGAGGTTGTTTGAAAGAAACTTCGAACGAATCTACTCTGAATTCTCGTTGGATAGTTCATTGGAATTTTCGCTTGAACGAGGTCATTCGAACGAATCAGGTCGTTCGAATGAGATTTCCGAACTTCATCCCTGACCTATAGAAACTGCGTTTTTCCAACACCCAAATCACATAAAACTTTACCGAAATCAAAACCAACAATTCTAAATCATAACCACTAGTAATTGAATGCTTGCTTACACCTTTTTAACATCAAATCCTTACAATTTCATCATAGGCTTAGATTAATTTACTAAATCCTCAAAAAGCCCTAAATTCATATAATCACCATTAGTCACAATTCAACCCAGATTTAAATTCGTGATTTCAACATATAAAATTCAGATTTCTAATCCCCAATAAATGGTTATTCAACTACATGCAATACCTATACCACAATCATGGATGAATACCCAATTTCAGTCTCAAATTTCATAATATCATGAATAAATCATCAACTAATCTAACATGGACATATATGATCTAAATGAAGCAAGATAAACACTTTCCTTTTCATGAAGGTCTGATTCGTCGCTTGAAATTGGTATAGATGCGTTCTCCTCTTCCCGATCTACACGTTAATGATGTTTTTGGTGAAAGGTGACTGAGTTTGGCCTTGGAACTCCTAGGAACCTCTTCTCCTTCTTCCTCTTGGACTCTGGGTCTACAAGTTATTTACCTTAACTCTCACACGTACTTGCATATATATATATATATATATATATATATATATATATATATATATATATATATATCTCCAATTTTGTCCATTAATTAATCCCAATTTTTCAAGAGATAAAAATACCCCTCTGGGGTGTCGGGTTGGCCTAAAGTCGCCTCGGACTCCAAACTAAACCCCCGAGTAGACGTTTCTGACTATCTGTACCCTTACGGACACACTGGCGTACTCAAACAGCCATCCGAATAGCCGAAAAGAAAATTACATTTGAATTCCTCATTTAAGTCCCGACACGACTCATATGCGCGTCCCAACTAAGTGTACTGTAACTGCCGTATTTTTCACTCACGACAATTTTAATATTTTCATAATCATTTTACTTTACTCACTAAGTAGTATTCAACATAATTCTCGCCAATAATTACTAACTCTCATCACGCTAGTAATTATTTACTTAAATTTGGATTAATTATTGAGAAATGTGTGTGCTCGCGTTCAAATGATCAAACCATATATAAAACCCTTTTAACACAAACAAACCCTAAACATGCAGCAGTATGTGATTGAATAAATAGATAATCTACGCAAGAACATTCAAACACATGCAATTAATTTATTTTCACTATAATTTGTAAGAAAACGGCTTACAATCGGATTACAATGAAAATACAAGTTGACTAAGAATTACCCTCGGGTATCGGATTCTGAAGTCACGGATGGAATTATCCCTTTCCAGTAGGGCTGCAATGAAGAATAAGAACGGTCTCCTCCACAAGGGTTGAACAAACCAAAGTTGTGTTCTTGGGTTGCAAAAGGATTCACAAAGGTTTGGCAATGATGTGTGAATCAAAACATGAGTCTTGGGACTCAAAAATATGAAGACTAGATGTATTTGGACTCTCAAATTCGTCTCCTAAAGTCTTGCAAAATAACTCCCCCGAAGTTGGTATTTATAGGAAAAAATATGAAGAGTCCCACGTTCTTAAAACTCTAAAATTCTATCCAGCGTATAAAAAAAACAACATTCTTTAAGGAATTTTCTCTATCTTCAAAAGGTCATAACTCCTTCACCGTAGCTCGGATTGAGGTGCCGTTTTTTCCAGTATCTTTGTTGCGGTGAACTCTTCAACTTTCTAGCTGACCAGACCTCCGAACTATGGATGTAAAATTACGAAAATGCCCTTGAACTCTCCTATTGTGCCTTTTTTTCACTGTT
Organism: Sambucus nigra; assembly: GCA_949130495.1. Lineage (NCBI taxonomy): Eukaryota > Viridiplantae > Streptophyta > Magnoliopsida > Dipsacales > Adoxaceae > Sambucus > Sambucus nigra. The sequence continues at coordinate 788,161,138 of OX422208.1, read as the reverse complement.
TTGACTTCCCTTGCGTACCACTTGCATTAAGTCCCTAAAATCTTGGAACGTGAAGTCATTGAGGCAGATGTGGGACATATTAGTGGAGATAATGCATGCTTGATTCCCGGAATTCGGATAGAGGCCGTCATGTGAGATCGTGAGGAGACGTGCCAAATGTAGCGGCGTACGACATAAATAAATGAAACATTTCGGACATGTGAAAAATGTCCTTACAAATCTCCCCCTATGTCTATGCCGGTACATACATAAAAAATCCGAATTATCAAATATGAAATTGCCTATACAAATCTACCCTCCCATGAACCCAAAACTGGAAAAGGTACAAATGAATAGTCTTCATCGTTTGTTCTTTAATTCTTCAGGAATCTCAAAACTTTTCTCATCAGGGTGTGCAACATATAGATCTGCAATCTTCATACCTACACACATGAGACAAAGCAAATACCACGTGACATATCGAGTTTGAAATGAGATAACATGGATATCAATATATGATAAAAATATAAGCAACATCTCAAAAAAACTCCCCCAGAATTCAAACTCCCCCATAATATGATAATTCTTTCTCCCCCTTTTTATGATGTCCCCAAATGGACAAATTAGAGAAATAAATCAAATAAGAAAGTGCGGGATGTCACTAGGATAAAAACACACCATGAATAAACAGAAAGCAACCAAGTCAATGATAGCGTAAATGAAGTGGTGTGATCAAATTCGATAGGAAAATCAATGCATACAAACATGACATATGTGCACGATGAATATTGGATATTCTTAGCGAATGAACTCAAATGCTTCCTTTGGTGTAAAAGAGTGACAATATAAGATATTGACTCAATCAAATCAACAAATTAAAGCTCAAAATGATTTTGACACCAATAACGTCCAAAATGATTTTATGCTTTTTCAGGACTTTCAAGGAAGTGCAAACCCGTTTATATTCTCCAACCAAACTCCCTCAGATATTATATTGAATAGAGGCATTCTAAATTCTCAAACTTTGGAGAATTGATGATGAAACCTAAGTGGCCCATATTTGGCATGAATTGCTTTTTATTTCCTGTAAATTTTTTTTTTGGGGCTCTTTTAACCTCTTTGGACCTCGGATATTAAAATTCCTCCATTTTTTAGGTCCTTTTTAACGGTGGCTTTTGCGCAAAGGATAGATGATTACCTTTCGCAGCCCCTCCCCGTTATACAAAAACACACAGTCTCACCAAAACGGTTTTTACATGCATTCCAAGCTTGTCAAGTTTTATTGCATATTGTACATTGTATAGACGGGATTGAGATGAAAACACGCAAGCCAACATGATATAGACAAGTGCAATAATCAAATATAGCCGTGCATGTGTGCAATAAAGGATATAGGAGTCAAACATGTAGGAAGATATTACTAATTACATCTCAAAGACTCCAATCAATGTAAAGCACATGGATGAAATGATGTAGCCTCTCAAATCTCTATCAAACAGTCACATGGATAAATGGAATGAAGTTGTGACTTGGCTATCTTACATGCTCATCCATAAAAGAAGCAAAATACAAAAATCTTTTTGAATTTTTTTCAAAATTTTGGAAAAATAAAATCTTTTTGTGCTTTTCTCAAAATTTTTCTTAAAGGAAAATCTTTTTGTATTTTTTTTAAAAGAAATATAAAAAGCAAAAAGAATAAAACAAAGCTGTACAACAAAGTAATGGTATATATAAAACAGACTAGCAATAGGAAGCATATGATATGAACATGAAGAAGCCTCCTATTCTAGACATAGACCAACCCCTCAGTCAACTGTGCAAATCCCTAAAGATTTCCTAAGACTCTCAAATCTAAGGGCATCTAAAGGTTTCGTGAAAATATCGGCTAACTGACGGTCGGTAGGAACAAAACTCAGGGATACAACTTTCTCTTCAACTAACTGACGAATAAAGTGCTCACGTATCCTGATGTGTTTTGTGCGCGAATGCTGAATTGGATTGCGGGATATGTGTATCGCGCTCGTGTTATCACAGGAAATCGTCATGGTGTCCCGTGATATCCCATAATCTTCCAGCATTTGCTTCATCCACAAGAGTTGTGTGCAACAACTCCCGGCGGCTATGTACTCAGCCTCCGCAGTGGACAAAGAGATGGAATTTTGCTTCTTGCTCAGCCAGGAGACAAGAGCAGAACCAAAATAGAAACACCCACTAGAAGTTCTCCTACATCCATCTACATCCCCAGCCCAATCGGCATCCGAGTAGGCGGACAGACGGTCATCGGTATCAAAGGAATACCAAATCCCGTCTGAGAGAGTCCCACTTACGTATTTAATAATACGTTTTAGAGCAAGTAAATGTGACTCTTTTGGGGATGCCTGATAACGCGCACAGACTCCAACACTAAAGGCGATGTCGAGACGACTGGCAGTCAAGTAGAGGAGACTACCTATCATACTCCGATATAAGGTTTGCTCTACGTCCTTGCCTGAAGTGTCCTTACTAAGCTTGGTAGTGGTACTCATAGGTGTACGTGCATGCTTAGCGGAGTCTAAACCAAATTTCTTCACTAGGTCTCTAGGATACTTTGATTGGGAGATGAACATCCCATCCTCTAGCTGACGAACCTGGAGACCAAGGAAGAATGTAAGCTCACCAACCATGCTCATCTCAAACTCACTTTTCATCTCCTCCTCAAAGTGGTGAGCATGCTGGGAGCATGTGGATCCAAAGACTATATCGTCCACATAGACCTGGGCAACCAAAATAGCACCGTCATCTCTCCTGACAAACAACGTCATATCTACTCCCCCTCTCTTGAAGCCACGAGCTAAGAGATAGGAAGTAAGCCTCTCGTACCAAGCACGGGGTGCTTGCTTCAAACCATACAAGGCTTTCCTCAGATAGTAGACGTGCTCAGGGTGCTGAGGGTCTTCAAACCCTTTTGGTTGTTCCACATAAACCTCCTCCTGTAGAATGCCATTCAAAAAGGCACTCTTGACATCCATCTGATACACCTTGAAGCGCAGATGACATGCGATGGCGAACAGAAGACGGACGGACTCAAGCCTCGCAACATGAGCAAATGTCTCCCCAAAGTCTACACCCTCTATCTGTGTGTAGCCTTGAGCGACCAACCTAGCCTTATTTCGGATTATGGTACCATTTTCATCCATTTTGTTCTTAAAAATCCACCGGGTACCTATCACATTAATCTCACTAGGTCGGGGGACAAGTTCCCAGACATCATTCTTTTTAAACTGAAGCAACTCATCCTGCATAGCAGATATCCAGTGTTCATCCTTGAGTGCTTCTTTATGGTTCCTGGGCTCGACTTTGGACGTGTAGAAAAGATGGCTAACAACGTTCTCTAGCTGAGCACGAGTCTTGACCCCTAGAGTGGGATCACCAACAATGGAAGAAGGGTCATGACTCTTGCGAACCCAAGCAGGTGTGTCCCCTAACATAGGAGTAGGGTCCACAGAGTGTGAGAGAGGAACAGGTAAATCACTGTCAGAACAATCCTCATCCTCACACTGAAGGTTAGGATCAATAACCGTCGGAGGTTCGTCATCTTGCACGGTGACGTTTATTGATTCCATAATCTTAGAGCTCTTCAGGTTAAAAACCCGGTACGCTCTGCTATTCGATGAATATCCTAGAAATATTCCCTCTTCGCTTCGGGAGTCAAACTTTCCTAATTGCTCTTTATCCCGTAGGATGTAGCATTTACTCCCAAAGACACGAAAATATGCCAGGTTGGGCTTCTTGCCAGTCCACAACTCATAAGGAGTGTGAAGTGTGTGTGGACGCAGATACACCCTATTCACCATGTGGCATGCAGTAGACACTGCCTCTGCCCAAAATCTCCTAGAAACTTTACGACCTAGAAGCATAGATCTATCCATCTCTTGGATCGTTCTATTATTTCTCTCAACAATCCCATTTTGCTGAGGAGTTCTCACAGCAGAAAACTCATGTTTGATCCCAAGGCTATCACAGTACAAATCAACCTTTGCTTCCTTGAATTCAGTGTCGTTGTCACTACGTATTCTGTTAATAGTGACACCGTGTTGATTTTGCAGGACACGGCACTTGGTCGTTAAGAAATCTACAGCATCGGATTTCTCTCTCAGAAAACCTACAATGGAGTATCTGGAGAAATCATCTACCATCACGAGGATGTACCTCTTACCACCTAGACTCTCAGTACGAGTGGGACCCATAAGATCCATGTGAATCAACTCCAGAACACGAGAGGTGGTAATGGAATGTAACTTCCTATGAGGACTACGAATTTGTTTTCCCAACTGACAGGGTCCAAAAACGGTCGAAGTTGACTTTCCAAGAGATGGTAAGCCACGTACTATCTCCTTTTTAGATAAACGATTGAGATCTCTAACGTTCACGTGACCTAGACGTTGGTGCCACAGATCCATAGGAGTGATCGTGGCGCTGTTGCAGACAAGTGAGGATGTGGGCTCAGTCCCATAGCAATTATTCTCGGTCCTCACCCCTTGCATCAAAAGTTTACCAGCTTGATTGTAGACTTTACACGCGTCCCGGTCAAACTTTACTGCAAAGTTAGTGTCGCACAGCTGGCTAATGCTGAGAAGGTTTTCTTTCAAACCTTTGACGTACAAAACATTTTCTAGCTTAGGAAAACCAGTTAACTCGATAGTACCTCGTCCTATAATGCTAGACTTACTCCCATCTCCAAAGGTGACTCTGCCATCTTGATAATCCTCAAGAGTAGTAAAAAATGAGGCATCACCTGTCATGTGTCTGGAGCACCCATTATCAAAATACCATTGAGAGGTATTATGTGCTTTGAGAGCAACATGAACAACAAAAGCCTTTTTATCTTTCTTAGGTACCCAAGTCGAGGTGACCTTTTGTTTGGCTTTGTTGTTGTTGATTTTAGCTGGAATGTGAGAAGCATTCACTAACGGCAAAGACATCCGTCGGAATTCTTCCATTAAACTCTGAGTCGTGGCAGCTAAGAACTCAACTCGCTCTCTCAGACTAGAAAACTCATCAGTATGACGTGGTGGAGCAGTAGTACGTCGTGTCCGACCCATGCTATAGCAAGTTTCCCTAAGGTGGCCTTTTCTTTTGCAATAAGTACAAAAGAGCATTGTCAAAGGCGGACCTCGGTTTGCTTTTCTAGGTCGAACTCTCCTTCGAGGTTTTTTACGGTGACCATAAGGAGTTGTAGTAAACTCAGGAACTGGTCCAGGTGCAATTTGGGACGTGGAGGCACCATCATATCCAATTCCTTGACGATCACCAAACCCTAAAGCGGGGCCGAGGAGCATCTTTCCCATCTTCCCAGATCTGTCCTCGATTTGTACCTTGACTTCCCGTGCTTTCTCAAGATCATGAGTCAGCTGGGCAACAAGGGCTTCAAGTTTCTTCCGAGTCTCCACGGAGGAATGGATCTGACTTGTAAGACTAGCCACTTGCTTGATCAAGTCCCCTCTCTCTTTCTCTAGAGTACTCTCTCTCTCTCTAAACAAATTCTCATTCTCGACACATGTAGACTCTCTCTCTCTCAGGGCGGTGCAGGTGGAGAGCTCTCTTTCTTTCGCTTTCTTTAAATCTTCCTCTAGGCAAGTGATCTTAAGAACTAACGCTTTGTTACGCTTTTTAGTTTTAAAAGACTCAGAATATAACTTAGTGTAGGCGCGTTGTATATCACTCTCGCTATCACTTGTGTCATCCTCCCCCTCACTCACATCGCTCTCACTGTCGAGGTGTCCCTGTGAAGCATCATCCTCAACGTCGTGAGGAGAACTAGGAGTGCTCACTTGGCTGGCCATGAATGCGGTGAAGTTACACTCATGCGGTGACTCATCTCCAGAATCCACCGTCTCGACCTCACTGTCGTCACTAAGGGTAGCATTAAGAACAACTTTCCCTTTCTCTCTATTCAGACGATTGGCACACTCAAAAGCTCTATGACCCCTACCATCACACTCAAAACATCTCTCACTTTCTTTCAGAGGAGGATTTTTGGAAACTTTTTCATTTTTCTTTTCAAACTTATTTTTCTCAAATTTCTTTTTATCTTTAAAATTGCCATTTTTCTTAAATTTGAGAATCCTCTTGAAATTTTTTGCGAATAGAGCCAAATCATCTAAGTCAAAATCGCACTCAGAATCTGACGTGTTAGTCTCTCTCTTTCTAGATGACTCTACCCTCTTTCTAGCTGACCCCTCACTCCTTCTCTCTTGGGCTTTAAGAGCAATTCCCTTATCTTTAGATTTAGAATTTTTAGGGAACATATCAATTTCATAAGTTTGCAAATCTCTTACAAGTTCTTCCAATTTTAGCGTATTTAAATTACCCATAGAATTTAGCACAGTGACTTTAGGGATAAAACGCTTAGGCAAAGAACGAAGAATCTTTTTAACAACTCTAGCATTCGGAATATGTTCACCAAGATTAAAACTAGTATTCACAATGTCAGAAAGTCTAGCATAAAATTCATCAAAGCATTCAGAATCATGCATGGTGATTGTTTCAAATTGAGTTGTCAAGTTTTGCAACTTAGACTCTTTCACAGCATTAGTTCCTTCATGGGTGAGTTGTAAAACATCCATGCCTCTTTTGAGGTGGTACACGTCATTATGCGTTTGAACTCATCAGGTGTGATAGACCCAGAAATAGCACTTAGACCCTTAGAATTAAAAGATGACCATTTAATTTCTTCATCAGACCAAGAAATGTCAGGTTTCAAGTTGGTCACATTATCAACAGTCACGGTGGGAGGAGTCCACCCTCGTTCAACCAAAATCCAGACACGTTCATCAATGGCTTTTAAAGCCGACCTCATACGGGCTTTCCAATAAGCATAATTTGTCCCGTCAAAAATAGGCATTTTATAATATGACTTCTCCATTTGAACACGCACTTTTTCAAAATCAATTTTTTCAGAAAATTGATATCTTAGAAAAATTTTGCGGAAAAAAAAGGAATACGCGATAGATTACCGTAACCTGCTCTGATACCAATTTGAGAAATGTGTGTGCTCGCGTTCAAATGATCAAACCATATATAAAACCCTTTTAACACAAACAAACCCTAAACATGCAGTAGTATGTGATTGAATAAATAGATAATCTACGCAAGAACATTCAAACACATGCAATTAAGGAAAAATCCCCCTCAGGGGCAAAACCATTTATTTTCACTATAATTTGTAAGAAAACGGCTTACAATCGGATTACAATGAAAATACAAGTTGACTAAGAATTACCCTCGGGTATCGGATTCTGTAGTCGCGGATGGAATTATCCCTTTTCAGTAGGGCTGCAATGAAGAAGAAGAACGGTCTCCTCCACAAGGGTTGAACAAACCAAAGTTGTGTTCTTGGGTTGCAAAAGGATTCACAAAGGTTTGGCAATGATGTGTGAATCAAAACATGAGTCTTGGGACTCAAAAATATGAAGACTAGATGTATTTGGACTCTCAAATTCATCTCCTAAAGTCTTGCAAAACAACTCCCCCGAAGTTGGTATTTATAGGAAAAAATATGAAGAGTCCCACGTTCTTAAAACTCTAAAATTCTATCCAGCGTACAAAAAAAACACCTTCTTTAAGGAATTTTCTCTATCTTCAAAAGGTCATAACTCCTTTCACCGTAGCTCGGATTGAGGTGCCGTTTTTTCCAGTATCTTCATTGCGGCGAGATCTTCAACTTTCTAGTTGACCAGACCTCCGAGCTATGGATGTGAAATTACGAAAATGCCCTTGAACTCTCCTATTGTGCCTTTTTTTCACTGTTTTGACTTCCCTTGCGTACCACTTGCATTAAGTCCCTAAAATCTTGGAATGTGAAGTCATTGAGGCAGATGTGGGACATATTAGTGGAGATAATGCATGCTTGATTCCCGAAATTCGGATAGAGGCCGTCATGTGAGATCGTGAGGAGACGTGCCAAATGTAGCGGCGTACGACATAAATAAATGAAACATTTCGGACATGTGAAAAATGTCCTTACAATTATAAATAAATATCCCATTTAAATTAATTAATCCCATAATTAAATAAAATCTTTCAAAAATATGGGGTATTACATCATTAGACTTGAGTCCGTCCACTTACTACTCACCATATCATGTCATCTACGCTTTAAGTTATATAAAATGGATGTCAAGAGGGGATTCCTTAATGGCATTCTAAGGAGGAAGTGTACGCAGAATAACTAAAGGGGTTAGAAGATTCAAATCACTCGAGATACGTCTATTATCTTTAGAAGGCCTTGTATGGTTTGAATTAAACACCCTATTCTTGGTATGAGATGCTCACTTCTTATCTCTTAGCTTGCAGCTTCAAGATAGGGGGAGTGGATAAGACGTTGGTGAGGAAAGAGAGTGGTGCTATATTAGTTGTCCAAGTCCATGTGGTCGACATAGTCTTTGGGTACACATGCTCCCTATATGCTCACTCGTTTAAGGAGGAGATGATGAGTGAGTTTGAGATGAGCATGGTTGGTGAGATTACATTCTTTTTAGGTCTCCAGGTTCATCAACTTGAGGATGGAATATTCATATCTCAATTTAAATATGTTAGGGACTTAGTGAAGACATTTGGTTTAGACTTCACTAAGCACTAAAACACCTTTATGTGTACATCGAATAAGCTTATCGAAGACACTTTAGGCATGGACATAAAGAAACTCTTTATAGGAGCAAGATAAGTAGTCTTATCTAGTTGACCGCTATTCGTCCTGACATTGCCTTTAGCATTGGAGTTTGTGCACATTAACAAGCATCCTCAAAAGAGTCCACGTATCATTAAATACGCGAGCGGTACTTTTTCCTATGATATTTGGTATTCCTTTGATACCGATAATCATTTATTTGCCTATTCGGATGCCGATTGGTCCGGGGATATTTATGGTTGTAGGGGCATCTCAGGTGAGTGTTTATACTTTGAGAGTGCTCTTGTCTCTTGGTTGAGCAAGGAGAAAACTCCATATATTTGTCCACGACAGAGGCAAAGTATATAAATGCCGGGAGTTATTGGATGCAACTTTTATGGATGAAGCAAATGTTGGAAGATTATGGGATTTCCCAAGGCACAATGACTATTTTCTATGATAATACAAGTGCAATTCGTATATCCCATAATCCGGCCCAACCCTCTCGCATAAAACACATTAGAATACGTATGCATTTTATTCGTGATCTCATTGAGGAGAAGGTTGTGTCCTTGAGCTTTATGAGCACCTAACGTCAATTGGTCGATATTTTCATGAAACCTACAGATGCACTTAGATTCGAGAATCTTAACAAGTCTTTGGGTACTTGTTCCTTTGATTGATTTTGGGTACTTTATCTAGTTTAGGGTGATTCTCATGTTCATATCTTTTATCCCCTATTTCTAGATTGTATTTATATTGTATTTTTATGTCTATAAACACTTTTTCTTTTTGATATATTTTCGAAAAGACCAAAAAGATTTTCGATTTTAAGGAATTTTTTTGAAAAAGTTCAAAAAGATTTTACGTTCGATAAATTTTTTAAAAAGACAAAAAGGTTTTTGTATTTTTATTTTTCACCATATATGGATGTGTATTTAAGATAATCGGATCAACTCTACATTCCATCCATTCATGTGACCTTTTCATTGTGCTTTGAGACATGACTTCTTTTCTTTCACGTGCTTAATAATATGTGGATACCATTTTGTTGACCATTGATGATTACTTTATTTATACTAGACTCTTTATCACCTTTATTGCACACGTGCACGATCTTTATGAATATTTTTCTTACTTATCATTTGTCGAATATAGTGTTGTCATCTCAATCATATTTAATAACGAATCAAATGTACTAGAGATAAGTTTTGCTTGTAAGAACCATTGCTCATATTTCATTTTCCCAAAAAGTTTATTATATGTTAAGCAATGGAAATGGGCTCTAAAAGAGCAAAAATCTCTTTGCGTTAAAAGCCACCATTTACACAAAGAGCCTAAAAGATTAACAACACACAAAAATAGAAGTGCCAAGGCCAATTTTATTTTCTTTGATGCTTCTCTACATATGAGAATTATGATATCTTCAAAGTTTGAGAGTGAATTCTTATATATATGAGATTTTGAGGGTGTTATAAAGTAGAAGATTAATGGGTTTGCACAACGGACTCTCTTGAAAATAATTAAATAGTTTGGCGTTATTTGAGAATCATTTAAATTCATAACATGTTGCATATGTCGAGTCAATTTCATTTAAGTTCAACATTTTTACACCTAAGGTTGAAATTGAGTTCTTTCTTTAGAAGTTTCTCATGGCTTCGTGCACCTATGTTATGAATGCCTTTGTAGATTTACCCATGGAAAATGATGACACAATTTCATACCGCTTTTACGATTTGGATATTTTATTGTTATTACATGGTGTATTGTACTTGTAGTTTTTATATGTTCTTTTTATACTTGAAAATATTGAAAAATTTCAAAAATAGTTAGTATGACTTTTAGAAATCTCATCGCCTGTGCTTATTTGATCATCTTTGTGATATTATTTCTTTTCGATTAGGGTGATGCTAGTAATTCATACTTAGTACCCTTTTTCTACTACAGAAAAAAAGGGGAGAACAAATTGAGGGCGAGTTTTATTTTTCTTAAAAACTCGTGCGCATCCCGGTATTTTTTTGTTCCATATGTGTAGGTCTCTTTCGCTTTCATGATGATTTCTTGGACTACACAAGATGAAGATTTTAGTTAAAGACAAAGTCTCGAATGTCATTCTGCTTTAGGTTTGGGAGGGCAGGAGGATACATTATTTATGGGATTTTACTATAATTTGGTTTTTGTTTTTGTTTTGTACCGGCATAGCCAAATGGGGATATTTATAAGAGCAACATTTTATAATTTCTCATATCTTATTTATTTTGGCGTATCCCGTTACAAACCATTGCCACAAACCAAACACTATAGATGCATTTGCCTCAACGATCACTTGAAGAAATGTGAGAAACTGAGCATCGTGTCTAAAATTCAAGCTATTAGAATCGTTATCTGTACTTGAGGTTTTGATTTTATTCGATCAAATTGTTCTGGAATGTTTTTTTTTCTTGAGGCATTTTTCATAAATCATTTTTGATTTTTTTACTTTAGTTCATTGGAACGAGATTCCAATCCCATTAAAATGAGATCCTTTTCTCGTTCGAATGATATAAAATATCATTAAAACGAAGTGCTTACGTTCGAATCAACTTTTAACAAAAATCTAATGAGATGGTCTCTGTTTGGCAGAGTAACGCTCATTGAAAGTTTATTGGAAGGACGATAAAATGAAATAGACATCTCGTTCGAATAAGACTTCACCTCGTTAAAACAAAACCATATTTTTCATTTGAACGAGAGTCCATTTTTGTTTTAACGAGGGCGCCACCTCAAAATTTTTGTTTTTCTCTTAAAAACCTTTTATAATCAGTTTTTCTCAAGAATTTTGGTAAAAATGAAATCCCCATACCTGTTCCAAAAGTATTCACCTTTTCATTTCTTTGAAATTAGATTTTCTTTTCCAAATCACTCGTTCCCAAAAATGATTTGTTGAGTTTCAAAACCTAGTTCCCAAATACTACATCAAATCCTTGTAGAGTTTTCTCTACTGCTGATTTGTGGAGCTAAGAGTCTACGGGTGAAGAAGAAAGGATATCGCATCCTGAGGGTGATCAGTGGATACCGAGGGAAGATCTGCTTTCTGTGGATGGTATTGGACTATTCTATATCTGGTGAATATTTGAAAACTTTTGTATTATACTTAGTGGAGCTCTAAGTAGTCTGTACGTCGTCAAGTATGTCAAACTCTTTAGAGTGATGAATATAGGTTTTGCCCCAAAGGAATTTTTTCTCAATTCTTCTTCGTGTGTTTGGTTTGATTTGGATATCATTTTAATTTAGAGTTGAGTTTGCATGTACGCCTAATTATTAATAAACATAAACTTTGTCTAAAAATTGAATCTTTGTGTGCATGTACTAAGATACAAATAGTCCATATAGCCTTGCATTTTCAAGTTTCTAGAATATTTCTCTTAAGATAGGGTAGTAAATCCTCCATTCTAATCCAGATGGGTCGAGTTTTCAAAGTTCTTTTACCCATCTAATTATATTTCTTCTTTGAGAGTTCTTTCACTATGGTTTGTTTTTGGTTCTGGAACAATTTTTATTTTTCCCACTCCTTTTATGAAAAGATTGTGTAGGAAAATAGTAGTTGAGTTTCCTCATGCTAGACTTATTAATGTTTTATAGATTCGAGTATTAATTCTAAGCTGTAAATATTCATGTATATAGTTGTGACACCCCGACTAATTAAATACCGGGTAGCTACTCCTTTATTAAATTAATTCAAAATGCCAAGTTGGCTCAGTTAATAGCATCACTGTCGAAAACATTTTTTTTTTTTTACTAACCACCTAGTATTTAAAAAGTAAGTGCCAAATTTTATTTAAAGTCTGATTAACATGCAACAAGTGTAATGAAGAAATAAATAACACCATTCACCATACTGAAGTAAAACGAATAACCATCACAATAGAGTAAATAAAGTCTGGAGGAAAACTCCTCACTACAATCCCATACTGAAATAAATAACTGAAACTGAAATAAAACATGCTAAAGTTCGAAAAATGAAATGTAAAAGATGTCTGTAAATAGAAATGGGCAACATGCCCTACAATTGATAGATAGTGACTCTGGAATCCAAAAGATAGAAGCGCCTACAAGCAAAGTCCCTGTAGCTTCCACAACCAGCTACAGCTCGTCACCTGAATGAGTATCCTATGCTTGGTGTCCTTGTGGCTGGGCACCTAAAAGGATTTTACAAGAAAAAGATTTGAAAAGCAAACGGGTCAGAGCCCGAATGTGGAGTTATATTTTAAAAACCTGCAAGTGCTTTAAAAACATTTAAAACATTAAATGCAAAGTACATGTTAGGACGTGCACTCACATTATATTCTCACCTCTCGTCTAACTGTGCACTCCTAACGCAAGTACCCATCCATAACTACCCATACCACTAGTTAAGTGACAACATATCTAGCTAGACTGCCAAAGGTCCTACCCATAATACTCGGTTCCATTAACATAATAACGCTCGTAATTAAATAGGGGTTTAACGTCAACTCAGATACTCAATATGCAATATATATAACTATCAGTCAACTCGTTATATTTCTCGAAACAATACCGTAATATATTTACAACATTAACATGAGGATTCTCAATAATTAAATGTATATTAATCACATCGTAAATATACAATACAAGTACCCCGAGAACTAAGCGGCGGTGCACACATACTCTGCTATCCATCCCGGTACATCACGTACATAAGGATCACATATTCCGAATCTCTCAGGAATAGTTCAGATAACACAAATCACAAATAGTGGAGGCGAACACAGTCACCATCACGTGGGTCACGCACATACCTACGCTCCCACGGTCAGCGGACTTATTAATATCCCAATAAGTCTTTCTATGACCTATGTTCATCGAGGTACCAGTCTATATCCCCCCCGTAGGCACACAAGGATTAGAGGGTCCTAAGCGAACGCAACCTCCCGTGATAACAAGTATGGTAGGTATGTCATACACACAATCCATATACCAATACTAAGTAAACACATATCTTAGTAATACCGTATTTTAATCGTAGTACATATTCTCATACTAACTTATAATTATCACAATTCATACTGTTTAGGTTTGTAATTGTACGCGCCATAATTATCTCACGTCGTAGTAGACACTCACGTCTCAACCCAAACCGTCCATGTAATACACTCTCGTATGTAAATTCCTTCTCATAAATACCCAAATGTCCCAATTATATCATTACTACATCTACGGAGTGATATCTATATCCTCGAACAAGTTTACGGAACTCCAAAAGTCAAAACAGTTCAAAAAGGACCAAACTGTCAACTCGTTAGAAGTCTCGTTCGAACGAGACTGTTCGAACGAGATTCCTCAGACAACTCGTTAGAAGACTCGTTCGAACGAGGCTGTTCGAACGAGGTCCCAGTTCGTTCGAACGAACTGTACCTTCTAACGATATCTCGTTCGAACGAGATATCGAACGAAATCCCTACTCGTTAGCAACGACTGGTCAACTCGTTAGAAGCTCGTTCGAACGAGTTCGTTCTAACGACCTGGGTAGGGGCTTCTAACGAGATGCCAGATTCGTCCCAGATTTTTCCCTTCCTCGTTTGTAACCATTTTAACACTTCTAATCTCATCCAAAGTTCATCTCAACAATCGTTTAAAGGTCTATAATCAATACTAAACATATATAGTCACATCCTAACATGTTTTTAAGGGATCAATCCATCCTAACATCAATTAAATTTACAACTTTCTACACTTTTTCCAAATATCTCAAGAACATGAACCCTAACTACATATCATCCATCAAATCCCAGAATTTAATTCGTTTTTCTTTCACCCAATCATGTATTAACATCAGATTAATCGTCTCCAAACTATTCTACATGCAATTTATCCTCAATATTCAGGACCTAAGTCCAGTTAATCATGGGTTTTCATTCATCTTCCAATAACAATTATAAATCTTCAATTTTCTAACATGGAAAGAACATTTGCTGAAGTTAAACATAATTAAACCACTTGCCTTATTTGTTTCCGGATTTGGTGTTGATTTGGTGAAGAATCTCTGCAGAATTTTCTCACTTTCTCTCCTTCTCCAAGCTCCTTCTCCAATGGTGGCTTAAGGTGGCTAGGGTTTTGATTTGGGTACTTAGAAAACCTAAATGATAACCTACGTAGCTTTCTAGGTTAATATGGTTTGGTTAATGGGATTAATGGGTTAAATCCACATCAGATTTACATCTCTAATTTTCGTCACTTTTAATTCCTCAAAATGTAAAATTACCAAAATACCCTTTAAGTTGCCGGTATGGCCTAAAAATACCCCGGGACCCAAACTATACCCCCGGCTAGTGTTTTCTGACTATCTCGACCCTTCCGGACGCGTTGGCGCACTCAAAACGACCAAATGGATTATAGATTTTAAATTCACTTTTATTATCAAAATATTATACCGTGACGCGGCGGTCCCACGCGTCTCAACAAAATTTCTAAAATGCCGTATATAAATCTCACGACAAATTTTATAATACCAAATACATATATAATCATATATGCACATAATCAAATACCAATTCTCATCTCATTAGTATTTATAACCCGGATTAATTTCCAATTAATACGCATTTAATTAATTAATCCCAAAAATAATATAGTCAAAAGTACGGGGTATTACATACTTCCCCCCTAATAACTGAATTTCGTCCCGAAATTCGAAACTAGAAAGTACCTGCTAAAAACAGCTCTGGATAACGCTCGCGCATCGCATCCTCGCGCTCCCATGTGGACTCCTTGACATTGTGATGTCGCCACTGAACACGCACTAACGGGACTATCTTTGACCGCAGTTTCCTCTCGCTTCGGTCCAAAATAGCAATTGGCCCCTCCTCGTAGGTGCTATCCGGCTGGAGATCGATGTCCTCCACAGCAATGTGAGAATGGGCCAAATTATCTCTAAGGTATTTCCTCAGCGAGGAAATATGGAACACGTCGTGAATCCGATGCAAGTGCTCCGGTAGTCCAAGTCTATACGCAACCGGTCCGATCCGCTCAATAATAGGAAACGGCCCCACATACCTCGGTGCTAACTTCCCCTTCTTCCCGAATCGCATAATCCCCTTCATCGGAGATACCCTGAGCAAAACCTGGTCATAACTTTTCTGCCTGTCTTGAGCTACCCGAATGCGACTCCGAATCAACTCAATCCTTGCCGAAGTATCCTGAATCACTTCCGGCCCAAGTAGTTTGTTGTCCCCTACTTCTAACCAACATGCTGGGGAACGACAAGGCCTACCGTACAACGCCTCAAACGGTGCCATGCCAATCGTGAACTGATAGGAGTTGTTGTAAGCAAACTCCACCAGTGGAAAGTACTGCTCCCATCCACCCCCGAAGTCAATAATGCACATGCGTAGCATGTCCTCCAACATCTGATTGGTGCGCTCTGTCTGCCCATCGGTCTGCGGATGATAAGCCGTACTCAACCGCAATTCCGTGCCCATTGCCTCCTGGAAACTCTCCCAAAACCTCGAAACAAATATCTTGTCTCTGTTAGACACGATATTTAGGGGCACACCGTGAAGTCTCACAATCTCTGAAATGAAGAGCTGGGCATACTGTCCCGTAGTGTAATCAGTCCTTACGGGTAAGAAGTGAGCGACCTTGGACAACCTGTCCATAATTACCCAAACGGAGTCGTGACCCCTCTGCGACGTAGGCAACCCCGTGATAAAGTCCATGGATATGCTCTCCCACATCCACACCGGGACCTCCAATGGATGTAGCAATCCTGCCGGTCTCTGATGATCCACTTTTACAAGCTGACAAGTGGCGCATTTCGAGACAAACTCAGCGATATCTCTCTTCATACCGCTCCACCAATACTGTCGTCTCATGTCTTGGTACATTTTGTCCCCTCTGGGATGTACCGCGAACCGTGAGCCGTGCGACTCTGCCATCACCTCATGTCGCAATTCCTCCCCTTCCGGGACTACCAATCTCCCATTGAAGCGCAATCCCCCGTCTGAGCTAACGGTATAGGACTCGGCTCCCTCTGCTAGTAATCGTACTATCTGCTCTTGACAGAACGAGTCATTGGCCCGTGCCCGTACTACCTTCGTGACAATCTGCGGTGTAACGGTCATCACAAACATGAAAGATCGGGCCACTGCATCCCGGTGTCCCAATTCCTTCCACTTTGCCTTCCACACCTCTGCCACCTCATCTGTTGGCCTACGGCTCAACGCATCAGCTACCACATTAGCCTTACCCAGGTGGTACTGGATGTCGAACTGGTAGTCCTTCACAAATTCAGGCCACCTACGCTGCCGCATATTCAATTCCTTCTGCGTGAACAGATACTGTAGTGACTTGTGGTCCGTGAACAGCTGAAACTTCTCCCCCAAAAGATAGTGCCTCCAAATCCGTAAGGCAAATACCACTGCTGCCAACTCCAAATCATGTGTGGGGTAATTCTTCTCATGAGGCTTAAGCTTACGGGAAGCATAAGCTATGGCCTGTCTCTCCTGCTATAATACACCTCCCAGTCCTTGCAAAGACGCATCGGTGTAAACCAAATACTCAACTCCCGGTCTCGGCAATGCTAACACAGGTGTTGAGGTCAATTTGTCCTTCAATTCATCGAATGCCAACTGGCAGGAATCACTCCAGATGTAGGGTACACCCTTACGAGTCAGATGTGTCAAAGGACCTGCTATCTCCGAGAAACCCCGAATAAACCTCCTGTAGTATCCTGCTAAACCCAAGAAACTACGAATCTCCGTTGGTGTCGTGGGCTTTCCCCACTCCCTCACCGCTGACACCTTCCCCGGATCAACCGATATTCCTTGGTCGGAAATGATATGCCCCCAAAACTGGACTTCCTTCAGCCAAAACCCGCACTTCTCATATTTTGCATACAACTCGTTCTGACGAAGTGTCTGCAAAAGTTGCCTCAAATGCTCGGCGTTCTCCTCCTCTGTCTGGGAGTAAACCAGAATATCATCAATGAAGACAATGACAAACTGGTCTAGGAAATCCCTGGACACTCTGTTCATCAAGTCCATAAACACTGCTGGAGCGTTGGTCAAACAGAAAGGCATAACCCGAAACTTGTAAGAACCATATCTTGACAAGAACGCGGTCTTCGAGACATCCTCCTCCCTGATACGCAACTGATGGTATCCCGATCTCAAATCAATCTTCGAGAAGAAAGAAGCTCCTCTCAACTGGTCGAATAAGTCATCGATTCGAGGCAACGGATACTTATTCCGTATCGTGACCTTATTCAACTCTCGGTAGTCCACACACAATCTCAGTGAACCGTCCCTCTTCTTCACAAACAAAACTGGAGCGCCCCAAGGTGAGGTACTCCTGCGAATAAAGCCCTGCCCTAACAGCTGCTCTATCTGATCCCGTAGCTCTCGCATCTCAGCTGGAGCCATACGGTACGGTGCACGTGCTGTAGGTCTTGTACCCGGTAGCAAATCTATAACGAAGTCTATCTCTCGACTGAGTGGTAAGCCTGGTATCTCCTGAAACACATCTGAATACTCCCTGACAACCGGGATCGAATCCAAAGGAATCACAACCTCCTTAGAGGTATCCTCCTCAATATAATACAGATGAGCGGTCGATCCTCCCTCTGGGCGAGGCATCGCCACTACAAACATCTCTTGCCCCGGAATGGCAAAAACAATGCTCCCGCTGAAGCAATCAATCATGGCCCTATATGCTACGAGCCAATCCATACCGATGATCACATCGTGAACATGCATGTCTAACACTAACATGTCTGCAGGCAATACCAAACCACCAATCTCTACCCCCACTCCCTGGCATATAAAGAAAATAAGTGACCCACTCCCCAATGGTGAGTCGACACACGTCACTGTGCTCTCCGCCGTAGCTAACAATCCTAAAGCTTTCGCGAAGTGTGTAGCTATAAAACAGTGTGTAGCACCCGTATCAAATAACACCCGACCCATAGTGCCATGGATAGGAAACGTACCCTCAATCGCGGGCGGTGCCTGTGGAACTGCAGCCTGGTGGACGTTGTATACACGTCCATACTGTAGCTGCCCCTGCTGAACTGGGACTGCTGGAATGGGTGGCAATGCTGCCATCTGCGGCGGTGCGGGAAGAGCGGCGAAAAACATAGGCCTCTGTGGCTCCTGGCGAGCACCCTGCTGCTGCTGCTGTGGGGCCCTGCCCCTATCAGGACAATCCTGACGTTTGTGGCCAATCTTACCGCAAATGAAACACTTCCTTCGGAAGCTTCCCCCTCGCTGTCCATGCTGACCACGACTCTGGTGACCGTTATCATTTCTGCCCTGGCATTGCTGGCCCTTTTTAAATTGTTGATGACCATTCTGTCCTTGCTGCACTGGAGCTACTGGAAAGGTTGATATGGCTAGCACCTGATCTGGTGCTGTGAGAGAGATTGTAAAAAGTGGCCCCTGTGGATCATCACGGGCACCCTGCTGCTGGGGAGCTCTAACACCCTCTGGGCAATCCTGGCGTTTATGGCCGTGCGTGCCACACACAAAATACCGGCCTCTGAAGTTACTCCTCCTCTGACTCTGCTGCTGACGACGTCGTCCTTGCAGACTTGGAACTTTATTCCCCTTTCGAAAATGCTTCATTGTACCACGTTGTTGATTAGAACCGACTCGGTCTTGGGCAATCTGTGGTTCAATTTTCGGGGTCCTCGCACATTTGTCAGCCTTATTCACATGCACTTGGCTAACCTCTCTAGGTCTTTTGCCTCCTTTAAGTTGTATGCTGCGTTCTTGGTATTGTAAAACTGCAGTGGTAACTGCTTGTGCCACGATACCCGCTAACTCGACGGTTGATATTCTAACCGGGGATACCCAAGGTGTGAGTCGATCTTGCCCGTTTATTCCCTTACCCGTTCGAGATAGTTCTTCTTGACGATCCATCTGAAAATTTAAGTAAATTTGGATGAGTTCATCATTCAAATAAACAAACCGCGGAAGTACGAATTCCCAAGGTACAGAGATGAATACAACATTCCTAATATTTAGGGCTCTATATCAAAGAAAGCTCAGCGGAAAACATAATAAGCCGTCAGATCCTAAAGGACACTAGAACCTGATGCTCTGATACCACCTGTGACACCCCGACTAATTAAATACCGGGTAGCTACTCCTTTATTAAACTAATTCAAAATGCCAAGTTGGCTCAGTTAATAGCATCACTGTCGAAAACATTTTTTTTTTTTACAAAAAACCTAGTATTTAAAAAGTAAGTGCCAAATTTTATTTAAAGTCTGATTAACATGCAACAAGTGTAATGAAGAAATAAATAACACCATTCACCATACTGAAGTAAAACGAATAACCATCACAATAGAGTAAATAAAGTCTGGAGGAAAACTCCTCACTACAATCCCATACTGAAATAAATAACTGAAACTGAAATAAAACATGCTAAAGTCCGAAAACTGAATTGTAAAAGATGTCTCTAAATAGAAATGGGCAACATGCCCTACAACCGATAGATAGTGACTCTGGAATCCAAAAGATAGAAGCGTCTACAAGCAAAGTCCCTGTAGCTTCCACAACCAGCTACAGCTCGTCACCTGAATGAGTATCCTATGCTTGGTGTCCTTGTGGCTGGGCACCTAAAAGGATTTTACAAGAAAAAGATTTGAAAAGCAAACGGGTCAGAGCCCGAATGTGGAGTTATATTTTAAAAACCTGCAAGTGCTTTAAAAACATTTAAAACATTAAATGCAAAGTACATGTTAGGACGTGCACTCACATTATATTCTCACCTCTCGTCTAACTGTGCACTCCTAACGCAAGTACCCATCCATAACTACCCATACCACTAGTTAAGTGACAACATATCTAGCTAGACTGCCAAAGGTCCTACCCATAATACTCGGTTCCATTAACATAATAACGCTCGTAATTAAATAGGGGTTTAACGTCAACTCAGATACTCAATATGCAATATATATAACTATCAGTCAACTCGTTATATTTCTCGAAACAATACCGTAATATATTTACAACATTAACATGAGGATTCTCATTAATTAAATGTATATTAATCACATCGTAAATATACAATACAAGCACCCCGAGAACTAAGCGGCGGTGCACACATACTCTGCTATCCATCCCGGTACATCACGTACATAAGGATCACATATTCCGAATCTCTCAGGAATAGTTCAGATAACACAAATCACAAATAGTGGAGGCGAACACAGTCACCATCACGTGGGTCACGCACATACCTACGCTCCCACGGTCAGCGGACTTATTAATATCCCAATAAGTCTTTCTATGACCTATGTTCATCGAGGTACCAGTCTATATCCCCCACGTAGGCACACAAGGATTAGAGGGTCCTAAGCGAACGCAACCTCCCGTGATAGCAAGTATGGTAGGTATGTCATACACACAATCCATATACCAATACTAAGTAAACACATATCTTAGTAATACCGTATTTTAATCGTAGTACATATTCTCATACTAACTTATAATTATCACAATTCATACTGTTTCGGTTTGTAATTGTACGCGCCATAATTATCTCACGTCGTAGTAGACACTCACGTCTCAACCCAAACCGTCCATGTAATACACTCTCGTATGTAAATTCCTTCTCATAAATACCCAAATGTCCCAATTCTATCATTACTACATCTACGGAGTGATATCTATATCCTCGAACAAGTTTACGGAACTCCAAAAGTCAAAACAGTCCAAAAAGGACCAAACTGTCAACTCGTTAGAAGTCTCGTTCGAACGAGACTGTTCGAACGAGATTCCTCTGACAACTCGTTAGAAGACTCGTTCGAACGAGGCTGTTCGAACGAGGTCCCAGTTCGTTCGAACGAACTGTACCTTCTAACGATATCTCGTTCGAACGAGATATCAAACGAAATCCCTACTCGTTAGCAACGACTGGTCAACTCGTTAGAAGCTCGTTCGAACGAGTTCGTTCGAACGACCTGGGTAGGGGCTTCTAACGAGATGCCAGATTCGTCCCAGATTTTTCCTTTCCTCGTTTTTAACCATTTTAACACTTCTAATCTCATCCAAAGTTCATCTCAACAATCGTTTAAAGGTCTATAATCAATACTAAACATATATAGTCACATCCTAACATGTTTTTAAGGGATCAATCCATCCTAACATCAATTAAATTTACAACTTTCTACACTTTTTCCAAATATCTCAAGAACATGAACCCTAACTACATATCATCATCAAATCCCAGAATTTAATTCGTTTTTCTTTCACCCAATCATGTATTAACATCATATTAATCGTCTCCAAACTATTCTACATGCAATTTATCCTCAATATTCAGAACCTTAGTCCAGTTAATCATGGGTTTTCATTCATCTTCCAATAACAATTATAAATCTTCAATTTTCTAACATGGAAAGAACATTTGCTGAAGTTAAACATAATTAAACCACTTTCCTTGTTTGTTTCCGGATTTGGTGTTGATTTGGTGAAGAATCTCTGCAGAATTTTCTCTCTTTCTCTCCTTCTCCAAGCTCCTTCTCCAATGGTGGCTTAAGGTGGCTAGGGTTTTGATTTGGAAACTTAGAAAACCTAAATGATAACCTACGTAGCTTTCTAGGTTAATATGGTTTGGTTAATGGGCTTAATGGGTTAAATCCACATCAGATTTACATCTCTAATTTTCGTCACTTTTAATTCCTCAAAATGTAAAATTACCAAAATACCCTTTAAGTTGCCGGTATGGCCTAAAAATTCCCTGGGACCCAAACTATACCCCCGGCTAGTGTTTTCTGACTATCTCGACTCTTCCGGACGCGTTGGCGCACTCAAAACGACCATACGAATTTAGATTTTAAATTTACTTTTATTATCAAAATATTATACCGTGACGCGGCGGTCCCACGCGTCTCAACAAAATTTCTAAAATGCCGTATATAAATCTCACGACAAATTTTATAATACCAAATACATATATAATCATATATGCACATAATCAAATACCAATTCGCATCTCATTAGTATTTATAACCCGGATTAATTTCCAATTAATACGCATTTAATTAATTAATCCCAAAAATAATATAGTCAAAAGTACGGGGTATTACATACTTCCAACATGCCCTACAACTGATAGATAGTGACTCTGGAATCCAAAAGATAGAAGCGTCTACAAGCAAAGTCCCTGTAGCTTCCACAACTAGCTACAGCTCGTCACCTGAATGAGTATCCTATGCTTGGTGTCCTTGTGGCTGGGCACCTAAAAGGATTTTACAAGAAAAAGATTTGAAAAGCAAACGGGTCAGAGCCCGAATGTGGAGTTATATTTTAAAAACCTGCAAGTGCTTTAAAAACATTTAAAACATTAAATGCAAAGTACATGTTAGGACGTGCACTCACATTATATTCTCACCTCTCGTCTAACTGTGCACTCCTAACGCAAGTACCCATCCATAACTACCCATACCACTAGTTAAGTGACAACATATCTAGCTAGACTGCCAAAGGTCCTACCCATAATACTCGGTTCCATTAACATAATAACGCTCGTAATTAAATAGGGGTTTAACGTCAACTCAGATACTCAATATGCAATATATATAACTATCAGTCAACTCGTTATATTTGTCGAAACAATACCGTAATATATTTACAACATTAACATGAGGATTCTCAATAATTAAATGTATATTAATCACATCGTAAATATACAATACAAGTACCCCGAGAACTAAGCGGCGGTGCACACATACTCTGCTATCCATCCCGGTACATCACGTACATAAGGATCACATATTCCGAATCTCTCAGGAATAGTTCAGATAACACAAATCACAAATAGTGGAGGCGAACACAGTCACCATCACGTGGGTCACGCACATACCTACGCTCCCACGGTCAGCGGACTTATTAATATCCCAATAAGTCTTTCTATGACCTATGTTCATCGAGGTACCAGTCTATATCCCCCCCGTAGGCACACAAGGATTAGAGGGTCCTAAGCGAACGCAACCTCCCGTGATAGCAAGTATGGTAGGTATGTCATACACACAATCCATATACCAATACTAAGTAAACACATATCTTAGTAATACCGTATTTTAATCGTAGTAGATATTCTCATACTAACTTATAATTATCACAATTCATACTGTTTCGGTTTGTAATTGTACGCGCCATAATTATCTCACGTCGTAGTAGACACTCACGTCTCAACCCAAACCGTCCATGTAATACACTCTCGTATGTAAATTCCTTCTCATAAATACCCAAATGTCCCAATTCTATCATTACTACATCTACGGAGTGATATCTATATCCTCGAACAAGTTTACGGAACTCCAAAAGTCAAAACAGTTCAAAAAGGACCAAACTGTCAACTCGTTAGAAGTCTCGTTCGAACGAGACTGTTCGAACGAGATTCCTCTGACAACTCGTTAGAAGACTCGTTCGAACGAGGCTGTTCGAACGAGGTCCCAGTTCGTTCGAACGAACTGTACCTTCTAACGATATCTCGTTCGAACGAGATATCGAACGAAATCCCTACTCGTTAGCAACGACTGGTCAACTCGTTAGAAGCTCGTTCGAACGAGTTCGTTCTAACGACCTGGGTAGGGGCTTCTAACGAGATGCCAGATTCGTCCCAGATTTTTCCCTTCCTCGTTTGTAACCATTTTAACACTTCTAATCTCATCCAAAGTTCATCTCAACAATCGTTTAAAGGTCTATAATCAATACTAAACATATATAGTCACACCCTAACATGTTTTTAAGGGATCAATCCATCCTAACATCAATTAAATTTACAACTTTCTACACTTTTTCCAAATATCTCAAGAACATGAACCCTAACTACATATCATCCATCAAATCCCAGAATTTAATTCGTTTTTCTTTCACCCAATCATGTATTAACATCAAATTAATCGTCTCCAAACTATTCTACATGCAATTTATCCTCAATATTCAGAACCTTAGTCCAGTTAATCATGGGTTTTCATTCATCTTCCAATAACAATTATAAATCTTCAATTTTCTAACATGGAAAGAACATTTGCTGAAGTTAAACATAATTAAACCGCTTGCCTTGTTTGTTTCCGGATTTGGTGTTGATTTGGTGAAGAATCTCTGCAGAATTTTCTCTCTTTCTCTCCTTCTCCAAGCTCCTTCTCCAATGGTGGCTTAAGGTGGCTAGGGTTTTGATTTGGGAACTTAGAAAACCTAAATGATAACCTACGTAGCTTTCTAGGTTAATATGGTTTGGTTAATGGGCTTAATGGGTTAAATCCACATCAGATTTACATCTCTAATTTTCGTCACTTTTAATTCCTCAAAATGTAAAATTACCAAAATACCCTTTAAGTTGCCGGTATGGCCTAAAAATACCCCGGGACCCAAACTATACCCCCGGCTAGTGTTTTCTGACTATCTCGACCCTTCCGGACGCGTTGGCGCACTCAAAACGACCATACAGATTATAGATTTTAAATTCACTTTTATTATCAAAATATTATACCGTGACGCGGCGGTCCCACGCGTCTCAACAAAATTTCTAAAATGCCGTATATAAATCTAACGACAAATTTTATAATACCAAATACATATATAATCATATATGCACATAATCAAATACCAATTCGCATCTCATTAGTATTTATAACCCGAATTAATTTCCAATTAATACGCATTTAATTAATTAATCCCAAAAATAATATAGTCAAAAGTACGGGGTATTACAATAGTTCCCATAAACATCGCAGTAATTATAGTATTTAGTAGAATTAGGTCTCACTCTATTAACCAAATCTTTGAAGATAGGTTTGATACAGTTTTTACTATACGTGGAAGTTTTAAAATCATTTTCTAAAGTTCTTTTACGAGGACACTGGTATTTCTCATTTCTTTGATTCGACAGATGAGTATGATTAATATTTAAAGGTTTTGAAACTGAAGCATTTTGTTTTAGCTTTTTAATTCAGGGTAAAACAAAATTATTATTAGAAACTCTAACAAAAAAAATTTCCTTTTGTTTATAATTTTTTTTGAAGATTCATCAAATCCAAGTCCTCGTTTTTCTTCTTTATCAATTTTGTTAACACTTACGATTTGATAAATGTTTCTGAATTAGACTCATAATCATTACATTTCTTGAAAACATATGAAACTTATTCCTTGGATTTTTCAAGATCGACCAAGGTAGCTCGACTTTGAGGTAGTTTGGTAAATGTGCAGGAAAACTCGACTTTGAGGTAGTTTGGTATCTCGTTCTAGGTTTGATGAGATATATAAAGGTAATATAAGAGATGGTTGCATGTCTATGGGGACAATATATCAAGAGACATATTGTCGAGGCTTCTGCTCATGAGAATGACTCGGTATTGCTAAATAATTTATGATTAAGATAGAGATATATTTTCATATAAAAAATTTCTATGTCGTCTGCTCATGAGTATGATTAAGAGAATACTTCAACTTATTTAATTGATGTTGGATGATTTGAACTGTCCATCTTATTTTCCAAGGGCTATATGATTTTCCTTAAAGAATATCAATTAAAAGACGGGAATAACTTTTTATGTTGATCTCACAATCTTTGAAGTCAATGAGAAGATCTAACCCTTTCTTTAGAGCTTGAGTTTTAACCTCCATGTTGGAAACTTCTCCTAGAGGAATAGAGAATGCCCAAATTAAATCTCCTTTTTGGTTCCTTAAAATAACTTTTCCTCATTTTCCTCGATTTCCAAGAGAGCTACCATCTATATTAAGCTTAAAAATTCCACTTAGGGGAGCTATCCACTTGATTTGCAGCCTATGATTGAATCTTGGCTCTATTTTAATTTTGGAATAAAGCTCCTTTAATTGAGAAACCTGATACAAAATAGAAAAAGCATTAGTAGAACCTTCATCATATTTATATTTATATCTGTGCAACCATAAACACAAACATACAATAGAAGGCTTGATTCTATTGATGTTGGAGTCTACATTGACACCATAAAGCCTCCACTAAAATAGTTGGAATTTGAGACTCACTACAATTCTCTTTATTCCATATTATTGATTGACGTTATCCCTCACTTTAGAAGCTATAACTCCTGATTCAAAAATATGATATATGGACTCTTCAGAAGGATCATTACAGTACTGACATTTTGATGGATCTCTGAAACCTATTGATCTTAGCTTACCATCAGTTGACAATAAATTATTTAGTAATTTCCACATAAACATATAATTTTTTTAGGGAATATTGGTGTGCCGAATGAACTTAGAACTGATCTTTATTAAACCTTTTGATTTGCATATCTCCCAAGCTGAAGACTTTGAGAAAACGCCACTGTTACAAGCGTTCCAGATCAATAAATTTGATTGGCCATGCCATATTTTATCAAACTTTAAGATTTTAACAACAATAGTAGGAGGAAAAGATACATGTATGTAAGGACACAAATTTCCAAGTGAGTCCATATATAGTTTTGGCTCAATTCCGGACAAAAACATTTATTCATAGGATAGTATTTAATTGTAATATTCTCAAGCCTATGAAGTGTTTGTTGAAGTCATAGAGGCAAAGAGTATAAAGCTTCATCAACTATGCCGGTTTACGTGCCTTGTTTCTACGTCATCAACTATGGTTCCATGCTCCCAAGGCATGAATGCAATATTATATATATAGGAGCTTGGAACAAGTTTATTGGGTGTTAGGTTTTATAAAAACTGCATTTTGTTTTAAGAAAGAATTAATTAAAACTTTAAATAAATGTTTATAAAGTTTTCTGGGCTTAAACAAGAATATTCAAACTTTATGGTTTTTTGTTCGATAAAGTCGTTCGAACGAACCTGCCAACAAGTTCCCACCAAAGTATACTGGTCCGTCGTTCGAAATGTCGTTCGAACGAGATTGTTCGTTCTAACGAGATTTCCAATGAGTTTCTAACGAGTCCAATCTGGAACGTCGTTAGAAGTCTCGTTCGAAGGAGATTTCGTTCGAACGAGATTTCGTTCGAACGAAATGTCGTTCGAACGAGGTGCCAGACGTGAACAGTTTTTGGCAGTTTTTTGGCAATTTTTCTCCCACTTCCCCACTTAGTTTTTAACCAACTTTTTCAGACTTTATCATGTGCGGGAAGAACATTTTCCAATTTAACTTTTCCTAACTTTTCCATTCCATTCCATCTCTTAGAGAGAGTTTGAGAGCTAAAATTGTTTAAGGAAAATGTTCAAGTTTTGAGTGCTATTTTTCAAGAGAAAATATTTTATCACTCTAGTTTTACACCCATATTGTTTATCCAAGTTCACATATATACATATCAATTGCTTGGAGTTTGGCACCGGCTTATCTCTTCCGTTTCAAAGAGAAGTTTTGGTTTGCTTCTACCTCCATCAAAGAAGAAGACGTTTTGTTGCGATTCTACCCACTTGGAGAAAGGCTCGACGGTGACCATATAAAGTCATATCGGTGGATTCCGAAACCGCGGTGGTGTTCCAAGGTTATCCGCTAGGAAGAGGTGTCTACAAGAAGAAGCGTCGAGGCTTGAGAGGGATCGAGTCGTGTGTTGTAAGTCTTTCTGTCTTGTACTTGTAATTCCGTATCTAGTGGATTTGTGGCTAGGGCTGTCTGAGGTTGTTTCCCGTCTTGGGTTTTTCCTCGTACATCGCGGCGTAGTGTGATTGATTTATTTTATCTTGCAAAATAACGTAGAATGCATGTTTAGAATAATTCAAGATAAAATTTGGTTTAAATCATCACACTCATTTAATTTGGTGCTAAATTAAATATTGGGTAAAGTTTATTTAATTCAAGTCATTTGCTAAAATTTGGTTATGCCTAATTTGCTAATATTGATAAATATGACTTAGGCAAATTCTAGGACTTGCATGGATTAATTAATTGGTTTAAGTGAATATATTAATTGTTTGATTTTACTTCACTTGGTTTAATTTTAATTTGTTTAAGAAATTAAAATGTGTTGTGTTAAAGTTGAACCACCACACCGCTTCCGCATCGATTTACATAAAAAGGAAATAATAATTTAGAATTGGGGGCCTCGCGCTCCAACAAGTGGTATCAGAGCCGGCGCGCTAAGTTATCGCGTTAAAGATCCGTTTTTCGGCATTTTGTATTTCCTTACCTTTTTAGGTGGTTCAATTTTTTATCACTATCATATTTTTTTTCCTCTCAATGGGACGTCTTAATGAAAATTTGTCCAATTTTAATGAAAATAAAATTTTTGATTTTTGAGAGGAATTAAATGGGCTTAACAAATGTAACGAAAATTTAAAGGAATTAAATTTGAGATTTGTAAAAAGAATTAAATTTCTTGAAAACGAAAATTCTTGTTTTAAAGCTCACATTGAGTCTTTGCAAATCTCCTTATCTCAAAAAGATATTTTGAGTGAAAAGCTCATGGACTTACATTCAAATTTTGATATTTTAGAAAAGTCCAAGAAAGAGAGTGAAAATCGTGAAAAGACTCTTAGGGACAAGTTTGCTCATATTGAGGGAGAGCGTGTTAACCTTCTAGGAATTATTGAAAATTTAAAGAAGGAGTCCCATAATTTTGAGGAGTCTAATTTATTACTTGAGTCCGAAATTTTAAAAATGAAAAATGATTTTCAAGACTCTAGTAGTAGTTCTAATGGTTCTAGCACATCATGCTCAAATTCTTCCATTGCTAAAGCTAAAACCATTGTTTGTTTTAGAGGGTCAACTTTGTCCAAGGTCTTTAAAAAGGGTCACACCTTAGGTAACATTCCTCGTGTTTACACATGCTTGCATTGTGGTAGGAAAGGTCACCTTAGGACATTTTGTTTTGATCTTAAAAGAAGTCCAAGGAAATCTTTATCTAGCATTTCATTATTTCCTAATCCCCATTATGTTAAATATAAATCTATATGGGTTAGGAAATCATTATTAAATGCGCTAGATACAAGATTTGTTGATTCTCATTTACTATCACATGAAACCTCCCTTGCCAAATTTAAAGGTTGAATGTGTTAGTGTTTTATGCATACTCTAGCTTTTTGTGCTTCATATTATATATCATTGCTAGATGTATGCATGTTTAGTCATCTTCTTGTCATTGCCTCATTTCATATCATATGCTAGAAATTATGACTTGTTTATCTTTTTGTATTATATTTCTTTTGTTTGAATTAACTGAATAATATAAAAAGATTTTTGTTTATCATTTGTTATTTATCTGTTTCATTTGAAATTAATGAAAAATACAAATGATTGTTGTTTGTCCTTTTGAGTAAATATTTATTTTTGATTAAAAATGTTAAAAACTCAAAAAGATTTTTTTTGTGTGTATTTTTGGTTGACACACTTTATGTGGCATATATTTGTGTTTGAATCCCATCTTTTACGCTCCCACGAGGCTAGAACTTTTGGTTTAGATTTTCAATCCTTAAAATGTTCTTTACCATATTTTATATGGAGTAGTTGGATTTTGTATTGATTAAATGGATTCTATTTTTATATGCCTCTTTTCACACATGCACGAGCTCTTTTGAAATCTTAATGTCACATGTTATATTTGAGCTTTTTGAGGTGTTCTCCTACCAATCTAGTCATCTACATATCTATGACCTAGGAGGACTAGTGCATGTCACAATCCGTTGCACGTGAGATTTGTGAGATAAAAAATTATATATCTAAATGTGCACGGGGAAGGGCTCCGAAAGGATGAATTAAATACTTTGCGATAGTAAGCCACCGTTTATTGGATCTAAAAGAAATACGTGATCCAAAGGCCTAAAAACAGAATATTTGGCATTAAAAAGCAAACAATTGCCAAGGCCTATGTTTGTTTGATATATTCATTCAAAAGCAAAAGTATATATATGCTTATTGAGGGATAATTAGATGGTATATCAACGGTTTGCACAATGTCCGTTTATCCTAGTTGTCTTTAATGTCATGACTCTATTTGGTTTGTAGAATCATCATCATGCTAAGCTTGTATGCATTGTGTATGTTTGTTCATTGAGTTCAATCTTCATATTGTCACATAAGGTTATATTTAAATGTGATAAAGTTTGTAATCAAATGAGAACTCCGTGAATGTTTATTAAGTGTTTGGGTCTAAATTTAATTGTTGCTAGTTCACACCCCAACACTTACGATTCCATATGACACATTTTTGCCATACGAGTGTGCAAATTTATTGTATTTCGTGTTATATGTGTGTTTATATCTATATATATATGCAAGTGCTTCTAGTTTATATATATATATGATATTTGTTTGTCTTTGCCTTGCTTTCTAGTCCTTCTATGCTTATACTTCATTTTTAGTATCTATAATGGATTAGTTATGCTTTTGTTGCTCATATGTTTTCACGTCTTATCACTTTAAGCTTCACTGTGTTTATTAGTTTTATATCCTTTGCCTATTCCTGAACAAAAATGGGGAGAATGATAGGGGGAAAAATGGTATCTAATCCTATTGTAATCGTACCTTAATTTAGGAGATTTAACTTAGGGGGAGTCGCGACCTGCTTTGGTAGATTGTTTTGATAAAGGGGAGAATTAATTGTGGGGGAGTATTTATTTTAATTGCATTTAATACTTTGATATTCCCTATGCGTTTGATAGTTTGATTAAGTGTGCATGAATTCTTCTAAAGCGGCATCTTTCAATGGCAAAGCGTTTGATCGTTGGGTTGAGTCAAGTTTGGGTGGGTTATTTTTTGAGTCTAGTGAGCTTGACGGCCCTTTAGGATTTTTGTTTGGTTTTTGTCCCGGAATAGCCAAAGGGGGAGATTTGTAAGGACACAAATTTCCAATTGAGTCCATATATAGTTTTGGATCAATTCCGGACAAAAACATTTATTCACAGGATAGTATTTAATTGTAATATTCTCAAGCCTATAAAGTGTTTGTTGAAGACGTAGTGGCAAAGAGTATAAAGCTTCATCAACTATGCCGGTTTAGGGTATGAATGCAATATTATATATATATATAGGAGCTTGGAACAAGTTTATTGGGTGTTAGGTTTTTATAAAAACTGCGTTTTGTTTTAAGAAAGAATTAATTAAAACTTTAAATAAATGTTTATAAAGTTTTATGGGCTTAAACAAGAATATTCAAACTTTTTGGTTTTTCGTTCGATAGAGTCGTTCGAACGAGATTGTCGTTCGAACGAAAATTTCGTTCGAACGAACCTGCCAACGAGTTCCCACCAAAGTGTACTGGTCCATCGTTCGAAATGTCGTTCGAACGAGATTGTTCGTTCTAACGAGATTTCCAACGAGTTTCTAACAAGTCCAATCTGGAACGTCGTTAGAAGTCTCGTTCGAACGAGATTTCGTTCGAACGAAATGTCGTTCGGACGAGATGCCAGGCGGGAACAGTTTTTGGCAGTTTTTCACCCACTTCCCCACTTAGTTTTTTACCAACTTTTTCAGACTTTATCATGTGCGGGAATAACATTTTTCAATTTAACTTTTCCTAACTTTTCCATTCCATTCCATCTCTTAGAGAGAGTTTGAGAGCTAAAATTGTTTAAGGAAAATGTTCAAGTTTTGAGTGCTATTTTTCAAGAGAAAATATTTTATCACTCTAGTTTTACACCCATATTGTTTATCCAAGTTCACATATATACATATCAATTTCTTGGAGTTTGGCAACGGCTTATCTCTTCCATTTCAAAGAGAAGTTTTGGTTTGCTTCTACATCCATCAAAGAAGAAGACGTTTTGTTGCGATTCTACCCACTTGGAGAAAGGCTCCTTGCTCGGGTGACGGTGACCATATAAAGTCCTATCGGTGGATTCCGAGACCGCGGTGGTGTTCCAAGGTTATCCACTAGGAAGAGGTGTCTACAAGAAGAAGCGTCGAGGCTTGAGAGGGATCGAGTCGTGTGTTGTAAGTCTTTCTGTCTTGTACTTGTAATTCCGTATCTAGTGGATTTGTGGCTAGGGTCGTCCGAGGTTATTTCCCGTCTTGGGTTTTTCCTCGTACATCGCGGCGTAGTGTGATTGATTTATTTTATCTTGCAAAATAACGTAGAACGCATGTTTAGAATAATTCAAGATAAAATTTGGTTTAAATCATCACACTCATTTAATTTGGTGCTAAATTAAATATTGGGTAATGTTTATTTAATTCAAGTCATTTGCTAAAATTTGGTTTCGCCTAATTTGCTAATATTGATAAATATGACTTAGGCAAATTCTAGGACTTGCATGGATTAATTAATTGGTTTAAGTGAATATATTAATTGTTTAATTTTACTTCACTTGGTTTAATTTTAATTTGTTTAAGAAATTAAAATGTGTTGTTTTAAAGTTGAACCACCACACCGCTTCCGCATCGATTTACATAAAAAGGAAATAATAATTTAGAATTGGGGGCCTCGCGCTCCAACAATGTACCTTATTTTTATCCCATATGTTAGATCAATCCCCCAAACTATTAAGTTTCTAATCTTCTTGGACATCTGAATTTATACACTCTTCAATCTCCGAATTATCCCTACACATGTTAATTTTCCCATCCCAAATTTGCCATTTTATATTTTCTTCAGTTATATCCCTCACAAGACACATTCTATTCCAATTGCGAGCTCCCTTTTTAATTGGAGCTATTGTAGGATGGAATTTTTTTACACTAAGCAGCTTTCATGAAATGAAACCAAATGGATTCTTTTGATCTAAAATTCCACCATAATTTCATACTTATAGATTGAGAAATGTCTTCTAAATTTTTAATACCAAGACCTCTTTCATTGACTAGTCTATGATTTCTTCCCATATACACCAGTGGTGTCTTTGTAGGATGGAATTTTTTTACACTAAGCAGCTTTCATGAAATGAAACCAAATGGATTCTTTTGATCTAAAATTCCACCATAATTTCATACTTATAGATTGAGAAATGTCTTCTAAATTTTTAATACCAAGACCTCTTTCATTGACTAGTCTATGATTTCTTCCCATATACACCAGTGGTGTCTTTTCTCTTCATAATTTGAACTCTAGAAGAATATTGTCGTCAACCCATTGACTATCTTGAAGATTTCTTTTGGAGGAGATATTACTGCAAGGAGGTACAATTGCATTAAGGTATGAACTAATTTTATAAGAACTAATTTTCCCCCATGTTAAAAAACTTGGCCTTCCAACATGTGAGTCTTTGTTTCACCTTTTGAACCATTTATTCAAGGAATATGATTTTCTTCCTTCCACTATATAATGGACACCCTAGATATGTTATAGGTCCTTTATTCAATTTCATACATGTAATCTGCTTTAAGGAGGATATATATTGAGGTTTGATTTTGATAGAGGCTACAAAAGAGCTTTTTGCCTTGTTTATGAGTTAACCAGACTGTTGTTCATAAAAAGACAAAATAACCATAATCTTCTTAATTTCCCTTTTCATACCTTAGATGAAAATTACATCATCAGCAAAAGCTAGATGATTGATTCTAGGGCAGAAAATAGGCATTTTATAACCTATAAAGCTAGGATTGAGCACAAGATTTTGAAGATTTTTGAAAAGGGCATCTGCTTGATAATGAAAAGTCTTGGGGAGGGTGGATCCCCTTGCCTAAGACCTCTAGTTGAATGAAAAGATCCCACCTATTCTCTATTCACCAATATATTAAACCAGTTATTAGAGATTATTCTCCGTACTAGGTCTAACCAAATCTCACGAAATCCCATTTTTCTCAGGACCTTAATCAAGAACCACCATGAAATTCTATCATAGGACCTTGTCATGTCCAATTTCAAAATTGCATTACCTCCTGTATTTTTGATATTGATTCTAACCATAAATTCTTGACTTAGAAGCACATTCTCAATGATTTATCTACCTCTTATGAATCTTGATTGCATTTGAGAGATAATTTTGGGCAAGAAACTTGAAATCCTTTCATTTAGGATTCTTGAAAAAAATTTATTCACAAAATTTTGCATACTAATAGGTCTGAAATCATCAAAAGATTGGGGGTGGTCAATTTTTGGAATAAGGGCCAACTTTGTAGTGGTGCAAAATTTTGGGAGACTAAATCCTGCAAAAAACCACTTCTTATAACATTGAGAAGATCTTCCTTTATCACTTCCCAAAAGAAAATGAAAAAGAAAATATCAAATCCATCAACTCTAGATTCACTTTTGGAATTCAAGCCCCTAACTTCCATATCCAACTCCTCCACATCAGGCCATTCTATCAGCTTTGCATTCATCTCTTTTGTGATTAGAGTAGGAATAGTATCAATCAGAGAATTATTTTTTGAACAACTCAACATTTCATTTGATTTAAATTGTTTAGAGAAATAATTTATAGCATCTGCATTGATTTCTTCTATAGATTCTTCCTAGTATCCATCTTCTTTCTTCACTCTTTTGAATTTTATTTTCTTGTACTTGCTTCTAACACCTCTATGAAAATATACAGAGTTTTTGTCCCCCTTTGTAGCCCATTTTTCATTTGCCTTTTAACTCTAAAACTCAGATTCAATCTTTAACCTCCTATTGAAATATGTAGTCTCTTTATTGAGAATCTTCCTTTTCTCCTTTGTTGGATCTTGATCATAAGAAATTTTAGCATTGGGTCGATTATCTTATGCATTTCTAGGATTTTGAAATTATCCCCATAAGTTCTCCTACTCCATAAGCTCAACTTTCTCCTAATTTCTTTAAGCTTGACAAAAATGGCTATTATAGGATTGGGACCTATCACTTCATGCCATGTTTGCTTTACAACATCTGCACACTTTTTATTTTCACTCCAAAAGGATAAGTGATGACACCAAATCTGGAATCACCTAGTAAATGAATGTATGCTCAATCCAGTAAGATCTCAAATGTATAACAATGGTGAGAATTCAACAATAAAAATGGAGAAGGAATAGAGGTAAAGAGAAGATAAGACAGTATGTAAGTGGTTCAGCCTATCTGGACCTACTCCACTGTGTGTGTGTGAATTCCACTAAGAAAGGGGTCTAATGGCCTTTAGATACATATCAATCAGATTTCTCTCACTATGTTGCAATTTCAGTAGGGTTTTAAATTAAGGTCATTTACAAAGATGTAGGAGACAAGTATATATAGTGATTGAGGGGTGTAATGTACCCCCCAAGCATGTAATATGCATGTGCGGAATGTTCATTGCCAATGAGGTTGAGACATTTGTCACTATCACATGTTAGTCACGATGATAAAATATTCTCTCATAGGTGAGGGTGATATTGTTATAACGATTTGGTCCACGTGGGATCCGTAGCCCACGTGCACCCTCCCACACGTTCCCCAATCCATGCACTCTGCCAGCTATCTAGTTGTCGTCTGTCTAAGCTAGGTCGAGGCTGAGTTGTCAAGCTAGAGTCCCCTGATGGAATGACACCTGTACTATTAAGCTGTCTCTTCCTGCCCTCGTCGTTCAGGTGAAGGTCGAGGACGATGATGCTTGGTATGATGATTAACCATCTGAGATAAGGCCGAGGTACCATGTGAGGAGGCATTGGCCGAGGATGAGTCAGTTCAGGCTGGGGCCATGGCCGAGTCATAACTCTCTATACTGGATGAGTTGGCGACAATTGACCTTGGCCAAGAGGTCTAATTCTTGGGAAGTGGCTATACTTGGTATATCAATCACCCCTAGCCCTTAGTCTTCAATGTGAATGGAATAATGAGGGGTAAAACATCTTTTGGGTAGAAGGTATGACGTCCTTCCATATGTCAGGTGACACTTGGCAGCCACTTTATGGAAAGGCGTGTTGTCCAAGAATAGAGGCTGTAAGTGATGCCTAGGGTATTGTGCCCTAATAATGATCACATTGGAAGTTGTGCAAAATGATTTGGAGTATTTAAATAGTTTTAAAATACATTTTCTCTCTCCATTTCACAAGTTTGTTTTCTCCTGCTTAAGCATTTATACAAACCACCATTATTATTTTCCTAGGAACCTTTGATTCTCGATGTTAGAATCGTTTTCTGAGTCACTCTTTCATCTCAAGAGCTTCCCTTTGTCCAGGTAAATCATCATCACCATTTGTGCTTTAATCTTGTTTCTTCATTTTTTGGTGAATTTCATAACTTTTTGACCACCTCATTTGGTTGTTCTTAGGCTTCTTTTAGGCAGTGTTTTGGTGGTTTTAGGAGTTAGGCAATTGCATTTAGGTTTCCAATAGTTTTCCAGCCTTATTTTCCCATTAAATCAGTCGTTGGTGGAACTCTGGTGTAACTTTAGTTCCACTGTTCTTCATTTATTCTTGAGTCAAAATGATTAAGTTGCTCATTTCAATCTTTGAGTCAATGTAGGTCAATCCTCAAGCTGTTTGTGCCTTTTTAGCCTTTTATTTCTTAAGTTTCAACTCAGCATCTTGGATGTTACAGACCCTCTATATATTAGCAGAGCAATTTCCCACACTTAGGGAGAGGTATTTCCAAGAGATACGTAGGATAGAGGAAGAGGACGAGGTAAGACGTAGAGCTGGCCCAAATTTTATTTATCCAATCTTTCCCATTCCATTAAACACCATTCTACCCTCTTTATCTGAGGTCGGTAGAGACGAGATGCCTGACTCGTCCTCTGCTCTTGCCAATAGTAGAGATTCATTTGAAGAGGCTATGAGAGTACCACCCACACATCCTGTAGGGTATAAGGCTTGGACTTCATCTTTTAGCTCAATCGAGACCTCTGGTCGAGACGACTCTTCAGTCTAAATTGTGGACGATGGGTCTTCTAGTGAGGATGATTCTTCGATTCAAATCATCTCAGACCCTACTGAGTCGAGAATCAACATTGTCATTCCTTCAACTGCCATTCCTCTCAATGCCATGACCGAGAGTTAGTTTTAAGAGTGGTTTCTAAATGGGGCTCTAGTTGCTGGAGCTCCTCGTGAGGATGAGGACTATGAGGCCGAGGACTCTGATGCTTAGGAACCAATAAATTACTCTTATGCCCAGACCTTTCAATCCACTGTCAAAGAGGTCGACCTTCTGCGTTGGAGACATATATACGGTATTAAATCTGATATAGTCAAGCGCGTCCCTGACGAGGACGAGAGAGTATATGGTAGTGGAGAAGGTAAAGTCACTATTTATGATCAGATATTCAGGGTTAGTGTCAAATTACCTTTCCACTCTTCTACCCGAGCCATTATATCTAGCCTATGACTTGATCCCTCTTAATTAGCACCAAATTTCTGGCAAATCATACTCAGTTATGTCTCCCTATGGATGAGAAACTACACAAAAAACCCTTTAGTCGACATATTCATAGCTTGCTATAACGTCTCACCCTCAAGGACTTAGCCAGAGTATTACCACCTAGGGGAGAGAAAACCCACTAAGAAAATTATTCAGGTCTCCCAAACATCCAATAATTCTTAGAAGCCGAGGTATTTCTTCCTTTATAGGGCCTAAAAATTTTCAGCCGATGTCGACCCATTTGAGGATGAATCGAGAGTTACATGCGCCTGGGTGAACCCCTCCATGTCAGCCAAGTTGGACCCCAGACTCAGCGTTGCCGATCGGGAGAAGGTTTAGTATTTGAAGAGCCAAGGGAAGGAAGTTGACCTTCCTAAATTTGAGGATATTATGACTCATGAATTTCTAGAGAAGGCTGGCTTGGGGATTGACTCCCTAGCCGAGCTATGTGAGTCACTGAACTTTTTTGTTCTCAAGTATTATCTCGTCTCTATTTTCTATGGCTGATAATTTATGTTTTTCTTTGTAGATCGTCCTACTCACATCTCAGACTACTTATGGAACATGATGGCCCCCAACCTAAAATTGTTTTGAAGAAGGGAGGTAATAAACCTATGACAAAGTCTGCTATGAAGAGTGCACGTTTGTTTAAATAAAGAAATTATTTAATTAAACTCAATTTTTATCAATTAAGTCCTAAACATGCATCTAGGTGTGATTGAAGATGATAAAATCATGCAAGAACATTCAAATACACATGTGAGGAAAAATCCCCCATAGGGGTAAAACATTTTTTTTTTAATTTTTTTATTTTCACTATAATTTGTAATATATGGTTACACGGATTATAATGAAAATAAGTGTGACACAAAAATACCCGCAGGTGTCGGTTCTGATGTTGTTGACTGGAATCTCCCGCAGGAACTCCAAGTGAGTAGCAATGAAGAAGAGAACGACTTCTCCACAAGTATGAACAAAAGCAAAGCAGTGTTCTTGGGTTTCAAAAGGATTCACAAAAGTATGAGAATGATGTGTGAATCAAAACATGAGTTTTGGAACTCAAAAATATGAAGACTTGAGCTAATAGAATCTCAAAATCGTCTCTCCAAGTCTTGAAAAATAACTCCCCTGAAGTTGGCTTTTATAAGGAAATTAAAAAGAATTTTAATTCATTGGGACTCTTGCCAGCGTCAGGTACCTCGAACCGGTTCGGCTTGTACCTCGAACTAGTTCACCCCTGAACCGATTCACTGTTCGGTTCGCAGAACTTCACTGGTTTTGGGGCTAAAATCACACAACATTCTCCTTAATGATTTTTCTCCATTTTCAAAGGGCCATAACTTTTTCACCGTAGCTTGGATTGAGGTGCCGTTTCTTCCAGTATCTTCGTGGCGTCGAGTTCTTAAACTTTCCAGTTGATCAGACCTCCGGATGGTGGCTATAAAATTACCAAAATGACCTTAAACTGTCCTATCTTGCCTTTTTTCATTGTTTTGACTTCTCTTGCGTACCACTTGCATAAACTCCCTAAAATCGTAGAATGTGAAGTCGTTGAGGCAGATGTGGAACACTTGATGGAGATGTTGAATGCTTGATTCCCAAAATTCAGATATAACTGTCATGTGAGATTATGAAGTGACGTGCCTTTTTTAGCGGCGTACGACATACACAAATGTAAGATATCGGACATGAGAAAAATGTCCTTACAAATCCCCCCCTATGTCTATGTCGGTACAAAATAAAAATCCAAATTATTATCATTTAATTGACCTATACAAATCTACCCTTCCATGAACCCAAAACTAAAAAGATACAAATGAATAAGTCTTAATCGTTTGTTCTTCAAATCTTCAAAAAACTCAAAGCTTTTCTCATCAGGGTGAGCAATTCAATGATCATCAATGTAGTACCTACAAACATGAGATAAATCAAATACCAAGTGACGTATCGAGTTTGATATGAGATAAACATAGATACCAACATAAAACAAATCTCAAAATCTCAAAACTCCCCCATAATATGATAATTCTTTCTCCCCCTTTTTATTATGTCCCCAAATAGACAAAAGTGAGAAGCATAACTATGGAAAATGTCACAAGGTAAAAAAAACTTTCTATTTTTGAAATTTTTAAATTTTTTCTCACAAAATATACAACAAAGAATCACACCATGAAAGAACACAAAAACAACTAAGTCGACGATAGCGTAAATGTATGGTTGTGATAAAATTCGATAAGTAAATTAATGCATACAAACATGACATATCTGCATGATGAATATCGGATTCTCCTAGCGAATGCACTCAACATCTTCCTTAGGTGTAAAAAGATGGAAATATGAGACATTGACTCAATAAAATCAACAAATCAAAGCTCAAAATGATTTCCACACCAATAACGTCCAAAATGATTTAATGCTTTTTCTGGACTTTCAAGGAAGTGCAAACCCGTTTAAATTCTCCAACCAAACTCCCTCAGATATATATTTTGAATAAAGGTGATCTAAATTCTCAAACTTTGGAGAATTGATAGTGAAACCTAAATGGCCCATATTTGTCATGAATATCTTTTTATTTCCTTTAAATTTTTCGGGCTCTTTTAACCTCTTTGGACCCCGGATAATAAAATTCCTCAATTTTTTAGGTCCGATTTAACGGTGACTTAATCGCAAAGGATAGATTACCTTTCGTAGCCCTTCACCGTCCTTTTTTTTTAAAACACAATCTCACCAAACATTTTTTTACATGCATTCCAATCTTGTCAAGTTTTATCGCATATGGTTCATTGTATAGACAAAATTGAGATGGAAACACTCAAGCCAATATGTGACAGTCAAGTACAATAATCAAATAAAATTGTGCATATGTGCAATAAAGGAGATAAGGAGCCAAACATATAGTAAGATATCACTAATCACATCTCAAAGACTCCAAACAATGTAAAATCACATGGATGCAATGATGTAGCGTCTCAAATCACTATCGAACAGTCACGTGGATAAATGGAATGAAATTTGTGACTCGGCTATCTTAAATGCTCATCCATAAAAGGTGCAAATAAAATACAAAAATCTTTTTGTGCTTTATCAAAATTTTTATAAAAAGAAAATCTTTTTGGATTTTTTTCAAAAAATATAAAAATCAGAACATAAAACAAACTAATGCTACATGCTAGCAATAGGCAAAAGAGGCATCATGTAAATCACCCTGTGCTAGCAGACATGTCAAGACCTCAACCGGGAAGAGCGGTGAAGTTTTCCAAAGATGGTGACATCTTTTGGACCAACTCCATAAGATCATGTGTGGTCTTGATAAAAACTTCACTTGCTCGCGAATATATGCAAACTCTCTATCATTATGTGCAAGCTAAGTATCATGAATGGGTGCATGTGCGAGGACGTGTGAAGTGGCATGATATGGCACAAAACCC
Organism: Sambucus nigra; assembly: GCA_949130495.1. Classification (NCBI taxonomy): domain Eukaryota; kingdom Viridiplantae; phylum Streptophyta; class Magnoliopsida; order Dipsacales; family Adoxaceae; genus Sambucus; species Sambucus nigra. Next base: position 788,119,929 of record OX422208.1, on the reverse strand, counting down.
AACTTACAACAAAACTCTCTAAGATGTCACCGCTTCTTGCAGTGGGAGCAAACATAAACCGGTCTAGGAATTAATTTATCAAGAATTTTGGGATGAGCTTTCCTAGAAGGGCACCATGAGACTCACTCACCAAAGTGGATATAAGCTCGGACGAATTAAAAGTAGCGAATGCACCATCATTACCTTTTCCAACATCATTCAAAACGAAATAGGGAACCATCTTATCAACCTTCTCAGATGCGTTCTCTAACGAGACTTGGACCTCCCGTGCTTGTTTGAGATCATCCTCGAGATGGGATACACGTGTCGTCAGACTAGACACCGTATTGGCCAAGTCACATTTTCCCTTTTTAGCTCATCATTCTCTTTCTTCAACTCACAAATCCGAAGACCTAGGATCCTATTTGACCTTTTTGTTTCCATGGTCTCAATAAAAAACTTTCTAAAATCTTTTCGGATCACACTTTCATCTCCATCCTCACTATCGCTTAGGGTAGTGGGCATGGCAACTTTCTTTCCCTCTCTTCTAAGTCTAATGGGACACTCAAATTTCTTGTGCTCTGTCCCATCGCACTCAAAACATCTTATCTTCTCCAGTTTGTCTTTTATCTCTTTTTCATTCTCACACCAACTCTCTCTCTCTCCAAACAGTCTTAAATCTTTCTCTAAAATGGTGATCCTAAGAACTAATACTTTGTTTCGCTCTTTGGTTTTAAATGACTCCGTATATAACTCAACGTAGGAGAGTTGGAGATCACTCTCTCTCTCACTTGCATCGTCCTCCCCTCACTCATATCGTTCTCATTGTCGAGGTGTCCCTATGAACCAGCATCCTCATCATCGTGAGGAGCACTAGAAGTACTCACATGACTAGCCATGAATGTAGTGAAGTTACACTCATACGGTGACTCGTCTCCAGAGTCCACCGACTCGACCTCACTATCGTCACTAAGGGAAGAATTAAGGACAACTTTGCACTTTTCTTTGGCAAGTCTGTTCATCCGAGTAGCACACTCAAAATCTCTTTGTCCCTTACCGTCGCACTTATAGCATATCTCACTGTCTTTCTTAGGAGGGTCTTTAAAATCTCTTTCATTTTTCTTTTCAAATTTATTTTTCTCAAAATTCTTTTTATCTTTGAAATTGCCATTTTTCTTGAATTTGAGAATTTTCTTGAAATTTTTAGCAAACAAGGCCAAATCATCTAAATCAAAGTCACACTCAGAATCTGACGTTTCTATCTCCCTTTTTCTAGATGACTCTACCCTCTTTCTTACCGACCCCTCACTCTTTCTCTCCTGGGAATTAAGTGCAATTCCCTTATCTTTAGGCTTGACAGATTTAGGAAACATATCAATTTCATACGTTTGTAAGTCTCCTACAAGTTTCTCCAATTTAAGCGTGTTTAAATTACCCATAGAATTTAGAACGTTGACTTTAGGAATAAAACTCTTAGGCAGAGATCTAAGAATCTTTTTAACAACTCTAGCATTAGGAATGTGTTCACCAAGATTAAAGCTAATATTTAAAATATCAGACAACCTAGCATAAAATTCATCAAAACATTCAGTCTCAAGCATGGCAATGGTTTCAAATTGAGTTGTCAAATTTTGTAATTTGAACTCTTTCACAGCATTAGTTCCTTCATGGGTAAGTTTTAAAACATCCCATGCCTCTTTTGACGTGGTGCACGTAATTATGCGTCGAAACTCGTCAGGTGTGACGGATCCGAAAATAGCACTCAAACCCTTTGAATTAAAACATGACCATTTAAATTCTTCTTCAGTCCAAGTAGTGATAGATTTTAAACTAGTCACGTTCTCAACAGTGATGGAGGGAGGTGTCCACCCTCTTTCAACCAAAATCCAGACACGTTCATCAATGGCTTTAAAGCAGATTTCATGCGGGATTTCCAGTAAGAATAGTTTGTGCCGTAAAAAACTGGCATTTTATTATATAATTTCTCCATATTGAACACGTCATTTTTCAAAAAAATCAAATTTTCAGAAAATTGATATCTTAGAAAAATTTTGCGGAAAATTACATGGTATAATTGTGTAATTGACTCTGATACCAATTTGAAGAGTGCGCGTTTGTTCAAATAAAGAAATTATTTAATTAAACTCAATTTTTATTAATTAAGTCCTAAACATGCATCTAGGTATGATTGAAGATGATAAAATCATGCAAGAACATTAAAACACACGTGAGGAAAAATCCCCCAAAGGGGCAAAATCTTTTTTTTATTTTTTATATTCACTATAATTTATAATATACGGTTACACAGATTACAATGAAAATAAGTGTGACACAGAAATACCCGCATGTATCGGTTCTAATGTCGTCGGTGAAATCTCCAGCAAGAACTCCAGGTGAGCCGCAATGAAGAAGAGAGCGGCTTTCCCACAAGTATGAACAAAAGCAAAGGAGTGTTCTTGGGTTTCTAGAGGATTCACAAAAGTATGAGAATGATGTGTGAATCAAAACATGAGTTTTGGGACTCAAAAATATGAAGACTTGAGCTAATAGAACTCTCAAAATCGTCTCTCCAAGTCTTGAAAAATAACTCCCCCGAAGTTGGATTTTATAAGGAAACCAAAAAGAATTTTAATTCATTGGGACTCGTGCCAGCATCAGGTACCTCGAACCGGTTAAGCTTGTACCTCGAATCGGTTCGCCTCCCGAACCGTTTCACTGTTCGGTTCGTAGAACTTTGCTGGTTTTGGGGCTAAAATCACACAGCATTCTCCTTAATAATTTCTCTCCATTTTCAAAGGGCCACAACTTCTTCAAAGTAACTCGGATTGAGGTGCCATTTCTTCCAGTATCTTCATGGCATCGAGCTCTTCAAAATTTTAGCTGACTGAACCTCTGGATGGTGGATATAAAATTACCAAAATGCCCTTAAACTTTCCTATCTTTCCTTCTTTTATTATTTTGACTTCTCTTGCGTACCACTTGCATAAACTTCCTAAAATCGTGGAACGTGAAGTCGTTGAGGCAGATGTGGATCACTTAATGGAGATGTTGAATGCTTGATTCTCGGAATTCAGATAGAATCGTCATGTGAGATCGTGAAGTGATGTGCCTTTTGTAGAGACGTACGACATACACAAATGTAAGATATCGGACATGAGAAAAATGTCCATACATTCTGCACGAGGGTCAACCAACCCTAACGTCAGCCAAAAGAGAAAGGTGCCAGCTATACCTACTGACATGCTTTAAGAGAATGAGATGAGGCAAAGGGTGAATCCACCTCCCAAGGTTGTACCGAGTTCAGCTGTGCCTCATTCCTCCTCTAGGTATTCCTTCAAAAACTTTTGGGCAGCCAACCTAGCTCAGCTCTAGGCTTTCCCCGACTCGACTATCCTATTTGTGCAAAGGCCAAAAGTTGGCCTGCTTCCCCTCCCTTGTATGGGAGACTATGAATTCTTGGGGACGATGCCTCTCTTGAAGATTTTGGACTTCTGCTTTCATCATCTAGTAGGTATCAGCCTTGTCTTACATTTGAATATTGTCTCATTTAATTTATTTTCTCATCTTATTCTGACCTTTATGTATTCATAACTTTTGCAGTCTGTGTGTCCCCTCGCCTCTGTCAATAAATGGCGTACTGCGAATATACCAAAATTCTAAGAGGCTGAGTAGGCCATCAAAAATTTGGCCGACCTGAAGAAGAGTCACAGTCAGCGCTGAGAGGAGTATCAAAGGACCCTGACTAAATTCAATTTAGACCATGTCAATGAGTTAAAGAGGAAGGAAGGATAGCTGAATACTCTAAAAACTCAAGTTGCCAATCATGCCACAGACCTGGCTATAGACATTACAAAAGCTAAGGACGAAGCGCTTTCAGTCGAGGTTGTTCAAAGGATCAAATACGTGGCCATCGTAGCTTATAAGGCATTTGATGAGTTACTCAGGTTCAACATGGAATATTTTGATAGGGGTCTCAAGACAGCCTATCAGTGGGTGGCCACATAATTTGCTTAAGTCATCTCGTCCATTAGTTTCGAGCTAGAAGCTCTCGATATGGAAGATCCCTTCATGGCCTCGACTTTGGAATACATTGAGTCCCTTCCATCAGCCGAGTATATATATGGAAACAAAACTTTTCCATCCTTTTAGGACTTTTCTTTTAGGGAGAGAATAGTTTTATCTACTCGTTGGAGAGCCATTTGTCTGTGTTGATGTCAGAGCGTAAGGAAAGGAAGTTCCCCTTTTTCTTGTTTGTGAGTTGGCAAGATCTTTTTGATGTAGCTTTGGAATTAGTGTGTAATCCTATAGTGAAAATAGGGTGCTATTTCCCAGGGAGACCTTGGTGATTCTGTCCGTTGATAATCCGCCCTGGGATGTAGGGTGATTTGAAGATGTTATTTTTTATACTTATTTGGGAAGAAGGGTATAGGGTGGAGCATTTTCTCGTTTGGGTTTCTTTTGACCGTTTCCTTTATAGTATCAACCTTGTTGTGATGTTTTTTGAATAAGGATGACCTTTTGGATTCTTAAAATGCTTTCGATCACTTTTTTAATATTATATTCTTAGTTTATTTAAATCGTACCGAACCTTTAGGAGTGAGGGAAAAACGACCATAGTACGGGTCTTTTCCTAAAATAGGAGTTTTTTTTTCTACTGGACCTGAAGTGATATCTCAGTTTGCCTATGTATTTCCAATTCAGAGACAATGTTGTGTCTGTTTTTGAATATCTATGATAAAAATATAGCGGAGAATCAGGTCTACGTAGTTCACTTAAAATGAAATGGTTGTGGGAAGTGAGCTTTTGATGTAGTGTTAGGAATGTGTATGGGCTTGCATAGTCTTTCCTTGCTATTACGACCAATTATTTTTGTGTTAACTTAGCCTTTTCCTTTTTACCATAAGAAAGTTTAATGAAACAATTTCTCCAATAGGTCAAGATTGAAGGGTTAGTAAAACACGACTCCGTTGAGATCGACTAAGATAGCCTCCCCACCAGAGTTTATTTTGGTAACGAGGTAGGGTCCTCCCCATTTGGATGGAAATTTTCCTTCGGGTGTTCGAGAAGGTTTGAGATTTTATTTTAGGACTAGATCACACTCTTGGATGTTTCTTTTATTGAATGATCAGGCAATACACAGGTGGTAGCCTTGATTGTGGTAAGTGAGCTTTAGCCTATTCTTGTCAATGAGGGCTAGTTCATCGTAGAAGGATATGACCTCATCAGTTTTGGACACTTGGATTTTAAGGATGACCCGTAGGGACCGTATTTCAAGTTTTATGGGTAGAACTGCCTCCATTCCATACATCTACGAGTAGGGAGTGGGCCTGATTGAATTTAGATTTGCCGAGTTTGTCGGACTAGTCACTATAGGTCTTTGTCATCTTGCATATGATGTTTTTGACATTATTGTTTAACATCTTCAACTATTCCATTGGTTTGAGGTCTGTATATAGATGACTTATTCCGAATAATCACGTAGTCATTTAATAGGTTTGAGACCTCTTTCTCAACATGAGATTCGTTGTCCGATAACAACTCACGGGGTACGCCGAAACGGAAGTGATGTTTTAACTTATGAATTTATCCACCTTTTATTCATTCAAAACTATGTAAGATTCAACTTCAACCCATTTGGTGAAATAGACGATGGTGACTAGGATGAATTCCTTCCCGATGGAGGCTTTGGCGGTTTCTTTGCAGATGATGTTTATCCCCTAGGTGGAGAAAGGTGAGGGTGATGTCATGAAATAGAGATCTCGAGGATCTAGATGTTGTCGTGGGGTATAAAGTTGATATTTGAGGCACCTCATGATGTTCTCCGTGAAATCCTTTTATATGGTGGTTCAATAGTATGATTGCCTAAGGATTTTTCTAGATAGGGTGTGTTCACTCATATATGGGTCACATTTTCCACTATGGATTTTGTCTATGATCTCAAGGGTTTCATCCTCTGTGGCGCATCGTAAGTGTATTCCGTCAAACCCTCTTTTGTAGAGTTGACCCTCGCAGATGATAAATTGAGCTTTTAATCACCTCATGGTATGTCGATCATTTAGGGAAGCATCGAACAGGTAGTGGCTTTTGTTGAATAAATTCCTTATATACTGTCATTTTCTCGATGGTGTCGACCTGAAAGCATTAGGAAGGGGAGCTATGAGTGGTCATGATAAACGTGATTATCATAATTTCCTTTGATATGTCTACCAAAGAGGTTAGGGTGGCAAGGGTGTCTCTGAAGTATTTCTTAGCCTTCGAGAGGAATTCGAAGTCGAGATGATTGAATCGCTAAGCAACCTCTTCTAAGTAGGCATGGTACGATTGTAGCTTATCGTCTTGGATTTTTCATTTACGTAATATTTGGTTTATGACTAGGCTTGAGTCTCCGTAGGCTTTCAGGTCAATAATTACTAATTTTAAGGTGATTTCGAGACATGTGCTATAATCTTTGTATTCTTCCATGTTACCGGTGCACTCGTAGATGAGTTTGATGGTTGTGGGAAGTCATCGTGAGTCGAGAGATATCAAGAGCATTCATATGCTGAATAACATTTTTTTAGAAGCCCGATTGAAGTAGAGTTCCTAAGTTTCTCTATTATTTAAGGCCAAGAGATCTTTACTTAGGAGTTTTACCTTGTTTTCCTCTTCCTCATCTGACAGGGGTTACCCTGTGAGAAGGTCAAAGATGACCCTTCCTTTGGTGGATTTTTATATGATGTATGTGATTTCAAAATCAAAAGAAATTAGTATCCACTTGGACATTTAACTAGAGAGATGTTTTCTCAAATAGGTATTTTAGGTCATCCAACTGGGATATGAGTAGTATATTGAAGGGCATCATATAATGGCGTAGTTTGCGAGTAATCTGTATGAGGGATATACAAGACTTTTCTAGGGAGGTGTGTTCGAGCTTATAAGATACTAGTTTCTTTCTAATATAGTAAATGGTGCATTCGTTTTTGGGAACTCTCTATATATTGGGATGACATGGCTCTAGTAGCCGTGTCGATTATGGTCATGTAGAGAAATAGGGGTTGTCCTAGTTGGGGAGGTACTAACACTAGTGGGTGAGTGAGTTACTCCTATATTTTCTCAAATGCCTCCTGGAAATGGGTGTTCCAGTCTTTAGATGAATCTTTTTTGAGTATCTGATAGATGGGTACACAAATGGTGGTAAGCTGGTTGATGAACCGACTTATCTACTGTATTTGGCCCAGGAACCCTCTGACTTCTTTTTCCATTTTGGGTGGTATCTTCTCCCGTATGGATATGACTTTGGCATGGTCTACCTCGATTCCATGTTTACTAATAATGAGCTCGAGAACTTAACCCTCGGTGACTCCGAAGAAGCACTTATGAGGGTTTAGTCTTATTTTGAAAAGGCGCCGCCTTTGGATGAATTTTCGAAGTTCCAAAATGCGGGCATCGTAGTCCTTGGACTTGATGATCATGTCGTCTATGTTAACCTCCACTACCTTATGTATGAGATCATATGTGATGCTCATGTCCTCTCTCTGGTAAGTTTCATCGGCATTATTGATACCTAAGGGAAAAACTGTATAGCAGTAAGTCCCCAATGGCTAATGAACCCAATTTTTTCTTGATGATGTAACGACATTATTTTATCATCCGATTTATATTTGAATATATCGTATACTGCTACAACCATTAAAGACTTATTCAATATCAATCATGCATCAAGACTGATTCAAATATCAAAGTTCTTTAACATTCAAGCCTCCGCGAGATTAATTTTGGTAAGGTTGTGTTTAAGTACCTTAACGATTCACTTAGAGTGTTATGATAAATTTTTTAAAATATTTTCTAAGCGTTGGAGTGGAGTTTTTCGTCAAAAGTATTTTTTTATTGTTTTGAGGCGGAGTATTTTCTGGTGAAATAATAATTTATTTTTATTAATTTTTGTTTGAGCGACTTACATGTCTTGTTCGAGCGACAACCTTAAGTCGCACGAAGATCGTTCGAACGATAACTGTCTACGTTCAAGCAAGATGGTGATTTCGTTTGAGCAACACGTCGCCTTAACATTTTTATAAATGGCGTGTTAAATAACTTCGTTTTTATTCAAAAGACCTAAGAATTTTATTCTACAAAAACTGATTTAGCAGAAACGTTTGTCTTCTCACTTTTGAGAGTTTTAGCTTTGTTTTCAATTCACAAAACATCCCAATATTTATGTGAATTTCTTTGGAACTCAAGATACAACTTTGGTGAAGTTATTTATCTTGTAAAGAGGGTAAATCTACGGCTGATGACTATGTGTAGATTGGGAGTGCTCGAAGGTGTTCCTGGCTGATTTGGACTGCGTGTTCATGTGGACTACTGAAGTTGTCCCATTGCTGACTCTAGGTTGCGTGCCTATGTGATTGTTCTGATGAGTGATCATTGAAAATTTCATTATATTCTTTGTAAGTTGTGATTTACTATTTTATAGTGAAATAAAAGTTTTGCTCGAAAGGGATTTTTCCTGAATTCTGCAAGTTAGCAATTTTATTTGTGATGGTTTGACACACATATACACGTAGTTGCACGTTTTGGGGCTAAATTAATATGGTTGGATATTTGACACTGATTAAATAAGGTTAACTTGGAAATTTGTGAATTCAGTTTAATCAGTGTCGCACACTAATTTTACAATTGGTATCACAACAGGTTTCTCTAAGTTATCGAGTGATCCTTGTTTTCCGCAAAATTATGTGATATTGATTTTTTTGAAAAATCTGTTTTGTGAAAAATTACAATTTTTTCGATGGAGCACTTATGTAATCAGATGGCCCCCTTTAATGACACGAGCCAGAGTTTTGATGATAAATAGTTTGAATTTGATGTTTGCGAAAAGAATTGATTTTGGAAAAAGAAAATTGTTATTTTAAATCCACTATGGATCTTTTGCAAACGGTTCAAAATCAAAGAGATTTTTATCATGAAAAAATTGTGTCTTTGGACCGTGACTTTAATGCTTTGAAATTGTCCAAAAAGGAGAGTTATGATCGAGTCCTATTTTTGGAAAAAGAATTGGAGGACTTTAAAAATTCTAGGATTTTTGTTTGTGCCAAAGATGATACAAATATTTTAATCGATGAGTTTGTGGCACGTGAAGAGACTCTTAGGCATAAGTGTGCATATTTTAAGGGATAATGTGATAACCTTCTAGAAATAATTGAAAATTTGGAGAAGGAATCCCTAAAATTGGAAGAGTCTAATTCTTTGCTTGAGTAAAAAATTTTGGAGATAAAAAATGATTTGACAGACTCGAGTAGTGTTGGTAGCAATGGTAGTGTCTCGTCATGTTCTCATGTTTCGAGTGTTAATGCCAAGGCCATTATTAGTTTTAGAGGGTCAATAAATCCCAAGGACATTAGAAAAGGTCAATCCATAGGTGTCATTCCACCCGTTTTCACATGTTCACATTGTGGTAGGAAAGGTCACCTTAAGCGTTTTTATTTTGATCTTGAAAAAGGTCCTAGGAAGTTGAAGTCTAGAGTTTTGATGGTTACAGAAACTCCGATTCGACGTTTAACATATATTTGGATTAGGAAATCACTTTTAGAGGAGCTAGATGATAAACTAGTTGATTCCCACATGCTTGCACATGATGCGTCACTTGCTATTTCTTATGGATAGTTGCTTGCATGCTTTGTTTGTCATAAACTAGTTGTTTTTCATGATATAGGTTTTCTAGTGTGATGAAACGTATGCTTTTTGTATTATTTTTGTTTTTGATAAATTTTTTGAAAAATACAAAAAGATTTTCTATTTTTTGAGAAAAAAATTGAAAAAGCCAAAAAGATTTTTTGATATTTTTTTGGAAAAAGACAAAAATATTTTTGTAGTTTTTTTTCACCATATACGAATGAACATTTAGGATGATCGAGTCACAATTTCATTCCATATTCATGTGACTGTTTGATAGTGTTTTGATATGGGTCATCATTTCATTTTTGTTCTTTACAATGTTTGGAGTCATTCAGATGTGATTTGTTGTTACTTCCTACATGTTTGACTCATGAGTTCCTTTAATGCACACTTGCACTGATTTGTTTGACTATTATTCTTGTATATCACATGTTGGTCAATGTGTTTTCATCTCAATTCTGTCTTTAAAATGAACCACATGCGATAAAACTTGCTAATGGAAGTAGTGCATGTAGGAACCGTTGTGTGAGTTTGTGTGACCTACTTGAAAAACAGGCAAGGGCTACAAAAGGTACTCATTTGTCCTTTGTGATTAAGATACCGTTCAAATCGGACCTAGAAAATAAAATTTTGGCAAAAATAGAAGCCAAGGTCCAAAGAGGTTGAAAAGAGCCCGAAAATTTTTAAAGGCAATAAAAAGAAAAATATGCGAAAAGTGGGCTAATTTAGTTTAATTTCATCACCTCAAAAGAAAAATAAAAAGCATTATTATTTATGAGGCAGTTTGGATGGAATATAAAAACGGTTTGCACACCCTGATAAAGTCATGAAAAAACGTTACATAGTTTTAGACTTTATTAGTGTGAAAATCACGTCCGACTTTGATTTGTCGATTTAATTAAGACGATGTCATCTAAATTCACATTTATTTGACACCTAAGGACGATTTTGAGATTCATTCATTAGAAGTACACATACTCATCGTGCACATATGTTATGTTTGATTTCTTATATTTGACTATCGAATATGTTCATATCCATTCATTCTGTTTCCATGATTTGGTTATCTTAGTGTAAATTCATGGTATGTGATTTTTGTATAATTATTTTTGCATTTTTTAATGAAAAATTGAAAAATAAAAAATAGTTTATGGAAGATTTTGGGTTACTCCTTTGCGTGAGCGTAGTTTGATCCATGTTTGCTATGCATATTTTTCGTGACAACTCCATGTTTGTTTTTGGTTTATTCATTTCCTTGTCTATTTTGCTCAAATAAAAAGGGGGAGGATGAATTATGGGGGAGTTTTTGCATTATTGGGGAGATTTGATTATTGATTGATTTATTTTTTTTATCATTTCAAACTTGATGCTTCACGAAGGTATCTGCTTTGTATTATGTGTGTAGGTACAAAATTGAAGATCATTATGTTGAACATCCTGATGAGAAAAGCTTGAAGACTTCAAGATTTGAAGTTGAAGATTTTTGAAGAAAAGTTTTAGACTTGCATGTTTAGGACCATTTCAATTTTGGGTTCATAGGAGAGTATTAGATTTGTATAGGAATTGGGATTTGATAATTCAGATGTTTTTATTTTGTACCGGTATAGACATATGGGGAGATTTGTAAGGACGTTATTTTATTGTCCGGTTTACAATTGAGTATGTCGTATACTTCTACAACTGTCGAAGACTTATTCAAGATCAATCATGCATTAAGACGGATCCAAATATCAAAGTTCTTTAACATTCAAGCCTCCGTGAAATTAATTTTGGGTGGCTATGTTTAAGTACCTTAACGGTTCACTTAAAGTGTTGGGATAAATTTTCTAAAATATTTTCTAAGTGTTGGAGCAGAGTTTTTTTTATCAAAAGTATTTTTTATTGTTTTGAAGAGGTGTATTTTCTAGCAAAATAAAAATTTATTTTTATTAATTTTTGTTGTAGCAACTTATGTGTCTCGTTCGAGCGACAACCTTAAGTCGCACGAAGCTCGTTCGAGCGACAACTGTCAACGTTCGAGCAAGATGGTGATTTCGTTTGAACGATGCACCGCCTTAACATTTTTATAAATAGCGTGTTAAACAACTTCATTTTTCTTTAGAAGACCTGAGAATTTTATTCTACGAAAACTGCTTTGACATAAACGTTTGTCTTCTCACTTTTGAGAGTTTTAGTTTTGTTTCAATTCACAAAACGTCCCAATCTTGATGTGAATTGTTTTGGAACCCAAGATAAAACTTTGGTGAATTTATTTCTCTTGTAGAGAGGGTAAATCTACGACTGACGACTACGTGTCAATGGGGAGTGATCAAGGGTGTTCCTAACATATTTGGACTGCGTGTTCATGTGGACTTGTGTGGTTGTTCCATTGCTGACTCTAGGCTGCGTGCCTATGTGATTATTCCGAGGAGTGATCAATGCATATTTTATTGTAATCTTTGTAAGTTGCTATTTACTCTTTTATAGTGCAATAAAGGTTTTGACCGAAAGGGGTTTTTCCTGAATTCTGTAGATTAGCAATTTTATCTGTGATGGTTTGACACACACAAACATAGTTGCATGTTTAGGGGTTGAATTAATTTTTTTGGATATTTGACACCGATTAAATAAGGTTAACTTGGAAATTTGAGAATTCAGTTTAATCAGTATCGCCCACTCATTTTACAGATGATTGCGGTGCTTCTTTATCAAATTGTAGCCTTCGAATTCATCTACGAAGTAATTAAGCCCAATTTCAGTTGTGTTCTCTACCAATGAGTCAATGTGAGGTAGAGGGAAATCCTATTTGGGATATAATTGATTGAGATCCTTATAATCCACTCACGTTCAGACTTTACTGTTGGCTTTTGGCACTAGTATAATGTTGGCTAACCAAGAGGGGTATTCGATTACTCAGATGAAACCAACGCTAAGATATTTTTCTACTTCTTCCATAATTTTCAAGGACTAATTGGTTATCACCTTATGGAGTCTCTATTTTATATGTTTGGCATTGGGGGAGTGGGTTTTGTATGCATGACGATAGTGGGGTCAATGCCAAGCATGTCAACGTAAGACCAAGTGAACACATCTACGAAGCTGACGAGGAGATATGTGAGATCATTTTTGTTCATTCTTGTCTAGGGAGGACCCTATTTGTAAATTTTTTGGATTTTGCAAAGTTCCCAAGTTTATGGTTATTGTGTCATCCTCGTTGGGAGACATACGTCTATTTTTACTTTGGTCAAGTTTTTGTAAGTGTTTTAAGTATTTTAGATCCAAAGAGTTATCTTTATTAGTTTGAGTTATAATCTGTCACTGTGTTCATGATAATCACATGCAACACACACATGCAAATGCTGGATATCTCTATTTTTTATGCCATCAAATAGAGGAAGGACAACATTAATAATAAAGGAAAAATTTACTTTATAGAGGGATATATTTGGAGATAGGATGACGGGGACGGGGAATATTGTGCTAATAGTACAGACCATAACGGCCTCTGAATGACGAGCGTCGAGGTGCATATGACATAAATTCAGTTGTTGAGTACTGCAGTTCCCGCGATGTTTGTGATGAGTTATGTTGGATTATGCCGAGGGACCTTTAGAGTGGTCTTCGAGAGATATCGGACCTTAGAACAAACTATAGGGTTGGGCATGTAGTGTTCCTCGAGCTACAATGCTTTCCCCTTAATGTTTGTAGGGGGATCCTCCATTGGGCCTACCATGGGGTCAGCGTAAGGGAGTGCCTTGAAGCGGATTAATAATAATAGCTTGGGGATTTCTTCGTTCCACTGGTTATCCCATGGGAGTTGGTAGGATGCATCCTAAGGCTCGACCAAAGGATGTGTTTCTTGGGGTGGGGCTGTTGAGTTTGGTACATAGAGGTAGAGGTTAAGTTCAGGGATGCTGACTAATCGTCCTTTTTCAGTAGTGATACCTCGAGCGGCCGAGACGGTGTACCAGTCATGGAAGAATTCAACGGGGGTTGACTATGAGGACCCCAACATGGTTACTAGGGTAACTTCTTTAGGAAATAATACGGGTAATCCCACTTTAGTTTTGGCTCGAAGATTTTTCTATCTTCCTTAGTAACTCATGATACATTGAGCTTGTTCTGGATGGCCTTATGGATTTTCTCGCAATCCATGTACAATCCTTCCTTAAAGAGAATTTCCATTCCAGGTTAAAATGATATCTTTGATTCATCCCATCATGATTCGGGTAGTTCATATTATGGTAAGCCTTCCCTTTGGAGATGGACGTGGCCATTCCACCCTTGATGGGGGGCGTTTGGGACATGGTGATGGAGTTTTACTATTGGGTGTATACTCGAGACTAATATTTCCCTTTTGTTTCATGGCAGTGATGACTTCAAGGGTTCCCTGTTGATATTTTCCTAGTCCGAACCATGGCATATATCCCATCTTGTGAATGGTTTAGGATGCTACGTTGCGAATAACCGATTCCTCTTCTATCATATGAGCGTGTGGGATGACTCAAAATCTACTAAGGTATATGTCGATACGATCATAATGGGCATCCAAGAGGGGGATAGTACTAGTGTTGGAAATCATGGCCCATCCATCATCCTCTTTGATTGTGATGACCTCCGTATCAAACACAAACCTGAATTTCTTCTAAAGTGATGAGGGAATGTCCCTATGGGTGTATTCAGACCCTCCCGAGCAAGAGGTTGAAGTTGGTTATTACGACGAGTACCTGTAACCCTAGATCACATTTCATAAGACCCACTACGAGAATGAGGATGATAAGTCCCATTTATATTAGTGAGTATTATCATAGGCCCTGATGGACATAAAAGATTATATAAACTCCGAGGCAGTGTATCCAAAATCAGTGGCAGTGCAGAAGGGGAAGACATTGATGGTGGAGATGTTATTTATCAGTATTAGGGGCATAATATGTCTACATGCCTCAATGGTGATATGTAATGAAAATTGGTGGTTGCGACCTTACATGGGGAGGTCCTCAGCAGAGAAGGTCATGTGATGTTACATGGTGATGGTCCTGATGGTAGCTGATATCTCAATTGGATTTATGTTTAAAGTCATAAAATCTTGAGATAACAAATGAACGAGGGAGGCTTGCTGCTCTTGGGATGTTGTAAGAAACTCCCAGATGATGATGTTAGTTGATGTTTGATGGATTTTTTCATTAATTTGGTTATTTTCCCAAGGAGGAAGTGTGATAACGTCCCCGGGGGACCTTTCTCCTTACTAGCTGGGTTCCTAGGAGTTGAGTGTTGGCTTGACCTGGTAAGTAAGTCGACCTCTTTATTGGGAAAGAGTATGGTTTCTACTCAAGCTTCTTATTCAGCTTTCTCTAGAATGTATGGCTAGAGGCAGGCGATGTTGGGTTTGGGTCCATAACCCGGGTCCAATTAAAGTTAGGGGCTGGTTTTGGGATCTTAAGAGCTTTATTTTGGGTATGGGATATGGAGTCATCTATGCATCGTATGGATATGGTAGAGTTCAGGGTGAGGGTGGAGATTTCTGCCACTAGGACTTATCCGTCTGTCTAGTTAGGTGTATCAAGTGATGATTTCGTGGACATGGATGATCATGACCAGATGTCATTATCGGAGGCTATTTCCTGATGCTCTTCATCATAAAAAGAGGTTTTGGTCTCTCTTAGGTTCATATTTCTCATAATGCTGGAGCCCTTATAAAAGATATCCCCATAATAGTACCAATAATTAGTATAGTGCAGACACCACATACTACATCCTGTCAAAATTTTCACGTGTGTGGTCATAGGTTATAGGGATGAAGAGTTCCATCTTAACGATATATGAATAATTCTGAGAGGGGATACCTTTTGGCGGGGGATGGCCTCAGTGGGTCATCTCATCTTGAAGTTCAATTATGATGACTATATGGGATGCATATAGGTAAATATTCCCATAGTTGCATCTTACTTCGGTTTAATGGTGGGTCCAGGGTGATACCCTAAGTATGAAGATTTAGAATATTTTCTATAAAATGGGCAGATGGAGCTCACTGTAAGGATTAACGGGGACTTATCTGGACTGAATGGCTTTGAGAGGATTATGGCAACCTTTATAGTACCACAAAAGGTATTTTATATTTCCATAGGTAAATCATCCCATATAGTGTACCAGATACTTTGGTATATGTCGACGTTGGGGTTCCTTAGTTATCCATAGCCTTTGAAGAATTAATGTAGGTTATCCGTACAAGGGCTTTGGTTGTAAACTATCTGCATTATAGCCTCACTTTTTCATAAGTTAGGTATAGTTTTCATGATATTCAATTCAGTCTAGCTCTATATTCGATCCCAAACTTATAATCCCAGATGTTAGGAGCCTCGAAGGATGAGGGTCCTTTCTTGCGAAGTTTGAGTCATTTTGCTGAGGATTAGCCCCATTGTGTCACTATTTCCCAGACTTGGGGGTTAAGGACAAATTCATCTTTGGGCCTTAGTGATGTTTTCCCCTCGCTGATAAAGATAAGGTCAAGGTAGTCGGTATTGCCTTTCTCCGGTAGGTAAGTGTAGTAGACATGTTTGGGATCAGTGGCCAAAGGTCTTGGAGTGGGCTCTAATTTTTCGATAGTAGTGTTTCTTATGATGGGGTTTAGCCCATGCTTCAAACTTATCAGTCGAGAAGAATCAAAACTTCTCATGGAGTCTGTTTGTGTCATGTGGATGGTAGCATGAGGTAGAACCCATGATTAATTTCTTAGAGGATTGGCCTGGGTGGTCATTCCTCATTTTATGTTGTATCGAGAATGGAATAGCATTTATAACCATGACCCCCTGGTCTTCATGAAGGATATTTCATATCTCTCTTGGAAGGCTCTTGTGTTAAATGTAATCTATTAGGCCGGGGCTATCCCTCAATTTTTCCTTCTAAGTGACATCTCTTTGAGCGATATTGGACTTGAATCTTTCTTCCTCTTTGTACAATAATTGGTGATGGGTTCAAAATTTCAGCATGATATGATCATCTTCCTCGAGTTGTCTATCTTAATAGATTATTTATGTCAGAGGACACGGATATCAGGGGGTATAGATTTTGGTTTCCTATTTTTGGTGACTAGAAAAAGTGGCACACCCATTATTTCTTATAGATTTGACCGAAATGTAATAGGTAAGTTGGTATTAGTTCTCGAATCTACGAGGGAGAAAAGGTTTGCCTCAGGGTTGGATCATCCCGATTAGGAGGAATGGATTGGTACTGTGAAGGAGATGTGCTCCGTATCTTGTATATCTTCATCGTATATCTCCTCCCACTCAATTGAATGACCTAATTCTTTCATCGTAAGAATAATAAGTCGGAGATCTTTTAAAAGAATGAACTCCATGACTAGGAGAAAGTTTGGGCTGCAGTGGTTAATTGGTAGGAAATGTATGGCCATGATGAAGAGTGTAATATGATCAGTGGTGGGTTTGGTCTCTACAATGATCTTTAAGGTGGGTGATGGTGCACCAGCAGGGTGGCTATTTAGAAGTGTAAATGTCTCCTCATCATTGGTTTGAGATGAATGGGTACTATAGGGGTGAACGGGTCGGTGTTTGAGATAAGAGTGTAGAGGAGGCTTTAAGTTAATCCTGAGATTAAGGATAATTCCCTAATTGGAAATAGTGTTTGAGATTAAGCAACCGAAGCAGCTCAAGCGTGGCAACTCAGCGAGGCAGCTTGGCGTGGCAACTCATACTTTAGCTTGTTGTATTAGTCATATTGTATTTCTGTTTATGTTGACTGTAAGCTATAATGGTTGTAATGATGTAACGCGAATAATAATGAGTTTTAATGTGAGGTCAAATTGTACTCGCGAGAGACCAGGCTTGGCAGGGCCTGGAAGAGATTTCATGCTCTATCGAATGACCACGCCGTGGGAACTTTAGAGGGACCTGGTTTGGAGGATTGAAAAGTGAGTCACCATTGGGGCTTGTCCTGACCATCTTAGATAGATCTGGTAAAAACACCGAAGGACCCTGATTGTGGAACCTCAGGCGGAGTAGCTTGGAGTTCCATCAGGCGTTGAGTTGAGAACCAAACAACCCTCTACTTAATGTCACATATATTGTGGGTTATGTCACTAGCCAGCTAAACAATATCAGACATGAACTTGGGTAAACCACCGTGGTATTTGAGGCTGTCAGGAATTTGATGAGCTACCTTCGCGACAACAGCCCCCTGACACACAGTGGTTAGGCAAAAGGCATGTCTTGGCATTTAATGTTTATGACGTGGAGACAGCTAGGGCATCAGGCATCTAATGTTATGACAAAAAGTAAGAGGGACGTATTTCATAGTCTTTAATGACTGAGTTGCCTCGGGGATGGTGTGTGTGTGTGGGGTGGGGGGGTGGGTGGGTGGGGGGGGGGGGGGGGGGCTATTTCAGGACCCCAACCACCTCTGAGGAGGGGATGATCTTTTGAGAGTTTAAGGAGTTATTACTAGAGAGAATACAGGGAAGAAGGAGTTATTGCAAACCATAGGGTTTACCCACTCACCATTGTTACTTATTACAAAGCTTTAAATACTTGACAGAGATCCTTGAGGGTATTAGGTGTGTTTATACCTGCCTACCAAGGTGTATCTAGGGTGCTTACTTCCCTCTCCCTCTAGCTAAGTTAATTCTAAAGTTCATTAGGTTTCCTGAGTTATACACTAGAGTTTTGTGAGTTTAAACTGAGTTTATCTTCATTGGGTTTGTGTTTGTGTGTCCTATCATTAATCCAAAGCTTTGGCCAAGTTAGCGTATCATTACTATACTCAAATAGGGGTTACGCCTCCATCTATAATCTAAAGTACCCTCTTACAAAGAGTGTCTGATAAGGCATTAATGTGGGGATTGAGATAAGATATTATGGGTTATTAGTAACATTGGGCTTTATCTGGATGAGGCTTCCGGGGTCAATGAGGTCTTGGATCGCGTATATAAAGGCCTAAAAGTTATATGTAATGCGATTGGGCCCCTGATGGAACTCACAATGTGAGTCGACCTTCCAGTTATTATTTATGATGGTGAAGGTGGACTGGGGTTAAGAGGTTTCATGCGACTATCCAACTTTAAGGTGGCGAAGACCCAATTGAGGGGGCTTGAAGATATCTAAAGTATCTTTTGCGAGCATGAAACTCTTTAAGAGAAGGCACAACTTGATATTTTTTGGAAGGGGTCCCGATTGGAAGGGCACAGGGGTGGATACCATATCTTGGGAAGTGTTAGTAATCAGGTGTGGTTTTAGTTATGGACTGACCACAAGAGTAGTGATGTGAGGTGTGGAAGATCCAAACGAGTTTTTACAAGCAAATAACTAATTTGCAACTCGACGAGGTTTCTCGGTAGCTTTGGCAGCCAAACTTTCCTCCATCTTACACCCTATGTGGTTGAGGGCTTTGAAATCAGGGATCGAGGTGAGCCAGAGTTGATTTCATACCTCCCTTTAGAGGTTCCTAATCATGATCTCTATCTGATCATTTTCCAATGGACGATTGATAATTTCACTGACTTTCTATCTCCAAAATAGATAAAAGTTACAAACGTCTCCCCCTCTTGTTGCTTTAGTATTTCCAATTCTTTGCACGTGATGCCTAATTATTCATTACATTCATACTTTATAAGTAAATCAGGACATACATCGTCTCATGTTTTGGGGATCCCCTCACATTTCAGACCTATATACCAGGTAAGGGCTCCTCCAGACAGAGTGGAGGAGAACATTCTATCTAGAAATCCTAGGCCTACATCTCGGACCTGCATCTGAAGGTGGTAGCTTGATAAATAGAAGGCTGGGAATCCCACTCCTTTATAGGTTTTGAAGACTATTATCTTGAATTTATTCGACAATCGAGCTTCTGGATAGTGTGCTATCTTATTGATGTACGTAAGCTCATTCGTGGTTTGCATCTTGCTGATGGCTTCCTAAAAGAGATGCAGTTTATATTATACCCGCATTATCTCATGGTTTGGAGGTGGAGAAATAACCTTGTTAGCTGGCGGAGGAGATATGGATTCATCTCGCAGGGGGACTTACAAGGCGGTGTTTGGGTATATAGAGTAATGATGGTAGGGTTTGAAGTAACCATGAGCGGAGATAGTATTTGGAAGTGGAGGACACCAAGGTTAGCAGGGGTAGGTAGTGCTGAGACTGGTGCAGGAGGATCCTATGGATTAATTGGTACTTCCTCGACAGTCGCTGCAGGCGGTGTACTAGTGTTTGGTATGGGAGGAAGAAGTATGTTCTCTCATGTTCTGACCGTGGCTATGGCCTCTTGCAGGAGTATTTGTGCTCAACCTAGTGCCCTAATATCATACTTTATGGTATTCTGTGATGCGGTGGCATTTTTAAGTTGTCCCAAGATTTGATCCGTCACAGATGGATCCTAGTCTTCTTCAGTAGACATAGATCATACTCTGAAGCAAACTTGACAATCTTGGGCAGGGAACTCACTGATGAAAACTAAACGGCTGAACGGAGCGCGAACTCGGGTTTCTAGTGTAAGAATTTAGTGCGATCTCTATAGTAAAAATAATAACTATAGAGAAAGTAAGACCACTTTCTTTTTAAGTTTTTTTAGATAGAAGGACTGATAGAAGGACAATACATAGGGGATAAGGACTCACATATGTATGATTCTTCAAATGCAATTCTTTTATCTATTTTAACCGTATGTGGATGGTATTTTTTTTTGTATATATATTTTTTTGTTTGGTAGTATATTCAAAGGGGCAAAACTGAACATATACCCTTTGGATTTGAGTAACAAGGGATGAACTCTCATTTTTTCTATGAGGAGCAAGAAAGTAATATTCTGTGGTCTATTATTTCCTTAAATTAAAATGTGGTTTAGGGGAATCCAATATAAGGGAATCTTTTTTGGCGATGACTTGTGGATTCATACTGTTTATCTTCTTTGTAAAAATGAGAAGACATTCAACCGGAATCTGAGGGGTTTTGGACCAACCTTTAGACGTGTGATAATGTTGAAAAACATTATCAGAGCGATTATCCTTCAAGTATTTGATCTTTTTGTGCAATAAGGTGTGAATCTAAGTCTTTTTTTCTATATGCAAACGGGGATGCAACTCGTTGATTAGTGGATCGCTTTTCATTACCATGGATCATGATATACTAGGCTAGTTGGATTGAGAAAGCTTTAAAGTACGTGTAAAATCATTTCACCTAGTTCTGAATAAACTTCAAGCGGTTCCCATTATTAATAGTTTTAGATCAAGAGGGAAGTTGTTTAATATACCGAATGCGTGGACAAAAAGAATGAGAGTATTCATCGACGACTAACTTTTCGACTAGATGCTTTTGGCCTTGAGAGTATAGGTTTCAAACAATATGAAAATTAAGACTATGCAGTGCGTGATGCAAATAATTAGTCATTATTTTTACGTACTTTGAAGTTCTTTATAGAAAGATCCTTTGTGCATACCTATACATTTGGAAAAATGTACAATACTGTACATGGGGACCTAAGCACGCATTTGGATTTTAAGGTAATCTAAAACTAAGGTAGCTAAGCAGTTCTAAAATTTGTGTAAAGTAGTCATGTGGGGGAGAGATTTTAAAAATACTAGAAAGGAAGCATAAGGATAGTTTAGTTCTGTTGATTTATCCTCAGCGGAGTCGCCATGTGACGTAGCTGGGAAATCTATATATGACATACAATATTGATTTCAGTTAGTGGAAAAACCAGTCCTCAACAGAGTCTCCACTATGGTGTTGTGGGCCTCTAGTAGTGACGGGCTTGGGGGGAATTTAGTTGCATTAACGATGGATGCGAGAGTGCTTGTCTCCCAATCTTCCATGTCGTCTGAGGTCAAGTTATTGGTTCAATGTATGTTGAAAATTTTATCGTGAAATCTATTTGATACAATATCCAGTTTTTGGTGCACACCCTTAGTTTTAGGCCCCAGTCTGAATGTATATATTCGTGCCAAGGGTTATCGTTTGTTCAGAGTCGCCAGTTTGTTTTATATAAAAATAAAAAAAGGTTCGGGTTAGCCTTTTGAGCTAATCCTAAGGCATGTTTAGTTCTGTGATTGTTACAGAGATTCTTATTGTAGGGTTCGAAAATTGGGTTATGAGTACGGAAGGTATTAGGCACACCAATTAATTGTATGCTTATTATCACTTTTAAAATTATTTGATCACTTTTTAGTTAGTTTTAGAACATGTTTAGAGACCTTAGTTTGATAATCCCTTAAAATATAGATACGTTCTTAGGTATGAAGTGAGAGGTGTAGGAACTTCACTTAAGAATGATAAATTTGATCCTTTGTCTATGGATTCTTTCAACCCCCATTGATACCCATGTTAAAAACTACCCCAATAGAATCACAATCGAGGATTACAGGGAATTGTATGATATTTCGGTAAGTATTCACTGTAAGTATCCCAAGAGAGATGAGAGCCTATGAACTTATTAAATTAATCGTATTTCAATATTACTTATTTGTAGGGATTCATTTTCCTCTTCATTCAATCATCGTAGGTATTCATTGGGGATAAATTTAGCTCCAATGGGTATAGATTCATCCATAGATTTATGGTCTCTTAGAGTGAGAAGTATATCTATAATATTACTGAGAGGATCTTTACGTTTATACATGTTTCAAGAAAAATGTGCAACATTGTGGGTACTAGTATATTCCCATAAGGAACCCTACTTTGAAATTGGTAAAGGTTTCTTTAATTAGAAATCATTTTTGTAAGAATAGTTTCTTCTTCTTCTAAGGCCAATAGGAGTTACTACCGTATGAATCTGATATAAACACTTTGGTATCACAGGATTGGGGTGATTTTTTGACTAATGATATTTTACTTTTATTTGCTAAGTTATTATCTTTGAGTCAATATTAATCTTGATTTGACAACTAAATCAACCTTTTGTTTTTCAGAGAAGGAAACTCCAAAGATCTCTTCAATCAAAAGGCAAATGGTAGAGAAACTTCATCGAAGAGATCTTTCGGTGTTCGAGTATATTTTCTCTTTGAGCCAAATTACTCACTTTGGCTACACCATTTTTCTAGTGCAACCAACCTCTAGGGGAGAAAAATATGATTTTCTTTATTGAATCAACTGTATTTATTCATCTTGGCCTTTACTAACTTCCTATCATAGGTAATTTATCCCCAACTTCTTCAACCAGCCAACCCTCTTATTTAACTTCGGGGATGTCATTAAAAGATATAAAGAAAGTTGTTCTTGTAGTCACGAGGGCCGAGAAGGAGAAGTCAACTACTTCTACCATCGTCGCTGCTATTAGAAAATATAAAATCAGGGGGATTGTCTATCTAAACCCCAAGCACAAAAAGACAACATATGCTCTTGCACCTAGTAGCTCGAATTGATGTGTGGTTAGAGTTGGGATTTATTTATCTCGACCTTCATTAACCTTTTATGATTGACTTTCCTAACATTATGGTAAACAAGGTCACAAATATCTTAACATGTTTCAATGAAGTTTGATAAGTGATAAATTTTATAGCTAACAAGCATTTTCCCACTTAAATAACGAATTGGCATATTAATATGGGGATATATTAATATAAGGGGACATATTAATATGAATTACTACATAAGGAATTGGCATCTATTAGAACCTTGTACGTGGGATGACCACTTAAATAACGAATTTGGGGGCATGAGTGCACCTAGGCGTGAACATTCAAATGGGTAACCACCCAACAATTATAACAAAAGTTTCATTGAAAATGAACTACAAATAAGCAACTCAAGGAAGAAAGAAAAGAGGACTCCTTCAATAAAAAATACAATTGTTCATTTAAACTGTTTTTTCTTTTCTTTACTTCATAGATCGTTTTTTCTTCGAAGTAGTTTATAAAGTATATCTATTATACTTCTCTTTACATTTTTTGAAAAGTTCCATTGCCGTTACATTTAAACTATCTTTACATTTCTTAGTGTAACTTGCTTTATATTCCTTACTGCAAACTTTGTTCCTTTAATGTTTAATTCTCTTACTTCGATGTTTTAATTTATTCAAACCTTATTTTATATCCATTTTCTACACTTTACATTTGATTCCTTAGTTTTGAGTTGATTTAGTTCACAAACTTATTAAGTACTCATTGACAAGTCTTCATAATTAGAGCATAAGTCTTCTTAATTAAAGCATTGAATAATACATAATAGCTTGATTATTACAAGGCTAAGATAATCCAATGGTTGGAAAGAAGATAATCTTTCCTGACAAACTCAAACATAATCAAAACACACAAACCAACTTAGCCATGGAAACATATTATGGCACACCCGATGGGACAATAATGATATATAATTATTTATCATGCCTTAGACATAGAAGGAGCGATGATGCCACAAACAATGTTGGTGAAATTGGTTCAACTTGCCAATATATGACCACCACAGATCAAACAACAGCTGAAACTAGTCAAGAAATAAGTCCAAAAGTGCAAAACCAATACTTGAATGTAACGACGACGCCAAGAGCCAAAAATGAAATTGCATCACATGTTGTAGGTGTTTACTCAAACACCCAAGATTAGCTAATACACTAGTTCAACCCAATACTTGGCCATATTAGTAATGTAATGAATAATATTAGTATAATAATTACAATAGTAACTAATAGGCTGTTTACCCCTATTGTTACAGAATGTAATGGCCAAGGCTATGCACAAAAAAATTATGTAAACACGACCACGAACTCCAATACTTTTCACCATGTGTATTTTTGATCCAATAGTGGGTATTTTTTTAAACACACCTAAGGATTGGAAACTACACTACTAGTTTAGGTGTGAAAAACCCACTAGACGGTTTAGGAACATTTAGCACTTTCCATCAGATGGGTTATAATAACCCAATACGAAGAATGCATGTCCTAGAAGTTGGAAGGATAAGGCCATACTATAATAAGCCCAATTTAGTTTTTTCATGGGCTTTGAACTATGGAATAGTCATAAATTGTATGTTGAAATATGAACCCGTGGGTTAGGAAATAACAGGAGATTTGGTAATGAACCCCTCCAAAGGGCAGACCACCAAATTTCTCAGGCATCTCAACCAATGCCTTTCTAAACACATCAAAATAATCTTGCAAAGGTACCACCTCCATTGGAACAACCAACATCAATGATAAAACAAGCAGTTTCCAAATAAAAAGGCAATTATTAAAGGAAGTTGGGAGGAATGAAATATTATAACTATTATATGAGATTTGTGCCCCAATGGCTTAGGGTGCAAACTCCAGTCTATTAGAAATAATACCTAGAGTTAGTGGATAGGATTGAATTTTATAAAGGATTAATTTACCAACTTTATTTCTTTTATCAAGATATGGGAACCAATCCACAGAGGAACATGTAGCAAG
This sequence comes from Sambucus nigra, assembly GCA_949130495.1. Classification (NCBI taxonomy): domain Eukaryota; kingdom Viridiplantae; phylum Streptophyta; class Magnoliopsida; order Dipsacales; family Adoxaceae; genus Sambucus; species Sambucus nigra. Next base: position 788,094,948 of record OX422208.1, on the reverse strand, counting down.
GTTTACTAGTCAGTGCGCTGACACATGAATAAATGAATAACTCAAATTATTTTTATTCTCCACTTCCCTCACTAATGCAACCTTTTATTTGTTCAAAGCTTGGCACCTAATACTTTTCAAACTTAGAAGCAAATAGAAGACATGTTTCATAAATGATTCTTCCATCCTAAACCAGAATTATCTATGGCTGACTTGGCTAGACTAAGCCAGAAGCCAGATGATAAAGCCATTAACTTCATTGAAAAATTTAAAAGAGCTAGGAAATAATGAAAGATAGTTTCACCTGAATCTAAATTTGTCAAGTTGGCTCCAAATGTATTGGAATTTAGGCTTCAAAGGAAGTTGTATGCAACTCATTTAGAGAATTAGTGGAATTAACTGCCAAAGTGTACATATATGAAGCTCTACTAGAAGAATTGTGTGAATAAAACACTTCCTCTTTCAAAACATACTACAAGGACCCAAATCTTGAAATATATGTTACTGAAATAATTGGAACTGAATCCATAGTCTATGAACCTTTGGTTCAAAAGAATATAGCAGCAGAGTCCTATACACCAAAATCAAAAGGAATGCCTTTGAAATATTCCCTTGAAATATCTAATGAGGAATAAATCTTTGATTATATTTTAAAAGTCAAACCGATAAATTGTCTGATTATGTGTAAATTCCAAGCATAAATGAAATGAAAGGAAATCATGATTGGGAATGACATATTATCTTCTCTCACTCAACTATTGCTTGTTTTTTTTTTCATTTCAGGGTGCAAGAGTTGATTAGAAAAAGGGAAATACAATCGTGTTGATAAATACCTATTTCCCAATGTGAAATAAATGAGAACCAATATGCAGTCCATAGAGTTACCAATAAATAAAGGGCATGCTGAGTTCAAAATGAACACAAAGACAGATCCCAAGGCTTCATAGAGAGAAGTAGTTATTGACCTAGATTAGAAGATCTTGAAACACCTGTGTATTATATGTGGGGAAACATATGTTGATAGGTGTCAAATTGTTGATATAAAAGGAAATCAATAACAAAAGTTAAAAAAAAATGGGAATGGTTGTTGTTCTACCAAGACTTAGGAAATCCAAAGTCATGAGCATTTCCAAAGGACTTTCCTAGGATAAATGATACCCGACATTAGTTCCTATCATCCTCGAGGAAATACAAGGACTTCAAGAACCTACCGATATATCATATGTGGAGCAAAATCTCATCAATACATGGGATTTCCAAGCCCCATTAATATTAAAAATCAGTTCCTATGGTTATTATAGTGATGTATTGGTTCGTGGATCAAGATGCAAAGGTTTCCCAATAGTTTAATGAAATGCCTAGGAGAACAAAGGTTGTAAAGCCTCAACAAGCATCTCCAGGGATGTGATATCTTGTACAACCACCAAAACCAAAGAAAAGAGACCAAATTTTGTGATTTCTCTCACTCGACAAAGGCAGATCCAAAGAAAATATAGGACCTAGAAAGGGGCCTCAAAGATTTTGCATCCAAGTGGATCTGAAGGTATCACGTTGTTTTCTTCAAAGCCAAATCCAAAATTCTATAAGAAGCAAGAAGGAAGTCAATCTTCTTCAAACATGATGGTCAAGAAGATTAAAGAATTAGAAAAGGTTATTAGTGTGGATGGGGATATCACATATGAAGATAACTTCGATCGTAAATAAGAAAAAGATGAGATGATGGTTGTGGATACATCGGGACTTTCTCAGGAGACTAATTAACAACAATTAATATAATTTGAATATCTACCATTGTAAGTTCCAATCAACGTGGCGGTGATCCACCTAAAGAGGTTCGAAGTTAGAAAAGGAATAAAAGTTCCAAAATAGAGATAAATGAAGCTGATCATTTAAGGGTAGACAAGCTTAATCTGTTTGCATCTATTTCAGATCTCATATATGGGTTTAAAAAGACTACTAAAGATATGTCCAATCACATTCACATTTGTTTATAAAGGCTAGGATAAACGGAGTACAAAAAAATTAGTAGAGAACGATATTGCTATTAACATAATGCCATGTTCCATACTTTCTAGAATAAATAAACAAAATGCTAAATTACTCCAAAATCAAATCATAATATTTAGTTTTGCTGGAGATAAAAAGTCAACTAAAGATGTACAACCAGTATTAAAGAAGGCACAAAAATTTTAAAACTAATTTCTTTATCATCGATGGTAAATCAAGCTTTAATACTTTACTTGGTAGTTACAGGATCCATTATAACAAATGTATCCATTCTTCCATGCACCAAAAGATGATATTAATGAAGGAATACATGAACGTAGAGGAGTTAGAAAAATACATTGCCATTCTATACCAACTTTAACTATGTGGAAGCTGAACTTTACCAAGAAGACATGGGGCATGTTAAAGTGAACGCATTAATACCCAAGGCATCAAAAAAAGAAGTCTCAGATAAAACTTAGGAGAAATTAGCCTTTGGTCTGATAGGACCAAATGGAAAAGATAAAATAGTTGATTAATGGGTAGCACACCTATTGATTTAGAAGAGGCCAATGAAATATTTCGCCATTGTGTTATATAAGATTAGATATTTAGACCTGAATACCAAAATCAGTGAATAAAGGACCTTCAACTGTCAACTATGTATTCGAAGAATATAAAGAGGATGAAAAATCTTAAAAGAGTGGTGATCGAACGAGTTCGCCAATTGATAATAGATAATGAATAACTTTTGGTAAATCAAATGGATCCTTTGTGGTAGGTGAGGTTAGGGACTAAACAAAATAAAAAGGTGACAAACATCAGTGCAAACCTGAGAAATAAAGACCAATAATTAGTTATAAGCCTTTTACATCAGTATAAGGACTTTTTTCTTGGGAGTCTGATCAATTGTATGGTTTAGGCAGATAATTGGTGGAGAATAAACTATTAATCAAAGAAATACATAAGGCTATTAAATAACTACCATGCCTGATGACTCCATAAGTCACAATAAAAATAAAAGAGAAAATTAACAAGCTATTAAAGGTTGAGTTAATTAGAATCGCTAGGTATGTTGAATGGTTATCTAATATAGTGCTACTGATTAAGAAAAATGAAAAATTAAGAGTAGACATTGACTTCAGAAACTTAAATGCAACCATTAAAAACGATGAATATCTAATGCCAGCGGTAGGCCTATTGCTTTATAGATTTGTTGGTCACGCTAGCATGTTTATGATAGATGGCCACTCAGGATATAACTAGATTTGCATAGCTGAAAAAGATATGCATAAGACTATTTCAGGTGCCCTGGTAATTTGAGGACCTTCAAATGGATTAAAATGCCATTTGGATGAATGAATGCAGGAGCCACTTACCTAGGGTAATGAATACCATTTTCCATGACATGGTTGGAACCTTTTTGAAATGTTATATTAAAGACATAATCGTCAAATAAAAAAAATATTGATCATATAACACACCTAAAAAAGTCCTTCGAAAGAATGGGCTTTATCAACTTAAAATCAATCCAATAAAATGTGCCTTTGGAGTTTCTGAAGTGAATTTTCTAGGGTATTTGGAACACCAAAAGGGATTCAAGTTGATATGAACAAGGCTAAGGCCATAATTGAAAGTACATCCCCCAATAACATAAAAGAATTATAAAGGTTATTAGGGTAAGTCAATTTCCTTCATAGATTTGTATCTAATGCAAAAGGGAAAACTAAAGTATTTTCTCCTTTCTTAATGGTAAAAGATCATGAAGAGTTGGATTAAAAGGAAGATTAATGACTACATTTCCATATTCTTAAGATACAATTGAATAATACACCAGTTTGGACACCTCCAAATGAAGATAGGCCACTAAAGTTATAAGTTTCTACCACTGATAGCTCAATTGGACTTGTTTTAGCACAAGAACGTGAGCTGTACAAGGAGATAACAATGTCGTATCTAGGAACATCATAAGTGGAGCAATGCCGAGAAGATAAAATGTTCAAATATTCACTTCCATTGGCACAAAAAGTAAAATGGAGTTTACTTGGCCTTGACCAAGCATAAACTCCCCTAAGATCATAAGTGAAAGTGGAATAGGTCACTTGTGGTATATATTCAACTAGAAAGCGATGGTGAATGAGAGTGTGGCAACCATTTATGTCATCAAGGGGAGGATTTAATAAATATCCACTGTGGACTAAGGTAGGATGATGGATTAAGTCATTAGACTCAATAATAATTTTAATTATGGGATTAACGTTTTTAGCCTCATCCATATACTCATCATTAACGTCAACACATTTGATGTCATCCATATCCTCCATTATTTCAACTTGAGACTCACTAACTTCATTAAAAGTGATATTTCCTCATGAGGAGGAAAATAGAGAATTTGATCAACCCGACCATTGAAGAGTCTGGATTGATATGGCCAATCATAATATGTGAAAGGCTCCTGTGAAACCTTTGAATAATTGTCAATATCTCTAACATCAATAATATAATATCCACCCAAAATTAGTGGATGAAGAACAATAGGGTTCATATTACGAGGGTGCATAGTAGGACTAGCTATATTCCATGTACCCTAAACACGAGTTTTATCCCACTCGTCATTGCAGAACGGGTTTAAAGAGGAAACAACAGAAACCCGAGGATTAACATTATTACTAGTTGATTTAAGAGAAAATGATGATCCGAACTCCAAATTTTTCGTTCTGATGTCACTTTCATCTCAATTGAAGGCCATTGTTGAGAAAGAGAAGAAGATGGAAGGATAAAAGACTATAGCTTAGACAAAAACATTAGAAGACTGAAAGAATTAATGATGAAAATCTTTCCATACTAGGATACTAAAAGTATTAATGATGAATATATTTCATCGGGAATTTTTTTTACTTAAACAGCGTTGCCAATAGGGTAATGATGACTGTATGTGGGGATGTGGCGTGCGAATATCAACAGTCCACGATTTTTTTTCTCTCAAAATCAATTAGTGTGGGGTGTATGTTTACACCATATTATTACCAGCAAATAGAGTGTCACTATATGAAATACAAATCGGTTCTTGTAGCCAAGAGATATAAAAGGATAAATTAATACAAATGGCTACACAAGCAATTGACATATGTCAAGACCTTGCACGTGGGATGACCTCTTAAATAAAGGTTTTAGGGTTGTGAGTGCATTTAGGAAGGAATATTCAAATGGGTAACCACCCAATAGTTACAATAGTAAGTGCATTTCAAATGATTCCATAAATAATCAACTTAAGAACGAATGAAAAGAGCACCCCTAAAAAAACAAAAACAAATTTATTCGTTTAAACCAATGCCCTTTTTCTTATCTTTATACATTTTTTCTTCTTCGTAGTAGAATGTAAGATAGATATATTGTACTTATATTTAAATGTTATGAAAAGTTCCCTTGTCTTTACATTTAAACTGTCATTGCATTTTTAGTGTAACTTTCATTATATTCCTTAGTGTAAATGTTTTTGCTTTAATGTTTAATTCTCTTACTTCGCTATTTTAATTACTTCGAACATTATTTTATCTCCATTTTCTTCACATTACATTTATTTCCTTAGATTCTAGTTAATTAGTTCATAAACTTATTTAGTACTAACTAAAAAGTTTCCATAATTGGAGCATAAGTCTTCTTAATTGAAGCATCGAACGATACACAATTGCTTGATTATCACAAGGCTAAGGTAGTGAGCTGACTGTCAAGACCATAACCTTACGAGGCACGCTCCTATAAAATTGAAACACACAAACCAACCAAGAGAACGAAACAGTAGCGCATTGATCACTTCTGGTAAGCTTCCACCCTAACTGATGTATGCTCTCGCACCTCCTCAACCTAGTCAAGGTATAGTTGTATCATGAAGTCATTCACATTTATATCAAAGTTTAACACCCTATGATGTGGGAGAATGATGTTATTTGGCACCATGATACCCGACCCTAAAGCTAACATAAAACGCGTTTCCCCGATCGGTGTTTTAACTCCCCGAATATTTAATAAATAGGTAAATTGAAAAAATAAATAAAATTGGACTAGTTAAATAATTTAATTATTTTATCATGTTAATTTAATAAGACAAACTAAATATTAAAATAAGTAATAATTTGACTATGATAGATTTTATGTTTCTTGTTACTAATTAAATTAATATTTTTTGTGACGAATAATTAAATAAAATGTTAATAAAAATAATAACATATTAGTTGGACCTAACTTAATAAAATTTTAATAAAAATAATAACATATCAGTTGGGCCTAAAAATATTATTGTGGTTTATATTGGGTTTAGGGACCTATTTATGTGCTCAAACGAGGTAAAAATATTGGGGAGGGGAATCCATGGGTTGGGTAACTAGTTGGGTTTATAGGGCCACAAGTAGGTTTTATTTTATGTTAAATAAAAGTGACGAATTCACAAGTACTTGCACATATTATTAGCTAAATCTAGTTGTTTATCTCATGCATCTATACGTTGGCCTCCTCGTCACATCATCGTTTCTCTAAACCCTAATCCAAGAGTTAAACCTCGAAGAGATAAATTAAAAAAGGAGATATAAAAGAGGTTACTTGGAGAAGAAGTTAACCATAAAGAAAAGGTATTCATACCAACAAGAAGAGTTTAATTATCATCACAAAAAGGGATTTATCTCAAATAAAATGGAAGAAGTTTTCTCCTACTTTCGTCCTTTGAATCTATCATATAATAATGAATTTATTAGAAAGGATTAATAATGCTGATTATTTTAGTTAAATCAAAATTTTCTCCTACTTTTCTCCTACTTTTGTTCTTTATATTTATTTTCAACAACTTCTTAGACTCAAACGTAATCACTAGTGTTTTGCCCTTGGTCTCTGTGAAATATCCAATACTTGGACTTTTCTCTCCTGTCCTCTGTAGCCCTCGTGGGATTGGGAAGAAGTAGGAGATATTTATCTCTACAGCTGAGAAGACCTATTCTATAGTGGCCGTGAGTTAAGTGTTGGGACTTTAGAGCTCTATTCTTCTTGCTTCCATTCTTCCATTAGTTAGACAGCTACCTTAAGGTACTCTTTAAGGTGAGAAAAAATATCTTTCATATTTCCCTACTGGGGGAGACTATTAAATACCTTGTTGTGATTTCATCCTTAGCATTTATGTATTTTTTAATCACATTCCAAGCTCAGTTATGGATCGATAGGGTATTTTGATAAAGGACCTTAGCACATCCTCTAATGTGGTTCCTGAGATAAAGGTCATCACATAAATAGTTTAATTAAGATAATAAACTTGGAGAGCTTAGTGATTGAATCTCTTGGCATATTCTCTCTAAAACCTTCTCTGAAATTTGTTCTGAAGTGGGGAGAGAGGCAAATGGCTTCCTCGTCTTCTTATGCCCTATGAAGTAGCCGATAAAGACCTAGACAAATTTTTAAAGCTTCCAATGGAATTTATTTTGAACTTGAATAACCAGTTTGTAGTCGTCCCCCTTAGAGTAGAGAGAAAGACTCTATAAAAGACCTCATTCAGCATGTCTTGAATGAGCATGAGGGACCTTTAAGTATCAATATTGTCTATGGAGTCTTTGGACCTAACAAATGGATCAATATTAGGCATCTTACACTTAAGGTAAGAAAATAGTATTTGATTTCATTGGATAATGGAGATAGCACCTTATGGAGGTCTAGCTCTATGGTATTCGTAGTTTGCATCTTTCACTGGTTGAGGAAGTTCCCTAATCGGTCTTTCATCTTCTTGATCTCATTTTCCCAGGGTATAGCCACCATGGAACCGTTATTGTATTGATATCCTAGGAGTGAAAACCTATCCCTAATAGAGATATAAGTCACCATTGTGGATCTCTAGTTGCATCCTCTTGATTATTTCCCCCTTTTAAACGGGGCTTGCAATTTTCTCAAGTGTTGCTATGTCATAATATGTTTGATTCCTCCACCACATGTGGTAGAGGAAGCCTTATAAGAACATCATTGAGTTATTCTTAAAGCTCAATCTGACAGGTTTCCATCTATTTAAAAGGAAGAGTTAAATTTTCATTGATTATCATCCCAACGAAAGAAAAGTTTGTACATTAAATGAATGGAACTTGTTGTTCCCATAAACAACGCCAAATTGTTGGGTATAAATTTCTCGAGACCTTAGACCCAACAAGTCCCTCCACCCCCACAGGACCTCAAACAGGTTAGTGGGGAGAGTGATAAAAAAGTATGTAAAGTATTTCAAAGCTATGATGAGGGCCCTACAAAGGGTGTTTGTCTATATATTAGATTATAAAAGAGTGTTTTTTTAAAACCTATAGAGCTCTTAAGATTTGTCCAAGAGAATCTAAGGTCATCGCATTTTTTTTCACGAACACAAAGGTCCTTGGGAAGTAACTAATGGACTCGCCTAAGGGTTCGCTAGTCTAACTTGAGGACTCAACAGGGTATACAATATGTAAGCAGTTGGAAATAACCCAAACTCGGTCTATTTACTTCCAATAGTGCATTGATGGTGTGTATTAAAAATGATGGATACTTTCTTAATTTACTTTCCCTTTGCTCATCTTACATTTTAGGATATTTTATTCCTTTTAACCATTCATAACCCTCCCTTATATATGAATTGTTTTGAAGAAATAATGAGTGGACTGCATCAACATTGTAGGTGCCTCTCTAAGGTCTGATGGCTATGATGGAAAGGTGGAGTATAGAATAAATCCTTACAAGTGGTGTAAGGTAGTTGACTGATGCATTTATTACGAATGGGAGTCATCAATGCTAATGGGAGTGGGTGGTGGCAGTATGTAGAATAATGATTGTCTTTTCTACTTGCCTAACAAAGTAGCTACAAGAGCTTAATTTGATGTCTGATGGGTTTAAAATTTGCAGAGGTTCTTCCTTAGGTGGTCATATGGTGTATTACAACAATATATCCCCAGTTATAAACCCCATACCTCTATCGGTAGTAGGACCTCACGTCTCATTACCTTCTTCGACTAAACAAGGGGTTAAGACTTTAAATCAGCCGCCAAAGTGGTCCATCCCTTTTGGTACTCAAGTAATCAATCACTTGGGGATAAATGATACTAACATTTTTTATGAAGCCAAAGTGGCTTCATGGATCATAGAGAAAGACTTGTTGGAGATCCGATAGAGCTTCCAAATACAAAACTCTATAACGTTGAGGGTTGTGAAGTATTAATAGATGATCTTTTCCTTTGTCTCAAAGTCTTCAGCATCCAGGGGTCAGGGACCGACCATAGAACCCTGTTCAATAAGTGGAACGCATTAGCTGTCCGCTCTCAGGTTGGGCAGTAAGGGTCGGAGAAGGGCAATCACTCATTCTTAAAACCCGCGTTCTTAAGGTCTGGGGAGGCTTACTTATATTATAGTTTAGGGGCTTTATATGTCTTTGGTTTCATTGCTTGTTGTTTTGTCCGGTTCAATAATATCGCTTATCCTAGTGAGTTTTACGGACCCACTGGACCAGAAGCTTCTCAAGCTCAAGCATTTACTTTTCTAGTTAGAGACCAACGTCTTGCAGCTAACGTGGGATCCGGTCAAATACTTTCTTCTTTATAAATCCATATTTCCAGTGCCTCAACACATGGTAAAAATTTTGAAGTCTCTAGCTTCTTCTCATATGGTGATGAATGCTTAGAGGACCTTGATGGAGGTATTCGATTTTTGTGAGTCTGTTTGGGGAAAACATGATGTCACCCCAATCCAGTTCTTTAAACTTTATAGGGTACAAGAGCATATTAAGCCCAAAGATAAAGGGTTGAAGTATTTTTCACATATTACTTCGATCATCTTTCCTAAGGATAAGCACAATGCCCGAAGAAATAGAAGGAAAGGTTCTTCATTATTGGAGGAGATTGGTTTACTCTTATCCCAAAAATAGAGGATCAGTTGTCCTACCATCTTGTGTAACCCTCTAACCGTGGATAAGACTTCATTTATCTTTGAGTTTATCTTCTAACCTTAGATTGGAGTTTTTCAAGCATTTTTCTTTTATAGTGCATCATAAGCTCAGTAAAGAGGAAAATAAAAGGTTGATAAAGGACCTCAAGATGGCCTCTCTTACTTTCGAGATGTTGGTCTTTACCAATGGAAATGGACTTGGTCCTTAGCCCAAATCCTTGACTTCTGAAGGGGCGTATGAGCCCCCGAAATGGTATTCGAAGAGTTCGTGGGGGATAATCCATTTGTCTTGGTCCAGAGGAACTAAAACGCTATGATTTATGAGGTGTCTAAGATACTTGAGGCTTCTAAAAGTGAAGAATTCAAGGCAAAATAAGGGGTTGGGCTACCTCCTAGCATCGGGGAGTTTTTATATACCATGGAAAGGGTGATTGTCATTGACTATGCTTTCTCTCAACTAAGTACCATGTCCTCTTATCTTCTTCCACTTTTATTATATGTTTATACCTAATTTATTAATTATGGATTCTTATTGGTTTAGTAGATGAATGTGAGCAACGAAGAAATACCCGACTACATTCCGAGAAGACCTATGCTCCATAAAAAGTGAAAAAAAGGACAGAGGTCTAACGCCACAAAATGAATTCATCTCATTACAGCGGTGGGAGTTCTAATTCCCTTTATGAAGTTAGTGGAAGATACTAAATTAAGATCTAAGTCAAATGAAATCTCATTGATGGATTTATATAAAAAAATTACGCCCTTGATGTCAACATCTTTGGGGGCAGGCAGGACCTTTGGAGTAACTTAGAATGATCCTTATGATGATACCCTATTCTACACTTGGTATCTAGATGGTCCGTAAACTCCCCAGTTGATCCAAGGCAGGGTAGAGGTCCTAAGGAAAGCATTAAACCTCAAACATACCACTATTTTCCTTACAAAGCTTACTCTACTCTCAAGGATGAGAAGTGGTACTGTTGTAGACCTTATTCGTACGTTCTTCCTCTAATAAAGGCCATTTTCTCCAGCATACCTCTGTAAGCAAGTGAAAAAACCATAGCATCAAGGATCCGTCATGACCTACGCTTGAAGGAAAATCACTTCCCGAGGTTACCCAAGCCTCAGTCCTAGTATGTGGTAATACATAGCATCTCAGAATCAACTTCGAGAAACTTCATGAACCTTCGAAACCCCATGGAGCTATGGAGAGGCTTCTACAAGAAGTTTGGTGGAGTAGGAGAGAGTCAAAACACCATCCCACCTACCGTTACTACCTAGCCCCACTTGAATTGAATTCTCCCATAAACATTAAAAGCTATCAAAAATCATTTTACACCATCCACAAATACTTTTCCCAACACTCCACCACCTTGCTAACGCCGACAATACTTAGGGACAACCCAATCATGTTTTGTTGGTCCACTCGCTACCTATTATGTTGAGAAGAATGAGAAATTAACACCATATTATGTTGGACCATTTACTATTATGGATCGGGTTTGACCAGTGGCATATCATCTTGCTTTACTTGATCATCTACAACGGGTCTTCGATGTGTTTCATGTATTGGTGCAAAGGATGTTTTTACATAATGGAAATTATGAGGGAAGACCTTCTTATATCGTCAATCTTATGGACCAGGTTCTAGTGGAGTCACCATATTGAGATCGAGTCTATGTGGGACAAAGACAACGAGATGTTGGACATATATCCAAGGCTTTTTAAGACAAGTGTATGTTGAATTTCGAGGATAAAATTCCTTTATTGGGGGAGAAATGTAACACCCTGAATATTTAATAAATAGGTAAATTTGAAAAATTATATAAAATTGGACTAGTTGAATAATTTAATTATTTTGGCGTGTTTATTTAACAAGATAGATTAAATATTAAAATAAGTAATAACTTGATTATGTTAAATTTTGAGTTGGTTGTTACTAATTAAGCTAATGACTTTTCTACGATAATTAACTTAATAAATTTCTAATAAAAAACATATTAGTAGGACCCAAAAGTATTAATGTGATTTATATTGTGTTTTGGGACCTATTTATGAACTCAAATGAGGTAAAAATATTGGGGAAGTGTACCCATGGGTTGGATAATTAGTTGGGGTAAGTTCGACAGGGTTTTGAATGGGTTTAAAGGCCCACGCATAGGTTTTATTTTTGGTTAAATAAAAATGGCAAATTTTCAAGTACTTAAACATCTCATAACCTAAATCTAGTTTCTTATCTCATTCACCTAACCCTATCCCCCCTCATATCATTATCATATACCTAAACCATAATATAAGAGTTAAAACTGGGTGAGAAAAATTAGTAAAGGAGATTTAGGATAGGTTACTTGAAGAAGAAGACAAGCTTAAAGAAAGGTTGTTCATACTATGAAGGTGAGTTTAATTATTATCACAAAAATGGATTTATATCAAATCAAAGTCAGTACTTTTACCTTAATTTTATTCTTTTAATCTAATCTATAATAGTGAAGTTTCGTTAGAAACTATTAATAACACTAATTGTTCAAGTTAAATCAAAATATTGCAGTTAACTCTAAAATTGGGTAATTTAGACTTGTTGATATCTAGGGTTTGAATTAGGCCATCTTACATGTTGATATTGAAAATTTATCATGATTCACACCTCATATTTTCTAAAATGTAAATTACGAATATAAATAATGATGCTTAAAATCATCATATAGGGTTTAACCTGTTTGGGACCTTGTTTAGAAATGGAGAAGATAATAACCAATATAAAGTAGCAAAATAGATGAGAGAAAATGAACGAACACGAGTATTTAAGTGGTTCGACCTTAGCCTACATCGACTTTGAAAAGTTTGGAAGTGATTTCACTATAATGAAGGCCAAAATGCCATGAATAGTGTATACAATCTTTTCTCCATCTCTCTACAAATACGAGAGTAATAATAAGGTTTCTAGAGATTGATCCTTAAATAAGGATATATAAGGTGTCTTTTATAGGTCTGGGGGTGCACCATGTCACCCCCCATGCATGCACTCGATGCATGGATATGAGATAGGACAATAAGCATGTGACACATATAGAGAAGGATATAGAAGTCATGATGGAGATTATTATCCCCACGTGTCAGTTGATCTTTCATAAAGGTTTTATTTGGATATGCCATTAATACCCTTGTAATGATTTCCATGCATGTACGAGAGTTCCGAGGTAAAATATCTCAAGTAGCTGAGACTGCTGGAGCTTCATTCCTATATGGATAAGCTGAGATGGGACTAGCTAGCAGTCTTAGACGGATAAGAAAAGTACTATTGACTCAGCTTCTTGGTACTGTCCGCGGATGACACTGTAGATAGCCGAGACTATTATTATCATTGGATAAGATTAATGTCCTTCCATTGGGGTTGGTCTACTTAGGCCGATACCATTTAAGGTGAGATTATAAGTGAGAGATTCTAAAGTTGATGGATCTGAAGGCATGTAAGGAGGGAGGATTTTCCATTGTGGGTACTGCTAGGACGAGACCATACTTATGTGTATCAATCACTCCTAGACCTTAGTCTTCAATGCTAGTGTGAGGCTGAGGTTTAAACACTTTTGCTATATGATCTTGTCACGGCTTTGCATTTCTTAGCCCGTATTTGAGGTTACCCCATAACTTACGTGGGGGTATAATGTCCATATTAGGTTTTTATAGATATGTCACTTCTCACTTATGAGAATTAATACACCTATCACCCACTAAGAGACTTGTTCAATATTGGCACAATTTATTGGGAAACTTAGGGGCATGCGTGTAGTCAGACATCAAGTCTGGGCTTTTAGGAAGAGTACCCTAATGATAAGAGCATTTTTAGGAACCGTGCATAGGGTTTTAGGCGAAAAGGGCATCCCAACTCTTCATTTATATCAAAACACTTTGAGAGAAAAACCTTAGCATTTTCTCTCTCTAAACTCTTTACTAATTTCTTCGATCTAGTCTCTTTCTCTTATCCCATTATTTACCTCCCCCTTGACCTTCTTGATCCACTTTCTAGGTACTCCTTTAGCTCCCTTTCTTCATTTCCTTTAGTTTAATCTTTATTTCTATAATTTTTTATTTTTTGGCAAGTTTTTTGGTTATTCCATCCACCAGTTTGTGGTGATTTCCCTTTAATTTGAGGCGGTTTAGGGTGGGTAGGAAACTAGGAGAGTATTTGAGGTTTTGTTAGCTAGGTTTTTGGAGTTTAGGTTAACTGTTTATATTTTTCGGCATCTTCTCTAACGAGAGCTTGTGAGAGGTGTTCTTGGTGTTCTGAAGAAAAATCTTTCAAAAAACCATTTAGTTTCTTAGTTTAATCTTTAATAATTTCCCTACTAGATTTTCTTTACGTTTGTTCATGTATAGTAGGTTGTACGAGTTAGGTGAAGATTTATCCCATTTGCCTGAGTGAATAAGACGAGAGATTAGTAGGGCCGAGGCCAAGTCACCCCGAAGTAGGCCTTTGTTTCCATTAACCCAAACTCTATTAGCTATAGAATAAACCACCTTGCTCCCGACCAACCCTACTCAAGTCGAGACCATAATTAATCCTATTATCATCTCCATTACCAATAACACCATGTCTGCCTCATCTTCTAAGAGCTATAGCCTATCTGAGTGTTTGGGTCCTCATAACGATCAAGTGGATACTAGGGTCGACTACTTCGAAGTGGCAATGAGGATCCTAATGACTCTTGTTGATGAGGGTAAGGTGGTCGAGTCAATTAATCGGGGTATCACATATAATTCATCTCGTCAACCAGGGAGCTCTGAGCCCCAAGTCTATGATATCTCTAACGACGATTCTGAGGTTGAGGTTGCTAACAATGTGCCTCCATCCCCTGACATTTAGGCCGAGTTTAGGGATAACGATCCTCATGGCATGAAAAGTCTCGTCTTAAATGGGATTAAATCTTCTATTGGTTCTAAAAAACGCTGGGCGTGATTGAGGCGTGGAGGCCAAGCCTTAAGCCTTAGAAGCCTAGGCGGGCCTAGGCGTAAAAAGGAGTGAAAAGGCGCTTAGGCCTTCTTAATATATTTTAATATTTTTTAACCATAACAAGGCTATTAAAATACAAAAATTGCACAGAGCATAAAAATATGTCTGAATATATGCAAATTAAAATACAATTTGATTATTTTGGATGAGATAATGGTTCGGTTTGTTAACAAATTCTTTAAAAGGCGACATCGTTTCGCTAAATCATTTTTGTTTTTAGAAAAAAGTGTGCCTTAAGGGTTTTACCAAGAATAAGGCGTGAAAAGCGTAAGGCGAGGCGTTTCTCCCAAGCCTTAAGCCTAGGCGGAGCCTAGGCGGGTTTTTTAGAACAGTGGTTATGAGACTTCCTATTGAAGATGAACATGACTTTGAACTCAGAAATGAGGGAGAGGTAGTTATTTACAAGTAGATGTTTAAGATCATCTTCCACTTCCTTTTCACCCATCCATAAGGGTAATCCTTTCTTTTATCGGTGTTGATACCAAAATTAATATGCTGATATGAACGAATAATACAAAGACACGTGTCAATCTACGTGGCACAATATCAACGAGGAAGTTCATTTCCCCGACCAACTCACGTTCTCTCCGAGCAACAAGGATACACCGAGGAACTCTATCACTCCGAGGAACTCCAGCGCTCCGAGGAACTCTTGAGTAACGAGCAACTAAGGCGGTCCGAGCTGCATCTCGGCCTCAACATTGATTGCCAGATAATCAACAGTTCAACTATTCATTGAATGCTTATTATCTTGACGCACACGCTGCATTAAATGTATTACCCTTTCATATGTATATCATTTAATGCATCACCCCTTTCATGTACAGCCTAAAGGCTATAAATACCTTGTATCACCCTCATTCAAGGGGATCGGAATTTCTTGATAGAACTTGTAATTGAGAATTCCCAAACACTCAGCAATAACATAACAGTGGACGTAGGCCATTCTTATAAGGCTTCTTATAAGGCTGAACCACTTTAAAAATCTCTGTCTCATTTTATTTATCTGTGATTGAATAATTAGAGCGATCTAATTTTTTACATCAACAGATTGGCGCCGTCTGTAGGAATCGATTGTTATTATCGTTTTTCACCAAAAATCATTCATCATCAATAGCGGATGATCCAGAATCTAGCAATCGAAACGCTGGAAATACTGGAAATCCTCCAAATCCCTCTGCACCTCCAGATCTGGCCGGGATTATGACGAATCTGGCTCAAGGACAAACCGCCATGCAAGAAACAATGAGGCAACTCATACAAACCCTTTATGGCGGTGCACCTGCACGTTCAGGACAGCGAAGTGGTCAGAGGCAAACTTATTTACTTTCTTCACGATCCAGGCGTATTGAGTCATATCGTAATGAGGAGTCTGATGATTTCTCTTATCAACCTGGGCGAACTTCGTCAATAAGGGCTAAAGGTACTGATCAACGTATCACTCTCTCTCCAGAAAGACCCAGTGCCTTGGAAAGATTGAGTAGGGTGTCTCCTTTCAGTCGATTAGGACCTAGGAGGAATAGGAGTCCACCTAAGACCATGTCGAGGAGTTTTCGACGACCATCAGATCTAAGAGAAGGATCAGCACAATCACGACCAGTCTCTCGTCAAGATAGATCTCAGGAGGCCACATCAGAACAATCAATTGCTCGAACTAATAAGCCCGAAGAAGGAAACGATGCGTGGAAGGATTCCATTCAGTGCTTAGAGGATAGATTAGGAGAAATGGCTAAGGCGAAGAATCCCTTACAACGAACTTTTGTTCAAGAGACACCATTTGTCCAGGCCATTGTGGGTTTTCCTACCCCATCAAAGTTTAAAGCACCAGTGGTGACCCCCAAATATGATGGAAAGACAGATCATGTTCTTCATATAGAGCATATTCAAGCTGCCGCCGATATCTATGCTGTCCCCGACGAGATGAGATGCAGAGCATTCTCAGGAACTCTTATTGGAGCTGCCCAGATATGGTACAACAATCTTCCTCGGGGTAAGATTTCAACTTTCTTTCAGTTGGCCGAGTTGTTCATCAGCAATTTCTGTTTTGGAACAAAGCCAGTAAAACGAGTAGCACACTTGTTAAGTGTTAGACAAAAATCTGGTGAGAGTACTAGAGATTACATAACTCGTTTCAATAACGAGAAGCTGGAAGTCATAGATTATGAGGAAAAGACAGCAATCACCGCCTTGATGAGTGGGTTATTGCCTAATAAGTTGTATTACACTTTGGCGAAAGATCCACCTAAAACTATGTCAGAGTTGATGGCAAAAGCGGCCAAAATCATGAATGCCGAGGAGGCTATGGCTGCGAAGAAGAATATGGATAAAGAAACCAAGGTGGAAGACGACAAATCCAAGAAGAAAGAGCATAAGGGCAATGGCGGTGACAAACATTCCAAGAATAATAGGTCGTCATGGGAAGTCCTGAAGAAATTCGATAATTATACTCCTTTGAAAATGGGTATTAATCATGTCTTGGAAGAAATCAAGAATAACGAGGAAGTAAAGTGGCCAAAGAAACTGAGGTCAGACCCTTAACAGAGGAACAGGGATAAATATTGCGAGTTCCACAAAGATCATGGCCATATGACTAAAAATTGCATAGCTCTTCAGAACGAGATTGAAACACTCATCCGAAGAGGAAAGCTAGCAAAGTATGTTGATCGGGGAGGTGAAAGAAGAAATAATGATCGAACTAGAGAGAGATCTATATCTCCTCGTCGAGCAGAGGAGAAAAAGAAGAGAGGTTATGAAGATGATTCCGAGGATGACCCCGATCTTCCTAAGAAACCAAGGCATCCAGAACGAGAGGTATTTTCTATATGTTTTGGATCATTTGATTGTAATGTTATTACAGGAGGAGATGCAGGAGGAGGAGACCTTACTGCAGAAAGAAAGGCTTACCTTGGAGAGGCTCAAGCTTGCTCATATATTCAGCGAATAAATTTGGCTGAGGAGGATCGCCCGAGGAAGGTAAACAAAGAGAAGCTGATCATTGGCTTTTCAAAAAACGACCTGGCAGGTGTTCTCTACCCTCACGATGACCCTTTGGTGATCAAAATGAGGATGAAAGAAGTAGTGATTTCAAGGGTGTTGGTAGACAATGGTAGTTCGGCAGACATCATGTACTATTCATGCTTTGACAGCTTGAATTTGAAATTATCTCAATTGGAACCTTATCATAGACCCCTTCTGGGTTTTGCTAGCGAGAAAGTTTTTCCACTTGGAACGATCAAGTTGGATATATTGATTGGAACTTGGACTGCTTGCCGAACAGAAAGAATATGCTTCTTTGTGATGGATAAAAATGTGCAGTCAGCTTACAACATCATCATGGGAAGAGTTGGTTTGAAGAAGTTCGAGGCAGTTCCATCTAAAGTACATCAGTGTTTAAAATTACCAACAAACTTCGGAGTAGGAGTTGTGAAAGGTGATCAAAAAGTAGCTTGGGAATGCTATTATTCATCTGCCGAACAAGAGGAGCTTGAAGAATCAAGGAAAAAGACTACTACCTACCAGGTGGAAGAAGATACAGAGATTGAAACTCTTGATCCCAGAGATGAATCCCAGCTTGTAAAAGGACAGGTGGTGGAATCTACAGAAAATGTTATTTTGGACGACGAGCACCCTGAACGAGTAACCCAGATAGGTTCAATGTTGGATGCTTCAATAAAACAAGAGTTGATAACTTTCTTGAGAAACCGGAAGGAAACTTTTGCATGGAGTCATGAGGATATGCCAGGAATAGATCTAAACTTCTTATGTCACGAGCTCAACGTGAATAAGGAGATCAAGCCTGTAAAGCAGAGAAGAAGGGTATTTAGCCCCGAGAGGAATCAAGCTATTCAGGAGGAGGTCGACAAACTCCAGAAATCTCAATTCATTGAAGATGTGAAGTATCCGGACTGGTTGGAAAATGTGGTGATGGTAAAGAAGAAAAATAATAAATGGAGAATGTGTGTTGATTTCACTGATCTCAATAAGTCCTGCCCAAAGGATCATTTCCCATTGCCCAAAATTGACCAACTAGTAGATGCTACCTCGGGGCACGAGCTGCTCAGCTTCATGGATGCTTACTCTGGTTACAACCAGATTAAAATGAAACCTGAAGACAGGGAAAGCACTTCTTTTATTACCCCTAGGGGAACTTATTGTTATAATGTTATGCCTTTTGGTTTGAAAAATGCAGGAGCGACATATCAACGGCTGATGAATAAGGTTTTTGCCGAACAAATCAATTGCAACATGGAAGTCTATGTCGACGATATGCTGACAAAGAGCAAGAAAGCTGCTGAGCATCTAATTGACCTAGGTCTGACCTTTGATCAACTCGATAAATATCAGATGAAGCTTAACCCGACGAAGTGCACCTTTGGAGTATGAGAAGGAATGTTCCTCGGGTATATCGTCAACCAGCGAGGCATTGAGGCAAATCCAGCAAAGATCAAATCTCTTTTAGGGTTGCGATCTCCAACGACGAAGAAAGAAGTGCAGAGTCTTACAGGACGAGTTGCAGCGCTCAATAGATTTGTATCTCGAGCAACTAATAGGTGCCTTCCGTTCTTCAAAACACTCCGAAAAACTTTCGAGTGGAATGATGAATGTGAAAAATCCTTTCAAGACTTGAAGAAATATCTGGGAACACCTCCATTGCTGTCCAGACCAGTGATGGGAGAAAAGTTGTACTTATACCTGGCAGTATCAAAAAATGCAGTCAGCTCGGCATTGATCAGATTGGAGAATGGAGTCCAGAAACCAATTTATTACACAAGTAAGGCTTTTCGAGGTGCAGAGATCAGGTACCCAAAGTTGGAAAAATTGGCATTGGCATTAATTGAAGCAAGTAGAAGAATGAGGCCATATTTCCAGGCCCATACCATCATCGTGTATACCGACATGCCATTAAGACAAGCCCTTCATAAGCCAGAAAAGTCAGGAAGACTGATGTACTGGGCAATAGAGCTCGGTGAATATGATATTGTGTATGAACCCAGATCATCCTTAAAAGGGCAAGCTGTAGAAGACTTTATAGCAGAGTTTACATATTATGATACCCCCGAGGAACAAAAGTTGCTCGCTGACCAACCTGTGGATGTTACAGGATCAACAGACATAAGTCCAGACCAACTTCGTTTGGTAAAAGGGCTTGTGGATGTAGAAAAATCATCAAATTCAAACCCAGACCAACTCCGGTTGGTAAAAGGGCGAGAAGAGATGGTTGACGAGGAGCGAAAAATACCAGGGGAGGATGAAACAAAATAGCAAATATTTCATCGAGGAACGCTGTCAGATAAGAATTTTGAAGACGAGTTACCTACGTGGAGATTTTATGTGGATGGGTCATCTTGTACAACGGGTTGTGGAGCAGGGATTGTTTTGACACCCCAGACGAGATTGACATGGAATATGCCTTACGATTCCAATTCAAAGCTTCCAATAATGAGGCTGAGTATGAAGCCTTGATAGCAGGTCTTAATTTAGCAAAGATTATGGAAGCACAACAAGTGATGGTATTCAGTGATTCTCAATTAATTGTGAATCAGATGATGGGAACGTATGCAGTTAAAGGAGAATTAATGGTCAAGTATCATGCAAAGGCGATGGAGTTATTGGCAGAATTTGATGCCATTCAGTTGATCAGAATACCAAGAATGGAGAATGCGCAAGCAGACGCACTGGCCCGATTAGCATCAGCTACTCGTACCGAGTTACGAAGAACGATACCAATTGAGGTGTTAGAAAGTCGAAGCATAGATGAAGGCCTGACGATGAATGTTATTTCCCTTGATTTAGGACCATATTGGATGGATCCCATTAGGGCATATGTCGAGGAAGGAGAATTATCGAAGGATAAGATCGCTGCCAAGAAATTGAAGTTTAAAGCTGCTCGGTATGTACTAACTAATGGTGTTCTGTATAGACGAGGAATTATGGCAGGTTTGCAAAGATGTGTACATCCCTCCGAGGTGAAAGAATTGATTGAAGAAATTCATGAAGGGTCTTGTGGTGCCTATGTAGCAGGTCGAACATTTTTGCAAAAGGGTGATGACGCAGGGATATTACTGGCCGACGATGAGGGCTGATTGTATAGCATATGCCAAGAAGTGTGACAAGTGCCAACGTTTTTCCTCCATCCGACGAACTCCACAAGCATTGTTGACACCCATAACTTTTCCTTGGCCATTTTCCATGTGGGGAATTGATTTGGTTGGACCACTGCCAACGACCCGAGGAAGATTCAAGTACCTCGTCGTTGCAGTGGATTATTTTACTAAGTGGGTAGAAGCTGAGACACTTATTGATATGACGTACGAAAAGGTGTACCAGTTTGTTTGGAAGAATATCATCTGCCGATATGGTCTCCCTCATGCCTTCATTACAGACCATGGAACACAATTTAATAACGAGGAGTTTGCCGCCTATTGTCATCAGTCAAACATTTTGAAGTTTCATTCAGCACCAGGCCATCCTCAAAGCAATGGGCATACTGAAGTGACGAACAGAACATTACTAAATGGTTTGAAGAAGAGGCTAAATGAGGCTAAAGAAAATTAGATTAATGAGCTACAGTCAGTATTGTGGGCTTACCGAACAACTCCCTGAGCAGCAACCGGAGAGTCCCCATATATGCTGGAATTTGGAAGTGAGGCTGTAATACCTGCCGAGTTGGGTCTACCAACACACAGAGTGCTGAATTTTAATTCCTCAATCAGTGACATGATGAGAAGATTAGATTTGGACATGCTCGAGGAGGTTAGAGAAGAAGCAGCCATTAGGAATGCTGCATATCAATAACGAACAACTCTGTTTTACAACAAGAGGGTGAAGAAATGCGATTTAAAAGAAGGAGATTACGTGCTAAAGAAGGTTATTCAGAAGCACAATAAATTGGAAGCAAATTGGCATGGACCTTATCGAGTTACAGAAGTTGTTCGACCAGGAACTTACCGAATAGCAACTCTAGAAGGAGAGGAATTCAAGAATGCATGGAATGCTGAACACCTACGCAAGTATTATCAGTAATGTAAAATGTAAAGCAGTTCCATCAATATGAATAAAACGATGATGTTTCACCATCTTCTCTCCTTTTATTGAAAGTTTTTCGGGGAATACTAGTGTTGTACACTACGCTGCTCGAAAGCAAAAAGAAGACGATAGTTCAGACCCACGACCAACTCCGGTTGGTAAAAGGGCGAGAACAAACTATACTCCTTTGGTTAGTAGGCATACACTAGCGTGACCAACTTCGGTTGGTAAAATAACTAGTGGACACTAATAGTTCGAGCGTGATCAACTTCGGTTGGTAAAATAGCGAGAACAAACTATACTCCTTTGGTTAGGAGGCATACACTAGCGTGACCAACTACGGTTGGTAAAATAACTAGTGGACACTGATAGTTCGAGCATGATCAACTTCGGTTGGTAAAATAGCGAGAACAAACTATACTCCTTTGGTTAGGAGGCATACACTAGCGTGACCAACTCCGGTTGGTAAAATAACTAGTGGACATGATAGTTCGAGCGTGATCAACTTCGGTTGGTAAAATAGCGAGAACAAACTATACTCCTTTGGATAGGAGGCGCACACTAATGTGATCAACTTCGGTTGATAAAAGAGTTAGTGAACATGATAGTTCAAAACCATGACCAACTCCTGTTGGTAAAAGGGCAAGAACAACATTCTTAAAAATGCCAATTTCGGCTGGTTAAGAAACAAAATATGCCAACTTATGTTGGTCGGAAGGTAAAACTATTCCACAAAATACAAAATATTCCAAACTGAACCAAGTATGGTTGGTTGGGATAAAAATCCACTAACTGTAGTTGGTCGACGAGGATAAAATTAGCGACCTTGGTTGGTCGGACAACATTTTATGAAAAAGACAAAAATTACCAAGTATGGTTAGTCGGGGATAAAAACTCTCACTAATTGTAATTGGTCGACGAGCACAATTTAACAACCTTGGTTGGTTGAAAAAATTTTAAACATTTTTATACTCATTACTTTATTATTAAGTGATCGAGCAACATTTTTTTATACTTGTAATCTTTTATTACTAGATTGGTCGATGAACCACAAAGTATTGTTATGCAATCACAAATATAAAAGTGTTAGACAAGTACAAAACAATAGCAATACAGATTTGCAAACAGAAAATGAAAGTCTTTCAATAAAATTCAAAACGAATTACAAATTACATGTGTGCTAACTATTACATTGAGATCCCTACTCTATTGGTTTCTTTCCCTCTGCTTTTGAAACAGGCTCCTCGCCAGCAGGAGGATCTTCCAGGCAAAGAGGAGAATTAATGAAGTTAATATCTCTGAGCATTCTGATGTTCATCATAGAAGGTGTGTCCAGTAGATGCTCAGGACGAGATACCTCAATTTGAGAACGAAGACTATAGTCACCAAGGTATTTTGAAATTAAGCTCCGAGGAATGGCACGAGCTGGGATCCATTCCATGTCCAGTTTATAAAGTGGTACAGGCAAGTCTAGTAGCCCAGGAGCATGATAATCCCATAAATAATGGCCCCGCTCTAGTTTTAATACACCCAGGGCATTCAACCATCCCTGTTTATAACCTTCATTATTGGCATTTTCAAGGCGAGCA
Source organism: Sambucus nigra (assembly GCA_949130495.1). Lineage (NCBI taxonomy): Eukaryota > Viridiplantae > Streptophyta > Magnoliopsida > Dipsacales > Adoxaceae > Sambucus > Sambucus nigra. Next base: position 788,071,431 of record OX422208.1, on the reverse strand, counting down.
TCCAAGTGGCAAAGGGCCTCATTGTAGCCTGCCATCCAGAACTCACGAGGTTGTTTGTGGAATTGGAAAGTTATTCTCTCTAACTGCTCGTGAAGGCTCCTGGCAAAAACATCCTTATTCTTCAGAGCAGATTCTGTCGATGCAAGTTGATCCTCCAGAGTTTGGATTTTCTTGGACATTTTAGACAAAGCCCGATCTTTTGCATTCAATTGGTACGCTTGAGTTTCCATTGTTGACAGAGTATGAGCTTCTTTAATACTACGAGGAGTTCTTGATCGACCCCGAGTAGCTGGAGTACTTCATTCCTCGACAACATCCTGGGCAACTCTTCCTCGCCCACGAGAACCTCTTCCTCTTCCCCGAGTAGAAGAAGTACCAAATCTTCGCAGGACATCCAACTCTTGCCTTAATTTGGCATTCTCAACCTCTAAGAAGGAAAATCCCTCATCGATCACTAGGATTACCGCTGTTGAAGAAGAGGCTGCAGACTTGTATTGTGCTAGTTCTTTCTGCAAATTATTATTCTCTTACTCCAGCAGTTCAACAATTTATCTACAAGCTTCAACTTCTCCCTTTAGGGTCCTCTCCCTGATATCATACCCAGCAAGGAGTTTGTCGTAGCCCTTCTCGGCAGAAAGCTGTTGATATTTCTTTTCATACCCCTCAAGTAACAAGGCATTTGACTCCTTGTACTGAGTCTGAAGATCTTCTAGGGTATATTGGAGCTCCTCGATCATGTCATAGTAAGCCACGTTATTGGCCACTGCTCTATCAAGTAAGTCCTTCAGGTACCGATAAGCTTCGATTGCTTGCTCTGAAGCACCATGGCCAAGGATATCGACAATTTCGGATGCACTTAGGTCTGTATGACCAGCTTTATAATATTCATGGCATTGCTGTATCAACTTTGTGTCATTAGCAGACAAAAGATCCATCCTGGCCAGAAACTAACAGAGAAAGAAAAACAAAATTAAGACAGAGTGCAGATAAAGAAGAGATAATCATATGGAAGAAAAGAACTCAAATTTTATTAGATCATAAGGCAAAGTTACAAAGATCTGAGATACAAAGTACAAGTAAGAAGAAAAACAGAAAGATAGTACCGAACAACTTCACACCTTTTCCTTGTCTCCCAAGACTTTCTTGGGAGGCTGGGACGAGGAGCTTGGTTGCTCGGTGGGAACACTGATTTGATCGGCTGGAGTTGGGATTTGTTCAAGAGGAGAAGGCAAAGAAGAAATCTCCTCAGCAGATGTCTGGTTGGGTTGAGGAGCAAGGATTTGATCACCCACAATAATTGAAGATTCTTCAGATGCAGCTTCGTCTTCATCTTCGTCTTCAATAACTGGAGGAGGACCAGGGAGATGTCGTTGAAATAGTTCAGAGTCCTCGCTCACCTTCAATTCCTGCAAGGCAGCAACCCAACCATTATGGAAGTATTTCAAACTTCCATACTTCACCTGGATCATCATTGCTGGTACCCCCCTATCCCATCCTTTATCCCAACCAGTTCGAAAGGATTTCTTCACAGATGTTTTTCTCTTCATCTTCTCCGAGGAGAGCTTCTCGGATAGAAGGTCCTCGGAGGCTTTCAGCTTGGCCTCCAACTCTTCCTTCTGACGATTTGCTTCTTCCTCAGCTGATTTCAGTTTATTTTCAAGCTCCCCGAAGGTAGTGAGCTTCTCGGAGTATTTCTTATTCTCCCTCTATAAGTCCTTCACTTTATTTCCCAACTGCACCTTCTCTGCTTCAGATGCAGCCAATTTCTTCTCCCATTCACCTTTATCCTCGTCATACTTCTGACGAGATTCCTTCAGAGATTGGGCCAAACCCTGGAATGCATCCTCTACTCCAGACGAGGAGCTTGAAGCCTTGAGCGCTTCATCTTTCTTCACAATGGTGTTAAAACAACTCACCAGCTGAAAAAAGAAGGTAGTGATGAGTTAGTGCCGAGATACATATATTGATAGAAGGAAAAATTCAAGATAAAAAGAAACTTACTGAAGCAATGTGACGAGTAGATAGGGATGTCAGCATATCCCTAGGCATGTTTTCCTCGATGCCTTGGACTTCAGGAATAATCCAAGTCTTTACCGAGCTCATTGCAGAGCTCGGGGGAATGATGGTTGGAACACCAGCTCCACTAGTTTGGAGATGGGGAATGGCTTCAGAAAAACTAACCGAGGAGGATTTCTTCAATCTCCTCAATGGAACTTCAACAGTTTCAGCCAAAGAACCTTTGGTGGGGGAAATAGTGACCACTTTCACAGAAGTACTTCTCTTGCTCGGAGCCATTAGAGGCTTCTCGGCAGCCTTCTGAACAACAACAGAAGGAACAACATCAATTTTCTTGGTCCCCTTTGGGACTTCAGCCTTGTTCCTCTTTCCATCCCCGGCAGAGGAAGTCTCCTCGAAGATAGTAGGAACTCTTCTCTTGCCCATCTTCTGACTTAGAGGAATGTGAGATTCTGGTGAAGATTCCTCGAAAGCTGGCGATGGTTCACTAATGCTGACCACAGGACGAGCAGTGAAGGAGGATGTGTAGCTCCTGTACTGCAGCAAATATGAAGCAGACCTGATATGCTCGTCTGCAACTCTTCGATGCAAACTCCAGATATGTTTTAAATGCTTGATATTAACTTCTGTTTCTTTTGGAGTTTTTCTCTTGCTGTCAACTGCAAATAAAAACATAGTGAAATATCAGTCATACATTTTGTCAAACACAATGAAATCATAATTTCAAAAAACAAAATAAGATGAAAATAACCTATCCCATTGCCATATGGGGGGCATCTGGGACCCTCATATACAGCATCTCCAACTAAAGGGGCATGTTTCCAATTTTTTTATAACTACCCCATGTTCAAAATAATCCCTGTTTGCATCAGGGAGATTGACTACTAAGGCCCTATTCAAAAACCTAGTTTTTAAATAAAAAACATTATCTAAAACAGCCCATCTGTAACAGTACATAACCTCAGGAATTCCTATACGAGTTCCATGAGTTTGATTTAACCTATGTACCCCATTAACTATTCTCCATGTGTTGGGGGCTATTTTTGCAGGGACAACATCGAAGTACTGACAGAACTCTAAACACAACGGATTTGGTGGAAAAGAAAATCCTCATTCAGCAATAAATAGGCTAGGGAACCAGTGTCCCTCAGCCAAATTAAAATAAGTTGAAGGTTCAGAAAGACTCTCCAAAATTACCCAAGATGGAATAGAGAAGTCAGAACGGAATTTCTCAAGAGACTCAATAATGTAAACCATGATGAATAAAAGAAGAAGGAAGAAGAGCTTACAGGAAAAATGAGATCTGTTGACAAACAAACGAAGGAGAGAATGAACGCACAAGAGAGAGAAAAGCTTTAGAAAACTCAAAAGCATAAATTGAAAAAGTAGAAGACGATGGGATTGCCTCTGAAGTTTAGATACCTTGCCTTGGGAAACGGCGAAAAAAATGATTACAGAAAGGAAACTATTACGCTACCGGCGGCTAAAGGGACAAAAAATGCACGAAGATCGAAGCGCTTTTAAAAATACAAAAAGGCGGATTCTGCGAATTTGGAAGGAAATTTAAATACGAAGAAAAAGTTCCTAAAACCCAGGAGGGTCATTTAATATTGCCATATACCGAGAAAGAAGGGTCATTTAATATTGCCATATACCGAGAAAGAATGTTCCATACTCCTCAAAGTTCGAAATATGAAACATTGGGGGCTTCTGTTGATACCAAAATTAATATGCTGATATGAACGAATAATACGAATACACGTGTCAATCTACGTGGCACAATAGCAACGAGGAAGTTCATTTCCCCGACCAACTCACGTTCTCTCCGAGCAACAAGGATACACCGAGGAACTCTATCACTCCGAGGAACTCCAGCGCTCCGAGGAACTCTTGAGTAACGAGCAACTAAGGCGATCCGAGCTGCATCTCGGCCTCAGCATTGATTGCCAGATAATCAACAGTTCAACTATTCATTGAATGCTTATTATCTTGACTCACACGCTGCATTAAATGTATTACCCTTTCATATGTATATCATTTAATGCATCACCCCTTTCATGTACAGCCTAAAGGCTATAAATACCTTGTATCACCCTCATTCAAGGGGACCGAAATTTCTTGATAGAACTTGTAATCGAGAATTCCCAAACACTCAGCAATAACATAACAGTGGACGTAGGCCATTCTTATAAGGCTTGTTATAAGGCTGAACCACTTTAAAAATCTCCGTCTCATTTTATTTATCTGTGATTGAATAATTAGAGCGATCTAATTTTTTACATCAACAATCGGTGTTGTCCCTACCCAATTGATGCTGAATGCCTTGAGGGTCCTTTTCCGTGAATCTCATCTTTAGAGATTTGCCTAGGACATATATCTCCCACTTGTTGTCTTCTAAGCGTGTCACACAGTGGTTACTACAAGAATTGCTCCTTTGAAATATCACTTTGTGGCTCATCGTCTTGTCGAAAGCTACTTCACATTAACCAAACATTCAATATTTATTAGAAATACTAATATTTCATCATTTTTAGGGATTGGGAGTTTAGTGAAGGGGAGTCATATGCATTTGTTGAGGCGAGAGTGACTCGTAAATAGGATCGTATCTCAGTCTCATCCAAAGTAGACCCCGTTCTTAGTGCCAAGACGAGAAAGTCTATTGACCAACTCGAGGGGGAAGGTCTTATCATCTTTGAGGATATAATGATCCCTAAACTCTAGCAATACTTTGGCATGGGGTGGTCCCTCTGGAATCAATTCGTAAGAAAATATTCTAACTTTATTATCATCTTTAGATTATTCTGACTCATAATAAATCGACATTAATTTTATTTATTTATTCTCTTTGCAGATCATCCTACCGGTGTATCTAACTAAATCTGGGAAATGGAAACATCAATATCATCTAACTTCCTTACCTGTCTTCAAGGGAAGCCCCCACTTTCGACTTAGACTCGACAAAAATCCACAACTGGTGACCCCATTACTGCTGAGGGGTCCAAGAAAATAAATGAGGTCATTAGTGGGACCTTTGTTCCTCCTCCACACCAAAAAAAAGAGGAAAATGGGTCAGTCGAGATAAACAATTGATCCTCTCCTCCTTATCAGGAATGAAACTTTTATGGCTATGCGTCTGGCTCAACTAGGTATCAACGCTGACTCTCTTCTCGAGATTCAGCTGAAAGATCGGGAGCTTATCACCTCAATTATCCCTGAATGTGATAACCATTATTTTGACGCTTAAGACCCCTCTCGGGGTTTTAACTTTGCTCTTCATAGGGCAACCCAGGTAAATATTAACTGCATAATTTTATCTTTAAAATTTTGAAGTTTTATATTACCTCATACTAACTCTTTTCTTTTGGGTTTTTATAGTCGATCATCGCCTTCCAGAACATCTAGTAATGGGTGGTAGAGTCTGAAGCTTAGGTAAAAGTGGGTGATGATGCCAAGGTTCAGATCAACGAACTAAGACATAAGCTGAAATATCAAAAGGTTGAGTATAGCTCTAAGGTCCAGGAAATGCGGGACCATAACAAGGAGTGCTTTACCAACCTGAAGCATGACCACACGGTGAAAATTGAGGCTCTTAATACTTATCACAAGAAGCAAAAAGAATACGAGGACGAGAAGATTCGGGTGGCTGCCCAAAAGGTTGTGGCTGAATTCAAGGAGTCAGGAGAGTTATTTGGATATGTCATTCAGTATACGGATAAAGAGGCCAAAACAGTGTGCCAACGGGTTGCCAACTAGCGTGGAGACCTTGTCATTAATGGTGGCCTTATTTTGGCAAAAATCGTCTCCTCCTTCAGCTATGCTAACCCTATGAACGCGATTGCTCTTCAAGAGGTTCAGGTCACGATTAATGTTGTCGATCTTGCTGTGGCTGAGGCCAAAACTAAAATTAATGCTAATCATGTAGGACCGAGGTAGCGAAAGACCAAGAAGGGACCACTGTTAACCCCGATGATAACTCAATCGAGCCGAGTGCCGCTAAAACTCTTATGGATGATGCTTAAATTTCTATTATGGGTGGCCGTTTGTGGTATTTTAAGACCAATTTCTATAACCATTTCAACTTTGAACACTTTATTTTATATATTTTGTTGTTATTCAATCACGAAAGGGAATTAGAATTTTTTGTGCAATTCTAAGTGTCATGTCGGCCCGTTGCTTTTATAATGTTGTTTACGCTGAATGAATGTCAAAGTAGTATCTCCATTATAATTCATTCATAAATTAGGCCTCATGTGTTAAGTAATTTCACCATACTAAAATAATGTAAAGGACCTCCCATCTCTCACAGTTTATGCAGAGTAGTGCCTTAGAGATGAGACTCCTAAGGCAATCTCATACCTTCGAGAGAGAGATATAAATATGCACTATATTTAAATAACGTATAAAAATTTCACCATACTCAAATGATGTTTAAGTTTCTCACCATACTAAAATGATGTAAAGTACCTCCCACATTTCATGGTTTATGCAGGGTGGTGACTTAGAGATGAGACTCCTAAGGCACTCTCATATAATCGAGAGAGAGATTTAAAAATGCACCATATTTAAATGATATTTAACAATCTCACCATGTTCAAATGATGTTTAAGAGTATCAACATACTATACTCAAATTATTATTAAGGGTCTCACTATACTAAAATGATGTAATGGAGACGAGACTCTTAAAGCACTCTCACACTACCGAGAGAGATTTAAATATTCACCATATTTAAATGATGTTTAACAATTTCACCATTCTCAAATAATGCTTAATGGTTTCACTATACTAAAATGATGTAAAGGACCTCTTATATCTCAAGGTTTATGCAGAGTGGTGCCTTGGAGACGAGACTCCTAAGGCACTCTCATACTGTCGAGAGAGAGATTTAAATATGCACCCTATTTAAATAATGTTTAATAATTTGACCATACTCAAATGATGTTTAAGGGTATCACCATACTAAAATGATGTAAAGGACCTCCCACCTATCATAGTTTCTGCTGACTGGGACCTTGGAGACGAGACCCTTAAGACACTCTCACACTGTCGATAGAGAGATTTAAATATGCACTATATTTTAAATGATGTTTTAACAATTGTGTGATTATCAAAGATTCAACTTTTAAATATATGAGGTAACACTTCATTATATTTCAATCTTTTCTGATCATACATGAAATTTCCTTTCGACTACAATAAACGAACTAACTACTAGTAATACTTTTTCAAATGATCCGCATTCCAGGATTTAGAAAATGGCTCTCCTTTAAGATTTCTAATCGATATGTTCCTAGGTTGAGCTCCTCACTGACTCAATAGGGTCCATGCCAGTTGGGATGGATCTTGTTGGTTTTTTGGATGACCTTCTTAAGTAAGAGGTCTCCCAATGTGATGGGCCAATACTTGACCCTTTTGTTGTAGGATTTATCATCTCTTTATTGATAGGTCGACTGCCTAATGGACACATCTACTCTCCTTTCTTTAATGAGGTCTAAGTCCATCCTTATTTCCTCCAGATTTGCCTCAGGGTCATCAATTTAAAACATGTGGCTCGGCAAACCATAAGCTAGCATGAACTTTGTTTCCCCCATTAGGGTCCTCCCAGTCGTCCAATATGCTTATAGAATGCTCCGCATAAGGGGCCGACCAGTGATTAGGCATAAATTCTTCCGAATGTATCCCCTTATTTAGTAGCTTTTATCACCTCGAATAATGTAATTCATATTGATTTATCTCATTTATATGCTACTGACCTTTCTACATAGTATTTTGAGTTTTGTGTATATTTCATGATATTTACAGGTATTTAATGCTAAGTAAAGACAAGAAGAATCCAAAGCATAGGAATCAGGCAAGGAAGGAATGTCAAATGACAGAAAGGTTAATTTACATTGAAAATTTGAAAGAGGGTCCAACATGAAAAATAAAGATTGTACTTTGACGAGCGTGTAGGAAGAAATGACACCTCAATCCGAGCATCAAGCTAGAATATATGAGACCTTGAAGATGAGATAATCAAGATCGAGCAATTTTGGAACCAGACCGGAATGGATATGGGAGAAAGCAAATCTATTTGGAAGAGGCAAAACATTCTGTCCACTTTTAGACACCGGACCGATCTGGTTATTGACAAAAACAAACCGTCCCGGAAGAAGGAATGTACACTGGTCACTTTTAAGTCCCAGACCAATCCATTTAAGGAAGAAAACGAACCGATTCGGTATTACCTGTCGGACCGGTCCGGTGGAGATAATTCCTGAAATTCATCTCCGAATTTAGATTTTGACTCAACTACAACTCCTGATTTTTTATGATGTATTTTAATTCCAGTTATTGTTAGAAAAAAAAGGGTGTTCGAATAATTAAATTTTAGAGGGAGGTTTTTAGAGAGAGAAAGCTCTCCCCCTGTATTGCAAAACCTAGTTTAAAGCTTTATTACAAGATTCAGATTTGATTTCCGGATTCATTGAATGCAAGTAATTTCATTTCATTTAAATTAATATCTTCCTCAATTAGTTAATTAATTCTCAATTCTTAGTTAAAATCTCAAAATAAACATTGTTCTTGTCAATCTCTTCCATAGCAATCATGATTTCTTTTAATTCCAAAATTGATGTTTTTATTCATTTAATCATGTCTGGCTAAAAGTTTAAGGGTTGGGGTGCATGAACCCCACCCGATGTGATTTATCATAATTGGAAATAGATTTTTGAATTGAAACTTAAAGGAATCGTGTTGTGTAACTATCGCAATCGTCGTAGGACTTTTTATCTCGTTTGCCCTAGGTAACCCGGATGCTTAAGAGTGTGATACGCGTGCTAGTTCATATGAAACCGCTTTATTCTTACCTTTGATTTCGTATGATGCGGGCTACGTTCCTTCATATACGTAATGATTAGGATTAATAAGGTCCGAGTTCATTTAAGATTCTAATTCCGAAATCTAGTATCCTACATGGTGAATTACTAGGGTGTGGGGGATTGTAACTCAACCTATTGTTCTCATTTGCAGTTACGTTTGTTATACACTTGCCATCTCTCTTAAGTTAATTAGCTTAGTTGCATTGTGTTAGCTCTTAGTTTAGTAAGTCGTTAATTTAAATCCGCATTTAGGTTGTAGTAAATCTCCCATTCAAAGCATCTTTTTGTTTCTTTTAGAGTCAAGTGAGGATTCTCTATGTCTCTAATGTCATCACGTATCTACGTCCTCTTTCCCTAAGGATCGATACCCCTTCTTACCGAGTTTATTACTTTCGCGGCCGGTTTTCACTTGAACCATTATTAGCACGCACTTTAGACACAAATTGAGTCGCGTCATGTTTTTGGCGCCGTTGTCGGGGATTTAGGTAGACTGTAGTTTAGATCGAGTTAATCCATAACTTTAACCAAATTTTTTTTAAAAAAAATACCACATCTCTCAGAAGCCTGTTAATGCAAAATACACAAGGAACTCCTCAAGCCACTCCTACTCGCATTCATAAAAATATAATAGTGGAGTATGATCTAGATAGCCCACACACTCATGTTGTTCCTTTTTGGGTTCCGCACCCTACACCTCCAAACTCAACAGCTAGTTGCCCATCAGGTTACACGTCAGGTTACACTCCTAGCACACCGAGCGAGGATTCTGATTCAGTTAATGAGAGAACCATGCCACGACATGGTAGCGTAGGAGCAGGCGAGGAAGAGGTACCATATCGACCTTGAGAGAATTCTTGTACCCTGAGCGGTCAGTCACTCCGGGATGCATTCTACTCCCATATAAAGCAGGGCAATTCCATTTTCGAAATGAAATGATCCAAATCCTTCTCGCATATCATGGAATGGAATTGGAGAATCCATATCTCCACATTCGGGAGTTTTAAGAGGCATGTGAGACCTTTAGTGATCAAACATGCACAAAAGATGTGATCCACCTCAAGCTCTTCCCATTCTCTCTCAAGGACAGAGCTAAGACTTGGCTATGGTCTTTACCTCGTAATTCAATTACATCATGGAACGAGTTACAATATTATTTTATCAAGAAGTTCTTCCCTCCACATCGAACAAGCTCTATTAAGGCTCAAATTCAAACCTTTCAACAATTAGAAAATGAGCCGTTTGATCGATGTTTTGAGCGGTTCAACGAGTTAGTCACTTCATTCCCTCATCATGGACTTGATAAACAACAAATCATTTATTTCTTACATCATGGGCTGAATATGAACTCCAAACAACTTGTTGAAATAATGTCTGATGGACCCTTTATCAACTAGACGCTAATGATGCTGAGCTCCAATTGAGGTATGTCACCGACACTACTCAAGCATAGGATACAACTGACCCTAGTGCTCAGAATCGAACTCGCCAGATGACCACCACTCCATTGGCGTCCGATCTATTTAATAATGACAAAGATACCATGATGGACCGTTGACTCGATCAAACTGAGAAAGGAATGAGAGAGTTACTCGCTGCATGCGTGAGAGAACCAACTGGCCCCATCCACCCCTATTGAAAATGTATATGTTATTTATGAGGCGAGATATTCAACAGAGGAATGCCCGACGATACCCGCCTACACCGTTATGCTTCAAGAGTAAGTGAGTGGTTTAAGAGGATTTAAGGGTAATTTCAATGATCCACACAAAAATTCTTATAACCCTTCATGGAAAAACCACCTTGGTTTTAGATATGGGCAACCGCAGGCTGCATTGAATCCTAATTCACATGTTTCCCCTCCTCCACCTCCACACTTTCAACAAGCACCGCCTATGAAAGGACATGTGCCAGCTCCACCTCCTCCAGCACTGTATATCACTCCACTGCGTAGAAATCTCGAGGACACAATACACAAATTCATAAACTCCCAAAATGCAACTAATGCTAGATATGAGCGCATGTTCACTGACATAAACGCGAACATTTCAAAGTTGCAATTGTCGTTGAGTGTCCAAGAGAAGGGTAAATTTTATGCTCAGGGCCAAAGACCTCCCTAAGGTCAAACTAGTGTTAGCTCTACCTCCACAGATCATCAAGATAAATGTTAATCCATAATCACTCTACGTAGTGGGAGGGTTATTGATTTATCACCTCCCCCACATGACGTATCGAAAGACAAGGAGGTTTCTCCCGGTACTAAAGAGGCCGAAAATATCCCCTTAAAAAAGAGTGAAAAGGACGACACTAGTGATCCCGAGATAGTAGTGAAACCACCCACCGCAGCGCCATTTCATCAACGGTTGGTTCCATCCCAAAAAGGTAACCCCCGTGATAATGTGCTAAAAGTCCTTAAGCAAGTGAAGTTAAACTTACCTTTCCTAGATGCCATCTAGAAAACTCCCGCTTATACAAAAGTTATCAAAGACTTATTGACGGTGAAGAGGAGGTTTAAGGTAAAGAAGAACGTGTTTCTAGCACAAAATGTGAGCTATGTTTTACTCAATGATCTCCCACCAAAGTTCAAGGATCCGGGTGCACCCACCATTTCCTGCATCATAGGAGACAATGGAATAAAAAAGACTTACTCGATTTAGGGGCGAGTGTCAATATCCTCCCCTAATCCATCTATAAGCAACTTGATTTGGGTGACCTCATGCCCACAAAGATCACTCTCCAATTAGTGGATTGTATCGTGAAGATACCAAGAAGTATTGTAGAGGACGTGATAGTCCAAGTTGACACTTTCTACTTCCCGATAGATTTTGTCATATGGGACATGAAGCCCTCCTTTGCCTCGAGTAATCATGTTCCCATTATCCTTTTGCGCCCATTCTTAGCTACATCGAACACTTTGATTAACACTATAAATGGGCAGATGCAACTCACTTTCAGGAAAATGACTTTAGAGACAAACATCTTTAACATAGCCCAACATCTGGGGGATGAGGATGATCTTCACGCATTGAACCTTATTGACGAGATTATAGAGGATCACATAGAGGAAAATTATAGTGGAGATGCATTAGAAGTTTGTCTTGTAATGAGCAATGAGAGTGAGGGAGCGTACACCGACTTTGAGAAGGAGATAGAGGAGTTGAGAGAGATTATTTATAAGAGAGCGTCAGATGATGACGTGAGAGATGTAAGTTGGGTTTCTAGATTTGAGGAACTACCACCGAGGGAGTCACCCATGGTTACCTCCAGTGAAAAATTTCCTACCCTCGAATTAAGAAGCTATCCTCTAATGTCAAATATGCTTATTTAGGAGAGAACGAGACATTTCCTATTATTGTCTCATCTAGCCTAGATGAAGAGCAAGAGGGTCAATTATTAAAAATTTTGCGGAAGCACTAAAGTGCTTTTGGTTGGTTTGTATCTGATTTGAAAGGTATAAGTCCTTTGATTTTTACCCATAAAATCCATCTCGAGGAAGACGTGAAGCTCTCGAGGGAAATGCAAAGAAGATTGAACCCTACTATGAAAGAGGTAGTGAGGGAATAAATTATTAAGCTGTTCGATGCCAAGATTATCTACCCAATCTCGGATAGAAATTAGGTGAGTCCCATACAAGTTGTCCCGAAGAAGTTGGGCATGACCGTGATTGAAAATTCTAAGGATGAGCTAGTTCCCCCACCGTACCACCATCGGGTGTCGCGTTTGCATTGATTATCGGAAACTCAATACGGGAACTAGAAAATACCATTTCCCCTTGCCATTCATTGATCAGATGCTAGATAGAGTAGTGGGACACCCTTATTATTGCTTCCTAGATGGTTATTTCGGATATAACCAAATTTAGGTAGATGTGCTTGACCAGAAAAACATGACTTTCACATGTACTTTTGGTACGTTTGCCAACAAGCGTATGCCATTTGAATTGTGTAATGCACCTGCGACCTTTCAAAGGTGCATCTTAAGTATATTTAGAGACATGATTGAGAGAGGACTTGAAGTTTTTGTAGATGACTTTAGCGTTTTTAGCACCTCTTTCGATCTTTGTCTAGCGAATCTTGAGAAGGTACTTACCCGATGTGTGGAAAAGAATTTGGTGCTAAATTGGGAAACTGCCATTTTATGGTCACCGAGGGAATAGTTCTTGGCCACATTATCTCATCCAAAGGAATTGAAGTTTATAGAGCTAAAATAGACGTCATAGCTGATCTACCACCATCAAAATTGCTAAAGACATGCGTTCCTTCATAGGCAACACAGGGTTTTATAGAAGGTTCATTAAGGACTTTAGCCCCATCGCTAGGCCCTTGAGTAACCATCTTATGAAGGACACCCCATTTTAGTTGAATGAAGCATGCGAATGTGCTTTTGGAAATTTCAAAAGCATGCTTGTTTCCGCTCCCATCATGCAAGCTCTGGATTGGTCCTTCCCATTCGACCTCATATGTGATGCAAGTGATTTCGCGATAGGGGCTGTTTTGGGCCAAAGGAAAGACAAGAAGGATCATGTCATCTACTACACTAGCCAGAATTTAATTGGACCATAACTCAATTACTCTACCACAGAGAAAGAATTTCTAGCGGTAGTATTTGCGCTAGACAAGTTTTGTTCCTACCTCATCGATTCACCCATTACTTGCTTCACCGACTACGAGGTGTTGAAATACCTCCTTGCAAAGAAATATGCAAAGTCACGCCTCATAAGTTGGATACTACTCCTGCAAGAGTTTAATCTCTCCATTAAAGATAAAAAAGAAGTAGAAAACATCATTCCCGATAACTTATCCCAGCTTTTATTCGACGTACCTAGCGATGATATACCCATAAACGAATATTTCTCGGATGAATAACTCTTTGCCACCTCATCTCTCCCCTGGTTTACGGACATAGTCCACTATCTTGTCAAGAGAGCCGTCCCTCTCGAGTGGACACCACAAGAGAAGAAGAGGTTCATTACTTGGTCACACATGTTTTTCTATGACGATCCATTCCTTTTCAAATATTGTACAAACCAAATCATTTGACGTTGTGTATCGGATGATGAATTACCTAAGGTCATCTAATTCTCTCATTCGAAAGCATGTGGAAGTTATTTATCGACAAAAAAGACGGTCGCTAAAATCTGCCAAAACGGCCTCTACTGGCCCACAATGTTCTGAGATGTGAGGAATTATTATAAATCATGCGATAGGTGTCAACGGATGGGGGATATCACCTGACGAGACATGATGCCATTAAATCCCATACTCATTATTGAGATTTTTAACTGCTGGGGTATTGACTTCATGGGTCCTTTTCACCTATCTTTTGGATACCTATACATCTTTGTTGTGGTATACTACATTTCTAAATGGGTGGAAGCCATAGCTACCAAAACAGTGACAATATAGTGGTGATATATTTCTTGAAGTAACATGTACTCTCTCACTTTGGTGCTTCGAAAGCGATATTAGTGATAATGGCACGCATTTCTATAGTAGGCCCTTCGAGACGCTTATGAGAAAGTATGGAGTCGTTCACAAGGTTGGAATGACTTATCACCCATAAACGAATGGGAAGGACAAGCTGGTGAATTGAGAAATCAAGAATATCCTCGAGAATACCGTCGATCCTAATCGAAAGATTACTCCCTTCGATTGAATGATTCACTATGGGCCTACCGAATCGCATACAAGAAGCCCCTCGGAATGTCCCCGTTCCGCTTGTGTATGGAAAACCTTGCCATCTTCCTGTAGAGTTGGAACACAAATCGTATTGGGCCATAAAGAGGGTGAACTATGACATGGATAAAGCCGGTGACACCCACAAGCCTGAGTTGAATGAGTTAGAGGAGATACGCAATGACGTGTACGAGAATGCTAAAATATCGAAAGAATGGATGAAACTTTCACATGATAAGATTATCCGCTGTAAGGAGTTTCATTTCGGCTAAAAATTACTTCTCTATAACTCTAGGCTTCACTTGTTTTCGAGCAAGTTGCGGTCTAAATGAATTGGCCCATTCATTGTTCGAAAGGTATTCCCCCATGGAGCTATAGAATTGGAAGATTCAAAAGAGGGAACTTTGAAAACTACCTTCAAAGTGAATGAACAATGCTTTAAACCCTACTACCAGGATTTTGCTAAAGAGGTCGACACCATTTGGTTGTCAGACCCCATTTATGAGGATTGAGTAAGTCGTAAGAGAAGGTCTTCGCACCCCCGATGCGTATGGGGTGACTCTTGTATATATTAGGCGTGCGTTGGTTAGGTTCATAGATTTAGTTAGGTAGTTGAGTTTTTCGATATAGGACACATATGATAGGTTTGAGCGAACACACATTGGGAAAATGATGAGGATTTCAGAGCACGAATTGAGTGAAATAGGTTAATTTATGTTGATAGAGGAGTGAGGGTGCATAAAAGTTGGAGAGAGAGTGTAGTGAAATGAAGCAGAAGAGATGCTGGTGAATTCCAGTACCGAATGTGACAACCCGCCTAATAAAATACCGGGCGATCACTCCTATATCAAATTAAAACAGGAGTCTCATATGGTACATTCTTAGCATCACTGTCGAAAACCAATTTAATTACAAATATACTATTAGGCCGGCGTCAAATTTTAAATTAACTAACCTTTTTAACCAAACCATTCAAATAAAATAGTTACAATAGTTGTATGCAATAACTAAAATGAAATGAAGTAATCGAACACTTGGTACAAAATAATACAACCAAATCGAATGCCGCACAAAAAGGCGGTAGAAGAATAAATGAGTAAAGTTGGGCCATCATCCCGAATATGCCTATAATACCTCCTATCTAGATTTCAATGATAGAAGCGTCTATAATAATCCTGCTTGCATCCACAGCTACTGCAATAAACGTCTGACTTGAAGGAAACACCATCCAGGCGTCCCTGTGTCTAGACACCTATATATATATATATATATATATATATATATATATATATATATATATAGATATAGCAAGAGAGGGGAAAAAGAGAGAAATAGGTCAGAGCCAGAGTTTTGAAAACATTTTAGCAAGTGGATAAAATCCATATTTTTAAGATATGATATTTCTCATATTTAAACTGGTATCGCACTCTCACGAGATACACCTCACCCCTCTTCTAATAGTGCACAACTATGGCATATCTTTTAAACAACCTAGTTAAGCTACCATGCCTAACTAATGTATTTGCCATATTATAATAATCCTTATTTATCCGAGTATGAAGGACTAAACTTCTCCCAATTCCCAACATTATGTTACGTTCGTGCGTGGGGTGTCTTGCGAAGTGAAATCCAAACAAGGAAACCCCTGATACACTACTACGTTACAATGTCGATCGTCGGGATCCATTAGGCCCTCAGTACATACAATATATTATACTAACCCGTATATATATTTAGTTCTCATTAGAACCAACGATTCATAATCACATAAGTTCGGATATAAATTTACCGGAAGGAGTATATTACTTTATTCATTCTTTTCTCTTTGATATAAGGTTACGCTATATGACATCTCATCTCGTATATAAACAGTATACTATACCCCACAAGTATATTAATCAATCCACCGAGCTATAATATAGGTGGCTTAGTCATTTTTATCTAATAAGCAATGGTGAAACATCTCAAGTATATATATATGCTATTTTCAGTACATATATACATATATAGCACCGCGAGGCTAAGTTGCGGTGCACACATACTCTGCTATCAAATCCAATTACATCTCGTACATAAGGATAACGCATCCCGAATCACTCAGGAACCGTATCAATACAAATCACACATATTGGAGGCGAACATAGTTCACATATCCATGGGTCACGCACATACCTACGCTCCCATAGTCAGCGGACTTATCGACTCACAAATAAGCCCTTCATAGTCCTATGTTCTTGAGGTACCAAATCTAAATCCCCCTGAAGGCAACACAAGATAAGATTGCCCTCTTTCGAAATCCGTCCTCCCGTGATAGTAAGTATGGTAGGTATGTCATACACATAACAAACAATAATATAGGCACACATTCCACCTATATAAATACAACATCAATGAGGTATTTTCACAACCATATGATAACGATAGGTACTTATCTTTCCTATACATAATTCACCATAGGTATTTATTTAACCCTATACATATTAATATAAGGTCATACGCATAGCCCATATAATAAATTCCATACGTAGTATATTTATCTCTCGAATATCCTACGCATTTATCGATTTTAACCAATCCTCAATACATTATTTCCAAGCTTTTCTCACTGCATAATGATAATAACAATAACATCGTTATATTTATTCGTCTTATATTATATATAATTTAACGACATCTTCTATAGAATCTAAATCACTTCTCAATATATTATGGCTATAATTTCCAAACTCTGTAGCAATAGCCAATAACCTCAAGTGTTCCCTTTCTTAATAATATAAACATTCTTACACTTAAAATACTACCCCAATACGTACTCTCTTCTTTAATATTCAAATCACTCATTAATCACTTCATAAAGATTTGTACAATTAATTCCCGAATGTACCAATTCATAATAATTAAATAGTATACGCACTACTTCCCTTAATTCCTTAGGTATCTCCTCACTTATAATAATCGTCGTCCATAGACGCTTAGGGAAATAACTCAATTGTAGTACGTATCCTAAAATTCATCCTAGTCACATAGTAGGATTTTACTTAATCGAGGTCGGTATATAACTACCTTTTCTACGCGCACAATTACTTATATAAAATTACCCACCTAAATACCTCTTTAAGTATTACTCCTCACGAACACCCCTATTTGGGTAAGTCTTGGAATTTACTTTTAACTAACCCAAGGTACACTCCTTACTCTAAAAAAATATTTAGAAGTCCCCACACTATTTTTAGGAACCCCAAATATTTATCTCCAAACAATTCTAGCCTTTATTTTTCCAATTTCCGCTTTGATTTCCGAGTTAATGATTTCAACCCCAGAACTGCTTTATTAGAAAAATCATATCAAATCGAAACAAAATCAGAAAATACGCGGTCAGCGCCCACGCGACCATATCGAAAAGATCTACAACTTTTATGTTTTTACCAAGAGCCAAATCGGTCCTATTCCTAGGCAAAATAGTTCAGAAGTGACGCTAGTCACTATTCACTTTCTTCTCCAAAAATCCAAACCTCCATTAAAGTACCTCCAAGATTTTTATCTCCTCTCTCATCATCATCCAACCTCAAACAAACATAAATACACACATAAAAAGAGTTCTAACCATAGTAGAACCCATAACCAACCATTAATTTCAATTAATTCTTAAGTTTCTCAAATTGGGCATAAATCGAGTTTTATCCGTTTAATCTTCCAAAAATCCATTTGATTTACGCAAATTTAAACCCAAAAATCTTTATAGTTTTACAACAACTATAATATGAGAAATAAACACACTAAATCATAAAGCAAGTTAAACACTTGCCTCGTGGATTAAATTCGACGACCCAAAGTCGAATCTCGCGAAGTTTTGGCCGAAAATCCCTTTCCTTCCTTCTTCTCTTCTCTTCTTTCTCTTATCTTCCTTCTCTCTTCTCTTTCTCTCTCTTAGATCTGATTTTGGGGAAGAAATGAGGTCTGCCTTCTTAATAAACCCGAAATTGGGTATATACCCAATTGTAAAATGACTCGTGTACTCAATTACGAGTCCCTACTAGCCCAAAAGTTCTCGGAACCTAAACACTACCCTCGGATACTCTATTTTTACTATCTCGGACATTCCGAACCCAACGACGCAGTCCAAATCTCCATCCGAGTTACTTAACTAAAATTCACTAATTAGACCCAACACGTTCAATACACGTGTTTTCCAATTAAAATATTTCCCTTTGTCGCTTTACCCAACTGCGACATGTAATAAAAATAATTCACTCATATACTTATTGTCATAAAAGAAATATAATACATGTTAATATTAATCCTACACTTGAAAACTAATATTTACTATTAACTTTATAATATTAAATTTATTTAATTTCACTAATAAATTCCAAAATTACTATTCCTAGAAATTCCTCAAATTACCAAATCACGTCCACAGTATAATTTAAATACCTTTAAAAGTACGGGGTATTACATACTTCCCCCCTTACAACAGAATTTCGTCCTCAAAATTTAGGTACAGCCTACACCACAACTTTAGGATCGCTATATACACTATGTCCTATCTTAACCAAATTTATATATAGCCTTAATACAATGGTCTCTTACCATAGTCCACCTATCTCAAGGCGTATGCTCTAACGCACTATCTTAACCACAAGCTTAACTAAATCTCTATATGTTACAACGCTACCTCGGTCGTAAGGTTGACTCTAACATCATATTGAACCTAATGCTTCTTTAAGTGCATATAAAGAAAACTAGCCTATAGCCGTTGCTCGAACTTATTGGTCCTAGCGGAGATCTGTTACTTCAAGTATTCACTCATTTACATCAGGACATCTAAGTTCCCTAAAAAAATGAAACTACATTAGCGTTCGACTATTCCCGTCCGTCTTTTCACTTATCCTAAGTGTGCCAACTCGTATTACACAAATATAATTGGATCATTGCGTACTACCTACGACATTCCATCCAATCCATTTCAAATCCATTTATAACTGCCCTGCAGCATAATCTCTAACTTTATATACTACGTCCCTTCTATTTCAGACGGTATATAAAACCAACTTACCAAGGTTCCCATACACCTTTTAACTTGTGCCTATCTGGACAACTATTATAAACGTCTGATATGTAACTCTCTTTCTAAATAATGGACCTCATTTCGTCGGCCTGGTACTGGTACTAACACCTGGGTACCCTTAACCTGAATAATTTTGAAATTTAATTCTCCCGAAACTTTGAAATCGATCCTTCTCAAGATTATCCCATCGATCTTCTTGTGGTTAACTCACAGTAGTCTTCCTATATCAGTGTTGATAGTCTTATTGCCCTTACTTCGTGGTAGTCCTAAGATCAAGGTGTTTCTAAAACACGTAATATGAGTAATATTCTAACTATATCCCTAGTTCCCAAGACCTCTCTCGACTTCCAACATTTGCTCAGTTTCGTGCGTGGGACGTCTCGCAAAGCGAAATCCAAACAAGGAACCTTCCCGATACACCACTCCCTCTCTTCGTCAGTCATCGAGATATAACGGTCTAAGGGACACCAACGGGACATTCTAAATCCTATTCGTTAACCTCTTAGTGTAATTTTACCACAAAATCCTTCCATCTTGTCCAAATAGAAAGTACAACTAATTAGGTCACCTACTCTCTGCAAAAGCACTATAAACATCACACCCAAAATGTATCTCCTCTCAATCTACCTTCTATTCAAAGTTTGGCTATAAGTCTCAAATCGATTTCCTTTACCATATCTCACCCACATATTTGCGGTAAGAGAACAATTTCATCGCTTCTTCGTAGCACTTATATCTCTATATAATTATACAGTCATCAAATGGATCTCACTCTATAGTGTTTCCTCTACACTAGGTGACTTATCGTCAAAACCAACATCCTTGTATTTTATAACGTCTGTTGCATTAACACTAAGTCCTTAGTTCTACTAATAATGAGCTAAATCCCACAGCTCAACATTAAATGATGCATACTTTAAATTATACCGATAAGGTCCTCAGGCACAAAAAATTATGGCAAGGAAACATCTACATATCGACGTTCCACCTAACCATATACTAAAGGCGAGCTCATCTAGAATTTATGTCGCATTCCATTCTTTATTATGTCCGTATATATATATTTCACATCTCATATAAATATATATATATAGTATACTATACACATCAAGTATATCTATACTTATATATCATACACTATATAAGTATAATAACCATCCCTCAAAGCTATAACTCAATGGATGCAGTCTCTCAATGCTATCATCTTCCAGGGAATTAATTACACATCATCCTGGGTACCAGTGGTCGGACCATCACACCGACTCGGTAAAAATTAAATCATATAAGTATACCAATCACACACATATATATTTATTAACATATCACATATATACGTCTCATTATGTCCGTATATATATATATATATATATATATACATATTATAATATAATTCGGCTAATTGTACGTATATCTCTCATAACACTAGCCCGTATTCCCGAATATAAAATTCGATTTAATTCCCAATAGTATAAATAAATATTAAGCTTATTACAACTAGTTTCCATCCCACTTCTATCCTAGATTCTTATTCGAGTCCCAAGGGTCCTTTTTCTTATAAGAATCCTTAAAATAACCAATTCTCACAAGTTTAATTTATGGCAGACTACACATTTAAATAAGCCCACGAGAAGTTCGAAACAAAAATCGGGCTTTAAGAGTCATTCTGGAATCTCGTTAGAAGACCCAGGGAATCTCGTTCGAACGAGTTTCGTTTGAACAAATTGCTTTGAACGAACTACCAACTCGTTAGAAGTGCCACTGGAACCTCGTTAGAAGTCTCGTTCGAATGATGTCGTTCGAACGACCTAGGCTGGACTTCTAATGAAAATTCTGCAGTTGCACACTTCATCTTCAAGGTTCATTTTTCCAAATTTTTTCTCCTCTTCAAATTCAACCAAAACTCATTCCAACTCAAGTACTAGGTTTCCAAACCACTCTAAGTCACCCTAGAACACTCTTAGCATAGTTTAGGGATTAAATCCTTCCAATTCTTCAAGAAAATCCAGCAAATCCCTAAATTTTCCCATGAGTTATATTAACATAAACCCAAAATTTTTCATCTATTAAAACTCCATTTTTTATTTCTTGATTAACATCTAATTCACCAAATTTCACATTCTTATTAAGGGAAAAATCCATCTGTAAGATTAATTTATGAGCAATACGTCATGCTCCTCCAAATATGGTGACTACCGTCCCCACCATTTCAACATTGCTCTCACAGGTGAAAAATTTTCCTCCAATTTTCACATATGGGTATTTCCATACCCAACACTAAGCAAGAGCTTCTGAGCCTTCTACTTCCTTTGGATGAAACTACACTACTTCTGCCTAGCTCAATTTCAACGTATGGTCTTTATAAAAGATCTTTCAAACTTCTTCCCAATTAAATCTCACTGGGTAATTCAAGTTTAACACCATTATCTGCTATAGCAGTACTTGATAATTATAACTACTATACTTTAGTAGTCGTTGCATCAATTCATGACCATGCCATAAGGAAAGTGATCTTCATCACGGTCCTCATTTCCAATATCAACTTATAGCTTTAACTAAGTCCCGCCTCCTGTTTCCCTCTCCATGGACTTCCATGGTCGCCTTTCGTCGATCAGCACACGAATCCCGAACGAGCACGCAAAAGATTTACGATAATTTTATATAATAGCAGGAGAACGAAATCTCACAAGAGTATATCAACAATCCTAATAATAAGGCTCTATGTCAAATCAAATGCAACGCTGAAAGCATAGTACGTCCGCACAGATTTCTAAAGGACACTAGAACCAGATGCTCTGATACCACCTGTGACAACTCGCCTAATAAAATACCGGGCGATCACTCCTATATCAAATTAAAATAAGAGTCTCATATGGTTCAGTCTTAGCATCACAGTCGAAAACCAATTTAATTACTAATATCCTATTAGGTCGGCGTTAAATTTCAAGTTAACTAACCTTTTTAACCAAACCATTTAAATAAAACAATTACAACAGTTGTATGCAATAACTGAAATGAAATGAAGTAACCGAACACTCAGTATAAAATAATACTACCAAATCGAATGGCGCACAAAAAAGCGGTAGAAGAATAAATGAGTACAGTTGGGCCATCATCTCGAATACGCCTACAATACCTCCTACCTAGATCTCAATGATAGAAGCATCTATAATAATCCTGCTTGCATCCACATCTACTCCAGCAAACGTCTGACTTGAAGGAAACATCATCCAGGCGTCCCTGTGTTTGGGAACCTATATATATATATATATATATAGATATAGCAAGAGAGGGGAAAAAGAGAGAAACGGGTCAGAGCTCAAGTTTTGAAAACATTTTAGCAAGTGCATAAAATCCATATTTTTAAGATATGATATTTCTCATATTTAAAATGGTACCGCACTTTCACGAGATACACCTCACCCCTCTTCTAATAGTGCACAACTATCGCATATCTTTTAAACAACCTAGTTAAGCTACCATGCCTAACTAATGTATTTGCCATATTCTAATAATACTTATTGATCCGAGTACGAAGGACTAAACTTCTCCCCATTCCCAACATTATGTTACGTTCGTTCGTGGGGTGTCTTGCGAAGTGAAATCCAAACAAGGAAACCCTCGATACACTACTACGTTACAATGTCGATCATCGGGATCCATTAGGCCCTCAGTACATACAATATATTATACTAACCCGTATATATATTTAGTTCTCATTAGAACCAAGGATTCATAATCACATAAGTTCGGATATAAATTTACCGGAAGGAGTATATTACTTTATTCATTCTTTTCTCTTTGATATAAGGTTACGCTATATGACATCTCATCTCATATATAAACAATATACTATACCCCACAAGTATATTAATCAATCCACCGAGCTATAATATAGGTGGCTTAGTCATTTTTATCTACTAAGCAATGGTGAAACATCTCTAGTATATATATATGCTATTTTCAGTACATATATACATATATAGCACCGCGAGGCTAAGCTGCAGTTCACACATACTCTGCTATCAAATCCAAGTACATCTCGTACATAAGGATAACGCATCCCGAATCACTGAGGAACCGTATCAATACAAATCACAATTGGAGGCGAACATAGTTCACATATCCATGGGTCACACACATACCTACGCTACCATAGTCAGTGGACTTATCGACTCACAAATAAGCCCTTCACAGTCCTATGTTCGTAAGGTACCAAATCTAAATCCCCCTGAAGGCAACACAAGATTAGATTATTGTAACACCCCGCCTAATTAAATACCGGGTGGCCAGTCCCATACCAAATTAAAACATCATATACAGTTGGCTCATTCTTAGCATCACTGTCGAAAACATTTACAACTCACCCAATACCCAATTAAGCTGGTATTAAAAACTTTCCAAATTTAAATTTAACAAAATCCATTTCCAGTTTAAGAATAACACAACACATTTTATTCTACAACACAGATCACTAAATAAATAACTCAAAAGAATTTAAATGCAACTGGAATAAACATTCCCAAATAATATAAATCCTTTACAACAATCCCAACAATGTTAAATGTATTAAAAAGTTTCGAATACAATAATATTTGACCTCGATAGAAAAGATAACTGAATCCTTTGGGCGACATGCCCTATGTAAGAATACTGTGAATCAAAAAGATGACAAGCGTCTAAGCAAAACCTCCTTAGCTCCATAGCTCGACAAAATCAACTATGGTTGGCATCCCTGTTGCTGGACACCTAATATAGAGATACAATAGAAGAGAAAATATACAAGGAAACGGGTCAGAGCCCGAATGTGTAGATTATTTTAAAAACAGCAAGTATTTAACAAGTGCAATAAAGCATTTATTATGTACATGTTAGATCCCACTCTCACTTGCAATTCTCACCTCTCAACTAGAGTGCACACTTAAGGTTTCCTATTAACCTCCTAGTTAATGGTTCCTCTTTTCTAGTCTCCATATTATAATTCCATTCCCATATAATAATCCCCGTATGTCCCATACCATACGTCACCTTATTATGCATTTACATTTCTTCTTTATATGATTAGATTCTCATGAACATGAATCATTACTCATTAATATGAACCGTTTCTCATTACCATGAGTTAAGCTTTTCAATTCTATAAGCATTAACATTTATTAACTTAATTCCATTATCTTGTTCTATTCACCGTTATCTACAATTATCACCATAGATAGATTTAACCACAATATACCCATGTAACCATTTTATCTATTATATATATATATATATATATATATAAATATATAATACGGCACCCGGAGTCATAGCTGTGGTGCAATGAATTACTCTGCTATCATGTCCCATCATCGCAGGTCGCCGAATAGGGGACTACAGGTTCAGTAAGATTCCACGAACCACAAACAACAACAAACAAATTGGAGGCGAACATAGTTCTCGTATCCATGGGTCGCGCACATACCTACGTACCCACAGTCAGCGGACTTATCAACTCCCCGATAAGTCTTTCATAGACCTATGTTCTCGAGCGACAAATCAAAGATCCCATGGATTCATCAGGATATGACTGCCCTCACGCGTAAACCTCCCACCGATAGCAAGTAAGCTAGGTATGTCATACACATAAATCAACAATCAATCAAATATGTATTATCATACCTATAATATAATATCAATAAGATAATTATCACTACCCTAAGATATTTCCCATACGAAG
The DNA here is from genome assembly GCA_949130495.1 of Sambucus nigra. NCBI lineage: Eukaryota > Viridiplantae > Streptophyta > Magnoliopsida > Dipsacales > Adoxaceae > Sambucus > Sambucus nigra. Next base: position 788,046,102 of record OX422208.1, on the reverse strand, counting down.
CATTATATCTCTTTTAAAATATCATATCTTTACTTCATAATTTAATTATCCTCGCAACCTATAACATCTCTCCACTACTGACGTCGTTAAGGTTCATGCGCGGAGCGTCTCGCAAAGCGAAATCCAAACAAGGAACCCCTCCAATACACTACTACTTAACTTTGTCGATGGAGGAGGTCCGAAAACTTCAACTATGCGATCGGGATAACCTCATACCCTCTTTAAATCAAATGTGTTCTAAGCTCCCATCTCACAAGATTCAAATAGGATTTTCCTCATCTTATATTCTGTAATAAGTCACTAATATCCTACTGGTCCATAACATTATTTCTCCCGAACTACTACGAGTTTAGTTCTCCTTTTAATTAAGGTTAAAACCGATAGTTTCAAATCTCTTATAAACACATATTCTTTCTCTTAGGATTAAACCCTCTTGTAAACTTAAGGATACCCAGGTGTTATATTCAATCACCCCTAATGGTCCTATCTTAAATCCTCATACATCCCCATTTGGATTTTAACAAATGAATCTAGCAACCGAAATTCCATTCAATATAATTTTCATCATTTAAATCACTCGAACCCAAATTCAATATATTCAAACCTTATCAAGGGTTTACTGATATTTTCTAGGTACCAAAATATCCAAATAATAATCACCAAAGATCCACAAAAGGTTTGGGATACGAATCAACATTTAAAAAGAAACAACTTTACATAATCTGGGGAGGTCGATCGATCGAAGTCAGGGGTCGATCGATCGATCACTCAGGTCCAAGCCTGGTTTTTCTGCATTTCAGCAACTACGGGTTTCACCATTTTTACTCATTAAAACCTTCATATTAACCTCCAAAATGAGTTATTATTATTACTACATGATATGCCAACATATATGAACGATTTCCAGTACTCTAAACATCCTAGAATCATCAAGGGATTGGATTAAAAAGCATGTTTTATCTCCTTATTTCCAGAAATTATTAACATAACATCTTCAAGAACATAACAATGGTTTTCATACTTTCTTCAACAGATTCATGACTATTTCGTGGATTAATATCATCCTAAAACATGAGTTAAATTCCTATATCATTTCAGTTTCCAGAAATCCATTTAATCATTCCATTATTTCTTCCAAACATGAATAATCTTCTCTTTTCATACTATTCTAACATGGACAATATACAAACTTAAATTGACATTATCAAACACTTGCCTTTCTTGTAGGTCTTATCCTTTGGTGTAGTATATCTCAGTTGGTTGTCCCTTCTCCGGTCAAACTCCGGTGGTGGTTGGTGGTGGTGAACCTTGGTTCTTGTTCTGCTCCTTCCCAAGTGACTTTTCCCTTCCCAAGCACTCTTACACTCTCTCTAGGAAGATGGTTGCTCTTATTTGTGAAGAGGAGATGAATAACCCTCATACACTTAATCTACCAATACTTATAATAGTTCCAAATCCGTAATCACTATTCATCCCCCCTAGAAAAATGACCAAAATGCCCTTTCGGGTTGTCTATTCATTTCCAAATGACCCGAGACTCAAAATTAACATCCAAATAGACTTTTCTAACTATTTCGAACCTTCTGGACGCAACGACGCAGTCGAAATGACTATTAGATCGATAGAAAATAAATTTCCTTTTTAATTTAATAAACTAGTCCCGACACGTCCCATACCGCGTCTGACTACAAATATAAATTACCGAATTTATATCATACAGTCATATCAATGACATCTCATTCATATATTACCTAAATATCTTTTAGTAATATTCAGAATCATCCATTTTAATATCCACCGTTCGGATAACCCGAATGAATTAATTAATAATAAAATCTAATTAATCCATTAATTTAAAATATAACCCAATTAAAAGTCATTTAAAATTACGGGGTATTACATACTTCCCCCCTTATAACAGAATTTCATCCCGAAATTCAGGAATATAAGTCATACCGGTAAGGTCACTCCTAGTATAAATCTCACATCGCAAGAAATCCAAGATGTACCGCCCATACAGTACATTAACAAAGTCCCTATCGATGTTATACGCCAAGCCTCACCATATAGTTTCAACTGAATCAAATTTAAACTTCACCCAATCTTCCCTATACCGTCCTTGTGACAAACGTTGGGAAAAATAAATGATCCGCTCGTAGTGAACAAATAAATCCTGAAGTCACAATTACTTACCTTATTCACAATTATGAAAAATACTATAATTCCAATCATCCAGGGCGCCCATACACCCTCTCGTACCGCTTTCAATATTAAAAGTTTCCCAATGGTTATAAACTCGTTTCCCAAAGACCTAACTTATTTCGACTCCCAACGGTTATTAGTTTCATGCGTGGGGTGTCTCGCAAGCGAAATCCAAACAAGGAACCACCCCGATAAACTACTTCCTAAAGTAGTCGGTCATCGAAACTCCTAAGGTCCTTAGTCAATAATATATATAAGAAAAAATTTTGGTTTTTTTAAAAAAAATAATATCAGGTTTATCGATTTTAAAAACAAAAATTTGGTTTTTATCGATTTCAAATAGAGTCTACGCATCTACTCTCTTATAGAAGACAAGATGCAGACATACGCTTTCATATACCACAAGTCAATGCATGCCGATAGTCACATCACACTCGGACATGCTCTAGGTAAGTAATCCCATGATACAAATCAAACCCGCGTGATAACATGTAATATAAAGGTGTCCCACACCCCTCAGTGAGTCTACGTAAATAACGATGCCATAGGCTGAGTTTAACAACCCTTTCGCCCTCACAATATCAATCACTACAAAAATCAATACGCCTCATACTTCCTTAGATAGGAAACATACCCTCATTTGCGGGTAATGGTTGTTGAATCCCAATATTATAACTTTGCTCCGATGAGTCAAGAAAAATTTTACCCCAAATTTTCAGTTCTAGTTAATCACATTCCACTATATACCCAAGCCTTTCAATATATTGCCTTCATTAGGGAACATACACAATTCACGCATTTCAAGAACTTCTACTGATGACTCTCCTCAATTTTTCCATAATAGGGGTGACCTCGACTACGGTCATCATACTCGAACATACATCATAACCTCCTAAGTACGATCTTCGCTATTCGTCCAATGGCCCTCATCTGCCATACGTACTTAATGAAACATTCCCCAATAAATGTTGTCGCATTTTATAGTTCCATCCATCAGTGAACATTAGGACTCTCCCCTCCTCAGTAGGTACTTCAGCTGGCACCAAATTAGTTAATCTCGTAAACTCTTCCTCATATTCCGCCACAATTTTCTCTTTCTGTTTTAAATCAAGTAGCTTCCTCCTCATCTCTGTATGGATGGCGAAAGGAAAATACTTCCCATCAAACCGTATCCAAAAGTCTTGGATAGTCATTATGTCCCTCTCCTCCATAGTGGTCGTAGCTTCCCACCATTGCAAAGCTTACCCTACAAGCTTGAATGTGGCTAGTATCTGACGTTGAACCTCAGTGCATTCGATCATTCTCAAGTGCCGTTGGATATCTTTCTTCCATTGGCTAGCAGTCACAACATCTGATCCTCCCTGAAACTCAGGTGGGTTCCCTTTCTGAAAGGCATCCCTCGCTCGTTCCCATGCAGAAGGAAACACTTGCCCTTGCGAGGGTGGCACAACCGGTGCCGGTGCGGGAGCCTGCTGAATAGCAGCTACAGCAGCATTGACTGCCAGAGCGACAATTGCAGCAACTTCAACCGCAGTCATCGTACCTTTGTAGGCGTAAATAGAAAATCAATAATCCTACTCATAGGTCTCTACATCAAAGAACGCTAAGCTGCAGACACAGTAAGACGTACAGATCCTAAAGGACACTAGAACCTGATGCTCTGATACCACCTGTAACACCCCGCCTAATTAAATACCGGGTGGCCAGTCCCATACCAAATTAAAACAGAATATACTGTTGGCTCATTCTTAGCATCACTGTCGAAAACATTTACAACTCACCCAATACCCAATTAAGCTGGTGTTAAAAACTTTCCAAATTTAAATTTAACAAAATCCATTTCCAGTTTAAGAATAACACAACACATTTTATTCTACAACACAGATCACTAAATAAATAACTCAAAAGAATTTAAGTGCAACTGGAATAAACATTTCCAAATAATATAAATCCTTTACAACAATCCCAACAATGTTAAATGTATTAAAAAGTTCCGAATACAATAATATTTGACCTCGATAGAAAAGATAACTGAATCCTTTGGGCGACATGCCCTATGTAAGAATACTGTGAATCAAAAAGATGACAAGCGTCTAAGCAAAACCTCCTTAGCTCGACAAAATCAACTATGGTTGGCGTCCCTGTTGCTGGACACCTGATATAGAGATACAATAGAAGAGAAAATATGCAAGGAAACGGGTCAGAGCCCGAATGTGTAGATTATTTTAAAAACAGCAAGTATTTACAAGTGCAATAAAGCATTTATTATGTACATGTTAGATCTCACTCTCACTTTCAATTCTAACCTCTCAACTAGAGTGCACACTTAACGTTTCCTATTAACCTCCTAGTTAATGGTTCCTCTTTTCTAGTCTCCATATTATACTTCCATTCCCATATAATAATCCCCGTATGTCCCATACCATACGCCACCTTATTATGCATTTACATTTCTTCTTTATATGATTAGATTCTCATGAACATGAATCATTACTCATTAATATGAACCGTTTCTCATTACCATGAGTTAAGCTTTTCAATTCTATAAGCATTAACATTTATTAACTTAATTCCATTATCTTGCTCTATTCACCGTTATCTACAATTATCACCATAGATAGATTTAACCACAATATACCCATGTAACCATTTTATCTATTATATATATATATATATACATATATATATAATACGGCACCCCGAGTCATAGCTTTGGTGCAATGCATTACTCTGCTATCATGTCCCATCATCGCAGGTCGCTGAATAGGGGACTACAGGTTCGGTAAGATTCCACGAACCACAAACAACAACAAACAAATTGGAGGCGAACATAGTTCTCGTATCCATGGGTCGCGCACATACCTACGTACCCACAGTCAGCGGACTTATCAACTCCCCGATAAGTCTTTCATAGACCTATGTTCTCGAGCGACAAATCAAAGATCCCATGGATTCATCAGGATATGACTACCCTCACGCGTAAACCTCCCACCGATAGCAAGTAAGCTAGGTATGTCATACACATAAATCAACAATCAATCAAATAGGTATTATCATACCTATAATATAATATAAATAAGGTAATTATCACTACCCTAAGATATTTCCCATACGAAGCATTATATCTCTTTTAAAATATCATATCTTTACTTCATAATTTAATTATCCTCGCAACCTATAACATCTCTCCACTACCGACGTCGTTAAGGTTCATGCGCGGAGCGTCTCGCAAAGCAAAATCCAAACAAGGAACCCCTCCAATACACTACTACTTAACTTTGTCGATGGAGGAGGTCCGAAAACTTCAACTATGCGATCGGGATAACCTCATACCCTCTTTAAATCAAATGTGTTCTAATCTCCCATCTCACAAGATTCAAATAGGATTTTCCTCATCTTATATTCTGTAATAAGTCACTAATATCCTACTGGTCCATAACATTATTTCTCCCGAACTACTACGAGTTTAGTTCTCCTTTTAATTAAGGTTAAAACCGATAGTTTCAAATCTCTTATAAACACATATTCTTTATCTTAGGATTAAACCCTCTTGTAAACTTAAGGATACCCAGGTGTTATATTCAATCACCCCTACTGGTCCTATCTTAAATCCTCATACATCCCCATTTGGATTTTAACAAATGAATCTAGAAACCGAAATTCCATTCAATATAATTTTCATCATTTAAATCACTCGAATCCAAATTCAATATATTCAAACCTTACCAAGGGTTTACTGATATTTTCTAGGTCCCAAAATATCCAAATAATAATCACCAAAGATCCACAAAAGGTTTGGGATACGAATCAACATTTAAAAAGAAACAACTTTACATAATCTGGGGAGGTCGATCGATCGAAGGCAGGGGTCGATCGATCGATCACTCAGGTCCAAGCCTGGTTTTTCTGCATTTCAGCAACTACGGGTTTCACCATTTTTACTCATTCAAACCTTCATATTAACCTCCAAAATGAGTTATTATTATTACTACATGATATGCCAACATATATGAACGATTTCCAGTACTCTAAACATCCTAGAATCATCAAGGGATTGGATTAAAAAGCATGTTTTATCTCCTTATTTCCAGAAATTATTAACATAACATCTTCAAGAACATAACAATGGTTTTCATACTTTCTTCAACAGATTCATGACTATTTCGTGGATTAATATCATCCTAAAACATGAGTTAAATTCCTATATCATTTCAGTTTCCAGAAATCCATTTAATCATTCCATTATTTCTTCCAAACATGAATAATCTTCTCTTTTCATACTATTCTAACATGGACAATATACAAACTTAAATTGAAATTATCAAACACTTGCCTTTCTTGTAGGTCTGATCCTTTGGTGTAGTATATCTCAGTTTGTTGTCCCTTCTCCGGTCAAACTCCGGTGGTGGTTGGTGGTGGTGAACCTTGGTTTTTGTTCTTCTCCTTCCCAAGTGACTTTTCCCTTCCCAAGCACTCTTACACTCTCTCTAGGAAGATGGCTGCTCTTATTTGTGAAGAGGAGATAAATAACCCCCATACACTTAATCTACCAATACTTATAATAGTGCCAAATCCGTAATCACTATTCACCCCTCTAGAAAAATGACCAAAATGCCCTTTCGGGTTGTCTATTCATTTCCAAATGACCCGAGACTCAAAATTAACATCCAAATAGACTTTTCTGACTATTTCGAACCTTCCGGACGCAATGGCGCAGTCGAAATGACTATTAGATCGATAGAAAATAAATTTCCTTTTTAATTTAATAAACTAGTCCCGACACATCCCATACCGCGTCTGACTACAAATATAAATTACCGAATTTATATCATACAGTCATATCAATGACATCTCATTCATACATTACCTAAATATCTTTAAGTAATATTCAGAATCATCCATTTTAATATCCACCGTCCGGATAACCCGAATGAATTAATTAATAATAAAATCTAATTAATCCATTAATTTAAAATATAACCCAATTAAAAGTCATTTAAAATTACGGGGTATTACAATTATCCTCTTTAGAAATCCGTCCTCCCATGATAGCAAGTATGGTAGGTATCTCATACACATAATAAATAATAAATAATAATATAGGCACACATTCCACCTATATAAATATAACATTAATGAGGTATTTACATAATAATATGATAACGATAGGTACTTATCTTTCCTATACATAATTCACCATACGTATTTATTTAACCCATATACATATTAATATCATGGCATACGCATAGCCCATATAATAAATTCGATACGTAGTATATTTATATCTCGAATATCTTACGTATTTATCGATTTTAACCAATCCTCAATATATTATTTCCAAGCTTTTCTCACCTCATAATGATAGTACCAATAACATCGTTATATTTATTCATCTTATATTATATATAATTTAACGACATCTTTTATAGAATCTAAATCACTTCTCAATATATTATGGCTATAATTTTTAAACTTTATAGCAATAGCCAATAACCTCAAGTGTTCCCTTTCTTAATAATATAAACATTCTTACACTTAAAATACTACCCCAATACGTATTCTCTTCTTTAATATTCAAATCACTCATTAATCCCTTCATCAAGATTTGTACAATTAATTCCCGAATGTATTAATTCATAATAATTAAATAGCATACGCACTACTTCTCTTAATTCCTTAGGTATCTTCTCACTTATAATAATCGTCGTCCATAGACGCTTAGGGAAATTGCTCAATTTTAGTACGTATCCTAAATTTCATCCTAGTCACCTCGTAGGATTTTACTTAACCGAGGTCGGTATATAACTACCTTTTCTACGCGCACAATTACTTATATAAAATTACCCACCTAAATACCTCTTTAAGTATTACTCCTCACGAACACCCTATTTGGGTAAGTCTTGGATTTTACTTTCAACTAACCCAAGGTACACGCCTTACTCTAAAAAAATATTTAGATGTCCCCACACTATTTTTAGAAACCCCAAATATTTATCTCCAAACAATTCTAGCCTTTATTTTTCCAATTTCTGATTTGATTTCCGAGTTAATGATTTCAACCTCGGAACTGCTTTCTTAGAAAAATCATATCAAATCGAAAAAAAATCAGAAAAATACGCGGTCAGCGCCCACGCGACCGTATCAAAAAGATCTACAATTTTTATGTTTTGACCAAGATCCGAATCGGTCCTATTACTATCCAAAATAGTTTGGAAGTGACACTAGTCACCATTCACCTTCTTCTCCAAAAATCCAAACCTCCATTAAAGCACCTCCAAGCTTTTTATCTCCTCTCTCATCATCATCCAACCTCAAACAAACATAAATATACACATAAAAAGGGCTCTAACCATCCTAGGACCCAAAACCAACCATTAATTTCAATTAATTCTTAAGTTTCTCAATTTGGGCATAAATCGAGTTTTGTCCGTTTAATCTTCCAAAAACCCATTTGATTTACGCAAATTTCAACCCAAAAATCTTTATTGTTTTACAGCAACTATAATATGAGAAATAAACACACTAAATCATAAATCAAATTAAACACTTGCCTCGTGGATTAAATTCGACGACCCCGAGTCAAATCTTGTGAAGTTTTGGCTGAAAATCCCTTTTCTTCCTTCTTCTCTTCTTTTCTTTCTCTTATCATCCTTATATATTCTCTTTCTCTATATTAGATCTGTTTTTGGGGAAGAAATGAGGTCTGCCTTCTTAATAAACTCGAAATTGGGTAAATACCCAATTGTAAAATGACTCGTGTACTCAAGTACGAGTCCCTACTAGTCCAAAAATCCCCAGAACCTAAACACTACCCCCGGATGCTCTATTTTGACTATCTCGGACATTCCGAACCCAACGACGCAGTCCAAATCTCCATCTGAGTTACTTAATTAAAATTCACTAATTATACCCAACACGTTCAATACGCGTGTTTTCCAATTAAAATATTTCCCTTTGTCGCTTTACCCAACTGTGACATGTAATAAAAATAATCCACTCATATACTTAGTCACGTAAGAGAAATATAATCCATGTAAATATTAATCCGACACTTGAAAACTAATATTTACTATTCATTTTATAATATTAAATTTATTTAATTTCACTACAAAAATCCAAAATTACTATTCATAGAAATTCCTCAAATTACCAAATCACGTCCACAGTGTAATTTAAATACCTTTAAAAGTACGGGGTATTACACCGAACCGGTCCCCCCTGGGCAACCAGACTGGTTCATTTTTGGGGAATTTGAAATAAAAAAGGCTCGGACCGGTTCGGTCCTGGGATCCCGGATTGGTCCGGTTTCTGAAAATTCTTATAGTCCCTAGGTTCACCTCCCCTTCCAGCCAATCTCTCCAATTCCCACCAAAATCATCCCCTACACCTCTCACCACCTATTTTCCCTCCAGATTAATCTCCTTTTCCCTGCCAAACATTTTCCCTCAAAGTCCAACCTTTCCCACCACTTCCTCTCCTATAAATTCACACTCTTACCCCTCATCTTCTCCACCCTACTCCCCAAACCTCTCTTAATCTCTTTCTCCCAGTTTCTCATCTTCCCTAAAAAAATTAACTACAAAGGAACTACCTTAGAAGTACAATTCCACCATCGTAGTTGAGTACGGTGACATGCAACTCCCATACCGCTCCATCGTAGAACGAGATTGGTGCGATAAATTTTTGGGTCCATCTCGAAAGCTGCACATTGAGCGTTAGGTGATCTGGGCTGAATTTCCATCATCTTTCACCTCCCTCTTCAATGCCCAAGGTTGGTGCCGATACCTTTTCGAGCCATTTGACAAAGTGTGGGTGGCCGAGGTTTGTGCTTTCTACGGATCCTTAGTTCTGGTGGATGCATTTACATCCGAGGCACCCGTGTGCCATTCTCAGTGGGCCATATCATACGCAAGTTGGAAACATTGGATGTGACCATCCCCATCGAGTACACATATCCCAATGCCCTCGAACCCCTCTCTAAGGCTACATGTATATCTCGAATGGCGCCCGATGAGGAGTGGGCCGTTGAAACTTTTCCGATGGGGAGGCTTAATGATAAGGTGAGGATCAATTTTCAAATTGTGCGCTAACATCCTTCAAACTTCAAACGACTCGGCTCTGCGACCATGCCAAGGATACACTCGTCTACCATCTTTTCAACACCACCACCGTGATTAATTTGGCCCACACAATCTACAAACACATCTTCTTCGATGAATTGGACAAAAAAGGATCCTCTCCACTTCCCTACGTCTGATTAATCTCATCCCCACTAGTAGATTCCGGCATTGAACGCCCTAGTGGGTTCCCTCGACTTTCAAATCCTATTGGGAAGGGTACCCGCACAAAGAGCCAAATTCAAAGGGAAATTGTCCGCGCCCGTCAAGAACAAGGGCAAGAGGAGGCCGTGTCGGAAGAGGAGGATTTTGAGTTGGAGGAGTCAAACGATGAAAGCAAAGCAGGTGAGGTTTTCGGGGCTGATGATGTGAGCATGGCCGAGGGAGAGGAGCCCAAGGACGTGGAGGAGGACGACTCTGATTTTGAGCCTCCTAGTGACGATTATAGTGCGCGCATCACCGCGCTTGAGACACAACTTTCCGGGTTCATCGAGCGATACGACGCTAATAGGGTGGAAGACCAATGCGCGTATCGACGTGATACTATGTTGCATATCCTCCAAGCACAAATGTTTCAAATGTCCTTCGGTACACCTCCCCTGCCTTACTTCTATGTTCCTTATGATCCCGATGCCCCCGGATCTTCCAACCAGCCCCCACAGTAGTTGTTTGTTTTTGGGATGTTTAGGAACTGTTTTTCTTTCCATATTTTCACAGTTTTTGTAAGCTTTCTACATATTTTAATGAAAATTGGATTGACTACCTTTAGTGTCTTGTGCTTATTTTCAATTATTGCATCTTTGTACTTTTTTCATTTGTTGTAATCCTCTCCTTAATTTAGTTTTTAGTCCTTTTTGAATAAGGACTATTTAAATGCCTAAGTTGGGGGGAGGGGTTACGCATAAGCTTTTACATTTCACAAAGTCCAAAATGCCCAAAAATAAAATAAAAAAATGAGAAATTTTCAAAATTTTCCAACAAAAATTGAAACATTTTTGAAAAAGCCAAAAATATTTTTCTTAAAAATAAATAAAAATTAGAATTTAAATTTTTAGAAAATATCACCGAAATTTTACATGTGTCTCAAATTTGTAAAAATCCAAACGCAGAAGCCAAAATTTACTAAGGATGGAAATTGAGCGCGAATTGACGGCTGAACGAATAAGCGTGGAGATTAATCAAACCTATTGAGATTTCGAGCCTATCATTTTTAATGAGTTTTTAACATCAATCCGAGTAAATGGTTAACTCAAAGTTCATTTTAGTCTTTAAAATAAGTCGTCGAGGATCTTAATTCTTTGGCTATGATCGGTTATGGGAAATGAAAAGTTGTCTTGAAAAATGTGCTAAATAGATCTCTAAATTTAATTAATCTCGAGATGCACATGGTAACACAATTAGTAATTCAGACAATTAAGTTAGGCCCTCGTTTGTCACCCAAAAATATTGGCCATAAAAGTCCTGAAAAAATTACCCTTTTTGCAACCCAATTTGAGCCAAACAAAATTTTCCCTTTTCGATTGACAACTCGAAAAACCCAAGCTTATCTCGAAATTGTGAAAAATCGAGAAATTAGGTCCAAATGGTACGATACAAAGGGGCAAGAAAAGAAAAGTGTGAAAAATAAAAAAAAGGAGGAAAAGAGGAGAAAAATGAGCAAAATCCTGTAAAAAGCACAAATGGACATCATAAGCAAAATTTTCCAATTACAAAATTCCCAACCATTTCCATGTTACCCAATACACCTTAAACCCGAAAAAATCCTAACCGATCCCGAATTGCGACATTCGTTACCGTGTGGAGAGTTAAGGCATGAAAGATAATAAAAGAGATTAATTGTGTGAATTCGAGATGATATTTCCCGATTTCCCAATAGTTGTATTCTAACGATGAGATCATTTCCACCTCAAATAATCCGTCCTTCATAATTATGTGTGCGAACTTGTGTCCCTTTACATTTAATCCTTAAATCACGCATACTGAGAGGAATAGCCACAATCCGAGTGATTCGTTTGTGAGAGTATCTTGTGAGCATTTGAATCAAAACTGATTTTTAGAAAAGTAACATAATGATCAATCGGTGGAAATCTGTGATTTAATTTTTGGCTTCACACACATACACGACAAATTGAGATTTACGAATACAAATTTATGGTGACTATTTTCTGAAAAGTTTAAAATGATTTTTTGGTATTTTGAATTTCTTTGAGTGAAAACGAATTTTGTGGGTATATTCACTGCAAACCCTCACAAGACACAACTCGTCCTACTAGGATAACTTAGGGGTTTAAAGACTTGTTGCATGCGATAAATGCAATCACTTGCCCGTGAAAGTGGTGTTTTATCCTAATAAAACGAATTTCGAGAGTTGAGACCTAGTTGGATTTTTTTACATTACTGGGGACATGCAAAGTTCTAAGTTAGGGGGGTTTGATTAGGAATTAATTCTTTCAAATTTATCCCATTATTTAGTAGCTTTTAGCACCTCGAATAATGTAATTCATATTGATTTATCGCATTTATATCATATTGACCTTTCTACATAGTATTTCGAGTTTTGTGTATTTTCATGATATTTACAGGTATTTAATGCTAAGTAAAGACACGAAGAATCCAAAGCATAGGAATCAGGCAACGAAGGAAATTCAAAGGATAGAAAGGTCAATTTACATCAAAAATTCGGAAGAGGGTCCAACATGAAAAATGAAGATTGTACTTCTACGAGCGTATGGGAAGAAACGACACCTCAATCCGAGCATCGAGATAGAAGATATGAGACCTTGAAGATGAGATAATCAAGATGGAGAAATTTTGGAACCAGACCGGACCGGATATGAGAGAAAGCGAACCGATCCGGAAAAGGCAAAACATTTTTTCCACTTTTAGACACCGGATCGATCAGGTTATTGGTAAAAATGAACCGGTCCGGAAGAAGGAATGTACACTGGTCACTTTTGAGGCCCGGGCCAATTCGTTTAAGGAAGAAAATGAACCGATTCGGTATTGCCCGTCGGACTGGTCCGATAGAGATAATTCTTGAAATTCATCTCGGAATTCAGAGTTTGACTCAATTAAAACTCTTGATTTTTCGTAATGTATTTTAATTCTAGTTATTATTAGAAAAAAAGGGAGTTCGAATAATTAAATTTTAGAGGGAGGTTTTTAGAGAGAGAAAGCTCTCTCCCCTATATTGCAAAACCTAGTTTGAAGCTTTATTGCAAGATTCAGATTTGATTCCCAGATTCATTGAATGCAAGTAATTTCATTTCATTTAAATTAATATCTTCCTCATTTGGTTAATTAATTCTCAATTCTTAGTTGAAATCTCAAAATAAACATTGTTCTTTTCAATCTCTTCCATAGCAATCGTGGTTTCTTTTAATTCCAAAATTGATGTTTTTATTCATTTAATCATGTCTGGCTAAACTTTTAAGGGTTGGAGTGCATGAACCCCACCCTATATGATTTATCATAATTGGAAATAGATTTTTGAATTGAATCATAAATGAATCTTGTTGCGTCACTATCGCAACCATCGTACGACTTTTGGTCTCGTTTGCCCTAGATAACCGGGATGCTTAAGAGTACGACACGCGTGTTAGTTCATATGAAACCGCTTTATTCTTACCTTTAATTTCGTATGATGCGGGATACGTTCCTTCATATATATAATTCGTAGGATTAATAAGGTCCAGGTTCATTTAAGATTCTAATTCTAAAATCTAGTATCCTACAAGGTGAATTACTATGGCGTGGGGGATTATAACCCAACCTATTATTCTCATTTGCAGTTAAGTTTGTTATACACTTGTCATCTCTTTTAGGTTAATTAGCTTAGCTACATTGCATTAGCTTTTAGTTTAGCCAATCGTTAATTTAAATCCGCATTTAGGTTGTAGTAAATCTCCCACTCAAAGCATCTTTTCGTTTCTTTTAGAGTCAAGCTAGGATTCTCTATCTCTCCAACATTGCCACGTCTTCATGTCCTATTTCCCTAAGGATCGATACCCCATATTATCAGGTTTATTACTTCCGCGATCGGTTTGCACTCGAACCGTTATTAGCACGCACTTCAGACATAAATTGAGTCGCATCGACCAGGTAAATTCCCCACATTGCAAAAGGCCAAGGGGCCAATATTAGAGAAAATGGCTGGTGGGGTTGTGGGTATGTTAGCAAAGAACTGGTTTTTTATAACTTAAGAACATATCCTGACAAGTCCTTTGCACGATTCATCAAGTAGTAACCCTGAGTAATTATCCTCTTGTCTAAGTATTGTCCACCATTATTGCTTGCATAGGAACCCTCATGTATGTCTCTGAGTACATAGTTTACGTCAGACGAATGCACACATCTCAAGAGTGGACGTAGAAAACTTCTTTTATGGAGAACATCTCCAATGATGGTGAACTTAGATGCACGGTATTGAATTTTTCTTCGCTTGGCCTTGGCTTATAGCAACTTTCCATCTCTTAGGTAATCTGTGATCGGGTCTATTCAAGATGGTCCTAAATTTAAATTCATTCAAACTTCAATACCTGCCTCATTTGTATCTATGCTCGGCTCAAGGAGTATTTTTATAGGGATCGATCTATGGATCTTTGTTGTAGTAGTCTATGCGAGCTTGCTAACGCATCTACTTTTCTATTTTTAGCTTTAAGAATCCTTTTGATCTTAACCTCTTAATTTTTTTTGGCATCTTCTTTACTCTGGCTAAGTACTGATCCATCTTCTCGTCCTAGGCTTCGTAAATCCCCAAAACTTGGTTAACGATCAACTGGGAATCATTACGGGTAACTATTTTCCCAACATTTAGTGCTTTCGCAAGTGAGAATGCTACCAGTAGGGCCTCATACTCTGACTCTTTATTTGACGCCTCAAAGCTGAATCGAAAGGCATATTTGATATCGATAATGTTCGGTGCCGATAATATCAATCATGCCCCATTGTCATTTTCACAAGACGAACCATAAACAAATAAACTCCATATTAGTGATCCCAGTGTAAAAGGACCCTCGGCTAAGGCATCTTTTTTTAATAAAAAATCTCGCGTAAGTGCTTAATTTATGGTGTTAGTCCTATGGGACTTCGATCGATGTTCCCCCTTCTATGTCATCCTTAGTTTCCCATGTAAAATCGATAATAAATCTACCAATGCCTACCCTTTAGTCACACTTCTCGACTAATAGATGATATCAAACTCACCTAACTCGACTTACCAAGCCATTAACCTACCCGATTTCTTAGGTTTATGAATGACTTGTCGGAGGGGCGTGTCGATGAGCACTACCATCATATGATCTTAAAAATAGGGCTTCCTTTTCCTGGAAGCATGAATTAAATCATATACAAGATTTTCCATCTTTGTATACCTTAATTCTGCCCCTTGGAGTGCTTATTTATTGAAGTAAACGGGTTTTTGAACCCCGTTGTCATTTAGTACAGTTGTTGCCTTGGTGACAGATTTCGAGACGACCAGGTATAAGTACAAATGTTCTCCTTGTATTAGCCAAGAGAGGATCGTGGGTGAGTTGATATTGGTCTTCAATTCGAGAAATGATTTTTCACACTCCTCGTCCCAAACAAATAATTTCCAAAGAATCTTGAACGGTAAACACTTGTCTATTGCCCTGAACATAAATCGATTCAACGCAGCAAGTCGACCCGTTAATCTCTGAATATATGTTATCATCTTTGGCATTTTCATGTCAATTAATGCTTTAATATTGGTAGGATTCTCTTTAATTCCCCTCAGGTTAACAATCAAACCCCAAAACTTTCTGGCTTTGGAGCCGAATACACATGCAATATGTGATTCAATTTTATTTTATATTAATTTACTATGTCAAATATCCTTTCCAAATTGACTACGTGATTCTCGACCTTCAAACTTTTTATGAGCATGTCATCCATGTAAACCTCCACTGTCTTTCTAATCTGATGCTTGAACATTTTGTTGACTAACTATTGGTAGGTAGCCCCTGCCTTCTTTAAGTCGAATGCCATAATTTTATAGAGTATGTCCCTTTATCTGTTATGAAGGAAGCTTTCTCGGCATCCCCTTCATGCATGGAAATTTGATTGTACCCAGAGTAAGCATCCATGAAACTCATGAGTTCATAGCCAGCAATGGCATCAACCATCTCGTCAATTCTCAACAAGGGAAACTATCATTTGGGCAAGCTTTATTAAAGTTCATGAAGTCTATACATATCTTGAACTTCTCATTCTTCTTTCGCACTATGACAATGTTAATTAATTACTCTGGGTAATGAACTTTTTAATGAAATATGTATCTTAAATCTTCTTCACTTCATCTCGTATAATTTCATATCTGTCTCTGGCAAAGGTCCATTTTCATTATTTTACTAGTTTCATTATTTCTCTATGTTCAGTCGATGATAAATAGTGAAGATGGACCTTTGCCAGAGATAGATATGAAATTATATATTGAGGGACGAGCCTATTTTGATAGCTTTTCTACTTCATCCTCGTTGTGGACGATAGATTCTACCTCTTTCGAAGGCTCTCCCTTATTAATTTTTTTTTCATCTCTTGGGTTGAGATTATATATATTGTACGAAGTCTTCTTTTTCTTATGGGCTTCTTTTCTTATATCCAGGTGAAGTATCACCCGCGTGGTTCTACCTAATCACCATTCACTTCCCTTACCCTATAAGGAGTTAATAATTTCATCATCTGGTGTATGGTAGAAGGCACAAATTCAAACTCCTTGAGTGCTACCCTTTTAGGATTATGTTGTAAGTAGAGAGGACATTTTCATCCATCACAAAAAATTTAATCTTCCTAGACAGGTTCCCATGCACACATCCATTCAAAAAACTCCTAACGGGTAGACTTTCTCTCTGCTGAGTCCACTCAGTTGGTGATAATAGGGGATGAGTCTTTTCTTGCTCAATTTTAGCCCCTTGAAATAATCCTAGAACATGATGTCGGTAGAGCTTCCTTCACCTACCAGAATACAAGAGATGTTGTAGTCATGCACTCATGTGGTGATGATAAGAGGATTGTCATGTGGGACTAACATCCCCTTGAAATATGTTTTAGAAACACCTACAACTTGACTTTCCATATTGACTTTGTTCAACTTATTTGTCTTAATCTCGGCCTTGACCAGATTAATTTAACTATTTTAGGCCCTGCCTTGGCCTCTACCACATGAGTCTTCCTATCGAACGACTCAGTTCCCTCACCTACCATTCTTTCATATATCATATTTATATCAAAAGAAATCATATGAAGGTAACCTTTAATCGCATAAGGTTTGACTAGAAGGTTTGGGTCATCTTCATCACAATCATCTGACTCTGGATCGTTTCTATTTGCTTGAACCTACTTCTTTTTTTTCATGGTGTCCTTTAGCAAAGAGTATCTCTTTCCTCTATCGTCTCAGCCTCCTCTTTTGTCGACATATTTCCATAACTTTCCTTGGTTTGGTAACTTTTCAATCTCATCTTCTAAGGAGAAGCATTGTTCTATTGTATATGGTCATGATCCTGATGGAACATATACCATTTTCTCTTATCTCTCTTATGAGGGGGAGATTTTAACTTTTCTAGAAACCTAAGATCTTTGTCTTCCTTTATTTAGTTTAGAATCATATCAGGACTAACTGTTAGAGGAGTGTACTTGGAAAACTTATCATCATCAAATATTTTTTTCCCTTATTTGTCTTTTTCTTTATCTCATCCTTGGCTAGACTTGTTACTATCGGCCTCTTTCTGGTCTCCTCTCTTGGACGCCATGGTCTCCTTCATATTAATGATCATGCCGGCCTTAGCGAGAAGTTTTGTCATGGACATTGAAGGATCCTTGAAGAGATTCTAATTGATATTTCGCTGATGAAGTCTGCTGATGAGAGTCGTCATCGTGATTCTCTTTTCATAATCCTTGACCTCCAACTTTACCTTATTAAACCGACATATGTAGTCTCTTATTCTTCCCATGTCAGACATTCAGCAAATGAATAATTTATTCAGTCGGCTTCATACTGAAATAAAAGTTATGGATAGACATTTAAGATAGCTTCTTGAAATTCTCAATAGATCATCTCGACAAGCCAGTGTATCATATAAGAGAAGCCCCAATGAGCGTAGCATAGAAAGATCAACACCTCATCTCATCCGGGGTTGAATAAATGTAGATAGTCGACTGGTACATAATGTAATGAACGAGATTAGTACTTCTATCGTACCTCGACATTATAATTTGAGGTTTGAACTTCCTAATGGTTGGATAACTAACTATTCTGGGGATAAAGGGAGATCCCTCTATGTTCCCCCTGCGGCTGGGATCTCGACTTTTAATAAGATAAAAAATATTTGCCTCTAACCTTTGAATTAAGATATTTTAAGGTTTTACCTCTTGAACTGCCTTATCATCGGCTCCTTCAACTTCAACAACAATTTAGATGACTTGCCATCTGCCTAAGTTTTTTTGTTCGTTATTTTCTTCTTCGTGCTCCCCCTTTTTTGGTCTCGTCTCAGACAATCAATGCCGCGATGGCTAATGGCGCATGTACCACCAAAACTTTAGGGAATATTATCTCGGTTTCCATCGCCTCTTAGGTTGAGACGGTTGAAGGCCACCCCCTACTTTTCCTATCAAATTCAAAATCTTTCTGGAAAATTTGAGGTGTGTGATGAACACTCCTCCCTTAATCAGTTAGAGCTGGGGAGGCCCCCAGTCGATAGGATGTGTCTGAATTCTCATATCTTTCCCAATAGTTCTCCCCTCATATGCTATATTCTCCAAATACTCTTGAAATTCTTTACTAAGTTGGAGAGATCGTGGGTCGACGATCTCTCTACGCCTGAGGTAGTGTTGGACTTCCTTTGTGGGAGATAAGGGTGGCACCTAGTCTGTTGAATGTGAGACCTCTTTGGCGGTTGGCGTAATCAAGTTGATGGTGGGATATCTAGGATTATGCTCATAATATGTTAGCTAAAAGTCCAAGAGCTGCTGCTGCATCTACTGGTGGATAGACACAAAGGACCTTAGCACCATCGACACATTATCCATTATTTACTGTTGAGGTAGTTGGCTAGAACTAACACTAAAATTTAACGATAGATCAGTATCCATCTCCGAAAAAACACAATCAAACAACTAAAAGGTGAAGAAGAAAGTGGAAACCACTTAAACAGGATGAACCAAAGAAGCTGATGAACCTTCCAATTCAAGCTCCTTCAATTGTGATCCATCTCTAACAATGGTGGACCTAAATTACCTCCAAAGATGATAAACAGAGAGTTGAAGCTGAGATAAGCAAGAAAACATAGTCTATTCTTACAGACAGTACCAAAATGATGATGCTAGAAAGCATCCTTTAGGGTTTAACCTATTTGGGATCTTGTTTAGCAATGGAGAAGATAATAATTGATATAAAATAGAAGAAAAGATGAGGGAAAATGGATGAACACGAGTATGTAAGTGGTTCGGCCTTAGCCTACGTACACTGTGTAAAATTTGGGAGTGATTTTAATATAATGAAGTCCATTGACAGTGTATACAATCTTTTTTTTCCTATTTCTCTCTATAAATACAAAGATTAATAGTAGATTTTCTAGCACTCGATCCTTGAAGAATGAGAAACAAGGTGTCTTTTATAGGTCCATGCACTCCATCTATGAATACGAGATGAGCCAATGAGCTTAAGACACCTGTAGAGAAGGGTGTAGCAGCATTGATGGAGAATATTCTCCCCACATATTGGTTGATCTTCCATAATGATTTTATTTGGATATGCCGATAATACCCTTGTCATGATTTCCATGCGTGCACGAGAGGTTTGAGGTAAAATGTCTTAGTTAGTTGAGACTGTTGGAGCTTCATTACTTTATGGCTAAGCTGAGACGAGACTAGATGGAAAACTTAGACGAATATAAATGGTGCTACTGAGTCATCTTCATGATACTGTCTGAGGCTGATGATATGACAGATATAGTCCCCTATCGCGCCTACTGACTGACAAAGTATTAGGAGGCCGCATACCTGTTTGAAGGCCGCATCCCTTACTTGAATGTTGCATCCCTTACTTGAAGGCCGCATCCCGTACTGCAATGTTGCATCCTTACTGCAAGGCTGCGTCCCTATTTGAATGTTGCATCCCTATTTGAAGGTCACATCCCTTACTAGAAGGTTGCATCCCTTACTGCAAGGTTGCATCCTTACTGCAAGGCTGCATCTCTGTCTGAAGGCCGCATCCCTATTTGAAGGCTGCATCCTTACTGCAAGGCCGTATCCCTTACTGGAAGGCCGCATTCCTTACTGCATGGTTACATCCTTACTGCAAGGCTGCATCCCTATTTGAAGGCCGCATCCCTGTTTGAAAGGCTGCATCCCTTACTTGAAGGTTGCATCCCTTACTGCAAGGCTGCATCCCTGTTTGAAGGTCACATCCCTTACTGCAAGATTACATCCTTACTGCAAGGCTGCATCCCTATTTGAAAGGCCGCATCCCTTACTGGAAGGCTACATCCTTACTGCAAGGATGCATCCCTGTTTAAAGTCCGCATCCCTATTTGAAGGACGCATCCCTTATTGGAAGGCCACAACAACCTTAACATATTGTCAAGGTGCGACACCCATGGTAGGCCGCATCCCTCACAATTACATCTGTTACCTCACCAGACATGTGAGCATATCTCCTATAAATAGAGGACCACACCTCGAAATAAGTGATCAATTCCACACACCCGGGGCAGGTTCTAAAGTACCGATTCTCTCTACACAACCTCAGCATACAGTTTGGGGATTTCTCATCCACATCGCAGCTACCTCTCCGGCACGCCGGGATCATCAGTCATCATGTACTCTCCTTTATTCTCATACTTGTACTCCTCTTAGGCATGATTATATTGTACAATACCACACATATAGTGAGAATGGAGCAACATAGTGGATGTAGGCCTATTTTAGGGGCTGAACGACTCTATATCTTGTTTTCTCTCTATTTACTTGGTTTATTCATTACATATTTTACACTTTGACTTGTTGATACGAGAGAGACTAATGGACAAAATCTCATATCATCAATCTGACGCTGTCTGTGGGAACGAGATATTTCAATCTTGTTTCTTTGTGTTTCAAGTTCTTAAAACACCTCATTCGACTCCTAACGATCCTTTGGATCGTCATCTCATGGGTAGATGTTGGTTATTGAGCTCTATTCTATATTTACACCCTTAAATGGGTATTTTGTATAGTCAGATATGTTCTTGTGTCATTATTTTGTGACTTTAGATCCATTTTACATACCCCTATGATATCATTTTATCTAGATAGTGCTGAAAAGCATGATGGGCGCCAGCCCCGAAAGGATGAATGATTAGGGAAGAATTATATTTACCCCCATTTTTATCTATTCTTGACCTATGATCTAGGGTTTATCACTGAAATTGTGCCATTTGGTGCACCGTGAGGATATCCTCTCGTTAAAAGACCCTAGTAGGTATGCTCTCCACGTGTTGGGAGAGAAACTCAGTCTGGGCTTAAAATTTTGGATTGCTCCCTTTGCTATCTAGGAGGGGATGTGGCCAAGCAGTTCAAATGCCTTTATGGCCGCGGCCCCTACTAGCGCAGTTGCATTACAGAAGCTTCAAAACATCCGGGAACGGACTCAGATGGACTCCAGCTCAACCTTAGTGTATATCATACAAGGCTGCGGTAGTGCACTTATGTGCCTTACTGACCGCGGCCTCGACAGTAATAGTGTGTAGAAGTGCAAACGCTGCATCCCCATTTCTTACTTGGTTACTCCAATATTTCTAAGATTACTCACTTCTGTTAGTTTTTTCTCAGATTATATATACTTTGTAAGGATTAACAAAGCAGAAATGGAAGGAAACACTGGCTAAAGCGCAGAAATGAAGAATGGGATTGCTCAACTGTATGACTACATTAACCATCTCTATAATCACCAGGCCTCACTAAAGGGACAAATCAATTTCCTAACATAAAGGGTTCTCATGCTAGAGTCTACAGCCTTTACCTCTATGCCAAAGGCCACAACATTAGAAACTAGAGAAATATCCCAGTTAAAAGCAGTGGCCGCAGAAGGCAAGGCTGCGGCCAGGGCCCTAAAGAGGATGAGGAAACATAAGGAAAAGGAGTTATGTAAGAACTACACACCGCTGAACTCCAGCCTGGAGGATATCCTTGGAAGCATCGAGGAAAAATTACTCAGGTGGACAGAGATGCTGAAGACTCCACCTCATAAGAGGAACCAGAACAAGTGGTGCAAATTCCACAAGGATTACGATCACGATACCGAACATTATTTCGCACTGAAGGATGAAATTGAGGTGCTGGTTAGGCAAGGGATGCTACAGCTATTCCTGAAAAATGGATAAAGGATGCAGCCAAACCTGACAGAGGCCGCATGCCGCATCTTTTCCTTAGTTTTTCCTGTTGCTACTATTTATGTTTATGTTTTGTGAAGCTCATTATAGCCCTAATCTTCAAGACTTTATGTTTTATTAACAAAGTCATTAGCTGGAGCATATATATAAATATATGAATTAGCAAATTTTTCCATATCTGATTTCAAGCTTGTTTTCATAATTTGTCATCTCACAAAAAGACCTTTTATCTTAGACAGATTCCAAGGGAAGAATAAAACATTATCTTAGAAGATTATTATTATTTCGGGATGCACTAATGGAGGGATTGCGATCTTAATTAGCTCAAAAGTTCCCCTCACGATGTGCAACTATATCTTATCATATGCTGACTATAATCACGAAAGCATCCATGGATTTAAGGAGCTTTTATTAGCCACGGGGGCTTACAATACCGTTCTCAGCTCTCGGGACGATACAATTAGCCACGGGGGTTTATAATGCATGTATCTAACTTTTGAAATGCTTCAATTAGCCACGGGGGCTTACAATGCTCGTTTTCAGCTTTTGGAATGCGTCGATTGGCTTGGAGAAACCCCATAATGCCCAGCCTGGGAAGGCTTTATATATGTTCCACTACAGCTTGGGGAAGCTTCATAATACCTAGCTTGGGGAGGCCTGATAATAGCTGTCAGAAGGGGCCAAGGACTTAATAGTCCGCAGATAATCCTACCTCTACAGATTAAAGCTACACATGAAAGTCAGATCTAGCCGTGATAATAAACCTCAAGGCTAAAGAAAAATATGGCCGGGATAACAGTACATGATTCAGATGCAGGGCATTCATACAAAAGATGGATGCATCCCTGAACAAGCATTCAAAATGGCATGAAAGATGACTACATGCTAACTGGCCGCGACATATTTGCATAACAAAGAAGCTAAGAAAAATGCTCCTGGTATTGATTAAGGCTACATCCCTATGACAAAAGGCCACGGCATCATCTAAGTTCAGTGATCAAAGGCCATATATCCACAGCGCACGATAAAAATTCAGCAAGAAAATTAAGTGGCTGCAGCCCAACGATTATGCCAATCAAAAGGTTTTAAGCAGAAGAATTCAGCCGCAACCCTAAATGACAAGGCAAGATAAGAAGTAGTCGTGCCCCCATGTTCAATACATTCAAAATAAGAAGCGTCCGCGAAAGCATTTAAGCTATGGCCATAAATATCATAGTGCCGCAGAATAATAAAGCTACAAGTTGGCATCAACCCAGTGTGCTGTCATCAATTTGCTGACAAGGGCCTAAAAGGCGCCGCAGCCTTATTAATATGGTTGCAGCCATTATATAGTCCACTCATTCATTTGGAATGTGGAGAAGAAAAAATGTAGATAAACATCTGAATTGTTAAATTATCGCATGAAGGAAAAATTGAATAAGTTAAGCCGCAACCCCAAAGCAATATTCCATTGGCACCGCGGCTTGTGGGATTAACGCCCTACAGAGTTGGAAATTTATGAAGTTTGCAAGGCAAAATACAAGTGAACAGGCCGTGGCACAATATTTAGTACTTGACCACCGCCTGGGATCAAACAGGCTGCGACACATTCTTTAGTACTTGGTCGCTGCCTGGGATAAAACTGGTCGTATCACATTATTTAGTACATTGCCGCCGCCTGGGACCAAATAGGCCGCATCACATTATTTAGTACTTGGCCGCCGCCTAGGACCAAACAGACTGCGACACATTCATTAGTACTTGTCCGCCGACTGGGATCACACAAGCAGCGACACATTATTTAGTAAGCCGCCGACTAGGACCAAATAGGCCACGGCACATTCTTTAGTACTTGACCGCCGCCTGGGACCAAATAGGTCGCGACACATTATTTAGTACTTAGCCGCCACCTGGGACCAAACAGGTCGCGACACAATATTTATTACATAGCCGCCGCCTGGGACCAAATAGGTCGCGACACATTATTTAGTACTTAGCCGCCACCTGGGGCCAAAAAGGTCGCGACACATTATTTATTACTTAGCCGTCGCCTGGGACCAAACAGGCCGTGGCACATTATTTAGTACTTAGCAGCCGCCTGGGACCAAACAGGTCGTGACACATTATTTAGTACTTGGCCGCCGCTTGGGATCAAACAGGCTGCGACACATTATTTAGTACTTAGCCGCCGCCTGTGACCAAACAGGCTGCGACACATTATTTGTTACTTAGACGCCGCCTGGGACCAAACAGGCCGCGACACATGATTTAGTACTTAGCCGCTGCCTGGGACCAAATAGGCCCCGACACATTATTTAGTACTTGGCCGCCGCCTGGGATCAAACAGGCTGCGACACATTATTTAGTACTTAGCCGCCGCCTTAAACCAAACAGGCCGCGGCATATTATTTAGTACTTAGCCGCCGCTTGGGACCAAACAGGCCGCGGTACATTATTTAGTACTTAGCCGTCGTCTGGGACCAAACAGGCCGCGACACATTATTTATTACTTAGCCGCCGCCTGGGACCAAACAAGCCGCGACACATTATTTAGTACTTAGCCGCCACTTGGGACCAAACTGGCCACGGCACATTATTTAGTACTTAGCCGCTGCCTGGGACCAAACAGGCGACGGCACATTATTTATTACTTAGCCGCCGCCTGGGATCAAGCAGGCTGCGACACATTCATTAGTGCTTGGACGCCGCCTGGGATCAAACAGGCCGCGGCATATTATTTAGTACTTAGCCGCCGCCAGGGACCAAACAGGCAGCGGAACATTATTTAGTACTTGGCCGGCGCCTGGGACCAAACAGACTGCTGCACATTCATTAGTAATTGTTCGTCGCCTGGGATCACACAAGCCGCGGTACATTATTTAGTAAGCTGTCGATTGGGAGCAAATAGGCCGCGGCACATTATTTAGTACTTAGCCGCCGCCTGGGAGGATCAAACAGGCTGCGACACATTACTTATTACTTAGCCGCCGCCTGTGACCAAACAGTCCGCGACACATTATTTAGTACTTAGCCGCCGCCTGGGACCAAACAGGCCGCGACACATTATTTATTACTTAGCCGCCACCTGGGACTAAACAGGCCGCGACACATTATTTAGTACTTGGCCGCTGCCTGGGACCAAACAGGCCACGACACATTATTTATTACTTAGCCGCCGCCTGGGACCAAACAGGTTGCGGCACATTATTTAGTACTTAGCCGCCACTTGGGACCAAACATGCCGCGAAAAATTATTTAGTACTTAGCCACCACCTGGGACCAAACAGGCCACGACACATTATTTAGTACTTAGCCGCCGCCTGTGACCAAACAGGCCGCGGAACATTATTTAATACTTGGCTGCCGCCTGGGATAAAACAGGTTACGACACATTATTTAGTACTTAGCCCCCATCTAGGACCAAATAGCCCGCGACACATTATTTAGTACTTAGCCGCCGCCTGGGACCAAACAGGCCACGACACATTCATTAGTACTTGTCCGCCAACTGGGAACACACAAGCTACAGCACATTATTTAGTACTTAGCCGCCGACTGGGACCAAATAGGCCGTGTCACATTATTTATTACTTAGCCGCCGCTTGGGACCAAACAGGCCGTTGCACATTATTTAATACTTAGCCGCCTCCTGGAACCAAACAGGCCACGCCATATTATTTATTACTTAGCCGCCGCCTGTGACCAAACAGGCTGCGACACATTAATTAGTACTTAGCCGCCGCCTGGGATCAAGTAGGTTGCGACACATTCATTAGTGCTTAGCCCCCCCCTGGGACCAAATAGGCCGCGGCGCATTATTTAGTACTTAACCGCCGCCTGGGACCAAACAGGCCGCGGTACATTATTTAGTACTTGGCCGCCGCCTGGGATCAAATAGGCGGCGACACATTATTTAGTACTTAGCCGCCTCCTGGGACTGAACAGGCCGCGACACATTATTTATTACTTAGCCACCGCCTGAGACCAAACACGCCGTGGCACATTATTTAGTATTTAGCCGCCGCCTGAAACCAAACAGGCCGCAACACATTATTTATTACTTAGCCGCCGCCTGGGACCAAATAGGCCGCGACACATTATTTTTTACTTAGCCGCCGCCTGAACCAAATAGGCCGTGACACATTATTTAGTACTTGGACGCCGCCTGGGATCAAACAGGCCGCGACACATTATTTAGTACTTGGCCGTCGCCTGGGACCAAACAGGTCGCGACACATTATTAATTACTTAGTCGCCGCCTGGGACCAAACAGGCCGTGGCACATTATTTAGTACTTAGCCGCCGCCTGGGACCAAACAGGCCGCGACACATTATTTATTACTTATCCGCCGCCTGGGACCAAACAGGCCGCGACACATTATTTAGTACTTAGCCGCCTGGGACCAAACAGGCCGCAACACATTATTTTGTACTTGGTCGCCGCCTGGAATTAAACAGGCTGCGACACATTATTTAGTACTTAGCCGCTGCCTGGGACCAAACAGACCGCGACACATTATTTAGTACGTTTCCGTCGCCTGGGACCAAACAGGCCGCGACACATTATTTATTACTTAGCCGCCGCCAGGTGTCAAGCAGGCTGCGACACATTCATTAGTGCTTGGCCACCGCCTGGGGTCAAACAGGTCGCGCCATAATATTTAGTACTTAGCCACCGCCTGGGACCAAACAGGCCGCGACACATTATTTATTACTTAGCTGCCGCCTCGGACCAAACAGGCCGCAGCACATTATTTAGTGCTTAGCCGCCGCCTGGGACCAAACAGGTCGCGACACATTATTTAGTACTTAGCCGCTGCCTGGGACCAAACAGGCCGTGACACATTATTTAGTACTTGGTCGTCGCCTAGAATCAAACAGGTTGCGACACATTATTTAGTACTTAGCCGCCGCCTGGGACCAAACAGGCCACGACACATTCATTAGTACTTGTCCGCCGACTGGGATCACACAAGCCGCGGTACATTATTTAGTACTTAACCGCCGACTGGGTCCAAATAGTCCGCGGCACATTATTTATTACTTAGCCGCCGCCTGGGACCAAACAGGCTGCGACACATTATTTAGTACTTAGCCGCCGCCTGGGACCAAACAGGCCGTGACACATTATTTATTACTTAACCGTCGGCTGGGACCAAACAGGTCGCAACACATTATTTAGTACTTAGCCGCCACCTGTGATCAAGCAGGCTGTGACACATTCATTAGTACTTAGCTGCCGCCTGGGACCAAACAGGTCGCGGCACATTATTTAGTACTTAGCCACCGTCTGGGACCAAACAGGTCGTGACACATTATTTATTACTTAGCCGCCGCCTGGGACCAAACAGTCTGCGACACATTATTTAGTACTTAGCCTCCGTCTGGGACCAAACAGGCCACGGCACATTATTTAATACTTAGCCGCCTCCTGGGACCAAACAGGCCGCGACACATTATTTAGTACTTGGCCGTCGCCTGGCATTAAACAGGTTGCGACACATTATTTAGTACTTAGCCGCTCCCTGGGACCAAACAGACTGCGACACATTATTTAGTACGTTGCCGCCGCCTGGGACCAAACAGGCCACGACACATTATTTAGTACTTAGCCGCCGCCTGGGACCAAGCAGGCCGCGACACATTCATTAGTACTTGTCCGCCGACTGGGATTACACAAGCCGCGAGACATTATTTAGTAAGCTGTCAATTGGGACCAAATAGGCCAGGGCACATTATTTAGTACTTAGTCGCCGTCTGGGACCAAACATGCCACGACACATTATTTAGTACTTAGCCGTCGCCTGGGACCAAACAGGCCGCGACACATTATTTAGTACTTAGCCGCCGCCTGGGACCAAACAGACCGTGACACATTATTTATTACTGCAAGGCTGTATCCCTGTTTGAAGGCTTCATCCCTGTTTGAAGGCCGCATCCCTTACTGCAAGGCTGCATCCTTACTGCAAGGCTGCATCTATGTTTGAAGGCCGCATCCATGTTTGAAAGGCCGCATCCCTTAGTTGAAGGGCGTATCCTTGTTTGAAGGGCGCATCCCTTACTGAAAGGTTGCATTCCTTACTTGAAGGCCGCATCCCTTACTAGAAGGCTGCATCCTTACTGCAAGGTTGCATCCCTGTTTAAAGGTCGCATCCCTGTTTGAAGGCCGCATCCCTTATTGGAAGGCCACAACAACCTTAACATATTGTCAAGGTGCGACACCCATGGTAGGCCGCATCCCTCACGATTACATCTGTTCCCTCACCAGACACTTGAGCATATCTCCTATAAATATAGGACCACACCTCGAAATAAGGGATCAATTCCACACGCCCGAAGCAGGTTCTAAAGTACCGATTCTCTCTACACAACCTCAGCATACAGTTTGGGGATTGCTCATCCACATCGCAGCTACCTCTCCGGCACGCCAGGATCATCAGTCATCATGTAATCTCCTTTATTCTCATACTTGTACGCCTCTTAGGCATGATTATATTGTACAATACCACACATATAATGAAAACGGAGCAGCACAGTGGATGTAGGCCTATTTTAGGGGCTGAACAACTCTATATCTTGTTTTCTCTCTATTTACTTACTTGGTTTATTCATTACATATTTTACACTTTCACTTGTTGATACGAGAGCGACTAATGGACAAAATCTCGTATCATCAGCTAACACTGTAGATGTCCAAGACTATTGTTATCATTGGATGGGATGAGTATCCTTCCATCGGGGTTGGTCTACTTACACCGTTACCATTTAAGATGAGACTATAGGTGAGAGATTTTGGAAGTTGATGGCTCTAAAGGCATGTACGAAGGGAGACCTTCCATTATGGTATTTGAAATTTCATATTTTAGTTGGTATTCAAAATATACGATTCAAGTAGTCATGTTAATAAGAGATGGTTGAATCAAAATAATTTCATTAAAGTTCGATTTTTATCAGAGCGCAATATGAATGTTTTATCATGTTCCATCAATACACTAAAAGGGTTATACGATATTTTTTATGCACCCCCTAGCCACTAACCTGCTCGTGTTTGTAGCTCGATTGGAGGTCAATGTAATACCCTATCCCAATAATTCAATTAAATTTTATATGAATCATGTTGTAGTGGGGTTAATGATAATATAGAAGAATTGTGGGTAAAATTGGAGAAAAATAAAAAGGGTTCATTCTAACGATAAGGGAATGTTGTTAGAAGCGGGATGGGGATGTCCCGCATAAGTCGGCGAGAAGAAGGTCTTCAAAAGACATGCCACTGCTTTATAGTGAAAGGTCGCGCGATCCATAGTTTGAACGAGATAGAGAAGTTGTTCGAATGACTTGGGCTTGTCATTTGAACGACGTAAATAGAAAATCTTCAATCAGATTTCCTTTGTGCAGTGTCACGATTTCAACCCTTGATTTTGTGTGCTGTCAAACCCAGATCAGTTAGAATTGGGAAAAATGGGAATTTAGGCTTTGGGAGGAATTTATAAGGGTGTGTTTGTGGTTATTTGTAGGGAGACATGGAAGAAGATATATATATATATATATATATATATATATAGATAGAGAGAGAGAGAGAGAGAGAGAGAGAGAGGTGGATGGCCTTCTACCTCCTCCCACCATAAACAACCGTTCTCCCACTATTCCACCACCATTTTATGTAGTATTCCACCATGTTCAAGCCCACAATACCCATTTACACCATTGTTGAGGTAAATCTACGAATTTCGGAGGAGTATTGGGGAATTTTTGGAGAAGACGAAGATGGTTTTTCATGGAGTTTGAATGGGTCTTGCTTGGAAGCTTGGATGGAGCACATTTTGGAGGTACATTTGGTAACCCCTTGAGGCCACCATTGGAGGTGGGGCTTGCTCCACCTACACCAACATTTCTACCACCATTGGAGCTATTAGAGGTGATAAAATATATCTATAGTAGTAAGACTATATTTTTGTATTATTTGTAGTCTTCTAGTTAGATTACATGGATCGTATGCACATGATTAGATGGTGAAATTATGTCTAGTGAATAAGAAACATTTTTATGAAATAAAAATTTTGAAAAGTGATATTTTGTTGAAAATAGAGAATGAATAAATATTTCAAGGTTTTGAAGTATAAAAGTTGGTATTTTATAAAAATGGTATATTTTCTAGAAAGATTGATATTAAACATTTTATGAAATAAAATGTTTGGAAATAATTATTTATTTTGGTAAACATTGGTTAAACAATGTTTATTAAAAAATGAAGGTTTTATGAAAAATGGACAATTTGTGAGTTTGAAGAAATTAAATATCTTTTTTGCATTAAAAATGTATATTGGCAAGTATGATGAATTTATAGAATGAAACATGTGTTTAAACCATTTAATAGGATAAGGTTTAAAGTCCATCTTCTCATGCATATAAACTTGTAGTACTTTGGCACTAAGTGTATTAATAAGTTTAAAGAAGATTTTGTTGGGTTTAAATATGAAATAAGAAAAGTAATGATTCTTGTCTGTAAAGTGTGTGAAATGGTTTAAGGTATGATAAGAACAAAATTGTAAGACTACATGTAAAATAAAAGAAATGTTAATTTCTTATCAAAGTAGTCCTAAGTGTAAATGGATTTCTTGAATGTGGAAAGTAAAGAAATGCGTGGCTTGGGAAATTGTTAATAAATTATTCATAAGTGTTAATGGGTAAACATGTAAAGGTTAGTGTGTATAACCTAGTAATATTATAAAGGATTAACACTTATGACATTGAAAGTAATTAAATAGGTAAAGATATTTCTAATTAAGAAGAATATTATTCCAAGGTTAAAAAGAGTGTGAAGGTGTTAAAAGACTTAAGGAGTTAGGATGGGTAACTCAATAGTGTTGTGTAAGAAATTAACACTTGTGGAAATAGAGTAAAAGGTGATTTTGGAAACCAATGGGTAAAATGATAATTTTACTTAAAGTGGTACATTTTTAAGAAATAAAAATGTTGGAAAGGTGTTACACAAAGTGGTCCTAAATGAATATGATTTTTGGAATAAAATCAAGGTTAAAGTGTAAAGGACATGAAATGGTAAAATTTCAAAGTGTAACACAAGTTGGGGTAAAACCCCGGGTTTTGGCTTCAGCCGGGTAAAAAGAAAAAGTTGAGTAATGTAGACATTTGTAAAATGTTAAAACAAATTAAAAGGAACTCGGATGACACTGGGATAAGCAATGAGGTCCCGGAGCCCAAGGGTTAAAAGCCCAAAACTACTGGCTAGCTCATATGGTGCACATAGCCGGCATTGTGGAGCATGTTGAAGTATGCGGTATTGGAAGATTTCGAGAAAAGATAAAGGAATTAGGAACATTTAGTAAAATGTGTTAATACAACCTAACTTGAATGAATTAATACTGTTCTGGTATAGGTTAAAAAGGATAAGTAAATGTGAAATTGATTAATGTCCGCAAAGTAAGGAAAAGGGTACAGTAAGTTGGTAAATGGGTGATTAAGCAACCTAAGTGGTTAAACCCATAATTAAGACAAGAATGTGTTGTAAATTTTTTTCAAGATTAAACGGGTATTTTCTTACACGGTGTTCGCGTGTGTTGAAAGGGTGGGTTTCAACGATAATACTAATATGTGTTGAGTAAAATAAAAAGGGTGAATTCGGTAAAGAAATGGTTCCGGTTAAATCAAATGGAGTGGTTTCAAGTATTGAACCGTATGTGTTAAATAAAGTGAGAAATGCTCAAATGAGTAAAATAGAAGTCTTTTATAAGGTTAACGTAAATTAATCTGGATAGATAAGGTTTTTGGAAATAAAACCATTTCATGCATTAAGTATGAGTATAGGTATGTGTATGTATATATATATATACACTATGTAGTTGTATGCGCACGTAGGCATAACGTGTTGAGTCTCCTTTCTGTCATTCGATTCTATACTGTATTTTTAAATTTCTCATCGGGCATCGGCTCACACCCTCGCTTTGTTACTGCAAGTTGGGGGCGGTTTTGTATTTTGAGAGCGTTATACAAATAGGTACACTCTTTATTTTATGATGGCAACTCTGTATGCTTGGACTTTGGGGTGCTTCCCATAGGTCCCTCACATAGTTTATTCTGAAACTGAAATCGCATGCTAAATAAGTGAAACATTAATTAAAATAAAACTGGACTAGCAACATTTTATAGGTTGTTTCATTGCACTCCACACCTAACGCTCTAGTCAGATCGAGATGACTACGGATAATCCATAAATCTGTGTCGGGACGTTACAAATGGTATCAGAGCTCTAGGTTCAAGGATTCTTTAGAAACTGAAATGGTGAAGTCGGTATTGGATCTTTCGACATTAGTGTGGTTTGGGACGGTCATGCTAGTTTGGTGACGGTTTAGTTCGTGTCCTCGACATTAAGGTCAAAGAGGTTAGCACGATAAGTAAGTTAGTGTCAAGTGACACGCAATCAAGTTGATAGTTATTAATCACTTTTGCGCTTTTGGTTAGATTTGTTAGTAATTTACGGGTGTCCATGCAAAACAATAGTGATGACAACGTGGTTGTTAGTGTGAGGTGTTTGTGTTAAATTCTTGGTGACATAGAATCATTTGAAGTGACGATAGAATGAAATAATTCCCATTCGGCAAGTGGCACGAGATGCATATAGTCAACAATAGGGGTTGATGGTTAGCGTTCCCTTGACTAGACACTTGTGATTGGTGATTGAAAAGTATATAGACCTTAGATGTGTCACTTACGGCTAATTAATACCGATAATGTAATTAGACAAATTTGAATATCGGTGTTTCGTAGTTGATGGTAATTCGGTGAACATATGAAGTTGTGTAGACTAAAAGTATCAATGCCATAGTCCTTGTTTGAGATGTGTTGTGTGATGATTTTGGTGATGAGACTAATCTTAGTAGTAGCAACAATGAGTAGATATCGTTGCGACCTAGCTGTAAAGGTTGTATATTTCACTTGTGGAGACCAGATAACCGAATAGCGTTCATAGGTATTGATCCTTCGGTGAGAAAGTATTTGAGTTACTTGGTTGAGAACTTAGGTTTAATGTATCTTGATCACGATGTGGTATTGCATAATAGGATCTCGTGCGGCGTCTGTGGTATGGGCCTCGGTATTTATAGGCAATGCCCGACATCCCATATCCTACTAATATCTGTATATTTGTGTTCACTTTTTGATTAACCTGTGGTGTGATGTTGACATAGTGAGGCAATTTAGTTGTCACAATTGAGAATTAATTGAGGATTAGGTTGGGTAGACCTTGAGGTTTATGGGTTGTATGCTACATCTTGTACCCTGTCATGATCCGTAGTAGCGTTGGTTATGGTTTGTACGTGGATTATAGTCACTACCACTTGGGAGAAAGATAAGATGATTATCTAGGTGTAGAGACTCATTTTAGATGCCGAGGTCAAGGCTATGTGCGAGGTAATCCCAGTGTGAGAGTAGTTCATAGGCATTTGAGGTGCCCATAAGGCAAATTGTGTGTGGCGTCATTGAGGATAAAGATCGAATATTGTTATGTCTTGAGATGTTTGATGGTCAAGGTTCACTATAGATAGAAGCTCGTAGACTAGTGTGTTTGCGAGCATCAAGTAATTACAATGTGGGTATTGAAAGGTTTATGGAGCGCACCTATAATGATAAAGGTATGGACAATGAAATCTTGTCGGGTTTTGGGACTTTTACATGAGATGTGTTTATTGTTCTTAGAAAACCAATTAAGTTCGATAAAAAGAGGCAGTAGCATTCTAGTAACGATTGTGTTGAGGGTCTGGTCATGATCCCAAATTACTGGTTGTGTGGTGTACGTGCCGTGAGTGGCTTGTAACACCCAATAATTTTAAATTTGAAGTAACGCGTTTTTAAATTAAATAATCAAAAAGTTATTTTTGATGGAATTAATTTTTTTGACAATTAATAGGTGGACTATTTAAATTAAAAGATTGTTTGGTCAAAATTTGATTAAAAATAAAATACTTTTATGAAGATTCAAAAATTGTTATAACTTAATAAACATTAATAAATTTTTATTTTGTAAATATTGTAAATCCAAACATTTATTTTTGTCATGTTAAAGAAATGGAATACATGTAAAATAAAGAGATATTTTACTAAACTTAAGGTGACTAAGATAGAAAGAGGGCTGACCAACCTTTTCCTTTTTTTTTGCGCGCCTGGCTCCCAAATTGGGAGGGGCTAAATTCGATTTCCTCTTTATTTTTTTATTGTTTTACTACTTTTGTTGCCTTTGTAACGATGATGTTCCATGTGTGATGATGATGTCACAAGTGGCTGTTTCCAATTAGCTTCTTTCGATTTTTGGAGATGCCAAATTGTTACGGAAGAAATTGTTGGAGATTAGCTACTTCCGACGTTTGCCTTTTGGGACGCACAATTATATTTTTTTTAAAATTTGTATCAATATGTTAAGAGCTGGACATTGTAAGGACTCTTTATCTCATCAAATAAAAAGAACCTTCACTCACTTTTTAAAAAGTCACGTCACTTTTTATTTCTAAGCTCTCTTTTCCCTACACAAAGCTTTTAGATCCTTATATTTCAACTCCAAACCTCCATTAAACAAAACTTCAATCATATTTTGGGAGGTCTAAATTACATTTTTCAAGAAGGACCAAGAACGAAACTTTCTTATTTTCGTGAGATGAACGCAACCGAGTAATTAGAATTCTCAATCGATTTTTACTCAGGCATGAAAACTCTATTATTTTTCTTTAGCATTATGCATTTTAAGTGTTACCTAAACCATTAATCACGTGTTTTCTTAAAATAAATTTGTAACTTAATTAGGAAGAGTGAAACTAATTATGGGACTGTGTTTATGTCAAATTTAAATATGAAATAATATTTATAACCTTTGGGTACGTAGGATTGAGAGTGATTTTTGGGTTTAATTGGGTATAGGTTGCATGTAGAAAATTATAGTTTATAATTAAATGATTTCGGGTGCGTTTAAACTCATGAAAATTATGAAGAGAATGATGAAATTGGAGATTGTTGATAAATTCATAAATTAATATTGAAATTCATTTAAAATGGTTAAATGGGATTTATTACGCAAAAAATGACGTCGTTGTGATTAAATAGAATTGTGACACTATTGCTTTATTGCCTATACTCATGATGTGTGTTTAATTTGTGCTATTAATTGCCATTGCGGGGACGACGGGTTATTTGGGTAGTTTCTCTCACCTATATTTTAGGATACTTACTAGGTATGGGACTAGTGGGTAGGCCTTGGCTAGAATTTATTCTTGCTAGGTATGGGACTAGTTAGTGTAGATTCGTGTTGATTTTATATTCCGGGGTGGGACAGATTTTTATTCTTTCTCGCCGTTGCGCTAGCCTAGGAATGAGACTAGGACGAGTTGGATGTTAGAAATTCATCTTATACGTAGAATAGGACGTATATGTGCATGGGGACGCTTAGGTACAGGACTAAGGGGAATTTTGAGGATCTCGCTTCGATTAAAAGGGTGGGGTAATTTGATAATTGTGAAATTGAGAAGATGAGAATTAATTCCTAAGATAATATAACGGGTATTAGAATTTTTTGTGACATAATGAGCGGGGGCCGATAGTTTAAACGGGTCAGCTGGCATTTTATGCCGTGTCTTATGTGGAACCTTATCAAATTGCGAGTTCGACAGTTTAAATGGATCAGTGGACGTTTTGACAAGGGAAAGTGTAAAACTTTGGTGGGAGGACCACCCGAGGCGGGAAGACCACTATACTAAAAATAACAAAGTGAGAAGAATGATAAATTGGTTAATTAAATTAAATAAATAATTTGGGACTGAGGGATATTTAAAATGATATTGGTGTGAATATTTTATAAGAATCTTTGGGGGTGGTTAGTGACTTATCATTTGCGATTAATTATCTCATCTTAAATAAAATACTCTATCGTGATATTTATTGTGTATATTGCTACTATTTGGGTTCATGGACCCTAATTGAGGAGAGTAGTGTGTATTCATGCTCGGGGCCCTGACCTCGTGTGTTGACTAACTTTTTTAGGATACATTTTGGAGAAGATTCATAGGACTAGTTAGAGATATTCGTTTGGTGGTGCAACTGGAGTTGATTTACTTTACTTCTTTATTTAGTTTAGACTTTCCTTTCCTTCGTATTTCATTATTAGACTTCATTTGGGTTTTCGTGGGCCATTCGGTTCCAAAGTTGTTTACGGTTTCATTTGTCTTATTTTAATTCAGAGTTTATTTAGATTAATTATTTGGAGTATAGCATGGTGATGGATTTTTATCGCATGGTTGGTAATTTTTTATCGGGATTGATTTAATTGTTACTTTGTGGATTGAATTTTATATGTATCATATATGAAACATTCTATTAATGGTATTTATTTAGTGACGTCCGGCGTAGTCTGGCGGCGATGGATGGCCACCCCGTTGCCCGGATTCCGTGGTCGACACATATGGGTGGTATGATTCTTGTGGTAGGTTGATAGTTGTGTCATTATAGGAGTGATGCTCGGATGTCATGGAATGACTAGTATGTGTATGGTTATACTCAATTTCGAGATGTACATGGAAATGTATTCGGGACCTAGAGTGATAACGCCATGTGAAGACTTGAAAATGGAAACTGATGTGGAGTAACATTGGAACATGATTATGTGACACCATGCGTAATTAAATATCGGGTGATCAGTCATTAATTAAATTAAAACAGGATTTCCATTTGGTTCATTCTTAGCATCTTTGTCGAAAACCTTATTAATTACTAACCACCTCTTAGTTAATTAAGTCAGTGTCAAAATTTTATCTTTTAATAACCAAGTCATTAAGTACAATGGAAAACTAAATAGAACCATCAAATAACGCTAGAGTCTAAATAACCCATCAATTAAATGAATAAAAGTCTTACCGAATTAACCATCGGCTAAACTTCAAACCAAATAAGTCTGACAGATAGTAAATAAATCCCATACAATCCGAACTTAAATAATCTGAATAAATGCAGTGAGCAACATGCTCAAAAATAAAACTTAGATAGAATTCCTAAACTAGGAATAAATGAAAGAGGTGTTTACTCCAACTACTGCAACATCCACATATGTCGTAGCTGCGTATCCCTAGAATAGATTCAAGTCTGGCGTCCCTATGATTGGACACCTAAAAGGTTTTGAAAATATTTGACAACAAGGGTTAGAACAGAAAAAATTTTGAAAATATTTAGAAGTGATTAAATTACAGTAATTTAAAATGCGTGAATGCCCTTCATATTTAAGTTAGTGTCACACTAACTCGACGACCTACTCACCCCTCAACTATTGTGCACACCTAACTCTTTCTTTATAACCCACCTAGTCATTTACCACGTATCTAGTTCTTATTATAACCCCTTCCTGTCACACTATTCTATCCCGACTATGCTTAATATATGATTTATAAGTTATTTATCACATTAACTTAACTAATCATTTTTCATTTAAGACCATATAACATTCTCACGATTTATATATAATTAATATAGTTAACTTCATGCATTTTCCCCGCATATAATTATTTACTCCATTATGTACATAGAACTATATTACAACATTCACACATATGTCGTATATATATAAATCCATCCTCCTGAGTAATACCTCATCGGATGCTTCTCTAAAGTGCTATCATCCCAGGTCTACTCAATCCCATCTGGATTTCCGAGACAACTAAATACCACCGTGTCGAAACATAAAAATACCATCAACTAACATGCCTCGCCTCTATTGGACGCTATGACCTGGGGATTGTACCCTCCATGCTCCTTAAGCTAGGGGGATTCACCCACATCGTTGTAATACCCCGTATTTTTATGCTATATTAATTTGGGGATTTATTAAATTTAATGTGAGTGAATTATTTAATAAAAATCCGGAAATTAATTATGTTATAATTATTAACGTGACGAGAGTTAATAATTATGGAAAATTGTTGAATATTACTAATGAGCAAAGTAATATATGATATTGATTATATTGAATGTCACGAGTGAATAAAATGTCAGTTTTGGAAATTTGAATCGGGACGCGCCCGTGTCGCGTCGGGACAAAATTTTGATAAATAAAAAAGGTGAATATTTTATAAGTTGCCCGTATGGTCGTTTTGAGTGCGCCAACGCGTCCGGAAGGGTCGAGATAGTCAGAAAAGTGTACCCAGGGGTTTAGTTTGGGTCTCGGGGCGTTTTTAGGCCTAATTGGTACCCCGGGAGGGCAATTTAGTCATTTCACCTTTTTGGGTAATTAAACCCACGAAATTCAGCAACCTATATCAGCCATTTAGGTTAGTCAGCTAGGTTTAGTAAACAAAAACACAAGTGACGGCCATAGGAGAGGGAAGGAGAAAGATCCAAGGCAATCCAAGGCCCCAAAAGTCATCCGTTTGCACCACAACCACCACCACCGCGTAGATCGCGTAACGGGCTACGCAACCACACCAAAATCATCTGTGAATCAGAACGTCGGAAATCCCAGGCAAGTATTTATCTTGCGTATTTTCGTTAGTGCATTCTTCATATTAGTTTAGGAATGATTAGAGATGAAAAAAATGGAAGAAAACCCAATTTGTGTTAGGAAAATGCATGTAGTATTGAATTATATGAAAATTCTGGAATCCTTGCCATGTAGAGGAGTATAAACCACGAATTTTGATGATATATTAGAAGGAAATTCTGGTAAAAACAGATTAGAACCATGATTAAGAAAAACTCTAGGGTTCTTGATGATTAGATGAGATTTTAGGTTAATTATCCATGTTTAATGTTAGATATACACATGCTTTACGTTGAAAACATCTGGTATATTGATATAATGTTAGTAGTAGGATTTCTGGGACGTTTACAATGGGAAAACATGGTTTTGGATGAAGAAAATTGGTAGAGCCCGTAACTGCAATTCTGCAGGAATCGAAATACCTGCTTGATCGATCGATCGAGCCTAGAGCTTCGATCGATCGAGTCCCAGACCTCGATCGATCGACCCCTCCTGGTAGACTCCTATTTCCCTTGTTTGATTAGTTAAATTAAATTTATCGTGAAATAATTCTTGGGTGTTCTTCATAAAATGTTTTGGGAGATAGGAAAGACCAGTAGGACATATGAATAAGTGTTGGGAACTTTATTATGAGACGAGAATTTTACTTTTGGGATAATTATATAATAAACGATGAAACTACGTATTCCAAGTGAGAGATTACGGCGAATAGTTATGATAGTGAATAGAGGTATACCTACTGAATTTTCTACTTGGAAGGATAAAGTCCACGAGTGTCACGTAATAAGTGAGAAAACCCTTCGAGTTAAGGTTAGAGATGAAACCTTAGACGTAATACTAATAATGTGAAATTAAGGACAAATGTTGTGATAATGGGTGACGAGAGGAACCTATATTAATATGATAAAGTGGTGTATTTATATGATTGTGTGTACATATATTATATACATGTGAAAATTATGCCCACGCTACTTGCTATCCCCGAGGTTTCCGCGCTGGGACAGTCTTATCTCGATGGGACCTTTATGGGGGATATTGACTTGTACCCTAGAAGATAGATATCCTTGGTACAGGCTATCGATGTGATAGTTCAGACGGTCCTAAGAGACGCAGGCATGTGCCATCATCTTAGAGACTTGGAATCAATACTTCGCCTCAATATTGTTTGTGTATGTCTGTTAATACAATTCGAGAGTGATTCCGAATGTATTCCCCTTAATATGAGTGATATGGGGCTTTGGATAGTAGAGTATGCACGCACCATAGTTTTATGCGGGGTGCTGTTATTTATATATATTATACGAGTAGTTAATATATATATGAGATTTGAAAATTTGAAACTGCCTACTGTGATTTGATAAGTAGGACATGGTTGTTGACTCAAATTATAACTACTTGTTTTGAGAAAGTATAATATGTCACTGGAAACTCTATTAATTTTAAAAAGTTAAAATGGAGATCTTTGGTTACTAATTGGAACATCCTTTTCAAAAATGGAATCGTTGAATTGTAAATCTTACGAGTAATCTAAGATAAGTTAAATCATTGGGAAGATTAGTGTGATAAATGATAAGACAAACCGTTGGGAAGATTAGTGCGATAGGTGTGCACATTAGAAGAGAGGTGAGATTTTCTCAAGAGAGTGTCTCCCTAATATGTTGTTGCATTGGCCTGTATCAATTTAAATACTTGCTAAACGTATTTTAAATCAAACACTCTTTCGGGCTCTGACCCGTTTCTTTTTCTCTCTCTCTCTTGTATATATATGTATATATTTCAGGTGCCCATCCACAGGGGCGTCTTGCTTAGGATCCCTTGAAAGGAACGTGCTGCAGCTTACGTGGGAGTTGCAGGTCACTTGCGTAGACGGCTTCGTTTATTGACTCCACTTCTAGCATTCTCATTTATTGGGCATGTGTCGCCCTTTCCATTATTTCATTGTTATTGGGACATTTGTATTTCAGTTATTTCCAGTATTGTTACTATGGATTTATTCAGTTTAGTTATGTGATTTTAGATTTCGTATGCTGACATTCGATTGACGAATGTATTCTATTAATTGGTTTATGTTGCAGAATTTAATGTGGTGTGATTCTTACTTATTGAATGTTGTTAATAAAATAAATAAATCTTTTTCTTTAAATAAAATTTGGAAAGTTATGTATGAAAATGGTTTTGACACTTAGCTTAATTATTTAGGGTGTTAAATTGGAAAATTTATTTTTATCGACAGTGAT
This sequence comes from Sambucus nigra, assembly GCA_949130495.1. Taxonomy (NCBI): domain Eukaryota; kingdom Viridiplantae; phylum Streptophyta; class Magnoliopsida; order Dipsacales; family Adoxaceae; genus Sambucus; species Sambucus nigra. The sequence continues at coordinate 788,004,665 of OX422208.1, read as the reverse complement.
GCTGAGAATGAACCAACTGTTCACCTTGATTTAATTTAATAAAGGAGTGATCGCCCGATATTTAATTAGGCGGGGTGTCACAGGTGGTATCAGAGCATCAGGCTCTAGTGTCCATAGGATCTGTACGGCTTATTTCGCTTTCAGCTTAACGTTATTTCTATAGAGCCCTATTTTTAGGATTGTTGTATTCTTGCTTTTACATTTAAGTCTTCAGCTATTTGAGATTTGATAATAACTGTAGACTAATAAACTTGTTCACGTTTCAGATGCCTCCGAGACGTGCTCCGAAAGATAGGCGTGCCCAAGCCGAGCAGCCAGCAGCTCCGGCACCAGACACAATGAATGCAAATGAAGTAGCCGCCATTGTTGCTCAGGCGGTGAATGCCGCACTAGCGGTGGTTCAGCAGGCTCCACCCCAGGTTCAGGCAGTGGCGCCAGTACCAGCACATCTTCCATCTGCATGGGAGAGGGTTCGGGACGCTTTTCAGAAAGCGCATCCCCCTGAGTTCTCTGGTTGCTCCGATATTGTCACAGTTAGCCAATGGAAGAAAGACATCCAGCGGCATCTCCGTATGTATGAGTGCACTGACGTGCAAAAGCAATTATTGGCTTCCTTTAAGCTGGTAGGAGCCGCATTATAGTGGTGGGAGTCCACTACCACTTTGGATGAGAGGGACACGATCCCTATTCAGTTGTTTTGGGAGCGGTTTGACCGCAAGTACTTTCCACCCGCAGTGTAGACTGAGATGAGGCGGAGATTACTGAATCTGAAGCAGGAGAATCTTACCGTAGCGGAGTATGAGGAGGAGTTTACGAGACTTCTCACCATTGTGCCAGATGAGGCACCTACTGAGAGTAAGAAGATTATGCTGTTTGTCGACGGGTTAGCTTGGAGGATCCGTCAGCACCTTATTGGGAATCTATCCCTGAGTACGTTCACTGATGTACTCAATGCCGCGTTGCTACATTGCTAGGATCACCGCTTCCATCTGCAGGGAATCAAGAGAGCAGGAGAGTCCAGCCAGTAGGGTAGGGACGGGGGTAATAGTGCCAGTGGGGCACCATCTCATGGACAGACTCGTCAGCACGAGCAGAGTTCCCATCAGGGGGACCCTGCTAAGAGATTCCGTTTAGGTGATTCTAGGAAGGGATTCGGGGGTTTCAGGCAGAGCCATCAGGGCCAGCCTAATCAGCAGGGCCAGAAGGGCCAATACCGACCGCAGGGATAGCAGCAGGGCCAGCAGGGCCAACAGCGTGCACATCAGGGCCAACAGGGCCAGTGGCGTGGAGGTAACGACCAACAGGGCTGTGGACAGCAGGGTCAGAGAGGAGGTAACTTCAAAGGCCGATGTTTTGGGTGCGGTAAACATGGCCATAGGCGTTAGGATTGCCTAGAGGTAGATAGGGCCCCACAGCAACAGGGAGGCCGTAATGAGCCGCAGAGACCACTTTTTCCACCTGCCCTCCCAGCTCCAGCCCAGGTGCCAGCCCTACCAGCCATTCCAGCAGCTCCAGTGCAGCAGGGGAAATTACAGTATGGACATGTCTATAAATTCCACCAGGTAGAAGCTCCACAGGCACCACCCGTGATCGAGGGTATGTTTCCTATCCATGGTACTATGGGTCGGGTTTTGTTTGATACGGGGGCAACGCATTGTTTTATAGCTACGCATTTTGCGAAGGCCTTAGGGTTGTTAGCCACAGCAGAGAGCACAGTGACGTGTGTAGACTGACCACTGGGGAGTGGGTCCCTTATTTTCTTTATATGCCGGGGAGTGGGGGTAGATATTGGTAGCTTGGTATTACCTGCAGACATGTTAGTCTTAGACATGCACGAGCATGATGTGATTATTGGTATAGATTGGATCGCAGCCTATAGATCCATGATTGATTGCTTCGGTGGGAGCATTATTTTTGCCATTCTGAGGCAAGAGATGTTTGTAGTGGCGATGCCTCTCCCAGAGGGAGGCTCGACCGCTCATTTGTATTACATAGAGGAGGATACCTCTAAGGAGGTCGTGATTCCCTTAGATTCGATCCCAGTTGTCAGGGAGTATTCCGATGTGTTTCAGGAGATACCAGGCCTACCCCCCAGTCGAGAGATAGACTTTGTTATAGATTTATTGCCAGATACGAGACCTATAGCACGCGCACCGTACCGTATGGCTCCGACAGAGATGCGAGAGCTACGAGATCAGATAGAGCAGCTGTTAGGTCAGGGCTTCATTCGTAGGAGTACCTCACCTTGGGGTGCTCCAGTCTTGTTTGTGAAGAAAAGAGATGGTTCACTGAGATTGTGTGTGGACTATCGGGAGCTGAACAAGGTAACTATACGGAATAAGTATCCGTTGCCTCGAATCGATGATCTGTTTGACCAGTTGAGGGGAGAAACTTTCTTTTCGAAGATAGATCTGAGGTCGGGGTACCATCAGTTACGTATTAGAGAGCAGGATGTTTCAAAGACTGCCTTCTTGTCGAGATATGGGTCCTATGAGTTCAGGGTGATGCCGTTCGGACTCACAAATGCCCCAGGCATTTTCATGGACTTGATGAATCGTGTATTCAGAGAGTTCTTGGATCAGTTTGTCATCGTCTTCATAGATGACATCTTGATATATTCACACTCCGAGGAGGAGCATGACGAGCACTTGAGGCAGGTTCTTCAGACTCTACGAGAGCATCAGTTGTATGCTAAGGACGAGAAGTGTGGATTTTGGTTGAGAGAGGTACAGTCCTTGGGACATGTTATTTCTAAGCAGGGGATAGCAGTTGACCCGAGTAAAGTATCAATGGTGAGGGAGTGGGGACAGCCCACGAAACTGACAAAAGTGCGTAGTTTCTTGGGGTTAGCCGGTTACTACAGGAGATTCATTCGGGGATTCTCCAAAATAGTGGGTCCATTGACCAATTTGACTCGCAAGAGGGTGCCATATGTTTGGGATGACGCTTGTCAGTTGGCTTTCGATGAGCTTAAAGACAAGCTTACTTCAGCGCCAGTCCTTGCGTTACCGAAGCCGGGTGTGGAGTACCTGGTTTACACCGATGCCTCTTTACGGGGACTTGGGGGAGTACTTCAGCAGGAGGAGAAGGCTATAGCTTTTGCTTCCCACAAGCTTAAGACGCATGAGAAGAATTACCCCACCCACGACCTGGAGTTAGCAGCGGTTGTCTTTGCATTGAGGATATGGAGGCACTACTTATTGGGTGAGAAATTCCGTTTGTTTACAGACCACAAGTCATTGCAGTACTTGTTCACTCAGCGAGAGCTGAATATGCGTCAGCGCAGATGGCTAGAGTTTGTGAAGGACTACCAGTTCGATATACAATATCATCCAGGAAAGGCCAACGTAGTTGCTGATGCATTGAGTCGTAGACCGGTAGACGAGGTAGTGGACGTCTAGAAAGCAAAGTGGAAGCAGTTGGGTCACCAGGACGCAGTAGCACGTTCTTTCATATCCGTGATGTTAGTCACACCCGAGATTGTTGTGAGGGTAATACAGGCCCAGACCACAGACCCATTTTGTCAGGAGCAGATTGTACGACTTTTAGCCGAGGGTGCGGAGTCCTATTCTATTAGTTCTGATGTGGGTTTGAGGTTTAATGGGATATTGGTGGTTCCAGACGGAGCAGAATTACGTCATGCAGTGATGACCCAGTCTCACGGGTCCCGGTTTGTGGTGCATCCTGGAGGGGATAAGATGTACCAGGATATGAGGAGACAATACTGGTGGAGTGGGATGAAGAAGAACATTGCTGAGTTCGTGTCCAAGTGTTCTACCTGCCAGCTGGTGAAGGTGGACCATCAGAAACCGTCAGGGCTGCTTCAGCCATTGGAAGTACCCGCGTGGAAGTGGGAGAGCATTTCCATGGATTTTATTACAGGGTTACCTACCTGACATCGGGGCCATGACTCTATCTGGGTGATTGTAGACCGTTTGACCAAGGTGGCTCATTTTCTATCGGTGCGGATAGATTATACCACGGGTCAGTATGTTCAGCTATTTATTGACGAGATCGTCAGATTACACGGGGTGCCCCCGAATATTGTGTCAGATAGAGACAAGATCTTCGTGTCACGTTTCTGGGAAATCTTTCAGGAGGCTATGGGTACTGAGTTGAGGTTGAGTTCAACTTACCACCCACAGATGGACGGACAGACAGAGCGTACGAATCAGATGTTAGAGGATATGCTATGCATGTGTGTCCTTGATTTTGGAGGAGGTTGGGAGCCACACCTTCCACTGGTAGAGTTTGCTTATAATAACTCATATCAATTCACGATTGGCATGGCTCCATTTGAGGCTTTGTATGGCAGGCCCTGTCGTTCTCCCACTTGTTGGCTCGAAGTGGGGGACAACAAGTTGCTAGGATCGGAGGTGATTCAGGAGACCTCCGCGAGGATTGAGATGATCAGGAGTCTCATTCGGGTAGCCCAGGACAGGCAGAAGAGCTACGCCGATGCAAAACGGTTCATCCGAGAGTTTAATGTGGGGGACCAAGTGTTATTGCGTGTATCTCCTATGAAGGGAGTGATGAGGTTCGGGAAGAAGGGGAAGTTGGCTCCGAGGTACGTGGGACCATTTCCCATCATCGAGAGAATTGGGCCAGTTGCATACAGGTTGGGACTGCCAGAGTATTTACATCGCATTCACGATGTATTCCACATCTCGTCATTGAGACGGTATCTTCGGGATGATATGGCCCATATTCACATCGTGATAGATGAGATAGACTTACAGCCTGACAGCTCTTACGAGGAGAGACCGGTGCCTATCCTAGACTATAGTGAGAGGAGATTGAGGTCGAAGATAGTTCCACTTGTGCGGATCCAGTGGGAGCATCATAATGTGGAGGAATCCACTTGGGAGCGTGAGACAGATATACGCGAGAGATATCCAGAGTTGTTTTTACCAGGTATGCCTTATTTTCCGAATTTCGGGACGAAATTCCGTTATTAGGGGGAAGTATGTAATACCCCGTATTTTTATGCTATATTAATTTGGGGGTTTATTAAATTTAATGTGAGTGAATTATTTAATAAAAGTCCAAAAATTAATTATGTTATAATTATTCACGTGACGAGAGTTAATAATTATGGAAAATTGTTGAATATTACTAATGAGCAAAGTAATATATGATATTGATTATATTGAATGTCACGAGTGAATAAAATGTCAGTTTTGGAAATTTGAATCGGGACGCTCCCGTGTCGCGTCGGGACTAAATTTTGATAAATAAAAAAGTGAATATTTTATAAGTTGCCCGTATGGTCATTTTAAGTGCTCCAATGCGTCCGGAAGGGTCGAGATAGTTAGAAAAGTGTACCCGGGGGTTTAGTTTGGGTCTCGGGGCGTTTTTAGGCCTAATTGGTACCCCAGGAGGGCAATTTAGGCATTTCACCTTTTTGGGTAATTAAACCCACGAAATTCAGCAACCTATATCAGCCATTTAGGTTAGTCAGCTAGGGTTAGAAAACAAAAACACAAGTGACGGCCATAGGAGAGGGAAGGAGAAAGCTCCAAGGCAATCCAAGGCCCCAAAAGTCATGCATTTGCACCACCACCACCACCACCGCGTAGATCGCGCAACGGGCTACGCAACCACACCAAAATCATCTGCGAATCAGAACGTCGGAAATCCCAGGCAAGTATTTATCTTGCGTATTTTCGTTAGTGCAATCTTCATATTAGTTTAGGAATGATTAGAGATGAAAAATATGGAAGAAAACCCAATTTGTGTTAGGAAAATGCATGTAGTATTGAATTATATGAAAATTCTGGAATCCTTGCCATGTAGAGGAATATAACCCACGAAATTTTGATGATATATTAGAAGGAAATTCTGGTAAAAATAGATTAGAACCATGATTACGAAAAACTCTAGGGTTCTTGATGATTAGATGATATTTTAGGTTAATTATCCATGTTTAATGTTATATATACACATGCTTTACGTTGAAAACATCTGGTATATAGATATAATGTTAGTAGTAGGATTTTTGGGACGTTTAGAATGGAAAAACATGGTTTTGGATGAAGAAAATTGGTAGAACCCGTAACTGTAATTCTGCAGGAATCGAAATACCTGCTTGATCGATCGATCGAGCCTAGAGCTTCGATCGATCGAAGGTTCGATCGATCGAGTCCCCGTACCTCGATCGATTGACCCCTCCTGGCAGACTCCTATTTCCCTTGTTTAATTAGTTAAATTAAATTTATCGTGAAATAATTCTTGGGTGTTCTTCATAAAATGTTTTGGGAGATAGGAAAGACCAGTAGGACATATGAATAAGTGTTGGGAACTTTATTATGAGACGAGAATTTTACTTTTGGGATAATTATATAATAAACGATGAAACTACGTATTCCAAGTGAGAGATTAAGGCGAATAGTTACGATAGTGAATAGAGGTATACCTACTGAATTTTCTACTTGGAAGGATAAAGTCCACGAGTATCACGTAATAAGTGAGAAAACCCTTCAAGTTAAGGTTAGAGATGAAACCTTATACGTAATACTAATAATGTGAAATTAAGGATTAATGTTGTGATAATGGGTGACGAGAGGAACCTATATTAATATGATAAAGTGGTGTATTTATATGATTGTGTGTACATATATTATATACATGTGAAAATCATGCCCACGCTACTTGCTATCCCCGAGGTTTCCGCGCTGGGACAGTCTTATCTCGATGGGACCTTTATGGGGGATATTGACTTGTACCCTAGAAGATATATATCCTTGGTACAGGCTATCGATGTGATAGTTCAGACGGTCCTAAGAGACGCAGGCATGTGCCACCCTCTTAGAGACTTGGAATCTATACTTCACCTCAATATTGTTTGTGTATGTCTGTTAATACAATTCGAGAGTGATTCCGAATGTATTCCCCTTAATATGAGTGATATGGGGCTTTGGATAGTAGAGTATGCACGCACCATAATTTTATGTGGGGTGCTGTTATTTATATATATTATACGAGTAGTTAATATATATATATGAGATTTGAAAATTTGAAACTGCCTACTGTGATTTGATAAGTAGGACATGATTGTTGACTCAAATTATAACTACTTATTTTGAGAAAGTATAATATGTCACTGGAAACTCTATTAATTTTATAAAGTTAAAATGGAGATCTTTGGTTACTAATTGGAACATCCTTTTCAAAAATGGAATCGTTGAATTGTAAATCTTACGAGTAATCTAAGATAAGTTAAATCATTGGGAAGATTAGTGTGATAAATGATAAGACAAACCGTTGGGAAGGTTAGTGCGATAGGTGTGCACATTAGAAGAGAGGTGAGATTTTCTCAAGAGAGTGTCGCCCTAATATGTTGTTGCATTGGCCTGTATCAATTTAAATACTTGCTAAACGTATTTTAAATCAAACACTCTTTCGGGCTTTGACCCGTTTCTTTTTCTCTCTCTCTCTTGTATATATATGTATATATTTCAGGTGCCCATCCACAGGGGCGTCTTGCTTAGGATCCCTTGAAAGGAACGTGCTGCAGCTTACGTGGGAGTTGCAGGTCACTTGCGTAGACGGCTTCCTTTATTGACTCCACTTCTAGCATTCTCATTTATTGGGCATGTGTCGCCCTTTCCATTATTTCATTGTTATTGGGACATTTGTATTTCAGTTATTTCCAGTATTGTTACTATGGATTTATTCAGTTTAGTTATGTGATTTTAGATTTCGTATGCTGACATTCGATTGACGAATGTATTCTATTAATTGGTTTATGTTGCAGAATTTAATGTGGTGTGATTCTTACTTATTGAATGTTGTTAATAAAATAAATAAATCTTTTTCTTTAAATAAAATTTGGAAAGTTATGTATGAAAATGGTTTTGACACTTAGCTTAATTATTTAGGGTGTTAAATTGGAAAATTTATTTTTATCGACAATGATGCTGAGAATGAACCAACTACTCACCTTGATTTAATTTAATAAAGGAGTGATCGCCCGGTATTTAATTAGGCGGGGTGTCACAATCGTGCAACCTCCTGTGATAGTACTAGAGGGCAAATAATTATAAAATATCGAGTCATTGATATTTTAAGAGCACACACAATATATATATATATATATATATATAGACACACACACACACACTCACATTATGACACTACAGTATATATGTAATTTAAATTTAATCCCGTCTTGAAAAAGTGGTGATCGCTTAAATAAGCTCTGATACCAATTTGAGAGTGCGCGTTTGTTTAAACCAAGAAATTATTTAATTAAGCTCAGTTTTTCAATTAAAACCTAAAACATGCATCTAGGTGTGATTGAAAATGATATAATCATGCAAGAACACTCAAACACACAAATGAGGAAAAATCCCCCAAAGGGGCAAAACCTTTTTTATTTTCACTATAATTTGTAATGAACGGATTACATGGATTATACTGAAAACAAGAGTGACATATGAAATACCCCCAGGTGTTGGTTTCGATGTCGTCGACTGGAATCTCCCGTAAGAACTCCAGATGGGCAGCAATGGAAAAGAATCGTCTTCTCCACAAGTTACTCTAGATGAGTACAAATGATCATCTTGAAGGTTTAAAGATTCACATACATATATGGGAGTGGTTATGTGAATAAAGAAGGTATAAAACCTTAAAACACGAAGTCTGTTTTATGGTCCGTGAAACGCAGAAACCGTGTGCAAAAAGACTTGGAAAACATGTAGAATAAACCCACATATTTATACGAAAATTGAGGGGGCGACATCGCTTGAACGACATAGTCATGTCGCTCGAACGAAGGACACGTGTCGCTCAAACGAGATCGCGCGACATGCTTATGTCGCTCGAACGACAGAACGATATCGTTTGAAGGAGATCTCGCGAGCTCGACGATCGAGGCAAGTCCGCTTCTACACTTATAAAAATTTCTACTTTTTGATAAAAACGAATCAGACTTCGAAAAAATATTTTTTAAATTTTTTCCAAATATTTATGCAAATATAAACAACTCCAATAAATCATTTTACCAATATCGCGAAGTGGAGTAATGGGAATGGTTGAGCAGCACGTCGCATGTAGCATGATGCACGTGTGAAGATGGTGGATGCATGGATTCGGATCAAGGCCGTCGTGGATGATCGTGTTGACGAGTCGAATGTAGTGGTATCAGACATACATACTGTGATCTAGGACAAATAGAAAATTCCTAGATTCTACCTCGAAAATTTATAAAATTATGTCCTTACACGTCTATACCGTGCCCACCACCCGTAGCACTAGCCTAAATGTACCCAAGCCTATATCTCAATTCTAAATTTAATTAATTTATTAACTTGGTGCCACTTAACCAGAATACCCGGACTCACTCGCTTGGCTCGTAATTTAAAATTCAAAATTTATTATCCAAAATTCCTCTTAATAAGTTTAACACACTTATTAATCTATAATGTTCCTTAATGTTCATCTTCCAACCTTAATTACCCCTATTTAACATTTCACTGTTTTGTCCCAATAGGAATTTTCACACAATTGCCAAGCCAAAAGTACTGAACCACAACTGTACCCCTCCTCAAACAAAACCCAAACCAAACAGTAGAAGGGAAGAAAAGTGATCGATTTTTTCCTGTTGCTCGAACATCTCGGCCTGTCATTTGAATGACAATGGTTGTAGCGCGAACGAAACCTAGGTCTTTCAAACGACCCCTGAGTTTTCTCTCTCTCCTTCTTCGATCAGTTCAATCCGCCATTTACAACCCTGTAAACTTCCTTACCCAAATTTATTCATTTTTAAACCTATAAAAATTTATATCAAACCTAAAAAATCTTAAGTCCCCCAACCTTAATATAAACATCTAGACACATTCGAAATTTAATTATCATGTTCCCAAATCCTTTACAGTCCATATAAATCATTCCTAATTTATAGATCAATTCACACAAGGTTTTTGACATCTCATCCTCAATTTGTCTCATGATTCGTAGTGTAATAATCTCACCACTAATCGTAAATTCATAAGTCTAAATTCCTCAATAGTAATTATGAAATATTAATCAGCCATATTGCGCAATTCATGTGTATACCTCCATAAATTGAAAACCCAATTTATATGCCAACCCAACCCAAAAATATTTTTTTACACCCACTATGATATGAATTGAAGACTGGAATTAATTTTAAAAGCAAGTGTAACCACTTGCCTTATAGTATTCGTAGGGTCTGAATTCATTTGGTGTAGATTATGATTTGATGAAGAACACACATTTGTTCTTAGTTTTGGATCCCAAGGTTTCTTCAATTTCTTCCTCTTTTCTCTTCTACTTACTTAGGTTTTCTTAAATGAGTTATGGAAGCCACACCCTCTCACTTTTAGGTTTTATTAATCTAATCCCGTTTTTAGGATTGTGGGCTTTATTAAGATGGCCCAAACACTTCCGTGTGGGCCTAATTATGCCTAAAAATGTCCCGAGACCCATTTACTACCCCCAGATACTCTTTTTTTACTATCTCGACCTATCCGGAATCAACCTTATACTAAGAATTGTCATCCAAATTATTTTACTAAAATTCCTTATCTCAACCCCAAAATAGTCTATACCCGACTCCCGATTGAAATAAATTAATGCCACATCACTATCACTCGTTATGGCGTAAATAAATCATTACTATTAACTTAGTAATTTAAATTCCATAAATGTTAACCATTTACTCTCCAGATCAATATTTAGATAAATATTGATAATAACTAATTCAATTAAATGACGACACAAAAATAATTTAAATTTAGCCGAATTAATTAAATATCAAATGAACAAAAATACGAGGTGATACATACTCCCCCCTTATAAGAGAATTTCGTCCCCAAAATTAGGTCAAACCTGCGGGGAATAACTATGGATACTGCTCTCGCATGTCATCCTCCTACTCCCAAGTAGACTCATCGACATTTTGATGTCCCCATTGAACTCTAACTAGTGGTACCACCTTAGACTACATCTTGCGCTCACTACGATCCATAATAGCTACGGGTTTCTCCTCATATGAGATTCCTAGATTTAAGTCAATCCCCTCGAGTGGGACGTGCCAAAAATCCCTCTCGTTCCTCCGATATTTCTTCAGCGATGCCACGTGAAACACGTCGTGTATCCGCTGAAGATGCTCTGGAAAACCCAGTCTATAAGCTACCGGTCCCACGCTCTCAATTATAGGGAAATGTCCCAGATACTTTGGCGCTAGTTTCCCCTTCTTGTCAAACCTCATAAGCCTGTTCATGGGACACACCCGAACCAATACTTGATCGTCAACCTCTAAATCCACATGTCTCCGATAAGCATCGGCATAACTCTTCTGCCTGTCCTGAGATATCCAAATACGTCCCTGAATCATCTCTGGCCCTAATAGCTTATTGCCCTCACCTCTAACCAATAAGAGGGCGAACGACAAGGTCTCCCATAAAGTGCCTCAAATGGTGCCATGCCGATAGTAAATTGGTAAGAGTTGTTATACGTAAAATCTACCAATGGAAGATATCACTCCCATCCTCCCCCAAAATCCAGAATGCACATCCTCAGCATATCCTCCAGCATCTGATTTACCCTCTCAGTCTGCCCGTCTGTCTATGGATGATAGGCGGTACTTAATCATAAGTCTATGACCATAGCCTCCTGAAAGCTTTGCCAGATATGAGACACGAAGATCTTGTCTCTATTAGACACAATGTTAATCGGCACCCCGTGCATCTTAACTATCTCCGCTATGAACAATTGTGTGTATTGCATCGTCTCAAAGTCAGTGCGCACAAGCAATAAATGGGCTACCTTTGTCAGCCAATCCACTATCACCCATATGTAATCGTGACCCCTCAGTGATGTCGGCAACCCTGTAATGAAGTCCATAGAAATGCTCTCCTACTTCTACATGGGAATCTCAAGTGACTGTAGCATCCTTGAAGGTCTCTGATGGTCAACTTTCACAAGCTGACATGTAACACACTTAGAGATAAATTATGCTATGTCTCACTTCATCCCTGACAACCAATACTGCCTCCTCATGTCCTGGTACATCTTATCCCCGTCGGGATATACCGCGAATATCGAACCATGGGACTTGGTTATAACAACATTCCTCAAATCCTCATCCTCTCGCATGATTAACTTTCCATTAAAATATAGACCTCCCTTCGAGCTGATAGAGTAAGACTATGCACCCTATGCTAGTAATTGTCGTACCCTGTCCTAACAGAACTGATCTTCCACTTGTGCTATCACTAACCACATGAAAATCTCAGGAGTGATAGATAAAACTTCTATACACGCCCTTGAAACCTTATCGTTGTTCTGAAGTTCACTGCACTTCGCTTTCCAGACCTCTTCCAATTCCCACGTAGGTCGCTGACTCAATGCGTCTGCCACCGCGTTAGCCTTACCAGGATGATACTATATATCAAAATTATAATCTTTCATGAATTCTAGCCACCACCTTTGTCTCATATTTAGATCCTTTTGTGTGAAGAGATACTGAAGTGACTTATGATTCGTGAATAATGTGAACTGCTCTCCCAGAAGATAGTGTCTCCATATCCTCAAAGCAAAAATGACCGTTGCCAACTCGAGGTCGTGGGTGGGGTAATTCTTATCATGGGGATAATGATTTTCAGACACATAATCTATATCCCCCTACTCCTGCTAAAACACACCCCCAAGTCCCTGTAAGGATGCATCAGTATAGACTCGGTACTCCAATCTTTCCCCAAGGAAAGCAAGTATGGGTTCTGATGTCAATTTGTCCTTTAGCTCATCGAAAGATAACTGATAGTGGTCACTCCATACAAACTGTACTCCCTTGCGATTCAGATTCTTCAATGGACCCGCAATCGTCGAAAACCCCTTAATAAATCGGCGATAATACCCGATCAATACCTAAAAATTGCGAATCTCCGTTGTTGTCATGGGCTGTCCCCACTCCCTCGCCGCCGATACCTTACTCGGATCAACAATAATACGCCGATCTGACATAATGTGGAAAAAAATTGTACCAATTGTAGACAAAATCCACACTTCCCGAATTTGTCATACAACTGGTGGTCCCGTAGTGTCTGCATAACCATAAGCAGATGCTTTGTGTGCTCCTCCTCAATGCGCGAGTAGAACAAAATATAGTCTATGAATACGATGATGAACTGATTGAGAAACCCCCTGAATATCCTGTTCATGATATCCATGAACATTGATGGCACATTGGTGAGCCCAAATGTCATCACCTTGAACTCGTAGGATCCATACTGTGACAGAAAAGCGGTCTTAGGAATATCCTCCTCCTGAATGCGCAACTGATGATACCCCGATCTCAAATCAAGCTTAGAGAAGTACATTCCCCCTCTTAATTAATCAAACAGGTCATCGATTCTCGGTAATGGATACTTATTCCGTATTGTGACCTTATTCAGCTCCCTGTAGTCTACATATAAGAGGAGTGAACCATCCCTATTTTTCACAAACAGCACAGGGGCACCCCACGGTGATGTGCTCCACCGAATGAAATCCTGACCTAAAATTTATTGAATTTACTCTCTCAACTCATGCATCTTTGAAGGGGCCATGCGGTAAGGTGCTCGAGCAATCAGCCTCACACCCGGTGCTAAATCAATAAAAAACTCAATCTCTCGACTGGGTGGTAACCCCGGTATATCTTGAAATACATCCTCAAAGTCCCTCATGAGTGGAATCGAGTCTAACATAATCCCCACATCCTATGAGGTATACTCCTAAATATAGTATAAATGAGTGCGCGACCCTCCCTTAGGAAGAGGCATCGCCACTAAAAACATCTTATGTCGTGAAATGGAAAACACTATGGTCCTCTCAAAATAATCTACTGTCGCCCTACATCCTGCCAACCAATCCACGACTAGGATGACATCATATCCCTCTACGTCTAACACTAGGAGGTATGCTGCTAAACGTAATCTCCCAATCATAATATCTACGTCTCTATAGATAGAGTGTATAAGTGACCCACTATCCATCGATGACTCTACACACATAAGGAGACTACCGACGGTCTCTAACAAATTGGCGACTGTAGAAAATTTGGTTTTAATGAATGAATGCAATGCCCCAATATTAAAAAGAATCCTACCCTCATGCCCATAAATAAGAAACGTACCTTCAACTGCTGGCGGCGCCTGAGATATTGGTGGAATAGGAACATCCTGGACGTTATACACATGCTCGTAGTGAATCTATCCCTACTGATGTAGGGCAGGAGGAGCTAATGGTGCTGGAGGAATCTACGCCTACTGACCTTGATGGGTACCCTACTACTGGCCCCTACCTCTTTGTGGGCACTCCTTCTTCAGATGGCATGTCTAGCTACAAATAAAGAAATGCCTCTGAAAGTCTCCCTGACACTGGCCCTGATGAGGTTGTCCTTGATATTGGCCCTGCTGGCCTCCCCCGTTGTTCCCTTAGCCCTGGAGGCCCTGAGGAACCTACTGCTGATTAGGGCCCTACTGGCCCTGTCTAAATCCCTGACCTCCTAGTCGAAATCTCTTAGCAAAATTCCCCTGACAGGTATCATGCCCTTGCTGACTGTCTGTCTGCTGATGTTGTGCTCCGCTAACAACACCCCCAATTGCCTTGACTTGCTGACTAGGATCACTTACCATCTTGCTTCCCTTCAGGTGGAAGCGATGGTCCTGGAAGTGTAATAAGGTTGCATTGACAACGTTTGTATACGTCACCAATACGGGGTTCCAGATCAAACGCTGACTGATCCTCCAGGCTAAACGAGCTACATACCTTGCCTTCTTTTGCTCCTCATTGCTCACCTCGTCTAGCATAAAATTATCCAAATGGGTAAAATCCTCCTAGTACTGTGACACAGAGTGGTCACCCTAAGTCACCTCGCTGAATTTCCTCCTCATCTTGACCTCGACTGCTGAAGCAAAGTACTTGCGGTCAAACCGCACCCAAAACTCGATGATGGTCATTGTATCTCTCTCTCCAATAGTGGTAATAGACTCCCACCTCTGTAAGACTTCCCCGGTCAACCTAAATGTGGCTAACATCTATTTCTTCCACTAGCAAGATAGGATCACTTTAGAACTCCCCTGAAACTCTGGTGGGTGGCCCTTCTGAAAGGCCTCTCGAACTCTCTACCACTCTAATGGCCCTGAGTGGTCCTGAAATACTGGGGCCACTATCTGCTGTGGCTGAGGATAAGGAAAATGAACTCCCATGGTTGTCATTGCTACATTGACCGCCTGGGCCACAATCTCTGCCACCTGAGCTGTAGGGGTTAGGTGCCCAGCTATAGGGACGCCAGACTTGATTCTATTCCAGGGATACGCAGCTGCGGCATATGTGGATATTACAGGAGTTGGAGTAGTCGCCTCTTTCATTTATTCCTAGTTTAGTAATTCTATCTCAGTTTTTATTTTCGAGCATGTTGATCACTACATTTATCAGATTATTTTAGTTCAGATTGTATGTGATTTATTTACTATCTGTCAAATATATTTGTTTTGGATTTTAGCCGATGGTTAATTTGGCAAGACTTTGATTAAGTTAATTGATAGGATGTTTAGACTCTATTATTATGTGATGGTTCTATTTAGTTTTTTGTTGTACTTAATGGCTTGGTTATTAAGAGATAAAATTTTGACACCGACTCAATTAACTAATAGGTGGTTAGTAATTAATAAGGTTTTCAACAATGATACTAAGAATGAACTAGATGAAAATACTGTTTTAATTTAATAATGGACTGATCACCCGGTATTTAATGAGGCGGGGTGTTACAGATGGTATCAGAGCATCAGGTTCTAGTGTCTATAGGATACGTACAACTTATTATGATTTTAGCGTAGCGTTCTTTTGATATAGAGACCTATTATTAGGACTGTTGATTTATCTTCACGCTTATGAGATATCGTACTTATGCTATTAGGTTTTGTATTAAAAGTGAACTAATATAACTCGTTTTAAATTTTAGAGAAATTAGTAGATATGGTAATGTCTATAAATAAAGTAATCTCAGTGGGTAAAATATTAATTATTAGAACGGTAAATATGAAATGTGGTTAGCTGGGATAAACTATATTAATAACATATTGTATGGGCGATACGGGATACTCCTACGAGATATAATTAGAAAGTATAAATCTATGACCTGGTTGGGAACTTTATAGATAACTAGGTTAGGATAGATGTACGTTAGGCGTGCACAGTAGTGGAGATGTGAGAATCTTATGTGAGGGTTCGATATTTAACATGCACATAATACTTGCTTCATTGCAGTTTTAAATACTTGCTAAATAATTTTTAAAACATCGGGCTCTGACCCATCTCTTGCATTCTTCTCTCTTTTCCTATATATATGTATTATAGCAGGTGCCCAGCCACATGGTTACTAAACTTAGACGATTGGATTGTTTAGCGAGTTGCAGCGGTTGTGGGAGTCACAGGTCCTTGCATTTAGACGCCTCTATCATTTTTTTTCTGTTTTATTAAGACATTTCATTTAGGGCATGTGTCGCCCATTCTCAGTCGTTTTATCAGAGAGATCGGACTCAGTTTATTTTAGTAGTTCATTTCAGTTGGATTGAGTATTTTATGATTTGTTGGTTTGAGATTTTAAACTGGAATGTTTTATCCAGTCTCATTTATTTCAGTTGTTGAGTTATCGAGTATTTATTATATTCTCCTGAATGGTAAATAGTTGATGTTTTAATACTTAGCAATTATTAATGTATTCGTTGGGTGTAATTTAATACTAGAAAAATGTTTTGACAATAGCTTAATTATTTATTAGGTGATTATTAATTTTAAATGTATTTCGACAGTGATGTTAAGAATGAACCAACCCAACACTTTGTTTTAAATTGAATAAATGACTGATCACCCGGTATTTAATTGGGTGGGGTGTCACAGGTGGTATCAGAGCATCAGGTTCTAGTGTCCCTTAGGATCTGTATGGATCATTATGATTTTTTCTTAGCGTCCTTTGATTTAGAGCCCTAATATTAGGAATGTTGTATTCATCCTTACGCGTTGGAAATTCGTACTTCTGTGATTTATTTGTATTAATGTTGAACTCATTCATTCCATTTCAACCTTCAGATGGCACGTCAAGAAGAATAAGCTAACACTGCTGGGGGAGTCAATGAACAAGGTCAGCTGATAACTCAGGTACCCCTCGGAGAGAGTATCAATCGCTGAAGTAGCAGGTATTGTGGCACAGGCAGTTACCACTGCAGTCTTACATTACCAAGATCTCACTATGCAGCCTATAGGAGGCAAAAGAACAAGAGAAGATAGTCCATCTGACATGACTAGGATTTACTATTGTGGGAAGACACCAATACTGCAGCAACAAGTTCCTCGGGATCGTAAAGGCCACGAAGATAATAGAATGTATAAGAAGAGCCAAAAGCGTCAGGGCCAACATAACCAGGGACACAATGATGTCATAAAAAGGTATTTCAAATGTGGAAGAGACGGCCATAAACGTCAAACTTGTTCGGATCAAGCTGGAGAGGAACCCTGACCTGACCAGCAAGGGCATCAAAGCCGAAGAAAATAAAGACTTTCAGGATTCTGCTATGAGTGTGAACAACTGGGTCACAAGTGGATGGACTGTCCTCAACCTGATATTGTATTTCATCAAGATGCTTAGCAGGGCCAAAGAAGAAGTGGAACTGAGCAACAAGGCTAAAATCAATAGAGTCGTAATGTGGGACAATTTGCTGGTAGAGGGTTTAATTGTGGCAAGATGGGTCATAGGAAGCAGAATTGTCCAAATAAGGGTAAGATACATCAGTAATAGGGGGCATATAAGGAGATGTAGAGGCCTATGTTCTAGCTTCCCTTCCAACACCGGTGCAAGTACCATCCTTACCAACCATTACTCCCACCACCCCACCATAGTAGGGGCAGTTACAATATGGGCGTGTGTACACTGTCCAGCAGGCAGCAATTTAGCAGCCACCACCCATCATTAAGGGTATATTATCTATTTCTCGGGTTATGGGATATATTTTGTTTGACACTAGGGCATCACACTCCTTCATAGCCACTAGATTTTCATGAGCTACCGGGTTGTTAGGCACGACAGAGAGTACAGTAACATGCATTGACTCACCGATGGGTAGTGTGACGTCTATTTTCTTTATAGGCCAGGGTATGAGTATAGAGATTGGGAGTCCAATTTTACCAGATGATATGCTTGTGTTAGACATGTTCACATATGATGTTATTATTGGGATGGTTTGGATTCTTGATTATAGATCCACGATTGATTATTTTGGTAGGAGTATTATATTTTCTATCCCAGGTCAGGAGATATTTTTAGTGGCGATGCCTCACCCGGAGGGAGGATCGTCCACCCATTTATACTACATAAAGGAGGAGATATCTACAGGAGTATTGATTCCCCTTGACTCGATTCCTGTAGTTTGCGAGTTTTTTATGTGTCCCAAGATATACCGAGACTATCGCCTAGCCGAGAGATAAATTTTGTTATAGATTTGATGTCGGGCACTCGATCGATAGCCCGCGCACCCTACTGTATGGTTCCACCTGGGATGAGGGAGTTACGAGACTAGATTGATCAGTTGTTAGGATAGGGTTTCATTCGTAAGAGTACCTCGCCTTGGGTGCTCCAGTTCTATTTGTGAAGAAAAGGGATGGATCCTTAAGACTTTGCGTTGACTATCGGGAGCTTAATAAAGTCACGATAGGGAATAAATATCCATTGCCTCGCATCGATGACTTATTTGACCAGTTGAAGGTAGAAACCTACTTCTCAAAGAAAGACTTGAGATTCGGGTATCATCAGCTACGCATTATGGATCACGATGTGTCGAAAACTTCTTTCTTGAAGAGCTATGGGTCCTACGAGTTCTGGGTTATACCATTTGGGCTGACCAATGCTCCAGCCGTATTCATGGACTTAATGAACCGGGTGTTCAAGGAGTTCTTTGATCATTTTATCATTATCTTCATAAATGACATCCTAATTTACTCTCAGACTGAGGAGGATCATGTCGAGCACTTGAGACGGGTTCTTAAGACTCTACGAGAGCATCAATTTTATGCAAAGTATGAGAAGTGCGGATTCTAGTTATGATATGTACAGTTTCTGGGGCACATTATGTTAGAGTTGGGGATATCAATGGACCCAATAAAAGTATCAGCGGCGAGGGAGTGGTGACAACCCACGACACCGATGAATGTATAAAGTTTTCTTGGGGTTAGCCGGGTATTACAGATGGTTCATCCGAGGGTTTTCGAAGATTGGGGGCCCATTGACAAATTTGACTTGCAAATGAGTTCCATTCATCTAGGATGATGCTTGTCAGTTGGGTTTCGATGAGCTAAAGTATAAGTTGTCTTCGGTGCTAGTTCTTGCTTTTTCCCAGGCCGAGAGTGGAGTACCTGGTGTATGCTGACTCTTTCATACAGGGACTTGGTGGAGTACTTCAGCAGGAGTATCAGGATATATCTTATGCCTCCCGTAATCTCAAAACTCACGAGAGGAACTACCCCATCCATGACTTGGACTTAGAAGTAGTTGTGTTTTCCCTAAGTATTTGGAAACACTACTTGTTGGGGGAGAAATTTTGCCTGCTCATAGACCATAAGTCACTGTAATACTTGTTCACTCAGTAGGATTTGAACATGCGTCATCGCAGGTGGATGGAGTTTGTGAAAGATTACCAGTTCGTGATACAGTACCACCCAGCGAAGGCTAACTTAGTTTCTGATGCATTGAGCCGTAAGCTAATGGTGAGGTGGCGGAAGTATAGAAGGAGAAATGGAAAGACTTTGGAGTCAGGATGCAGTGGCCCTATACTTTATGTCCGTCATAAAAATCACTCTAGAGATTATCACGAGAGTGATCCAGGCGCAAGCCATCGATTTGTTTTACCAGTATCAGATTATACGACTCCTAGCTTAGGGCATAGAGTCCTATTCAATGAGTTCAGATGGGGGTTTGCGATTTAATGGGAGATTAATGGTCCCGAAGGGGGAGGACTTATATCATGCGGTGATGATAGAGTCTAATGGATCCTGATTCACAGTACATCTCGAAGGGTATAAAATGTACCAGTACATGAGGCGACACTACTGGTGGAGTGGGATGAAGAAGGACATTGCGGAGTTCATGTTCAAGTGTGCCACCTGTCAGTTGGTAAAGGTGGGCCATCAGAAACCATCAGGGTTACTTCAACCACTAAATATCAATATATGGAAGGGGAGATCATTCCCATGTATTTCATCACTGGGTTTCCTACATAACAGAGGGGTCACGATTCTATATAGGTAGTGGTGGGTCGATTAACCAAGGCAGCTCATTTTCTACCGGTGCAGATAGACTACACTACGGGAGAGTATGCCCAGTTATTTATTACCGAGATAGTGAGGTTACTTGGGGTGCCCCTGGATATCGTGTTCGACAGGGAAAAGATTTTTGTGTCATGCTTGTAGGAGAGCTTTCAGGAGGCTATGGGTACCGAGTTGCGATTGAGTACGACTTATCACCCGCTGGCAGATGGGCAAACTGAGCATACTAATCAGATGATGGAGGATATATTACGCATGTGTGTCCTTAATTTTAGAGGGGGTTGGGATCAGTATTTTCCACTGGTGGAGTTCGCATATGATAACTCCTATCAGTTTACGATTGGCATGGCCCCGTTTGAGGCGTTGTACGATAAACCTTGTTGTTCTCCCGCTTGTTTTAGAGGTAGGGGACAACAAGCTACTCGGTCCAGATGTGATTCAGAACACATCATCCAGGATTGAGATGATTAGGAGCCGTATTCGAGTAGCCCAGGACAGGCAAAAAATCTACGCCGATGCCAAGCGATTCTTCAGAGAATTTAGTGTGCGGGATCAGGTGTTGTTATGAGTGTCTCTTATGAAAGGAGTAATGAGGTTAGGAAAGAAGGGTAAATTGGATCCGAGATATGTAGGACTATTTCCCATTATCGAAAGGATCGAACCGATGGCATACAAACTTGTCTTGCCAGAGAACTTGCACCGTATTCATGATGTGTTCCACATTTCATCGTTGAGGCGGTATCTTTGAGAGGAGTTGTCCCACACTCACATCGCGATAGAGGAGATTGATTTACAACCCGATAGTTCATATGAGGAAAGACTAGTGGCTATCCTAGACCATAGTAAGAGTAGACTGAGGTCAAAGGTAGTTCCACTTGTGCGAGTACAGTGGGAGCACCACAATCTGGAGGAATCTACTTGGGAGCAAGAGGTGGTAATGCATGAGAAGTATCCAGATTTATTCGTACTAGGTATGCCTTATTTTCTGAATTTTGGGACGAAATTCCATTATCAGGGGGAAGTATGTAACACCTCATATTTTTGGATGATTTAAATAATTATCGGATTAATTATTATTGTTGGATTAATTGAATTAAAATGTAAGAATTAATTATAAATTAATTCGGATTAAAATAAATATTAACTAGCGTGCCAAGGGTTAATACTTATTGATTGAATATTACTGTGTGAATACGTAATATGGAATTATGTAATTTGATAAATTATCGAGAGTGAGAAATACGACAGTTTGGTATATTAAGTCAAGGACGCGCGTGTGAGTCGTGTCGGGACTAATTTAAGGGAATAAAAAGAAAATTATTTTTTTATAACTCTTATGGTCATTTCGAGTGTGACGTTGAGTCCATAAGGGTCGAGATAGTCAAAATAGTGTACCAGAGGATTTAGTTTGGGTCCCGGGACAATTTTAGGCCTAACAGGCGTCCTGAGAGGGCGTTTTGGTAAATTGCATTTTTGGGAGTTAATTAATGACGAAAATTGGAGTTAATTAATATCAATTACGTAAAGGAAAAGTTAGGGTTTCATACACAAACGGAAAGGGAAAGCTGCATAGGGTGAGAGAGAACAAGTCCCTAGAGATTAAGGCCCCAAACCCGTCATCTTCCACTACCGAGACCACCGTGGCGTAGATCGAAAGATGAGGAATGAGTCTATACCCATTTCATCAGCGGATCAGACCATCATATTCGAGGCAAGTGTATATTACTTTCTTTCTTTAGAAATAATTGTGTTTATCTTAGAGTAGGTAATTACCCCATTGTTATGACATTGAATTTGATGAAAATTGGGAGACTTAAATATTAAATTAGGACTGTTATGATAAGAGTTTGATTCCTTCATGTAGATAGGATGATGTAAATGAATTATGATAATTTCTATGAATAAATCTGGGTTTAATTTAGAGAAATTCATATAAATGTAAGAACTAGGGTTCTTGATAACTAAATTGGGGATTTTTTTTATCTCGTGATTCATGATGATTGGATGATCCTAGGATGTTAGCAATCATGTACACATGTTGGGTTATCAATAAAAATAGTTAAATTAAGGATGGGGTACGAACTGTGGAGTTTTGGGTTTGATAATGGGGGAAAAACACCACTGTGGGAGAACAACTCTGACAACATAGGATTGGTTGATTTACAGACAGGATCGGTTCATTTTTTATATAAGATTGGTTCATTTTCCTTAGGATCAGTTCAGTTCGGTTTGCTGTAGATTTTTAGCTCTTTTGCGAAACCTCGGAGAACCTTTCGAATATTAAATTATGAGACTAAGTTTTATGTGTACTGAGGATTAGTTTAATAAAACCGTAGGCCAAGGTTAAAGTTTGGTTTGGGCCTAAGAGGGAGAAACCATAAGCTAATCTAAATTGGTATAAATTAGGGAAAACACTTACCTTAGTGAATGATTCGAGAATTGGATATTAGAGAAAAATGATGTCCTAGACCAGTAGGGTATAGAGACTTTACCCACTATGATGATAAAGTAATCTCAGTGGGTAAAAGTTTAATTATTAGAACGGTGATTATGAAATGTGGTTAGCTAGAATAAAATATTTTAATAATGTATTGTAAGGGCGATACGGGATTCTCCTACGAGATATAATAAAAGTATAAATCTATGACCTAGTTGGGAACTTTATAGATAACTAGGTTAGGATAAATGTACGTTAGGCATGCACAATAGTGGAGAGGTGAGAATCTCATGTGAGGGTTCGATATCTAACATGCACATAATACTTGCTTCATTGAAGTTTTAAATACTTGCTAAATAATTTTTAAGACATCGGGCTCTGACTCCTCTCTCGTATTCTTCTCTCTTTTGATATATATATATATATATATATATATGTATTATATCAGGTGCCCAGCCATAGGGTTACCAGACTTAGACACTTTGATTGTTTTTTGAGTTGTAGCGATTGTGGGAGTTATAGGTCCTTGCATTTAGACGCTTCTATAATTTCTTTCAGTTCTATTCCGACATTTCATTTGGGGCATATGTCTCCCATTCTCAGTCGTTTTATTAGAGAGATTGTACTCAGTTTATTTTAGTAGTTCATTTCAGTTGGATTGAGTATTTTATGGTTTGTTGGTTTGAGATTTTAAACTGGAATGCTTTATCCAGTCTTATTTATTTTAGCTGTTGGGTTATCGAGTATTTATTATATTCATGTGAATGGTAAATAGTTGATGTTTTAATACTTAGCAATTATAAATGTATTCGTTGGGTATAATTTAATAATGAAAAAACATTTTGACACTAGCTTAATTATTTATTAGGTGATTATTAATGTTAAATGTATTTCGATAGTGATGCTAAAATGAACCAACCGAACACTTTGTTTGAAATTGAATAAATGACTGATCACCCGATATTTAATTGGGTGAGGTGTCACATAGATGTATAGTCCTAAGATAGAATTAATTTTGATGACGAATGCGATGGTTGGTTATATTATGGATCATATTAGTTGAGTATCGACTGCTAGAAAAAGGGTTTTCGTAGAGGTGTCGGTACACCTTAGGTACTATCATAGGTGGTGTAAGAAATGTTTTGGACTTGATCATAAGGTGAATGGAGACTCAAAATCGATTGTGTAATGTCATGGTTAACGAGATAGTGGCCATCGATTATTTTGTGGCCTTAGTGTTGTGGATTTCAATATTTTGCCTTGAAGGATTTTATGGCTTAGAAGAAGTTAGTGAACCTTATGATCTTAAGGATTAACAGATCGGGAATTTCGTGGATGAAATTCCCCAAGGAGGGAAATTTGTAATACCCTATCCCAATAATTCAATTAGATTTTATATAAATTATGGTGAAGTGGGGTTAATGATAATTATAGAATAATTGTGGGTAAAATCGGAGAAAAATAAACGGAAAAGAAAAAGAGGTCGTTCTAACCACAAGGGGATGTCATTAGAAGCAAGATGGTCATATCGCGCGAAGGTCGCGAGAAGCAGGTCTTCAAATGACATGCCACTGCTTTACAGTGGTAGGTCGAGCGAAGGTTTGCGCGATCCATAGTTCAAATGAGATGGAGAAGTTGTTCAAACGACTTGGGCTTGTCATTCGAATGACATAAATCGAAATTTTTTACTCAAATTGCCCCTGTGCTGTCACGATTTCAACCCCTGATTTTGTGCGCTATCAGGACCAGATCAATCCAGATTGGAAAAAATGGGAATTTAGGCTTTGGGGGGGATTTATAAGGGTTTGTTAATGAATTTTTTGATGAAACTTCATGGATATGATCTCAATGGTGGGAAGATCATATCCAATTTTTTTCATCAAAAAATTCAATAAAAAAACCCTTGCGATAAAGTGCTATGTAAAAAAATGGTATAAATATGCATTTTCGACCGTTGAAATGTTGGCGATCATCTCACCCAATTTTTGATTGAATATTTTGAGGAAACTTCATGGATATGATCTCGATAGTGAGAAGATCATATCCATGAAGTTTCATAAAATTCAATCAATAAAGCGACTGAACATTTTAACGGTTGAAAATGCATATTTATACGATTTTTTACATATCACCTCATCTCAACGGTTTTTTTATTGAATTTTTTTATGAAAAAAATTGGAGATGATCTTCTCACTATTTTAAAAAAATGGTATGTACCGGGGTCTGCACCACAAGGAGTCTTTACAAGAGACTTTTTGTGTATATATATATATATATATATATATATATAGAGAGAGAGAGAGAGAGAGAGAGAGAGGTAGGTGGCCTTCCACCTCCTCCCACCACACACCACCGTTCTTTCACCATTCTACCATCATTTTATGTAGTATTCCATCATGTTCAAGCCCACAATACCCATTTCCACAATTTTTGAGGTAAAGCTATGAATTTTGGAGGAGTATTGGGGGATTTTTAGAGAATATGAAGATGTATTTTCATGGAGTTTGAATGGGTCTTGCTTGGAAGCTTGGATGGAGCACATTTTGGAGCATTTTTTGGAGGGTGCATTTGATAACCCCTTGAGGCCACCATTGGACGTGGGGATTGTTCCTTCTGCAGCCACATTTCTACCACCATTGGAGATATTAAAGGTGAGAAAATCTATCATTAGTATTAAGACTCTATTTGGAATTATTTGTAGTCTTGTAGTTAGATTACATGGGTTGTAATCACATGATTAGATGATGAATTTATGTCTAGTGAATAAGAAATATTTTTATGACATAGAAATATTGAAAGGTGATTTTTTGTCAAATATAGTGAATGAATAAATATTTCAAGGTTTTGAAGTATAAAACTTGGTATTTTATGAAATTTTTTTATTTTCTAGAAAGATTGATATTGAATATTTTCTGAAAAAAATGTTTGGAAATTATGATTTATTTTGGTAAACATTGGTGAAACAATGTTTCTTGCAAAAATGAAGGATTTATGAAAAAATGACATTTTGTGAGTTTGAAGAAATTACATGTCTTTTATGTATTAAAAATGTATTTTTGCAAGTATGATAAATTTCTAAAATGAAACATGTGTTTAAACCATTTAATAGGATTTTAAGGTTTAAAGTCCATCTTCTCATGCATATAAGCTTGTAGTACTTTACCACTAAGTGTATAAACAAGTTTAAAGAAGATTTTGTTCGGTTTAAATATGAAATAAAAAAGTAGAGATTCTTGTCTTTTGTAACACCCCGTATTTTTGGTACTTTTAAAATTTAATTAATTCGGAAATTCTAAATTACTAGTGTGTTGTAATTTAATGAATTAATTATGATAGAATAATATATAAATATTAATCTGGGATTGAATGGTTAATATTTAGGGAAAATTATTTACTGAGCGTATAGTAATAATGTAATTTCGTCGTTTCGAGTATTAATGACGAGATATGTACTTATCACATCCGGAAGTCGGTATAGACTATATTGGGTGGGGGATAAGTATTTTTATAAATTAATTCGGATGCAAATTCTGAGTGTACAGTTGAGTCCGGATGGGCCGAGATAGTCGGAAAAGTGTACCCAGGGGTAGTAAACAGGTCACGGGACGTTTTTAGACATAGTCGGGCCCACTCGGGGGCATTTTGGTCACTTGGGCTTGGCCCATTAGTCAAAAAACGGGAATGGATTAATTAACTTAATAAAAAGAAAAAAGGGCTGGCTAAGCTTAAGCAGAGAAAGGAATTAAAGGGTTAGGAAACCCTAGCAGCAGCCAAAGCCAATTTGGGGATCTCAAAGAACCAATTAGGTCATCTTCAACCTTGGAATCCATTGAAGATTCAGACACTACGAAACTTAAGGCAAGTGAATAACTTGCAATAGCATTAAATCTGTATTTCAATTCATATTTATGTGATGTGATGAGTTAAAATTCGTTTTGGGGTTTCATGGCATAAATATGGGGTTTTGAGAAAACAATAATCTGAGTTACGAAATTATTGAGGATTCGTGTAAAAAAAATCTGACTGTGGAAGTTGATGTAAAATTGTTGAATGATATCTGGATGATTTAGAACGAATCTGGTGAAGAGATTTGGAGTATAAATGTATTTAGGGTCAAAGATAGATTTTCCCCAAATTTATGAATTAATAGTTAATGGACGAATTAATGATTGTTGTGGACATTTTGGGAGGCCCCTATTAATATTTCTAACATATATTAGTGATATAAAGGCTTGAGGTTGGTGTGGGAAGAAATTTGGTTTTGGAAAAACTCGTCCATGGCTGTCTATCTTCGTGAAGAAGACGAGTACCTGATCAATCGATCGATCGACACCATGAGGTCGATCGATCGATGGTCGGCAGAAACTGACAATTCGCCCAGTTTTGTTTATATAGAAAGAGATTTATATAAAAGTTGTTATGTGATTAATTATTGAGAAAAAATTAATGCATGATTTAAATCTGATTAATTGTGGGGAAATTAATTAGGAGATGGGAGTAGAAATTTGGGTGACACGTCAAAATTGGTTGAGCGACATCGAGGTAAATTATTTTATTTAGTAATGGACTAAGTAATTTAGAGTCGGGATTTAGACTCGGGTGAGGTTAATTCGGGCTATGAGATTGAGTCCAATTAAATGGTGAGGGCAACATCAAAAGTAACTGAATTTTATTAATGTACAAATTAATTAATAATTCGAGTTGGGTAACAAACTCATAATAAAAATGGAATAGGCTTGTGTCACGGGTTTAGTACACGGTGTAGCTGGAACATTTTTATATATGTATATATATATATATACGGTGTGGGATAGTATATATATATAGTGTATGCCTTAATATCAGTGGTTAGATATTATTATACTCTAGTGCTATAGGGGGAGGTTACGCGCAGTGGATGAATCCCCTAGCTTGAGGAGTAGGGCGAGTAGATTCCCAAGTCATAGCGTACGTTACAGGGGGTGAGGGGCATCTCACTTTCCGGGAAGGAATATGACCGCCTCCAATCGTATACCAAACCAAGTTAGTGAGCAATTCTAACTTGGATAACTAGGGTATGCGAATATACCTAGTGTACTAGCACTTTAGAGAAATTATGTCCGGTGAGTATTTTTACTCGGGTGGATGTTTGTGTTTTATGTATTTCAGTATGTGTGTGAATGCTGCAATATTTCTAAGTATATAATTAGGTGATTATTATATACGGGCTAAATAAATACAAGCATGAGTTGTTGTATATGTATAACGAGTGGAGAAGTTATATGAATCAAAAAGGGAAATGATTAATTAAGTTGATGTTACTAATAACTTAAAAATCATAATCACATTATACTCAAATTAGAGTAGGGGGGGTACAAGGAGACTTTAATAATTATCTAGTCATGAGATAGATAACTAGGTGATAATTAAAGCGTTAGTGGTGCACATTAGAGGAGGGGCAAGGAAGTTCTCAAGAGAGTGCGACACTAACTCAAATATGAAGAGCATGCATATTTATTATTACTGCAAGTTAATCATTTGTTAAATGTTTTTTTTAAATGTTTTGGGTACTAACCCTTGCTATAAAAACTTTTAAAAACCCTTTTAGGTGTCCAACCACAGGGACGCCAGCCTTGACTCAATTCCAGGGATTCGTTGCTGCAGCATATGTGGATGTTGCGGGGTTTTGATAGACGCTTCATTTTTCATTCTTAATGTAGAAATTCATTATTAGTTATTCGAGCATGTCGCTCACATTCCACTTATTTGTATTAGACTTGTTGGGAGTTCATTCTTGTCTTTACGGGATTTATTTTGGACCGATGGTTTATTCGGTTAATTATTTCTATTTGTGGATGATTATTCAGTTATCTGTGATTGTTGTATTGTTTTATTTTTCCGCATGGGTTTTTGTTTAATTAATGAAAGATAAAAATTGGCACCAGTCTATTTTTCTCACTTAGGTGGTTAGTAATTTAATAAAACGACAGTGATGCTAAGAATGGACCAAATGAGAAACCTGTTCTAACTTGATTTAGGACTGATCACCCGAGATTAATTAGGCGGGGTGTCACATCTTTAAAGTGTGTAAAAAAGGGTTAAGGTATGATAAGCACAAAGTTGTAAGACTACAAATAAAATAAAAGAAATGATAATTTGTTATATAAGTAGTCTTAAGTTTAAATGGATTTTTTGAATGAAGAAAGTAAAGAAATGCGTTCTTAGAAAATTGTTAATAAAGTTATTATAAGTGTTAATGGGTAAACATGAAGATGTTAGTGTGTATAACCTCGCAATGTTGTAAAGATTAACATTTATGAAATTGAAAGGAATTAAAGAAGTATAGGTATTTTCAATTAAGAAGAATATTACTCCAATATTAAAAAGAGTGTTAAGGTGTTAAAACACTTAAAGGAGTTAGGATGGGTAACTTAATAATGTTTTGTAAGAAATTAACACTTGTGGAAATTGAGTAAAAGGTGATTTTGAAACAAATGAGTAAAATGATAATTTTACTTAAAGTGGAACATTTTTAAGAAATAAAAATGTTAGAAAGGTGTTGCACAAAGTAATTCTAAATGAATATGATTTTTGGAATAAAATAAAGGTTAAAGTGTGTAGGACATGAAATGGTTTAATTTCAAAGTGTAACCTAAGTTGGGGTGTAACCCTGGATTTTGGCTTTAGACGGGTAACAAGTAAAAGTTGAGTAATGTGGGAATTTTTAAAATATTAAAACACATTAAAAGGAACTAGAATGACATAAGGATAAGCAAGAAGGGCTCGGAGCCCTAGGGTGAAAAGCCCAAGACCACTAGCCAGAGCATATGGTGCACATAGCCGGTGGTGTGGCGCCCGTTAAAGTATGTGGTATTAGAAGATTCCAAAAAAAGATAAAGGAATTAAGAATATGTTAATAAATGGGTTGTGTGGTAAAATGTGTTAATACAACCTAACTTGAATGAATTAATAATTGTTCTGTTGAAGGTTAAAATGAACAAGTAAAAGTGAAATTAATTAATGTCCATAAAGTAAGAAAAATGATAAAGTAAGTGGGTAAATGGTTGATTAATCAACCTAAGTGGTTAAATCTATAATTAACATAAGAACGTGTTGTAAGAGGTTTTTAAGATTAAATGGGTATTTTCTAACTCGGTGTTCGCGTGTGTTGAAAGGGTGGATTTCCACGAAAATACTAATATGTGTTGAGTAATATAAAAATGTTGATTTCGGTAAAGAAATGGTTTCGGTTAAATCAAATGTAGTGGTTTCAAGTATTGAACTATGTGTATTAAATAAAGCGAGAAATGCTAAAATGAGTAAAAAGGAAGTCTTTTATAAAATTAAGGTAAATTAATCTAGATAAATAAGATTTTCCAAAGTAAAATCTCTTCATGCATTAAGTATGAGTATAAGTATATATATATATATGTATACTATGTAGTTGAATGTGCAGGTAGACATAACGTGTTGAGTCTCCTTTTCTATCGTTCAATTCTAAACTGCATTTGTAAATTTCCTATGAGCATCGGCTCACACCCTCGCTTTGTTATGGAAAGTTGGGAGCGATTTCGTATTTTGAGATCATTATACAGGTAAGTACTATATATATTTTATGATAGTATCTATGTATGCTTGGACTTTGGAGTGCTCCCCATGGGTCCCTCACGTAGTTTATTTTGAAACTTGAATCGCATGCTAAATAAGTGAAACGTTATTTAAAATAAAACTAGACTAGCAACATTATATAGGTTGTTTCATTACACTCCACACCTAACGCTTGGGTCGGATTGGGTTGACTATGAGTGACCCATAAATTCAGGCCAAGGCATTACAATCAAGACTGTATATTATATTTTGAGATGAATAAACCCTTCATAAGACACACAAGTTATGTGGATGCTCGGTGGTTGAGCGTTTGTCGGGATACCCTCTATGTATTATATTTAGACCGTGAGTATGGACTTATATAATATATGTGAGATGTTATGTGGGTCACTGGGCTGCCTTACATATTATGTGTGCACTTTATAATTGATTTATGGTATAGTTAATATCATATACGTATGAAAATTAAATGACTTATAGTAAGATTGGAATAAGTTTTTAATTGTAAAATCCGTGGGATTGGTGAGAAGGATATATTTATTTTGGGTTCGGGTAATCACTAAATTAATGTAATAACCTATATTTTCATAAATAATCAAAATACAATATTTATCGGGAAAACATAATCTGGGAAATAAATGGGAGAATACAGTTAATTATGTTTTAATTTAAATAATTAACCACGAAAATGATGTTGAGGTTTAATTTAGTGTGTGAATTTTAATTGGTTGTTATTATTTAAAAAGTTTTTGTGATAATAGTATTGCTTTGTGCTAACAGTTAGACTCATTGTAATTGATTAAAATAATTTAATTCGGATAAACAAATAAGTTAATTGGATTGTTAATTTTAAATGGGCCTAAAATGTTAAAATTTGATTTAACAGTTTACCCTAGTGTCATCTATATTATACCTCTAATATGATAGTATTAGAGGTTTTACTCCCCATTAATACTATTTTTGTTAAGTAAAGAATGTCCCCTCAATATACAAACATGATTTACAAGCCAACCTGCGAAACTTAAAAAAATGACTCGTAGACTTTCCATCTCGTCTTATCTCAGTTGAGTTTCGTATAACTTTCCATTATCCTTTTTTTTGCCTTCTCAATTACCTTCCAACGTATGTCTCTCAGCTCTCCTTCTCTCTCCTCCCCTTTTTATACCCACAAGCTTCCAAACCTATCGGCTTAATTTTTTTGTCTCCCCACCTTCAAACCCAAACACCAAATATCACAAAACCCTCTATTAAGATTAACGAAATTCAGATTGAAAAAAAGGTCCCAAATAAAGATTGCAAAACACCAACAACTATTGAGAACAAGATTTCGACTATTCTCAATTGCCCACCCCGCATAATCGTAATTCTATCTCTATTCTTTCTGCCCTGGTCAATATTCATGGTTGAAAATGGAAGAACAAAATCAGCCGCATCGTCGACGAGAAATCACTGGATCCTAAGAAGGTTGCAAGATATAGAGTCGGTTGTGATTGTCTAAATGAAATTACTAATTTTGATTGGCAGAAATGGGTGCTTTACTAATTGGCTTGCTTCTTTCTTATTAGTTAGTTTATTTTTTCTTTGTGTGTGTGTGCATTTCATTTTGTTATTTTTTTGGTGAATGGGTTTGGCTTACAATTTGTGGGTTTTATTTCACTTAGTGATGTCCACACAAGTTTTGATTGTTGGGGAACAATTTTTGGGTTCAAATTATATTTAGTTAAGTTTTTGGTCATTTTGTTTAGATTTTTTATTTTTAGTTTGTGTTATTGCAATTTTTAGTTTGGGTTCAACTTTGGGATCTTAATATTATATATTTAGATGTAGTTGGGACGTTGACAATCCTCCAAACGTCAAATCTATGGATCGTTGGAACTTCATCATTGTCTGAGAAGATTTGTCGAAGTGTTATTGCTCCTTTTGAAAAATGTCGTACTATAAATCTACACCCGTGCATCCCTCAGGGTATAAGCTAGTTTTAGTCAAAGAGAAAGACTTGGGGAAAAATTTAGGAGCATTAGTTGTCATTGATAATTGATAAGTTTAAATGAAGTTATATATATATATATACACACACACACACACACACACACAATCATGCTCTCTAACATACCTCACTTAACATACCCATTTTAAAAAAATTATTTCTCAATAATATTTGGTAAATATGATCTACATAGTAAGGAGGTTGTCTACAAAAAATCATCAAAAAATTCAATTTGAAAGTAGGTGATATAATGGAAAAAATTTGAATTGTCGAAAATGCACATGTACACTCACTTTTCATTTCACCCACTTTCAGATTGAATTTTTTTTATAATAACTTTTGTAGATGATCTCCTTACTATGTAGATCATGTATACGAAATTTGGTTGAAAAATATTTTTTTTTACTATTTTTTTAAAATGGGTATGTTCATAGGTATGTTAAGTGAGCCGGACTGTATATATATATATATATATATATATATATATATATATATATATATATGGGGAAGAGTGTTTTACTATTTGAACGATCCAGGGGGTGTGGTTTATTCTCCTGGTGCGATTTAAAGGTCTCACATTGTGCCATGTCATAAGAGGAGACTTATGATATGGTAAATGAGAAAATACCCCTTCGAACCCCAAACCCTACCCCATCTCCCTCATTCTCCCCCTCTCACCGATTTTGGCTTTTCTCCCAAACTCACCGCCCTTGAGCTCCAATGTTGACGCGTTTCGCGACCAAGGTTGCATCCCCCAGGCAATATCTCTCTCTCTTTTACTCTTTTACACATGCACACACTCACACTCACTCACACACACATGCCTCCCTACCTCCTTCATCTGCCTCGGCCTCCTCTTCTCACCCTCACCCTCACATGTGCAAAAACCATAGATTTGAAGACTTTTATACGGTTTTTAAAATTTTGATTTATTTTTTTGTTATAAACACAGATGATTTGTTTTATTTAAGACTTGAAATTTGTGGGTTTTGTAAAAATTCCACTTGAGGTGCAGTATTAAATTTTTTGGCTAAAAAACTTTAGGAATAAAGTTTTGAACTTAATTTGGGTTTTTTGTAGTTAGGAGTTTTCTTAATATTCTTTCACTTTTCATTTCTTAATATATTAAAAATGTAATCGCGTGTGATTTCTGTCGTCAAAATTTGTCATAAGTTCGAGAACGAAGTTATATATATATATATATATTTGTGTTACATTGTTACTTTGGGTTTTAAACAATCACTACGGGGCATACAATTTTCCATCTATAAGCTATGAAGGTAATCATCTCTTTCTACGTTTTTGAATCCTTGGTTCTCTATAATGCTCATTTTACATTTCCATTATTGTTGATTGAATTCCCGATGCTTGAAAATGCTCAATTAATTTAAAATACTTTGTTTGTATTTTTGTTGTTTAGAAATTCGATGATCAAAAGTTTGTTAATAGAAAGGTAGTGAAAATTCCAACTTGGGTTTTGAGTTTTGTGACTTTGAAATACTCATTTGATTGATTCATTTTGTTGTTGAGTGGGATACACTTGAATCTGTTTGTATGTGGAATACATTTTAGCGAGAAAGTGAATTTTAACCTGTTGACTTAAGGATTCACTAATTTATTTGAGTGTTATGGATTTTTCTGACTTAGGGTTTTGGGGATTAAAGGATTTTGAATCTGGTTCAACATTACTATTGAATGACTACAGTTTTAGTTTTATGTTTCATCTTTGGTCCAGCATTACATGGTTAGCATTATATTTGGTTTGGTGTTATATTTTGTTCGGCACATATATTTGGTTCAGCGTTACATGGTTCAACATTACGTAATTATGATCTAGTTTTAGTATTATGTTTTGGCATGTTTTTAAGGTCCAATGCTTATTTTCATTCATTGTCTTTAATTCTTCTAATTGAATTTTAACTATCATTGTTCACAAGTATATACTACAATTGTTTAAGTGCGAACCCGAGCATAAGTATGTGTTAACATTGATTTATTTTAGTAGTTTAAATAACTTTTTTGGAGTAGAGGGTTGTAGAACCCAAGCATATGTATGTGTTAAAATTGCTTATGTATTGTAGATACATCACTTTTTCTATCATTAGCAACTACTACAAGATAAATCGTTACATACGTCGCTTAAAAAATAACTCTGAATGAAAGAAATTTCATTCATCACAAATTAAGAGATTCTTTGTTCTCATTTGGATCTAACATTTGGGTTTCTCATCTAACATTTTTTGTTCTTCATTTATTCTTCTAATATTTCTTCTTTTCATTTCTTTCTTTCTTTCTTTTTTTTGCTTGTAGGTTTCTTTATTCATTGCGTCTCTCCCTCCACCATTCAAGCTATCCTCTCATAAGAAGTTTAACCAAATATAATGTCTGAGTTTTAATAAATATAATTAAATTATGAATGAGAATTCAATAATAAGTTTTGTGTATTTCTAAATTTTGAACCCTTATGTATTCCATCACAAATGCATACTTCAATAAGGTTTTCATACTCATCGTGTTTTATTGTGTGGCCCTTCCATAGTCAAAGAAAGGGATACTAGAATTGGTCTAATATTTAGCTTTTATGCACGAATCTGTAAACTTGGTTTCTTATGCTTAGTATTCAGTTACTTTGTTCACTTTGAGTATAATTCCATTTGTATTAGGATGTAATTTTAGTAAATCTACCTTGGACTAAACATGTATATGTCTATAGTGACTAATTTCAAGATAGGTAAAAAAATTACAAAAGGAAATGTGATGGGATGTTGAACGAAACGGTCTCTGTTCGAGAATTTAATTATTTATTTTTTAACTATTTATTCATTCTTACTCTTAAGATTATTTTCCATGGAGGCAAATAAGAGTTCTACTTCAACTTTAAAGGACGCGGATCATTGATTTATATGATTGATTTTATGGCAACATATGATGGATTCTTCTATAATGGATGGAGAATTCACCCAATGGATGATGATATCCCTAAGGATAATGAGGAAGAGGAATTAAACACAAGACCACTTTTGGTTTTAATGACAAGTGTTAAAAATAACACAAAGGTGCTCATTAGC
The DNA here is from genome assembly GCA_949130495.1 of Sambucus nigra. NCBI lineage: Eukaryota > Viridiplantae > Streptophyta > Magnoliopsida > Dipsacales > Adoxaceae > Sambucus > Sambucus nigra. The sequence continues at coordinate 787,969,264 of OX422208.1, read as the reverse complement.
TGTAGAAACAATAAAAATCTTATATGATTTGGAGAGATTTTGATCGGCATTGCAACATGGTGTAGGAAAAGACAATTGTGGAAAGAGGTGCCTAAGATTTAGAATAGCAAGAAGAAATCTTTTATTAGGCGAGGTCAACTTAATGTACGCCTATTTTTACTGCTTTTATCATTTTATTGTTACTTAGGATTTGAATGTATGCCTATTTTTAATGCTTTTATCATTTTATTGTAATTATTTTTATTACTTTTATTTCTTTGTAATTTGAATGTACCTTTCAATTAGTTCTTGATATATGAAATACTTATTCTATTTGTGATACAGATCTTAGGAGACCTTATATCTTTGTTTAACAAAATATTTTCACACTAACCTCATGTCCGTGAACTAATATCTCACTACATGTTTGGTTTTAGAAATTTTCTTATATATTTTTTAATTAGAAGCTTATATTCTATGGGTTATATTTTCACAAATTAAGCTTCATTATAAGGGTTTAAACCCTAAATGTCTAGCTCTCTTACAGTTTTTGTTGAAATTTTTTCAATTCAGCTTCATTTTTCGTATTATAGCAATGAGTTACAACATAATAAGGAATTATTATCAGTTGGCTTCAATCATATGTCCTTAAGCTAGGTTCTTTGTCCAATTTTAGTCAGTTCCATAACTTTATTTGGTGAAACACAGTTATAGTATGATGTCTATTAACATAAATGCATTGTTATTATGTGTTTTGTTTTCAATCTTTTAGAATTTTGTTTAAATATATTATTAATGTAATTAGTTTGATGACTTATATCTTACTTCCATGGGAAGTTTTATTTCATAGTTGGGGGTTCATGTATAACACACCATAGGTAGTGGGGTGCCGCAAGTATAAGGTAAGAGAATAGGGGTATTACAATTATGCTTTTAACCGCACAAAATATATGGTATAGCGTAGAAACTTTGATATCTTGGTCACTTTTTAGTAACTTCATATGCCTATTAAGTTATGCTTGTAATGTGATTTTATGAAATTTGAGTGTGTCAAAGTTCTTGATTTATAGCGTCACTTATGTGTCAAACATGAAGTAGGAAGTTCATTGTGCTTTTTCTCTATATCTAACACTGTTATCCATCCTTTATTCCTTGCATCTTTTTATTATTTGTCATTCCCATCTCTTTTAAGAAAATTACCTATGGAGTAGGAAAGTCCCTTGAGGTACTATGTCATTGAATATTTTTTTAATTATTTCAAGTCAATATATATTAATTATTATATGATTTAGAGAAAATTAGAAGAGTTTATATTTACTGAAAATGTATTGAATGCTATTAGTTCCAAGATTTTATTAGCTATGATTTTTTCCCTTTCCGTGTAATTTAGTGAAAATGGAGAGTCGTTGATTGAGTCCATTTAATCAATTTAAACTATAATGTTACACTATTAAGGTACTCCCGATCTATCTAATCCATATATATTGTATTGTGTAACTATTACTTTATGTTGATCTCATTGTTGTCATCTATGTTGGTAGGTAAAATTTTCTCTATGTGTGTGTTTAATATTGGCTTTGCTCAATGATTGATGTTATTGTTCCAATTTTTTCTGCTATCATAAATAGATAGTGTTCACATCTATATTTTACATGTCAATTTAATATAACATTTATCTTTTGGCATTGTTGGCCATAAGTTTGTGTTAATTGTTTTGGTGTTTCTAAGTTGGTGTTCGATTAACTTTCTATGTTTTCAATACTTAATAACCAAAGGAACAACTTTATATTTTATTTTCTATAACGTAATTAATTTCCATAGTTTGTTCTTTGTGTTCCATATGTCTGTGAGACTATCCTAAACACAATATAAGTTTCTTGAGTTTGTACTTGGTGTCTGGCCTAAGCTCACGTTTACATTTCCCCCTTTTTTGCAGATTGTTCTCATAGAGTATATAAGATTGTGGAGTGGATAGATTTAGTGTTGAAAGTTGTTAATGTGTCCCTTAGCTTTCTCAATTTACAGAAAGAGACTAAGAACCCAAAGACCCAAAAAATTTCTATTTTGCTTGCTGATACAGTTATTCTCGATTAAAATGCTCTAGAAGTTGTGACTTCAGCAATCTCTAAAGCTTTTAAGGATGTGTCCTACTCATTCAACGAGGATGCTGAAGAAGAAGAAAAAAATGTCTAAAGCCTCAAACCCAATGTTATTGATGGTGGTTCCAGGGAGGCTAATTTATTTTCTAAAGCATCGCTCACGTCAGTTAAGTAGGAGATATCAATGGAAGCTCTACGGAGGCATCACCAAGCATAACTTACCCCTAAAATAATGAAGAAACTGATAGGAGTCTTGATGCTGGTCGATTTTTGTGTAAACTGGGCATAACCATGACGCTTCTTTAAACACTCCTCAGGTGGATTAATTGCATATAAGAATTTTACTGAACTACGTCCTTCACCTCCAAGAGGTACTTATTTGTAGAATCATGGTGCCTTTACATGTTCTAGTGCGAAGAATGTCTATAGCCAGCATGTAACCAATGATACTTGCAATACCCGAATAACTTTCAAATTACATCCTTAAATATGAACGCAAAGCTTGAGAAGTTCTACCAATTAGTTTATGTTGAGAATGTTCTCTTCAGATCAAAAGGATGTACGACACGCAAGTGAAATAGTAAGGTCAATTAATGTTATATGCAAACAGGATGCCTCAAGGAAATTAGAAAGATTTTTGTAATTTTGAATAAATGCCTTATGATGTTTATTGAAAAGTCAAAGGTTTTGCGTTAGGAGTTTTGAGAATGCTCTATCGGGATCTTAATGGAATATTTATATAATTAAGTGTCCAACACACACAATTTCCAAATTTTATCTTTTTATCCTAAGACAAGCATCTTAATGATAAAGAAGATAAATTAAAACATGCATTCAACAAGGAACATTAATGAAAAAAACCCTTCGGGGTAAAACCTTTATTTTCAGCACTTTAGAGAGTTTACAAAACTATCGACTTACAGACTACTTAATAGCCACCATAATTATAATTTCCTAGCCTTCATAAATATATTAAGAATACGACTCGACGAGGAGCAGTCCACACGCGGCCTTCAACGCTCAGTATCCACCGATATGCCTTTTTCGTCAGCAGTGAGTTCCCTCGAGGATCACAAGTTCATCCATGAAGAAACTCTCTCCACAAGAGATGTGTATGCAAGGATACAAAACTATAGGGTTTAAAATGATTCACTCAAATATATTTCGGGGATGTGTTTTTGAATCAAAAAGGTTTTCTAAACTCAAAATGTTGAAAACTTTTGCAAAATATGTGTAGAAATTGTTCTGGATCAGTCTTAACTATAAACAACTATATGTGATAAAGATTCAAATAAACTCGCAAATTATAATTACAAACTTATTTAATTAGAGTCAATTTTAAACCAAATAAAATTATCCTCTAAACATGCAACTACGTGAGTATCTGTCAAACCAATAAACACAAGTATGCTAACTCATAGATTTTAGGAAAAATCCCCGAAGGTCAAAACCTTTTATTTCACTATGAATTAAATTGCAATTTACAATCATAATGAAATCTGCAATAAGTTTACCTCAGCAAGCCTACATAAACACGCATCCTAGAGTTAGCAATCGATTCACACAACGAACCCACATGAACCGCAGTCCAATCTTCAGCAAAGATCCACATGCATTGATCCTCAATGACCTCAATCTTCAGGTGTAGAGATCCACTCCACAATCATGAACAATAACAAAGTTTTTTTATTGGGTTCCAAAAGATTCACAAAAGTAATTGGGAATTTTTTGTGAATAAAAAAATATTTTTAGGACTAAAAAATATGAACACTTGCTGTATTGGGACTCTAAAAAACGTCTCTCAAAGTCTTAAAAAAATACAACACCGAAATAGCCTTTTATAGAAATCTAAAAAAATCTGAGGCAATGGAAAATTTATCATAACCAAACCAGTATAGTATGGGCTTAGTTCGTTTTTCAGAAAAATAAATCGGTCCAGTAAAAACCTCGAGTTCGGTTCGGTTTGGTCTTAGAAGTTAAAAATTCTTTTATAAAAAATTCCTCGATTTATAAAAAATTTCTATTAAAATTTCCCAATTCTAAAATGAAACTTTTAAGGAACTTAAAAACCCAAACCTTACCAAAGTTATCTAGTAGAGGCACGTTGTTGAAGAAACCTTGATATTCGGATCCGTCTCGATACTTGAATGTTCTTAAACCTTTCTTCGACTGCTGTAGCGGTATACGACATACACTAATGTAACATACGAACATGAGAAAAATGTCCTTACAATTCCCCCTATGTCTATACCGGTACAAACTAAAAACATCTGAATTATCAAAATCAAAATGACCTATACAAATCTACCCTCCCATGAACCTAAAACTGAAAAGGTATGTAGGTCTAAAACTTTTGTTCAAAAATCTTCAACATCAAAATCTTCAAACCTTCAAGCTTTTCTCATCAGGGTGTGCGATCTTTGATCTTCAATCTTCATGAAGTATTGAGTTTGATATGAGATAAAAATAAACCATAAATCAAATTAAATATCAAATCTCCCCCCCCCCCCCCCACCCATAATGTAAACACTCTCTCATAATTCGTTCTCCCCCTTTTTATTTATCCGAAATACATAAGGAAACGAATAAACAAAATAAACATGGAGTTGTCACGATAAATGTGCAAATCTTCCACAAACTATTTTTGATTTTTCAATTTTTTCATACAAAATGCAAAAATAATTTTACACAAATCAAACACCATGAATTTACACTAAGACAACCAAATCATAGATACGGAATGAATAAGAGTGAACATATTCAATAGGCAAATCAACATAGTTAAACATAACATATGTGCATGATGCATACGTGTACTCCTATCGAATGAATCTCAAAATCATCCTTAGGTGTTGAAAGTTTTGAATTTAAATGATATTGACTCAATCCATCAACACGTCAAAGTCAAAAGTGGTTCCCACACCAATAACGTCTAAAACTATAAATGCTTTTTCATGACCCTGTTAGTACGTGCAAACCCGTTTTTCATTTCTTTCCATCCAAACTCCCTCATAAACCCATGTGATTTGGCATATTTTTCTTTTTATTGCCATTTAATTTTTCCGGGCTCTTTTCAAACGGTGGTTTTCACGACGAGTTAATTTTGAACTCTTGCAGTCCTTTTCCGTGATTCACTCATCATATTTTGTTGCAATTAAGTCCTCACGTTAAAATGTTTTTACATGCACTACTTCCATTGTCAAGTTTGATCTCATATGGTTCATTTTAAAGACAAAATTGAGATGACAACACTCCGACCAATATGTGACAAACACGTACAATAATCAAACAAATCCATGCAAGTGTGCATTAAAAGAACTTATGAGTCAAACATGGTAGTAATCAAAAAGCACATCTCAATGACTCCAAATATTGTAAAGCACAAAAATAAAATGATGACGCATATCAAAACACTATCAAATCATCACGTGGATATGGAATGAAATTGTGACTCGATCATCCCAAATATCCATTCATATACGGTGTAAAAACAAAATACAAAACACTTTTTGTCTTTTTAAAAAAAATTATCAAAATAAAATCTTTTTGTATTTTTCAATTTAAAAAAAAAAATCTAATACAAAAATTACACGAGTCGTAACACTAGCAAGAATATATCATGAAGCACAACTAGCGTATGACAAACATGCTAACACAATCATCTATATTATATAGCAAGAGACGAAAATCATGTGCAAGCAACCGAGATTCAACTAGTCTAATATCTAGTGCCTCTAAAAATTATTTCCTAACCCAAATAGGTGTGCGACGACGTATAGGGGTTTTGGGAACAAAGATAATACTAGACTTCAACTTCCTAGGACCGTTTCGAAGATCGAAACAAAAATGCCTATGGTGACATTTCCTATCACAATTTGAACATGTGTAAACGGGTGGAACAACACCTATGGGGTTACCTTTTCTAATGTCCTTGGGATTTATTGACCCTCTAAAACAAATAATGGTTTTGGCTTTAACACTCGAATCATTAGAACACAACGAGCCATCACCATCACTACCAACACTACTCGAGTATGTCAAATCATTTTTCAACTTCAAAATTTTAGACTTTTCCAATTTAAGGGACTCATTCTCTAAATTTTCAATAACTCCTAGAAGGTTATCACGCTAATTCTTAAAATATGCACATTTATCCCTAAGAGTCTCCTCAATTGCCACACACTCATCGAGTAAAATATTTTTTATTCAATTTGGCACAAACACAAAGTTTAGAATTTTTAAAGTCCTCCAATTCTTTTTCTAAAAATATGACTCTATTATCACTTTCCTTTTTTGACAATTTTAAAGCATTAAATTCATGATCCAAAAAAACAAATTTCTCATGATAAAAATCTCTTTGATCTTGAACCGTTTGCAAACGATCCATAGTGGATTTAGAACGACAATATTATTTTTTCCAAAAACTCAATTCTTTTGGCAAACATCAAATTCAAACTATTTAAATCATCAAAATTCTGACTCGTGTCATCAAGAGGGGGCATCCAATTACATAAGGGCTTCATCGAAAAAATGTGATTTTTCACAAAAAAATCAATATCACACAATTTTGCGAAATAGGAATACTCGGTAAATTTAAGTAACCTGCTTTGATACCAATTTGTAAACAACTATGTGTGATAAATATACAAATAAACTCGCAAATTCTAATTATAAACTTATTTAATTATAATCAATTTTAAACCAAATAAAATCAGCCCCTAAACATGCAACTACGTTAGTGTGTGTCAAATCAATAAACACAAGTATGCTAACTCACGGATTTCGGAAAAAATCCCCAAAGGGAAAAACCTTTTATTTCACTATGAATTAAATCGCAATTTATAATCACAATAAAATCTGCAATAAGTTTACCTTAGAAAACCTACATAAACACGAAACCTAGAGTCAGCAATGGATTCCACACAGTGAACCCACAAGAACCGCAGTCCAATCTTTAGCAAAAATCCACATGCATGCAGCGAACCTCAATGACCTTAGTCTTCAGGTGTAGAGACGCACTCCACAAAGTTGAACAATAACAAAGTTTTATTCTTAGGTTCCAAAAGATTCACAAAAGTAATTAGGAATTTTGTGTGAATCAAAAAAATATTTTTGGGACTCAAAAAATGAAGACTTGTTGTATTTGGACTCTAAAAAACGTCTCTCAAAGTCTTTAAAAAAATACACCACCGAACTAGCCTTTTATAGAAATCTAAAAAAATCTGAGGTGGTGGAAATTTATCAAAACCAAATCGGTCCAGTACGGGTTCGGTTCATTTTTTCAGAAAAACAAAGCGGTCCGATAAAAACCATGGGTTCGGTTCTGTCTTAGCAGTTAAAAATTATTTTATAAAAAAATTCCCCAGTTTATTAAAATCTTTTTAGAAAAAATTTTCAATACTAAAATGAAACTTTTAAGGAACTTAAAAACCCAAACCTTACTGAAGTTATCTAGTAGATACACATTGTTGAAGAAACTTTGATATTCGGATCCGTCTTGATACTTGAATGTTCTTGAACCTTTCTTCGACGGTTGTAGCGGTATACGACATACACTAATGTAACACTACAATCGACACATGAAATGTAAGTGCAATACTCAAATAAGTTTGTGTTCATGTTATTAAAGGTGACAAGGAGTTAAACATGAAGCAAGTTGTCATCATATGACATCTTAATGACTGCACACATTATAAAATACATAAATGGAATAATGTCACATCTCAAAACAATACAAGATAGTCACGTGGATATGGAATGAATGGGTGACTCAGACATCTTTAATGTTCATCCATATATGGTGTAAAAAATATAAAACTCTTTTTGAATTTTTTTAAAAAATTATTAAAAATATAATATTTTTATCTTTTTTACTTTTTTTTTAAAAAACCAAAAATCTTGTTGTATTTTTCAAAATTTTTCAAGAAAAACAAAAATATTTTTGGATTTTTTAAAAAAATATATCAAAATAAAAAATATAAGTACAATGATAGTACACACTAGCAATAAGGATATACGATATGAGCAAGAAAATCACCCTATTCTAACGAAAAGTCTCAACCTCAATCATTAGGCCCAGAGGAGTTCTCCAAAGGAGATGATATCTTATGAAAAACCTCCATTAAATGTTGTGAAGTTTTGACTAATTATTCTACTTGCTCTTGAAAACTTTTAAAATCTCTCACGTGATGTGCGTAAGCATGTAGAGTAATATGTGTGGAAGTGCGTGCAAAAAACTCATGTGGTAGAATATCATGGAAGATACCTATCAGACACTCTACCTAACTTAAAGTAAAACTCCATAAGGTGACCTCTTTATTTTAATGGAAACAAACATACACGGGCTTGGGCATACCTCTTTTAAAACTCCTAGGACAAGATCTGCTAGGTGGGTTCGGTCGAGGGCCATATGGATCTAAAACAAACTTGGGAATTGGCTCGGGTGCAACATGGGAAGTGGACACCCCGTTGATATGTCAAAATATACCCTCGTCCTGATCGACGCTATATCGACCTAGGACGAGGGTGCAATTGAACCAAACTACCTTATTAAGGGGGTTGTACCTGAGATCACCATCTACCTCATCCTCAGCGATCAGCCGGCCTCCAACTACCTTGTAGCTTATGCTTAGATCATCCGCCTAGCCTAAATCCTCGGCTTGGCCTTTAGTAAATGTAAGACTAAGGCCGACCTAGGTCACTACAGTGCCCAATGGTATCAGTATCATCTCTTCATCTCCTTGGCCTTCGTTGATGCGCATATGATGAGGGTGGCATCAACACAATGTGTGGTTTGAGAGATGCATGGAATAGTGCATGTTAGACACATACAACATATGGGAAAAACTATTACTACCATATCATTCCCTCACGCGAGGGAATATTTAGTTATCATGATCAACATGTGGAATAACCAGGTGTTCATCCTGGATTGGTTAAGAGTTACTCATTCATGCAAACGACATGCTTGGGGGGGGGGGGTACACTACACCCCCTAAGCACTATATATACCTTTCACCTTCTTCATTGTAAAGGATCGAATTATTAAAACCCTAGATAAAACTCTACTCCATTGTATACAGAAAAGAGAGAGAGAGAGAGAGAGAGAGAGAGAGAGAGAGAGAGAGAGAGAGAGAGAGAGAGAGAGAGAGAGAAATATTGTGTTATAACCAGGACATTAGTGCCTCATTTATCAGTGGAATTCACTCAAACACACACAGTGTACGTAGGCTCAGGCCAAACCACTCATATTCAGGTGTCCATCCTCGTCACCTCATCTCTTTCTTTATAGACTTCCTGTGTGATTTCTGCCATTATTGTATACCTATTTGACCTCCTCACATCTGTGACCTGGTAGTACCATTTTTGGTATCATCGGTCTGGCGCCGTTTGTGGGAACGAGAATCATCATCTTTTCCATTCTTTAGCTTATCCTCATTGGAATCTATGGTGTTAAACCATTCTTCCTCTTCAGCGAAGTTATTTCACCATTGGAAGAGTTCCAGTTGAGCTATAAGGCTCTCACTCTTCAACTCTAGCTCATCTGAAAGGTTTAAACATGGCATCTGAATTTCCACCGCCACCACCACCACTACTGGCTGGTGGTCTTAACTCCAGTCAAGCTCCTCCTCAATAAAAAATGACTGAGGTGGCGGCAGCATTGAAATACTTAGCGGCGAGCTAATAGGCAATCTAAGAGAAACTAGTTACTTTCAGCCAAAATGTAGTAGCCCGACCAGTGGGAGCTCAGCCAGAGATGATTACTCTGATAGCAGTGGGGGAATATCATAGAAAGGTAGGGGACCACTCCAGATACCTCGCAAGGATCTACCTCCTCCTTAATAACGGAGAGACGTTGCTGACCTCAGGCGCTTACGCCTAGGGAGGCCAACCCTGCCCTAAGGACCGTTATGATGACTTTGAGGCTGGAGATGCTCAGGCTAATAGCTGGGAGACATATGAAATATTTGGAAATACTATACGCCCCAAACATGCAAGCCAGGATCAATATAGGAGGAAGAGCCCTATGCCTGCCCAAGGGGCTCAGCTTTTGACTGTTTGTGGAGAGGGTCGACCTTTGAGAGGCTCGGACCAGCTAGTGATTGGAGGGAGAGACTGTTCAGACCAAGAAGCAATGTTGCTTCAATAAGAGAGGGGATAAGCAGACAACCCCCACTTGGACGATGATCATGTGGCCGAGACGAGGACCAGAGGGAAGTGAATAGCCGACGCAGGTCAATAGCAAGGAAACCCTCAGTTCACCCAGTTAAAGTAGCAGGGGACAACATCGTCCAGGTCGACACTGTGGATTTGACCGAGAGGCCTTGGAATGACTCGATCCAAAGGCTGGAAAATAAGATTGGATATATCCTCAAGAGCCGTGATCCCTTGTATAGAGAGTACTGAGAGGGCTCTCCTTTTGTGGCTAGGATAGTTAACTTTTTAACCCCTACCAAATTCAAACCACCAACAGTGACTTTGAAGTACGATGAGAGCGCCAATCCAGTTCATTATATCGAGATGTTTCAGTCAGTAGTGGATATTTACTCTATCTCGGATGAGATGATATGCCGTGCTTTTTCAAGCACTCTGACAGGGGTTGCTCACGTTTGGTACACTTTGCTCCTAAAAAATCTATTGAAATCTTCAAACAACCTGCTGAGACATTCATCCATAATTTTTATTTTGGGGTAAGACCTCAGAAGAAGACTATTCACCTGCTCTACGTCAAGCAAGGGAAGACTTAGAGTCTTAGAGATTATATCGCGAGGTTCAATAAGGAGAAGTTAAAAGTTAAATATTATAAAGAGAGTATCGTTATGATAACTCTCATAGAAGGTCTCCAGAAGGGGAAGTTAATTTGGAAGCTTGCCAAAGACCCTTCGAAGTCGATGGCCGAGCTGCTTGCGATGGCAGGAAAGGTCATGAATGCCGAAGAAGCAATGGTAGTAAAATATGAGGATAAAAAAGGGGGAATCATTGGGAGTAAGTTCCAAAAGAAAAATAAGGACGGTAAGAAGAGGGCAGGAGACAGAAAGTTTATCGATTACACTCCCCTCACAGTAAGTTTTTATCATATCTTGAACGAAATTAAGAATGATCGGTCCCTGAGGTGGCCCGAGAAGTTGAAGGCTCCTCCTCATAAGAGGAACAAAAACCTGTGGTGTGAATTTCCCCAGGATTACGAGCACCTGATTGATAAATGCTTTTCTTTGGAAGATGAGATAGAGAAGATGTTGAAAGCTGAGGAAGTACGTGAACAAAGGTGACTTAAAGGGTGACCGAGATGACCCCAGAAAGAGGGGGGCTAATAAGTGCAGGGAAGATATCCCAAGAAGGAAGTATGATGCCTCAAATGATAATGATGATGAACCAGACCTACCACATAAGGACGATGATCCAAAAGGCTGACTCAACATGATCTCGTTTGGTGTGACTATGATATATGGAGGCCTGGCAGGAGGTGGCCGACAGAAAGGCAGACCTTGCAAGGTCAAAGCTCTCCCTAAAGTTGAGGCAGTCAACTTAGCCACAGTAGCCACGGCTGACGTAAAGCCAAAAAAGAGAAAAAAAGGTAGATATGGATACCCTAATTGTGGGTTTTTCAAGACTTGACTTCAAGGGAATTCTTGCACCTCAGGATGACCCTTTGGTGATCACAAATATAGTCCATGGGTATGATGTGCTGAGGATATTGGTCGATGGGGGAAGCTCAACCAATGTTATCTTTTATCCGTGCTTCAAAGGTTTGGGACTCAGTAAGAAGTGGCTCATCCCGTATCATCATCCTCTGATAGGGTTTAGCGGCAAGAAGGTGCATCCTTTAGGAATGTATGAATGGAGGTCAAGATGGGAGATGTTTGGCCTAAGAGGTTAACAAATAAGGTTAATTTATTTATGATGGATGAAAGTTTGTACTCGTATAATAACATTATCATGGGTAGAGTAGCCCTCAAATAATTTGAGGTCGTGCCATCCACTGTACTCCAAATGGTAAAATTCTCGACCCCTTATGGGGTAGGGGAAGTCCAAGGTGATCAAGTGTTGGCATGTGAATGTTACTTCAACTCAGGCAAGGAGAGGGAAGCTTATAAGAAAGCAACTACGACCTAGAGTATTGATACCTTGGATCCTAGGGATGAGACCAAACTGAAGAAAGGGGAGGCCATGGAAGAGGTAGAATCCATCGTCCTTAATGAGGACGAGCCGAAAAAAATCATCCATGTCGGTAGAGCCTTCAAAGGACACATCAAGGAGGAGATGATTAAACTTTTGAAGGAGAGGAAGAGTATCTTCGCATGGAGTCGCGAGGATATACCGAGCATAGACCCTGAACTCTTTTACCGTAAGCTGAATGTGGTCGGCGATGCTAGGCCAATACAACAGAAGAGAATGATCTATTCCCAGGAAAAATATGAGGTCATCCGAGAAGAGGTAAAGAAGTTAGAAAAGGCCGACTTCATAAGAGAGGTGATATATCTTGAGTGGCTGGCCAATGCTGTCATAGTTCCCAAAGCTAATGGGAAGTGGAGAATGTTTGCAGACTTTACCGATTTAAACAGGGCTTGCCCTAAAGACAACTTTCTTTTGCCCCGAATCGACCATATGGTTGTTGCCACAGCAGGCCATGAGCTGATGAGCATCATGGATCCCTACTCGGGCTATAACCAGATATTTATTCACCCTACCGATGAGGAGAAGACTGTATTCATTACCGACAAGGGGACCTAATGCTACAAGGTTATGCCTTTTGGTTTAAAGAATGATGGAGCAACTTATCAGAGACTTATTAATAAGATGTTTGAGGATCAAATTGGGAAGTCGATGGAAGTCTATGTTGATGATTGTCACACCCCACCTAATTTTGGCGTCGGCTGCCACCAAAACTATGTCGGGCGCGAGTGAAAAAAATATCATTCTTAGCATGAGACAGATATGAGACATAAATAAATCAATCCACAAGATAAGTAATTGAATCAATAACAAATGAATAATAATACTATAAAACCATTTCATGCTACTTCGATTAAATCCAATCTCCAAAATCTGAATTAATTTAACAATTTGAATAAACTCCAACTGAATCCATAATGAAATATCTAAATAAAACCCATACAACTATGGAACCGAATGGCCCACCAAAACCATGAACTGAGTCTGAATACAAATGCGAAGGAATGGAAAACTACTCTAACTACTAAGCCTAACCAAAATAACTCCAACTGTGCCTCCAAGATAATTTCCCAAAAATCCTGTGTAACTACTCCAGCGATAATACTTGAAAAAGTTAGTCAACGCACGATGTCAGAGCCCCGAGCATGAATACATACTAATCCCCTCAAATAGGATCCATGAACCGAGACAGTAGCACTATAGGAAATAAATGTCACAATAGAATATTTTAATTTAAGACGAGATAGTTAATCGCAATAATAAAGAATCACGACCTACTCGATAATTCTTGTTCCAAAAATCTACACCAATATTATTTTAATATATTCAGCAGTCCCAGATTGTTAATTTACTTTAATTAACCACATGTATGATTCTTCTCACTTTATTATTAGGTATGGCGGTCCTCCCACCTTGGGTGGTTCTTCAACCAAAATATATTATTATAGCGGTCCTCCCGCTATGGGTGATTTCTCCACCAAAATACACATCCCCTTGTCAAAATGACCGTTGATCTGTTTAAACTTTTGATCCCGCAATTTGACAAGGTTTCACACACGACAAGACATAAAACGTCGGCTGACCCATTTAAACTGTCGTCCCTCGCTATTTTTGTCGCCAATATATTTTAATACCCGTTTTTATCTTAGGCATTAATTCTCAATTCTTAATTTCATAATTAATAATTTAGCCCACACTTTTAATCGATGCGAGATCCTCAAAATATCCCTTAGTCCCATAACTAAGGGTCCCCAAGTCACCAATACATCCTACCCTATGTATAGGATGAATTCCTAACATAAATCTCGACCTAGTCTCATGCCTAGGCTAGCGTAACGACGATAAAATAAAAAAATTATAAAGTCGTAATAATCTAGCCTCACTAGTCCCATACCTAGAAAGCGTAAATCATCAAAAGACCTACCCACTACTCTCATACCTAGAAGACATCCTAAAATATAGGGAGAGAAAAAAATACCCAACACCCCGTCTTCATAATCGCAATTTAATAATACCTACAAGTAACACAAACAAGCATAATTAATCAATGCATAAAACTACGCATAATAGTTCAATTCAATTAAATATTAATTTAATTATCACATCGTCATAAACACCCAATTACTCCCATTTAACTATTTTAAATTAAATACACTGAGATTTCATCATTAATACATCATATTTCCAATTTCATTATCTCTACACAATTTACATGAGTTATACGTCCCCAACTCCATTTAATTCAAAAACCAAGGTTTTTCTACATGCAACCTACACCAATAAAACTCAAAATCCACTCATCAATCCTACGTACTCAAGGGTCATGAATATTATTCAGATTAAAAGATTTAATAAAAACTAGTCCCACAATTAGTGTCCACTTTTCCTAATTAAGTCACTACTTTCTTTTAATAAAACATGATTAAAGGTTTGGGTAATACTTAAAATGCATAATACCAAAGAAAAGGAATAGAGTATTCATGCCTGAATAAAATTTGATTAAGAAATCCAATCTTGAAGATGTATTCTTCTAAAAAATTTGATACAAATCCGTTCTTGACATGCCTTAAGAAAAATCAGTTAATTTGGACAAATCTTGAGTTGAAACTTTGAAGAAAATTGGGGCAAAGGTTTGTCGATGGAAGATAAATATTTTGGAGAAGTCTTCTTGAGGAAGAATTGTGGAAAAAGTGATTTGAAAGACCCAGACACGGATTAGTTTTAATTTATAATGATTAGAAATCCTAATGGTAATAGAATTCTATTTACACTAAAAAAAATTCGCCCCTTTAGTCACGATCTAAGACCGTGACAAATGTTTTTTTTCTTTTTTTTACTCCGATTTGAATTTTGATTAAAATCCAACCTTTCAATATTAAAACTCACATTTTAAGTTCCCAAAAATAATTAAATTCAAAATTTTATTTTACTCCAAAAAATCCAAATTAATCAAATTAAATATGATATAAAACTACGGGGTGTTACAATGATATGCTTACTAAGAGTCTCAAGGTCGACACCCATGTGGACGAACTCAAACAAAATTTTGATGCGATGGATAGATATAGGATGAAGCTTAACCCGGCAAAGTGCGTGTTCAGTGTAGGGACGGGAAAGTTCTTGGGCTTCATCGTAAATCAAAGGGGGATAAAATCCAATCCAGCTAAGATCAAAGCCCTATTAGAGATGAAGACACCGACCAGAATCAAAGTTGTTTAGAGGTTGAACGGGAGAGTGGCAGCACTTACCAGGTTCGTATCTAGAGCCACCGACAAGTGTCTTCCATTTTTTAAAGTTCTTAGAAAAGATTTTGAATGGAATGAGGAGTGTGATAAGGCTTTCAAAGAGCTAAAGTCCTACCTCGGATATCCCTTACTATTGTCATGACCAGTCCAAGGGGAAAAACTTTATGTGTACCTAGCAGTCTTAGAGTCGCCCATTAGCGTTGCCATCGTGAGTGATGATGCCAGATTCAGCACCACCAGATAAGGTATTTTCAAGCTCAATCTAAGAACAACAATGGCAGCACCGTTATGTAAAAAGGTGAGAGAATGAGATGAGGAGAAGAGGTATCAACACCAGAATATAAGTGGTTCAGCCAATCAGGCCTACATCCACTATGTGTGCGTGTGAATAGTCTCACTGTAATAAGGCACTAATAGCCATGGATACAATCTCTCAAGCTTTCTCTCTCTACTGTGTATCTAGACAGGGTTTCAGCTAGGGTTGAATATCTGGATCCTTTTGCAAGGTAGAGGATGACCTCTATATATAGTACCTAGGGGGTGTAATGTACCCTCCATGCATGCAATGAGCATGTGTGTGGTTACCTCACCAATATGGGAGTGCCATCTGTCACTGTCACATGTAGAGAATGATGATGTAATATTCTCCCCACGTGTGGGGAATAATCTTGTTATAACTGATTTGTGTCCACGTGTCCTTATCTAAATGTCAGCAGGTGCTCGGCTATCGTGTCTAGTGTATGACCTCGGCCTTGACGAGACCGAGGTTGGTGAGCCTTGATACCTGTTCAGTTCGAGTATTCCATGGAGGTGTCGGCCTAATCCTGGCCGAGACAATGGACAAGGTCGGCCGGAGACGAGGTTAAATTAGTGGCTTGTTGAGGTGGCTTCCTGCGAGCTCGGCCTACATCTGGCCGAGGTTGCCATTCCATGGTATGTGTGAATGCCGCCGATCCTTGTGATGTCCCTTGGAGGGGCTCATGGTAGTGTCGGCCTGGGTCGACCCTGATATGGCCGAGGGGTGATGTCGCATGTCCAAGTCATGCCCAACGTCGGCCATAATATCGGCCGAGGTTGGTGTCTCTAGGCCGAGGTTACACTTGGGGCATATCAATCACCCCCCAGTCCTTAGTCATATGTGAGAGAAAGTGACTAGGGGATTACTACACCACCGAGGCCTGTCTGTTACAAGCCAATACTTTCTTGACACTTGTCCAATGCTGGAACATGCTTGCTTAGTAGGCGTGTGCTTTCAGCCGCCCTTGGGGCTCCCAAGGCAGTGATGGGCCTTGGGAGTTTTGCATGAGTATATAAGGGTTTTGAACCCTTCTTTCCTTCTTTCTTCTTCATTTCTTCCATTTCAGCCGCTTTCGTTCCTGCAGCTCTCTCTCTCTAGAAAGATCTTGGTTTAAGGCTTTTGGGTGGCGATTTCTCGCGTTTTCTCCTCTCTTCCTTACCATTTCATCCTCAGTTAAGGTCTACCATACTTTTTCCTTCATTTTCCCGGTAAGCACCCTTATTTTCATATTTTTCGGCGAGCTTCTTAGTTTTTCGGCGAGACCACCATAATTTCAGGCGAGCTTTTCTTGCCAAATTTAAGTAGTTTGATCTTTAGATTCCTTTGCTTGATCAGCCAGTCTTGTTTGTAATTTTTGGAGTTTAGGAAAATCCCTAAGTGTAGTGTCGTCCTCTGATTCTCATACCCTTATATCAACTTCTTGAGGAGTTCCCCTCTCTTAGAGAGAAGACTTTAGAAAAGATTAGGCAAATAGAAAGAGCACAGGAGGAGGCTCGTAGATCACAAGAGTTTCCCATTAGACCCATATTTCCACCACCTCTGAAGGTGATATATCTTGACCCCACGGAGAACTTCTATTAGACAGAGGTTCCTGCTGATCCCATACCTATGTCTGAGTCTGAATCTTCTACCTCAGACCCCATGTCTGTGGATTCCTTTCAAGAGGCCATGGACTTCACACCTAGGCCTGATTAGGACCCTGATCAGGCCGAGGTCTCCAGCCGAGCCTCGTCCCATAATCACTCAAGCACCTCAGGGTCTTCCTCAGAGGTTGAGATTCTTGAGTCGAGTGTGGCCATTCCACCACAAATTGACGCCATCCCTCTGTCGGCCGTCACCGGGGCAGAGTTCGCTCAGAGGTTCCCGAGTAACCCATCAACATCTGCTCCGGCCGATGTTGAGTTGGATGATGATGAGGTTGAGAGCGATGTCGATGTCTCTGAGGCGGCCGAGATCGAGAGTACTATTACTGAGGTAGACCTTCTCTGCTTCAGATATCTGTATTCTATTAGCCCCTCAATAAAACTTAGGAGACCTCTGAGGGAAGATAGGCCTTATCATGGCCGAGATGGCGAGATCTGCTTGTACGAGCAGATGTTCAAGTTGAGGTTCCGTCTGCCCATTCACCCCATTATCAAATCCATCCTCTCTTACATTAATTTAGCCCCCTCCCAACTCTCTCCTAATGCCTGAAGAGTCCTAATAGGGGCCATAGTGTTATTGAAGGTTGTCCACCATTCAGACCTTCCAGTTCAGGTCTTTGTTGGTTGCTACATCCCTTCCTCGGCTAAAAATCATCCGAGCTACTACCATTTTATTGCTCGGAGGCCTGAGAAGAAATTGCTTCAGGTGACCCAGACTTCCAACCATAACTGGAAGCCTCGATACTTCTTTTCTTCAGGGCCATGGGAGTTTGGCCCATGTGTTCCCTCGTCCAATCTGGAGCAGAGGATGCCCCTGAGGTGGGGTAAGGTCACCATGTCTGCTAGGGCCAACCCTGGCCTAAGTCTATAAAACCTCCAGAAGGTGAAAGCCCTTCAAGATCCGGGGGTAAATGGTCTATTTGTCAGGTTTGAACATCTGATGACTCCCCACTTCCTCTCTGGGACAGGTCTGGGTGGAAGTCCCCTTGCCGAGCTTGGTAAGCATTTTTGTTTTGCAAGTTTAACCTCTGAGTTTATTCATATCTGATTATCTAACTCAGGTCTACTAATTTTTTACAGAGCGACCAAAGGATATTCCAGACAAGCTTTGGGAGATGGCTGCATCGAGCTTGACAAGACTTGCCAAGAAAGCAGGTCTTAACGCTCCTCCCCCAGCTCCCTAGGCCTATAAGCCCCCAACCAAAAAGAAGAGGGCTCCCGAAGGCCATGCCCCTGAGGATCAGAGGCCGAAGAAGAAGACTACTGAAGCTGCCATCCCTATCTCTTCAGCTGACATCCTATCGGCTCGTCTGGATCAGTTAAAGTTAACTGATAGTGTAGTCGGCCACAGTATGCAGGCCCTGGATGCCATCGGCTCTGTAATGACCGAGACTGACAAACGCTTCTATAGGGCTATGGACACCCCATTGCTGGTTGAGTTCGTCCTTCACAGAGCCGTTCAGGTATGATTTGATCCTTTTTCAGAAATTCTTCTAAGTGTAACATCTGATTCTTCCTCAACTTACTCATGATCACTAAATATGCAGGGCTTGACCGCTATGCACCATCTATCCAACTGGACTCTGAGGAAGTTGCCTCTCATCCAAAAGGGGCAAAAGGCCGAGAAAGTCCAGAGTACTCTGAACGCAGAGATAGAGCGCCTCAAGTTTGAGCTGAAGGGATCTGAGGAGAAGGTGAAGGTGTTGGAGAAGGACATCTCCCATCTCGGCAAGGATCATGCTGCTGCATTAAAGGCTAAGGACGACGTTCTGCAGCAAAAGGTCAACTTAGTTGTCAGAGCAGCCCTTGAGGACGCCTCTGAGAAGATAATTGCTGACTACAAGGCCTCTGACGAGTTCATGGGCTTCGGATTTGAATACCTTGAAAGAGGTATCAAAGCCACTATTAAATGGGCAGACGTCAGGGAGAGAGAGGCCGACACTTTGAAGGTCTATAATTTCGTTGGCCTCGGCTTTGCTGATCCTCAATTTTCCCAAGTTGTTCAAGAGGTTGAGGAAGAGGTTTCCGCTCCTGCCGAGACTTCTACATTAGAGGTCACCGAGGTTGGAGGGGGAGACCATTGTGATGATGCGACCGAGGTGACTAACCAAGACGAGGGTGTCAACGTTCCCCCCTCAGACTCTTAGGATATTTTGATCACTGTTTGTAACTTAACTCTGTTGTGGGACTTTTGTCTGTAATCATTGAACATATAATTTCTGAATATATATGTCAACCTCTGATGAGGGCCATCTTCATTTTCTTTTCATTTAATGTCATGTGATGCTTTTCATTCTTAGCTCCATTGTTACGGTGTCTGCTAAAAATAAATTTGTAATCTGAGCTTTAACCTCTGAAGTCCTCTTTCTAAGCTTGTCTTTTTGCAATGGCCTTGTTTAAACTCAACCAATGGTCCTGAGCTCAGACCTTGTCACCAATGAATGGTGTTATGAAGGTATGAGGTTATTACCTAAGAGGTTATCCTCATAATGAATCTCACCAAATTAATGATGTTAAGTGTCTGAGGTCATCTCATTATGGTGTCTGACCTCAGACCTTGTCACCAAATTAATGATGTTATAAGGGTCTGAGGTCATCACCTAAGATATTATCCTCATAATGAATATCACCAAATTAATGATGTTAAGGGTCTGAGGTCATCTCATTATGGTGTCTGACCTCAGACCTTGTCACCAAATTATGGTGTTATAAGGGTCTGAGGTCATCACCTAAGATGTTATCCTCATAATGAATTTCACCAAATTAATGATGTTAGGGGTCTGAGGTCATCTCATTATGGTGTCTGACCTCAGACCTCGTCACCACTGAATGGTGTTATGAGCGTCTGAGGTCATCACCTAAGATGTTATCCTCATAATTAATCTCATCAAATTAATGATGTTAAGGGTCTGAGGTCATCTCATTATGGTGTCTGACCTCAGACCTTGTCACCAAATTAATGATGTTATAAGGGTCTGAGGTCATCACCTAAGATGTTATCCTCATAATGAATCTCACCAAATTAATGATGTTAAGGGTCTGAGGTCATCTCATTATGGTGTCTGACCTCAGACCTTATCATCAAATCATGATTTTATAAGGGTCTGAGGTCATCACCTAAGATGTTATCCTCATAATGAATTTCATCAAATTAATGATGTTAAGGGTCTGAGGTCATCTCATTATCATGTCTGATCTCAGACCTTGTCACCAAGTTATGGTGTTATAAGGGTCTGAGGTCATTACCTAAGATGTTATCCTCGTAATAAATCTCACCAAACTAATGATGTTAAGGGTCTGAGGGCATCTCATTATGATGTCTGATCTCAGACCTTGTCACCAAATTATGGTGTTATAAGGGTCTGAGTTCATCACCTAAGATGTTATCCTCATAATAAATCTCACCAAATTAATGATGTTAAGGGTCTAAGGTCATCTCATTATGATGTCTGATCTCGGACCTTGTCACCAATTTATGATGTTATAAGGGTCTGAGGTCATCACCTAAGATGTTATCCCCATAATATATCTCTGATCTAAGAATGAAGCAAGAACTGTCATGGGATCTGATCTTTATTAATAACCTCTTTACAATAAGATGGTACATTTACATAAAACTCTATGCAACATCATATGTAATATCTCTTTAGGTGGTCAGCATTCCATGGGTTAGTGAAAGGTTCTCCTTCTAGGTTTTCTAGCCTGTAAGTGCCAGGCACAACCTCTTATGTTACTTTGTAGGGGCCATGCCAGTTTGGCTGAAGCTTATTTTCTTTCTGTAGGGTCTTATTTAGCACTAGGTCTCCCACTGCAATGGGTCTTGACTTCACCCTCTGGTTATAGAATTTCGTTGCCCTTTGCTGGTAGGCTGCTTTCCTGACCTCTGCGTCCTCTCTTCTTTCTTCGATAAGATCTAGGTCTAGCCTCCTCTCTTCCCCATTGTTGTCAGGGTCGTAGGTCTGAATTCGATGAGTTAGGAGTCCTATTTTCGTTGGTATGACGGCCTCTGAGCCATGTGCCAGCATGAATGGGGTTTCTCCTGTTGGTGTCCTTGTCGTGGTTCTGTAGGCCCATAACATAGCGTAGACCTCTTCAGTCCATCTCCCCTTCTCATCTTCTAACCTCTTCTTGATTCCGTCCAAGATAGTTCTGTTTGTGACCCCGATCTGACCATTTGCCTGAGGTCGACTAAGAGATGAGAAGAACTGCTTAATCCCTACTCTTAGGCAATACTTTTCTAAGGAGGAGTTCTTGAACTGGGTCCCATTATCCGAGATAAGAGTGTTTGGGAGGCCATATGTGCATATGATATTCCTCCAAATGAACTGGAAGGTCTTCTGCTCTGTGATTGTTATCATCGGATCTGCCTCCACCCACTTTGAGAAGTAGTCAATGGCAACTATAAAAAATCTATAGTTGTTGACAGCTCTTGGCAAAGGTCCTACTAAGTCAATTCCCCATACCGCAAATGGCCATGGAGAAGAGATTGACGTCATAGGCTGATGGGGTTGATGAGGGATAGTGGAGAACCTTTGGCATTTATCGCACCTCTTCACGTAGTCTGCAGCGTCTTTGGATAAGGTAGGCCACCAGTATCCCTGAGTGATGATCCTCTTGGCCAAGGGCCTTCCCCCTATGTGGCTAGAGCAAGAACCCTCATGAACCTCCTGTAAGACCCGGGGAACTTCCATGGGATGCACACATCTGAGGAGAGGCAATAGAAACCCCTTTTTGTATAAGACGTCTCCTACCATTGAGAACTTGGCAACCCTATATCTCAACTTTCTCCTTTTTAGCTTGGACTCGGGAAGCTCTCCCTCTCTTAGGTATCTGACGAGAGGGTCGATCCATAAGTCCCCTAGGTTCAAATTGTGACAAGGGTTACATACCTCTTACTCCTCAATGGTTGCCTTTCTCAAGACCTCGATCGGAATGGTCCTTCCCATATCATGGACTCATACTCGGACTCGTTGTTTGAGGCCTGGAAGTTGAATCTCAAGGCATATTCAATGTTGGCGCCATCTGGAGCCGAGAGTATTAGCCCCACACCGCTTCCACTATCACAAGAAGAGCCATCAACGAAGAGGCTCCAGACGTCTGTTTATGATGAGAAAACCCCTTCTGTCATAACTCCTTGCTTGAAGAGGTATCGATCCTCTTCGTTCTCTTCTATTCTTCTCCGGGTTTTTGCATGAGATGACCTCTTCCCGATCTCGGAAGACGTTTGGCGCTGTGTCTTCCAAATTTTAGAAGACACTACGGTTTTTCTCTTCGCCGTCCTCTAGGCCTTTCGCTGTCTCGGCCTCTTCCCAAGTGAATTCTGTGACAAAGTTCGCGAGGGCCTACCCTTTGATGTCTGTCCTAGGCTGGTAGGTAAGATCATATTCTCCTAGTTCGATGGCCCAGGTCATCAACCTCCCGGACTTCTCAGGTTTATGCAGGACCTGCCTTAGTGGGGAGTCAGTGAGGACTACCATGGAGTGAGCTTGGAAGTAAGGCTTCATTTTTCTTGAGGCATGTATTAGGGCATAAGCCAACTTCTCCATACGGGGATAATTTTTTTCAGACCCTTGAAGGGCCTTACTTTTGAAGTACACAGGCCTTTGGATCCCATCCTCTTCCCGTATGATGGCCGCACTGATGGCTGATTCAGAGACTGCCAGATACACAAATAACCTTTCTCCTGCGATGGGCCGAGATAGAAATAAGGGAGACTCTAAGTAGGACTTGAGTTGGTTGAAGGCTTTTTCACACTCTTCGTCCCATTGGAAGGCCTTTCTTAAAACTTTAAAGAATGGAAGACACTTGTCCGTTGCCCTAGAAACCAACCTGTTAAGGGCAGCCACTCTTCCCGTGAGTCTTTGGACATCCTTGATGCTCCTAGGAGTCTTCATGTCTAGTAATGCCTTGATTTTCTCAGGGTTCACTTCAATTCCCCTCTGGTTAACGATGAATCCTAGGAACTTCCCAGCTCCTACTCCAAAGACACACTTTGCTGGGTTGAGTTTCATTCTGTACGAGTCCATAACATCGAAGGTCTTCTCAAGGTCCGTTACGTGAGTACAAGCTTTCAAGCTCTTCGTTAGCATATCGTCTACATACACCTCCATGGTCTTACCTATTTGCTCTTCGAACATATTATTGATAAGAAGTTGATACGTTGCCCCTACATTTTTCAGACCAAAGGGCATCACTTTGTAGGAGTACGTCCCTTTGTCAGTAATGAAGGCTGTCTTCTCAGAGTCTTCAACATCCATGGAGATTTGGTTATAGCCTGAATACGGGTCCATGAATCTCATGAGCTCGTGCCCCGCCGTCGCGTCCACCATCTGATCTATCCGAGGTAAGAGATAGCTGCCTTTTGGACAAGATCTGTTCAGGTCAGTGAAATCCACACACATTCGCCACTTCCCATTGGCCTTAGGCACGATGACTTCATTTGAGAGCCACTCCGGGTAGGTAACCTCTCTTATGAACTCGGCCTCTTCTAACTTTTTGACCTCTTCTCGGATGACATCGTATTTCTCCCTAGAGTAGACTCTTCGTCTCTACTTGATCGGCTTGGCATCTCTGGTCACGTTGAGCTTGTGTCTCATCACCTCAGGGTCGATGCCAGGCATGTCTGCGCGACTCCATGCGAAGAGACTCTGTCTCCTCCTGAGGAAGTTTATCAGCTCTTCCTTGGTTCCTGGATCTAGGGCCTTACCGACCTGAACGGTTTTTTCTGGCTCGTCCTCATTGAGGACGATGGATTCTACCTCTTCCGCTGCCTCTCCCTTCTTCAACTTTGTTTCATCTCTTGGGTCAAGAGTGTCAATGCTATAAGTGGTGGTTGCCCTCTTATGGGCTTCTCTCTCTTCAGCCGAGTTGAAGTAACATTCTTGCGCTATGGTCTGGTCACCTTGCACTTCCCCTACTCCATAAGGAGTCGGGAATTTTAGCATCTGATGGACTGTTGACGGCACAACCTCGAACTCCCTAAGGGCCACCCTTCCTATGATGAGGTTATAGGCCGAGAAGACACTCTCGTTCATCACAAAGAAATTAATCCTCCTAGTCAACCTCTTAGGCCATTCGTCACCCATCCGTACGTCCATCTCATACATGCCCAAGGGGTGAACCTTTTCACCACTGAAGCCTATCAGGGGGTGGTGATAGGGAACCAGTCTTGCTCTACTAAGGCCTAAGCTCTTGAAGCAAGGCCAAAACATCACATCTGCTGAGCTCCCCCCATCCACGAGGATCCTCTGCACCTCATATCCATGCACCCTTGTCGTTATGACTAAAGGGTCATCATGGGGGGATAAGATACCTCTAAAGTCAAGTCTGGAGAACCCAACTACGAGGGTGTTTATGTCTACTTTCTTCCTCTTTTGTACTGTATTGGACGACGTTAGATTCACAACTTCAAGCTTGTCCACTAATTTGGCCTCGGCCACATGAGCCTTCCTATCGGCTACTTCAGATCCACCACCTACAAATCCTCCGCATATTATGCCAACACCTAAAGAGATCATACCAACTCTCTTCACCGGGGTGTTTTCATCCTTTGGTGGAAGATCCGGATCATCTTCATCATCTCCTTCTGAATAATCATCCCTTCGGGCCGGGATGTTATCACGGCATCTGTCATTCCTCCTTTTCTTATGGTCATCTCTTCCACTCTTAGGAGCCTTACCGTCTACATATTTTCTCAATTTCCCAGATTTTAACATCTTCTCAATTTCATCCTTCAAAGCGAAGCATCTATCTGTGACGTGATCGTGATCTTGGTGGAACTCACACCATAGGTCTTTTTTCCTCTTATGTGGTGGAGCTTTCAGCTTCTCTGGCCATCTCAAAGCCCTGTCATTCTTGATCTTGTTGAGGATGTGCTCACAGCTCATAGTAAGAGGAGTATAGTGAGCGAAGTTGTCATCACCCAATCTCTTCTTCCCATATTTCTTACTTTGGGACTTTCCACTGCCACCGCGGTTCTCATCCTCATACTTGGCGGCCATTGCCTCTTCCGCATTCATTACTTTTCCTTCGATTTCTAGCAGCTCCGCCATAGACCTAGGGGGATCTTCCGCCAGTTTCCACAATAGCTTCCCCTTCTGGAGGCCTCCTATAAGGGCGGTCATGGCTATGTTCTCTTCATAATCTTCGACCTCCAACTTTTTTTTGTTAAATCTTACTATGTAGTCTCTTAGGCTCTCACCCTTGGACTGCTTGACATACAGCAGGTGGGTAGTCTACTTTTGAGGCCTTACCCCAAAGCATAAGTTGTGGATGAATTTCTCACCCAAGCCTTTGAAGTTTTCAATTGAGTTCTTCATAATGGAGATGAACCAACTGTGCGCTGCCCCTGTCAAGGTCCCCGAGAAGGCCCTACACTTCATCTCATCGGGTATCAAGTAATTGTCTGCTGCTGACTGGTACATCTCGATATGATGTACAGGGTTAGTGCTTCCATGATACTTGGGAGACACTGTAGGAGGCTTGAACTTAGCTGGGGTTGGGAACCCCACTATCCTAGCCACAAATGGGGAGCCCTTTGAGTAACCCCTTTGTAATGGGTCCCTGCTTTTAATGAGGTCTCCTATCTTCTCCTCAAGGCGTTGGATAGAATCATTCCATGGTCTTCTGTCATCAACTTGGCCGAGGTTATCCCCTGTCACCTCCCTGCGATGGACCGAGGGTTCCCCTTCCACGACACGTTGGCTGTTGACCTCTTCCTGTTCCCTGCCTCTTCTTTTACAGTGTCGGCCTTGGTCTGGCCGACCCTGCCTGTTCCCTCTCTGAGAGCCTACTGCGCTCCTTGATCTCGACAGCCTCTGTCTTAGGTCATTCATCGGGCCCAGTCTCTCGAAGGCCGACCCTCTGCTCAACCTATCAAAGGCCGACCCTCTTTGTTGGACCTCTTCACCTCTTCGGCCGACACAACCTTGACTTTGCCTAAGAGGCCGTAGAGTGTTATTTGACACCTCATACGGCTACCAACAGTCTTCTGGGGCTTCTTCCGCTTCTAGATCATCATACCTGTCCTTTGGGCAAGGGTTTCTCTGCCTCCCCAGGCGCAAGCGCCTAGGGTCAGCAATGTCCCTTCTCCACCGGGGTGCATGCTGGTCCTTCATTGGCGCCCGGGGTGGTCCCCAGACGTCAGGATGAGGCTGAACTGCTGCCGGAGTGATCATGTCCGGTGAGACTCCAGGTGGCCTCATCATAGTTTGACTGATCTGAGCAAATTGCTCCTGCATGGCTTGTTGTGTTGCAGTTAAAGATCTCAAGGCTGCTGCTACCTACGCCATTTCGGACTAGGGGGCGCTTGACTGGAACTAGGCCCTCCACCCCCGGACGGAGGAAGAGGCGGTGGTAAGTCTGGTGCCATATGTTAACACTATAGATCTTGAGTAGCAGATGAGCTTAGTACCTCACAGGACCTCTTTTAATGGTGAAACAGCTCCGCGCTAGGGGGAGGCCTGGTTCACCACCAGAGTCTCCGGTGAGGTCAAGAAGAAAAAGAGGAAGAGATAGCTTCTCGTTCCCACAGACGGCGCCAAAATGATGATGCCGGATTCAGAACCACCAGATAAGGTGTTTTCAAGCTCAATCTAAGAACAACAATGGCAGCACAGTTATGTAAAAAGGTGAGAGAATGAGATGAGGAGAAGAGGTATCAACACCAGAATATAAGTGGTTCAGCCAATCAGGCCTACGTCCACTGTGTGTGCGTGTGAATAGTCTCACTGCAATAAGGCACTAATAGCCATGGATACAATCTCTCAAGCTTTCTCTCTCTACTATGTATCTAAACAGGGTTTCAGCTAGGGTTGAATATTTGGATCCTTTTGCAAGGTAGAGTATGACCTCTATATATAGTACCCAGGGGGTGTAATGTACCCTCCATGCATGGAATGAGCATGTGTGTGGTTACCTCACCAATATGGGAGTTCCATCTGTCACTGTCACATGTAGAGAATGATGATGCAATATTCTCCCCACGTGTGGGGAATAATCTTGTTATAACTGATTTGTGTCCACGTGTCCTTATCTAAATGTCAGTAGGTGCTCGGCTATCGTGTCTGGTGTATGACCTCGGCCTTGACGAGGCCGAGGTTGGTGAGCCTTGATACCTGTTCAGTCCGAGTATTCCATGGAGGTCTCGGCCTAATCCTGGCCGAGACAATGGACAAGGTTGGCCGGAGACAAGGTTGAATTAGTGGCTTGTTGAGGTTGCTGGTGGCTTCCTGCGAGCTCGGCCTACATCTGGCCGAGGTTGCCATTCCATGGTATGCATGAATGCGCCGATCCTTGTGATGTTCCTTGGAGGGGCTCATGGTAGTGTCGTCCTGGGCCGACCCTAATATGACCGAGGGGTGATATCGTGTGTCCAAGTCATGCCCAACGTCGGCCATAATATCGGCCAAGGTTGGTGTCTCTAAGCCGAGGTTACACTTGGGGCATATCAGTGAGAGAAGCGAATGGAGTAAATAAGTTGGTGTATTTCAAAAACAAATCACTCCAAAGGGCCGAGCAGAGGTACCCCAAGATGGAAAAGTTGGCCTATGCTCCTATCCACGCTTTAAGAAAGATAAAACCATACATTCAGGCCCACACTATGGTCGTCCTCACAGATTCTCCGCTCTGATAGTTCATCCACAAGCCTGAGAAGTCTGGGAGACTGATGGCTTGGGCAATAGAGGTGGGAGAATTTGATATCGTCTATCAGCCCAGGTTGTCCATTAAAGGGTAGGCGTTAGCAGACTTTGTGGAAAAGTTCACTGGGATGAGGTCGACGATGAAAGTTTTGAGACTATAGATTGTCAGCAAGGGATAAGTGTTTGCCATTCCCTAGATGAGGCCGAGACGATAATAGCTAGGAATAAGCTACCTGAAAATGAAGAGGAATGGTATCTCTTCAAACAGTGAGCTATGATAGAGGGTAACTTCTCTGAGGATGGTATTGTGTGGATCCTCTTCGTCGATGGGTCCTCCTGTGAGAATGGAAGTGGTGTTGGACTGATAGTATCGGCACTAGATGGCACATATATTGAATATCCTTTGAGGTTCAATTTCAAGGCTTCCAATAATGAGTCCAAATATGAATCTCTCATAGCAAGTCTCTCCTTTTCTGGGCTCTGAGTGTCGGCTAACTCCTAGTTCACAGTGATTCAATATTGGTGGTAAATCAAATCTTGGGGGCATATGAGGCAAAAGATGAGAGAATGACCAAATATTTAGAAAGAGTAAGGTCAGTATTGAAGAGTTTTAAAGAAGTGAACCTGAAAAGGATACCTAGGCTGAATAATGACCGAGATGACATGCTTGTAGGACTAGCCTTAGCAATAAGAACGAATATTAGAAGGATAGTGTTAGTAGAAATTTTGCATCGGACGACCATCGAGGAGGAGGACAAAACTTTTGAGTCTTATCTAAACTTAGATATGGGAGTTTCATGGATGTAACCTCTTATCAGATACATGAAGGAGGGGGAGTTTCCAAAATCAAAGATTGAGAGAAAGAAGTTGAGATATAAAGCTGCCAAGTTTTCCATCATAGGAGACACTTTATATAAAAAAAGGGTTTTTGCTTCCTCTTCTTAGGTGTGTCCATCCATCTGAGGTAGAGTATATCCTTAAAGACGTACATGAAGGCTCTTACTCTAGTCATATTGGGGGAAGATCTATGGCTAAGAGGATTATTAGCCAGGAATATTGGTGTCTGACTTTGGCCAAAGATGCCGCAGCTTATGTTAAGAAGTGTGACAAGTGCTAAAGGTTTGCTACCATTCGTCACCAGCCTTATCAACCTCTGACCTCCATCATGTCTCCCTGTCCATTTGCAGTATGGGCAATTGATCTAGTAGGACCCTTACCTAGAGCAGTTAACAATCATCGTTACCTGATTGTGGCGATAGACTACTCTTCAAAGTGGGTAGAGGCCGAGCCAATGGTTACGATTACTGAGCATAAGACCTTCTAGTTCATCTGGAAAACTATCCTCTTTAGATATGACCTACCCAATACCCTTATTTTTGATAATGTAACTCAATTCAATAACGTCTCCCTAGAAAGGTATTGTGAAAGGGTCGGCATCAAGCAATTATTTTCCACCCTTGGCCAACCTTAGGCTAATGGGCAAAACGGAAGTGACAAACCATATAATTCTTGATGGAATTAAGAAGAAATTAGAAGATGCAAAGGGGAGATGGATCGAAGAAGTGTATGATGTACTATGGGACAGAGAGGACTCCTACTAAAGAGACCCTATTTATGCTTACATATGGCTCAGACAGTGCATGGACGAGACGACCATCCATACACCCTCAAAAAGACAGGGGAGGACTTATGCCTAAAACACCATAATTTGGTGGGTGCAAATTTTAAATTCACTTAAGTGTGGTTGATTATTGTTAAACATCATTAACTTGGTGGATTCACTCCCTCGGCTGAGATGATAGTGTATGGACCAGATGACCCTCCATACACTCTAAAAAAGATGAGGGAAGACTTATGCCTAAAACACCATAATTTGGTGGGTAAAAATTATTAAAACCACTTAGGTGTGGTTGATTACTGTTAAGCATCATTAAATTGGTGAACCCAATCCCTTGACTGGGACGACAGTGCATGGACGGGATGACCCCCCCATACACTCTAAAAAAGACGAGGGAGGACTTGCACCTAAAATTATTTAGTTGTGGTTATTATGTAATACTCAAACACTTGGGGTCAAAACAGCATAAGTTAAAGACAAAAGATTTCAGTGAGTTAAAGAGTTATAGTACAAAGAAAGTAATGTTCACATGCTTAAGAAGTAAAAGGAGTACAAAGAAAAGGGTATCGGCCACAGACGGCCACCCTACTGAGTTGGATTAGCGTGAATCAAAGCCTCAGTCCCATCACCAGCAATGGTGATAGGATGTCCTTCTGCATGTCCTCCTTCGGCCACCATAGGGTCGGCAGAAGTCCCTTCACCTTCAGCCGATGCCAAAGACTCAACATATGATAAAACCTAGGCCATCAGAGGGTCCTCAAGGTCGACAGCTTCCAGGGACGGTCGAATAGAAGACACCGCATCAAAAAACTTCTAGATGCCCCATCATAGGCCGTCTTGACCCCTCTCTCTAAATACTCCAGGCCAAAGCCTTGGAACTCGTCTGAGGTTTTTTATGCTTAAACAGATAAACCCCGACATTCTTTACTTCTGCAGCAAGGTCGGCTTCAAATTTTATGGCCTGTTTCTTTAAAGCCTCATCCTTCTCAACAATGATGTCATCTTTTTGCTTCAACTGGTCGTTGTGCTGAAGTTTATGCTCGTATGTGGACCGTTTATGCTCGACTTTGAGGTCAGCCAACTGGATCCTAAGGTCGTCTTCGGCTTGAATTGCTCTCTCGGCCACCCTGAGCTTCTGTTGTTTCTCATCCATCCATTTGGTGGCTGAGGTCAAGGCACAAGCAGGCTGGAAGAAACAAAGATAAAGTATAAACGCAGTGTGATACCAATTGATTTAATTCGCAAATTCACTTATTTAATTAGGTAACTCAGATTTAACAAAGCCAAATTCAAATTAAAATCAGCTCATGTGTGTGCAAGTGTAGATGAAAATCGGCAATCAAGTGATAGAGTAATTCAGGAAAAAAATCCCCTCAGGGAAAAACCTTTTATATTCTAACTATTTTATTCTAGAATTTTAACATGGTTACATGAACTTTAACTTACATACAACTTCCCTCAAGCGTAATTCATGATGTCTGTGTCAAACCTTCAAAGCTTCAGTTAGAACTCAGTAATGGCTCACTCGCTGCCGTACCAATTTGGACACGGAGACCAGACACGAAGTCTTAATTCTTTGTAGGATCTCCCTCCATAATAGCTCTCGGCTCTCCAATTGTAGAGTTCTTCTCACAAAGGTTAAACTTTAGGCAAAGTATGGTTTGGATTCCACAAAACAACTCACACAAAAAAAACTCTCTGGGATTTGTGAAAAATAAATTTGAACCCACAAAATTATGTTGGAGAAAAGGTAAACTCTCAAAAAATGGATTCTGATCAAAACACTCCACCCAAAATAATGAAGTTTGACACCCTATTTATAAAAATTTTAAGGTGGGGTGACGTGTCAACAAAAAATACTTCTTGTTCGAATGAACTATCATGTCGTTCGAATGACATCTGGTCTCATTTGAACGAGATAGGATCTCATTTGAACGACCAGGCACAAATATCGAGATTTGTTTGACAGAGTTTTAAAACATTTTGAGACTTAGAAACCAACACTCTTATGAATCTGAGAACAGTTATCCAAAAATCTTTGATGATAAAAATGTTTTTGAAAAAATAAAAACCATTTAAAATAATTCAAAAATCATTTTTCATAAAAGAAAAAATATTTTAATTTTTATAAAAAATATCCTAACACTTTGATGCAAATTGTTAATGGAACTTAAACACACTTACCAAGTTAGTCCTTGTAGGGAATGATTGTTGAAGTCGACTTCAAATTCGGATCGTCGGTTGTAGATGTACGCTTTCCAATGCTTCGACAAACTTGTAGCGGTATACGACATACTAAGTGTGACGGACAATGTCCTTACAAATCTCCCCCTATGTCTATGCCGGTACAAAATAAAAATATCCGAATTATCAATCAAAATATGACTTATATAATTCTACCCTCCCATGAATAAAAAAGGAAAGATATACTAAACAAGTCTTCAAACTTTTCAAACATGTCTTCAACAATCAACTTTTCAAATATCCAAGATTTTCTCCATAGGGTGTGCAATCAAAAATCTTTAATTATACCTACACACATGAGACAAAGCAAAAACCTCGTGACATATCGAGTTTGAAATGATAAAAATATAAAACATGTAAGCATAATCAAATCTCCCCCATACTTACCCCCCATAATATCCCCCTATAATATCATAATTCGTTCTCCCCCTTTTTATTTGTTCGAAATAGATAAGGAAAATAATAAATCAGATAAAGCAAATCAGGGTGTCACGAAAAACAAACCAAACATACTATTTTTGAATTTTTCAAAATTTTTTATACAAAAATGCAAGAAATATGATGTTTCAAAATCACACCATGATTTTTTTTTTCTAACATAACCAAATCATGGAAACGGAATGAATGGGTGTAAACAAATTCGATAGGAAAATCAACTCAACCATAGCATATGTGCAAGATGCATAAATTTACTTGTGGGTACCCGAATTTAGCATTATGGTCCCGGACGATTAGCCTAACAAAAACGGCCCAAAATACGGACACCTTGCCTTAACTGAATAGGATTACGGCTTAGTCTCCTCTTATGCTCTCGTATAAGAGATGTTCCAGGAGAAGATGGTAAATGTGGGGGAGTCCAACACCCCCAATACCCGAAGACAGATATGTATAAAATAAATCCTAAGTCTGGGGCAAAGGACACGCACTGTATTCTCTATAAACGGTCCTCGAAGTATATAGAAATAATACTGTCTGCACCACCGTAGACGTAGGCATTCTTGCTGAACCACGTACATATTGTGTTGTGTGATTGGCATTTTATCTTCTTTATTTTTTCCTTGGTGGTTGCGCTTATCTCATTTATTTGTGTTGAATATAATTGTGACCACAATTGGCGCCGTTCGTGGGAACGTTTGTCTTCCCTGAGAAAGCCCGCACCAAAAAAGAAGTCGAAATGTTTGGTCACAGCAGTAACGCTCTTCAGGCAGGAGATATCCAAGAACAACCTGCTCCTCGCAGGATTAGATCTGAAGTTCGGCGTTCAGATCAGAGGGCTCGCCCGGAGAGGCCAGCCTCAGAGGAAAGCCAAGGACCAGCGAGGTCCAAGAAAATCTTATTGATGCCTATGAGGCAAGGCTCCAAGAGCAAAGGGAGTCCTCTTGCGAGCAGGAGGCTGAGAATGCTCGCCTCAAAAGGAAATTAAAGAGGATGGAGAAAGAACTCCATCACAGCACTAGGCGACGTCCATACCGCACTCCTAGCCCTCAGGCGAGCAAGTCTCGCAACCGAGGAAGGAGTCCTAAGCGTGGGTCCCAAAAGAGTGAGAGACACGAGTCAAGCAACGACTCACTCGAGCACCAGCTATCGGCTCACCGTTACAGGAGCCCAGATCGCATCAATGAGAACATAAGAAATTTGGTCCGAAGAGAGATGGACCAACACTCAGCACATCGCGTCACAAGATCAACCAGGGAGCTTTCTAGATGAGATCTCAAGACCCATATGAAATCCCCTTTCTCGAGGGAAATAGAGGAAGAAGAAGCCCCCAAGAAATTCGCTATTCCAAGATTCAAGATTTATGATGGAAAAACTGATCCTATTGATCACGTTAGGCAGTACAGGCAATCCATGACCCTATGGAACCATCGAGATGCGCTGATGTGCTGAATGTTTCCCTCGAGCCTGCATGACGTGTCACAGAAATGGTTCAAAAGGATCCCTCATAGGTCCATCAGGAGCTTTGAGTCCCTGGCCGAGCTTTTTACGGCCCACTTCATTACTAGTAGCTCCCATCCCAAAAGGATGGATGTTTTGCTAACAATGAAGAAGACATCTCAAGAGACCCTCCGAGACTACGCAAAGAGGTACTCAGAGTTATTTAACGAGTTTGAAGATAGCTCAGATCAGGTAGCAGTGGCCTCCATCAAAATTAGCCTACCCAACTATTCCCTTATGTACCAGTCCCTGACAAAGAAAGTGGCCACGACCATCGACGACCTGATGGCTCGCATCGAGAAATACGACAAGGTGGAGGATGTGACCCACCTCAGCACAGGGGAAAATGGTCGAACCAAGTTCGCTGCCAAAGGTAATGACAAAGCTGAGAACCAGAAGAAAGGAGGAAAGAATGGGGGCAAGAATGGCTCCAAGAATGGAGGCAGTAACGATGTAGCAAAAGCATTTTAGGCAGTCAAAACTGTCTTCAGAGAACCAATTAACAAGATTCTCGCAAAAATAAAAAGACGAGCCATTTATTAAGTGACCCAGAAAGATGGGAGGAGATCCCTCAAAGAGAAACAACGCGCTGAGATGCGCCTTTCATAAAGAAGGAGGACATAAGACTGAGCATTGCAAAGCTCTTAAGTCCCACCTCGAAGAGCTGGCCCAGTCCGAGCATCTGAACGAATTCATGGAAAAGAAGGCAGAGAAAGTTGTTGCTAATGGAGAAGCAAGACCTGACAATGTACTCGAGGACGATGCTGGCCATGAATTCGCAGTAATTCACGGGGCAACTGGTGAGAAGAAAATTCAGGGGAATTCAACTAGGATGGAGGTAAAGAAGATTACAACAGTGATGCATGCTTTCCAGATCGATCCAGCAAAGAGCCAATCAGGAAAACATCGACGAGCCGATGAAATCGACTATAGCAAACATATCGTGTTCACAGATGAAGATCTTGTGGGAGTAAGAACCCCACACCATGACGCCTTGATCATTACGCTCAGAATTGCCAACTATGACGTCAAAAAGTTGTTCGTCGACCAAGGAAGTTCATTCGAGGTAATGTATCTCGATCTGTTCAGGAAATTGAAGTTGAGCATCATCAGCCTGAAGGAGGCCACTATCCCTCTAGTTGGATTCGCTGGAAAAGTGACTATCCCGCTGGGAAAGATCGTGCTGCCGGTAAGGGCAGGAAGTATATCCAAGATGATTGAGTTTCTGGTAGTCGACATTAACTCACCGTACCAAGCCATCCTCGACAGAGGATGGCTACATGCGATGAAGGCATTCCCCTCGACCTACCATCAGAAACTCAAGTATGTAACTGAGCGAGCAGTAATGGAGATCCACGGTGACTAAGATATGGCAAAAAGGTGCTTCATAGCAGCCATCCGCCCTAGACCAGAGAAGAAGGCCAAGAAGCCCAATGAGAAGGGCGAGGAACAAGAAGGTCTGATACCTTCCAAATAGCAGTATAGGTACGAAAGAACCGAAGTGGAAGAGACCAGGCTCTTTCCTTCTGAGCGAGTCGTGGAAAACCTGGAGGAAGTCACAGCTGGTGGTAACAAAAAGGACAGGGTATTCTTGATTGGAGCTTCTCTCGTAGATCAAGAAAAAAGGAATTGGCGATTTTATTGAGAAGCAACGTAGACGTTTTCGCATGGGAACCATACGAGCTGCCTGAAATTGATCCTAGTGTGGTTTGTCATCGGTTATATGTCGACCCCACTTTCAAACCTATCACCCAGAAAGCACGGCGAATTGTGCCTGATTAGGCAAAAGCAGTAGAAAAAGAGGTTGAGAAATTATTGGATGCAGGGTCCATACGGGAGGTTCAATTCCCCAAATGGTTATCCAACCCACTAGTAGTTCCAAAGAATAACGGGAAATGGAGAGTCTGTATCGACTTCACTAACCTTAACAGGGCTTGCCCTAAGGACAGTTTCCCCCTCCCAAAAATTGACCAATTGGTGGACGCCATAGCGGCTCACGAAAGAATGAGTTTTCTGGATGCATATTTGGGATATCATCAGATCCCTCTGTATGCACCAGACCAGGACAAGACAGCATTCATCACCACCGTCGGATTATACTGTTATAAAGTCATGCCCTTCGAGCTTAAAAATACAGGGGCAACCTACCAGCGGCTGGTTACCAAGATGTTCAAAGACCAAATGGGAGAAACTTACATCGACGATATGCTCGTCAAGAGCAGAAACAAAGAAGACCACCTCTCAAACCTATCGAGAACCTTCGAGATCCTCAGGAAATACTGAATGAAGCTCAATGAGAGAAAGTGTTCTTTTGGTGTCCAGTCAGGAAAATTTCTTGGGTACTTGGTCAGTAAGAGAGGCATCAAGGCTAACCCGGACCAGATCGATGCAATCAACAGGGTGCAGCCCCCTCGCACAATATGAGACGTACAGAAGCTCACCGGCATGCTCGCTGCCTTAAACCGTTTCATCTCAAAGTCCTTCGAGAAATGCAAACCATTCTTCCAGCTCCTGAAGGGAAGTAAGACAGTGGAATGGAATCAAGATTGCTCGCGAGCATTGAAAGATCTCAAGGACTACCTTAGATCACCACCCCTTCTCGTCATACCCCAAGAAAGAGATTCCTTATACTTGTACCTCACATCTTCAACCACACCGTGAGTTCTGCGCTGGTGTGCGAGAAAGCAGGAATTCAACACCCCGTTTATTACGCGAGCAAGACTCTATTAGAGGCTGAGCAGCGGTACCTACCACTAGAAAAGCTCGCCTTTGCACTTGTAGTAGCTTTAAGGTAGTTGAAGAGCTATTTTGAATATCACACCATCATTGTTCTTACATCATACCCCCTTAAAGCAATCCTGAGGAAATCAGACTTGTCTGGCAGACTGACTAAATGGTCAGTCAAGCTCGGACGATTCGACATCCAATTTCAACCAAGGAATGCAATCAAGGGACAAGTACTTGCTGATTTCATAGCTGAATTCATAGGCGAGCCTCCTCTAGAACAACTTCAACCGATGAAGCAGAGAGAGAACCACGCAACCAAAGGAGTTTGGAAGTTATTTATTGATGGATCCTACAACTCAAAGGGGGCAGGAGTGGGCATTGTGCTTGTTACTCCAGAAGATACAACCCTCGAACAAGGAATCGGGCTTGGATTTGAATCCTCCAACAATGAAGCGGAATAAGAAGCTTTGATAGTCGGCCTCCAGAAGGCACACACTTTAGGAGCGAAGCAGTTACAGGTATTCAACGACTCATAATTAGTCTCCAATCAGATAAGTGGAGACTACAGCGTAAGATACGAAAGAATGGTGGCCTATCTCGCCTTGGCCAAAAGGTTAATGGTCAGCTTTAAGGAAGTCAGTGTCCATCAATTTCCTAGAGGACAGAACAACCACACTGATGCCCTGGCAGCCCTGAGCTCGATAATCAATTCTGACTTCAAAAGAACGATCCCCATCAACTTCCTCGCTCACCCGAGCATCAACCAGAGCGACGAGCTACCAGACGCAGAACCTGTGCTCCAGATTGAATCAACACCGAGTTGGATGGACCCTTTAAAGGAATATTTGAAGGATGGTACGCTTCCAAGTGATAGGAAGATCTCTCATCAGATAAGAGTCAAAGATGCTCGCTTTCACTTATCTCCTGAGGGAAAGTTGTATACAAGATCGTTCTCTGGCCCTTACCTGTAATGTGTTCACCCGAGAAATATCGAGTAGATTCTACACGAGCTCCATGAAGGAATCTATGGGAGCCATGTAGGAAGAACATCACTAGTTTTTCAAGATATGAAGGAAGGCTACTGGTGGCCATATATGCGAAAAGATTCAGCAGTATACGCTCGCAAGTGCAAGAAATGTCAACTACACGCCCCTATGGTTCACCAACCTACCAGCGACCTAATATCACTCACCAACCCCTGGCCCTTCGCCCAATGGGGAATGGACATCGTAGGACCACTTCTTACCACAACCGGCAACCGCAAGTATCTGTTGGTCGTAACGGATTACTTCACCAAATGGATCGAGGCAGAGCCACTGACCAACATTCGAGATACAGATATGATGAGATTAATATGGAAGAACATAATTACCCATTTTGGAATCCCCAGAACCATCATCACTACAACGAAACACAGTTCGAGAGTGGCCCATTCTAGAGCTTCTGCAGTGAGCACAGGATCAGACACTACTTCAGCTCGGTGGCGTATCCTCAGAGCAACGGTCAAGCTGAGGCTTCCAACAAAATAGTGATCGAT
The DNA here is from genome assembly GCA_949130495.1 of Sambucus nigra. Lineage (NCBI taxonomy): Eukaryota > Viridiplantae > Streptophyta > Magnoliopsida > Dipsacales > Adoxaceae > Sambucus > Sambucus nigra. Next base: position 787,931,126 of record OX422208.1, on the reverse strand, counting down.
GGGATAAAGAGACGATTAGAGCAATCTAAAGGCCCATGGGTAAACGAGTTGCCTCATATTCTGTGGGCTTACCGCACTACCCCATGTCAGACAACAGGGGAAACCCCATTTTCGCTAACATATGGAATGAAGGAAGTCATCCCATTAGAAGCAGGCCTACCAACTATGAGATTCACCCTTGTCGACCAGGGCCACAATGATGCAGCATTTCTCGCTAAACTCGATTTAGCAGATGAATGCAAAGAACTTGCATTAGTGAAATTAGCGAGCTACCAACAACAGCTCGCAAGACACTATAACAAAAGTGTCAATCCAAGGGCATTCCAAGTAGGTGACCTTGTCCTAAGAAAAGTCCTTGGCAGCGCAGTAAAACCGTTAGATGGAAAATTAGGCCCAAACTGGGAGGGACAATTCAAGATAACAAGAGATGATTTTCAAGGAGCCTATCACTTAGAAACACTGGAGGGCAGAGAGATACCCCAAGCATGGAATGCGGCAAATCTTAAGAAATTCTATTTCTATTTTTTTCTTTGGTTTTCTTTATCAGTTTATGCAAATGACAACTCATTTACTTGTGATCAATGAAAGTTGTTTGGCAGTTTCATTCTATAGGGTGATAGGTAATTAATATATGGACTTTATAACTTGCACACCCTTTCCAAGTGATAGACACACTACTTAGTAACGATAGCAGGGAAAACACCCTCCTCAGGTTTTCATTATGAAGCACAAACAACCTCTTAGCATTGCTCTTGGAAATATATGAAGCCCTACAGGAGATCCTTAGGCAACTCGGCCAAGTCAAATTGGTCGCCAGACAATGTTTGGTCAACAAAACCCTGATCGAATAGAGTATCCAACACCAGGTGTGTCCTCTCCAATTGTCACACTTAGGCCTAAGGGAGTGTGACGACACGATCTAAAAGGTAAAGTAAGGCAGAATGGTATCTCATAAGCATACTGGACAGGAGGGACACTTAGTCGATAATACAAACTTACCAATCTAGTCGGCCAAGAGAGGCCCAATATTATTAAGCAAAGAACAAATGATGCAAAAAATATGGAACACTTGTTTAGACGACGAATTCGCCTAAAACATAAATTTTATATTATTTTCATAACAGAAATGTACAACTCGTGTATAATCGACGAGATCGCCCAAAGCATCGATACTACATCGTTTCATTACATATGTGTACAGAATTATAACTAGTAAAATCTTAATGAGGCCGAGGACTCTGAACAAGATAATCAGCTACTTGTGCTCTTCGACCGTCATCCGGGTGAGGAGCTAATTCTTCATTGACCTCGTTCGTATCTGACTCCAATAGCTGCCGAGGGATGGCATTGATGGGGATCCACTGATCATCCCTCCTGAAGGGATTAGGCCTTAAAGTGGAAGGACAAATCTCATGACGATACCAGAGCATTGAGTTCCTTGGAACTTGTAACTCCCTTAGGGCACTCAACCATCCCCTAATAAAGGCAAGCTCTTCAAATTCTGTCAGCTTCGTCAGAGCATCCACCCAACCTTGGTCGTAACCATCAGCCCATACTCGTCGGGGTCCTCTCTTAAACAGATGCCTCAGCCGTGTGACATCCCTTTGGAGCCCAGCAGTAATAACGTATGCTCGGCGGACATCTTCATGAAGCTCATCTATTTCCCTAGCTGGTTTCCTTGCATTCATACCAGCTCGCAAAATGGTCGATGGGATAGAACCTCGTATCCCCGAAGGAACCTTGATCGGTCTTGTGCTAGCTCGCGATGAGGAGGAACCCCTCAAAATGCAAGGCGTAGTGCTCGGTGCATGCTCCCTGAGGAGCAACACCTCTCTCCTCAAAGACTCATTTTCTAGTTGCAGAATTTCCCCAACTTGGTTAATCTCGGTATCATCAAGGAGCCTTGCCCTCAGAGTATTCACCTCCTCTTGAACAAAAGCACCAACTTCTTCCATCTCAACGAGCTCAGTCTGCTCTATGAAACGCTTGTTCCTCAATCGCAGTGATTTGCAAATCCTCATGAAGGTATGGTGAACTTCATTACTTACATCAGGACCAATAATTCTTCCCAATTGAGAAGTGGCTGGTATATAGTCATATACATCAACCAACTACAGGCCATAAAAGAGCAGTAAAGAAAAAATAAATCAGAATACTAGGGGAAGAAACCTTCTCATTTCATTAATATGCAAAAGGATCAGAGTACATCGAGGAACAGAAAGGAAGATTACAAAAAAAATACAAAAGGAACCCTAAGGGTAAATTAGTTGGCGACCTCGGGCTGTCCAGAAGAAGTTGGCTATTTCCCCCTGTCAGCAGCAGTAGGAGCACCTCCCTCAGCAGGGACAACCTCTGTCGCCTGAACAGGAAGTGCATCAGCAGGAATTTACTAGAAGACAGAATAAACACCTTCGATGGCTGGGGAAAGGGTTTCATCCAAAATTATCTTTGGGCCTAGATCGTGCTCATCGAACAGGAGAGAGGCAAAGTCCACCCCGACAGCCAAGAGGGCTTTGTTCCAACCTTTCTTGAAGTTCAGACGGCTGATGTAGCCTATCTGAACCTCGGCATCTTCATATGCGGCAGCCCACCCAGAGTTATACAAATCTTCCTTAATGGTGGCTACCTCAGGCTCCTTCTCCTTTAGCTTCTCGTTCAGCACCTTTTTCTCCTCCACGACTACCATCTTTCTCGAGCAGACCAAATCATAGGCCTGCCGTAACTCGCTTAGTTCTTTGTCCACTACCTCCCTTTCTCGATTGGATTTGACAAGGGTCAGGTCAGAGGACGTCCGGGAAACATCAGCAGCCTTCAAGCTAGCATCGATCTCGGCACTCTTCACTCTCAAAGAAGCATTCTGCTTATCCAGCTCACCATTCTTATTAATCAGCTCATCGCTAGAGCGATAGAGCACAGCAAAATCAGTCACAAACTGCAAGTCAAAGAAGATATTATAAGAAGGAAACAAATAGAATTTTATGAACATTAAAAAGGAGAAATAGACTTACCAAGGCTAGCCTCTGACTCGTTTGTAGGGCTAACTGTTCAGTCCCCATCGCCCTTTGGTGATCAGTAGGAAGGACTGCTCTCTCGAGCAACGCGGGGGCCAATTGAGGAGAAGTGGCAATCGAGGCCCCCTCTGGAAATGCGGACACATGCACTCAGGCCTTCCCAACCTTTGTCCTCGCCTCCATTTTTCTCCTCTCTTCCTCTTTTTACTTCTCCTTCTCTACCCTTCTCGACCTTCTTCCTCTCCTCAGTTTTTTTCTTCTCTTCTTCCCTCTTTCTCTCTCTCTCTCTCTCTCTCTCTCTCTCACCTTCTCTTCTTGCTTTCTCTTCTTCTACTGCACCTGAGCAGCAGATCGAGAACCAGTAGCAACAATCCCACTGCTAGACATCTACTTTTTTGACCTTTGAGAAAGGAGCACATCATCATAATCATCATCACGAATCAAGTTCTTTCTTGGGGGAACCATTTCCTCACTGGAACTTCTAGATGAACTCGAAGGTTCTTGATCGTCAGAAATATCTTCTGAGCTAGAAGAACTGTCACTGCTGGAGCTCTCCTCGCTAAAAACACCTTTGGAACCTCCTCTGGTATTACTCTCGGAACTTCTCTCTTCCTCGTCCAACTGAATGGGATCGGTAGAAACTTCTTCAGAGGTATCAAATTCAGGAATACTATCCACAAGCCTCGCAATAAAACTGGACCCAATATTCTTGTACTCGAGCAGGAAAGCGACAGACCGGGGATGTTCACCGTCAACCAAAGTGTCCCTGATATTCCAAGCTTTAATCAACTCGGAAGTTCGAACCTCGCTGAGGGCAGGCTCTAAGTTATTTGTCTTTGCTGAAAAGAAAACAGGAAAGTGTCAGAAAAATCACACATTAACAAAGAAATCAAAAGGGCAAAGCAAAGACTACCTATGTACTCTTCCCCATAAAATGGAATAATGAATCTATCAGACCTCGACCCCTCAGTATGAGGGGAGAACTGCCAATTCCTAGCAAGAAATCCATCTTGCCAATAGTCCTTGTGGGAATCAGGTAAATTTACTACCAATACCTTATCAGGACTCCTGACCTTGAGGTAAAGAAGACCAGAGCTAGTTCGAGAGAAGGAATAACAAAAGCAGACTTCGGCGAGCCCTAATTTAGTGCCATAAAGTTGATTTATTCTATGGATACCATTCATTATCTTCCATACATTTGGCGAACGCTGTGCAGGAACAATGTTGAAATAACCAAAGAAATGAAGAAACAAATTATTTGGAGGAAAAGTAAGCCCCCTTGAGAAAGTAACAAAACATGAATCCAATTAGCACCCTCTATCTCTCTAACATTCTTAGGGAGAGAGGCGCACTCAATCTCTACCCATTATGGGATATTATAGAACTTCCTAAACTCAGATAATGACCTATTACCTATTTTCGACATTTATAAACCCTAAAAATAGCAAATTCAGAGAAAACTCAGTAAAGGAAGCACAATGAAAGAGCAAAGAGGACTTACGAGATGAAAATATCATGAGAGAGAGTGAAAGCGAAGAAAATGAAGGCTCGGAGAAGAAGACAAGACAGCTGAAACTCGCAGAAGGTGAATAAACACAGAGAAATTTGAAACGATAATGGTGGAACGCTGCTCCAAATAGTTTTTAAATTCTCCCAATCATCGCGCACAAGACACGAAGCAACTGCCGCCTAAATCAGTTCTCGACTTTGGGAAGAGTTACACGATTCACCAAAGTGTCATTATGGAAAATCATTTAAATTTATTAAGCCCAGCTTGTGGCCCAATAACTTTAGGGGCAATTGTGGGTACCCGAATTTATCATTATGGGCCCGGACGATTAGCCTAATAAAAATGGCCCAAAATCCAAACCCCTTGCCTTAACTGAATAGGATTACGACTTAGTCTCCTCCCATGCTCTCGTATAAGAGATGTTCCAGGAGAAGATGGTAAACGTGGGGGAGTCCAACACCCCCACTCCCTGAAGACAGACATGTATATAATAAACCCTATGTCTGGGGCAAAGGACACGCACTGTATTCTCTGTAAACGCTCTCCGGAGTATATAGAAATAATACTGACTACACCACCGTGGACGTAGGCATTCTTGCTGAACCACGTACATATTGTGTTGTGTGATTGGCATTTTATCTTCTTTATTTTTCCTTGGTGATTGCGCTTCTCTCATTTATTTGTGTTGAATATAATTGTCACCACAATACTCCTAATGAATGAACATCAAAATCGTCCTTAGGTGTTAAAATATTGAATTTAGATAACATCGTCTTAAATCAAAATCAACAAATCAAAGTCAACGTGATTTTCACACCAATAGCGTCTTAAAACTTTTTCATTCTTTTTCAAGACTTTTTAAGGACGTGAAAAGCCGTTTTAATTCTCCAATAAAACTCCCTCATATATATTTTCTTTTTGATGTGATCTAAATTCTCAAACATTGGAGAATTTGTGAATACACCTAATGACCCATTAATGGAATATATTTATTTTTATTGCCATTCAATATTTTTCGGGCTCTTTTAAACCTCTTTGGACCCCAGATAATTAAAATTCCTCAATTTTTTAGGTCCAATTTAAATGGCGTCTTAATTACAAAGGATAAATGAGTACCTTTGTATCCCTTCATCATTTATATAATTCACACAAACTCACGGCAAACGGTAAAAACATGCACACCTTTTATTATCTTGTTTTATCACATTTGGTTCATTTTAATAGACATAATTGAGATGAAAACACGTAACCAACATATGATTTGACAAGAACAAACGTCAAACAAATCCGTGCATATGTGCAATAAAGGACAAAGTGAGTCAAACATGTAGGTAGCAACACTATAGTAGCTCAAAGACTCAAAACTTTGTAAAGCACATGAATGACATAATATTTTGTCTCAAAACACTATCAAATAGTCACATGGATATGGCGTGAAGTTGTGACATATATGGTACAAAAACAATCTACAAAAATCTTTTTGTATTTTTCAAAAAATTTCTAATACACAAATATAATACAAAAAGTATACATCTCATAACACTAGCAAGGATATGAATCATGAAACACAACTAGCGTATGACAAACCTGTGAAAACTATCATCTATATGATATAGCAAGAGAAGAATCATGTGAAAGCAATGGATAATCAACAAGTCTAAAATCTAGTACCCCTAGAAGAAATTTCCTAACCCAAATAGATCTCAAATGTCGTGTGGGGGTTTTGGGAACCAAGAAAACACTAGGCTTAAACTTTCTAGGACTTTTTTGAAGGTCAAAACAAAAACGTCTAAGGTGCCCTTTCCTACCATAATATGAACATGTGAAAACGGGTGGAATGACATCTTTGGGTTGACCTTTTCTAATGTCCTTAGGAATGGTTGACCCTCTAAAACAAATAATGGTTTTGGCTTTAGCATTAGAAATATGAGAACAAGATAAGCCATTACCATCACTACAAAAACTACTCGAGTCTTTCAAAACATTTTTCAATTTCAAAAATTTTGACTCAAGTAACAAATTAGACTCTTCCAAAGATAGGGATTTATTTTTAATATTATTAATTAAACTTAACAGTTTATTATGCTTACCCTCAATTAAAACAAACTTATTCCTAAAAGTTTTTTCACATGCCTTAAAATCATCGATTAATTTTTTATCCTCGACGGCACAGACACAAAAGCTGGGATTTTTTAAGTCCTTCAATTCTTTTTCTAAAACTAGGACTTTCATCACTCTTCTCTTTGGACAATTTTAAAACATTAAAGTCCAGGTCCAAAGAAACAAATTTTTCACGATAGAAATCTCTTTGATTTTGAACTTCTTGCAAAAGATCCATAGCGGATTTAAAACGTGAATTTTATTTTTCCAAAAAGTCAATTATTTTAGCAAACGTCAAATTCAAATGATTTAAATCGTCAAAAATTTGATTCGAGCTAACATGTAAGGGCATCATATTAGATAAGTATGCCATCTAAAAATTGCAACAAATTTTTCAACAAAAATCAATATCACACAAAGTTTTGCGAAAAAAAGGATCAAACACAATAAAATAGTGTACCCCGCTCTGATACCGATTTGTAAACAAGGTGTGATACCATTTGATTTAATTCACTTATTTAATTAGGTAAATCAGATTTAACAAAACCAAATTAATATTAAAAGCAACCCATGTGCGTGCAAGTGTAGATGAAAATCGACAATCAAGTGATAGAGTAATTCAGGAAAAAATTCCCTAAGGGAAAAACCTTTTATATTTTAGAACTTTGACATGGTTACACAACCTTTGACTTCCATATAACTTCCCTCAAGCGTAATACATGATGTATGAATCAAACCTTCAAAGCTTTAGCTAGAACTCAGTAGTGGCTCACTCCCAGCCGTACCAATTTGGACACGCAGCCCAGAAACACAGTCTTGATTCTTTGTAGGATCTCCCTCCACAATAGCTCTCGGCTCTCCAGTTTTAGAGTTCTTCTCACAAAGGTTGAACTTTAGGCAAAGTATGGTTCGGGTTCCACAAAAAAACTCTCTGGGATTTGTGAAAAAAAAATTTGAACCCTTAAAATTGTGTCGGAGAAAAGGTAAATTCTCAAAAAATGTATTTTGACCAAAAAAAAATTTTCTCCACCCAAAATAACGAAGTCTGACACCTTATTTATAAAACTTTTAAGGTGGTGACGTATCAACAAAAAAGACTTCTCGTTCGAACGAACTGTCATGTCGTTCGAACAACATTTGGTCTCGTTCGAACGACATAGGAACTCATTTGTTTTACAGAGTTTTAAACACTTGGATACTTAGAAACCAACACTCTTACGAATCTGAGAACAATTATCCAAAAAGCTTTTATGATAAAATGTTTTTAAAAAAATAAAAACCATTTAAAATAATTCAAAAATCATTTTTCATAAAAGAAAAAATATTTTAATTTTTATAAAAAATATCCCAACACTTTTATGAAAATTGTAAATGGAACTTAAACACATTTACCAAGTTAGTCCTTATTAGGCATGATTGTTGAAGTCGACTTGAAATTCGGATCGTTGATTCTAGATGTACGCTTTCCAATGCGTCAACAAACTTGAAGCGATATACGACATACTTAGTGTGACGAAAAATGTCCTTACATGAAGTCAGGCAAAGATCACAATAATTGCAACTGTATGACAAAGAACAGAGGGATAAGGACGATATCTGTGCAAGGTGGTGAAGGCCAAAATCGTAAACCTTAGCCGGGGGCATCTTGGCTAAGAAATCATAGTCGGCAGCCGAGGGGGCTGTAAACATGGCGGCCTTGGCAGCCCTGATGTTGGTTATTAGAGAAGTGGGGTCGGCATTAAGCTGGGACAGGTTGGCCTACCAAAATTCCCCCAAGGAGGACGACGAGCCGACCTTAGATAATGATGTTGCTTCTATGGCCCCCACCCTCCACCTCATCACAGGGTCGGGCTTGGTGTCAGCAGGGACCTCAGGCCCCTTCCTCTTGTGTGTGGCCTCCCCAGTTAGCCCCCCAATGGTGGTCTTCTTGGGGGGTGGTTATTTGTTCTTCATCTTCCCCAAACCAGCCAACAGATTTGGAGTTATCATTTCCCATAGGTCCTCTGAGACGTTAAGAGGACGATCTACAAGAAAAAAGATGACATATGAGTACAATTAATTTGTGAGACGATGGAAGACTTGAAAAGAAAATGAAATAAGTATACAACTCATATAGTTCTTAAAGGGGGTCAACCCCCAGACCAGATTCTTTAAGAAGCTTTGGGGTCATTAAGTCCTCGAATTTTGGAAGAGCACCCTCAACTCCCTGCTCTCTCAGGCAATCGGCCACATCCCTCTAATCAAGGCCGAGGCCAGGGTCTGCCTTGCCATCATAGAGGGGTTGGACCATGCTCGAGGGACCATTAGCTCATTTTCAGAGGGGTCAGCCTCAGTCGGTAACTCCTAAGATCCAGAAACAAGGACAAATATTTTGTTTCCAGTAGTGGTTTGAAGTCTAGGAAACTTGGGTAAGTTTTTTATTGATTTTTCTAGCACCCAAGTGGACGTAGCCTGGTTGCTTAGACGAGAAGAAATATTATAACAAGCTAGGAATTCGATCGACAGACGGTTCATCTATAAAGATCTTCTTCCATGGGGAAATATACCCTAAGATGATACTCCAAGATTTAGGAGGCAATTGAGTGGGAGCAACCCCTAGGGCAGATAAGATGGCGATAATAGCACGATAAAATGGAAGTCTGATGCTGACCCTTAACATCTTCTCATAGACAACTATTTCTCCCTCTCGTCCCTGAAAACCCTCTCATCCTCGTCTGGGACCCTCATCGTAACGTCGAATTTGATACCAAATGAATGTATCCATACGAGGAGATCACGTTTTATAATGGATGAGACAAAGAAAGAGGCATACGGAATGTCAATATGGTCCTCGACTTCCTCATCATCCTCATCCTCATCCTCGGCTTCTACAACCTCGTTATCACTGAGAATGGGAGGGCCATGTGGGAAGTTAGCTTAAAATTCACTAAGAGACATAGCTGTAATAAGGACATCATTTGGATTAAGTGTGGGCTCGGCCTGGTCAGGGTGGACAATATTTGATGGGTCGTCTCTCCCAAATTTTTAGGCTTCAAAGGAGGACGACACTCTAGTTTGTGGTTCCTCCATTATTTCTTTGAAATTGTGGCCCTCGACTTGGGGTTGAGATGAGTCGAAGGTTTCTGATGGTGTGGGGAAAATTGTGGCCAACGAAATAGGAAAGATGGGTTGTACCCAAATGGGGTCGGCCCTACGTCTAGCCTCGTCCTCTTCTTCTACCCTACGAATCTCTTGAAAATGCATTTCTCTCAGAGTGGGGAATTCCTCGGGCAACTTGTAAAGTCTTTGTAGCATTCAAAAGACGACCTTAGACTTGGTATTTTGAGAATGGAATAAGGGAAGCCACAAACAAGTGAAAGTTGTTGACCAGTTTAACCACAAGATCAAACCAAAGAAAATGAATCGTTTTAAACTTAACAGCGAAGACAACTAAAGAAGTCCACCGAAGAAGGTGACCAGAATCTCAATGATGAGTATGACTAGGGGGTTTTAGGCTCCTATATGAGCCAATACTGGGGACTGATACGACCTACAACGAAACAACCACTAATGTATCCCCTAAATTAGCCCTAGAGCCACCACAAATGACTATAAAAAGAATTTATGCTCGCCGGAAAGTTACAAACGCAAAGCAACAATGGATGAAAATGCTAGAAAATGGCAAGGAAAAGTACCTAGAATAAGAAGAGAAGGAAGGACCCCGGTGATAAGCTCTAAATAACTTGTCGAAAAATAAAAATAGAGAGAAAATGTTTGAAGCTAGAGAGAGAAAGCGCGCAAAGTGAAAGAAAAAAAAGAAAGAGAAAATTGGAGTATTCTCAAAACTTAAAACATCTCATCATTATTTGGCACAGAGAACGAAGTGGCGCACAACCCTCAAGGCATATCATTATTAGGGTACAATGTCCCAAGCATGATTGACATCCATCATTCTTGGAGAATATAACACGATGAGTGACAAGTGTTAAGTGCCAATTTAAAGCCTCATCAACTTGTCTACCAAGAATACAATAAACCCCTCAGCCACCTCATAACATCGATGGCTAAGGGCTAGGGGTGATTGATATGCCAAAATATACCCTCGTCTCGACCGACGCTATACTCGACCTTGGACGAGGGTGTAATTGAACTAGACTACCTTATTCAGTGGGTCGTACCTGAGATCACCATCGACCTCGGCCTCAGCGATCATCCGACCTCTAACTACCTAGTAGATTATGCTTGGAGCCTCCGCCTAGCCTAAAGCCTCGACTCAGCCTCTAATAAATATAAGATTGAGGTCGACCTAGGTCACTACGTTACCCAATGGTATAGGCATCATCTCTACATGTCCTCGGCCTCGGCTGATGCGTATAGGTCGAGGGTGACATCAGCACAGCGTGTGGTTTGGGAAACGCGTGGGTCAGTGCACGTTAGACACATACAACATGTGGATGAAACCGTTACTAGTAGATCATTCCCTCACATGAAAGAATATTTGGTCATTATGATCTACATGTGGAAGAACCAGGTGTCCACACTAGATTGGATAAGAGTTACACATTCATAAAAACGACATGCTTGGGGGTACACTACACCCCCTAAGCATTATATATAACTTTCACCTTCTTTATTATAAATAATCTAATTATTAAAGACCTAGCTAAAACTCTGCTCAATTGTATACAGAAGAGAGAGATAGATAGATAGATAGAGATAGACAGAGAAAGGGAGAGAGAGAGAGAGAGAGAGAGAGAGAGAGAGAGAGAAAGCTTATGTTGTAACCAGGCCATTAGTGCCTCATTTATTAGTGGAATTCACTCATGCACACAGTGGACGTAGGCTCAGTCCTAACCACTCATATTCAGGTGTCCATCCTCTTCACCTCATTTCCTTCTTTATATACTTACTGTAGAATTGTTGCCATTGTTGTATACCTATTTCAGCTCTTCACATCTGTGACATGGTAGTACCATTTTTGGTATCATCAACCGTCATAACTTACTCCTAGACTTACCTAAAGTGGGACCTAGGAGAATTTTTATTACCTTATTAGATGTGTCATCTAAAGTAAACTTGACCCCCCCCCCAGCACGTTCGAGATCTCTCTCGAGTTGGGATACATGGGCTTAAACTTTCTCATGAGTCTCCAATGAAGATTAAAAATTTCTCATAAGATTAGCCATGGCGTGGGTCAAATCACTATTTTTCCATCCTAAAACGATCAATTGCTAACACAAAGAAACCTTCACCTTATCGAGTTGACTCGCCAATGCTTCACACACCCTTAAACCTTTCACATCTCTATACAAATATAACACCCTAAGAGATAAATCCTAATTAATCTTTTTCATCTTCAACTTCTCAGTGTAAATATCTTTAAACTCTTTTTGGGGATCACCTTCTCCCTCACTTAAAATACCATCCTCACTCTCTCTATCTCCTGAATCAATCGAAACATGATCTAGGCTCTCATGTTTAGATATATCCTCATCGACGTGGGACAAATTAGAAGTCCGAATGTGACTAGGCATGAATGAAATGCGTGATTCATGTGATGAATCTCCCCCTGAATCAACCAACTTAACGTCACTATCGCTAAGAGTGGCTTTATTCGCAATCTCTTTTCCCCTTCTCTTTAGCCTAATGAGACACTCATGTGCCTTATGCCCTTTCTCGCACTCATAATCTTCCTATTTCTCACCGTTATTCTTGACCTCATTCTTATTTTTTCTTTTCTTAAAAATATTTTTATTGGAAGAATTATTTTTGCAAAATTTGAGAAACTGCTTAAAAATTTTAGCAAATAATGCCAGGTCGTCAAAATCACAATCTCCCTCCGATTCAGACTCACAAACTTTCACCTTCTTGTCTTTCTTAGTTTGATTCTTTAAATCTATCCCTATATCTTTAGGTTCAATGGTTTTAGGGAACATATCGATCTCATAATCTAAAGGTCTCCTACGATTTTTTCTAACCTAAGAGTGTTTAAAATCCTTAATCAATTAAACATAGTGACCTTAGGAATAACGGACAGGGAGTGATCTCAAAATCTTTTTAATAACTCTCATTTTTGGAATTTTCTCACCCAAATTGAAACTCGAATTGATAATGTTCAATAAAAGCCCGTAAAACTCATCGAACGACTCGAACTCTAACATGGTTATAGTCTCATATTGGGAGGTCAAATTATGAAGCTTCAACGCCTTTACATCACTGGTACCCTCGTGAGTGAGTTGGAGGGTATCCCATGCTTCCTTAGACATAGTGTATGTCATGATGCGATGGAAATCTTAAGGGGTGACGGCTCTAGAAATAACACTAAGTCCACGAGAATTAAAATTACCTCACTTAAATTCCTTATCAGTCCTGGAAGAAACAATTTTGCGGAAAAAGGATCACACGGTATTGTAAGGACATAGTTCGTCACATTTCGTATGTCGTATACCGCTACAAGTTTATCGAAGAATACGAAAACTTACATCTACAATCGACAATCCGAATTTCAAGGCGACTTCAACAATCATGCCCAACAAGGACTAAGTTGGTAAATGTGTTTAAGTTCCATTTACAATTTGCATAAAAGTGTTGGGATATTTTTTTATAAAAATTAAAATATTTTTTCTTTTATGAAAAATGATTTTTGAATGACTTTAAATGTTTTTTATTTTTCAAAAACATTCTTATCATAAAGGCTTTTTGGATAACTGTTTTTAGATTCGTAAGAGTGTTTGTTTGTACGTCTCCAAATGTTTTAAAACTCAGAAAAACGAAACTCGAGATTTGTGCCTGGTCATTCAAACGAGATCCTATCACATTCGAACGAGACCAGAGCTCGTTCAAATGACATGACAGTCCGTTCGAACGAGAAGTCTTTTTTTGTTGACATGTCACCGCCTTAAAAGTTTTATAAATAGAGTGTCAGACTTTGTTATTTTGTGTGGGGAAAACACTAGTTTTAACAAAATACGTTTTTAAGTGTTTTTATTTTTTTCTCCATTTTTTAAGGGTTCAAATATGTTTTAACAATTCACAAATCCCAGTGCTTTTTGTGTGAGTTCTTTTATGGAACCCAAAGCATAGTTTGCCTTTTTGCTAGGAGTTTTTTTGTGATTCAACCTCAGTGGAGAAGGCATCTACATATTTTATTGGTGGATACCGAGCGTAATCATTATGCGTGTGGACGAGCCGAAGACGATGAACCGATACGTGGAGGGTATTTCGATGTCTCTCGTATCTTTGAAGATTTGCTGAAGGCACCATGCATTATACACTTGTGGGCGATTATCTGGTTGTATGTAAGTCAGAGGTCTTGAAAATTCTTCAAAGTGTTATAAAAGGTTTTTTGCAAGAAAGGGGTTTTTTCATGAATTGATCGTCTTTATTTTTCATGCATGGTTAGAATGATTTATGTCACTTAGATACATGTTTAGGGGCTGAACTAAAATTGAATTTGGTTTGTTCAAATTTTGACACCTAATTGAATAAGTTAAAGTTGAAAATTGCGAATATATTTGAATTAATATCGCACACGGTCTTTCAAATTAGTATCAGAGCAGGTTACACTAATTTATCGCGTATTCCGATTTTCCGCAAACTTTTTTGATATTGATTTTGTTTGAAAAATTTGATTTTGTTTAACATCGCAAGTTTTTCAATGGATCACTTATATAATCGGGTGCCCATCTTTGACGACAGTAATTATGCCAATTGGAAAGCTCGCATGATATCCGTTTTAAAAGCCATAGATGAGCGCGTTTGGTTGTTGGTTGAAAATGATTGAACTCCTCCCATCATGACAGTTGATAATGTCACTTCTTTAAAACATGTGTCAAACTAGACTGAGGACGATTTTAAATTGTCTAACTTTAATTCCCGTGGTTTGAGTGTTATTTCTGGAGCCGTCACTCCCGACGAGTTCTGTCGTATTATGACGTACACCACGTCTAAAGAGGCATGGGATGTTTTAAAATTAACACATGAAGGTACAACCGCTGTTAAAGAGCTAAGATTGCAAAATCAAGCCACCCAATTTGAGACCATTTCTATGTTAGAGTCCGAGACCTTTGATGAGTTTTACGCACATTTGTCGGACATTGTGAACACTAGTTTTAACTTGGGTGAGGTAATTGAGAAAACGCGGGTTGTGGAGAAGATTTTGAGATCCCTTCCAAAACGTTTTATTCTAAAAGTCATTGTTTTAAACTCGATACGAAATTTGAGGACACTTAAATTAGAAGAGTTGGTAGGTGATCTTCAGACTTACGAGTTAGACATGTTTCCTGAAACTATTAAGCCTAAGGAAAAATGGATTGCACTTAGGACATAATCGATATTGAGTGAGGATGTTTCTAGGAGGAGAGAGAATAAAATGAAAGAGAGTGCTTGTGACTCCGATTCTAAGGGAGATTTTGATTTTAAGGATATAGCCCTCTTTGCGAAATTTTTTAAAAAGTTTCGCAAGATGTCTAAAGTAAATTCTTCCAATAAAAATAGATATTTTGAGAAAAATAAAAAGAAAGAGGAGGCTAAAGAAAGTGATAAGGAAGATGAGATCAGGTGTTTTGAGTGTGAGGACAAAGGGCCCATAACTAAAGAGTGTCCTACTGGGATAAATATAAAGGGCAAAGAAACTGTTATGCCCACCACACTTAGTGATAGTGAGGGAGATGAGGGAGATGAGTCCAATAAAGGTTTAGCACATGGGATGTGTGTAGCTTTTTTGAGTCGTGTAAGCACTCCCACTTCGTCCCACGATGATAGTGTCCATGAGAGCGATGGCGATGAGTAAAGTGTTTCTAGTGGAGATTAGAGCGAGTTTGAGAGTGGAGATGAAAGTGAGATCCAAAAAGTGTTTAGGGATTTGTACACTGCGACCTTGAAAACAAAGAAGTATAATAGAGATTTAGGTCATTAGGTTTTGGATTTGGAGAGAGCGAAGGAGGTTTTGAAAAGGGAAAAGTGTGACTTGACCGACACGGTGTCTAGTCTGATGACACGTGTATCCCAACTCAAGAGTGATCTCGAACGTGCCCGAGAGGTCAAATTCTCTTTAAAGAATGCATCTAAGAAGGTTTAAAATATGGTTCTCAATCCCGTTTTGGGTGAGGGTAAGAGTTTAGGAAAGGCGCGTCCACTTATTTTATTGCACCCGACCCGGTATCCTCTTTAGTGATAGATTCACATGGTCCTTGACCCAACCCACCTAGGCGTCCCATTAGGAGAGCACATCCTAGAATTTTTGAAAAATTAATTCCTAGGTCGGTTCATGTTTTCTCCCATTACAAAAAGCGACACCTTAGGGAATTTTGCTTTAAGTTGGGTAATGTATCTCATTATACTCATACACATGATCGCAAACATGCACCCACTCAAGATACTTTGCTTGCACACAATGATAGAGAGTTTGCACATATACACGAGCAACTAAAGTTTTTGGTCAAGACTTCACATGATTTGATGGAGTTATTTCAAAAGATGTCACCATCTTTGGAAAACTCCACGGCACTTCCCAGTTGAGGTCTATACATTTTTGCTAGCATAGGGTGATTTACATATTGATTCTTTTGCCTATTGCTAGTATATAACATTTGTACTTTATTTACATTTTTGGTACTATTTTAGCCCTGTTTGGTTTTGCTTGTCCTTTCCAGGAAATATTTTTATGAAATTTTTCCACTGGACAAAATTGCATGACAGTCTGAATGATCTGGTAATTTTATTTTTTTGTAGTTCTAACGAGATTACATCTCGCGCGAAGTGCATGCCGTTCGAACGACAAGACATTTCGTTCGAATGACCCCTGAATTTTGTTTGTAGTCCCTGTTTCTTCCTGCTATATGTTATTAGTACTGTTGGGTTGTTTATGAACAATGTTCAAAAAATACGAAAAGATTTTCTCTTTTTAGAAAAGTTTTGAAAAATCCAAAAAGAGTTTTGTATTTTGTTTTCACCGTATATGAATGCACACCTAGGATGACCAAGTCACAACATCATGCCATATCCATGTCACTATTTGATAGATATTTGAGATAATATGTTGTGTCATTCGTGTGCTTTACAAAGTTTGGAGTCTTTGAGATGATATAGTGTTGCTACCTACATGTTTGACTCACTTTGTACTTTATTGCACACATGCACGAATTTGTTTGATGTTTGTTCTTGTCAAATCACATGTTGGTTACGTGTTTTCATCTTAATTCTGTCTATTAAAATGAATCAAACGCGATAAAACAAGATAATAAAAGGTGTGCATGTTTTTACTGTTTGCCGTAAGTTTGTGTGAATTTTATAAACGGTGAAGGGCTACGAAAGGTACACATTTATCCTTTGTGATTAAGCCTCCATTTAAATTGGACCTAAAAAATTGAGGAATATTAATTATCCGGGGTTCAAAGAGGTTTAAAAGAGCCCGAAAATATTGAATGGCAATAAAAAGAAATATATGCTAATAATGGGCCATTAGATTTATTCACCAATTCTCCAATGTTTGAGAATTTAGATCACCTAAAAAATAAAATATATATGAGGGAGTTTGGTTGGATAATTAAAATGTCTTTGCAAGTCCTTAAAAAGTCTTGAAAAGGCATGAAAATTTTTTAAGACGTTATTGGTGTGAAAATCATGTTGACTTTGATTTGTTGATTTTGATTTAAGATGATGTCATCTAAATTCAATAATTTTACACCAAAGGACTACTTTTGATGTTCATTCGTTACTAGTACTCTTATGCATCTTGCACATAAGATATGATTGAGTTGATTTACCTATCGGATTTGTTCACACCCATTCATTCTATTTCCATGATTTAGTTGTCTGAGTAAAAGTTCATGGTGTGTGATTTGTGTAACATCATGTCTTGCATTTTTGTTTAAAAATATTAAAATAAAATAAAAAATAGTTTGCTTGCTAGGTTTTCGTGACACCCCGATTTGCATTATGTGATTTATTCTTTTCCTTGTCTATTCGGGACAAATAAAAAGGGGAAGAACAAATTATGATTTTATGGGGGAGTTTTAGTATGGGGGAGATTTGATTATGATTACATGATTTATGTTTATATCATTTCAAACTCGATACGTCACGAGGTTTTTGCTTTGTCTCTTGTTTGTAGGTCTAATTGAAGATTCTTTGGATTGCATACCCTGATGATAAAAGCTTGGAGATTTGAAAAGTTGATTGTTGCAGCATAGTTTGTAGACTTGTTCAGTTTATCTTTCCTTTTTTATTCATGGGAGGGTAGATATGTTTGGTCAATTTTTTTGATAATTTATATAGTTTTTATTTTGTACCGGCATAGATATAGGGGGAGATTTGTAAAGACAGATTTCATCACATTTAGTATGTCGTATACCGCTACAAGGTTGTCGAAGAATTGGAAAGCTTACATCTACAATCGACAACCCGAATTTCAAGGCGACCTCAACAATCATGCCCAACAAGGACTAACTTGGTAAATGTGTTTAAGTTCCATTTACAATTTTCATAAAAGTGTTGGGATATTTGCTATAAAAATTAAAATGGTTTTTCTTTTATGAAAAATAATTTTTGAATTATTTTAAATGGTTTTTATTTTTCCAAAAACATTTTTATCATAAAAGCTTTTTGGATAATTGTTCCCAGATTCATAAGAGTGTTGGTTTCTAAGTTTCCAAATGTTTTAAAACTCTGTAAAATGAATCTCGAGATTTGTGCCTGGTCGTTCAAATGAGATCCTATCTCGTTCGAACGAGACCAGAAGTCATTCGACTGACATGACAGTTCGTTCGAACGAGAAGACTTTTTTGTTGACACATCACCACCTTAAAAGTTTTATGAATAGGGTGTCAGACTTCGTTATTTTGGGTGGAGAAAACACTGGTTTTAACAGAATACATTTTAAAGTGTTTTTGGTTTAATTTCCATCTTTTTAAGGGTTCAAGTTTGTTTTAACAATTCACAAATCCCAGTGATTTTTGTGTGAGTTATTTTATGGAACCAAAAGCATAGTTTACCTTTTTACTGGGAGTTTTGTTGTGATTCAACCTCGGTGGAGAAGGCATCTCCATATTTGATCGGTGGATACCGAGCATAGTCATTCTGTGTGTGGACGAGCCGAAGACGATGAACCGACACCTGGAGGTATTTCGCTGTCTCTCGTATCTTGAAAGATTTGCTAAAGGCACCGTGGATTAGACACTTGTGGGCGATTAATAGGTTGTATGTAAGTCAAATCTCTTGCAATTTCTTCAAAGTGTTATAAAAGGTTTTTACCCAAAAGCTTTTTTCCTGAATCGGTCGTCTTTATTTTTCATGCATGGTTAGAATGATTTATGTCACTTAGATGCATGTTTAGGGGCTGAACTAAAATTGAATTTGGTTTGTTCCAAGTTTGACACCTAATTAAATAAGTTTAAGTTGGAAATTATGAATATATTTGAATCAATATTTCACACAGTCTTTCAAGTATTTTTGTGTAACCGGTTCTGATACCAATTTATGAGTGCGCATCGGGATGCTAATGGAATAATTATACAAAAAAAGTTTCCAACACATACAATTTCGAGAATACTCGTTAGGGGTGCGTATATATTATTAATTCAATTCTACTACCTTACCATTCTTCCTCCACTTTGTCATATAAAATTCGAGAATACATGAAGGATTGGTTTTACTTGAAATAACTCCTTATGTTTGTTATTCGTATATAGTATTCTACTTCTTTTAGACATGAGCATTGATTTCAATATCATGTTGTGAGGTGTATTAACTTAACTTGCACATTTGTTTTTACTCATTTTTGGTTCATTGGGAATTTATCATCTCCATCGTCATCAAATTTACTTTATAGAGGAATTTAACAATTATTAACAATATTTTTGTTATGATGCCAAAAATGATGAACTTGAGCAATGGGATATGATGGAAACGTATTCTTGTAAAGTAAGGTGTTCTCATAAAAATTTATCTCCGGATACTTGAAAGTTGGTGTCTTTTTGGATATTTTAAACGATTAGTCGGTTGGATTATTGACATCCATTATAATGTCTATTATAGAATATATAGATTAGCTTCACAAAAAATAGTTTGGAAAAAAAATTTCATCAATAATTGAAGGACAAACATATCATATGACCCACATTGTTCTATTATTGCATTTCTTAATAAGTTTAATAATATGGATAAGTGTAACTAATATTACAGTGTTATGGTCCACATTATTTGAACTATAATTGTTTCTCAAGTATGCACTATGCCTTCATTTTGTACTTGGGTATTATTAACATTGAACTATAATTGCTTCTCAAGTATGTACTCTGCCTTCATTTCATAACTGGATATTATCAGCATGCTTGATATGTAAGAACACTAAATGATAGAAAACTAAATTACTACAATTTTCTTATTTTATCTAAGGATATTAATGATTTCCTATTGTGGTTCAATATTGGGTTTCAGACGTGTTGTCACCATGAGGTAAAATGGTGATTCAAATCAATTAAGTTTATGGAGTATTTTTGTTAGTATATTGTTGTCGGACTGTTTTTTATTTTTAAATAGGGTGGATAGTGTGGCCATCCCAGTCGGCCCGATGTTCGTTCCGAGGGGGGGGAAGGAGGAAGAGGATACCCCCCGGGGAAGAAAACTACATCGTGGTCTCGCACCCTTCTCTTTGAAAAAGGGGCTTCGGCCATCTTTGGTGTGGGATGCATGTAAAGAGCTAGAGTCGCCAACCTATTTTGCTCAAAACGGGCAAAAGAATATGTTGCCACCTCATGAGAGAGGTATTAAGGACAAAATTGATGCGTGCGAAACCAATAGATCGGAGGTCCGGGGGCTAAGTTACGGAATGGGAAGGTGTTACGCATCCATCCCTCCCTTTCGGTCTCTCATGAGAAAATGTTTATATTTTCCTTTTTATCCCCGTGAAGTATATGCATGTGTTTATATAATGGAGATTGGAATCGTTCGACCCATACCATGAAAAAAATAGGGTGAGGTCATCCATTGGAATATTCCCAAAATAATCATAAATGTAGAAGATAAAATATGAGCGTTCATCGCGATATTGATCGTTATTGGGAAACGATAATGTGTGGGATGAAACGCGAACAAATATGTTATATATATGTATGATGATAATGAGTAATTTTGAAAATTATGAAAAATAAGAGAAATTTGAAAATTAGACTCGAGTCTCGAATTTTAATCCGAGATGCCTGCGTAGCCTATAAAGGCATCAAAGTCCACGTAGTTCGAATGCGGAATAGGGGTGGGGTTTATCCCATCGATTCAAATGGAATTTTATTAGGTGTGTGCCTGTAGAAAATGTATTTCTAGTTTTGGAAAAAGCGTGGTGGATAATTCCGTTCGGAATTTATGGGTATAACGCTCTTTTGTTTGTGTTTTTTTTTATGAAAAATAAAGTATGTGCAATATACTAATAAAAGTGTAGATGTTAATACGTATGAACTACAATGAAACTAGATTATGAATCTAAGGTAACTTAAATAAAACAAGAAATTAAAAGAGGGGGAGAAATAGTTGGACCTTTCTTGGAGCTTGAACTTGGATCTTGGATGAGCTCCTTTAAATGTTGAGGAGAGAGAAGGATATTTGTCAAATTGGGTGTGAAAAGTATAGGGATGTAGGCTTGAATGAGATTTCTTATATGGAACTTTGCTGACTTCGAGAGAACGATGTTGAGATCACTGATGTTGATGGGTTTTTTCTCTCCCTTCATAATGAGGTCATGGCATTTATTTAAAGGGCCAGAGGGTGCCGATAGACGTACCCCAGAGGGTGCCTATTGACAGGTCACCCTTGACACTGTGCCGACAGGTAGGGTTCAGGACCTACCAATTAGTAGTCCCGTGAGGTCTTTTTTGGAAAAATGACTGTAGAGCACAAACCGTTGATCCGAATCGTGCACTGGGCATACTGTCAGAAAGGTATTTTAGAGGCCTATGAGAGCCCTTGGACTACTCCCCGGTTCGAAAGTTGAATTTGGGTCAAATGTGGCTCGAAAGCGCATATCGGTCCTTTAGACAGGAGATCGTCGGACACAAACGGATCGTTCATCCGCATGGTGGGTCAGAATCGCTCACGGGAAAGACCGTTGGAAAGGTTAGGAAATGTACTTCGACATTCCAAATAGTTTCGCTCGATTCAGAAAGTGGACCTTAGGCAACCGAGGCCCGAAAGCACCCGATGACCTCTCGGAGTAAAACGGATCGTTCGTCCGTACCGTACCGTATGTTAGAATCGCGCACGGGATGGATTGTTGGAAAGGGTATTTATTGCCATTAGGAGATTCATTTAGTCTCATTCAAGCCGAAGAGTTGACTTTGGTTAAATGGAGTTTGGGAGCACCCGGTGGACTCCGGATTAATTTTCGGGGGAAAAATGATCGTTCGTTCGAATGGTTATGTTGTTTCACGCACGGGGAGGATCGATGGAAAGGAGTTTCAATTCCCTTTAATGATTCATATAGTTTTCGCTCTGACAGTGAAGTTGATTAGGGTCAATTTGGGGCCCCGGAGCGCCCGATGGTCTCTAGATCGGTACTCTAAGTGCTACCTAGGTTTGTGGTAGAAGGGGAAGTGCTAGGAGACTAAAGAGAGACTTAGGGGGTCCTATAATACGGTGTCTACAGAGCCCCTCAAAGGGTGAGCTTGGAACAAGTGATGGCCATCGAATAGACACCACATGATGGAAGGAGGTCAGTTCTGCAAACCTAAGGAATGTGGATGACCGATTCAGAAGGTCGAGGACAATTCTGACCTAAAAGAGGTGATTACCGAGGACCGAGGTCAATTCTAACCTAACTAAGGTGACGATCCAAGATCGAGGTCAATTCTGACCTAAAAGAGGTGATGATCGAGGACCGAGGTCAATTCTAACCTAACTAAGGTGATGATTTAAGACCGAGGTCAATTATGACCTAAGAGAGGTGACGGCCGAGGATCGAGGTTAATTCTGACCTAACTAAGGTGATGATCCCAGATCGAGGTCAATTCTGACCTAAAAGAGGTGAAGACTGAGGACTGAGGTCAATTATAACCTTAATAAGGTGACGATTCAAGACCGAGGTCAATTCTGACCTATAAGAGGTCACGATCAAGGACCGAGGTTAATTATGACCTAACTAAGGTGACGATCCAAGATCGAGGTCAATTCTGACCAAGAAGAGGTGACGACCGAGGACCGAGGTCAATTATGACAAAACTAAGGTGACGGTCCAAAACCGAGCTCAATTTTGACCTAAGAGAGGTGATGACCGAGGACCGAGGTTAATTTTGACCTAACTAAGGTGATGATTCAAGACAGAGGTCAATTCTGACCTAAGAGAGGTGGTCTTTCCTTCGGAAAATTTGGGGACTCCATTGGGGATGAAGATTTGGATTTTGGATTCCGCTGGGGAATATTGAATGAGCTGGGGGAAATTTGGAGCGTCCTTTGGAGACATTGCTGGGGAGAATGATTCTCTGGAATTCCGTTGGGGGGTAAAAAAAGGTGTTTTCCTTAGCGGGCAAGGTGCTAGAACGGATTTGGCAATTTTAGGAATTTTTTGGGATTTGTTCGGAATTTTTTTGTATTTTTTTGGACTTTTTGTACAAAATTTTAAGGGGTGTGCTGACCGGCATAGGTGTGGGTGTGCCAATCGGCATTGGCACAAACTTTTGGGGTGCCTCAAGCAGGTGAAAGTCCTAGTGTCAATCGGTGGGCGGAGGGGACTGCCGATTGGCATGACCCTTAGCCTCTTATAATAAGAGGGCGGGTTCTCCTCATTTTGCACAACTTTCTGACTTCTTTCCTTTTGCTATAAACCTCTGAAAATCATCCTTATGTCCGAAATGGATGACTTCTCAAGCAGTGTGATCCATATGGTGTGGCTCAATGCCGATGACTGGGCAGGGTTAGAGTGGAGGGCTAGGGTGCCCCTCGCATTGGGTAGCGATAATTCTTTCGACTTATTTGAGCCTATGTCGAATGATCAGACTCTTCTGCGCGAGCCTTCGCATCATCGCTCTTCAAGGGTGGTGATCCCTGGTGGCTATGTAAGTCTTTCATGACTCTTGGTATTCTTTTCTTCTTATCTTAATGAGATTGATTTATTTCCTGAATCTGACAAGGGTTCTCTTCATTTCTTGACAGTCTGATATCTCCATGATGACTATTCATGCATGTGGTACGACAGGGTTCAAGGATGTTTGGGAGCATCTTCCTAATGTGGTTCACTGGATGGTGTCCTCTATGGATTTTGGGAGGCTAGCGTCGGCATTGGATGAGACACCCCGCTCTACTGCGATTCTGTGTGCTCTGGGAGAGAGGTGGTGGGAAACTACCCACACCTTACATTTGGGATTCAGGGAGATGACGGTGACTCCCATTGATGTTTAGCAGCTGTTGGGGCTGGATTACGAGAGTTCCTAGATTGAGGTGGACAGGACGCTGTAGGTGACGCTGGAGGCGGTGACAGCGGATTTAGGTGACGTGGAGAGGGTGGTTTTCGTGGATTCCCTCCACCTATATTCTTTTAGGGAGATTTTTATGATGATGAGAATGATGGACAACAGGTGCATCAGACGGCCCGTCTATTTATCTTGCTGGTATTGGGAGGTTTTCTGGTGGCGACGAGTGGCGACGTCATTCACTTATGGTTTCTGCCATTTCTGAGGATGTTTTTGAACATCCGCCTGTATGACTGAGGGAGACTGACTTTGGCGACCCTGTACCATTCTTTGGATGCATACCGAATTTTACTGGGGCCACATATCTTCTAGAGGTATTCTTTATTTTGTGCATTTTTCTTTATGCATTCGTATTTTCCATTCATGCATTTCCTTTTGATTTGAATGTTGGTTCTTGTCCTTTGCAGACGTGGTTTTACGAGGTTATTGAGTTGAACACCCAACTGATTTCTCTGAAGGATTATTCTGTTGGGGACTTTTGTCGGATGTTCTGATGGTGGAAGTCAAACCGACAGCCGAAGATGAATCTCTATCTCGAGGCATTGCGTCAGGTCTTGAATGGCTTGATGAGCGAGTGGGTAAGCATTATTTTTGTCCTTGAGACTGTTCTTTTCCTTTGATGCCATTTTATTGATATTGATCCTTAGTTTTCGCTGGGGTTTTACAGGTGACCTTTTATCCCTTGGGGACGGCTATTCAGCACACCGGGGTGACTGGGGGACATGCGCAGATGCGGCGCCTGCTGGCGCATGAGTTAGGCCACTCCTTATATCTTAGGAAAAGGGGGTCCGTCAGATTATGGACGAAGAGGCTGTGGTGCCACCGACGAATCCCCCTATGTTCATGAGGCACGTGCGGGAGATGTCTGATGATGACCAAGTGGCTACGATGATGGGAGAGCCATACTCCATGTACACTAACATAGTGACGATGTATGATTATATGGACTTGGTCACTAGTTGGATGATGCCCTAGCATTTATGATATGATGCCTGTCCCTAGAGCAGACTCAAGTTGGTAGGTGGGGTCTTCTCATAGCGCAGGTGGTGTGGCAACGTCAGCGGTGGAGGCGACGGCTTCAGGGCCTTCTGTTGTGAGGATGCATTCCCCTAGTTACAACCTTCGATGGGCTGATGGGGGATCCATGCGTCTGCAGCATCTCCCTCACGCGATGGATCCGAAGGAGTTGGGTCTAACTGAGTAAGTGCTTCGTCCTGCGGTATGTCTTTTCCTTTAATTTTTTTGAATTCTTCCACTCTCCTCATGCTTGACTGATTTGATCTTTTCTATTCTTCCTTGCATCATATCATTATTTCGACCACCTGGTTGAAGTACATCGGGGACTGGATATCCTCGGCGACTGCTCACATTCGTGAGGCGGTACCAGTTCCTTCTTGCTTGGCACCGGCTGCCTCGTCTCGGGAAGAATCGAGCTCTGGTAGTGGGGACACGTCGTCTCGTCGCAGGCGGAAGATGGCGCATCGCAGGGATGGGGGATCCTAGAGAGAGAGAGAGAGAGAGAGAGAGTTCCGTTGTTTTTTCTTCTTTTCTTGCAAAATGTTAATGTAACACAGCTAAATATATGCAAATGAAAGAATGAATTTTTTTTTGTTGATTTTCTTGTTTAGTGATGAATGCACATGCTCTTTTTACTTTGCTATTGAGACCGTAAAAGGAATTTTGAAAATTGATTTGAGAAGGATTTTATTTGAAATGAGATTAGTAAAGCATAAGTATAAAGGAAATTCGGAATTCCCTAAAAAAAATTTATTTATTTATTTTGACAATAGAGGAAAAAGGGAAATTTCCCAAAATGGGAGTTTATTGATTGGCATGACCCCTGTCCTGCCTATCGGCATATCAGTCCAGTCCAATCAATCCAAGGCTTTGATTTCACTTTGTTCAATTGTTTGGTACTTGGTGGGTCAAGTTTTACTCCAATTTCTGCAGGGTTCTTTGTCTTGTCTTGAGAGTTTCCAAGTATAAAAGGGTTTTGGATGGGGATTTCCTCCTTACACTTTCACTTTCTTTCTTTTCCACATTCTTACTTGCTTACTATCTCTTAGTCTTTCAAGATGGCTCTCCTTGGTATCATTGAGTTTGCTAACTACCTCGAAGCCTTGGAAGCAATGTGTTCTTACAATGTTGACTATGACGCCTTTCACATGCAACAAGTCTCTTTATGGCGTAACCGACCCATTGAGTGGAGCATGTTGATGGCGGCTGTCAAGTTTTGGTATCCCGAGGATCATGTCTTTCGCTTCTGGTTGGATGAGATTTGTCCTACCTACAAGGAATTTTCTTCCATGCTGGGGATAATCTCATCTTCGCCGTAACTTTGCTTGAGTTTTTCCATTCTTTCAGGGAATTATTGGCTGGGCTTCTCCATATTTCTCCTTCGGCGGCCAGACCCTTATTTACGGGGGGAATGATTTCCCTCCCGGCAGTGAAGTAGTCCTTGCATTCACAGGACGTGGGTGATGTTGGATATATCGGAGCCGTCATATTAGGCCTTATTTCCAAACTTTTGTTAGTTACTAGGGGGACGCTGGTGGATCCCCAACTGGATGCTATTATTTCTTGGATGTCGTACCGTCGTAATCCTGCGGTGGTGATAGTGGCGGAGACCTTAAATGGCCTGGATGCCTGGCGGGAGGGTCGTTCTGACTTTCTGAGGGACAACCCTGTACTATTGTTTATGTGGCTATCGGAGAGGTTTCGTATGGCGGTCCCACCTGGGTATCCCTTTCCAGTGATTACAAACTTCTTCTTGCGCTATTCTCTTAGCATAGGCCTGGACATTGAGAGTTGGGGGAACTGTTTTATAGAGAACGGGGCACGAGGCTTACATTGGTCCGTGCCTTAGTGGGGAGAGGTTTTGCCCATTTTGGAGCTTGGAGAGTACCCGCACGTCAGCCTGGCTAGCCTTAGGCAGACCTTCTTTTACTTCCCTGATGGCTGCTGTGCCAATATGGTTGGGAGCAAATTGTGCCACCGCGGACATAAAATTTCTTTCCTATGGAGGATCTGACAGAACGTATGCGCATGCGACTTGGTTCCGCGTGAGAGAATCATTGTCCGTCGACCCATCCTTCTCAGTCTTCTGGGATAGTCTGGCATGTCTCTAGTGACTACATGAAGTGGTTGTGGAAGAAGGTAGTGTCCAGGATGCTGGCTGTGGAAACTGGTCAGAGGTGGTTTGTAATATCTAACACCATGGAGGGGGGGTTGTGGTTTACCCCAAGTTGGTTCGATCTTATCGCTCCATGGAGAGTTTGTGATACTCCATTCATGCAGGGGAGGCTTGGGGAGTCCAGGATGCAGGTGATGATGATGCTAGTTCCTCTGGCAGTCGTGGGTAGGATTTTGTGAAGTTTTTTATAGAAGGTGTTTTTTTGTGTTTTCTAGAATAATTGGAATGATTTTCAAGGGTAGTAGTTTTTTTTTTCTCTGGTTTTTTTTGGCTAGGGAAGTCGTTTGACTCTTTATGTCGACGTAATCGTGCGAAAATTTCATATAATGAAATAAATATTTGATCATCTAGTTATGCCTTTTGATGACTTTTTGCATTTTTAATTATCTATACCAATTGCTAAGGCATATATAATCCATTTGTTCATGTTTATGTCAAAATGAACTGTCATTCTCGAGGATAAGAAAATAATATCATTTTGTGAAAAGGAAAGGGGCCGGGATCATATGAAGTGAATGAGCTGCCTACGTACCTCTGATGGTTTTGAAAAATTTTAAAATTTATTTTTGAAAATGTTTTTAGAGGATCAGGCCCACATAATTCTGGGTAGGGGAAATGAGAAGTTTTAGCGCGCTAAGATTTCGAATTACGGGTGGAATTTCTTGAGATGGTCCAGGTTGACTGGGTGCGTCATTTCCTCCCATCGAGGTCGGTGAGTATAGAGGTGCCGCCTGATAGAATCTTCCTCGCGATGTAGGGGTTGCTCCAATTGGGCTTGAATTTCCCTTTAGGGTCCCAGATAGGCTCTACTATTTCTTTTAGGTCTAAGTCCCCCTCTCGGACACCACGGTCCTTGAATCTCTTATTGAATAATCGCGTTATGCGGTGATAGTACCCATGTATGTGATATAGATATTTCAATCGCCTTTCGTCTAGGAGGGTCAGCTCATCAACACGACTTTGGTACCAGTCTTCTTTGCTGACCTTGCTTCCAAGCATGACGCACAACGAGGGCATTTCCATCTCCACGGGTAGGACTGCTTCCATGCCATAGACTAGAGAGTAAGGGGTAGCCCCAGTAGAGGTTCGGACTGACGTGCGGTAGCCCCAGAGGGCGTAAGGGATCCTATCGGCCCAATCACGATAACTCTCTCTCATCTTGCTGATGATGTCTTTGAGATTATTATTAGCTATTTCAACTGCTTCATTGGTTTGTGGTCAGTATGGAGAGGGTTTATGTCTCTGAATTCCATACTCATCGACCACTTTCGTAACCTCTTCCTCAACATGTAACCCATTTTATGAAATTAGTTCGCTTGGGACCCCATATCGGTAGATAATATTTTTCTTGATGAATTTGGCCACTTTCTTGGCATTCAGAACTGCGTATGACTCAGCTTTGACCCATTTGGTGAAGTAGTCAATAGCGACTAGGATGAACTCATGCCCATTGGATGCCTTATGTGTATGAAAAGTGCGCAGGCCGCCAATTTTAAAATCTTATACTTTAAAATCAATTTCCTTTTAAAGATATGTGGAAGCGTTGATGGTTCAATTAAACAACAAATTTTAATTTCTTTTCAAATTAAATTTAAACAATGTGAAATTAAATTGAAACACACACACAATTATAATTTCACTTAACCACAATTAATTTAACCCAAGTCCTAGAAAATTTGCCTATGTCTTATTTTCAATATTCCCAAGTTAGGCCAAACCAAATTTTAACACATTAAATTAATGACTTGAATGTAATTAACTACATATTACCCAAATTTAATTTAGCACCAAATTAAACAAGTAGTGATTAAACCAAATTTTATCTTTTTACCTAAGCATGCGTTCTAGGTGATATAGCAAGATAAAATTAAATAATGAATCACTACGCCGCAATGTACGAGGAAAAACCCACAAACGGGAAACAACCTCGGACGGCCCTAGCCATAAGTCCACTAAGTATGGTATTTTACGAGTACAAGACACGAAGGAATTACAACACACGACTCGACTCCTTTCAAGCCCCGATGCTCCTTCTTGTACCGACCTCCTCTTAGTTGATAATCCCGAACTCCACCGGAACCTTGAAATTCATCAATGAGAAACTAGGAAGCAACCGCCAACCACATATGGTGCCTTTCACCATATGAGAATGCCGCAGCAACAAAACCTTATTCTTCTTTGTGGGATTTAGAAGCAAAACCAAACTTCTCTTCAAATGGTAGAGATCAAATCGGTGCCAAACTCCAAGTAAAGTATATATATAGAGGAACTTGGATAAACAAACTTTGGGTGTAAATGAGAGTGTTTAATAAATTTTTCTTGAAAAATAGACACTCATAAACATGAACTTTTTCTTGGAAGATTGAACTCTCAAAACTCTCTCTAGGAGATGGGGGATAGTGAATTTTTTTTGTAAAAAACATTGGTTCCCACACTTACATATTCAGGTAAAAAGTTAGTGGGAAAAGAAGTGGGAATCATGGGAAAAACTGCTCAAAACTGCCAAATAACTGTTCCCGCCAAATCTCGTTCGAACGAGATTTTCGTTCGAATGAAGTCTCATCTAATGAAGTTCCAGTGTGAACTCGTTAGAAATCTCGTTAGAACATGATTCTCGTTCGAACGACACTCCAATGGCCAATATGGTAACTTGATGGCAAACTCGTTCGAACGAACTTCCAGAAAGTTGAAAATTTTGATTTTAGCCCAGAAACTTTATATACTTTATTTTAAAGTTTTAATAAAATCTTTCTGAAAATAAACAACAGTTTAAACAAAATGTTCACCCAATGAAAATGTTCCAAGCTCCTATATATATATATATATATATATATATATTCAAATACATTCATACCTTAGGAGCAAACGGAACATTGTTGATGATGTAGAAACGAGGCACAACATTTTGATGAAGATTTATGAACTTAGCCGCAACGTCTTCAACTTTAGTATGTCATAGGTTTGAAAGATGGTCAATAACTCTATCCTATGACTCAAACGTTTTTGTCCGGAATTGAGCCAAAAATACAAAGGACTCAATTGGAAATTTGTATCCTTACAAATCTCCCCCTTTGGCTATTTCGGGACAAAAACCAACAAAATTCCTAAAGGGTCGTCAAGCTCTACTAGACTAATAAAAAGTCCCACCCAAAATAAAAATCCAATGCTTGACTCAAACAACCCAAGGATCAATATATTTGCCGATGATGAAAGTTGCCATTTAGTAGAATTCCTGCACACTTAAGAAAACTATCAAACACATAGGAAATATCAAAATATGAAATGAAATTAAAATAAGTACTTCCCCTAAATTAATTCTCCCCTTTATCAACTGTGATCTACCTAAGAAGGTCGCGACTCCCCTACGTTAAATCTCCCCCAAACTAAGATACGATTACAATAGGATTAGATACCATTTCTCCCCCTATAATTCTTCCTCTTTTTGTTCAGGAATATACAAAGGCTTAAGAATAAAAAATTAACTTATCTCCCTCCAAATAAAACATTCTACCCTTAAACTAAACAAGGAATAAATATAATGGGATAACAAGCTAAACATGCAATAGTGCGTAATGTGATGAGAACATGAAAGCACATAGGCAACAAAATCATAACTAATCCATACAAATGAATACCAACTATGATGCGAAAACAAATGACACCAAATAGACAAATAAGATTCTAAGCATGTGATATCAAACAAACTGCGCAACAAACAAGGTACCAATTATGAATTGAAGCATAAATGGACTAGTTAAACATGGCAAAGACTTAAACAAAATATCATATATATGTATACACAGTAGATACAAGCTAAGCATAAGTACACGCATATAGATATAAACACAAAAATGACACAAAATAAGATAAGCTTTTCACACTCGTATGGCAAAAATGTGTCATATGGAAACGGAAGTGTTGCGGTGTGAACTAGTAACAATTAAATTTAGACCCAATCACTTAAAACATGTTCACGGAGTTCTCAATTGATTGCAAACTTCATCACATTTGAATATAATCTCATGTGACAATATAGATTGAACTCAATGAACAAACATACACAATGCATACAAGCCTAGACTATTGATTATTCTACAAACCAATAGAGTCATGACATAGAAATTACAACTAGAATAAACGGAAATTGTGCAAACCGTTGATATACCATCCAATCTTCTCAATAAGCATATATTATTTGAATGAATATATCAAACAAAAATAGGCCTTGGCAATTATTTTTCTTTTTAATGTCATATTTTCTTTTAGGCCTTTGGACCATGTATTTCTTTTAGGTCCAAACAAACGGTGGCTTACTTTTTGCAAAGGATAATAAATCCTTTCGGAGCCCTTCCTCGTGCACACTTATATATATATTAATTTTTTATATCACACAAATCTCACGTGCAACGGATTTTGACATGCACTAGTCCTCCTAGGTTACAAATATGTAGATGATAAGATTGGTAGGAGAACATCTCACAAAGCTCAAATATAACATGTGACGTTAAGGTTCAAAAAGCTCCTGCATGTGTGTAAAGGCATATAAAAGTGAATCCATTAAGCAAGTCAAACTTAAGCTACTCCATGTAGGCATAATAAAGAACATTTTAAGGATTAAAATTCTAACCAAAAGTTCTAGTCACATGGAAGTGAAATGAGGATTCAAATAAAAACATATGCCACAAAATGTGTGTAAAACCAAAATACACACAAAATAAAATCCTTTTGAGTTTTTGAAATTTTTAACCAAAAATAAAAATATATACTCAAAACATAAACAAAAATCATTTGAATTTTTCACTAAGCTTAAATTACCAAGAGATAAAACCCAAATGATAAACAAAAATATTTTTGTATTTTTCTTTTAATGCAAACAAAAATGAAGGAAATATAATACAAAAGATAAACAAAAATCATTATTCTAGCATGTGATTGATCATGAAGCAAAGACTAGAAAATGACTAAACATGCATACACCTAGCAATGATATATAATATGAAGCACAAAAATCTAGAGTATGAAAATAAAACTAACACATTCAACCTTTAGATTTAGCAACGGAGGTTCCATGTGAAAGTAAATGAGAATAAACAAATCTAATATCTAATGCATCTAAAAATGATTTTCGAACCCATATAGATGTATATTTAAAATGATGGGATTTGGAAACAAATGAAATGCTAGACATAAGCTTCCTTGGACTTCTTTTAAGATCAAAACAAATGACCTAAGGTGACCTTTCCTACCACAATGCAAGCATGTGAAAACACGAGGAATGATACCTACAGTGTGACCTTTTCTAAAGTCCTTGGATAAATTCGACCCTCTAAAAAAAATAATGGTCTTAGCTTTAGTAACGGAAGTATTTGAACTAGATGAGCTAGAACCATTACAACTACTACTCGAGTCATGTAAATTATTTTTCATATCTAAAATTTTGGACTCAAGTAATAAATTAGACTCCTTAATTTTACGGGACTCCTTCTTTAAATTTTCCATAACTCCTAGAAGGTTATCACGCTATCCCTCAATGTGAGCAAACAGAACATTGTTGATGAAGTAGAAACGAGGCACAATAAACACGACATTTTGATGAAGCTTTATGAGCTTGGTCGCTACGTCTTCAACTTTAGTATGTTGAATACTTGCGTAGGATTAATAATGTTTTGCATGATACATTCAAATCAGCATGCGTCGCACGTGGAATTTTGAAAGATGATGATGAGTGCATATAATGCCTTGAAGAGGTTGCGGTTATGAAAATCGGATATCAATTGCGGAGATTATTTAGTATTATCCTAACACAATGCTTTCCAATAAATCCCTATGCATTATGGAATCAATTCTCGATAAGCATATGTGATGATTATGCACACAAGATTCGGATAAAGTTTGGCATTTCAAATCTGACTGAAAGCCAAGTTGAGGATTATGGTTTATACCTACTCAATCAGTTACTTGAGGAATCGGGTAAACGTTTGAAGGATTTTCCACCGTTTCCACAACCAACTGAAAATTAGAGTGTTGCAACTGTGAACATATTGATATTAGAACACCAACAACTAAAGTTTGATGCAGAACAAAGCGATCCTGACTTTAATATTCACCGTTTGAATGAGGAGAAACGTTTTGCATATACAACAATCACTGCTTCAGTGTTTCAGAATGAAGGAACTACTTTCTTTTTGAATGGTGGTGCTGGAACATGAAAGACATTTTATACAACACGATTGCAATGAATTTTATAGCCTTGGTTATACGGTCCTTATTGTAGCTTCATTCGATATTGCTTCACAATTACTAATTGGAGGTCGAACAACCCATTCAACTTTTAAAATTCCATTGGATATATTAGAGAACAGTGTATGTGGGTTTAATAAGCAATCCTTGAAAGACGAGTTGTTTCGGCAAGCAAAACTAATTATTTGGGATGAAGTACCCATGCAACATAGATTTTGTGTTGAAGCTGTTAACCGCACACTCCAAGACATTTGTGGTAGTAAAAAATCATTTGGTGGTATCACAGTTGTTCTTGGGCGAGACTTTTGTCAAATTTTACCAGTTATACCAAAGGGGGTGCGTGAACAAATAGTTGGTGCATCGTTAAGACGCTCTCCACTTTGGAGGAACATATATGTTTTGACTTTGTCACAAAACATGCGGTTAAATAGCTCTGAACTTGGTAATGAAGAATTTGCAAGATTTTTTTTATTGAGGTACTAATTAATTTTTATAAAAGTTTGTCTTTATCTATATCCATAGTTATTCATTCATTTATACTGATTTGTTATTTTTCGTTATTAGGTCGGATCCAGTTCCCAAGAAACTATACAACTTCCACCATTAGTAGGAAAGTGTGGAAACATAAATGAATTAGTCTCCAGAGTCTATCTGTAATTGAGTACACATGAAACAACCAACTCCAACTTTCTGATAGAACGAACAATTCTTTCGGTGCATAATGGTGGCGTCAGTACTTTAAATTCTATAGCACTGAGTGTGTTCCCAGGAGAACCCGTTGTTTCTTTAGCTGCAGACAAACTATCAACGGATGATGAAAATCTCCCATCCATTAACAATCGATATCCGAATGAATACTTGAACTCACTTGATCCTTCAGGGTTACAACCGTTTAAGTTAGAACTAAAAGTTGGTTGTCCTATAATATTGTTGCGAAATCTTTCTCCAAGGGATGGACTATGTAACGAAACTAGACTAATGGTTGTTCGATGTGGAAGAAGAAGAATTGAAGCTCAAATTTTATTTGGTGATAAGGTGGGAAATTTAGTCTTTATTCCCATAATATCTTTGACACCTTCTTCTTCTGAACTTGCTTTCCAAATGTCAAGGCGTCAATTCCCTGCGCGTCTTGCATTTGTAATGACAATTAATAAATCTCAAGGTCAGTCGGTAAAGTATGTTGGGATTGATTTGCGTACACCAATGTTTAGTCATGGTCAATTATATGTTGCACTTTCGAGATGCACTTCTTCAAATAGACTAAGTGTTCTTCTACCACAAGATGAACCTAACTCTACAACTAACATTATTTATCCGGAAGTTCTATTATAATGCATGTCCATAGTTCATTGATATCATGCCTTATTCAATAAGGTAAGTTCACATTTAAATATTTTATTTTATTTTATTTTATATAATAAGAACTTTATATAACATGAACCTAAAATCACATTATTGATGTACTTTTGTAGAATTGGGACTGCCACGTTAAAGAATAAAAAAAGAGAAATGAGGGAAAAGGCCGGGTCTAGGGTGACAGAGTATGTAATGAGGTAACATCTTATATTTATAATTTAAAATTCATGGTCTATATTTAGAATAGGATACTAATTCAGTGTTTTTAATATTTAGCTTGTGGTGGTTGTTCATCCACACTCGATGTGCATACCCATTTTGTCATCGACTTTTAAACAGGTTATGTTGAACAAGTATGGACATACATATGGAGACAAATGATACCATTCACTTGGTCGCTGTATATCATTCACGACAAATGCTTCATTTTTTTTTGTAATTCAATATTAAACATGGTTGTTTGGATTTTGAATTATGTCCTATTTTTAGGGGAGGGGGAATGGAAGCAAATCATCATTTTTGTAATTCAATATTAAACATGGTTGTTGATTAGGCATAAATTCTTCCTAATTTATCCCTTAATTTTGGTACTTTAATCATCTCGAACAACGTAATTGGATTGACTTTATCTCATAATCTTGTTATTGACTTATCCTAACAAGTACACCGAGTTTCTGGTATTTCGTTATGATTTTACAGGTATCTAATGTCAAGAAATGGAAGAAGGAAACCGGAAGAATAGAAAAGTCAATGGGAAAAGTCAAAAGGGCGAAAGAGTCATTTCTACCTAGAATCCGGATGAGGTACCTAAAGAAAAGTTGAAGGTATCATCCTCACAAGCACCTCGGAAGAAACGGAACCTCAATCGGATACCCGAAGCAAAAGATATGGACAGTCAAAGTTTGAGAGAAAAGTCAAATAGGCAGACCGGTCCGCCCTCAACCCGGACCGGTCCGATGTCAAAACTCCAGTGGACTGCGAACCGAAGGAGAACCGAAGAGCCAAAAAAATAAAAGAACCGGTCCGCCGCGGACCGGTCCGCCTGGAAAATAAAAGAACCGATCCGCTTTAGAAGCGAACCGTCCGCCCATCGAGATTTGTTTTCTGATTCTCCTCTAAAGACTCCGACTTATACTCAACTTCTTGGAATTTCATGTAGGGTATAAGAACCCGAATTATTTTCATTGTAAAGGGGGGCTAGAACGTGGGGAGTTAATTCTAATTTCTCATTTTCTTCCACAAACCCTAGCTGTAGATACAATTTCAAATTTTATTCAAAGATTGAAGGTTATTCAAAGTTTATGTGATTATCAAGTTTATTCATTGCTGCAATTGTTCTTTGGGTAATTTTAGTAAGCTATTCCTTCCTTGTGATTTTATTTTACAATATTCCACCAATTGTCCTTAGATTAATCATGAACACTTGCATGTTTAACACTGTTTTCATCATTTTCGGTATGTCCGGCTAGATTTCTAAGGTCGGGTTACATGAACCCAACCTGATGTAGTCATTGCATGTATAAAGTTAATCCTCTGAATTTAGTAATTAATTTTGACCGTATTGCGTAGGGACACAACAATTGTAGGTCTAAATATCTCGTTTGCCCCTGGGTAACCGGGATGATTGAGAATACAATTCGAGTGTCGTTATTGTGATACTGATTTACTCGTCCTTTGATTAAGTATGACGCGGGCTTGAACCTCGTATACGTAATGCTTGGGAGTACTAAATTCCGGGTCAAATTAATTAGATAAATTTACGATTAATATTATACTGCAATACACTAGGGTTGGGGGATTGTATTCCCGTCCTATTTTTCCATCATCTCATTTAAAAGTTCAATTCAATCCTTCATTCTTAATTTAGGTCATTTAGTTAGTTGCAGTTTTCACCATACTTTCATAATTGCATTTAGTGTAATCGATTCCCCAAAACCAAATCAATCATCTTATTTTTTTTTCTTTTTAGAGTCATCGTTAGGATTCCTCCGTCTTATTCCGTCGTCACAACTTCGTTGTCCTTTTTCCCTGAGGATCGATACCCGACTTGTCGGATTATTACTTGAACGACAGGCTTGCACTTGAGCCTAGAGAGTACACACTTTAGAGACACATTCTGAGTTGTGTCAAGTTTTTGGCGCCGTTGCCGGGGAATTAGGTAGACTTAGGATTAGATCGAGTTAATCCAAAGCTTTGACCAAAAATTCAAAAAAAAAAAAAAAAATCCAAAAAAATAATAAAAAGCACAAAAAAATTCACCACCATCTCTCACAAACTTAATGCAAAATTCTGAAACCACTCCCACACCCCATAATACTCCAACCAGCATTCACGAAAATCCACTTGTTGAGTATAATCCTGATAGTCCCCACACTCCACAAGCCCCACAGTTCTGGATCCCACTTCCCACACCGCCACACTCAATCTCTAGCAACACTCCCTTCTCCTTCGTAGGACACACGTCGTGCACACCCAGTGAGAGCGCCGAATCGTCGAGTGAGAGAGAGATGTCGCAGCACACTAATGCAACTACCGGTGAGGAAGAACCTCCGTACCGCCCGTTGAGAGAATTCTTATATCCCGAGCGCACTGTCACTCCGGGATGCATTATACTCCCGTATAATGCCGGGCAGTTCCGATTCAAAAATGGGATGATCCAGATGCTACCACACTATCACGGTATGGATTCAGAGAAGGCATACCTGCATATACGGGAATTTGAAGACATGTGTGATACCCTCAACGATCAAACTACACAAGAGGTGATCCGCCTCAAACTCTTCCCATTCTCGTTAAAAGATAAAGCTAAGACCTGGCTATGGTCTTTACCTCCGAGCTCGATTCCATCGTGGAACGAGTTACAATCCAGATTTCTCAAGAAGTTCTTTCCACCACATCGAACAATCTCCATAAAGGCTCAGATTCCATCGTTCAGGCAATTGGATAATGAGCCATTCCATCGATGTTATGAGCGTTTCAATGAGTTAACTGCTTCATGCTCCCATTATGGATTTGATACAGCCCAAATCATTTCCTTCCTCTATAATGGGTTGAACCTTAACTCCAAGCAACTCATTGAAACCATGGGTAGTGGTCTGTTTATCGAGCTAGACTGCCACGATGCTGAGCTTCACCTGAGGTATGTCGCCGAGACTACCCAATCCTGGGATATTTCTGATCCTAACGCTCAGAATCGAAATCGTCAAGTGACCACCACTCCATCGGCGCCCGGCCTACACCAAATAGATAAGACCTCTATGTCGGACTGTCGGTTAGACTCCCTTGAGAAAGGATTTCGAGATTTATGCGAGGTAGTTGGATCTTTCAAGAATCCCATTGAAAAGGTGTGTGCGATTTGTGAGGCGGGACATTCAACTGAGGAATGCCCAACGATACCCGCCTGCAAAGTAATGTTGCAGGAGCAAGTTAGTGGTATAGGAGGCTTTAAGGGTAATTTCGGTGCCCCGCACGGGAACTCATACAACCCTTCGTGGAAAAATCATCCCGGATTTAGCTACAGGCAACAACATGCCGCAATGAACCCTTCTTCGCATGTTGCCCCTCCTCCTCCACAACAATTTCAACAAGCTCCACACATGCAAGGTCATATGCAAGCACCGCCACCCCATGGAAATTATATCCCGCCACAGCGGAGAACTCTCGAGGATACGATGAATCAATTCATCAATAGCCAGGCCGCAACCAATGCCAAATATGATCGTCTAATTGGCGACATAAATGCGAACCTGTCCAAAATTCAATCCTCGTTGAGCGTTCAAGAAAAGGGCAAGTTTCCTGCCGAGGGCCAAAGACCTCCCCAAGGTCAAACTAGTGTTAGCTCCACTTCTACTGATCATCAGGAGCAATGTCAAGCTGTGACCACTCTTCGTAGTGGGAGAGTCGTTGATTTATCACCTCCCCCACTCGACACAACCAAAGACAAGGTGATTTCACCCGGCACGAAAGAGGCCGAAGATGTCCCCTCGAATGAGAGTGATAAAGATGACACTAGTGAGCCCGAGGTAGTTGTGAAACCACCCTCCGCGGCACCGTTTCCTCAAAGGTTGATTCCTTCCCAGAAAGGAAACCCACGTGATGACGTGCTAGAAATACTAAATCAGGTAAAGCTGAATTTACCATTCCTCGATGCCATCAAACAAATTCCAGCTTATGCAAAAGTCATCAAAGATTTGTTGACGGTAAAAAAGAAGATGAAAGTAAAGAAGAATGTCTTCCTAGCACAGAACGTGAGCTCCATCTTACTCAATGAGCTCCCTCCTAAATTCAAAGATCCCGGTGCACCCACCATTTCCTGCATCATTGGAGAGAACAAAATTGAAAAAGCCTTACTAGACTTGGGAGCAAGTGTCAATATTCTCCCTTACTCCATCTATAGGCAACTTGATTTGGGTGACCTCAAGCCCACAAGAATCACTCTCCAATTAGCGGATCGAACTGTGAAGGTCCCACGAGGTGTAGTAGAGGACGTGATCGTTCAAGTTGACACTTTCTACTTCCCGGTAGACTTTGTCATTTGGGACACGGAGCCCTCCTTAATCTCGACCAATCATGTTCCCATCATTCTCAGGTGCCCATTCTTAGCAACAGCTAACGCTATTATTAACACAAGGAATGGGCGAATGCATCTCACTTTTGGGAATATGACATTGGATACCAACATCTTCAACATAGCCCAACATACGGGAGAGGAAGATGATATTCACGCGGTGAGTCTCATAGATGAGATAGTAGAGGAGTACATTGAGGAGAATTGTTGTGGCGATGCCTTAGGATCCTGTCTGATTTCGAGCAATGAGAGTGAGGAGACGTATACTGAGTACGAGAGGGAGATTGGGGAATTAAGAGAGTTACTCGATGAGAGAGCGTCGGACGAGGATGCGAGAGATGTGAATTGGGTTTCTAGATTCGAGGAGTTACCACCACGGGATACACGCGTTGTTCCCTCCGACGAGAAGTTTCCAACTCTTGAATTAAAGAAACTCCCCTCCCATATCAAATATGCATACTTAGGAGAGGATGAGACATTTCTTGTTGTTATCTCCTCTAGCCTAGATGATGAGCAGGAGGGTAAGTTGTTAAAAATTCTGAGGAAGCACCTAAGTGCTTTTGGTTGGTGTATAGCTGATTTGAAGGGGATAAGTCCTCTGATTTGCACCCACAAGATTCACCTCGAAGAGGATGTTAAGCCCTCTAGAGAAATGCAAAGAAGACTGAACCCCAACATGAAAGAAGTTGTGAGAACCGAGATCATTAAACTATTAGATGCCGGGATTATCTACCCAATCTCGGATAGAAAATGGGTGAGTCCTATTCAAGTCATCCCGAAGAAGTCGGGTATGACTGTGATTGAGAATGCTAAGGGAGAGCTTGTTCCCCAACGCACCACCACCGGTTGGCGTGTTTGCATTGATTACCGAAAACTCAATGCGGGAATAAGAAAAGATCATTTCCCCTTGCCATTCATTGATCAAATGCTTGAGAGAGTTGCAGGCCACCCATATTATTGCTTCCTTGATGGTTATTCCGGATATAACCAGATTGAGGTAGATGTACTTGACCAAGAGAAGACGACGTTCACTTGTCCTTTTGGTACGTTTGCCTACAAACGTATGCCATTCGGCTTGTGTAATGCACCCGCGACTTTTCAACGGTGCATGTTGAGCTTATTCAGTGACATGGTCGAAAGAGGACTCGAGGTGTTCATGGACGATTTCAGCGTTTTTGGCACCTCTTTCGATCTTTGTCTAAAAAAATTGGAGCAAGTACTTGCTAGGTGTGTGGAGAAGAACTTAGTGCTGAATTGGGAGAAGTGCCATTTCATGGTCACTGAAGGAATAGTTCTTGGCCACATAGTATCATCTAAAGGCATAGAGGTTGATAGGGCTAAGATAGATGTCATAGCTGACCTTCCCCCACCGAGATCGCTTAAAGACGTGCGCTCATTCTTGGGTCACGCCGGGTTTTATCGCAGGTTCATTAAAGACTTTAGCGCTATCGCTAGACCCCTAAGCAACCTTCTCATGAAGGATAACCCGTTTGAGTGGACCGATGCATGCCAAAGCTCCTTTGACAAATTAAAGAACATGCTCGTGTCCGCTCCCATCATGCAAGTTCCGGATTGGTCTTTACCATTCGAACTCATGTGTGATGCAAGCGATTACGCGATTGGGGCCGTTTTGGGCCAACGTCAAGATAAACAAGCTCATGTCATCTACTACGCTAGCCGGACCCTTACCGGACCTGAACTCAACTACTCTACCACGGAGAAGGAGTTGCTAGCAGTAGTCTTTGCCCTTGATAAGTTCAGATCGTACCTCATTGGTTCTCCTATAATTGTCTTCACCGACCACGCGGCTTTAAAGTATCTACTTGGGAAGAAAGACGCCAAGCCGCGCCTCATAAGGTGGATCCTACTCCTACAAGAGTTCAATCTCTCTATCAAGGATAAGAAAGGAGTAAAAAATGTCGTTACCGACCATTTGTCTCGGCTTTCGTCCGACGTACCTAGTGATCCCATACCCATAGACGAGTATTTTCCGGATGAGCAACTCTTTGCTACTTCTTCATATCCCTGGTTTGCGGACATAGTGAACTACCTTGTCACGGGAGCCGTCCCTCCCGATTGGACACCGCAAGATAAGAAGAGGTTTCTTACTTGGTCGCGCATGTTCTTCTACGATGATCCCTTACTCTTTAAATACTGCGCCGACCAAATCATCCGAAGATGTGTACCGGATGATGAGATTCCAAAGGTCATCCATTTTTGTCATTCGGAAGCATGTGGAGGCCACTTCTCAGCGAAAAAGACAGCCGCTAAAATTCTGCAATGCGGCCTCTATTGGCCCACAATCTTCCGGGATGCAAATGACGCTTGCAAG
Source organism: Sambucus nigra (assembly GCA_949130495.1). Taxonomy (NCBI): domain Eukaryota; kingdom Viridiplantae; phylum Streptophyta; class Magnoliopsida; order Dipsacales; family Adoxaceae; genus Sambucus; species Sambucus nigra. The sequence goes on along the minus strand of OX422208.1, from coordinate 787,889,385 downwards.
TCATGCAATAAGTGCCAACGGATGGGAGCCATCTCTCGCCGCGACATGATGCCCCTTACCCCCATACTCATCATTGAGATATTCGATTGTTGGGGTATTGACTTCATGGGCCCCTTCCCCCCATCCTTTGGTTTCCTATACATCCTAGTCACGGTAGACTACGTCTCTAAATGGGTAGAAGCTATATCTACTAAGACTAATGACAGTAAGGTGGTGATAAAGTTCCTACAGGAACACATACTTTCTCGCTTCGGCGCACCGAAGGCGATAATTAGCGATAATGGCACGCATTTTCGCAATAGGCCATTTGAGAAGCTCATGAGAAAGTATGGCGTCGTCCACAAGGTTGGAACGACGTATCACCCACAAACAAATGGGCAGGCCGAACTAGCGAATCGTGAGATCAAGAACATTCTCGAGAAGACCGTCAATCCTAACTGGAAAGATTGGTCAATTAGACTGAACGATTCGCTGTGGGCCTATCGCACCGCATACAAAAATCAGCTTGGCATGTCCCCTTTCCGCTTCGTGTATGGAAAGCCTTGCCATCTCACTGTGGAGTTAGAACACAAAGCGTATTGGGCAATTAAGGAGCTCAATTATGCCATGGATAAAGCCGGTGAAGCTCGCAAGCTTCAAATAAATGAGTTAGAGGAGATACGCAATGACGCGTATGAGAATGCCAAAATTGCTAAAGAAAGGATGAAACTCGCTCACGATAGCATCATTCGACGGAAGGAGTTTCTTCCCGGGAAAAAAGTTCTTCTCTATAACTCTCGGCTTCATCTCTTTTCGGGCAAGTTGCGGTCGCGATGGTCTGGCCCGTTTGTTATGAAGAATGTTTTCCCACACGGAGCTGTCGAAGTGGAAGATTTAAAAGGGGGAAACACATTCAAAGTGAATGGACAACGCCTAAAGCCATATCTTGAGGCGTGCGAAGAAGAAGTCGACACCGTTTGGTTGTCGGACCCCGTTTACGGGGTAGAGTGAACTGTTTCCGTTCGGTCATCGCACCCCCGACGCGTATGGGGTGAGAGTCGTGTGAGTTGTGTGCGTTAGTGAGTGTCGTTAGGATTTTGGTACATTCAGGGTTAGCATGTGCAGGTTCGAGATTTTAGGCAATTCGGGTGACCGGTGTTTTTTTGAGAGGTCCTTAGTCTAGATTTGGTGAGGAGCGCGTGTTAAAAGTGCGATATCTCGAGCATGAGAGGTTGAATTCCAGTTTCGGGGAGATTCCAGCCAAAACTCCCCAAGCCGGATCGGTTCCTTTAATTTAAAGCCGGACCGGTCCGCCCCGGACCGGTTCCTTTAATTTTATGCCGGACCGGTCCGCCCCTGGACCGGACCGGTCCGCCTTCTGCAGATTCGTTGAATCTCTTTTTCCCATGCACCCCCCTTCTCCCCAATAGCCACCCCTCCCTCCATTTCGGTTCCCCACACCGCCATACATCCCCTTCCCTCCAAAACCCTTTTCCCTCCAAATCCCTTCCCCATCCACTATAAATTCATCCCTACACCCTCCCCTTCTCTTCACACCTCAAACACAACTCCTATCCTCTCCCTCTCCAGATTTTTGTGTTCTATCCTCTCTGTCTCCATGGCCCCCCGTGCTCCTCCCACCAAATACGCATCCACCGACATCCCACACTCCGGGAGCAACGAGTTCTGCTCCCGCCAAGAGGAGCGATGGTGCACCGCCTTCTTCGGCACCAATCGCAAACTCCATATGGAGCGCGCGGTTCAATGGAATGCGCTGCCCAATTCTGTCATAGCCCTATTCATGGCCCGGAGGTGGTGTCGTTTCCTTAACGAACCCCATGACGCCGTATGGGCATCCGAGGTCCGATTATTTTATGGCACTCTCGTAAGGACGGACCAATTTGAGGCCCAAGCGTACGTTGATGGGATGGTCGTTCCCTTCTCCTTAGCCTTCCTCACGGCCAAATTGGCCATCTTTGGCGTTCCGGACCCCCAAGACTACACCTATCCACGGAACGTTCCTCCGGTCGCGAAGAACGTCGTCATGGAGCGCATTGCTCCAAACGTGGCTTGGACGGGCCAAACCGTCGCGGTTGGACGCCTCAATGAAACGGCGCGCCTCACTTTCCAAATCGTATGCGCCAACATCCTTCAAACGTCCAACGATTTTGCCATGAGGCCTCGGCAGGCCACCTTAACCTACCATCTCTTCGACCCTCAAACCACCATCCATTTGGCCCGCACATTGTACGCCGACATCATCGCCGCTTCTTTGGATGAGAAGGGCACCGCCCCTTTGCCCTATGCCCGTCTGATCACGTCTATCCTCCTGGACGCCGGCATTGAGGCCCCTAACGATCGCACCCGGATTCTCGGTCCCTTTGGACAAGGCACTCGCACTAAGAGTGCCAAACAGCTCGCCATAATCCGGGCACGGCGAGGGCATGATAGCGAGGAAGAGGCTTCCTCGGAAGAGAGCGAGGAGGAGGAGGCCGCCGAAGCGGACGTCGAAATGGGTGACGTCGCCGCCGACGACGAGTCGGCGGACGAAGAGGACGACCCGGATTTTGAGTGGGCAGGTACGGATATTTCGACCCGGTTGTCCAACCTTGAGACCCGATTCGGGAACTTTGAGAGCAAGTTCGACACCTTTGTGATCGACTACCAACGAGATCAGAATCGGGCGGCTCGAAGGCAAGCGGATATCTATCGACGCCTAGGGGATCCTTATGAGCCACTCCCATCGCATTTTCAAGACCCCTATGGCCCCGACGCGCCCAGCTCCTCCCATTTCCCTCCCCCATGATATTTTGGTTGCTTAGGACTGTTTTGATGTATTTATTCTCACATCCTACATATGTTGTATTCCTGTTTGTACCACAGTCCTATGATATATAAAGTTGCCTTTTTCTATATTTGTTTGTTTTAATGATTGCACTTATTATTTTGCCTTATTTAAATTTTAGTCCTTTTTGCTTGAGGACAATGCAAAATTCTAAGTTAGGGGGGGTCACAAGTGCACATTTCTAAAACTTCACAAATTTTCAAAAATGCACAAAAATTTCCAAAAAAAATCATAAAATTTTGAAAAATCCAAAAATATTTTTGTTCAAAATAAATAAAAATTGGAATTCAAATTTTTCAAAAATATCATTAAAAGTCAAATTGGAATCTCAAAGTGTAAAAAGTCAACATACACAAAGCCGAAATTGACCAAAGATGGAAATTGTGCGAAAATTGACGACTTAACGAATAAATGTGGAGATTAACAAACCCGGTGAGATTCGAGCCTATCACGTTTTGCGAGATTTTAAATCAATCCGAGTTAATTGTTAACTCAAAGTTCTTTTTAGCGCCTAATAAGTTGTCAAGGATCTCAATCCTTTCATTTTGATCGGTTTTGAAAAATGTGTGCAATGTTGCCTTGAAAATCGTGCCAAATTAGTCTCTAAACTTTAATTCACCTCGAAACGCATATGGTAACGCAATTGACAATTTGGACAATGAAGTAGGCCCTCGTTTGTCACCCCAAAAATATTGGCCAGAAAAAGTAGCGAAAAATTACCCTTTTGCAACCCAAATTGAGCCAAATAATTTTCCCTTTCGTTTGACAACCCGAAAAACCCAAAATAGCCGGAATTGTGAAGAATGAAAAAAATTCAGAATTTAAGTCCGAAAAGTGCAACAAAAAGGGGCAAGAAAAAAATAGAAGAATGCTCAACAAAAATAACAAGAAAAGAAAAGAAAAAAAAATATAGAAAAAAAAAACAAATTGAGCAATAGCCCGGAAAAAGCACAAAGGGACATCACGAATGGTTTTTCCAATTCCAACTTTCCCTACCAGTTTCATATTACCCAATGCAACCTTTAACCCGAAAAAGTCCTAACCGAGTCCAAATTGCGAAATTGATTACCGCGTAGAGAGTCAATACACCAAAAGATAATAAAGGAGATTAAGTGAGCGAAAAAGAGGCAATGTTCCCGTTTTTAAAACCGTAATCCGTTGATGAGATCCTTTCACCATGAAATTTCCGTCTTTCTAATTGTATGCGTGATTTTGCATCCATTATATTTACTCTTATTATCACGCATACCGAGCGAAAAAGCCATATTCCGAGTAGTTCGTTTGAGAGAGCTTCCCGTGAGAATTTGAAATCAAAACGAATGTTCGGATAAGTAACGTAATGATTAATCAGTGGAAATTGGCGGGTATATTTCTGGCTTCGCACACACGTACTACAGTTTGAGACTGGTAGACATGACTTAATGATGACTATTTTCTGGAAAAGTTTGAATTATACAATTTTTGGTTATTTTGAAGTTCTTTGAGTCGAATTTTGTGGGTATATTCTCTGCAAACCCTTACGAGACACAACTCGTCCCACTAGGGTAACCTAGGGGTTTAAAGGCTTGTTGCATACGCTAAATGCAATCGCGTGCCCGCGAAAGAGGTATTTTATCCAAATAAAATGTTTTCCAAAAGTTGAGCCTTTCTAGAATTCTTTTACATTGCTCGGGACGCGCAAAGTTCTAAGTTAGGGGGGTTTGATTAGGCATAAATTCTTCCTAATTTATCCCTTAATTTCGGTACTTTAATCATCTCGAACAACGTAATTGGATTGACTTTATCTCATAATCTTGTTATTGACTTATCCTAACAAGTACACCGAGTTTCTGGTATTTCGTTATGATTTTACAGGTATCTAATGTCAAGAAATGGAAGAAGGAAACCGGAAGAATAGAAAAGTCAATGGGAAAAGTCAAAAGGGCAAAAGAGTCATTTCTACCCAGAATCCGGATGAGGTACCTAAAGAAAAGTTGAAGGTATCATCCTCACAAGCACCTCGGAAGAAACGGCACCTCAATCGGATACCCGGAGCAAAAGATATGGACAGTCAAAGTTTGAGAGAAAAGTCAAATAGGCAGACCGGTCCGCCCTCAACCCGGACCGGTCCGATGTCAAAACTCCAGTGGACTGCGAACCGAAGGAGAACCGAAGAGCCAAAAAAATAAAAGAACCGGTCCGCCGCGGACCGGTCCGCCTGGAAAATAAAAGAATCGATCCGCTTTAGAAGCGGACCGATCCGCCTAAGGGCCGGACCGGTCCGCCCATCGAGATTTGTTTTCTGATTCTCCTCTAAAGACTCCGACTTATACTCAACTTCTTGGAATTTCATGTAGGGTATAAAAACCCGAATTATTTTCGTTGTAAAGGGGGGCTAGAACGTGGGGAGTTAATTCTAATTTCTCATTTTCTTCCACAAACCCTAGCTGTAGATACAATTTCAAATTTTATTCAAAGATTGAAGGTTATTCAAAGTTTATGTGATTATCAAGTTTATTCATTGCTGCAATTGTTCTTTGGGTAATTTTAGTAAGCTATTCCTTCCTTGTGATTTTATTTTACAATATTCCACCAATTGTCCTTAGATTAATCATGAACACTTGCATGTTTAACACTGTTTTCATCATTTTCGGTATGTCCGGCTAGATTTCTAAGGTCGGGTTACATGAACCCAACCTGATGTAGTCATTGCATGTATAAAGTTAATCCTCTGAATTTAGTAATTAATTTTGACCGTATTGCGTAGGGACACAACAATTGTAGGTCTAAATATCTCGTTTGCCCCTGGGTAACCGGGATGATTGAGAATACAATTCGAGTGTCGTTATTGTGATACTGATTTACTCGTCCTTTGATTAAGTATGACGCGGGCTTGAACCTCGTATACGTAATGCTTGGGAGTACTAAATTCCGGGTCAAATTAATTAGATAAATTTACGATTAATATTATACTGCAATACACTAGGGTTGGGGGATTGTATTCCCGTCCTATTTTTCCATCATCTCATTTAAAAGTTCAATTCAATCCTTCATTCTTAATTTAGGTCATTTAGTTAGTTGCAGTTTTCACCATACTTTCATAATTGCATTTAGTGTAATCGATTCCCCAAAACCAAATCAATCATCTTATTTTTTTTTCTTTTTAGAGTCATCGTTAGGATTCCTCCGTCTTATTCCGTCGTCACAACTTCGTTGTCCTTTTTCCCTGAGGATCGATACCTGACTTGTCGGATTATTACTTGAACGACAGGCTTGCACTTGAGCCTAGAGAGTACACACTTTAGAGACACATTCTGAGTCGTGTCAGTTGTTTGGATTCAATATTGACTTATTACACCTACGAGTCATATTTTGACATTTCGAATCATATATATTTGAATGATATATATTTGCATGAATTGTAAATATATTATTACACCTACTAGTAGCTAAACCAGTGTTTAGTCATGTTGTGTTACAAAATGTGTAGCTAAAGAATGTTATAAAAGGTGTGTAACATCGTTATTTATCACATCTAGGAGTGTTAGTGTGCCATAACAAAAAATAATCAGGAGCAAATTTATCACCATGCCATCGGCACGGGTACACCCTAGTATATATATATATATATATATAACATATATCAATGAAGCATAAGCACACATATATAGGTATAAGCACCACACAAGACACTAAACACGATAAGCTTTACACGTTCATATGGCATAAATATGTCTAAATCAAATGTGGTAAACGGAGTGAATAGGTGTGCACTAGATATAAAAGAACTTATGACTCAATCACTTAAACAAGTTCAAGGAGTTCTAGTTGATTTCAAAACTTTATCAACTAATATTTATGTGATAAGATAAAGTGAACTCAAAGAACAAAATAAGCATAATGTACACAATCTTAGAATTTTGATGTATACAAATCAATAGAGTCATGACATAATAAGCATAACTAGGATTCATTGTGCAAACTCGTTTATCTTCAACTAAATACCCTCAAAAGATGAACAAATTACATATTTTTTTCTTTTCTTTTCTCAATTCTTTTGACGTCATTTCTTTTGAAAGATCAAACAAACTAAACTATATTGGCCATTGGCAATTTTTATATTTTTATTATGTTTAATCTTTTCAATAGGCTCTTGTCAACGGTGGCTTTGCCACAAAGGAGATTTGATCCTTTCTTAGCCTTTTCCCATGAACTCTCTTTTCTTTTCTATACTATTCAAATAAAAACATGGGCAATGGTTCTTACATGCATAAATCCCCCATAATCACAAAATATTTAGATGATAAAATTCATGGGAGAACATCTCACAAAGCTCAAATATACACGTGAAGTTAAAGTTTAAAAGAGCTCATGCATATGTGTGAATAAGCATATACAAAGAGAATCTATTATGCAAATCAAGTCAAACTACTCTATACAAGCATGATAAAGAACAATTTAAGAATTGGAATTCATAAGCAAAATTTCTAGCCATATGGAAACGGGGAATGATATAGGATTAAAAAACAAGGATATGCCACATAAGATGTATAAAACTAAAATATAAAAAAATGAGTTTTCCAATGTTTAAAAGAAAATTTAATACAAAGATAACTCAATGGACAAACACAAACCTTTTTGTATTTTTCAATAAGACTCAATAGATGCAAAAACAAAATACAAAATATACACTTGTCATGATTTTAACTAGACATACATGATGAAGCATAGACTAGAATATGACTAACCAACATACAACTAGTAGGAATATATAATGAAGTAAAAATAGTGTTTGTAAACAAAGGTAACACATTCATCCTTTAGATCTAGCATAGGAAGTGTCAGGTGCAGGCAAATGAGAATCATAATGTCTATCATGTAAGGCCTCCAAATCGGATCTCCTAACCCTTATAGGTGTAACGTGATGCTATCGAGTTTTGATGACCTTGGTGACTTTACCCTTGTACTTTCTAGGACCATTTCTAAGATCAAAATAAAACCTCCTAAGGTGAACCTTCCTAACATAATGTGTGCAAGTGAAAACACTATGAGAAGCATTGCCTAAGAGTTGACCTTTTCTAGCGTTCTTAGTTGATTCTCTCAAAAGTATGGTTTTGGATTTATTAGCAAAATTATTTTAAGTCGAAGCTAACACCACACCTGTCATCTTTTATTTGGATGGTGCTTAAAATTTTATCCAATTACTTCGACCTACATTCTAACTCAAATTTGACCCGACTTGAGTCTCTCAATTTCTATTTAAGATCCACTATCCTAGACTCAAGTAAACTCCTTGTCTCTTCAAACTCAAGATGCTCTTTCTTTTTAGCCTCTATTAAAGCTCAAAGACTATCTCTCTCACATTTAAAATACTCTAACTTATCTTGAAGAGTCCTCTCACGTGCTCTTCAATTAAAACACTCTCATTATATCCTATGGCACGTTCTTTCCTCTGAACTTCCAACTTTAAGTTTGCCTTTTTCAATTTCAAAGGTTTTACATACAACTCATGGAAGGAAACTTGGAGTTCACTTTCCTCCTTCTCCTCTTCATTCTCACTCTATTCTCCACTCTCTACCATCAAACACCTGGGATTCAAAAATAATGGCCTCGTAAGTGTCATGCAAAGAAATATCTTCATGGGAAGTTTTATTATCAATTCTCATATGAGTATCCATGAAAGAGGTGATGTTGCACTCAATGGGAAACTCGGGTCCCTCTTCTACTTAACTTTTACTAAGGATGGCATTGTATGCAATAGGTTTCTTGCCCTCCTTCCTTAGTTTAGTGGAACATTCGACTGTCATATGGCCATAACCCTCACAAACCAAAACATATATTTGACTCATCCCTCTTAAGATCACCATTACAAATTTTAAAAGGTTTCTCGGCTTTGTTATACTTAGACTTCTCAAATTTCTTACATTTTATTTTAAATTATTAAACATTAGAAATTTTCTAAACTTCTTAGCAAATATAGCCATGTCATCCGATTCGATGTCAAACTCATAATTCGAAACAGGAGTTTCCTCCTTTCGGTCTTTCAAAGTTATGCCCTCGTCCTTCTTCTTCACATACTTGGAGGTAAACATGTCAAGTTCATAGGTTTGTAAGTCACCTACAAACTCCTTAAGTTTCATAGAGTTTAAAGTGCCAAAAGAATTCAAAACGGTCACTTGATTAAACCTATCGAGTAATGGCCTCAAAATTTTCTTTATGACACGGTTGTCGGATATCTTCTCTCCTAATTTAAAATATGAGTTAATGATATTGAATAATCTAGCATATAACTCATCAAAAGATTCACTCTCATCCATTTTAATGGTTTCAAATTGAGTGGTTAGGTTTTGGCATTTGTCCCAAACCTCTTAAGATGTTTCACACGTCATAATCTAGCAAAACTCCTCTGGTGTGACTGCACTAAAAAACATTTATACCACGAGAATATAAATTTTTTAGCATAATCTCATCCTCACTCCATATATCTATGGGTGTAGGAACTTGAATTTCTCCTACTAGACACGTTAGAGGGGACCACCCTTTAACAATCACCATTTTCCAATACACGTACTAAGAACCATAAAAAACAGGAACCTCAAAATGAAAAAATTCCCATATTCAAACCTAAAACAGATCTAACATGACAAGTTAGTGTTCACGCTCTGATACCACTTGTAAGTATGGAATTTCCTTAAAAGCTTTGATACCACTTGAAAAGGTATGGTTTTCTAAAATTGCTAAATTTTAAATTTTCATTCAAATTAATTTTCACTTCTAAAACAAAACTTCAATGTAAGTTCAAATATGTATAAACCAAACTAAACATGAATTTTGCCAAATTAACCTTTTTCTTAAACTTACATAACCCAAATTAATTAAGCACCAATTACACTATTTTTTTTATTAAATTGACTTTATCATGTTAAACTTAAGCATGCATCTATAAAACACGGAATCATAACACCGCGATATACGAGGAAAATCCACAACGAAAAAAATCTTGAACGATCCATCCATAAGCCCACTAAGTACAAATTTACTACAAGGACATGACAGAAGACTTACTAAACGACTCAACACCCTCCCAAGCCTTGACGCTCTCCATTCCTTCAACCTCTGCCTAGTGATAATGCAGGAGTCCGCCTATGTCTCAGAGTCCACCGATGGGGAAATACTACCGTCAGATATACAGAGTCCACCATATGTACACCAATGAACACAAAATCCTCTAAAAGAAATAATCTGTAGCAATAGACACGGTGCCAAAACTATAATCTCAAAACATATATATCATGTAGAGACTTGGATTTAAAGCAATTGGGTGTAAAGTGGAGTTTGTGTTTTGGAAAAGTAATCATCAAAGATTAACAGAAATCAAGGGAATTTTTGGAAGAGTGTGTTCTCTCTAATGATTGGAAAAATTCCCTTTGAAAACTGCAATCCCCGACTACATAAATGGTTGGGAAAAAGTAGTACGAGGTTATGGAGAAAACTGCTTGGAAAAATTGTTCAATTTTAAGCTCCGGTCGTTCGAATGAAAACCAATCTTGTTCGAACAGTCTGGGAAAGTCATTTTAACGACATGGAAAAATAATTTTATTTTTCTTTAAAAAATATAAAGTCATATAAAAATAATTGAGAAAAAATTCTAGCACCTAATAATAAATTTCCAATGCCCAACATAATATAAGAATTAATACCTGAGAGATCCTTGGACTGTTGATGACGAAAACAAGGCACGAAACACGACGTAGGATGAGATCACTTCGACTTGGCCACTACGTCTTAGACGAAAATATCATAGGCTTGAAAAGTCACAAATACAACTTCTATCGTATAACTCAAATAGTTTTGTCCGGAATTGAGCCAACACATAAAAATTGACTCGATTGGAAATTTGTTCTTACAGATTTCTCTAAAAGCATTGAGATTGCTCAATAATAAAATTGAATCTTGGTTTTTTAAGAGAGGGTTAATTATGTGAATGGATAGATTAGCCATTAAGGGGTTATTCATCCTTTTTTGCGAGAAAGAGCTGCATCATTTCTTTTAAAAATTAATTATTATCTATTAAGTTATCACCAAGTTATTAATTTTATTTTGAATTCCTTGTTAAAGTTATTACTTATCCATGATATTTATTATTTATGCTTATATTTATGTCTCTAGGTACTTTGGTTGATTATTATAATTAATCAATTTTAAAAATATTTTAGTGATGCATGTGTTTCCTCATAAAATTGATATTAGAGTTATGCCGATCATCGTCTCGACTAGTGCATAAGATGCCAAAAAGTCCAATCACGAGGAGGAGGCCTTCAACCATTTATTGACATGGATACAAATCCTAGTGACATCCCTTACTCCACATTCTCTTACATCCTTGGATGCCACTTAAAGAACCCCCGTTGCATTTCCTATTGCATGCACCCTAAAGAAGTTCTGTAACACTTGGTTTTGTAAAATAATAAAGAATTAAAATTTCTAAAAAAAAAATCGCATTACATAAAGTTTTCATGATTGTAAACTTAAGTTAAGATAAAATCCAAACTATATTAATAATTATTCGTCTGTATCCAATACTTAAATAACTCAACGAATTTCAGATCGATCCAAAATGATTCCCGATTGATTCGGACGACCTGACAGCAGCAGATTAGTTTGATTGTAGTCTGTCGAGATTGTATCAGTTAGTATGTTCAATACGACAATTTCCTCGATTTTGGACCACATTTATCTCAACCTTTGGCCACTGTCAGCATGGGGGAAGAGTCCCCATAAGGGTAAGGACATTTATGATGGGCTTTGTAAGGACCATGCCAGTTTGGGTAAAGTTTGTTTGCTTTCTGCAATGTCTTCTTCAACACTAGGTCTCCTACAGCTATGGGTCTTGATTTTACCCTTTGATTGTAGAATTTTGTTATTCTCTGCTGGTAAGCTGCCTGCCTGATTTCTGCGTCTTCCCTTATCTCTTTGATCAATCAAGGTCAAGTCTTCTCTCCTCCCCATTCTTCTCAGGTTCATAGGTCTGAACCCTCTGAGTAGGAAGCCCTACCTTTGTTGGTATGATGGCCTCCGACCCATGTGCTAACATAAACGGGGTCTCCCCCGTTAGTGTCCTAGCCGTTGTTTTGTAGGCCCATAACACAACATAAACCTCTTCAGTCCATTTTCCCTTAGCTTCTTCTGACCTCTTCTTGATCCCGTCAAGGATCGTTCTGTTTGTGACTTCTGTTTAACCGTTTGCTTGAGGTCAGCCATGAGAAGAGAAAAATTGCTTTATCCCAACCCTTTCGCAATATTTTTCCAAGGAAGAATTCTTGAACTGGGTTCCGTTGTCCGAGATGAGGGTGTTTGGGAGGCCATGTCTGCATATGATGTTCCAAATTATGTTTGGGAGGCCATGTTTGGGACTGTCCTTCTGATGTCTATCCTTGTTGCCTAAGCCAACCTCGCTAGTGCATCTGTGTGGCTGCTGTTTTGTCGAGGTATTCTCTTCATCTTTACCTCTTCGAAACCTTCTAATATCAATCTTACCCTCTTCAGGTATTTGGCCATCCTTTCATCCTTGGCCTCGTAAACTCCAACACTTGGTTAACAACCAACCTTGAGTCACTACGAAGCAGTAGTCATCTTACCCTAAGGGTCTTTGCCAAGGAGAGGCCTGCTATCATGGTCTCATATTCTGACTCATTGTTTGATGCCTTGAAGTTAAACCTTAAGGCATATTCAATGTTGGTACTATCCGGGGCCGAACGTATTAGTCCTGCACCACTTCTGCTTTCGTAAGAAGACCCGTCAACAAAGAGGTTCCAGATGTCTTTATCTGATGAGAAGCTCCCTTCTGACATGACTCCATGCCTAAAGAGGTACTGATCTTCCTCATTTTTGGCTATTCCATCTCTGGCTCCCCTGGATGCAACCTCTTCCAGGTCTCGGAAGACGTTGCTGTTTGGCCCTTCTGCAGTCTCTAGGTTATTTTCAACCTCGGCCTCTTCCCATGTGAACTCAACAATAAAATTTGCAAGTGCCTGCCCTTTGATGTCCATCCTAGGCTGATAAGTAAGGTCATACTCTCCCAACTCAATGGCCCATTTCATCAATCTACCCGACTTATCAGGTTTGTGGAGGACTTGTCTTAGTGGGGAGTTAGTGAGGATGACCATGGAATGGGTCTGAAAGTAGGGCTTCATCTTCCTAGAAGCATGTATCAAGGCGTAGGCCAACTTTTCCATCTGAGGATAATTCTGTTCAGACCTCTGAAGGGCCTTACTGTTGAAGTATACAGGCCTTTGGACCCCAACATCTTCCCGTACTATGGCTGCACTTATAGATGATTCAGAGAATGCTAGATAAACATATAACTTCTCTCCTATTATGGGTCGAGATAAGAGTAAGGGAGATTCGAGGTAGGACTTGACTTGGTTAAAAGCCTCATCACTCTCTTTATCCCACTCGAAGGCCTTTCTAAGTGCCTTAAAGAACGGAAGACACTTGTCCATTGCTCTAGAAATAAATCTGTTGAGTGCATCTGCTCTTCCAGTGAGCCTCTGAACGACTTTAATACTCCTTGGAGTCTTCATGTCCAGCAAAGCCTTGATTTTCTCAAGGTTCGCCTCTATTCCTCTCTAATTAACAATGAATCCAAGGAATTTCCCAGCTCCTACCCCGAAGACACACTTCGCGGGATTGAGTTTCATTCTGTATAAGTCCATGGTATCGAAGGTTTTTTTTTAGATCTGCCACGTGAGTGCAGGCCTTTAAGCTCTTTGTCAACATATCGTCTACATACACCGCCATAGTCTTGCCTATTTAGTCCTCAAATATCTTATTCACAAGACATTAGTATATTTCCCCCGTATTTTTCAATCCAAAGGGCATAACCTTGTAGAAATATATCCCTTTGTCAGTGATGAAGGTTGTCTTCTTTGAGTCTTCGGTGTCCATAAAGATCTAGTTGTAACCCGAATACGCGTCCATGAAGCTCATGAGCTCATGCCCTGCAGTGGCATCAACCATCTGGTCGATCCGAGGTAAGGGATAGCTGTTTTTTGGGCAAGACTTGTTCAGGTCGATAAAATCTACGCACATCCTCCATTTTCTATTGGCTTTGGGCACAATGACTGCGTTTGACAACCACTCCAGATATATGACTTCCCTGATGAATTCAGCCTCTTCCAACTTTCTGACTTCTTCTCGGATGACATCGTACTTCTCCCTAGAGCAGATTCTTCATCTTTATTTGATTGGCCTAGCATCCTTAGTTACATTCAGCTTGTGGCACATAACCTCAGGGCTGATGCCAGGCATGTCTGCGTGACTCTAAGCGAAGACACTCTGCCTCTTCCTCAGGAAGTTTATCATCTCTTCCTTGATTTCTTCCTTTAAAGATTTGCTGACCTGGACGATTTTTTCCGGCTCTTCCTCATTGAGGACGATGGATTCTACCTCTTCTACGACCTCTCCTTTCTTCAATTTTGTTTCATCTCTGGGGTCAAGTGTATCAATGTTATATGTGGCAGTTGCTCTCTTATGAGCCTCTCTCTCTTTAGCTGAGTTGAAGTAGCATTCCCGTGCTATGGTCTGGTCACCTTGCACTTCCCCTACCCCATAGGGAGTCGAGAAGTTTAGCATCTGGTGGACCGTTGGCGACACAACCTCAAACTCCTAAAGGTCCACTCTTCCTATGATGAGGTTGTAGGCCGAGAAGATGTTTTCATCCATAATGAAAAAGTTGATCTTTCGGGTCAACCTCTTAGGCCACTCATCGCCCATTCTCACGTCCATCTCATGCATGCCTAACGGGTGGACCTTTTCACTGCTGAAGCCCATCAACGGATGATGATAAGGTGCCAGCCTAGCTCTGCTAAGTCTAAGGCTTTTGAAGCAGTTCCAGAACATCACATCTGCTAAACTTCCTCCATCTACGAGGATTCTCTATAGCTCGCACCCATGCACCCTTATTGTGATTACTAAAGGGTCATCATGCGGAGATAAGATGCCTTTGAGTCGGGAGAACCCAACTATAAGATTATCCATATCCACATTCTTTCTCTTCTACTTGGTTTCAGAAGACGTCAGATTTACCACTTCTGGCTTGGCCACTGACTTGGCTTCTACCACATGAGCTTTTCAATTAGCCACTTTAGACCCACCCCCTGCAAGTCCTCCGCATATGGTGTTAACACCATAGGATATCATACCAACCCTCTTTACGGGGATATTGTCATCTTTTGGTGGAAGGTCCGGATCGTCTTCATCATCGCCATCCGAGTCATCTTCTCTTTTTGCTGGGGTATCATCACGACATCTGTCATTTCTCTTCTTTTTTGGGTCATCTCTTCCCCTCTTAGGAGCCTTTCCATCAACGTACTTCCTCAACTTACTGGATTTTAGCATCTTCTCAATCTCATCCCTTAAGGCAAAGCACTTGTCTATAACATGGATATGGTCTTGGTGGAACTCGCACCACAAGTTCTTGTTCCTCTTATGTGTAGGATCCTTCAGCTTCTCTGGCCATCTCAGAGACCGATCATTCTTGATCTCATTGAGGATGTGTTTGCAGCTTACAGTTAGAGGGGTATAGTGTGAAAACTTATCGTTAGATGACCTCTTCTTTTCGTCCTTCTTTCTTTGAAACTTCCCGCTACTACCGCCGTTCTCATCCTCATACTTTGCGGCCATGGCCTCTTTAGCGTTCATAACTCTGCCCATAGTTTCCAATAATTCTGCCATGGACTTAGGAGGGTCTTTCACAAGTTTCCACAATAACTTCCCCTTCTAAAGACCTCCTATGAGGGCAATTATGGATATATTCTCTTCGTAGTCTTCAACCTCGAGTTTTTCTTTATTTAATCTAGCAATGTAGTCCCTTAGTCTCTTGTTCTTGCCTTACTTGACATACAACAGATGGATAGTCTTCGTTTGAGGTCTTACCCTAAAATAAAAGTTGTAAATATACCGTTCAGCCAAACCCTTAAAGTTCTCTATTGAGTTCTTCGGAAGGGAGGTAAACCAGATGTGTGTCACTCCCATCAAAGTCCCTGAGAAGTCCCGGCACTTCATCTCATTCGGAATTGAATAAATGTCTTCCGCTGACTGATACATCTCAATATGATGTATATGGTTGGTTCTACCGTCATACTTGGGAGACACTATAGGTGGCTGGAACTTGGCAGGGGTAGGGAAACTCACTATCTTAGCCACGAACGGAGAGCCTTCTGAGAAGCCTCTTTGTAGTGGGTCTCGGCTTTTGACGAGGTCTCCTATCTTGTCCTCAAGACGTTGCATCGATTCATTCCATGGTCTTGCAACGTCGGCCTGTCCGAGGTTATCCCTAGACACCTACAAGGGGTGGACTGAGGGTTCCTCAGCTGTAGCATAACGTCGATTGTTGACCTCTTCCTGATCCCTACCTAGTCCTGTGTTAGGTCAGCCATGATGAGGCCGATGTTGCCCCCTTCCCTTTGTGAGTCAGCTACACTTATCGACCTAGATAATCTCTGTCGCAGGTCGTTTACTGGGCCGAGCCTTTCAAAGGCCGACCCTCTGCTTAATCGATCAAAAGCTGACCCTCTTTGTTGGGCTTCTTCTCCTCTTCTAACTCCACAATCTTGGCTCTGCTGGATAGGACGTACTGTGTTATTTGAAACCTCATACGGCTCCCAACAATCCTCTAGAGCATCTTCTGCCTCCAAATCGTCATACCTATCCTCAGGGCAAGGGTGTCATTTCCTCCCCAAATGCAAACGTCTAGGGTCAGCAACGTCCCTCCTCCGCTGAGGTGTAGGTTGGTCTTTCCGCGGTGCCTGGGGTGGTCCCCTGGCATCAGGATGAGGCTGAACATCCATCGCAGTAATCAACTCCGGTGAGACCCCAAGTGGTCTCATCTTAGTCTGACTGAGTTGTGCAAATTTCTCCTTCATCGCTTGTTGGGTTACAGACAAAAACCTCAAGGATACTACCAATTCTGGCATTTTGGACTGGGATGGTGCCTGACTGGAACTAGGTCCTCCAGCATCAGGCGGTGGGAGAGGTGGTGGTAAGTCCGGTGCCATGTGTTAAAACTAAAGAGCTTGTAGAGTAAATGAGCTTTGTACCTTGACGAACCTCTTTCAATGGTGAAGAAGCTCCACACAAGAAGTGAGGCCTGGTTCACCACCAGAGTCTTCGGTGAGGTTAAGCAAAAAATGAGGAAGAGATATCTTCTCGTTCCCACGGACGGCGCCAAAATGATGATGGTGGAAATAGCACCACCAGTCGAGGTGTTGACAAGCTCAAGTAAGTGATAACAATGGCCGCACATGAGAATATGTATATGTATATATGTAAAAGGGGGTGAGGAGAAGAGGATGAACACTTGAATGTAAGTGGTTCAGCCAATCTGGCCTACGTCCACTATGAGTGTGTGTGAGTAATATCACTGAATGAAGGCACTAATGGCCATGGATACAATCTCTCAAGATTTCTCTCTCTACTGTGTAAAATGACAGAGTTTCAGCTAGGGTTGTAATTTTGGATCCCTTTACAAGGTAGAGGATGACCTTTATATATAGTGCTTGGGGGGTGTAATGTACCCCCCAAGCATACAATGAGCATGTGCATGAGCATCGAACCAGTATGAGAGTGACACCTGGCTGATCTTAACTAAGCAATGATGGCCTCAATATTCCCTCACGTGGAGAGAATAATTCGATTATAACAGATTTGTCCACGTGTTCCAAGTTACACAAGAACTTGTAGAAGCTCGGTTGTCCTCGACTGGTACCAACCTCAGCCTGGAAGAGTACGAGGTTGGTGAGGTCGAGAAGCTGCTTAATCAGAGGTTATCAGCGATAATTTTGGCTCAATGGGAGAGTCTAGGTAAGGCAGGTGGAGCTATAATGTCGGCTTGGGCCGAGGTAATGGTGGAATAACAGGAATGTCGGTTGATTCCTTGTCGAGGCTGATTACGATGATTGTGTAGTCTCTGCTTCCTTGGCTTAAACCCAATCGAGGTTAATGTATGGTGTGGGCGCAATGTCGTCTTGATGGATTAATATCTGCATGGACCATGAGGACCTCAGCTGTTGCTTGGCTGTGAGGCAGCTGGTGGCCTTTCTTGGGACGAGACCGCTGGTTGCCAATCTAAGGCCCTTCTGACCTCGGCCATCTCTTAGGCCGAGGTTGATGTCTCTGAGCTGTTGGGTCCATATAGGGCATATCAATAGGGTCTTTAAGATGGTGTAAAGAAGGCCACCAACCCCATCTCCTCTATTTATGCAAAGAGGAGTTCTACACTAAGGCTAAATTTGAATGTGCTACTCTCTCTAGATTATTTACTCAACTAGAAGCTTCATTAATCTCCCTATACTCTCACAAACTAGAATATATTTCCATCTTCCATTTTTAATGTTTCCAGATGTTGTAGATGGCATTCTTGGGTGTAGAAGCGAGTGTTTTGGAAGAACGTATTTTAAAAAAATTTGGATCTTCTTAGGAGCTTTTTCATCATCTTCTTCAAAGTTATTTATCATCTTAAGAGGTAGGGGTTCTACACTCTTTTTTCAAGTTCAAAGACAAGATATATATATATATATATATATATATATATATATATTCACATGATTATTTATGCTTCTTATCACTACCTATGAATATATGTTGACGAAAATGTGATAAAAATGGATGAATGCTAAAGATCGAAAGAAAGTTAAATTTCAAAATGTTTAAGCTAATTAATGCTCGAACTAATCATGTAGAACTTGTGGGGTTCATGATAAATATTATATTTAACTTGTTGAAGAAGTAGTAGGATTTATTTATAGATTTAATGGATATAAAACCTTACAGTCTTAATATAAACTTATTTAGTTGAAAAAATGGGCTAAATATGTTGAAATTATGTTCAATTGATCTTTGAAACATGAAATGATATACACTGAAATTTCTAAAATACTAATAAAATGAAATGGTACAAACATATGTGAAGAAAGTCCATAAAGATTATGACTTTAAGGACTAATTGTGAAACTAGAAAAATATTTAGGGTAATGATATGAAATACTATAATGTTAACACATATAAAGATAAGAAAACAAGGAAAAAAGTGTAAGTTAAATAAGTTGAATTACAAGTCTTGAAATTACACAAGTAATGATTTAGTACAAAAGTATCATACATGTAATAGTTGGACTTAAAAGCAGATTCACTAAACTAAGGGGACTTTAGTTAAAGAGTTGGATTTAATGTGGCAAAAAGTCACGTTTTTCAATTTAAAGCAGAAATGAAGCATTTTTGAAAAATGAATAAAACGTGAATTTACTAGTGTCTTTGAATAGTGAAAAGTAGACAAATATGTCAAAAATGGGTATTTGACTCAAAAGATTGAGTTTTATAAGAAATTATAAGTGAATTTAATTTCAAAAGGAGAAACACCAAGTTTTAAAGTTAAATGAAAATGAACTTTTGATAATGTGTGAAACTTGGAAATAAAGTGTGTCGGGACTAGTTTTGTCCCGAGTATTTGGCCTCATCGGTCGGAGAAAGAAATAAAGGAAAAGGATCAAAAGTGGATGATAAAGAAAGAAAGGAAAAAGGGTTAGAATGACGAAAAAAGTAAGAGACACTAGTAGGTAACCGAGAAATTTAAGGAGTACTCAAAGCCCTAAGGTGCAGCTTAATGCTTAGACCCAAGAATCATGGTTTGGTACCCTGATTAATCAATTCAAAAGACAACTTTGAGCACCACACTCATTAATATACAGGGAACTTAATGTGTCAACTTGGAAAAATGTAAAAGTATGATAATGGTTCAATTAACGAGATACATGTAATATTCAAATAAAGATTAAGTGAGAGTGGGCCCATCACCTGTGTTACATGGTTATAATGACAATTGCATGGTTATGATACAACTTGCATGAGAACACGAAATCAAATAAAGGATGATTTCATAATTTCTAAAATATTATATATATATATATATATATATATATATATATATATATATATATATATATAGAGAGAGAGAGAGAGAGAGAGAGAGAGAGAGAGAGTCAGGCTCTCCAACATACCTCATTAAACATACCTATTTTTTTTAAATAGTAAAAACATTAATTTTGAGTTGATATTTTTTATATGGGTTCATGATATTTCAATGTGACCCTATAAAAATATTCAGCTCAAAACAATGTCTTTTGTTATTTTTAAAAATAGGTAAAAAATCTGACAGTTTTATAGGGTAAAAACTGTCAGTTTTTTACCTATTTTTTTTTTAAAAAAAAAACATTATTTTCAGTTGATTTTTTTTACAAGGGGCACATTGAAATATCATGAACCCATATAAAAAATATCATCTCAAAATTATTTTTTTTACTATTTTAAAAAATGAGTATGTTGCTAGGAGGGATGTTGGAGAGCCTAACTCTCTCTCTCTCTCTCTGTATATATATATATATATATATATATATATATATATATATATATATATATATATAATACTTTGCTAGTATTTCTCCTATTGGGCGCACGCTCATACCCCGCCCTTTACCCCCCCCCCCCCCCCCCACAAAGTACTTCAGGTAGAGGCAACGCCAGGAATACTGGAAACGGAAAGGAGAGTTATTCACTCCAGTAGAGATCTAACTATATTTTTTTTAATACGTAATCAATGTCAGACTGTGGTTTTGATATTTCGAACTTTAATGCAAGGACTTTAAGTTTGTTTATAATAATGCAAGGCAAATGCATATTTTCCTTTAATGGATATTTATTCATTAAAACTGTAAAAATCTTTTATTTCAAGCGTTCCTATGAATTTCATAAGTTGGACATCATTTCATTAATCAAATTAAATACATTTTGAGACACAAATCAATAAGCAAGTGCATACGTAAAAATAGAATTTTCTTAAATGAAATTAAAGTATAAAAAGGCTTTTCGCATTAACACCCGGTAACAGGGTGTCAAAATTTTTATCGTCACGAGATAACTAATACACGCCATGGCCCATGTTTATCCATCGCCTACTGCTGGTCCCACAAAGGTGGCCTACTACATGGGCTTATACCTAACCCCTCTTCCTCCCTTATCTTTTGCCACCAGCCTCATGAAGCATACTAGTTGTTTCTCCGTTCACCCTTAAGAACCAATACCACCGACCACGTATATACAAGACCTTCACCTCCACCATTATCCCTATTACGCCAAATTACACCACCACACGGCCATCGTATGTATATGGAATCCATTTAAATTAGAATCATCTTTTTCTCTCGCCATCGCTAACCCAACCACATTTCGACGGAGCCGACCCCTATCACCTCTCACTAACACCACCCCGATACCCTAGGGCCTCTGAATTAGCATCAACCCCGTTCCCACCCACCGTTGTCATTAATGCCCCAAGGCTACACTGAGACACTACCAATCAAAACTCTCAATATTATATCCAATTATTTTTCCCCTCAACTTTTAAAAATTACAATTCGGCCCCACCCACTTTTTAAAATTATGAAAAAAGCCCATTTCCTTTCTTTAACCTCTTCCAAGCAACCCACTGATTACCGGATATCAGATTCAAGGATAAACTTATCAATTTCAACTACATTGTGAAACTTAAGGATGAGTATGGAGACTTTGAGGAGTATTATCGCGAGGGTCTTGGGGAAATTTTGAATAAGGATGACAATAACAAATTGAGCACTCATGTTTATATGCTAGGACAATAAGTTACCGATACGAATTCGTCACACCAAACATATATCAGGAATTCTGTTGGAAGTTTTATGGATGAGATAAGGATGCACTTTAATGGAAATCCAAGTATGAGGAGATTAAGCTCGAGGGTAATGCACATTTGTTTGAGATCCTTATATCCACATATGTTGTCTCTAGTCATGTTCCCTTATGTGAGTCATTACATGTGACACCATCACGTGCTTATAAAGACACCATTAGTTGCTACTAATGATAAAGTCCTCCCATATTTTATTGCTCTGGCTAACATACTGGGTGTGTGGCAGTTACTAGTTGATAAGTTGGGGAATTTCTTTAACATCATTGATAATGATTGTTGGGTAACTCGTACTAGGTTCTTCTAAAAGCTAAAATCTAACATTGTTAGTGACTTCGTCCACTCGCTAGTACACTAGATGATAGTTCAGTGCTTATTTCTTTAGAGAGATTCATTAGTTAATGTGGGATTGTGTTTATATGGATAAGCTTTAGGAAAAGCTTGAATCATTTACTAAGTTATATATTTAAAGAAATGAGTTGAAGTTTTGGGTTTAGATTGTTGCATTATGTGGTGTTATGGGCCCCGGGTGGTACTTGGGGGAAGCAAAATGTTGCACCGAGAAACGCCTCGTGTTTTTTTCCCTTTGGGGACATGAGACTGTACGTCTCTCGATCCTTCATTTCTCCATGAGGTCGGGTTATCAGCTCAGTGATTGATGATTTCCAATGGAAGTTGTTCGACACCATATCTAGTTTTTACTGAACGCCATTGTTTAGTTCAATGACTAAGTTTTTCATGGGAGGGGTTGTTGGTTGTTCAGAGTCGCCAGTTTATTTTATATAAAAAAATAAAACTATGCAGGTTATCCCTTTCGGGTTAATGCTAAGGCAGGTTTAGGTTCGATGATCTAGAGACTCTAGTTAGGGTTCGAGAATTAGATTAGTGGGGAAGGTATTAAGAACCCCACTTGTTCTTTATGCTTACTTATTTATATGCTTATTATCTATATTTAGATAATGTGATTAATTTTTAGTTTTTTAAGATCATGTCGAGAAACCTTAGTTTGAGATTCCCTTAAAATGTAAATGGGTGCATAGGTATAAAAGGGTATTAGTGAGAGTTGTATGAGTGTCACATAGAAAGATGTGGATGTATAAGAGTTCTTGTGTGTAAATGTGTATTCGAATAATAGACAACCGTTAAAGTGTATTTAAGTATGGGAGGAAGCTCGTCTTGTAAAATGGGAGACTGTTAAAAGTATGTGTGTGTGTGTATTATGTAGATATGCTGCAAGAGTCACGAATTGAGATAGTTTGATATCTAGTTTGAGATGTGAGAGGGAGGTTTAAAAGGAATTATGAGAGATGTGTGCATTTTTAGGGGACAAAATATCATGAGACATATTGTTAAGGCTTATGCTGATAAAAATGACTCGGTATTGTGCCTACATACTCGTGTAGCCACGAGATCAAAGCCTACGTAGTTCAGTTTTTTCAGTGAGTCACATGGAAGGGTTTTGACGTGATGTGTGTAGAAGTGTGAGGACTTAGCTTGAGATAGGGAGAAGATATTTGTGGGCAAAAGGGTAGATTCGACGAAGGCTCATAATATGGACCTGAAATCACCGACAAAGATATAAATCATTGTCGAGCAATCACTAACTCGAAGGTGTTGTTGAACCTTCAGACTAGTTTCCAGGTGTAATGTGAATAATGTCATTGTATAGACATCCTTCACTACCTATGGGTGCATAAAGTGGAGGGGTTTATTTGTAGTTGGAGTGGATCCTAAGTTATTGACAGAGATATATATATCTCTTATCGAGATGGCTAAAATTCGAGAGGTTTCATAGATCTCGAGTTGATCTGAAGTGATATAGAGGATCACTTCGTATGAGAAAGGGGGTTTAGACTAGATATGGAGGCATCCTTAATAGATAATACATCACGAGGCGTATTATTAGGCTTGGGGTCATGAATACTTCTCAGCATTATGCCTACATACTCAAGAGGGATTGGGATAAAAAATAACATAGGTCCAATAAATGGAACATTGTTACGAGTGTATGTGATGGGATAATGAGTATAAAAGATACACAATTATGGTGTTTGTGGATTTTAGTCTTTAATATAACATTTTCATTACAAGTTGAAGTATCATATTCATATGTTAAAAATATGTTAATCAAAGACAGATGTTTGATAAGTATTCAAGGAAAATACATATTAAAAGGTTCCACTATTGGGATGGGCTTTGTAAACTCGACGAAATGGTGAAGAGTGTCCTGATTTTAAATTTTGTTTATAGAAAAGTTTCGTGGTAATTTAGGTCACGGACACTTTCCAAAGAACGGTTTTGAAAAGGTTGTTTTTGGGTTATACTTAGTTATACTAGTTAATTAAGTTTTATTTAACATTTGAGTATGTCATTTCAGCTGACCAAATAGAGGTTTTAGATAAAAAAAACTAGACTTTAAAATATAAACTTTGTAAATTGCATACATGGTCCCCTAACGAGGACCGAGATAAGTAATTCAAACAAATATGGACGGTTTCTTTCACATTAAATATTTAGGCTGTAGACCCAAGGATTTTGCAGAGTTTTTTTTACCCTTGTTTCGTAAGTTGAATTTTCCTCGAGGGAGTGTCCCCTTTGAGGTGGAACCATTTGGAAAATCATCATTTGGAACAACTAACTTTTGTGGGGTACGCATAGAGGTTTACCTATGTTTCTCAGAGAAAATAACTATTCCGAAGTCTAAATTTCTCTTGGGATTTATGTAAGCCCGAGTTTCTCAAATATTCAGGGTTGAAGAAAGATAGAAAACCGAATCAATGTTAGGTAATGTGGTACTTTTTTAAGGCTGGTGGAGGTGTTGATAAGGATCCATTAACCGTGTGGTTAAAGGATTAATTAAGTGAATTATTAATCATGGAGCCACGTGTAAGATGGATCTGATTTAATCATGGGGCCACGTGTAGGATGGATCAGGGGCATAAGGACATGCATATGGTTAATAAAATCAAGTAGGGACAAGTGTCCCCATCCATTACTCATTCAGTTAAAGGAGGAAATTTAGTAATTATTGTCGAGGATCTTAGACCGCTCAATTAAAGGACTTTAACCATTTGTCTAAAGGAACTAGCCGAGATAATTCTTGTCTTTTTCTCGATATTTAGAGAATTTTCTAAGGGGATGCTTTCTTAGAGTATATGCTTTGATACCCCAATTTTAAAATCCAAAATACGAGATGGTTCACACAATATACCAAACTTAAAATTTCTTCCAAATTTAACAATTATGGTTCTCAAAATTTTAATTTTCACAAAATTAAAATTAAATTAACTAAATAAATATTTAATTTCATTTAAAACAAAAATTTAATAAACTCAATGCAAGTTCTTCATATGCCAAAAAATTAAGCATGAATATTTTCCAATTAAAATTCTTGACTTGAATTAAACTAAAATTATCCAAACATAAGTGGCACCAAAATTACACCATTGTTGTGAATCAATCAATTTTTATCTTTATAAACCTACACATGCATCTATGTGATTTTATCAAGATAAAAATAGAATAAACACACAACGTCGCGATGTACGAGGAAAACCCACAACGGGAAAAACCTCGGACAGCCTAGCTAACAAATCCACTAGGTATGATTTTACAAAAACAAGATAAAAGACTTACTTCCTCGAATCGAATCCCTCTAAAGCCTTAATGCTTATTCTTTCTTCCACCTCCGCCTAGTTGATAACTCCAGAATCCACCACAGTCTCGAAATCCACCGATGGGTCTCACCAACCGTCAAACATACGAACGCCTGTCCTCTTTATCCCCACCATAAATCACAACAAACATGGACTCCTCAATAGGTAACCTTATCTTTTGGGATGAGAATAAAATCCAGTGCTGACTTGATGATCGCAAAACACAATATATTAAGAAACTTGGATCATACTAAACTATGAGTGTAACTTTGTGTTTTGATGAGAATTAAACCATAAAAATCAAGAACACAAAATGAGGCTTTTTGGTGAAAAGATATTGCTCTAAAAGAACTTGAAAATTTTGAAAAGTATCTCTAAAAATTATATTCTCGCACACATTAAATCTCGTAGAAAGTTAGTAGGGAAATGCGAAGTTAAAATTTGAAAATTGTAAAAAAACTGCTCACGTCAGTCGAACAACTTTTGAATATCATTCGAATGACTTGGTTCAAACGAGTTACTAACGAGAGAACATGGACAAATTGTTGAATGTCATTTGATATCTCATTTGAACAACTTCATTCGATTGAGATTTCTAGCGAAAAAAATAAAACAAAATGGCAGAATGTCGTAGAAGCTCGTTTGATATCTCGTTCGAACGATCTCGTTTGAACGAGATGAAATGTCATTCGAACGACTTTTAAAAAAAATTATTTTTCTTTAAAAAATAAAAAATAATTTTAATAAAAAGAAAACACCCAAAATAAATTCCAAGTCCCTATATATATTAAAGCATTCACAACTTTAGAGACCTTGGAATTCAAATGTTGATGACGTATAAACTTGGCATGAAAATTGGCACTGATGATATCTTCACTTTAGACTTGGCTGCTACGTCTTCAACTCAATTGTCATAGGCTTGGAAGGATATAACAAACTACTCTCCTATGACTCAATTAGTTTTGTCCGGAATTAAGCCAACAATACAAATAGACTCAATTGGAAATTTGCTCTTACAAATCTTCCCCTTTGGCTATTCCGGAACAAAACCCAAAATAAAAAATCCTATGGGCCTTCAAGCTCTTTTAAAAAGACACAACCCTCCCAAAATAAAAAAAATACATACGCTTTACTAGACACATGGGATGAAAACCTTTACCGATTTAAAAGGTTGCCACTACGGATGAGAGCCTACATACTTAAGCGCATCATCAAATTCATAGGGAATATAACAATATAAAGAGCATAAATAAGATCTCCCCTTTTGTTTAACATGATCAAATTAAGAAAGCGACGCCTCCCCCAAGATAGATCTCTCAAATTAAAAGGTTTAGATACCATTTCTCTCATTTTTTGTTCAGGAATAGACAAAGATTAAAATTCATATATTAACTCATTTCTCCCAATTAAAATCACATACTTTCCCCAAATGAAACAAGGGATATAAACAATGGAAAAACAAGTATGTCATGAATGGTGAAAAAGGTGACAAGAATAATAAAGCACGTGGCATGAAATGTAACTAATCCAACACAAAGATTAATAAATACCAACTATGATGCGATAGAAAAACGATATAAAATAGAATAAAATAATATAAGCATGAGATATCAATCGCAAAAAGATGAATATTTATTTCAAAATGAATCATACATGGACTAGATAGCATGACAAAGACTCAAAAATAAAATAAATACCGTGTATATATATATATATATATATAGACACACACACAACAAATACCAATAACGCAAATGCACATATACATAGGTATAAACACCACACACGACACAAAATATATTAAGCCTTCCATAATCATATGGAAAAAGGGTATCTAAATAACATGTAATAAACAGTAGTGAAGGGGTTTGAACTAGATACTTAAGAATTATGATCCAATCACTTAAACATGTTCACGGAGTTCTTATTTGATTGTAAAACTTTACCAAGCTTAAATATAGCCTCATGTGATAAGTTAAAGTGAACTCAAAGAACAAACAAGCACAATGCACATAAGCCTAGAATATTGATGATTTTATAAACCAATAGAGTCATGATAAAATAAGCATAACAAGGATACATTATCATTGTGCAAACCTGTTGATATATCCATCCAAACTTCCTTGATAATAATGATTATTTTCTTTTCTTTTGAATGTTCATATCAAACACATGTACTTTGGCCTTGGCTAAGTTTAACAATGCCACATTTTTTAGGCCAAATTTCAAAGGTGGGTATTCACTCAAAGTAATTTTGTCTTTCGCAGCTAGATTCCATTGATAAACAACCAAACCAGATAAATATTTTTCTATTTTTTTAAATTTGGGAAACCGTTCTTACATGCACAAATCCTCCATGGTAATAGCAATATGCAGATGACTAAATTGATAGGAGAACATCTCAATTAGCTCAAATATATATGTGAAGTTAAAGATCACAAGAGCTCGTGCGTGTATGAATTGAGGCATATAAAAAGAGAATCCATTACGCAAGTCAAAATCAATTTACTCCATGCAAGCATGATATAAACACTTTAAGTATTGAAAATCTTAACCAAAAGTTCTAGCCACATGGAAGCGGGGATGATATTGGATTCAAACACAAGTATATGCCAAATAAAATGTTTAAAACTAAAATACACAAAAATAGAAAATCTTTTTGAGTTTTTTAAAGTTTTATACAAACACAAAGAAAACCCAAAAGACAAACAAATTTTTTTTTGTATTTCTCAACAAGAAATAATAAATAAAAATTAAATACAAAAGATACACAAGTCATAATTCTAGCACAAATTATATAATGAAGCATAACTAGAATATTACAAACAAACATACAACTAGCAAAAATCTATCATGAAGCACAAAAAGTTAGTGCATATAAGCAAAACTAACACAATTAACCTTTGGATTTAGCAAGTGAGTAATCATGTGAACATAAATGAGAATCATAAACTCTGTCACGTACAATCTCCAAATCGGATCTCCTAACCCACATAAGTGAAACTTAACACTCTCGGGATTCGATGACCTTGGATACTCTACCCTTTGACTTTCTAGGACTATTTTTAAGTTCAAAACAAAACTTACTAAGGTTCCCCTTCCGACCAAAATATGCGCAAGTGAAAACACGACGTGAAGCATGACCTCAGGATTGATCTTTTATAATGTCCTAGATAATTCTCTCAAAACTATAGTTTTGGCTTTATTAGCGAAATTATCTTGAGTATCTAAGACAATACCACATTTGTCATATTTGATTTGGGTGGTCCCTTAGATTTTATCTAATTTCTCTGACCTACACTCCAAATTAAATTTGACCCGACTTGAGTTTTTTAATTTTTCTTCAAGTTCCACTATTTTAGACTCAAGTAAACACATACTCTCTTCAAACTAGACAAGATGTTTCTTCATAGCCTCCATCAAACTCTAAGCTATCTCTTTCACCTTCTACATATTCTAGATTCTCATGAAGAGTTCTCTCACGTGACTTAAGATCTCTAACTAAAACACTATCATCGTTAGCCATGGAACTGTGACACCCCGCCTAATCAAATACCGGGCGATCACTCCTTTATTAAATTAAATCAAGGTAAACAGTTGGTTCATTCTTAGCATCACTGTCGCAAAATAACTTTTCCAATTAAACACCCTAAATAATTAAGATAAGTGTCAAAACCATTTAAAACCTTATTTCCATTTTATTAAATCCGAGTATAAAACCTTTAATCATTAACATTTTAAGAGTCACACATTAAGTATGAGAATAAAATGAACATTCAAGAGTTTAACCATAAATCATAAATCCCAACATTTAAAACACTAAAGGAAAACATCCTGACAGTAACAAATCCCGAAATAAAGATACTGAAATTAAAAGAATTACAATCTCTGACAATACCAACTAAATAATGGAAAATGGTGACACATGCCCCCACTAGATAAAGTTGAACTAGAAGTAGAGTCAATAATGAGATCGTCTAAGCAATGGCCTGCAACTCCCACAAAAGCTATAGCGCGTTCCATCCAAAGAATCCTAAGTAAGACACCCCTGTGGATGGGCACCTGTAATACATATATACATATACACAAGCGAGAAGAAATAATAGCAAACAGGTCAGAGCTCGAATGTAAAACAGTTTTAAAAATAGTTTAGAAAGTATTTAAAATGCTTACCGGCTAATGCAACAGTC
Organism: Sambucus nigra; assembly: GCA_949130495.1. NCBI lineage: Eukaryota > Viridiplantae > Streptophyta > Magnoliopsida > Dipsacales > Adoxaceae > Sambucus > Sambucus nigra. The sequence goes on along the minus strand of OX422208.1, from coordinate 787,859,961 downwards.
ATATTAGTATGCGACACTCTCTTGAGAATTCTCACCTCTCATCTAGTGTGCACGTCTATCGTACTAATGAACCCCATATATCTTTCTAACTTCCTCTCCATAAGTTTTAACACGTGAAATTTAGGTTATGATATTCACTTTAGAAAAATCTATCTCTTCAAGATCTGTTACGTTATTTAGAATAATTCTGTATTGTTATAACGTTTCCGAATACTTACAGTGGAGTTGATGAATTTCATACTTTACTTAACTACTATTTCACTCAGTAGAAAGTTCTCATATAGATACATGTATATATATTAATTACTCGTATAATATATATATACAAACAGCACCCCACATAAAATCTATGGTGCTAGACTTCCATATATAAGTATATATATACCAATCACTCATAAATTATATCTATACTAACAGCACCCCACATAAAAACTATGGTGCTAGCACACTCTGCTATCAAGTCCCTGTATTTCACATACTTAGGGAAATGCTAGTTCGAAATCACTCTCGAACTGCATTAATACAAACACATACAACTGGAGGCGAGCATAGTTCCAAGTCCAAGAGGTCAGCACATACCCTCGCGTCTCTTAGGACCGTGACTATCGATACGATAGCCTGTACCTAGGAATCTTATGCTCTAGGGCACAAGTCAGTATCCCCCATAAAGGTCCCATCGAGATAAGACTGTCCCAGCACGGAAACCCCGGTGATAGCAAGTAGCCCGGGTACGATTTTTACACAGAAATAATATATGCACAATCACACCGTCATATATAAATATGTATTCACATCCACATTATTAAATTAGGTGCACTCATGACCCATAATTATAATTATCCGTTATTACACATTTTACTCAATTATATCGTATAACGGACTCATTCCTTTTATTCTCGTAATTAGTTTATTCTAAAACTCACTTCTCGTCACTCGAAGTATTCTCTTTATCTAAGTACCATTTCAGTAGGCCCTCTCTCGCCTTCTAATCCAACTTATTAGATGTTTTGATTATTTAATCAACCCACATATGATTTCTTAATGATGAAAGTCTCCCCGTTTACCCTTTATTTCCTTTCACATTAAAGTTCCACTTTATGGGATTTCTCTTGACCCTACTGGTCCTTTTTATGTTCCAATATGTTCTAGCAATCCTAATCAAGGTTTACTACGCATAAAATCGAATTAAGCTAACACGAGCAAAAATGTAGTTTTTTCCCAGGAGGGGTCGATCGATCCATAAAAGGGGGTCGATCGATCGAACCATCGATCGATCGATGCTCTGGGCTCGATCGATCGATCAAGCAGTTATGCAGATTCTGCAGAAAACCCAGTTACGGAATTGTTACCCCAAACTCCTCCAAATCATCATGTTTTAGTACCAAACTCCAACCAATTATACTATAAGTATTGTATACCCATATAAACAATATCCTACGTAACACATGCAAATTTTCATCATCTACAACAATATAAAAGGGCAAAAATCTTTATAAGTCTCAAGAACCCTAATTTTTCCTTTAACTTAGTTTCTTCCATTCTTTTCCAGATTTTCTATCACTAATACCATGGAAATTCGTGGTCCAACCTCTACATGTGAAATGGATTTCCAGAAATATGATCTCTTACAACATGCAATTTTTTGTCTCCAATTAACGTTTTTCTTCAAGAACACTAATTCTAATCAACATAAGACTAATATAAAAGGATGCATTAACTTGATAAAAGCAAGATATATACTTTCCTGGAAATTTAGTCTCTGATTTGTGGAAGAATTTGGTGTGGTCAAGATCCTCGTTGCGCGATCTACCATTTGGCGGTGACGGCGATGCAATCGGAGGTGTTCTTGGCCTAGAACTCCTTGGAGAGCTTCTCTTCTTCCTATCCAATGTTCGTCATTAGTTTTTGATTGTTTTAACCCTAGAAGATAACACTTGATATCTGATATAACCCTTGCAAATTCGTGGGTTTAATTACCCATAATTATGAAATGTCCAAAACGCCCTCCCGAGGTACTAATTAGGCCTAAAAACACCCCGAGACCCAAACTAAACCCCCAGGTAGACTTTTCTGACTATCTCGACCCTTTCGGACACTTTGGCGCACTGAAAATGACCATACAAGCAACTTATAATTTATTCACTTTTATTAATCAACATTTAGTCCCGACTTAAATTTCCACAATTGTCATTTTATTCACACGTGATAATATTATAAAATAAAACTCATATATTACTATACTCATCCAGTAACATTCAACAATTTCCAATAATTACTAACTCTCGTCACGCTAGTAATTATTTAAAACAATTTTCCGGATTAAATTAAATTAATTTAACTCAATTAAATTTAATAAATCCCTAAATTTAAGAGTCATAAAAATACGGGGTATTATAGGAACGTTCTCTCATTTTAGCTTCTAACTTCAAGTTTTCCCTTTTTAATTTCAACGACTTCGCATACAACTCATGAAAGGCTACTTGAAGTTCACTCTTGTCTACCTCTTCTTCATTATCACTCTCTTCTCCACTCTCTTTACCACCAAACTCATAGGATTCATAAATATTGGCCTCGGGAGTGTCATGTTTTGAGTTATCTTTATCAAAACATTTTTCATTATCACTCACATGATGTGCCATGAACATGACGTAATTGCTCTTAATGGGGAATCGGGTCCCTCTTCCGATTCACCATCACTAGGGGTCGCATTATATGCAATTGGTTTCTTTCCCTCCTTCCTTAGTCTAGTTGGATAATCAAATGCCCTATGGTCATAACCCTCACAACCATAACACCTATTTGACTCGTCCCTATTAAGATCCTCGTCATGATTTTTGGGAAATTTCTCGAATTTACAATGCTTAGACTTCTCAAACTTCTTATAATCATTTTTAAGTTTCTCTTTATTAAACTTGAGAAATTTTTAAGGAACCCCTCCTTATAAACATGTTGGTGGGGTCCACCCTTTAACTACCGATAGCCAAACCTTCCAATCTAGGGATTTAAGTGCCAACCTCATACACCCTTTCTAATAATCGTAGTTGGAACCATCAAAACAGGAAATTTTGCAAAAGATAAATTTTCCATTTTTTAAATCAAATTTAAGCTAGAGATCTTAACACAATAGTTTAGCGTTCCCACTCTGATAACAATACGAAAGGGGTGATTTCTTAGAGTATATGCCTTGATACCCCAATTTTAAAATCTAAAATACGAGGTGGTTCACACAATATACCAAAAACTTCTTCCAAATTTAACAATTAAGGTTCTCAAAATTTTAATTTCCACAAAATTAAAATTAAACTTAACTAAAAGAATATTTAATTTCCTTTCAAACAAAATTAAATAAACTCAATTCAAGTTCTTCATATGCCAAACAAACTAAGCATGAATACTTTTCAATTAAATTTCTGGACTTGAATTAAACTAAAATTACCCAAACATAATTAGCACCAAAATTACACCATTCTTGTGAATAAACCAATTTTTATCTTTTTAATCTTACACATGCATCTATGTGATTTTAGCATGATAAAAACAGAAACAAATACACAACACTGTGATGTACGAAGAAAATTTACAACGGGAAAAAACCTCGGACGACCCAGCCAACAAATCCACTAGGTATGGTTTTACAAAAATAAGATAAAAGACTTACTTCCTCAATTCGACTCCCTCCCAAGCCTTGATGGTTCTTCTTGCTTCCACGTCCACCTAGTTGATAACTCTGAAATCCACCGCAGTCTTGAAATCCACCGATGGGGATCAACTACCGTTAGACATACGAAAGCCTTTCCTCCGTATGTACACAACTAATCTCAACAAACATGGACTCCTCTGTAGGAAACCTTATCTTTTAGGATGAGAATAAAACTCGATGCCAACTCTATGATCTCAAAACATAATATGTCAAGAAACTTGGATCATACTAAACTATGGGTGTAAACTTTGTGTTTTGATGAGAATTAAACCATAAAAATCAAGAACAAAAAATCGAACTTTTTATTGAAAAGATATTGCTTTAAAATCACTTATAAAGTATGAAGAAGTCTCTCTAAAAATTATGTTCCCGCACAAATTAAATCTCGTAGAAAGTTAGTGGGGAAATGGGAAGTTAAAAATTAAAAACTATTGAAAACTATCAAAAATTGCCCAGGTCGTTTGAATGACTTTTGAATGTCTTTTAGACGACTTGGTTTGAAAAACTTATTAACGAGAAAATAGGGGCAAATCGCCAAATCTCATTTGAACGAGTCGTTCGAACGAGATTTCTAACGAAAAATTAGAACAAAATGGCAGAATGTCATTTAAAGCTCGTTTGATATCTCGTTCAAAGGACCTCGTTGGAACGAGATGAAATGTCATTCGAACGACTTCTAAGAAAATTTTACGTTTCTTTAAAAATAAAAAATCTTTTTAAGCATAATTTTAGTAAAAATAAGAAACCCAAAATTTAAATTCTAAGTCTCTATATATACTAATGCATTCATACCTTTAGAGACCTTAGAATTCAAATGTTGATGACGTATAAACTGGCACTGATGATATCTTCACTTTAGACTTGTTCACTACGTCTTCAACTCAATTGTCATAGGTTTGAAAGGATATATCAAACTACTATCCTATGACTCAATTAGTTTTTTCTGGAATTAAGCCAACAATAAAAATAGACTTAGTTGAAAATTTACTCTTACAAGTTCTATTTGTGTCCCTAAACCTTTACAATGATTAGTTTTGAAATGTGATTTTTTACCCCCTTATTTTAACGGTGTCTTATTTCCACCCCTTTGGATTATAGGGTTGTCAGTGGGAGGACTCAAGCCTCGATTATGATTTTGGGTGTCCACAGAGGTGGTCCACTAAGAGGGTGCGCGTGCGGACACCCTTCGTCGAAATTAGGATAAAAATAGGTTTCCCTATTAGGTATGGATATATATGTGGGCTAAAAGGGAAGTGTGTAGAGAACGCATGGGGAAAGTTGAAATTTTTCTGTAAAAAAAACTAGGGCCTTAAACCATTCAATTACAGGAGCTGAATAGGACAAAATTTTGAAGGGTTTTAATCGTTCGGTTAAAGGATCTAAGGCATTGAACCATTTATTTTAGTGATTAAAATTGTTTAACAATATGGCTAACGATTAGAATCATTTAAACGTTCAGTTAATTGATTTGGAATCGCAAACATATAAGAGGTGGAATTCGAAACATACAAGAGGGATGCCTATGGGTGTTTTCTAATTCTTATCAACTCTCTCTCTTATTTTCCCTCGTTCTCTTCTCTCAAAGATTGATTTGTGCACCCAGTTGTGAGTTTTTTTTTTAGTTTTTTTGTAAGCCACCTAGCGATGCGCAAAGAACTATGTGTGCGGAAGTAAACTATTTGCCGAAATAAACTCCAATTTCCTACGAGTTATCTATGTTATTCAAGAAGGGACCGATTCAAACTTTTCTTGAATTGCTAACTTATCTAAAACAGGTTTAAGTTTGCCAAGTCAATTAATAGTCCTATTTATTATCTTGAGTTAACTAGGTGTCAAAACAGATAATATATGATTCAATTAATTAGGTGCGTTTCTAGTATTAAACCTACTTTTTCGTATGAGGCGAGGTATTGCAAATTTGTAAAGTAAAGCATAATGTATTTATTTTACGTCGCAAAAACCCTTCCCCGGGAAAAACGACGAACTCCTCTAGGAGTTACTTAATCTACTTCCACTAAAACAATAAAACTAACAGGAATGAGTTACAATTAATAAACTTGACAACTAAAGATGATAGATGTAACGATTACCCCACACGACCAAGACTCCTCCCTGGTTGCTTATTCTTCTCTCTCTTTAGGTCTATCCTTTCTTGTTATTGCGTTCTACACTTCGTAGCTTCTCCCTTTTGCTCTTCTAGGTCAAGATTAACTCAATGCCTACTGTGTTATTTTCTAGTGAAGTATTTTGAGTGCGGTGTTCTATCCTAGATGACACACCCACACTTCAATGATACACACCAAATGCTATGCAACATATTTTATCTCCTATATATCTTCACAAGTCTTATGTCACCTTTAGTCAAGTCTTCTTGACTTTCAAAATAGTTTTGAAAAGCTTTCTTTTCTTTTTAAATCCTGAACACCAGACTTGTTCAGATATTTACACAACTAAATATGTCTACGTGAATATAACGCGAGTGAATATATGTAAGTGATTTTCTTAGTGATATGCACAATTAAGATTAGTTCCTGAAAATCACTTAAACAACCAAGAGATCATATACACAAAAATATGACTTCAAATATATTCAATAAAATCACCAAGTCAAATGTTCACAATATATTTTTCAGAAAATAAATATTAGATTAAATCAGATTTTAATCTAAAATCTTATCAAGACTATTTTCACAAATATTTCAGATTAGTCCAAAACAGTCTTTCACACTCAAGAAAATAATATTCAGTCAAGATTTTAAATCTTCACAAATTAGATATCAAAAATCTTAGGTTTAACTTTCTAAACCACAAACAATATAAATCTGAATATTACAAAATATTTTCTAAAAAATCTGTTTTAAAACAAAATGTTTAAAAACATTCAAGATCTCACAAACAAGATATAAACAGAATATTCACACCAAAATTAATTTCGTGAATCGTGTGTGTTGTGTACAAAAATTGGATCTAAAGACTGATCTAAATAATACACACAAAAATGAGAGAAATCACTTACTAAAATAATACACACTTGAAAAATCGTAAGTGCAGATTTAGAATGAGAGATGTCCAATCTTCATTTTCATTTTGACAGAAATCAACACTTGAAGATGACAAAAAAATAATTCTGATTTAATCTCTCTCTCTCTCTCTCTCTAAAAATTTTGACAGAGTTTAACCACGAAAATAAATTTCTCAGCTCTGCAAAAATAATACATAAGGTACTATATATAGAGTGCACTAGTGTGTGCCGATTGGTGTAGAAAAGAATCACATGGATTGACACAGAAATACACACATCCGTTGATTAATACAGATCTAAGGGCTCACAAAGAAACACAAAGTGTTGTGGTTAAAATGTGACACGTGTAGAGCAAGTTGTTACACACTAACTGAACAAGAAACAAATCGCAACTTTAATTTTTTAAAACACAGTCATTTTAAAAGATTGTAAAAGCCATTTGTACTCCACAAAAAAAATTACCGTTGATAAACTACACGATGAGGTTTTGAAATAAAAGCAACTACCAATTTTGGTTTTAAAATAACTAGTTTTTCGCCCCGCGCGATGCGCGGGCGAGGTGAATTATGGTGTATATTCCAAAATATGCTGATGAACATATTGTAGAAATGATATTGAAATTGGCCTAACACTAAGACATCTCAGTCAAAATATAACAAAATTGATATGGAACTCACCCACTATTAGTTAACCTATTTACTCAATGTGTAATTCTCCCACCCCACCCAAGCCCAATCCACTAGCCATCATATAAAGTTATAAACCATGTGCTAATTATATGGTTCCAATACCCAAATGAAAATTCAAAAATCCAAAAATCCCTTTGTGGAGTCTTTCATAGGGGAATCTTATCGTGAAGTTTTTATAATGTCATTCTCTAAATGAAGATGATTATTCTCTTTTTCGATCGTGAAGTTTACTGGGGGAGCATCAGTGCACTCACCTATACTGAATCACTCTATCATAATTCTCTCCAAATTCACCAATTTATACACTTAAACTCTATAAGCAACTAATCGGCCCTTTATAAATACACATTTACAATTAGAAAGGCATAATGAAAACCACTTTGCTAAAAGTTAATAAAATTTAGGGGTCCCACCCATATGCTAATGGATCGATTTGGAGAACACCAATGCTAGCCGACAAAATCACATAATTTGCTTCATAAATGCAACCATCTTCTGTTGTCACTCAAACTCCATTTCCCGAGTGCTATAATTCCCAAACAACCTGTCCCAATTCCATCAAAACCAATCATAAATGTCTCACACCTATTATATTGACATACACAGTCAAACACAAATATACATGTTTAAACAATTTTAGTAAGGATAATGATATATGTACCAAGTTTTTACACCAAAAGTGGTTTACCAAGTACATTAAAGTGTTGTACATCACTGTAGGGACAACAGTTTAATGCACTTGGTAAATCACTTTTGGTGTAAACACTTGGTACACATATCATTTTCCTTTTAGTAAACCCAAATTACAATGATCAATGGAAGAGGCTGCTGTTGTCTTCGAGAGACATCTTCATGAAAATTATAACTCCATAATCATTTTTGGTATCTTAAAAAGTGTCTTTATTGTAGGATTTAGCAATTTCAATAAACAAGAGAATTAAAAAACAGAAGCCGAGGTAACTATTTCCCTCAGTTTACGAACAGTCAAAGCAAGAAAATCTGTGAATGAAATTAGAATAGGTGCAAGCTATTCAAGGGTCTCTGCAGATCTATTCAACTACTCTCTATCACCATTTATAGGAGTTTCCTCAATTTAAATGCCTAAATTTCTATAATAACAGTGTAACATGAGAGTCTCGTTTCAAAGACTGGCAAACTATTATTTGGTTTATTTTTCGTTTAACCATAAAAACAAATCTTAAGTTTATTTCGAAATTTAAAGAACGAAACTTGTTAAATAAAAGTATATGAGAAATGAAAATAACCCATCTTATGTTTACAGCTGAGGAAACAAACAATACCACAATTAATGAAGAAAATGACAGGACCCTTTTGCTTCATGTTCCTATTTTGAGATTTTACGACGAATGTTATTAGGTTCGATGACACTATTCAGTGGTCAGAGATACATAGTGGAGGAGGGTGTAAATAACTCCTTCCCAAGGGACCTCACCAAACAAAATTCCACCAAAATTAAAATCGCAAAAACCAACCAACAACAAAGAAACACGATTTCTCTCGTTGGAGATGACGGTAATATACATCATTGACTAAGCATAAATTTTTCTGAATTTAGCCCCATAATTTAGCAATTTTAATATCTTGAACACCGTAATTGATTTTCTTTTATCCCATATAATTTCTAAGGACTTATTCTAATGAGTACCCCGAGTTTCGTGTATTTCTTATTGATTTTACAGGAATATAGTGCAAGAAAAGAAAGAAAGAAATCGGAAGAAAGGAAAAGAACAAAAGAAGGCAAGTCAAAGGGCAAAATCATAATTCTACACTCGTAGTTCGGATTTGAACCCTAGATGAAAGTTGAAGATCTTCATCTCACAAGAGCATAGGAAGAAACGGTAGTCAAATCGGACCTCTAGATCGAAAGATATGGAAAGTTAAAGTTGATAAAGAAAAAGTTAAAGTTGAAGAATATCGGACCGATCTGGTTAAGGTTGGACCGATCCGAAATTCATCCATTTCAGTAGCCTCTGAATCGATACAGAATCGATGAAAAACAAACCGATCCGATATCAGATCGGTTCGGTAGGAGAAAAATGAACCAATCCGGCTAATGGAAAATGAACCGATCCGATGGTGTCCGGATCGGTCCGATTGTTCGAATTTCTGGCATTTATTATGGAGTTGAAGAGTTTCAACTCTTACAATTTCTTGTATAATTTATGTTTATTAGCTGTAAAAACAATATTTAGGGGTTATAAAAGGCCAAGCCCTAGAGGAAGGGAAGAGGTTCTTTTTGGCAGACAATTTCATATTTTTTTAGGATTTAGAAACCCTAGTTGTAATTTGGAGGCAAAGGAGTATTATAGATTCAAGTTCAAATTTCCGTTCAAGTTTTGGTTACAAATTTCAATCTTCAATCCAAGTATCAATTTCCATTATCTTAATTGTTTCTTTATTTTACTTTCAATTCGATTCTCAATTGTTTTACAGTTCTCTTTTGAAGCTATGTTTCTTAGATTTATGATTCCATGTATAGTTATGTTTTCATCTAATAAAACCATGTCTAGTTAAATTTTCAAGGGTTGGGATGCATGAACCCATCCCTAGGTAAATTTCCCATGTAGAAAATATAATTTAAATTAAAAATATAATTTTCGTAATGGGATGATTCAAATTCTTCCTACATTCCATGGTATGGATTTTAAAAAGCCATATCACCATATTAGAGAATTCGAAGAAGCATGTGAGACGTTTGGTGATCAAACCTTCCCACAAGATGTTATCCGGTTAAAGATTTTCCTTTTTTACTTAAAGGATAAAGCTAAGACTTGGCTATGGTCACTACCCCTGAATTCTGGTTTATCCTGGAGACATATGCAGACTAAGTTTCTCTCTAAGTTCTTTCCACAGCACAAAACCAACTCTGTCAAAGCCCAAATCCAAGCCTTTCGCCAAAATGAGAATGAAGCTTTCGACAAGTGTTGGGAACGTTTTCAAGAGTTAGTTAGCGCTTGCGCACATCATGGTTTTGAAAAACATCATCTCATTTCATTCTTCCATCAAGGGCTTACTATAGAATCTAAAGAACTAGTGCATATAATGTGTGAAAGATCATTTTAGGAACTAGACTCGAGCGATGCTGAGGTTCATTTGAAATACGTAGCAGAGACTATGCAAGCATGGGATGTCTCCGACCCCAATAGTCAAAACAAAAATTGACAAGTGTCCAACTTGCCTGCTGCGCCCGATATTTATCACTTGGACAAGGACACTTTGTTAGATCATCGATTTGACCAATTGGAAAAGAGTTTCAGAGACATACTTTAGGTTCGTTTGAGAGAAGTTGTCGGATCCATCCAAGCTAGAAAGGAGAAAGTATGTGCCATTTGTGTGACTGATCATTCTACTAAAGGATGTCCTACAATACCTGGCTACAAGGAAATGTACACTGAGCAAGTAGAAGCGATAGGAGGGTTTCGAGGAAATTTTAATGTACCTCAGGGGATCACATACAATCAATCCTGGAGGAATTATCCTGGTTTCAACTATGGACAACAACAAAGTATGATTAATCCTAATTCACATGTTGCTATGCCTCCACCCCCACCTCAATTTCAGCAAACGCCTCCTATGCAAACCCCTATGCAATTACCATCTCTTGGTCCGTATGTTACTCCACATAGGCGATCTCTTGAGGATAATCTGAATCAATTCATCCAATCTCAAAAGGAGAAAAATGCTAAGTATGATCGAATGTTCACGAAAATTCATACTAGTATCTCTAGGCTGCAATCTGCATTGAATACTCAGGAGAAGGGTAAATTCCCACCTCAAGGACAAAGACCTCCTCAAGGGAAAACTACAGTTAACTCTATATCATCGGATTCTCAAGAGCAATGTCAATCTGTCATGACTGTGCAAAGTGGTCACTTAATTGATCTAATGCCACCACCTCCCAAAGAATTTAAAGCTAAAGAAGTTTCAGAGTCCGAGGACACCCCATTGCGTATGGATGATGAGAATGAAGAAGGTGAACCTGAAGTTTAAGTAAAACCGCCCACTACTGCTCCATTTCCTCAACGCTTGGCACCACCCAAAAAGCGAGCCTCGCGTACTGAAGTGTTAGATGTTCTAAAGCAAGTAAAGGTGAACTTGCCATTTCTGGATGCTATCCAGCAAATTCTCACCTATGCCAAAGTCATCAAAGATATTTTGACTATCAAATGACGGCTTAAGGTGAAGAAGAACGTCTTTTTGGCACAAAACATGAGCTCGGTCCTTCTTAACGATCTTCCACCAAAATTCAAGGATCCTGTTGCACCTACAATCTCGTGTGTTATTAGAGAGCATAGAGTTGAAAAAGCCTTGACCGACTTACGTGGGAGTGTGAATATCCTTCCATACTCTATTTATAAGCAGCTTGATTTAGGCAATCTTAAACCTACACGAATCACTCTACAGTTAGCACGAACAGTGAAAGTACCTCGAGGGATTGTGGAGGACGTGATAGTTCAAGTGGACACATTCTACTTCCCTGTAGATTTTGTCATTTGGGACATGGAGCCTTCCCCCATTCTAGTAATCATGTTCCCATAATTTTAGGCTGTCCATTTTTAGCTACTGCTAACGCTTTGATCAATACACGGAATGGCCAAATGTAACTCACTTTTGGAAACATGACCCTCGAGACCAATATTTTCAATGTTGCTAACCAAATGGGTGATGAGGATAAAATTCATGCGGTTGATCTTAGTGAAGAGGTGGTGGATGAGCACATTGAGAAGATCATAGGTGGGGATGCACTTGAAGTTTGTTTAGTGTAAGGTGTTGAGAGTGAGAGTTCATATACTGAGTTTGAGCGCGAAGTTGAGGAGTTGGGAGTTTTGTTACAAGAAGAAGTGACTTTTGAGAAGTTGAGAGATGTTGACTGGATTTCTAGATTTGAGGAATTACCCCAGCGGGAATCATGCATGATCCCCTATGAAGATATATTTCCTAGTCTTGAGTTAAAGAAATTACCCTCTCATGTAAAATATGCTTTTCTAGGAGATGATTAAACATTTCATGTTGTTGTCTCTTCTAGTTTAAAACAAGAGCAGGAGAGAAAGTTGTTGAATGTTTTGCGGAAGCATAGAAGTGCTTTTGGCTGGACAATAGCGGATTCGAAAGGTATAAGTCCTTTTATTTGTACCCATAAAATCCACCTCGAGGAGGAGGTGAAGCCCTTGAGAGAAATGCAAAGGCGACTGAAGCCAACCATGAAAGATGTAGTTTGAGCAGAGATCATTAAATTGTTAAATAATAGGATTATCTATCCCATTTCTGATAGTAAATGGGTGAGCCCAATTCAGGTCGTTCTGAAGAATTCGGGTATGACCGTGGTTGAAAATAGTAAGGGAGAATTAATACCTCAATGCACCACCACTGGGTGGCGTGTTTGCATTGATTATCAAAAGATCAATGCTGGAACAAGAAAAGACCATTTTCCCTTGCCTTTTATCGACCAAGTGATTGAACGGGTAGCGGTCCATCCTTACTATTATTTTTTAGATGGGTATTCTGGCTATAATCAGATTGAAGTGGATATACTTGATCAAGAAAAGATGACTTTTACATGTTCGTTTGGCACGTTTGCCTACAAACGTATGCCGTTTGGATTATGTAATGCGCTAGCGACTTTTCAAAGGTGCATGTTGAGTCTCTTTAGCGACATGGTAGAAAAAGGTCTTGAGGTGTTTATGGAGAATTTCAGTGTTTTCGACCCCTCTTTCAACCAATGTTTAGCTAATCTTAAAAATGTTTTATTCCGATGTGTGGAAAAAGACTTAGTCCTCAGTTGGAAAAAATGCCACTTTATGATCATTGAGGGCGTAGTTATGGGCCACATAGTCTCATCTAGGGGTATTTAGGTTAATCGAGCAAAAATTAAAGTAATAGTTGACCTACCCCCGCCAAAATCACTGAAAGATGTGAGGTCCTTTCTAGGCCATGCTGGATTTTACATGAGATTTATCAAGGATTTTAGCGCCATCGCTAGACCCTTGAGTAATCTTCTTATGAAGGACACTCCGTTTGAATGGAATAATGCATGCCAAGCAGCTTTTGATAAATTAAAAGGCATGATAATTTATGCTCCTATCATGCAAGCTCCGGACTGGTCACTCCCATTCGAGCTTATGTGTGATGCAAGCGATTACGCGATTGGAACTATTTTAGGACAGAGGAAAGATAAGAATACTCATGTTATTTACTATGCTAGTGGGACATTATCTGGCCCCAACTTAACTACTCCACTACGGAGAAAGGATTACTAGCAGTCAATTTTTCTCTCGACAAATTCTGCTCTTACATTATTAGGTTGCCCATTATTTGCTTCACTGATCACTCGGCACTCAAATATCATCTGACTAAGAAAGATGCCAAACCGCGCCTAATCAGGTGGATCCTACTCCTAGAAGAGTTTAATCTCTCGATCCAAGACAAGAAAGGAGTAAAAAACGTCGTTGCCGACCATTTGTCATGGCTCTCGTCCAACGTACCTATTGATCCAATTCCCATAGACGAGCATTTTTTGGATGAGAATCTATTTGCTATTTCTTTTCTTCCCTAGTTTACGAATATAGTGAATTACCTTGTCACGGGGACCGTTCCCTCTAATTGGACTCCGCAAGAGAGAAAAAAGTTCATTACTTGGTCACGCATATTCTTTTATGATGATCCATATTTATTTAAGTATTGCGCCAATCATCCGAAAATGTGTACCTGATGGAGAAATTCAAGGGGTAATCTGATTTTGTCATACGGAGGCACGTGGAGGACATTTCTCCAAAAATAAAACGGCTGCTAATCTCCTGCAAAACGGTCTCTTTTGGCCCATAATCTTTCGGAATGTGAATATTTATTGTAAATCATGTGATAGAAGCTAAAGACTGGGAGCTATTACTCACCGTGACATGATGCCATTAACCCCCATACTTGTCATAAAGTTGTTTGATTGCTAGGCAATTGACTTCATGGGACCTTTTCCACCCTCTTTTGGCTTTCTATATATCCTCGTTGCAGTAGACTACGTCTCAAAATGGGTAGAGGCAATAGCTACAAGGACGAATGACAATAAGGTGGTGATAAAATTCATTCAAGGAAACATATTTTCTCGCTTCGGAGCACCTAAGGCTATCATCAGTGATAATGGCACTCATTTCTGCAATAGGCCAATGGAAAAGCTAATGAGAAAGTATGGGGTCGTCCATAAAGTTGGAACAACTTATCACCCCCAATCGAATGGCCAGGACGAGCTAGTGAATTGGGAAATCAAGAATATCTTGGAGAAGACAGTCGAACCTAACAGGAAAGATTGGTCTCTCAGATTGAATAATGCGCTCTGGCTTATCGAACTGCATACAAGAATCCCCTTGGGATATCCCCATTTCGTTTTGTGTATGGAAAACCTTGTTATCTCCCTGTTGAAATTGAACACAAGGCGTATTGGGCTATTAAAAGGGTGAATTTTAACATGGAAAAAGCTGATGAAGCATGCCAACTTCAGTTGAATGAGTTAGAAGAAATACGAAACAATGCGTATGAAAGTGCTAAAATCTCAATAGAACGAATGAAACGAGCTCACGATAAAATTATCCGATGTAAGGAGTTTCATTCGGGACAGAAAGTACTTCTCTATAACTCGAGGTTACACTTGTTTCCCAGATTATTACGTTCACGATGGACTTGTCCATTCATTGTGAAGGAAGTGTCCCCCCATAGAGCTGTTGAATTAGAGGATCAAAAAGGGGGAACCACATTCAAGGTTAACGGACAACGTCTCAAGCCGTATCTAGAAGCGGTTATTGCAGAAATTGATATAATCTGGTTATCGTACCCCATTTATGGGGATTGACTGAGCTAATTAGGTGAGGTCATCGCACCCCCGACGGGTATGGGGTGAAATTTGTGTATAATAGTGATAGGATTTTAGTATAGTTAGGAATTCATAGTTGTGTGTCACTATTCGAGGAGGGAGTCAGGCACGTGTCATGAGAGAATTTAGGGTGTAAATGAAAGTTCTGAGAAGTTTCGAAGTCTATGTGCATTGGTAGGTATGTTGGGATAGTAAAAATTGCAAGGAGAGTGACCACTGATATGAACAGGGGAAAGATAAATTTTCAACAAACCAGATCGGTCCGGCCCTGAAAAAAAGAACCGATCCGGTCACTAAAAATAAAAAAATAAATACAAGACTGAATCGGTCCAATCTAAACTCGGATCGATCTGGATGTCTGCAGTCTGTGTCCCTTCCCGAGGTTAAGACCTCCTATCCTCCGAAACCTTTTCATTCCCCAAAAATTTCGTACAACCCCCTTCTCCATTCATTTTCCCTCCTTTAGTTCCCACCAAATCCTATCCCCCCTCTCACCCATCACACCTATAAGTACCAATATCTCATCCCTATTCTATCTTCACACCTCCATCTCTATTTTCTACTCTATCTTTGTGTCCAGAATTCTTCATCTCCAATGGCTGCCGCCCAGAAATACAATTCCATTGAAGTGCTGCCCGATGGTAATGGAGAATATCGTTACCGCTATGAAGGAATTTGGTTTCGCCGTTTCTTTGGTCCAACGCGAAAAATCCACATTGAGCGTCAAGTGCTCTGGAATGAGCTTCCAAATTCTATCCCCAACTTGTTCATGTCCCGAGGTTGGTGTCGATTCTTCAATGAACCGTACGAGGCAATGTGGGAGATTGAAGTGCGTTCATTTTGTGGTTCACTCGTACGTACAGCTGATTTCGAATCTTAAGCGTTTGTCGATTCAACACCTATTACGTTCTCATTGGAAATTATGTCCCAAAAACTCGAGTCCCAAGGTGTGGTCACTCTAGTCCAAGTTTCATATCCCAGCAACGATCCACCAGTTTCGAAAGATGTTTGCATGTCTCGCATCGCTCCGAGTTTGGTTTGGAATACCGAGACATTTCCTGTAGGTTATTTACCCTACAAGGCCCGAATCACTTTTCACATCATTTGTGCCAACCTTTTGCAAACTTAAAATGATTCAGCTATGCGACCGCGTCAGGCCACGTTGGTTTATCATTTGTTTGCCCATGAAACTATTATCAATTTGGCCCGCACATTTTATAATGATATCATTTACGCGGCTCTAGAAAAGAAGGGCAAGCCGCCTCTTCCTTATGGTCATCTCATCACGTCCATTCTTAAGGACGCCGGTATTATTCCCCCGTAAGATCTTATTCGCCTACCAAATCCAATTGGGTAAGAATCACGCACTCAGAGCGACAAACAAATTGAGATGATCCGATCATGTCGGGGTAATAGTGATGCCTCGGATGATGGGTCGTCCGATGAGGAGGAGGGTGTTAGTGCAGCAGATGTTGAGATGGTAGAAGGTGAAGAGGACGAATATGATGAAGCTGGTGATCCCGATTATGTTCCAGAAGGTTCGGCACTCACCGAGCGCGTTGTTTCTCTTGAGGCGCGTTTCGACAGTTCTATCTCTTCATACCGTCATGACACGAGTATGATGTTATGCCTTCAAGCTGACCTTTACCGCCTCTAGTTGGGTCCCGATGCCCCACTTCATGCGTACTTTTATGATCATTATGCCCCCAACATGCCCGATAGTTCCCACCACCCTCTAGCACAGTAAACACAACTTATTGAATCATTTCACATTCCCCCTATGTTTTTACCTTATGTAGCTCTTTTCATGTTTTGATCTCTTGTGTACACAGCTATGTTTAAATGAACATTTTCTGTTGTAGTTATTTGCTTGTTTTATCTCTTGCACTCCTTATTTCGTCTTATTTAGCTCTTCGTCCTTTTGATTGTGGACAATGCAAAAGACTAAGTTAGGGGGGATGATAAGTGCGTATTCATAAAACATCGCAAATTATAAATTAAAAAAAATAGAATTTAAATTTTTCAAAAATATCACCTTTATTCTATTTATGGTCTGAAATTGTTAACAATCAAAATGCTCTAAGCCAAAATTGACCGAAGATGGAAATTGAAAGAAAATTGACGACTTAACGAATAAGTGTAGAGATTGATCAAATCCGGTGAGATTTCGAGCCTTTCAATTTTATGAGTTTTTAAATCAATCTGAGTTTATGATTAACTTAAAGTTCTTTTCAGCATTTTAATAAGTTGTTGATGATCTCAACCCTTTGTTTTTATCGGTTATGGGAAATGTGTGAAATGTTGTCTCAAAATTCGTGCTAAATATATCTTTAAACTTAATTAATCTCGAGATGCATATATGGTAATGTGATTAGCAATTTGGACAATGAAGTAGGCCCTCTTTTGTTTAACCCAAAAATATTAGCCATAATAAAGTTGTGAAAAAAATTATCCCTTTGCAACCCACTTTGAGCCTAATAAAATATTTCCCTTTCTTTTGATAACCCGAAAAACCCAAATACCCCGGAATTGTGAAAAATTGGAAATTCATCAAGTAAGTCCGAAAAGTGCAACAAAAAGGGGAAAGAAAAAAAAGAAGAATGCTCAACAAAAAATATCAAGAAAAGAAAAGTGTGAAAAAAATAGAAAAAGAAATAGAAAAATGAGCAAATGCCCGAAAAAGCACTAATGGACGTCATAAGTACACTTTCCAATTCCGAACATTCCGTCCATTCCCATTTTGACCCTGTACACTTTTTAACCCAAAAAGTCATAACCAAGTCCGAATTGCGAAATTGGTTACCACGTGGAGAGCTAAGATACAAAAAGATATTATGAGAGATTAAATGGTGAGAACTAGAGGCGATGTTCCCGTTTCCTAATAATTGTATTCCCGATGATGATATCTTTTCACCATATATTTTCTTCTTTTCAATTTTGTATGCGTGAATTTGTATCCATTATATTTACTCTTTATATCATGCATACCGAGAGAAAACAACCACAATCTGAGTGATTCGTTTGTGAGTGCATCCATAAGAATTTAAATCAAAAAGAATTTTCGAAAAGTAACGTAATGCTCAATTGGTGAAAATTTGAGGTTTAATTTCTTGCTTTGCATACACACACTAGGGTTTGAGACATTTGAATATGAATTTATGGTGATTATTTTTCAAAAAGTTTAAATTGTACAATTTTTAAGTATTTTGATATTTAGTTGAGTTAATAAAGAATTTTTTGGGTGTATTCACTGCAAACCCTCACGAGACAAAACTCGTCCTACTAGGGTAACCTAGGGATTTAAAGGCTTGTTGCATATGCTCAATGCAATCGCTTTCCTGAGAAAGTGGAATTTTATTTTAATAAAGGAATTCTTAAGAGTGGAACTGTGGTTAGCTTCATTTACATTGCCCGGGACGTGCAAAGTTCTCAGTTAGGGGGATTTGACTAAGCATAAATTCTTCTGAATTTAGCCCCTTAATTTAGCAATTTTAATATCTCGAACAACGTAATTGATTTTCTTTTATCCCATATCATTGCTAATGAATTCTTCTAATGAGTATCCTGAGTTTTGTGTATTTCTTATTGATTTTACAGGAATATAGTGCAAGAAAAGAAAGAAAGAAACCGGAAGAAAGGAAAAGAACAAAAGAAGGCAAGTCAAAGGGCAAAAGCGTAATTCTACACCCAGAGTTCAGATTTGAACCCTAAATGAAAGTTGAAGATCATCATCTCACAAGAGCGTAGGAAGAAACGACAGTCAAATCGGAGCTATAGATCAAAAGATATGGAAAGTCAAAGTTGATAAAGAAAAAGTCAAAGTGGAAGAATATCGGACCGATCCGGTTGAGGTCGAACCGATCCGAAATGCATCCATTCCAGTAGCCTCCAGATTGATACAGAACCGATGAAAAACAAACCGATCCGATGTCGAACCGGTCCGGTAGGAGAAAAACGAACCGATCTGGCCAATGGAAAATGAACCGATCTGATGGTGTTCGAACCGATTCGACTGTTCGAATTTCTAGCATTTATTATGGAGCTGAAGAGTTTCAGCTCTTGCAATTTCTTGTATAATTCATCTTTATTAGCTGTAAAAACGATACTTAGGAGTTATAAAAGGCTAAGCCCTAGAGGAAGGGAATAGGTTCTTTTTGGAAGAAAATTTCACATTTTCTTAGGATTTAAAAACCCTAGTTGTAATTTGGAGGCAAAGGAGTATTATAGATTCGAGTTCAAATTTCAGTTCAAGTTTTGGTTACAAATTTCAATCTTCAATCCAAGTATCAATTTCCATTCTCTTATTTTTTTCTTTATTTTACTTTCAATTCGATTCTCAATTGTTTTGCAATTCTCTTTTGAAGCTATGTTTCTTAGATTTATGATTCCATGTATAGTTATGTTTTCATCTAATAAAGCCATGTCTAGTTAAATTTTCAAGGGTTGGGATGCATGAACCCATCCCTAGGTAAATTACCCATTTAGAAATTAGAATTTAAATTAAAAATTGACCGAATCGTGTAAGGAAATTATATGAACATAGTAGATCTTTTAATCTGTCTTGCCCTAGGTACTTGGGATGTTTAAGAATACTATGCAAGTGTAATTGTTCTACATCGCTTTATAGTTACCTTTGATTTCATATGATGCGGGCTAGTTCCCTCATATATGTAATGCTTAGGATCTCTAAAGACTGGATTCAGTTAAGATTTTAATTTACAATTCTAGTATTCTATATGGTAAATTATTGGGAATTGGGGGATTGTATCCTAACCTATTTCCTTTCAGATTCATATCTATTCTCTTTACAATTTTTAATTGTTTTTGTGCACATAGTTCATTCAAAAATTTCTTTTCATCACCATATGAAAATTTCAAACCATCAATCATCATCTTTTCTTTTCTTTTTCTTTTGAGGAATCGTCTGAAGGTTAAACAAGCTTTTCCTACGTTATTCAGCATTGCCAATTTATGTTCCCTGTGGATACGAACCCGACTTATGGGATTATTACTAACGCGATAGGCTTGCAGTTGAGCCTATAAAGCACGCACTTTAGACACATTCGTGGTCGCATCAATCACCAAAACCCAAAATAGTTTAGTGTATAATTTTGGTCATCTGTTTGGTCCTAGATTTCAGCAATCCAACTGAGTATTTCATACAAAAACTCTACCCCTCAACATATCCAGACCCTATTTTTTCACTGACAAACATTTCACCAAAGTTTTTAATTAAAATTTCAAACCATATCTATGTAACTATATAAATTTATTACCCTCCCTAAATGCTGCTCTAATTCACAACTCCAAAAAAAAATTCAAATCAGACAGTGGTCTCTTTTAAGTTGTTTGACTTGAATCATAAGTTGGGCAAAAACGCGGCTCACCTGCTGACTTTTTGAATATAGACATGGATTTTTAATCCCGAAAATGATTCGATCCAGAATCACAAACATCTTGACTCGTTCACATCACTGGCACAAAGACCTATTTCACCATTGGCCACAAAACCCGACCCAAAAAATAGTCCCTTACCCAAGATCATGGTCACCTGCAAAAAAATCTTCCAACTCGAAAACCCATTCCAAACATGTCGACCAGGAAAAAATGGAACATAAACTAGTAAAATTGAAGACTATTAAGTCAGATATTTTCATGAGTATGAATGTGGTCGAATTTCTAACTCAAAGAAAAATATCAAATGTATGTTTAAAATGATTACTATACAATCGCATTTCAAACAATAGATGAACAAAAAAATTCAGAAAAGAACAAAAAAAAAGAATATATCTATTCAGTAGCTAACCTCACCCAGAAAATGTGAAATATCATAAATGAACCAAATGTGAGATTTTGCCCAAACTTATGGTTTTCATATGTAGATCCTAACTTCAAACCTACAAACATAGCATAAAAATAATTAGAAAAACATAAACAATAATCAACAAAAACAATTGGTTATGTGTCTAAAATTGAAGAACAAACAACTTTAAATCCATTACATTAATGGTTTTGAAATCAAAATATTCTGAATTAAAGTAAAAAAGATCTAAATTAGAAGAGAAAAAAATAGGCAGAGCTTACTTACTTTGTACGATGTTGATGGATGGTGAAGTTGTGTTGGTGTTTCTATTGGTGTGGGTGATACAATTTCGGAGCTGTCATAATGGTACAATACCCTAGAAGATCGCTACTAGCGTAAGCTATGGCATAATACTCCCTATATGCGTTTTGGGTTTTAGAAATTTTTAGGGAATTTTGTTCTATTGTAGCATTTCGTTTGGGTTTTAGAAATTTGTAGGAGATTTTGTTTTATTATAGCATTTCGTTTTGTTACCTGACTGAGGTTAGGGTTTTGAGATCTAGTGATTGGGATGGAGATATTTCATGAAAGTGACGTAAAGAAAGAGAGAATAATGGGATTGGGAAGATGAAATTTTCTTGGGAAGCTTAATATTGTAGTCTCTTCAACTCTTACGGCATTTTCTCGAGAAGGTTAATACATGAAGGATAACTAATATGCTTTGCATCACGTATTAAAGCCAAGCCACATGTCAAGCTAAAACACTTTGCATCAGGCATTAAAACCAAGTCATGTGTCAAGCTATTGTTAACAGACACCAAAATTATATTTAGGTATTAGATTAGATACCGTTTTGAAAAAAGAGACATGCGTCGTCGTTTTTAGAAAAATATAAAACAAATTCCGGTTTGAAACGAAACTCGTGGGCGTAAAAATAATATAACGATGTCGTATAGAAATTGAGAGAACGAAGACAAACATAAGTTGCATGATGGGCAACTTAAAACAAAACGTCTAGGGGCTACATGACCTGCCTCGGTCAAATCGGCTCAAGGAGGACAAGCCTTTTTCCCAACTAGATATCTTGATGGGACAACTTAGAAGATACAAGATAATATATATAAGAGTAAGACTACACGGACCCCTATTTTGTACACTCATTTTGTACCCTATAATAAGACAAGGCAATAACAAGTTGTACTCTATGCCTTGATGGGACCCACAACAATAAGGTATAAACATTTAAAGCAGAGGGTATGAATAGGGGTACACAATGGGGGTACACATAATTTTATTGTATATATAAACACCAACTGTTAAAGCAAGGTTCAAATCGCATGAGTATAATATATAGAATATATAGAATATCGTAAAAAGAAATCCCAAAGAGCCACCTGCTCTGGAACCCGTGGAAAGGAGAGGCAGGGTACACTCCGATCAAAGTAGGGGGTCAACTCGGTATACAAAAAAAGGTGTATAACAATCATATACAATCATATATGCATACATATAATTATATATTTATAAATATATTACACACATATGCACACAAAAATAATTCCGAGATTTATATAAAAGAAAAAAACACGATAAACTCAAAACTACATTTTTCAAATAGTTTTAATAAAACCCTTTCTAACTTCAAAAATTAATTATGTAAATTTTAAAAAAAAATTAGTGACAAAAATTTATTTTCACCAATAATATCTCCTATAAAATTTGCAATTAAAGTTTTGAAAAAAAAATTTATTATGAGGAAACACACAACTATCATAAGATATGATAAACAACATGCAAATGCAACGTGGTGTCGTGTCGAACATGACAAAAATTCCTATGAGCCATAGAATATGAAAATTACCTTTTTCTGAGTTGACGGACATAATAAAGAGCTCATTTGATGTAGACGAACAAGGAGAGCTTGGCATCGTTAGGGGGGACACACAATCCTAAATACAAAAATATTTTGTCAAACTTCACACCCAACTAGATGAAGTCCTATATAGCTAAAGCACAAAAAGCAAATCCTAGGTGTGCTCTATATAGGGACCTTCATTTTTCACGGTTTTAGACAATATGGACCATCAGGGCCATATTTTGGGTGGTGATATCGACATTCACAACATAATACTAAATCAGAACGGAGGGGCCGACATAGAGAGTGGTACGGGTTAGGAAGGGAAATCTAGACTAGCGGGGGGCAGTGTAGTGGCCGGCCCTAGGCGTTTGTCATGGGACCCATAGGGAACCAGGGTGGGGTGTTGCATGTTGATGGTTAGGGGTACCCTGGAAAGGCAATCTTTGGGTGCTGGTGAGTGGACTTTATTGATTATTTGCCATCGGACGATGAGGATAGCGAGGTTTTGTTACGAGAGTGCGACCACCATCGCGGGCTAGGGCACGCCAGCCGGCATCCACGTGTATGTTTTAATTTTTTGTATTTACGCTTATTACCCGTTTGTATTGGGGTATTTTGTATTTTTAAAACAATCTCCCTATCTCCAAAATGTTTAATACTTTGTGACATAAATATGGACAATGATGGGATGAAGATGGACGCGATAAATTCACACAAAGTATTCCCTGTAAAAATAAAAGGGAAAAGAAAGTATGACAATGAATAATAATACGAGTTGAGGAATTGATAGAAATGATAATGATAATAATAATAATTATAAATCAAAATACAAAAATAAATAAGGAAATAAACAAGATAAAGATCATGAGAGATAGAAATATAACAAAATACAATAGAATAAAATAAGATAAGATAAGATATTTATAAAGTAAAATAAAATAAGATAAGAAAATAAAAATAATAGTAAGTAAGAAAAAAAATGGAAACACCTTGTAATAAGATGATGACGGACTAGCCAATCAACCAGTATGTCAAGTGTGTACCATTTAGATGATACTGATAACATTATGGGAGAAAGCTCGGGGGGGGGGGGGGGGGTAGGATTACCTCACGACTGATTAGCATTCTTAGTTAGAAGGAATTGAAGATAGGTAGATTAATTGTGAACATATGGTAGTTAAAATGATGAAGGGGAGAAAGATTCGTGGGTTACCTCATGATTGATTAACCTTCTTAGTTAGTGGTAACCAAATATAGTTAGCTTAAGTATAAACGCAAGATTATTAAAACACCGAGAGAGAGACAACTTTGGGGGCTTTAGTATTACCTCACAACTGCTTAACATTCTTAGTTAGCAGGAACTGAAGATATGTAACTTAATTTTGAATATACGGTAATTAAAATACTGAGAAGGAGTTCCAGAGGGTTTATAATTACCTCACGACTGTGTAATCTTCTTGGTTAGCGAGAACCAAAGATAGTTAGCTTATGTTGGAATATACAGTAATTGAAACACATAGAGGGAGAAAACTTTGGGCTGTTTAGGATTACCTCACGACTGATAAACCTTCTTAATTTGTGGGAACTGAAAATAGGTGGCTTAAGTGTGAACGTTCGAAAAATACCAAGAGGGAGAAAGCTCTAGGGGCATATGGTGTTTTTACGTATGAACTTGGCCACCTATTTCGCATTGAGAACCTAATAAGATTAGGTTTCGACCCACTTTGTGAAGTAGTTGATGAGACTAAAATGAACTCAGGCCCGGTGGAAACTTTAGATGTTAATGTACCTATGATGTCTATCCCCCAGGTAGAGAAAAGTTATGGTAAAGTCATGCAATAAACCACTCGGGGAGGTACATATTATCACGAGGCCTAAAGTTGACATTTGAGGCACCTCCTAACGTAATCCTTGTTGTAGAAGTGATGAATAAATATAAAAATTATCCTTTAAATATGAATTTGATTGTAAATTGGAAAAAAAATCCATTTTAATGAGATTTTGTGAAAGAGGAGAAGAAGATATTATCGAATTGATGAAATTTTCTTTATTTGACAGTTTTACATGAAATTTAATTATGAGGTTGGGTTACAATTAAATGCTATAAAAACAAAAATGTAAGAGAATCTCTCACCAAGATTGTGAAATTATGGTATTGAAAAGGTTTAATTAAAATCTCTCACGAGGAGCTTAGAGGACACTAGGACAACCATACAGAAATTTTATTAGAATTAACATAAGTTACTATCCTCTTAAGCGTCTTTATTGAGAGATAAACATTCCTATTGGATTTTTCTTCATATTTTTGTCATTTGGAGACTCATTTAGGGTCTGTTTGATTGCAAAGTGGGCAAATATCCTGGATGGCAAATTTTTTTCATGGTATGACAATAACATTTATGGCAAGTCTGATGACAAAAATGTTGGACTTGTTTGATGACATCAATTTTTCAGGTGGCAAAAGTGAGATGTTTGACAGAGTTAATGGTAAAAGTTGAAAATATAAACAAAGTAATATATATATATATATATATATATATATATATAGAGAGAGAGAGAGAGAGAGAGAGAGAGAGAGAGAGAGAGAGATGCCTATATATCATGCTTCTTACATCACACCTATTTAAGGCCCTAATTTTTTTTTCAAATTTTTTATTTTACCCATGGAGTTAATTTTCCAATCAACACATGTTCAAAGAATTAGGTTAAAATATAATTTTTAGCTATTTTTGAAAATTTAACAAAAAACTGCCGAAAATACGTTATTCATGAGGGTCAATGCCAACTAATTTTTGTGAATTTTTTAAAAATAGATATAAAATGTATCTTTTGGCTAGTAGGTTTTGTTTGGTACCCCTTAAATTAAGGAGCTTTATCTCCTTCAAGACTCTATAAAAGGGAAGTAATTATGCCGATGTTAAACACACCAAAACATAGAAACTAAGAAGAGTTAAAGAGTGAGAAAGAGTTCATTTGGAGTTTTGAGTATACACATTTGTGTAAAAAATACACATTGTATTTTTCATTTGGAGTGTATTTGTGAAGGTCTCTTTTGTAACTCATTTGCAATAGTGAATTGATCCGAGTGTCAGTGGACGTAGCCAAATTGGTGAACCACTTAAATATTTTGTCTTCCCTTGTGTGTGTGTGTGTTTATCTACTCAATATAATTTTATTGTGAGTGTTCCATATTATTATTTGGGGTTACAGTCAGTATCATTTGTTGACACGCTTCCGCACAACAAATTAGTATCAGAGCCAAGGTCCTCTGATCTAGGCATTTTGGATATTTTTTTGTGGAGAAATAACCATACATATAGTACTATTCATATGGTTACTATTGACACCCGAAAAAATTTCTAAACTTGGAATTTTTTGTTTGCATTTTTTTGTGACTATGATCATTTGAAAAATGGCAACCGCAAAATTTGGCGTAGGAAAATTTAATGGGCAAAGAAATTTCAGCATATGGCAATGTGAAGTTATGGATTTCTTAGTCCAATAGGAGATGGAAATTTATCTTCGAGATATATGCCAGAAGACATGAAGGAAGATGACTGGAAAAAAATCAATCGCAAGGCTTGTGGTCATATTCGTCTTTATCTCGGCAAGGATAAAAAATATCATTATATGCACGAGATCTCGGCATAAAAATTATGAAAGCAACTGGAGGACAAGTACATGATGAAGAGCATTGAAAATCGGCTTTATTTGAAGAAAAAACTATTCCGGTTCCAATACGCAGAAGGTATTTCTATGTCTGAGCATCTGGACAATTTTAACAAATTTATTGTTGATTTGCAAAATTTGGATGTTAAAATTGACATTGAGGATAAAGCACTGTTAGTGCTAAATTCTCTACCTGACTCGTATGAACATCTCATTACAAAGCTATTGTACGAAAATGAGGAAATAAAATATGTTGAGGTCTCCAATACCTTAATGGATAATGAGGTTCGTAAGAAGGATAAGGAGGTATATTGAGACTCAACATCTGAAGCTTTGATGGTCCGTGGTAGAATAAATGAAAGGAAGAATGACAACCGTAGAAGATCTCGATCTAAATCGAGAGGTGGAGCATCAACTTTGGGTAGGATAATTCCTGCAAAAGATAAATGCGCCTCTTGTCACTATAAAGGGCTTTGGAAGAAAGATTGTCCTATGTTAAAGAAGGACACGAAGAACCCCACTGCAAACGTTGCGGCGAGTGACGATGAAGATTCTGAATTTGCTTTATTTATCTCACCATTTGGATCCAGTTCCTAGGAATGGATTTTGGATTCAGGTTGTTCCTATCACATGTGTCCCAATAGGGAGCGACTTTTTAGCTGTAAGGAGATAGATGGTGGAGCTATTTTGATGGGCAAATGATCATGTTTGTCAAACAAAAGGGATATAAAAAATTCGACTGAAGTTGCATAGTGGAATAGTCAGAGTGTTGGAAGATATTCGGTATGTACCAGACCTAAAGAAAAATCTTATCTCACTTGGTTATGATATCACACTGAAAGGCGATGGTCTGAAGGTGTCACATGGAGCCCTGATTATGATGAAGGGAACGAAAAGGAGTAATTTGTATTTTTTCCTTGGAAATACAGTTACAGGTTCAGCGGCAGTCTCAAAAAGTTCAGAAGAGGTTGCATTTGATGCTACGAGATTATGGCTTGTACGCTTGGGACATGCAGGAGAGAAGGCTTTACAGGGATTAGTGAAGCAAGGTCTATTAAAAGGTGCCAAGACATGTAAGCTTCTATTTTGTGAACATTATGTTTTGGGCAAGAAGACAAGAGTAAAGTTTGGCACAGCAATACATCGTACGAAGGGGACTCTTAATTATGTTCACAAAGATGTTTGGGGACCTACCAAAGTTTCATCTTTGGGAGGTAAGCATTATTTTGTATCTTTTGTGGATGACTTCTCCAGACAAGTTTGGGTGTACACTATGCAACATAAGGATGAAGTCTTGAAGATTTTCTTAAAGTGGAAAAAGATGATAGAGACCCAAACTGGCAGAAAAATTAGAAGACTCAGGTCATACAATGGCGGTGAATATAAGCCAAACCCATTTTTGTAAGTATGCCAAGAAGAGGGGATCGTACGACACTTCACAGTAAGAGACACGCCACAATAAAATGGGGTGGCTGAACGTATGAATCGCACTTTATTGGAGAAGGTGAGATGCATGTTATCCAATGCTGGTTTAGGCAAGGCATTTTGGGTTGAAGCTATTGCTTATGCATGTCACCTCATTAATAGGTTACCTATAACTGCAAATGAGTGAAAAACACCTATGGAGGTATGGTCGGGAAATCCTGCTACAAATTATGATTCTTTACGTATTTTTGGCTCCCCTGCATATTTCCATGTTAGGGAAAGGAAGTTAGATCCTAGAGCTAAGAAATCCATATTCTTGGGCTTTAGTGATGGAGTGAAGGGGTATAGACTTTGGTGCCCCGAGACAAAAAAAGATCATAAATAGCAGGGATGTTACATTCAATGAATCTTTAATGTTGAAGAGTTCTCCTAGGGAGAGAAAAATCAAAGAAGCTCCACAGCAGGTAGAGATTGAGACTCCAATTATTCCATTCTGACTTGTCACAAATTCAGAAATTGATGAGATAAGTACATATGAGGTGGAGGATCCTACCCATGAGTCTCCTCGACAACCATATTCTATTGCAGCTAGTAGACCAGAAAGATAAAAAAGGAAACCTGGATGGATTATTATTGACATGGTGGCATATGCACTACCCATGGTTGAAGATGACATTCCATCTACTTACAAAGAAGTCGAAAGAAGCTCGGAAAGTGTAGATTGGAAGAAGGCGATGAACGAGGAGATAAAATCTCTTCATACGAACCAGACTTGGGAGTTAGTCCAACTTCCAAAAGAGAAGAAATCCATTGGGTGCAAGTGGATATATGCCAAGGAGGAAGGCTCCTCGGAGAAAGCCAATGTAAGATTCAAGACTAGATTAGTGGCGAAAGGTTACGCGCAGAAGGAAGGGATAGATTATAGCGAGGTATTTTCCTCGGTTGTAAAGCATTCTTCCATTCGTATTTTTCTAGCATTGGTTGCACAGTTTGATCTCGAGTTGGCACAACTTGACGTGAAAACTGCTTTCTTACATGGAGATTTGGAGGAGGAAATTTATAAGACTCAGCCAGAAGGGTACAAGGTTGCTGGTAAAGAAAATTGGGCCTGCAAACTAAGAAAGTCATTATTTGGGTTGAAGAAAAGTCCAAGGCAGTGGTACAAGCGATTTGATCGGTTTATGTTTGGGAAACAGTACACAAGGAGCCACTATGATCATTATGTGTATTTTCGTAAACTTCGTGATGGATCCTTTATTTATTTGCTCTTATATGTTGATGATATGCTGATTGCTTCTAAGAGAAAAGTAGAGATTGAAAAATTAAAAATTCAGTTAAGTCATGAATTTGAGATGAAGGATCTAGGCGAGGCGAGGGAAATACTTGGCATGGAGATTAGCAAAAATTATTCGAGGGTCATTGTTTGTTTGTCATAAAAATAATATTTAAAGAAAGTATTACAGTGTTTGGGTATAGATTCTAAAACCAAACTTGTAAGTACTCCGTTGGCCCCACACTTCAAGCTAAGTGCCATGGAATCCCCACAGACAGATAAGGAACGTTCAGAAATGGATCATGTTCCATATGCTAATGCAGTGGGAAGTTTGATGTATGCAATGGTGTGTACGAGGCCTGATATTTCACAAGATGTTAGTATGGTGAGTAGATACATGCATGATCTAGGAAAAATTCATTGGCACGCTGCGAAATGGATCTTACGGTACATCCATGGTACTGTTGATCTTGGTTTGAAATTTGAGAATGATTCACATGCTTGTCAGCATGTGTTTGGATATGTGGATTCAGATTACGCCGGTGATTTGGATAAACGAAGATCCACTACTGGTTATGTGTTTACACTAGCTGGAGGCCCAGTCTGTTGGAGATCTACGCTACAGTCTACAATGGCTTTGTCAACTACAGAGGCAGAGTATATGGCAGCGACAGAGGCCATTAAGGAGTCCATTTGGCTTCATGGTTTGATTTCAGACTTGGTAATTATTCAGGATCACGTGGATGTCTTCTGTGATAGTCAGAGTTCCATCCACTTAGCCAAGAACCAGGTTCATCATTCACGGATAAAGCACATCGACGTTCGTTTTCACTTTGTTCGAGAAATTTTGGATGAGGGGACTATTCTCCTCAAGAAGATTGGAACCGCGGATAATCCCGCGGATATGCTGACGAAGATTGTTACTATGATCAAGTTTGAACACTGTTTAAGCTTGATCAATATTCTTCGTATTTGAATACCTTCGGGTGTATGGCGCTTACGAGCGCATTTGGAGGCTACTTAGATCATTTTGGATAATATGTGGTTACGTGTTTAGGTGGAGCTTTGTAAGGTGGAATTGTTTAATTGGCAAAAGTTTGACAGGGTGACTTGTAAAATTTTGCTAAGGTAGAGATTGTTGAAAAAGAAACTCAAATCTGCCAAAATCTACTTTTGGTGGATTTTTCTTTTGGCTAGTAGGTTTTGTTTGGTACCCCTTAAATTAAGGAGCTTTGTCTCCTCCAAGACTCTATAAAAGGGAAGTAATTCTGCCGATGTTAAACACACCAAAACATAGAAACTAAGAAGAGTTAAATAGTGAGAAAAAGTTCATTTGGAGTTGTAAGGACATAATTTTATAAATGTCTGCGGTAGAATCTAGGAATTTTCTGTAGTCTCCTAGATCACAGTTTGTATGTCTGATACCACTACATTCGGCACGTCAACACGATCAACCTCGACGATCTTTATTCGAATTCAATGCATCCACTATCTTCACGTGCATCATGCTATATGTGATGTGCTGCTCAACTCATTTCCACTACTCCACTATGCTTTATCGATAAAAAGTTTTATTGGAGCTTTAAATATTTGGGAAATTTTTTGAAAATTATTTTTGAAGTCTGGATTATTTTTTTATCAAAAGCAGAATTTTTTCTAAGTGTAGAAGCGAAGTGCCTTGAACGACGAGCTCTCTCAAATGACTTTGTATATCGTTCGCACGAGATAGGCATGTCGCGCGATCTCGTTCGAACGACTTCTGTCCTTCGTTCGAGCTACATGGCTATCTCGTTCGAACGGGCCGCCGTCTCGATTTTTGTATAAATATTCATTCTCCTTCTACACGTTTTTCAAGTCTTTTTGTAATCTCAAAATTCTGCGAAAACTTGCCAGAATAAGACTTCATCTTTTTAAGGTTTTCTAAAAATTTTTTATTCCCAAAACCATTCCCATATATGTGTGTGAATCTTTAAACCTTCAAGAGGATCTTTTACTCATCTGGAGTAATTTGTGACGAAGCTATTCTCTTCTTCATTGCTGCCCTACTGGAATGGGATAGTTCCAGCCGTCGATAACAGAACCGACACCCGAGGGTATTTCTGTGTCACATATTTTCATTGTAATCCGTGTAAGCCGTTCTCTTACAAAATTATAGTGAAAATAAAAGGTTTTGCCCCTTTGGGGGATTTTTCCTCATTTGTGTGTGTTTGATTGTTCTTGATTGATTTTATCATCATCAATCACACCTAGATGCATGTTTAGGACTTAACTGATTAAAACTGAGTTTAATTAAATAACTTCCTTATTTGAACACAAGCGCACTCTTCTCAAATTGGTATCAGATCCAGTTACACAACTTTACCGTGTAATTTTTCGCAAAATTTTCTAAGATATCAATTTTCTGAAAAATTAATTTTTGAAAACGAGTATGTTCATAATGGAGAAGTTATATAATAAAATGCCAGTTTTTGACGGGACAAACTATGCATATTGGAAAGCCCGCATGAGATCTGCATTAAAAGCAAGTGATGAAAGTGTGATAAAAAAAGTGTTTAGAAAGTTGTTTATCGAGACAATGGAAACAAAAAAGGTCAAATAGAATTCTAGGTCTTCGAATTTGTGAGTTAAAGGAAGAGAATGCTGAGCTAAAAAGAAAAAAATGTGACTTGACCAACACAGTGTCTAGTCTGACAACACGTGTATCCCATCTTGAGGATGATCTTAGACAAACACGGGAGGTCCAAGTCTCATTAGAGAACGCATCTGAGAAGGTTGATAAGATGGTTCCTTATCCCGATTTGAATAGTGGTGAGAATGTTGGAAAAGGTCATGACGGTGCATTCACTACTTCTAATGCGCTCGAGCCTATCTCCACTTTAGTGAGTGATTCTCATGGGTGTCTGTCTAGGATAGTTCATCCCAAATTTTTTGATAAATTAGTTCCTAGACCGGCTTATGTTTACTCCCACTGCAAGAAACGAGGACATCTTAGGGAGTTTTGTTCTAAGTTGGGTTTTGTGTCACATCATTCCACTTCACACATTCATGCACATGCACCCACTCATGATACCTTACTTGCACATAATGATAGAGAGTTTGCACACATTCGCGAGCAAGTGAAGTTTTTTATCAAGACCACACATGATCTTATGGAGTTGGTCCAAAAGATGTCACCATCTTTGGAAAACTCCACCGCTCTTCTCGGTTGAGGTCTTGACATGTCTGCTAGCATAGGATGAATTTCCTGATGTCTCTTTTGCCTATTGCTAGCATGTACCATTAATTTATATTTATTTATTTTTTTGAAAAATCCAAGAAGATTTTCATTTTTATAAAAATTTGAGAAAAACACAAAAAGATTTTTGTATTTTATTTTGCACCTTTTATGGATGAGCATTTAAGATAGCCGAGTCACAATTTCATTCCATTTTTCATGTAACTGTTTGATAGAGATTTGAGATGTTACATCATTTCATCCATGTGCTTTACTTTGTTTGGAGTCTTTGAGATGTGATAAGTGATATCTTTCTACATATTTAACTCCTATCTCCTTTATTACACGCATGCACGACTTTATTTGATTATTGTGCTTGTCTATCACATATTGGCTTGAGTGTTTCCATCTAAATTCTGTCTATACAACTAACAGTATGCGATAAAACTTGACAAGATTGGAATGGATGTAAAAGCCATTTTGGTGAGACTGTGTGTTTATTTGAAAACGGGAAAGGGCTGCGAAAGGTTCATTTAGCCTTTGCGATTCTAAGCCACCGTTAAAAAGGATATAAAAAATTAAAGAATTTTATTATCCGGGGTCCAAAGAGGTTAAAAGAGCCCGAAAAAAATTAAAGGCAATAAAAAACAATATATGTCAAATATGGGCCATTAGGTTTCACCATCAATTTTCCAAAGTTTTAGAATTTAGAACGCCTCTATTCAAAATATATATCTGAGGGAGTTTGGTTGGAGACTTTAAACGGGCTTGCACTTCCTTGAAAGTCCTGAAAAAAAGCATGAAATAGTTTTGGACGTTATTGGTGTGGAAATCAATTTGATCTTTGATTTGTTGATTTGATTGAGTCAATGTCTCATATTTCCACCTTTTTACACCAAAAGAAGATTTTGAGTTCATTCGTTAGGAGTATCCGATATTCATCGTGCACATATGTCATGTTTGGATGCATTGATTTTCCTATCAAATTTGATCACATCCCTACAATTACGCTATCATCGACTTGGTTGTTTTTGTGTTCTTTCATGGTGTGATTCTTTGTTGTATATTATGTGTGAAAATTCTTGAAAAATACAAAAATAGCAGCTTATTCCCGTGTGTCATTCTCCATGTGCATTCATTTATGCCTCTCATATCTGTCTATTTGGGGACATCATAAAAAGGGGGAGAAGAATTATGGGGGAGAACTGTTTATTGTTTGGTGTTTGGTTGATTTATTAATGATTTGCTTAAGATTAAATTGATCATCAAATTTTGCATATCATTATATTTCAAACTGTTGCTTGTCACGGGTATTTGCTTTATCTCATGTGTGTAGGTACAACATTATTCATTATTGGATTACACACCCTGATGAGAAAAGCTTTGGAAGTTTCTGAAGAGCTGAAGATTTGGAAGACATGTCATTTAGTATTCTCAGTTTAAGGGTTTAATGGGGATATTATCTTGTATGTCATATAATTCGGATTTTTTATGTATGTACCGGTATAGACATAGGGGAGATTTGTAAGGACATAATTTTATAAATGTCCGGGGTAGAATCTAGGAATTTTCTGTAGTCTCCTAGATCACAGTTTGTATGTCTGATATCGCTACATTTGGCACGTCAACACGATCAACCTCGGCGGTCTTTATCCGAATTCAATGCATCCGCTATCTTCACGTGCATCATGCTACATGTGATGTGTTGCTCAGTTCATTCCCACTACTCCACTATGCTTTATCGGTAAAAAGTTTTATTGGAGCTTTAAATATTTGCATAAATATTTGGGAAATTTTTCGAAAATTATTTTTGAAGTCTGGATTATTTTTTTATCAAAAGCAGAATTTTTTCTAAGTGTAGAAGCGAAGTGCCTTGATCGACGAGCTCGCTCAAATGACTTTGAATATCGTTCGCGCGAGATAGGCATATCGCACGATCTCATTCGAACGACTTCTGTCCTTCATTCGAGTGACATGGCTATCTCGTTCGAATGAGCCGACGCCTCGATTTTCGTATAAATATCCGTTCTCCTTCTACACATTTTTCAAGTCTTTCTGCAATCTCAAAATTCTGCGAAAACTGTCCAGAATAAGACTTCATCTTTTTAAGGTTTTCTAAACCTTTTTTATTCACAAAACCATTCCCATATATGTGTGTGAATCTTTAAACCTTCAAGAGGATCTTTTACTCATCTGGAGTAATTTGTGACGAAGCCATTCCTTTCTTCATTGCTGCCCTACTGGAAAGGGATAGTTCCAGCCGCCGATAACAAAACCGACACCCGAGGGTATTTCTGTGTCACATATTTTTATTGTAATCCGTGTAAGCCGTTCTCTTACAAAATTATAGTGAAAATAAAAGGTTTTGCCCCTTTGGGGGATTTTTCCTCATTTGTGTGTATTTGATTGTTCTTGATTGATTTTATCATCATCAATCACACCTAGATGCATGTTTAGGACTTAACTGATTAAAACTGAGTTTAATTAAATAACTTCCTTATTTGAACGCAAGCGCACTCTTCTCAGGAGTTTTGAGTATACACATTTGTGTAGAAAAATAGACATTGTATTTTTCATTTGGACTGTATTTGTGAGGGTCTCTTTTGTAACTCATTTGCAATAGTGAATTGATCCGAGTGTCAGTGGATGGAGCCAAATTGGTGAACCACTTAAATATTTTGTCTTCCCTTGTGTGTGTATTTTTCTACTCAATATAATTTTATTGTGAGTGTGCCATATTATTATTTGGGATTACAGTCAGTATCATTTGTTGACACGCTTCCGCACAACATATCCAACCAACCCACGTTACCCATTCCATCAATGTCAGCGCCTTTCACCAACCCCACTCAACCCAAAGCCACAATAGGAAAAAGAATGATGGAATGCCCATGAAGGGCTCCATATACGACAACTTACTCCACGATCGTTTGTCAAACTAAGGGGTAAAAAGCAGGTTTGCCAAAAAGTTACCCATAACTAGCACTGGCAAAATTATGGGTTGGGCGTAATTTGGACGGGTCAAATATGGGTTGTGCTAAATGTGGGTTAGGTTGGGACAAATATTGACGAACCAAATATGAGTTGGGGCAATCCATTATTTTTCTACTAAAGTAACTATTACAATTCGAAGTATATGTAAAAACAACTCATATTTTACTCATAACTTTTAAAAATGACTATTATATTTGATTCGTATCTTTTAAAATTGGGCTCCATATTTGATTCCTAGCTTTCAAATATAGGCCTCATAACTTTTAAATATGAATCCTTTATTTATATGACTGGATTAATATGAATTATTTTATTATTTGGACCACATTTTGGCACTACTGCCCATAACCTCAAAATCGAAAATCACAAACCACCCATTTTATATACAACCTTACCCCAACCCTTTGCTACCATCTTTTAACTAGTATCATAACCCAAACAAAGAAAATACCCCAAACACAAACAAAACTAATACTCCTCCTTTTCCCCCTCCAACGATATCCAGATGCAAACTCAAACCCACTTCAACGAATCTACCTCTCCTTCAAAAAATCTTTGCTACCCAAACACGACACCCCCTCAACCAAATGCTCTCCTTTGCATCCCCCATAAATAACTTCAACACTAAAGCATACCCAAGGCTGAAAAAATAACTTACACCAACAAACCATAGAAAGTGGAAGAGGTCCAGTAGTACCGCCCCAAAATTATCTATCAATGGTGGTATTTGTAGGAAAGGTGGTGGAAAACGAAAAGGTGCCTATGGTGGAAGTCAATGGTAGTGAACCAAAAAATACCAAAAAAATTCAAACTCAAATACGGAGGAATGGCGGCAATCCAAACTCAGTACCTCCGAGCTCAATGAATTGTTGGAAAAATTGGACTTAAATGGGTTTTAAGAAAGCTGTCCAGAATTTTGAGCAACTTTGAGCTCAAATTTAGGTGGGACCCACACTACGAAAATTGTGGGACCATATACGAACGCGTTCACCTCCGCAAGGAGATTAACGTAGTATATTCATATGTCCAATTTCAATAAGTTATGAATGATAATTATGTCCCTAAAGTGACTCACAAAGCAATGAAAGTTAATGAATTGGGTGTGTTTTTACTCTTGTCCCACATTGGAAGAATAGTGGAATTTTGATGAGTTAATAACACTCCAAGTATGGACTAAGACTTGGATGCCTTGGGGGTATCCCAACTCTTTGAAGGGGAGATGACCTAAGCTATGCACTGGTTGACTTTCGGTCAAAAGTCCACACGCGCGCGCGTACGCGTCCGTCCGGCCGGCTCGGTTCGGTTCGGGCTTGGGGTTAGGCTTAGGCTTAGGCTTATAAAAATCTCCTACATTTTTGGGCCGAATTTATTTAACTTTCTGGGCTTTAATTATTAATTAATTACGAAATTAATTAATTAATAAACTGTTGGCAGTTATTGTCAACAGTTAATTTCGTTTAACTGTTTTGGCAGTTATTTGCCAACCGTCACCTATTTTGCTATAAATACAGATGCCTCCCTCCGTTTTTAAATAATAATGAAAAATTTCCCTCCTCCAGAATTGCTGCCATTTTCCTTCCTGAAATTTCCTGTCATATTCTCTTCAGAAAATTCTTTTGTTCCATAGCATCTGTTGCATAGTTGTTGAGTATGGAACACAGAATTTGAGTTATCTGCAATTAATTATTGTCGTGCTACATAATTAATTGAAAAATCCGTTCTATCTTGGGAGACAATATTCATCAACCTCGGAGCACATTGGAGGGAATAAATTGTCTTAAGGAAACTGTTCATAACAGGGCTCGGATTTATCTTTAATTCTTTTTATTATTTCTGCAAATTCAAGTAAGTGTCTCATTTCTGTAATTCTATTTTTAATTCTGTAATTATTTAATAATTCATAATTCTGTACAATTGTTATTTATAAATAGTAGACATAACATGAATATCCTAAGCTAGAACTGTCGTGGGTTGGGCCGGCAACCCCATGACAGTTCTCTCACTGTGCGAGTTATCTCGCAAATAAAACCCCAAATTTTGTTTCTTTGTGAAACAAAATTACATGAAAAAAATATAGATTATGTACTTTTAGGACTTAAAATAATATTGATTATGGATATACGACAATAAATATTTCGTTTCCATTTTTAGATCTATTTTCAAATGAAAGGGACACGTGACATGCTGTGATTAGTTGACGTTTTATTATTATGGATCCGCGCCAGCTGCTTTATTCAAAAATAGAGACTAAAACTATAAATAAAATATTTATTGTTCTATTTTCAAAATACATATTATTGTAGATCCTAAATTTACAAAGCCCCCCACAAATATGGAATGTGTGTGTCTTAGTTTAAAGATGACTCGTTGTTTGTGTGTTGACAGTGTGGACAGAGCAGGTGGGATAGCGCTCCCCTGGAATGATAATGTACTGCTTCATGTTCAAAGTTATTCTCTCAATCATGTGGACTCTCTAGTAAAGAAGTGTGAGGGGATTATGGATTAGCGGTTAATTGGCTTTTACGGATTACCAGAGATAGACAAAAGAAAAGTGGGATGGAGGCTACTAAATTAGTTGGGAGCTAATAACCATCACACTTAGCTGCGTATGGGGAATTACAATGAGATTCTATGCGACCGAGATAAACGGGGTGTAGGAATCCAGCCAAATTGGAATATATCAAATTTCCAGGATTACCTGGAGGAAAGGCTGTACATATTTTTCTCTAACAGTGAGTGGGAAAATTCTTTTCCTAATTATCATGTCTACTATGTGGAGAATCACGATTCTGACCACCTTCCAATTCACATTAAAATTGAGGACCATCTTTATTTTGAAGCTATGACCCAGAACAATCATAATAGTTTTCATTTCAAAGCCCGGTGGACCTTAGATAAGGAGTGTGGTTCCATTATGCAGGAGGCGTGGGTCCTCCGTGAGGGTGAGGATGTCCATGAGAAGATGAAATCTTGCGAAAAACATCTTCTGGTTTGGGCAAAGCAAAGGCATGGGGCTATAAGGAAAATACTAGAAGACCAAAGAGACTTTATCTTCCTCCTGGAGGCTGAAGAACTCCAAAGGAAACAAAGGGGAAATGTGAATTAGTTGAAAGAGTGAGATATAAATTGACGTAAACTATACATTAAAAAGTTTCTAAAAATATCTAACACACTTTTAAAGAGATAAGTACTCTTTTATATTCCAAAATCAAGCACGAGGGTATTTAAAATAGAGCCATAATTGTCTTTACTACTCCTTACCTCTAAATATTAAAATAAAAGAAAATACAACGACATAATAAAATAAAAGAAAATAACTAAAAGCAATAAAACCCTAAACTGTGGCCCATTTCAATTACTCTCCCCCCTCTTAAAACCAAGCTCGTCCTCGAGCATTCAAAATGGTTTTTTTTAGGTGGAGTAAGCTATGGTTTGGGTCGGTCGATGGCTAGGGTGGTCGGCGGGTGGGGAGGGGGTACTGAGGAGGTTCGGGTAGCTGAGAGGCATGGGTGGTGTGAGGTCTAGGGAAGCGAGGTGGGGGAAAGTGGGTGGAACATGGGTGGGGGCCACTGGGGGATAGGGTAGGGGCTAGGGTTAGGAGTTTGCATTTTGGATGAGATGAGTTTGAAGAGGAGATCAAACTTTCGGTTTATTTCTTATTGTTTTTGTACTAACTCTTCCATGCTTTGGTTGAGTTCTTGAATCTCTTTTTGTTGTTGTTTTGATTTTCTTGGAGCCATTGATTGTAGCGTACGTTTTAATAAAAAAAACACTGATACACCAAACACCAATGTTGAAGCGATACCTAACTCTGATACCAATTTGACGTAAACTACATGTCAAAATTCGTTAAAAAATATCTAACACACTTTTAGAGAGAGAACTACTCTTTTCTATTACAAAATGAAGTCAATCTCAAATGAGGCTTACATGAAGGTATTTAAAGGGGAGGAGTACCTTAGGCCCTAAGTTAATATTCTAATTCCAAAAACACCCTTTATTTTCTTTTCTACTCCTTACCTCTAAATACTAAAATAAAATAAAATACAATGACATAACAAAATAAAATAAAACAACAGAAATAAAATAAAATGCAATAAAACCTTAAAATGGGGCCCATTTCCATCGAGAACACAAAACATTTCCCTGCAAAATCTATGCAAAGAAGAAAATCCAACTCAATCTCCGAGTTAATAGATGAAAATGGGGTTTTAATGAATGAGGAGGGGAGCATAACTAACTAGACCGTGAACTACTTCAACAATCTCCGAGTTCTCTATTTGAAGCCAATTTTACACACATGGATGCCCAGGAGGTTACCCTTAATGGATCAACTGCCATGTCACAAGACAAATGAATAACACTCTTTTACATGAATTTTCGGCTCTAGGTTAACCCTAGCTCTCTAACCGATGTCCCATTTGAAAGCCCTTGGTCCGAATGGCATGCCAACTATGTTCTTCAGAAATACTAGCATATTATCGGGCCAAGGATTACTATTTTTATCCTCGATTTTCTTAATAATGTTAAACCTATCCACAATTTAAATCACACTGTGATCTCTTTGATCGCAAAATAAAAAATCAAAACATTATGTCTCAATTTCTGCCAATTAATCTAGGCAATGTCACCTACAATATTATTTCTAAAATTTTAGCCAATACACGAAAACGTTTCTTGGATTCTATTATTTTGGAAAATCAAAGTTCTTTCATCCCGATAACATCATCTTTGCTTTTGAAATTAACCATACTTTGAAAAAAAATGGAAGTAAGGGAAGTTTTGTTTTGAAATAAGATATGATTAAAGCCTACGATAGGGTGGATTGGTATTTTTTTTAAATCAGGATAAAATTGGGCTTATGGCAGATTAATCATGAAATGTATGTCTTCGGCCCCTTATTCGGTGTTGACTAATGGGGTGCCTAAGGGACAAATAAAAGCTAAAAGGGGTCT
Organism: Sambucus nigra; assembly: GCA_949130495.1. NCBI lineage: Eukaryota > Viridiplantae > Streptophyta > Magnoliopsida > Dipsacales > Adoxaceae > Sambucus > Sambucus nigra. The sequence continues at coordinate 787,819,480 of OX422208.1, read as the reverse complement.
TCGTCTGGGCCACCCTCTTTCTCCCTACCTTTTCCTTTTTTGTGAGGAAGGTCATTCGTCCCTTCTTGAGATAGGGAAGAGAGGGGGTAGGATTACGGGCTTGGATGCTAGTAAAAATGATCCTATAGAGACTAAAAAATCTTAGTGAGATGATTGGGGTTCAGGAGATTGGAAGACATGATCGATATTTAGGCTTACCATTGGTTATTAAAAAAGTTAAAGGGTGGAAAGAGGTTCTCCTCTCAAAAGCGGTCAAGGAAATCCTTCTCAAAGCGGTTGTTTAAGATTGTCCTGCTTTTGCTATGAGCTTCTTTAAAATCCCATACTATCTTTGTGAGGACCTCAAATCATTCATGAGAAACTTCTGGTGGCCGTGAGGTAAAAATGAAAAAGGGTTGTGTTAGTCTAGTTGGGAGTCTTTGTGCAAATCTAAGAGTGAGAGTGGGTTACGTTTTCATGACATTAAGACTTTTAACTTGGCCCTTCTTGCCAAACATGGGTCGAGAACTTTAACAAACCCAAATTCATTAGCTAATCAGATTTTAAAGGACAAGTAAGACAACTCGGGGCTTCAAGACCTCATATATTTAGAGGAGTATTTGGAAATCTAGATCCGTTCTTGCTAGAGGGGTGAGGTGGAGAGTGGGAAATGGAGAGAAAATAAAATTTGGGGAGGATAGATGGATCCCTAAACCCGATAGTTTCAAACCTTTTTTCAAATAAAATCATGGTCACATTTTTATGTTTGTTAAAACCATATTGTCCCAATTTTGGTTTAATAGGATCTAAATCTCACGTCCACTTTGTTTTCACATCATGAAGTTGACGATATTCAAAGAATCCCACTTAATGGGCCTCTTCTGGAAGATAAGTAGATTCGGTACTTTGAAAAAAATGGCAAATACACTACTAAAAGTGACTATCATGTCTCTTGGGATATGGGTCTTGTCAAAGGAAAGCAACGTTTTTCCAATGCAGCTTCTCCTTCTAATCCAAGCAACTAGGATGCTATTTAGAGGGGAGTCGTTCCAAATAAAGTGAAGCATTATCTTTTTCATCTTTGCACTAATTCCCTCCCTATGGGTGAGAATTTTCAAAGGAAAAACATGGCAACCCATAAACCTTCTTTTTGTGTGTGCAAAGAGAGGAATTTAACAGAACATGTTTTTGAGAGTGCGTTTTCATTCAACCGAAGAAACAATTTAATTAAACCCAATTTTTTAATTGCCCAGATTTAAATACACACCTAAGTTATGTATCTAAGGGGGATTGAATAAATATGAAACACATTCAATTAAAGCAATGATCAATCACACACAACAGATGAGGAAAAATCCCCTAAAGGGGCAAAACCTTTTTATTTGAATATGATTTGTAAATGCTTACATACATAATGAAATACAATTTGACAAATAAAGACTCTCATGAATCGGTTCATTCGTCAGAAAGAGCTTACTGCAAAATTCTCCAAGATCAACAGTGTAGAGACCCTTCTTCTCCACATAAGATGCTCCACGCATGGGTATGAAACTCTACGAATGGGTATGATGGGTTTAGAATGATTCACACATGTAATTTTGAGTGTTTGTGAATATCAAAGTGTTTGGGCTTGAAAAATGATGAAGACTTGATGTATTAGATCTGATAAATGTTCCCTCTAAAGTCCTAAATGAAACATCCCAGAAGATTGATTGTATAGGAACTGTAAAGAATCTTGGCGCCAAATTTTTGTGAGGTTGTTGGACCGGTTCGAAAAGGATTCGGATTGGTTTGCCACCAGATCGGTTCCATTTTCCTTTTGGTTGGATCGATTCGGTCTCCAATTTTATGCAGAGATCCTCAAGTCATCGGACCGATTCATTTTTTACAGGACCGAACCGGTCCAGTTTTCATTTTATGTTTGTCCCTTAATTTGAATCTTTATGAATCGAAAATAACGTACCAACCATGAACACGCGGTGTATTTAATGAACACTACACACGATGTTGGTGATGATGGACACGTGAAACACAAAATTCGGATTGATGCTATAAATGTATGATCGTGTTGAGACGAGTCAAGTGTAGCGGTATACGACATATCTGCTTAGATCTAGGATAAAACTGACATGCCTAGATACTAACCCAGACATTTATGAAACATGTCCTTACAAATATCCCCCCATGTCTATATCGTTATATACATAAAAAATCCAAATTATGTCACCCCAAATTTAAAACAAAATGACATACGATGTAATATTCCCATTAAACCCTCAGACTGGAAATACTAAATGACATGTTTTTAACCAAACTTTAACATCTTCATATCTTTAACATTTTCTTTGTCCTCATCAATGTGTGCAAAAAGATCCTCAATTTGATACCTACACACATGAGGCAAGAAACAGATACCCGTGGTATGCAACAGATTGATATATAATGATAAGCCTAAATAAGAATCAATTAAGCTCAAGCAATGTATAAACCAAACAAATTCTCCCCTATAATTTTTTCTCCCCCTTTTTATAATGTCCCCAAATTGACTAATATGAAGAACATAATCAAATGCAAATGGAGAAGGTCACAAGATAATAAACTTTCTCTTTTTGAATTTTGAATTTTTTAAATTTTTTCTCACAAAATATACAACAAGGAATCAGACAATGAAAGAACACAAAAACAACCAAGTCGGTGATAGCTAAAATGTATGGGTGTGATTAAATTCCATAGGAAAATCAATACATTCAACCGTAACACTACACCAAATCTGTCGAATTGTCACAGTCATAGACCATGACAAGTCCAACTTGTCAATGTCAATGACAGTGACAAGTCTGGGGGTGATAACATTTGTTGTCACATACTTTTCACGGTTATTGACCGTGATAAGTTCATTAGACTTGTCACTATCAATGACCTTGACAAGCTTTGTCACGATGAATAATCGTGACAAACCCGTGACTTTTTTAAAAAAATTATTACGGTCATTGACCATGACAAGTCCGTGATAAATAATACTTGTCACGGACTTGTCCTGGTCAATGACCGTGATAATTCTTGGAAGAATTAAAAAAAAATCTGCTAGGCAGTATGACCACTACCACTGCCTAATAGTATATTTGTACCGGTTACAACAACGTTGTACCTATTCAAACATCATATATCCAAATAAAATAGAGATAATGCAAATATACATTCAAAACAATATGCTTCACGATATAATCCAAATATAATTCAATTGTAACAACTTAAAACAATTTAATTCAAATAATGTCACTACATGTCTGGGGTAGGTCTGAGGAGGTGAGTAGGCCACACAATATACGAATTGATGCACCCAGCAGTATACATCGTGTCGCATTGTTCGCTCAACCACAATGGGAAGTTCTCTTTCTCGGGTTTCACATGTGTGACGAGAACCTTGGCCTCAATGTCTTAAAGCAAACGTCTATGAACTGCCATACCTTAGACGGTATTCGGGTCCCTCAACCTATGCCTTTTCCGCTGCCCATCAAATATGTCCTGTATAAACACGCTCGACCAACCAAGTGTCGACATCGGTTAGTCAAAGGGAGCCAAATAGGGGACTGAATCATGAAACTCCGCACGTGTCGGCGATGAAGCAGCGAGGTCCACATCCTTGTCCTCCTGCACCTCCTCCTCCACCACCTTCTTCTTCCCTTACCCCTTACGGTTTTCGCCCAATGAACGCTTCGTGAATGAGAACATATCTTGGACCGTCACCTCCAAATGGGACAGCTTCGCATTATGTGAGTCCACTGTTCGAGCCAACCTGCTATTGCTCGACTCCAATCCGATGATCCTAGATTTGGCCACCTGCGAGCTCACCCCCTTGTCCTCCCCTTGCAGTCAACGCCAAGCACTTGGATGAGTGCGTCTGTGGACAAATATGCCTTGTCGGCATCATACTACGACTCATGCATTTCCTTAAGCTTTACCTGAAACGACAAAAAGCACATATGTGGGGGGGGGGGTACCTCGTTAGTTTTTATAGGCCTAAAGAAATAGTCGGACTAAGCCCTATAGGGAGAGACCGGCCTAAACTCCAAAGCCTCACAAACAATTACTTAGCAACAACTCATCCTGTTCCTAAAATCTCTCATGAGATATTCTAGGGATAGTGGGCTAGCGTGGGAGTGCCCAATACTCCCACTCTCCAAAGTTTAACTGTATATATTGTATCCCTGGCTCGGGGAAAAGGGCATGTAATCAGAAACACTCCCCTGGAGAAAATAAAAATACAAACAAAGAGAACCATCGTGGACGTAGGTAATTTTTTGAACCACGTATATCTTATGTCATGTGTGATTATGACTATTCTTATTCCTATTCTTTATTTTCCTAGTGATTGCCTTTACTTATAATTTGTGTTGAGATTTATTATCACCACAATTGGCGCCGTCTGTGAAAAGCGATCGTTCTTCCTTTAAGAAAGCCTTCACCAACAAGAACCTATAGTCACTACACCAAAACTGGCGATTGGTCACGGCCAAAATCCCTGACCAAAGCTGTGGGTCGCGGACTTGGGCCGTGACCATTTCGGGCGTGACCATTTTCGTGGGTCGCGGCCCAAGTCCGTGACCAAAAAATGGTCACGGCCGAGAGGGGTCACGGCAGATGGTCGCGGACTTAGGCCGTGACCCATGTCGTGACGGGTCGCGGCTCTAATCCGTGACCCATAACCGTGACAAATTGGTCGCGGCCAAAGTCCGAGACCCATGTGCGTGACAAAAAAAAATTAAAAAAATTGGTCGCGGCCCTTGTCCATGACCCACAACCGTGACAAATTGGTCGCGGCCAAAGTCCGCGACCCATGTGCGTGACAAAAAAAAATTAAAAAAATTGGTCGCGGCCCTTGTCCATGACCCACGACCGTGACAAATTGGTCGCGGACTTTGGCCGCGACCCATGTGTGTGACAAAAAAAATTGGTCGCGGCCCTAGTCCGCGACCCATTACCGTGACAAAAAATAAAAAAAAATGGTCGCGGACTTTGGCCGCGACCATTTTTAAGCGCGACAAAAAAAAATAAAAATGGTCATGGACAAAGTCCATGACCATATTTATCTGTAATTTAAAAAAAATGTATTTTTTTTTGTCCAATCCTAAAATTGGGGTTTCTGTGAGTGCATCATCGGTTGCTACGAGGTGTTACAAATATTTATTATAGGCAAAACAATAAAAAAAAAATCACAAATTGCGAATTGAGAATATTGTTAATAAACAAATATATATACAAACTTAAAAATATTACACGTCTTAATAATTCACATACCAAAAAAAAATTGGGCAGAGTTTCCTCTATTTTCTTAACATTCCAAAACCTGTAAATGAAAAACCTGCTTATTATAAAGTCCGCACGGCTATAAAATTCAACAATCAAATTATAAAAGCTCGCACGACCATAAAACTAAACAATAAAAGCATGCACGGCAATAACACATAAAAAACATTATCCTGAATGTCCACAACATATAAATAATCAACATGTTGTAAACCATTGCCTCCTTCATTTGATCCACGTGCAAAAATCCTACAAATGATAGGATACAAAAAACAAAAGTATCAGTAACCAAGTAGTTTTACAAAAAAATTAATCAAGCTGAAAAATTGCATATATGAGTTAAAATTATCAGTAACCAAGTAGAAATATAAAAATTAAGTGTGAAAATAAGCAAATTACTGCCGTACTCTCAAACGGGGACACCCGCGGCTGCGGGGTCAGTTCCTACGAGTTACGTTGGTCCCGTGGGAGGTGTTGGTGCCACCCACGGGGCCGTTCGGGGGCTGTTTCGAGTTCTCACCCTCTAACGCCATGTTTTCAAGCCTAAGTGTGGAAATAAGCAAATTACCGCCGTACTCTCAAACCGGGACACCCGCGGCTGCGGGGTCAGTCCTACGAATTACGTTGGTCCCGTGGGAGGTGTTGGTGCCACCCACGGGGCCGTTCGGGGGCTGTTTCGAGTTCTCACCCTCTAACGCCATGTTTTTAAGCCTAAGTGTGGAAATAAGTAAATTACCGTCGTACTCTCAAACCGGGACACCCGCGGCTGCGGGGTCAGTTCATACGAGTTACGTTGGTCCCGTGGGAGGTGTTGGTGCCACCCACGGGGCCGTTCGGGGGCTGTTTCGAGTTCTCACCCTCTAACGCCATGTTTTCAAGCCTAAGTGTGGAAATAAGCAAATTACGGCCGTACTCTCAAACCGGGACACCCGCGGCTGCGGGGTCAGTTCCTACGAGTTACGTTGGTCCCGTGGGAGGTGTTGGTGCCACCCACGGGGCCGTTCGGGGGCTGTTTCGAGTTCTCACCCTCTAACGCCATGTTTTTAAGCCTTAGTGTGGAAATAAGTAAATTACCGTCGTATTCTCAAACCGGGAGACCCGCGGCTGCGGGGTCAGTTCCTACGAGTTACGTTGGTCCCGTGGGAGGTGTTGGTGCCACCCACGGGGCCGTTCGGGGGATGTTTCGAGTTCTCACCCTCTAACGCCATGTTTTCAAGCCTAAGTGTGGAAATAAGCAAATTACGGCCGTACTCCCAAACCGGGACACCCGCGGCTGCGGGGTCAGTTCCTACGAATTACGTTGGTCCCGTGGGAGGTGTTGGTGCCACCCACGGGGCCGTTCGGGGGCTGTTTCGAGTTCTCACCCTCTAACGCCATGTTTTCAAGCCTAAGTGTGGAAATAAGCAAATTACCGCCGTACTCTCAAACCGGGACACCCGCGGCTGCGGGGTCAGTCCTACGAATTACGTTGGTCCCGTGGGAGGTGTTGGTGCCACCCACGGGGCCGTTCGGGGGCTGTTTCGAGTTCTCACCCTCTAACGCCATGTTTTTAAGCCTAAGTGTGGAAATAAGTAAATTACCGTCGTACTCTCAAACCGGGACACCCGCGGCTGCGGGGTCAGTTCATACGAGTTACGTTGGTCCCGTGGGAGGTGTTGGTGCCACCCACGGGGCCGTTCGGGGGCTGTTTCGAGTTCTCACCCTCTAACGCCATGTTTTCAAGCCTAAGTGTGGAAATAAGCAAATTACGGCCGTACTCTCAAACCGGGACACCCGCGGCTGCGGGGTCAGTTCCTACGAGTTACGTTGGTCCCGTGGGAGGTGTTGGTGCCACCCACGGGGCCGTTCGGGGGCTGTTTCGAGTTCTCACCCTCTAACGCCATGTTTTTAAGCCTTAGTGTGGAAATAAGTAAATTACCGTCGTATTCTCAAACCGGGAGACCCGCGGCTGCGGGGTCAGTTCCTACGAGTTACGTTGGTCCCGTGGGAGGTGTTGGTGCCACCCACGGGGCCGTTCGGGGGATGTTTCGAGTTCTCACCCTCTAACGCCATGTTTTCAAGCCTAAGTGTGGAAATAAGCAAATTACGGCCGTACTCCCAAACCGGGACACCCGCGGCTGCGGGGTCAGTTCCTACGAATTACGTTGGTCCCGTGGGAGGTGTTGGTGCCACCCACGGGGCCGTTCGGGGGCTGTTTCGAGTTCTCACCCTCTAACGCCATATTTTTAAGCCTAAGTGTGGAAATAAGCAAATTACCGTCGTACTCTCAAACCGGGACACCCGCGGCTGCGGGGTCAGTTCCTACGAGTTACGTTGGTCCCGTGGGAGGTGTTGGTGCCACCCACGGGGCCGTTCGGGGGCTGTTTCGAGTTCTCACCCTCTAACGTCATGTTTTCAAGCCGAAGTGTGGAAATAAGCAAATTACTGCCGTACTCTCAAACCGGGACACCTGCGGCTGCGGGGTCAGTTCCTACGAGTTACGTTGGTCCCGTGGGAGGTGTTGGTGCCACCCACGGGGTCGTTTCGAGTTCTCACCCTCTAACGCCATGTTTTTAAGCCTAAGTGAGGAAATAAGCAAATTACCGTCGTACTCTCAAACCGGGAAACCCGCGGCTGCGGGGTCAGTTCCAACGAGTTATGTTGGTCCCGTGGGAGGTGTTGGTGCCACCCACAGGGCCGTTCGGGGGCTGTTTTGAGTTCTCACCCTCAAACGCCGTGTTTTCAAGCCTAAGTGTGGAAATAAGCAAATTACTGCCGTACTCTCAAACCGGGACACCCGCGGCTGCGGGGTCAGTTCCTACGAGTTACGTTGGTCCCGTGGGAGGTGTTGGTGCCACCCACGGGGCCGTTCGGGGGCTGTTTCGAGATCTCACCCTCAAACGCCGTGTTTTTAAGCCTAAGTGTGGAAATAAGCAAATTACCGTCGTACTCTCAAACCGGGACACCCGCGGCTGCGGGGTCAGTTTCTAAGAGTTACGTTGGTCCCGCGGGAGGTGTTGGTGCCACCCACGGGGCCGTTCGGGGGCTGTTTCGAGCTCTCACCCTCTAACGCCATGTTTTCAAGCCTAAGTGTGGAAATAAGCAAATTACCGTCGTACTCTCAAACCGGTACACCCGCGGCTGCGGGGTCAGTTTCTACGAGTTACGTTGGTCCCGTGGGAGGTGTTGGTGCCACCCACGGGGCCGTTCGGGGGCTGTTTCGAGTTCTCACCCTCTAACGCCATGTTTTGAAGCCTAAGTGTGGAAATAAGAAAATTACCGTCGTACTCTGAAACCGGGACACCCGCGGCTGCGGGGTCAGTTGCTACGAGTTACGTTGGTCCCGTGGGAGGTATTGGTGCCACCCACGGGGCCGTTCGGGGGCTGTTTCGAGTTCTCACCCTCTAACGCCATGTTTTCAAGCCTAAGTGTGGAAATTAGCAAATTACTACCGTACTCTCAAACCGGGACACCCGCGGCTGCGGGGTCAGTTCCTACGAGTTACGTTGGTCCCGTGGCAGGTGTTGGTGCCACCCACGGGGCCGTTCGGGGGCTGTTTCGAGTTCTCACCCTCTAACGCCATGTTTTTCAGCCTAAGTGAGGAAATAAGAAAATTACCGTCGTACTCTCAAACCGGGAAACCCACGGCTGCGGGGTCAGTTCCTACGAGTTATGTTGGTCCCGTGGGAGGTGTTGGTGCCACCCACGGGGCCGTTCGGGGGCTGTTTCGAGTTCTCACCCTCTAACGCCGTGTTTTCAAGCCTAAGTGTGGAAATAAGCAAATTACTGCCGTACTCTCAAACCGGGACACCCGCGGCTGCGGGGTCAGTTCCTACGAGTTACGTTGGTCCCGTGGGAGGTGTTGGTGCCACCCACGGGGCCGTTCGGGGGCTGTTTAGAGATCTCACCCTCTAACGCCATGTTTTTAAGCCTTAGTGTGGAAATAAGCAAATTACCATCGTACTCTCAAACCGGGACACCCACGGCTGCGGGGTCAGTTCCTAGGAGTTACGTTGGTCCCATGGGAGGTGTTGGTGCCACCCACGAGGCCGTTCGGGGGCTGTTTCGAGTTTTCACCCTCTAACGCCATGTTTTTAAGCCTCAGTGTGTAAATAAGCAAATTACTGCTGTACTCTCAAACCGGGACACCCGCGGCTGCGGGGTCAGTTCCTACGAGTTACGTTGGTCCCGTGGGAGGTGTTGGTGCCACCCACGGAGCCGTTCGGGGGCTGTTTCGAGTTCTCACCGTCTAACGCCATGTTTTCAAGCCTAAGTGTGGAAATAAGCAAATTACCGCCGTACTCTCAAACCGGGAGACCCGCGGCTGCGGGGTCAGTTCCTACGAGTTACGTTGGTCCCGTGGCAGGTGTTGGTGCCACCCACGGGGCCGTTCGGGGGCTGTTTCGAGATCTCACCCTCTAACACCATGTTTTTAAGCCTAAGTGCGGATATAAGCAAATTATCGTCGTACTCTCAAACCGGGACACCCGCGGCTGCGGGGTCAGTTTCTACGAGTTACGTTGGTCCCGTGGGAGGTGTTGGTGCCACCCACGGGGCCGTTCGGGAGCTGTTTCGAGTTCTCACCCTCTAACGCCATGTTTTGAAGCCTAAGTGTGGAAATAAGCAAATTACCGTCGTACTCTGAAACCGGGACACCCGCGGCTGCGGGGTCAGTTCCTACGAGTTACGTTGGTCCCGTGGGAGGTGTTGGTGCCACCCACAGAGCCATTCAGGGGCTGTTTCGAGTTCTCACCCTCTAACGCCATGATTTTAAGCCTAAGTGTGGAAATAAGCAAATTACCGTCGTACTCTCAAACCGGGACACCCGCGGCTGCGGGGTCAGTTCCTACGAGTTACGTTGGTCCCGTGGGAGGTGTTGGTGCCACCCACCGAGCCGTTCGGGGGCTGTTTCAAGTTCTCACCCTCTAACGCCATGTTTTCAAGCCTAAGTGTGGAAATAAGCAAATTACCGTCGTACTCTCAAACCGGGACACCCGCCGCTGCGGGGTCAGTTCCTACGAGTTACGTTGGTCCCGTGGGAGGTGTTGGTGCCACCCACGGGGCCGTTCGGGGGCTATTTCGAGTTCTCACCCTCTAACGCCATGTTTTCAAGCCTAAGTGTGGAAATAAGCAAATTACCGCCGTACTCTCAAACCGGGAAACCCGCGGCTGCGGGGTCAGTTCCTACGAGTTACGTTGGTCCCGTGGGAGGTGTTGGTGCCACCCACGGGACCGTTCGGGGGCTATTTCGAGTTCTCACCCTCTAACGCCATGTTTTCAAGCCTAAGTGTGGAAATAAGCAAATTACTGCCGTACTCTCAAACCGGGACACCCGCGGCTGCGGGGTCAGTTCCTACGAGTTACGTTGGTCCCGTGGGAGGTGTTGGTGCCACCCACGGGACCGTTCGGGGGCTGTTTCGAGTTCTCACCCTCTAACGCCATGTTTTCAAGCCTAAGTGTGGAAATAAGAAAATTACTGCCGTACTCTCAAACCGGGACACCCGCGGCTGCGGGGTCAGTTCCTACGAGTTACGTTGGTCCCGTGGGAGGTGTCGGTGCCACCCACGGGGCCGTTCGGAGGCTGTTTCAAGTTCTCACCCTCTAACGCCATGTTTTCAAGCCTAAGTGTGGAAATAAGCAAATTACTGCCGTACTCTCAAACCGGGACACCCGCGGCTGCGGGGTCAGTTCCTACGAGTTACGTTGGTATCGTGGGAGGTGTTGGTGCCACCCACGGGGCCGTTCGGGGGCTGTTTCGAGTTCTCACCCTCTAACGCCATGTTTTTAAGCCTAAGTGAGGAAATAAGCAAATTACCGTCGTACTCTCAAACCGGGAAACCCGCGGCTGCGGGGTCAGTTCCTACGAGTTATGTTGGTCCCGTGGGAGGTGTTGGTGCCACCCACGGGGCCGTTTGGGAGCTGTTTCGAGTTCTCACCCTCTAACGCCGTGTTTTCAAGCCTAAGTGTGGAAATAAGCAAATTACTTCCGTACTCTCAAACCAGGACACCCGCGGCTGCGGGGTCAGTTCCTACGAGTTACGTTGGTCCCGTGGGAGGTGTTGGTGCCACCCACGGGGCCGTTCGGGGGCTGTTTCGAGATCTCACCCTCTAACGCCTTGTTTTTAAGCCTAAGTGTGGAAATAAGAAAATTACCGTCGTACTCTCGAACCGGGACACCCGCGGCTGCGGGGTCAGTTCCTACGAGTTACGTTGGTCCCGTGGGAGGTGTTGGTGCCACCCACGGGGCCGTTCGGGGGCTGTTTCGAGTTCTCACCCTCTAACGCCATGTTTTTAAGCCTAAGTGTGGAAATAAGCAAATTACCGTCGTACTCTCAAACCGGGATACCCGCGGCTGCGGGGTCAGTTCCTACGAGTTACGTTGGTCCCGTGGGAGGTGTTGGTGCCAACCACGGGGCCGTTCGGGGGCTGTTTCGAGTTCTCACCGTCTAACGCCATATTTTCAAGCCTAAGTGTGGAAATAAGCAAATTACTGCTGTACTCTCAAACCGGGACTCCCGCGGCTGCGGGGTCAGTTCCTACGAGTTACGTTGGTCCCGTGGGAGGTGTTGGTGCCACCCACGGGGACGTTCGGGGGTTATTTCGAGTTCTCACCCTCTAACGCCATGTTTTCAAGCCTAAGTGTGGAAATAAGCAAATTACTGCCGTACTCTCAAACCGGGACACCCACGGCTGCGGGGTCAGTTCCTACCAGTTACGTTGGTCCCATGGGAGGTGTTGGTGCCACCCACGGGGCCGTTCGGGGGCTGTTTCGAGTTCTCACCCTCTAACGCCATGTTTTTAAGCCTAAGTGTGGAAATAAGTAAATTACCGTCGTACTCTCAAACCGGGATACCCGCGGCTGTGGGGTCAGTTCCTACGAGTTACGTTGGTCCCGTGGGAGGTGTTGGTGCCAACCACGGGGCCGTTCGGGGGCTGTTTCGAGTTCTCACCGTCTAACGCCATATTTTCAAGCCTAAGTGTGGAAATAAGCAAATTACCGCCGTACTCTCAAACCGGGAGACCCGCGGCTGCGCGGTCAGTTCCTACGAGTTATGTTGGTCCCGTGGGAGGTGTTGGTGCTACCCACGGGGACGTTTGGGGGCTGTTTCGAGTTCTCACCCTCTAACGCCATGTTTTTAAGCCTAAGTGTGGAAATAAGCAAATTACTGCCGAACTCTCAAACCGGGAGACCCACGGCTGCGGTGTCAATTCCTACGAGTTACGTTGGTCCCGTGGGAGGTGTTGGTGCCACCCACGGGGCCGTTCAGGGGCTGTTTCGAGTTCTCACCCTCTAACGCCATGTTTTTAAGCCTAAGTGAGGAAATAAGCAAATTACCGTCGTACTCTCAAACCGGGACACCCGCGGCTGCGGGGTCAGTTCCTACGAGTTAAGTTGGTCCCGTGGGAGGTGTTGGTGCCACCCACGGGGCCGTTCAGGGGTTGTTTCGAGTTCTCACCCTCTAACGCCATGTTTTTAAGCCTAAGTGTGGAAATAAGCAAATTACTGCCGTACTCTCAAACCGGGACACCCGCGACTGCGGGGTCAGTTCCTACGAGTTACGTTGGTCCCGTGGGAGGTGTTGGTGCCACCCACGGGGCCGTTCGGGGGCTGTTTCGAGTTCTCACCGTCTAACGCCATGTTTTCAAGCCTAAGTGTGGAAATAAGCAAATTACCGCCGTACTCTCAAATCGGGAGACCCGCGGCTGCGGGGTCAGTTCCTACGAGTTATGTTGGTCCCGTGGGAGGTGTTGGTGCCACCCACGGGGACGTTCGGGGGCTGTTTCGAGTTCTCACCCTCTAACGCCATGTTTTGAAGCCTAAGTGTGGAAATAAGCAAATTACTGCCGTACTCTCAAACCGGGAGACCCGCGGCTGCGGAGTCAGTTCGTACGAGTTACGTTGGTCCCGTGGGAGGTGTTGGTGCCACCCACGGAGCCGTTCAGGGGCTGTTTCGAGTTCTCACCCTCTAACGCCATGATTTTAAGCCTAAGTGTGGAAATAAGCAAATTACCGTCGTACTCTCAAACCGGGACACCCGCGGCTGCGGGGTCAGTTCCTACGAGTTACGTTGGTCCCGTGGGAGGTGTTGGTGCCACCCACGGGGCCGTTCGGGGGCTGTTTCGAGTTCTCACCCTCTAACGCCATGTTTTGAAGCCTAAGTGTGGAAATAAGCAAATTACCGTCGTACTCTCAAACCGGGACACCCGCGGCTGTGGGGTCAGTTCCTACGAGTTACGTTGGTCCCGTGGGATGTGTTGGTTCCATCCACGGGGCCGTTCGGGGGCTGTTTCGAGTTCTCACCATCTAACTCCATGTTTTCAAGCCTAAGTGTGGAAATAAGCAAATTACTGCCGTACTCTCAAATCGGGAGACCCGCGGCTGCGGGGTCAGTTCCTACGAGTTACGTTGGTCCCGTGGGAGGTGTTGGTGCCACCCACGGGGCCGTTCAGGGGCTGTTTCGAGTTCTCACCCTCTAACGCCATGTTTTTAAGCCTAAGTGTGGAAATAAACAAATTACCATCGTACTCTGAAACCGGGATACCCACGGCTGCGGGGTCAGTTCCTACGAGTTACGTTGGTCCCGTGGGAGGTGTTGGTGCCACCCACGGAGCCGTTCGGGGGTTGTTTCGAGTTCTCACCCTCTAACGCCATGTTTTCAAGCCTAAGTGTGGAAATATGCAAATTACCGTCGTACTCTCAAACCGGGACACCCGGGGCTGCGGGGTCAGTTCCTACGAGTTACGTTGGTCCCGTGAGAGGTGTTGGTGCCACCCACGGGGCTGTTCCGGGGCTGTTTCGAGTTCTCACCGTCTAACGCCATGTTTTCAAGCCTAAGTGTGGAAATAAGCAAATTACCGCCGTACTCTCAAACCGGGAGACCCGCGGCTGCGGGGTCAGTTCCTACGAGTTATGTTGGTCCCGTGGGAGGTGTTGGTGCCACCCACGGGGACGTTCGAGGGCTGTTTCGAGTTCTCACCCTCTAACGCCATGTTTTGAAGCCTAAGTGTGGAAATAAGCAAATTACTGCCGTACTCTCAAACCGGGAGACCCGCGGCTGCGGGGTCAGTTCCTACGAGTTACGTTGGTCCCGTGGGAGGTGTTGGTGCCACCCACGGAGCCGTTCAGGGGCTGTTTCGAGTTCTCACCCTCTAACGCCATGATTTTAAGCCTAAGTGTGGAAATAAGCAAATTACCGTCGTACTCTCAAACCGGGACACCCGCGGCTGCGGGGTCAGTTCCTACGAGTTACGTTGGTCCCGTGGGAGGTGTTGGTGCCACCCACGGGGCCGTTCGGGGGCTGTTTCGAGTTCTCACCCTCTAACGCCATGTTTTGAAGCCTAAGTGTGGAAATAAGCAAATTACCGTCGTACTCTCAAACCGGGACACCCGCGGCTGCGGGGTCAGTTCCTACGAGTTACGTTGGTCCCGTGGGAGGTGTTGGTGCCACCCACGGGGCCGTTCGGGGGCTGTTTCGAGTTCTCACCATCTAACGCCATGTTTTCAAGCCTAAGTGTGGAAATAAGCAAATTACTGCCGTACTCTCAAATCGGGAGACCCGCGGCTGCGGGGTCAGTTCCTACGAGTTACGTTGGTCCCGTGGGAGGTGTTGGTGCCACCCACGGGGCTGTTCCGAGTTCTCACCCTCTAACGCCAAGTTTTTAAGCCTAAGTGTGGAAATAAGCAAATTACCGTCGTACTCTCAAACCGGGATACCCGCGGCTGCGGGGTCAGTTCCTACGAGTTACGTTGGTCCCGTGGGAGGTTGTGGTGCCACCCACGGAGCCGTTCGGGGGCTGTTTCGAGTTCTCACCCTCTAACGCCATGTTTTCAAGCCTAAGTGTGGAAATAAGCAAATTACCGTCGTACTCTCAAACCGGGACACCCGGGGCTGCGGGGTCAGTTCCTACGAGTTACGTTGGTCCCGTGAGAGGTGTTGGTGCCACCCACGGGGCCGTTCGGGGGCTATTTCGAGTTCTCACCCTCTAACGCCATGTTTTCAAGCCTAAGTGTGGAAATAAGCAAATTACTTCCGTACTCTCAAACCGGGAAACCCGCGGCTGTGGGGTCAGTTCCTACGAGTTACGTTGGTCCCGTGGGAGGTGTTGGTGCCACCCACCGAGCCGTTCGGGGGCTGTTTCAAGTTCTCACCCTCTAACGCCATGTTTTCAAGCCTAAGTGTGGAAATAAGCAAATTACCGTCGTACTCTCAAACCGGGACACCCGCGGCTACGGGGTCAGTTCCTACGAGTTGCGTTGGTCCCGTGGGAGGTGTTGGTGCCACCCACGGGGCCGTTCGGGGGCTGTTTCGAGTTCTCACCCTCTAACGCCATGTTTTTAAGCCTAAGTGAGGAAATAAGCAAATTGCCGTCGTACTCCCAAACCGGGACACCCGCGGCTGCGGGGACAGTTCCTACGAGTTACGTTAGTCCCATGGTAGGTGTTGGTGCCACCCACGGGGCCGTTCGGGGGATGTTTCGAGTTCTCACCCTCTAACGCCATGTTTTCAACCCTAAGTGTGGAAATAAGCAAATTACTGCCGTAATCTCAAACCGGGACACCCGCGGCTGCGGGGTCAGTTCCTACGAGTTACGTTGGTCCCGTGGGAGGTGTTGGTGCCACCCACGGGGCCGTTCGGGGGCTGTTTCGAGTTCTCACCCTCTAACGCCATGTTTTTAAGCCTAAGTGAGGAAATAAGAAAATTGTCGTCGTACTCTCAAACCGGGACACCCGCGGCTGCGGGGTCAGTTCCTACGAGTTACGTTGGTCCCGTGGGAGGTGTTGGTGCCACCCACGGGGCCGTTCGGGGGCTGTTTCGAGTTCTCACCCTCTAACGCCATGTTTTGAAGCCTAAGTGTGGAAATAAGCAAATTACCGTCGTACTCTCAAACCGGGACACCCGCGGCTGCGGGGTCAGTTCCTACGAGTTACGTTGGTCCCGTGGGAGGTGTTGGTGCCACCCACGGGGCCGTTCGGGGGCTGTTTCGAGTTCTCACCATCTAACGCCATGTTTTCAAGCCTAAGTGTGGAAATAAGTAAATTACTGCCGTACTCTCAAATCGGGAGACCCGCGGCTGCGGGGTCAGTTCCTACGAGTTACGTTGGTCCCGTGGGAGGTGTTGGTGCCACCCACGGGGCTGTTCGGGGGTTGTTTCGAGTTCTCACCCTCTAACGCCAAGTTTTTAAGCCTAAGTGTGGAAATAAGCAAATTACCGTCGTACTCTCAAACCGGGATACCCGCGGCTGCGGGGTCAGTTCCTACGAGTTACGTTGGTCCCGTGGGAGGTTGTGGTGCCACACACGGAGCCGTTCGGGGGCTGTTTCGAGTTCTCACCCTCTAACGCCATGTTTTCAAGCCTAAGTGTGGAAATAAGCAAATTACCGTCGTACTCTCAAACCGGGACACCCGGGGCTGCGGGGTCAGTTCCTACGAGTTACGTTGGTCCCGTGAGAGGTGTTGGTGCCACCCACGGGGCCGTTCGGGGGCTATTTCGAGTTCTCACCCTCTAACGCCATGTTTTCAAGCCTAAGTGTGGAAATAAGCAAATTACTTCCGTACTCTCAAACCGGGAAACCCGCGGCTGTGGGGTCAGTTCCTACGAGTTACGTTGGTCCCGTGGGAGGTGTTGGTGCCACCCACCGAGCCGTTCGGGGGCTGTTTCAAGTTCTCACCCTCTAACGCCATGTTTTCAAGCCTAAGTGTGGAAATAAGCAAATTACCGTCGTACTCTCAAACCGGGACACCCGCGGCTACGGGGTCAGTTCCTACGAGTTGCGTTGGTCCCGTGGGAGGTGTTGGTGCCACCCACGGGGCCGTTCGGGGGCTATTTCGAGTTCTCACCCTCTAACGCCATGTTTTTAAGCCTAAGTGAGGAAATAAGCAAATTGCCGTCGTACTCTCAAACCGGGACACCCGCGGCTGCGGGGACAGTTCCTACGAGTTACGTTAGTCCCATGGTAGGTGTTGGTGCCACCCACGGGGCCGTTCGGGGGATGTTTCGAGTTCTCACCCTCTAACGCCATGTTTTCAACCCTAAGTGTGGAAATAAGCAAATTACTGCCGTAATCTCAAACCGGGACACCCGCGGCTGCGGGGTCAGTTCCTACGAGTTACGTTGGTCCCGTGGGAGGTGTTGGTGCCACCCACGGGGCCGTTCGGGGGCTGTTTCGAGTTCTCACCCTCTAACGCCATGTTTTTAAGCCTAAGTTAGGAAATAAGAAAATTGTCGTCGTACTCTCAAACCGGGACACCCGCGGCTGCGGGGTCAGTTCCTACGAGTTACGTTGGTCCCGTGGGAGGTGTTGGTGCCACCCACGGGGCCGTTCGGGGGCTGTTTCGAGTTCTCACCCTCTAACGCCATGTTTTCAACCCAAAGTGTGAAAATAAGCAAATTACTGTCGTACTCTCAAACCGGGACACCCGCGGCTGCGGGGTCAGTTCCTACGAGTTACGTTGGTCCCGTGGGAGGTGTTGGTGCCACCCACGGGGCCGTTCGGGGGCTGTTTCGAGATCTCACCCTCTAACGCCATGTTTTTAAGCCTAAGTGTGGAAATAAGCAAATTACTTACTCTCAAACCGGGACACCCGCGGCTGCGGGGTCAGTTCCTACGAGTTACGTTGGTCCCGTGGGAGGTGTTGGTGCCACCCACGGGGCCGTTCGGGGGCTGTTTCGAGTTCTCACCCTCTAACGCCATGTTTTTAAGCCTAAGTGTGGAAATAAGCAAATTACTGCCGTACTCTCAAACCGGGACACCCGCGGCTGCGGGGTCAGTTTCTACGAGTTCCGTTGGTCCCGTGGGAGGTGTTGGTGCCACCCACGGGGCCGTTCGGGGGCTGTTTCGAGATCTCACCCTCTAACGCCATGTTTTTAAGCCTAAGTGTGGAAATAAGCAAATTACCGTCGTACTCTCAAACTGGGACACCCGCGGCTGCGGGGTCAGTTCCTACGAGTTACGTTGGTCCCATGGGAGGTGTTGGTGCCACCCACGGGGCCATTCGGGGGCTGTTTCGAGTTCTCACCCTCTAACGCCATGTTTTTAAGCCTAAGTGTGGAAATAAGCAAATTACTGCTATACTCTCAAACCGGGACACCCGCGGCTGCGGGGTCAGTTCCTACGAGTTACGTTGGTCCCGTGGGAGGTGTTGGTGCCACCCACGGGGCCTTTCGGGGGCTGTTTCGAGTTCTCACCCTCTAACGCCGTGTTTTCAAGCCTAAGTGTGGAATTAAGCAAATTACTGCCGTACTCTCAAACCGGGACACCCGCGGCTGCGGGGTCAGTTCCTACGAGTTAAGTTGGTCCCGTGGGAGGTGTTGGTGCCACCCACGGGGCCGTTCAGGGCTTGTTTCGAGTTCTCACCCTCTAACGCCATGTTTTTAAGCCTAAGTGTGGAAATAAGCAAATTACTGCCGTACTCTCAAACCGGGACACCCGCGACTGCGGGGTCAGTTCCTACGAGTTACGTTGGTCCCGTGGGAGGTGTTGGTGCCACCCACGGGGCCGTTCGGGGGCTGTTTCGAGTTCTCACCGTCTAACGCCATGTTTTCAAGCCTAAGTGTGGAAATAAGCAAATTACCGCCGTACTCTCAAATCGGGAGACCCGCGGCTGCGGGGTCAGTTCCTACGAGTTATGTTGGTCCCGTGGGAGGTGTTGGTGCCACCCACGGGGACGTTCGGGGGCTGTTTCGAGTTCTCACCCTCTAACGCCATGTTTTGAAGCCTAAGTGTGGAAATAAGCAAATTACTGCCGTACTCTCAAACCGGGAGACCCGCGGCTGCGGGGTCAGTTCGTACGAGTTACGTTGGTCCCGTGGGAGGTGTTGGTGCCACCCACGGAGCCGTTCAGGGGCTGTTTCGAGTTCTCACCCTCTAACGCCATGATTTTAAGCCTAAGTGTGGAAATAAGCAAATTACCGTCGTACTCTCAAACCGGGACACCCGCGGCTGCGGGGTCAGTTCCTACGAGTTACGTTGGTCCCGTGGGAGGTGTTGGTGCCACCCACGGGGCCGTTCGGGGGCTGTTTCGAGTTCTCACCCTCTAACGCCATGTTTTGAAGCCTAAGTGTGGAAATAAGCAAATTACCGTCGTACTCTCAAACCGGGACACCCGCGGCTGTGGGGTCAGTTCCTACGAGTTACGTTGGTCCCGTGGGATGTGTTGGTTCCATCCACGGGGCCGTTCGGGGGCTGTTTCGAGTTCTCACCATCTAACTCCATGTTTTCAAGCCTAAGTGTGCAAATAAGCAAATTACTGCCGTACTCTCAAATCGGGAGACCCGCGGCTGCGGGGTCAGTTCCTACGAGTTACGTTGGTCCCGTGGGAGGTGTTGGTGCCACCCACGGGGCCGTTCGGGGGCTGTTTCGAGTTCTCACCCTCTAACGCCATGTTTTTAAGCCTAAGTGTGGAAATAAACAAATTACCATCGTACTCTGAAACCGGGATACCCACGGCTGCGGGGTCAGTTCCTACGAGTTACGTTGGTCCCGTGGGAGGTGTTGGTGCCACCCACGGAGCCGTTCGGGGGTTGTTTCGAGTTCTCACCCTCTAACGCCATGTTTTCAAGCCTAAGTGTGGAAATATGCAAATTACCGTCGTACTCTCAAACCGGGACACCCGGGGCTGCGGGGTCAGTTCCTACGAGTTACGTTGGTCCCGTGAGAGGTGTTGGTGCCACCCACGGGGCCGTTCCGGGGCTGTTTCGAGTTCTCACCGTCTAACGCCATGTTTTCAAGCCTAAGTGTGGAAATAAGCAAATTACCGCCGTACTCTCAAACCGGGAGACCCGCGGCTGCGGGGTCAGTTCCTACGAGTTATGTTGGTCCCGTGGGAGGTGTTGGTGCCACCCACGGGGACGTTCGAGGGCTGTTTCGAGTTCTCACCCTCTAACGCCATGTTTTGAAGCCTAAGTGTGGAAATAAGCAAATTACTGCCGTACTCTCAAACCGGGAGACCCGCGGCTGCGGGGTCAGTTCCTACGAGTTACGTTGGTCCCGTGGGAGGTGTTGGTGCCACCCACGGAGCCGTTCAGGGGCTGTTTCGAGTTCTCACCCTCTAACGCCATGATTTTAAGCCTAAGTGTGGAAATAAGCAAATTACCGTCGTACTCTCAAACCGGGACACCCGCGGCTGCGGGGTCAGTTCCTACGAGTTACGTTGGTCCCGTGGGAGGTGTTGGTGCCACCCACGGGGCCGTTCGGGGGCTGTTTCGAGTTCTCACCCTCTAACGCCATGTTTTGAAGCCTAAGTGTGGAAATAAGCAAATTACCGTCGTACTCTCAAACCGGGACACCCGCGGCTGCGGGGTCAGTTCCTACGAGTTACGTTGGTCCCGTGGGAGGTGTTGGTGCCACCCACGGGGCCGTTCGGGGGCTGTTTCGAGTTCTCACCATCTAACGCCATGTTTTCAAGCCTAAGTGTGGAAATAAGCAAATTACTGCCGTACTCTCAAATCGGGAGACCCGCGGCTGCGGGGTCAGTTCCTACGAGTTACGTTGGTCCCGTGGGAGGTGTTGGTGCCACCCACGGGGCTGTTCGGGGGCTGTTTCGAGTTCTCACCCTCTAACGCCAAGTTTTTAAGCCTAAGTGTGGAAATAAGCAAATTACCGTCGTACTCTCAAACCGGGATACCCGCGGCTGCGGGGTCAGTTCCTACGAGTTACGTTGGTCCCGTGGGAGGTTGTGGTGCCACCCACGGAGCCGTTCGGGGGCTGTTTCGAGTTCTCACCCTCTAACGCCATGTTTTCAAGCCTAAGTGTGGAAATAAGCAAATTTCCGTCGTACTCTCAAACCGGGACACCCGGGGCTGCGGGGTCAGTTCCTACGAGTTACGTTGGTCCCGTGAGAGGTGTTGGTGCCACCCACGGGGCCGTTCGGGGGCTATTTCGAGTTCTCACCCTCTAACGCCATGTTTTCAAGCCTAAGTGTGGAAATAAGCAAATTACTTCCGTACTCTCAAACCGGGAAACCCGCGGCTGTGGGGTCAGTTCCTACGAGTTACGTTGGTCCCGTGGGAGGTGTTGGTGCCACCCACCGAGCCGTTCGGGGGCTGTTTCAAGTTCTCACCCTCTAACGCCATGTTTTCAAGCCTAAGTGTGGAAATAAGCAAATTACCGTCGTACTCTCAAACCGGGACACCCGCGGCTACGGGGTCAGTTCCTACGAGTTGCGTTGGTCCCGTGGGAGGTGTTGGTGCCACCCACGGGGCCGTTCGGGGGCTGTTTCGAGTTCTCACCCTCTAACGCCATGTTTTTAAGCCTAAGTGAGGAAATAAGCAAATTGCCGTCGTACTCTCAAACCGGGACACCCGCGGCTGCGGGGACAGTTCCTACGAGTTACGTTAGTCCCATGGTAGGTGTTGGTGCCACCCACGGGGCCGTTCGGGGGATGTTTCGAGTTCTCACCCTCTAACGCCATGTTTTCAACCCTAAGTGTGGAAATAAGCAAATTACTGCCGTAATCTCAAACCGGGACACCCGCGGCTGCGGGGTCAGTTCCTACGAGTTACGTTGGTCCCGTGGGAGGTGTTGGTGCCACCCACGGGGCCGTTCGGGGGCTGTTTCGAGTTCTCACCCTCTAACGCCATGTTTTTAAGCCTAAGTGAGGAAATAAGAAAATTGTCGTCGTACTCTCAAACCGAGACACCCGCGGCTGCGGGGTCAGTTCCTACGAGTTACGTTGGTCCCGTGGGAGGTGTTGGTGCCACCCACGGGGCCGTTCGGGGGCTGTTTCGAGTTCTCACCCTCTAACGCCATGTTTTGAAGCCTAAGTGTGGAAATAAGCAAATTACCGTCGTACTCTCAAACCGGGACACCCGCGGCTGCGGGGTCAGTTCCTACGAGTTACGTTGGTCCCGTGGGAGGTGTTGGTGCCACCCACGGGGCCGTTCGGGGGCTGTTTCGAGTTCTCACCATCTAACGCCATGTTTTCAAGCCTAAGTGTGGAAATAAGCAAATTACTGCCGTACTCTCAAATCGGGAGACCCGCGGCTGCGGGGTCAGTTCCTACGAGTTACGTTGGTCCCGTGGGAGGTGTTGGTGCCACCCACGGGGCTGTTCGGGGGCTGTTTCGAGTTCTCACCCTCTAACGCCAAGTTTTTAAGCCTAAGTGTGGAAATAAGCAAATTACCGTCGTACTCTCAAACCGGGATACCCGCGGCTGCGGGGTCAGTTCCTACGAGTTACGTTGGTCCCGTGGGAGGTTGTGGTGCCACCCACGGAGCCGTTCGGGGGCTGTTTCGAGTTCTCACCCTCTAACGCCATGTTTTCAAGCCTAAGTGTGGAAATAAGCAAATTACCGTCGTACTCTCAAACCGGGACACCCGGGGCTGTGGGGTCAGTTCCTACGAGTTACGTTGGTCCCGTGAGAGGTGTTGGTGCCACCCACGGGGCCGTTCGGGGGCTATTTCGAGTTCTCACCCTCTAACGCCATGTTTTCAAGCCTAAGTGTGGAAATAAGCAAATTACTTCCGTACTCTCAAACCGGGAAACCCGCGGCTGTGGGGTCAGTTCCTACGAGTTACGTTGGTCCCGTGGGAGGTGTTGGTGCCACCCACCGAGCCGTTCGGGGGCTGTTTCAAGTTCTCACCCTCTAACGCCATGTTTTCAAGCCTAAGTGTGGAAATAAGCAAATTACCGTCGTACTCTCAAACCGGGACACCCGCGGCTACGGGGTCAGTTCCTACGAGTTGCGTTGGTCCCGTGGGAGGTGTTGGTGCCACCCACGGGGCCGTTCGGGGGCTATTTCGAGTTCTCACCCTCTAACGCCATGTTTTTAAGCCTAAGTGAGGAAATAAGCAAATTGCCGTCGTACTCTCAAACCGGGACACCCGCGGCTGCGGGGACAGTTCCTACGAGTTACGTTAGTCCCATGGTAGGTGTTGGTGCCACCCACGGGGCCGTTCGGGGGATGTTTCGAGTTCTCACCCTCTAACGCCATGTTTTCAACCCTAAGTGTGGAAATAAGCAAATTACTGCCGTAATCTCAAACCGGGACACCCGCGGCTGCGGGGTCAGTTCCTACGAGTTACGTTGGTCCCGTGGGAGGTGTTGGTGCCACCCACGGGGCCGTTCGGGGGCTGTTTCGAGTTCTCACCCTCTAACGCCATGTTTTTAAGCCTAAGTGAGGAAATAAGAAAATTGTCGTCGTACTCTCAAACCGGGACACCCGCGGCTGCGGGGTCAGTTCCTACGAGTTACGTTGGTCCCGTGGGAGGTGTTGGTGCCACCCACGGGGCCGTTCGGGGGCTGTTTCGAGTTCTCACCCTCTAACGCCATGTTTTCAACCCAAAGTGTGAAAATAAGCAAATTACTGTCGTACTCTCAAACCGGGACACCCGCGGCTGCGGGGTCAGTTCCTACGAGTTACGTTGGTCCCGTGGGAGGTGTTGGTGCCACCCACGGGGCCGTTCGGGGGCTGTTTCGAGATCTCACCCTCTAACGCCATGTTTTTAAGCCTAAGTGTGGAAATAAGCAAATTACTTACTCTCAAACCGGGACACCCGCGGCTGCGGGGTCAGTTCCTACGAGTTACGTTGGTCCCGTGGGAGGTGTTGGTGCCACCCACGGGGCCGTTCGGGGGCTGTTTCGAGTTCTCACCCTCTAACGCCATGTTTTTAAGCCTAAGTGTGGAAATAAGCAAATTACTGCCGTACTCTCAAACCGGGACACCCGCGGCTGCGGGGTCAGTTTCTACGAGTTCCGTTGGTCCCGTGGGAGGTGTTGGTGCCACCCACGGGGCCGTTCGGGGGCTGTTTCGAGATCTCACCCTCTAACGCCATGTTTTTAAGCCTAAGTGTGGAAATAAGCAAATTACCGTCGTACTCTCAAACTGGGACACCCGCGGCTGCGGGGTCAGTTCCTACGAGTTACGTTGGTCCCATGGGAGGTGTTGGTGCCACCCACGGGGCCATTCGGGGGCTGTTTCGAGTTCTCACCCTCTAACGCCATGTTTTTAAGCCTAAGTGTGGAAATAAGCAAATTACTGCTATACTCTCAAACCGGGACACCCGCGGCTGCGGGGTCAGTTCCTACGAGTTACGTTGGTCCCGTGGGAGGTGTTGGTGCCACCCACGGGGCCTTTCGGGGGCTGTTTCGAGTTCTCACCCTCTAACGCCGTGTTTTCAAGCCTAAGTGTGGAATTAAGCAAATTACTGCCGTACTCTCAAACCGGGACACCCGCGGCTGCGGGGTCAGTTCCTACGAGTTACGTTGGTCCCGTGGGAGGTGTTGGTGCCACCCACGGGGCCGTTCGGGGGCTGTTTCGAGATCTCACGCTCTAACGCCATGTTTTTAAGCCTAAGTGTGGAAATAAGCAAATTACCGTCGTACTCTCAAACCGGGACACCCGCGGCTGAGGGGTCAGTTCCTACGAGTTACGTTGGTCCCGTGGGAGGTGTTGGTGCCACCCACGGGGCCGTTCGGGGGCTGTTTCGAGTTCTCACCCTCTAACACCATGTTTTTAAGCCTAAGTGTGGAAATAACAAATTACTGCTGTACTCTCAAACCGGGACACCCGCGGCTGCGGGGTCAGTTCCTACGAGTTACGTTGGTCCCGTGGGAGGTGTTGGTGCCACCCACGGGGCCGTTCGGGGGCTGTTTCGAGTTCTCACCCTCTAACGCCATGTTTTTAAGCCTAAGTGAGGAAATAAGCAAATTATCGTCGTACTCTCAAACCGGGACACCCGCGGCTGCGGGGTCAGTTCCTACGAGTTACGTTGGTCCCGTGGGAGGTGTTGGTGCCACCCACGGGGCCGTTCGGGGGCTGTTTCGAGTTCTCACCATCTAACGCCATGTTTTTAAGCCTAAGTGTGGAAATAACAAATTACTGCTGTACTCTCAAACCGGGACACCCGCGGCTGCGGGGTCAGTTCCTACGAGTTACGTTGGTCCCGTGGGAGGTGTTGGTGCCACCCACGGGGCCGTTCGGGGGCTGTTTCGAGTTCTCACCCTCTAACGCCATGTTTTTAAGCCTAAGTGAGGAAATAAGCAAATTATCGTCGTACTCTCAAACCGGGACACCCGCGGCTGCGGGGTCAGTTCCTACGAGTTACGTTGGTCCCGTGGGAGGTGTTGGTGCCACCCCCGGGGACGTTCGGGGGCTGTTTCGAGTTCTCACCCTTTAACGCCATGTTTTCAAGCCTAAGTGTGGAAATAAGCAAATTACTGCCGTACTCTCAAACCGGGACACCCGCGGCTGCGGGGTCAGTTCCTACGAGTTACTTTTGTCCAGTGGGAGGTGTTGGTGCCACCCACGGGGCCGTTCGGGGGCTGTTTCGAGTTCTCACCCTCTAACGCCATGTTTTCAAGCCTAAGTGTGGAAATAAGCAAATTACTTCCGTACTCTCAAACCGGGACACCCGCGGCTGCGGGGTCAGTTCCTACGAGTTACGTTGGTCCCGTGGGAGGTGTTGGTGCCACCCACGGGGCCGTTCGGGGGATGTTTCGAGTTTTCACCCTCTAACGCCATGTTTTCAAGCCTAAGTGTGGAAATAAGCAAATTACCGTCGTACTCTCAAACCGGGACAGCCGCGGCTGCGGGGTCAGTTCCTACGAGTTACGTTGGTCCCGTGGGAGGTGTTGGTGCCACCCACGGGGACGTTCAGGGGATATTTTGAGTTCTCACCCTCTAACGCCTTGTTTTTAAGCCTAAGTCTAGAAATATGCAAATTACCGTCGTATTTTCAAACTGGGAGTTCCGCGGCTACGGGATCAGTTCCTACGAGTTACATTGGTCCCGTGGGAGCTCAGTTCCTACGAGTCACATTGGTCCCGTGGAAGGTGTTTGTGCCTCTCACGGCGACGTTCGGGGGATGTTTCGAGTTTTCACCGTCTAACGCCATGTTTTTAAGCCTAAGTCTAGAAATATGCAAATTATCGTCGTATTCTCAAACCGGGAGTCCCGCGGCTGCAGGGTCAGTTCCTACGAGTCACATTGGTCCCGTGGGAGGTGTTGGTACCACCCACGGGGCCGTTAGAGGGCTGTTTCTAATTTTCACCCTCTAACGCCATGTTTTTAAGCCTAAGTCTAGAAATATGCAAATTACCATCGTATTCTCAAACCGGGAGTTCCGCGGCTGCGGGGTCAGTTCCTACGAGTCACATTGGTCCCGTGGGAGCTGATAGTGCCACCCACGGGGCCGTTCGGGGGCTGTTTCGAGTTTTCACCCTCTAACGCCATGTTTTTAAGCCTAAGTCTAAAAATATGCAAATTACCGTCGCACTCTCAAACTGGGAGACCCGCGGCTGTGGGGTCAGTTCCTACGAGTTACATTGGTCCCGTGGGAGGTGTTGATGCCTCTAACGGGACCATTTGGTGGATGTTTCGGGTTTCTCCCCTCTAACGCCATGCTTTTAAGCTTAAGTCTACACATTTTCAAATTATCGTCATATTCGCAAACCTGGAGTATAAAATATTTTCAACATATTATCTAATAATTATCCCTTACTCCTTCTAATTATCCCATACTCCTTCTAACATACTATCCAAAAACAAGCAACAACCAATAATTATCCAACAGCCAAACCAAACAAAACCAATAATTATCCCGTACTCCTTCTATCATCTAAAAGATTTAATAGATAATGCATATCAATTATATAACTACTTTTGTTAAAGTAAAGCATAGCAGATCTAACCTGCAACAATAGCAATAGGGAATGTTCTTCTCCTTGATCCGAAACAATACATTGTCAATGTAGAACTGTGCTGGAGCATACATGGGAATGTTTTTCACTGTGCGTCTAGCATGCATAACACAAGATTTTTTAGAAATATAAATTGGAGCTATAACACACTGATACTAAAATGAGTCCCAACAAAATATACAATATATTCCCCAGATGCATAGTTAGCTTTATTAAAAAAAATCTAACGGAATCCAAAAAAGCCATTCCAGTAAAACTATAATCTTGGTTGAATTAGGAATATAGCCATTCCGCAAAGTTCAAATTAGACTCACAACACTAAATCGAATAATTAGAAGAATAATTATATAAAGACATGACATTTCGCGGACGAATCTGAATATGCTTAGAGAGAGTACCTAAGGTCCTTTTCGCAGATGGTCCTGCATTTAAACCTGCATTTCCATTAGGATTTTGAAAACAAAAGCATTAAATAAGTAACATTCTTGGAAGAAGAAAAAAACACGAAAGAAAATTATACAAACACTGACTCGTCCTCTAGAACTGGCTCCTAGATATCCAAAAAGAAACTTGATAATCAATCCACCACTCACCTACGTTCTCCGCAAACTCTGATTCTGAAACAAAATATTCTCAAATCTAAACAGATATAGTCATGAGAAATACAATACATATTCCCAGACACCTTAACATAATTCCTCGACGGGTGATTAATTAATAGCATACAGAAGTGGTGATATCAGCTCTAACTAAGTAGAATAGCTCGACTTTGGAGATCTTTATTTTTTACTGGTTATAGTTCCGAGTGGAATCCACTTTTGACAATATAAATGTCATTCTTTCTCGCAGGTCCTATGAGTGTGTCATTAAGTAACATAAGGTGACAAAAGGACACCTTCAGGAGATATGAGAAGAGAGTTTGCTAAGCTCATACGGTGAAAAAAGACGCAATATCCATATTCCATTGACATATAATGTTAAAGCCATATGCCATTTACAATAATGGTCCTTTATTGTTAAATGTCACCCATATTCCAAATCCATCATCATTTTCTATACTTTGTAAAAAAAAAACTTTAGTAGTGCATTTGAGCATATATACAATTATTTCTTCAAATAATTATGGTCCCAAAAAAATTGTATCCAACAAATCAACACAACAACTCTTATGGACTAAGATTAGTATACTATCTATCCAATTCCAAACATCATTCTTTACACCTTAATTATTATACATTAACATTTCTCAACCTACACATAGATGCACACAAAATACTACATCTGCAATTCGAAAAAAAAACAGAAAATAAATCACTTTAATATATAACAAACAGAAAATTTTAGACCTAGAAAAAAAAATCAAAGCAAATTTGAGGAATCTCCACATATCAAAGAAAAAATCATAGCATTACATATAACAAACACACACACATATATATGGATATATTACATATACAGATTGGGGAAGAACCTCCATACAGATTGGGGAAAAAATCTCCACGACTGCTACCAGCGTTTGGGGAAGAAATCTCCACCGTTTGGGAAAGAAATACCAGCAATACTGATTTCAACACCCAAGCGATTCAAACCGCTACTAAGTAGGAAACCAACACTATCGACCAACATGGAATGCCGGAGCCCCAGTCCCGACTATCCAACCCTTTCGAATAACCCACCAGAGTCACCCGCTGAAACCCGACCTGAGAATGCCCCCGTTTGTGACCCTCTATACCTCCCAGCTTTTAATTTGCGGCCCCAAAACTTGCCACCTCACCTTCGGCCCCTACATCCAGGTAGCACAAGCACAGAACATCGAATCGCATCACCAGCTCCTCACTCCATCACCAACATCACAACATCGCATCGTTTGGGGGGGAGGTTTGGGGGGGGAAGCAGCGTTTGGGAAAGAAAAAAATATAAGATACGAGCGGGGTAATGAAAATATGAGGGATTTGAGTTTTGGTTAGGATTGACATTGGTCACGGCCTACAGCCGTGACCCACCTCGCGACCCATTAATGAAAGCAAGTCTCGTATATGCAGTCTACTGGTCACGGCCCATAGCCGTGACCCACGCCCAAAATTGGTCACGGACCCCAGCCGTGACCCAATATGTGTGTGTATTTGTGCTTCGTCATGCCTATGGTCACGGCCCAAGTCCGTGACCCACGTCAAAAATGGTCACGGCCCCCAGCCGTGACCCAGTATTTGTGTGTATTGTGCTTCGTCATGCCTATGGTCACGGCCCAAGTCCGTGACCGATACCCGACCAATTTGGGAGGGAATTTTGGCGCCAAGATGGTCACGACCTGGTCACGGCCCAAGTCCGCGACCCACAGTGGTCACGGATTTGGTCCGTGACCACTTCCAAAGCATCCATAATTTAGTGTGGTAATAAATATGGTCACGCCAAAATTGAGTTGGTCACGGCCCAAGTCCGCGACCAGTTGGTCGCGGACTTGGGCCGCGACCAGTTGGTCGCGGACTTGGGCCGCGACCAACTGGGCGTGACCATTCGCAGGATTTGGTGTAGTGAGTGTTTGGTCACAACAGTAATGCCCCTCAAGTGGGGGATATTCAAGAGCAACCTATCCCTCGTAGGGTTAGATATGAAGTTCGACGCTCGAACCCAAGGCCTCACCCAGAACGGCAGGCCTCAGAAGAAAATCAGGGACTAGCTAGGTCTACAAGTGTCCAGGTTGATCGATGCTTATGAGGCCAGGCTCCAAGGGCAGGAGGAGGCTACTCGCAAGTAGGAAGCCAAAAATTCTCACCTCAAAAGGCAACTGGAGAAAATGGAGAGAGAGCTCCATCGCAATACGAGAAAACTTCATTACCGAACTCCTAGCCCTCAGGCAAGCAGATCTCGCAGCCGAGGAGGGTGCCCAAGCCATGGATCCTAAAGAATTGAGGGACACAATGATAATGACTGGTTTGAGAAATAATAATTATCTCGCCGTTACAGGAGCCCAAGTCGAAGGAACGATGACATACAAAACTTGATCCGGAGAGAGATGGACCAACACCCAGCACATCGGGGTGCTAAATCGACTAGAGAGCTAGCCAGGTGAGATCTTAGGACCTAGATGAAATCCCTTTTTTAAGGGAAATAGAGGAAAAGGAAGCACCTAAGAAGTTCTCCATGACCAGATTCAAGATCTACAATGGAAAGACTGATCCCATCGACCATGTCAGACAGTACAGACAGACCATGACCCTTTGGAGCCACAATGATGCACTGATGTGCCAAATTTTCCTGTCAAACTTGAATGACGTGGCCCAAAAATGGTTTGAGAAACTCCCCCAGAGATCCATTAGGAAATTCGAGTCCCTGGCAGAGCTCTTCACAGCTTACTTCATTACCAGCAGCTCCCATCCAAAGAGGATGGATTCTTTATTTACTATAAAGAAAAATCCCTAGGAGAACCTCAGAGACTACACAAAGAGGTATTGAGAGATGTTCAACGAGGTCGAGGATTGCTCGGAGCAGGTCGCTGTTGCATCCTTTGAGATTGTCTTACCCAGCTCCTGCCTCTTACACCACTCCCTCACTAAAAAAGAGGCCACAACCATCGACGACTTGATGGTTCGTATTGAAAAATATGCCAAAGTCGAAGATGTGACCCATCTCAGCACAAGGGAAAATGGTCACGCCAAGCTTGCTGATAAGGGAAGAGAGAAGAATGAGGGACAATAGAAAGCGAGTAAGAATGGGAGAAAGAATGGATCTAAGAATGGAAGCAAGAGTGATGCATCGAAGGCATTTCAAGCAGTGAACACAATTTTCAAAGAACCGATCTACAAGATTATGGCAAAGATCAATGACGAACCGTTCATTAAGTGGCCCCGAAAAATGGGTGGAGACCCTTCCAAGCATAACAACACACTAAGATGTGCTTTCCATAAGAAAGGTGGGCACAAAATTGAGCATTACAAAGCCCTCAAATCTCACCTTGAAGAGTTATCTCAAGTTTGACACTTGAGCGAATTTGTGGAAAAAAAGGCAGAGAAGGTAGCTGCCAATGGAGATCAAAGGCCTGATAACGTGCTCGAGAAAGACGTCGACCATGAGTTCGCAATAATTCATAGGGAGACCGACCTCAAATAGGTTCAAGGAAATATAATTTGGATGGAAGTAAAAAAGCTTATAGTAGTTGTGCAAGCTATTCAAATCGATCCAGCCAAAACGCAAGCTAGGAAGCATCGGCGAGCAAAGGATGTCGACTACAACAAGCATATTGTGTTCACAGTGAGGACCTAGTTAAAGTAAGAACCCCGCATCACGATGCACTGATCATTACACTCAGGATAGCTAACTATGACATCGACAGGTTGCCCGTTGACCAAGGCAGCTCATCTGAAGTAATGTATCTCGACATGTTCAGGAAGTTGAAATTAAGTATCACCGACCTAAAGGAAGCTCCTGTCCCTTTAGTTGGATTCGCTAGAAAGATAACCATCCCCTTAGGAAAGATCTTCCTATCAGTAATGCTAGGAAACATCTAAAAATGATCGAATTTCTCATGGTCTATATTGATTCTCCCTACCAAGCGATCCTCGACAGAAGATGGATGCATGTGATGAAGGCCGTTACATCTACCTACCATCAGAAGTCAAATGTCTGACCGAACGAGGAGTGGTGGAGATCCATGGAGATCAGGCGATGGTGAGGAAGTGCTTCATAGCATCCATCTGTCCCGAACCAGAGAAGAAGGTTGAAGAAGTTAGGAGCAAGGACAAAGAGCAGGAGAGGCTAATGCCCTATAAATAACAACTAAGATATGGGAGACTAGTAGGGGAGGAGACAGGATCCTCCCCTCTGAAAGAGTCGTCGAGGACCTAGAGGAAGTCATAGCTAGTAGCAGCTCGATTGAAAGAAAGTTCTTGATCAGAACCTCACTCACAGACCGTGAATTGAAGGAGTTGGTCACCCTACTTCAGAGTAACTTAGATGTCTTTGCATGGGAACCTTACGAGCTGCACGGGATTGATCCTAATATCACTTGCCATCGGCTTCACGTCGACCCAGATTTTAAACCAATACCACATAAAGCTCGACGAACTACTCCGGAGAAAGTCAAGGTAGTGGAGAAGGAAGTTGAAAAACTGTTGGACGCAGGATCCATATGGGAAGTACAGTTCCCCAAATGGATATCCAACCCAGTGGTTGTCCCCAAGAGCAATGAAAATTGGAGAGTCTACATCGATTTCACTGACCTCAATAAGTCATGCCCTACATAAAATTTCCTCCTCCCGAAGATCGATCAGTTAGTGGATGCCACGACAGCGCACAAAAGGATGAGCTTCCTAGACACATACTCCGGGTATCACCAAATCCCTCTACACAAGCCTAATTAAGAGAAAACAACATTTATACACTACACCAAAACTGGCGATTGGTTACTGCCAAAATCCCTAACTAAAGTTGTGGGTCGCGAACTTGGGCCGTGACCATTTCGGGCGTGACCATTTTCATGGGTCGCAGCCCAAGTCCGTGACCAAAAAATGGTCACGGCCGAGAGGGGTCACGACAGATGGTCGCGAACTTAGGTCGTGACGGGTCGCTGCCCTCATTCGTGACCCACAACCGTGACAAATTGGTCGCGGCCAAAGTCCGCGACCCACAACCGTGACAAAAAAAAATGGTCACGTCCCTTATCCATGACCCACAACCGTGACAAATTGGTCGCGGCCAAAGTCCGCGACTCATTACCGTGACAAAAAAATATAAAAGAAATTGGTCGCAGTCCTAATCCGTGATGCACAACCGTAACAAATTGGTCGCGGCCAAAGTCCGCGACCCACAATCGTGACAAAAAAAATGGTCGCGGCCCAAGTCTGTGACCCACAACCGTGACGAAAAAAATGGTCGCGAACTTCGGCCGCGACCATTTTTATGCGTGACGAAAAAATAAAAATGGCCATGGACAAAGTCCATGACCATATTTAACTATAATTTAAAAAAAATGTATTTTTTTGGTCCAATCCTAAAACTGGGGGTCCTGTGAGTGCACCATCAGTTGCTACGTGTAACGTTTGATGCGTACGAGGTGTTACAAATATTTATTATTGGCAAAACAATAAAAAAAATCACAAATTGCGAATCGAGAACGTTGTTAATAAACAAATATATATACAAACTTATAAATATTACACGTCTTAATAATTCACAGACCAAAAAAAAATTGGGCAGAGTTTCCTCTATTTTCTTGACATTCCAAGACCTGTAAATGTAAAACCTACTTATTATAAAGCCTGCACGGCCATAAAATTCAACAATCAAATTATAAAAGCCAGTAGGGCCATAAAACTAAACAATAAAAGCCTGCATGGCTGACAAAATCCTGATTGTCCACAACCTATAAACAATCTTCATGCTGTAGACCATTGCCTCCTTCGTTTGTTCCGCGTGCAAAAATCCTACAAATGATGGGATAATGAAAAAAAATATCAGTAACCAAGTAGTTTTAGAAAAAATTTAATAAAGCAGAAAATTTGTTTATATGAGTTAAAATTATCAGTAACCAAGTAGAAATATGCAAATTACCGTCGTATTCTCAAACTGGGAGTCCCGCGGCTGCGAGGTCAGTTCCTACGAGTTACATTGGTCCCGTGGGAGGTGTTGGTGCCACCCACGGGGACGTTCGGGGGCTGTTTCGAGTTCTCACCCTCTAACGCCATGTTTTTAAGCCTAAGTCTACAAATATGCAAATTATCATCGTATTCTCAAACCGGGAGTCCCGCGGCTGCGGGGTCAGTTCCTACGAGTTACATTGGTCCCATGGGAGGTGTTGGTGCCACCCACGGGGCCGTTCGGGGGCTGTTTCGAGTTTTCACCCTCTAACGCCATGTTTTTAAGCCTAAGTTTAGAAATATGCAAATTACCGTCGTATTCTCAAATCGGGAGTCCCGTGATTGCGGGGTCAGTTCCTACGAGTTACATTGGTCCCGAGGGAGGTGTTGGTGCCACCCACGGGGCCGTTCTGGGGCTGTTTCGAGTTTTCACCTTCTAACGCCATGTTTTAAGCCTAAGTCTAGAAATACGTAAATTACCGTCGTATTCTCAAACCGGGAGACCCGTGGCTGCGGGGTAAGTTCCTACGAGTTACGTTGATCCCGTGGGAGGTGTTGGTGCCACCCATGGGG
Organism: Sambucus nigra; assembly: GCA_949130495.1. Lineage (NCBI taxonomy): Eukaryota > Viridiplantae > Streptophyta > Magnoliopsida > Dipsacales > Adoxaceae > Sambucus > Sambucus nigra. The sequence continues at coordinate 787,785,430 of OX422208.1, read as the reverse complement.
CCGTTCGGGGGCTGTTTCGAGTTCTCACCCTCTAACGCCATGTTTTTAACCCTAAGTCTATAAATATGCAAATTACCATCATATTCTCAAACCGGGAGTCCCGCGACTGCAGGGTCAGTTCCTATGAGTTACGTTGGTCCCATGGGAGGTGTTGGTGCCACCCACGGGGCCGTTCGGGGGTTGTTTCGAGTTTTGACCTTCTAACGCCAAGTTTTTAAGCCTACGTCTAGAAATACGCAAATTACCGTCGTATTCTTAAACCGGGAGACCCACGGCTATGAGGTCAGTTCCTATGAGTTACGTTGGTGCCGTGTGAGGTGTTGGTGCCACCCACGGGGCTATTCGGGGGTTGTTTCGAGTTTTCACCTTTTAACGCTATGTTTTGCTTAAATCTAGAAATACGCAAATTACCGTCGTATTCTCAAACCAGGAGACCCGCGGCTACGGGGTCTGTTTTTACGAGTTACGTTGGTCCCGTAGGAGGTGTTGGTGCCACCCACAGGGCCGTTCGGGGGCTGTTTCGAGTTTTTACCCTCTAACGTCATGTTTTTAAGCCTAAGTATAGAAATATGCAAATTATGGTCATATTCTCAATCCGAAAGACCCGCGCTGCGGGGTCAGTTCCTACGAGTTACGTTGGTCCCGTGGGAGGTGTTGGTGCCACCCACGGGGACGTTCGGGGGCTGTTTCGAGATTTCACCCTCTAACGTCATGTTTTTAAGCCTAAGTCTAGAAATATGCAAATTACCGTAGTACTCTCAAACCGAGAGACCCGCGGCTGCAGGGTCAGTTCCTACGAGTTAAGTTGGTCCCGTGGGAGGTGTTGGTGCCACCCACGGGGCCGTTCGGGGGTTGTTTCGAGTTTTCACCCTCTAACGTCATGCTTTTAAGCCTAAGTCTAGAAATATACAAATTACCTTCGTATTCTCAAACCGGGAGACCCGCGACTGCGAGGTCAGTTCCTACGAGTTACGTTGGTCCCGTGGGAGGTGTTGGTGCCACCCACGGGGCCGTTATGGGTCTATTTCGAGTTTTCACCTTCTAACGCCATGTTTTTAAGCCTAAGTCTAGAAATACACAAATTACCGTCGTATTCTCAAACCGGGAGACCCGCGGCTGTGGGGTCAGTTCCTACGAGTTACGTTAGTTCCGTGGGAGGTGTTGGTGCCACCCACGGGGCCGTTCGGGGGCTGTTTCGAGTTTTGACCTTCTAACGCCATGTTTTTAAGCCTAAGTCTATAAATACGCAAATTATCGTCGTATTCTCAAACCGGGTAACCCGTGGCTGCGGGGTCAGTTCCTACGAGTTACGTTGGTGCCGTGGGAGGTGTTGGTGCCACCCACGGGGACGTTCGGGGGCTGTTTTGAGTTTTTACCTTTTAACGTCATGTTTTGCTTAAGTCTAGAAATACGCAAATTACCATCGTATTCTCAAATCGGGAGACTCGCGACTGCGGGGTCAGTTCCTACGAGTTACGTTGGTCCCGTGGGAGGTGTTGGTGCCACCCACAGGGCCGTTCGGGGGCAGTTTCGAGTTTTCACCCTCTGACGCCATGTTTTGCTTAAGTCTAGAAATATGCAAATTACCGTCGTATTCTCAAACCGGGAGTCCCGTGGCTACGGGATCAGTTCCTACAAGTTACATTGGTCCCGTGGGAGGTGTTGGTGCCACCCACGGAGACATTCAGGGGCTGTTTCTAGTTCTCACCCTCTAACGCCATATTTTTAAGCCTAAGTCTAGAAATATACAAATTATCATCGTATTCTCAAACCGGGAGTCCCGCGGCTACGGGGTCAGTTCCTACGAGTTACATTGGTCCGTGGGAGGTGTTGGTGCCACCCACGGGGCCGTTTGGGGACTGTTCCGAGTTTTCACCCTCTAACGTCATGTTTTTAAGCCTAAGTCTAGAAATATTCAAATTACCGTCGTAGTCTCAAACCGGGAGACCCGCGACTGTGGGGTCAGTTCCTACGAGTTACATTGGTCCCGTGGGAGGTGTTGGTGCCACCCACAGGGCCGTTCGGGGGCTGTTTCGAGTTTTCACCCTCTGACGCCATGTTTTGCTTAAGTCTAAAAATATGCAAATTATCGTCGAATTCTCAAACCGGGAGTCCCGCGGCTCTGGGGTCAGTTCCTACGAGTTACATTGGTCCCGTGGGAGGTGTTGGTGCCACCCACGGGGAGGTTTGGGGGCTGTTTGTAGTTCTCACCCTCTAACGCCATGTTTTTAAGCCTAAGTCTAGAAATATGTAAATTATCGTCGTATTCTCCAACCGGGAGTCCCACGGCTGCGGGGTCAGTTCCTACGAGTTACATTGGTCCCGTGGGAGGTGTTGGTGCCTCCCACGGGGCCGTTAGGGGGCTGTTTCGGGGTTTCCCCCACTAACACCATGTTTTTAAGCCTAAGTCTAGAAATATGCAAATTATCGTCGTATTCTCAAATCGGGAGTCCCGTGGCTAAACGGTCAGTTCTCACGAGTTACATTGGTCCCGTGGGAGGTGTTGGTGCCTCCTACAGGGTCGTTCGGGGGCTGTTTTGGGTTTTCACCCTCTAACGCCATGTTTTTATGCCTAGGTCTATAACTATGAAAATTATCGTCGTATTCTCAAATCGGGAGTCTCGTGGCTACGCGGTCAGTTCCTACGAGTCACATTGGTCCCGTGGGAGGTGTTGGTGCCACCCACGGGGCCGTTTGGGGGCTATTTCGGGTTTTCACCCACTAACGCCTTGTTTTCAAGCTTAAGCCCTCATATTTTGAAATTATCATCGTAATCTCAAATCGGGAGTCCCATTATCGGGTAGTCAGTTCCTACGTGTTACATTGGTCTCGGAAAAGGTATCGCTGCCTCTCACGGGACCCTACGGGGGCTGTTTCGTGGTTTCGCTCTCTTCGTCTTATTTTCAATCTATATAGCAGCTATATATGGCCATATATAGCAGTTATATAGGCTCATATATAGCTGCTATATATGGCCATATATAGCATTCCTATATATAGCTGCTTTATATAGCTGCTATATAGCCATATATAGCTGCTATATAGCCATATATAAGCTCAATGGTGGTGTTCAGTCTATTCAATGTAGCTTTGTATATGCTAGCTGTATCAGACTTGAAAGAAGAGTCATGTGGGATTATTTGTCAGATATCTGTACTGATGCAGCTTGGATGATATGTGGGGACTTCAACATTATAACTGATCAGGAAGAAATGGCTGGTGGGAATAATATTATTATTGGAGCTATGTTCGAATTCATTGAGTGCATAGAAGAAAATGGGCTAGTAGACTTGGGTTATAAAGGTACAAAATTCACATGGCACAACAAGAGAAATGGAGAGAGCAGCATTTGGTGCAGGCTTGATAGAGTTTTAATGAATCAACAGTGTATAGATTTTGGCATTAAATGGGAAGTTAACCACCTAAATCGCAGTATGTCTGATCACAACCCCATATTATTATCAGGTAAATTAATTAACCATCAGATTCCAAAAGGCTTTGTTTTCCTTAAATTTTGGACTGAGAAAGATGCATGCATCAAAATTGTGGAAGAAACCTAGAGGGAAGTGGAGTGCTCTAACCCTATAATATCTATATCCTTCAAGCTCAAAGCTATCAGAGGAAAACTTACCATGTGGAGTAGATCCTACTATGGGGATATCTTCCAGGCTGCTAGGAATGCTGAAGACTTACTCCTGCATGCTGAAATTACATATGAAAATGACCGCTCTGAGTTTAATATAGAGGCTCTTTCTCAGGCCACAGCTTCCCATAATCATTGTCTCAAAACAGAACATTAATTATGGTCTCAAAAAGATAATGAGAGATGGGTTAAAGATGGGGATAGGAACACTGCTTATTTTCATAAGAGTGTTAAAAATAAGCAGAGAAGATTAGCTATTGATAAGATAAAGAAGGCTGATGGAACGTGGATTCATACAAAAGAGGAGATAAAAGCTGAAGTAATTGATTATTTTTCTGCAGTTTTTCGAACAGAAGAGGTTGTGAGTCCAGAAGGGGAACATGAATTGCTTAGACATATTCCAAAAACCATAAGTGAAGACATGAACAAATAATTGATAGTGTGGACAGAAATGGAGGAGGTGGAACAAGCTATAAAAGGTCTAAATGCTTCCAGCAGTCCAGGTGTCGATGGCTTCCCTGGTTACTTCTTTAGTTTTTTTTGGGATATTATAGAATTTGATGTGTTGAAGGCAGTCCATAGTTTCTTTGCAAGCTCTATCCTCCCAAAAATTTCAGCAACTACAAAAATTGCGTTGATCCCAAAGACTTTAAACCCTCAATCGTTTAATGAGTTCAGACCTATAAGTATGCAAAACTTTGTCAATAAAATCTTCTCAAAAATTTTAAATAACAGACTTTCAAAGTTTTTGAATTAAATCATCTCTCCAGTTCAATCAGGCTTCATCAAAGGCAGGTCCATTACATAAAATGTTTTGTTGGCTCAAGAATGTCTCTCTCGTCTACATCACAAGAATTTTGGAGGCAATATCATCCTTAAATTGGACATGACTAAGGCATATGATAGGGTCTCTTGGTTGTTCCTTATAAAGGTTATGAGAAGAATGTGGTTCTGCGAGATATGGATGGATTATATCTCGAGGATTATCTCTAATTCATGGCTTACTATAATGATCAATGGAGAGAACTCTGGATTTTTCAAATCTTCTAGAGGCTTAAGGCAAGGGGACCCTTTATCCCCTAGACTATTCATTATGATGGCAAATGTTCTATCCAAAAACCTTGAATTCTTGCTTTCTAATTCAAATTATATGGGGTGTAAAATGCCAATTAGCAGCCCTAGATTTAATCATTTGTCTTTTGCAGATGACATTATCATTTTTAGCTCTGGCTCTTTGAAGGAAGTGAAGAAGATTATGAGGGTGTTAAGACTCTATGAACAGGTGTCTGGGCAATTAATCAATACAAGTAAGAGCAATGTCATGGCTTCGAAGCATATTAGCCTCAGGGCTGTCAATAAAATTAAGGAAGTTTCTAGAATGCAATTGAAGTCTGATCCTATAAAGTTCCTAGGCTGCCCTATATACAGTGGAAGAAAAATGAGAAACTATTTTATAGAGATGGTTCAGAATATAAATAATAGAATTCAAGGTTGGAAGTCTAAATGTTTGAGCCTTGGAGGTAAGATTGTTCTCATTAACTCAGTTCTCTCGAAATGTATTTGTACAACCTATCTGCCTTGAATCCTCCAAAAGCGATTCTCAATAAAATTTCTGCTATTATTGCAAATTTTTTTTGGAGCAATAGCTTTGGGGAGTCTAAGCATCATTGGTGTGGCTGGGGGGAAATTGCTAAGCCCATAACTGAAGGTGGTTTGGGTATCATACATGTATATGATGTACATTCTGCCCTTAGTATGAAGTTATGGTGGAATTTTAAACAACAAATATCTATTTGGGCAAAATTCATGATGGCAGCTTATTGTAAGAATCAACATCCTTGTTCAGATCCTATGAGAGGGTCAGCTCAGACTTGGAATCGTATGTGTTATGTGAGGGACAAAGCTGAAGATAACATGATTTGGGCTATTGGAGAGGGAAATATCAATATAGCCAAGGATAACTGGGGTGTTCCTGAATGTAAGCTATCAAATGAGGCAGAAGCTGGTCAGATTAAAGAATTCTGGAACCAAGGCCAAAAATGGGAAAAAGAGAAGTTAGAGCAGGTCTTCAACGCTTCTATCACTTATAAAGTGTTGAAATTCGAAGAAATTATGCCAAATTACACTGATACTCTGATTTGGAAACCTTCAAGTACAGGATCCTTCTCTATAACCTCTGCTTGGAACATTTGCAGACAGTCAAGTCCATCTAGTTTGAGCTCGAAGTTTATCTGGCATAAACATCTTCCCATAAAGATGTCTGTCTTTATGTGGAAGATGTTGAATAATCTTCTTGCTACCGATGACAAGATAAAAGCTATTGGATTTAGAGGGCCTTCAAAACGTTGATGTTGTCAAAAGCCTAAAGAAGAAGATGTTGATCATATTTTTGAGGCTGGAGAAGTTCCTTCTGTAATTTGGGATCAAGTAACTAGAGAATATGGGATTAAAAGAACAAAAGGTGGAGGTGTGCGAAACCAGCTATTTCAATGGTGGATTCATGGGGTTAAGATAGATAATTTTGCTAGCAGAGTTGTGCCATCAATTGTATGTTGGTATTTATGGTGCTATAGAAATAAATGTCGATATGATGATTGCTCTCCTAGTGTTGCTTCAATTTTGATCCTCATTAAACATGAAATTTCCCTAAATATAGTTCCTTGTATAGCTCATGGGACAAAAGATATAATGTTTATAAAGTGGAATCCTCCTATAAATGGCTCTTTAAAGATAAATGTTGATGGGCATGCTATAGGCAATCCTGGTCAGGGAGGTGGAGGTGGCGTGCTTAGGAATCAATCAGGAGATATGGTATGGGCCTTTCATGCTCATTTTGGAGTGGTGTCTAATATGGAAGCTGAAGCATTGGCCTTATCATCGTATTCTCAAACCAGGAGTCCCGTGATCGCACGGTCAGTTTGTACGTGTTATATTGGTCCCGTGAGAGGTGTTGGTGCCTCTTACGGGACCGTACAGGGGCTATTTCGTGTTTTCCCCATCTAACGCCTTATTTTTAAGCTTAAGTCCTAATATTTTCAAATTATCTTTGTATTCTCAAATCGAGAGTCCCGTGATCGCGCGGTCAGTTCCTACGAGTTACATTGGTCCCGTGAGAAGTGTTAGTGCCTCTTAAGGGGCCGTAGGGGAGCTGTTTCGGGTTTTCACCCACTAACGCCATGTTTTTAAGCCTAAGTCTAGAAATATTCAAATTACTATCATATTCTCAAACCGGGAGTCCCATGGTTACGCGGTCAGTTCCTATGAGTTACATTGGTCCCGTGCAAGGTGGTGGTGCACTCACGGGGCCGTTCGGGGGATGTTTCGGGTTTTCACCCACTAACGCCTTATTTTTAAGCCTAAGTCTAAAAATATACAAATATTCATCGTATTCTCAAACCAGGGGTCGCGTGATCGCGCGGTCAGTTTCTATGAGTTACATTGGTCCCGTGCGAGCTGTTGGTGCTACTCACGGGGCTGTTCGGGGGCTATTTCAGTTTTTCACCCTCTAACGCTATGTTTTTAAGCCCGAGTCCAGAAATATTGAAATTATCATCATATTCTCAAACCGTGGGTCCCGTGATCACGCAGTCAGTTTCTACGAGTTACATTGGTCCCGTGCGAGGTGTTAGTTCCATTCACGGGGCCGTTTGGGAGTTGTTTCGGCTTTTCACCCACTAACACAATGTTTTCTAGCTTAAGTCCTCATATTTTTAAATTATCGTCATATTCTCAAACCGGGAGTCCCGTTATTGCGCGGTCAGTTCCTACGTGTTACATTGGTCCCGTGAGAGGTGTTGGTTCCTCTCACGGGACCGTACGGGGGCTATTTCGAGTTTTCACCCTCTAACGCCTTGTTTTTAAGCTTAAGTAATAATAATTATCCCGTATTCGTTCTAATTATCCGATACTCCTTCTAACATACTATCCGACAACAAGCCAACAACTAATAATTATTCAACAACCAAACCAAACAAAACCAATAATTATCCCGTACTCCTTCTATCATCTAAAATATTTAATAGATAATGTATATCAATTATATAACTACTTTAGTTAAAGTAAAGAGTACCTAGTGTGTAATGAAGAACCAGTATCTAATTTGTTAGATCTGCAATACGTAAACAATCTGTTATGAAGAAGGGGTATGTAAAATTAAAGAAAATACCTCACAAAACCACTGAAGAATTAGATATGCTGCCTATAATATGTCGTAGATTTACATATGACGCAGATTTATTCCGCCATTTTAACATCGCAATTCGAACGAACATGAGCAACCTTCTGCCTATAATATGTAAATAAAAGGACACAAAGGCAAAGGAGAACAAAAATGTATAATATCAACCCGGTGCCTATAATATCAATGTAGTTGTGATTATTACGCTGCCACTTTAAGGCTTTAAAATACATATCCAATCAAGTTGATCACAACAAATCTCAAACTAAAATAGAACTGTATAAAATCAACAGAATTATGGTATACATGTCAAGTTAAAATATGAATGAACAGAATCAATATGCCTTTGTTCCATGTCAAGTTGTAGCCTCATAATAAAATGCACATTAATCGCAAGATAAGTGATATACTTTTTATAGGAAAATCAAGAACACACCCAACAAATTTAATAACATGTACACTTATCGACACTAGTATCAATTAAATAAATCCAACATAGTATCCAACAACCAAGCCAACAATATCTCACTATAATAATGTGCACACGTGATTGCGACTAGTATGTCACAAAAAATTCATTTAATTATATTTTGTCAAAAAAAAATCACGACATGCATATAACCCTCAATATAATATGATGACATGCATATAACCCACAACAAGTTGGATATAATTTTTTTTACCTATTAAAATTCCATTTAATTACATTTTGTCAAAAAAATATAATGTCTAGGGTTTTGAGTAATATTTTGTCAAAAAAATACACACACATACAATCTAGGGTTTATTGACATAATTTATACATACACACACACACAATCTACGGTTTATTGACATAATCTATACATACACACACATACAATCTAGGATTTTCTAAACCCTAATATTTTTTTTGCCATAAATCTATACATACACACACATACAATCTATACATACACACTCATACAATCTAGGGTTTATTGACATAAAAAATAATTTATTTGTTCATAGTTACATACATAAACACACATATACACATAAATATATGCATACACACATATATAAACATAAATTTATACATAAACACACATACAAACAAGAATAATAACCCAAATAGAAATTGATTTTCAATGGCCTACAATCAGTTTTGGGGGGTGACGGCTTATGCTAGCACAAATACACGCATACCTTTCAAAACTCATCAAATCGAAATGCACACAGCTCCCACAAATCATCAAATCGAAATGAACACACACATATACACACATACCTTTCAAAAATCTTAGCAAAGAAATCGAATCGTAAAAATCACCCCAAACCCTCTTTGACGAAATTGCAAACACCCAAATAGGAAATGGGACTGAGATAAGCGGATTTTTTTTAATGGCTATATTTGGTCACGGCCTAAAGTCGTGACCCACCAGCACAACCCATTAGTTCTCCATCTACTGAATGGTCACGGCTTAGAGCCGTGACCCCCATCCGCGACCACCATAAGGGATATCATGTATAACCTGCTGATGCTCAAATAAGGGATGGTCACGGCCCATAGCCGTGACCCATACCAAGAAATGGTCTTGGCCCCAAGCTGTGACCCTTAATCTGTGGTGAGCAACCCTTTTTCATCCACCCTAGTGCTTGAATGAGGTATGGTCACGGCCCATAGCCGTGACCCATACCCAGAAATGGTAACGGACTTTAGCCGTGACCCTAAATGTGTGTACTTTCTTCTTCCTCATGCCCGCGACCAAGCTTGGAGGGAATTTTGGCGCGATTTTGGCGCCAAGATGGTCACGACCTGGTCACGGCCCAAGTCTGCGACCACTGTGGTCACGGACTTGGTCCGTGACCACTTTCCGAGTGTCGATAATTTAGTGTGATAATAAATATGGTCACGCTAAATTTTGAGAGGGACCATTCGCAGGATTTGGTGTAGTGATAACCACAGTGGGTTATATTGTTATAAGGTTATGCCCTTTGGGCTTAAAAATGCAGGAGCAACTTACCAGCGGTTGGTCACCAAGATGTTCAAAGACAAAATGGGAAGCACTATAGAGGTCTACATCGATGACATGCTCATCAAGATCAAGCTCAAATATGACCACCTCTCTGACCTATCAAGGACCTTTGAAATCCTCAGGAAGTACCGAATGAAACTCAACGCGAGTAAGTGTTCCTTCGGTGTCTAGTTAGGAAAAATTCCTTGGGTACTTGGTCAGCAAAAGAGGTATTAAAGCCAACCCAGACCAAATTGATGCTATCAATATGGTGCAGCCCCCCGAACGATAAGAGATGTGTAGAAGTTCACGAGAATTCTCGCCGCCCTAAATCGTTTCATCTCAAAGTCTTCCTAAAGGTAACAACCATTCTTCCAGTTGTTGAAGAAAAGCAAGGGCGTGGAATGGAATGAAGAGTGCTCGAGGGAGTTGGAAGGGATCAAGGCTTACCTCAAAAAATCGTCTTTGCTCATAATCCCTCAAGAAAATGATTCCTTATACCTTTACCTTGCAGTATCTAGTCATGCTATAAGCTCTGCACTAGTATGCAATAAAAAGGGGATCCAGTACCGAGTCTATTACACAAGCAAGACCCTTATGGACGTCGAACATCGATACCTACCACTAGAAAAGTTCGCCTTTGCGCTAGTGGTAGCCTCGAGGAAATTAAAACACTATTTCGAAGCCCACTCCATCATTGTACTTACATCCCAGCCTCTTAAAGCAGTCCTATAAAAGCATACCTTTCAGGTAGACTGTCCAAGTGGTCAGTCGAGCCCGAGCGATTTGATATTCAGTTCCAACTAAAGACTGCCACCAAAGGGCAGGTCCTCGTCGATTTCATCGCCATATTTATAGGAAAGCAGCCTTGCGACCAGCCCTAGACTAGTTATCAGAACGACATTCCTCCAGCATATGGAGTCTGGAAATTATTCATTGATGGAGCCTCCAATTCCAGTGGGGCACGAGTGGGCATCGTGCTGGTTACCCGCGAGAATGCAATACTCGAGCAAGGAATCAGGTTTGGATTTGAAGCCTCCAATAACAAAGCAGAATATGAGGCACTGATCAGCGGCGTACAAAATGCGTGAATGCTCGGAGCATAGCTACTCCAAATTTTAGACGACTCACAGTTAGTCTCCAATCGAATAAGTGGCGATTTCAGTGCAAGAGATGAGAGGATGGAAGCCTGCTCACCACTGTGAAAGAATTAATGGCGAACTTTGATCACATTAGTGTCCAGCAGTTTCCCCAAGGATAGAGCAGCCATGCTAATTCCTTAATAGCCTTAAACTCAACAATCGACTCTGACTTGAAGAGAGCAATTCTGATCGATTTCCTTGACCAGCCAAGTATTTACCAGATCGGCGAACTGCCAAACACAGAGCACGCCCTCCAGATTGAGACAACCCCCAGTTAGATGGACCCCGTAATAGATTATTTGAAAAATGGTGTGCTATCAGTAGATAAGAAAAATTCTCATCAGATATGAGTCAAAGCTGCTCGCTTTCACTTATCCCCTAAAGGGAAGTTGTATAATAGATCTTTTACTGGCCCTTACCTCCAGTGCGTTCATCCAAAGGACGCCGAATGAGTCCTACATGAACTCCATGAGGGAATCTTTGGGTGTCATAGCGGGGGCAGTTCGCTAGCTTTTCGAGCAATAAAAGAAGGGTATTAGTGGCCGTACATGTAAAAAGACATAGGAATCTACACTCGAAAGTGTAAAAAGTGCCAACTTCATGCACTGATGGTTTACCAGCCATCCAGTGACCTAAAGTCACTTACTAGCTCGTGGCCCTTCGACCAATGGGGTATGGACATTGTGGGACCTCTATCAATTACATCCGGTAATCGCAAGTACCAATTGGTCGCAACAGACTACTTCACTAAGTGAATAGAGGTAGAGCCACTGGAAAACATCAGATATATAGACATGACAAGATTCACATGGAGAAACATCATCACCCACTTTGGTATCCCCAAGACTATCATCACTGATGACGGAACCCAGTTCGAGAGTCGCTTCTTCCAAGGTTTCTGCAGCGACCATGAGATTAGACACTGCTTCAGCTCTGTGGCATACCCTTAGGGCAACGGATAGGTTGAGGCTTCCAATAAAACGGTGTTCATGGAATAAAAAAGCGTTTAGAGCGAGCCAAAGGAGCATGGGTAAACGAACTGCCCAATATACTATGGCTTACTGCACCACCCCAAGGCGAGTAATTGGAGAGACACCATTCGCACTTACATATGGGATGGAGATAATTATCCCTTTGAAAGATGGCCTCCCCACCATGAGGTCCACTCTGGTCGACCAAGGCCAAAACGATGCAGCATTGCTCACTAAACTTGACTTAACTTACGAGCGAAGGTAATTGGCTCTAGTGAAATTAGCAGTCTACTAACAATAGATAGTAAAGCACTAAAAAAAGTCAACCCAAGAACATTCCAGGTCGGGGACTATGTCCTGAAGAAAGTTCTTGGCAGTGCTGTGAAACCATCAGATGGAAAGCTAGGACTAAACTAGGAGGGACCTTTCAAGGTGATAAAAAATGACCTGCAAGGAGCCTACCACTTGGAAACGCTGGAGGGCATGGAGCTACCAAGATCTTTGAATGCAGCTAACTTGAAGAAATTCTAATTCTAGATTTCTTTTTTATTTTTGTAAACTTAATATTGAAACTTTCAATAATTCTTTTATTAATGAGATTTGTTTGGTAGTGAAATTTTATGAAGCGTTGATTTTCTCAAACTACATTAAAATGTATACATCATCTCCAAGTTACAGGCTCCTCTCTTAACATGGTCACAAGAAACTTATTGTCCAAAATAGCAAGGTCGATGTATAATAACCTCCTCAGGCATTTGTCAATTAACACAAATGACCTCTTAGCTTACCCCTGGCAATATATGAAGCCCTACAGGGGACCTTTAGGCAACACAACCAACCCAAGTTGGTCGCCAGCATCGTCTGGCCCAGAAACTCTGCTCGGATAGAATATCCGATACTAGGTGTATCCTCGCCATTGCCTCACTTAGGCCTAAGGCAGTATGATGACACGGCCTAAAAGGTAAAGTAAGGGAGAATGATACACTTCAAACATACTGGATTGGGGGGATACTCACTCGATAACTAAGTCTGCTTAAGTCTTATCTAGTCAGCTGGAAGAGCCTGAGATAACTGAATAAGAGATTAATAGAGTAATAAATAACACAACACATGTTTAGTCGGAAAATCACCCAAAACATAACTATTTCATTACACTAATACATGTACAAATAGTTACATATGCTAAGTAATTCAAATCCTAATGAGGACCAGGTCGCTGAGCGAGGTAGTCAGCTACTCGCGCTCTTCCGCTATTATCTAGGTGAGGAGCGAATTCCTCTTCGACTTTGTCTGAACTCGATTCCAGAAGTTGTTTGGGGATCACATCTATAGGAACCCATCTATTATCCATTCTGAATAGGTTCGGCATCAAAGTTGAGGGATATATTTATTCTGGTGATCACATTTGCTTATTATTTTTGTGTTAAGATTTATTATCACCACAATTGGCGTCGTTTGTGGGAAGCGATTGTTCTTCCATTAAGAAATCCTTCACCAATGAGAACCCAGAATGTCTGGTCACAGTAGCAATGCCCCTCAAGTAGGGGATATTCAAGAGCAACCTGTCCGTTGCAGGGTTAGATTTGAAGTTCGATGCTCAAACCCTGGGCCTCACAGAGAATGACAAGCTTCGAAAGAAAGTCAGGGACCCGTTAGGTCAACGCAAGTCTCTAGACTGATCGATGCCTATTAGGCCAGGCTCCAAGAGCAAGAGGAATCTACTAAAAAATAATAAGGTGAGAACGCTTACCTCGAGAGAAGACTAGAAAAGATGGAGAAAGAACTCCATCGCAGTATGAGACAGCGTTACTTTCGCACTCCTAGCCCTCAGGCGAGCAGGTCTCGCAGCCGAGGAAGGAACCCCAGATGTGGATATCAAAGATTTGAGGGACACAGGTCAGATGATGACTTGCCCGAGAAATAATAATCAGTGCGCCGTTATAAGAGCCTGGGCCGAGGAAATAACGACATACAAAATCTGGTCCGAAGAGAAATGGACTAACACCCCACACATTGGGGTGCCAGGTTAACCAGAGAGATAGCCAGGCTAAGAATCAGATGGAATCCCCTTTCTTAAAGGAGATAGAAGAAGAAGCCCCCAAGAAATTCGTAATGCCCCGATTCAATATTTATAGTGGAAATACTGATCCTATTGACCATGTTAGGCAGTATAGGCAGGCCATGACCCTCTGGAACCATAAGAACGCATTGATGTGGCGAATCTTTCCGTTGAGCTTGCATGATGTAGCTCAAAAGTGGTTCAAAAAACTCCCTCATAGATCTATCAAAATTTTCGAGTCCCTAGCAAATCTCTTCATGGCTCGCTTCATTACCAGCAGCTCCCATATGAAGAGGATGGATGCTTTGTTAACAATGAAGAAAATGCCTCGGGTGAGCCTTAGAGACTACGCAAAGAGATATTGGGAGCTATTTAATTAGGTTGAGGACTTCTCAGAGCAGGTCACCGTGGCATCCTTTAATATTGGTCTACCCAACTCCTGCCTCCTGCACCAGTTCCTCAATAAGAAGGAGGCCATGACCCTTGATGACTTAATGGCTCGTATTAAAAAATACACCAAAGTTAAAGATGTGACCCGTCTCAGTGCAGGGGAGAATGGTCGCTCCAAGTTCTCCGGCAAGGGCAGCGACACAACTAAGAACCAAAAGAAAGGAAGCAAAAATGGGGTAAGTGCGACCCCAAGAATGGGAACAAAACTGATTCCTCGAAAGCATTTCAAGCAGTAAACACAGTTTTTAAGGAGCCAATCTATAAGATTCTGGCCAAGATCAAGGATTAACCGTTCATTAAGTGGCACATGAAGATGGGTGGAGACCCCTAAAAGAGGAATAATGCACTTAGATGTGCATTCCACAAGGAGGGGGGAATAAAATCGAGCATTGAAAAGCTCTCAAGTCTCACCGTGAGGAGCTAACCCAAGCAGGGCACTTGAATGAGTTTATAAAAAAAAGACAGAGAAGGTAGTTGCCAATAGAGATCGAAGACCCGACAACATGCTCGAAGAAGACATCGGCCATGAGTTCGCTGTAATTTATGGGGCATCCAACATGAAGATGATTTAGGTAAATGCAACTCGGATGGAAGTAAAAAGCTTATGGTACTAATGCAAGCTTTTCAAATCGATCCGGCCAAAACACAAGCTGAGAAGCGTCGGCGAGCTGGAGATGTCGACTATAGCACGCATATTATTTTCACAGATGAAGACCTAGTGGGAGTAAGGACACCACATCATGATGCATTGATCATTACACTCAGGATAGCTAATTATGACGTCGACTGGTTACTCGTCGACCGACGTAGCTCATCCGAATTAATGTATCTCAACATGTTAGAAAGTTGAAGTTAAGTGTCGCCGACTTAAAGGAATCCACTGTTCCTCTAGTTGGTTTTGCTGGAAAAATAACCATCCCTTTGGGGAAGATTATCCTACCAGTAAGGGCAGGAAACATCTCCAAAATGATCGAGTTTCTCGTGGTCGATATTGACTCACCCTACTAGGTGATCCTTGGCAGAGGATGGCTACACGCGATGAAGGTCGTCCCCTCTATCTACCATCAGAAACTCAAGTATGTGACTGAGCGAGGAGTGATGGAAATCCATGGGGATCAAGCGATGGTGAGGAGGTACTTTATGGCAGCCATTTTCCCTAAACAAGAATAGAAAGTTGAGAAAGTCAATGAGAAGTTTGAAGAACAGGAAGGTTTGATACCTTCCAAATAGTAGCTAAAATGTGAAAGAACTGGAGTGGAGGAGACCAGGCTCCTCCCCTCTGAGCGGGTCATTGAGAACCTGGAGAAAGTGGTAGTCAATAATGATAAGAAAGATCGAATGTTCTTGATTGGAGCCTCTTTCACAGATCGAGAGAAGAAGGAACTGACAGTACTTTTATGGAATAACTTGGAAGTTTTTACGTGGGAACCCTACGAGATGCCTGGGATTGATCCCAGTGTGGTTTGTCATTGGCTGCACATTGACTCAAATTTCAAGACGATAGCACAAAAGGCACGGTAAAGTGCACCCGAGAAGGTCAAGGCTGTGGAGAAGGAAGTGGAAAACTTGCTGGATGAAGGATACATACGAGAAGTTCAATTCCCTAAGTGGCTATCCAACCCAGTAGTGGTCCTGAAAAGAAATGGAAAATGGAGAGTCTGCATTGACTTCACCGACCTTAACAGAGCTTGCCCTGCAGATAGTTTTCCTCTCCCAAAGATTGACCAGTTGGTGGATGCTACTGCAGCTCATGAAAGAATGAGTTTCCTAGACACATACTCCGGGTATCACCAAATACCTCTACCTGAGCCAGACCAAGATAAAACTGCATTCATCACTATAGTTGGGTTATATTGCTACAAGGTCATGCCCTTTGGGCTCAAAAATTTAAGAGCAACTTACTAGCTGTTGGTCACCAAAATGTTCAAAGACCAAATGGGAAGAACTATGGAGGTATACATCGATGATATGCTTGTCAAGAGAAAGATTAAAGAAGACCACCTTTTTGACCTATCAAGGACCTTCGAAATCTTCAGGAAATATAGAATGGAGCTTAACGTAAGTAAGTTTTCGTTCGGTGTCCAGTCAGGAAATTTTCTTGGGTACTTATTCAGAAAGAGAGGAATTGAAGCTAACCCAGACCAAATTGATGCCATCAAAAGAGTGAAGCCCCCTGTACGATAAGAGACGTGCATAAGCTCACAGGGATGCTCGCCGCTCTGAATCGATTCATCTAAAAGTCATCCGAAAGGTGCTAGCCATTTTTCCAATTGTTGAAGAAAAGCAAAGATGTGGAATGGAATGAGGATTGCTCGAAGGCTCTAGAAGGACCCAAGGCTTACCTCAGTACATGACCCTTGCTCGTAGTCCCTCAAGAGAATAACATTATATACCTGTAACTCGTAGTTTCCAGTTATGTCATAAGTTCTGCACTGGTATGCAAAATAACGGGGATCCAACACCCAGTCTATTACACGAGCAAGACCCTCCTAGACGTCGAACAATGATACCTACCACTAGAAAATCTGGCCTTTACGCTAGTGGTAGCCTCAAGGAAATTGAAACATACCTTCGAAGACCACTCCATCGCTATCCTTACATCCCACCCTCTTAAAGTGTTCCTGAGAAAAGCAGATATATCCGGTAGACTTTCAAAGTGGTCAGTCAAGCTCGGGCGATTTGACTTCCAATTTCAGCCAAGGAATGCCATCAAAGGACAGGTTCTCGTTGACTTTATCGCCGAATTCATAGGAGAACATCCTTGCGACCAACCTCAAACTATTCATCAACAGGAAGTTCCCTCGGCATCAGGCATCTGGAGAATGTTCATTGACGGTGCCTGCAATTCCAAGGGGGAAGGAGTAGGCATAGTCTTGATTACCTCTAAAGATACAATACTCGAGCAAGGGATCAGTCTTGGATTTAAAGCCTCCAATAATGAAGAAGAATATAAAGCACTGATAGCAGGCCCACGAAAGTCAAACGCGCTAGGAGCAAAGAAACTAAAAGTGTTCGGTGACTAACAATTGTTCTCCAACCAGATAAATTATGACTTCAATGCTAGGGATGAGAGGATGGCAGTCTACCTCGCCATAGCCAAAAACATTATGGTCAACTTCGAAAAAGTCACCGTCTAACTGTCTCCTAGAGGACAAAGCACCCACTCTGACGCCCTATCTACCTTAAACGCAGTGATCAATTCTGACTTGAAAAGAACAATTTCGATTGACTTCCTCGACCAGCCAAGCATCAAACAAATCGACGAACTGTCAAACGTGGGAGATGCTCTCCAGATTGAGATAGCCCCTAATTATATTGATCCCTTAAGGGATTATTTGAAGGACGTTATGCTACCAGATGATAAAAATACCTTTCATCAGATAAGAGTCAAAGCTACTCGTTTTCACTTATCTTGTGAGGGTAAACTGAATAAGAGATCTTTCACTGATCCTTACCTTCAATGCGTTCACCCGAAAGACGTCAAGCAAGTTCTTCACGAACTCTATGAAGGAATCTACGGGAGTCACATTGGGGGTAGGTCGCTAGCTTTTCGAGCAATGAAATAAGGCTACTGGTGTCTGTACATGTAGAAAGATGCTGGAGTTTATGCTCACAGATGCAAAAAATTCCAACTTCACACTCCTATGGCTCACCAGCCAGCCAGCGACCTGAAGTCACTTACCGTCCCATGGCCTTTTTCCCAATGAGGAATGGACATCATAGGCCCTCTTCCTACTACAGTCGATAATCGCAAGTATCTGTTAGTCACAGCAGACTACTTCACCAAATGGATAGAGGTAGAGCCGCTGGCAAACATTAGAGATGAAGCCATAATAAGATTCATATGGAGGAACATTGTCACTAGTTTTGGGATCCCCAAGACCATCATCATTGACAATAGAACCCAATTTGAAAGTGGACTCTTTCAAGGTTTCTGTAGCGACCACGGGATCAGGCACTACTTCAGTTCTGTGGCATACCCTCAGAGCAACGGAAAAGCTGAAGCTTCCAATAAAACAGTGATCGATGAATTAAAAAAGTGCTTGGAGAAAGCCAAAGGGGCATGTGTAAATGAACTACCCTACATCCTATGGTTTTACCACACTACCCCACAGTGAGCAATTGGGGAAACACCATTAAGACTAATATATGGTATGAAGGCAATCATCTCCTTGGAAGCTGGCCTCCCTACCATGAGGTCCCCCTGGTCGACCAAAGCCAGAATGATGCAGCATTTCTCGTTGAACTTGACCTAGCTGAAGAATGAAGAGAGTTGTCTCTAGTGAAACTAACAGGTTATCAGCAACAGCTAGCAAGGCACTACAATAAAAAGGTCAATCCAAGAGCATTCTAAGTTGGGGACTACGTCCTAAGGAAAGTTCTTAGCAGCACTGTAAAACCATCGGATGGCAAGCTAGGGAAAAACTAGGAGGGACCATTTATGGTGATAAGAGACGACCTACAAGGAGCCTATAACTTATAAATGCTGGAGGGTAGGGAGATACCTCGAGCTTAGAATGCAACCAACTTGAAGAAATTCTACTTCCAATTTTTCGCCTTTAATTTTTTCACTTCAATGTTGAAATTTTCAATTCATGTCTGATTAATAAAAAAGTGTTTGGTAGTGGCATTCTATGAAGTGTTGAAATTCATTATGATTCATGCACCTTTTCCAAGTGACAAGCTCCCCACTTAACGCAAAAAACTAAGATCATGGGATACGTATTAAAAGTAGGGTCAATATGCAGTGACCCTCCTCAGGCCTTTCTTTATCAGACACGAATGACCTCCTAGCATTGCCCCTGGCCATATATAAATCCCTACAGGGGACCCTTAGGCAACATGACCAACCTAGGCTGGTCACCAATATTATTTGGCTCAAAAATCCTTCTCGGATAGAACATCCAACGTTAGGTTTACCCTCTCTATTTCCACAGTTAGGCCTAAGGAAGTGTGATGACACAACCTAAAAGGTAAAGCTAGGCATAATGGTATATTAAAAGCATACTGAACTGGGGGGGTACTCACTCAACAAACCGACTCTACCTATGTCAAGTTTAGTCGGCTAAAAAAGCCCAATATAGTTGAACAAGGAATCGATGAAGTAAAAAATACACAACACATGTTTAGTCGGCAAATTGCCCAAAATATAACTATTTTATTACATCATTACATATACAAAGAGTTACATATGTTGAGTAAAGTAAATCCTAATGAGGATATGATCACTGAGCAAGAAAGTCAGCCACTTGCGCTCTTCGACCATCATCTGGGTGATGAGCTAATTCCTCCTCGACTTCATCTGAATTTTGTTCCACGAACTACCTTGGGATGGCATCTATAGGGACCTACCGATCATCCCTCCTGAATGGGTTCGGCATCAAAGTTGAGGGGGAAATATCATGAGGATACCAAAGGACAAGTTCCTAGGGACCTGCAACTCAGTAAGAGAACTCAACCATCCTCTAATGAAAGATAGCTCCTCGACCTCCCTCAACTTCGTCGGAGCATCGGTCCAACCCTGATCATAACCATCAGCCCACACCCACCGAGGAACTTTCTTGAACAGGGGCCTCAGTGAGGTAACATCTCTTTGAAGACCGACAGCCATCACATACGCCCTACGAACATCACCTTAAAGCTCGACAATCATCCTAGCTGAGCCACTATCATTAGTATCATCTCACGGACCAGTAGATGAAGAGGAACCACGCAGAATTCGAGGGTCAATGCCCGATGCATTCTCCCTAAGTCGCGAGATTTATCTCCTTAAAGCATCATTCTCTTATTGAAGTACCTCTCCAACTTGATTAACTTCGGAGGCATCCAAAAGCTTGGCCTTTAGAGCATCCACTTCTTCTTGAACAGAAGCGTCGACCTCCTCCATCTCCTGGAGCATATCATTCAACTTGGAAATGAGGTCCGACTGGTCCTTATACTCTTAGTTCCTCGACCTAAGAGATTTAAAAATTCTTACAAAAGCACGGCGAACTCGACTGCTCACATCAGGACCAAGAATTTTTCCTAGTTAAGAGGAAGTAGGAATATAATCCTCAATATTAATGAGCTACAAACCATATAAGCAGTAAAGAACAAATAAATCAGTACCCGAAAGGGAGCAGAATTTCATTTTATTGAAAGAAAGTTCAAGTACATCAGTGAAAAGAAAAAAATTGAAATACAAGGAATACAAAGACTAGCTGGCAACCTCGGTCTGTCTGAGGACGCTGATTGCTTCCCCTTATCTGTTGTAGTCCTAGGCACGCCTCCCCAAAAACAAGCAGTCACCATCCCCTGATTAAGAGAAGCATCAGTAGAGGTGGTCAGGGAAGCTGCAGTACCTTTATTGGCAGCAGGAGGAGGCACCTCATCCACAACAGGCTTGGGGCTAGGGTCGTGCTTGTCAAAGAGGGGAGAATTAATATCCATCTCGGCAGCGAGCAAGGCTTTATCCCTACCCTTCTTGAAGTTGAGACGACCAATGTAGCCAATCTGAGTATCAGCATCCTCATACGCTGTGACCCATCCGGTATTGTACGAACTCTTTTTAAGGGTGGCAGCGTCGGATTCCACCCTTTTCACCTTCTCAGCAAGAACTTTGTTCTCCTCAACCACCACCAGTTTTCTCGTGCAGACCAAGTCGTAAGACTGCCTCAACTCCTCTATCTACTTGGACGTCATATCCTTTTCCTGGTTAGCTTTGGCCAAGGTAAGGTCGAAAGCCTTCTGAGCAATGCTGGCAGCTTTCAAACTCACCTCCATCTCGGCATTTTTCATCGCCAACTCATCGCAGCTGCGATAGAGGATGGTGAAATTAGATACGAACTACAGAAAGAAAAAAGAATATTAGCAAAAAAGACATTAAAAAAAAAGCTACGAAAATAGAGAAGAAAAAGATATACTTACCAAGGCTAGCCCCTGACTTACCTTTAGGTCTAACTGGTTAGTCCCCATCGACCTCTGGCAATCAGCCAGTAGAACTTCTCTCTCGAGCACCGCCGGAGCCAACTGGGGGGAGAGTGAAATAGAAGCCTCCTCAGCCAAGGCAGATACGGGCAACAAAGACTGCCCTGCCTTATCCTCACTTCTTCTCTTCTTCTCTCTCCTTTTTCTTCCTCTCTTCTTCTTTCTTTCTCTCTGTCTCTTTCTCTTTTAAACCAACGCATCCTCTTTCGTCTTCCTCTCCTGCTCATGAGCAGCAGTCTGAGAGCAAGTGGAAATATCCCGACTCCTAGATTTCTGCTTCTTCAACCTATGAGCAAGCAACACATTATCTTCATCATCATCCCGGATCATATTTTTCCTGGGGGGAGCCATGTCTTCCTTGTTTGAACTTTTTGAGTCCTCTGAACCCTCAGAACCCTCCTCCAAACTAGAAGATTCCTTACCACTTGAACTTTCCTCGCTATAACTACCCTCAGCTCTTCCCCTGTCAGCTCCCTTACTCTCTTCACCTGAATTTCTTTCCTCCTCGTCCAATTGAATGGGGTCAGCAACAACCTCTTCTGTGATATCTAGATGAGGAATACTATCTACAAGATGGGCAATGAAGTTAGACCCAATTTTCTTGTACTCCAAAAGGAATGTGGCTGATCGCGAATGCTTACCGTCAACCAAGTATTCCCTGATCTTCCAAGCCTCGACCAGCTCAGCATCTCGAATCTCGTGAAGAGCAGACTCTATGTTCTTTGTCTTCACTAAAAAAGATGAAGAGGGAAATATGATAAAGACAGTACAATAACAGAAAATTGAGCAGAACAAGGACTATGCTTACCTATATATTCCTCCCAATAAAAGGTAATCTCATGTCCCCTATACCTCGCCCCTTCAGTTTGGGGAGGTAACTACCAGTTTCTGGTAATAAACCCCTCGTGCCAGTAGTCCTTATGGGAATCAGGTAAATTTACTACCAATACCCTGTCAGGACACCTAGCTTTAAGATAAAGGAGAACAGAGCTTTTTTGGGAAAAAGAATAGCAATAGAAAATTTCAGCAAGACCTATAATGGTTCCATATAACTGATTAATTCTATGTACACCATTGATAACTTTTCAAACATTTGGTGAGCACTATGTACGAACTATATAGAAGTAACCAAAAAAATGCAAAAATAAGATATTTGGGGGAAAAGTAAGACCCCTTGGGATAACAGAAGAATATGTATTCAGTTTTCATCCTTAATGTCCATGACATTACGAGGAACAGGGGCACATTCAATGTCTACCCAGTTTGGAATATTGTAGAACTTCCGAAACTCAGTTATCGATCTATTGCCAATTTTTGCCATCAGAAAAGAGAAAACCTAATATCGATAATGAAGAAATTCCAACAAAAAACAAAGGAGAATGAGTTTGAAGAACTTACGAAGTGATAATAAGCTTGAGACGATGCAAAGCCACAAGCAGAAAATATGAGAAGATAAGGAAAAAGCTCGAAGGCGAAAGATGAGACCTGGAAGTGAGAAAGCACAGTAAGAAGTTGGAGAAATCTTGAGAATGCAAAGAAGTTTGAAGCGACGTCAGGAAATGGATTCTCCAAACTAGTTTAAACCCTTTCAATCATGACGCACAGGATACGAAGCAAATCTGTTGTCTTAATCTACTCAAGAGAGATGCTTCAATCCCAAAGTGCTATGCGATTCACAAAAATGCCATTAAGGTTATTATATAAAATTATTGAGCCCAAATTGTGACCCAAAAATTTTAGGCACAATTGTGGGTACCTCGATTAACCATTCTTACCCAGATGAGTAGCCCGATTAAGTTTGTCCCAAATTCTAAAGGACTCGTGCATAACTAATCCAGTTATGACCCATTCAACACCTAAAATCTCTGAAGGGATATTCGAGGGATAATGTGTTAATGTGTAGGAGTCCAATACCCCCACTCTTCGAGAAACGACATGTATATATTTAACCCTCAGCCCGAGGCAAAGGAGAGTCAATTTGTAAACACTCCCCTGGAGTAAAGAGAAATAAGAAACAGAGAGCACCACCATGGACGTACGCAATTTTATCGAACCATGTATATCATGTGTCGTGTGTGATTACATTTATTTTTGAATTCTTTATTTATTCTGGTGATCGCATTTGCTTATTATTTTTGTGTTGAGATTTATTGTCACCACAGGTAGTTACATGGAATTATGAGCAGTCTTGCTAGTATGTGCATGACTTATACCTTGAGCTAAGAAAAATAAGATATTTATAATGATATAAAAAAAAAGGGCAAAATTCCTTTATATATTCAGGCATTTACACACGTACATGATAAATGAGACTATTAGTTTTCTGAAATATGTTTGGATTGTCTCTTGATAATTCCCATGTGAATGACCTTTCTTCTTCTTGATGGTTCATCTTATTAAGTTGGTCAATCGGTATGTCGACCAAGTAGTTCTGAAGCCGATCAAGTGTGAATAAATCATTGAGATGTAAGTTTGTGAGGATAGGTGTCCTAATATCATAAATCCATGTGGCATGAATAATTTAACCCGTAGCAAAAGTCCCCCAATGCTCCATCCTTGATGTTTTGATGAAAGGATGGAGGATTAGTTCAAAAATGTTGCTTGGCGCTTTAGTATGATAGTGGTCAGCAGCCGACCTTCTCGAATTGTAAATTTGTCACTGGTACACCAGTCAATGGCATTTTTGGGAATAATTTGAAAATTAGCGAACTGCAAAACGGTACTCTAGTCTTTTTACTTTTTAGGAATCGTGCGGTCATAGTAAGTCTAATCATTGGTTCATTTAATCATTTCTTTTCAATCTTCGAGGTTAATTTATAAAAGGATGAAACTTTACCCCATCTTTTTTTATCGCTAACCTTTATACTGAAGCAATATATGTTTCCTCGAGCTTTTCCTTTGTCGTTCCTTCCTTGCCGCTTCTTTAGGAAATTATGTAAGATTTCTTTCTTTTATGTACTCTTCTTCTATTTCATTTGAACAATGGTGTAGATTGTTGATGTGGGTTCCTTATTAGAGTTTGGGGAAAGGTGAAATATCCCTAATTGGGTATCTTTAGAATTGGTGGAAGGTCCTGTGGATTTATTATCACTAGATGAGGGCCATTGGATTCCCACTTGATTTATTACGGAATGTGGAATAACCTTCCCTCCAAATTACATGTTCTTTGAATTCTATCATTACTTTAATATGGTCCCTGTTAGAGTATCCCCCAACACTTGAAGGGTAGTAAATGGGGTCCATCATTTAAATAAGATTCATAGGACCCACATCGGTATTCCTGAACTTATATATTACAAATGGGGGACAATAGGGGATCATACATATTATTCGAAGACTAGGTAGGCCAATAGGGCATTAGTAGTTAATCTACCTGATCCCAATAAGGACTACTGGGATTACGGAGTGGTGGCGAAGAACTGGCAGTATGCCCCCTTACTGCGGGGGTAAGATACACTGGTCCCAAATGCTTCCAAGAAGGGCATGACATAGTTCGGTTTAACACTTTGAATTTTATTTGCCTTCAATGTCTATTAATTGTTTGCTAATATGCCGACTAACTATTCTTATTTTATTTTTGCAAAGGAAAGTAAGAAAAAGTATCCCAATGAAAGTGAGGTAAAGTTTGACGAGTTGAAGTTTTTATGGTCCATTCATCAACGAATAGGTGAAAAGCACCCTAGAGAAGCTTCTGTCTTGTTGGAATATAGAATATCCATTACATCTTTTGTAGCTCGACTAACTAAGGTTATTCCCAGGTTCCAATCAACTTGGAAGAGGAGCCCGTTTCCATATATTCTACGACTGAGTCTTTTGGGGAAAACAAGGATGTGACACTTTGAGGAACATCCTCCTCTTTTGAATATTTGGACATTACTGTTATTCAGACTCCCCCCTCCATGCAGAGATGGAAAAAAGAAGAATTCCTAACTTGTTGGCTAGTATGTCTTCCTTACCACCAAAGAAGACTACTGTTGCTCATAAGAGACCTTTGGTTTTTTAATACTAAGGAGGTAAAAACCATAGAGCCTTAGTTAAAGAGGTTAAATAAAGGACCGACCATCCAACAAGAATTGGTCTAAAAGAGAAAAACAGACCAAGGTGCTGCTGAGTCTGTCTCAGTGGCAGTGAACCTTGGGCTAGCCAATGGATTGATTGGTACTGGAGTTCTTCCGACAGATAGGTTGACTAAAAATCCCTTATTAAGAGCTCGTCTATTGGAGAGGGCAAATTAAAATTTATCTTTGGTAAATTTCTTAATCCCTTGTCCATTTTCCACAATTTTCTTTTAAGTATGTGTGGTAATAACCTTGTTGTGTTTATCTAATCTTATAGCTTTTGGTCCATTATGAGCAATTATTGATTAGAGATGACCAACTGAGGTCATCAGTTACTGATGCTGAAGAAGCCTTTGAAGGCTTGAAGAAATCTTTAAAAGATTCTACAGCGGCATATGAAAGAGACCAAAAATCGTGGCAAGAGAAGCTGAAATAAGCTGTTGATAGAGCTACTATAACAGAAGGAAAAGTAAAGTCTGCCAAAGACAAGGTGAAGGTTATCGTAGATAAGGCTTCTAGCTAGACTGGGGAGGCAACTACAAAAATAAAGAAATTTCTTGAGCTAAAGGCTCAGTATAAAAATGATAAAAAATATGCTTTTAATAGAGGTTGGGATAAAGCCTTTGCTGTTGCTTCCATCTATATAGAGTATGGGAAGAACGTGTCTTTCAATGATGGTCGGACATCTTCCTTGAAGGAGGTCGGCACTTCTATCGACTTCAATTTTTTTTTAAATCATGAACCTGGTACCCCTCCTAAGTTGGAGGAGGAGATTGATGATGAATAGGGTACATGTGAATCCTTTTTGGAACCAGCAGTTGGTAATGACTCCATCATCCCAGAAGGAGAAGCAAAGAATGTTGAGAAGGAGTAACTTTCTTCAAGTTTGATGACCATTCTTCTATCCCTTTTCCTTGATGCTTGTTTTTGTTTCTTTCTCATTTTTCTTTATAATGGAACAATCCTATGTAACACATTTTTTTATGATGAATGAAAAGTTTCTTTTGATCAACCTACTACAATATACCTTTAATTATGCCCGTTCATGCTTCTTGGTCAGACTTATTGTTATGATATTATTTATTTTTAGTTTATTTCTAGGAAGAATTCCATCATCTCCGCTGATAACAATTTATTAGGACGTAGTGCTAGTTTATTTATAACTGTCCATATAGGTCTAATTGATACTAAGTTGGAAGGGTTGATCGATAAGGATGCATCCGACCAAGTAAATGAAGCCTATGTTCATCAGTATTGTCTCTTGGATAGAGTTGTGGTGAGTGATTAGGCGTACTATGATATGATTGAACAACTTCAGGATGATTATAATATTTCTTGAGCTTTACCTCATTCTGACTATGAAGCTAAGTATGAGGCTTTGAGTGCAGGTTGAGGTTTTGATAAGAAACTTGAAAGTATTTCCTCACCCTATAGGTGTAAAGAATTCTTATTAAACCAAGAAGTTGACAGTGATCGGGAGGTTGAAAAACTATTGGAAGAGGCAAATAACTGACTTAGGAATGAGTTGGACAACCTGAAGAAGTCTGTTGATGTTGCACCGAGCGAAGGTGACTCTTTCTTGGAGCTTGAGAATTCTAGACTGTTGGAATAACTCGAAAATTTGAAGAAGAAGAAGAAGAAGAAGAAGAGAAAATATGGTTAGTGTTCTAGGTAGGTGGTTAATACTCAGTAAAATCAAGATGAAGAAAGAACACAGAAAACTCTGGTCGACTAAATAGCTTTGTTAAAGGACAAAGATAAGGCCATCGAGAAACTACAAAATCAAGTAACCCAATTAACTTTTCATTTTCAGAAACAACCCAAGGCTGTTTGGATGTATGGTTATGATGAAGCCATAACTCATATAAAGAATCAGTTATAGCAGTCTCACTGACAAAGTTATAAGTGGGGATGGATAAACATTCTGACATTGTTAATGGTATATAACAAAAGTGATTTTTGGCATTGGCATGACCCACGCATGTTGGACTATCATTATCCTCCATTTAGAATTAACACCAAGTGGATTTCTAATGATTCCATTCCCTAAAGCTTAGTGAGAAAGTACCTAGGTGATTATAGTCTTCAGGGTAAAGATGAGTACATTCTCCCTCTTCACTTAATCAGTCAAGCAAGAGTCGTAATATGCTGAGAGATTTAAAAACTATAACTATGTCGAATACTCTTGATGATCCTCCTATTGGGATGGATAAGGCTTATGGAAAATGTCTCATAGAAGAAATTTATTTTTTTATCTTGTTTCTGATTATATGCATGTCTGTCTTCAATGGAAATTTAATAGAATAAAAAAAAAAAAATTGTATATATGTTTATTTAGGTATTTTAGTCTTTCCTTACCAATTAAGCTTATGATTAGTTGATCAGAAGTTTATCCGACTAACCTACTTAATCAATTTGTGTATGGTCAAGTTATGATCTTGAGTTATTGGTTCATAGGTTCTTCTAATGTACATAGGTAAAATGAATCTTTGTGATTTTTAGAACTAAGTGTTTGCATTAGTTACCTTTGGCAATGTCCAAATGTCTGAGTAAAGTAGGATTTTACTGATTTTAACTTGGTTGGCTAAAACTTCTCGTTCTTGAATTTAGGTCATACATGAAGTTTTAGGGACTTCTTGTTCGTGACTTGTCAAAGATGAAGTCATACATGAATTCTAAAAACTATTTTTTTATTTTTTGAAGTTGGAAAAGTTTGTTAGAGATGTCTTCATCACCGTAATCCAAAAATCATAAAAAAATAAGCATAATTGGTTAACTATGCTATTGATAGTATTTCTTAAGATGATCGACATTCCATAGATTCTTGAATTCTTCCCCTTTAAGTGTTTCTAAGTGATACATGCTTGGCCGGACAACTGTTGAGATGCGATAAGGACCATGCCAGTTTTCCTCTAACTTGTTTCCTTTTTGGATAACCTTTTGAAGGACATGATCCCTTTCTTTCAAGTTGGTCGACTTGACCCTCCTGTTTTAAAATTGAGCAGTTCTTTGTTGATAAGTAGCTACCTAGAGTGCAACATCTTCTCTAACTTATTAAATTTAATCCAAATCAAACCTTCTCATGAGGTCACTTTTAAGAGAATCAAAGTTCAACATCCTATGAGTTGGTAGACACATCTCGGATGGTACCATTGCCTCAGTTCCAAAGGCAGGCATGTTCAAAGTTTTTCATGTGGTTATTCTCGGCGAAGTTCTATATGCCAAAAGAACACTGTGAAACTCATTGATCCAATTATCTTTATCATCATCAAGTCTATATTTTATCCCATCAAGCAATGTTTTGTGGTTACCTTTGTTTGGCCATTGCACTGTGGATGTCCTGGGGCAGAATGAAGTTTCTGAATTTTAGACTAGATGTAGCACTCCTCAAATTCATCATTGTCAAACTGAGTGTCGTGATTAGTGATGAAAGCATATGTCGTTACATACCTGCATATGATATGTTTCTATATGAACTGGAAAACTCTTTCATAATCCATTTCAACGAATGGTTCGTCCTCCACCAATTTTGTAAAGTAGTCCACTACCACCATCAATTACGATAGTAGGTCGACCAAGTCAATTTCCCAAATAGAAAAAGGCCAAGGAGAAGTAATTAGAGTTATAGAAGCTCCCATTTATCAATGGATAGAGGTAAACTTCTCACACTTATTTCACTTCTTTACAAAAGTAATACAGTATGCTTTCATCATCGTCCAATAGTATCCCCACATAACTAACCTTCGCACCAATTACTTACAAGCCGAGTGAGCCCCACTAGAACCTTCATGTGCTTATTTTATCAAATTTGGTACTTATGTAGGGTGTACACACCGAAGTAGTGAGATAGTGTATCCCATTTTGTACAAGACTCCTCTCTCTAATATATAATTGGCTACCTTATATCCTATTTTCCTGGTATCCTTTGGATTAGTAGGTAGTGTAACTTTGTCAATGTAGTTTTTAATAGGACCATAAGGGATCCAAATCCACCGTAATGAAACTGATCATAACATCCATATCTATACTTATGTATGTAAGAATTTCCACCAGGATGGTCCTCCTGAGTTTTGTATTGGTCGCTGAAGCCAGTCGAGTAAGTGCATCTGCTCGGTCATTCTCTATCCTTGGTATCCTGACCATTTAGACTGTAGAAAAATTGGAGATGACTTCCAAAGTTTTAGATAGGTACTTAATTATGAGATCGCCTTTTACCCCATACATTTGAGAATCACTATGTTCCATAACATGCTTAGCTTCAATGTTAGGGCTAATGCTAGGCCTGGAATGAATTCTTCATATTCTTCTTCGTTGTCGGAGGCTTGGAATTAAAACAAAGTGCATATTCCACATAAATATTATCTAGAGTATTGATGATAAGGCTTTCCCCACTGCTAGTGGAGCATAAGGATCCATTCACATATAACTTCCAAACTATAACTTCGTTGTTAAATCTTTCTTCAGATAAAATTGCTTAGTGGAATAATTTCTTACTCCGCTCAGTGTATGGTTGAGCCATTTCTTGGGCAACTGATGATTGAGGTTGATCGGTGATAACTTCAGTTTGCTTTGGAGCGGAGCTGCCTTCCATAGAAGTATGCTCGATAAGAAAACTTGGTTTATTTATCAACTTTGAATATATTAATTCAACAATAAAATATGCTACTGTCTGTCCTTTTAACGCAGATCATAGCTCATAAACGATTTCGTATTCTCCTAGCTCTACTGCCCAAGACATTAATCTTCGTGATTTATCTAGTTTATGGAGCGCTTGGCTTAGAGGAAAATCTGTATAGACCACGATGGTGTGCGCTTGAAAATATGGCTTTATCTTCCTTGAAGCTTCAATAAGAGCAAGGGCTAGCTTTTCTAGGCATGGATATCTGACTTCTGCTCCTCTAAATGCTTTGCAGGTATAATTCATTGAATTTGGGACTCCATCTTCCAGTCTGATTAACGTCGAGCTTACAATGAATTTTGATACAACCCAAATATAAGTACAATTTCTCCCATAGAACTGGTTGGGAGAGCAATAGTGGAGATCCCAGGTGCTTTTTTAACTCCTAAAAGGCATTTTCACACTCCTTATTCCATTCAAATGTTTTTTAGCACTTTAAAGAATGGTAGGCATTTATTAGTAGCTCGAGATACAAACCGATTGAGAGCAACTACTCTTCCAAAAAGTTTTTGAATGTCTTTCTTGCATGTGGGAGATTGTATCTTAATTAATGCCTTTATTTTAGGCGGGTTGGCTTCAATTATTCTTTGATTCACAATGAAGCCCTAGAATATTCCTTCATGTACGTAATTAAGCTCAAATTCTTTTGAATTTACCCCTTCTATTTAGAGGCTTTTATTATCTCGAATAGCGTAAAATCAGTGCAATTATCGCATTTCTTTGATATTAACTCTTTTTAACAAGTACATATAGTTTCGTGTATTTCTCATGAGTTTTTTAGGTATTTGAAGTAGTGAGAAAGATAGAAACTGAAAGAGCAATGAATAAAGTTAAATGAGGAAAGTCAAAGGGCAATTTTATAAATTTGCAGCCTTCACCTGGAATTAAAGCCACTAGAAAGTTGAAGAGAAATCAATCTAAAAACTAATGGAAGAAACGACAAGATAATCTGAGTTGCGGTGAACAAGTAACGAGGATTTGAAGTTGAGAAGAATTAAGAGAAAGATCCTTGGATATAAATACAAGGCGATCCAGACCTTTTTCCATAAAAGGATCCGGACCGGGATATAAACAACTCTCTGGATGGAAAATCAAGGCGATTCGGATAATCCCTGGGCGATCGATCCGGATCGCCCTGGTAAAAGATTCGCTGTAAGGAAAAGGGGTACGATCTGGACCTTTTTCCAGAAAAGGATCCGAACTGCCTCAAGCTAAGGAACGCTGGTTCAAATTAGGGGCCGATCCAGACTGCCTACCGCGACCGGTTCAGACCGCATTGGATTTCTTCAAATTTTTATGTTCTTTCTCAGAGTTGTAATGGAGAAAAACTCTTGTAAATTTTGTGGCTATTTATTCAGATTAGTTCCCTAATATGGGGAGTTCAATTTTTTGGTTCTCTAAGTAGGAGTAGAGGTTTTTGTAGTAAAAAAACCCTAGTTTTCAATAAGAAGTTCAGCGGTAAGGATTGTAATTAATTTTCTTCAATACAAGTAATGTTCTTCCTTTAAATTTGCAATAGTTAATTTGTTTAATTGCTGATTTGATTCTGCACTTCTCTTTTCATCTAGTTTCTGTTACTTATGATGTTTTCTTCTTCTCAATCCATGATTTCTTTTAATTTAGCTATGTCCGGCTAAGTTTTTAAGTGTTGGGGTGCATGAACCCAACCCGATGTGGTTTGCATAAGTATAAAATTAGTCCTCTAAATTTAATAATTGATTAGATTGTGTAGTATGGTGATTACAACTGTTGTATGACTTTCGATCTCGTTTGCCCTAGGTAACAGGATGCTTAAGAGTGCAATGCGCGTGTAGCTAATACGACACTGCTTTACTCGTCCTTTGCTTACATACTGTGCGGGATACCATCCCTCATATGTGTAATACTTGGGAGGAGTACTAAAGACCGGGTTTAATCAATTAATTAATTTACGACTAGTTTTGTACTGGGCAACACACTAGGGTTTGGGGGATTGAATTCCTAACCTATTTTTCCTTAGACATATTAATTCATTCTTAGTTCTTTAATTTTGCTCACGTAGTTAAGTTAGTGGTTTAATCTAGTTTGCATTTACTTAGTAGATTTAATCCCATAATCATCTTTTCTTACCTTTTTAAAGTCAACCTTAGGATTAATTAGCCTACCTTCTGTCGTCAAAACGAGATTGTCCTTTTTCCCCATCGATTCGATACCCAGACTTGCCGCTATACTCCATAAGAGTGTAGTTAAAGTTTAGGTTTTTGTATTACAGTTGGAAGTCGATAACAACGACTAGCGTATGTACACAGACGCTCGGTTTTCCAATCTATCAAAATGGCGCCGTTGCCGGGGAAGTAGGTAGACTTTAGGTTTGGTTGGTGTTAACGCAAAAATTCTCCATCTACGAGGACCAATCAGAAAAGGACACATGTCATCCTACGTGTTAATATTCGACATCCAAGTAGAGTTGGTCGGCACCCGAGGAGTATTAGTCGGCACCCGAGGAGAGTTGGTCAGTACCCGAGGAAAATTAGTTGGCACCCGAGGAGTATTAGTCGGCACCCGAGGAGAGTTGGTCGGCACCCGAGGAGAGTTAGTCGACACCCGAGGAGAGTTGGTCGGCATACCAACCAGGAAGATCAAAGGATAACTATGCATTTAATGTGCATTAATGAAGATGGCAGCACATTTAATGAGCCTTAATGTACATTTATACTGTATTAATAGATGACAACACATAGCATACCAAGCAATTCAACAATTAGATTCGTTGAATGTAGACATAAATGTCTACATACAATGAATCACTTTATCTCCCATCACTATAAATACATGTATCCCCTTAGCCAAAAAGGAGAGATCCAAGGAGATCCGGGAGAACCTAGAAACACCATACACAAGATACACATCCTTTCTCTCTCTACACCATATGGTGATATTGTAAACCCCTGGGAATAAAATAACAGTGGACGTAGGCTTTATTCATAGCCGAACCACTTTAAAAATCTTTGTCTCTTATATGTGTAATACCCCGTATTTCTGAATATTCCAAATATTCCATTTAATTAGATTGGAGAATTAAATGAGAAAATATCGTCTTG
Organism: Sambucus nigra; assembly: GCA_949130495.1. Taxonomy (NCBI): domain Eukaryota; kingdom Viridiplantae; phylum Streptophyta; class Magnoliopsida; order Dipsacales; family Adoxaceae; genus Sambucus; species Sambucus nigra. Next base: position 787,752,230 of record OX422208.1, on the reverse strand, counting down.
ATTTAAATTACGTAAGAGTAGTAATTTAAAGAGTTTTATTTAAAATTGTAATTGTGGTATATTAATCGGAAGATAGATACCGATATATATTGCATCATTTTTATTTACTTAGTGCGAGTGGTAAATAGTTACTTAACGCGTGTAGACCGTGTTGGGGTGAGAACGAGTAATATTTTTTAAGTGACTCAAATGATAATTTAGAGGTCACCAATGAGTCCGGAAGGGTCAAATTAGTCAAAATAGTATACCCGGGGGTACTAGTTGAGTCCCGGGGCAATTTTGGACTAAACCGAGACCGTTCGGAGGTGTTTTGGTCTTTTAACATAAGAGAGTATGGAGACCTACGAAATTTAGAGTTTTATATCAGCCGTATGATAGAAGAATTAGGGTTAGAACACCCATGACAAACACCAATACCATTAGAGAGAAGAGAGGCACAACTTTCTAAAGCAAAAAGAAGATTTGGGAAGGATTCAAAGGAATTTCTACCATCTACTTGTTGGAGAAGAAGGATTGAAGGATGAAGATCATCAATCATCAACAAGAACCACGAAATCAGACCCTACTGATCATAAGGCAAGTTGTTTATTGCAAAACTTATAAAGTTATAATACCCATGTGTAGGGTTTATGAATAGTGTTGTTTAAATCATTATTTTGATTGGAGAAAGATGATATTTATACATGTTGGGATAGGAATCACATGTAGAATGATTTACCTTATGTAGAGGATTAAGATTCAGATTAGACTTGATGATTTTTTCGGATTAAAATCTGGATTTTGAATGATAATATGGGAAGAACACCATAACTAGGGTTTTCAAGAAATTCTGGGTTTAATTCATTGTTTCTTTAAAGGAATTGAAGTTTTGATGTATTTGATACGTTAGGAACTGTCCTAGTATATGTGGTAACATGTTAGGATCATTGGGTCGAAGTTTGGTGGACAATAATGGAGTTTGGAAATTTGTTAATGGAGGAGAGGATCAACGAAGAAGACAGACTGCGTCTGTCCCTGTTCGATCGATCGATCGATCTTGAACTATCGATCGATCGACTATGTCGATCGATCGAACCCAACCGTCGATCGATCGACGCAAGCTGTTTCCCGAAAATTTTGTGTTTAATCCTTCGTTGAGTTCGGGAATGAATGAGTATTCTAGGATTTACATTATACTTATATGGGAGTAAGAATAAGACCAGTAGGTATATTGTTGAGGTCCAATAAGGCCATTGGGTGTAGGGATTGGATTACGGACCGAGGAGAATAATCCGATTTAGTAGAGTATCGGGGACTTCGAAAATTGAGTTACGGGGCGAAGTAAATTCAATTTAAGTAATAGACCAGTAGGGTAAGCAATAACTACTGAAGTTATGTGTAAGGGGTAACTAGGACCCTTAGAGTTGTGTGTATACTCAAATAATTACGATTAATGAGATAAATCGTAAAACGAATATTGTACGATAAATATATGAGATTAAAATATTACGTACGTATATGATTAATAGGTCGGGCGTGTACCTACTGAATTATGTGATCTTTTAGGTAGAGAGATTATACCTAAATTAATTATGTTAGGGTCGATGAGACATTCCGAACTAACATAGAGTTATTATATGTTTGGGGTCGATGCGAAATACCGAACCAAACTTTGAACTGGTGTCGCGATGAGAGAGTCCCGAACTAGAATATTTGTATATATATATATTTTTAAATAGTTGGGGTCGATGGATAATTCCGAACCAACTCTCAAGAGTCCTTTACGTGTATAAAAAGGAAAAAATAGAAATGACTGATATTTAGTATATATTGTGTGTGAAATATATATACTGGATGATATTCTACTTCTGTGTGTTAGTAGATTGATATATTTGATGTATTTGAAGATAAATACTGAATTGGTAAGTTAAGTAGTGAAACTTAATTACTAAATGAACCTTTAGATAGAGAAAATCTATTTAGTAATTCGAGTAGCGAAACTTAATTACATAAGTGGGAAAGTTAACAAGTGTGAGAATTGTAGTAATTTTAGTAGTAAAACTAAATGGGAAATCTTGAAAAATAACATAGATGAAATGTTACTTGAGAATTAATTAACATACGCGAGATGTTAGTGAAAAGGTTGTACTGTATGGGCGGTACTGGAACTTGGGTATAGATAAGTTCAGTTGACTACTTTGGTTTTAGTTAGCTTGGGAAGTATGGCTAGATAAACTAAGTGTATAACGTTAGGTGTGCACAAAAGATGAGGGGTTAGTTAACTCAAGAGAGTGTACGACAACCTAACATGTGTAATCAATAACCGCATTTTATATTGTGATAAACGCTTGCTAAATATTTTCAAAATGTTTTGAGTACTAACTCTTGCTATAAAATATTTTCAAAACCTTTTAGGTGTCCAGCCACAGGGATGCCATGTATGATGATTCCATTCCAGATACTCGGAGTTGTAGCACAGTGGATGCTTACAGGATTTTGACTAGGCGATATCTCTCATTCAAATCTAGTACAGGATCTCACACTCTTCTATGTATGGACTTGTTGTCCGGTATTAGTCTCAGATATTAGATTCAGACTAGTGGTTACTCTATTGTTGTTTGGGATTTTTAGCCGATGGTTTATTCGGTAATACTTTTGTTATGTTGTACTTTTACTTTGTTGTTTGGATTATAGTACATGATTATTTGTACTTTGTTCCGCATGGTTGATTTATCTGTTTTAAGAAAGATAAAATTTGGCACCGGTCTAATTTTACTTAGGGGATTAGTAGTTAAAAAGTTTTCGACAGTGATGATAAGAATGAACCATTTGAGAAACCTGTTTTAATTTAATGAAGGCCTGATCACCCGATGTTTAATTAGGCGGGGTGTCACAGATGGTATCAGAGCATCAGGTTCTAGTGTCCATAGGATCTGTACGGCTTACTACGTTTTCAGCGTATCGTTTGATTGATATAGAGCCCTATCTTAGGATGATTGTACTCCTCTACGTACGTAGTTTACGTTCTCCTGCCATTTAATAGACGTAGTGTTATATATAAGAGTCCGATTGGGCACAGTACGTCGAATATGGTGGTAGGTCCAGCATTGGCGTTAGCAGGACTACAAGAGGTAGGAGCTCGGCATAAAGCATGGGGTGTTCGAAGATAGCAATCATAGGAGAGATGACCGTGGTCGAGGTCACTCCTAGCGTGTAATGAAAGTAAATGCTTCAAGGGTTGTTGAGGCATAGCAGGCATTTTTCAAGTGTTGCGACGGCAAGAGTAATGCTAGTCTAGACCGCCCAATGCAGTGATAGTGGGAGTAGGTCTGAAGAAAATTTGATGAGAACGAGCCGTAAATGTGATGAAACGGCGACTGTGCAGGTTAACCAATGGAAGTAGTATGTCCAGAGGTTTTGGCATTTAGGACAAAGTAGAAATACTCATAAGTGAGAAATTTGAGTAAATTTTTAGGCAACGTGGCGGGGATACCAGTCACTACATTCGGACTGAGGGTCCGTAAATATAAATAGAAGAACTTTACGTATAGTTTAACCGCAAAGTTCTCCAATGATGATTCAGAAGCGTAGTGAATGGAAATATATGAACCCCTCACGTGAAAGCCTGGTGGAGGCCAATCATGAGAGAAAAATTTATCCTGTGAAGTGAGCTTGTACCGGTGAGATAGGTATAAGGGAAAAGAGCCCTTGAGAAAATGGACTCCCGAGTCATAGCTCGCAATTTTTGGTAAAACTCTTCTTGAACGACTTATGTATATGAAGACAATATGGTACTTCCTACAAGGTTGAGGTTAATGCTCCTGGGTGGGCGGAGCTAAGGGAGTTAGAGATTTAGTCAAAGAGTAAGACTGAATGTAATGGGGCTGGTGCAAGCCATAAGTGAAAACCCACTAGAGGATTTAATGATTAGATCCTAAGTCGGGACTGTTAAGTCCCATAGTGCGTTCCTCTTGGTCAGCAGAACTAAGGGAATCAAGATGATAGTGTTCAGAATCGAGACTACCCAGTCCGAGAGGAGGGGTACCCAAACCGGTCAGCATGGTCTGGAGTCAGGAATTTTTGAAAAGATGTCTAGTGTGGATTCTAGGGCCACGCGTTTTATTTTTTTAGCTGGAAGTTATTTGAAGAAATAATAACTCCAATAGATTTTGCATTCCGGAGAGGACAAGCGTGTTATGTCCGGGAACCATCTAAATCACCAGAGCGATGGATAAGGAAGTATATGAGTTTTAGCCTCGAATGAATGGGGTATATGACGACTACTCACCTGAAAAAGGGTCGAGTTGATTATTCATCAAAATGTGAGAAACTTCGGAGATTATGAACATCTCTGAGTAATTGATTTCGGTGTGTGGGGACCTAAATGATGTGAGTCAATGTTTGTGGCATAACTGCTGAGCGGAGAGATTGAGCTCGCTGTTGTAGTTAGTGCTAAAGACTTAGCGATAGTATAAGTGCGGTGCCACTTGACTCCTTTAGCAATATTGGAGTATGGTTGCACATATTGTCGAGAAATCGAATTTGAGCATATCGACTATGTGTTGTTCCGATAATGCTCAGTAAGAATACATGGGGAGAAGTCCCTTGTTTAAGTTCGGTTGCGAAAGGGAATACGACTGAATTTTTATGCACGTCAGGAGAAGAGACATTGTTAGATGCTAGGACATCAGTGGAGCCGGTAGTGTTGTGGAGAAACACTGAAAGGCTTACCTCACCACGAAGGGATAAGTGGGACTTTGTGGGCAAAGATTTGATTCTTTGTCTCTAGGGTATTGAGAATACCCACAAGATTGTAGTCACGTCGTGTAGACTAGGCTAGAGTTAAAGAAAAGCATGTTACGGGTGCGACATTTGCAATGTTTTTGCAAATGTACCCGGAGAAAAGGGTGTATGGGCACCCTAGTCAATTGGATTCCTTAGACATCCGAGATAGAGGGATGCGGAATATTTTGTACGACGTTGGGGAAATTAGGAAACAAGTCGTATCGATGAAATCGGTTGAACGTCATGGGAGATTGATGATGATCCAAGATTATATGTGCTGAGAAATCCAGCACACCCTATGGGATGAAAGTCGGTGGGAAACCGTTCAAAGGTTATCTCTTGATATGGGAGACCTAACTGTGGTGAAGAAGTAGCACAAGGTGCTACTTGACTGAGTGTTGTGAGTGACTTACGTGTTACTAAAATGTTGATCCTTATAAAGTAACCAACCCAAAAAGTGCGCCAATTGCGAAGAGTGCACGAATTGTAAAGTATAATAAACCCGGAGAGAAAGGGGAATAGAGTACCACTTCAGGAAAGATGACGTAAGTGGGAAGCGATGTTGAGGAGAGACGTAGTGAGATTGTCTCCAGATACACCTCTAGTTAATAGACAAGATAAACTCGAAATGAACAACCGGAATGTGGTAGTAAACCCACATTCTCAATGATGGAATGAGGAGACAGACTTATAAATTATTGATGGGTTGTGAACATCATAATTAAGCCAACATTCCATTGGGGGTAGCGAAATGGGTGACCGGGATGGATTAGTATGTAGTTGATAAGGGAGAGTGCATAGTGCCGCTCTACATGATTGTGAATCAGGATGAAATCCTAAAATTCCACCCTGTGAGAGAAGGTCAGGAAGGAATAGAGATAAACTTTTATTTTGAGTACGTTGTGCTACCTACGACTCAATGTTAGTGAGAATGAATGATGATACGCCCTTATGATAGTGGAATTTTGGAGAAGCCCACTGATCAATTCATAGGTTGAATGTATGCCTATAAGAGCATATTTATAGGTAGAGTAAGCACCTATATGGACTGTACATGAAGATTAGGTTCGTGGGTACCGATTACGAACAATACATGTACTCTGGGTGTGGTTCGAGGAGACATTTCGAACTTTTAGTCCTTAACACGTGATATGAGGACATTCTATTGGAGTGTGACATTTTAAGGTATATGAAATGTGAAAAATATGGCTCACAAATTGTCTACTCATGTGCGATGAGATATATATACATATATTAGTGCTCGGGATGTGATCTCGAGACAAGTAATTAATAACTATTGGTGATCGAGGTGGAATTCCGAGCCAATAACCCCAAAAGTGTTATAGAAGGGGGGTGATTATAAAATAAGTGTTGGTAGTATATGTTATGTGTAAGATATATATACCTATTGATTTTTCCTACTTATGTGCGATAGTAAGTGTGCTTAATCTCTGTATTGGGGTCGATGATGTTCCGGACCAATACATGGGAGATCGAGTTGGGATCGATGATCTTCCGAACCAAATCGATGATAAATATTGGGATCGACGGAAGGTCTGAACCGACATGTGCATTACATTTACCTTGGGGTCGAGGAATTTTCGGACCAATGTAAATGATAGGATTATTGGGGCCGATGATTTTTGCCGGACCAATTTTCCTTAAAGTATATATAGTGTGTGAAATATATACCTTATAAAATTCTACTTATGAGTGATAGTAGACACTTAGATGTTATATAGAGATATACGTCAAATGGGTAAATTAAGTAGGGAGAAACTTAATTTCAAGAATCAACGTTGGATTGGAAAAATCTATGGAGAAATTAAGTAGTGAGACTTAATTATGTTATGCGGCATGGGCAAAGTGCGATAAGGATTTATAATGAAGCAAGGCATGTACTTGGGGACGACCGTTAGGATGTTATGATTTGGTATTGGGTATTAGAGGATACAATTTTATTTAAGGTCCTTAGCCTTAATACCAGCCTTATCCTAATTTCGAGGACGAAATTCCTTTTGCAAGGGGGGAAGTATGTAATACCCCGTATTTCTGAATATTCCAAATATTCCATTTAATTAGATTGGAGAATTAAATGAGAAAATATCGTCTTGATTTAAATTACGTAAGAGTAGTAATTTAAAGAGTTTTATTTAAAATTTTAATTATGGTATATTAATCGGAAGATAGATACCGATATATATTGCATCATTTTTATTTACTTAGTGCGAGTGGTAAATAGTTACTTAACGCGTGTAGACCGTGTTGGGGTGAGAACGAGTAATATTTTTTAAGTGACTCAAATGATAATTTAGAGGTCATCAATGAGTCCGGAAGGGTCAAATTAGTTAAAATAGTATACCCGAGGGTACTAGTTGAGTCCCGGGGCAATTTTGGACTAAACCGAGACCGTTCGGGGGCGTTTTGGTCTTTTAACATAAGAGAGTATGGAGACCTACGAAATTTAGAGTTTTATATCATCCTATGATAGAAGAATTAGGGTTAGAACACCCATGACAAACACCAATACCATTAGAGAGAAGAGAGGCACAACTTTCTAAAGCAAAAAGAAGATTTGGGAAGGATTCAAAGGGATTTCTACCATCTACTTGTTGGAGAAGAAGGATTGAAGGAAGAATATCATCAATCATCAACAAGAACCACGAAATCAGACCCTACTGATCATAAGGCAAGTTGTTTATTGCAAAAATTATAAAGTTATAATACCCATGTGTAGGGTTTATGAATAGTGTTGTTTAAATCATTATTTTGATTGGAGAAAGATGATATTTATACATGTTGGGATAGGAATCACATGTAGAATGATTTACCTTATGTAGAGGATTAAGATTCAGATTAGACTTGATGATTTTTTCGGATTAAAATCTGGATTTTGAATGATAATATGGGAAGAACACCACAACTAGGGTTTTCAAGAAATTCTGGGTTTAATTCATTGTTTCTTTAAAGGAATTGGAGTTTTGATGTATTTGATACGTTAGGAACTGTCCTAGTATATGTGGTAACATGTTAGGATCATTGGGTCGAAGTTTGCTGGACAATAATGGAGTTTAGAAATTTGTTAATGGAGGAGAGGATCAACGAAGAAGACAGACTGCGTCTGTCCCTGTTCGATCGATCGATCGATCGATCGATCGATCGATCTTGAACTATCGATCGATCGACTATGTCGATCGATCGAACCCAACCGTCAATCGATCGACGCAAGCTGTTTCCCGAAAATTTTGTGTTTAATCCTTCGTTGAGTTCGGGAATGAATGAGTATTCTAGGATTTACATTATACTTATATGGGAGTAAGAATAAGACCAGTAGGTATATTGTTGAGGTCCAATAAGGCCATTGGGTGTAGGGCTTGGATTACGGACCGAGGAGAATAATCCGATTTAGTAGAGTATCGGGGGCTTCAGAAATTGAGTTACGGGGCGAAGTAAATTCAATTTAAGTAATAAACCAGTAGGGTAAGCAATAACTACTGAAGTTATATGTAAGGGGTAACTAGGACCCTTAGAGTTGTGTGTATACTCAAATAAATACGATTAATGAGATAAATCGTAAAGCGAATATTGTACGATAAATATATGAGATTAAAATATTACGTACGTATATGATTAATAGGTCGGGCGTGTACCTATTGAATTATGTGATCTTTTAGGTAGAGAGATTATACCTAAATTAATTATGTTAGGGTCGATGAGACATTCCGAACTAACATAGAGTTATTATATGTTTGGGGTCGATGCGAAATACCGAACCAAACTTTGAACTGGTGTCGCGATGAGAGAGTCCCGAACCAGAATATGTGTATATATATATATATATATATTTTTAAATAGTTGGGGTCGATGGATAATTCCGAACCAACTCTCACTTGGGGTCGATGAATCATTCCGAACCAAGAGTCCTTTACGTGTATAAAAAGGAAAAAATAGAAATGACTGATATTTAGTATATATTGTGTGTGAAATATATATACTGGATGATATTCTACTTCCGTGTGTTAGTAGATTGATATATTTGATGTATTTGAAGATAAATACTGAATTGGTAAGTTAAGTAGTGAAACTTAATTACTAAATGAACCATTAGATAGAGAAAATCTATTTAGTAATTCGAGTAGCGAAACTTAATTACATAAGTGGGAAAGTTAACAAGTGTGAGAATTGTAGTAATTTTAGTAGTAAAACTAAATGGGAAATCTTGAAAAATAACATAGATGAAATGTTACTTGAGAATTAATTAACATACGCGAGATGTTAGTGAAAAGGTTGTACTGTATGGGCGGTACTGGAACTTGGGTATAGATAAGTTCAGTTGACTACTTTGGTTTTAGTTAGCTTGGGAAGTATGGCTAGATAAACTAAGTGTATAACGTTAGGTGTGCACAAAAGATGAGGGGTGAGTTAACTCAAGAGAGTGTACGAGAACCTAACATGTGTAATCAATAACCGCATTTTATATTGTGATAAACGCTTGCTAAATATTTTCAAAATGTTTTGAGTACTAACTCTTGCTATAAAATATTTTCAAAACCTTTTAGGTGTCCAGCCACAGGGATGCCATGTATGATGATTCCATTCCAGATACTCGGAGCTGTAGCACAGTGGATGCTTACAGGATTTTGACTAGGCGATATCTCTCATTCAGATCTAGTACAGGATCTCACACTCTTCTATGTATGGACTTGTTGTCCGGTATTAGTCTCAGATATTAGATTCAGACTAGTGGTTACTCTATTGTTGTTTGGGATTTTTAGCCGATGGTTTATTCGGTAATACTTTTGTTCTGTTGTACTTTTACTTTGTTGTTTGGATTATAGTACATGATTATTTGTACTTTGTTCCGCATGGTTGATTTATCTGTTTTAAGAAAGATAAAATTTGGCACCGGTCTAATTTTACTTAGGGGATTAGTAGTTAAAATTTTTTTTGACAGTGATGATAAGAATGAACCATTTGAGAAACCTGTTTTAATTTAATGAAGGCCTGATCACCCGATGTTTAATTAGGCGGGGTGTCACAATATGTTTGATGTGAATGTTTATCTCCATCTTCAATCTCATCCTCATCATTTATCTGCTGTTGACGCCACTAAAATGGTAGTGGCCATTTTCTGTCTTCAACAGATTGGCGCCGTCTGTGGGAACATGTTATAAGCATTGTTCTCCATCAAAAGCTAAGTTTTTATTTTCTCTACATATAATCAATTATACATACGTCTTTTGATTCAATCATGATTTTTATGTTTATATACATAAATTAATTGTACAATTTTTATCTGCAAAATATTGCATATCATGATTTTAAAATCATAATTGTTAGATTAATTCTTATTTAGAAATCTGAAAAATAGTGGATTTCATAAATCATAACTTTTTGCTTGATTCTCAAGTTTCAATTTTATATCATGGAATAAATATTTTAAATGATTACATATACCAATATATATGATGCTGGTAAGATTTGATAATTTTCATTATAAATTTTGTAAGATCTTTGATGTCTATTCAAATTCTCATCATATTTTTAATCAGAGAATGTGAAAAGGTTAAAGACAATAAAAATTTTTCTCATGAAAATCATGACCCAGATCTACTTTCTCTCTCTTCAAGTTTGAGTCTCTTTGCATTCATTTTTATGAACAATATTTGGCTCATCTTCCATCATTGTCAATAAAGTCAAATTGATTGATTTTTTATATAAATTTGGTAATAATTTCGATTATTCACCATATTTTTATCTATGCAAATGGGCAATAGGAAGGGATCAATATAAAAAATAATTTTATATAACCAAAAAAAATCATTACCCACCTCTTGTAAAAGAGGATCAATAAAACAATCATGACCATATCAAGACTCTGGGTACAAATTGGATATGTTGGCCCCTCGTTCATCACATCACAGGGGTTTTTTGTCGAAATCACACGATCTAGTGGATTAGATAATTATTCATTTAATTAACATTCTTAACGCTTAAATTTTACATCGAATGTTATTTTTCTAATCTAAGGATTCGAGATATTTTGTTCATCCATCTATATTGTTGGTCGGCATCATCTTGGGCCATATTTTATTAAAGAGAAGGTTAACCAGACCATTTTTGTTTGTCGGAGATAAGATTTGAAGATCCATCAGCAACGTTGAAATAATTTTATCCAACTACGAGGTATCTTATTATTGGTCGGAGCCCCATATTGTAGATCGGTGGAACCAATTGCAGGTCGACGATCATCCACTTCTTGATCGGCGACATCTCAGTCTTGTTCGGAGGGTTCAATTTACTGGTCGGCAACTATCCAACCATCCACTTTTTGGTCGGTGACATCTAATGTTGTTCGGTGCTGTCAATGCACCATTTTTGTTGATCGGCGAAATTGCTCAGCTGGTCGGGGACCATTTGCTTCTTGGTCGGCACCATATATTCTATAACTTGAGATATCCTTAAATGTTGGTCAGCAACATCCATGCCATTTCTTGGCAGCAGTAGAATCTTGGGGTATTAAAAAAATGCGAAGCACCCCAGATATTTCTTTAAACACGAGTTCAGCTCGGGAATAAACAGGGGGCTTAAGTCTTTTTTAACTTGTGATCACCCCAAAAATATTTTTAAAACCAAGTGATAAATAATTTTCAAACAGTAACTTATACCTGATTAGTTATTGGAGATTAAATAACTTTACAAAAAACTCTACGTCTTATTTATGATGCATATCTCATAAAAATTTGTCCATCTCACACACATTTGGCACAAAAATATTATTTCATATTTTGAAATTTTTATTATTTTATGCTGATACACATCACATATTGTTTGGCTGAATAATTATTTTCATGATAATAATTATTTTTTCTAGTCTCGACAGGTGCTCGGAAAGCTTATTAAAATTTCATAGGTATGAGATTCAATCTCAATGAAAGCTCTCGTAAACCTCTGGAAGAGTAGTATTGCTCGACATCAGGCAATTGTGCCTCGACATATCAGCCAACATATATTATTTTATTTTTTGAAATTAATATTTTTATTTCTCAAGCATATACATATCATATATTGATTGGATGAGTAAATTATTCTCACGACTAATCAATTCAGCCTACACAAATGGTAGAGCACGATATTAATTTTTACAGGTACAAGACTCAACGCCGAAGAATGCTCGGAAACAATCTGGAAACTATTATCATTGCTCAGCATTATGAAATTTCACCTCAGCAAGGAACTATATACTTTATTGTTGCTTTGATTTGTGCTCAAGCACGAATTATTCTATATATTCGTTCGGATTCATATTCTATATTCATTTCTTCACGGAGCTCGGTGAAATACTTATTATCATATTCAGCTCCGAGGAAAATCTACAACAGTTATTATATTTCACCCCCAACGGATAGTTGGTCGGGGCAATTCTTATTTATATTCAGGCCCAAATATCGGCTCAAGCACAAATTATTCTATATATCCCTTGGGATTCATATTCTATATTCATCTCAACATGAAACTCGGCGAGATACTTATTATCATATTCAGATTCGAGGAGAACTATAACATTTATTATATATCACCCCCAACGGATAGTTGGTCGGGGTAATTCTTATTTATATAAAGGCCCATCAAAGTTCTCGTCCATATTCTTATGTTCTGGAAAATATTATTCTTATTCGGCATTATGCAATTGTGCCTCGACAAGATACTTATTCAGCTTTGAGGAGAATTACAACATTCGTTGTATTTCACCCCCAACGGATAGTTGGTCGGATAATTCTTATTTATATTCAGGCCTGACAACATTCTCGGCCATATTCTTATGTTCTGGAAGATCTTATTCTTGTTCGACATTATATAATTCTACCTCGACAGATCAACGAGGCACTTTATTATTCTTTATATCTATTTGGATGCATATTCTATTCTTATTTCAGCATGGAGCTCGACAAATATTTATAATCATATACTCAGCTCCAAGGAGGTCTTCAACATTTATATTATTTTATTCCCAACAATCTGTTGGTCAGCGCCGAGGAGGTCTCCAGCATTTATTATATCTTATTCCCAATAATCTGTTGGCCAGCTCCGAGGAGGTCTCCAACATTTATTATATTTTATTCCCAACAATCTGTTGGTCAGCGCCGAGGAGGTCTCCAGCATTTATTATATCTTGTTCTATTCCCATTAATCTGTTGGTCAGCTCCGAGGAAGTCTCTATCATTTATTATCAAAAATGTATTCCTCCGGGAAGTAAAACTTGTATTCCTCCGGGAAGTAAAACTTGTATTCCTCCAGGAAGTAAAGCTACTTGTATTCCTCCGGGAAGTAAAGCTACTTGTATTCCTCCGGGAAGTAAAACTTGTATTCCTACGGGAAGTAAAACTTGTATTCCTCCGGGAAGTAAAGCTACTTGTATTCCTCCGGGAAGTAAAGCTACTTGTATTACTCCGGGAAGTAAAACTTGTATTCCTACGGGAAGTAAAACTATATATTCCTAAAAATGCCAACTTATATTGGTTAGGATGTAAATCTATTCCCAAAAATGTCAACTCAGGTTGGTCGGAAATAAGAAGCTGTCAACTACAGTTGGTCGGAAATATTTTATGAGTATGTGAAAGCGATCAAGCAAAAAGAATTCAAAGTTCACATTCCACACTTGGGGGCTTCTATTACAGATATATTTATTCATTCGGTGGCACATTCTCATAACATCATGCAGTCGAGCATCAGATTCAGCCCCAAATAATTGTCATTCAGAAGTTATTTTTCTTGCTCAGGGGCTAATTTTGTTTATGAAGTTCAGGAGGCATATTCTGGAGTTATTATGCACATGCTATTGAAGTTCAGGAGGCTATTGAATTCCATGAGGCTATTGAAGTTTAGGAGGCATACTCAGGAGTTATTATGCAAATGCTATTGAAGTTCAGGAGGCATATTGAAGTTCAGGAGGCATTCAGAAGTTCAGGAGGCATATTCAGGAGTTATTATGCACATACTATTGAAATTCAGAAGTCAAATTCAGCATCTACAGCACTGAGATCTTTACTACTACTGCCCAACCAACATTGAAGAAGAAGTTGTATGAAAATGTTTCGAAGTCCACAACTAGCTTAGTACTAATCAGATTGAAGAGTTGGGTTCAAAAGCTAGTATGTTACTCGACAAAGTATTCAGAGGAGTATAAATCAGAAGAATCAAGCACGTGAAGTTAGCACTCAGTTGCTCGGCACAGGAGGCAGTTGGTCGGCTAGCAAACTAATCAACATACTTGAAGATTATGAAAAGCTACAAGCTGCATACTATGGCATGGCTGCATCCAAATTCCCAGGGGTGATAAATAGCACATGGAGTTCCTCTAAAGAAAGATTAGCAACCATCGATCAGCCTGCATCATATGTCGTTCACGAGATAATGCACTTTATGTTGAACAAATTAAGAAGGTAGATTAAGAATTTCACGAGCACCGAGCAACACTGCAGAATAAATAATCCATCCTTTCAAGTAAACCATCAATCATGGAGCATTGGGGGCTTCTGTTAATGCAAAAATTCTCCATCTACGAGGACCAATCAGAAAAGGACACATGTTATCCTACGTGGAAATATTCGACATCCAAGGAGAGTTGGTCGGCACCCGAGGAGTATTAGTCGGCACCCGAGGAGAGTTGGTCAGTACCCGAGGAAAATTAGTTGGCACCCGAGGAGTATTAGTCGGCACCCGAGGAGAGTTGGCCGACACCCGAGGAGAGTTAGTCGGCACCCTAGGAGAGTTGCTCGGCATACCAAACAGGAAGATCAAAGGATAACTGTGCATTTAATGTGCATTAATGAAGATGGCAGCGCATTTAATGAGACTTAATGTACATTTATACTGTATTAATAGATGACAACACATAGCATACCAAGCAATTCAACAATTAGATTCGTTGAATGTAGACATAAATGTCTACATACAATGAATCACTTTATCTCCCATCACTATAAATACATGTATCCCCTTAACCAAAAAGGAGAGATCCAAGGAGATCCGGGAGAACCTAAAAACACCATACACAAGATACACATCCTTTCTCTCTCTACACCATATGGTGCTATTGTAAACCCCTGGGAATAAAATAACAGTGGACGTAGGCTTTATTTATAGCCGAACCACTTTAAAAACATTTGTCTCTTATATGTTTGATGTGAGTGTTTATCTTCATCTTCAATCTCATCCTCATCATTTATCTGCATTTAACAGTTTTGATTTTGAAATCATGATATGCAATTTTTGCAGATTTCATAAATAAAAATTCGATAACTAATTTATGTATATAAACATAAAAATCATGATTGAATCAACTGATGTATGTATAATTGATTATACGTAGAGAAAATAAAAACTTAGCTTTTGATGGAGAACAATGCTTGTAACAAAATGGCCACTGCCATTTTAGTGGCATCAACAGTTGGTTAATCCCGAATTTGTCCTTAAAAAAACAAAAAAAAAATCCAAAAATATGGGTGTCATGTTTTTTAATCGCCCAATTTGAAATGTCTTACTTTAACTCTTTTGGTGGATTTAATTGTTATTATAATAATGAGGAGGAGGCGCTCAAGACTTATGAACATTGGATCAATATAACTAAATATGAGTCTCATAAATACAAGCCCAGTGCTAAGGCCATCCAAATTTATCAAAATGAATTACTTGAAGACGAAAGGCGTGAAAAAGAGTATCGAGAAAAAAATCGTCTTTGGGAGCAAGAGTTCGATGCATTATTTGAATCCAATGATGATTTTTCTTCCGATACTTTTGAAGATGAAGTAAGTTTTTGAACAAATGAGGAATCTGAGGTGCTAGATCCTAGGAAGCCTACTTTGGAAGAAACCTTACTTCGTTACATGCAAGGCGTAAAAAGGATCCTTGGTGATGACTGGGGAAAGGAACCATATAGCAAGGAGTTTGATTCTTATTTTGAAAACTTATCGGAGGTCGAGCCTTATGTTTCACCTACAAATTTTGAGAATGAAATCATTGAGAGTGATCCAAGTAATTTTGAACCTCAACCTTTTATAAATATTTCAAAACCTATTGAGGTTGAAGATCAACTGTCTCCTTGTGTCCCCACTATTATCAAACCATTAAATACATCACAAGAACTGAATGAAGGTCTTGAGGACGTCGACCCGATTCTGGTATGGGAATGTTATTTTATGATGCTTCATCTTATGATCCATACACTAAGACGTTCCACTCCACCAGATCCAATTGAAAATTTGGGGGGAGAATATTTTGAGGACAAGGACCCTTTGCCTAAATTGTTCTCTAAGATGAAATCTTCCTTTTTATGTACCCATCTTCCCATACTACTTGAAAATTCTTTGGGAGGGGATTCTATTTTTATTGGATCCTAATGGTACTTGTTTCCCTGTGCACCCAAATCCCTCATTATCCCCCTAAAAAATTTAATTGGTGATGGTTCATTTCTTCCACTTTGCACATGCCTTCCGTTGTTCAGACAAAATTCTTATTTTTCGGGAGTCGTGCTTTCTAGTGAGGGTATACCATTAATCCCTCAAAGTCAAATTGTATTTTGGGTGGACCCTCAAATTTTTTGACTTCTAGTGTTTGAGTCATTAGAAGTTAAAATCGTAAGTTGTACATAATTAGTTTTTTTCTTTTTCTTTTCCTTTTTTTTTTACTATAGTCTAGTGTCATTAGTTAAAGTTTTTGTTCTTATTTTTGCTATGCTTGGTTCTAACGTGTTTTATAGATTCGATGGACTCGAACTTATCAGGGATCGCTCAATTTGTGTAATATCTATCTTTTCCTCTCTTTATGTTGTGTTCTTGATTTTGCATTGAGGACAATGCAACATTTAAGTTAGGGGGTGTAGGATATTCTTCCCATTTATTGTTTTGTTTCATTGATTTGATCACGTGTTCGTTCCAAGTATGTTTTTTTTTAGATAATTTTAAAAAAATCCCAAAAAAAAATTGAAAAATTTAGAAAAAACAAAAATATTTTTCTTCAAAATAAATAAAAATTGGAATTCAATATTTTTAAAAATATCACTAAAATTCGTTTTAAAGTCTCAAATTATAAAAACATAGTACACAAAGCCGAAATTAACCAAAGATGAAAATTGAGCGAACATAAACGACTTAACGAATATATGTGGAGATTAACCAACCCGTTGAGATTCGAGCCTTTCATTTTTGTGAGTTTATAAATCAATTTGAGTAAAATGGTTAACTCAAAGTTCTAATTCAGCCTCTAATAATTTGCCGCGATCTCAAATACCCTTATTTTGATCGGTTATGGGAATAGTGTGTAATGTTGTCTTAAAAAATGCTCTAAATAGATCTCTAAATTAATCTCGAGACGCATATGGTAAAACAACTCGCATTTGGACAATGAAGTAGGCCCTCGTTTGTTTACCCAAAAATACAGGCCAGAAAAAGTCATGAAAAAGTACCCCTTTTTGCATCCTAATTTGAGCCGAATAAGTTTTTCCCTTTTCGTTTGACAACCCAAAAAACCCCAATTGGCCCAAAATTGTGAAAGTTGATAATCCCAGAAATTAAGTCTGGAAAGTAAAAAAAAAGCCCAAAAGAATAGAAATGCTCAACAAAAAGAGAAAGAAAAGAAAAGCGCAAAAAACAGAAGAAAATAGAAAAATCAAAAGAAAAAAAATGAGCAAAAGCCCGGAAAATCACCAACGGACATCTTAAGAAGATTTTCTAGTTCTGAAATTCTTAACCCATTTCCTTGTACCCATTACACCTTAAACCCGAAAAAGTCCTAACCTAGTCCAGATTGCGAAATTGGTTACTGCGTGGAGAGCTAAAGCACAAAAAGATAAGAAAAGAGATAAAAGTGTGAATTAGAAGCGATCTTCCCATTTCCCTATAACCGTAATCCGACGATGAGATCTATTTACCATAAAATTTTGTCTTTTTATTTATGTGCATGAACTTGGTTCCAATACATTTACTCTTTATATCACGCACACCGAGAGAAATAGCCACACTTCCGAGAGATTCGTTTGTGAGAGCATCCCGTGAGGTTTTAAAATCAAAATAAATTTTTGGATAAGTAATGTAATGGTCAACCAGTGGAATTCGAGGTTAAATTTCTGGCTTCGAACACACGCACTATGATTTGAGACTCTTGAACATGAATTGATGATGGCTATTTTCTGGAGAAGTTTGAATTATACAGTTTTTGCGTATTTTGAGTTTTCTTTGAGTCAAATTTTGTGGGTATATTCCCTGTAAATCCTCACGAGACACAACTCGTCCCACTAGGGTGACCTAGGGGTTTAAAGGCTTGTTGCATATGCTCAATGCAATCGCTTGCCCGCGAAAGTGGTATTCTATCCAAATAAAATGAAATTCTTAAAGAGTTTACCCATAGTTACATTCTTTTAAATTCCTTGAATGCGCAAAGTTCTAAATTAGGGGGTTTGATTAGGCTCAAATTCTTTCGAATTTACCCCTTCAATTTAGAGGCTTTTATTATCTCGAATAGCGTAAAATGAGTGCAATTATTGCATTCCTTTGATACTAACTCCTTCTAATAAGCACATCTAGTTTCTTGTATTTCTCATGAGTTTTGTAGGTATTTGAAGTATTGAGAAAGAAAGAAACTGAAAGAGAAATGAATAAAGTCAAAGGAGTAAAGTCAATGGCCAATTTCGTAAATTTTCACCCTTCACCCGAAATTGAAGCCAACTAGAAAGTTAACGAGAAATCAATATAAAAAATAATGGAAGAAATGACAAGATAATCCGAGATACGGTGAACAAGATACGAGTATTTGAAGTTGAGAAGAATCAATGGAAAGATCCCTGGATAAAAATACAAGGCAATTCAGACCTTTTTCCAGAAAAGGATTCGGACCGGGCTCTAAACTCTCTGGATGGAAAAATAAGGCGATCCGAACCAACCCTGGGTGAACGATTCGGACCGCCATAGTAAAAGATTCACTATAAGGGGTGTGAGTAAGACCGTTTTCCAGAAAAGGATCCGGAATGCCTTAAGTTAAAGAACGCTAGTCCAAATTAGGGGCCCATCAGGATCGCCTACACCAACCGGTCCGGACTGCATTGGATTTTTTCAAATTTTTATGTTCTTTCTCAAAGTTGTAATGGAGAAAAACTCTTGTAAATTTCGTGTTTATTCAGATTAGTTCCCTAATATGGGGAGTTTGATTTTTAGGTTCTCTAAGTAGGACTATAGGGTTTTTGTAGTAAAAAATCCTAGTTTTCAATAAGAAGTTCAGCTGTAAGGGTTGAAATTAATTTTCTTCAATACAAGTAATGTTCTTCCTTTAAATTTGCAATAGTTAATTAGTTTAATTGTTGATTTGATTTGCACTTCTCTTTTCATATAGTTTCTGTTACTTATGATGTTTTCTTCTTCTCAATCCATGCTTTCTTTTAATTTAACTATGTCCGACTAAGTTTTTAAGGGTTGGGGTGCATGAACCCAACTCGATCTGATTTGCATGGGTATAAAATTAGTTCTCTAAATTTAATAATTGATTAGATCGTATAGTATGGTGCTCACAACCGTTGTAGGACGTTTGATCTCGTTTACCCTAGGTAATCGGGATGCTTAAGAGTGAAACGCGGGTGTATCTAATACGACACTCCTTTACTCGTCCTTTGCTTACATACTGTGCGGGCTATGATCCCTCATATGTGTAATATTTGGGAGTACTAAAGACCGAGTTTGATCAATTAATTAATTTACGACTAGTTTTGTATTAGGCAACACACTAGGGTTTGGGGGATTGAATTCCCAACCTATTTTTACTTAGTCATATTAATTCATTCTTAGTTAGTTAATTTTACTCACATAGTTAAGTTAGTAGTTTAATCTAGTTTGCATTTAGTTAGTAGATTTAATCCCATAATCCCATAATCATCTGAACGATGGTCAATAACTCTGTCCTATGACTTAAGCATTTTTTTTCCGAAATTGAGCAAAAACTATAAAGGACTCAATTGGAAATTTGTGTCCTTATAGTGTAACTTTACCTATGATATCTATGTCCCATGCGAAAAACGGCCAGGGAGAAGTCATGTTGTACAGTACTCGTGAAGGCAGGTGTTGTAAGTTGGAGAATTATTGGCATTTAAGACATCTTCGCATGTAGGTTGTGCACTCCTTTACCATGGTAGTCCAGTAGTATCCCTGTTGGATGATCTTTTTGGCGAGAATATGGCCATTCATGTGGGGTACGCACTCCCCGTTGTGGATTTTCTGCATCTTGTCCTTCAATGTCAGCCCCTGCAATGCAGTGTAAATGGGTTCCATCGAAGTTCCTCTTTAATAGTTCTTTATCACAAACAATGTACTAAGCGACCAATTTGCAAAGAGTTGCTCAATATCTCTTGTTGGATCCTTGGGATACTCATCGTGTTTAAGGAGGCGCCAAATATCGTAGTACCAACAGTTGGCTATTTCAAATTCTTCCTCTGTACAGAGCTTGATGTGGTAGAAGTGGGCCGATTTATCCTGTTTTTGGACAAGGAAGGGAGTCATAGTTATTCCTTCAGGTATGTCAATCATGGAGGCTAAGGTGGAAAGGGAATCAACTAGGTTGTTCTTTGCTCGAGGTAGGTAGTGGAATTTGATTTATTGGAATTGGGAAGCCAGTTCTTTAAGGTGGTCATGGAAGGGTAAGAGTTTCTCGTCCTTGACTTTCCATTTCCTGAGTACTTGAGTGATGATGAGGGCTGAATCCCCGTAGGCATAGAATTCCATTCTTGAGGGTAACTTTGAGGCCTACTGTGCATGCCTCGTATTCAGTCATGTTTTTAGTGCAGGGGAAATCCAATTTGATGGCAATGGGAGTGTGGGAGTCATGAGGGGCAATTAGGAGGATCCCAATTCCATAACCCTTTTTGTTGGCAGCACCGTCAAAGAAAATTTTCCATTGATCATCTTTATGGGAGGTGCAAAGAATATTCTCATCTAGGAATTCTGAAATCTAGACATCGGCCTCTTCCATAGTGTAGTCAGCAAGGTAGTTAGAGATGGATCTTCCTTTTATGGCCTTTTATGTGACATAAGTGATATCAAACTTGGCTAGAAGCATCAACTAATGGGCCATTCAACTGGATAGGGCGGGCTTCTCGAGTAGGTACTTGATGGGATCCTTTCGGGATACGAGTTCGATGGACAAGGTGAGCATGTAGTGCCATAACTTTCGGGTAAGCCAGACAAGGGTGACACATGCTTTTTCCAAGGCGGTGTAGTTAACTTCATAACTGACCAATTTCTGACTGTCATAGTAGATAGCTTTATCTTTGCACGTGTCTTCAAGGTACTGAGCTAGCAGAGCCCCAGCTGCGGTATCGATCACGATTAGGTATAGGAGTAAGGGATGATCAGGCTACAGTGGAACGAGTACTGGAGGTCGGGTTAGGTATTTCTTAATTCGTTCGAAGTCTTCTTAGCAAGCTTCATTCCAGACCTTGGTTTAATCTTTGCATAGGAGTTTGAAGATGGGTTCACAGAGGGAAGTTAATTGGCTGATGAATCGACTGATGTACTGTTATTTTCTAAGGAATCCTCAGACTTCTTTCTCCGTTCGGGGAGGTAACATCTCAAGTATGGCTTTCATCTTGGTAGGATCTTCTTCTATCCCCTTATCACTGACCATGAATCCCAAGAGTTTTTCTTTGGTAACGCCAAAGACACATTTATGTGGGTTAAGCCGTATTTGATATTTTTGTAGTCGTTCAAAGAATTTTCGGAGAGGGGGAACATGATATTCTCTAGTCTGGGACTTGATAATCATGTCATCTACATAGACCTCGACTTCTTTGTGTACCAGATCATGCAGAATGGTTGTTGTAACCCTTTGGTAGGTAGCCCCTGCATTTTTTAGACCAAATGGCATGACAATATAGAAAAAGGTTCCCCAAGGGGTGATGAATGTGGTTTTCTCTTGATGATCAGGGTGCATCTTGATCTGGTTATATTCGGTAAATCCGTCAATGAATAACTTGAGAGAATGACTGGCTGTGTTGTCTATAATCATATCGATGTTGAGTAGCGGGTAATCATCCTTCGGAGAGACCTTATTTAAGTCTCGATAATCGACATACATGCGAACCTTTCCTCTTAATTTCGGCACAGGTACGATATTTGCTAGCCATGTGGGATAATCAATTACACGAATGAAGCCCACGTTCAGTTGCTTAACTACTTCTTCTTTTACTTTGAGTGACCATTCGGTGAGGAGCTTTTATAGCTTCTGTTTAACTGGTTTATATTTGGAAAGCGTTGGAATCTCATGCTGTGCGATTTTAAGGTCAATATCGGGCATATCATAGTAGGACCATGAGAAGACATCCACGAATTCCTTCAGTGGCTCTTCGAGTTATGTGCGCTTGTGCTCATTAAGGGTATCCCCTATACTAATCTCTCCCATTTGGCTACTATAACCGAGATTAATAACAACCGTTTCATCTTCATTAACTTGAATGCGGCTATGTTGCTTGTTATTTACCCTATTTGGATCAGTTAAGAATTCATTGCAAAGTCCTCATCATCAAAAGTTTGATTAGAATTAAGACAATTAATGTAAGGCATAGCAAGATACTCAAAATCTTCATTTATTTCATTAATAGAAAAAATATCATTGAGAACCTCGTCAAAGGAGGTCCCGATTAAATAAGAGTGAGAGGAAACAACTAAAGGGGAAAGGGGATAGACATCAAGGTTAGGTTGCATATTAGAATGTGGCATAGGTGAAGCATGCCAGTTGAGAAGAGGTGTATCAGCATCTCTGATGAGGTAGGATAGATCGAATGATGTAGTCCCTGGATGGATCATGTAGAGTGACAGCCCCACTATCTGCAAGTTGAAAGATTCTTTGGAATCTCTATCCTCAGAATCCTCGGTATCATCTAAGGTCTCCTCAGTTAGTGGTTGCACATAGTGTTAGAAACTTTTGACTCCCGAGTAGTTGTCTTAAAAAAAATATCTCCATTCTTGGTTCCATCCTTTTCTTTGTAAGGTCATACTAAGGTTCAGGGAAGTCGCATAAGGGGAAATCTTCACCTTCTTTGATGAATTATCCATTTAGGGAATCTCTCGAGATAGTTCTGGCGCATTCTAATTTTCTTTTCAATCGAGGTTGATGGATCAATCTGAGTCTTTCTTATGATGGTTGATATCCCAAGCCACAGAGAGGAAAGGCCTCCTTCAACACAATAGGTTTAGTTATCCCTTATTTCCTTTTCTATAGCCCCAGTCTAGGCATGAAGTGCATATTATTGAACATTTGGATTACATTGACATTTCCATGAGGATCATATTCTGGAAAAAACCCTGTCTTTGAAGTCGTTCCCTGTTAAGAGTAGGAGTGGTTCTACCTGGAAGCTCGATAACAGTATATTGTTCACCCCATGTTGTATCTCGAGTACCGGATTACTGGTGCTTGCATTATCGATGTTGTCACTGTCTCCCAAGATGGTGATAACTTGTCCATTGGCAAAGAACTTCAATTTCTGATGAAGGGAAGAAGACACCCCTTTGATGCTGTAGATGTACGGTCATCCGAGTAATAGATTAAAATAAGATGGGATATTGATGATTTGGATTTCAATAATAGGATTTGGTCCAAGGATTTAGTCCAAGGGTTTGATCAAGTTTTGGTTCAAGAGAACCTGGTAGACTTTGGAGAGAGGAGCGTGGAGCTCTGTATATTCTTTTTGAATTGGGTTTGGGCGACTTTTTGGTGCCCATGAAGTAGCAGGCTGAGAGATATTATTAATGGTAAAGACTGAGGTACTAGTAGGTTTTTCAAATTTTCTAGGATAAAACTATTCAGAGACTTTCTTCAGTTCGACTTCTTCTTGGCAAGACCTTTTTTTATTTCTACTCCTGCTTCTCGGAGGGCTTGGAAGTGAGGATAATACTGTCCTCCCATTGTTGCTCGGACATGGGGTAGAAAATTCTTCTTCACAATGCTGACTTGTTCTTCTTCGGAGGGCCGATTAGTCATGGTAGCTTCTTTTTCTCTCCACCTTGCTATGAAGTTGCTGACTGATTCCCCATGATTCTGTTTGAGTAGTTCTAAGTCATGACGGATAACCTCTAGCTCCTCATTATACTTGTATTGTGATATGAACTCACGGGAAACATCTTCCCAACTGCGGATTATGTATTCTTCAAGGGATAAGAACCAACGGAGGGTCCTATCCTTAAAAGTATGCTGGAACATCTGAGCCATTATTTCTTCGAAAGCTCCTAGGAGAGTCATGGCTCGGTGATTGCTATGGAGATGAACAATCGGGGGTGCACTGCCTCCAAACTTCCCGATATTGGGAATCTTGAATTTTTTTGGTAACCTAGCTTTAGGATAGGGAGACATGTGGGTGTATTCCATATAATTCCCAGAGACTCGGACCTGGTCGAATTTCTTAGTTAGCATCTTCAGGTCTTCCTTAACCTTGTATAGTTCTTCCTCTTTTGGATCAACAGTTACGGGTAAATTAGCCCTAGTCTGAGCAAGGTTTGGCATAAGAAGTTGGGATGATGGAGGCCCATTAGCAGGAGGATCACGCGGAGCATGGTGGTATTCTTTAGGGATCCAAATAGGTTCGGGTGCGGGAGGACCCTTGGCGCGATGGAAAATTATCTCAGGATCTTCGGGGACAGGGACCTGCTTTTTTTGCATCTCATGAACCTCGGTTTGAAGGTTATCAATTTTGACAGTGAGCTAAGCCAGAATCGTCAAAAAATCCGGTTGTACATTCGAGACTTGATTCGTTTTCTCCATGGAAGGCGGGTGAGTTTCGGACTCGGAGGAAGTAAAGGGACTCATAGAAGTTCAGGGTAGTTCAACTGAAGAACGAAGGCAATAGGGAGCCAGACCAAGGGTATGTAATCGACCTGAGAAGTGGGAAAATTTGGAATTTATTTCTGAAAAAGAGAAAGGGAAATTCATTATTTTTGGGGAAAAAAAGGAGGAAGATATTTTTGACATTTTTGGAAAAGATGAGAACGAAAATGTTTTTGGATACTTTATTTTGGAAAAAAGAGAGAGGAAAATATTAAAGATGGGTCTCAATATGATTATTATGTTTATTAGGTTCTCACTTGCATTAAATTCTCCTAAATACAAAATGAAATGTCGAACGGGACCCAAGGCTGGAAAAATTGGGTTTGTAACATATATAAAGCTATGGCTAGACTTGTAACAAGACTCACGGGCAGGGTCCTATTTTGAAATTATGAGAAAATTTGGGCGGCAGGCCGACCCAAAATTTTGGCAGAGTTTCGGGTCGAAACCGTCACTCTAACATGTGTGTCCTAGGCTTGACACCTATATGCAGGTATGAAGTTTTATTGGGTAAATCGGAAAGGGTTCCCCCTTTGGCGTGAATTCAACGATATATGTCTTGCTTTTGAGGGCAATAGGTACGTGTGGTCAAGCCATTTAATATACCCGAGTATACGTGAATTGCGTCACTATATATCTCATGGGGACGGTACGTGTGAGAGAGAATTCGATATACTCAACGTAAGTGTACGAGTTCCCTGCGATATACCTCCCGTCATGAATCGGACAAGCGGTACGATGCGGGGAAATCGTTCAATATACATCACAGGTACTTGACCAATGAAAGGTGAGAGTCATATCACTTAGGCTAACAGCGCCCTGCCGGACCAGTGCCCATCAAGAAGTGACTCTCCAGTTACGAGATAAAATTTGGTAAATAATAATGCTCTTTGGTGATGTTGTGGGAATCATGCATGATTCTTTTATTAGTATCGTATGGTGAGAGTATCTTTCTTGATCATGCCAAACAGGGAGCAAAGTACAAGTACCAATAGTATACTAAGCATGGATAAGTGGTACGTGCAACACGTGGATATACATAATCCTAGGTGCACGTCGTGTGAAGTGTACATGGAGAATCTTTCTATAAGTGTGTGAATAGAAGTATAAGCATGAGGTCCACATGGATAATAAAGGGTAACACGCAAATAGGGGAATATACAAGAAAATAAAAACACCCATGTGGAAAAAGTCTAGCCATCTTAAACATTGTCCCCATCAGAGTTGCCATTGTGGCCATCCCGGTTGGCGTGGCGTTCGTTCTGGAGGAAGAGGATCCCCCCGGGAAGAAAACTGTGTTGCGGTCTCGCACCCTTCTTTTTGAAAAGGGGGCTTCAACCGTCGTCGCTGTGGGATGAATGTAAAGAGATAGAGTCACTAGCCTATTTTGCTCAAAACAGGCAAAAGAATAAGTTTCCACCTCAAGAGAGAGGCATCAAGGACAAAACTGATGCATGCGAAACCAATAGATCGAAGGTCCGGGGGCTAAGTTATGGAATGGGAAGGTGTTAGACACCCATTCCGCCCTTTCGATCTCTCATGGGAAAATGTTTATATTTTCCTTTTTATCCCCATGAAGTGTATGTATGTGTTTATATAATGGAGATTGGAATCGTTCGACCCATACCATGGAAAAGATAGGGTGAGGTCATCCATAGGAATATTTCCAAAATCATAATAAATGTAGAAGATAGAATATGAGCGTTCATCGCGATATTGATCGTTATTGGAAAACGATAATATGTGTGGGATGAAAGGCGAACAAATATGTTATATATATATATATATATATATATATATATATATGTGTAAATTTTGAGGATTATGAAAAATAAGAGAAATTGGAAAATTAGAAAATTGGACTCGAGTCTTGGATTTTAATCTGAGATGCCTACGTAGCCTATAAAGGCATCAAAGTCCACGTAGTTCGAATGTAGAATAGGGGTGTGGTTTATCCCATAGATTCGAATGGAATTTTATTAGGTGTGTGCATATAGAAAATATGTTTCTAGTTTTGGAAAAAGCGTGGTGGAAAATTCCGTTAGGAATTTACGGGTGTAACCCTATTTTGTTTTTTTTATGAAAAATAAAGTATGTGCAATATACTAATAAAAGTGTAGATGTTAATATGTATAAACTAAAATGAAACTAGATTATGAATATAAGGTAACTTATATAAAATAAGAAATTAAAAGAGAGGGAGAAAGAGTTGGACCTTTCTTGGAGATTGAACTTGGATCTTGGATGAGCTCCTTTGAATGTTGAGGAGAGAGAAGGATGTTATCAAATTAGGTGTGAAAACGATGGGGATTTAGGCTTGAATGATATTTCTCATATGGAACTTCGCTGACTTCGAGAGAAAGTTGATAAGATCACTAATGTTGACGGGTTTTTGCTCTCCATTCACAATGAGGTCATGGGCCTTATTATAGGGTCAGGGGGTGCCGATCGGCATACCCCAGAGGGCTCCTATCGGCAGGTCACCCTTGAAAGTGTGCCGATAGGCAGGGTTCAGGACCTGCCAATTGGGAGTCCCATGCGGACTTTTCTGGAAAAATGACTGTAGGGAACAAACCGTTAATCTGAATCGCACATGGGGCATACCGTTAGAAAGTTATTTCAGAGTCTTATGAGAGTACTTTGGACCGTTCCCGTGTCCGAGAGTTGACTTTTGGTCAAATATGACTCGGAAGCTCATGTTGGTCCTTTGGACGGGAGATCGTCTGATGCAAACGGATCGTTCGTCCTCATGGTAAGTCAGAATCGCACACGGGGCCGATCGTTGGAAAGGTTGGGATATGTAATTCGACATTACAAAGAGTTTCACTCGGTTCAGAAAGTTGACCTTTGTCAACCAAGGCTCGGACGCACCCGATGACCTCTTGGAGTAAAACGAATCGTTCGTTCGTATCGTAGGTCAGAATCATGCACGGGGAAGATCATTAGAAAGGGTATTCAGTGACCTTTGGAGATTCATTCAGTCTCGTTTGAGCTAAAGAGTTGACTTTGGTCAAATGCAGTCCGGTGGTGCCCCATATTGATTTTTGAGGGAAAACTGATCGTTCGTTCGAACGATTATGTTGTTTCGCGCATGGGCCGGACCACTAGAAAGGGGTTTCAGTGCCCTTCGAAGATTCAAAGAGCTTTTGCTCTGACGGTGAAGTTAATTGGGGTCCATTCGGGGCCCGGGAGCGCCCGATGGTCTCTGAATCGGTATTCGAAGTGCGACCTAGGTTTGTGGTCGAAGGGGGAAGTGCTAGGAGACTAAGGGAGTGCGACCTAGGTTTGTGGTCGAAGGGGGAAGTGCTAGGAGACTAAGGAGAGACTTAAGTGTTTTAGAATATGGTGTCTACAGATAGTCTTATAATTAAAGAAAACTCTGTCCAAATTTTCTAAATTTTTTATACTTATTTGGGTTGTAAAAAAACTTTTTGACTTAAATTCTTCATGATTCAATACATTAAAAATTTTCTTTGTGCTATGTAACAGTTTATAATTATTACGAGGTCCAAGAAGGATTTTTAATATTGTTGTTGACTATTTTTCCTTAAACGGGGTGTATAATCCTATAAATATAGTTTAATTTGTTTACACTTGTGTTTTAAAATAACTTTTAACTTATTTGATTCAACACTACATAAATCTACACAATTTAATAATTTGAAGCTTTACACTTATAATATAAAAATAATTTATTATTTACATTATACATGACTTTAGACTTTTTAGAATTATATACATTCCTTCAGGCATAGGAATACCCTAGTGTATATATAGTGCAAGGGAGACGTTATAATGGGTTGGGGACCGATATAGTGGTCAACCCCTCTTTCTCTTAAAAATGTGTAATTTCCTCTTATTTTGTATAAAAAAATTATTTCCATCCCTCGGAGATCTAAATCCTTTCCAAAACCCTCTATTCGATATTTCTACAACATAGAACCCTTTTCAACAATTCAATCAAATTTCCTAATCATGAGTTAGGGAATATTGGGGATCACTTTTGGAATCTGTCATTATGATTGTGGGGTATAGATTTGTAGAGGCATGTGCTCAACATAGGCGCTATAGCTCACGTACTTGCAATTAGTGAAGAGTCTAAGTCGTGAAGGACTCATTGTGACACCCCGCCTAATTAAATACCGGGCGATCACTCCTTTATTATATTAAAATCAAGGTGAACAATTGGTTCATTCTTAGCATCACTGTCGTAAAAAAATACATTTCCAATTTAAACACCCTAAATAATTAAGCTAAGTGTCAAAACCATTTTCATACATACTTTCCAAATTTTATTTAAAGAAAAATCATTTATTTTATTAACAACATTCAATAAGTAAGAATCACACCACATTAAATTCTGCAACATAATCCAATTAATTTAATACATTCGTCAATCGAATGTCAACATATGAAATCTAAAATCTCACATCCTAACTGAATAAATCCCATATTAACAATCCTGGAAATAACTGAAATACAAATGTCCAATAACAACGGAATAATGGAAAGTGCTACACATGCCCAACTAGATGAAAGTACTAAGAGTGGATCCGAATGAACGAAGTCGTCTAATCAAGAGACCTGCAACTTCCACCTAAGCTGCAGCGCGTTCCTTCCAAGAGATCCTAAGCAAGATGCCCCTGTGGCTGGGCACCTGTAATACATACATATATATGCAAGAGAGAGAGAGAAAAAGAAACGGGTCAGAGCCCGATAGTGTGTTTGATTTAAAATACGTTTAGCAAGTATTTAAATTGATACAGGCCAATGCAACAACATATTAGTGCGACACTCTCTTGATAAATTCTCACCTCTCTTCTAATGTGCACACCTATCGCACTAACCTTCCCAACGGTTTGTCTTATCATTTATCGCCCTAATCTTCCCAAGGATTTCACTTATCTTAGCTTACTCGTAAGATTCAAAATTTAACGATTCAATTGTTTAAAAAGGATGTTTCAATTAGCAACCCAAGGTTCTCATTTTTTACTTTATAAATCAATAAAGTTTTCCAGTGTCATATTATACTTTCTCAAAACAAGTATTTACAATTTGAGTCATCAACCATGTCCTACATATCTCATCACAGTAGGCAGTCCCAGATTTCAGAATTTCATATATAAATTAACTACTCATAAATATATATATATATCACAACAGCACCCCAAATAATAACTATGGTGCGGGCATACTCTACTATCCAAACCCCATATCACTCACATTAAGGGGAATACAAATTCGAAATCACTCTCGAATTGTATTAACACATATACAAACTATAGGTTCCAAGTCCCTTAGGACCGTCTGAACTATCACTGCGATAGCCTGTACCAAGGATACCTATACACAAACAAAATGAGGCGAAGCATAGATTCCAAGTCTCTAAGAGGAAAGCACATACCCGCATCTCTTAGGACCGTCTGAACTATCATTCTGATAGCGTGTACCAAGGATATCTATCTTATAGGGTACAAGTCAATATCCCCCATAAAGGTCCCATCGAGATAAGACTGTCCCAGCGCGGAAACCTCAGGGATAGCAAGTAGCGTGGGCATGATTTCCACACATAGATAGTATATGCATACACAATCGTATAACTATACTAACATTACCATTTCAATAATGGGTAAATTCTCAATTCCCATAATTATGACATTTGTATTTATTTCTCATTATTTAGTTATCACGTATAACCATTCACATCTTATTTTAATTTGAGAAACTTTTCCACTTACTACATCACGCTCACGGATTCTATCCTCACAAGTATAAAATTCAGTAGGTATACACATTTGTCCCAAAGTAACTCTCTTACGTGTCTATCTCTCTTTAACATATACTAAAATATTCCCTCATGTAAGATATCCCAAAAATATAGATTTTGCCTTACATTAAAGGATTTTGAATTTTATTTTCAAAGATGAGAATTTCAAATGGTTTCGAAATCGGATTTAAAATGGAGTTTTAATTGATTTTTTTTTTTGGAAGAGTCCTCAAAATATAAAACTCTCTAAGAGTCCTCAAAATATAAAACTCTCTAAGAGTCCTCAAAACATAAAACTCTCTAGTAAAAATAATATTTTTAGAAATCCGACCGTTCGATCAAGCTGAATTTTTGTCAGCAGTCCTGTCTTGCCGTTCGCTACAACATGTTAAAATTTCAAGCGATTACAATGGTTCGATCATCCGGAATAAAACTTTTAGTGTTTGTATCTAATTATAACTCTTTTCTTAATCAACTCTTAATCCTTTACATGACAAAGGGTTTCTAAAATATCATTTAAGTCATCACTACATGCAATTTCCTATCTCAAATTGGGTTTTTCTTCCATACAATTCATCCTAATCATTCCTAAACTAATATGAAAGATGCATCAACGAAATAAGCAAGATAAACACTTGCCTGAAATTTTTAGAAATCTGGTTTGGTGCCGAAATTGGTGTGGTTTCATTCCCTGTCTCGCGATCTACGCGTTGGTGGTGACGGCGGTGCAATCGGAGGTGTTCTTGGCCTAGAACTCCTTGGAGAGCTTCTCTTCTTACTCTCCAATGGCCGTCATTTGTCTTTGGTTGTTCTAACCCTAGAAGAAAACCTAGATATCTTATATAACCCTTTTAATTTTCATAGATTTAATTACCCATAATTGCGAAATGTCCAAAACGCCCTCCCGGGGTACTAATTGGGCCTAAAAACGCCCCGAGACCCAAACTAAACCCCCGGGTACACTTTTCTGACTATCTCGACCCTTTTGGACACGTTGGCGCACTCAAAACAATCATACGAACAACTTATAAAATATTCACTTATTAATCAACATTTAGTCCCGACACGACACAGGCGCGTCCCAACTTAAATTTCCATAATTGTCATTTTATTCACACGTGACAATATTATAACAATAAATCTCATATATTACTATACTCATCCAGTAATATTCAACAGATAACAAATTTTCAATAATTACTAACTCTCGTCACGCTAGTAAATATTTAAAGCAACATTCCGGATTAAAATTAAATTAATTTATCTCAATTAAATTTAATAAATTCCATAATTTAAAAGCTATAAAAATACGGGGTATTACATACTTCCCCCCTAATAACTGAATTTCGTCCCGAAATTCGAAAAATAAAGCCTATCAGGTAGCACAATTCTGGATATCCTTTTCCGTACACAAACTAACTACACATTACGGCGCTCAATCACTATAGCCCTTTCTTCATAGTAACATTGTTTTGCATTCTCTTTGGAGATACTTCACATTGTGCTCCCAACCGACAACATTCGCATAGGTCACACCTGTACGTTATACATTTCATTATCTCACTATCATTAGGAGGCTGCACCTCACTACATGACAAATACTCGGATTTATTCATATACAAAACTCCCATTCTGAGAAAATATTACGAACATTTGATCACTCTTGCTCGTCTAAAACAGTTGTGGAATTCTACCATAGTTATCGGATATTTTCTCGACCGATCCAAAAATTCTGATTATCTACTCTCCTCTAAACATACGGAAGGAGAATAGTCGAGGTTCTTCCATAACAAAACCTTAATAAGTACCTCATACACGACAAACGTGTACGAGTGCTTCTACAGAGCATTCTTGAAATCATCGTACCAAGATTCCAAAATCTCCTTCACGTGGCTCCACTAATCTTTAATCACCATGCGCTTATTCCCTGGCTAAGGGTGATACATCCTACTTGAAACGAAATCTTATCTCCGCTGGTTCCTGAAATCCCATATCAAAGGTGGGATTCACCAATCTCATCCTGATTCAGAAATTTATACTGCGCCGGACCATGCACTGGCGCGATCCTTCCTTTCAAAGGAAGTTTGGGGCATACTAGTTAATATTGTAAGCCAGCCCAAAGGAATATCAATCACTTCCTTCTCGGCGACTTAATTCACATGTTTGGGATAAACCCTTGATCTTGTTTTGAGGATGGCAACCCATCCAAGAACTTTACCGACTTTACCAACCT
Organism: Sambucus nigra; assembly: GCA_949130495.1. Lineage (NCBI taxonomy): Eukaryota > Viridiplantae > Streptophyta > Magnoliopsida > Dipsacales > Adoxaceae > Sambucus > Sambucus nigra. The sequence continues at coordinate 787,719,612 of OX422208.1, read as the reverse complement.
CTTCCAATTTCAGGAATTTTCGATAAACACAAAATTCTTTGGTTGATTCTCTTTTTTCAACCAAACCTTACCTACGGGCAGTGCATGTAGAGACTACTCACTACATCTCGCTAAACATCGATTCTTCCCTTAAAATGTCTCACATTAAGTGACACTTAATACTCCCCTTCCTTCCTTGTAGTATGCCGAAAGTTCCACCCGTGCTCTTCTCTCCACGAAGCGCACTTCTGGATCTGTTATACTATACTAACATCATTACTCTTTATATGTGTGAGTCACTCTCACACTTGACTAATAACAACTCTGCTCCGGGTGTGCTTTATAACAATTAAAATCTACTATATTCAAGGAATACCAATTCTTGAATGGCTTCCCACAGCCTTCCAATCAAGTTAGGGCGTGCTATTCTAATTGAACAGTTATGTATGGATTATCGCCCCTCATGTGACGTTCTCTATCACTTCCACTTCGTTATACTAGTCCCACAAACATATATTTCACACGTCTATTACCACGTCCCTTCGACTCGGACTATTTTAACTGTAGTTAACCAAGATGCCCACATTTTTGCAACACTCCGACTGCCCTGGGAGAGAGAACGGCGTGCTACTCATCTGTAGGACTAACTAAATTCAACGGAATAGAAGGGATAGGGCATTCAAATTCCATGACAATAAAAGAGGAATAATAATTCTCAACCTTCCTCAGATAAGTACAACAATTTTCCCAAATAGGTACAACAACCAAAATAAATCACTAACGCTCTATTCATCAAAATAATTACAGGTCATCTCTTTTGTATAATATAAAGTTCTTTCCAGATAATCCATGCTAAAATTCATTCCAACTCTTTATTCACCTTGTGTTCTGTATGCGGTTATGACATTTGGGTACTCTCAATCACCCTAGAAATAAAAATTCTTAAATTCTCCTTATCATCGTTCCACCCCTCAACTCGTGGGGATAACTTTTAATGCTTTCCTACCACAAAAATCCGGCTCCAATGACCTTAAAACAAAATTCAACTTCCAACTTACATACATAATTACTTGATCCCATTTCGACCAGGGTACCGAACTCATGGAATAGTGACCAAACGTCTCCCTATTTGCAACCTTACGCTAAGTTTCATGCGTGGGATGTCTTGCAAAGCGAAATCCAAACAAGGAACCCCCCCGATACACTACTACCTAGCATTGTCGGTTATCGAAATCCGTTAGGTCCTCTGTCCATAGTATATACCCCTTTATTCCGTCCCTTGACAGAAAAGTTACAATTTCTCCCGTAATTATGCTTAACAAAGAACGTTTCACCAAATTTCACTATCGTTCAGCATAGGTTGGTGGTAATATCATTCCATAAACCTCGAATACATACAATCGAAATTCTCGAAATTCCTTTTTCTAACATTAGGGGTATAACTCTTAACTCCCACGTCTCTTAAGGATAAATATAACACTGCACTCTTCCTATCACTAAGTCCGGAGTGCCAAACATAATACTGCGTCAAATCTTTTCGCTCAACGGTAAATCCAGATACATACGGAATCATATTGGCAAAGTTTATACATACTTTGGCATCGAATATCTCGAGCCCACTATCTCCTACGAAGTCTCTAGGATAGATAATATAAGTGCGAGTCCAATCTTCTCACAGGTAAAGCCTCGCCAAAACAAACATAAAACATGTTGCACTAATGCAACCACTCCGATAGCCTTGCAATAAATGCCCACTATCGTACTAACCATTTCTGTAATTTTTTAAACAAGATAATATCATACTCCTGTATCTCATCACTACAACGAGTAACCTCAATAAAGTATAAAACACTGTTGATATACTCATTCATCCTCCGCGGATAGCACTAAAGAAAAAATCCCGCTACACTAGGGAAAAATATTCACATAATGGTAACATTTATAATTATATGCATTAAGCTTGTCTCACATGCTAATCTAGCAATGAACAAAATATAGTGACTCTCTCGTGTCACATAAACACGCCTCATCCTCTGAGGATACAACTTACACTTCTACCTTGTCAATCGTTTTGACCGCGCAAATGGTTTTCGGACGTAACACGTCTACCCAAACCATAACAAAATTATTTTAATCGTTGCCTTTTACTAGGCACCATATTCTTTTCCTTATACACACTTTGGAACATATTATCGTGAGCGATCTCACTCCGCACAAAATACCTCAGTACATAATCCACTTACCACTTGTCCTACTAACCAGGTTAGGATTTGTCCTCCTCTCGGACTTTAGTAAACTCGATTCCTGTTAACCATTCCGATTGTTCCTTTAACTTTTTAGGCACATAAAGATCATGTTACTATCTATAATAACACTTACTGAATTTACCATCACTTGGTAAGAATTCCATTATCCGAATCATTTAAATGGGTCCCCTGATGTATATCCACGTCTCTTTTTGGTGCTATATCACCACCATTGTATTCAGTCTTATTTTCGACTAAATTCTTCGATTTCTTTAAGCTTCCCACACAAGGAGCATTATCATCTTTATTGACAAAATAAAACATTGCCAACCTCTGAATCAACCGTCCATCAGAATTTCCTCCTCGAGTATTATCAATTATTATTACAAGTTGGTCTCCCACTTGGAGCCGTTTCCTCTACTAGTATCTACCTCTTTCGATACAAAATTTGCTAATGATTAGGGTTCATTTCCACAATCGGACTTCTGTCATGCCCTCCCGCGATGAGTTCAGAACCACGTTTGCTTCTCACCCTGAACAGTTGAGGAAGGAACATACGGTCAACACTGTACCTAAGGTTCTCCTATAGGCATAGCATTCTACTTCTAAAATTTTTTTGGTTGACTCCAACCATTATAATTTCGTCCCGAAAGCCAAGAAAAATTTTCTCTAAATTTTCACTTTCGGTTTGCCACACTCCATCCTATATTTAAGCCTTTGGATACTTTACCGCCTTTGGTAAGGACACATACAATTTTCGCGTTTCTAAGATTTCCCATTGACAGTCTCTACACATTTTTGTAATACGTTGGGTAAGTTTACCCTCGCACCTCATTTGACTATAACAGTATTTGAAAAATCATTGCTGCACCTTAGTCGCCTTTCGAGTCTTGGCTTCTCGTGCCCTAATGGAGGTGACCTCGAGTACGGTCATCATCCTCGGATATCTTTCATCATCTCAACTGAGCCCTGCCTCCTGATGTACGCTTAACGGTCCTCTTATGACATCCGTCATCGCTCGGTATACGCACACATCTGAACAAAATTATAATACACTAATGTATACACATTATAGCAGGAGAACGAAATCTCGTCAAAGGAATCGACAATCCTAAACATAGGGCTCTATAACAAACAAAGCAACGCTGAAAGCATAATAAGCCGTACAGATCCTAAGGAAACTAGAACCTGATGCTCTGATACCACCTGTGACACCCCGCCTAATTAAATACCGGGCGATCACTCCTTTATTATATTAAAATCAAGGTGAACAGTTGGTTCATTCTTAGCATCACTGTCGTAAAAAAAATACATTTTCAATTTAAACACCCTAAATAATTAAGCTAAGTGTCAAAACCATTTTCATACATACTTTCCAAATTTTATTTAAAGAAAAATCATTTATTTTATTAACAACATTCAATAAGTAAGAATCACACCACATTAAATTCTGCAACATAATCCAATTAATTTAATACATTCGTCAATCGAATGTCAACATATGAAATCTAAAATCTCACATCCAAACTGAATAAATCCCATATTAACAATCCTGGAAATAACTGAAATACAAATGTCCAATAACAACGGAATAATGGAAAGAGCTACACATGCCCAACTAGATGAAAGTACTAAGAGTGGGTCCGAATGAACGAAGTCGTCTAATCAAGAGACCTGCAACTTCCACCTAAGTTGCAGCGCGTTCCTTCCAAGAGATCCTAAGCAAGACCTGTGGCTTGGCACCTGTAATACATACATATATATACAAGAGAGAGAGAGAAACAGAAACGGGTCAGAGCCTGATAGTGTGTTTGATTTAAAATACGTTTATCAAGTATTTAAATTGATACAGGCCAATGCAACAACATATTAGTGCGACACTCTCTTGAGAAATTCTCACCTCTCTTCTAATGTACACACCTATTGTACTAACCTTCCCAACGGTTTGTCTTATCATTTATCGCACTAATCTTCCCAAGGATTTCACTTATCTTAGCTTACTCGTAAGATTCAAAATTTAACGATTCAATTGTTTCAAAAGGATGTTTCAATTAGCAACCCAAGGTTCTCATTTTTTACTTTATAAATCAATAAAGTTTTCCAGTGTCATATTATACTTTCTCAAAACAAGTATTTACAATTTGAGTCATCAACCATGTCCTACATATCTCATCACAGTAGGCAGTCCCAAATTTCAGAATTTCATATATATATTAACTACTCATAAATATATATATATCACAACAGCACCCCAAATAATAACTATGGTGCGGGCATACTCTACTATTCAAACCCCATATCACTCACATTAAGGGGAATACAAATTCGGAATCACTCTCGAATTGTATTAACACATATACAAACTATAGGTTCCAAGTCCCTTAGGACCGTCTGAACTATCACTGCGATAGCCTGTACCAAGGATACCTATACACAAACAAAATGAGGCGAAGCATAGATTCCAAGTCTCTAAGAGGAAAGCACATACCCGCATCTCTTAGGACCGTCTGAACTATCATTCTGATAGCGTGTACCAAGGATATCTATCTTATAGGGTACAAGTCAATATCCCCCATAAAGGTCCCATCGAGATAAGACTGTCCCAGCGCGGAAACCTCAGGGATAGCAAGTAGCGTGGGCATGATTTCCACACATAGATAGTATATGCATACACAATCGTATAACTATACTAACATTACCATTTCAATAATGGGTAAATTCTCAATTCCCATAATTATGACATTTGTATTTATTTCTCATTATTTAGTTATCACGTATAACCATTCACATCTTATTTTAATTTGAGAAAATTTTCCACTTACTATATCACGCTCACGGATTCTATCCTCACAAGTATAAAATTCAGTAGGTATACACATTTGTCCCAAAGTAACTCTCTTACGTGTCTATCTCTCTTTAACATATACTTAAATTGTCCCTCATGTAAGATATCCCAAAAATATAGATTTCGCCTTACATTAAAGGATTTTCAATTTTATTTTCAAAGATGAGAATTTCAAATGGTTTCGAAATCGGAATTAAAATGGAGTTTTAATTGATTTTTTTTTTTTTTTTTGGAAGAGTCCTCAAAATATAAAACTCTCTAAGAGTCCTCAGAATATAAAACTCTCTAAGAGTCCTCAAAACATAAAACTCTCTAGTAAAAATAATATTTTTAGAAATCCGACCGTTCGATCAAGCTGAATTTTTGTCAGCAGTCCTGTCTCGCCGTTCGCTACAACATATTAAAATTTTAAGCGATTCCAATGGTTCGATCATCCGGAATAAATTTTTTAGTGTTTGTATCTAATTAGAACTCTTTTCTTAATCAAACTCTTAATCCTTTACATGACAAAGGGTTTCTAAAATATCATTTAAGTCATCACTACATGCAATTTCCTATCTCAAATTGGGTTTTTCTTCCATACAATTCATCCTAATCATTCCTAAACCATTATGAAAGATACATCAACGAAATAAGCAAGATAAACACTTGCCTGGAATTTTTAGAAATCTGGTTTGGTGCCGAAATTGGTGTGGTTTCGTTCCCCGTCTCGCGATCTACGCGTTGGTGGTGACGGCGGTGCAATCAGAGGTGTTCTTGGCCTAGAACTCCTTGGAGAGCTTCTCTTCTTCCTCTCCAATGGCCGTCATTTGTCTTTGGTTGTTCTAACCCTAGAAGACAACCTAGATATCTTATATAACCCTTTTAATTTTCGTAGATTTAATTACCCATAATTGCGAAATGTCCAAAACGCCCTCCCGGGGTACTAATTGGGCCTAAAAACGCCCCGAGACCCAAACTAAACCCCCGGGTACACTTTTCTGACTATCTCGATCCTTTCGGACACGTTGGCGCACTCAAAACAATCATACGAACAACTTATAAAATATTCACTTATTAATCAACATTTAGTCCCGACACGACACAGGCGCGTCCCGACTTAAATTTCCATAATTGTCATTTTATTCACACGTGACAATATTATAACAATAAATCTCATATATTACTATACTCATCCAGTAATATTCAATAGATAACAAATTTCCAATAATTACTAACTCTCGTCACGCTAGTAAATATTTAAAGCAACATTCCGGATTAAAATTAAATTAATTTATCTCAATTAAATTTAATAAATCCCATAATTTAAAAGCTATAAAAATACGGGGTATTACACTCATATGTTTCCATCACATAGTACGATACAAACTGATAAGGGATAATTCCGAACTTCTAGGGATAGCAATTAATAGAACTTAGTACTCTCGTAATCTTTTCTATAAATGTAAACTTGCCCCTCATTGAGTGGGTCATGTGATATTGTATTATCGAGTAGTACTACAACTCTGCCGACCAGTTCGTTGAGTTAATAAAAGAACAAACCCTAAGCCCCTTGGACTTAGGCATGTTTTTGAACCACATATATCTTTTGTTGTGTATTTTTTATCCTTCATCTTAAATACTTATCTTAATCTTGCTTGTGCATATTGAATATAAATATTATAGGAAATTATCACCTACAATTGGCATCGTCTATGGAAAACAATCTCAGTTCTTTGCCATTATCTAAATTCTTGGGATGTCTCACTCACCCAACCAAGATCATATGAGTTTTAAGGACCAGGAAGGTCATCAACAACACAATTATGGATACCTAGAAGGCTATCCCCTTGACCATGGCAATCACGTTGACTATGAGGGTCACTAACTAACCCCTCCCTCTCAGAGGGTTAGATTCGAGATTAGTGAGTATTACCAATCCTCTGGTTCACGTTACCATACTCAGGAGTATAAAAATATGAACAATGATCTTTGTCCTTAGAGTTGTAAAGTCAATCTCGAATGGGATGATAGTTCCATATCATAAGCCAAAAAGTATAGGGTGTCTCTCGTTGATCATCTGGGAGTAGTTATGTAAGCCCAGAGGATGGATGAAATCTTATTAATCCATTTTTCCTTTGCATTATCTAGTCTTCGTTCTCCCCTAATGAGAAGAGTCTTATTCGTTATTTCTTCTTGATCATTGCACGATGGGAAGACTCCTATGGCATTGTGAATTCTGATCCCATATTCTGTGTCAAAATATCTAAAGACATCATTGTCAAATAGAGTTCCAATAACTATTACCAATGCCCTGGGGATACTAAACCTGGTTATTATGCTCCTCCACACATATCTTTAAGCATTGGAATACCTAATGTGGGTTAGTGATTTGGCCCCAACCCACTTGGTAAAATAATTTATGGTAGATATAAGGTATTCTCTATTCCCTAGTGTTGCAGGTAAAGGCCCGACAATGTCCATACCCCATTAGGCGAACATCCATAGACTTGTGAGAGGATTTAGATCATTGATCAACTATTTGATGATAGGGGAGAACTCTTAACACTTTTCACACTTATGAATGGATTGGATCTCATCCTTATGCATAAAAGGCCACTAATAGACTCAATACATCTCCTTGTAGGAAAGTTATCTTTCATAAGATCCAAAGTTTCTTTCGTGCATCTCGCTAAGGCATCCCTCTACTTAATCTAGGTGGATGTGCTTAAGCACGGGTCCTATGAACGATCATCGATAGAGTTTTCCCTTAGAATTAAGGAGAAACCTTACCGACTACTCTTTAATTTGTGTTCTTCTTTACCATCTCGAGGCATATCTCTATTCTTCAAATAGGCAATAATAGGATCCATCCACGATGGATTCGATTATCCTTTCATAATTTTTGGGGTAGTCTCTGGATTAACAATGCTTGGTCGATTGATATATTCTATAAAAATTATCCTTTTTAGATTGATGTTAGTTGTTGTTGACAATGTAGCTGAGGCATTGATATGAATGTTGCAGTTCATCAAGAACTTCTCTACTAACATCGACTTGAAAGTCTTTAGAATTTTCTCATCTTATCATGATAGGCTAGTATCTTGTGGTCCCTGGCTTCATATTCTCTTATCAATTGACTGGTGATAATAGGGGAATCACAGTATAATGCAATTTCGTGTGCTCCCATAGTGGTCTCCCTCTGCATGCCAAGTATCATGGCTTTATATTTTTCTTTTTATTGCACCCCTTGAATCTAAGTTGAACTACCTACTCGATAATACATTCTTGTGGAGTGATAAATAAAATCCCCACTCCAGTTCTTCGCTCGTTGGAATCCCAATTAATGAAAAACTTCCACTTTTTCTCTTAATCCTCCTAGAAGAGATTGAGAATTCAAAATGGTACTTGGTTAGATACGTTCTCCTTTTGGGGTGGATGAGAACTCAATAATGAAGTCGGTAAACCTTCCCCTTGATGGATGTTCATGGCTTGTAAATAATGTCGAACTGCTCCATCTCTGGTGACCACTTAGTTATCTTGTTAGACAAGTCAACATTATTTTAGAGGAAAATAATTTAGGACGATAATGGTGTGGTCATCAAAGTAATGGCGCATCTACCTTAAAGATTTTACTAGTGCTAGTACTATTTTTTCAATGGGTATATATATATCCTTTCTCATTCAAGAAGAGTGTGATTGACATAGTATACAGATAATTATTCCTCGTGTTAATTTCAGAATAATGTATTGCCAGTCTCGTGTTTAGAAACTACTAGATATAAGTGCAGATTCTCATCACCAACAGGGGTTAACAATAAGGGAGTCGATCCCAAGTCCTATTTAATATTTTGCAATGCTTGATCAAAATCTTTTATACAGTATGCAGTGATTTCCTTTGTTAAAAAAATGGGTTACAATCATTAAATATATTTGATATAAACCAATTAAGGTTAGCTAACAATACGTTCAATACCCGGACATCTCTAATAATAGTCAACTTCTTTTATGTCCTCAAAATCTTTGATTTGGTTCGAATTGGCTTTTGTTCCCCTTTATGTCACTAGATATCTTAGGAACTTACCATAGCTAACTCCGAAGACACATTTTGAAGTGTTCAACTTTATTTTGTAAACCCTGAGGATTTTAAAGGACTTGGAAAGTCCTTCAATGTGACCGGTTTCATACTTTCTCTTAACAAACATATAATAAATGTAAACCTCAATGGTTAAGTGGATTTTCCTTTTGAACATCCTCGTCATGAGGCGTTGATATATTTCCCCAACGTTCTTGAGGCCGAATGACATGACTTAGTAAACATTCATGAAACCCATGCATTAGTGCCTTACTATGGAATCAACAATATCATCAATCTTGGGGTATGGAAATATATATTCTGGGAATGCCTTGTTGATATTGGTGGAGTCAACATGGACCCTCCACTTTGGAGTACAAATCTGGAAATTGAACCTCCTTGATGGAGGTAATATGAAGTAGATTCCCGACTTTATTCTCCACCGCAGTGAATCTTTTGGGATATGACTTTCTTAGCTTATGCTTGATTGGCTGACATAATGAATATGTATCCAGTTGATGTCAAATAATATTTGGATCAATTCATGGAAGGTCATAAGGCTACCAATCGAACACATCTATGTCTATTATGAGAAAGTGACAAGATGCTCTATCTCATATTCCAGTAACTTGGAATTGATAAAAAAAGGTCTTATTTCATTGAAATGAGTCCAGAGGAATGATTCTAAGTTCCTCCATCACTCGATCAATGGAACTAGTTAAGTATCGTCTACGCTTAATTGATATCCCTTTGATTTTCATTTGGGTTGGTCGCCCTCCGAATCTTTGTTGTCTAAACTTTTCTTGGGTTGACCTTATTTGGCTTTGTTTTTAGTGACAAAATAGGTAGGGTTCTCTTCCTGATCTCCCCTGATTTTGAAAATTATTAGTCGCTCATGAATTTGAGCTTATAATGAAATGAAGATGGCACAGCTCTTATAGTGTCGATCCAATATATGCCCAGGATGGCCTTGTAAGGGGACTCCAATTGAATTACATGAAACTCAATTCAATAATTATTGAAGTTGACCTTTATTTTCAGTTTGACATTCCCCAATGGAGTCTCCATATCTCCATTGAAACTAATAGGAGGAGTAACCATGGTGCCCAAATCCTGGATGTTGTATCTGAGTTTGAGCAACAAGTTATGTACATAATCTCCAAACAACTCCCAATATTAATTAGTATCCATTTTTGTGTCGAAGTTCGTACCCAAAGAATAAGGAATATATCATCTTTATGGGGTGATTGGCCTTAACTAGATCAGCGTCGATGAACATGATTTCTCGGTCAAAATCAATGTTCTTAACTGCACGCATTGTACAGATGGGTTTTTGAAACTTCCACTTGGAGAGATTCTTATATGCTAGTTGTGATCTTTACCCCTTTTCTTAGCTTTTTCCATATTCACTGAGACGGGTCGGTGCAATTGCGTATGGCTACAATTATTCCAGTTAGAGGAAGGTCTACATACTTCCTTTCTACTACATTGGCCCGTGTTAAGGACTTTCTCTTTTCTGTGCCAATGTATTCTTTAAAGTGACCAGAATGTATAAGATCCTCCACGTTCTACTTGAATATCTTGTAATTATATGTTAGATGGCCATGATATTAGTGATAGGTACACCCGTGATTGGTGTCTCTATCATTTGGGTCGCTGGCTATCTTGGGTGACTTCTTAAAGATTGGTATGTCCTTTATCTGTGGAAGCAACTTGTAGATTAGATTTTTGAATAAAGTGTATACTACTTGGTAGGCACTTTAATTAACCTTCATCTTAGGTTGTACTTTAGAGGTGTTATTTTTTCCACCTTCTTAGCATAAGTCAATTGATTTCCTCCCTTAGATCCGTTCTTTGAATCATTCTTCTTCATATACCAAGAAGATTATTCTGTCAGAACTTCGGCGTTGAGGAACCCGTCCTCAACCTTGGTGTATTTCTTGATGCGGGCCATGAGATCGTCTGTGGATGATGTCGGTTTCATGGTATGGGAGTGTTAGAGATCGTTCCACCTACTCAGATCAAACTTAAAAGAGGAGATCGCCAATTACTTATTGTAATTGTCGATTCTTTTGAACATCTCCCAAATACTGATGAGCACACTTTCCCTGGGACCCTCTTTTTCCATTTGAGGAAGATCAAGGAATTAACCTCTTTTATCGCCTTACTGTGAGTGGTGAAACAAGTTATGAAATGCTCGTCCAATTCTCTCTAGGAAGATATCGACCTAGTGGTTAGCTTATCAAACCACCTAAGGCCGATTTTACCTGTAGTTAAGAGGTAGACGCGGTATATGAGGGCATCGTGATGGCTCCACAAAGACATAAACTGCATGTAATGCCAAATATTATGGGTTGAATTCACTATTTTGTCATAGGATATTTGGAAGGGAGAACTTCTTCAGGGTCATACACATTTCTACATCCATGGATCAACTCTCTCTTATCCTGGTCCTTTGGAATGTTTGCCAAATTGGAGATTAACTGCCCTTCTAATTCCTTTTTTAATGAATTCTCAAAGATCTTCATTGTCGATTGTCTTCGATGGAGGACTCGCCTTGGCTGAACTATTGATGTCACTAGATTATACTAGACGAATGGGAGTTGGGGCATAACCAACACTATTACGAGCTGACATGTGATCCACACAGCGGAGATTAAGTCGTGCTTCAAGTAGACTCTTTGATATTAAAGCCTATCATATCAATTGTGTCTATATCTCCCGGGGGACTAAATTTCTCTTTTTTTGTGATGCTCAAGGTAGTGGGATTTAGACCCATGTTCCTCAGATTATTTAATTAGCTGCCTCCTCAACTGAGTTATTTCTTCATCTCATTATCTCAATTGTTCTCCATAAAAGTTGACTAGTCATGACGTCGCCTTCCTAAAGTAAGGTTCCGTAGAGGGAGTGTAACATCGTCGGCTAAGGCCCGACCTTTGTGGTGTACGTCACCTTGACCTCATTTCACTGGGAGATGAAGGGTACCTTGAAAGAGTTTGTTCCCTCCTTATAACCCGTACATTAGATTGGATACGATTCTTGGTATATGAATGGTAAAACTGGGGGAAAATTCTATTGAACAAGGGCCGATATTCATTAATTAGTGGTGGGGATTCAAGTCACTTTCTCATAGACGATGCCAAATTACAGGGGATATTAACCCTAAAATAATTAAAAAATACAAATGCATCCCCATAATATAGATGTAATATAATAAAGACACAAGAATTTACGTGGTTCGGCGGGTCAGTTTGTCTACATCCACTGGGAAGAGATAAGAGAGCTTTATTAATGGAAAAAAGAGAACATGGATAGAGTGCTAGGGTTCCTAGCTAAGAGTTACAGCCTTGGCTACAAGAATATGGTTGATCGTACCCCCAAACTATAGGGTTATCATTCTTTATATATAAAATGTCCTAAAATAATAGGTCTTACATATAGTCACTGATGATACCAGAATTGGTATCACTAAATCAATGTGAATATGTAAGCTCAAACTAGTGTATCAATGGAATATAAACATATATATATATATATATATATATATATATATATATATATATAAGGAGATGAGGCAAATAAGGAGATAACACAAAATATAAATGGTTCAACCAATCTTGGCCTACTCCACTATGTGAGTGTGTGCGAAATCCACTAAGAAAGGGAACTAATTGGTCTTGGGATACAGAACACTCAAGCTTTTTGAAAGGATGCGGAACCCTCAATTTTAAACTCTTTTTAAAATCGTAATATTTCCTTTTTATGAAACAGATGCGGAAGCGTAAAGGTGATGGTTCAACTAAAATACCAAATTTTAATTTCTATCTAAATTAAAATTAAACACAAGTGAAATATGATGAACACACACACTATTTTTAAATTTCACTTAAAACGCCATTAGTCCAGTCCTAGAATTTGCCTAAGTCATATTTATTAATATTTCCAAATTAGGTCAAACCAGTTTTCACAATAAACTTGAATTAACTAAACAATTACCCAAATTTAATTACGCACCAAAATTAAATTAAGTGTGACAATTAAAACCATTTTTATCTTGAATTATCCGAAACATGCGTTCTAAGTTATCATGCAAGATAAAAGTAAATCAATCACACTACGCCGCGATGTACGAGGAAAAATCCACAATGGGTAACAGCCTCGGACGGCCCTAGCCTCAAATCCACTAGGTACGGAATTATATTTACAAGACAGATGGCTTACTTCCTCAACTCGAACCCTCTCTAGCCTTGACACGTCTTCTTGTAATCACCTCTTCCTAGCGGATAATCACAAAGCTCCACCTTGATCTTGGACTCACCAATCGGACAATAGGTACACCGTCAACCACACGTGATATCTTTTACCACATGAGAATGCCGCAGAAAAATGAACACTTCTTCTTTAAGGAATGTAGAAGAAAAGAAAAACTTCTCTTTGAATAGAAGAGATGAACCTGGTGCCAAAACTCCAAGCAAGATGTATATATATTGAAACTTGGATAAACAAACAATTGGGTGTAAACTAGAGTGGTGTATATTTTTCTCTAAATAATTTCACTCAAAACAAGAACTGATCGAGTGGAAAAACCGAGCGTCCGTGTAATACGCTAGTCGCGGTTATCGGCTTCCAACCTCAATACAAAAAAAAACCTAAACTTTTAACTACACTTTTATGGAGTATAGTAGTAAGTCTGGGTATCGAATCCACAGGGAATGTTTTATAGAATTTAATTGATTTATTACTTCTAAAATAAAAGTGGAAAAGATGATGATGGTTGACAAGGGGAAATAAGTTGGAACAAATTTATAAAACTAATTAAAATGAATGAGGAAATAAGTTGGAATACAATCCCCCAATCCCTAGTAATTACCCATTAGAATACTAGAATTATAAATTATAAATTTGAATGAATCCAGTCTTTATAGATCCTAAGCATTACATATATGAGGTTCAAGCCCGCATCATATGAAATCAAAGATAAATATAAAGCGGTGCTAAATAATTACACGCACATTATATTCTTAAATATCCCAAGTACCTAGGGCAAGAGAGATTAAAAGATCTAGGATGATTGTGAATTTCTCTTACACGATTCTTTCAAATTTAAATTTAAATTCTATTTCCTACGTAGATAAATTACATCGGGATGGGTTCATGCATCCCAACCCTTAAAAATTAGCTAAACATGATGAAAAAAATAGAAAACTCTAACAAACATTGTTAACAATTTGCAAAACAATTGAGAATTGAATGGAAAAATAAAATAGAGAATAGAAATTGATACGTGTATTTAGCAAGAGGAGAAAGAGATGAATTTGAATCCAGCAAAACTTCTTCTTCAAACTTACAACTAGGGTTTATGAAAACTTCTAACAAAGAAAACTACAATCTAACTTTCTCTCTCTAATCCTACTCCTACCCTCTAGAATTTGACTCCCTCTCTCTAGAATTCAACTCCTACAACTTGATAAAAACCACCTAAAAGGATTTTTTTAAGCCTCCCTCAAAAGAATGCTAGGGCTTGGACTTTTATAGCACCAAGTTGCACGAATTTAACATCAAATTTCGCTTGTGAAACAAGTTTTTGCCAACCAATCACCCTAAAATCTGCATAATTAATGACAGAAATCCGCACATCGAGACTCTTCATTATCGCGCAACTTCAAAACATCGTAACTTCTTCACCGTAGCTTGGATTGAGGTGCCGTTTTTTCCAGTATTCTTGTAATTTAGAGCTCTTCAACTTTCTAGTTGGCCCCACCTCTGGACTAAGGCTAAAAAATTACGAAAATGCCCTTCAACTCTCCATTTCTTGGTTTCTTTCACTGTTTTGAGTTCTCCTTCGCACTAACTTACATGAAATACCTGTAAAACACATGAGAAATACACAAAACAAGAAATACTTGCCAAAAAAGGTTAGTAGCATAAATACGAGACAAATCCAAGATATTTACACTGCACGGGATCATAAAAATACCGAAATTAAATGGATAAATGTGAAGAATATGTGCCCAATCAAGAACATTTTCCTTAAGAAATTTAGCTCTCAAACTCTCTCTAAAAGATCGAATAGGATGGAAAAGTTAAGTTGGAAAATGTTATTCCCGCACATAATAAAGTCTGAGAAAAGTTGGTTAAGAAACAAGTGGGGAAGTGGGAGAAAATTGCTTAAAAACTGCCAAAAACTGTTCCCGCCTGACATCTCGTTCGAACGACATTTCGTTCAAATGACATTTCGTTCAAACGAAATCTCGTTCGAACGAGTCTTCTAACGAAGTTCCAGTATGACCTCGTTAGAAACTCATTGGAAATCTTGTTAGAACGACAATCTCGTTCAAACAACATTTCGAACGAAGTTCCAGTATGCCATAATGGGAAGTCGTTGGCAATCTCGTTCGAACGACTTGTGGTTCGAACGAAAATATCGTTCGAACGAACTCACAGAAAGTTCAAAAATTCTTTTTAAGCCCAGAAACTTTTATATACTTTATATATAAGTTTTAATAGAAAACATTCTGAAAACTAAACCTAACACCCAATATAAACTGTTCCAAGCTCCTATATATATATATGTAATGCATTCATACCTTAAGAGCATGAAACCACTGTTGATGACGTTGAAACGAGGCACATAAACCACGTTATTTTGACGAAGCTTTATACACTTGGTCGCTACATCTTCAACAAACACGTCATAGGCTTGAAAGATGATCAATATACTCTATCCTATGACTCAAACGTTTTTTTCCAAAATTGAGCCAAAACTACAAAGGACTCAATTGAAAATTTGCGCCCTTACAAATCTCCCCCTTTGGCTATTCCAGGACAAAAACTATACGAAAATCCTAAAGGGCCGTCAAGCTCACTAGACTAAAAAACAATGTCCCACCCAAAATAAAAACCCAAAATAAAAATACAATGCTTAACTCAAACAACCCAAGGATCAATATCTTTGCCGATGTTGAATGTTGCCATTTTTGAAGTATTCCTGCACACTTAAGCAAACTATCAAACGCATAGGGAATATCAAAATATTAAATGCAATTAAATAATTACTCCCCCCCAATCATTCTCCCCCAATCATTCTCCCCCTTTTTGTTCAGGAATAGACAAAGGCTAAAGAATAAAAAATAACTTATCTCCCCCAAATAAAGCATATACACCCTCTAAACTAAGCAAGCGATAAAAGAATGGGATAACAAGCTAAAACATGTAATTGTGCATATAGTGATGAGAACGTTAAAGCACATGGGCAACAAAAATTCAACTAATCCAAATAATAACATCGGATACCAACTAGGATGCAATAAAATGATATGAATATGATATATAAATTATTAAGCATATATGGATTAGAAATCAAAGCAAAGACTAAAAAAAATATCAAATATATGTATACATAATATATATCAAAGAGACTCAAGTACACATATATAGATATAAACACACAAATGACACACACAAAATATAATAGGAGTCTTTCACACTTGTATGGCAAAAATGTGTCATATGGAAACGGAAGTGTTGGGGTGTGAACTAGTAACGATTAAATATAGGCCCAATCACTTAAGACCACTGTTCTAAAAAACTCGCCTAGGCTTAAGGCTTGGGAGAAACGCCTCGCCTTACGCTTTTCACGCCTTATTCTTGGTAAAACCCTTAAGGCGCACTTTTTTCTAAAAACAACAATGCTTTAGTGAAACGATGTCGCCTTTTAAAGAATTTCTTTACAAAACGGACCATTATCTCATCCAAAATAATCAAATAGTATTTTAATTTGCATATATTCAGACATATTTTTATGATATGTGCAATTTTTGTATTTTAATAGCCTTGTTATGGTTAAAAATATTAAAATATATTAAGAAGGCCTAAACGCCTTTTCACGACTTTTTACGCCTAGGCCCGCCTAGGCTTCTAAGGCTTAAGGCTTGGCCTTCACGCCTCAATCATGCCCCGCGTTTTTTAGAACCTTGCTTAAGACATGTTCACGGAGTTCTCAATTGATTGCAAACTTCATCACATTTGAATATAACCTCATGTGACAATATAAAGTGAACTCAATGAACAAACATACACAATGCATACAAGCCTAGGATATTGATGATTCTACAAACCAATAGAGTCATGACATGAAATACGTAACTAGGATAAACGGACATTGTGCAAACCGTTGATATACCATCCAATCTCCCTCAATATGCATTTATATTAAATTTGAATGAATATATCAATCAAACATAGGCCTTGGCAAATTATTTTTCTTTTTAGTGCCATATTTTATATTTTTAGGCCTTTAGACCGCATATTTCTTTTAGGTCCAAGCAAAACAGTGGCTTACAATCGCAAAGGATCACTAAGTCCTTTCGGATCCCTTCCCCGTGCACATTTATATTTATCATGTTTTTATGTTTCACACAAATCTCACGTGCAACGGATTTTGACATGCACTAGTCCTCCTAAGTCACAAATATGTAGATGACAAGATTGGAAGGAGAACATCTCACATAGATCAAATATACATATGAAGTTAAGTTTCAAAAGAGCTCGTGCATGTGTGAATAGAGGCATATAAAAGTAGAATCCATTAGATAAATACAAAATCCAACTACTCCATAAAAAATATGGTAAAGAACATTTTAAGGATTGACACTCTAAACCAAAAGTTCTAGCCACATGAGAGCGTTAAAGGAGGGATTCAAACACAAGTTTATGCCACTTAAAGTGTGTCAAATCAAAATACACACAAAATAAAATCTTTTTGAGTTTTTTTTTTGACATTTTTACCCAAAAAAATAAAAATCAAAAGAATAAACAAAAAATCATTTGTATTTTTCATTAAGCTTAAATGAAACAAATAAAACACAAATGTGAAACAAAAATCTTATTGTATTTTTATTTAATGCAAACAAGATGAAGAAATAAAATACAAAAGATAAACAAAAATCATATTTCTAGCATGAGATATGTGATTAAGCAATGACTAGAAAATGATTAAACAAGCAAACATTTAGCATGTGAATATAGCATGAAGTACAAAAGATAAAGTATGCAAACACTAGCACATTCATCCTTTAGATTTATCAAGGGAGGAATCATGTGAAAGTAAATGAGAATCAAAAACCCTATTTTGCAAGGCAACCAAGTCGGATTTCCTAATCCAAATTATTGAAGAATGACTCTTTTGGGGTGTAGGAATTTTAACTACCTTGATTACTTTACGTTGGGTATTTTTAGAAATTCGTTTAAGATCATAACAATATTTTCTAAAGTGCCCTTTTCGACCACAATGTGCACAAGTAAAAACACGTCGAAAATGAGTACCTAAGGAGTGATCTCTAGAGTCATTCCTAGTAGATTCTCCTAAAACATTGGTTTTGGCTCTATTAGTAGATTCATTACACGTATTGAAGCCTAAACCACACATGTCATTTTTAATTTGGACCGTTCCTAAGATTTTATCTAGTTTTTCCGAACGACACTCCAAATCAAATTTGACATTACTAGAGTCTTTTAATTTATTTTGCAATTCTAAAATGTTAGACTCTAATAACACATTTCGCTCTTCAAAAGCAAGAAGATCCTTTTTCAAGGATTCCATTAAACCTCTAAGGTTATCTCTCTCGCCTTCTATATATTCAAGCTTCTCTAGAAGAGCTTTCTCTCGTGTCCTAAGGTCTTCAACCAACATGCTATTATCAACGACCTTGATACGTTCTTTTAAAATAGCTTCTAACTTCAAATTAACTCTTTTTAATTTAATAGATTCTTTATAAAGTTCTTGAAAAGCATTTTGAAGTTCACTCACATTAACCTCTTCTTCATTTTCACTCTCTCTTCTTCTCCACTCTCACTATCATAAAAAACAAGGGAATAAAAAACTTTGACCTCGAAAGTGTCATGAGTTTGAGTATCTTCATGAGAAGATTCACTTTCGGTGCTCACATGACTAGCCATAAAAGCCACAAAATTTGGCTTAGTGGGGGAATCGGGTCCCTCTTCCTTATCACTATCACTAAGGGTCGCATTATATGAAATGGGTCGTTTACCCTCTTTCCTTAGTTTAGTGGGGCACTGAGAAGCCTTATGGCCATAAAACTCACAAATAAAACACCTATTTGACTCGTCTCTATTTAATTGTTCATTGATAGGTTTAGGGATCTTCTCGACTTTGTCATACTTGGGAGTTTCAAATTTCTTAAAATCATTTTTAAATTTATCTTTGTTAAATTTAAGAAATTTTCAAAATTTATGAGCAAACAGTGCCATGTCTTCCGAGTCACTATCACTATCGCACTCTACTACTTGTTTGACCTCTTTTCGGGTTTTTAAAGCAACGCCCTTTTCAGTTTTCTTTTCAGTTTTAGAGGGAAACATGTCTAGTTCATAGGTTTGTAAATCACCTACAAGCTCTTCTAATTTCGTAGAAGCTAAAGTTGGTAAAGAATTTAAAACGGTCACTTTTGGAATAAATCTATCGGGAAGGGACCTTAAAATTTTCTTTACAACTCAGTTGTCGGGTATTTTCTCTCCCAAGTTAAAAAATGAATTGACAATGTCGGACAGTCTAGCATAAAATTCATCAAACGTTTCATTATCGTTCATTTTGATAGTTTAAAATTGAGTGGTGAGGTTTTGGAGTTCCGAAGCTTTAACGACACTTGTACCTTCGTGAGTGAGTTGTAAAATATCCCAAGCTTCTTTAGCGGTCTCACACGTCATAATGCGTCGGAATTCATCCGGTGTGACAGCGCTAAACAAGGCATTCAAACCACGGGAATTAAAATTTGAAAGTTTAAACTCATTCTCAGTCCATCTATCAGCCGGTTTGGGAACACGTTCATTTTCAACTAAATGAGTTGGTGGAGACCACCCGTTAACTACAGACATATAAACCCTTTCATGGATAGATTTAAGTGCCGATTTCATATGCGCTTTCCAATACGCGTAATTAGAACCATCGAAAATAGGAAATTTTAAAAATGGGAAAAATTCCATTTTAGCCAAAAATTATTTAAAGGATCTTTAACGAAATAATTTATCACTTTGGCTCTGATACCAATTTGAAAGGATGCAGAACCCGCGATTTTAAACTCTTTTGAAAATCGTAATATTTCCTTTTTATGAAACAGATGCGGAAGCGTAAAGGTGATGGTTCAACTAAAATACCAAATTTTAATTTCTATCTAAATTAAAATTAAACCCAAGTGAAATATGATGAACACACACACTAGTTTTAAATTTCACTTAAAACGCCATTAATCCAGTCCTAGAATTTATCTAAGTCATATTTGTTAATATTTCCAAATTAGGTCAAACCAGTTTTCACAATAGACTTGAATTAACTAAACAATTGCCCAAATTTAATTACGCACCAAAATTAAATTAAGTGTGACAATTAAAACCATTTTTATCTTGAATTATCCTAAACATGCGTTCTAAGTTATTATGCAAGATAAAAGTAAATCAATCACACTATGTCGCAATGTACGAGGAAAAACCGACAACGGGAAACAACCTCGGACGGCCCTAGCCTCACATCCACTAAATACGGAATTACATTTACAAGACAGATGACTTACTTCCTCAACTCGAACCCTCTCTAGCCTTGACACGTCTTCTTGTAATCACCTCTTCCTAGCAGATAACCACGGAGCTCCACCGTGATCTTGGACTCACCAATCGGACAATAGGTACACCGTCAACCACACGTGGTGTCTTTTACCACATGAGAATGCCGCAACAAACAAACTCTTCTTCTTTAAGGGATGTAGAAGAAAACCAAAACTTCTCTTTGAACGGAAGAGATGAACCCGGTGCGAAAACTCCAAGCAAGATGTATATATATTGAAACTTGGATAAACAAACAATTGGGTGTAAACTAGAGTGGTCGATATTTTTCTCTAAAGAATTTCACTCAAAACAAGAACATTTTCCTTAAGAAATTTAGCTCTCAAATTCTCTCTAAAAGATCGAATAGGATGGAAAAGTTAAGTTGGAAAATGTTATTCCCGCACATAATAAAGTCTGAGAAAAGTTGGTTAAGAAATAAGTGGGGAAGTGGGAGAAAACTGCTTAAAAACTGCCAAAAACTATTCCCGCTTGACATCTCGTTCGAACGACATTTCGTTTGAACGAAATCTCGTTCGAACGAAGTTCTAGTATGACCTCGTTAGAAACTCATTGGAAATCTCATTAGAACGACAATCTCGTTCGAACGACATTTCGAACGAAGTTCCAGTATGCCATAATGGGAAGTCGTTGGCGATCTCGTTCGAACGACACTTCGAACGAACTCACCGAAAGTTTAAAAATTCTTTTTAAGCCCAGAACCTTTTATATACTTTATATATAAGTTTTAATAAAAAAACATTCTGAAAAAAAAATGCAGTTTTGAAAACCTAACACCCAATATAAACTGTTCCAAGCTCCTATATATATATATATATATATATATATATATATATATATATAATGCATTCATACCTTGGGAGCATGAAACCACTGTTGATGACGTTGAAACGAGGCACATAAACCATGGCATTTTGATGAAGCTTTATACACTTGGCCGCTACGTCTTCAACAAACACGTCATAGGCTTGAAAGATGATCAATATACTCTATCCTATGACTCAAACATTTTTATCCAGAATTGAGCCAAAACTACAAAGGACTCAATTGGAAATTTTGCGTCCTTACACTTTTCTTTCTCTCTACTGTGATTTTGACAGAGCTTCCGCTAGGGTGCATAATGATCGATCCTTTACAAAGATGTAGAAGACATGTATTTATAGTGCATGAAGGGTGTAATGTACCCCCCAAACATGGAATTAGCATGTGTGGAATGTTCCTAGTCAATGAGGAGGAGCTAGCTATCTATGTCACATGTAGGTCATGGGGATCGAATATTCCCTCACGTGTGAAGGAAATGTTGTTATAATGGTTTTAGTACACGTGGGATGTGCATCCCACACGCACACTCTCACGCGTTCCCCAATCCACGCACTCTGCCAACTGTCCACTATCGATCGTCTGTCTAGGCCGAGGTCGACTTGTCAAGCTATGGTCCGCTAATGGGATGACACCTATCCCGTTGGGCTATCTCACCCTCTCCTTGTCATTCGAATAATGATCGAGGACGAGGGTGGTAGATCATAGGATCAATGATATAAGGCATGTTGACTGGTCTTCCCGGATGAAGACGAGGTTCCCTGCGATGAGACATTGGCCGAGAACGAGTCAGCTCGGACTGAGTCCATAGTCGAGGCATAAATCCTTATTTTGGATGGATTAGTGATCGTTGACTTTGACCGAGGTTATATAATTATGATCTGGGGCTATATTTGGCATATCAATCACCCCTAAACCTTAGTCTTGAATATGAAATGAAGCCTGAGGGATAAAGCATCTTCTAGGTACGAGCTGAATAGGCATCCTTTCATATGTCAGATCTGAAGAGTTCGATGAAGATTGGATTAACACTTGGCAGCCATCGTGTGGAATGGTGTGTGGCCCAAAAATGACGATTGTAAGTGATTCTTGGGGCCTTGTGCCCTAATTATGACCTCCTTGGAAGTTGTGTCAAATCATTTAAAGTATTTAAATGATTTAAAAATTCACTTTCTTTATTCAGTTGATCTTCTTCACGCGTCCTTCCTTTCTATCTCTATAATCAGAGCTTCCCTCTCTTCCGTTCAAGCATTTTCCAGTCATCTTTAGGCTTCTTCGTGGTGCATTTGCATGATAAACTTCCTCGAGTATTCCATTTGTCCTTTTTTTTTTTATCAATTTTCCATTGATTTTGCCCCTTTTTAAGAACCATTTGTTTTTAGGTGAATGTAAATTTTTTTGGCAAGCTTCATTGCCAACCATTAGGGTTTCTGGAAGTTAAGATTGATTTTTTTTAAGGTTTGGCGACACTTTAGGGTTTCTCCCATCATTACCTGATCAATTTTCCTCTTGGTGAAGTTTTCGATTGAACTCCGATCTTCTTCTCTAGTTGAAACCATTTTTGTTCTTGGGTTGTTCTTGGCAATATGTTTCATTTCCCCCCTTTTGATCCTTTGGTCAATAATAGTCAACCTTTAAGTTATTTTTACCCTTTTATCTCCTTATTTGCTTAAGTCTAATCTCGACTTCTTTGATGCTAAAGAAGCTTAACGAGTTAGAAGATAAATATCCCACACTTACGGATAGGTACTTTTGAGAAATACGTAGGACAGCGGAAGAGGACGAGGCCAGATGTAGAGTCGACCCTTATTTTATACGACCCATTTTTCCTATCCTGTTAAAGACCATATTAACCTCTTCTTCTTAGGTTAGTAAGGATAAGATGACTAACTCTTCCTCTACTCTAACCGACAGAAGAGATTCATTTGAGCAAGCGATGAGAATGCCACTTTCACATCCTATAGAACCTGAGGCATCCAAGAACTCAGCTCGGACATCGTCTTCCAGTTGAGCCGAGTCCTTAGGCTGAGATGACTCTTCAATACAAATTGTGGATGATTGGGTTTCTAGTGATTCTTAGATCTAAATCATCTCGGAACAGACTGAGCCGACTGTCAATGTTGCTATCTATCTAACTGTTGTCCCTCTCGGTGTCATGATCGACAGTGAGTTTCAAAAGAGGTTTCTAGAAGGGTAATGCGGCTGACGATGGCGATGACTCTGAAGCCGAGGAACCCATCGACTATACCTATGTAGTACTCCTCAACTAAAGTCTCCACTAGTGATCCTTAAGGTTCTCTTTAGAATTGTAGTACTCCTCAACTCTAAACCATAGTGACATGATAAGTGCGCAAATTTTGTTGAGTCTAGGAATTCATAGTGAAATATGCCTTGTTACGTATTACATAAGCTATTTAGAAAAAATATTCTCTAGCTTGATTCCTAGACTTTTTAAAGATGGAAGATTGAAAATTCACATCAATGATTGAGATAAAAGAAATTGCATGACATTTTAAATATCAAGTTTAAAACATCAAATTTTTTCAAAAGAGGTACAATTTTGATAAAATTCACCACCCCCAAACAAAAAGGAACATCGCCCTCGATGTTAAGTAAAATGATTTTTAAAATTGAGAGCATAAGGTAGGAAAGAGGTTACCAGAATGAACCGCTAATGAAGTGGACAGATGAATGCAAGAATTCACCTGAATAAATGATAAGAGAAAACAAAATGTACAAGTCTATAAACATGATAAAGCATTGGGTGATGTGAAACACCACCCCCAAACAGGATGAGACTAGTATAAGAAATGCGGGCTGCCTCCTGGTAGCGCTAAGTTTAATGTCTTCAGCCAGACCGAACCATTCTCACCCTAAAGATAGGAACTAGGAAAGCACGGGGGGACAGAAAATTACAGTGATGAGAATCACCCCCCAAACAAGACTGAAGCGTCAGTCTTGTTAGATAAAGGCTAAAGGGGTCAATGCACGTGTATGGCAAAGTGAATCACACTATGCAAAGCATCAGTGGACCAAGGGCGGGTGGGTATTAGGGTAAAGGTAAGGGTGAATAGGCATCGGTCACGGGCCTTATTGAGCCGGAAGGTGAGGGCAACTATGGCCCTATAAGCATGGTGCTCAAGTTGTATGAGAAGGCAACAGGGTTTGGTAAGTGGACTGGGATGGGCCTCATAAAAATCACACGACCTTTTTATGAATGAGCGATGATAATGGTCGCGCCGTGACACGTCAATGAGCTGTTGAGAAAAAAAATAAACACCACGAGGAAGTGGTGTGCATGGAGGAACAAGCTTGGTGTCACGTAAGTGGAGAGTAGCACCACAAATACTCTCGTGGATGGGGGATGGTTTCAGGTGACGATCTAAAAATGTATATGGAAACTTGAAATGTGTAAAATCCAGATCTAAACCAGGTGGTGGGGTGGAAAGGATAATGGGTGGGTTGGGTGGGATAAACGGTGTATCAGGTGGGATAAACGGTGGAGGAAGATGATCCAACTCAAGAGTGGGAGACACACACTCATTAGAAGGAGTAAAGGAATACTCACAAGAGAGTGTGGTTTCTAAAGATGGAGTTGTCAACTTCTCCACAAGAGTAGCATCGGTGAATGTGGTGGATGGGTAAGACGAGGCATTAAGATCCGAGATAGATGAATCAACATAAATATTTGGCTCCAAGGGAGCCATGCATGGAGGAATAGGATCCAAATTCGGATAGTTAGGAACTATCACATATTCTATCTCAGGAAAATGGTGAACAATCATAGCCGGAGCTAACCTAGGATGAAATGGTTCCTCGAGAACACAAGGGTGAAGCTCGATAGGTGTAGACTAGGGCATTTTTTTGGATTCGACGGGAAAAGGAATAGGAACCTCAAAGTGCGGTTCATGTGGCCATGGTGGGATTTGATCAGGCTCACTATCGAAAAGTAAGTCAATATAATTGTCGACTTGGGACCCGGACCATGGAATGGTCTCAACTTCGAGATTCTCGGGGTGGTAGGGTTGGTCACACGCAAAATCTGTGTCACAAGAGGACTCATCATCATCACACACGGTTGCAACGATGGGTGGGGCTATGGTAATGTCCGACTCTCTCGCACACTCCAATTCATTTAACCTTTGTTCAAGCCTTTGGAGAGCTTGAGTTTGAATTTGAGTGGCTTGCTCTTGCTTGAGTATGAAGTTTTGTAAGAGGCTTTCGAGAGTGGAGGTGGATGATGGTGGTGGTGGAGTTATGGGTGGTGGCAGTGGGTGAGGTAGACACAACGCGCTACTATCGTGAGTGTATGGAAAATACTCAAAGGAAGTGTGTTGGGTGGGGCCAAGTTTATCATACACGAAAGGATCGCTTTCGTGATGGACAATTGGTTGATGCTCATGGGGTGCGTAGTGAGGGAACTGATCATGAATAGGTGCACAAGGTTGCCATGATGACTGTTGGAACGTGTGAGGATCCACAACATCGGGTTGGGATTTGTATCGCGTGGAAGGGTGATCAGGCCTCCACGAATAGCTCGGGTACTCACACAACTCAGAATTGGGTGTATCGGGACAGTAGGCCGAGGTGTGTTCTGGAACAGTGTCATATGGATAGACATGTTCCATGGTGGGTTCCGATGGATATGACAAGTATGGACACTCATGGGACATGTGATCGGCATAAAAATAGTGGGTGCACAACAAGGGATGAGACTCGTCGACACTTAACACCGAGGGTGGTGGAATAGGTGGTGCGTGCATAGATTGGTCAAGAGTACCAACAGTACTCGTGAGAGAGGTGAAATCACGAAAAATATCATAAAGAGACGGCTCAGGATCACCCTCACACGTGTCGCGTGTCAATGAAAAAAGATTAAAGTAGTCCCGTAAAGGACGTTCTTCGGCCATGAGGAGAGAAAATATTTTTTTTGATTTTGTAAATTTTTTCAAAAGGAAAGAAAATATTTTTGGATTTTTCTAAAAAGGAAAGAAAGAAAATGTTTTTGGATTTTTCTATAATAATAAAAAAAGAAAATATTTTTGGATTTTTTGTAAAAAATAAAGGAAGAATAATATATTTTTTTTTATTTGGAAGAAAAGTTGGGGAAAATAGATGGACTCTTGATTTGAACGAACCAACCGAAACCGACTACCAAAAAAATGAATTGGACACACACACAAGTCAAGAAAATTTCCTAACTAGCACATAGCCAATTTTTATCTTTAAATTTAGTGAAAGGGGTAGTCAAGTTTTAATTAAGTCCGTGGGCGATAAAAAATCACGGAAATTATCTAAGTGATCACCTTTACAAAAATGTTCTCCTAGTGGGCTACCTAGTTGATTGATTTTAAATTTAGTGATGGCTAGGGTAGCACACAATTGTAAGCGAGTGAGTCGGGTGATGAAATCCCTTCTCGTAAGTGACCGGGTGTAGGTCTTAGTCAATTAATTCATCACACCATTCAAAAATAAATGCGAGAATAAAATCACATAAGAGCACACAAAGCACACACAATAATGGACTCTCTAACAGGAGAGGCGCGAGTGTTTAAGAAATGT
Organism: Sambucus nigra; assembly: GCA_949130495.1. Taxonomy (NCBI): domain Eukaryota; kingdom Viridiplantae; phylum Streptophyta; class Magnoliopsida; order Dipsacales; family Adoxaceae; genus Sambucus; species Sambucus nigra. The sequence continues at coordinate 787,692,476 of OX422208.1, read as the reverse complement.
ACCTCCCACGGTTTTTACGCTGTGGGTTGCAGAAAAATTTGAGTCGATCGGGGGAAGATCACGCCTATCTCAGTCGTCCTCGGGAGTCCTACCGACCCAAGGTAGAGAGGCTTCCAAATCCTCGCCTTTGAACGCCCTCTCTCTACCTTGTCCGATTTCCCAATCAAGATTGTCTTCTTTTTATTACAAATTTAAATGGAAAATAAATGGTGTCTCTAAGCACCGCAATACAAGCCAAGGATAGAATAATCCTAATACAAGCCTTCTAATAAAATGCAAAAATGGTACTAAAAATAACAAAGTGCGAAAAATAAATGAACTACAAAATTGTATCCTCTCCGAGCTTCACAATGCCAAGAATGGCAATGGAGCCATTTGATAACTTCGCTTTTTTGTGTCGTTGTTGAAAGCCAAGTTAGTCAAAACCTCAATTACCTACAAAATTTAATAATCTCAAGTGTGGGTAAAGCAAATGGAGCAAAATTGTAATTCACTTTTTATTTTCTTTTTGTACTTTTTCACTTTTCTACTTTTTTTAGCTTTTTCAAATATTAAAACAAATGGGTGAGGTGAGATTTTAAACTAAACTAAACTAAGATGTGAGATAAAAACAACTAACTAGAAAGTGACTAAAATGAAAACAAAGTCTAACACTAAAATAAGAGATAAAGTGAGGTAAATAATTATGAGAACAATCAAGGAGTGGGATTACACCACAAATTTTAGTTATTCTAATTAATTAATTTAATTATTTGAATTCTCCCAAATTAATATTAAAATTACAAATCAACTCTCGTTGCAAGTGTAATTATAATAATAATCTTTTAGAAAATTAAGTTTAACACCCCACAACTCTAGAAAAATATATCTACACTCCTTTTAATTAATCACCCGCTAGGATTGATCAATTAAAATTTATGTCAATCTTAGATAATAAATTTAGAGTTGAAATTCAAATTATAATACTCCACTAAAGAAACCTCTATCTCTAGTTCGAATCTAAAATGGGTATTATAACTAGAATTTTGATTGTCTCTCGAAAATCATTTACCCTCTCTCGAGGCGTAAATTTAAGGGTGAGGGATTAAAATTAACATTCAAAAGGACTTTTCAAGTAATTAAACTAATTAAAATAAAATAATATCCAATAAGGGTTTTACCCCACCCCTTGAAAGGGGTTTTAGCCTAACATGATATGAAATATGATAAATTAGCAATCAAAGGCATAAAATAAATGATAAGAGAAGAGAACAATCAACCCACAATCTCTTGAAGTGAAAATGAACCTCTATTCTTTGAAATAAAGCACAATCCATCCAATATGAGCATCTAACAATAATCAACTCAATTGAATTTCACACATTTATCACTCACAAATATCTAAGAAAAATTAAAAATACAACTATTTACAAATATTTCTACCTAATTTATTCTAAACTAACTCTCTACTTTTCTCTCTCTATTTGATGATGAGTCCTCCCCAAATGGGGTCTTGAGTCTTCTATTTATACATGGCAAACATGGAGCTAAAGGGGGTATTTTTGGTAATCGGTTAGGGTGAACATGTCGGAGAGGTGTGAGCACATGTGCATGGGGTGTGAGGTGTGAGGATATTTAGGAAGTGGGATAATGGAGATAATAATCAGATTTGGTACAAGGGTGTTTTTGGGTAAAGGGTTAAAAATAGGTAGTAGGGGTATTTTGGGTAAATGGTTTTAAAGGAGGAATAAGTGAGCTATTAAGACATGTGGCTTATTTGTTATTTTAGTCTTGGCTTGGAATTTGGCAGAAGGTTGAGAACACGATTTTTGGCTAAGGGGTTAAATGGGTCTTGGGTTTGGGTGTGTTGTGTGTTGGGTCAAGGCTGGTTTGGTTTGGAGGGTTTTGAGAGTTGGATCAGTGGGTTTGGATGGGACTGGGTATGGGTTTGGGAGTTGAACTAAAACTAAAACTCTAAAAAAATATTAAAAAGGGACAAAATCAACACACACACATGGGTCAGGAAAGGCTAAGGCTAGGATGGGCTAGGTTAGGGTCAGGGGATTGGGTATTTAACTCCATTTAACTACAAATTTCTTCGAAATGTAGCTTTTGACACTGCAACTGCAATTAAGCCTGCATAATACACATTTAAGTGCATAAGACCCATATTGTCGAGAATTAGCAACTAAAGTACATCTATTTGGGGTATAAATTGTACAGTTTTGGGTGCTTATCAAAGGGTAATGCGGCTGACGATGGTAATAAATTTGAAGCCGAGGAACCCATCGACTATACCTATGTCGGTACCTTTTAGTTTACTGTGAGAGAGTCTGCTCTCCTCCTCTAGAGATATATGTATGGAATCAAGTCTGACATTGTCATGTTCATCCCATCCGACGATGAGAGAGCATATGGTAGTCGAGAGGGTGAAGTTACCATATATGAGAAAATATTTAAGCTCGGCATTGTATTGCCATTACACCCTTTTGTTTGAGCCATTCTATCTAGCCTAAGACTTTCTCTAACTCAGCTGGCGCCGAATTTTTGGTGAATTATACTTGTCTACTTTTCCTTTTAGATGAACAAATATACGGACCACCCATCGATTGAAATTTACAAAGCATGTTACAAAGTCTCTTCCTTTAAAACCCAGTCCGTCTAGTACCATTTAGGGGCTAGGAAGCCTCATAAGAAAATTATTCAAGTTACTCAGACCTCAAATCATTATTGGAATTCGAGGTTCTTTTTCATTTCTAGGGCCTAGGAGTTTTCGATCGATGCTGACCCTTGCGATGATGAGCTAAGAGTTCCATGTGATTGGGCAAACCTCTCCATGTCGCCCAGATTAGACCTTGACCTCGGCATTGCAAATCAGGAGAGGGTTGAGTATCTGAATAAGCAAGGAAAGGAAGTATCTCTTCCTAAGTTTGAGGATCTTATGACTCCTGACTTCCTAGAGAAGTCTGGCTTGGGGGTAGACCCCCTAACCGAGCCGTGTGAGTCACCTAACTTTTCTATTTTCAAGTCCTTTGTCGTTTCTGATTTTTATGACTGATCATTTAAGTTTATTCTTTGTAAATCATCCACCACATATCTTAGACGACTTGTGGAACATAACAGCCCCCAACTTAAAGAACGTGATAAAAAGAGAGGCAAGAAGCCTACAAAAGAATCCACTACTGGAGGGTTGACCAAATCTAAGGTCGTCCAGAAGAGAAAGGAACCCCCTCCTCCTATTGATGTCCGTTGAGATAGTCAGATGAGGTAGAGAACAACTCATCTACCTCAGACAGTTCCAAGCTCTTTCGAACCCGACTAGTCCTCTAGAGAGTCTTTTGAGCACTACTGGTCATCCAATATTGCTCATCTGAGGACCTGCTCGGGTTCAGTACATCCCTTGGCTTTAATATCAAAGAGGGAAATGCTTTTTATCCCATCTAAGGAGGATTACGAGTTCTTGTAAAAAATACCTCATCCTCAGGTCTTTGACTTTGGCCTCCATTCTATGGATCATGTACTTCTTCATGAGAACTTTTACCTCGTCTCTTACTACTTACGTATATTCTGATATTTGTATTCTTATTCTTCAGTAATCTGTGTGCGCTCTATCCTCAACCACCAAGTGGATGGAGAAAAACTATTCAAAGGTTCAAGTGGCTAACAAGGCGTTAAAGTCTGAGGAAGAGCTAAAGAACAAGCTACAGGATAGTCGATCTGACTATAGGAAGGCCCTAATGCCTTGAAAAAGAAGGACGGGGCCTTAAAGATAAAATATTAGCTTCATAAATAAAAATATGAAGTCTTAACTTCCCACTCTTCCCAGTACTCCAAAGACCTTACTGATTCCATTAGCAAGGCCAAGGCCAAGGATTTATTAGTTGAGGCCATTCAGAAGATAAAGGATGAGGCCATAGAGGCATACAAGTCGTCCGACAAGTTTCTCAGCTTCAGCATCGAGTACTTTGAGAGGGGTCTCAAGAAGTCCTATAGATGGGTCGTCACCAAATTATCTGAGGTCGTCTCATCCATTATTTATGAACTAGCATCTCTCGATATAGAGGATCCTTTCATGAAGTCGGCTCTCAAGTATGTTGAGTCTTTAAATGCAGTCGGGGGAGATGAGGTGATAACCGAGGCCCCACTTAAAGTTGACATCAATATTATAGCCAATCAGACTCAGGCCGAGGGAGATATATATTGGAAAGTTGGCCATCAATGCTGAGAAAACTCAAGTTAGCAGAGATGTTAGGGAGTCTACCTCAAATATGGAACCACTTTATAGGGTGGTCGTCTGTGACTGATATCCTTAAATTTATAACAACTTTTTTGTGAACACTTTTATTCATCTTTATGAATTTGTACTTGAACTAAGTTTTGCATCGAGATTACTTTCATATTTACATGAATGAATGAATGGAGTTTATCCGTAATTATAATTTGTCTTTGTTTATTTGTATGTCTGAGTTCGTCTGATGTTTAACAAGAAACCACGCTTGAATGGTTTATAACCTTGAGATCACCAGTTAACAAGTTTCTTTTCACAGATCGTCTCATCCTCAAACGAGATAATATAACCAAATAAATAATTTTTGAATTTAAATTCACCAAATTATGGTGTTATATCACAAGTCCCCTCTCATCGTTTTAAGAGTGTGTGGATGAGAGCTAATGATATTTAATGATATTTAAGATGAACCGTAATAAAGTGATTTTTGAATTTGAATTCTCCAAATTATGGTGTTATACCGTAGTCCCCTCTCATCGTTTTGAGAGTGTATGGACGAGAGTTATCTCGTCGATACACTATTGTCTCGCCCGAGAGAGTTTTTCCACCAAGTTAATAATGTTTAAGATGAACCAAAATAAAGTAATCTTTGAATTTGAATTCACCAAATTATGGTGTTATATCATAAGTCCCCTCTCAGCGTTTTGAGAGTGTATGGACGAGAGTTACCTCGTCTATACACTGTCGCCTCGGCCGAGAGAGTTTTTCCATCAAGTTAATGATGTTTAATACGTTATTCCCCCCCCCCCCCCCCATCTCGGTGTTATTTAGAGTCCATGGATGAGGTTATCCCCATCTGGACTGTCATGTCACTGAGAGTAAGGTAAAGCTACTTCACCACGAATTATGTTCCATAGCTTAGGATGAAATGATACATACAATGTGGACTACTCATACAATAAAATAGGAGAGAACACTTGAGGAATTTTTTTATTCATAAGTTTCTTCTCATACATTATTACATAGATTAAAGAAATTCATACAAAACTCCTACTGATAATACTTTTTAAATGGTCGACATTCCAGGGGTTAAAGAATGGCTCTCCTTCCAACTTCTCAAGTCGATATGTTCCCCAAACCACCTCTTCGATGAATCTGTAGGGGCCATGCCAGTTAGGATGGAGTTTGTTTGGCTTTTGCCAAGTCTTCTTCAAAACTAAGTCCCCAACAACCAATGGTCGGTCCTTCACTCTTTTACTGTAGAATTTTGTTGTTCTCTGCTGATAGGAAGCTTTCCTAACCTCGGCATCCTCTCTTATTTCTTTTATTAGGTCCAGGTCTAGTCTACGCTCTGCAGTATTCTTCTTTGGGTCATAAGTTTGGACTCTGTGGGTTGGAAGACAAATCTCTATTGGCACCACGGCCTCTGAACCATAGGCCAAAATGAATAGGTTCTCCCCTGTTGGTGTTCTCTCCGTCATCCTATATGCCCATAGGATGGCGTGAACCTCTTCAGTCCATCTTCCTTTGGTATCTTCCAATTTTTTCTTGATCCCATCAAGGATTGTTCTATTCGTAACCTCAGTTTGCCCATTTTCCTTTGGGTTCCCAAGGGTTGAAAAGAACTTCTTAATGGTGACCCTCTCATAGTACTTCTCTAAGGATATGTTCTTTAACTTCTTCCCATTATCTGAGGTCAAAGTGTTAGGTAGGACATATCTATAAATAATATTCTTCCAAATAAATTAGAAGGTATTCCTGTCTGTTATGGTGATCATTTCCTCTACTTCCACCTAATTAGAAAAATAATCAATAACCACTATCAGATATCAGTATTTACGTACAGCTCTTGGCAATGATCCTACCAAGTCAATCCCCCACACTGTAAATGGCCAAGGGGAAGTGATAGAAGTCATAGGTTGGTGAGATTTATGGGGATACTGGAGAACCTTTAGAACTTATCACATTTCTTCACGTAACCAGTTGTATCTTTAGCCAGTGTCGGCCACCAATATCCCTGGGTGACAATTCTCTTTGCCAATGATCTTACTCCTATGTGGCTGGAGTAAGACCCCTCATGCATATCCTTTAGGAGATACTCCTCCTTAATCGGATGGACACATCTGAGTAAGGGTGCGAGGAATCCCTTCTTGTATTAGACATCTCCTATAATGGAGAACTTCGTCACTTTGTACCTTAATTTCCTCCTCTTAGCATTTGAATCGGGTAACTCCTTGTCTTTGATGTATTGGATGATAGGGTCCATCCATGATTCTCTTCGGTTCAGGTTATGGAAAAACTCCACTACATTATCCTCTTCTTCAATGGTCGGATGGAGTAGGATCTCTACTGGCACTGACCTTTTGATCTCTGTCCTGGTGGCGGAGGCTAATCTCGCTGAGGCATCGGCTTGGTTGTTGTCTAGCAGAGGGATCCTTTTTGGATTCACCTCCTTAAATTTTTTCAGAGATTCCTTTACCCTTATGAGGTACCTGGTCATTCGATCATCATTGGCTCATATACTCCCAATATCTGATTCACTACCAATCTGGAGTCACTGTAAACCAAGAGTTGGCCGACTTTCAATGCTCTCGCGATGGAAAGTCCTGCAAAAATATCCTCATACCCCAATTCCTTATTAGAGGCCTTAAAATTAAACCTCAGAGCAAATTCGATAACAGTCCCATCTGGGGTTGACGCATCAAGCTTGCTCCACTTTCGGCTTCATATGAAGAGCCATCAACAAATAAATTCCAAATTGTACCTTTTTTGAAAAAAGTGCCCTCTTCCAGGGTCTCATCCTTGAAAAGATATCTCAATTCTTCATTTTCAGTCACTCTACCTCTTGTCGCGTTGGTCTCAACCTCATCTGGGCTTTCACTTATTTTTTCTGGCTATGGTGTTGGGTTTGTCAACTCTTCACCATCGGCCTCATCCCAGGTGAACTCGTCGATGAAATATGCCAAAGCCTTCCCTTTGATGTCCGTCCTTGACTAATATATAATTTCAAATTCTCCCAACTCTATCGCCCGGGCCATAAACCTACCCAATTTCTGAGGTTTATGGATGACATGCCTGAGAGGAGAGTCGGTGAGTATGACTATAGTGTGCACCTAAAAATACAGTTTCATTTTCCTCGAGGCATAAATTAAAGCATAGGACAACTTCTCCATCTTGGGATATCTCTGCTCGGCCCCTGGAGGATCTTACTATTGAAGTATATTGGATTTTTCACACCATCCTCGCCTATGACGATTGTAGCACTGATGGTTGACTCTGACAAGGCCAGATACAAATATAACCTTTCACCTTAAACAGATCGAGATAGAAAAAGTGGTGAGCCGAGATAAGCCTTTAACTCCTGGAAGGATCTCTCACACTCTCCATTCCATTAGAAGGCCTTTCTTAGTACTTTAAAAAATGGGAGACACTTATCAGTAGCTCTGGATATGAACCTCTTCAATACTGCTACCTATCCAATCAATTTCTGAATATCTTTTATCGTCGTTGGAGTCTTCATCTCCATCAGAGCTTTGATTTTCTCGAGGTTAGACTTAATCCCCCTTTGATTCAAAATAAAACCTAAGAACTTATCTTCCGCTACACCAAAAACACACTTGGAGGGGTTGAGTTTCATTCGGTACTCATCTATGTTATCAAAAGTTCACTCAAGGTCAGCCACATGAGTGACTCTTTATCAAAATGTCGTCTACATATACATCCATGGTTTTCCCCATCTAGTCTTCAAACATCTTATTTACTAATCTCTAATATATCACCCCAGAATTCTTCAGATAGAAAGGCATAACCCTATAACAGTAGGCCCCTTTGTCGGTAATGAATGATGTCTTCTCAGCATCGAACGGGTCCATAAAATCTGGTTATAGCCTAAATAGGCTTCCATAAAACTCATTAATCCATGGTCGGTCGTGGCATCAACCATCTGGTCTATCCTCGACAGGGGAAAGCTGTCTTTAGGTCATGCCTTATTCAAGTCTGTGAAATCAACGTACATTCTCCACTTATCGTTGGCTTTAGGGACAATGACGGCATTTGATAACTTCCTTAATGAAGTCGGCTTTCTCTAACTTCTTCATCTCATTTTTGATAACATCATACTTCTCTCTGGAGTACACTCTCCTTCTTTATCTAATCGATTTTGCATCATTGGCCACATTAATCTTATGGTAAAGGACCTTAGGATCAATGGCAAGCATATCCTAATGGCTCCAAGCTAAAATAATTTTCCTCTTCCTCTGCAATTTAACAAACTCATCTTTAATTTCTTTCTTCAGGGCCTTACTAATTTGGACAATTTTTTGGCTCGTCCTCATTGAGGATGATGGATTCTACCTCCTCGGCAGCTTTGCCCTTTTTCAGATTGGTCTCATCTCTGGGGTCAAGAGTGTCAATGTTATAAGTTGTAGTGGCAACCCTCTTATACGCCTCTCTCTCCTCATTCGAGTTGAAGTAGCACTCGTGTGCCTCAACTTGGTTACCCTGAACTTCCCCTACTCCATACAGAGTAGAGAATTTAATCATCAGGTGAACTGTTGAGGGAACGACCTTAAACTCCTAGAGGGCTACTCGTCCCAAAATTATATTATAGGTTGAGTAGACATTCTCATCCATAACAAAGAAATAAATCTTCTTTGTGGGGAATTTCGGCCAATTGTTCCCCATTCTAACTTCCATCTCGTAGATTCCCAAATGCTGCACCTTCTCTCCCCTAAACCCAATAAGAGGTTTGTGATATGGGATTAGCCTCTTTTTACTCAACTCGGGCCCTTGTAGCAGTCCTAAAATATCAGGTCGTCCGAGCTTCCACTATTGACCAATATCCTGGGAACTTCATACCCATGCACCAAGGTGGTGATCACTAAAGGGTCATTATGTGGGTTTAAAGTCCCCTTAAAATCCAACCTCGGGAAACCAACAATCCGGGTATTCATATAAACTTTTGTTCTCTTCACCTTTTTCGGCTCAACAGCTATCGAGTTCACTTCTTTGGGTTTTAGAGGAAGAGCTTTAGCCTCTACCACATGAGCTTTCCTATCAGTAATTTACTTTTTTCGCTTGTAATTCCTCCATAAATCGTTTTAACTTCGAGAGAAATTTTGTAAATCCACCCCTTAAGATCGGTGATTGGAGGTGACAAGTCTAGGTAGGCCTCATCATCATCTTCTGAGGCTTCGTCGTCTCGGTTAGCTGGAGCATCAGGATTGCATTTATCATTCCTATTATTTAGGGTGTCGTCTCGGCCACCCTTTGAACTTCTCTTATCCACGTACTTCCTCAACTTGCCAGCCTTCAACATTTTTTCAATCTTATCTTTGAGAGTGAAACATCTATCGATTGTATGGATATGATATTGGTGAAATTCACACAACAGGTTCTTATTCCTCTTGTGAGGACGAGCTCTCAACTTCTTCGGCCATCTAAGAGACTGATCATTCTTTATCTCATTCAGAATATGCTCACAACTGACTGTCATAGGGGTATTGTCAGCGAACTTATCATCTGCCGACCTCTTCTTCCCATCTATACCCTTTGACTTCTGGAATTTCCTTCCACTACTTGCTCATTTCTCATTATCTACCCTTGCATCCATCGTCTCCTCTGCATTCATAACCTTCCCGACCATAGCCAGGAGTTCAGCTATGGATTTTGGAAGATCTTTGACGAGCTTCCAAAGGATCTTTCCTTTCATCAATCCTCCCATTAGGGAGGTCATGGCAATGCTCTCTTCATGATCTTCGACTTAGAATTTCTCCTTGTTGAATCTAGCTATGTACTCTCTCAAACTTTCATTATTTCCATGCTTAATGTACAACAGGTGTGTCGTCTTCTTTGGGGATTCACTCCGAAGTAAAAATTGTATATAAACCTCTTTGTCAACTGCTTGAAATTTTCTATTAAGTTTTTAGGAGGGGAGGTGAACAACACATGAGCAGCAATGATAAGTGTGTTAGAGAAGGCCCGACACCTCATCTCATTTGATACAGAGTAAATATCAGCAATGGATTGATACATCTCCACATAATGGACGAGATTAGTGCTCCTATTATATTTAGGTGTGGCTATCGGCGGCTTGAATTTATTAGGGGTTAGATAACCCATAATTTTTTCTACAAAGGGTGAGCCTTCATTGTAACACCTCTGAAAAGGGTCTCGTATCTTCAGTATATCCCCTATCTTGTACTCCAATAATGATGTGAAATCATTCAAAGGTCTCTCGGCTGCAGCGAAAACCTCTCTCTTAGCCTGAGCAATATTATCTCTAGCCCCTTCTCTGTCGACTGGAAGAACTGAAGGCTCTCTAGTAGCTGTCCTCTGTCAGTTATTCACCTCGTATTATTCCTCTTCTCATCCTCGTGGAGGCCTACGATAACCACGTCTATCATTTCTCCTGGATCTGGCAATGCTTCGAGATCTAGATAGGCGATTCCTCAAATCATCTACTGCCAGGACGAGCCAATCAAAGGCCGATCCTCTGCTTAGCATATCTAGAGCTGATGTTCGTGGCCTACATTCTCAGCTCAGACTGCCACAATGTCCTCTACTGGGCTAAATTGGACGCACAATGTCTCAAAAAATTCTATAAGGCTCGCAATATTCTCTATCGTATTCATCATCACATGGATCATCCTCATCATCATGGAGGTGTTGACCCGGCCTCCCCAGGCGTAAAAACCCAAGATAGGCCATGTCTCTATGCCTTTATTGAGGAGGAAGATCTTTTTGTGTGGCCTGGGGTGGTCCCTTGGCCGCTGGATATGGAACACCTTCCCTAGCAGTCGGAGTTATCAACTCCTCTTTGGTACCGACAGGTCTAACCACCATATTCTGGATGAATGCAACGAGTTGTTCCTAGATCTTATATTGACTGTCCGCTATGGAGCGTAGCACCGCCTCCACCTCATCCATTTCTGACTGGGGTGGGATTTGGATGGAGCTTGGGCCAATGCCCAAGGGTAGATTGGAGGCCATATCTCCAACGAACTGGAAGAGCTAAAAATCTGAAGAAAAGCTTAAGAGGCTCAACAAGAGCTCATTCAACTGTGATACAAGCCCACTTTAGCGGAGCTAGATCACCACCAAAGAATACAGTGAGTACAAACTAAATAAATATGAGGAATAATATATACTTCGTTCTCACGGACGGTGCCAGGTTGATGATACCAGAAATGGTATCACCAAATCAATGTGAATATGCAAGCTCAAACTAGTGTATCAATGGAGTATAAACAGATTATATATGTGTGTGTGTGTGTGTCTAGAACGATATGAGGCAAAGAAGGAGATAACATAAAATATAAGTGGTTTAGCCAATCTTAGCCTACTCCTTTCTGTGAGTGTGTGCGAAATCGACTAAGAAAGGGCACTAATGTCCTTGGGATACAGAACACTCAAGTTTTTTTTCTCTATCTCTACTGTGATTTTGACAGAACTTCCGCTAGGGTATGTAATGATTGATCCTTTAGAAAGATGTAGAAGATAATTATTTATAGTGCATGGGGGGGGGGGGGGGGTAGTGTACCCCCCAAGCATGTAATAAGCATGCGTGGATTGTTCCTAGGTAATGAGGAGGAGCCAGTTGTCTCTGTCACATGTAGGTCATGATGATCGAATATTCCCTCACGTGTAAGGGAGATGTTGTTATAATGGTTTGGTACACGTGGGATCTGCAGCCCATGCGCACACTCTCATGCATTCCCCAATCCACGCGCTCTGCCAGCTATCCACTGTCGGTCGTCCGTCCAGGCCGACGTCGAGTTATCGAGCTATGGTCCACTGATGGGATGACACCTATTCTGTTGGACTGTCTCGTCTTGTCCTCGTCGTCCGGAAGACAACCGAGGATGAGGGTGGTAGATCATAGGATCAATGATATAATGCATGTTGACCGGTCTTTTAGGACGAGGGAGAGGTTCCCTGTGATGAGACATTGGTCAAGGATGAGTCATCTTGGACTGAGTCCATGACCGAGGCATAACTCCTTATTCTGGATGGATTGGTGATGGTCGGCTTTAGCTGAGGTAATATAATTATCGTACGGGGATATACTTGGCATATCAACCATTATTATATTTGGCCAAATTCTATTATCATCTTTCTTATTTCTCGAGTTTGCACGTTCGTGATCTTCAAATAACTACATCACCTTGATTTCTGAGTGCCACATGTCACATTTGGCTAATAATACCTTCATTTTCTATTTGGCAGATTTGAAGACATTGGTTTCTGATTAAAACCAAATACAGTTGTGCAGTGTACACTAGTTGTTGATGTATCGACATAAGATATGTTGTGATAGTATATCATGAAAGTAGTTCATTGTGTGATTGTAAGTCATTATTTACTTTTTGTAAAATTATACCATACTACATTTGTCATTCTTCTCGGCACGAGGTTTTTCCCATTAATGGAATTTTCCCCGTATGCCTGTTAATGCGTTGTTGTTTTTTCTTTCAGCATCTTTAGAATCATTTGTATTAAAAAGAAGATAAAATTTTATTAAGATGTTAAAATTGATTAAAAAAATTATCATATAGACATTTTAGGAAATTTTATTGTAAGACCCAATATTTTCAACACATAGTTAATCAAGCTGATACGTCGAAAATAGTGGAGCTATAATCAATTTATATCGTTCTTAGCATCAACATATATAAGAGTGGCAACAAAAGAAAACCAACCAAGACATAGTAACAATAAAGGAAAACAATAAGAACATCTGAATTGAGATAAGACGAAAAATAATAAAATCGAATCCGTTGTAAGGAGTCTTTTTTATACAAAAGTCTCAACTAAAATATAAGTACAACTATAACCAACTCTGATAAAAAAAAACTCATGAGTACAAATGACTACGAAAGCGAAATTTAAAATCCAACTCTAAGGACTATTGCTTAAGTAAAGTATGGATACATGATCTTAAATAATTTCTAAAAATATTGATGTCTTTCAATCATAAATAAAGGTTCAATTCTGCATATCTCCAAATTAGACCTAGTTTCTTCTTTAATATTCAGTAGAGTCCAATTAACTTGAGTTTTTAGATCTACAAAACGAACTAGTAAGGTCTTTACTAAATACAAGTGATTCCGTTGTAAACATACGATTCTAACCCCAAAATCATAACCCATAACAAATCAAATTAAGTTTTTTCCTAAAAAAGTTCAATATATACAAATCAAATTTAAACCCATTAATAACCCAATGTGTAAACCCAATTAATCTCAATCAAACCTGATTAAGAAAATAAATGAATCCATAAACATGCTTCTAAACCCAAATCAATTACTCAACAATGAAAGCACAAATCAGTTACAAATTACACCGTGATAAAACAATAGATTTCTTTCTTGAACGAGAAGACTGACCGATTCCTTTTCTTGATCCCTTGTACTTCCTCTCCAAAGTTTTTCTCAAGTCCTCTCAATTTTCTTAGGCATCTAGAGTTTGTGTTTCTATGTAAATTGTTTAACTAATGTGGGTTAACACCCATAAAATAATCTAAATTCTCGGATCATTAAAAGGCATAATCTAGAGCCTCTAAAATACTACCCAAACTCATTCAAAACTTAGTCCAAAGGTATACCTACCCCATATGACCAATACAAAGCACTAAAACAACATCTTTGGGCCTCCGTGTAACTTTAGGGTCCGATCCAAATGGTAGTACCTCACTACTAGTAATACCTCATGGTATAAATAAAATATACACATAATATTGCTTTACGTATAACCATAGTAAAATCTCATATAATTAATATCGCCAATTAATTATTTATAACAAGTGGCTCAAAGATCACATCACATGCAAAAATTTAACTATCATTGAAATTATACATTTTATTATTAGCATATCAAACAAGTAATAATTAATCTCATTTATTAATTTATTTCTAAACTAATAAATAAATAAATAATATCCACAAAAATACTGGGTATTACAGTCTTCCCCATTAATAGAGGAATCTTGTCCTCGGAATTCCCCAAAGCATAACATCGTAACGTAAACTACACACATACCATAGGATTATTCACAACTAAATTATACATATATCACCACGAGATAAATGAATAAGGCTCAAACACGCCAACCATCGTATGCCACAAATGGGGAGCCCATTTACCCAATCCCGCATGTATATATGCCCAACCCAACATGCCACGATCAGGGTTCCCTTACACCAAAATCACGTGTAACTACCCCAAAATTACCATATATATATATATATATACATATATATATATATATACATATATATATATATATATACATATATATATATATATATATATATATATATATATATATATATATATATGAATGTCAACAATATGAAAGGTATAACTATAAAGTAAAGGAATGTCTAACTACCCTACTAATCAGGATTCGACTCTAACTAAGATTTCCCCACCTATGATACTAGTTGTGAGTAAGTTCCCCGGTCCTCTCGATGTTGTGATCCCATGGCCGTGCTTATACTAAATCTTAAGACATCTTGATGCTCGAGGACCTATCCCTAAAAAAATAGTTGGCATTTTCGAAGTGTCCAAAATGTCTAACCGGCACATGCTCTCCCCGTTGTCCCGGTCCTTGTGGAATCTCCATTACCCTCCTAAAGGGTCTATTGATCTTGCATCATTCGAGGATATTTCTATGGATGTTCATATAGTACCTTTCCTTTTCTAATTTTCTTTCTTTCACCCAAACATTACTAACTCATTTTTTCTTATCAAAGCATAAGTGTGACATCCACCACCTAAGCCTAAGAAATGTGTGCCATAAATTCTAGTACAACTCATTTGATAGACCAAGTCAACCCATAAATGAATCATTATTTCTTTTCTCCTCGGTGTTCACCTCCTTAAGTGCAAACATAGACTATGTTTGAACTCTCCCTCATGTTCAAAATAGTTCTCAAACCCTACTCCAAGCTAAGAAAAATCTATCTTCTTTGTGATCATATCAACATAAGGAAAACATATTTCAATAATTTCCACCATAAATCCACCATAGTTCAATCGATCTCTAATCTTCGATACAATCATACTCTCCCACCATTTTATAACATCTTCTGATATCAACCATAGCTATCCCAACCAAAACGCTCACTCATTCCCAAGAGTGATATCCAAACTTCTTAGGTTTAATTGATCTAACAATAATTAAAAAAATGTCACATTTTCCCAAACATCCAATAGAGCCTACTCTACCTATCCTGAATCTAATAGAGTGTTTTAAGCACTTAATCACATCTGAGCATTTAAACAAACCAATAAGGTCCTACTATCACCAGTTACCCGATCATTGCCACTGTATTATCACCTAATATGGCCATATGTTATTTCATGTAACCGAGGCCATCCATAGCCACATAAAAAAACTCCATTGTTCTCATTATAAATGCTTCACCTCATGTGTATCCTCATAAACTAAGAGAAATCCATCATCGTCTAACCAAACTACATTGAAATCTTATCAAGTATGCAACCACTATCATATGGCCCATCTAAGTACTTTGAAATTAATAGTAAGATCTAATAAGAACCTTCATGTGATATGTCAAAATTAGTATCATCACATGCACTATGTGAATCCACATTAGGGCATTTCCATCGCACCAGAATAACTTAACAAAACACATAAGGCACTCACGAAACCCATCAACCGCTATGGCCCTCCTATAAATCATAAATAAGTAACATAGTTTAGGGGATGCTCATATGTCCACATCTATCAAAATATATAGGGAACACATATAACATCTAGTTATACACAAGAAACCATATATCACTTCCATATGGGATAGCGTGACTCACCTCCAAAGACATATCCTAGTGAATAATAAAACAATAATCATGGGATTTCATTAATAGCCAATACACGCATAAAGAGATCACTCTTGGAAAAACAAATACGCCAAAAAAAATGCATCGGCACACAATGTATAGATATTATGAATCGTGCTCTTCACTATATCCTTAATAAGAGAATTGTGTTAATATCCAGTCTAGAATCTCGACCTTCCACATGTGTTCACTCAACCCATGCAGTCACAAATAACAACACATAAATAGGCATATCCTATGACCATATATCCCCATAATAGGTACACACATCGAGCTATGTACCCCCAAAACTATATATTATCAAATCACACCTCAACCTGCATAACGATAGGTACACATAACCATATATCCGCGTTGGGTAGTGGGTATTTATAATTTCCCACACCCTATCCCAAACTAAATCATAATATTCCAACCTGGGTTTACTCCCAATCTAGATAACATAAAACCCCACTATCACACGAGTGATATCAGTCAAAAATAGAAGACGATTTAACAAACCATATAAATCATATACATTTTAATCCCCACAACATTGCACCCATTATCAATTAAGGTTGCACTTTCCAAATCATGTGAAACCCACTGCTATCCCCCGGGTACCACTAATAATGTCAATTATATAAAATATGCAGGCCTTGATCGAATCATCTTTAGTTCTTGTCTATAATACCCAAAATCCACATTCAAAAAATTAATAACTCCATGGCCATGCACTAAACGTTATAAAATGATAATCATAAATTATTTTAGGAGCCTCCCTTATGGATTGCATTACTATCTTGTAGCATTTCCTTTCATTTCTCCCACTGTCTCTATAGGGATACTTTTGGTCTTACACTCATAAATACTCTCCATAATCGAAACATTATCCTCCCTTGGGCCTTGTGGAAGTTACTCGCTCCTTAATTTTTGCATAACTAATGCATCCACAATATATGACCACAAAACTTAGGCTAACACATTCTCATAATAACCATTTATTGTGTCGTCTCAACTCAAATAATAAAAATATCAATCCTAGCGTTTCCAGTTTCCACCTACTCAAGTGCATTAATAAACCATTTCTAGATATCTCCATCTCATACTTTGTAACCATGCGTTGACCCTACTTCTAGGACAAAGTTCTCACATTTTGGTCACCCATTAATCACATGTGAGTTTAACCATATAACAACCTTGATCACATCTAAGCGTAACATAATTACACTCTCTTATGGGAATCAACCACACTTATACTCGTCATCATAATCTTCTTATTTTGCTATAATGTAACTATCCATTACCTTATCTCTTAGGTGCACAAAATCACATTAAATCTTTCTACTAGCCTCAATTTCCACTGTAACCCATATAAACATACATAGGACTTAAATCTCTAACAGGCTCCTTATAAATCAAACTCTTTTACATCTCAAAATTGCCTTAACATGAAACGCATACACTACGTGTTCCTATAAAAATTCTTAAGTTGCAGACCTTACTTCAATTGTGATGACTCCCATTATTATCTTCACAAGTGTAGTGAACGCCTTTGTCCAACCACCCATTATATCCTTGACCACTTACTCACATTGTCCTTCATCATCATGGTCTTCTACAGTCCAATGTTCATCAAGTCTCCCCAATGCTTAAACAACAACGAACGATGCTTACATGGATGTTATCTTGACACCAGAGTACAAAACCCTATGATAAGATCTAAATACATCAAAGAATGCGTAGCAGATAGTGGAATGGACACAACACATTTCCTAAATACACTAGAACCTAGATGCTCTGATAGAAATTATAACACCCCTATTTTCCACGAATAGATGATCAGGATTATACGTTGAAGATGGGGTAACAGTAATCAACATATATTATTCTCAGCATCAACATAAATAAAAATGGCAGTAAATGAAAACCAATCACAACATAATAACGATAAAGGGCGATAATAAGAATACTTCAACTAAGATAAAATGAAACTACGATAAAACTGAATCCATTATTATGAATTTCATTTGTGTAAAAGTCTCAACTAAAATATAAATACAACTGTAACCACATATGCTAAAAAAATCCTAAGTGAAAATGTCTACAAAAATGAAATAGGAACCCTAACTTCAAGGATAATAAATTGAATCTTCAACCACTGCAAGTTTAACTGCTCAGCCCCACTATTCTTGTATATAACAATAATAATACTCGGGAGAAAGGGTTTATAGATTTTGTTTAGTGCCCTAAAATTGCAAAAAATAATTTACTAAATCAAAACAATAATAATAGTGCAGCTCATTTACGATAAACATGTCAATTGTCGACACTCGCATATGAGGGGTACCTCTCCCCTTAACATAAGGGAAATACTACACCAGTGTCCTAACCCAAGGCATAATCAATACAAATAAATATTTATCACTAGAGTAATAAGTAATATCACATAAAGAACTACTATTATGGATTGAAACTAACTACACATGTACATAATGCAACCTAGTATCCATCTTTTACTCATTAAGATATGCACAATCTCATAACATAACATTTTATCTTTTCTTAATATTTTTTAATTAAATTTTCCCATTACTGGACTATAATATGTGTATACAATACGATTGCAAAGAAACCCCCACTCATGTCACCCGAACAATAACATATACACAATCTCATATCAAAACGCATAATGTGACATATGGATTTCTAACGAAAGTGTCCATCACCAGTATCATAATAATCACATGAAGGCATCCACCTTCGAGGGATCATCTCGTACTTATATTCGTAAGCCTGTATGAGCCCCTTACCTAATGGATTTGGAAACATTCACGCATATATAAGAATTTATGATAACTACACAATCACATCATCGGGTAGTCATATACCAAAAGCCATCTGATGGATGGGATCATCTACCTCTATCATCATGAAGTGTAGACTGACTGAACGTATCATCAAAACCTGTCACCACACAGTAACACTATCAGCTATCTCGCACGATAGATCGAATCATATACATATCACATTGCGAGGCATTTATGATCCTGAACATGTGATCATAACATATTGACCTCCACAAAGTCCTATATCATCATACAGGAATGCGGTACACGATCAAAATCACTTGACTCAAAACCTTGACTAATAGATTCCCCACGACTAAAATGATATGTTCATATAATCAAACAAGTTATATATGTACACACAATATATAAAAAATACAGGATAACACATACTCCCAAGCATACCTTAATCATCCACTCACCAGATGTCGGATTGTCCATTAAATTCGTAAGTTTATTAATTTTCAAACCTTATTAAAATCATACTTCTAGTTTATCACACACACACACACACACACACACACACACACACATATATATATATATATATATATATATATATATATATATATATATATATATATATATATATATTCTATCGCATAATACACATATAACATTCCACGGATCCTGTAAAAAATAACCAAACCCAAAACATCTACCAACAACCTAATTAACCTGTCAAAACTGTAAAGTCCGAATCGATTCAGTCGTAGGCCAAACTAATTCGGTTTAGGAAATTCTAGCACTTCCTCTTCCAAAAATGCAGAAATAGACCCAACCTTGATTTTTAACACACAAAGCTTGAATATAGCTTTCAAAACTCCATTATTACTCAAGTAAAGTACGAATTCATGATCTTAAACAGTTTTTACAAAGATTAATGTCTTTCAAACATAAATAAAAGTACAATTATGCAAATCCATAAATTAGACCTCATTTCATCTTTGACATTCAATGGAGTCGAATTAAAATGTGATTTCAGATCTAGATAACAAATTAGTAAGGGGATTTACTAAATACAATTGATTCAATGTTAAACATGTAATTCTAACCACGGAATCATAAATGAGAGCAAATCAAATTAAGATTTTACCTAAAAAACTTCAATATATACAAATCAGATTTATACCCATTAGACCCAATTAATCTATATAAAACGTGATTAAGACAACAAATTAATCCTTAAACATGCTTTTAATCCTAAATCAATTACTTTAAAATAAAATCATAAATCAGTTACAAATTCCACAATGATAAAAAGAAGATATTTCTTGCATGAACGATATGAACGATACGAACAAAGGATTCCTCCTCTTGATCCCTTGTTCTTAATCTCCAAAGTTCTTCCCAAGTCGTACCTATTCTCTTAGGCAACTAAGGCCTCTGTTTATATGTAATGTGTTCATCTAATGTGGGTTAGCCACAAAATAACTCTAAATTCGCAAGTCATTAAAAGGCTTGATTTTGGGCCTCTAAATGACCCCAAAATACTACCCAAACTCGTTTAAAACTTATCCCAAACGTATTCCAACCCCATATGACCAATCTAAAGCACTAAAAACACATCTTCAGGCCTTCGTGTCAATCTAGAGTCTGGTCCAAAATGGTAGTATCTCACTACATACAATATTACCTAATGGCGTAAATAAAATATATATACAATATTGTTTTACGCATAACTATAGTCAAATCTCATATAATTAATAATGAAAATTAATTATTTATAATACGCGTCACAAGAATCACATCAGGTGCAAATTTTTTAATTATCAACTGAATTATGCTTTTTATTATTATCATATCACGCAAGTAATAATTGATTTCATCTATTAATTTATTTATAAATAAAATTTGTGAAAATACGTGGTATTACATTTATATCTTTGTTATAATAAAAAGGAAATTATCAATTTAAATTGATAATTAATTTATATTGGGATAGCATTGCGAGTTTGCAGTTTCATAAGTAACTTTAAACATATATAACATTTTATATAAAACATGGAATTAATAATGGGTTACACAAAAAATATATTACTAATGGGCTTCAACCTTTACGAATTTGACAAATGGAAATTTTCTTACACATATTTGTACCGTATATCATATTCCTAAAAACTGTTAGGGTCCGTTTGATAGTCAAATTTTTCCATGAAAAATGGGATTTCCCCATTTTTTACCCACTTTTGTAGTGTTTGATAGGCATTTTTGCCCATGGTAAATTTTTCCCAAACTTGGTCATGTGGCCTCTATTTGCCTAAATTTGTGGAGAAAATTTTCTTTGCTCCTTTGGAGGGAGATATTTTCTATGTGTTTTCATCTCTGAATTTCAGAGACTGTAGCAGGATTGGACGGGATGTCAGAACCAAGCAATTACATGACCACCATTCTCCAAAACAAAGCACAATCGGAAGCAGCTAGCTCTTTGAAGATGATTTTTATTTTTCTAGTTTGTTACGCATCCTTATTTATTTATTTATTTTCTTATGGACGCAGGGCTTATATACTCACACTCCATTTGTATGCACCTCTATATGACATCTAGGGTTAATATGTACTTAGCTAGGAATGGATTAGCTTCAACAATGGTGACTTTTCTAGGTTTAGTTTTTATTTATTTTGGTTTAATTTCTAGGGTTGTATTCAATATCTATATTTTAGTTTTTAAATATATTTTTTATATGCTTGAAAAATGGGGTTTCATATAAAAAATGTATAATGCAACATCCCATGTTTCCAATTTAGGGTTGTGAGTTTTCTAGGTTTAGTTTGTATTTATATTGGTTTAATTTCCAGGGTTGTATTCAACATCTATATTTGTGTTTTTTAATATATATTTGATATGCTTGGAAAATGCTGGTCATATAAAAAAAGGTATAATGCATTTGTAAATGTTGAAATAAATAGATGAGGCATAATAAATAAGAAGTTAATAAATAATGTTGTATTTATAAATCATAACCGTATATTTTTTTATGTGCATTCTTTTGTTTAACATGCATTTTGTGTCTATTTTACAGGAGTCGTGTTCTCCTAATTATTCGTTTGAATTAGTTTGTTCCAGTTAGTTTATACTTTTTTTTCATTTATTAATTGCTTATTTGATAACGATTATGATCATATCCATGTTTTGCTATTTTATATAATATATATGAAATAATGAACTTGTGAATTAAATATTTGTAGGCGAAAATGCCTAAATATAATTCTAAGATACAACGTAAACGAATTAATGTCGATGGTTATACGGGCAATAGTAATTTATTAACATATAAGGTCATTAACGGACATTCCTAGGGCACCTCATTATAATTGGGATGTGCATCGTAAGCAATCCTTGTGCCGAATGTAAGGGATGAGTGTTCGGTTATGCCATGACTCATTATATATGAACATTGGTTCAATTAATAGGTTATGTGATCATCTCCGTGCGTTTGGGCTAAACGACAATCGTTCAATTGATGTTAAGGAACAAATTACAATTTTCTTGAATATTATTGGCCATGATGAGTGTTGCCGCTCTGAGAGTAACATTTTTTGTAGATCAAGTGAAACCATTAGTTTTTACTTTCATAAAGTGCTTGGGGACTGCCTAATGTTGTATAAGGAAATTGTCACAAATGTAACCCCTGATAACTCCCCGGTTGATAGTCCTGGTAATAGAAGCTGGTATCATTATTTTTCAGTGAGAAAATTCATTCTTAATAGAGTAAATAGTTGAAAAAAACTAAATGGACTTAATGAAATAACAAATATAGTATCTGAACAGGATGTCGTATGAGCGATAGACGGTACATACACATGCGAATGTCCCCATTGTTGATCAAGCGATGTATGGTAATCGAAAATATGTCATCTCTTAGAATGTCCTAGTTTCATGCACGTTTGATATAAAATTTACATATGTATTGTCTGGATGGGAGGGGTCCGCCCATGATAGACGTGTGCTTAGGGCAGCTATACAACGTGCAAACCAAAAGTTAACCATTCCAGTTGGTATCTCGGTCTATTTCGTGTAATTAAATTGAATAACCCTTGTATAAACCTTATACGACCGACATATTTTTTTATGAAAACCACTCTATGTATTGTGTTTAGGAAAATATTATCTTGCGGATTACCGATTCCCCTCGGTTCTTAGTTTTTTATCACCGTATCGCAAGACATGTTACCATCGTAGAGACGTGGA
Source organism: Sambucus nigra (assembly GCA_949130495.1). Lineage (NCBI taxonomy): Eukaryota > Viridiplantae > Streptophyta > Magnoliopsida > Dipsacales > Adoxaceae > Sambucus > Sambucus nigra. The sequence goes on along the minus strand of OX422208.1, from coordinate 787,669,384 downwards.
GGGTCAATATCCCGAAACTAGTAAAGAATTATTCAATTTTCGCCATTCATCTCTGCGCAATGTAGTCGAGCGCACTATCCGATTATTGAAAAAAAGATTTACTTATCTACGACATCAACCCTTTCATGCGATTGACACACGGGCTAAGATTATTTTAGCTTGTTGTGCCGTGCATAACTTTTTACGAGCCGATGATAGGTATGATATGTGCAATGACGATAGTGATAGTGACGATGATGTGAACCCCACACCCCTTAATATACCCGATAACATGCCTAATGAGCATATTACGTTCTCAACACGGGCATCTTGGACAAAGAAGCGTAATGCAATGGTGACCCAAATGTGGGCAGAAAGATGAACAACTCAGACTGAGACTTTTGATTTTGATGAAAATTTGATAATTTGAACCATGTTGTATTTGTTAATGTGATAGGGATGATTTTATAATTTGAAAAATTTTGTATTTCATATTTCGAACCATCTATTTTGTATTAGAAATATGTATTTAGTATTGAATTAAATTGATCACGAATTGGATTCAACTGATTTAATTGATTGAATTAATTGAGTTGAGCACTGGATAGTTGATAAAATTGAAAACTGATTGAAATGAATTGAATTGAGTATTGAATTGAATTGAGCATTTGTATTGCATACCATCAAATATATTGGCTAATCAAACCAAGCATTTTGTATTTGAAATATGCATTTAGTATTGAATTGGATTCAATTGATTGAATTGATTGACATACCTGATATATTCTCGATATATGATTTATCACTGATTGAGAACTGATTTAGCACTGATTGAGCACTTCTTGAAATGAACTACTATGCCGTTGCTTGAGATGCATTCTTTATGCATATACCACTCATAATTTGAACCATTTTGTATTTCATATTTCGAACCATCCATTTTTGTATTTGAAGTATTTATTTAGTATTGAATTGAATTGACCACTGATTGGATTCAACTAATTAAATTTATTGAATTGATCACTGACTGAGTTCATTTTATTGAGCACTGATTGAATTGAGAAAACTGATATATGTTTGATATGTGAATGAGTTGATATATGATTGAGATAACTCATATATGCTTGATATATCAGTTGGATTCAATTGATAACTGATACCTTATATATTGGATTCAACTGCTTGATAACTAATACCCGATATATTATTGAGCATTGATATATTTTCGAATCGAATTGAGCATTGATATATGATTGAGATACCTGATACCTGATATATGATTGAATTGAATTGATACCTGACCTGTATTTTTAGCTACTCAGATAGTAGGCATGGGACACTTCACTACTCAAATATTTTCAATGACATCTGATCTCTATTTTTAACCAAACTAAAATACAGATTCACTGCTTGAGATACCTGATCTATACAGATGGCGTTCCATTTATTAGATTTCCCTTTTCAAAAGACAAACAACTTTGTCTTTCTTTGTCATGTCATTCAAGTGTATGTACGACCTTGCTTGTGGGACTCGCAATCCATGCCATTTGCAACAAACTTCAAGATCACATCTCCTATCAAACAAATGTGGCCACATTGCGTAACCTTCGGAAATGGTGGTAGCTTATGCTCAGCTTTAGACGGTGGGTAAAATATCACACGACCAACGTAGTCAGGAAATGGAATACTTGTGTCGATGGGCTTGTTCTCAAACTTTCTTTTTTCACCATACCAAGTTATACCAGACGAGTCAACGTAGGTACCGAGATTTGTCATCAAAATTTTCGGGAGAAATCTTTAACTTTCTCCCAACCATCGTAAAACCACTTATCAATTTTTTTCTTTCTTATGTGAAGTCATTTTTTGCTGATCTAGAACATACTTGCCAACTTATCCCTTTTATAGAAATTATTACACATGGAGGGTTTGCTTTGAAATATGAAATTTTGAATTTTGAATTTTGAATTTGAAATTGAAATTTGAGATTTGAAATTTGAAATTTCAAATTTCAAATATGATATTTCAATTTTCAAATTTCAAATTCATATTGAAATCTGATTGTGAAACACACTTCCATTTTGTTTATAAATATGTATATGGTTTAAGACATAGAGTGCAGTTACATCAAACGCTATCAAATGGCTAGACATAAAGAGCTCATGAAAGTCAAGCGTAAATCTAGAGCATCAACATCATTTGATGTTGTCCAAGTTGAGAATGTTGCACCCATTACGACAAACCCAAGAATCTATGAAGATCCTCATGGAGGGACTTGGTTTGGGGAGAAGAGGGCTTTTAAACACATTCCTATATACACCCTACATTCTTTAGGTGATGTTGGCCATGTGATGAAACGGTTAGCTCCTACCAGAGGAAATATTCCTTGATCATATGAAATGGCTTAGGTTATATAACAAACGCTGCGATTTGGAGTGCTACTGTAATTGACATGGTTTACTCGTGCCACAAGCAAAATTTACGAAATATTGCAAATATCCAACCAAAGATAGTGAGAAATATACTACAATGGAAAATTGACCAAATGAAAAAAAGATTACTACGTTGGCATTGTAAACATCTGATAAATACGAAAATTAACGATCCAGTGTATGCATCGGATCCGGAACTTTCGGACTACAAAATGGACGATTCAGACATGGATTTTGTTCAACATCTACCAAATATGTTGATGGGTGATGGAAATACATACTGTTGCGATCCGTAGTTGCCTAGGAAATCACGAAGTAATTAATATGTAACTTTATTTTCTTTTTGTTTATTAAGGGTTAATTAGAATAATTTTAATATTTAATTTTGAAATCTGAAATTTTCTTTTTTCTGAATTTTTTATTTTTAATCTGGTTATGTAACACAATATAATAACATTATCAACGGGTCTTTTTAAAATAATTATGTCCACATTGTTTTACCAACGGGTCATTTTAATTTCAACAAATTTTGTCCAAATATATTTGCTATCATTCGAAACAGATTTTGTCCAAATAAATACCATTTTAAGAAGTTTATCCAGTTAAAATAAATACAAATGTACATGACAGTAAATATGCCCAACTAACAAAAAATTGGTTCATCCACATCCAAAGGAGACAGCCCACTTGACTCGTAACCGAAATTACATTGTTAATTCTGAAAATAAAATAAAAACGTAAGTAAGCTTAATTGGTTATAACGCAAAAATGAAAAATGGCAAGAATTTGCCAATATTATATTGGCAAACTTTGTATTTGTCAGGATAAATTTTGGTTATCAAACAACATGAGTAGGTAAATAAGTTCCTTTCAATAGGCAAAAAGTTGTCAAATATAGTTTTTTGCCAGCGTGCAAATAAAGCCTATTAAACAGCACAAAATCATCTTTGCCACAACAAATTTTGCCATGCCAACTCTTTTGCCCAACGTCAATCAAACGAAGCCTTAGTAACAAACGTTTAACCGTGACTAAGTTCACTAAATTGTTAGTAACGAACTTTTTCCCCAAAATGCAGGGGGTAGTCATCCCCATTGGACCAATGTAAGCACTCTGATAAAGAGAGGTTAGGTTGAAATGTGCAGAAGAATCTTACAGTTCGAAATTGAGTTTGAAAACAAATTTGGTTGATTTGGTTTATATATAATTATAACAATCAAACATATGTGATCGATATTTTAATTTTGAAAACTAGATCTACCAAATGGTTAAAAAGTCTATTAACCCTAATGATTTAAGGGGCAATTATTATTATTATTCCCTATGAGATAACTAAATCGTGCATTTACAAATATCTAAAAAGTCAGTTGATTGTGACAATTGTTTTCGAGTGAAGATTTTAGGGTTTTAGGTCTGATATTTTTTAGAGGTTATTTTTTATTCATTTAAATAATTTAGGGTTTAGTTCTTTTTCAGTTTCGGGTTTAGTTCTTTCTAGGTTCAAAGTGTCTTTTTGGTTTAGGATTAGCTTTTTAGGTTCTTATTATTTTTCATTTAGGGTTTAGGGATTTAGAACGAGAGAATAGAAAGTGTTGGTGAGTATTTTATACGGTGAAAGACTTTTTGGAATAATAATTAAAAAAAGAAGAATAAGAAGAAGAAGAGGGAGCATGAACTAAACATTAAATAAAAGCTATCGAGGAACTTTTGTCAAATAACCCACTAGCTATCCACCCCTATGCATACTAGTTGTTCTCTCTTCCTATGTGCGCAGCAAGAATTCAGCTACATGGACATGCAAAACAACCATTTATTTTGTCCCAAAGTCCCAAATTACCCTACAAAACTTGAATCTCAATTTTCCAATGGGTTGTAATTCATTTCTTTTTTGCATGACAGTGAGATGGGTAATAGTTACTTGGAATATAGCATTTCAATGGCAGACACAAACCATGCACGATTACACGATAGGGACTCCTTATGAAAAGGTGTATGTATCTACTGCAAAAGTCACCTATTAATAGCTGTTTTGTTTTCTTTTTCCTTTTTCCGCTTAGAATTGATTTCTTCAGGTCATATATATGCATGTGCTGGACATACTGTTATGAAACCGTGTTTTTTTCGGCCTAATTGTCATGGGTTACACATACACATTTTGGTGGCCCCATATTTGAATGTGGGCACTCAAAAAAACATCAACGGGAAAAACCTATTTTTCTTTTTTATATTGACCATGTTTTTACCAAAAAAGGGTCCACATAAAAAAAGTTGTGCCAACTCAATCCAAATATTTCTCATTCTCGTTTAAGTGCATCAAAGGAGTACCACTTGTAGGATAATAAGATTATTACGACCAATCCAAATTTCTGGCTTGATTTGGGAATATTTTTTGTTTTGGGAATTGGTTTGGAATATTTTTTCGGAAGAGGTACGTTTTTTTTTTTTGGAAAAAGTGTGGTAAAACAGTATCATTTTGTTTTATAATGATTTTTTATTATGTTTCGTAGCATATACTCAACTAATAGATACTTCGATAAATGGAGAGTTATTTTTATTTAAATAATTGATACTTGGATAATTTTGCAAATGTTTAACCAAAATAAAATATTTTTGATAAAGTATAGGTAAGTTTTACCAAATTAAAGATACTTTTAACAAAATTGTGGATACTTTAACTCAAAATATACATAATATTGACAATATTACATATGATTCTAACGGAATTATGGCGGGGTGACAACAACGTTTGCTTATTTGAAGGAGCATTTAACAAGAAGTCTGTGATTGGTTATTTAATTTTTAATTTAAACATATATTCAAAATTATATTTTAGTTCATGATAGAGACAAAAGTACAGAAATATGGATACTAAATCGACACATGTGACCGTTGATGTTGAACTCTCATATTGGCTCCAGTGATGATGTAGTAAATGTAACTGTTGGAAATTTTACTGAATCTAAAAATTTGTCGAATTAAACATTCAATGTCCCATTTATTTTAGAATCAAATATCAATTATTCCTATTGCTAATATACCCCACTGGTTAATAGAAAGCATGCCTCCTACTACAAGTTAGAATGGTCACTTCAGTGACCATTTAGCCCCAAGTCTAGTGACCTATTTAATTTAGTGGGCTTGATAAAATACAATTCGCTGTCATTATTTAACTTAACGGTCACATTAAAGCACGACAATTATCATATAAAGCACAACTTTGATTTTGTTGTAATCATGATCACTACTACCTCGAAAGAACTTATTGATGTAGCTAGCGTACGAATTACTAATATGTTATAAATTATTAATTTTGCAAAAGAATCCCTCAACTGTTCCCATTATTTGCAATCTAACAAGACAAGTGTTTTTCTTATCTTGAGAGTAGGGTTGTCCACACAGCCTAGAAAAATTTTAGGGGTTGACTCAAACTCGGCTTGATGTGGCATAAAATCGTGTGGCTATGGATTTGTGCAAGCCCCGCCGTGAAAATTCATGTTAGACTGGTCCAAACTAATTTATTTAAAGGTAGACAGTCGTTAAAAATAACAAAAAATGTGTAACAGAACATAAAAAATAAATCAACTTTTTTTGTTCATCTTTTATGAGCAAGTAATAAATAAACTTACAGAAATTATGTATGTTGATAAAATAAAAATTAGAAGAATTGAGTCATTAGATTTAATAATACATACAATAAAAGAATGAAATGAGTGATTTTTTATATAATACACGTTAATTGTGCGGCTGATTGGGGCATGGTAGGAACAAGGAACAAAAAACCCAAGGCCGGTCATGTTTTTGCTCGGGCCTAATTTTATAGTACGGGCAAATCCTATGACCTTGTATCATGAGTCCAATCCCAATAATTTTCGGGTTATGCTAGTTTTCTAGGCCATGAACCACTATACTTAAGGGCTGGTTGGCACACCGAATAGTTTTGAGTTATTTGGAGTTTGGCTCCCATTAATTCTTCAACATTGACTCTGCTCTCCAACGTACACTTATTGGGTTCGACTCCCAAAATGACTTTTACGATGAAAAATGTGTCACAAAAAATACTTGGTAAAACATTTTGTGACACGACTTTTGATCGCTATAAGTCATTTTGGGGGGTCAAACCCTAAGAAATGAAAATTACAAGGGGTTAACTCAATTATAAGAACTAATGGGGTTCAAGACCCGAATAATCCTTTTTTTAACAATAAATAAGATAATTTAAAAAAAATCCTAGTAATTGATTATGACCATAGGTCCACATCATTAAAATTTAGCAAGACTCACTTTGCACACACAAATGGCACACACAAAGATAGAAAAAGACAATGTATTCATATAAAGTATAAACTTCCCCACTATTTTGGAGAATTCAATCCTCAAGCAAAACCCAAATTGTGTTGGGAAATTAGAGAAACTACAATAGAAAAACAAACATGGATGTCCCAATCCAACATAGAAGCTGAAAAAAGCCTTTCATTTTACCTACCATCTCTCTCTCTCTCTCTTAGGAGTTAGGATACTTAGTTTCTAAGCCAAACTCTATGTTACAAACTAATACTCAAACGGCTTCATGATAGCCAATCCCTTTTCACGCTGATCACTTTTTCATGCTTATAAACAGTATGAAAAGGATCCAAAGACATGCCTAACTAATTATGGGGTAGCACAAGGTGTTTGTCGTCAAACATGATTGTTGAGCAACTTTTTTGATTCTTGGTCTTAGGTGAAAAATCATTGGACCCATCACAACAGTACTCTGAGTGAACCAAACCCCTCTTTTTACTACTAGGAGTGGGAGACGATATCGTCACTGGCGGTATCTCGATGACATTGAGTGGCGGTGGCGGGTGTTGCCATGTAGGCAGCGGGCCCGCCAAGAGTAGCGTTTGAAGAAGCGGGCCCGCCTCCATCACGGCTTGCAAGAATTTCCCATTTTCTGGCAAAGGGGTTTTTGTGACCAAATTTTCCGGTGGTGGTGGTGGCGGTGGCGGCGGTGGAAGTGGTGGTGACGTGGCGGCATTGTTGTCAAGACTACCCGAGGAAGAGTTGGTAATTGCTTCATCTTCCAAGTGTTGTTTTTGTTTTTGTTGTTGTTGGAGTAGGAGTTTTTCTAGAGTTAGGGTTTGGCATTGTGCTAGGGCTTCATCTCTCTCTTTAGTGGTTTTTGTTAAGAGAGCTTTGAGATGGTTAATTTCATCTGATTTTTTTGAGAGCTCTTCTTGGGCATATAGAATTGTGGTCTCTAGCTCCAAATTTGTGTACAAAAGAGAATGCTTTAATTCCTCCATTCCCTATCCAAAAAAAAAATGTACCCCGTTACTCAAAACCCTAATACAAACCATGCAAAACAAAAATAAATATGAACAAATGTTTAATTACCTCTTCTTGGTAGTAGCAAGGCCAACTTAATGGACTACATTGATCCTCCATATTGAGAGAGAGAGAGAGAGAGGGAGAAAGAGAGAAAAGAGAGGGAGATGTGTTTGTGTGGTTTATGCACTTGTTAATAGAAAAGGTTTAAGTAGTTGAATTGCTTTTTGTTGAATGTCCTCTTTAGCTTTATCTCATGGGACAAGCTGTTGGAAGAAAAAACACAAAAGGCCAAAGAGCATGGTGCATACCTTTATACTCTATTCAGATTCATAGTACACGAGGGACCATAGTTTCTTTGAGAGGGAATGTGAAATGGGTTATGAGGTTGCTTAATTTCACTCCACTCGTACTCTCTTTGCGGCTGCCAACTGACCGGGTTCGGACTCCATTCTTTTTTTATCATATCACATGGTGTCCGGGCAGATTTAAACGCACCTCAATTAATTTACGCTCGCGATTCGTGGCTTTCGCTAGTCAAGCATTATTTTGACAGTGGAGATCGAACTGAGTACCAAACTCAATCTACGCCAAGACTATTCAGTGACAACCTTATACCACCAGGCCAAAATGATTGATTATCCAAATTCTATTTGAATCCTTATCTGGATTTAAATTATAGAGTGAAATCTAGTTACTTAGATTATTTATTTACCCAATTAGAGATGGATATAGGCTTATGGCCTACTTTTCTCATTATGGTAATGATCTACATAAAAAAAAAATCAATGAAACGTATTTTTTTACTATTAAAAAAATTGTCTGCATATATATATATATATATATATATATATATATAGAGAGAGAGAGAGAGAGAGAGAGAGAGAGAGAGAACATACATATATTTACATATTGCACGCTCACATATATTTTGACAATTTTGCTCCTCTCATTAATGCATGTCAATTTCAGTAAACAAAATTAACCAGGTTAGGAGTTTGAAGTAAAATGAGTCATTTTGAAAAGTAGGAAACGTTTAAAGTCAAAAATTAAAATTCGCGAGTTGAAGTAAAACTTGTGATAAAACTGAAAAAATTAGGATATAAAATAAATGCATATATTTTAATTAGTGAATTTGAAATTGAAAAGCTAAATAACCCCAATTCCTTAACACGTAAATCCACCGTCCTATGGCCGATTCATAAGGCACGCGCACATTCATAAGTTCACAGATAAGTACACCATCTTGACAACGACTAATGGAATCCAAATACATCTCGTGATTGGATATCTTCAAAATTTTCACATCTATCACGCGTATCCAAACACATACTTCTCCATTATCAAATTAAGAATTGCTCATATAAGGACTGATTTTTTTCCTCAATATGATTATGTTGCTTTTTAAGAAATAAAAAAGACAAAACTTTAAACATTGGAATTAGGAAAAAAATAGAATAAATTCACACAAATTCCAAAAACTTAAGGCAGATTGAATTTGGAATAATTTTTTTGGACAAACTCAAAAAATTCTAATCTAACAAACAGTGAAAAAGGGAGATTTTTTCATTTCAAAGACGCATAATATTTTGAAAAATCCGATCAGCGTAGTTTGGGAAGAATAAAAAATGGAATTTTCAAAGTAATTTCTTATGCCAATTTGTTTTTTATGGTATGTAAAATTCAAAATTAGCAAATTGTATCTATTGTTCCAAAATTGAAAAGAAAATATCAATTTAAAAAAAATCATAATATCATAAAAATTACATCTTTGGCTCATACACAAGAAGGTAATATAGGTTCGATTTCAAATACGGTATTTTCATTGAATTTTGAGTTTAAATTACAAAATATATTTACATAAAGGTATCATTTTATAATTTGTTGATAACCATCTATCCCGAACATTATTATGGTACTCCTCTAGTAAAAAATATAGTTAAAGCATTATTTTTGTTAAACTAATTGCATTTTGGTTGGAACTTGGATGTACATAGTATTTAAATTTATTCCCTGAGATACATTATTAACAAAAAAATGTATTTTTAAATTATCAATCAAATAAAGTAAGGTTACTTTTTAATTGTGGTTTGTACAATAAACCTTCAAGGCTAATATGTATTCAATACTGATTTCTAAAGATGTACAAAGGTTTGGTAATCAGGAAGATCAATGCATTATTGGATATAAATTGTGAATTTGGGGGGTCTTATTTTACTACTAGTCATTAAAAACGTTTTCATGTAGAATAATAACGTTGCAAAAGTTATTCAGAGTTTAGATCTTTCAGATAAAATTACTCGTAGAATTTTCACTCTAAGCTTAATTTAAGAAATTAAAACCATATTTAATGAAGTTATATATTTACACAAATGAGTTTTTTGTACATTGTAGAAATGCAATTGGCTCCTAAAAAGACGCAATAACCCGAAGTTGAGCGTCGAGTAAGAGGGAAACCAGCTCAGTCCGAGTTAGAATACTCATAGAGATAAAGAGAAGACTAAGATAAAATGTGTAGGCCAAGATGAGAAGTGCCTATGACATATTAGAGGAGTTTTTTAATTACTTTAGAAATATTCGGACAGGGTTATGCATTAACTGACACATGTTATTGATAGAATTGTAAGATCCGGGCGTGTGAGAGTTAAATACTGGAGGGCACCAACTATGGGATGGAAATCAAAAGGCTCTTCTTGAGACACGACAATAAAAGAAAGGCAAAGATGTTCCCTTTTAGTAGCAGCAAGTGAGATGGTGACACGTGATATATTCATAGAGTAGCGCTCTAACAGCTGAGTAGCATACTGGATTTGACTTAAAAATCGACCTCCAGAAAAGCGTTTAACTGAAATGCCTAAGAAATAATGCAAAGTTTAGAGATCTTTAAGAGAAAATTTGGAACTGAGCTGACATATTAGTTCATCAATCACTGAAGCATTAGAATAAATGATTAGTATATCATCCACATAGAAAAGGAGGATCACAATGGCATGCTGAGAATGGCTAATAACAGTGAGGAATCGACTCGGCTACATTGAAAACCAAGAGTAAGCAAATGAAAGCTAAGTTTATGAAACCAAGATCAAGGAGCTTGCTTGAGATCATAAAGAGCCTTATATAATTTGCAAACACGAGGAGGATATTGAGGATCCATAAAATCAAGAGGTTGTTTTATGAAAATAATATTTTCAAGCTCACAATGCAAAAATGCATTCTTGACATCTAGTTGTTTAATAGCCCACTAAGAGGTTACCGCTAAAGGAAGAACAACGGGAATAATGGCATGCTTGATAACAGGGATAAAGGTATCAATTCAACCAAGACCCTCAATTTGACGATAGCCTTGTGCTACAAGATGAGATTTGTATCTATCAAGAGTGCCATCATCTTTGAGTTTAGTTTTGAAACCCATTTAGATCCAATAAGATGCCTCTGAGAATCCTAGGGAACTAAATCCCACATGTGGTTCTGGTTGTGGTTGAGAGCTGCAAGTTCATCATGTATGAAATCCCCCCAATGAGGTTGAGTAAGAGCTTCTTTAAGTGAATTTATTTTAGAATTAGCAGAGGTGTGGAAGATACAAGGAGTTGAGGTGAGAAAAAAACTTTGGCTTGGGAATGAGTAATCATAGAGTGAGTAGGCCGAGTAACTATTTTCGATTTTAAGGATGGTTTAGAAATACGTAAATCAACTACAATCTCAATGCCAAGTAGGTAAGTATGCGATGAAGTTGAAGATAAGGCAAGTCTAGACGGGACATCATCAGGAGGTGTAAAATTAAGACTATTAAGTAATTACTAAGGGGAAATTGGACTAGGTAATGGGTTTGGAAATTCTAGTGCAGATTGGGAAGGTAGAGGTTCAGCTATATCAAAAGTATCAATAGGTATCGGTATGGTGGAAGAGGAATATAATGATGGAAGTTTTGAACTATAGGGTTTTAGTGGATTAAAAACTCATGAAAAGTAGTAAAATCAATAGAATTGTCTTGAGACCCCATATAAGTATTTGGAGTAACATATAGTAGGGTAAATTTATCAAATACCACATGCCGAGAAATATAAACCCGACGAGTAGATGGATTATAACACTGAAAGGAGCTATATCCGATGAAAACAAAATCTTGCGCTTTAGAAAAAATTTATGTTGAGTCTTGCCTCTCAAATATGGAAAGCACCTATAGCCAAACACTCAAAGTGATACATAATTAGGTTATGTCCCGTTGTAGGGGTTAATCCTCACCAAAGGTTGATTAGCTGAGTTGATCATATACTTAGCAAATAAAGAAGGAAGACAAAGACCTCTCGAAGCATTTCCCACAAAGACCCTCCAGAGACACTCCTCAAAGGACTCCTTTCGAAGACCAAAGTCATTCGGATAATAATATTTTGTAATATACAATAGAATGTATTTGATCATGCACTTTATCTATTGAACAAGCTTACTTTGTAATATGAGCGAGGTTATTTGGTACCCTCGAAGGACCATGCCTAGTAGGGCATGGGAGAGATCACATACTCTATCGAATGACCTCCTATTGGGAACCTCGCAGGGACATGTTTGGAGGATTGGGAGCAAGGCAACATTAAGAAAGCAATAGACAACCATATTGGCACACTTGGGCAAAACTTCATTCAGTACAAATGGTTGGTCAAGCCACTTCCAACCGAGCTACGTTGACTTCAACCTATTTGGAGGAACCTCCTCGAGGGACCCCAATATTGTATCTTTTACCTACAGATAGTTCTTAGCCAACAAACATCTTATCCAATGATCGAGCTACCCTCAAGTCGAGAAACCTTAAAGACATACACCATCCATTAAGTTAATGTGACCACACATCTAGTGGGATCACTGTTCACCTACTTTATGACCTCATAACATCTGGCATTTAGGGACTCGAAGTTACAACACTCAAGTGAATTTATCCTAGGATGGCAGGCCTAATTAATTAGATATGGTTTCATATCCATTCTAAGGTAAGCCTTTGACCTGTCACGTCACGCTCCCATTAATGATACCATGTTTCTAACTGGTTAGGGAGTTTTCTGCCAAAATATAATATCCCATGCATTTAATGAAATATCTTCAACATTAATGTAACGGTACTTTAGCATTTAATGACGGTCAATCTGATTTAATGCCAGTAAGGTTACTCGAGTAACCTTGCCTCCATATAAATAGACCAACCAAATAGTTTACATGGACGGCAATCTTGATTTTGAATTGTTGTTGAATTTTACTCATACACAAGAGCTCCTGTGAGAACATTGATTGTCCAAACATTCTTCCCACACCCATTAAGATCCTCATTATTGAGCATTAAGTGAGCTTGAGGTTCATGCCTTTCCTTTATTGCCTCCAGATTGCTTGCTCTTTATCCCTCTAACCAAGTCACTTGTTGGTCACATCTATTTATTGTACATACAGTGCATTTATGGTGTAAAGATATCATTTAATACTAGCCTGAGTGTTGAATATTATTGCCTCTATTGAACTCATTTATTGTCATTATTAATATTATCTTAATCATCGATCTCGATCTTGATAAGGGGTTACGCCTTTCTTGATACTAACTGTATTCTAAGAACCCACATCGTACATCTGGAGACTATGCTGGGGAGGTATTCTCTTTTGAAAAGTTACCAGAGGATATTACTGCCAGGACCATTAATTTTGACGCTATGCAGAGTGAGGAAGAGGCAGAGCTCACTGCATTGCCTGAAGGAGTAAGAGTAACACGATCGGAGCCTAGCACATCTGCCATCGGTGTGACAGAAATGGATGGCGTGCAAGCAGGAATGGGCTTAGCACAAATGAAGGGACTCATGGGATTGTTCGTGGAGTTCACCAAAACCCCAACGACGAGGGTGCAATTGGGAGTCACTGGAGGAGAAAACTCTTTCGTGACACCACCAACGGGAATACCATCTTCCTCTGTCATAGGGGGGTGGGTGGGGGGGGGGGGGTTGCCACATTTACGTTCAGTAATGTTCCTCCCATCACCCCACCTACCTTAAGTAATGTTCCTCCCACTGCTCCACCTCCTATCATACCACCTGTAACGACAAGCTCAGTGGCGCAAGGCCAGGGAATGGCTTTAGTGGCACTCATAATGGATAGTGGCGTTAGGAAGGGTACACTGGTTGCGCCGGAGACGCTAGCTGAGGTGATAACACCGCTAATAAGTTCCCTACCATCCATCATGGATGAAATAAAGAAGGAGCTATTGAAGTTCAAAGCAGTGTCCAAAGCTGGAGGAGATAGCTCGTCGATTTACGATGACTTTCGCACTCCGTATCCGAAGCAATATAATAATGAACCCTACCCAGTAGGTGGTGCACTCTTAATAAAGCTTATGATTCAAGTGCAAATCTATTGCAACAAGTAATATCCGAAAAGTACGGAATCATGATCCACAGGGATTGAAACACTCCTAAGAGAACAGGATTAGGTTAAAGGGATTCTCTAAACGTCACAAAAGTTAAAGTGTAAAAGATGATTTAATAGTTTGGAAAATTGATTGAGGGTAATCTCTAAACTAACATGCTATCGATGATCAGTTAATTATTTTAATAATTACGAAACTATGAAAAGAACTAAGATAAGCTTGAGTTCAAGATATTAAAGGGATCGAGGATCATTCTCCCACCTCGGATTCACAAAGAAGGGGATTATAGGGCTTGGTTAAAATTAATTCTACTCGAGCATAACTAATTAAGTCCGAACATCAACCATGTAGAGACTAAACTCAACAATGGAGGATTAGGGGTTAGTTAGTTATTGCTAGATGGATTGGGTTTGTAGTAAAGCTTCAAACACTAAACCTTGCATGACAAGAGAAGTTAAGAAACTATGATACTCCAATACCAACACATGAAGTTCCATTAGAACAATTATAAACCAAACCTTAAATATGAAGTTCAAGCATCCAAGGTGGGATTATGATCCGCAATCATAAGTCTAGCTACTCATAATTGAAATTAAACTACACATGCTAGTTAACAACATAATTAAGTTAGTTATCTAGTTTAAACACAAACCAATACAAGAGATGGAATTAAATGCAAATTAAAGCTAGTAGAACAAGTAGAGAAGAAGTAAATGAACCTTTCTTGCGTTAATAACCACAATTCAACTAGTAATCAAAGCTTTACAAGTGGGTAAAAACCATAAATGAACTTGACCTAGAAGAGAGAAGAGAGTGTTTTCTATATAACCAAATATCTAACAAAAGTAATCTATATCTTTCAAAAGAGGAAAAACAAGGGATATATCCCCAAAATCCAACCAAAATGGCAAACTAGTAATAAGAAGAAAAACTCAAAAAATCTGCAAAATCGAAGCGACTCGGCCCTGCCGAATCGATTCGCTAGAGGGAGAATGCTACACTGGTGACCACCGAATCGATTCGGATGGACCGAATCGATTCGGTCCTGCAAACAAAATATGGCTAGGTTATTTTGGCTTTATTTTTCCCATGTTTCACCAAAACATCTGTAACTTCTTCGTTCGAGATCGAATTCAAGCACCGTCGGAGGCCACGCGAAGATGAGAAGAAGGTCTACAACTTCCGTGAAGAAATCGGGATCAAAATTCCATAGTTGGAATTACGAAAATGCCCCCAAAGCTGTAAAAATCGACGAAACTTTTCCGTATCAAAACCAAACTTCCCAATATGCATTCTCGAGACCTATAAAAGCTCAATAAAGACACATACAAAGTATATATGATGAATTCAGGGGTCGGTCAATAAATGAGTATAAGAACTGGGAAATACATGCACGGGAATGCTAGAATATACAAATTAACGGGGTATAAAATACAATAAAAGTGACGAATCACACCCCCTAACTTATACATTGCTACTCCCGAGAAATGAAGTATGAAGAAACAGGGGCCATCAGCAAAATCAAAATAGAAGAAATATGCACATAGAAGGAAAAAAATGCCACTTTCGTGGGCGAACGATTGCATTTAGCGTATGCAATAAGCCGTTAAACCCCTAGGTGGCCCTAGGGGACGAGTGAGGTCTCGTGAGGGTTTCCAGGGACGACACCCACAAACATCAAATCAACTCATACTATGATACGGCAAAAACCAATGCGTAGCTCAAAAAATATATAAGAAGCACAATTTATCAACAAAGTGAACAAAGCTCACACAAAAGACGACAATTATTGGCATTAAACAAATAACTTCAATAAAAATTGAAACCATGGAAATGCGAAATAAGCGGACACATGTGGTAATTTAAATTTGGTAAAACTTTCAAAATTCATATAAATGCAAAGGCATGCATATTCAAGTTCTCTCCGGTTGTTACACTCAACAAATGAAACACTCATAAATAGGATGTAACACACTCTGGACATGCGGGCATAAAGAGTAATTGTAAAGGGAAACTAGGCCACACACATGTCATCAATGAAGAACATAATATAAAAGTGAAAAATACAATCTCATAAAAGGATATCGCACATTAACCAAGAGAAAAGCATTTAAACAGATTATCGCTTATGTTCGACCTTTGAATCACATCACCCTAGGATCAAATATGACTTTTAGGGTATAGAATTTAGACTAGGCTAGGGTTAGGAAAAGAAAGGAATGTGTGTAGGATCAAAGGAGATTCGAGAATAACGCGCGGGATAATGGATTTAATGGGTAATTTAGGAATCGAATCAAATTCCAAAAGGAAGGTATTCATGAGAGTGAGACTTTGATTTTCATGCACATGGTGAAATGGGAATCAATTAGGACCCATTTTATTCTATATTTCTTTTCTTTCTTTTTCTAACTTTTTCTTTTCTTTTTCGCGTTTTCTTTTCTTTCTTTTTTTAGACCACTCATAGCTTGATTGCAATCCATATAAACAACATCATTCAATCCCGGGAATAATCCCCATTCAAGGTACGAGAGGAGTAAATAAGGGTCTAGGACTCCAATGTGGAGTTGGACAAGGGATTTGGGGATAAAACGAAAGGAATAATAAGGCTCAAGGGGGTTGACTAGGGAAAACATTTAAGGGTACGGTTAAGGTCACATGGGTTAAATAAGAACGAGGGCCTACAATCCTTTCCTAAAGTTTCATGTGATTCGTGGGATTCAACACCATTGAAAATAATGCTCAAGTGATAAATTAATTAATATGCAATCAAATGAAAAGAAAATGAGATTTACAACGAGTTCATTGACAAGAAAGAGATAGAGTGGATGTATACACTCACAAATGACGATAAGTCTCAATTTTTAGTTTTGTAAGGGTATAACATGCACCATAAAATAACGAATTTGAAACGCTTTAAACCAAATCATAAATAATTATTTGTGTATATGCTCAAAGCTTCACAGTTTAATTTTATGAGGCTATTCACAATGCAAAAAATAACGGGCTAAAGGCTAACAAATCAATAACTCGAAGCATGCTTTATAGCTATACAATAGGATAAGTCGATCATATAAGTAATCATAGTAGATATGAGAGAGAATTTTTTTTTAATTTTTTTTTAAATAAATAAATACTAACATGATAACCGTTATCAAAAGCGTAATCCATACCCCCTAACTTGAATGAAACATTGTCCCCAATGTTAGTAGGGATAAAAAGGGGAAAGGGGTTAGAAAATAGTTACCCCGTAAGGAGTAACTCGAGAAACGCGCAACGGCATGCCTGTCAAAATGTTAGTACCACAACACCAGTAGATACATATGAGAGATACGTATAAGGATAAATAAGAAGATGAAACTAAGGAATTTTTTTTTTATTAAATATCCGGGATGCATACATGTGGGAAAAAAACAAAATGAGAAAATAAAATATTGACATTTCTCAATTACCACATATACATCAATGTTTATCAAAAACCTAATCTAAAACAGCCCAAAATAGTTTAAAAATCAATAACTACAGGAGGACAAAATGAAACAGCAGCAGCAACATTTCCTAGGGAAGGTCAGGGCGGCGGTGAGAAGGACCGGGCTCATTGGGGTTACGCGGGGGGTATGGGTCATAAAGGTAAGAAGGCACAACAGCCTCGCCCCCACGTAGATGCGCAAATAGGTCCATCTGCGCCCTAGTAATAAAAGAAATATCACGCTCGTAAGCGCCCCTAAACTCAGAAAATCTTCTTTCCAAGTTTTGCCTGAAAACAACGAAATCCCCCTGCATTGCATCCATCCTCGCTCCCAATTCTCTAAAGGGGCCCAGCGGGTGCTGAACTGGAGTCGGTCCCTGCATTGCATCCGAAAGTGGATCATCAAAATCAAAATGGTTCCCAGCAGCCATTTGATCACTCATCCATCGCTTTTTCCTCTCCGAATAATCTTTTCCTAAAGTCCTCTCGATAGCATCATCGTGAAGCGGAGAGGGGAGTCTTGCACGCTTGTCGGAGGCGATCGCCTTGCAACGAGCATCTCTGCATATCCTGGACACAAGCCGAGCATAAAGGAGAGTAGTCGATCCCTTCTCACAATAAGCGGCATTCAATATGTGTTGAAGCACCAAGGAAGGCAGGCTTATAATATTGTTGGCGTCTAGGAGATAGTAGATGAAATGGGCCTGCTTTGATCGCAGGACTGATTTTTTTTGGGTAGGAATGATTGAATTCACGGCGACTAGGTGGATAAGCCGATGAGAATCAGGCATGATCTTTATTGGAAATGTTTCCCCGGCCCAAACGTGTCCGAGCACTAGACGCGTAATCAAAACATCGTTGGGAATCAACGCAAGTGGGTCGCGTGATGGATATGCATACTCATCAGGATTGTCAGCACCTCCCAACAACACTGACATAATTTTCTCGGAAATCAGAATTTTCCTCCCCCTAACAAAAGCCTCATGTATCCTGACTCCAATTGAGACAAGCGATGCATAGAAAGGGCGGGCATGCTCCTCATTCACATCACCCTCCTTTTCGAGGTGGGCCCTCCCAATGGAATTTTTGAAAGTGCCTCCTAACCTTGTTAGGAAAGTCAGCAAGCTTCAGTGGGCATTCGATAGCAATTGCGTGAATAGAGGGAAACTTTTCCCCGTACCAATCTCTCTAAGCCTTGGATCTAAATGTTTCAAACCCATTTTCGGCCCGTAACATCATTGGTGGTGGGCTTTTGAGCCATAAGAACCTATAAGAGAAATCAATTCGATACATACACAATTAATGTAATGCATAAAATCAATTTTAGCGTGAAACAGGTTCGAAAAGGAATGGGTGGTGCATGTCGGAAGAAAATGATCGGATAAGCGTATCCGACATACATCACTCTCAAACAAGGTAGAATCTATGTCAATGTTAGATAAGAGGCACAAAAATGGAACAGTTGGGAATCAACTCCTCATTTAGGCATTTTATCGCACATATGGCGTGCAGCCTGCTCAAAATAGGGATAAACATACATTTGATTCATGAAAGCCCCCAACAAATACAACACAACACATCAATCAACAATAAATAGGTTGTATTTATTGGATAGTGATGGAAATTAGTAATGAAAAGTGGACAGTTCATGAATCAGATACACATTATGCAAATATGGACATACACACATAACTCCCCAAGTTTGAATAGAATGAACACAAATTTCATATTGAAATTAACATAGTAAGTTGGAGTTTTTACCTTGAGCGAGTTTCCTTAGAGAAAAGGAGAGAAAAACTGTAGCGAGAATATTGGGGAAATGAGTAGGAAGGAAGGCTCTAAAGGGAGATGGAAGAGTAAGGGAGAAAATTGAGGTTGAATGAATGCGGGTAGGATTTGAAAGGATGGACAATAGAATCAATTCGGAGGGACCGAATCGATTCGCTATCCTCGAATAAGCTCACTGTATCAGGTCGAATCGATTCGGAGGGACCGAATCGATTCGATATCCTCGAATAAGCTCACTGTCTCAGGGCGAATCAATTCGGAGGGACCGAATTGATTCGATTTGGTTCTAATCTTTTTACTGTTGACATCCGAATCGATTCGGAGGGACCGAATCAATTCGCCAGACAAGGACCTGTAAGCTATCTCACACCGAATCGATTCGGAGGGTCCGAATCGATTCGTTAGAGGAAAAAACTTTTTTTGCATTTTCTTTTTCACCATTTACACTTGGGTAAAAGGATTGGGCTGCTAATAAGTAGATTTTTGGACCCTAAAGATGGTGATTAAGATGTGCAAAGGGTCCGAGACAAAAATATTGCACCCCACACATGCCGGGGGATTCTCGGCACCAAAATTGAGAATTTACCAAACCTAACCAACTTTGCTATCGGGGCTGCTGCGTACAGTGTCCGGTGGCAAATCCGCAGATATTATTTTGACGTAATTTATTATGTGAACTCCTATTCTTCCCATTCTTCCGACTTCATTCCAACTAAAGTTCAACCACTTAACATTTATATCGGGTTCTAGATCGAAAGATATGATACCTATAAAAAATGGACAACCCCGACCATTTGACCTGTGTTTGGTTTTGGAAATCGGATTAATATTTGAAAGAGGGGGCCATGGGTTATTAAAGTGACGGATCGATCGGTCAGTACATAAATCGATAGAAACATCATCTACCCTGTTTTCCTCAGAGCAACTCTCCATACACGGGATTAATGACTCTATGTAAATGTCAATTTCGGATAAGATAGAGTCGTCAATCGGAGTGAAATCATAATTGCCTAATTTATCCCCGATTTCATGGTTTTCTCCACGCCAACCTCTCCTAGCATGTCAAAACACACATCTAACACACTCCATTCAATTTCATCTCTCGCAATTTGATCGTCTTCCACACATACGACTCCAACAAAGCACACTTCCTTAACACACTCATCCTCGTCACTCGAGAGGTGCGACACATTGAAACTATTGACATCTAATGTCATATTTTCAAAAGACAAGTTCATCTCACCATTCCTACAATTTATCGAAGCATTTGCGATCGCGAGGAATGGTCGTCCTAAGATGACGGGAGGTTGATTGTTGGGGCTTAAAACAGGATGGGTATCAAGAATGATAAAGTCGACCGGGAAACCAAAGGTGTCTATTTGGATGAGGATATCTTCCAAGACGCCTCATGGAATTTTGGTGGAGCCGTCGGCTAATTGAATTATAGTTTTGGTTGGACTAAGTTCTCCTAATCCCAATTGAAGATAAATCGAATACGGTAAAAGGTTC
Organism: Sambucus nigra; assembly: GCA_949130495.1. Classification (NCBI taxonomy): domain Eukaryota; kingdom Viridiplantae; phylum Streptophyta; class Magnoliopsida; order Dipsacales; family Adoxaceae; genus Sambucus; species Sambucus nigra. The sequence continues at coordinate 787,648,517 of OX422208.1, read as the reverse complement.
ACATTAGCTCCTAGATCAAGAAGAGAGTGATTAATGGAGAAGTTTCCAATCACACATGAAACAGCTGGACACCCTGGGTCCTTAAATTTTGGAATCGTGTTGTGTTGGAAAATGGAACTAACCTGTTCAGTCAACTCCACCTTTTTGCGAGAAACATGATTTCTCTTAAAGGTGCACAAATCTTTCAAAAACTTGCCATCAGATGGGATTTTCTTAATCGCGTCAAGGAGAGGGAGATTAATTTTTACTTGTTTGAATGTCTCCATGATCTCTTGATCTTTGTTGGGTTTAACTATGGGAAGGAGACTTTGAGGGTAGGGTGCGAGAAATGGACAAGGGACTAAAATTTCTAGCTCCTTGGTCGGCGACTTATCTCTTCTCTTTTTAGGAGTCACTTCACTCTCTCGGGGAGTTATTGTGACATCGTTGGATTCTTTCGGGGAAGGTGGAGTTGGATTCAATCACCTTCCCATTCCTAAGAGTGGTGATGGAATTAGCTTGTTCCATAGACCTACATTGAGCGGAAGAGGGAGTAGAAACCTAGAAATTCACGTTATTTTGCCCAATGGGCCCTTGAGGTTGTGGAGGGAACTTTCCTTTTTCTTGCACACTCAAAGCAACGGTCAACTTGGAAATTTCTTTTTCAAGCCTAGCATTTGTGGCCTGTTGAGAAGTCACAAAAGATTGAAAATATTCTTCCAGACTTCTCTTGTTCGGGTGCGCGTAGGCAGGTATAACCGGTGGAGGTGGTCCCGTAGGGGGACCTTGCATTACAACTTGAGGAGGAGGATTTGAATGTACGGCTGTTGGTAATTCTGAGGCGGAGGAGGACGAGATTGTTGATATTGGTAACCGAGTTGGTGAACCCAAGATGGATTAAACCCTTGTTCGGTAACATTTTAGGATCTTCTAAAAACTCCCATAGCATTCGCTTGGTCATAAAGGATCACTTTGTAAGCCTGAATAGTGGGACACTCTTGGTCGAATGAGCATTAGTGTCGCAAATGGCACACAACTCCTTAATTACGAATTGAATTTGAACAACAGGATCTCGACTCTTCGAGCCTAACTCCTCAACTTTCTTAGATAATTTATCTAATCTCATTTTCATCTCATCCTTGTCAGTGAGGTGATACATACCAGGGTTAGACGAGGACGGAACCGAAAGTCGCGAATTGGTTTTGTTCGGATCCGAGGTATCCCACGCTTGGGTGGTCTCGGCACAATATTTTAAATTGTGCCCACGCATCATCGGGATCTAAACCAAAGAACTCACCGGAGCACATTGTATCCACCATTTGTTTCGCATTAAGTGTAAGCCCATTGTGGAAAAATGAGATTAATCTCCACTTTTCAAACCCGTGATGTGGGCATTTATGAAGTACCTCATTAAATCTCTCCTAACATCTCTCGAATGATTCACCTTGGGATTGAACGAAGGTTTGGATTTGAGTCCTTAAAGAGTTGGTGCGATGAGTTGGGAAAAATTTCTTCAAAAACTGCACTTGCATTTCGCGCCAACTCCCGATGGAATTAGGAGCTAAAGACCAAAGCCAAGTTTTGGCTTTGTCCTTCAAGGAAAATGGGAAGAGTTTGAGTCATGTGACATCCAGAGGACAGTTCTTATCGCTAAAAGTATCTCACACCTCCTCAAACTCTCTAACATGAAGGTACGGTTGTTCACTGTCCATGCTGTGGAAAGTAGGAAGTAATTGAATCATTCCATTATGAAAATGGAACTGCGCAGCATTGTACGGAAAGATGATACAAGATGGATAGGTGGTCCTCTCGGGTTGCAAGTAATCACGCATGGTCCTGTACGGGGGCTCGGGTGTAACCCCCTGACTACCGTACTCACTAACATTATCGGCCATGGTCGTGGGATCGGAGTAGGCCCAGGTATAAGAAGAAGACGAGACCGAACTAGAACGAGAAATAGATGGTAAAGTTCTCTAATAATTCAAAGGTTCACTAGACGACGAGGGTTCACGAATAAGATTTAAATTGCTACTACTCGCGTCTTGCATTTACAGAATTTTGGATTGATTTTTAGAAATCGTGATGTCACGGTGACCACAGGGAACGATAGTGTAAAGAGGATTTCTCAAACCTAAAATTGTTGCCATTCCCCGGCAATGGCGCCAAAAACTTGGTGCGCTCTAATAAAGCTTATGATTCAAGTGCAAATCTATCGCAACAAGTAATATCCGGTAAGTTCAAAATCGTGATCCACAGGGATTGAAACACTCCTAAGAGAACAGGATTAGGTTAAAGGGATTCTCTAAACGTCACAAAAGTTAAAGTGTAAAAGATGGTTTAATAGTTTGGAAAATTGATTGAGGGTAATCTCTAAACTAACATTCTATTGATGATCAGTTAATTATTTTAATAATTACGAAATTATGAAAAGAACTAAGATAAGCTTGAGTTCAAGATATTAAAAGGATCGAGGATCATTCTCCCACCTCGGATTCACAAAGAAGGGGATTATAGGGCTTGGTTGAAATTAATTCTAATCGAGCATAACTAATTAAGTCCGAACATCAACCATGTAGAGACTAAACTCATCAATGGAGGATTAGGGGTTAGTTAGTTATTGCTAGATGGGTTGGGTTTGTAGTAAAGCTTCAAACACTAACCCTTGCATGACAAGAGAAGTTAAGAAACTATGATACTCCAATACCAACACATGAAGTTCCATTAGAACAATTATAAACCAAACCCTAAATATGAAGTTCAAGCATCCAAGGTGGGATTATGATCCCCAATCATAAGTCTAGCTACTCATAATTGAAACTAAACTACACATGCTAGTTAACAACATAATTAAGTTAGTTATCTAGTGTAAACACAAACCAATACAAGAGATGGAATTAAATGCAAATTAAAGCTAGTAGAACAAGTAGAGAAGAAGTAAATGAACCTTTCTTGCATTAATAACTACAATTCAACTAGTAATCAAAGCTTTACAAGTGGGTAAAAACCATAAATGAACTTGACCTAGAAGAGAGAAGAGAGTGTTTTCTATAGAACCAAATATCTAACAAAAGTAATCTATATCTTTCAAAAGACGAAAAACAAGGGATATATCCCAAAAATCCAACCAAAATGGCAAACTAGTAATAAGAAGAAAAACTCAAAAAATCTGCAAAATCGAATCGATTCGGCAGGGACGAATCAATTCGCTAGAGGGAGCATGCTGCACTGGTGACCACCGAATCGATTCGGATGGACCGAATCGATTCGGTCCTGCAAACAAAATATGGCTAGGTTATTTTGGCTTTATTTTTCCCATGTTTCACCGAAACATCCGTAACTTCTTCGTTCGAGATCGGATTCAAGCACCGTCGGGGGCCACGCGAATATGAGAAGAAGGTCTACAACTTCCGTGATGAAATTGGGATCAAAATACCATAGATGGAATTACGAAAATGCCCCCGAAGCTGCAAAAGTCGACGGAACTTTTTCAGATCAAAACCAAACTTCCCAATATGCATTATCGAGACCTATAAAAGCTCAATAAAGACACATACAAATTATATATGATGAATTCAGGGGTTAGTCAATAAATGAGTATAAGAACTGGGAAATACATGCACGGGAATGCTAGAATGTACAAATTAACGGGGTATAAAATACAATAAAAGTGACGAATCAGTAGGGTATATTCCACCCATCTTCAAAAAGTACACAGGAAAGGGGGAAAACCCTAAAGAACATGTGAAAAGGTTTATTGAGAACCTTGGGCCCATTGTAATAACAAAAATATGAGATGAAGGGAGTTTTCAAAATTCCTAACAGAAAAGGCCTACATGTGGTACTCCCACTTAGCACCAGGTAGCATAGCCTCCTGGGAGTAATTGCATGCGTTGTTTGTACAAAAGTTCTGTTTGGGTGAGGACGAGTTTACACTCACGTAACTGGAACACGAGAAACAAAGGCCAGGAGAAGATGTTGTTGCCTAAATTAGGAGGTTCTAGATGTGAGAGAGGAAATGCAGGAAGATAAGCTTTTGCAAGTTTACGCATAAGGGCTATTTCCAGAATATATTTGCCACCTGATCAACGAAACACGAGAATGTACGTTCGCAGCTTTCATAAAAGCAGAAAGGAATATTGCTCTAGTGGTAAAACCCACACCACCCCGACCTGCCTTGTCAAGTTTATTGCTAAGACCATCAGCTACCTCAGGGAGGGGAATACCCTTAAGGGTAAATTACGCACATGATGGAGGAAGGGGGAAAGGTGGTGGTGGTCGAGGAAGAAGGGGTGGAGGCAACAGGAGAAGATTTAAAGGCGAAGAGTATCCTCCCGAGCTACCATGCATAGTGGAGCAAGCTATAAACCTATATGATCTCATGGTTCGAGGTAAAGTTTGCAGACCGGTTAACACTAGTACAACGCAACTCTCTCGAGAAGATAGAGAGAAGATGACGAGTGCATTCTTTTGCATGAATTATGTCCAAATCCAGGCCTTGTTAGGCCCGTTGTATCATAAATAATGAGCTTTTATAGTCATTTTCGTAAAATAAAAGAAAAATACAAGTTTGAATAAAATTCGAGTTAAAAATACAATTTTAGTAACTCGAAGGGGTGAAATAATAATTTTCTTTTTATGAGCCTAAAAATAATTTTTAAATGTTTATCTAGGTAAAATAAAGTTATCTCTAAAATTTGGTTGAGTTCCGGATTAAAAAGAGCAATTTATGAATTTCGGGGGTTAAAATGCAAATAGGGGTAATTTTGTAATTTTTTACCCTAAATTTGAATTAATTATTTTTATTTTGCATTTTTACCGGTACCTCGAAAATGTGGACAACAAAGGAGTCTCGATGTGTAAAAATTGTTACGATACGTCGCGACACGACATGACACGACACGGTTGACAAAGTTCTACTAAATATTTTTTATAAAATCGCTTGAGTGTCCGTTGAGGCTGTGCCATATCTTTTCGGAAAGGTCTTGACAAGACTCACAACTTTGAAGTTCGGCCGAAAATGAGATTTTGATGTTTTGGAGGTCAAATATGCGATTAAAGATGGTGATGTAAATAGTGACGTGAATAGTGCCAATTTAGGTATAATTATCTCCAACTCTTCCCAAAACTCCATGAGATAATTATTAGCTCAAATACAACTAATCAGGGAGAGTCCCACCCCATCCAAATACCCTATCGCCTATAAATTGGACCATTGAGTTCATTATTTTTTTACAGAGAGTTGTAGAGAGCGCTTTAGAGATAGTTTTTGGTTCCTTATTCTGAAGTTATATTTTTATTGAAGACCAATAATTATTTTGTGGGAGGAATTTTGTCAAGAATATTTGTGAGACACCATTTGTAAGTTTGTTCATTTAATGCAAATTAGTATTCATTTTTGCAAATTTATTATGTCCACAATTATGCTCGCTTAATTTTCGTACTTAGACTAGGTGAAATTTATCATGTGTGATTAATATTGTGTATGATTTAAATTCGTTTTTGTTCCCGATATGTGCTAAATACTTTTAAAAAATCGGTATTCATTTAAAATGACACGAGAGTGCATTTTAAACTTTCAGCATTGTTTGAAAAAAATTATTTTTTTATTTCAAGTATGAGTACTTTTTCATGGGTTATACTTTTATTAAATTGATTGATAGCCCATGCTTAAAAACTATATTTTAAAATTTAAAAGTGAACTTTTTAAGGGAATAGGGATTTTAGGCGTCTAAATTTAGAGACGTTAAATTTTATTTTGGACTTATAACGTGTTATTTTTCATAATTAAATACAAGGAGAGTCGGTTTAATTTGAGTTATAAAATTGGGAATGACGAATTTAAATTATTGCATAGTGTTAGTTAAACGTGTTAAATGGATCCAACGTCCTAATATTCACGCTTATTTGATTATATCTCTCGTAGTTATATTTTTTTATGTGTGTTTGCTTAGTTAATACCACATCCCATTTCAAAACTCATTTCGTCTAGTTGGACAGTCACAATAATTTTTAACGAAAACAATTGATAAATCCTCGTGGATTCGATTTGTGCTTACACTCGCTATTCTATAATAATCCGTGTACTTACAGTATTTTATAAAATTGACAACAAGTTTTTGACGGCGTTGCCGGGGATTTGTACTATTTCTTTTTGAAAAAAAAAAGTTGTGACTTTCGGACGAGTTTTTTTTACTTTTCGCATTTTTGTTAGTACAAATTCATAAAAAAAAAGTAAAAATTTCTGGAAAAGAAAATCAGCAGCAATATTTCTATTTTTCTGGGTTAAAAAAAATCTAATTAAAGTTTTTTTTTAATAAATAGCACTTTTAGCACTAAGTTTATTCTAAAATACATAAAAACTTGAAAAAAACAAATTTGAAAATTTCCAGATTCGTTTTTTTTCAGTTGGTAGACCCTAAAAAAAGGAAACTTGAAAAAAAAATCCGATTTTTTTTCCAGTAGTAATTATGTTTTTTTTTCGAGTATAAAAAATAAAAATTTGTTTCACAAGGGTGTTTTTTTTGTGTTAAATACACCACTAGTGCGTGTGTCGTGTTTTTTTTTATTTCGTGTGTCCCACTTTACGTTTGGTGGATTTTTTTTTTCCAAGAGCGTATTAAAAAAAACAAAAGAAGGAAAAAAAGTGAAGAAAAATTTAGAAAAGTGTTCAACGGTGCGCGAACGTGAAGAAAAGATTGTGCAATCTTGCCATGAGCACCAGGAACTCTCGGGGACAAATGAAACGTAAGCGACATTTTCCTCCGATCGACGTCAACTTAAACTTCGACTGGACGTAAACAAGTGACTGTAAAAAGTTCACGCCAGAGGTACGTTTTTGTGTGCTCCTGTGTGGTTTAATTTCGCATTTAATTTAGCACGTTGCATAAATTGACTTGAGAAAAAAATCCGTGTGAAAGATAAGGTGGGGATTTCATTACCCTTCCTTGGCCCGAAAATTAATAATTAACCCAGCATTTGCATATCCCGAGCCATCACATTTAATTTAAAATCAAGTAGACATTGGCCTTAGGATATCACATAGCTCATAGGAAACCTCTTAACGAGGCTAGAATTAAAAGCTACTACAACGCGAACTTGTCAAATCGATCCCGTTTCACCTTGTCAAGGATTGGTGATTTTTAATGTGTATTCGTACCGACCATCTACCTGGAGGAAAAAAAGGAATTTGAGACGATAATCGTAGTTGGTCGTCTTTTAAATTCTCACTTGTCAAATAGTAGGAGTTGTCTAATTAGGGAGATTAATTTGGAGACCCCTGCGTCATCGATTAAAAAAGAAAATTTTCAAAAAAATAATTAAAACAAAATTCGAGTGAGCTCAGTGTATGCGAAGTTGGTTTCGAGATCATACTGGTCGTTTGACGAGTGTGGAGTCTAGCATTCCCGATACTTACGTAGGTAGATTTTAATATTCACCAAAATGAGAGACGAGTAAGCGTCACGTGCCCTTAAAGATTACCTTTCTCCGACTAGGTCAAGTCAACCTTTGGGTATACGTCTATCCGATCACACTGCGAATAATTTCATTTTCCATCATGGAACCATCCAAATGTTGCCTGTGTTTCGAGGTACTGACAAAGAGGATCCCTACCTTTATATTCGGGAATTCAAGGAGATATGTGGGACCATTAAGTATCAACAACCCACCGATGAGATTGTAAAACTTAAATTGTTCCCGTTCTCATTGAAAGAAAAAGACAAGAGTTGGTTTAACTCGATAACACCCGAATCCATCACCACTTGGAACCAAATGAGTGTCACTTTCCTGCAAAAATTCTTCCTCAACCAAAAGGCGGCATCGATACGTCATGCCATCAATACCTTTAGCCAAAAGGAGGGAGAAGCCTTGTGGATGTATTTTGAGCGATTCAAGGACTTACTACTGCAATGTCCACACCATGGGATTGAGATGGGACACCAAGTCCAAATTTTGTATGCGGGATTCAATTGTAATACTCGAACTATGCTTGAGTCTCTATGTAACGGTGATTTTACTAAGAAAAGTGAGGTTGACGCGTGAATATTCCTAGAATCCATACAAAAAAGCCCCAGCAATGGGCACCCAATAGAGAATCTAGGTCCACCACGTCCAATGAGGGTTTCGCTCACCAAGTCGAACAAAGTTATGATTTAAATGCCAAAGTGGGCACATTGGCCCGACGTTTAGAAGATTTATAGACAAGAAAAGAGGGAAATATAACCGCACCTACGACCGTTCAACATGTAGGTTCCCCTATGTGTATACTTTGCGATGCATTCGACCACTTAGTCTAAAATTGTCCCGCCCTTCCGACCCACAAGGCACGTACCGAGCAAGCCAATGCCCTTTATCAAAATAAGCCAAAGTATGACCCATATTCCAATGCGTACAATCCGAGGTGGCCAGACCACCCCAATTTTTCATGGTCCAAGGGTCAATACCAAGAAAGTGGAGGTCAATCCTCTTGTAATCCATCTCCGGGTTTCCAAAATAATGCCCTCGAAACATCGTATCCTTCTTCCCAAGAGATCCAAGCTTTAGAGGATACGATGAATTTTCTCGCTCAAAGTACCCCCCTCCCCCCCAATTCCAGCAAAATCGCTCAAAATGTCCTCCAATCCACCCAACAAAGCATGCTTCTAAACACTCAATCTATAGCCAAACTCGAGGTTCAAGTTAGTCAATTAGTGAATGCGTTGAGTGAGAGAACCAAGGGAACATTCCCGATTCAACCTGAGCCCAATCCTAAAGGTAACTTACCTAAAGGTTAATATTTTGTGCAAGATAACGTCGGTTCATCACAAACCTAGGAGGATGTCCAAGCGATCCTAGGTCTGGTAAGGAAGTCGAAAGGAATGTCTCACCACCCATTGAGAGTGAATTAGAGAAACTTAAGGAGAATGAAGATCCACATGTGGATCTAACTTCCTCCCCACCCTTATCTTCCAAGCCATCTGTAGAGACCTATATTCCAAAAGCTCCATTTCCCCAGCGATTGGTGCCCCAAAATAAAAAGGTGCAAGTTGATAAGATGTTGGAAGTATTCAAGTAAGTTCAAATCAATATCCCATTGATTGAAGCTATACAACAAGTCCCATCCTATGCCAAATTTTTGAAGGACCTTTGTACCTTTAAGAGACACACCAAGTTTTTCTCCCCGATCAAGCAAGCTCGATCATTTCCTATATAACGCCTGTCAAGTATAAGGATCCCGGGACACCGACGATCTCTATTGAGATAGGGAAGCATCCCTTCAAGAAAGTCCTCTTAGACTTAGGAACAAGCGTGAACCTTCTGTCGCACACCATGTACGTGAAACTAGGTTTGGGGGAGTTAAAGCCCACTAAGATGACCTTTTCCTTAGCTGATCGGTCCATTAAGGTGCCTATAGGGGTTATAGAAGATGTATTGATTAAAGTGGGTATTTTTCCGGTATACTTTGTGGTCGTAGACACACAACACGTACTAAACTCAGCAGCACAAATCCCAATCATCCTCGGCCGACCCTTTTTGACCACCTCCGATGTTGTCATTCGATCTCATAGTGAGCAACTGAACCTGTCATTTGGGAATATGACAATGGATTTGAATGTTTTTAATTTAGAGAGATCATCATCTGATGAGGGAGAGAGTGAAATCAAGTGCGTTCAATAAGTGAACTATGTCACTACCCCACGGGATAGTGACACACCCGATCTACATGCTTGGCCACCTGATCTGTCTCTAGATATGAGTCTTGGAGATTTTGAGAAAGAAATTGGTACGATTGATGAGGAGATTACTGTTGATGTCCAATATTTATTGGACTCTTTTTGTCATTTATATGAGAGAGACTGGGATGATAGTATAGATCAATTCCTTCTCTGTGAACGAAAACTCGAGCCTTTTGAGAGTATACTGATGCATGAGATTTTATTTACTAGTGACGAGATTGAGAAAATCATTCGAGCATTTCCACATGGTGACGCATGTTTTGTCATACCTCGTTATCCTTTTCCACCATGTCCACCTGTGTCATTTGAATATTTGGATGAGATTGAGGAAATGAGAAAAGTATCGTCCGATTTAGAACCCGATTTATTCATTCTCAAGTTTGAGGGAAACCTAGGCTTAGCATGTCATTCGGAATTTCATTATGATAGTCTCTTCGAGACTGACCATCTATCTTATAATGTGAATAAGCACCTCGATAATTCAACTCACCACATTCATTATGTGCCTTCATGTGTATACTTTGTCGATTGGGTTGACTTTCAATTGTTCAGATTTTTTATTTATGATGCAATGCATGTGAGATCGGTGGGAAGTTGGTAACACAAGGGGAAATTCATGAGTAATATCGTCCTTTTAATTTTGTACTTTATTTACTTTGTCCATATTTTTAGTTTGAGCATACATTGAGGACAATGTAAAATTTAGGTTTGGGGTAAGGATGGTATTTTTGAAAAAAAAAAGAAAAATTTCAAAAATCCAAAACAATTTTCAATATAATTGAGTTTTGAAACGATTTCTTAATATAGAATTAATTCATGGATCTCTCAACTTATGAAATTTTTTACACAACAACCATATAATATGATCGAAAATGAATATTGAGGCGAAAGTTAATATGTTTAACGAATAAATGTGGAGATTTTAACCCGGTGAGATTTTGTGCCATTAATCGTTTTCAAGAGATTTAAATCAATCCGAGTTAACATAACTCAAACTTTCCCTCCGTGATTAATTCGTTGATGATCTCAAATTCTTTGTTTTGTTCGATTACTGAAAACAAAACGTCAAAATGTGAATCTTAAGGCACTAGAAGTTTTAGTAAGTCGTCTTGAGACACAAATCAACGTAACGAAACTTGAGAAATGAGATTAGGCCATCTTTTGAAATCCCAAAATTAAACCTAACTCCACAATTTTTACATTATTCAGTTGCAAGCCCATTTGAGCCAAAAAGAAAATAAGCCTTTTGTTGAAAATCCATTATCCTACCCAACTTCAACTGAGAGTTTAACGCCCATAAAAAGGAGTGAGACCCATTTTCTGAGAATATTAGGATAAAATTACGGTTAAAAAACGGGCCAAAAAAAAGAGTTCGCAAAAGAATGATGTGTCAGAAAAAAAGGGGAAGGAAGAAAAAAAAGATGAAAAAAATGTGAGTCGAAAAGAAAAAGTAAAAAGAACAGAAAAATGGAGGTAAGAAAAAGTGCCAAAAATGAAAATACCGAAAAAAATCTCTATATTCTCAGAAATTTTGAACTCCAAAAAACTTTCTTTCTAGCCAAAATCCGAGCGTATAATACAACCAAAGAAAGTCTTAATCGATTTCAAGTGAAGTTAGTTATAGTGTGGAGAGAAGATGAATAGGATTTATGGTGTGATTCAATGTTTTAAAAGTAACCGATTTTCCTATCATGAGATCATATTCATCAATTATAAAAAAAGTCCGTTTTTTATTACGTATGTGTGAACTTTGTACACTTAAATTTACTCTTTTATTCACATATACCGAGAGAAAACAACTCATTTCTAAGTGTTCGATTGTGAGTGCATCTCGTGAGAATTTGAAATCAAAACGAACTTTCGAATAATAAATATAATGATCAAATCTTTAGAAATGGGTGATTATATTGTCTATGCACACACGCACAATAAGTTGAGATTGAAATGTGAAGTTATACTATATTTATGAAATTTTCATTCAAACTTAGTTATATTACTTTTGAGTCTTTTGTATTGAGTCAAGTTTTTAAATTTTCTGGGTATATTTACTGCAAACCCTCACGAGACAAAAATCGTCCACTAGGGTAACCTAGGAGTTTAAAGACTTGTTGCATATGCAAAGTGCAACCGTGATTCCTACGAAAGTGAGTTAGATTTTAAAATTTTAATTTGGTCGAAGACTGGAAAAGTTTAGGTTTTGGAGTATTTGATGAGTGAATTAATTTGCATGAATTATGTCCAAATCTAGGCCTTGTTAGGCCCATTGTATCATAAATAATGAGGTTTTAGAGTCATTTTCGTAAAAGAAAAGAAAAATGCAAGTTTGAATAAAATTCGAGTTAAAAATACAATTTTAGTAATCTGAAGGGGTGAACTAGTAATATTCTTTTTATGAGCCTGAAAATAATTTTTAAATATTTATCTAGGCAAAATAAAGTTATCTCGAAAATTTGGTTGAGTTCCGGTTTAAAACGAGCAATTTATGAATTTCGGGGGTTGAAATGCAAAGAAGGGTAATTTTGTAATTTTTAAATATTTGTGACCCTAAATTTGAATTAATTATTTTTATTTTGCATTTTTACAGGTACCTCGAAAATGTGGACAACAAAGGAGTCGATGTGTAAAAATTGTTACCATACATCGCGACACGACACGATTGACACAGCTGTACTAAATATTTTTTATAAAATCGTTCGGCTTCCCGTTGAGGCCGTGCCATAGCTTTTCGGAAAGGTCTTGACAAGACTCACAACTTTGAAGGTCGGACGAAAATGAGATTTTGAAGTTTTGGAGGTCAAAATGCGATTAAAATTGGTGTTATGAATAGTGATGTTAATAGTGCCAAAATTAGGGATAATTATCTCCAACTCTTCCCAAAATTCTATGAGATAATTATCAGCTCAAATATAATAAATCAGGAAGAGTCCCACCCCATCCAAATACCCTATCCCTAAGCCTTTAAATAGGACCCTTGAGTTCATTATTTTTTACACAGAGTTTTAGAGAGAGCTTTAGAGATAGTTTTTGGTTCCTTATTTTGAGAGTATATTTTTATTGAGGGCTAATAATTATTTTGTGGGAGGAATTCTGTCAAGAATATTTGTGACACATCATTTGTAAGTTTGTTCATTTAATGCAAATTAGTATTCATTCTTGCAAATTTATTATTTCCACAATTATGCTCGCTTAATTTCCTTACTAGGACTAGGTAAAATTTATCATGTGTGAATAATATTATGTGTGATTTAAATTCATTTTTGTTCCCGATATCTGCAAAATACTTTTAAAAAATCGGTATTCATTTAAAATGACATGAAAACCTTCGGCATTGTTTGAAAAAAATCTTTTTTATTTTATTTTAAGTATGAGTACTTTTGATGGGTTATACTTTTATTAAATTGATTGATATGCTTAAAGACTATATTTTTGAAATTTAAAAGTGAACTTTTTAAGGGAATAGGGATTTTAGGCGTCTAAATTTAGAGACCTTAAATTTTATTTTTGACTTATAACGTGTTATTTTTTCGAATTAAATACGATGAGAGTCGGTTTAATTTGAGTTATAAAATCGGGAATGACGGATTTAAATTATTTCATAGTGTTAGTTAAACGTGTTAAATGGATCCAACGTCCTAGTTTTCATGCCCAATTGATTATATCTCTCGTAGTTATATTTTTTTATGTGTGTTTGCTTAGTTAATACCACATCCTATTTCCAAACCCATTTCGTCTAGTTGGACACTCAATAATAATTTTTAACGAAAAAAATTGATAAATCCTCTCGGGTTCAACCCGTACTTACACTCGCTATTCTATAATAGCCTGTGCACTTGCGGTTTTTTAAAAAATTGACAACCGAAGACAAATTATTGTGCACTTTATAATAAAGTTAACCACCCGACCAAGTTATGTTTTTCACTAAGGAGATTAATCGACCATCATATGAAGAAATGGGATATTGAGTAGCCCCAAGGCAATGTGGGCCCTAAGGCACGGGGCCCATATGGCCAGTGCTTTTGACGAAGAAGTTGAACAACTGTTGAGGGAGCAGTGGCACCTCGAGAAAGTCGCTTTAAGCAATGTCGCAAATTTCCAATTTCATCAAACTTATTTAATTGGAGTCAATTTTTAAACCAATTTAATTCATCCCTAACACATGCATCTATGTGGGTAAAATCAAACCATCACAAATAAAATTACTGACACACAGATTTCACGAAAAAAAAACCTTTCGGGTAAAACCTTTTATTTCACTATGTAAAATAAATCGCAACTTATATACACAACAAAATCTGCAGTGAATATCACGCAGATACTCACATAGATATGCAGTCTAGAGTCAGTAATGGATCAACCGCAATAGCCCACAAGAACATGCAGTCTAAATGAGCAAGGAACACCACGAGTACTCCCAATTGACACGCAGTCGTTAGCCGTAGAGTTACCCTCTCTACAAGAGAAACTTCAATAAGATTGTATATTGGGTTCCAAAAAGTAGCAGGTATCTCAAAAACATCCTCACAAAGTCCTGAACAAATACACCACCGAAATAGGTATTTATAGAAAAAAATAAAATTTCTGAGGTGGTGCGCCGAATTACGGTCGTGACCAAATTTGAACATTGTCCCAGGCTGATCATGGATCTAAGTCGTGACCATTGGGGCATGGATTGTGTCTGTGACTATCGAGCCAATATTGTCCCACGCTAGTCAAGAATTTAGGGCATTACTACGGGGTCAAGGATTATGTTCCTGACCATATAGCTAATAGTATGTCATGGAAGAGACCGTGAACCCAATTTAGGGTCACGGAGGAGGACATGACCACTTGTTTTAGCCACGGATAAAATGACCACGACCAAAGTTCGTGACTATGGGTACCCTTTTATTAAGGTCAATGAGAGTAGCCAAACAAGCCCAATCCACTTAAGGGGATGCCCGACCCAAACCAATTGTTCGACCAGTAAATGAGTCTTTAATATATAACAAAAAGCCTATGGATATACTCAAATTAACTACTAATAATATCGAAATAGGTATTCAGGTAATTTATGATATATCCAACGTGATTATTTAGTTCCTTATGGGATTCAACCTCTGTGAGATGTGATCTATAAATTGTAAAACCTTACCAGAGGCAAAGGGAATGAAACTTGAGATTTTGATAGACACTTAATAAGAACAAGTAACCTCTCCATGGAAGTAGGAAAGTTTTCGAACCATGTATATCATTTTTGTGTGTGTGCTTTCTTTTACTTTCTGCTCTTTGTGGTTGTTTTCGTGGACTTCTTTATTGTGATATTTTTTGCACTCACAATTGGTACCGTATGTGGGAACCGATTTCTATTCCTATAAAAACACTCATCAACAGAAAGCTAGTAATGTCTCACCATATCAGCAACATCCCCCAAGACAGGGAAGTCCAAAAAGACCGAGTTCCTCCTAGGGTTAGGTCTGAGATTTATCAGCATACAAACCCCAGGTTCCGCCAGGACTGGTAACCCCATGAAGAAAGCCAAGGGCCACCTATGTCTAACAAATTTCTGGGAAGGTAGACACTTATGAAGCCAGGCTTCATGAACAAGAGGAGGTTTTACGCCACCAAATAAGAAAAAACGCTCGCCTACATAAGTGACTCGAAATAATAGAGAGAGACCTTCACAAGGCTACTAGAAAATGTTGCACTAGGACTCCTAGTCCTCATGAGAGTAACAATTGCAGCCGAAGGAGGAGCTCCGAGCATGAACATGAGAGAACTTAACGTAACAGGTCAGAGTGTGGGAGATCAGAGCGTGGCTAGAAAGAAAGATGCCACGAAAGCAATGATTGGCAGAATGAGGACATAAGGATTCTAGTCTGTGGGCAGAAGGACCAACATCCAGCCCACCGAGGAGCCAGATCCACCAGAGAGATAACCAGGAGGGGTTTCAACACTAGTTGAAGTCCTTTTTTAAGGTAAATCAAGGAGGAGGAGACCCTGAAGAAGTTCACTATCCCTAGGTTTAAGGTCTACGATGGAAAAACAGACCCCGTAGACCATTTCAGGTAATATGGACAACATGACCTTATAGAGCCATAATGATGCGCTCATGTGCAGGATTTTTCCTTTTAGCCTATATGATGTAGCACAAAAATGGTTTGAGTGGCTGCCTCACAGGTCGATCAGAAATTTCGCAGCCCTGGCGGAGGCCTTCACGGCGCAATTCATTACCAGCAGCTCCAATCCCAAGCGGATGGATGCACTACTCATGATAAAGAAAAAACCACCAGAGAACCGACAAGACTACGCCAAAAGGTATTAAAAAGTTTTCAGTGAGATCTAGGATTGCTCGAAGCAGGTTGTCGTAGCATCTAAGAAAATTGATTTGTTGGCCACCTCTTTGCTGCACCAGCCCCTTACTAAGAAGGAAGCCAGCACCATCGACGATCTTATGGCTCGTATCGAGAAGTTATCCAAGGTGGAAAACATGGTTCATCCTAATGGAGGGAACAATGGTTGAGCAAAGGCGAATAAGGTAACAGATAAGAATGATACCCAGAATAAAGGAAACAAGAATGGGGGCAAGAATGACTCCAAGAATGGAAACAAGGGCGATCTCTTTAAGGCGTTTCAGGTTAATAACACAATCTTCAAGGAACCCATTTAAAAAATTCTAAGCAAAATCAAAGATGAGCCATTTATTAAATGGCCTAAAAATATAGGTGTTGACCTTAACAAAAGAAACATTGCGTTGAGATGCGTATTTTATAAGAAGGGAGGCCATAGAATCGAGAATAACAAGGCTATGAAGTCACAATTGGAAGAGTTAGACCAAGTCGGGCACTTCAATTAGTACATAGAGAAAAAATTTGATAAGGTCGCAGCCAATGGTGACCAGAAATTGAATAATGTCCTTGATGAGGATACATAACATGAGTTCGTAGTCATCCATAGGGCATCAGACCTTAAAAAGATCCAAGGGAATGCCGTTCGGATGGAACTCAAGAAGGTAACTATCGTTATAGAGGCTTTTCAGATCGACTCCGCTAAATCCCGAGTTGGTAAACGTCAGCGACCAGAGGATGTCGACTACACCAGGCATATCATGCTTATAGAGGAAGATTTGATCGTGGTAATAACCTCACATCATAACGCAATTGTGATCACACACATGATAGCCAATCGAGACGTTGATAAGCTATTTTTAGATCAGTAGAGTTCGTTAAAAGTGATAACCTAGAATTGTTCCATAAACTGAAGCTGAATATCGTAGACCTTAAAGAGGAGACTAGGGTGTACCCCACTGATTGGGTTGTTAAAAATCTAGAAGATATTGTAGCCAATGACAACTTGATCGAAAGGAAGTTTATGATCGGAGTTGCTCTAGTCGATCCAACTTTCGAACTAATCACTCAAAAGGCTCGACGAACATCCCTCGAGAAGGCTAAGGTAGTGGAGAATGAAGTAGAGAAGCTACTAATTACAGGATCCACCAGGGAGGTTAAGTTACCTAAATGGTTGTCCAACCTAATGGTAGTACCCAAGAATAATGGCAAGTGGAGCGTCTGTATCTATTTTACTGACCTCTATAAGGCATGCAACAAAGATAACTTCCCTCTCCCAAAAATAGACAAGTTGGTAGACGCTACAAAGACACAATAGAAGATGAGATTCCTAGATGCCTACTCTGGCTACAACCAGATTCCTTTTTTCGGGATCGACCAGGATAAAACCTTTTTTATAATCCCCATTGGGCTATACTATTGAAAGCTCATGGCATTTAGCCTCAAGAATGCAGGGGAGACTTATCAAAGGTTGGTTACTAGGATGTTCAACAAATAGATAGGAGAAACAATGGAGGTATGCATTAATAATATGCTTGTTAAAAGTAAGAAAAAGTACGACCACCTTATAGGCTTAGAGACAACCATCGAGATCCTCAGGAGATATCGGATGAATCTTAATGCAAGTAAGTGTTCTATTTGGTATCCACTTAGGAAAATTCTTAGGCTTGTAGTCAGTAAGAGGGGAATGAGGCCAATCCAGACCAAATTGATGCTATCACTAGAGTCCAACCTCCTCAAATGTTGAGAGGTGTAAAAAAGATTATAGGAATGCTAGCGGTGATCAATCGCTTCATCTTCAAGTTTTTGGAATGTTGTCGACTATTCTTTTATTTTTTTAAAAAGGACAAAGGCCTCATATGGGACGTTGACTATTCGCGAGCTCTGGAAGAGATCAAATCTTACCTCACCAAGCCACATCTTCTAGTAATTCTAAATGATGGATATCCACTATACCTTTACCTGGCAGTATCAGACCACGTTGTAAGCTCCGCCCTAGTGTGTGAAAAAGAAGAAGGACAATGCCTAATTTACTACGCCAGCAAGACACTCCTGGAAGATGAACGATGGTACCTACCTTTGGAGAAGCTCACCTACGCTCTGGTGGTTGCCTCAAGGAAGTTAAGAATTACTTTGAAGCCCACTTTATAACCATAATCACTTCTTACCCCCTCAAAGTCGGACGACTCTCAAAGAGGTCCGTCGAACTCGGGAGATTTGATATCCACTTCCAGTCTAGAACGGCGATCAAATAGTAGGTCTTGGCATATTTTATCGTTGAATTTACAGGAGATCGACCAATAATCATACCAAAAAATGAGCAGTCAACAACATAGGAAGCACAATCCAAGGACTGGACCCTATACGTTGATGGAGTCTCTCATTCTAAGGGGAAGTACTAGGAATCGTTCTTATCACCCCAAAGTCACTATGATTGAGCAAGGAATGAGATTAAAATTTGAGGCCTCCAACAATGAAGCTAAGTACGAATAACTGATTGTCGGTCTTTGAAAATCCAAACTACTGGTGGAAAAGAGACTCCACATATTCGGTGATTACAAACTGGTCTCCAAGTAGGTAAGAGGGGATTTCAATGCCAAAGAGGATCGAATGGCGGTCTACCTCGCCGTCGTAAATGGTCTCGTGACAAACTTCAAAAAAGTGGAAATCCAGCAGTTCCCCAGGGGGATGAATAGTCACATCGATGCCTTATTAGCCCTTAGTTCAGCAATTGACTCTGACCTAAGGAGAACTATCCAAATAGAGTCCCTCTCATGACCAAGTATTGACCAGACGATTATATTCGAGAAAGTCCTCCTCGTATAAAAAGCCCCCAATTTGGATGGATCCTATAATTAATTACCTGTGGAGTGACATACTGCTAGATGACAAGAGGTCGGCCCATCAAGTCAAGGTCAAAGTTGGTCATTTTCACCTTTCCCCCAGAGGAAATCTTTACAAGAATTTGTTTAGAGGCCCCTGCCTCCAGTACGTTCACCCACAAGATGCCAAGTAAGTTCTCAGTGAGCTCCGTGAAGGCATTTATGGGAGTTACGCAGGTGGGAGATCATTGGCCTTTTGAGCAATTAAGGAATGATATTGGTGGCCTCATACACAAAGGGACGCAAGTGCTTATGTTCGTAAGTGCACAAAGTATCAGAAGCACTCCCCCATGATCCACCATCCATCTAGTGACCTAAAATCCTTAACTAGCCAATGGCACTTCGCTCAATGGGGATTATATATAGTGGGACCACTACCTACCAAATCTGGGAATCCTAAGTTTTTATTGGTTGGCGCGGACTACTTCACCAAATGGGTACTAAGGACTGTCATGACAAGGTTCATAAGGAGGAACATTATAACACGCTTTGGGGTACTAAGGACTGTTATGACCGGAAACGATGCGCAATTTGAAAGTGGTTTCTTTCAAGGATTTTGTGATGATTATAGTATCAAGCACCACTTCAGTTCTGTGGCGTATCCCCAAAGCAATGGGCAGGCTAAGTCTTTTAATAAAACTATGCTTGATATACTAAGAAAATAACTGGAAAAGCCAAGGGTGCCTGGGTACATGAACTACCTAATGTTCTGTGGGCTTACCGTACCACCCCCAGGAAACCAACTGGGGAATCACCCTTTACACTCGCTTAAAAATTGGAAGTTATCATCCTTCTGGAATTACGTATCCCTATTATGAGAACCATTTTAGTTGACCAATGCCTCAATGATGATGCAATACGCACTGAGCTTGACCTAGCAGATAAGAGACGAGAGATGGCCTTAATCAAGTTAGCCTCCTACCAATAGAAAGTATCCAAGAAATACAATAAAAGGGTCAACTCGAGGAAGTTTTTAATAGGGGACTACGTCCTAAGGAAAGTCCTCGACAGTGCCATAAAACCATCAGATGTCAAATTGGAGCCCAATTAGGAAGGACCCTTCAGAGTAATAAGATACTACCTTTAAGTAGCATATCACTTAGTAATGCTGTAGGGTAAGGAGATACCGAGAGTAGAGACCGTAGACAACCTCAAGAAGTTTTACTTTTAAATATTCTTTATCTTTACTACACATTTAGTTTAGGCAAATTTTTATTTTCAAACTTATGATTACTCAGGCAGTATTCAATGAATAAAGGTTGGATTAGCCCCTTTACATTCATATTTCTACATTGGCTTCCTAACTCTTACTAGTAACATCTTATTAATACGTACCATTTCTAAACGATATCTTCTTTGTGCATGGATAAAGTCCTAAGATTACGACAAGTTGTTCAACTTGTTTTCAAATCAGAGAACTTAACATGTCTAGCAGGGTTTGTAGTAAATACAGTGAGCTAGTAAACTCGTTTCAATTATTACATCCCTCGGGTTCTTATTGTAAACACAAGGGACCGCATGGGTTACCCAAATGACCAAAAAATCCCTACGGGGGATCCTTAGGAAATAACGCCAACTCGGGTTGGTCGCCAACTTTAGTTGGTCGAGAAAATCCTGCTCGGGCGGATTGCCCATTAACCAGGTATATTCTTGATATCATCTTATTTAAGCCTTAGAGTGTGTGACCACACAACCTAAAAGGTAAAGTGGATGGAATGATATTGCTAAGGTATATCGGACTGGGAGAATGTCTCAACACATAAAAGTAGAAGGCTAACACTTACATATCATTTAGTTGGCTAAGAAGCCCAAAATTGTTACATAGAATAAAGCCTGAGTTGGTCAATCAGTATTATTTGTTCGGCAAAGATATCAAGTAAACAAGGAACAAACACTCTTTCAACAACACAAGCAATGATTATTAAAATACACCAAAAGGCTAAAATGCCACCCTTCAGCTGGCCACCCTTGTCACGGTCTTTGACTGTGATAAAAAACACGCAGTTTTTACCACAATCAGTGGTCGTGACGAGTTCGTGACAAGGGTTCATCACGATCATTGATCGTAACAAGTTTGTGATAAGTACAATTTTCACGGACTTATCACGATCAATAACTATGCCAATTGTACTAAGTTATCACGGTCAAAGACCGTGACATTTTCATAATAAGTCTTTTAACTAAAAACCCAAGGCGCTCTTTTTTCCGCCCTCTCTCATCGTTAGCTCTCTCTTTCTCTCTCTCTCTCTCTCTCTCTCTCTCTCTCTCTCTCTATTTCCTTTGTGTTTGTGTTTGTGTTTGTGTGTGTGTGTATATGCGTGTGTGTATATATTTTATGTGTGTATGATTTTATGTGTGTATATATATATGTGTGTGTGTGTTATTAATTTGGGGTTTATATAAATTGGGCACAAATATGAAATTGGACCCCCTTTGTTGTGTAAATATGAAATTGAAATTAGGTGTAAATCTGAAATTGGGCATATAAAGTTGTGTAAATGTGAAATTGAAATTAAAATTGGGTATAAAATGAAAATTGGGTATAGTTTGGTATAAATCTGAAATTGGGTATAATATTGTGTAATTGGGTATAATGCTGCACATATAAATATATATACACATAGAGATTGTTGAATTTTTAAATTGTTATGGATTCTTGAATTGTTGTTGACTGGTGGATTTGAACATTTAGATGGCCATTAAGTTAGTTGACCCTAGGAATTCTAATAAAAAGATATTATTATTTGCATTGTTGTTTTGAACTCTTGAATTGTTATTGATTGGTGGATTTGAACACTTATATGGCCATTGAGTTGGTTGGCCCTAGGCATTCTCTAACATTTAGGGTTGTGATGCAAAATGAAACATAACAATGTAAAAATCGAATATAAATAAGACGTAATTAAATAAAACATATTATAAATTTTATATAACAAATAATAAGTAATCATGCATTCACATGAGAATACAAGCATGCATGTAGCCCGTAAAGCAAGTGTTATATAACAAGTAACGAGGGTAAAAGGTAATAATGGGAACCGCAATAGATAGTGCATGTGTAAATTTACATTAAGTCAACTTCTTATATAACACTTGCTTAGGGGGGGTGGAAGCCTGCATGTTTCTCATTTGAATGCATGACATAACGGTTTTGTAACATTTATAACTAATTTAAATTACATATAGTGCGCATAGATACTAGACTTCTAGTTCTTATGCATACGCATTCAATAGCCCTTAGACCCGTTCGAGAGTCATTACCGCCTAAAATGAGATCTCTCGAATTATCCCCTTTATACAGATTGGGACTGCATAGTTTCTATATAATAATATTCTTAGTGGTTTAAACTTGTTACTTTTGAGGAAAAATCTGCAGCTCTATCTTAATGTTCTCTGAGTACATACTAGATGATGTGATGTTAAGTGTTATTTTAATTGATAAATTTAAATAACACTTACACTTGTGAATCTATGTCGTGTACTTGGAGAACTATGGGGATATAATGCCGAATTTTTATCAAATTGGAACAATGTGCATAATATTTTAAGTATATTACAGAGATATGTGGTCTTAAATAGGATAGGACCACTCACCCTTTAGAGGATATGGATGAAATAGGAATTATATTATTTTTATAATATAACACCGAAAGATGAAATGTCAATCTTGTAGTAAATTATTTAATGGGAACTAAACGCTCACACTTTTGTTTATACTAATAGATGATTATACGCTTCTTACCCATAAATAGGTGATTGCTTGTAGTAGCTGTGATGGGATATACTAAATACAAATAGTGGATGGGTGAGATAAATAGATTAGGGGATGTGTTTTGAAGAGATGCTAATGAATATATGAAATACGCAAAGAGATGTCGTAATGATGAAGAGTTCTCATGTCTATGTGCTTACTGTAAGAATGGTAAGGTATTTGAGTGGAAAACAGTTGAACTACATTTGTTAAGATGGGGTATGAAAGATAGTTATCGATTAGGGAATTTTCATGAGGAATTGAAAGTTCCTTTTATCCCCGAGAAACCTTCACAACAACCTTCAACAAGTAGTATAGATGTACAGGGGGAGGACAATGGATCATAATATGATAGAGGGTTTAGTTGATGAATCGTATGGAGTTCATGAAGTGGAAGAAAATGAGGTCATGAATGATGTACAAGGTTCAAGTGCTCATAAAAATATCGAGATAAACCTTGATGATGACTACCAAAGTTTAAAATTGAAGGTGACCCAACCGTTGTACTCTGGTTATGAGAAAGATCAAACAACTTTACCTGAAATGGTTGGTGTGCATATCATGAAGACCCAATATGGTTTATCTAGCAATATAGTGATAGGAATTTTGAATTGGGTGAAGGGATTGCTACCCAAGCAGAATACGCTTTCAACTAGCTATCCTACTATAAAGAACAACTTGAAAGGTTTGGGAATGAAGTATAAATCAATTCATGATTGTGTGTATGACTACATACTATATCAAAAGGAGTATAAAAATCTCGATCACTGTTCGGTATGCGACGAACCTAGATATGTCAAATCTACTGGAAAGGAAGGCACAAGCTCAAAAGTGCCTCAAAAAGTTTTGAAATATTTTCCCGTTGGGACTAGAATAAAATAATTTTTCAGTGCCCCACGGATAGCGGAGACAATGACATGGCATGCTAGGGCAGAAGTAGGGAAAAATTAGGGGATAATATCCCGATTTTTCTCGAGAAAATCTTAACATTCGTTTGACAATATCAACTTATGGTTTTAATCTATTTGTAAATCTAAGTACCAATTAGAGTGTATGGCCAGTGGTCCTAGCCCCTCTCAAGCTCCCTCCTTCATAGTTTATGAGACCTGAATTTTTAATGTTGCCTTTGTTGATACCTGGAACAAAGGCATCAAGTGAGGACATCGATGTCTACCGTATCCTTTGGTAGAAGAATTAAATGAGTTATACGAAGAGGATGTGAAAGCATTTGACTCTACTAAAAAAAAGAGTTTATGCTGAAAGCTATGTTGATGTGGAAATTCATGATTTTTCAGCTATGGTACATTGTCGGGTTGTGTAATACATGATTATTTAGGATGTCCTATTTGTGGAGAGGAGACTGAATCTCTTCATCTCCCCTCTAGCTCAAAAAATGTTTACCATTGCCATAAGAGATTTTTGCCCCCATCTCATAGTTTTAGATTTGAGAAAGGTTTCAATTTTTTACTGGGCGGGGTTGAATATAGGTTACCTCCGAGAAAACTTTATGGTTCAAAAATTAAAAATAAATCTTCTATTTGGCCCTAATATGCCAGGGAAGAATCCCAAATTTAATAATGTCAAGCATAAGAAAACCCCAACTAGGAATGAAACTGAGACGAGAAAGGCATGGTCTAGGAGGTCAATTTTATTTGACTTGCCTTATTGGAAGAATAACCCGATGCGCCGTGTATTAGATGTGATGCACGCAGAGAAGAACATCATTGAACATATTGTGGGCACATGCCTTGGGGGGAGTCATTTGAAGGATGGAGAAAATGCACGAAAAGACTTTAAATTGTTGAAACTTAAGCCATAACTATGGTTGAAATAAGATTATAGGGGAAGGACAATAATTCCCCCGGGTGCATTCACTTTGATGAGTGAGGAAAGGAAGGTGCTTTATGAGAAAATATATAATTTGAAGGTTACATCTAATTTTTCATCCAAATTACGAAAGATTGCGAATTATGCTACCCATAATTGACATGTTGGAGCTACTATTTTATACTATTTTGCCTGATGGGCTAATTTTATAAAATAGGGGATGTTGGAGTAAATATTTTTCCCGTGAGACTTAGGGATAATATTTACTATGTTTTGTCTATTTACCGGTATGAGAAGGTAAGTAGCATTATATTGTGTATTATTGCGTCGTTATATGTAAAACGACGGTTATGACCTATATATAATATGGGGTTAAGTTAATGGATTAAAATGAAATTGGAACACACATATAGTTCACACTTTCCCGAATGCAAAAATAGGGGGTGCGGTTGTTTTTAGAATAGTCGAGTTAGTCGGACTAAGTGCCCAGTTGTAATTTTTGAGATTCGGGCATTTTTAAGGGGTAATGACTCAAATAGTGGTTACGAGTCATTTTAGTGGTGTATAACATTTTAATGTGGGGATTTATGTTTTGAGACCCGTATAAGTCCCCCACCCCCTTTCTTTTTCTTCATTTTTGTGAAAGAAGCCAAAGGAGAGAGAGAGGAGAGAGTTGGGAGAAATGGAGAGAAAGAGAGAAAATGGAAGGTTTGGGCAGGTTTTTCGTCGCTACCGGAGGTGATCAGAGACTACGAACCTCGAGGCAAATTTCTTACTTGCTAGATATTGACTTAATGTGATAAATTTGCATGTATAGTTAATTTTGGAGGTTTAAACCATAAATGGGTTTTTGGTTGATTTTGGTGTTAAATCCTTAAATCTTGTAGATTGTGTGGTTTAAGGTTATTATATGGGTTTCTTTTGGTGTATTATTGTTGGAGTAATGTTGTTGTTGGAGGGGAATGAAGGAAGTAGAGGATTATGGGTTTTAGGGTTCGGTTTTGGCTTTGCAGAAGAAGGGTTTTTCGTGGATCTGATAGGCGCGGTCGACCGCGGTACCATGACCGGTCGATCGGCCTTGCCAAAACTAGCTTACTGCTTTTGTTAGCAGACCAAACCTGTAAGGGCGGTCGACCGCGGTCCCTTGACCGGTCGACCGGTCCCCTGTTTTTTACCTTTAATTCTCCTTAGTTTTCTTTAGCCCTTTTCTTTTAGGTTCGAGGTTTAGGAACCTTCCTTTGGGAAGTAATGGGGAGTCCTAGAGGGTTGTATTGGGTAGACTAATGTCCTAGGCTAAGAGTGGAGATTTGGGTTTACCCGAGGGCTAGTTTGTATAGGTTAATGTCCGATTGATATAGGAGGTTAACCTAAAGATAAATTGGAAGTTAAAATATTAATGTTAAGCTTTTGGGAGACACTCCCTTATGGAGACTCACCTTGAGGGTTTATGAAATTATATGAACGCTTGGAGGCTAGTCTGAAGTTAGTGGCACTTTGGATCTTAGGTCATTAATAAAACATGACTTAATAAGAATGAAATGAACATTCGAAAGCTTGGTGCTTAATGGCTAAATGGATGGTTTTTGGAAATGTAAAACATGTTGTTTTCAAAAGGAAAAGTAAAGTTTTTCATAAATGTTAATTTATGGATACACACCTCCCTAAATTGCTATCATAAGGGAAGTTGCGCGCGTTGTGGTGAAGCCTTCCTGGATATTGAGCAGGTTGGATATAGTCCCTAGGCCATATGGGCGTTTATTTATACTGCGCTAGTTAGGAGATTCCGGGTGTGGTCTTGACTATCCCGCAGGCATATGACCGCTTCCCGACGTTTGGTAGGTTCCCAGGTTGTCTTGTATGATAGGCCCTGGAAGATGATAGCCATTTAGGGGCGCGTCCAGTGGGAAAAACCGGAGGGACGGTCTTAGATTTATTAAAGCAATTCATGTTAATGGATTGGCTTTAATTACATTTCCTGGATGGAAGAAGGGAAATGGGTTATGGTTTGGCTTCGGTAACACTCCCGGATGGAAGAAGGGATGTGGAAGCATATGGTATACAAAAGTATTTTTATGCTAATAAAAACGACTTTTGATTACACTTCCTGGATGGAAG
This sequence comes from Sambucus nigra, assembly GCA_949130495.1. Lineage (NCBI taxonomy): Eukaryota > Viridiplantae > Streptophyta > Magnoliopsida > Dipsacales > Adoxaceae > Sambucus > Sambucus nigra. Next base: position 787,621,927 of record OX422208.1, on the reverse strand, counting down.
AAGGGAAGTGGGATTTTATGAAAGAAATGGGTAAAGTACTTTTTATGATAATGAAACCTGCTTTAAATTACGTATTCTCCCTGAATGGATGAAAGGAAATAAAATTGGTAAATAAGTTTGACATGGTAAACATTTGATAAAATGTTGTACCATTTATGTATATTCCTAAAGAAAGAAACTAGGAATTGTGCCAGTAGATGATGGATGGGTTTTATTTTATATTTTCTTTGTGTAGCTGTAGATGTGACCTCCCACCCCTATGCACACACATATATATTTATTATTTCGTGCTTAGGGTCAAATGGACCTCGGCGATCAACCTTGCCTAAGTAGTAGTGTATCGGGGGGGTTCCTTGTTTGGATTTCGCTTTGCGAGACACCCCACGCACGAATAGGGCATAGTGTTGAGACTGGGGAGAAGTTAGCCCTTAGTACTTAGGGTTAACTAAATCACCTCACGATATGGCGCTAGGTTACTGCTAGATAGAGAGGTGATAAATATTACTGTTATGCGAGAGAATTACGCACTTAACTGTCATGCATTTTTAGTCACATGGTAATCATATCAAACTGGGTCCCAACCCGTATCTATTTCTTTGTTTCTGCATATACTCTTTGCCGTTACAGGTGCTCTACCGCATGGACACCCGTATTTACATTTCCATTCCGGTTGTCATGGAGCTACATCATAATGCGAATGTTGTAGGTTGCTTGTATTAGACGCTTCTTTCTATTGTACTCTAGTTATGTCCAGTATATTTTATTCGGGCGTGTTTTACCCAAGGTATTGCATTCATTCAGTATATTGTAAATATTGAACTGTAATACTCGATGTACTATTTGTATTAGTCTGTTCACCGACAGCTTATTCGGTGATTATAGGTTATTGTCGCTTTTTATTCATTGATTTTTGATATCCACTGTTTTTATAAATGGGATTGTCCAAGTATTTTCTTTTACTTGATTTTTTTTTTAAATTGACAGTCAATTTCCTAAAATGATTGGTGGTTATCTCGTATTATTATGTTAATCGACAGTGATGCTGAGAATGAACCATCTATGATTCCTGTAATTATTAGAGTATTGGGCTGGCCACCTATTATTTTAGTAGGCGGGTTGTCACAGATGGTATCAGAGCATTAGGTTCTAGAGTCCTTAGGAATCTGTGCGGATGTTCTACGTCTTCTGCGTATCTCTCTGTTTAATTTAGAGCCTTAGGAATAAGGTCGTTGAAATCTCTTGTGAGATTTTGTTCTCCTGCTATGGTATGAGAACCCCGAAGATCTTCTGCATGTTCGTGTGAGACTTGTAAGTCGTTAGATGAAGGTCGTTGAGGAAGGCCGTTGTGAAGGCATCACGAGGCGGGATTACTAAGAACTGTAGGTTGTGGTCGGGAATAGGGGCCGTTTTCGAGGTCTCTTCCCTTGTAGCATTATTCTATATTGCTGCTGTGACTACTAAGTACAGTGGAAATAGTTTTCCCTAGTACCGCTGTCGGTGGAGAGTGGTACTATGCTTGGGATTCCAAGCAATGTTAATTCGGAGCTGAGAGGTCCTTGACAAGGACCACATGTTGAAGTTCGGTTGGATAGAGGAAGTGTAACCTCGTTCGGCAAGAACGTAAGGCCCGAGAGTTTTGGCCTATAGATGGGTATAGAAGTGCCCGGGTGTGAGGATTTGAGGAAAACCTTTCACCCATTGGAGTAAGGTTGAAGTGGAGGGAATGGTAATCGCCTCTTCATGGTGGGGCATAATGTTTTTCCCATAGAGAGGGCCTTTCAGTGGAAATGATAGGTTCGTAAGTAAGTGTTGCTAACACTTTTGGAGAAGTAGTGTTCATGAGACCCCATTGGTGGACATCCACCCTGGGAAGACTCGTGGAGCTAAGGTCGGGGAGGCTGGTATAATGTTCTCCTTGCTGAAGGGGAGTAAGGGAACTACACGTTCTGATCTTGTCGATTGAAGATAACCGGCAAGGATGGGATGCCTAGTTGGGACATTGATGGAAGTACTCTGGTTCGGTTAAGACTAGAATCACGTGTCTTGGAACTAGTGGTAGAGGCCAAGGTGATTGGCTAGTATGTTGGTGGGACTTTCCGACTAAGGTGCGAGTGGTGCATTCCTTAGGTAAGATGGAGTAGTAGGGTGTTAACCCTAGCACCGGGTGTGTATATAGAGCTTGGGATAGTATCGGTATTTCTTTTATAGTAAGTATACTTATATGGCTTCCTTGATAGGGAGGATCTGTATTTTCCTCTTCACTCGTTATGGGGCGAGTGGCGATATGTGTAGTACGTGCTACTTGTATTATATGTAATATACGAGTAGAGATACTCTTAGTTGGGTTGGTGTGATAACGAGCGAACAAATTGCGAGGCTATCCTATCTCTAGTTCTAGAAGAAAGAGCTAGTGGTTCTATAATATCTCCCCTGGATAAAGGTTGAGGCTTTATAGAGGTGGTTTACGGTATGTAAGTAGTTTTATTTTTATTTTGTTTATTATTTGTTTGTCTTGCTTTATTCTTTTTCCTTGATTGTTTGCTTTCTTTATTTGCTTTGCTTGTGTATGATATGCCTTATCTCCACGACCGGCTAGTTAAGGGGATTGTGTGGAGGGGTTCCTTGTTTGGATTTCGCTTTGCGAGACACTCCACGCATGAACCTTAACGACGTTGGGAGTGGAGAGATGTGCATTTTCTTTTCTGTTCTTTCTTTTCTTTTTCTGTTGGTTAAGTGCTGGGTTGGAAAGTTTCGCCAAGAATCACGTATATGAGTGATTAAGGGCTATGTTGATGTGCGATATATGTGAGCACAATGATAGTTTTCCTCTGATCGATGTGGGGAAGACTAGGATTATGAAAGTCTGATGGAGACTTATGGTTGTGCCTTAATGAGAAGGCCATTTATAACCAGGTGTATCTGTATTATGGTAGAACGTAGAAGTAAATATGTATTAGTAGAGTTATGATTTAGGATTCCATCGATCCCGATCATGTGTCTTCGACCGCTACTTTTCGACGACCGACAATGCGAGGTAGTAGTGTAATGGGAGGGTTCCTTGTTTGGATTTCGCTTCGGCGAGACGTCCCACGCATGAAATCGAGCTAATGTCGGAAGTCGGGAAAGGTCTTGGACACTAGGGATATATTTAGTATTATATCTATACGACTAGACTAGGATAAGTAGATAGATCGACTTTAGGATTCTTAGGAGGCTAGGCCCTTAGGGCATGTGACGTTATTTTAGGAGGGTGGTTGGGAGTTGACTACAATAGGTTTGTGGGTTAACTCTAAATAGGATTTGGTCCCTAGATCGAGAAGTATGGGATCTCGAGAAGTTGAAGTATAAGCTGACTTTTTCCTCCTGCACTCGTGTTGTTATGATCAAGAGTGGATTTAACGAACGAGTCTTGGCCAGGAACGAGAATGTTAACGCGGGATCATGGACTTATTGTTCATGTGTCTCACACTTTTACGAATTGTCGTCCCCCGCTTGATGAAGAGTTAGTAGCGGTAGTATTTGCCTTAAAGACTTAGAGGCATCTCTCCTGGGCAGAAATTTGGGTCTTTTCACGAATAACAATTTGGAGTTCGTAAAGGACTATGAATTGGGTATTCCCTTTCGCTAAGGAAATGCAGATAGGGTAGCCGATGCGCCTAATAGAAAACCCGTCAGAGAGTGTAGTCGTGGCATTGAATGCCAAGTAGAACGAGTTTAACTGGGGGGGCTCCATTGTAAGAGCATTTATGTCCATGATTGACCCTATCACCTACTTGTGTGCAAAGAGTAGCAAGGAACGAGGAGTGGGTAAATCCATGGACATTTTTATCGAATTGCCGATAATGCAACGGTCATCATCCTAGTTAAGAAAACTGTGGATCATTAGACCAATCGCTGCTTACTCAATGGAAACGGGCGGACTAAGTACTGGAGAGTACGCCCAACCCTGTGTGGTGGAGTTTCAGACCTATATACGGTTCCTATCAAACAGTGGTGAACTGAGAGAGATATTCGTGTCTTGGTACTGGTAAAGTTTCCAGGAAGAAATGGGAACCTTGTGGATATGGGGTATATCCTACCACCCATAAGTGGATGGGTGGGTTTGATTTAAAGGAAAGATCGGAGCAGTAGTTTTATGGATCAAATTTCCATACAATAGTCTGGATCGTTTCCTACGAGTATGATGCCGTGGGTGGCCTAGTATAGTTTGTAGTGTGTCTTGTCTGTTCGTTGGAAAGGAACCAGCGAATAGTATATTTCTTTGATTAAAGATGGTCCGAGGATATTTCTTAAATGATTGGGCCCATTGATCTGAATTCTTTTGAGGACTACACCAATGCGAATAGTGATTGTAGTATTGGGGTTAGCGATTGTAAGTTGGTGTAGTATTCCCTAGAAAGGGTGTAGCCTGTTTCAACAAGTGGGGCAATTTGTGACCAGATGGGGTAGGTATCTCCCCCCGTAGTAGAAGGGTAGGATCGATAGTCATGAGGGACGATTTGGCGCTACGTTATCGCATAATGATGTGGACTGAGATCGAATAGTGATGACCTTAGTCTGTGACCTATGGGGACGCTGCACTATAGAGGGGTTTGCTAGTATGATAGCACGTTTTTGGTATAGTATACCCTTTATATGGTTATGGGTTGCGCTTGAATTTTGAGGACAAAATTCCCCTTTAAGGGGGGGAGTATGTAACAACCCTGATTTTTGGAGCTACTATTTTATACTATTTTGCCTGATGGGCTAATTTTATAAAATAGGGGATGTTGGAGTAAATATTTTTCCCGTGAGACTTAGGGATAATATTTACTATGTTTTGTCTATTTACCGGTATGAGAAGGTAAGTAGCATTATATTGTGTATTATTGCGTCGTTATATGTAAAACGACGGTTATGACCTATATATAATATGGGGTTAAGTTAATGGATTAAAATGAAATTGGAACACACATATAGTTCACACTTTCCCGAATGCAAAAATAGGGGGTGCGGTTGTTTTTAGAATAGTCGATTTAGTCGGACTAAGTGCCCAGTTGTAATTTTTGAGATTCGGGCATTTTTAAGGGGTAATGACTCAAATAGTGGTTACGAGTCATTTTAGTGGTGTATTACATTTTAATGTGGGGATTTATGTTTTGAGACCCGTATAAGTCCCCCACCCCCTTTCTTTTTCTTCATTTTTGTGAAAGAAGCCAAAGGAGAGAGAGAGAGAAGAGAGAGTTGGGAGAAATGGAGAGAAAGAGAGAAAATGGAAGGTTTGGGCCAGTTTTCCGTCACTACCGGAGGTGATCAGAGACTACGAACCTCGAGGCAAGTTTCTTACTTGCTAGATATTGACTTAATGTGATAAATTTGCATGTATAGTTAATTTTGGAGGTTTAAACCATAAATGGGTTTTTGGTTGATTTTGGTGTTAAATCCTTAAATCTTGTAGATTGTGTGGTTTAAGGTTATTATATGGGTTTCTTTTGGTGTATTATTGTTGGAGTAATGTTGTTGGTGGAGGGGAATGAAGGATGTAGAGGATTATGGGTTTTAGGGTTCGATTTTGGCTTTGCAGAAGAAGGGTTTTTCGTGGATCTGATAAGCGCGGTCGACCGCGGTACCATGAACGGTCGACCGCGGTCCCTTGACCGGTCGACCGGTCCTCTGTTTTTCACCTTTAATTCTCCTTAGTTTTCTTTAGCCCTTTTCTTTTAGGTTCGAGGTTTAGGAACCTTCCTTTGGGAAGTAATGGGGAGTCCTAGAGGGTTGTATTGGGTAGACTAATGTCCTAAGCTAAGAGTGGAGATTTGGGTTTACCCGAGGGCTAGTTTGTATAGGTTAATGTCCGATTGATATAGGAGGTTAACCTAAAGATAAATTGGAAGTTAAAATATTAATGTTAAGCTTTTGGGAGACACTCCCTTATGGAGACTCACCTTGAGGGTTTATGAAATTATATGAACGCTTGGAGGCTAGTCTGAAGTTAGTGGCACTTTGGGTCTTCGGTCATTAATAAAACATGACTTAATAAGAATGAAATGAACATTCTAAAGCTTGGTGCTTAATGGCTAAATGGATGGTTTTTGGAAATGTAAAATATGATGTTTTCAAAAGGAAAAGTAAAGTTTTTCATAAATGTTAATTTATGGATACACACCTCCCTAAATTGCTATCATAAGGGAAGTTGCGCGCGTTGTGGTGAAGCCTTTCTGGCTATTGAGCAGGTTGGATATAGTCCCTAGGCCATATGGGCATTTATTTATACTGCGCTGGTTAGGAGATTCCGGGTGTGGTCTTGACTATCCCGCAGACATATGACCGCTTCCCGACGTTTGGTAGGTTCCCAGGTTGTCTTGTATGATAGGCCCTGGAAGATGATAGCCATTTAGGGGCGCGTCCAGTGGGAAAACCCGGAGGGACGGTCTTAGATTTATTAAAGCAATTCATGTTAATGGATTGGCTTTAATTACATTTCCTGGATGGAAGAAGGGAAATGGGTTATGGTTTGGCTTCGGTAACACTCCCGGATGGAAGAAGGGATGTGGAAGCATATGGTATACAAAAGTATTTTTATGCTAATAAAAATGACTTTTGATTACACTTCCTGGATGGAAGAAGGGAAGTGGGATTTTATGAAAGAAATGGGTAAAGTACTTTTTATGATAATGAAACCTGCTTTAAATTACGTATTCTCCCTGAATGGATGAAAGGAAATAAAATTGGTAAATAAGTTTGACATGGTAAACATTTGATAAATTGTTGTACCATTTATGTATATTCCTAAAGAAAGAAACTAGGAATTGTGCCAGTAGATGATGGATGGGTTTTATTTTATATTTTCTTTGTGTAGCTGTAGATGTGACCTCCCACCCCTATGCACACACATATATATTTATTATTTCGTGCTTAGGGTCTAATGGACCTCGGCGATTAACCTTGCCTAAGTAGTAGTGTATCGGGGGGGTTCCTTGTTTGGATTTCGCTTTGCGAGACACCCCACGCACGAATAGGGCATAGTGTTGAGACTGGGGAGAAGTTAGCCCTTAGTACTTAGGGTTAACTAAATCACCTCACGATATGGCGCTAGGTTACTGCTAGATAGAGAGGTGATAAATATTACTGTTATGCGAGAGAATTACGCACTTAACTGTCATGCATTTTTAGTCACATGGTAATCATATCAAACTGGGTCCTGACCCGTATCTATTTCTTTGTTTCTGCATATACTCTTTGCCGTTACAGGCGCTCTACCGCATGGACACCCGTATTTACATTTCCATTTCGGTTGTCATGGAGCTACATCATAATGCGGATGTTGTAGGTTGCTTGTATTAGACGCTTCTTTCTATTGTACTCTAGTTATGTCCAGTATATTTTATTCGGGCGTGTTTTACCCAAGGTATTTCATTCATTCAGTATATTGTAAATATTGAACTTTAATACTCGATGTACTATTTGTATTAGTCTATTCACCGATAGCTTATTCGGTGATTATAGGTTATTGCCGCTTTTTATTCATTGATTTTTTATAGCCACCGTTTTTATAAATGGGATTGTCCAAGTATTTTCTTTTATTTGATTTTTTTTTAAATTGACAGTCAGTTTCCTAAAATGATTGGTGGTTATCTCGTACTATTATGTTAATCGACAGTGATGCTGAGAATGAACCATCTATGATTCCTGTCATTATTAGAGTATTGGGCTGGCCACCTATTATTTTAGTAGGCGGGTTGTCACATATAAGTCCCACGATTGTCATGTAATCATGCAATTGGTTCCTCTATTGTTTAAGCACTGTTAGTCCAAGCATAAGGTATGTGGAGGGTATTATGCAAATTAATATATGCTTCTCACTTTTATGTGAGAATGTAGTCAATTGAGATCACATAGTGGCTGCAAAATTAGCGGTGATCGAAGCGATCTGTGTGTTGGAGAATTACTTTTCTCGATCATTCTTTGACATAAATGTTCACTTGTTGGTACACATATCTGACAAGGAACTTCTTTACGGCCCAGTTAGATATCGGTGGATGTATTCATTTGAAAGATTGATGAAAGTTTTCAAAAAGTCAAGAATACACGATACATTGAAGGATCGATTGCAGAGGAATACATCACCATGGAGTCATCAATCTACACTCCAGAATATATGCTTGACCCGACCAGTGTGGAAGACGGTATTGAGTTTGTCGGTAAGGGTGGTCATGTGATGGGCAAACGAGTGAAATTAAAATTTGCAATATGAACAAGTATCTCGTTATCTATTTGACACACATGAAGTTGTCGAAGAATGGAAAAAGTAAGTTTACATTAATTTACTTTCACATTATTTTAATTTTTATACATAAATAATTTTGTAATACTTTCATCACGATCTATGCAAAAAATATGAAGCCTGTGGGAACAATAAAATATGATAAAAATGGCACAATCAGACAACAAATTTAGGCTGTGGTTGTCACGCGAGATAATTATAATGAAAATTCCTATTGTTAAATGTCACATTACAAGAAATCCTTACAACTACCGAATTAATTTATCTATATTCTCAGCTCCTAAAGATGGGTGATGAGACATCAAGGCTTGCTCATCTAGCCATTGGACCCTTGTTTGTAGTACAAGAGTACAAAAAGTATTGATTAAACGGTTACGTAATCGGTGTAAGGGTGTATGAGAAAAATACAAAATGTACATAACTCGAGCATTTTATACCAGGCACTTACTTATTTTCGAGCAAACGCGAAAGATAAAAACTTCATTGAAGCTGAAATGACTTACTATGGTTTAATTCGAAATATATTTTCATTGGACAATGCATGATTGATAGAGGTTGTGTTTTATTTTGATTGGGTAAGAGTTGAAGATAAAAATGCTTATAAAGTTGATCCTGACACCAATTTGATCATGGTTGACTTGTCCAAGTTGAAGAGCAGCGAGCGATAAGCCATTTGTTTATTCTTTTCAAAAGGTCAAGCAAGTGTTTTACTTGGCGTATATCAACAACGAGACATGGTCAATTGTTCTACATGCGCCAAAGCGTCTAAACAGTAGTATGGATGACTTGGTTGTTCCTACCAAATATCAATCCATTTTTTCCTGATAATCTGAATTTGAATTAATTTTTAAACTTGTAATAAGTATTCCAATTATTTTCAATGACCAGTGGGTGTATTATTCTAGTTCTTTATTATTATCGAAGGGCGGTTTAATGCTTTTAATTCATTTGTACTTGATCAGTTTAATGCTTGTAATAACTAGTTGGTGTATTCTTCTAGTTCTTTGTTATTATAAGATTTGAATCAAAATTGGTTTTGTCATTAGTGAATATGTAAATAAGGATTTTAATCAATTTACGCATTTATTCAAAGTCCATGACATGATCCGGTATTGAAACAATATTTAGATTTATAATGTCGTTAACTTGTATTCTTCTAGTGCTTTGTTATTGAAAATCTGTTACTAAAGCCGTTTAATATAAAATTAAACTATTTAAGTAACCCCGAACAGTTTTTTGAAGAAACTCTTTTCTTAAAAACCAAAACTAATTGAACACAAGATGTGTTTAACAAAAGTATGTACGAGATTTATTCAAGATTTGATTAACAGGTTTAATAAAATAGTTTAAAAAACTTTAAACCCAGCACAACCAAGAATGAGATGAGGAGATGTAGAAAGATTAAGAACAAGGATTTTTTACGTGGTAAAACCTCACCCAACTGAGGAAACATCCACGAATCCCTCTACGGAGTAAACCAAAAATTCCACTATAAACAAATTTTAATAGTTACAAACTATATAACAAACATGCATACAACTCAGACCTATATAAGTTTAGGAATGTACCCTCTAGTGTCCTTATAACTTCTCTGAAGTTCTGATTGTTGATGTTGTCCTCCCAGTTTGCTAACTTCCAATTTGTTCAAGTTCTTTACGTCGACCCTTGTTCTCAAGATCTTATTACCAACACTTTTAGTGTGGTAGGGTGATAATGTTTGTGGAGGTGCTTTCTAACACATGCATGCACACACACACAATTATTATATACAACAAGTCCTAACAAATTACATATAATGACTATATGCTATGATTTTTCTTTTTCTCTCTTCTCACAAAACTTAACCTTATTTAACCTTTGCAATAATCTCAGAATCCACGGTTATCTTGCTCAGAAGACGTATCAAGATCTTAATCAATCTCAATTTTGAAAATATTTTTGAGATTGAAAATCACCAAGTGCGATTCCAAACTAGGTCAAAGGTCTTGTTTCAAGAGAACTAGAAACAGAAAACATTATTGTTGATTTCAAGGTTAAAAACATTTACAAAAAAGAATCAATAATATATTTCCCAAGATGAGAAACGAAATATGTAAATCTAAGTGAAATGTAACATGAAGTACTCAGATATGAAATTTCTATAAAGCAGAAACTTAGATCTAAGAAAAATGTTTAAGTTGGACACAAGATCTAAGAACGAAGAGGTTACAGCATCAAACCAACTCTCAACCACTCAAACACTCAAGGTTGTGTTTGGTATATACAGGACTTGGAAAGAGGTTTAGGTTTGAAAAGGTTTTGACGATTTAGGGTTAGGGTTAGGTTTCTAACTCTCTCTCTCTCTTTCTGGTTTCTCTCTTTTTTCTCTCTTCTCTCTCTACTCTATCTTTCCTCTCCAAAGGACGAAATGGAAAAAGTCTCAGAAGGCTGAGTGGAGGGGTCCTTTTATAGGAGGCTGAGAAGATTGGAGAATAAGGTTCAAGATCAATGGTTCAGATTGAGTCAAGGTCAATTGACTTTGATCCAAGGGTTCACAATATGCGGTGATTAAAACTCTCCAGATTGGTTCATATGAGGTTCATAGGGATGAAGTAAGAGCGCATGCAGATCGTTGATAAAAATGATCCAAGGGTTGTAAATAATCGTTGCTTTACACTCTATAAAGAAACACAAAATCCACCAATCAGAATACAACAGATGTTGGGCAATAATAAGATATCAAACACGCGTTTAAAATTAATTATAAACACACCCTGAAGTCTCTGCCACTTTCGGATTCTACCCAAGATAACTTATAGCCAATATAACCATTAAACCTTAATTGCAGATTGACCCCAAAAATTTTAAAAACAAATTTTAATTAAAAAACTTATTTCAAATGTTTATAAAATCCCCAAAAAAATATTAAAAATCAATTTTAGGGATTTAAACACACTCAACATATGTACACACAATTATATGCAATATGAAATGTATGAGATCAATTATATTATGTGTGAGTGTTGGTAATATGGTCTAGATCAATCAATCAAGAAAGATGAAATAGCAAACCAAGCTCTAGGGTTCTTTGGATTCTAGGATAGACACAATTTTGTCACAATTTCCAAACTAGATGAACACTTATACAATATAGACTCAAGTGAGTCAAGAGTATAAGGTGCTTCAATCTCCCCCTTTGGAAATATGAGACAAAATCTCCTTTGAGTCATCTAAGGACTCATAGGGCAAAAAGAATAAGGAAACCTATTCCTAAAAAAAATCTATCTACCCAATTCCTAGAAATCAAAAGTACATAACTCAACTATTTATAATTGAATACCCTATTACAACTGTTGAGAATAATCGGTACAGAATCCATCAATGAATCACTAAGATCAAGCTTTTTAGCATATGTGAAATTCATTAGACTCAAATTTCTCCCCCATTTTGTCTCAAATAGACAAAGGGAAAAAAATAGAGAGATCAAAGAAATTAATCATCACACACCATACCAATAGATTTACGCAAAAAAATAAATTGATTGTAATCTAAAGGTTTGGTAAACATATCTGCGAGTTGCAAATAAGTAGGAAGATAATTGATTTCTAATTCCTTAGTTTCAACCAATTCGCGTATAAAGTGATGTCTTATTTTTATGTGTTTTGTTCGCGAGTGTTGAACAAGATTTTTAGAGATATTGATCGCACTTTGATTATCACAATAGAGATGAAATTGTTTTTCTTGAATACCATAATCATTTAGCATTTGTTTAAGCCAAAGTAATTGAGCACAGCAGCTTCCAGCGGCTATGTATTCACATTCAGCTGTTGAGAGTGATGTGCAGTTTTGTTTCTTACTACTCCATCCTACCAAATTATTACCTATATAGTAACATGCTCCTGATGTGCTTTTACTATCATCAGTACACCCAGCCCAATCAGCATCAGTGTATCCAATTATAGTGCTTGGTGTGTCACTAGTGTACCAAAGTCCTAGGTTCAGAGTGACTTTTACATATTTAATGATTCTTTTAACAGAAGATAGATATCTCTCTTTAGGGTTATTTTCATAACGAGCACAAACACATACAACATACATTATATCAGGACGCGGGGCAATAAGGTATAGTAAGATTCCGATCATACTATGATATAGAGTAGGATCTACAGATTTACCAGTTTTGTCTCTAGATAGTTTTACCGTAGTACTCATGGGTGTTTTGGCATCTTTATCACTCTCAAGGCCAAATTTCTTTACTATCTCTAAAGCGTACTTAAATTGTGAGACAAATAATCCTTCTGAATTTTGTTTGACTTGAAGACCTAAGAAAAATTGCAACTCCCCCATAAGAGACTTTTGAAACTCTTTATGCATAATTTCAGAGAAGGATTTTACTTCTGAGGGAGAAGTTGATCCAAAGATAATATCGTCAACATAAACTTGAGCAATAATGATGTGTTTGCCAAAATGTTTGACAAATAGGGTTTGATCATTTCCACCTCTTTTAAAACCTTTATCTAAGAGGAAATTAGAAAGACGCTCATACCAGGCTCTAGGCACTTGTTTAAGGCCATACAAAGCCTTTTTAAGACGCAATACATGATTTGGATATTGAGGGTCAATGAACCCTTTAGGCTGTTCTACATAGGTCTCTTCCGTCAATATTCCATTAAGGAATGCAGATTTGACATCCATTTGGTAGAGTATAAAATGCAAGTGGCAAGCTATGGCAAAGAGAAGACGAATAAATTCTAAACGAGTAACAGTAGCAAAGGCCTCGTTAAAATATATTCCTTCAATTTGAGAGTATACTTGAGCAACTAATCTATCTTTGTTTCTAATGATTATCCCTCTTTCATCAGACTTATTTTTGAAAATCCAACGTGTGCTAATAACCTTTTTGTGATCAGGCCTAGGTACAAGATACCAAACATCATGAATGACAAATTGAAGAAGTTCTTCCTGTATAGAAGAAATCCAGTGAGAGTCATTCAATGCCTCATTTACATTCTTTGGTTCCACTAGGGAAACAAAACGTGCATAATGTGCATAATTTCTTAATTGAGATCTTGTATGCACAAGCTCACTAGGATTACCAACAACGTTATTCATGGGATGGTCTTTAGAAACCCAGTTAGGTACTTCAGGTATCTCAATTGGTAATGAATCACCTATTTGAGGAGAGTCATTTTCTAAAACTTTTGTAGGCTCTTCCTCAATAGTTGATTCACTAGTCTTACTCTCTACAGTAGTGTCACTTACAATTACATTTATGGATTCCATCAAGGTTTTAGTGCGAAGGTTATAAACACGGTAGGCTCTACTATTAGGTGAGTAACCTAGAAAAATAGCTTATCTCCCCGGCTCTCAAATTTGGACAAGTGTTTCCTATCTTTGCATACATAACAAGTACTACCAAAGGTTCTAAGGTACTTAAGATTGGGTTTTTTCTTATACCAAAGTTCGTAAGGGGTTTGTTTGGAATTATTTCTAAGATAGACCCTATTGATAATGTGACAAGCAGTATGAATAGATTCTACCCAAAAATATTTAGGAAAATTCTTGGCATGTAACATAACACGTGCCATCTCTTGAAGGGTATGATTCTTTCTCTCGGCGATTCCATTTTGTTAAGGAGTCTTAGGAGCACTAAACTCGTTTTTGTAACCATTATAGTCACACTACTCTATTATACCAGTGTCTTTGAATTCTCCACCTCTATCACTATGAATTTTATTTACTTGAGTATCCTTCTCATTTTCAATCCGAAGAAGTATTTTTAAGAAAGTTTGAAAAATGTCAGACTTATGTTTTAAGAAGGCTACCCACGTAAATCTAGTGAAGTCATCAACCGTTACTAGAATGTAACTGTGTCCACAGAGACTAACAGTTTGGGAGGGACCCATTAGGTCCATATGGATGAGCTCCAAAGGATTAGAGGTAAGGATATCTTTAACTTTCTTATGAGGTGCCTTAATAATTTTTCCTTCCTGACAAGAACCACAGAAAATGTTAGAAATGGATTTGATTTTTGGAACACCTCTAACTATTTCTTGAGAAGTCAATCTACTAAGATTATCATAATTTATGTGGTCCATCCTGTTATGCCATATCTCATTGTCGTCCATTCTGTCAACATTACAGATTTCAGAATTATTCATGACAGTATAACAATTGTCAGGGGTCCTGAATCCTGCAATTATGCATTCACCTTTTTCATTTAAAATTTGCAATTGTTCTTTGAAAAGGTAACAGTATGATCTGATTCACAGAATTGCGAGATACTAAGTAGATTGGCCTTAAGACATTTAACTAGAAGAACATTTTCAAGAACGGGAAGTCCATCTTCTTGGAGAGTTCCTTTGACTATGATCTGAGATGATACTCCATCACCAAAAATAACTTTTCCTCCAGCAAAGCTGGTTTTGTTCAAGAGTTTTGTATCATCCCCATTCATGTGCTTAGAACATCCAGAGTCTAAATACCAACCAGACAATGTGTGTTCAGCTTTTAAAGCAGTAATAACTATGTTACACTTCATCTGGGGTAATAGATCATCTTTTCTAACCCAAATTTCTCTAGTTTTCATTTTGCGCTTATTAGCTCTCAATTGATAAAATTTGCGAGCATTCGATTTTTGTTGAAAAATATTTTGTGCATGATTTTGAGTTTTATGAAAGACATGAGAATTTGGTTTGGGAAAGTGTTTAGGAATACTTCTAGGGAATGTTCTTTTAGGTTTGGTCTTTCTCTTTCTATAGTTAGAGTTTTTATCTGGTTGTCTAGGCAGTACATAATTGTTACGGCTTCTCCTAGAATAGTTAAAATTATGATAGATAGGAGGATTACAGACAGGTTTAACTAGTCTTCTAGCATAGCAACCATCAAAAGAGTGACTGTATATATCGCAGTAGGATCAATAAAGATTTCTCAAGGTTGGTGTCTCCTTAGGAAAGTCTCTAAACATAGGTTTCAAGGGATTTTGAGGTTGAACTCTTTCCTAGATAGAACAGTTTTGAATGTAGATTCACTCTTCCTAATTGAGGGGCAGACGTATTTAGCCTTAGGAGAACTTTCATGTTTAGAGCAACTTGATTCCCCAATGTTAAAATTTTGATGTTTTGAGTCACACTCAATTTTTAAAGAATGAAAGTCTAGGCAGGTTTCAATAGGTCTTTTACCTCCTGACACAAACTTGATAGGTTCAAAAGATTTTGTTTGTGTCTTTAAATTGGGGAAAAATCCTGTTCCAGTTCGATCATCAGAATTGGTTTTTGATTCAGCAACAAATCCATCAAAACAGTTTGAGTTATTTTCAAATTTTATAAATTTTTTGAAAACAGTTGCTATCTTTTCTTTAGTTTGTTCCAATTCTAATAATATCCCTTTGTATTTTTTCTCCAGAGTTTCATTTGTTTCAGTAAAGTTTCTGATTTTTTGATCAAACATTTTGATTACACTTTCATGAGTTAGACATTGGGTAGTATACTCTTCAGCATTAAGTTTGACCATCAAGCTTAGATCTTCTAACTTCTTGGTGAGATCTTTCACAACCTTCTTTAATCTAGTGCTTTTCTTGAGAGTTTTAGCATAAAGTGTGTGAATGTCTGGGAGATCTTCATTGTCCGAGTCACTAAGTGTAGTGTGTGAAGTGACCCCTAAGGCGTCATTTCTTGGACTCACACACCCATTGACATCGTCATTATCGCTTTCCCTTTGACTCACACACCCCGTGGCAAAAATAGCAATATTCTCAGTAATTAAAGCATCTAAACTAGTAACAGCATGATTCGAAACATCAGAAGTAGAATTACTAGATTCATCCTCACTAACAAACACAGGCATATCATCATTATAGATAATCTTGGCAAAGAAAGACATGCAAGGTAAAAAACATCAGATGACTCAGGTTCCTCATTTTCAGAGTCACTTGAATCATCCCATGTCTTGCAAATGTTGGCTTTAGTGTGTTTATTTTGAGTGTTCAAGTTAACTCTACAATCTTGTGCAATGTGTCCTAGTTTTCCACATCTAAATCATCCACTCTTCTTAAGGTCTCTGTTAGGTCTAGTGTGAGATTCATTGTGATGTTTGTCATGACTTTTCTCATGAGGTTTATGATTAGAGTGAGTTGGAAAATTGGACTTGCCTTGTTTGTTTGCCATGTTGTTTCTAAACTTAATAATTTTCTTAAACTTATTTGACATTAAGGCAATCTGATTATCCAAATTCTCTATATCGCATTCCTCATCAGAGTCATCATTGGAAATGTTAAACTCAGGTTTAATCAACATAGAAGAAAAACTCAGATTGAAACTAGTCTGTTTCCTATGGGACTGGGTCAATTGTTTCTTAAATTCTAGTTCCATTTCCATAGTTCTTAATTTACTACTCAGTAATTCAGGAGTGAGATTTATGTCACACATTTCCTCAATAGCATATCTTTTGTTGTCAAATTTCTGTGGTAATGATCTCAGAATTTTAGATACAATTTCATGTCTGTCATATGTTATCCCATTAGCATGCAGTTTTGTCACAATATCAGTCAAGTTCATATAGAAGTCATCAAATGACTCAGATTCAGACATAATTAAAGAGTTCTACTTTTGAATGAGAATTTGTGTTTTAGCAGCCTTAACTCTAGTGTCACCTTCATGAGCAGTAACCAAAGTGTCCCAAGCTTCCTTAGAAGTGGTACAGTATGAGATTCTTTTGAACTCATGTTCATTTATGTACATAAATATGGCATTCTTTCCTTTGTTATTGTTGCGAGATACTTATTTCTATTTTTGTGTGAACTCACTTAATACTTTCTTAACCCTCTCATTACTTCCTTCAGTAGCTGGTTTAGTAGGAAAAATGTATCAATTTTCAACAATGTCCCAGTCATGATCTCCCAAAGTTCCTTGAATGAAAGCAATCATCCTTACTTTCCAGTAAGCAAAATTGGTTCCATCAAAGATAGGAGGTCTGGTCAAGTTACCAAATCTTTCATTTTTCTCATCCATGTTCGATTTTCAGAAAACAATTTCAGAAACACAGGATCTCTTTAAAAGAAATTTACAAAGCTCTGATACCAATTGAAAATCTGTTACTAAAGCCGTTTAATATAAAATTAAACTATTTAGGTAACTCTAAACAGTTTTTTGAAGAAACTCTTTTCTTAAAAACCAAAACTAATTGAACACAAGATGTGTTTAACAAAAGTATGTACGAGATGTGTTCAAGATTTGATTAACAGGTTTAATAAAATAGTTTAAAAAAATTTAAACCCAGCACAACCAAGAATGAGATGAGGAGATGTAGAAAGATTAAGAACAAGGATTTTTTACGTGGTAAAACCTCACCCAACTGAGGAAACATCCACGACTCCCTCTACGGAGTAAACCAAAAATTCCACTATAAATAAATTTTAACAGTTACAAACTATATAACAAATATGCATACAACTCAGACCTATATAAGTTTAGGAATGTACCCTCTAGTGTTCTTATAACTTCTCTGCAGTTCTAATTGTTGTTGTTGTTGTCCTACCAGTTTGCTAACTTCCAATTTGTTCAAGTTCTTTACGTCGACCCTTGTTCTCAAGATCTTATTACCAACACTTTTAGTGTGGTAGGGTGATAATGTTTGTGGAGGTGCTTTCTAACAAATGCATGCACACACACACACACACACACACACACACACTTATTATATACAACCATTCCTAACAAATTACATATAATGACTATATGCTATGATTTTTCTTTTTCTCTCTTCTCACAAAACTTAACCTTATTTGACCTTTACAATAATCCCAAAATCCACGGCTATCTTGCTCAGAAGACGTATCAAGATCTTAATCAATCTCAGTTTTGAAAAGATTTTTGAGATTGAAAATCACCAAGTGCGATTCCAAACTAGGTCAAATGTCTTGTTTCAAGAGAACTAGAAACATAAAACATTATTATTGATTTCAAGATTAAAAACATTTAAAAAAAAGAATCAACAATATATTTCTCAAGATGAGAAACGAAATATGTAAATCTAAGTGAAATGTAACATGAAGTACTCAGATCTGAAATTTCTATAAGGCAGAAACTTAGATCTAAGAAAAATGTTTATGTTGGACACAAGATCTAACAAATTACATATAATAACAAACATGTTACGTTTGAAAAGGTTTTGACGATTTAGGGTTAGGGTTAGGGTTTCTAACTCTTTCTCTCTCTTTTTGGTTTCTCTCTTTCTCTCTCTTTTCTCTCTTCTCTCTCTACTCTCTCTTTCCTCTCCAAAGGACGAAATGGCAAAAGTCTCAGAAGGCTGAGTGGAGGCATCCTTTTATAGGAGGCTGAGAAGATTCGAGAATAAGGTTCAAGATCAATGGTTTGGATTGAGTCAAGGTCAATTGAATTTGATCCAAGGGTTCACGATATGCGGTGATTAAAACTCTCCTGATTGGTTGATATGAGGTTCATAGGGATGAAGTAAGAGTGCATGCAGATCGTTGATAAAAACGATCCAAGGGTTGTAAACAATCGTTGCTTTACACTCTATAAAGAAACACAAAATCCACCAATCAGAATACAACAGATGTTGGGCAATAATAAGATATCAAACGCGCGTCTAAAATTAATTATAAACACACCCTGAAGTCTCTGCCGCTTTCGAATTCTACCCAAGATAACTTATAGCCAATATAACCATTAAACCTTAATTGCAGATTGACCCCAAAAATTTTAAAAACAAATTTTAATTAAAAAAAACTTATTTAAATGTTTATAAAATCCCAAAAAAAAATATTAAAAATCAATTTTAAGGATTTAAACACACTCAACATATGTACACACAATTATATGCAATATGAAATGTGTGAGATGAATTCTACTGTGTGTGAGTGTTGGTAATATGGTCTAGATCAATCAATCAAGAAAGATGAAATAGCAAACCAAGCTCTGCGGTTCTTTAGATTCTAGGATAGACACAATTTTGTCACAATTTCCAAACTAGATGAACACTTATACAATATAGACTCAAGTGAGTCAAGAGTATAAGGTGCTTCAGTTATTATCGGATTTGAATCAAAATTGGTTTTGTGATTAGTGAATATGTTAATTAGGATTTTAATCAATTTAAGCATCAATTCAAAGTTCATGACATGACTCGATATTGAAACAATATTTAGAATTATATCGTCGTTAACTTGTATTCTTCTAGTGCTTTGTTATTATCATATTTGATCATTAATTCAAAGTCCATATACATGTTTGTACTAATAATAACATTTTTTGTAGAAAATGTCTTCATCCCACTGCGATAGAAGAGGCGGTAAGGGCTCCTTGGCCACTAGGCTCCTAAAATGGGGTGAATTGGGGTGCGTCGTCGAGAATAAGAAGGCATTATTGGCTAGATCCCTGGAGTTGCTGAAGATGATCGTCGGCCCAGGGTACACCGATTTGAGGGTCGTTCCAAATGAGCACAAGATGGGCATCTGGGGGGGGACTACAGGTAGTGTATTTATATTTATATTTATATTTATACGCAACTAACACTTACTTTCTTCTGGGTTTGTATTTGTTTGACAGGATCAATTCCGCCTGTCCCCACATATTCGCGACTTCACGTTGGAACAGTTGAGGATCCATATAAGACGTGGAATAAAAATATGCGAGCACAGTACTTTGGAGAAAACTCGAGAATCCAATCTGAGAGTGCGTGAAACTGTCCCCTCGAAGGAGCTCATCTCATTGGCACAGTGGTAGCATTTTTTCGACAATGAGATCGATGAGAGGAAATTGGCATCTCGTCAATCAAGGAGGGAAAATCAGGAGAAAAAGGTGGATGAGCACTATTCCATGCGGACGTCCTATGCCGAGATGGAGCACGGGATGGTAAGTTGTTATTTTTCTTTAATTTTTGTTTTTTATTATTCTATTTAGAATTACATTGTGTTACTTACTAATTCTGCATCATTTGATTTCAGGATACGTGAAGAGGCCCTGGGGGTAGGCCACATAGGCTCGATGCCTATGTGATAATTCGAACGAAGAAGGGCAAGGATAAGGAGGTATCCTCGACGTTGTAGCCACGATTGTAAGTTATAATTACCTATTTTTTTAATTATGTTATAATTTTTTATTTACTTAATTAACTAATCGTGTACTTTTTGTCGTTTCAGGTAAAGCTTAAGGATGTACATGAGTCACAATCTGATGCCGACAAAGCATCTTTGGCTATGGACGCACTCAGCCAAGTGCTCAGGGAGGATCGCAAGGGTAGGACTAGGGGTGAGCTCACGAGTGGGGAAGTCGAGGATCTTCGGAATGGAGACGAGCAACACAGGATTGGTTCATAATATTGATACGCTATGACGATAAGCTATCAAGGATAGAGGCGACGGTCCTAGATATGCACGCCTTCATGAAGCGTCAGTGGGGGTCCACCTCCGATGAGGGCAAGGGTAAGGAGAAGTAGAAGGAGAATGAGGTAGACAAGGACGTCACTTCTTCATCGCTGATATGCACAGACTCGTTGTCCTTATATGATCCATTTCCTATCTTGATCCACATGAAAAAGCCTATGTGAAATGTTATGTGCGATGCTGATTAAACAAAATTCACAAATTTCCAAGTTAACCTTATTTAATCGGTGTCAATTATTAATACAATTTAAGTCAACCCTAAAACATACATCTAGGTGTAATGGATCATGCCAACACAAACAAATATGAATTGTTGACTCACAAACTTCATGAAAAATCCCTGAAGGTAAAAACCTTTTATTTCACTTAATAACACTTACAATGATTACAAGCGAAAGCTGCAAAGAATTACCGTAGCAAACTCTCATCGGCCGCAACCTAAATCAGCAATGGAATTCCCCAATAACTCCACAAGAACCACAAGTCAATCAGTCCAAGAACACCCATGAGTACTCCCTTTGACAACGAAGTCACGTCAGCCAAGCACCTCCCTCAAGTGGCACCTAGATCAGCTGTAGGTTATTCTCCCTACAAGAGAACTCTAGCAAAAATGTATCTTGGGTTCCAAAACAATTCACTAAAAGATTGGAATTTTTTTGAATTTAAAGCAAAAGGATTTGAACCCTAAATGAAGAAAACAAAAGTAATCTGTTGTTAGCAGTTTTTGTATAATGAAAGACGTCAGGTCTTTTTAACGAAAACAGAGTGTTTTAACACGCACTCAAACGACTTCGCGCGAGATAGCTCGGTTACTCGAGCGACTGACCCATCTCGCTCGAACAAGCTGCTTAACAAATAATTTTTTATTTCGTCAAGAACTCCACCTCAACATTTAGAAAAAAATTCTTTGACGAAAAACTCGGCTTCTACACTTAGAAAATATTTTAGAAAAATTATCCCAATACTCTAAGCAAACTGTTAAGGTACTTAAACACAACCTTACCAAAATTAATTTCACGGAGGCTTGAATGTTGAAGAACTTTGATATTCGGATTCGTATTGACTCATGATTGAACTTGCAGAAGTCTTCAACGGTTCTAGCGGTATAAGACATACTCAAATGTAAACCAGACAATGAAATTATGTTCTTTTAAATCTCCCCCTATGTCAACATCATTACAAAACAAAAAACATCTGAATTAACAAATTAAAATATCTATACAAATCTAATACCCTCCCATGAACCCAAAACTAAAAAGTTACTAAGCATGCAAGTCTAAAACTTTTTTCAAAAATCTTTGACATCAATTATTCAAATCTTTAAGCGTTTCTCATCAGGGTGTGCAAAATAATGATATTCAATTTTGTACTTACACACATGGGACAAAGCAAATACCTTCGTGACGTATCAAGTTTGAAATGAGATGAACATAAATCAAAACTTGATACCAAAAACTATCCACTTATGTGGGACAACCATAGATGAACCCATGTCATCCAATATGGAAGGAATTCTAGTCAGCAAGACATAGACTCGCCGACCAACACATGGGAGGCCGACTAACATGCATATTGTCGACTAACAGTGAGAAGACCGACCAATATGGTTAGCAAAGTGCCAACAGTCATGTATATTATGAACGTCATGTACTGATGTAAATGCCTAATTTATAAAGGCATTCCATCCTTTTACATTTCATCTATTTATCTCCCTATGAGACTATAAATATTTTGTAATCCCTTCATCGAGGACATGTTCAAGTCGTTCAAAATATGAGAGAGAAGATAGAATACAAGGCAATAAGAAGCACAATGGACGTAGGCTTTCCCTTATAGCCGAACCAGTTTAAAAAACCTTTGTCTATCTCTTTTATTTTCATATATATATCTGTGATTAAATAATTACACCTTGTCTAGTTTTTTACATCAACAGATTGACGCTATTTGTGGGAACGATTTTCTAAACGTTTTCACTCTCATTCATTTACGATAACTCAAAGATGATTGATATTACTGAGTCAAGTATTAGAAATGATGGAAATTCGCCTATTTCATCTGCTCCTCCAATAAATGATGATTTGACCAGAATCTTAGATAGTCTCGCTAGAGAATAGGATTCCATGCAAGATACGATCAGGAAATTGTCCCAAACACTACATGCCGGATATCCTGCCTTGTCTATTCACAAAACTATGCCACCGCCACTGCCAATAACCAAAGGGCATATCCATTCCAGGACTTCCAGAGATATGTCCTATCATCCAGGAGAAAGTTCTTCCCTCAAGAGGCATATCCATCCAAGGACTTCCATAGATACGTCTTATCATCTAGGAGTATGTTCTTCCCTTAGGACTGCAAAGTCATATGATGAGCAGTCTTTTTCTCCTGAAAGGTTAAGTGCCTTAGAAAGGTTGAGCCTAACATCTCCCTTTGATCGTCTAGGACCCCAAAGGAATAGAAATGTTCCCAGATCAATGTCAAGGCAAACTCGATGACTATCCGACCGATAAGAGGCATCAGCCCAATTCAGATCATACACCCAACGATATGTCCACGCCCAGCAGACCTCTCACGAGGAAAGTTCAGTGCATTTAGTTGGTCAAAATAGTTAAGCTATATCGCATAAATCTGATGCTTGTAATCATGCGTGGAATGGATCAATACAGAGGTTGGAAGATAGGTTAGGAGAAATGGTCAAGGCAAAGAACCCTTTGCAATGAAGCTTTGTGAAAGGGTCTCCTTATGTTCAAGCTATTGAGGATTTTCCTACTGCTTCGAAGTTCAAAGCTCCCGTTGTTACTCCCAAGTATGATGGAAAAATTGATAATATTCTTCACATAGAATAGTATCAAGTAGCCGCAGACATTTATGTTATTCCCAATGAGATGAGATATAGGGCATTCGTAGTTGCCATAACAGGTCCTGCCTAGATATGGTACAACATCCTTTCTCGGGGGCAAATTTCTAATTTCAACCAACTTATCGAGCTGTTTATTAGTAATTTCAACTTCGAGGACAAGTCGATAAAATGAGTATCTCATTTGTTAATCGTGTGTCAGCGTGTAAGAGAAACTATAAGAGACTATATTACTCGCTTCAATAATAAAAAGTTGGAGGTCATTGATTATGAGGAGAAAATAACTATTATAGCTCTGATGAGTGGGCTGCTTCCCTAGATGCTTTACTACACTCTCCCCAAAGATCCTCCTAAGATGATGATGGAACTGATGGCCAAAGCAGCCAAGATCATGAATGCCAAGGAAGAAATGGCAACGAAGCAGAGCTCGGTTACAAAGTCATTGGGAAAAATTGAGAAGGAGAAGAAATATCATAAGGATCTGAAAGATTCAAAGCAAAAGAAGATTAATGACAGGCTCAGGAAGTATAATAGCTACACTCCATTAACGATGGGCATTCACCATGTTTTGGAGGAAATTAAGCATAATAAGGAGGTACGTTGGCCAAAGAAATTAAGAGCACCTGTTAGGAAGTGGGACATATCCAAATACTGTAAATTTTACAAGTACCATGGGCATAAGACATATCTTTATATTGCTCTGCAAAATGAGATAGAAACCCTCATCTGCCGAGGAAAATGGAACAAGTTTATTAATCGACAGGACGATAGAGGAGGTCGATGCAGGTCAAAGTCTCCATGCAAGCCCAGGGAAGAAAAGAAAAGAAATCATGAAGATGATCCCGATTTCCCCAAAAAACCCAAGAAACCAGAATGTGGGGTATTTACACTTAGTTTTGGTTTATTTGATTGTTAGATGATTACAGTTGGAGATGTTGGAGCTGGCGATCACACTGCTTAGAGAAAGCTTATCTCAATGAGGCTTTAGCTTGTTCTTACATCCAAAGGATCAATCTAGCTGAGGAAGATAGGGCGAGGAAGGTTAATAAAGAAAAGTTAGTGATTGGGTTTTCCAAAAATGACCTGTCAAGAGCTCTGTACCCCCATGATAACCCTCTGATGGTCAAATTCAGATATTAGGATACAATCATTTCCAGGGTGTTGATTGACAATGGTAGCTCAGCAGATATCATGTTTTATTCGTGTTTTCAAAAGATGTATTTGAATCTCAGTCAGCTAGATCCGTACGACAATCCCTTGATAGATTTTTTTGGTGAAAAAGTTTATCCTTTAGGCATAATCAAGATGGAGGTATTGCTCGACACCTGGCCAATAAGTCAAATCAGGAAAGTTTATTTCTTCATAATGGACAAGAACATGCAGTCAGCCTACAATGTCATCTTGGGTAGAGTAGGGTTAAAGAAGTTTGCTCAATAGTCCATCACTGTTTGAAGTTTCGGGCCAACTTTGGACTAGGTGTGGTTAAGGGTGATCAAAAAGTAGCCCAGGAATGTTATTACTCCTCTGTCGAGCAAGATGATATTAAGGTAATAAAGAAGAAGACAACCACTTACCAAGTGGACACTACTGATCCCAATAGATAATATGAGGTTGAAACCTTTGATCTAAGAAAGGAGACAGTGCTAGTGAAAGGCCAGGTTGTGGAAGCAACGTAGAGTATCATCTTAGACGATGACAAGCCAGAGCGAACTACACAGGTAGGTTCAATGGTAGACCATGTTCTTAAATAGGAGCTAGTGACATTCCTGAGACAGAAAAAGCACGTGTTCTTTTGGACTCATGAGGATATGCCTGGGATTGATACTAATTTCCTCTACCATGAACTCAACGTCAATAAAGACATCAACATAGAAAAACAAAGGCACAGGGTGTTCAACCCTGAAAAGAATTAGGATATTCAGGAGGAGGTAAAGCAGCTTCAAAAAGCATAATTCATTGAAGATGTGAGATATACAGATTGGTTGGACAACATTGTTATGGTCATGAAGAAAAATAATAAGTGGAGAATGTGTGTGAACTTCACTGATTTGAATAAAGCCTGTCCAAAGGATCATTTTTCTTTTCCTATGATTGAACAACTTGTGGATGCCATGTTGGGACATGAGATATTGAGTTTTATGGATGCCTATTCTAGTTACAACCAGATTAAAATGAAACCTGAAGACAAGGAAAATACCTCTTTCATTACTCCCCAAGGAACTTTCTGTAATAATGTTATGCCGTTCGGTTTGAAAAATACAGGTGCTACCTACCAGAGGTTGGTGAATAAGGTCTTTGAAGATCAAATAGGCAATAACATGGAGGTGTATGTGGATGATATGCTAACGAAGAGTAAAAAAGTCTCTGATCATATTGTTGACCTCAGACGAACCTTTGATCAATTAGAAAAGAACCAGATGAATGAATCCGATCAAATGTGTGTTATGTGTGCAGGAAGGAATGTTCCTCGAGTACATAGTAAACCATAGGGGAATTGAAACTAATCCAGATAAAATAAAAACTTTAATTGAAATACAGTCCCCAACTTGAAAGAATGATATTCAAAGGCTCACTGGGCGAGTAGCTTCTTTGAATAAATTCGTGTTTCTAGCAACATATAGGTGTTTTCCATTCCTTAAGGTGCTGAAGAAGACCTTTGAATGGAATGATGAATGCAAAAAATATTTTCAGGAACTGAAGAAATATCTGGGAGCACCACCATTACTCTCTAGACTAGTTTTAGAAGAAACATTATATTTGTACTTAGCCATTTTGGAGTTAGCTATAATTTCAGCTTTGATACGAGAAGATAATGGAGTGCATAAGCCGGTCTACTACACCAGTAAATCCTTCCAGGTAGAAGAAATCAGATATCCATGACTAGAGAAACTATCTTTGGCGCTTATAGAGGCATCCAGACGAATGATAGACTTATTTCCAAGCACATACTATAGTGGTGTACATTGATATGCCTCTTCAGAAAGCTCTTCATAAACCTGAGGAGTCTGGGAGATTGATGTACTGGGCAGTAGAATTGGGGAAGTTTGACATTGTGTATGAGCTGAGGTCCTCCTTAAAGGACCAAGATGTAGCAGACTTTATTATAGAGTTTACTTATGTGGAGGTTCCCGAGCAATAAGGAATTCAGGCAACGTAGACCCCAACATGGGTGAGCTCAACCAAAGTCACTACCGACCAACACATCAAACGACCCCGGTAAGGGAGAGCTCAGACTAAGCAACTGTCGACCTACTGGAACTGTCAATAAGGACACATGGGATGGCTCGTAGATGTGAGGAGGAGAGCAAGAAGATATTCCATTGTGGAACATTGACAAACTAAGGCCTTGACAACAACATCCAAGTATGGAATCTATATGTGGATGGATCTTCGTGTGCGACATGAAGTAGAGCAGGTATTATACTAAATATCCCTGATGGGATTGATATTGAGTACGCACTTAGATTCCAGTTCCATGCCTCAAACAATGAAGCAGAGTATGAAGCATTAATTGAGGGATTAAATTTGGCTCAATCACTAAACGTCGTGCAAGTTGTGGTGCACAGTGATTCTCAATTGGTGGTTAATTAGATCTTAAGTTTGTATGGAGCCAAAGGTGAATTGATGACAAGGTACATCATCAAATCCTTAGAGGTTATATCCAAATTGCTCGTTGTTCAGATGAGCATAATTACAAGATTGGAGAATGCCCGAGATAATGCACTTTCTCAGTTAGAGTCAGCAACCAGGACTGAACTTAGAAGAATAATCCCCATTGAGATTCTAGCTAGTCAGAGTATTATTGAAGATTTGATGATTAATTTCATTGCATTAAATATGGGACCTTCCTAGATGGATCCCATCAGAGCTTACATTGCAGAAACAATTCTTCCAGCAGATCCAGTTGAGGCCAAAATGCTTAAGTATAAGGCAGCAATGCACATGTTAGATAAAGGAGTTCTATACCGGAGGGGGTTAACAGCTACTTTGCAATGATGTGTTCACCCAATGGAGGTTAGAGATTTAGTAGAAGAAGAGTTCATGAGTGTTCTTGTGGATATCATATAGCAGGAAGATCCTTACATAGTGAATGATCACTCAAGGGTACTACTGGCCAACCATGGGGACAAATTGTAAAACTTTTGCAAAGAAGTGTGACAAGTGCCAGAAGTTCTCCAACATTTTAAAAACTCCATAGGAAACTTTAACTCCCATTAGTTCACCCTAGCCATTTTCTATTTGGGGAATAGATTTGGTCGGGCCACTGTCGACCACCGGAGGAAGATTCAAGTACTTGGATGTAGCTGTTGATTACTTCACCAGATGGGTTCAAGCATAACCATTGCTAGATATTCTCTATGAGAAGGTGTACCAGTTCATTTGGAAAAACATAGTTTATAGATATGGATTGACCTGTGCTTTCATTACTGACCATGGTATACAGTTCGACAATGAGGAGTTTGAAGTATATTATGCCTAATCCAAGATCCAGAATTTACATTCTGCTCAAGGTCATCATCAAGACAATGGGCATACCGAATGACGAACATGACTTTGCTCAATGGGTTAAAAAAAAGACTTGATGATGCAAAGGGTAACTGGATAAATGAATTGCACTCAGTATTATGGGCCTACCAAACAACTCTTAGGGATGCAACAAGGGAAACACCATATATTCTAGCGTTTGGGCCTGAAGCAGTGGTACCAGTTGAGATAGGTTTGCCAACTCATAGAGTGTTGAACTTTGATTCTCCCGTCAGTGATTTAATACGAAGGCTATACCTTGATATGTTGGAAGAGGTGCGAGAAGATGCAGCCTTAAGGAATATTGATTATCAATAACGAACAAAATGCTTTTACAACAAGAGGATGAAGCCGACCAACTTAAAAAAGGGAGATTATGTACTTAAGAAGGTAATTCAAAAGACAAACAAGCTTGAAACCAATTACTATGGACCTTATTGTGTCTCAGCAGTTATCCGACTAGGAACTTATTGAATTAAAACTTTGGAAGGGGAAGAGTTCAAGAATCCTTGGAATTTCGAGCATCATAGGAAATATTACTAGTAATGTAACGAGCAACAACTCTTGTAATCATTTTGATTCAGTATTTAATAACAAGTTGGTTCCTCCCATTTTACTTTTTTAATTTTTCTTGGAGTACTTGTGATGTGCATCCCCATAAATATTTGGTCGGTAAAAAATTCAATACATGGTCGGTAAGTCAGTAAAATATCAATACTTGATCGGCACAGCACAGAAATCCAAGTCAAAACATGATTTTAAATCCTCGGTACTTGGTCAAGAAAAATCAGGGATAAAACTCTATATAAAAATCAACAAGTTTTATCCAAACTGAGAAAAAAGGAGGAATAATGTTGTAAAGATTCCTAAATAGGAATGTAGATACCTATTCCACATTCGCTTGGTCATCACGGGTAATTAATTCTAAACCTAAAAATTTAGGTACTTTAGTTGAACCTATGGCAATACCACGGGTGACTACTTCCAAACTTGGATATTAATCTAGGTGCACGCGGAACCTATGGCCACATCCGTGGTAACTGGTATTAAACTTAGAAATCTAAGTATATCAGTAGAACCTATGATAATCTCATTGGTAACTAGTACTAAATTTAAACAAATGTCTAAGTGTATCAGTAGAACTAATGAAACAACAAAGTCATTCAACCAGCTAAAAATAGACAAGATAAGTTGATAAAATTGCATTTTATTTATATTAATGATGATTACATGCAAATATTATGTCTAAATGAAATACAGGACAACTACTCTTCTAGACGATTTCCTTCAGCCTGTGAGGGTACTGACTCCATGCATGCTAGAGGATCATCTAAAGTGTACGAATAATTGATGAAAATGAAATCTTGAAGCATTCTCCTATTACTTCTTCTTTGCTTTTCCAATAAATGTGAAGGTTGAACTACCTCTAACTCATCATGTAGTCCATAATCCCCTAAGTATTTGGATATCAGACACTAGGGAATGCTTTCTATAGGGATCTAGCTGACGTCAAGTTTGAAGGGTCATCTGTCAAAGTCTAAGAACCTAGGATCAACCCAGTACCATATCCTACTATTTTGATCAACTTGAATAATAGTCAGGCAATTGGTCCAACCCCACTTATAACCTTCACACTGAGCTTGACTGAAGTGGTCTTCAAAATGCCCAAGGGTCTCATTGTATCCTTCCATCCATACCTCTTTAGGATGCTTTTGAAACTGGAAAGTCAATTTATTGACCTAATGCTGAAGTTTCTTCAACACTCCACATCTTTAGCCTGGAACTGAGAGGATTGATTGAAAATTATGTTATCTTGAGTCCTGAGTTTCTGGTATAACTCAGCAATTACTCGGTTCTTGGCCTTTAGCTGGGCAACTTGGTCGGCTAAGGTTTTTTATGTTCTAGTCTCATCAGTCATTGGTCGGCTGACTTTTTATCTGGAAGAGGAGGCAGACTTATACTTCTTCAAAGTTTCCGACTCCTCTTTCAATTGAATATTCTCACTCTCTAGGAAAGATGCACCTTCGTCTGTAGAAACAACAGGAGGATTCTTCAAAGAGCTAAGTTCACTCCTAAATGTATTGTTTTCTTCTTCTAAAATCTTAGAAATGGCCCTAGCTTCATCAACCTCATATTTGAGTAAAAATTCGTTTTTCCTATATAGAGAGGCATGATTCTCCAACTTCTCCTCAAAACCCTGAGCTCTACTTAAAGCCTTGTACTTGGCCTCATAGTCAGCGTGAAGTAGATACTTAGATTCATTATGCTCCTCTTGAAGTTCTTCAATCATTTCAAAGTAAGCCACGTTAGTAGGTACAACCGGATCAAGAAGAAACTCAAGATAAATATATGCATCCTTGGCTTGATCATTAGCATATGCTCTGAGAAAGTTTGATAAATCTTCCTCGGAGAAAGTCATGTGTCCATCTTTAAACAAATTGTTATAGCGCCTGAGTAGCTCAGAGTCATTAGAAGAGAGTTGTTCCATCTTCGCCATGAACTAAAAAAATGAACGTAACATTCAATCAACAACAAAAGAAGATATAACAATAGTCGAAAAATAATAAACAGTATAAAGAAAAAATTCTTTTATTGATATAAAAGGAAGTTATAAGTACAGTATAAAAGAAATAAAAAAAAGGCAAAAAAATACAAAGGCCAACTGTCGAGCAAATCAACACCTTCTCTCTGATAATTTTAACTTCAACTTGGTCGGAATAAGGGATGGATGGAGTAACTTGCTCAGTGGATGGGATAACTGATTTAATAACATTCTTAAGTTGGTCGACTGAAGACTCAACCACTAGAGAAGACTCCCCAAAACCAGCAGCATCTTTAACTTCATCATCCATGTTGGGGGGAGATCTAGGATCATGTCTTTGGAAGAATTTAGAGTCTTCTGCTATGCTGACCTCCTTTAGTGAAATTGGCCAACCATCCTTAAAAACTTATTCTTTCCATACTCAATCTGAGTAGAGGCACAACGATAGCTTTATCCCAGCCTTTATTAAAGGAATTTTCCCTAGCCTTCTTTCCTTTTGCCTTCTCAGTAGTTAGGCCCTTTGTCAGCTCATCCATTTGCTTTCGAGCTTCAATATCCTCATCTTCAGCCTTCTATCGAGCTTCCTCAATGGCTTTTATTTTGTTCTCCCAAGTTTTTTTCAGTCTCAAATGCTTGTTGGGAGTCAAGCAAGGACTTCTTAAGACTAGCAAAGGCAACCTCAATATCGTTTGAAAAAGAACGAAAAGCATCGTCCTTCTCCAACGTCTGGTTGAAATAAAAAAGAACTGTAAAGGAGAAAGTCAGAGTCAATACAAGAAGTAAAAGATAAATTACAAAGTATGAAAGATTAAAAATACAAAGGAAGAATTATCACCATAGTAAGGCTTTGAGCAGCTCTTTTAGAGATTTTAAGCCGGGGCATAGCAGAAGTAGCATTCCGGTGGTCTAGAAGAGTACCAAACTTAATTAATTTCTTGGCCAAGCCAGGACCTATGGCTACATAGGATCCAAGTCCAAATGGAGTAACACCGACCAAGCTCTGTTAGTCAGCATCAACAACTTTTTCAACCTGCTTGTCAGCAGGACCTCTCCTCAGTCAATTCAGAAGAGACTCATCATCCTTATTGGTTGGGTGCTTCTTGCCAATATCATTTTTCTTCTTTAACACACCACTATCAACAGGCTTAGTAGTGCCAGTAGCAGCAGCATCCCCAAGAAGATTAGGAAATATCCTTTTTTCTATGCTCACTGAAAGAGGAAGGTCTGAATCAAAAGAAGAGGAGGGGCTAATAGCAGGTTCACCACCACCAGATGAAGTGGACACAGGGTCTTTGTCCAAATCAATCACAATGGAGGGCATAGCAGCTGTTGGACGAGCTACAAAAAAGTGATAGAGCTCTTGTATTTCATCAAGTAGGAGGCTGACCTAGTATGCTCCTCAATAATTCTTTGACTGATGCCCCAGAGAAACTTGAGCTCATCAAGTCTAATGTCACCCTCTTTGGGAGATTTTCTCTTCTTCTCAACTACAATAAAACAAATAACAAATGTTAATTAACATTTTAACAGGTAAATCAGCTTGAATATATAAAATATATTACAACCTATGCCATGACCCTCTTGAGGACATCTTGGTCCATTGTATACTTCACCACATTTAAGATGTACATATTGCCAATTTTTTACGATAACACCATAATCGAAGTACTACCTATTGAAGTCAGGCAAATTGACAACTAGAGCTCTATTAATAGACCTAGTCTTCAAATAATAAGTATTGTCACGGGTGACCCATTTGTAACAGAACATGATCTGAGGGATACCGATATGGGTCCCATGGATGTGATTAAGCCTATAGACACCATTAACTATTCTACAGGTATTAGGGGCCACTCTAGTAGGTACAATATCAAAGTATTGACAAAACTCTAAGCAAAAATGATTTTGGGGAAAAGTGAAGATGCAATCAGCTACGAATAAGTAATGAATCCAATGACCTTCAGATAAAGAAAAAACATCTACGGGGGGATTAGGGAACTCTAAGTCTACCAAGTTTGGTATATCCCATTCCTTTCTAAACTCATCTAGAGAGACAACAACATAAACCATGATTCAATATGAAAAAAAGAAGAAAATAAAAGGATTCTTACAAAAACTTAACGATTCAGTAAGAACGATCGCACGAAATCTCAAGAATTTAGAGCAAAAACTCAGAAGGTTTGAGGTAAGAAACAACCAAAAATTTACCGCCTTTCATAGATTGCCTCGAAAATCGATGAACGTAATGATTAAAGTGAAACGACGATGGAAATTATGGCGGCAATGAAAAATACGTATTTACCCTAAGATAAATCGCCAAAAGTTCAGAATATCTATAAAAATGCCATTATTAAAACACGCTACCATCAATACCAATAAAAGTTTACAAGTGCGGGAAGTCGGCAACTGACCAAGCATCATGAATGTAACCCATACTACTACCAGGACTAAATGCTCCATACTTTCAAGAAAGCATTAAGCATGGAATATTGGGGCCTTCTGTTGATACCAAAAATTACTCGCTTACGTGGACCAACCATAGACGATCACATGTCATCAAGAATGGCAAGAATCCTAGTCAATAAGACATAGACTCATCGACCAACACATGGGAGGCTAACCAACTTGTAGAATGCTAACCAATAGTAAGAAGATCGACCAATATGGTCAACAAAGAGCCAACAGTCATGTACATTATGAACATCATGTACTGATATAAATGCCTAATTTATAAAGGCATTCCATCCTTTTACATTCCATCTCTCTATATCCCTACGAGAATATAAATATATTGTAATCCCTTTATCAAGGGCAGGTTCAAGTCATTCAAAATATGAGAGATAAGCTAGAATACAAGGCAATAAGAAGCACAGTGGACGTAAGCTTTCACTTATAGTCGAACTACTTTAAAAACCCTTTGTCTCTCTCTTTTATTTACATATATTTATCTTTGAATAAATAATTAGACCTAGTCTAGTTTCTTACATCAACATTCCCCATAATGTATACTCCCCCATAAAATTATAATTCGTTCTCCCCCTTTTTATTTGCCCGAAATAGACAAGGAAACGAATTAACAAAATAAACATGGAGTTGTCACAACAAACAAGGCAAACAACTATGATCATCAGGATATACTCAAAGACATCCACAAACTATCTTTGATTTTTCAATTTTCATACAAAAATGTAAAAAAATTTTTACAGAAATCACACACCATGAATTTTCACTAAGACAACCTAATCATGAAAACGGAATGAATAGGTGTGAATAAATCCGATAGGAAAATCTATGCAATCATGCATATCACATGTGCATGATGAATATGTGTACTCCTAACGAATGAATCTAAAAAATTTCCTTAGGTGTAGAAAGTTTCAATTTAGATAACATCGTCTTAATCTAATCGACAAATCAATGTCAGACATGATTGTCAAACCAATAACGTCTAAAACTATGTAACGATTTATCATGACTTTCCAAGGATGTGAAAACCTATTTTATATTCCATCAAAACTCCCTCATAAATAATATTGATTTTTATTTTTCTTTTAAGGTGTTGAAATTAAATTGTCCCACTTTATGGCATATTTTTCTTTTTATTGCCTTTAAATTTTTTCGGGTTCTTTCCAACCTCGTTGGACCTGGGCTAATATTTTTGTGCCATGCATTTTATAGATCCGTTAGAAATGGTGGCTTAATCACAAAGGATAAATGAGTACCTTTAGTAGCCCTTTTTCTATTTTTTCAAATAGATCACACAAACTCACATCAACAGTTATTACATGTACTACTTTCATTGTCAAGTTTTATCGTATTTGTTTCATTTTCAAGACACAATTGAGATGAAAACACATTAACCAACATGTGATAGAAAAGAACAATTGTCAAACAAATTCGTGCAAGTGTGTATCAAAGTAACTCAAGAGTCAAACATGTAGGCAGTAACAACAAATCACATCTCAATGATTACAAACATTGTAAAGCACATAAATGAAATGATGACGCATATCAAAACACTATCAAACACTCACATGGATATGGAATTAAATTGTGACTTGGTCATCCTAAATGTCCATTCATAAATGGTGCAAACAAAATACAAAAATCATTTTGTCTTTTTCCAAAACTTTTATCAAAAATAAAAATCTAATACAAAAAGTACACATGTCATAACACTGGCATAACATATAACATGAAGCACAACTAGCATATGACAAACAAAGCATTCAAGTAACTATCCATAAGAAATAGTAAGTGACGCACCATGTGCAAGCATGTGAAAATCAACTAGTTTACCATCTAGCTCCTCTAAAAGTGATTTCATAACCCAAATAGATGTGAAATGTCGAATAGGGGTTTTAAGAACCAACAAAACTCTCGAATTTAACTTCCTAGGACCTCGTCCAAGAATAAAATAAAAACTCCTAAGGTGACCTTTCCTTCCACAATGTGAACATGTGAAAACGGGTGGAACGACACCTATGGGTTAACCTCTAACGTCCTTGGGATTGATTGACCCTATAAAATAAATAATGGTCTCGGATTTAACACTCTAAATATGAGAACACAACGACCCACTACCATTGCTACCAATACTACTTGAGTCTGTCAAATTATTTTTCATCTCTAAAATTTTTTTACTCAAGCAAAGAATTAGACTCTTCCAATTTTAGGGACTCCTTCTCTAAATTTTTAATTATTCCTAGAAGGTTATCGTGTTCTCCCTTAAAATACGCACACTTACAAACTCATCGATTAAAATATTTTTATTATCTTTGTCACAAACACAAATTCTATAATTTTTAAACTCCTCCAATTCTTTTTCTAAAAATACGACTCTATCGTCACTCTCCTTTTTAGACAATTCTAGTTTTCTAAAGTCGTGGTTCGAGGTAATAAATATCTCTCTTTGATTTCGAACCGTTTTTAAAAGAACCATAGCGGGTTTAAAACGATAATTTTTTTTTTCCAAAAAAATCAATTCTTTTCGCAAACATCAAATTCAAACTATTTAAATCATCAAAACTTGGACTCGTGTCATTAAGGGGAGGCATCTGATTACATAAGTGCTCTATCGAAAAAAATTTATTCTTCACAATATAGATTTTTCAAAAACAATCAATATCAGACAATTTTGAGGAAAACAAGGATCACTCGATAAATTAGAGAAACCCGCTCTAATACCAATTTGTGAAATGTTATGTGTGATACTGATTAAACCTAATTCGCAAATTTCTAAGTTAACCATATTTAATCGGTATCAATTATTAATCCAATTTAATTCAGCCCTAAAACAAGTATATTGGTGAAGTGGATCATATCAACACAAATAATTATGAATTGCTGACTCACAGATTTCAGGAAAAATCCCCGAAGAGCAAAACCTTTTATTTTACTTAAAAATACTCATAATGATTACAAGAGAAATCTACAAAGAATTTAGCGCAGCAAACTCTCATCGACCGCCACCTAAATCAGCAATGAATTCTGCAACAACTCCATAAGAACCGCAATTCAGTCAGCCCAGAAATACCCTCGAGTACACCCTTTGACATTCAGTTACGTCAACCCAACACCTCCCTCAAGTGTCACCTAGATCAGCAATAGGTTATCCTCTCTACAAGAGAAACTCCAGCAAAATCGTATCTTGGGTTCCAAAATAATTCACTAAAAGATTGAGATTTTGTGAATTGAAAACAAAAGAATTTGAACCCTAAATGAAGAAGATAAGAGTAATATGTTGTTAGTAATTTTTGTGGAATGAAAAATGTAAGGTATTGTTAACGATAACGGAGTGGTTTAACACACTTTATATAAACAAACTTAAGGCGGTGTGTCGCTCTAATGAAACCGGTATGTCGCTTGAACGAAGCAGGTTGTCACTCGAACGACTTCGCAGGAGATAGTTCTGTCGCTCGAACAACTAACCTATCTCTCTCGAATGAGATGCTTAAAAAAATAATTATTTATTTCGTCAAAAACTCCGCCTCAACATTTAGAAAAAATTCTTTGACAAAAAACATCGCTTCTACACTTAGAAAATATTTTAGAAAAATTATCCCAATACGCTAAGTGAACCGTCAAGGTACTTAAACACAACCTTACCAAAATTAATCTCGAAGAGGCTTGAATGTTGAAGAACTTTGATAATCGGATCCGTCTTAACACATGACTGAACTTTTATAAGTCTTCGACGATTGTAGCGGTATACGACATACTCAAATGTAAACCGAACAATGAAATAATATCCTAACAAATCTCACCCTATGTCAATGTCGGTACAAAATAAAAAACATCTAAGTTATCAAATCAAAATTCCTAGACAAATCTAATACCCTCCCCTAAACCCAAAACTAAAAAGGTACTAAACATGCAAGTCTAAAATGTTTTTCAAAAATCGTCAACATCATGTCTTCAAATCGTAAAGCTTTTCTCATTAGGGTGTGAAAAATAATGACCTTCAATTTTGTACCTACATACATGAGACAAAGTAAATACCTTCATGATGTATCGAGTTTAAAATGATATAAACATAAATCAAAACTAAGATCATAATCTCAATTCTTCCCTATAAAATCCTAATATATGCTCTCCCTTTTTATTTGTCCGAAATAGACAAGGAAACGAATAAACAAAACAAACATGGAGTTGTCATGAAAAGCAAGACAAACAACTATGAACATCAGGATATACTCAAAGACATCCATAAACTATTTTTGATTTTTTATTTTTTCATACAAAAATGCAAAAATAATTTTACAAAAATCACACACTGTGAATTTTCACTAAGACAACCAAATCATGGAAACAAAATGAATGGATGTGAACATATTCGATAGGGATATCAATGAAATCACGCATAACATATGTGCACGATGAATATGTGTAGTCATTGTCCTTAGGTGTCAAAAATTGGAATTCACATGACATCGTCTTAATCTAATCAACAAATCAAAGTCGAGCATGATTTTCATACCAATAACGTCTAAAACTATGTAACGCTTTTTCATTACTTTTCAAGGACATGCAAACCCGTTTTATATTTCATCCAAACTCCCTCATAAATAATAATAATGCTTTTTATTTTTCTTTTGAGGTGATGAAACTAAATTAGCCCACTTTATGGCATATTTTTCTTTTTATTGCCTTTAAATTTTTTTGAGCTCTTTTCAACCTCTTTGGACCTTGGATTCTGTTTTTGTGCCATGCATTTTCTAGGTCCGATATAAATGGTGGATTAATCACAAAGTATAAATGAGTACCTTTCCTAGCCATTCCCCATTTTTTCAAACAGAACACACAAACTCACATCAACGATTCTTACATGCACTACTTTCATTGTCAAGTTTTATCGCATTTTGTTCATTTTAAAGACAGAATTGAGATGAAAACACATCAACCAACATGTGATAGATAAGAACAATAGTCAAACAAATCTGTGCAACTGTGAATCAAAAGAACTCATGAGTTAAACATCTAGGTAGTAACAACAAATCACATATCAATGACTCCAAACATTGTAAAGCACATAAATGAAATGATGACGCATATAAAAAACACTATCAAACAGTCACATGGATATGGAATGAAATTGTGACTCGACCATCCTAACTGTCCATTCATAAACAGTGCAAACAAAATACAAAAATCTTTTTGTCTTTTTCTAAAAATTTTATCAAAAATAAAAATCTAATACAAAAAGTACACGTGTCATAACACTGGCATAACATGTAGCACAACTAGCGTATGACAGACAAAGCATGAAAGCAACTATCCATAAGAAATAACAAGTGACGCATCATGTGCAAGCATGTGAGAAGTAACTAGTTTACCATCTAGCTCCTCTAAAAGTGATTTCCTAACCCAAATAGATGTGAAACGTAAAATAGGGGTTTCAGGAACCGACGGAACTCTAGACTCTAACTTCTTAAGACCTCTTCCAAGATCAAAATAAAAATGCATAAGGTGACATTTTCTACCACTATGGGTTCACCTTTTCAAATGTCATTGGGATTGGTTGACCCTCAATAACAAATAATGGTCTTGGCTTTACCACTTGAAACATGAGAACACAACGAGCAACTACCATTGCTACCAACACTACTCGAGTCTGTCAAATTATTTTTTATCTGCAAATTTTTTTACTCAAGTAAAGAATTAGGCTCTTTCAATTTCAGGGACTCCTTCTCTAAATTTTCAATTATTCCTATAAGGTTATCACGTTCTCCCTTAAAACACGCACACTTATCCCTAAGATTCTCTACACGTTCCACAAACTCATCGATTAAAATATTTTTATTATCTTTGGCACAAACACAAATTCTAGAAATTTTGAAGTCCTCCAATTCTTTTTCGAAAAATTGGACTCTATCATCACTCTCCTTTTTGGAAAATTCTAGTTTTCTAAAGTTGTGGTTCGAGGCAACAAATTTCTCACGATAAAGATCTTTTTGATTTTGAACCGTTTGCAAAAGATCCATAGCAGATTTTAAATAACAATTTTCTTTTTCGAAAAAAATTAATTTTTTTCGCAAACGCCAAATTCAAACTATTTAAATCATCAAAGCTCTGACTCGTGTCATCAAGGGGATGCATCCGATAACATATCGGAAAATTGTGATTTTTCACAAAACAGATTTTTCAAAAAAAATCAATATGACAAAATTTTGGGTTAAACAAGGATCACTCGATAAATTAGAGAAACGTGCTCTGATAACAATTTGTGAAATGTTATGTGTGATACTGATTAAATCGAATTCATAAATTTCAAAGTTAACCTTATTTAATCGGTGTTAATTATTAATCCAATTTAATTCAGTCCTAAAACATGCATCTAGGTGTAGTGGATCATGCCAACACAAATAAATATGAATTGATGACTCACAGATTTCAGGAAAAATACTCAAAGGGAAAAACCTTTTATTTCACTTAATAATACTCACAATCATTACATGCAAAATCTGTAAAGAATTTACCATAAAAAACTCTCATAGACCGCAACCTAAATCAGCAGTGGAATTCTGCTGCAACTCCATAAGAACCGCAGCTCAATCAGCCTAGGAACACCCACGACTACTCCCTTTAACACGATTTATAGAAAAAACATAAGGCGGTGCCTCGCTTGAACGAAATTAGTATGTCGTTTCAACGAAGCAGGTTGTGGCTCGAACGACTTCGCGCGAGATAGATCTGTCGCTCGAATGACTGGCCTATCTCGGTCGAACGAGTTGTTTAAAAAAATAAGTATTTATTTCGTTAAAAACTCCACCTCAACATTTAGAAAAAACTCTTTGATGAAAAACTCCACTTCTTCACTTAGAAAATATCTTAGAAAAATTATTCCAACACTCTAAATGAACTGTTAAGGTACTTAAGCAGAGCCTTACCAAAATTAATCTCGCGAAGGTTTGAATGTTGAAGAACTTTGATATTCGGATCCGTCTTGACACATGATTGAACTTGTATAAGTCTTCGACGGTTGTAGCGGTATGTCCTTACATCCTATGTCAACAATCGGGTGGCTGAGCGTGATTTTAATTGACATTTTGGGTGGTGACCCGATAACTAGGGGGTTGAAGGACCCAGGCACCCTCCCGAGTATGGTCGTCCATGGACGTTCCCTGAAAGACATTGAGGCAAAGGTGATCGTCACGCATGTTTTGTCTAGAAAGGAGAACTCACCTTTGGGGTTGCCCGAACAATGCGGTGTTCAGCAAATTGATTGGTGTATCAATGCATATGTCGTGTGCCCTTCCTTCCTCCCCCGTCCTGTTCAAGACCATATGCCATGACATTATTTATATTTATTTTATTTGGATATTGGATTATATTTGAATTTTTTTGATTTGGTACATGTTGCTTTTGATATGGATATTTGTATTTGGTTATTCGTATTTACATGTTGGTTATGTATATTTATATTTTGGTTTGGTTTCTTTATATATATGTTGTTTGGACATGCAATATTTTGCTATAACAGGTACAAATATACTATTGGGTAGTGGCAATAACCATACTGCCCAGTAGTTTTTTTAAAAATCTGCCCAGATTTGTCACGAAATTTGACCGTGACAAGACCGTGAGAAAGAAACTTATCACAGACTTGTCACGGTCAAAGTCCATGATAATTTTTTATTGGTCACGGACTTGTCACGATCAAAGATCATGACAAGTTTAAGTTTTTATCACGGTCTTTGACCATAACAAATTTATCAAGGTTAAAGACCATGACAAGTCCATGACAATTTCATTTCTCACCCCCAAACTTGTCACAATCAAAGACGGGGACAAGTTTAACTTGTCAAGGTTTTTCATTGTGACAAGTTGGCAGTATTGGTGTAGTATTAAAACGTGTTTAGTCAACATATGATCAAAACATGGGATAAGTTTATAAGTTCTTTATTGAAATATATGGTTACAATTACATAAAAAAATGCTAAAGATCTAACGTGTCCCAGGGTGGCGAGCAAGATACTCTTCAATAAGCGCTCTTCGACCATAATTTAGTTTTGGGGTAAGTTCTTCTACATACTCATCAAGGTATTGCTACAATAGTTAGATAGGAATTTCATTAGTTGGGATACACTCATCATCCTTGGAGAAGGGGTTATGGCAATAGGACGCACACTCAGTTTGGATTCTTCACCTCTTTGAGGGAACTTAGATAGGAATTGCATTAGTTGGGATACACTCATCAAGGTATTGCTCCAATAGTTAGATAGGAATTGCATTAGTTGGGATACACTCATCATCCTAGGAGAAGGGGTTATGGCAATAGGACGCACACTCAGTTTGGATTCTTCACTTCTTTGAGGGAACTTAGCCATCCTCAAATAAAGTCCACCTCTTCATACTCCTTAAGCCTCGTTGGGGCATTTGCCCAACCAGCATTATAACCTTATTGAAAAATGCCACTTAAGACGTTTAATACAAAGTTAAACTATTAAAATAGCTCTGAATTATTTGTTGAAGAAACTCTTTTAATCAAAACAAAACTTAACACAAGATGTGTTTAAAAACTTATCAAAATAGTTTGTATGAGTGTGAACGAGTTATTTTTGATCTAGAGTAAACCAGTTTTGAAAA
This sequence comes from Sambucus nigra, assembly GCA_949130495.1. NCBI lineage: Eukaryota > Viridiplantae > Streptophyta > Magnoliopsida > Dipsacales > Adoxaceae > Sambucus > Sambucus nigra. The sequence continues at coordinate 787,580,271 of OX422208.1, read as the reverse complement.
ACAAAACTTAAGCTATTCAATCAATTTAGCTTTAAGAGATGGTGGTGAGAGTATGAGGAAGAACACAAGTAGTTTTTAATGTGGCAAAACTCCATCTAACTGGGGAAACATCCACGGTGACCTCTATGTCACGAAATAAAAATTCATTAAAATCAATGTAACAAATTATAAGCTATTTAACAATCAAACCAAAGAAACACACCTAAACTAAGTTCAGAATCGTTACCAACTCCTCTGGATTAGATCTGACTTCTTTGAAGGTTGTTGTTGTTGATGTTATCTTAAGCTTTCGTAACTTTACTTGATTCCAGTCTTTACGTCGACTCAAACAAGTTCAAAACCATATAACCAACACTTTAAGTGTGGTAGAGTGAAAGTGTAGTGGTGATGTTCTCTGTAACATATGCATGCAACACACTCACACTTAATATAGACAAAATAATTTAACAAATTACAAAATTTTTATATATGCAAGAAATTCCAAAATTAATTTCGTCAAAACTAAAACAGACTTTTAGACCTTTCAAAATATCCGCAGATCAAGAGGGAATCTTGTTGTGAAATATCCAAGATCCTAACACTTTCGGGTTTTGAAAATATTGTCTAGAAAGTGAAAATCCTAATCAAGATCTCAAAACTAGGTCTTAGCCTGATAGTTTGAGTAAAATGAAATCAGAAGAGATATTATTGGTATAGGGTTTAAAAACATGAAATCAGTTTAAAATAACCAAAAAATATGATTTCTCGAAATAAGAAATCAAAACAGTAATCTATCTAAGTGAGATGTATCACAGAGATGAGATCTCAAGTTTCTATAAAGAAGAAACTGAAAAACTCAACGTGATTAAGTTGGAAAGATGATCAAGAATAAGAGAGAATAAGTTTTCAATACACGAACTAAACACTCAGGTTTAAAATCATAAAATAGTGTTTCTAGATTTAGGGTTTGACAAAGTTAGGTTAGGGTTTCTTTTCTCTCTTTTTTTCTCTCTCTCTTTTCTCTATTCTCTCTCTTCTCTCTTTTTTCTCTCAAATGAGGAACTTTCAAAAGTCTCTAAATGCCTCACATAAGGCTCTTATTTATACTGGCGTTCGAAGGATCTGAAAGAAAGCAATAAACCAAGGGCTGAGATTAAAAGAATTTAAACCATTTCAAATCCAAGGGTTCACCTATAGCAGTGCAAAGCTCAACTCTGATTGGATAAAACCATTACACTTGGATTAGTTCCAAACGCATGCAGTACGTTGATTAAGGCAATTTAATGGTCTAGAATAAGTCACGGGTTTGTGAGTGAGAAGAAACACAAATTGAATCGTTGCCAGAGCAACACGTGTAGGCTCAAGATGAAGTCTAAAACACGTGTTTTTAATTTCTAAAAAATCCAAGTTTCACCCACAAAAGTTTATGCCGCTTTTGGATTCTACCCAAGACAGTTTTAGGGTAAAAGAAATATTTGTAAATCAACCCCAAAGATTTATTAAGTTCTAAATTTTAATTTCTAAAAATTATTTAAAATGCTTAGAAAATATTTAAAAAATCCCAAAAAATATTTAAAAATAATATTAGGGGATTTAATTCACACAAGGTCATAATGAGAATGAAATACAACATGTATGCAGTCCTGGTGTGTGGTGTATGTGAAATAAAATCAAGAACTTGTAGAAGAATATTAAAGTTGATGAGAGAGTTTTGAGGCTTTTTGGTTCAAATAGGGATGGACACAATTTTGTTACTATTTTCAAACTACATAAGCTCTTATATAATGTAGACTCAAATGAGTAAAAAATATAGGGTGCTTCACTTATCCCCCGACCTCTCGAGGTCCCATCTTAAATGCGTATCTTATCCTTTTAGCGCCCTCCTTCAGTACAACCACGAAAGCTTTCAGACTAGCGACCTCTGTTCTCAGAGCATCATTCTCAGACTGAAGGATTTTTCCAACCTGCCTGACCTTAGCGTTATCCAAGAGTTTGGCCTTTAAGAATTTTATTTCCTCCTATACTGAGCCACCAATATCCTCCATCTTTTGGATATTATCTTTCAGCTTGGCTCTCACCTTGGTCTGGTTCTTGTATTCATCACTTCTAACCCTTAGGTACTTATAAATCTTCACAAAGACTTCACGAGCCTTCATACTGATATTTGGTCCAAGGATCTTCCCCAGTTGAGAGTTGGGGGGAATATATCGATCTAAATCGATGAACAACAAATAACACAGACCAGACCAGAAGAAAAGTATTAGCACATCAAAATTCAAGGGAACACATGCAGAAAGGAAGAAAATTCTATTCGCATTCATAAAGAAAGGGTGGCCAAGGGCCCATACATTAAGATCTCAAAAACAAGTTACAAACTGTCAAAAAGATGATCTTATAAGGAAAAAGAAAAAAAGTCCTAGTCTACAGGCCTTGATCCTCAACTTGAACGCCATCAGTAATAGCCTTTTCCTTGTCAATCACCTGCTGCTCCTTGCCTGCACCATCACCTTTGCCAAACTCGACGGTACAATCTCGGTATGACTGGCAGCTTGGTTGTCACCATCTTGTTCAACCTCTACAAAAGGATCAAGACTAGAAGAATAAAGGTTGAACGTATCAGATTTAGCAGGAGTCCCAACGTCCTTTTAACCCTAATCCCATCATTTCTTAAAGGATACCTTGCACCTATAGGCTAATTGTCGCTCAGCATCATCACAAGCTTTATAAAAGCCCTCGTGGTAGCTTGTATCTTTTTCATGAGGAAGCTCACCCTCCAGCTTGATAACCATATTGGATAAGGCTTCATTGGCCTCTGCCATCTTGGCCTTCTCAGCAATAACCACCTTTTGAGTCACCACACAAGCATCATAAGCCTTGGTCATTTTCTCCTTCTCATGCTCCCACGCTTGGCGAGCATCAACAAATGCTTGTTTCTCAGCCTATAAGGCATCTTTCAGCTCTTGCTTTGAACGTACAAAGGAGTGGTAAAATTATATAGCTACTGCACATAGAAGAAAAGAATAAGAAATTAGTACAATAACAGGGAGAGAAAAGAAAAATCAATAATGGGAAAGACTTAATAGGTCCATCCCCTGCACAGTTTTGAGGGCGAGCAGGGACGATCCCAACCTGGAAAAATGATAGCGATCAACGGCGAGCACTTCCCTCTTTAGTAGGTCAGGGGTAAGGGAAGGTGCGTTACTCATGCTAGCCCCCTCGAGGCTTGGGAAAGACAGTATCCCTGAGGATTGCATGACTAACTTCTTCTTGGCCTCCACTATTTCTTTTTTTCTTCTTTTCTGCTCTCCTTCTCTCTTATCCTCTCTTCTTCCACTTTTTTCTTCTCTTTTTCTTTATCTTTCCCCTTGTTCGTTGTGCTAGAACCACTAACCTTAGGGGAACCAGATGCTGATGTCTTTAAAGATTAGATCCGATCAAATAAGAGAATCTTGTTGTAATACTTAGGATGCTTCAATTTCCTCCTCTTTAAGAAAGGATCCATGTCTTTTTCTTCTTCTTCTTCTTCTTCTTCTTCTTCTTCTTCTTATTCTTCTTCCCTCTCTAATTTCTTCCTCTTCTTCCTCTCCTCCTTCTGAACTTTCCTCTCTTAGAACAATTGTCTTAGAAGGGCCAACCTCAGGAGATCTCAAATCAGGAACCTCATCTACAGGACGATCAATAAAGATAAATGTATTATTTTTGTACTCCAATAGATAAACTGTTGAATTGCGATGCTTGCCGTCAAGTAGCCACTCTTTGATGTTCATCAACATTGATCTCACTAATATCAGGCTCAAGATTCTTTGCACGAGCTGCAAAATGGGGGAAGAACGGACAATAATCAGAAGACAAAAAGAATAAGGAAATGGAGACCAAATGATACAATAATAAGATAAAAATAGCGACCTATTCCTTACTGGGCCCCTTTGCCTCTCGCCCGCTTGAGCAGGAAGATGTTGTCAATTTCTAGAAATAAAACCTTGGTCTCAGCAATCATTGTGCGAGTCTGGAAGATTTACCACCAGATTACGATCAACCCTCATGGTCTTTAAGTAAATTAGGCCATCACTTGTTCTCTACCATACGTAACAGTAACAGATTTCAGCAAGACCCAATTTTATGTCATACAGGGTATTAATTCTATGAACCCCATTCACTATTTTCCATACGTTAGGGGCACATTGGGCAGAAACAATTTCAATGTATCTAAAGAATCTAAGGAAAATAGGGTCCCCCTGGGTTACCATAAGGGTATGAATCTAGTTCCCGTCAATGTCACGCACATTTCTAGGTAAGGGAGCACAGTCAATTTCTACCCCATCGGGAATATTGTACTTCTTCCTAAATTCTCCTATTGCTTTATTATCAAGTTTTTTTCATAAACACATGAGAACCTTAGCTACAGTTGGAAAAAAATTCGAAGAAGAGGAAAACAGGGAAGGTGAGCTGAACTTACAAAGATTTACAAAACCCTTTGGAAAAAGAATACACTTAGGAAGCTGAACGTTGCAAAGCTTAGAGGGAAAGGAAGAAGGTGTATTGAACTAAACTAACACAAGGAAATGTATCTCCGATTTGAAGCCCGATAATAATGATCACACACGATCTCCCTAATATTTTTTAACGATTTAAATGCCTGACGGGACAACAACACCCCTGCTCAGTCAAATGAACTACAAGTGTGCCATGTTGTTTGGCTCATGACCAGTGTACCCATGCAAAGTTCACTAAATTTATAAAAATTCCATTACGGTTGCAAACAGGAAGAGTTTCGAGTCTATATGGCCTCTGGTTTAGTTAAAAATGCCATTGTGGGACCCATTTATTATGTCTAATGAGAGTAGCCAAACAAGCCCAAGCCACTTAAGGGGTTGTTGGGCCCAAATCAAGTGTTCGACCAGCAAATGCGTCTTTAATATATAACAAAAAACTTATGGATATACTCCAATCAACCATCAATAATGTCGGCAGAGGAATTCAGGTGATTATTGATATATTTAATGTTATTATTTAGTTCTTTATGAGACTCAACCTCTATGAGACGAGATCTATAAATTGTACACCCTAACCCGGGGAAAAGGGATTGAAACTTGAGATTTTGAGAGACACTTAATAAGAACAAGTAACCTCTTTGTGGACGTAGGCAACTTGTCAACCACGTATATCGTTGTTGTGTGATTTCTTTACTTTCTGCTCTTTGTGATTATTTTCGTGGATTCCTTTATTGTGATATTTTCTACACTCACAGTGACCATCTCTGATATATGGTGTGGTGGTAGGCACAATGATGAACAATATCGTTGTATCGATGATTGGTGCCTCTAATGTGGGAATGAAAATGGAATAAAATCTCAAAAGAGTGTATATGTTTGTGTGTGTGTGTGTTTTTGTGTGTGTGTGTGTATGTGGGTGAGAGAAAAAGAGATGGTATATACCTCGTCGCATTACATGATCTTTAAGCCTAGTAACAAGGGTATTTTTAATGTTTTTTAAGAATGGTGAAAGGACTTTGCAGTGAACAAGACCGAAATCAATGGACGCTTATTTTAAATAAAATGGAGGTCAAAACATTTTGAATAATGTGATTCTATGCACAATAATTTTAAATGTCATAATCTCAGTTTTCTTTTTCTTTTTTCCTTCTCTAAATATAAATTATAAAATAAAAATGGAAGTTTCTCATTTAACACCGAAACGTTTAATACTTGTATCCTTAAAATGTTTTAACGCCAAAGTAAGTACTATAAATTTAAGACACAAGCGAGTGATTCCCCTCCTTGATGCAAAAGAAACCCACATTTTTCTACTCCAAGTGGAACCAAAATTATTTTCGCACCAAATTCATGCTCTGAGAAGCCCCATTATAGTGTAAATCTCATCATTTAAATAGAATCCCTAAGATCTTAAAATTAATTATACACTTCCCTACTGTCGCACTTGGATATATTTGATTCTCCAAATTTTAGTTTTCCTCAAACAAAGCCTATTTCGTCTTTAATTCTTATGATGATATTTAAGCTATAACTAGAGCTATTAGTGAAGGAGGATTGGGAATCAGGAACTTATTTGATATTAGAAACTTCTTAAGCATGAAGATGTTGTGGAATTTCAGAGACAAAGACTCCCTATGAGCTCCATATATGAAGGTTGCTAACTGTAGAAAACAACATCCTATTACTGCTCCATTTAGAGATGGTTCACATACCTGGTATAGAGTGTGCTCGATTAGAGATATTACAAAGGAAAACATGATGTGGCAGATTGGTAAAGGACATATTAGCATCTTCAAGGATAATTGGGGACTAGAAGTAAGTAAAAATGTGGAAGTTTTGGAAGATCACTCCATCAATAGCTTCTGAAACTCAAGGCAGGATTGGGTTAAATACAAACTGGAAAGGCATTTTCCTACAGATATTACTTCAAAGATTCTGCAATTTGAGGAGATATGGGGGGGTCAGCCAGATAAGGTGTTTTGACAACCTTGTAGTTGTGGCTCCTTTTTAATGTCTTCAGCATGGAAGTTGTGTAGATAAAAGAGTCCACTCATATAAGCTCAAAATTCATTTGGCAAAAAAGCATTCCAGATAAGATTTCAGTCTTTATGTGGAAGATGTTAAACAACTTTCTTGCCACTGATGATAAAATAAGATCAATTAGGATAAGGACCCCTTCCAAATATCATTATTGTGTCAAGTGAAATGAGAAATCCATAGATCATATTTTTTAGAAAGGATATATAGCCTCTCAAGTGTGGCACAAAGTCACTCAGGATTGAATTCAGAGAGCGAAGGGTGGAATTACAAGTCAATTATTTCAATAGTGGTTGCATGGCCAAAAATTAAACCCTTCCATTAATAGACTCATACCAGCTATTGTGTGTTGGTGTTTCTGAATCCATAGAAATAAATGTGAGTATGATGAAGGTGCTTATAATGTTTTTTTCTGTTTTGTATCAGGTAGATCATTTGAAGAAGCCAATCATTCACAATCAGTCTCATCAAAGCCCAAACCAAAGGTTGCGGATTAAATAGATGTTTCCTCCTTCAGGTATTTTCAAGCTTAACACATATGGAAGTATAATGGGGATCCTAGGAAAGGGAGGTGGAGGAGGTATTCTCAGAAACCATTTTATTTGGAGATATTTCAAATATGGAGACAGGCAAAAGCTTTAAAGACTGGATTAGAATTCTTTATGGACCTTAAAGATTATGAGCTAATTATTGAAAGTTATTCAAAGATTCTAATTGATATTCTACAAGGAAAGGTTATAACTCCTTCGAAAATCAGGTGGTTTGTTCACCTAATTCAGAAAATTCTTAAGAAGATCAAACATTCTCTAATGCACATTTATAGAGAATGCAATCAAGTAGAAAACTATATATCTAGCCAAAAGGTCTAGCATATATGGTAAAGACATTTTCTCTCATAATCTTGAGGATTTTCCAAAGCAAGTTAAAAGGGGCTAATCACCATTGACAAATGGGGTCTTCCAAACTTCAAGAATGTCTAACAGTTCACGTGGATTATTTATTTCCATTGTGGTTTCAAGCTAGTCTTAATTTCATTTTTTTATTCATTTATTCATCTAAGGGTTCTTAGATATAAAGAATCTCATTTATTTTTTCTGCTTGTAAGGTTTTCTGTAGTTGGTAGGGATGTAATCCATTTAGAAGAGGCATTTTCTTCTATATTCATCAATGAATATTAATCGTTTATTTAAAAAATATCTAGTCAAATTTAATTTTGTAACCAATATTTCAGAAGTTGCAACTTTACCTACAATTGCTTGTACATGGTAGTGTGGGAGTCGTGAGGGCAACAAGTGATGGTGGCAGGTTCAAAGGAAAAGTGTGTAATAAAATTTTATCTCCTAATGTAATTAAAGTTTATTAATTATAATTTTAGGCTGCAAATTCTTAATTAATTTATCTTCTTTAACCACATGACACTTATTTATAAGATAAAATGTCATGTAAAATGTCAGATTATCCTTCCACGTGTATCTCCATTTAATCCTTTTATTGTAGTGTGAAAGGGGTTAGAATTAAAAATATATTGTGACTAAGATTGCAACCCCAGAAACATCGAATCCAATATATATATTTGACTCTAAATTTTAGAGTTAAATTGTATTTTTTGCCTATAGTTTTTTAAACTGCCAGATTAGTACAGTGTTGTAAGTTTTGGATGAAAGCTTGCAGATCTGGAAACTTCTCGATTTGAGTTCATACCATATTTGTCTTTTAACTCATGTTTACATAGAGGTACTAAGACTTGAACCTAATAGAAAGTCAAGTAAAAAAGATTTTACTTGTTAATTATTGTAGATAAATGAATCTAAAAACAGTTAGAAAATGACAAGTTAAAAGTACGACAAATTCAACTGAACCCAACATTACATGCCACTTTCTTCGAAAGAACATGCCTAGGTTTTATTTTTTGACTTTCATAACCTTATGTATAGAATCTATCTATAATATAAAAGAAATTATAAAGGGTGAGAGGAGGATATAAACGAACTAAAAATGCATTAAATTGTAATATATAAAATATAAAATATAAAATATAAAATAATAATAAACTTATTTTTTCCTACCACCTTCCTTCATCGCCATCTTCACCACCGCCACCACCGTCATCACTACCACAACACCAAATTTCAGTTGTAGTCCCAAAATTTAAATAGTTAGGCACAAACTAATTTAATTAAAATAATTATTTTAAATATCAAAAGTTTTGGGACAAACTTGATAGCAAAGGATTAATATAAAAAAATCAAAAGTATAGGGTCGATTTATGAATAATAAAACTTATAAGGTCGTTTTGCATGAGACCTTAACTTTAGGGGTTTAACAAACAAAAATAATAAAACACTTTATTAGATATGCAAATCCATGTAGAGACGTGATACATATATTTCCAAATGATCCACATCATTAATATATTTTTATAACAATATAATTTAACCGAATAAGAATTTTTTTTAACATGTAAAAAGTTTTAAGGACCAAGAAAGAATTAGTGTCAAATGATGTAATACCCCAAATTTTTAAGTGATTTATTAAATAATTTAATAATGATTTATAATTAATTGAGAATATATGTATCGGGTTGATTATATAATGAGAGAAATTTATTTAAATCATAGGTGTTGAATTTATAGAATTTTTAGTAATTGAGTGTAAATTAATTAGTTGTTATTTAATTCGATTACATAGGCGCATAAGGATCTTTTGGTTTTTCTTGGTGACAAAAAAAGGTTTAAAGGGAGAGGGGATAGTATATATTGTTAGGTGAATTTCAGTTGAGAAGAGAAATTAAAGAGATGAAAAAATAGAAAGAGAAGATAAATGGAAAAGGAGAGAAACTCAAGAGAAAATGAGGCAGCAAAAGGTGAGTTTCTATAGCGGACCCTTATAGCGATTATAGTGGGTATAGGGCGCAATAGTCGGTGTCCTTAGTGCTATAGTTCCAGTGTCTCCCAAGAATGATTTTTAAACCCCTTTTGTTCTGAGCTTTTAATATCTTTCTTTTGCACCATCAACACCCGAACCAAACTCTAAGCCCCAATAAAACACCATATCCAAACCTACATTTATGGACCTTAAGGTTGGATTTTGGAAGTGCACAAATTTGATTTAAATTCAGAGTAAAAAAAAGATTTGAAGTTGAATTTCAAAAGTGGTTAAAAGGCAAGAATACTCTACTTATTCCCTTTAGTTCTATATGACTTGTACATTGCCAAAACAATTATATTATTAAAGAAAAGTTATTAGAGATTTAATTAGGGCAAGATAAACCGAGTTAATTTTCTAATTTATTTATTGCTATTGAATTTGGTGAACCCCCTCCTATATAATGAGAATACCTAGAAAATACTTATAGTTTTTTAGGTTTAGTCCCTTGTCGAATGTTTTGGGCTCCCCTCCTATGTATTTTTTAAAATTCTATGAAGTCCCATAAAGACCAAAAATCTCCCTCAACCGCCTTGTAACCGTATCTTGATGAGTGCATTATGTTGAATATTTTATATCCAAAAATTACTTTATTAGTCACATTTTATTTTATTTAATAAGTTCTTAGGATCTGTAAGAGGGTAGTGAGACTGGGGTCTATGAATAACTAGAAAGGGTAAGGCGTGACCCACTCCAATAGACGTTGTCTGCAAGGTTCTCAAGAACTTCTGAAGCAACTTCTGATAAAACCTTCTCGTTCTGGTAAAAATGGAACTCAAGCTAGAGCTCACTCCCTGTAGGAAGATGAACTTTCACAATAATAATAGTAATTTTCTCAAGAAGATATCCTGAAAATGATGGCCGTCAGTGAGGAGTGAAAGAGTAAGGCACTTAGCACTAGAGAGAGCAGGGAGAGAATACTAGAGAGGTTCTGATGTGATTTTGACAGAGTAATGTGATGTTGAGTTTTTCTTCTCTTTTTGACCTTACCTAGGGGTTCTATTTATACTTGGGCACTAGGGATGAGTTGGCACTTTTGGCGCTAAAAACTTAGAGGGTTGGTGAGGGACAAGGTCTGCAGTGTACCATTTGTCCCTACCTGTGTGCAGCAGCTTGTCCCCTCAGACAGGTGCCACCTGGTGCAAACCAAATTCAAAAATCAAATATGTCTACCAATGGAGACAAAATATCTGATTTGGTAAATATCTTTTGAAACGGTAACTTTTGGTACTAACTTTATAAACTTGAGGGGGGTCTCAAGGACGACCTCCTCTAAAATCTTCGTAAGCTTGAGAGGGGTCTTGAGGAACCCCTTTTAAAATCATTTTTCTTGAGATGGGCCTATAGGACCCTCTCATTTAAAATCATGTTATAAATAATTCTTTTCTTGTGAGGAACCCTTTGACTACTCTCTTGGTTGTGTCTGACTGTGAGGTGTGGGAGGACTGGGTGACCCTAGGGTCTTTTTACTAGTATTCTCTCAATATTATAGTGCTAAGTGGTTGATCTTTCTCAACATACCTTGTCCTTCAGCCGCCAAGCCAAAACTCCCAAGAGATCTCAACTAGCCTACTTGAGCCCTGCTTGCTCAACTAGGCAAAAATGTACAAGAAAATAAGTATTAGTACTTCTGTTCTTTTAAATAATGACTTTTCATAATGAGGGGTTGCTTATGGTAGCCACACCCTCATCCTAACTTGTATTTCTGGGAGCTTAGGGGGTAGGACCTTGAGGGTCCCTCCTCCAATATGAATTTCTACTCTTGAGGAGCCCTAGGGGGGTTCATCTCAAATGTCATTTTATTGCTGTTGAGGAACCCTATGGGGGGGGGGGGGGGGGGGGTTCCTTCTTAATGTGAATATCTAGTGAGGGACCCTAGGGGGGGTCCTTCTCAATGTCAACTTCTACTGTTGAGGAACCCTAGGGAGGTTCCTTATCAATGTGACTTTCTTACGAGGGACCCTAGGGGGGTCTTTCTCAATGTCAACTTATGCAGGGACCCTGGGGGAGTCCCTCTCAACATGGCCTTCTGCCGCCACCTAGGAAAGGTTACTTCTCAACTTGAGTTTCTGCAGGGACCCTGGGGGGTCCCTCTCAACATGGGATTCTATCACCACCTAGGTGAGGTTCCTTCTTAACTTGAGTTTCTGCAGGGACCCTAGGGGGTCCCTCTCAATATGGACTTCTTCTGCCACCTAGGTGAGGTTCCTTCTCGACTTGAGTTTTTGTAGGGACCCTAGAGGGTCCCTCTCAATATGGGCTTCTGCCGCCACCTAGGTGAGGTTCTTTCTCAACTATAGTTTCTACAGGGACCCTGGGGGTCCCTCTCAACATGGGCTTCTGCCATCACCTGGGTGAGATTCCTTCTCGTCTTGAGTTTCTATAGAGACCCTGGGGGGTCCCTCTCAATATGGGCTTCTGCTGCCACCCAGTTGTGGTCCCTTCTCGACTTGAGTTTTTGTCGGGACCCTTGGTGGGGTTCCTTCTCAATATGAGTTTCTGTAGGGACCCTGGGTGGGTTTTCTTCTTAATATGAATTTCTGACGGGACCCTGAGGGGGTTCCTTCTCAATACGAGTTTTTGTCGAAACCCTAGGGGGTTCTGCATCTCAAATATTTTCTTACAGTTGAGGGAGGGGCACCTTGATTCTTCCGTACCCAAATATTTTCTTACAGTTGAGGGGGAGAACTTTGACTGCTCCTCGCCCTAATATTTTCAGGAAGCTGAGGGGCAAGAACTTGACTGCTCCTCGCCCCCATATTTTCTGGAAGCTAAGGGGGTCATGAGGGGCCCTTACCCCAAAATATAGTGGGCAGGCCTGAAACACCCTTCTACATTAGCCCCTCATGCAAAGTCTTTTGTGTTGGGTAGACCCAAAAGGCTTTGTACACTATAAATTCAATTTTCAATTTTGAGGGACCCTGGGGTTCCTTCATCATTCCCCCTAGGGTCATTAAATGCTCTGTCACCTCATTCGAGGTTTTGTAGATGAGGCTACTTATAGTGAACCTTCTTATCTGGGTATCAATTTGGGCAGAGGGGTTGCTCACGGTGAACCCCTCACCCTTGGCCTTCTTCTGTGTCGTTCTATCTTAGGTAGAGGGGTTGCTCGCAGTGGGCCCCTCGCCCTTGGCCTTCTTCTGTGACCATCTATCTTGGGTAGAGGGGTTTCTCGCAGTGAGACCCTCTCCCTTGGACTTCTTCTGTGGCCTTCTATCTTGGGTAGAGGGGTTGCTCGCGGTGAGCCCCTTTCCCTTGGCCTTCTTCTATGGCCTTCTATCTTAGGTAAAGGGGTTGCTCGTGGTGAGCTCCTTGCCCTTGGCCTTCTTCTGTGGCCTTCTATCTTGGGTAAAGGGGTTTCTCGCAGTGAACCCCTCGCCCTTGGCCTTCTTTTGTTTCCTTATATCTTAGGTAGAGGGGTTGCTCACAGTGAGCCCCTCGCCCTTAGCCTTCTTCTGTGGCCTTCTATTTTAGGTAGAGGGGTTGGTCGCGGTGAGCCCCTTGTCCAGGTATTACACCTAGTCATAGGTCCATTCAAGGTGGACCCCCTTATTCTAAATATTATCTTGCCAACTTGGGCAATAGGATCCCCTCTAGGTGGGCTCACTTCAAATGTTACTTGTGTTGGTCTTGGCAAAGGGGCCACTTGAAGTGGATCCCCTCACGATAAGTTATTTCCTGTATTGACCTTGGCAGAGGGTACCACTCGTTCTGGACCCCTCGCTTTGAGTCATTTTCTGTAGCATCAAGTTTTGGAAGAGGGGACACTCAAGGTGGATCCCCTCGCCCTAGGCTATTTTCTATCAAACTTACAATCTTGGGCAGGTGGAGCCACACTAAGTGGATCCCCACGGTCTAGGCTATATCTCTCTTTGTTCACTGGCTTGAGGACTTCTCAATACTATCCCCCTTCATGCAGAAGTGTCTTGTAATGTCGAGAGACTTGTGCACGAGATATCATAATCAAAACTATGAGCGTTCATATGCCCTTGGAGCCCCAGGTACTAAGCAATCGTATCTTTTATTTATACTTGACAGTTTCTCAAGACTGTGAGCACTTCGGGGCCCTTATAGCCTTAGGTACTAAATTGTCGTACCTTATATTTATACTTGGAAGTTGCTCAATATGATGAGTAATTCGGGGACCTTGGAGCCTTAGGTACTAAACTGTTATACTTATATGTATACTTGGCACTTGCTCAATACTGTGAGCGCTTCGGTTCCCTTGGAGCCTTAGGTACGAAAATGTCGTACCTTATATTTATACTTGACATTTGCTCAAAATTGTGAGCGCTTTGGTGCCCTTGGAGCCTTAGGTGATAAACAGTCGCACCTTATATTTATACTTGGCACTTGATCAAGACTTTGAGCGCTCTAGTGTGCTTGGAGCCTTAGGTGATCATCTGGCACACCTCGTATTTATACTTGGCACTTGCTCAAGACTGTGAGCGCTCCGATGCGCTTGGATACTTAGGTGCTCATCTGGCATACCTTGTATTTATATTTGGCACTTGTTCAAGACTGTGAGCGCTCCAGTGCCCTTGGATTCTTAGAGGCTCATCTGGCACACCTTGTATTTATACTTGGCACTTGTTCAAGACTGTGAGTGCTCCGGTGCCCTTGGAGCCTTAGGTGCTCATCTAGAACACCTTGTATTTATACTTGGCACTTGCTCAAGACTGTGAGCACTCCGGTACCCTTAGATCCTTAGGTTCTCAACTAGCGCACCTTATATATATACTTGTCACTTTTTCAAGACATTGAGCGCTCCGGTGCCCTTGGAGCCTTAGGTGCTCAATTGGCGCACCTTATGTTTATACTTGACACTTACTCAAGGCTGTGAGCGCTCCGGTGCCTTTGGAGCCTTAGGTGCTAAACGGTCTATCTTTATATTTATACTTGACACTTGCTCAAGACTGTGAGCGCTCTGGTTCCCTTGGAGCCCTAGGTACTCAACTGGCACACCTTCTTTTTATACTTGGCACTTGCTCAGGACTGTGAGAACTCCAGTGCCCTTGGAGCCTTAGGTGCTCAGTTGGCGCACCTTATATTATACTTGACACTTGCTCAAGACTGTGAGTTGATCTATTTTCTGTGAGAATTTCAAGATCGAATTACCCCATAGTCTGTGGGGTACTTTGCCTATAATCTGAGCAAGTTTTCATTTCTGAAGCTTCCCCTCTATCTGTGGGGTACTTGCATATAGGATGAGCAAGTTTAAAGTTTGAAGTTGCCCCTTTAATTATGGGGTACTTGCAAACAGCTGAGCAAGTTATCATTCTTGAAGTTGCCCCTCTAACTGCGAGGTACTTTTGTAACACCCCGTAATTTTGAGGATTTAGTATTTAAATATTTTTGGGAGAAATAAAAATATTTACATTGGAGAAACTTAAATTTATGATTTGGAGAATTAATTTGAGTGGGAAGAATTATTTATATTTGGCGATTTTAAGTTAAATTGTTCGAATTAACGTGTGTCGCATTTTTGAGGTCAAAATTGGAGAATGTTATAAAGTATTTCGGATGACGATTCTGAGTGCGTGGTTGAGTCCGGATGGGTCGAGATAGTCAAAAAGAGTACTCGGGGGTAGTAATCAGGTCTCGGGACATTTTTGGGCATAGTCAGGCCCACACGGGATGATTTAGGGCATTTTAATTAGGCCCATGTGGCCAAAAATGGGATTAGGGACTTTAAACCTAATTGGGAAAGTTTTGAATGGCAGTAAAGAATTCTAAACCTAGGGTTTAAGAGAGACACAGAGGAAACAAATCAAGAAGCAAATTGGGGACCTTTTTGGAGACAAATCGAGGGACAAAGTGAGTGTTCGTCATCAACACCTTCTCTATGCCAACGGATCAGACTCTATGAACAATTAGAGGCAAGTGGTTAACTGTTGTGAATTCTTAAATTGATGATAATCAATTCATATTATGGCAGGTGTAAACCAAAATTTGTTTTGGGTGGGTACTCATGTAAAAATTGGGTTTTCGGTAATTGATATACTTTAATGGAATTAAGGGTGAAATTTATTATGTTTATGATTTGGGAATGTAGAGTTATGAATTGTATGTCAAAACTAGTAAGAATCTATGGTTAATTTCTGTTAATATAAATGAAAATTGTATTGTAGATTTGAAACCCGGATAAAACCCAAATCGGGAAAACGTTGGAATTAATGGAATTTGATGATGAATTAAGGTCTCTAGGATGTTTAGACTCTTTTTTCTTATGTGAAGGTAATGTTGGTTGTGATTGGGTAAGGGTTTGGGAAGTAACAAAAAGCTTGAGGGTTCGTCAATGGCTGAAACAGCAAGTTGGAGAAAACGAATACATGTTCGATCGATCGATCGACCCATGGGATCAATTGATCGATGGTCCCAGAATTTTGGCAGTTCGACCAGTTTTATATATAAAGGGAAATTAATATAAAATTTAATTTCTATGCATTGTTTAAATATTAAATAATTATGAAGCACATATTCCTAACAATTATAGGGAAAAGAAATTGGAGTTAGGGAGGATTTACGTGAGGCACTTTATGGATAAATTTGGGGAATTAGATTCCAAATTAATTATATACGGATTGAGTGAGGAAGTCCAGGAATATTGGTTGAGCGATGCCAAGGTGTTAAATTAATTATGAAGATAAACAAATTAATTTGGAGTCGGAATATAAACTAGGGAAATATTAAGTTATGGGCCAAGTGAGCGAGTACGGGTATGTTTTTTGAGTGACACAAGGTAATAAATTAATTAATGTGTAAATTAATTAAATTAGAGTCGAATCATAGACTCGGATAAATATTATATAAATTAATGTGCAAAGTATTTATATTAGAGTCGGACCATAGACTCAGGGGAAATATTATATTAATTGACGTGTGAATTAAATAAATCAGAATCGGACCATAGACTCGGGAAGATAATAAATTATTAAGTGAGAAAATTAATTAAGTTGAGTCGGGACAGAGACTCGAGAAATTACAGGCTAGTGTTATAGGTTTTTGAGTACACGGTAAAGCCGGGGTTTATATTATATATGGTGTAGTGATAGTATATATGTGTGTATATATTGTGTGTGCTATTAAATATCAGTGACTAAATATTTATTTAATTTGTATACTCTAGTGCTATCAAGAGAGGTTGCGCGATGTGGGTGAATCCCCTAGCTTGAGGAGTAGGGTGAGTATATCCCCAGGTCATAGCATCCGGTATATGGGTGAGGGGCTTATCTCACTCTCAGGGAAGGAATATGACTGCCTCCACTACGTTTATATTTTGGGTCAGGTTGGTGAGCGATTCCAACTTGGATAACTAGGTTATGTGAGCACACCTAGTGAGATAGCACTTTAGAGGGAATCATCCGGTGAGGCTATACTCGAAAGGATGGAGGTACATATATATATGTGTGGTTGTTCATAGTAAAGGTACGTATATAATGGTAGTAAATATTATATGCGGGAAATAATACAGTGTGTGATGTATATACTTTATATAACTTGTGTCACGGTTATATGTTATGATTTAAAAGAAATTAATTAAGTTAATTGGTGAGATAAATTATAATCCAGGAATTATGATACTTAGGTTAGAGTAGTATGGAAAGGGGGAGATTATACTAGGACTAGTTGGACGGGGTAGTACAACTAGGTGGGGTTAAGGTAATCGTTAGGTGCGCACATTAGTGGAGGGGTGAGTATGTCCTCAAGGGAGTGCGACACTAACGTAAATATGAAGCACATTCATGCATTTTAAATTACTGCAGTTAATTCACTTGCTAAATATTTTCAAAATGTTTTGGGTTCTAACCCTTGCAATAAAAATATTTTTAAAACCTTTTAGGTGTCCAGCCACAAGGATGCCAGGATTGATATTCTATTCTGGGGACACAGAGTTGCGGCATATGTGGATGCTAGCAGGAGCTTGGATTAGACGCATCATTCATTCTTTCCTAGAGTAGGAATCATCTATCAGTTTCAGTTTACTTAGGGCATGTCGCCCAGACTTTTCAGTTGTAGTTTTTCAGATTTATCTATTCAGTTGTCGAATGATTATTGTTGGACTATTTTATTTTAGTGGTCGATGGTTTATTCGGCAAGTAGTTAAGTTATTTGTTCAGTTGATTTAATTCAGTTGTGTGAATGGTTTATATTTATTATTCCGCATGTTATTGTTTTTCTTAATTAAAAAGATAAAATTTGGCACCATCGTTTTGGAATACTAGGTGGTTAGTAAGTTTTAAAAAGGTTTTCGACAGTGATGCTAAGGATGAACCAACTGGGATTCCTGTTTTAATTTGGTATAGGACTGATCACCCGGTATTTTATTAGGCAGGGTATCACGACTTGCATATAATTGAGCAAGTTAAAATTTTGAACCTACCCCTTTAATTGCGGGGTACTTGCATATAGGATGAGAAAGTTCAAAGTTTGAATCTCCCACTTTAACTGTGGGGTATTTCCATATAACTTAGCAAGTTAAAATTTAGAAGTTTCCCCTCTAACAGCGGGGGTTATCATTTTTGAAGTTTCCCCTCTAACTACGGGGTACTTGCATATGATTGAGCAAGTCAAAAAAATTTAAGCTACCCCTCTAACTGCGGGGTACTTGCATATAATTGGGCAAATTAAAATTTTGAAGCTACCCCTCTAACTGCGGGGTATTTGCATATAACTGAGCAAGTTAAAATTTTAAAGCTACCCCTCTAACTGCGGGGTACTTGCCTATATCTGAGCAAGTTATCGTTTTTGAAGTTTCCCTTCAAACTGCGGGGTACTTACATATAGGCTGAGCAAGTTAATATTTTGAAACTTCCCCTCTAACTGTGGGGTACTTGCATATAGGCTGAGCAAGTTAAAATCTTGAAACTTCCCCTCTAACTGCGGGGTAATGGCATATAACTGGGCAAGTTATAATTTTTTAGTGCAGCCATGTGTGACTATGGGTTACTTTTTAGAGCACCCCCGTGTGACTTTGGGGTATATTTTTTTTAGAGCAACCCCATGTGACTGTGGGGTATTTTGTTATGCACATTCATTTCTTAGGGAGTAACTAGGAGATGGGGTTAGCCCTTCTAGTTCCCACAAACTTTGCATAAAATTTCACATATATCCTAAGTAAAGAAATAATTATTTCTTTATACTGAAAATTTTCCTTGGTCTGTAGGGTCCATGTTCCAAACTTTTCTTAGGAACCTGTTTGTCTCATAAAACTAACACGTTTGGGGGGGGGGGGGGGGGGGGGGGGGGGTAGACCCGCTTCTCCCTATTTTCTGAAAACTTGGTCAAGTAATTTTTTTCTTGAGAACAATGGTTAGCACTTGTTCGCTAGGCTATAAATCTGTATGGAATAATAATAAAAAATGTAGTGATTTTTTTATTATTATTATTACTAGGATGATAACCTCCTGCTGGTCCTGTCGTGCCTTCAGGGACTTTAGTCACTATACTTTTACTTTTGTGTTGGAAATACCCTCAAGTAAAATGAGGAAAGTTCCTTATATCATGGGTCCTCTTCTAATCTAGTAGAGGCTCTACCCTTCTTTTAAGAAAAGAACACATAAATCTGGTGTACCCATTGCATAATGTAGGTAGATAAATAATGCATAAAAGTGTTAGCCAAAAATCACTAGTGTTCCTTTTCTTTATTGCAGTCAGAGTTTATATTTACTACAAGAAGTGTACTCATAAAATTTCTTTAAGCAGAAAAGACTTTATGCACTAGAGCAGGCTATTCAAACTTTTTAAGTAAATGAAACTTGGTAGGACTTAGGCATAATACCTCTTCAGTCGTAGTGGTGAGGATGTCTGTTGACGACAGGTTGAATTTTGCGGTGAGGACCTATATAGGTCCCTCTCCACTGCGTGTAATGGTGGGGGGTTCCTCTCTCAGAGGTCCAACTCTTGGAATTGAATTTATTGGGGGTACGCTGTTGGGGGCTCCTTGCGAGTGCTTCTGTCAATGGGTGGTTCCTTGCAAGCATGGCTACTAACAGAGGGTTCCTCATTTTTTTTCAATGTCAAGCGTTCCTCACGACTTGGTTCCTCCCAACCACAAAGGGCCAGCCTCAGCGCTTTCAGCAATGGGGGTTCCTCGTCGACTGTATCATCTATGGTTACCACTGACAATGGTTTCTCGCCACTTGTGGGTTCCTCATGCGCTAAACCTCGAATGTTAAATTTATGTTGCTAGTGGTTTAAGATCTAAGGATTTCTCGCCTATTAAAAATTCACATTTGGGTTCCTCATGCTCCGCCCCAGACCTGGGGGATTCCTCGTCGAAAATTATTCTAGAGCCTTATTTTTCCAAGGGTCTTCGCGAATCGGCATCTTAGGGTTTCTTCGTGACTTTGGGTTCTGCATTTGACGTCGCCACTACCAAGGGTTCCTCTCCCATTGGTTTTGTTACCGAGGGTTCCTCGTGTGGAGAAATGACTTCTTACCCTCGTCTTGCATGAGGTGCTGCTTCTGAGGCGCCAACTGAAATGGGTGATGATTCCTCGCCATCTGTTCTAATTAGCGAGCGTTCCTCGCTTGACGTTTTTTCGGTTTTGGATTCCTTGTGCGGCAATTCCTCGTGTGAAGTCTCAATTGCCCAAGGCTCCTCGTTTGTGATTCTTGCAACTATAGGTACCTCACATGAAGCCTTAACTTTGGGGGTTCCTAGCGAAAGCTACTGGATTCCCGGGGTTCCTCGCTTGGAATGATTGCTGCAGGGAGTCTTTCATTAAGGAACGAGTTTATTAGAGATTCCTCATTTGAGTTTTTCATCGGGGTTGCTCGCCCATAGAATTTCAACTACGGGACCCACTACCAAGGGTCCTTCGCTGATAGATGATGCTGCCATGGGTTCCTCGATCGTAAGTTTGAAACCAAGGGGTTCCTTACCTATTGTCGCGACATTGAGAGGTTCCTCGACATTTGAGGGTTCCTCGACATTTGAGGGTTCCTCACATATTACTCGGATTCCTCAATTGTGATTTGTGTAACTACGGGTTCCTCATATGAGGCCTTAACTTTGAGGGTTCCACGCAAGATCTACCCGTTGCTCGAAGTTACTCACTTGGAACAATTGTTGCTGGGAGTCTTTCGTTGAGGAACCAATCTATTAGAGATTACTCATTTGAGTTTTCCTTCAGGGGTTCCTCACACGTTCCCTTATAAACTATAGTTTCTTCAGTCGAGGGTTTGGAACCTATAGGTTCCTCATCAACCAAAACTTCTAACCCGGGTTCCTCGTGCTCCACCCCAGACTTGGGGGTTCCTCATCAAAAAAATGTGTCAGACCCTCATTTTCTAGTGAGTCCCTCGTCACTTTCTGTTGTAGACGAGGGTTCCTCATCTAAGGCCTTGAATTTGGGTACGAGCACGATAGGTCCCTCGCTTAGGGGTTCCTCCCTTGAAATTTATATTTGGGGTCCTTTACTTGAGGGTTCCTCGTCGCTATCGTTGAGCGCGAGGGGTTCCTCAACCACACGGAATTCCTCGCCAAATACTTAGGGTTCATCTCTTACCACTTTGACCACTAGGGGTCCTCTTCAACTATCGCGGCAACGAAGGGTGGGTTCCTCGACCAATTTTTTTAAATTTGGGGGATCCTCGCCTTAACTATGGGGGGTTCCTCGTGAACACCACCCACTACCTGGGGTTCCTTGCTTGGAACAAATGTTGCTGGGTGTCTTTCATTGGGGACCCAATCAACTGGAGATTCCTCGTCCGAGGCATTTGTGACGACGAGGAGTTATCCCAATGATTTTCCATTTAAGGGTTACTCGACCCCAGTGCAGTTGCGAGGGGTTCTTCATCAGCGCCTCTGATGACGGCAACGTGTTCTTCGACAACCATGGGTTTTTCGTGACCAAAATAGGCTGAACAAATTGGGTTCCTCGCGAGAGTTGTACAGAGTGGGAGGTTCTTTTCTAGCCATGACTTTTACCAACATTGGTGGTTCCTCGCTTGGGACTTCGACCTCAGTGGGTTCCTACCTTGAACCAATAACTATTGGTAGTTTCTCAACGACTTCATCCTGTTGTGGGTAGGGTCCCACAACTCCTCATACAGATGAGGACCCTCCTTTGAAAAGAGGAGAGAAACTTCCTGACCTCTTCTATAGTAACAACTTTAGAGGGTGATTCCTCCAAATTCATGCCCTTGGATGCTGGTGAACTTGATGGTGTCACAACTTGCTCCGACGCTGCCCTCTGCAACTGAGCTACTTCTACCGAAATCACCGTCAGAGCGAATGCCCCTCTCAGAGGGGGTTGCTGCTACTGTTACACAAACATGACCCAAACTTGGCAAGTCTAGTTGTTTTGTTTCAAAAACTCAAAAATCATACTCATAAGGCATGTACCTGCCACCGGAGCGACTACCGATGAACTGGCCTGCCCTCCTGGTGGAGCAGGTGTCTTAGCTAAGATCAATCACCACTTCATCCTGAGTGGTCTGCTCACTTTGAGTTCCATTCCCAGATGGAATGTCTTAAAAAAGAACTAGCTGCTTAGAAATGTTTAAACCTTCTTTTCCCATGAAAGTGAGGATACCTCCCCAGCAGAGTCGCCAAATGTAAGAGGGTAGTGGTACTGAGGTTTATGAATAACTAGAAAGGGTGAAACGTGACCCACTCCAATGGACGTTGTCTGTAAGGTTCTCAAGAACTTCTTAAGCAACTTCTGGTAAAACCTTCTCCTTCAGGTAAAAATGGAACTCAAGCTAGAGCTCACTCCCTACAGGAAGATGAAATTTCACAATAATAATAGTAATGTTATCAAGAATATCTCCTGGGAATGATGGCTATCAGTGAGGAGTGAAAGAACAAGGCACTTAGCACTTGAGAGAGAGCAGGGAGAGAATACTAGAGAGGTTCTGGTGTGATTTTGATAGAGTAATGGTGCTGTTGAGCTTTTCTTCTCTTTTTGACCTTGCCCAGGGGTTCTATTTATACTTGGGCACTAAGGATCAGTTGACACTTTTGGCGCCAAAAACTTAGAGGGTTGGTCTAGGACAAGGTCTGCAGTGTACCATTTGTCTCTACCTGTGTGTAGCAGCCTGTCCCCTCAGACAGGTGCCACCTGGCGCAAACCAAATTAAAAAATCAAATATGTCTCCTAATGGAGATAAAATATATGGCTTGGTAAATATCATTAGAAACGGTAACTTTTGGTACTAACATTGTAAACTTGAGGTGGGTCTCAAGGACCACCTCCTCTAAAATCTTCAAAAGCTTGAGGGGGGTCTTGAGGACCCCCATCTAAAATCATTTTTCAATAGAGGGGCCTAGAGGACACTCTCCTTTAAACTCATTTTATAAACAATTATTTTCTTACAAGTAACCCATTGGCTGCTCACCCTGGTTGTGTCTGATTGTGAGGTGTGTGAGGACTGGGTGACCATAGGGTATTTCTATTAGTATTCTCTCAATATTATAGTGCTAAGTGGTTTTGCTTTCTCAACATACCTTGTCCTTCAGCCGCCAAGCCAAAACTCCCAAGAGATCCCAACTAGCCTATTTGAGCCCCGCTTTCTCAACTAAGCAACATGTATAAGAAAATAAGTATTAGTACTTATGTTCTTTCAAAGAATTCCTTTTCATGATGAGGGGATGCTTATGGTAGCCACCCCCTCATCCTAACTTGGTTTTTTGGAAGCTGATGGGGGAGGACCTTGAGGGTCCCTCCTCCAATATGAATTTCTTCTCTTGAGGAACCCTAGGGGGTTCCTTCTCAAATGTCATTTTTTCGCTGTTGACGAACCCTATGGAGGGGAGGGTTCCTTCTTAATGTGAATTTATGGTGAGGGACCCTAGGGGGTCCTTCTCAATGTCAACTTCTGCTGTTGAGGAACCCTAAGGAGGTTCCTTCTCAATGTCACTTGCTTGCGAGGGATCCTAGGGGGTTCCTTCTCAATGTCAACTTGTGCAGGGACCCTGGGGGAGTCCCTCTCAACATGGGCTTCTGCCGCCCCCTAGGTAAGGTCCCTTCTCAACTTTAGTTTCTGCAGGGACCGTGGGGGGTCCCTCTCAACATGGGCTTCTGCCGCCACCTAGGTGAGGTTACTTCTTGACTTGAGATTTTACAGGGACCCTATGGGGTCCCTCTCAATAAGGGCTTCTGCCTCCACCTAGGTGAGGTTCCTTCTGGACTTGAGTTTTTGTAGGGACCCTGGAGGGTTCCTCTCAATATGAGCTTCTGTCACCACCTAGGTGAGGTTCCTTCTCAACTTGAGTTTCTGCAGGGACCCTAGGGGGTCCCTCTCAACATGGGATTCTTCCACCACGTGGGTGAGATTCCTTCTCGTCTTGAGTTTCTGCAGGGACCCTTGGGGGTCCCTCTTATTATGGGCTTCTACTGCCACCCAGGTGAGGTCCCTTCTCGTCTTAAGTTTCTATCGGGACCTTTGGTGGGGTTCCTTCTCAATATGAGTTTCTGCAGGGACCGTGGGTGCGGTTCCTTCTCAATATAAATTTATGTTGAGACCCTGAGGGGGTTCCTTCCTAATATGAGTTTCTACCGAAATCCTAGGGGGTTCCGGGTCTCATATATTTTCTTGCAGTTGAGGGGGGCGCCTTGAGGGTTCCACGCCCAAATATTTTCTTGCAGTTGAGGGGGAGGACTTTGACTACTCCTCGCCCCAATGTTTTTTAGAAGCAGAGGGGCAGGAACTTGACTGCTCCTCGCCCCCACATTTTCTGGAAGCTGGGGGGGTCATGAGGGAACCTCACCCCAAAATATAGTGGGCAGGCCTAAAACACCCTTCTACAAGATCATTTTGTTAAAAAAGAAAAAATGCAAGAAAAGTTGAATTCATATTCAAAATGGTAATTTTAAGTCAAAAATCGGCACTTTAGTAATTTATAATTTTCTTGTGCTAGTTTGTGAAAAAAAATTCCTAGTTAAAATTTCGCAGGTCATGATGGAACTTGACGCAAATTCACGATCCTGTAGAAGTAGTTATTGCATCGTAAAAAAAGTAGTTTTTGCATCGTAAAAAAAAGTCAAAAATTTTTATTCTCTGAATTGGATGAAAATCATTGTGCGTGTTCGGCAAGAAAATATAAGACTCTTAGATAAGGGGGAATTTAGTCCCTTATCCGATTCAAATACTAAAAGGCTGGAGTGATCGATTTCAACACTGTTCGGCCAATCAAAGAGAGTTTCACCCCCATCTCAAACTCTTTACCCCTTGCCCCATAAAAAGGTCCCTTGGGCTCACAATTTCTCACATAATTTTTTAGAGCAATTTTTGAGTGATTTCCCTATAAAAAGGACCCTTGGGTTCTATCATTTTTCAGAGGATTGAAGATTACTTTTAGAGAACTGATTATAAGTTTGATTTATTAATGAAAATGTTACCTCATTCTTACAATTTGTTTTTGTCTTTCATTTGTATTAGGGTTAGGGTGAAGTTTATCATAGTTAGATAATATTTTCACGTTAATTTAATTATTGTTTATTCCCAACTTATTTTAATTGCAACAAAAAATTTGTATTCAATTTAAAATGATAGTGTATTTTAAAACCTTCAAAAATTTTGCTAAATCAAGTTTTGAGATTAAAAATAATATTTTTTTGTTGGATTATGCTTGCAATTTGATTGTTTTAATAGTCCATACTTAAATACATTTACGAACTGTAAAACTTGTATTTTCTGAGGGAATAGGGATTTTAGCCATCTATAAGAGACGTTAAAGTATTTCGAACATAATCGTCATATTTTTCCAATTAAACGTGATAAGAATTGGTTTAATTTGAGTTATAAAAGGAAATGACATTGTTAAATTAGTATGGAATATTAGTTATGTGATAAATGGACCCCGAATCCTAATTCTTTCATATTGTTTACAACTCTCGTGTGTTGTTCTCATTATTCGTAATTGCTTTTATTTAGTTTACGGCATAATTATTTTCTACTCCATTTAGTCTAGTTGGACAATTGAAATTATTTTATAAGTTAAAATTGACAAATATTTCATGGGTTCGACCCATACTTACATTCGTTATTCTGTAATAGCCCGTGCACTTGTAGTATTTTATAAATTGACAAAAATCTATCTTTTTTGCAAAGAATGACACGTGTCTCGTAGTTGTTACAATAGGACCACCAACAAAACAAATAAAAACATAAGAGTGAGTACACCTGAATCCTTAAAAAAGGAACTAAATACAAGTTATCCCAAATACTTATGTGAATTAAATGATTTGATTGTTGTATAAATGAGAAAATTAATATGTTAAAGTGCATATAGTTTAGTTATATTCCCAATGAATTTAAGATTTTAAATTGGAGTTATGTGTTTACTTGTCCCGTGATATTTTATTCATTAAAAAATATTATGAGCCCAACTTTAAATATGTATGAATCGTTGTTGTATAAAATTGTAATTATACAAATGGAAATCAAGATAATCTATATGAGAACTGGCAATAATGAACGTTGCGAATAAAAGAATATGTTAATTGAGATTTTGAAGTATATATGTCTGTCGAGAAGAATATTATTTTAGCCCATACAATGTTAGTGTTAGTATATGGATGTTGATTAATTGTTTTTGTTGAAGAATATATGTTAAGAGTTATTTACTTTTCTTTAAAGGGTTATAATCATTGGCGAAATGATGTCTTTGAGTATTGTAGATGATTTAATTGTATTATTATGCAGATTAAAATGTTAGGATTTGTTGAACAGAGGATCTGTGTTGATAGTCTGTTATTCTAAATTGTGCATGGGACTTGAATTTATTGGGTGATCATTGGTGTTGATGAGATTTTAATTACTAGATAATAATGGTTTTGGATATGGTTTACATTGTTGATTATATTTTATAGATGAGGTGATGAATGATAGTAACTTACGATGTTTTCTTTGGGAGTTTTGGCATTTTTGGTTTATATATTGTTGAATGTAAAGTTATAATATATGCAAGATATACATTTAGGGTTGGAAATGAATAAAGGTAATGAAGTAGAAGGTACTTGTTTTAGTATAGAGTGTTGACTTGGGAATTTAATGTGAAATCTCAGTAAAGATTCTTAGGACAGACGATCCTGAGGAAAATGTTTGGTTGTAGTGAGTGTGAGATCTAAGAATGACTTGGATTCTTAGGAGTAGCATGAGTTTTTCTGAGGTTATGCCATGTATTGAGGTGTGTTAGTAATCATAGACTGAGTGATGGGATTCATGCGAGTTTCATATTTTAAATTGAACAGAGTTAAGGTTGTAAGTCTGGAAGCTTAGATATAAATGTTTTCTATACACTTAGCAACTACCTAATTTAGACAGAAGTGTATCGGGGATTCTTTATTTGAATTTCAGATATGAGACGTCCTACTCATGGAGTATAGAGAAGGTATGAGTTTGAATTTTAGGATTGATAAGTCTTTTGTGTAATTCTAACAATAAGCCTATGAGTATTGGGTAAGTGGTTATTGAAATGTATGTCTTGTGGGTTAGGAATTGGCATGCATGACTTGGGAGTAGATTTGTTAATAAATGGTGAGATGTTTGAGGAACGTGTGAAATACCTCGCGAGGTAACTAAGGAGATAATGTAATGAATGGAATCTTCTTGATTTTTGGCATAAATGAACTTAATCAGTTACCTTAGGTTCATCGATATTTAAAAAATGTGAGTTTTTAGTTTTTTTCTCTCAATGCCTCCCCAATCTATACAGAAGTATATCAGGAGGTTCCTTATTCAGATTTAATTTATGGGATGTTCCACTCATAGAGTTTAGAGAAGGTTGGAAGTTGGTCATTTAGGATGTTTATAATATTCCTGCGGAAAACTAATGAATGAGAATTTTAGTTATGGGCTGAGAATTAAATGTAGATTCTTGGTGCATCACATGATAAATTAGAAACTACATGAAAGGTGGCGATGGTTTGTGTGACAGTTCTTTATAGGGTGTGGTTTGATATGGACTTTTTTTTATACAACATGATTCACTGATATTTTCAGCCATGCAAATTACAGGTGGCATCTGGATGCGATAGTATTTATTTATGTAACATACGATTTATTGATGGTTATGTCCATGCCAATAAAAATTGGTGTATGTATGCATAAAACGATGTTTGTGTGTCACATGGAAATTTTGGCACTGTATAGCAGGTGGCAAAAGTTTCCCTAGTATTGTGAAGTAGGTGGCTACGGTTGTGTGATGGTTATTTATGTAAATTCGATTTATATGGAATTTTAATGTGTCACGTGGAAATTTAGTAATGCGTAGCAAGGTCATAGTAGGTTTTTTGGCACTGTAAAGTAACTGTCTACGGTTGTGTGAAACCTTTGTGTGGGCGTACTGCATGTTTCTTGATATGACCGTGGGAAAAAGGATCATTTCAGTGACATTGAATTTTTTTAAAAGGTTAACTAATTGATGAAACTAATGAGTTAATTGAATGTATTGTGATACTCGGGGCCGTGAAGGAAGCTGAATAACTAGAATGCAGTTAATGAGACAAAGATGGAATAAATTTAATAAGAAATAGATAAATGGTTAGCATTTCTTTAAACTTGATATTCAAAAGGCCACTTGTCTAGAATAGAAATGAAGTATGAAATGATGTAATTCATTAAAGTGAAATGATGAAATGAACAAAATATGAAACTCGAAGGTGAATCAAAGACTCATAACGATATTGATAAGTTGAACATTAGGGTTGCTTTTGTATTGGTATATAAACCAATAATTCATTGAGACCTTCCTTATAAAGAGATTTTATTAGTATTGATTAATGTGTAGATAATTGTGAATGACACTTGATATATTAATTCGTTCGTTATTATACCTAGTTTAATAATTGGATTGATCTTTTTACTCATGATATTATGAAACATTGATAAACCTTGTGGTTATTTATATAATTGAATATATTATCTAGTGAACATTGATAACCATTCGAGGTTTAAATGGTTATTGTTATATAAAATATTTACAAGTTCATTGTTATTGTGATTTAAAAGATTTAATGTGGTATTCATTTCATTTGGTACTTGTAATGGGTTGTGTTACCTTATTCAGGATACGTAACTAGTATTCTTATAGTGGGCCCTATCCCGTTGTGTTGACAAACACATCTCAGATTAGGTTTGAGCATATAGGGGTGGATTGGATCTTGGAGATGAGATTGAATGTTACTGATTTCTATTTTGTACAATTATGTTTCCTTTTTATTGTATTTTTCATATGAGACAGCTTTTGGATTATAAGTCATTTATGACTCTGAATATGTAATTGGGATTTGTAAATTGAGATTTTGTATAATTATTGGGCTGTTGGAGGACATTGATGTTGGATTTATATTTAGTGGTCATTTATAATTTTATCTTTCGCATCTTATATTGATGGAAAAGTTTTATATGTCTCATCTTTTTAGCACATGCTAAAAATAATATTTTAAATTATAGCAATTTGTATCTTTTAATATTGGGCCTTGGTCAATATTAATAATAAAATATGCGTGTGTTAAAATGGTATCAAATTGCGGTCATAGGTCTCGAGAGTTATAGGTCTATGCTAGTTTTTTGTATGTCTTTTTTTATATACCTTGTCGATTTGTACTCTCTTTAGGTTTTAAGTTTGAGGTGCATTTTTTCTTTCCTTTTATATAGAGAATACTAGGATGAAAGGAACTAGGAGAGCCGTTGAGGTAGGGAGTACCCACATTAGTTTTGGACAAGGTGATGTTTGGTAATAATAAGACAATGCGACCACATTAATAGCGATGAATCATTTGATTAAATGGGAGTTTATGGTGAAATTCAAGGACAAGTATTTTCAGTTTATTATTAAGTTTGAGAAGAAGGGGGGTTTTGTCACTTTGGATCAAGGTTCACATAGCTTGGTCGAGTACGAGGAAGAGTTCAGATATTTAGCAATGTGTCCCAGAGGAAGGGGCACCAAGGAAAATAAGAAGAACTATTTCCATAATGATTTGATTTGATCGATTAAGCTGGTTGTGTTAGGGGATTCGGCTTACACCATTATGCTTAGGTGGTTATTGTTGCTTTAATGTTTTTGCAGCACAATGTGAACTCTCAAGATATATTTGGTAAGAGGGGAAAAGATAGTGGTACAAATTTGGCCAAGGTAGGTTCATGTGATGCTACGATTAAGCTAGAGGGTCAGAAGGACCAACATAAACAATAGTATGGGAAGTAGCCCGGGTGGGGTGTTATCGACAACAAGTTGAGAGAGACCCGTAGGTGTCTTAAAGTATATGTCGAGGAACAAAATAGAGAGAGAGGGTATCGATTAGGTAGCTAGGTCATTTTAGAGATGTTTGTCAGGCATGTGGAGAGAAAGGATACTGGGCTACTATATGTCCTAGGACTCAGGGTTATCAAGACCAAATAGTTTTAATTGAGGAGATACCCGAGGTAGTTACACCACTTGAGGATGAGGTGGGACCGAAACTTTTAGAGCCTCGTTGTAGTTTGTTGGGTTAATGTGGTATATTCTCTAATTTCCCACTATTATTGACATAGAGAGCCCTACTTTTATGTTAAGTTGAAACATGAGTATATGTAGTCTAGAGTATATCTTGATGATTAGGTGTGAGTGAGCCATTGGTAATGATATTATTCACGTTGTTTCAATTTTGCTTAGGAATTCTGAGGACATAATTCCTGTTATAGTGGATGAGATTATAAAACCCCAAATTTTCAAGTGATTTATTAAATAATTTTATAATTACTTGTAATTAATTAAGAATATATATATCGGTATGATTACATAATGAGAGAAATTTTATTTAAATAATAAATGTTGAAATTGTAGAATTTTTAGTAATTCAATGTAAATTAATTGGTTGTTGTTTAATTCGGTTACATAGTGGTATTTTGGTCAAAACCCTAGTCGCATAAGGATCTTTTAGTGTATCTTGGTGACCAAGAAAGGTTTAGAGGGACATATGATACTATATATTATTGGGTGAATTTTAGTTTAGAAGAGAAACTAAATAGACGAGAAAATAGTAAGAGAAGATAATAAAAATTGAAGAGAAGATAAATTGAAGAGAAAAAGAGGCAAAAAAAGGGGATTCGGTATAGCGAACCCTTATAGACGTTATAGTGGGTATATGGTTACTATAATGACAGTGTTTCATAGGAAGGATTTTAAACCCTTGTGTTCTCTCTTTAATATTTTTCATTTGTGGCGTCGGTACCCAAACCAAACCCTAAACCAATTAAAACACCATATTCAAACCTACCTTTGAGGACTTTAAGCATGGATTTTGGGAATACTTTAAGAGACCAAGTTAATTAAAATTCAGAGGAGAACAAAGAATTAAAGTCAAATTTCAGAAATGGTTAAAAGTCAGGAATACTTTACTTCTCCCCTTTAGTGTAATTTACTTAATATTGCCTACACAATATTTGTTGTTAAATAAAAGTGAATAGAGGTTTAAGTATGGCAAGATAAACCTAATCAATAACATATTGTTATTTCTATTAAAATTGAAACTGTTGAAACCCTCTTTATAATAAGAATACCTATAAAATACTTATGTGAATTAAATGATGTGATTGTTGTATAAATGCGAAACTTAATATGTTGATAGGTGAATAGTTGAGTTATATTTCCAATGAAATTGAGAATTGAAATGTGATTGGTGTGTATACTTGTACCGTGATAACGTTTTAATTGGAAAATATTGTGAGTCACACTTTGAATGTGTATGAATCATTGATATATGAAACTGTAATCATACCCTAAGAAATCGAGATAATCTTCATGGGAATTTCCAATGATGAACGTTATGAATACAAGAATATGTTGATTGAGATTTTGAAGTATATATGTTCGTCAAGAAGATTATTGTTTTAGCCCCACGATGTTTGTGTTGGGACTTTGATGTTAATTAGTTGTTGTTGTTCAGGAATATATGTTGAGGGTTATTAAATTTTCTTGTAAGGGTTATAATCATTGGAGAATTGATGTATAATAGTATTGAAAAGTTATTAATTGGAGTATTATGCAGATTTGGATATTGGAATTTATTGAATAGAGGATTTGTGTTGATAGTCGGTTATTCTGAATTGGGGATGTGACTTAGATTTATTCGATGATTTTTATTATTGGTAAAATTTTGATCACAAGATAATAATGGTTTTGTCTATGGTTTACATTGTTGATTATGTGCTATTGAGGAGGTGAAGAATGATGTTAGCTTACGATGTTTGTTTTTGGGAGATATGACACTTTGGATAATACATTGTTGAATTTGAGTTATAATATATGGGATATGTACCGTGGGGGATGAATCGAGTGGCCTAAATAGTCCAGGTCCGAATAAAGGTTGTCTTACTTGGAACGGGTAGAGATCGTTACATGAGATTACCTATAAATGAGAAAAAATCGAAGGAGATGAGCACAAATCAAGTAGCGACCAAATCAGCAGAAGGAACAAGTCCAACATCGCTCCATCTCTACCTTACTTATAAATGTTTTATTACCCCACAAAAAAGGGGACATATAATTATTTTAATCAAATCAGAAAATAGTAATAAGAAAAGTGAAACACCCGGTGGATGTAGGCCATTGTCAAAACACGTAAATATCTATCTTGTGAGATTTCTTGCTTTTTACTCAACATTAATTGTTCAGGATAATTATTTGTTAATTAATTGCACTCATAATTGGCATTGTTTTTGGGAAGCGAGTTTTATCCACTTAATCAGTAAAATCCAGCAAACAATCATGTCTTACCCCTACAATGCACCTCTCCCAGGTAATCAACAAGGTGGGCTGCTGCCGCACAGACTTAGATGTGTGATCCACCTCAACAGGAGCCAAGGCACCCCTCGCCCGTGTAATAGCCCACAACAGCATCACTCTGAGCAAAGAAATGATCACTCTACATACACTCAAATCTCACAGTTTGTCGATGCATATGAACAACGACTCCTTCAGCAAAAGGACACAACATGCCTCCAAATGGGGGGAAAATCTCATCTCGAGCGACACCCGAAAAGGATGGAGTGAGAACTCCACAGAGAGAATTAAAAGAATCATGGTTGAACATCTTTCCCCTAGGCTAGCAAAACTTGCAGTCGAGAAAGGAGTTTGCATCGTGACCATGAACACTTCGAGCACAAAAGTTATTCGATAAGGAGAAATTAAAAACAAAAACACTATAGAAATGATATCTATAGCCTGGTAAGGAAGGATTTGGATCAACACTTTTCCAATCATAGGGATAGATCCACCAAAGAACTAGCCAGGGGGAACCTCATCACTCAAATGCGGTTTCATTTTTTAAGAACAATTGAGGTGCAAGAGACCTCGACGAAGTGTGCAACCTCGAGTTCAAAATTAATGAGGAAAGACCAACCTCATTGATCATATGCACTAGTACAAACAGGCCATGACCCTGTGGAATAATAATTATGCCATTATATGAATCATATTCCCCTCAATCCTATGGGACATCACGCAAAAATGGTTTGAAAGATTGCCACATAGGACAGTTAATTATTTCATCTCACTCTCTGAAGTTTTCAATACTCGCTTCATCACAAACATCTCTCATTCGAAGATAATGAATTATCTCCTCAAAATGTGGAAGAAATCCCAGGAGACCTTGAAAAAATATGTCAGGTGGTAATTGGAAACAAATAACGAAGTTTAAGACTACGCAGAGGAGGTCGTTGTGGCCTCATTTAAGATAGGGCTACCCTGTAACTCTATGATCCATTAGTCCTTAACCAATAAGGAAGTAAGTACCATTTACGCCCACATGTCTCGCATAGAGAATTATGCCAAATTAAATGACGTGGTCTCCCTCAACTAGGGGGAACGGGTACACAAATGTGACTAATGGAAGTGATAAAGAAGGCACCCCCAAGAAGCAGAACGGAGGACCTAGGAATGGAGGTAAGGAAGGCCCAACCAAATCTTTTTGAGAAATCAATATCGTGTTCAAGGAACTGATTTACCAAGTTCTTAGTAAAATCAAAGGTCATCAACTCCTTAAGTGGACGGAAAATATGGGATGCAATCTGAGCAAGACGAATAGCATGATTAGGTGCTCTTATCACAAAGAGAACGGGCATGAAATAAAGAACTATAAAGCCCTCAAAACACATCTATAATAACTATTCTAGTCTGGACATTTGAACGAATACGTAGAGACGAAAGGTGAGAAAGCCACCTTCAATGCCGATCAGAAGTCACCCAACGTCTTGGAAGATGAGTTGGGACATGAGTTCATTGTCATCCACGATG
Source organism: Sambucus nigra (assembly GCA_949130495.1). Taxonomy (NCBI): domain Eukaryota; kingdom Viridiplantae; phylum Streptophyta; class Magnoliopsida; order Dipsacales; family Adoxaceae; genus Sambucus; species Sambucus nigra. Next base: position 787,546,608 of record OX422208.1, on the reverse strand, counting down.
TATGAAGTTTGAAACACATCCAAGGTAACATTATTAGAATGGAGCTCAAAAAAGTCAATTTCATAATAAAGGCCTTCCAACGTGATCCTACCAAAATTCCAACAGGCAAACACAGGTGCCTAGAAGATATAGACTACAACAAACACATAGTCTTTATAGAGGATGACCTTATCAGGGTTAGGACCCCGCATAATGATGCACTAGTAATCACACTTAAGATTATAAATTGGGACGTGGATAAGATATTAGTCGATCAAGGATTCTCCTCTGAATTTAAATGCTTCGAGTTGTTCCACAAACTAAACCTTAAGATGGAAGGCTTGAAAGAAGCGACTCAACCCTCTGATCGGCTTCGCTGGAAAGATGACTATCCCATTAGGAAGGTGGTTCTACCAGTTAGGGATGGATATATCTCAAAGTTGATCGAGTTATTAGTGGTAGATATTAATTCTCCTTATAGCATTATCCTTGGGACAGGATGGTTGCATGCCAATCAATTCATCCCCTCCATTATCACTAGAAACTCAAATCCATCACATATCGTGGGATAATAGAGATAAGGGGCAATCAGGTCATTGATCAAAAGTGCTTTATCATTGCCATCAGCCCTAAGAAAAAGAAGAAAAAGTAGAAAGAGACCATTCTCGAAGGATCCAAAGACGGATCCATACCATCTAAATAGAAACTAAAGTACGAAAGGCCAGGGGTAGATGAAATAATGGTGTACCCCGCAGATAGGGTCATGGAACCATTAGAGGAAATAGATTTTAATAAGACTCAGTCGGAGAGGAAATTTTTTACCAGTACCATGCTTTCCAAGTAAGAAAGGTAAGACCTAATTTATCTATAAAATAAAAATCAAGACGTATTTGCCTGGTAGCCATACGATATGCTTGGGATTGACCCAAAACTCATCTCTAGCAACTTCAAGTGGATCTCACTTATCCATCGATCACGCAAAAAGCACGTCGAACTACCCCAGAGAAAGCAAAGGCAATGGAAATGGGGGTTGGGAATCTTTTGGAGACAAGGTTCATTAAAGAAGTTGGATTCCCAAAATGTCTCTCAAACTCGATGCTAGTAAAAAAGAGTAGTGGGAGCTCGAGAGTATACGTAGAGCTTACTGACCTCAACAAATCCTATCCTAAAGACAACTTCCCTCTCTTGAATTTCGATCAGTTGGTCAATGCCATAGTAGGTCATGGGAGAATGAGCTTCCTAAATGCATATACAAGATATATAACTCAATCCCGTCGTTTGTCCCCGATCAAGATAAAACCTCATTCATTACCACTCTCGATATGTATTATTATAAGGTCATGCATTTCGACCTTAAGAATGTAGGATCTAGGTACCAATGATTGGTCACAAAGATGTCCAAATAACATCTACAAAAAATTATTGAAGTATAGATTGATGACATGCCCATAAAGATCAAGCATAAAGTTGACCACTTGAATAACTTGGCAAAAATGTTTAAAATCATCAGGCACTACTAGATGAATCTCAACACGGATAAATTATACTTCACGATCTAATCCAAAAAGTTACTTAGATACCAAGTCAGCAAAAGGGGGATTGAGGCAAACCCTGACTGGATGGTGTCAATCAATAATGTTCAGCCTCTAAAAATGCTATGCGAGTTTTAAAAGTTGACAGGAATGCTGATAGATCTCAATCAGTTCATCTACAAGTCATCTGAATGGTGACGACCACTCTTCCAGTTGTTTAAAAAGGAAAAAGGACTCACATAGAGCGGTGACGATCATGTAGTTAGTTCAGCCTTAATATGTGAGAAGGAAGAACATTAAGCTCCCAACTATGTCAACAAAATTCTTCTCGACTTTGAGCAATGCTACCTCCCACTTAAAAAAAAATTCCTACTCTTTGGATGTCGCATTGAGCAAATTAAAACACTACTTTGAGTCTCACTTAGTCATAATCATCAGTTCTTTCCCGCTCAAATTTATCTTTCGAAAATGCCACATGTCTGAACTAATGTCTAAATTATCTGTTAAAATTGGGAGGTTTGATATACACTACCAACAAAAGACCACGATCAAGGGGCAAGTGTTAGAGGACTTCATTGTTGACTTCACAGGAGGAGGAGGAGGACCCAGTGATCAAGACATAGCTGGTGAATTATTGATATGGGAGATTAACGAGTCTAAAAAGTGGACCCTTTATGTAGACGATGCATTTAAATCAAAGGGGAAATGAGTGGGACTTGTACTTATTTATCCATAGAATACCATGATCGAGCAAGGAATCAGACTTGGATTTGAATCTTCCAATAATGATGCTTATTATAAAGCCCTCATCATCGGGTTAGGCATCGCTTCCTCTTCGGGAGCAAGCTACCTTTACATATACTATGATGCAAAGCTAGTGTCCAACCAAGTAACAATAGACTTCAACGCTAGGGATAAATGAATGTTAGCATATATGTAGGTCGCTCAAGACTAAATTGACAAATTTAAGAAATTCCACATTCATTAATTCACCTGAAAAAATAATAGCCAAGTTGATGCCTTGACAACTTTGGGGTTTAACAGTAGACTCCGGTCTTAGTAGAATCATTGAAGTGGAGTTCCTAGCCAAGCCTAGCATCGAAAAACTAGTGGTCATCGAATAAGTTCTTATCGTTCAAAGGGTTCCTAGTTAGATAGACCCAGTAATCACTTATTTGTAAGAGGACACCCTTCCATCATCCAACAAAAAGTAAGCCCAACAGATCAGGATAAAAGCTACAAGATTTTACCAATCACCTGAGGTCAAACTCTACAAGAGGTATTTTACATATACCTGCCTCCAATGCATGCACCCAAGTGACGTCAACTAAGTTCTATATGAACTCCATGATGGCATTTGTGAAATCCACACGAGAGGAAGATCATTGGCTTTTAAGGCGATCAATGAGGGATATTGGTGGATGTACATGCAGAAAAACGTGATCTCTTACGTTAGAATGTGCAAGAAGTGTATTAAGTTCTCTCCTATGTACCATCAGCCAGCCAACAATTTGAAGTCACAAACTAGTCTGTGGTTGTTCGCTCAATGGGTTTTGGATATCGTGGCCCAACTACCAATGGCACCTGGATATCGCAAATATCTACTAGTCGACATGGACTATTTCACAAAGTGGATTAAGGCAAATTCGTTGGAAAATTTTCGAGATACTAACATCATAAGAATCATCTGGAGAAATATTATTACTCACTTTGGTGTAACAAGGTGTGACACCCCGACTAATTAAACACCGGGTAGCTACTCCTTTATAAAATTAATTCAAAATGCCAAGTTGGCTCAGTTAATAGCATCACTGTCGAAAACGTTTTATTATTACTAACCACCTAGTATTTAAAAAGTAAGTGCCAAATTTTATTAAATCTGATTAACATGCAACGAGAGTAATGAATAACTAAATAACACCATTCACCATACTGAAGTAACAAGAATAACCATCACAATATGTAAATAAAACCTGGAGGAAAAACTCCTCAATACAAATCCCACGACTGATATGTAAACTGAAATAAATAACTAAAACTGAATACTGAGCAATACATGCTAGAGTCTGAAAACTGAAATGTAAAAATGCTCTAAATAGGAATGGGCAACATGCCCTACAACTGATAGATAGTGACTCTGGAATCCAAAAGATAGAAGCGTCTATGAGCAAATCCCTGTAGCTTCCACAACCAGCTACAGCACGTCACCTGAATGAGAATCCTATGCTTGGTGTCCTTGTGGCTGGGCACCTAAAATGGTTTTACAAGAAAATATATTTGAAAGCAAATGGGTCAGAGCCCGAAAGTGGAAATCATTTTTAAAAAAACCTGCAAGTGCTTTAAAACATTTAAAACATTAAATGCAAAGTACATGTTAGGACGTACACTCGCATGATATTCTCACCTCTCGTCTAACTGTGCACTCCTAACGTAAGTACCCATCTATAACTACCCTTTCCACTAGCTAAGTGACAATGTAAACTAGCTAGACAACCAAAGGTTCTACCCATTTTACTTGGTTCCAGTTAATATAACAACGCTCGTAATTAAATAGAGGTTTAACGTAAACTCAGTTACTAAATATGCCATTGATATAACTATCAGTTAACTCATAATCTATCTCGGAACAATACCGTAATATTTTTACAACATTAACATGAGGATTCCCATTAATTAAATGTATATTATTCACATCATAAATATACGATACAAGCACCCCGCAATCTAAGCTGTAGTGCACACATACTCTGCTATCCATCCCGGTACATCACGTACATAAGGATCACATATTCCGAATCTCTCAGGAATAGTTCAGATAACACAAATCACAAATAGTGGAGGCGAACATAGTCACCATCACATGGGTCACGCACATACCTACGCTCCCATGGTCAGCGGACTTATTAATATCACAATAAGTCTTTCTATGACCTATGTTCATCAAGGTACCAGTCTATATCCCCCCCGTAGGCACACAAGGATTAGAGGGTCCTAAGCGAACGAAACCTCCCGTGATAGCAAGTATGGTAGGTATGTCATACAAACAATCCATATACTAATACTAAGTAAACACACATCTTAGTAATACCGTATTTTAATCGTAGTACATATCGCATTCTTGTACTAACTAATTATCACAACTTATTTTATTCCGATTCATAATTATACGCGCTATAATTCATCCTCACATCGTAGTAGTCACTCACGTCTCAACCCAAATGATTCATTGAATATAACTCTCGTATATGATTTACTCATCCCAACAACCCAAAAGTCCCAAATAAGTCACTATATCATCAAAGGAATGCTAACTCTACCCTTGAACCATCTCCCGGAACTCCAAAAGTCAAAACAGTCCAAAAAGGGTCAAACTGTCAACTCGTTAGAAGTCTCGTTCGAACGAGGCTTCGAACGAGTTTGGACTGTCAGGTCGTTAGAAGTCTCGTTCGAACGAGGCTGTTCGAACGAGATCCCAGTTCGTTCGAACGAACTGACCCTTCTAACGATATCTCGTTCGAACGAGATATCGAACGAAAATCCTACTCGTTAATAACGACTGGTCAACTCGTTAGAAGCTCGTTCGAACGAGCTCGTTCGAACGACCTGGGGGTTGCTTCTAACGAGATGCCAGTTTCGGCCCAGAACTTCCCAAAAATCGTTTTTCACCATTTTTACTCCTCAAACCTCTTCTAAAATTCGTTCCCACAATATATTGAGTTCTCTAATCATCCTCAAACATGTTAAGGGGCTATACTAACATCATTAAAGGGTTTGATATTATCTAAACATCATTAAATCACAATTTCCACACTAATTCCCAATTTTCTTCAAGAACCTAAACCCTAACTTTTTCTCATCATAAATTCCCAGATTTTAATTCGTTTATACATCACCTAGATATGAAATATCCGAAATTAAATCTCCCAACAATGTTTCTACATGCAAACCTATCCCAACATTCAATAATAACTTCAAATTTCATGGGTTTTCTTTTAATCTTTCAAGAACAATTAAGATTCTTCAATTTCTAACATGGAAAAGACATTCTCAGTAATTAAATGGAAATAAAGTCACTTGCCTTGGTTTGATTTCTGAATTTGGTGTGGATTCGGTGTAGAATTTCTGCAGAATCTCTCTCTCTCTCTCTCCTTCTCCAAGCTTTCTTCTCCAAAAGGCTATGGTGGCTAGGGTTTGCTTTGGGGAAACTTATGAAACCTAATTTCAATAAACCTCGTAGCTTGTTGGGTTAATAAGGGTTGGTTGGGGTCAATCCTTATCAGATTACAACTCTCAATTTTCGTCACTTTTAATTACCCAAAAATACCAAATTACTAAAATACCCTTTAAGTTACCGGTACGGTCTAAAATTACCCCGGGATCCAAACTATACCCCCGGCTAGTGTTTTCTGACTATCTCGACCCTTCCGGACGCGTTGGCGCGCTCAAAACGACCATACGGATTATCGATTTTAAATTCACTTTTAATATCAAAATATTATACCGTGACGCGGCGGTCCCACGCGTCTCAACAAAATTTCTAAAATGCCGTATATAAATCCCACGACAAATTTTATAATACCAAATACATATATAATCATATATGCACATAATCAAATACCAATTCGCATCACATCAGTATTTATAACCCGGATTAATTTCCAATTAATACGCATTTAATTAATTAATCCCAAAAATAAATATAGCCAAAAGTACGGGGTATTACACAAGGATGGTCATTATAAGTAATGGACTGCAATTTGAAAGTGGGTTTCTCTAGTAAGGTAAAATAGTTTAGCTTAGGCTTAGTATTTTCTTTATTTGCCACTATGGCACATTTGACATATCTCCTTACAAACTGACACATGCCGACTCGATGAACCGAATTTCTAACATCACCAAGTTCAAGACATCTCCACATTATGAAGGTATAAATCGTTTAGGAGGTCAAATTTATTTACATTTATATTTGGGAGACTTTTCATAAAAAAATTTAAAAATTAGAGTTCAAAAATTAATATTTTATTGACCTCGTTCAAACGAAAAGGCATTTTTGTTTAGAACTCTCATTTGATAATTTCATCGAACGAACATCCAACGAGGGTGTTCTATTTGAATTCATTTGAATCTCGTTTGAAGCCTATTCTAATGAGATTGGAGTCTCGTTCGAACGAACTCTATTTTTATTCTAACGAGATGACATTCTTTTATTTTCATTCAAACAAATTTTACCGCCTTGAATTTTGTGTACGACCTATAAAACTGCTTCAAAAAGGTTTTAAAAAGGACTTTTCAAAAAATGCAACATGCATATCTGTTACAAAAGTCCTCAATCCTGTTAGGTCAAAACACTTTTTTGATTCACAAAACAACCTCCCTATTATACTTGTGAATCCTTTTGAACCCTAAATAGTTTCATACCTGATCTATACTTATGGAGAGAAATCTCTACTACTGACCTTATGACCCGAGGGATCACAGCTGGAAGAAAGGCTGACCGGTTGATACCAAGGGTGAACCTCCACCTGTGGAATGCTCTAGATATGATTTATTTTCTTTAGAAAGTTTTGTAAGTAAGTTATCTTGTAAATTTATCTAAAGTGTAAAAATAAAAGGTTTTTCCTTGAAAAGGGATTTTTCCTCATATCTATTTGTGATTGCATGCGTATCTTCTTTTCTGTATTTAGAACAATCATCATATGCAAACCTGATTTAATCAAAGGCTAAAATTTGGTTTAAAAATGGATTAGTGTGTTTGGTAGCATTTTATTAAATAAATCAATCTATTAAGATCTAGTGAACTCTTAAATTCATATCAAAGTCGGTTGCACAAATATACTGTGTGATCTTTTTCGCAAAAAAAATTCTTTGATATCAATTTTTTTTAAAAAGGTAGGATTTTAATGGATAATTTGTATAATCGAAAGCTCATATTTTATGCTACCAAATAGGCCTATCAATGGGTGAAAAGTGCGAAGACCCCCAATTTAAAATCTTTCAAGATCAGTTTCCTTTTAAGATGCGGAATAAAGATGGTTCAACACAACAACTTAATTTTCAAATTTTATTTGATTTTCTTTTCTTAAAAAGATGAAAAATTAAATTAAACACAAATTTTAATTTCTAAACACAAAATTAAAATTAAACATAAATAAGTGAATTATGGTGAACAGACACACACACAAAATTCACACAAACCAATATTTGGATTTTCACACAAACAAAAATAACACTAGAAGTTAACTATGAGAATTTTACTTTTAGCCCAAAATTAATTTAACACAAGTCCTAAAATTTGCCTACACAATATTTTCAATATAACCAAATTAGGCCAAATCAAATTTTATCAAATTAAATTATTTAGACTTGAATTAATTTAAGTTAAACATTACCCAAATTATTAAACATGCGCCATTTTAATCAAGAATGCGAATTAAACCCAATTTTATCTTTTTACCCTAAGCATGCGTTCTAAGTGATTTTTGCAAAAGATAAAATAAATGCACAATCCCACAACACGGCGATGTACGAGGAAAACCCCAAATTGGGAAAAAACCTTGGACGGTCCTGGACTAACAAATTCACTAAGTATGGTATGAATTTTACAAAGACTCGACAAGAGGACTTACACAACTGAATCGACTCCCTTCAAGCATTGACGCGCTCCTTCGATCTTCAACCTCCGCCTAGAGAATAATCCCGGAGTCCACCGAAACCTTGGATTCCACCAATCTAGACCAAGCTCCCATCAACCACACATGGTGCTTTTCACCATGTGAGAATGTCGTAGCAAAATAACAACTTCTTATTCTTTGAGGAATGTAGAAGTAAAACCAAACGAACTCTTCAATTCGAAAGAGTAAAACTCGGTGCCAAAAAAACTCCAAGCAAATATATATATGTCGTACTTGGAATAAACTCTTAAGGGTGTAAACAAAAGTGTTTAAGAAATATTTTCTTGAAAAGCAAAAACTCTAAACATGAAATCTTTCATTGTGGAATTAAACTCTCAAAACTCTATCTTAGAGATCGTAGAAGATGAAAAAGTTAGTTTTTCAAAAGAGGTTCCCGCACATAATAATTTTGGAAAATTTAGTGGGAACAAAAAAGTGGGGTAGTGGAGAAAAATTGTCAAAAACTGCCAAAAAGTTTTTCCGTCGGAAATCTCGTTCGAACGAGATTTTCATTCGAACGAAGTCTCGTTCGAACGACCCTTCTAATGAAGTTCTAGAGGCCAATTGGGTAAAATCGTTGGCAAACTCGTTCGAATGACATTCTCATTCGAACGACAAACTTGTTGGAAAGACAATATCGAACGAAGTTCCAGAAGTTCATTTTTCAATTTTAAGCCCAAAACGTTTTATTTAAAAGTTTTAAAATAATCTGCTGAAAATAAAATTACACTCATTTAAAAATTGTTCCAAGCTCCTATATATATATGTAATGCCTTCATACCTTAGGAGTGATTGGAACTTAGTTGATGACGTGAAACGAGGCACATGTAAACCGGTAATGATGTTCTCTTGATAAGTAGGTCGCAACGTCTTCAACTTTCACATGTCATAGGCTTGATGGATGGTCAAGAACTCTATCCTATGACTCAAACGTTTTTGTCCGTAATTGAGCCAAAACTACAAAGGACTCACTTGGAATTTTGTGTCCTTACAATGGGTCGGATTTGGATCCGGACCCGATCCATTAAACCCGGGTCTGAGCACTTTTATGAAACTCGATTATCCGATTACTCACTAATTAAATGGATCGGATATGGATATAGGTAGACCCGATCCGTTATGGACCTTCCCCGAAATCTCTCTCTCTCTCTCTCTCTCTCTCTCTCTCTCTCTCTCTCTATATATATGTATATATATATATATATATATATATATATATATATATATATATGTATGTACATATTTTTTTTAAATTGAATTTTTTTGGTCCATTTTTTAGTTTTAGCTATTCGGGTATTTGGGTTGGGCATCGAGTCGGGTTCTCGAGTCCTTAACGGGTCTGGATAGATTTTTTTAAACCCGATGGGTTATCAGGTAAGACTCGATCTGCTAAAAAAATACCCGGATCGGATATGGATATGGGTAGACCCGACCCATTTACAGGTATGCTACCAACTATGCATATTTAAAAGCTAGAACGAGGTATACTTTAAAGTCTATTGATCAACATATCTGGTTGCTCTGTGAAAAAGGATAAACACCACCCATTGTTACTATTGAAAATGTCGTTAGCCCTAAACATGTCTTCTAATGCAAGAGGAAGACTTTAAATAGAGCAACTTTAATTCTTGCGAATTGAGTGTCATCTCAGGATCCGCCACCCCTGACGAGTTCCGCCGCATGATGTTGGGCACCACATCTAAATAAGCTTAGGATACCCTCTAGCTCACTCACGAGGGTACCAATGTTGTTAAACCTTCTATGCTGAAAAATCTCACCACACAACTTAAAGCAATCACAATGCTTGAATTTAAATCATTTGGCAAGTTTTATGCACGACTATTTGATGTAGTTAACTCGAGTTTCAATTTAGGTGAGAAAATACCTGAGACGCATGTGGTTAAGAAAAATTTTAGATCACTTCTCACCCTCTTTTTTCATAAGTTTACCGTACTTAATTCATTAGGGATCCTAGACACTCTACGACTTTGATTTAGATGATTTGTCTTTTTTGATAAAAATTTCAAGAAATTTCTCAAACTTAAAAAGAAAAATACTTCCAAAGATAAGAAAAGATTTGAGAAAGATAAAAAATATAAATCGGGCACGAAAAATTTTGGAAAATAAAATAAAGATTTCCCAAATAAAGACAAGGAAAAATGTTATGAGTGTGAGGGAAAAGGTCACAAAGATCACGAGTGTCCGACTAGGTTGAGACGCTAAGGGAAAGGCAAAGTTTCCTTAAATGTCATGCTTAGCAATAGAGAGGTCGAGTTGGTGAGTTCAAGGGATGAATCACTGTGTGGATGTAACTTCACAACATTCGTGGCTAGTCATGTTAGTACATCTAGTGCACCTCACGATAATAAGGATCTTACTAGACACGAATAACTCAATAATGAGTCTAGTCATTCCGAGAAGAGTGAAGGGGAGAATATTTTAAGTGAGAGAAAGAGTGACCTATAACGCTCCTACACCGATCTTTATGCTAAGTCCTTTAAAACTAATAAGCAAAAGAAAGGGTTAGCTATGAGAATTTTAGTACTAGAGAAAGAGTTACAAGAGGTGAAAAGAGAGTGAGTTATGGGTGAGAGAATCCTTGGAAGAGAGAGTTTGTTTAGTCAGGAGAGAGAACAGGGACTTGACCAATAAGGTGGCTAGTCTTATGAGAGATGTCCAAGCATCCGTGGAGACTCGTTAAAAACTTGAATCCCTTATATCCCAACTTGAGAAATATCTCAAACGTGGCTGAGAGGTGATGGTAACTATTGAGGATCCATCGAATATGGTAGGAAAGATGCTCCTCGATCCCACTTTAGTCTTTGGTGAGAGGCATGGAATAGGTTTTGATGGTACATCCAGTTCTTATACCACACTGGAACTAGTTCCTGAATTTGTGGTTAATCCCTATATCCCACAAACTAAACCAAAAAAGATAGTTCAACCTAGAAAAACAAATCGAGGTAGACCCAAACCTATCTATGTTTGCACTTTTTATAAAAGAAGGGGTCACCTTAGAGATTTTTGCAATAAATTAGGTAGAATTGGGTGTACACATACTCTCGTACACCACTTTAACGACTTTTCTAGTCTTAGAGAGCCAGTTGAATTTATAGTTGAGACTTTACATAGTTTGATGGAATAATTTCAACGTATGTATTTGTTGTTTGAGAATGATTCAAATATTCTGACCAGATTCAACAGTGATAAGGGAAAACAAAAGGTTACCGCCACTTGGTTACCTAAGTGAGACGACAAATCCCTTGTTGTTCATGTCACTCTAAAGGCTCAAAATAGTTCCTAATGGTATTTTGACAATGGATGTTCTAGGCACATGACCGATGACGTTTATTTTTTTACCCACCTTGAGGATTACAAGGCAGGTAAAGTCAGCTTTGGAGATGGGAGTAGATTTAGCATTTTAGGACGAGCTACTGTTGAGATACCCAATTTTTTAAGCTATCTGATGTGTTTTACATGAAAGGGTCAAAAGAGAACTTAATTAGCATAAGTTAATTATGCGATGCAAACTTTACGGTATAGTTTGATCGATCCTAATGCAATGTTTATGATCAATCCGATAAACTTTTACTACAAGGTGTGAGGAGGGAAGATAAATGTAATGGTATTATTCCCAAGTCCTTCTTTGTGTGCAACAATGCCACTGTCTCCACTATGGACCTTTGGCATAAATGGCTAGGTCATGTGAAATTTTGAGATATTGAAAGATTAGTGAAAAAGGACCTAGTTCATGGCTTACCATCTCTTGGAAAACCAACTTCCTCGATTTTTGGACCTTGCTAACAAGGTAAACATATTCGCAGTCCCCGTCAAAAGTTGAATACCATTACCACCTTCGGTGTTTTGGAGTTGATTCACAAGGATCTTATGGGTCCTACTCATTCAGAGAGCTTAGGGTTAAAAGATATATTCTCATGATGATCGATGATTTTTCTAGATATTATATCATAGGATTCCTTAGAAAAAAGTCCGATGCGGCTGAGTTCCTTACAACCAAGTGCCATGTCCAACAAAACCAACACGGTGTCACTATAAATAAGATGCGTAATAACAACGACATTAAATTTAAAGAAGTAAAAGTGGATAGCTATTTTGATGGAGTGGACATCAAATGTCAATTTTTGGTCATTCGCACTCCTCAATAAAATGAGATTGTGAAAAGGCAGAACAAGACGATACAAGAAATGGCTAGATCGATGCTTCTTATAATAAACATGCCAAGATGTTTTAAAGTAGAGGAAGTGAGAACTGTATGCCATGCAGTGAATAGGGTATATCTTCATCCGCACACACTTCACACGCCTTATGAGTTATGGATAGGAAAGAAGCCCAACCTATCATGTTTTTGTGTCTATGGGAGTACTTGATACATCTTACGAGATCGAGAGTCCATAGGCAAGTTTGACTCTCGGAGTAACAAGGGGATATTTTTAGGATATACATAGATGACTAAGGCTTATCGAGTTTATAATCTCGCTAGATCTAAGATTATCGAGTCAATAAACGTCATGATTAGAGATGACGATCCACCAGTATTTTTTGCTCTTTTCCCATAATGTGAGGATGATGCACCCCGTAGTGATGATCCCATCATTCCTCATGCTACCAAGGTGGAACCTATTCCTATTTTAAGGGAGACACCATCTTGGGTTCACAAGAGTCATGACCCTTCTGCTATACTTGGTGATCCCACACTAGGTATCAAGACTTGTGCTCAACTCAAAATTTTTGTTAGCTATATGTGCTACATATCCTTAATAGAGCCCAATAATGTGAAAAAACCACTCAAGGAGCATATACTACTGCCTTGCAAGAAGAGTTTCCTCAGTTTAGAAATAATAATGTCTGGGAATTGGTCCCCTAACCTAGCGAGAGAAATGTGATAGGTAGCAAGTGGATTTTCAACAATAAAGTGGATAAAAATAGGGCCCTAGTTCATAATAAGGCTAAGTTGGTCACTCAAGGCTACATATTGATCAAGAGTATAGACTTTAAGGAGATATTTTCTCCTGTTGCTAAGCTTGTGTCCATCCTCTTACTATTTGCCAAAGCATGTCATGTGCGCTTCAAGTTATATTAGATGGATGCCAAGAGTACCATTAAGAATGGCATTCTATAGGAGAAGGTTTATGTGGAACAACCAAAAGAGTTTGAAGGCCCTAAGCACCCAAAACACGTCTACTATCTTAGGAAATCCTTGTATGGTTTGAAGTAAGAACCCCATGCTTAGTACGAGAAGCTTACTTCCTATCTCTTAGCTCGCAGATTCAAGAGTGGGGGAGTAGATAAGACGTTATTTGTGAGGAGAGAGAGAGTTATGCCATTTTGGTTGACCAAGTCTATATGGGCGACATAGTCTTTGGATCCACTTGATTCCTCCATTCTCACACCTTTAAGGAGGAGATGAAGAGTGAGTTTACGATGAGCATGGTAGGTGAGCATACATTCTTCCTAGGTCTCCAAGTACGTCAGCTTGAGGATGGTATATTCATATCTCTATCCAAATATGCAAGAGACCTTGTGAATAAATTTGGTCTAGACTCCGCTAAGCACTCTCAAACCCCTATGAGTATATCGACAAAACTTAGCAAAGACGTTTTAAGCAAGGATGTAGAGAAAACTTTATAACGGAGTATGATAGGCCTTATTTACCTAACCACTAATCATCCTAATATTGCCTTTAGTTTTGGAGTCCATGAACGATACCAGGCATCCCCGAAAGAGTCACGTTTTCAAGCTCTTAAACGTATTATCAAATATGTGAATGAAACTCTTTCATACGACATTTGGTATTCTTTTGATACCGATGACCATTTGTCCACTTATTTGAATGTCAATTGGGTCGGAGATGTAGATGGTTATAGGATCACTTTGAGTGGGTGTTTTTATTTTGGGAGTTCTCTTGTCTCTTGAATAAGAAAGAAGAGAAATTCCATATCTTTATCCATGGTGGAGGCTGAGTATATAGCCATCGGGAGTTATTGCCCGCAACTCTTATGTATGAAGCAAATGTTGGAGGATTACGACATTTTATAGGGCGTGATGAATATTTCCTATAATAATATGAGTGTTATATATATTGCTCATAATTCGATCCAACATTTACGCACAAAGCACATTAGGATACACAAGCACTTTATTCGAGGCCTAATTGAGGAGAAAGATGTGTTCTTGATCTTTGTGAGCATCGATCGTCAGTTAGCCGAGATATTCATGAAACCTTTTCATGCACTTCGATTTGAGGATCTTAGAAAATATTTACGTATTTTCACCATTGACTGAGTTCAGATATTTTATCAAGTATATGATAATTATCATGATTATATACATTTATTCCTATTGCTAGATTGTATTATCATTGTATTTATCCTTTTTTATGTTTTTGATATTTTTAGAAAAATTCAAAAAGAGTTTTGTTTTTTTGAAACATTTTGAAAAATACAAAAAGATTTTCTATTTCTTTCAAGAAAAAGTGAAAGGGGCAAAAATATTTTATTTTGATAAAGTTTTTTAAAAAGATAAAAATAGTTTTGCACTTTGTACACCTTATATGGATGAACATTAAAGATGTTTGAGTCACCATTCATTTCATATCCACATGACTATTTTGTAGTATTTTGAGACACAACATCATTTCATGTATGTGTTTTATAATCTGTGGAGTCATTAATAAGTAAATTGATGATACCTTGCTACATGTTTGACTCCTTGCCTCCTTTATTGTACAGGAGTACGCACTTATTCGAGTATTGCACTTACTTGTCACATGTCAATCATAGTGTTTTCATCTCGATTTGCTTTAAGACTAACCAAATGTGATAAAAAAGATAAAAAGTTATGCATGTAAGAACCATTGTCCGTATTTAAATTATTTTTTCGATAAAAAATTGTTAAATATTAAGAAATAGAAAGGGCTACAAAAGACAAATTCTTTGCATTAAAATATACCATTTGCAAGGAAAAGATCCAAAAAAATTAACTGCACATAAAAGCAGAAGTGTCAATCCAATTTGTTTTAACATTGGTGTTTCGTTACAAATGAACATTAATTTCTTCAAAAATTATTGAGAATATTCTGAGTTATGTGAGATTTTGAGTGAGTTATATCAAAGATCAATGGGTTTGCACTACTTATATATATCTCGTAAAAATATTACATAGTTTTGGGCGTCATTGGTGTGATAATCACTTACTGTCTTGACTTGTTGATTAGGTTAAGCCAAATTCACATGAGTTCATAATCTTTACACCTAAGGTAGACTTTGAGATCATTCGTTTGTGGTTTCTCAATCGTTCGAGAACATGTGTTATGCTTGTTTACATTGATTAACATATGGAATATGTTCACACCCTTCATTCGAATTCCACGATTCGGGTATTTTCGCATTAATTCATGGTGTGTTGTATTTGTAACCTTTTATATTTGAAAATTTTCAAAAATTGCTTGTGGAAGCCTTAGAGATTCTCATTACATGTTCGTTATTTCTATATCTTTGAGATGATATCTTCCTCTTATCTATGATGTTCTCTACATGTCATGACTAGTTTCTACTCCTTTGTCTATTTCGGACAAAAAGGGGGAGAACAAATTAAGGGGGAGTTTAATTGATTTTTGTGATTTACGAGTTTTCTTTTCTATTTCAAACTCTATGCATAACAGGTATTTTCTTTGTTTCATGTGTGAAGGTATCCAATCAAATATCATATTACACCACATGAAGAAAAAGTGCCCAGGGGAAGATTAAGAAGAACAAGTGGAGATTCAAAATAAAGTTTATCTTTTATATATGGCATTATCTATGCCATTCCATTTCTAGGTTTAGGAAGGGTATTACAAATCTTAGGAATTTTGTAATTTGGGTTTTGATTAGTTTTGTACCAGAATAGCCAAAGGGGCGGATTTGTAAGGGCAAATAGTTTAACTTAGGCTTAGTACTTGTTTTATTTTCTACTATGGCACACTTAGCGTATCCCGTTACAAATCGACACATGTCGACTCGATGAACCGAATCTACAACATCTCCAAGTTCAAGATATCTCCACATTATGAAGGTATAAATATTTTTAAATTTTAAATTTATTTACATTTATATTTAGGAGACTTTTTATAAAAGTTTTTTGAAAATCGAGGCAATTTTCTTTAGAGTTCAAAAATTAATATTTTACTAAGCTTGTTCAAACCAAATGCTTATTTCGTTCGAACGAAAAGGAACTTTTGTTAAAACTCTTGTTTGATCATTTAATTGAAAAAAATCCAACGAGGCTGTCCTTCTTGAATTCGTTTGAATCTCGTTAGAAGCATGTTCTAACGAGATTGGAGTCTCGTTTGAATGACTTTTATTTTCGTTTGAACGAATTTTATCGCCTCAAATTTTTTTATGGCCTATAAAAACCTGTTTCAAAAAGGTTTTAAAAGATACTTTTGAAAAAACAAAACATGCATATCTGTTACAAAAGTCTTCAATCCTTTTAGGTCAAAATTCCTTTTTGATTCACAAAACAACCTCCCCAATATACTTGTGAATCCTTTTGAAACCCTAAATAGTTTCATACCCGATCTATACTTGTGGAGAGAAATCTCTACTGCTGACCTTACGACACGAGGAATCACTACTGGAGGAAAGGTTGATCGGTGGATACTGAGGGTGGGTCGCTACATGTAGACTACTTTGGATCTGAGTGGATTTCATTAGAAAGTTTTGTAAGTAAGATGTCTTGTAAAATTATCTAAAGTGCAAAAATAAAGAATTTTTCTTGAGAAGGTATTTTTCCTCATATCTATTTGTGATTGCATGCGTAGTTTCCTTTTTTTATTTATAACGATCATCATATGCAAACCTAATTTACTCAAAGATTAAAATTTGGTAAAAAATGCATTTGTGTGTTTGGTGGCATTTAATTAAATAAATAAATCCATTAAGATCATCTGCACTCTTAAATTGATATCAGAGTTGATTACACAAATATACTATGTGATCTTTTTCGTAAAAAAAATTCTTTGATATCAATTTTTTTGAATGCAAATATCCTCACGAGATTCAAATGCAAAATAATCAGGCCAATCCCAATCCTTCTATATAATACGAAAATCCTACAATTGAACTCACTCCTACGAGCCCTCACACTTGAAACTCTCCAAAGTTATGGGTAACACCTCTTACAACATATAGTCATGCCACGAGTCTACGTCTTGTAACTCCGATGTGAAAAGTGATTCTATAGGTGTGAGTGAGATGTCTGATCATGCCAGTTTCGGAACGAGAGATGGAGTGATGTCGTATCGGCCCATAAGAGACCTCTTGTACTCCGAGCAAACCGTCACGTCGGGATGCATTATATTCACATATAATACGAGGCAGTTTTATTTTAGGAAGGGGATGATTCAGATTCTCCCAACGTTTCACAGTATAAAGTCGAAAAGGCCCTACCTCCACATTAAAGAGTTTGAGGAGGCGTGCGAGAAATTTAATGATCAACATGCACCCAAGACTTTGAGAAGTGGAGACTTACCTCCTACTTCAATCATGGGCTAAACTTAAGTTCCAAGTAACTCGATAAGACTTTGTGCTCGAAAGAGTTCTTAGGCTTATACGCGGACGATGTGGAGGCCCACTTTAAGTATGTTACCGAGACTACTCAAGCGTGAGATAATTCGGATCTGAACACCCAACTCAAAGCTGGACATGCGTCCATGGCTCCTTGCTCATCTAAATTTAATATATTGGAGAAGGAAGAAGAGTTGCATCTTCAAATTAATCAACTAGTCAAGAGATTAGAAGACGTGGTCGAAGCTAGGTGGACAGTTATCTATGGATCCACTCAAGCAATTAAGGAGGAGATATGCGCAATTTATGAGGCGGGACATTTAATTAAGGAATGTCCAACGATACTCGCCTACAAGGTTATGATGCAAGAGCAATTTGAGGTGGTAGGAGCTTATAAGGGTAATTTCAATGCCCGTGACGAAGTTCTTATAATCCCTCATGGCGAAACCATTCCGGTTTTAGTTACAGGCAATAGAACGCAGCGATGAACCCAAATCCACAAGTTGTACAACAACCACCACTAATCCCAAATTACCAACAAGCACAAAATATACAAGTATCCCTGCCCGTGTCATATATAATCCCCCAACGAAAGAGTCTAGAGGACACTTTATCTTAATTCAAGCAAACTCAGTCAGTAATAAACGCCCAAAACATCCAAAAATTTTATAACTTAAAGGCGTTATTGTCTAAGTTACAATCTTCCTTAAGTGTCCAAGATAAGTTCAAGTTTCGTACCCAAGGCCAAACGCCTCCCCAAGGTCAAAACTGTGTTAGCTCTAATACCGATGAAACCAAAGATAAATGATAAGCGGTAACCACTCTACGTAGTGGGAGAGTTATTGACTTGTCACCTCCCCCACACGATAATCAAAATGACAAGGAGGTTTCTCCCAACACGAAAGAGGCTGAAGATGCCCCCTTGGAAGAAAATGATAAATATGACATAGTTAGGCCCGAGGTGGTAGTGAAATCCCCTAATGTCATTCCATCCCCTCAACGGTTGGTCCCTCCTCCTAAAGGGGCCTCCCATGGCGACATCTTAGAAGTGCTTGAGCAATTAAACCTTAATTTACCTTTTCTTGAGACTATCAAGCTAATTCGCGAATAAGAAAATTTTCTTAAAGACGTGCTCATGGTGAAACATAGATTAAAGGTAAATAAGAAATCATTCTTAGGACAAAACGTAATTTTGGTTATTTTGAGTGAACTATCGTCGAAGTATAAAGATTCGGGTGAACCAACCATTTCATGCATCATTGGAGAGAGTAAAATTGATAAAGTGTTATAAGATTTAGGCGCGAGTGTTAACATTCCATCTATAGACAACTAGAGTTGGGAGACCTTAAGCCCATAAAAATTACTCTCCAACTCGCGAATCGTTCCGTGAAGATACCTGGGGGGGTAGTTGAGGACGTGATCATCCAAGTCGAAACTTTCTACTTTCGATAGATTTTGCCATTCGGGACACAAATCCCTCCTCTCCCTCGAGTCATAATGTTCTTGTGATCCTTAACCGCCCATTCTTAACTACGGTTAATGCGTTGATTAACACATGAAATGAGAAAATGCAACTCACGTTCAGGAAACTAAGACTCGAGACTAATATCATCAACATCAATAAGCAAATAGGTGATGAGTGCGAGTTACATGAGTCGGATTAGATAGAGGATGTAGTACACGAACACTTTTAGGGCAATCACACTAGGGTTTTGTTAGTGTTGTGTTTAGTTATGTCAAGTGAGAGTGATAGTGCGTACACCGATTTCGAGTGAGAGGTGAGGGAGATGGGAGATTTATTGGATGCTGGTGAGAGCGATGAGGATGTGATAGAGATTAGTTGGGTATATCGATTCAAGGAACTAAAATTGAGGGGATTGTGAACGGTTCCCTATGATGTGAAATTTCCTACCCTCGATTTAAGAAGCTTCCTTCCAATGTCAGATACGCTTATTTGGAAGAGGGTGATACATATCCCATTGTTGTCTCCTCGAGCATAAATAAAGAGCAAGAAGTAAAGCTTATGGACATTTTGAGGAAGCAAAAAGGTTCTTTTGGTTGGACCATCGAGGATTTGAAGGGTATAAGTCCTGTAATTTATAACCATAAAATCCACCTAGAGGAAAACGTGAAGACCTTTAGGGAGATGCAAAGGCATTTGAACCCGCTTATGAAAGACGTCATTAGAATAGAGAATATTAAATTATTAGATGTGGGCATCACCTATCCCATCTCGAATAGTAAATGGGTTAGTCCTAATCAAGTCATCCCTAAGAAGTCGGGAATGACTACGGTCGAAAATGCAAAAGGGGAACTTATTCTAAATGTACCACCATTAGGTGGCACATTTTCATTGACTATCGAAAACTCAATGCCGACACTAAAAAATACCACTTCCCTTTTCCGTTCATGGAACAAATGCTTGAGATAGTCTTAGGCCACCTATTTTACTATTTTTAGATGGTTCTTCCGGGTATAATCAAATTGAGGTAGATGTGCTAGATCAAGAGAAGACTACGTTCATATGTCCATTTGACACATTTGCCTACAAACATATGCCATTTGGATTATGTAATGCATCTACGACCTTTTAAAGGTGCATGCTTAGTCTATTTTGAGAAATGGTTAAAACTGAAGTGCTCATGGACGACTTTAATATCTTTGGCCCCTCTTTTAACCATTACCTTGTGAATCTATAAAAGTTGCTTGCCCGATGTGTGGAAAATAAATTGGTACTAAATTGGGAGAAGTGTCATTTTATGGTTAGCGAAGGCGTAGTTCTTGGCCACATCATGTCATCCAAGGATATAGAGGTCGACAGGGCAAAAATTAACGTTATTACCGAACTTCCCCCACCCAAGTCACTAAAGAACGTGCGCTATTTCTTGGGACACTTGGGGTTTTATCGTAGGTTTATTAAGGATTTCAGTGTCATCTCTAGACCTTTAAGTAACCTACTTATGAAGTATGCCCCCTTTAAGTGGAGTGAAGTGTGCCAAGAAGCGTTTAAAAAATTTAAAAGCATGATAATCTCCGTTCCCATCATCAAGATCTAGATTCCATTCGAGCTTATGAGTGATGCGAGTGATTATGTGGTAAGGTCTATTTTAGGTAAATGGAGAGATAATAAAGCCTATGTCATATACTACACTAGCCGAAATTTAACCAGGCCTCAACTGAATTACTTAACCATAAAGAAAAAGTTGTTAGCAGTAGTGCTAGACCTAGACAAATTTAGTTCTTACCTATTCGGGTCACCCATAACGTGCTTTACCGACCACGTGGCTCTTCAATAAATCCTTTCTAAGAAGCCTGTGAAGTTGTGCCCCATTAGGTGGATCTTTTGACTCAAAAAGTATTATCTTTCCATCAAAGACAAGAAAGGAGTAGAAAGCGTCGTAGCCGATAATTTATCGAGGCTCTCGTCTGGCATACCTAAAGATCCCATACCCATAAACAAGTATTTCCCGGATGAGCAATTATTTTCCACTTCCTCTCTTCCTTGGTTTGTGGATATCGTGAACTATTTAGTCAAGGGGGTTGTCCGCTCCGATTGGACACCGTAAGAGAAGAAGAAGTTCTTCACTTGGTCGCGCATATTTTTCTATGATGATCCTTGTTTAAATATTGCACCGACCAAATAATTCGAAGATGTATGCCAGATGATGAGATCCCTAGTGTCATCCAATTTTGTCATTCGAAAGCATGTGAAGGCCAATTTTCACGAAAAAGACGACCGCTAAGATTCTTCAAAGCGGTCTATATTGGCCCGCTATCTTTTGGGATGTAAATACTCATTGCAAATCTTGTTGTACGTGCCAAACGATGATAGCCATTACTCAACAAAACATGATGTTGTTGACCCCTATTCTCATCTTCGAGAAATTCGACTATTGGGGCATCGCCTTCATGGGACCTTTCCCTCCCTCTTTTGGTTTCCTATACATCCTTGTCCCGCTATACTATGTGTCGAAATGGGTAGAGGCCATAGCTACTATGACAAATGAGAGTAAGGTGGTGATAAAGTTCATCCATGAACACATGTTTCTCGCTTCGGTGCTCCGAAGGCCATTATTAGTGATAACAGCACGCACTTTTGCAATAGGCCATTTGAAAACTTAATGAGGAAGTATGGCATCGTTCACAAGGTTGGGATGACTTACCACCCCCAAATGAATGGGCAATACAAGTTAAAAAATAGAGAGATTAAACACATTCTCGAAAATCCATTCATCCTAATCATAAGGATTGGTCTAATAGATTCATCGATGCACTATGGGATTATAGAACTACGTACAAGGAATCCCTCGGAATGTCCATATTCCTCTTTGTCTATAGAAAGCCTTGCCATCTCCCTGTTGAACTCGAGCACAAGGTGCATTGGGCCATTAAGTGGTTGAATTACAATCTTGCAAAGCCCGTGAAATACGAAAATTGCAATTGCTTGAGTTAGAAGAAATACGCAACGATGAGTATGAAAGAAATCACATTTTTAAAGAGTGAGGGAAACCCGCACATGAGAGAAATATCAATCAAAAATTATTTGGCTATGGTAGAAAAGAGCTTTTGTACAACTCGCAACTCCATTTATTTCGTGACAAGTTACGTTCGTGGTGGATCATCTCGTTGGTCGTAAGAGAAGTGTTTCCCCATGGTGGGATAAATTTAGAGAATCCAAAATATGGGGATACGTTCAAAATTAATGAAAAACGCCTAAAGCCATATCTAGAGGCATGTGTGGAGGAAGACGACACAATCTGGTTGTCAGACCCCGTAAACAGGGATGAGTAAGTTTGAGTGAGAGGTCGTCAAACCCCCTACATGTGTGGGGAGAATTATTTGTAGTGTTTTTTAGTCGTGTGTGTGTTTAAAGTGTTTATATGTGCACTGAGTCCGCATTAATAAGAGATACGAGCGTCGATTTTACCCTGACGCACCCCAAGAGATATAAAGTCAGTAGCATGGAGAGTTTTAAGTGTCTTCGATCACCCTTAGTCAATTTAGAATCATTGTGGAGAGTTTGTACCCTTCCCCTGCCTTTGTGCCTGATAAAGAGGAAAAAAGAGGACAAAAAGAAGTTTGGGCAGTAAAATTACCCAAAGCGCTTTCCCCCTAAACACAAACCGGTTCGCCCCCGAACCGGTTTGCTACTAGGTCAGAACTGGTTCGTGTGCCAGTGCTTATAACTCGAAATTCATCCCCTCTTTTTCACGTTCCCTCCAACCCTTTCACATTCCCTTCATCAAAAACACCCCTTCTCTCCATACATAAATTTTTAACCTTTTCACTCCCTCCCACACCAAAAACGTTTCATTTTACCTTACCAATTCCATTTCCCACCAACACCCTTTCATTTTCCCACCCTTTCCCACCCCCTACCCACCTATAAGTACAACCCCTCCCCCCTCCATTTTTCCCTACACGAAACCTTCTCTTATTCCCCATTACACACTCTTCCATTATCCCTAAATTTCCTTATCCCACCATGACTCACAAATGTACCATCTTCCTCGTGCGTCAAGTGAACAAATATAATTCTACAGATATGACAGACGATGATGCACGGGTGGGGTTCTGCTCCACTCAAGAGCGTGATTAGGTCAATATGCACTTTATCCCCACCAACACAGTATTCATCGAACGACGAGTGGTACGGGAAGAAATTCTCATCAATGTTAAATAACTTTTTTATCATCTCGGCTAGTGTTGATGTAAAAAACTAGATCGCTCTAATTTTTCAATCACAGATAAATAAATAAGACAAAGATTTTTAAAGTGGTTCGGCTAGGAATAAAGCCTACGTCCACTGTTATGTTATTGCTGAGTGTTTGTGGAATTCTTGAATACAAATTCTCTCAAGAAATTCCGGTTCCCTTGAATGAGGATGATACAAGGTATTTATAGCCTTTAGGCTGTACATGAAAGGTCCAATACATTAAATGATATACATATGAAAGGGTAATACATTTAATACAGCGTGTGCGTCAAGAATATAATGAATAGTTGAACAGTTGTCCGTCTGGTAATTAATGATACGGCCGAGATGCAGTTCGGACCGCCTTAGTTGATCGTTGATCAAGAGTTCCTCGGAGTGCTTAGAGTATCTCGGGATGATAGAGTTCCTCGGGGTGTCCTCCTCGTTGCTCGGAGAAAACATGACTTGGTCGGGGGAAATAAACTTCCTCGTTGTTATTGTGCCATGTAGATTGACACGTGTCTTCTTATTATTGGTCCACATCAGCAGATTAAATTTGGTATCAACAGAAGCCCCCAATGCTTCATGCTTGATGGGTTACTTGAAAGGATGGAGTATTTATTCTGTAATGTTGCTCGGTGCTCGTGAAATTCTTGATCTACCTTCTTGATTTGTTTAACATAAAGTGCATTATCTTTTGGACGAAATATGATGCCGTTTGTAGCTTGTCATAATCTTCAAGTATGTTGATTGGTTTGCTAGCCGACCTACTGCCTCCTATGAGCTAGTGGTGGACTTCGAAACATTTTCATATAACTTCTTCTTCAATATTGGTTGGGATAGTAGTAGCAAAGATCTCAATACTGTTGATGTTGATTTTGATTTCTACCTCTGCTCGGGGACGAATAAGAGGTTCTCAGGGACGAGCAAGTGCTTCTCGGGAATGGTCTAATGCTTCTCGGATAGATCATCTGTGATGAATATCAGAATGTTGAAAGGTCTTAACTTCATAAACTCCTCTTATATTTTAGATGATCCTCCTGCTGGCGAGGAACCTGTTTCAAAAGTAGAAGGAAAAGAAACCAATAGAATAGGAATCTCAATGTAATAGTTAGTATTTAACCTGTAACATATTTTGAATGAAAGACTTTCATTTTTATTCGCAATCTTAATTGCTATTGTGTTGTTCAATACTTTACATGTGTGCATATGTATAACAATATTGTGTTGTTCATCGACCAACTTAGTAATAAAGAAGTTACAAGTATTAGTAACGTTGCTCGATCACTTAATAATAAAGTAATGAGTATAAAAATGTTAAAATTTTTCCAACCAACCAAGGTTGTTAAATTATGCTTGTCGACCAACTACAGTTGATGGGTTTTTATCCCCGACCAGCCATACTTGGTTCAATTTCAAATATTTTCATAAAAAGTGTTCGACCAACTAAGGTCAATAATTTGTCCTCGTCGACCAACTACAGTTAGTGGGTTTTTATCCCCGACCAACTATACTTGGTGTATTTTGGAATATTTTGTTCTTCAAAGAACTTTTTGTAATAATCTTACCTCCCGACCAACATAAGTTGTAATGTGAGAATATATTTTTATCTTACCAACCGTAGTTGATCATGCTGGTGTACACCTCCTAACCAAAGGAGTATTTTTTGGCTCCTTAGAGCTTTTGCCTACTTATAGCTGTCTTCCTATCCAAAGGAGGTTGGCTCCTTAGAGCGCTTTTTGGCTCCTTAGAGCTGTCCTCCTAACCAAAGGAGGTTGGCTACTTATAGCACTTTTGCTCCTTAGAGCTGTCCTCCTAACCAAAGGAGGTTGGCTACTTATAGCACTTTTGCTCCTTAGAGCTTTTGGCTCCTTAGAGCGCTTTTTGGCTCCTTAGAGCTTTTGGCTCCTTAGAGCACTTCAAATGTTTGACTGATGATAATAGGCAGCAAACTCCTCGTTATCAAATTGTTTTCCATGGTCTGTGATGAAGGCATGAGGGAGACCATATCGGCAGATGATGTTCTTCCAAACAAATTGGTACACCTTCCTTCTCGTATGTCATGTCAATAAGTGGCTCAGCTTCTATCCACTAAGTAAAATAATCTACTGCGATGACGAGGTATTTGAATCTTCCTCGAGTCGTCGGCAATGGTCCAACCAAATCAATCCCCA
The DNA here is from genome assembly GCA_949130495.1 of Sambucus nigra. Lineage (NCBI taxonomy): Eukaryota > Viridiplantae > Streptophyta > Magnoliopsida > Dipsacales > Adoxaceae > Sambucus > Sambucus nigra. The sequence continues at coordinate 787,520,991 of OX422208.1, read as the reverse complement.
CATAGAAAATGGCCAAGGATAAATGATGGGTGTCAACAATGTTTGTGAAGTTCTTCGGATGGAGGAAAAGCGTTGGTATTTGTCACATTTCTTGGCATAAGCTATACAATCAGGTCTCATCGTCGGTCAGTAGTATCCCTGCGTCATCACCTTTTGCAAAAGTGTTCGACCTGCTACATGGGCTCCACAGGACCCTTCATGGATCTCTTTAATCAATTCACCTCGGAGGGATGTACACATCTTTGCAAACCTGCCATAATTCCTCGTCGAGCAGCTTTAAACTTCCATTTCTTGGCAGCGAGCTTATCTTCCGAATACCATTATACCGAGCAGCTTTAAACTTCCATTTCTTGGCAGCGAGCTTATCTTTCGAATACCATTATACCGAGCAGCTTTAAACTTCCATTTCTTGGTGGCGAACTTATCCTCCGAATACCATTATACCGAGCAGCTTTAAACTTCCATTTCTTGGCGGCGAACTTATCCTCCGAATACCATTAATTAGTACATACCGAGAAGCTTTAAACTTCCATTTCTTGGCAGCGAGCTTATCCTCCGGTAATTGTTCCTCCTTAATATATGCTCTGATAGGATCCATCCAAGATGTTCCTAAATCAAGGGTAATAATATTCATCATCAGGTCTTCATCTATGCTCCGACTTTCTAATGCTTTAATTGGTATCGTTCTTCGCAGCTCGGTACGAGTAGCTGATGCTAATCGGGCCAAGGCGTATGCTCTCACATTCTCCGTTCTTGATATTCTTACCAGTTGGACAGCAACAAACTCTGATACCAACTCCATCACCTTTGCTTGATACTTGATCATCAATTCTCCTTTGGCTGCATATATTCTCAACATTTGATTTACGATCAATTAAGAATCACTGAAGACAATAACCTGCTGTGCCTCCATAGTATTTGACAAATTAAGACCTGCTATCATGTCCTCATACTCAATCTCATTATTAGAAGCTTTGAATTAGAAACGTAGGGCGTATTCCCTGTCGACCTCATCTGGGCTGTTCAAAACGATCCCTGCCCCACAGCCTGTAGTGAAAGATGATCCATCTACATATAGCCTCCATATAGGCAACTTGTCTTCTAATTTCTGGTCTGACAGAGTTCCTCGGTGGAATACTTTTCGCTTTCTTTCATCATGTCCTGATACTTCTGAATACAACTCTTGAATTTCGATATACCTCCTGAACTTCAATATTCCTCATGAACTTCAATATACCTCCTGAACTTCAATATACCTCCTGAACTTCAATATTCCTCCTGAACTTCAATATACCTCCTGAACTTCAATATACCTCCTGAACTTCAATATACCCCCTGAACTTCAATATTCCTTCTGAACTTCAATATTCCTCTTGAACTTCAATATTCCTCCTGAGAAAGTGATTAGTCGGGGTTGAATTTGATGCTCGACTGCATGATGATATAAGAATGTGCCACCAAATGAACAAATATATCTGTAATAGAAGCCCCCAACTGTGGAATGTGAACTTTGAATGAGATTTATCGACCAATACCAACCGGAGTTGGATTTTATCTACCAACCGGAGTTGGATTTTGTCTACCAACCGGAGTTGGATTTTATCTACCAATCGGAGTTGGTGGTAATTGATAATAATTGATGGAGACTTCCTTGGAGTTGACCAACAGATTGTTGGGAATAAGATAATATAAATGCTGGAGACTTCCTCGGAGCTGACCAACAGATTGTTGGGAATAAGATAATATAAATGCTGGAGACTTCCTCGGCGCTCCTCGTCGATGACCAACAGATTGTTGGGAATAAAATATAATATAAATGCAGGATACCTCCTCGTCGATGACCAACAGATTGTTGGGAATAAAATATAATATAAATGCAGGATACCTCCTCGGCGATGACCAACAGATTGCTGGGAATAAGATATAATAAATTCCGGAGATATCCTTGGAGCTGAATAAGATATAATAAATGCTGGAGACATCCTTGGAGCTGAATAAGATTATAAATATTTGTCGAGCTCCATGCTGAAATGAGAATAGAATATGCATCCAAATAGATATAAAGAATAATTAAAAAATAATAAAGTGCCTCGCCGATCCGTCGAGGTAGAATCATATAATGCCGAACAAGAATAAGATCTTTCAGAACATAAGAATATGGCCGAGAACGTTGTCAGGCCTGAACATAAATAAGAATTATCCGAACGAATGTTGTAATTCTCCTTAAAGCTGAATAAGTATCTTGTCGAGGCATAATTGCAGAATGCCGAATAAGAATAATATTTTCCAGAACATAAGAATATGGCCGACAACTTTGCTGGGCCTGCATATAATTAAGAATTACCCCGACCAACAATCCGTTGGGGGTGAAATATAATAAATGTTATAGTTCTCCTCAAAACTGAATATGATAATAAGTATCTCGTCGTGCTCCATGTTGAGATGAATATAAAATATGAATCCGAACGGATATAGAATAATTTGTGCTTCAGCATTCGTCGGCATTGAATTTTGTGCCTGTAAAAATTAATAATTTGCTCTACCATATGTGTAGGCTGAATTGATTAGTCATGAGAATAATTTACTCATCCAGTCAATATATGATATGTATCAGCATAAAAATTTCAAAATATGAAATAATATTTTTGTGTCACATGTGTGTGAGATGTACAAATTATTATCAAATATGCATCATAAATAAGACGTAAAGGTATTTAATCTCCAACAACTAATCAGGCATAGTTTGCTGTTTGAAAATATTTTTGGGGTGATCATAAGTTAAAAAAGACTTAAGCCCCCTGCTTGTCCCCAAGCTGAACTCGTGTTAAAAGAAATATCAGGGGTGCTTTGCATTTTTTTAATACCCCAAGATTCTACTGCTGCCGATAAACAACATGGATGTTGCCGACCAACATTTAAGGATATCTCAAATTATAGAATATATGGTTGGATGACTAGAATATCTCGAATCTTTAGATCAAAAATAACATTCAATGTAAAATTTAAGCCTTGAGACTGTTAATTAAATGAATAATTATCTAATCCACTATATCGTGTGATTTCGATAAAGAAACCATGTGATGTGATGAACGAGGGGCCAACATATCAAATTTGTGCCCAGAGTCTTGATATGGTCATGATTGTTTTACTGATCCTCTTTTACAAGAGGTGGGTAATGATTTTTCAGGTGAGAGAAATATTTTTTTTTTTTTTTGATCCCTTCCTATTCCCAATTTGGAGAGATAAAAATATGGTGAATGATCGAAATTATTACCAAATTTATATAAAAAATCAATCAATTTGACTTTATTGACATAGATGAAAGATGAACCAAATTAAGTATATAATTCATAAAAGTGAATACAAAGAGACTTAAACTTGTGAATGCAAAGAGACTCAAACTTGAAGAGAGAAAAAATAGATCTGGGTCATGATTTCCATGAGAAGACTTTTCATTGTCTTTAACCTTTTCCCATTCTTTTATTAAAAATATGATGGGAATTTGAATAGACATCAATTAGCTTACAAAATTTATTTCAAAATCAACAATGAAAATGATCAAATCTTATCATCGTCGTATATATTGGCATATGTAATCATTTAAAATATTTATTCCATAATATAAAATTAAAACTTGAGAATCAAGCAAAGAGTTATGATTTATGAAATCTACTATTTTTCAGATTTCTAAATAAGGATGAATCTAACAGTTATGATTTAAAAATCATGATATGCAACATTTTGCAGATAAAAATTGGACAATTAATTTATGCATATAAACATAAAAATCGTGATTGAATCAAAAGATTTATGTATAATTGATTATACGTAGAGAAAATAAAAACTTAGCTTTTGGTGGAGAACAACGCTTGTAACACGTTCCCACAGACGGCGCCAATCTGTTGATGTAAAAAACTAGATCGCTCTAATTTTTCAATCACAGATAAATAAATAAGACAAAGATTTTTAAAGTGGTTCGACTAGGAATAAAGCCTACGTCCACTGTTATGTTATTGCTGAGTGTTTGTGGAATTCTTGATTACAAATTCTCTCAAGAAATTCCGGTTCCCTTGAATGAGGATGATACAAGGTATTTATAGCCTTTAGGCTGTACATGAAAGGTCCAATACATTAAATGATATACATATGAAAGGGTAATACATTTAATGCAGCGTGTACGTCAAGAATATAATGAATAGTTGAACAGTTGTCCGTCTGGTAATTAATGATACGGCCGAGATGCAGTTCGGACCGCCTTAGTTGATCGTTGATCAAGAGTTCCTCGGAGTGCTTAGAGTATCTCGGGATGATAGAGTGCCTCGGGGTGTCCTCCTCGTTGCTTGGAGAGAACATGACTTGGTCGGGGGAAATAAACTTCCTCGTTGTTATTGTGCCATGTAGATTGACACGTGTCTTCTTATTATTGGTCCACATCAGCAGATTAAATTTGGTATCAACAGCTAGTGCCAATGATTGAGCAACACAAGCCCAGCCCAAGAAAATATTCTTCGAATATTCTATGGAACCTTTGTACGCACTTCTCGAGGACAATACGAGGCCTTGGTCAATGGCACGATAGTCCCGCTCTCCCTAAACATAATCAAACAAAAGATGCAGGTTATGGGAGTCAACATGTACAACCTTCACATATATCCCAATGCCTGTCCTTCCCTCACCAAGAAAGTGTGTGCAGAATCGTGGGCGTCGGGCACCGAGTGGACCCACGACACATTCCCTGCTAGGTAACCTCCCCCGCACGTCTGCTATTCCAATCTCATCATTTGTGGCATAATCCTACCGACGACAAATAACTCCTCAATCCATCTCTGTTGTGGAAATTTCCTCTACCATTTTCTTGAGGAGGATGCTCAGATTAGCCTTGACCACATCTATCCCAAAGAGATCATTGCCGCAGCCTTTGGCAAGACCAGGAAGATGTCTCTCCCATATGGGCGTTTCATTTTATTACTTCGTTGCGACGCTTTGTTCTTCGAATGGGGTCTTGCCACACGTTCTCCAAAGTCCATAAATGCTACCTCCATCGAGCGTAGTTCAACTCAATTGTAGAATGTACAAGGCCCACCCGAATCTATATTTGAAGATGTGGAAATGGGTGAGGGTGACGAAGGTGATGAAAGTACAAAAGAGGAAGAATAAATCAAGGGAGGAGACCAAAAGAAATATGAAGATGATGACCCAAATTACGAGACCGATTTTGATGGGCACGCTTATAATACATCGGTTATTCATAGTTGTATGGACCATATTAAGACGCGCCTTGACGGGTTTATTGCCGAATATTAAGAGGACCGGCGGATGGATCATCACGACTATCGTCGTGACATGAGCATATGCTGTGGCTTCAAGCGAACATGTACCGCTTGACTATAGGTTCGGACGCACAAGTCTCGCATTATTTATATGACCCATATGCCCATGACCCAAATGCCCCCGGCCCCTCCAATTAGTTTATTGGGCAGGTTTTCTATCTTTTTTGTAGCTACTTCTTTTGCTTACTTATATATTTCAAGGGCAATATAATTAATATATCTTTTATTAATGCAAGTTGTTTATGTTTATATAGTATCTCATTGTATTTTAAATTTTGCTTATTTCTATTTGCACTCTTTCTTTCTTATTTATATTTTAGTCCTTTCCATTGAGGACAATGCAAAAGTCTAAGTTAGGGGCGTTATAAGTGCGTCTTTTAAAACTTCACCAATTTTAAAATGCCCAAAAAATAATTTGAAAAATGTCAAAAAGTTCAAATTATTGAAAAAATTATGAAAAACTCAAATATATTTCGTTTTTTTAAAAGAAATAAAAATTGGAATTTAAAATCTTCAAAAATATCACTAAATTTTTTGTTGAAGTCTCAATTTGTAAAAATCCAATGCACTAAGCCAAAATTTACTAAAACCGGAAATTGGGCCAAAATTAGCGACTTAACGAATAAGTGTGGAGATTTTTAACCCGATGAGATTCTTTAGCTAATCACTTTTTCTGAGTAATTAAATCACTCTGAGTTAAAAGTTAAATCAAAGTTCTTTTCAGAGTTTAAAAAGGTCGTTGATGATATCTAATTCATTGTTTAATCGGTCATGGAAAACGAGTGAGACATTATTTTGAAAACACACTAAAAATGTCTAAAAAATAAAATTAATCTCGAGACGCATATGGTAACATAATTAGTTATTTGGATAAGTGAAGGTAGTCCATCGTTTGTATACCCAAAAATATTATCCATAAAAAGTCATGAAAATTTTTATCCTTTAGCAAGCCACTTTGAGACTTATAGTTTATACCATTTTTGTTTGTTAATCAAAAAAATCAAGTTGCACCGGAGTTGTGAAAATCGAAAATTCATCAACTAAGTCCAAATGGAGCATAAAAATGGGCAAGAAAAGTAGAAAAATACTCAAAGAAAAATAAAAAAAATAAAAAAAAAATAGAAAAATATGAAAAATAGAAGGAAAAATAAGACATAATAAGCAAATGCTCGAAAAAGTGCCAATGGACATCGCAAGCAACATTTCCAACTCTGAAATTCTCAAACATTCCCATTATTAACCAAAACACCTTAACCCGAAAAAGTCCTAATCGAGTCTGAATAACGAAATGAATTACCGCGCGGAGAGCTAAAACACAAAAGGATAATAAAAGGACACAATGGTGCGAATAAACAATGGTGTTTTTCGTTTTCCAATGATCGTATTCCGTTAATGAGACCATATTCACCATAAAAGATTTCCATCTTACAATTTGTGTACGTGAACTCATGTCCATTGTATTTACTCTTAATATCATGCCCACCGAGAGAAAATAGCCACATTCCGAGTGATTCATTTGTGAGTGCATTCCATGAGAAATTGAATCAAAGCTAATTTTCAAAGAGTAATGTAATGATCAATCGATGGAAGTAAGCGATTTAGTTTTCAGCTTCGCACACACACACTATGAATTGGAATTTTATTGATTAAAAATTTGAAGTAACTATTTTTTTAGAATTTAGATTGTACGATTTTTAGTTATTTTGATATTTTTTTTCTTTCATTCTAAAAATGAATTTTGTGAATAAATTCACTGCAAACCTTCATGAGACACCACTCGTCCTACTACGGTAACCTACGGGTTTAACAACTTACCGAGTTCTATAAATGCAATCACTTGCCCACGAAAGAGGTATCTACCGATTAGTCATTTAAAAGTCCATTTAAACTCATGCTTTTATTCTTATACATTGCTCGGGACAAGCAACATTCTAAGTTAAAGGGATTTGATTAGGCATAAATATTTCATATTTAACCCCTCATTTTACGTATGTTTACAATCCCCTGCATTGAATTTAGCCCGAATTTATCTCATTATTGTGATACTAACCCTCCTTGGCTAGTATTTCGTATTTTGTGTACTTTTCTCGTGTTTTACAGGTAGTTTCTGCAAGTGGATGCGAGAGAGAAATCGAAACGGGCAAAGAAACGCGAGAAAGTAAAGTGAAGGGAAAATTCATAATTTCCCCGCAAGAATCCAGAAGACTAGATGAAAAAAAAGTTAAAGAATTCAAAGTCATGAACACTCTGAAAGAAGTGGCATCTCAATATGAGCTACGGTAAAAAAGTTATCTACATTCAAGGTTGGGACAAGAATCCAAGGGTGAAAAAGTGCAAATAGAAAAAAAAGACCAACAAAAGAGCACTTGGGCAGAGGAAGTAAACGAACCGGTTCAAAATTTAGGGAGATCCGATTCAATTTGCGAATCGGTTCAGGTCCCTAAGGCGAATGGGTTCGGGGTACATGTTTGATTAATACGGGAATTCTAATTTTCTCCTTATCTTTAGCTAAAAGAGTTGTGTTAGTTTAGGACTTTGTAAAACGACTTTCATGACTTATAAATACCAATTAGGAGTATTATTACTATATAGGCATTCATAAAAACTAGAAGAGAACCCTAGAAACAAGTGGATCAAAGTTTAAGATTTCTTTTCATGCAAAATTTAATAAGAAGATTGATTCAATTCTAAAAATTATTGAACCTTATTCCTTGCTTGTTCTTCATCCTCTACAGTTTGGTAACATTTTTTAAAGCTTTGTTATTACTATTCAATCACCATGTCATGCAATCATGATAGTTCATACGTAGTGATTAATAAAATCATGTCTAGCTATGTTTTTAGAGGGTTGGGTTACATGAACTCAACCTAGGTGTTATAGTTGGATGCAAAACTAAATATGATCATAAGTCAAATTCGGATTTGATAAGTTGTCAAAACTAACATTGTAGGTCTCTTAACTCCGTTTGTCGTAGGCAACCGGGATGTTTGCGAATATAATATAAGTATTGATAATTTCATCATTTACGTTAATCTATTTATTGACTAAATATTGTGCGGAGTAAAATCCTCATATATATATTGTGCTTTGATGAAATTAACGTTTCTTCTAATTAAATTTATAATTGTTGAAAATTTTGAATTTAGCGACAATATCTACGGTTTTAAGGATTGTATCTCAGCTCAATTTTCTTCAACAGTTTTCCAAAAATTAAAATTTCCAGATTTTGCTTTCTTCTAGATTAAAATTGCATTCGTAGTTCAATCTTTTTAGTTAAGTAAAATTTTCTCCAAAATAAATAACCTTTTTCTTTTATTTCGGGAGTCGAAGCCTTGATTCTAGAAACCTGCATTTTCGTCATGATCACGATTTTTTATCCTATTTCATGTGGATTCGACCCCGACTTACCGAGTTATTACTTAAGCGACTGTCATACACTTGAGCCGTAGAAACAAGCGTAGGATAAAAATTTTGTGCCACGTCAATCATGAAGACCACTGTTATCGATCATGACTTAAATTAAGAGATCATAAAGAGCGAGCTTGACTTAGCCGACAAATGAAGGGAACAAGCTTTTATCAAGTTAGTTTCCTTCCAACAATAGTTGACTAGGTAGTACGACAAAGGCATTAACTTGAGAAGATTGAAGATCGAAGATAACGTCCTCGGAAAGGTGCTCGGCAGTGCCAAAAAAATTAAAAAGAATGTTAGGACCTAACGGGGAAAGACCAATCAAAATCATTATAGATGATATGCAAGGGGCCTACCATTTGGAAACAGTGAAGGTTAGGGAGATCGCAAGGGCCTAGAATACATCCAATTTTAAAAAAACAAATCCAGTAAAGTTTGTTTCATACTAGTTTACTTATCACAGTTTCTAGTTTTTTTTATGTTTCTCGAAATAATTCAAGTTCAGAAAAGTACAGGTTCAATTGGTTCAATTAACTTCACTATTGTTTCAAAATTATTACATTTTTTCGTTATAAGACCATCACCATATTCGATCACCATATCTGGTCAGATACTAGTAATTAATATGAACACCTTAGTATGATTTCACTTAATCAAATTCTAAAGGTTTAAAGATTTTTATCATGTAGAACATGAAAGGATCAAGAATTGCCTCGCAAGCAAAGACTTACGGGGGAACCCTAGGCATAAGGTACTCTTACTTTGGTCGAGTAAAAATATCAAACAGGCAGATGGTCGTACAGCTAGGTGAATTTTTTCCAAAGTTTGATCTAGACCTAAGATAATGCGATGATATAATCTAAAAGGTATGACAAACAATAAAAACATGCTCGGCATAAGGAATGGGAAAATGAAAAATGTGGATTATATAAAAGTCATCTTAAAAAATTTGGAATTACACAAAAAGATGTATATATCAGCAAAAGCTTAAAAAAATACATCAGCAAAGTTCAAAGGAATTTGTACAACTGTCATCCCCGACAAGCTATCTCCTCGACCACGGTAGCCCTTCGATAATTGTCAGGGTATCGCCTAAATTCATAATCACTATCATGAGTTGACAAGTAATTTTTTGCCAACTGAAGGAAAATGGCATCAAGGGGGATCCATCACTCATCTCTTCTAAATAGGGGTAACTATAGGCAGGACACTCGACTTGGTACCAATATCATAGCTCAAAGTCCTTTAGAATCTTCATAACCACCAAAGCGTTCAACAACAATGTTTTTAGGATACTTGCTTGGCTTTGTCCAGCCTAAGAGGGGTGTTCACCCACCCCTCATCATAACTAGAAGCCCAAACATCGCTAGAACCCCTCCATAAGAGATATTTTAGTTTCATTATATCGTAAACAAAGCCCATCTTGATCACCCCATTTTTTTCAGGCCCTCCTCATCCCGGCCAAGTATATTTCTCAGACAAATATTCTCGTTTTGAAAAAACTCTGCAGTATTGCCAACATCCATGGTGTCATTCTTCAACTTGGCAACCACACTTGACTGTTCATCAAAATCACTAGTTATTTTCGTAAGAGCTTTTCAAACAAAAGTAAAACACGACGAGCTTGATTACTAGCCACCGAATCGAGTGTTGCATCCAGGTCGCCAGCAAAAGATGGGACCGGAGCATATATTTCCAAGCTATAAGAATAAAGAAATATAAGGATAAATTTCCCAATAGTGTCCATTTATATGTATTGTCATTATTCTGGAAGAAGGCCACTTTGATTCATAGGATAGATTTTACTTGTCATGATTCCCATTCAATCTATAACAGTGTGTTGAAGACGTAGTGGCCAAGCTTCAAAGATAGATCATGTCATAATTTTAGTGCACGTTTCATGTTTTCCCTTTGGTTTTTCGAGATTCTCTCAGGTATAGATGCATATTGGTTTATGTATACTCTGTAAATATTTTCCAAGGATGTTACTTTATTTAAATATGAGTTTAGAATGTGTTTAAAATGGGTTTTTCTAATATATATCGTGTTTAGAGTCGTATGGAACATTACCTTGAGTTTTCTTGGTTCAAACGACATCTGGTTGTCCTTAAAATGACATGGATTTCTCAGTCTAATGAGATGTCTTGTTTGTTCTAACGATATGCTAATTTTATTCTCACGACTCTCCGCCTCGAAGTTTTTTATTTAAGGAAAATTTTCTTTAGAAAAAGTGTGGAGAACATAAAAAAATTCACAGAACCCATACATTTTTCTGCATTTGTTTACCAAAGGTTTCCAAAGACAAAAACATTCTTTGTGTTTATAAGATCTTAGTTTACATAAATTATGTCACAAAGGTCTTGTGTTTGCACCATTGTTTCATTCTTCATCATTCGAAGAACTTGTTTCGTGTAGTGGACCCCGTACTTGCTGATTGATAATTACTGGTTGTATTGGTGGTTACTGAGGCACGTGTGGACTCGTGTGTTGTGGACTGGCATAGGTGGACTCCCGCATTGCACAGTGGAGGAGAGATTAAAGAAAATAAGAGGCTTCAAAACTTGTGGGGATCGAGTCATTGTGTAAGACTGAAATCTTCCTTTGCAAAACCATATCATAGTGATTGTTTGGCCTAGGCCGTCTGAGGTTTTTTTCCATTGCATTTTCCTCGTACATCGGCATGATTTGTGAGCATTCTTTACTTTATCTTCCTTGATCACACTATATGCGTACTTAGGGTTAAGAAGATAAAATTGGCTTAATTAGTTTAGTTCATAAAATTGGTGCTAAATAAAATTGGAAAAAGTTTTTGAAAATAGAAAATTATTTTCACCTAAAGGACATACATAGAGGGACCGTTACACATTTACAAATTGTTATCAGAGCTAGAAACCCTATTTTATTATGTGAGTGATCCCACGTGCCTTTAGGTATGAATTTTAGTATTTATAAAGATTTTAGAACACCAATTTTTGATCGGTCAACTTATGCTTATTGGAAGATGCAAATGAATAGTGAACTTAAGGCTATAGTTGAGCGTTTTTGGTTAGCGGTAGAAAAAGGGTGGACACCACCAGTCACGAGAGAAGGTGAGGCCACACACGTAAAACCTGGTGAGTCATGGACTGAAACCGAAGACAGACTTGCATAATGTAATTCCAAGGTTTAAATGCTATTTCTTCGTTTGTGACACCTAAAGAGTATAATCATATTATGATGTATGAAATGTCGAAAGAGGCATTGGATGTCCTTATACTTACTCACGAGGGAACTAGTACTGTTAGAGCGTCTAAACTTCAAAACCTCACTACCCAATTTGAGACGATTAAGATGTTAGAGAGCTGGGCGTTTAATGAGTTTTACGCTAGGTTTTCCCATATTGTCAACTCGCCGTTCAACTTGGGAGAGAAAATAATCGACAACCGAGTCAGAAAAAAATCTTAAGGTCCTTGCCTGGTAGATTTGATCCAAAGGTGACTGTTTGAACTCATTGGGTTTACTTGACTCAATGAAACTAGAAGATCTTGTAGGTAAGCTACAAACTTATGAGTTTGACATGTTTACCTCCAAGAAAGTGCCAAAGAAAGAAAAGGGCATTTCTTTAAAATCTCAAAAGGAGGAAATAGAAGTTTCAGAGGATGATGAATCCGAAACCATTTTTGAAGATGTATCCTTATTGGCAAAGAAGTTTTAAAATTTTCTCAACTTCCAAAAGAAATCGAAAAATGCCAAAATATTTGAGGAATTCAAGAACAACAAGGTCGATCACATCCCTAAGAATAGAAGTGAGAATGATAAAAGGGATAAGTCGAATAGGTGTTTTGGTTGTGAGGGTTATAGCCATAGGGTAGCTGAGTGCCCCACAAGACTTAAGACTGAGGGAAAGAAATCGATTGCATATAATGCCACCCTTACTGATAGTGAACATAAAGAGGGAGAGGATACCCCCATTGAGTGTAACTACGCCACATTCATGGTTTGTCATGTGAGCGACAATGATAAATCTTCTTATGAAGATACTCATGTGAATGACACTTCCAAGGCCATAGTTTCCGAGTCCCAGGTGAGTGAGGGTGAAGAGAATGAGGATGAGGAAGGAGAAGAAAGTGAGTTGCCTTCCATAAATTGTATGAGAAAACGGTGAAGGTGAAGAAGGAAAACTTAAAGTTGCAAGATAAATTAAAAGAATGTGTTGTAGAAAATAATGATTCATTGATTAACAATCTTAGGGTAAGGGAGACGACTCTTTGGAAGAAACTAGAGTAGGTTGAGGGCGAGAGAGATAGTCTTCCTTATTGGTGGAGGCTATGAAGAAGGGTATTCTAGAGTTTGAGGAGTCTAGGCATTTGTTCGAGTCTAGGATTAGTGAGCATGAGGAGAGATTGAGAGATTCGAGTAAGGTTAAGTTTAATTTGGAGACTAGGTCAAAAAAGTTGGATAGGATTTTAGGCACCATCCAAATCAAGGATGATTGGTATAGTACAGGCTTCGGTAATCATATTTCTCCCATTCCCAAAGCCAATGCCAATCGTGTGAGAGAGCCAACTAGGAATGTTATAAAAGGTCCACATTTAGGTGACATTCCTTGTTGTGTTTACACTTGTACTTATTACGGTAGGAAGGGTCACCTTAGGCGTTATTGTTATGACCTTAAAAATACAACTAGGAAGTTTAATAATTAAGTTGGTTCGGTTCCCAAAACCCCCATGCGTCGTTATACACCTACTTGGGTTAGGAAATCAGACTTAGAGGCTTTAGGAATTACATTCCATGACTCTCGTTTGCTTACACATGATATTTCTTACGAATGATTGTGCTAGCATATTTGTCATAAACTAGTTTACTTCATAATATATATTTGCTAGTGATATGACATGTTTATCTCTTTGAATTATATTTTTTCCTTTTATTTGACTCTTATTAGAAAAATACAAAAAGATTTTTGGTTTCATATATTTTTGAAAAACAAAAAAAGATTTTCGGTTTATTTTTGTGTCATGATTTTACACTTGATATGGCATATTAGTGCGCTTGACCCCCACCCCCACCCCCATCCTTTCATCTTTCCATGTGGCTAATACATTTCCTCATGATTTTGGATACATAGATTGATCTTAACCATTTGCTTAATGGGGTTGTTTCGATGTTGACTTAAATTTAGATTCAACTATGCATATGCCATTGCACAACTGCACAAGCTTAATTGAATGTTTAACTTCTTATGCATATTTCAGTTTGGTGAGACGTTCTCCTCTTAATTTTGTCATTTACGTGCATATTAGACTTTGGAGGAGTTGTGCATGTAAGAACCATTGCTCATGAAGATTTATATTGCACATGAAAAAATTATGAGTGTGCATAGGAAAGGGATGTGAAAGGCATGTGAACTCATCGTAAAAGCCACCTTCTAAAAGATCCCAAGAAAAAAAATTATGGTAATAAAAAGAAACATATGTCAAAAAGGGGGGCTAATAGGAAATCTCTTATAAAGTGAAAATAGATCTTTAAAATAAAAATGAATTGAAAAGAATTATAATTTATATATGAGGGAGTTTTAGTTGAATATCAACGGGTTTGCACAAATAAGTTATTCGTTTAAAAAGTCGTGTCATGACGGTATTGTTTGTAGAATCGTCAAAATTTCTAGACTTGTGTGTGTGATGTTTGTTTTGTTCATTAAGATTAAGTTTAATTGTCACATATGGCTAAAACATAGTTTGATGATATTTAGCGGTCAATTAGAGCTTCATGAACGTATCTTTGTGCTTGGATTATGATTCATTTGTGTTAATCACACCCATTTATTCCATTCCATGTCTGAGCACATTGACACTATATTAATGCGTAACTCACATGTTTGTTTTTAAGTCTATTTTTCTACTGTTTTCATACTTCCAGTTGCTTTTATCAGATAATTTTTTCACTGGGCAGATATTGCATAAAATTTGAGCTGGAATTGAGAGTTTTTGAAGTCGTTAGAATGACTTTAGGGTTTGAATGACAAGTCCATGTTATTAGATGAGTGGATCAAATGATCTACAGTCGCGTCAAGTATAGTCGTTAGATGGGTCGTTAGATGGACCTTTCAAACGACATCACATTACTTTAGGTCGTCAGATACATGGCTCGAAAGACATGCTTCAGTCGTTTGAATGACCTTGCATTGTCTTTTGAATGACATGTTTGAGCTTTTGGCTCTTCATTAGATTTTAGCACCTACTTGATCTATATTCTGATATTACACTGATTTGGTATTTCTGGGTTATTTTGGTCATTTTTTATGTAGTCAATATTGATTATTCATGCTTTGATTCTTACACTACATTAGTGTTTGAGATTTTATCTAGTCACATCATTTGATATTGATGATATCGTACTATGTGAGTGTTTACTAGATATGCCTTGTCATATATTGATCCATTTGGCTAGTTCATCATGTTTATCAAGCTATGCTTCAATTGTTATATTCATTCTAGATATTCGTTTATATATTTATTTTCTCTAACTAGTTGTCTATTAGAGACAAAAAGGAGGGATATATATATATATATATATATATATATATGATGTAGGGGTAGATTTTTTCTAGTATTTTTATATTGCTATCATATTGAATTTATATATCATTTGTTCCTCCATACTTCACATGGTATTTGTCTATTTTTTGTGTGTACTGATTCTTCGGCGATTCGAGATTTTGCGACTACATCATATTCAGACAGTTCATGCTCACTGATCATCCAACATTTGATACTCCATGTCTTGTATTTTCATTTTGGGTTTTACGGGATTGGATTTAGATCATATGGTTTAACGTACCGAATCAGGCATTTAACTTTTTTTTATTTTGTCCCGGAATAGCCAAAAGGGGAGATTTATAAGGACAAAATTTTAAATAGTGTCAATTTGTATGTATTGGAATTATTCCAAACAAAAACCACTTTGAGTCATCAGATAGATTTTGCTTGTCACGATTCCCATTCAGTCTATGACGTTGTGTTGAAGACGTAGAGGCCATGCTTCAAAGGAAGATCATGTCGTAGTTTTGGTGCACATTTGATGTCTTCACTTTGCTTTTTCGAGATTCTCTCAGGTATGGATGCATATTGGTTTACAGATACTCGATAAATATTTTCCAAGGATGTTACTTTATATAAATCTGAGTTTTAAATGTTTTTGAAATGAATTTTCTTGAGATATATCTTGATTAGAGTCGTATGGAACTTTCCTTTGAGTTTTGATGGTTCAAACGACTTTAGCAATCGTTCAAACGACTTTAGCAATCATTCAAATGATATGGCTTTCCCGTTCTAATGACATGCCTTGTTTATTCTAACTATATGATAATTTCATTCTAACGACTCGCCGCCTCAAAGTTTTTTATTTAATGAAAATTTTCCTCTGAAAAATAGTGTGAAAAAACTGAAGAATTACACAGAACCCATACGTTTTTTTTCATTTGTTTACCAAAGGTTTCCAAAGTAAAACATCCTTTGTGTTTACAAGATCCGAGTTTAGATACCAGATGTCATAGAGATCTTGTGTTTGCACCATTGTTTCATTCTTCATCATTCAAAGAACATGTTTTGTACGGTAGACTCCGTACTTTTTTATTGGCAGTTGATGGTTGTATCATTGGATATCGAGGCACACGTGGACTCATGTGTTGTGAACCTAACATAGGTGAACTCCTTTGTTGCACTCGAGAGGAGAGGTTTAAGAGAAAAAGCCGCGTCAAGACTTGTGGGGATCGAGTCTTTCTGTAATACTGAAATCTTTCTTTGTAAAATCGTATTATAGTGACTAACTCGCCTGGCCATCCGAGGTTTTTTCCCATTGTGGTTTCCTCATACATCAGTGTGTTTTGTGAGCATTCTTTACTTTATCTTACTTAATCACACTAGATGCATGCTTAGGGTTTAGAAGATAAAATTAGCTTAATTAGTTTAGTTCACAAAATTGGTGCTAAATAATATTGGTAAAAGCTTTTGAAAAGGAATATTATTTTGACCTAAAGGACACACATAGAGGGACTGTTTCAAATTTACAAGAAACTACTCAACAATAAGAAGATACGAGTTTAAACACTAAGGAATTTAATTATACCAAAAATGGGGCAAAGCCCTTACAAACAATCAGAAGCATGAAAAGTACCAAGGTTTTAAGCTAAGCTAATCCTAGGTAGATTTTTCTCTCATTACCTTTCACCTACTCCTGAAACTCTAGGGATTTTCCCTAGTTGGTTCCAGTAGATTCTTGATCGACAGTAGTCTTTGCTTGACCAGCCTATTCCTCCCTTAGTGGGGAGCCTAGATCATGCTCTTCGAATAATTTAGAGTTTGAAGGGACGTTGGTCTTGACTAAGGCATCATCCCAACCTTTTTTTAACCTTAATTTTTGGATGAAAGCCAACTACTTTTTAGCATCAGTAAAAGCCTCTTAATAACTGTGGGTACCCAGATTTACCATCATGAGCCCGAACGAGTAGTCTAATAAAAATGGCCCAAAGTCTGGACCCCTCACCTTAACTAAATTCAATTATGACTTAGTCTTCTCCTAGAATATCATATAGAGATATTCCAGGAGAGAAAAATGGACGTGGGGGATTCCAATACCCCCACTCCCTGGAGATAAAGATGTATAACATAAACCCTAAGCCTGGGACAAGAGGCACGCACTGTATTCTCTGTAAACGCTCCTCGGAGTATATAAAAATAATACTGACTGCACCACCATGGACGTAGGCATTCTTGCTGAACCACGTACATACTGTGTTGTGTGGTTGGCATTTTATGTTCTTTATTTTCCTTGGTGATTGCGCTTTTCTCATTTATTTGTGTTGAATATAATTGTCACCACAATTGGCGCCGTCTGTGGGAATGTTTATCTTCCCTGAAAAAGCCTACACCAACAAAGAAGTTTGAAATGTCTGGTCACAGCAGTAATGCCCCTCAGTCAGGAGATATCCAAGAACTGCATGCTCCTCACAAGATTAGATCTGAAGTTCAGCGTTCAGATCAGAGGGCTCGCCCAGAGAGGCCAGCCTCAGAGGAGAGCCAAGGACCAACAAAGTCCACATAAATCTCCAGACTGATTGATGCCTATGAGGCAAGGCTCCAAGAGCAAAGGAAGTTCGCTCGTAAGAAAGAGGCTGAGAATGCTCGCCTCAAAAGGTAATTAGAAAGGATGGAGAAAGAGCTCCATCGCAACACTAGGCGACGTCCATACCGTACTCCTGGCCCTCAGGAGAGCAAGTCTCGCAGTCGAGGAAGGAGCCCAAGCCGTGGATCCAAAAATAATGAGAAGCACGAGTCAAGCAATGACTCTCTCAAGCACCAGCGACCGGCTCTCCGTTATAGGAGCCTAGCTCGCAGCAATGAGAACATACGAAATTTGGTCCGAAGGGAGATGGACCAACACCCAGCACATCGCGATGCCAGATCGACCAGGGAGCTTGCTAGACGAGCTCTCAAAACCCAGATGAAATCCCCTTTCTCAAGGGAGATAGAAGAAGAGGAAGCCCCCAAGAAATTTGCTATTTCGAGATTCAAGATTTATGGCAGAAAAACTGACCCCATTGATCACGTTAGGCAGTACAGGCAAGCCATGGCTCTCTGGAACCACCGGGATGCACTAATGTGCAGGATTTTTCCCTCGAGCCCGCATGACGTGGAGCAAAAATGGTTCGAGAGGTTCCCTAATAGGTATATCAGGAGCTCTGAGTCCCTGGCCGAGCTATTTACGGCCCGCTTCATTACTAGTAGCTCCCATCCCAAAAGGATGGATGCTTTACTAACAAAGAAAAAGACGCCTCAAGAGAGCCTCTGAGACAACGTGAAGAGGTACTGGGAGTTGTTCAATGAGGTCAAGGACTGCTCGGAGCAAGTAGCAGTGGCCTCTTTTAAAATTAGGCTACCCAGCTTTTACCTTTTGCACCAATCCCTGACAAAGAAAGAGTCCACGACCATCGATGACCTGATGGATCGCATCGAGAAGTATGCCAAAGTGGAGGATGTCACCCGCCTCAGCACAGGGGAAAATGGTCAAACTAAGCTCGCTGCCAAAGGCAACGACAAAGTTGAGAACCAAAAGAAAGGAGGCATGAATGGGGGCAATAATGGCTCCAATAAAGGAAGTAGGAATGATGTTTTAAAAGAATTTCAGGCAGTCAACACTGTCTTCAAAGAACCAATTTACAAGATTTTGGCGAAGATCAAAGACGAGCCATTTATTAAGTGTCCCAGAAAGATGGGAGGAGATCCTTTAAAGAGAAACAACGCACTGAGATGCACTTTTCATACAGAGGGAGGACATAAAACTGAGCACTGCAAAGATCTTAAGTCTCACCTCGAAGAACTGGCCCAAACTGGGCACCTGAACGAGTTTGTGGAGAAGAAGGCAGAGAAAGTTGCTACCAATGGAGAAGTAAAACCTTACAACGTACTCAAAGACGATGCTGGCCATAAATTTGTGGTAATTCATGGAGCATCTAATATGAAGCAGATCCAGGGGAATTCATCTTGGATGGAAGTAAAAAAACTTACAGCAGTAATGCAAGCTTTTCAGATCGATCCAGCAAAGACACAATCAGGAAAGCATCGGTGAGAAGATGACGTCTACTATAGCAAACATATCGTGTTCATGGATGAGGATCTGGTGCGAGTAAGAACCCCACATCATGACGCCTTGATCATTACGCTCAGGATAGCCAACTATGACGCCGATAAGTTGCTCGTCGACCAAGGAAGCTCATTCGAGGTAATGTATCTCGACCTGTTCAAAAAATTAAAGTTGATCATCGCCGACCTGATAGAAGCCACTGTCCCTCTAGTTGGCTTCGCTGGAAAGGTGACTATTCCACTGGGAAAGATTTTGCTACCAGTAAGGGCAGAAAGTATCTCCAAGATGATTGAGTTTCTGGTAGTCGACATTGAATCTCCATACCAAGCTATCCTCGGCAGAGGATGGCTACATGCGATAAAGGCAGTCCCCTCGACCTACCATCAAAAACTCAAATATGTGACCGAGCGAGGAGTAATGGAGATCCATGGTGATCAAGCAATGGCAAGACGGTGCTTCATAGCAGCCATCCTCCTAAAACCAGAGAAGAGGGCTAAAAATCCCAATGAGAAGGTCGAGGAACAAGAAGGTCTGATACCTTTAAACTAGCAGTTAAGGTATAAAAGACCCGAAGTGGAAGAGAACAAGCTCCTCCCCTCTGAGCTGGTCGTCGAAAACTTATAGGAAGTTACATCTGGTGTTAGCGAGAAGGACAGGATTTTCTTGATTGGAGCTTCTCTCACAGATCAAGAAAAGAAAGAATTGATGATTCTGCTGAGAAGCAACATAGACGTTTTTGCATGGGAACCATACGAGCTGCCTGGAATTGATCCCAGTGTGGTTTGTTATCTGTTGTATGTCGACCCCACTTTCAAACCTATCACGCAGAAGGCACGGCGAACTGCGCTCGAGAAGGCAAAAGTTGTAGAAAAAGAAGTTAAAAAATTGTTGGATGCAGGATCCATACGAGAGGTTAAATTCCCTAAATGGTTATCCAACCCAGTAGTAGTTCCAAAGAATAACGGGAAATGGAGAGTCTGCATTGACTTCGCTGACCTTAATAGGGATTGCCCTAAGGACAGTTTCCCTCTCCCAAAAATTGACCAATTGGTGGATGCCACAGGAGCGGACGAAAGAATGAGTTTTCTGGATACATATTCGGGGTATCACCATATCCCTATGTATGCACCAGACTAGGATAAGACCACGTTCATCACCACCGTTGGATTATACTGTTACAAAGTCATTCCCTTCGGGCTCAAAAACACAGGGGTGACCTACCAGCGGTTGGTCACTGATGATGCTTAGATTTAGCACCACCAGATAAGTGATGATGAGCTCAAACAATAGTAACCATGGAAGCCATAGATATGTATATGTATAAGTGAGTAAGTGTGTAGAAGGAGATGAGTATAAGAAGAACAAGATAATGATGTATAGTGGTTCAGCCAACTAGGCCTACATCCACTGTGAGTGTGTGATCCACTAAGTACGGGCACTAATGGCCTTGGATACAATGCACATAAGCTCACTTTCTCTCTCTACTGTGTGTATAAGGAGAGTTCTTGCCAGGGTTATAATTATTGATCCCCCCACAGGGGGAGTAGGTGACAAGTATATATAGGTCCTGGGGGGTTTAGTGTACCCCCCAAGTATGCATGGTGCATGTGAATGATGATCTAGCCAATATCCTGTTGACACCTGTAGATGCCAAATGATGACATAATATTCCCTCACGCGAGGGGGTGATATGGTTATAACGGTCTTCCACGTGCCATGTGAGCCCCACGTGCACTATTCTACGTGTCTCCCAAACCACGCGCTGTGATGATGTCACCCTCGTCCTATGATATGAGGCCGAGGGCAAAGTTCCTTCTGGTAGTGAGTCTGGCCTAATTTAGGCCTCGTACTGTCGTACCCTCGGAGGGTCGTCCGAGCCTGGTGAGGGGTCGGCCCCTTGAAAGGTCATCTGAGCCTGGTGGAGGGTTGTCCCCTTGAAGGGTCGTCTGGGCCTGGTGGAGGGTTGGCCCCTTGAAGGGTCGTCTGGGCCTGATGGAGGGTCGGCGCCTTGGAGGGTCATTTGGGCCTGATGAGGGGTCGGCCCCTTGAAGGGTCGTCTGGACCATGATGAGGGGTCGGCCCCTTGGAGGGTCGTCTGGGCCTGATGAGGGGTCGACCCATTGAAGGGTCGTCTGGACCATGATGAGGGGTCACGAGACCATCTTGGGCGCGCCTATGTTGGAGGGCGCCCTCGGCCTAGACGAGGGTATATATGGGTATATCAATCACCTCCCAGCCCTTAGCCATAGATGATGCCGAGATGGCTGAGGGATAATGTTTCTTTTGAGACAAGTGTATGGTCTGTTTGATGAGTGACACATGTCAAGCTGTCGTGACATCTAGGCTGGAACTCATTGTTGTTTTCATTTCCAAGGCTTGGTGGCTGTACACTTTGCTTGGGGCTTTGTGCCCTAATGATGCCCTCCTCGTGGGCTGTGCTCTGCATTGGTTAGTGGGCCCACTCATTAGCAAGGTATTTAAACATATTTTTGAAGTTTTATTTCCCTTCTTCTTCTTTCTTCGCGCCCGAACTCTCTCTCTCTAGCTTCTCACCAGCTTTCTAGCCAATTCTGCAATTTCGACGTGCAATTTCGACGTTTCGAGTTTGGCAGTCCGGCTATTTCTTCTCAGGTAATCCCTTTGCCCTAGTACCCTCTTTATCTTCATTTCTGGTTGCTTTCTTATTTTAGGCTTAGTAGAGTTGGGTTTCCTTTAGGCTGTTTCATAACTTTTCCGGCGTCTTCTCCGGTGGTCTTTTCTTGAATGTTCTTGATAAAAACCCTTTAATTCTTTGGTTTTGATCGAAAAGTCCAACCTGGTCAACTGTCAGATTGTTTATAGTTGGCTTAGCCAAATTCCTCTAAGTGTAGGGTCTTCCCCTTAATGCTTAGGAGGCTTTACAGTTTAGCCGAGGAGTTTCCATCCCTGAGAGAGAAGTTCCTCATAGAGATTAGGAGAATAGAGGAAGAGGAGGAGAGAAGATGAGGGGCCGACCCTAATTGGGTACGACCCATTTTTCCCATTCCTCTAGCCACCATAAAACCGTCTGAGTCTTGTGAGTCGTCCGATCGTCCAGCCGAGATTCATTCAGGTGAGATGGATGAGAGAGCGTCGTCACCAATTGGTTCTAGGCCATTTAGGAGGGGAGAGGCATATGATCTAGCCCCAGCTGTCAGGCCGAGGGTGTGGTCCCTTTCAAGGTTGTCCCTGTGACAACTTTATCCCCCCACACTTTCTAGATGGCTTTTCCTCATGGGCCTCTGACAGGCGATGAGGCCGAGGGAGAGGGGACTGAGGATGATTATGGGGACTCAGATGCTGACCCAGTTGACACATCTCATGCCTCGTCCTATATTTCCACAGTCAGGGATCGTGACCTCCTGCTGTGGAGGCATGCATATGGTGTGCCCCCCAATATAAGTATGAGGGTTCCCTATGAGTCTGAGAAGGTCTTTGAGGGTGAAGAGGGAGAGGTAGCGGTGTACGAACAGATGTTTAAGGTCGGTGTTAGGTTCCCTCTACATTCTGCCATTGTTAATATACTGTCCTCCCTCGACATTGCCCCCTCTCAGCTTCCTCCCAACTCTTGGAGGACGATCCTCGACTACATCTCTTTGTGGAAGAATGCCTTCACCGACGAGCCTACCTCCGATGTGTTTTTAGCCTGTTATAACATCACCTTCTAGTCCAAACAGCCTGGGTACTATCACCTGGGGACGAGGAGGTCTGATAAAAAACTTCTCCACGTGGCACAAACCTCCAACCACGATCGGAAGAAGAGATTTTTCTTCATTTCTGGAGAATGGGAAGTTACCGCCGAGGCTCAATATTTGGACGATGGTCTGAGGGTTCCAAGAAGATGGTCTAACCCCTCGATGAAGGCCAGGTCAGATCCTGGACTTAGTCTGGATGAGAAAGACATAGTTGAGTACCTGAGAGAACGAGGGAGAGGGGGTGAACTTGCAAAGTTTGAAGATCTGATGACCCTTCGGTTCCTTAAAGAAGCTGGTCTGAGGGTCGGCCCACTGACAGAGCTATGTGAGTTATATTATTTTTTCTCAATCTTTGCTTTTCCAAGTGTTTTATATTTGCCTCTGCATTTTTCTGATGTGCCGTCTTCTTTTCAGGTCGTCCTGCAGGTATATCCGACCAACTCTGGGAAATGACTGCCCCAAGTTTGCTATCTGGCTTGGGTAAGAAGAAGGGCAAGGAGCCTCAGCAGGCTCCTAGGAAGACGAAGACCATGGGGCTGACGGATGTTGAGTCCACCTCCAACCGGCAAAAAAAGAAAGAGCCCGAAGTCCTCGTTGACCCTCGGCCAGATTCTAGGATGAGGGCAAGGGTGGAGGCATCTAAGGGGACCTCCTCTTCTTCCAGTATGGGGGCCTTCTAGTCCCAAAACTTGGCATTTTTGAAGGCCGAGCCGTCTTCTCTGATTGCCAACCTGAGGGCGGCCAAGGCGTTTATGTTTTCTGCCCCCTCGGCTGCCGACTATGAGTTCTTGTCTAAGATGCCCCCGACGAAAGTGTATGCCTATGGTATGCACACTCTGGCCCAGGTACTTGTTCATACTTTTTCTTAATTGAATTTTTTACTAATTGTTTCCTCGGCCTCTTAACAACTGTTTATCATTTTTCTGTGCAGTTTGTCTGTGCCTTTACTTTGGCCACCAAGTGGATGGCAGAAAATCAGCAAAAATTTCATGAGGCCGAGAGGGCCATTCAGCACGAGGCTGATCTGCAGACGGAGCTGGAGATTGCGAGGGCTGAACTGGAGAGTGCCAGGACCGAACATGCCAGGGTCTTGGATGAGCTGACGAGGCAACACGATGCGGACTTGCAGGCCAAGGATGCGCTTATAAAGGGGAAGGACGAGGCCTTGACCAACTTGGGGGTCCAGTTCAAGGCTGATCTGGAGGAGGCTGTGAAGAAAGCTGAGGCCGATGCTGTGGAGGCCTACAAACTCTCAGATGAGTTTCAAGGCTTCGGTCTCTAATACTTGGAGAGAGGGATCAGGACGGCCTGTCAGTGGGTCGTCCTCAAGTTCGGTGATGTCATCTCTTCAGTCCGTCCCTCTCTGGAGACAGTTCAATTGGACGACCCATTGATTGCTGAGGCTTTAGCCCACGTGGAGTCCTAGGTGCACATCGAGGGTGTCGTCACGTCTGAGGATTAGCCAGTCGTGGTCATTGATGAGACTTCTCTTATTGACGTTGAGGCCCTGCCCTTTGATGCTGCTCAATAGGGTGGTTGTTTGTATCCGATACCCTCTTTATGTACCCCCTGACTGTTCTTTATTTTTGTAGAACACTTGTAATATTTCATTTATAATATCATCTCTCTTGTTGTCTTCCATATTCGTCTCTTGTGTGATTTGTATTATGAATTTTTATATTAACATCACTAACCCCTCCCTCGTCTTTCTTGAGGGTGAATGAGGGGTCGCCCCCAACATTGACCCTCATTATAGCCGAGGGTGGTTTCCACCAATTTTAATTGATGTTTAATAAAGTCCCCCCTCGTCTTTCTTGAGGGCAAAGGTGGGGTCGTCCCCACTGTTGACCCTCATTATAGCCGCGGGTTGTTTTTACCAAATTAATGGTTTCTAATTAAGTCCTCCCTCGTCTTTCTTGAGGGCAAAGGTGGGGTCGTCCCCACCGTTGACCCTCATTATAGCCGAGGGTTGTTTTTACCAAATTAATGGTTTCTAATTGAGTCCTCCCTCGTCTTTCTTGAGGGCAAAGGTGGGGTCGTCCCCACCATTGACCCTCATTATAGCTGAGGGTTGATTTTACCAAATTAATGGTTTCTAATCAAGTCCTCCCTCGTCTTTCTTGAGGGCAAAGGTGGGGTCGTCCCCACCATTGACCCTCATTATAGCCGAGGGTTGATTTTACCAAATTAATGGTTTCTAATTAAGTCCTCCCTCGTCTTTCTTGAGGGCAAAGGTGGGGTCGTCCCCACCATTGACCCTCATTATAGCCGAGGGTTGATTTTACCAAATTAATAGTTTTTAATTAAGTCCTCCCTCATCTTTCTTGAGGGCAAAGGTGGGGTCGTCCCCACCATTGACCCTCATTATAGCCGAGGGTTGATTTTACCAAATTAATGGTTTCTAATTAAGTCCTCCCTCATCTTTCTTGAGGGCAAAGGTGGGGTCGTCCCCACCGTTGACCCTCATTATAGCCGAGGGTTATTTTTACCAAATTAATTGTTTCTAATTAAGTACTCCCTCGTCTTTCTTGAGGGCAAAGGTGGGGTCGTCCCCACCGTTGACCCTCATTATAGCCGAGGGTTGATTTTACCAAATTAATGGTTTCTAATCAAGTCCTCCCTCGTCTTTCTTGAGGGAAAAGGTGGGGTCGTCCCCACCATTGACACTCATTATAGCCGAGGGTTGATTTTACCAAATTAATGGTTTCTAATTAAGTCCTCCCTAATCTTTCTTGAGGGCAAAGGTGGGGTCGTCCCCACAATTGACCCTCATTATAGCCGAGGGTGGTTCCCCAAAGATGATCCCAGACATACTAGAAGTGACAAACACAAGATGATAGGGAACACTGATATATCTCATTAACATTCCAAGTGTTCTGTTGGAGCAACAACCATTAAAGTTATGATCCGTCAGGACATTACAACACTAGTGATAGTATTTCTTCAAATGATCTGCATTCCAGGGGTTGGAAAAGGGTTCCCCTTCTAGATTTTCTAGTCTATAGGTCCCAGGGACAACATCATCGATGACCCTATACGGGCCATGCCAATTCGGGTGGAGCTTGTTGGGTTTTTGCCAAGTCTTTTTGAGGACTAAGTCCCCCACTGCAATTGGTCTCTGCCACATGGGTCTTCCTGTCAGCGACCTCTGACCCTCCTCCTGCTAGACCCCCGAAGATCATTCCCACTCCGAGCGAGATCATATTAAGCCTCTTGACAGGGCCTTGGTCGTCTCTCGGCGGGAGGTCAGGGTCGTCCTCACTGTCAGAAGGGTCGTCCCCTCTTTTTTGAGGACCTTCTCTACATGCATCGCCTCGCTTTTTCTGGGGTCGTCCCCTCTTGAAGGAACCTTTGTCAACGTACTTCCTGAGCTTCCCTTCTTTCAGCATCTTCTCGATCTCATCTTTCAGGGAAAAGCATTTGTCTGTCACATGGCCATGGTCTTGGTGAAATTCACACCACAGGTTTTTATTCCTCTTGTTGGGGGCTGCCCTCAACTTCTCAGGCCACTTCAGGGATCGGTCACTCTTTATCTCGTTGAGAATATGTTCACAGCTAACCGTTAGAGGGGTGTAACCAGCGAACTTGTCGTCTGTAGACCTCTTCTTCCCCTATTTGCTCTTCTTATGGTACTTACCCCCACTGGTGCCTCCTTTTTCATCTTCGTATTTTGCAGCCATCGCCTCTTCGGTGTTCATCACCTTTCCTGTTGTTGACAGCAGTTCAGCCATCGTCCTCGGAGGGTCTTCAGCAAGCTTCCATAACAGCTTCCCCTTTTGGAGTCCTCCAATCTGGGCTGGCATAGCTATGCTCTCCTCATAGTCTTTCACCTCTAACTTTTCTTTGTTGAATCTGGCTATGTAGTCTCTTAGACTCTCATTCTTCCCTTGCTTAACATAGAGCAGCTGGGTGGTCTTCTTCTGTGGCCTCACCCCAAAGAAAAAGTTATGGATAAACCGATCTGCCAACTTCTTAAATCTTTCAATGGAATTTTTTGGAAGAGACATATACCAGACATGTGCATCCCCCGTCAGAGTGCCAGAAAAAGCACGACACCTCATCTCATCTGAGATAGAGTATATGTATGTCGCTGATTGATACATCTCAATATGATGGACAGGATTAGTACTCCCGTCATACCGTGGGGTGACCACAGGTGGCTTAAACTTTGATGGCGTAGGAAAGTTGACTATCTTCGCCATAAAGGGAGAGCCTATGGAGTATCCTCTATGAAGAGGGTCCCGAATTTTCAAAATATCACCAATCTTGTCCTCCAGTCGCTAGATTGAGTCATTCCAGGGCCTCGTATGGTCGGCCTGGCTGTGTCATCCCCCGCCGCCTCTTTAAGGTGGACGGAGGGTTCTGCGGAGGCAGGCCTGTGTTGGCTATTTACTTCCCCCTGACCATTGTCTCGTCCTAGGGGTCGGCCCCCTTGGGGTCGGCCATCTGCTGCCTCCCTTCTGGACCTCGCAACGCTCCTTGATCTGGACAATTTTTCTCGCAAGTCATTTACTGGGCCCAGCCTCTCAAAGGCTGACCCCCTACTCAAGCGATCAAAAGCAGAACCTCTTGGGCGATCGTCAGGATTTGGTCTCCCGCACTTCACTCTACTCTCCTGAAGAGGTCGTACAGTATTATTGGAGACCTCATATGGTTCCTAGCATTCTATGGGGGTTTCCCTCCAGATCGTCATACCTGTCATCAGGGCAAGGGTTTCCTTGCCTCCCCAGGCGTAGACGGCGGGGGTTAGCAACATCCCTACGCCGCTGAGGGGGTGGTAGGTCTTTGCGTGGTGCCTGTTGTGGTCCCCTCGCCTCATGCTGCCCTGGAGCCTCTGTCGGAGTAATCATCTCAGGTGAGACCCCTGGTGGTCTTAGTATGTTCTGGCTTAGAGTTGTGAACTGCTCCTGCATAATTCGCTAGCTTTCTTCCAGAGACTTCAAGGCTGTCGCCACATCATCCATCTCAGACTGAGGTGGTGGCTGACTGGAACTGGGTCCAACTCCACTCTCCGGTGGAGGGAGTGGTGGTGGTGGCATCTCTGGTGCCATGTGTTTGAGCAATGAAAAGCTAAACTGGAAAAAGGACTGGTGAGCTCGATAACCTTAATGGGTCTCTTTCAATGGTGAAACACCTCCTCATAGGGGGAGAATTGGTTCTCCACTAGAGTGCCCAGTGAGGTCAAGCTGTATAGAGGAAGAGATGTCTTCTCGTTCCCACAGACGGCTCCAAACTGATGATGCTTAGATTCAGCACCACCAGATAAGTGATGATGAGCTCAAACAGTAGTAACCATGGCAGCCATAGAGATGTATATGTATAAGTGAGTAGGTGTGTAGAAGGATATGAGTATAAGAAGAACAAGATAATGATGTATAGTGGTTCAGCCAACTAGGCCTACATCCACTGTGAGTGTGTGATCCACTAAGTATGGGCACTAATGGCCACAATGCACATAAGCTCACTTTCTCTCTCTACTGTGTGTATAAGCAGAGTTCTTGCTAGGGTTACAATTATCGATCCCTCCATAGGGGGAGTAGGTGACAAGTATATATAGGTCCTGGGGGTGTAGTGTACCCCCCCAAGTATGCATGGTGGATGTGAATGATGATCTAACCAATCTCCTGTTGACACCTGTAGATGCCAAATGATGACATAATATTCCCTTACGCGAGGGGGTGATATGGTTATAACGGTCTTCCATGTGCCATGTGAGCCCCACGCGCACTTTTCCACGCGTCTCCTAAACCACGCATTGTGATGATGTCACCCTCGGCCTATGATATGAGGCCGAGGGAAAAGTTCCTTCTGGTAGTGAGTATGGCCTAATTTAGGCCTCGTACTGTCGTACCCTCGGAGGGTCGTCCGAGCCTGGTGAGAGGTCATCCCCTTGAAGGGTCGTCTGGGCCTGGTGGAGGGTCGACCCCTTGAAGGGTCTTTTGGGCCTGATGGAGGGTCGGGCCCTTGAAGGGTCGTCTGGTCCTGATGAGGGGTCGGCCCTTGGAGGGTCGTCTGGGCCTGATGAGGGGTCGGCCCCTTGAAGGGTCATCTGGACCATGATGAGGGGTCGGCCCCTTGAAAGGTTATTTGGGCCTGATGGAGGGTCGACCCCTTGGAGGGTCGTCTGGGCCTGATGAGGGGTCGGCCCCTTGAAGGGTCGTCTGGACCATTATGAGGGGTCGGCCCCTTGGAGGGTCGGCTGGTCCTGATGAGGGGTTGGCCCCTTGAAGGGTCGTCTGGACCATGATGAGGGGTCAAGAGACCATCTTGGGTGCGCCTATGTTAGAGGGTGCCCTCGGCCTAGTCGAGGGTATATATGGGTATATCAGTCACCAAGATGTTCAAAGACCAAATGGGAGACACCATGGAAGTCTACATCGATGATATACTCTTCAAGAGCAGGAATAAAGAATACCACCTCTCAGACCTATCGAGAACCTTCGAAATCCTCAGGAAATATCGAAAGAAGCTCAACGCGAGCAAGTGTTCTTTCGGAGTCCAGTCAGGAAAATTTCTTGGGTACTTGGTCAGTAAGAGAGGCA
The DNA here is from genome assembly GCA_949130495.1 of Sambucus nigra. Classification (NCBI taxonomy): domain Eukaryota; kingdom Viridiplantae; phylum Streptophyta; class Magnoliopsida; order Dipsacales; family Adoxaceae; genus Sambucus; species Sambucus nigra. The sequence goes on along the minus strand of OX422208.1, from coordinate 787,491,374 downwards.
TCGAGGCTAATCTGGACCAGATTGATGCAATCAACAGGGTACAGCCCCCTCGCACAATACGGGACATGCAAAAGCTCGCCGGCATGCTCGCTGCCTTGAACAGTTTCATCTCAAAGTCCTCTAAGAAATGCAAGCCATTCTTCCAGCTCTTGAAGGGAAACAAGATAATAGAATGGAATCAAGATTTCTCGAAGGCATTGAACGAGCTTAAGGATGACATTAGCTCACCACCCCTGCTCGTCATACCTCAAGAAAGAGATTCCTTGTACTTATACCTCGTCGTTTCCAACCACGCTATCAGTTCTGCGTCGATGTGTGAGAAAGCAGGAATATAACACCCCGTTTATTACACGAGCAAGGCCTTATTAGAGGCCGAGCAGCGGTACCTACCACTAAAGAAGCTCGCCTTTGCACTTGTAGTAGCTTCAAGGAAGTTGAAGGACTACTTTGAAGCTCACACCATCATCGTCCTTACATCGGACCCCCTTAAAGCAATCCTGAGGAAAGCGAATTTGTCAGGTAGACTGACTAAATGGTCAGTCGAGCTCGGATGATTTGACATCCCAATTCAACCAAGGAATGCAATCAAGGGACAAGTCCTTGCTGATTTCATAGCCGAATTCATGGGAGTGCATCCTCTCAACCAACTTCAACCCATGAGGCAAAAAGAAAACCACGCATCAGAGGGTGTTTGGCAGTTATTTGTTGATGGAGCCTCCAATTTAAAGGGGGCAGGAGTGGGCATTATGCTTGTTACTCCCGAAGAGACGTTCCTCGAATAGGGAATCGGTCTTATATTTGAGGCCACCAACAATGACGCAGAGTAAGAGGCTTTGATAGCCGGCCTCCAGAAGGCACAACTTTGGGGGCAAAGCAGTTACATGTGTTCGGCGACTCATAATTAGTCTCCAATCAGATCAGTCGGGACTATTACAACATAAAAGATGAAAGAATGGAAGCCTACCTTGCCTTGGCAAAGAGGCTAATGGCCAGTTTCAAGGAAGTCAGTGTCCAGCAATTTTCCATAGGACAGAACAGCCATGCTGACGCCCTGGAAGCCCTGAGTTCGGCAATCAATTCAGACTTGAAAAGAACGATCCCCATCAACTTCCTTGCTCATCCGAGCATCAACCAGAGTGATGAGCTGCCAGGCGTGAAATATGTGCTTCAGATTGAATTAGCACCCAGTTGGATGGACCCTTTAGGGACTATTTGAAGGATGGTGCACTTCCAAGCGATAGGAAGATCGCTCATCAGATAAGAGTCAAAGTTACTCGCTTTCACTTATCTCCTGAGGGCAAGCTGTATAAGAGATTGTTCTCCGGCCCTTACCTACAATGTGTTCACCCGAGGGATGTCTAGAAAATTCTACACGAGCTCCACAAAGGAATCTGTGGAAGCCATATTGGAGGAAGATCACTAGCTTTTCGAGCTATGAAGGAAGGCTACTAGTGGCCATATAAGCAAAAAGATTCGGCAGTGTACGCTCGCAAATGCGAGAAATGTAAACTACATGCTCCTATGGTTCACCAACCTGCTAACAACCTAAGATCACTCACCAGCCCTTGGACTTTTGCCCAATGGGGAATGAACATCGTAGGACCGCTTCCTACGGCCGCCGATAATCGCAAGTATCTGTTGGTCGCAATGGATTACTTCACCAAATGGATCGAGGCAGAGACACTGGCAAACATATGAGATACAAATATGATGAGATTCATATGGAAAAACATAATTACCCATTTTAAAATCCCCAAAACCATCATCACTGACAACGAAAGACAGTTCGAGAGTGGCCCTTTCCAGAACTTTTGTAATGAACACGGGATCAGGCACTATTTCAGCTCGGTGGCATATCCTCAGAGCAATGGTCAAGTCGAGGCTTCCAACAAAATAGTGATCAACAGGTTAAAGAAATGATTAGAGCGAGCCAAAGGTGTATGGGTGAACGAACTGCCGCATATCATGTGGGCTTACCGCACTAAACCCATGTCGAGAAACGGGGGAAACCCCATTCTCAGTAATGTATGGAATGGAAGCGGTCATCCCATTAGAATCAGGCCTACTAATCATGAATTCCACCCTTGTCGACGAGGGCCAGAATGATACAGCATTGCTCGATGAACTTGACCTAGTCGATGAACACAGAGAACTTGCCTTAGTGAAATTAGCGAGCTATCAGCAACAGCTCGCAAAACACTATAATAAGAAGGTCAATCCAAGGGCATTCCAAGTTGGAGACTATGTCCTAAGGAAAGTCCTTGGCAGCGCAGTAAAACCATCAGACGGAAAGTTGGGGCCAAATTGGGAAGGACCATTCAAGATAACAAGATATGATCTTCAAGGAGCCTATCTTTTAGAAACGCTGAAGGGCAGAGAGATACCCCAAGCATGGAATGCAGCAAATCTTAAGAAATTCTATTTCTAGTTTTTCCTTTCGCCTTTTACCAGATTTATGAAAATGGCAGCTCATTTACTTGTGATTAATAAAAGTTGTTTGGCAGTTACATTCTATGAGGTATCAGTTAACTAATATATGAACTTTATAACTTGCACACCCTTTCCAAGTGACAGGCACACTACTCAGTACACGATAGCAGGGAAAACACCCTCCTCAGATTTTCGTTATGAAACACGAACATCCTCTTAGCATTACCCATGGCAGTATATGAAGCCCTACAGGAGATCCTTAGGCAATCCGGCCAAGTCAAATTGGTCGCCAAATAATGTTTGGTTAACAAAACCCTGATCGGATAGAGCATCCAACACCAGTGTGTCCTCGCCAATTGCCACACTTAGGCCTAAGGGAGTGTGACGACACAACCTAAAAGGTAAAGTAGGGCAGAATGGTATCTCATAAGCATACTAGACTGGAGGGACACTTACTCAACAAATGCAAACTTACCAATCTAGTCGGCCACGAGAGGCCCAAGATTATTAAGCGAAGAATAGATGACGTAAAAAATATAGGACACATGTTTAGTCTGTGGGTTCGCCCAAAACATAGATATTATATTACTTCATCACATTTATAACAAGAATGTACAACCTGTGTTTAATCGACGAGATCGCCGAAAACATCAATATTACATTACTTCATTATATATGTACACAGAGTTACAACTGGTAAAATCCTAGTGAGGCTGAGGCCTTTGAATAAGATAGTCAACCACTTGTGCTCTTCGACCGACATCCGGATGAGGAGCTAATTCCTCCTCGACCTCATTCCTATCTGACTCTAACAGCTGTCGGGGGAAGGCATCGATAGGGATCCATTGATCATCCCTCCTGAAGGGGTTAGGCCTTAAAGTGGAAGGAGAGATCTCGTGACGATACCAGAGTATTGAGTTCCTTGGAACTTACATCTCCCTTAGGGTATTCAACCATCCCCTGATAAATGCGAGCTCTTCAAACTCTGTCAGCCTCGTCGGAGCATCTACCCAACCTTGGTCGTAACCATCAGCCCATACTCACCGAGGTCCTCTCTTAAATAGATGCCTCAGCCGTGTGACATACCTTTGAAGCCCAGCAGTAATCACGTATGCTCGACGAACATCTTCACGAAGCTCATCCATTTCCCTAGTTGGGCTTCTTACATTTGTACCATCTCGTAAAACATTCGATGGGGTAAAGCCTCGCAGCACCGAAGGAGCGTCGCTTGGTCCTGTGCCAGCTCCTGATGAGGAGAACTCCTTAAAATGCTCGGCATAGTGCTCGGCGCATGCTCCCTGAGGCGCAATACTTCCCTCCTCAAGGACTCATTTTCCTATTACACAACTTCTCCTACTTGGTTAATCTCAGTAGCATCGAGGAGTCTTGCTCTCAAAGTATTCACTTCCTGTTGAACAGAAGCTCCAACTTTTTCCACTTCCTGAAGCCTGTCTTTCAATTTAGCAACGAGCTCCGTCTAATCTATGAAACACTTATTCCTCAATCACAGCGATTTGCAAATTATTACAAAGATATGACAAACTTTAGGACTCACATCAGGACCAAGTATTCTTCCCAGTTGAGAAGTGGTTGGTATATATTAATCTACATCAATCGACTACAGACCATAAAAGAGCAGTAAAGAATAAAATTAATCAGTACACTAACGGAAAAGTCTTTTCATTTCATTCATAAATAATCAAAGTACATTGAGAATTAGAAAGGAACATTACAAATAAAAGTATAAAAGCAACCCTAAGAGTAGATTAGCTGGCAAGCTCAGTTTATTTAGAAGAAGCTAGTTGCGTACCCTTATCAGCAGCAGTAGGAGCATCTCCCTTAGGAGGAACAACTTCTGTCGCCCGAGAAAGAAGGGCATCAATGAGAACTGACTGGGAAGCAGGGTCAACACCTTCAATGGCTGGGGTAGGAGTTTCATCGATGATAGGCTTCGGGCCTGGATCATGACCATCAAATAAGGGGGAAGTGACATCCACCCCGGCAGCCAAGAGGGCCTTATTCCAGCCCTTCTTAAAATTTAGACTGCTAATGTAGCCTATCTAAACCTCGGCATCTTCATATGCGGCAGCCCACCCAGAATTATATGAATCTTCCTTAATGGTGGTTGCCTCAAACTCCTTCTTCTTCAGCTTCTCCACCAGCACTTTATTCTCCTCCACCACCGCTAGCTTGCTCAAGCAGACCAAATCATAGGCCTGCCATAATTCATTCAGTTCTTTTACCGCTACCTCCCTCGCTTGATTGGCTTTTACAAGGGCTAGATCAGAAAACGTCTGAGTAGAATCAGCAGCCTTCAAGCTTGCCTTGAGCTCAATACTTTTCACTTTCAAAGTAGCGTTATGCTTCTCCAGCTCACCATTCTTATCCACCAGCTCGTCGTGAGAGCGATAGAGCACGATAAAGTCAGTCACGAACTGCAAGTAAAAGAAGGCATTAGAAGAAAGAAACAAATAGAATTTGACAAGCATTAGAAAAGAGAAACAGACTTACCAAGGCTAGCCCCTAACTCGCTTGCAAGGCTAACTGGTCAGTCCCCATTGCGCTTTGGCGATCAGCAGGAAGGACTACTCTCTCGAGCAGCAAAGGGGCCAGTTGAGGAGAAATGGCAATCGAAACCCCCTCTGGCAATGCAGACACGGGCACTAAGTCCTACCCAACCTTCGTCCTCACTTCCATTCTCCTCATCTTTCTCCTTCTCCTTCTCTACCCTCTTCCTATCCTCAACCTTCTTTTTCTCTTTAGTCTTCTTCCTCTCCTCTTCCCTCTTTCTATCTCTCTCTCTCAACTGATCTTCTTATTTTCTCTTCTTCTCCTGCTCCTGAGCAGCAGACTGAGAACCAGTGGCAACAACCCCACTGCTGGATTTCTACTTCTTTGACCTCTGAGCGATAAGCACATCATCATCATCATCATAGATCAAGTTTCTCCTAGGGGGAACCATTTCCTCGCTAGAACTGTTGGATGTACTTGAAGATTCTTGAACCTCAGATACCTCTTTTGAGCTAGAAGAACTGTCACTGCTGGAGCTTGCCTCACTAGAGCCACCTTCAGTACCTCCTTTGATATCACTCTCAGAACTGCTCTCTTCCTCGTCCAACTGAATGGGATCGGCTGCAGTTTCTTCAGAAGTATCTAAGTCAGGAATGCTATCCATAGGCCTCGCAATGAAATTGGACTCGATGTTCTTATACTCCAGTAGGAAAGAAGAAGACTAGGGATGATCACCATCAGCCAGAGATTCCATGATATTCCAAACTTTAATCATCTCGACAGCTCGGACCTCGCTGAGGGCAGGTTCCAAGTTCTTTGTCCTCGCTGAAAAGAAAAAAAGAAAGTGTTAGAAAAATCACACATTAACTCGGAGATCGAAAGAGTAGAGTAAAAACTACCTATATACTCTTCCCCATAAAAGGGAACAGTGAATCTATCAGACCTCGCCCCCTCAGTTTGGGGGGAGAACTGCCAATTTCTAGTAAGAAATCCATCTTGCCAGTAATCCTTGTGGGAATCAGGTAAATTTACTACCAATACCCATCAGGACTCCTGGCCTTGAGGTAGAGAAGACCAGAGCTCGTTCAAGAGAAGGAATAATAAAAATAAACTTCAGCGAGCCCTAATTTAGTGCCATAAAGTTGATTTATTCTATGGAGACCATTGACTATCTTCCAGACATTGGGTGAACACTATGCAGGAACAATGTTGAAATAACTAAAGAAATGCAGGAACAAATTATTTTGAGGAAAAGTAAACCCCCTTGGGAAAGCAACAGGGATGAATCCAATGAGCACCCTCTATCTCTCTAACATTCTTAGGGGGAGAGGCGCACTCAATCTCTACCCACTCTGGGATATTATAAATCTTCCTAAACTCAGACACTGATCTATTACCTATCTTTGTCATTTGTTAACCCTAAATTGCAAATTCAAAGAAAACTCAACAGAGAAAGCACAGAAAGAGAGCAGAGGGGACTTACGAGATGAAAGTTTGACTTGGATGATGCAAGATCACAAGCCCAGGTGACGAGGGAGATTGAAAGCGAAGAAAATGAAGACCTGTAGAAGAGGGCACAACAGCTAAAACTCGAAGAAGATGAGGGAACACTAAGAAGTTTGAAATGACAACTATGGAACACTGCTCCAAATAACTTTTAAATGCTCCCAATCATCGCGCATAGGACACGAAGCAACTGTCACCTAAATCAGTTCTCAACTTTGGGAAGAGTTGCACGATTTACAAAAAGAGCCATTATGACAAATCATTTAAATTTATTGAGCCCAAATTGTGTCCCAACAACTTTAGGGGCAATTGTGGGTACCCGAATTTACCATCTTGGGCCCGAACGAGTAGCCTAATAAAAACGGCCCAAAGTCCAGACCCCTCACCTTAACTAAATTCAGTTATGACTTAGCCTTCTCCTAGAATCTCATATAGAGATATTACAGGAAAGAAAAATGGACGTGGGGGAGTCCAACACCCCCACTCCCTAGAGATAAAGATGTATAAGATAAACCCTAAGCCTGGAGTAAGAGGCAGGCACTGTATTCTCTGTAAACGCTCCCCGGAGTATATAGAAATAATACCGACTGCACCACCATGGACGTAGGCATTCTTGCATAACCATGTACATACTGTGTTATGTGATTGGCATTTTATATTCTTTATTTTCCTTGGTGATTGCGCTTTTCTCATTTATTTGTGTTGAATATAACTGTCACCACAATAACCATGGTCAAAGGCCTCGTTCTTGGCTATTTCAAGAATGTGAACATGGTTCTCCTCGGCCTTCTTCGACTTATTAGGATTAATTACCCATTGGTATCCCTCATCTTTCAGTTGCTTACACTCATTCTTCAAATCATTAAGTGTCGAGTTGGTGGACTTCTTTTCTTCCTCATACACCCACTTAGAAGCATCCAGGGCATCCTTCGACTTTTCTAACGCCTTTGACAGTTCATTATTGACCTTGGATTGATTGGAACCTTTATTAAGTATGGAGATGAAATCTTCCATAAATTGCAAGAATATGACCATGTCAATTCAATGACCAAAACAAAAAAGAAAGAGCCAAATCAGTCAAAGTTGAGACTACCAGAGCTAACGCATGAGCGGCGTGAGAAGAAAATTGATCGAATGACATCCTATTAACTTTTTCCAAATCAAGCGCATTCATGACCCCCTCATTAGATCAGGGGCCAAAGACGGATTCTTAGCCACCGTCATATGGCCCTTCCTAAAGTTAGGGGTCTCCCCATTTTTGAGGGAACAATAGCAAAAAAAGAGCGGACAGCTTTATCCTTTTTTCTCCTCTCTTAGTCAGAAGAGTTTGTTAAATAGACCAGCTCAAAAGGACCTCCGACCTCTTTATTTTAGGAGCTTTGGCTTTGGGGGAAGAGGGAAGGTCAGACTAGTCAACAAGGTTGAGGTTTCTCTTCTTATGAGCCATCAACTCCTACTTAATGATCAGGATATTGTTAATGTTTAAAGTCTCAAAAGAAGATGAAGTGGAAGACCTGGAAGATCCCTCAATAATGAAAGGAATTAGAAAATCAGGAATTAAGTCCATAGGCCAAGCTATAAAATTGGTCGTGGAGTCAATGTATTCAAGAAAGAAAGATGCCAACTTGGGTTGTTCTTCACCTATAAGAAGTGGCCTCCTCAATACCCCAACCTTGATCGACTCATCTATGTTAAAATAAGAAAGTTCCTTCTTCTTTGAGCGAGCTAAAGAAAAACACATCAATAAATCATCATCAATACCTACTTTAGTGAAAAAAATAAGAACATAAAAAGTAAAGGAAAAATTAACCTATTCTCCTCACTCTGTTAGGGTAAAAAAAAACTTTGTATTCTTCACCCTCAAGAATGGGTGGGTGTTGTCAATTTCTGGCAATAAAACCATGATTGTAGTATTCCTTATTAGAATCAGGGAAATTAATAACCACCACTATATTCTCTTTGCTCGCCTTCGAATAAAAGACCTTATCATTTGTCTAAGACCGTGAATAACAATTTTTAAGTTTAGATATCCCTATCTAGGTCCGATACAGTTCGTTGATCTTATGTACTATGTTCACAATTATACAAGAATTTAGGGCACACTGGGCAGGGACGACATTGAAGAACTGGAAAAATTCTTAAAACGACTAATTTGGGGGGAAAAATTATACCCCCTTTAGCTATAGACAAGGTGTGAATCCAATGGCCGCCCTCAATGTTTTATCAATCTATTGGAATATCGATGCACTCAACGGCAACCCATGGGGGATGGAATATTTTTCCCTAAATTCCCCCACAGTCCTCTCATTTATGAAATAAACTATGTTTTTCTTAGAGAAAGTAACAGAAAAATGAAGATGTTTGGAAAAATAAAAATGTTCAAAGAAATGGAAAATGTAAAGGTAGCAGGAGAAGAAAAAAAAGTTACGAGCGAAGTCTAAAATTTGAAGCTCCAAAATGCTTTGAATAAGCGAAGTGATGGAATGAAACGACGGTGGAAATTTTAAGGCCCAAAGTTCAAAACGTCTCATCATTTTGGAATATAGCCCCAGTTTATTAATTGCAGTCGATGCTTCATTTTTTTAAAAGGGGGAAACTTTACCAGCACACCCATAACCAAATTGGAAAATTATGACCATGTCCTTTCAGGACCCAACAATCATAATATATTCGACCAACTCATAAAATCTTGAAGATCTTTTCCAAATAGGATGCGATCTCAAACAAGGACCAGCCATCTGGGCTTAACAGCCTCTCAAACCTCTCTACTCCATCTAAGTTGTAGAGCTTTGGGGGTAATTGTGAGGGATGAACAGAGTGGCCCAAATAGTTCATGTTTGTATAAGTTCATCCCACTATGAATGGGTAGAGATAGTTACATGAGATAACCCCCAAGATAATCTCCACCCATGTGGATCACGGAGGAGATGAGCACAAATCAAGAAACGACCTAATCAGGAAAAGGAAAAATTCCTACACAGCTCCATTGGTTCCCTCTCTATAAATGTAACCCTCACCCCAGGTAAAAGGGGACATGTAATTCTTGTTAATAAATTATAAAATAGTAATAAAAAAAAGTGAAACACCCCATGGATGTAGGTCATTGCTAAACCACATAAATATATATATATATCTTGTGAGATTACTTGCTTTCTGCTCGGTATTAGCTATTTAGGATAATTTTTTGTGATTTAATTGCACCCACATGTACATGTAGGGTTTGAATTGAATAAAGGGAATGAATTTGAGGGTACTTGTTTTAACATATAGTGTTGACTTTAGAATTTAATGTGAAATCTCATTAAAAAATACTTAGGACAAACGATCTTGAAGGAAAGGTTTGGTTGTGGTGAGTGTGGGATCAAAGAATGATTCGGATTCTTGGGGTACTATGAGTTTTTTTTAGGTTAGGATGCATAATGAGGTGAGTTGATAATTACAGACTGGGTTATGGGGTTCATGTAAGTTTCATATTTTGAATTGAATGGAGTTAACGTTATAAGTATAGAAGTTGAGGTTAAGTGTTTTTTCACTATTAACAACTACCTAATCTAGATAGAACTATTTAGCGGGTTCCTTGTTTGGATTTCATTTATGAGATGTCCCACCCATGGAGACTTGACAATGTAGGAGTTTCCATTTTAGGATTGGTAAGTCTTGTGCATAATTCTAATAGTGCGCTTATGAGTATTGAGTAAGTGGTTGTTGAAATTTATGTTTTGTGAGTTAGGAATTAAAATGTATGACTTTTGAGTAGATTTATTCATAAATGCTGAGATGTCTGAGGAACGTGTGAAATACCTTGCGAGTGACTAAGGAGATAATGTAATATAGTGAATCTTCCAGAGTTTTCAGATAATATGAATTTGATTAGTTGAGATAGGTTCCTTTGTATTTAAAATAGTGAGTTTGTAGTTATTTTCTCTTAATGACTGCCCAATCTAAATAGAAGTGTATCAGGCAGTTCCTTGCTTGGATTTAATATATGAAATGTCCCACTAATGGAGGTTAGCGAAGGTTGAAAGTTTGGGTTGTGTTTAAAATTCCTGTAGAAACTAATGAATGTGAATTTTTGTTATAGGCTAAGAGGGAACGCTCTAATGACTGCATACTCGAGGAATATGAAGTCTTGGTGCATTACACGATAAAATCAAAATTGTATGGAAGGTGGCGAGGATTCTTTATAGGGTATGGTTTAATATAGCCTTTTTTCCATAAGACGGGTCGTTGATATTTTTACCCATGTGAGTAATAGGTGGAATCTGGATATGATGGTATTTATTTGTGTATCATGTAATTTCTTGATATTTCCATCCATGCAAATAAGAGGTGGCGTCTAGATGTGTAATGTGATGTTTGTACATTACATAAAAACCCAACACTGTGTAATAGGCGGCGATGATTTCTCCAGCACTGTGAAGAAGGTGGTTGCAGTTGTGTAATGGCTCTTTATGGAATGATATGGACGTACGATGCATCACATAGAAATCTGGCAATGCGTAGCAGGGTGGCGACGGGTATTTCGACACTGTGAAACACATAGCTACGGCTGTGTGACGGTTTTATATGAGTGTACCACATGTTTTGTGATATGGTCGGGGGGAAGGGGCGTATATTTCGTGACATTGTAATTTAATAAGAGGTTAAATAATTGATTAAACTAATGAGGTAATTAAATATTTTGTGGTACTTGGGGTCGTGAAGGAGGTCGTCAATTAGAATGAAGTTCAGAGAGAAAGATGGCATAAAATTAATCAGAAAGAGATATGTGGTTAGTGTTTCTCAAGACATGATATTGATAAGGCCACCTGGCTAAAATAGAAATGAAGTATAAAATGATATAATTTATTGGAAGAGAAATGATGAAATTAATAGAATATGAAAGTGTAAAGTGGATAAAAGACTTGTAAGAATATTGATAAGTTGAACATTATTGGTTATTTTTGTATAGGACGATAAATCGATAGTTTGTTTAGACCTCCCTTAAAAAGAGATGTTATTAGTATTGATTATTGAGTATAGAGTTGTGAATAACTCGATATTACTTGGCTCATTGATATACCAGGTCTAGTAGTTGGATAAATAATTATACTCATGATATTATATACTATTGATAAACCTTGTTATTATACATATAGTTAAATCTGTTATATTATCTGGTGAACTTTAATAAAGATTTGATGTTAAAATGGTTATTTTTTGTATAAAAGAGTGTAAGTTTAATTATCATTGTGATTTAAAATATTTTACAATGGTATTTATTTCATTTGGTACTATTGTTGGGTTATGTTACCCTCTTTGGGAGACGTATCAAGTATTTTGTAGTGGGTCATGGCCCATTGCTTTGACTAACATCTCAGGTTAGGTTTGACCTTACAGAAACGGATTGGATGTTGGAGGTCAGGATTAATGCTAGGGATTTATATTTTGTATTGTTTAGTTTCCCTTCTATCATGTTTTCCATATGAGACAGCTTTTGGATTATGAGTCGTTTGTGACTCCGCGGATGTGATTGAGATTTATTAATTGAGATTTTGTATAATTGTTGAACTATTGGAGGTCATTGATGTTAGACAGTATATTTAGTGTACATTTATATTGTTATATCTCGTATCTTATATGGGTAGAAAAAGAATCAAATGCCTCATATTTTTATCATATGTTAAGAATAATATTTTATATTATAGAAATTTGTGTATTTTAATATTGGGACTTGATCAATCTTAATATTAAAATATGTGAGGTTTTATAAATGAGTGATCTTCAATTTGATTTAAAATTTAAAATCAGTAAAGCTTAACATAAAACATCAATATATATATATATATATATATATATATATATATATATATATAGAGAGAGAGAGAGAGAGAGATAGTAAATTATATATAAGTAAATCCATGAATCTATGTATACCGCATATAAAAAAATTTCCAAGAACATCAATTAGTCATATATATAGCATTTAGATGGACAAGAATATTTTTAGCATGAGCGTACAACTCTAAGAATTAAGATTAATATCTTATATACGTCAGAAACTTATAGAACAAAACGACAATTGAACTAATATTTGTCATTAACTATGGAAAATATTTGACCATTCATGATGATAATGTGTTAGAATAATATGGCAGAGAGAAATTAATATATTAAAGAAACTTATTATTAATTGACGTGTCAATAGTAAAGGGGGTCACCCCTTACTTATAGTGAAAATGGGTGCCTCTAGAAAGACTCCTTGTTTTAATAGGACATGGTTACAATACAAGATTCCTAACCAATTGTGGAAACCCACATTAGTATGGATAATTACAACACTCCCCCTTAGATGTATACCAGTTTCACTATTCAATTAGTGTTTCTCATTAAAACCTTACTAAGGGAAACCAGTGAGAAAAAATAATGTGAAGAAAAAAAGAACAACTTTTGTAATCATTTAATCAGTGCTAGACGCTATTAATGCTTCCTCATTTAAACCTTACTATCAAAATCCAATGGGACAAAACCTAGTTAAAGAAAAAAGATCACAAGGTATATATGTCTTAAATCACATGTTTTTATATCCTCTCTTTAATAAAGAGATCCCCTAATTGGCATGTCTTAATTTGTCTATTAGTGAATTCGATGGATTCAAATCTCATACACTACCTTTCAAAATATTGTTTTTGGCAGTCTCTTGGTGAAAAGGTAATCTAGGTTGTCACTTGAACGACCTTGCATGACTTTAATGTTGTTTTTCTTTTGAATCTTGTGGGAGAAGAAAATCTTCAGTGAAATATGTTTAGTTTCGTCTCCATTGATGAATACTTACTTAATTTGTGGAATGCATGCTTCGTTATCTTCATAGATGATAGTCAAAACATATTGAATGGAAGGAAGTTAATGAGAACTATGAATATGATGAATTAAATATCTCAAGCATACACATTCATGTCTAGATTCGTGAAGAAATAAGATTTTAGCATGGTTAGAAGTATTAGCTACTAAAGATTGTTTAGTAGTATGCGAAGAATTAGCAATATTACCACTAAAACATACATAACCTGTCTGAGACCGACCCTTGTAAGGATCATAGAGGTATCCAAAATTTGCGTAACCTGCTAACTCTAGAATTATAAGAGTGAAATAAATCCATATCAGCGGTTTAACTTACATATCTTAGGATATGCTTGGTACCATCCCAATGCCTATTAATTGGTTTAGAACTATATATACCAAGAAGATTTACATATAATGAAATGTTTAGTCTAATGCATTCTGAAAAGTATAAAAATACACTTGTTATGCTTAAATAGGGTACTTATGGACTTAATATTTAATTTTTTCTGTAGGACAATATAGGTCATTCTTTATCTTTAAATATTGGACAACCATAAAAGTACTTAGTCAGTGCACTTATTAAAGTGTTCTAATACCTTTTTGATGGAATTAGACCGATGGACTAAAATCCCACCAGAATTTTCCTCGATCACCAAGTCAGGACAAAAATTTATTTTCCATCTTTCATTTCAAATTCATCTTCAAATGTCTAGCAATTTTATCGAGCTCTTATGGAGTGCTTTTTAAATTTATATCATCCGCACATATTATTATATTTCAAATCCTCTTGAGGATTTTTTTATAAAGATAGAAGGTGAAAATTTGATTGTTTTCATACTACTCCTTAGATAAGTATTCACTAAGACGACTTAGACAAATATTCACTAACACGACTGCACTATATTTTCCAAATCTTTTTAAAATGAACAAAGAACGTCTTAGTGGAATTGACTATGTATTCCCTTGGCTTGCTTTCGGCAAAAAAAATATTTTGGGATCAATATATAGATTGTTGTGACTAAATCTCCATTTAAGTAAGCGATCCCAGCATCCATGAGTACCATATCTAGATTTTCAGTAACCATTAAGTTCATCAGATATCTGAATGTTATACCATCCACAATAGGCGAGTATGTTTCCTCATAATCAATCCCCGATTTCTGCAAGAAATCTTGTGCCACAAGTTGTTCCTTATATCAAGTGATTTAATTTTTCTCATTTTTCTTTCTTATAAACACCCATCAATAACCTACAGGGTTAACACCTTTTTGGTGTCTCTTACAATAGGTCCAAATATGCTACTCTTATTTAGAAACTCAAATTCTGGTTTAATAGAAATTTCTCAGTTTGACAGATCTACTCTTTGTCAACATTCATTTATATAGTATGCATCTGAATCGTCCTTTGAAAATTGTTCAGCTACCACATATGTGATATTTCATCGATGACATTTATTTTTTATGCCAAATTTCTCCTAAATATGTATAAAATATAAAGAATCCATTACTATGATTGGTTTTATTTGAATCTTCAGTGAATTGTATAATCACTTTATATACTTTTGTCTTTTCATAGAACAAAACCTCTTTGAGAGTTTCAGATAAAATTGATATTTTGTCCATACTCTCTTCCGGAGTGTTATGAAGGGATGGTTTTTCAATTTATCTCCACCTTTTGGGAGAAAAATCTTTGAAACATATAGTTCTTGTATGCTTTTGTTGTGCAAAAATTCATTTATTTCTTAAATCAAAGTTTTTGCCATAGGTATATCAATTTTGCATGGCGCAATTGCAGTGGGTACATGAGAATCACTTTTGTTATATCAGTAAATACATCGAATATTTGGTTTCCAATTTCCTAAATATGTAATGTACTTATCACTTCTTGCTCATATTGAGATGTGTGTGGGGTTTATGATAGAAAGACTTTTTATATCCCCGCCAAGGCGCCATTTGATAGAAATCTTTTTGTGTGTCATTGTTGCAAAGCCTCTCTAATAAAAAAAATCCTTCAATTACCTACAAATATATAACAAAAACTAGTATAGAGGTAAGTAATGATATCAATCCAACTTAATCGAATGAAACACAAGAAAAGAAATGTAATCCAAGTTTCTAGTTCTTTTTCTTTCTTAATTGTTTTTTCAATTTTTTTACGGATTTTTTTTATATTAAAACAATTTTCAAGGGGTAATTATGCTACTCAACTAAGGGAATAAAAAAAAAAAAATCAAACACTAAAATAAGAGATAAATTGAGGTAAATAAATGCGAGGACAATCAAGGAATGGGACTACACCACATATTCTAGTTATTCTAATTAATGAATTCACTCATTTAAAATCTCCCAACTTAGTATTGAAATTACAAGTCAACTCTCATCACAAATGAAATTTTAACACTAACCTTTTAAAAAATAAAATTCAAGCCCCCACAACTCTTAGAAAGTAGATTTACACTCCTTTTAATAAATCACCCGCTAGGATCGATTCACCAAAATTTATATAAATCATAGAAAATAAAATTTAGAGTTGAAATTCAAGGTAAAATACCACACTTAAGAAACGCCTATCTCTAGTTCGATTCTAAAATGGGTATTATATCTCGAATTTCGACTTTCTCTCGAAAATATGTAAGGACACAAATTTCCAATTGAGTCCATCTATAGTTTTGGCTCAATTCCGGACAAAAACATTTATTCATAGGACTGTATTTAATTGTCATATTCTCAAGCCTATGAAGGGTTTGTTGAAGACGTAGCGGCAAAGAGTATAAAGCTTCATTAATATGCCGGTTTGCGTGCCTCGTTTCTACGTCATCAACTATGGTTCCATGCTCCCAAGGTATGAATGCAATATTATATATATAGGAGCTTGGAACAAGTTTTATTGGGTGTTAGGTTTAATAAAAACTATGTTTTATTTTCAGAAAGAATTAATCAAAACTTTAAAATAAGTTTATAAAGTTTTCTGGGCTAAAAATCAATTTTTTCCAAACTTTCTGGAAGTTCGTTCGATATGTCGTTCGAACAAGATTGTCGTTCGAACAAGATGTCGTTCGAACGAGATTACCAACGACTTCCCATTAAGTCATACTGGAACTTCGTTCGAAATGTCATTCGAACGAGATTGTCGTTCTAACGAGATTTCCAACGAGTTTCTAACGAGTTCATACTGGAACTTCGTTAGAAGACTCGTTCGAACGATAATGTCGTTCGAACGAAATGTCGTTCGAACGAGATGCCAGGCGGGAATAGTTTTTGGCAGTTTTAAGCAGTTTTTCACCCACTTCCCCACTTGGTTCTTAACCAACTTTTTCAGACTTTGTTATGTACGGGAATAACATTTTCCAACTTAACTTTTCCATTCTAGTTCATCTCTTAGAGGGAATTTGAGAGCAAAATTGTTTAAGGAAAATGTTCTTGTTTTGAGTGTGTTTTTATCAAAGAGAAAAACTTATACCACTCTAGTTTACACCCAAATTAGTTTATTCCAAGTTCCTATATTCATATATCTTGCTTGGAGTTTGGCATCGATTTCTTCTCTTCCGTTCAAAGAGAAGTTTCGGGTTTTCTTCTACATCCCATAAAGAAAAAAGAAGAGTCTTGTTACAACATTATCCACTTGGAGAAAGGCTCCTTGCTCGGGTGACAGGGACCATATAAAGTCCGATCGGTGGATTCCGAGACCGCGGTGGAGTTCCAAGGTTATCCGCTAGGAAGAGGTATGTACAAGAAGAAGCGTAGAGGCTTGATAGGGATCGAGTCGTGTGTTGTAAGCTTTTCTGTCTTGTATTTGTAAATTCCGTATCTAGTGGATTTGAGGCTAGGGCCGTCCGAGGTTGTTTTCCGTCTTGGGTTTTTCCTCGTACATCGCGGCGTAGTGATTTATTATTTTTATTGTATCTTTATCACTCACCTAGAATGCATGCTTAGGTAAAAAGATAAAATTAGTTTAATTTAATCTCTACGTGTTTAATTTGGGTAAAGTGTAGTTAATTAATTCAAGTCAATTAATTTAATTGTTAAAATTGGTTTGGCCTAATTTGATAAATTTACAAAATATGATTTAGGAAAATTCTAGGGCTTGGATTAATTAACTTGGTGTAAGTGAAATTGATCTTAATGGATTAATTGATTAAGTGCAGTTAAGACTTGTGTGTGTTTCATTAATTCTAACTTGTGTTTAATTCTAATTTATTTTTTGGTAATTCGTGTGTTATATTGAACCATCCTAACGCTTTCGCATCTTGATATATATATATATATATATATATATATATAAAGAAATAATATTTTAATTGAGAAAATTAAAATCCATGGATCCACACTCTCAGATTGGTATCAGAGCTAAAGCGATAACTTATTTCGTTAAAGATCCTTTAAATATTTTTGGCTAAAATGGAATTTTCCCCATTTTCTAAATTTTCTATTTTCGATGGTTCTAACTAAGCATATTGGAAAGCGCGTATGAAATCGGCACTAAAATCTATCGACGAGAGAGTTTGGATGTTTGTTGTTAACGGGTGGTCCCCACCAACTTATTTAGTTGAAAATGAACGTGTTTCCAAAACCGCCGACAGATGGACTGAAAATGAGTTTAAACTTTCTAATTTTAATTCCCGTGGTTTAAATGCATTGTTTAGCGCTGTCACACCGGATGAATTCCGACGTATTATGACGTGTGAAACCGCTAAAGAAGCTTGGGATATTTTACAACTAACTCATGAAGGAACTAGTGTCGTTAAAGCTTCGAAACTCCAAAACCTCACCACTCAATTTGAAACTATCAAAAATGAACGATAATGAAACTTTTGATGAATTTTATGCTAGACTTTCCGATATTGTCAATTCATCGTTTAATTTGGGAGAGAAAATACCTGACAACCGAGTTGTAAAGAAAATTTTAAGGTCCCTACCCGATAGATTTATTCCAAAAGTGATCGTTTTAAATTCTTTACCATCTTTAGCCTCTACGAAATTAGAAGAGCTTGTAGGTGATTTACAAACCTATGAACTAGATATGTTTCCCTCTAAAATTGAAAAGAAAATCGAAAAGGGCGTTGCTTTAAAAGCCCGAAAAGAGGTCAAACAAGTAGTAGAGAGCGAGAGTGATAGTGACTCGAAAGATATGGCTTTGTTTGCTCGCAAATTTAAAAAATTTCTTAAACTTAACAAAGATAAATTTAAAAATGATTTTAAGAAATTTGAAACTTCTAAGCATGACAAAGGCGAGAAGATCCCTAAAGCCGAGAAGATCCCTAAACCTATTAATGAAAATTTAAATAGGGACGAGTCTAATAGGTGTTTTGGTTGTGAGGGTTATGGCCATAGGGCTTCTGAGTGTCCCACTAAACTAAGGAAGGAGGGTAAACGACCCATTGCATATAATGCGACCCTTAGTGATAGTGATAAGGAAGAGGGACCCGATTCCCCCACTAAGCCTAATTTTGTGGCTTTTATGGCTAGTCATGTGAGTGACATTGAGAACTCATCAATTGATGAAACTTTAACACATGACACTTCCAAGGTCATTGTTTATGATTCTCTTGTTTTTTATGATAGTGAGAGTGGAGAAGAAAGAGAAAGTGAAAATGAAGAAGAGGTTAATGTGAGTGAACTTCAAAATGCTTTTCAAGAACTTTATGAAGAATCTATTAAATTAAAAAGAGCTAATTTGAAGTTAGAAGCTAGTTTGAATGAAAGTGTCAAGGTCGTTGATAATAGTATGTTGGTTGAAGACCTTAGGACACGAGAGAAAGCTCTTCTAGAGAAGCTTGAATATATAGAAGGCGAGAGAGATAGATTTAGGGGTTTAATGGAATCCTTGAAAAAGGAGCTTCTTGCTTTTGAAGAGCGAAATGTTTTATTAGAGTCTAACATTTTAGAATTGCAAAATAAGTTAAAAGACTATAGTAATGTCAAATTTGATTTGGAGTATCGTTCGGAAAAATTAGATAAAATCTTAGGAACGGTCCAAATTAAAAATGACACGTGTGGTTTAGGCTTCAATACTTGTAATGAATCTTCTCATAAAGCCAAAACCAACGTTTTAGGAGAATCTACTAGGAAAGCTTTTAGAGATCACTCCGTAGGTAAATCTTTTCGACATGTTTTTACTTGTACACATTGTGGTCGAAAAGGTCATCTTAGGAAATTTTTGTTTGATCTTAAACGAATTCCTAGAAAATCCCAACGTAAATCAACCAATGTATTTAAAATTCCTACACCCCTAGATCATCATTCTTCATTAATTTGGGTTAGGAAATCTGACTTAGTTGCCTTGCAAAATAGGGTTTTTGATTCTCATTTACTATCACATGCTTCCTCCCTTGCTAAATCTAAAGGATAAATGTGTTAGTTGTTTGCATACTTTAGCGCTTGTACTTCATGTTATATTCACATGCTAAATGTATGCTTGTTTAATCATTGTCTAGGTTATGCCCCATGCTTAATCACACGCTAGAATAATGATTTTTGTTTATCTTTTGTATTTTATTTCTTCATTTTGTTTGCATTAAATGAAAAATACAAAAAGGTTTTTATTTATCATTTGTCTTTTGAGTATATAAATTTTTTAAGTTTGGTTAAAAAAAATTCAAAACTCAAAAAGATTTTATTGTGTGTGTATTTTAGTTTGTGTGTGTATTTTTAGTTTAACACACTTTAAGTGGCATATACTTGTGTTTGAATCCCATCTTTTACGCTCTCATGTGGCTAGAACTTTTGGTTTAGATTATCAATCCTTAAAATGTCCTTTACCATATTTTTATGGAGTAGTTGGATTTTGTATTGGTTAAATGGATTCTATTTTTATATGCCTCTATTCACACATGCACGAGCTCCTTTGAATTTTTAACTTCATATGTATATTTGAGCTATGTGAGATGTTCTCCTTCCAATCTTGTCATCTACATATTTGTGACTTAGGAGGACTAGTGCATGTTAAAATCCGTTGTACGTGAGATTTGTGTGAAAAATGAAAACATGATAAATATAAATGTGCACGGGGAAGGGCTCCGAAAGGACTAAGTGATCCTTTGCGATTGTAAGCCACCATTTTTTAATGGACCTAAAAGAAATACGTGGTCCAAAGGCCTAAAAACAGAAAATATAGCAATAAAAAGAAAAATAATTGCCAAGGCCTATGTTTGATTGATATATTCATTCAAAATTTATATATGCTTATTGAGGGAGATTGGATGGTATATCAACGGTTTGCATAATGTCCGTTTATCCTAGTTGCGTATCTCATGTCATGACTCTATTGGTTTGTAGAATCATCAATATGCTAGGCTTGTATGCATTGTGTTTGTTCATTGAGTTCAATTTATATTGTCACATGAGGCTATATTCAAATGTGATGAAGTTTGCAATCAATTGAGAACTCCGTGAACATGTTTTAAGTGATTGGGTCTAAATTTAATCGTTACTAGTTCACACCCCAACACTTCCGTTTCCACATGACACAATTTTTCCATACGAGTGTGCAAACTTATTGTATTTTGTGTCATGTGTGTGTTTATATCTATCTATATATGTGCATGTGCATTATTGTTATATTTCTAGTAGATATATATATGATGTTTTGTTTTGCCTTTGCCTTGCTTTCTAGTCCTTCTATGCGTATACTTTCATTTTGGTATATATCTTGGATTAGTTATGCTTTTATTGCCCATATGCTTTCATGTCTTATCACCTTAAGCTTCAACATGCTTTTATATTTGTTCTTTATCCTTTACCTATTCCTGAACAAAAAGGGGGAGAATGATAGGGGGAGAAATGGTATCTAATCCTATTATAATCTTATATCTTATCTAAGTTTAGGAGATTTAACTTAGGGGGATTAGCTAACTTCTTGGGTTAATCATTTGATAAAGGGGAAAATTACTTTTGGGAGAGTATTTATTTTAATTGCATTAAATACTTTGATATTTCCTATGCATTTGATATTCCCTATGCATTTGCATTTGATATTCCCTATGCATTTGATGAGTTTGCTTAAGTGTGCAGGAATTCTTCTAAAGCGGCATCTCTCAATGGCAAAGCGTTTGATCCTTAGGTTGAGTCAAGTTTGGGTGGGTTATGTTTTGAGTCTAGTGAGCTTGACGACCCTTTAGGATTTTTGTTTGGTTTTTGTCCCGGAATAGACAAAGGGGGAGATTTGTAAGGACACAAATTTCCAATTGAGTCCATCTATAGTTTTGGCTCAATTCCGGACAAAAACATTTATTCATAGGACTGTATTTAATTGTAATATTCTCAAGCCTATGAAGTGTTTGTTGAAGACGTAGCGGCAAAGAGTATAAATCTTCATTAATATGCCGGTTTGCATGCCTTGTTTCTACGTCATCAACTATGGTTCCATGCTCCCAAGGTATGAATGCAATATTATATATATATAGGATCTTGGAACAAGTTTTATTGGGTGTTAGGTTTAATAAAAACTGTGTTTTATTTTCAGAAAGAATTAATTAAAACTTTAAAATAAGTTTATAAAGTTTTCTGGGCTAAAATCAATTTTTTCCAAACTTTCTGAAAGTTCGTTCGATATGTCGTTCGAACCAGATTGTCGTTCGAACCAGATGTCGTTCGAATGAGATTACCAACGACTTCCCATTAAGTCATACTGGAACTTCGTTCGAAATGTTATTAGAACGAGATTATCGTTCTAACAATATTTCCAACGAGTTTCTAACGAGTTCATACTGGAACTTCGTTAGAAGACTCATTCGAACGAGAATGTCGTTCGAACGAAATGTCGTTCGAACGAGATGCCAGGCGGGAATAGTTTTTGGCAGTTTTAAGCAGTTATTCACCCACTTACCCACTTGGTTCTTAACCAACTTTTTCAGACTTTATTATGTACGGGAATAACATTTTCCAACTTAACTTTTCCATTCTAGTTCATCTCTTAGAGAGAATTTGAGAGCAAAATTATTTAAGGAAAATGTTCTTGTTTTGAGTGTGTTTTTATCAAAGAGAAAAACTTATACCAC
Source organism: Sambucus nigra (assembly GCA_949130495.1). Lineage (NCBI taxonomy): Eukaryota > Viridiplantae > Streptophyta > Magnoliopsida > Dipsacales > Adoxaceae > Sambucus > Sambucus nigra. The sequence goes on along the minus strand of OX422208.1, from coordinate 787,469,110 downwards.
TCTAGTTTACACCCAAATTAGTTTATTCCAAGTTCCTATATTCATATATCTTGCTTGGAGTTTGGCATCGGTTTTATCTCTTCCGTTCAAAGAGAAGTTTCGGGTTTTCTTCTACATCCCATAAAGAAAGAAGAAGAGTCTTGTTACAACATTACCCACTTGGAGAAAGGCTCCTTGCTCGGGTGACGGTGACCATATAAAGTCCAATCGGTGGATTCCGAGACCGCGGTGGAGTTCCAAGGTTATCCGCTAGGAAGAGGTATCTACAAGAAGAAGCGTCGAGGCTTGAGAGGGATCGAGTCGTGTGTTGTAAGCCTTTCTGTCTTGTATTTGTAAATTCCGTATCTAGTGGATTTGAGGCTAGGGTCGTCCGAGGTTGTTTCCTGTCTTGGATTTTTCCTCGTACATCGCGGCGTAGTGATTTATTATTTTTATTGTATCTTTCTCACTCACCTAGAATGCATGCTTAGGTAAAAATATAAAATTGGTTTAATTTAATCTCTACGTGTTTAATTTGGGTAATGTGTAGTTAATTAATTCAAGTCAATTAATTTAATTGTTAAAATTGGTTTGGCCTAATTTGATAAAATTACAAAATATGATTTAGGCAAATTCTAGGGCTTGGATTAATTAACTTGGTGTAAGTGAAATTGATCTTAATGGATTAATTGATTAGGTGCAATTAAGACTTGTGTGTGTTTCATTAATTCTCACTTGTGTTTAATTTTAATTTATTTTTTGGTAATTCGTGTGTTTTATTGAACCATCCTAACTGTTGATGTAAAAAATTAGATTGCTTCTAATTATTTAATCACAGATAAATAAAAATGAGACCAAGAATTTTAAAGTGCTTCAGCCTTATAAGAATGGCCTACGTCCATTGTTTCTGTTATTGCCAAATGTTTTTGGATTTCTCGATGTGTAATTCTCTCAAGAAAATCCGGTCCCCTTGAATGAGGGTGATACAATGTATTTATAGCCCTTAGGCTGTCATGTGAAAGGGTGATACATTAAATGATATACATATAAAAGGGTGATATATTTAATGCCCTTTAAGCGTGTGCGTCAATGATAAGCATTCAATTAATAGTTGAACTGTTGATTATCTGGCAATCAATGCTATGGCCGAGATGCAGCTTGGACCGCCTGAGCTTCATGATATTCAAGAGTTCCTCGGAGAGAGCTGAGTTCCTCGGAGAAGTCTGTTCCTCGGAGTGTATGAGCTGGTCGGAGTACACTTGCTGCTCGGAGTGAGTATGACTTGGTCGGGGAAATAAACCTCCTCGTTGCTATTGTGCCATGTAGATCGACACGTGTCTTCTTCTGATTCATCTATATCAGCATATTATTTTTGGTATCAACAGAAGCCCCCAATGTTTCATATTTCGAACTTTGAGGAGTATGGAACATTCTTTCTCGGTATATGGCAATATTAAATGACCTTCCTGGTCTATAGGAGCATTTTCTCTGTATTGGAATGTCCTTCCAAATTCGCAGAATCCGCCTTTTTGAATTTTTATAAGCGCTTCGATCTTCGCGCACTTTTTGTCCGTTTAGCCGCCGGTAGCGTAATAGTTTCTTTTTTGTAATCATTTCTTTCGCCGTTTCCCAAGGCAAAGTATTTAAGCTTCATAGGCAATCCCATCGTCTTCTACCTTTTCCAATTTTTGCTTTCGAGTTTTCATAGTCTTTCTCTCTCTTGTGCGTTCATCTTTTTCTTCATTCGTTGTCAACAGATCTCCCTTTTTCCTGTAAGATCTTCTTCCTTTCTTTTATTCTCCATGGTTTATGTTATCGAATCTCTTGAAAAGTTCCGTTCTGATTTTTCTATTCCATCTTGGGTAACTCTGGAGAATCTTTCTGAGCCTTTTGATTATTTTCGTTTGGCTGAGGGACACTGGTTCCCCAGCCTCTTTATTGCTGAATGTGGGTTTTCTTTTCCACCAAACCCTTTGTGTTTAGAGTTCTGTCAGTATTTCAATGTTGTCCCTGCAAAAATAGCCCCCAACACATGGAGAATAGTTAATGGGGTGTATAAGTTAAACCAAACTCATAGAACCCGTATAGGAATTCCTGAGATTATGTATTGTTATAGATGGGCTATTCTAGACAATATTTTTTATTTAAAAACTAGATTTTTGAATAGGGCTTTAGTAGTCAACCTCCCTGATGCTCATAGGGATTATTTTGAGCATGGGGTAGTTATAAAAAATTAGCAACATGCCCCTTTGGTTGGAGATGAAGTATATGAAGGTCCCAAATGCCCTCCATATGGCAATGGGATAGGTTATTTTCGTTTTATTTTATTTCTGAAATTATGATTTCATTATGTTTGATAAAATGTATGACTGATATTTCACTATGTATTTGTTTGCAGTTGACAGTAAGAGAAAAACTCCAAAAGAATCAGAAATAAAAATTAAGCATTTAAAACATATCTGGAGTTTGCATTAGAAAGTTGCAGACGAGCACATCAGGTCTGCTTCATACTTGTTGCAGTATAGGAGCTATACATCATCCTTTACTGCTCGTCCTGTGGTCAGTACTAGTGAACCAACGCCAGTTCCTGAGGATTCTTCACCAGACTCACACATTCCTCTAAGCCAGAAAATGGGCAAAAGAAGAGTTCCTGCTCTCTTTGAGGAGACTACCTCTGCTGGAGATGGAAAAAGAAACAAGGCTTAGGTCCCAAAGGGGACAAAGAAAGTAGATGCTTCCCCTTCTATTGCTCCTCAGAAGGCTGCCGAGAAGCCCCCAGTGGCTCCGAGCAAGAAGGATGCTCCTGTGGAAGTGATCACCATTTCCCCAACCAAAAGCTCTTCTTTGGTTGAAACTGTTGAAATGCCACCGAGGAGACTGAAGAAATCCTCCTCGGTCAGTTTAGCTGAGACCATTCCCCAGCTTCAAGTTGGTGGAGTTGGTGTTCCAACTATCATTCCTCCGAGCTCTGCGTTGAGCTCGGTGAAGACTTGGACTATTCCTGAAGTCCAAGGAATTGAGGAAAATATGTCTAGGGATGTGCTTACATCCCTGGCTACTCGTCATCTTGCTTCAGTAAGTTTCTCATATTCTGAATTTTCTTTCTTTCATCAATACATGTATCTCTGTGCTGACTTATCATTATCTTCTTTTTTCAGCTGGTGAGTTATTTTAACACCATTGTGAAGAAAGATGAAGCAATCAAGGCTTCTAGCTCCTCGTCTGGAGTGGAGGATGCTTTGTCTAGGTTAACCAAATCTTTGAAGGATTCCCGTCAAAAGTATGACGAGGATAAAGCTGAATGGGAGAAGAAATTGGCTGCAGTTGAAGCAGAGAAGGTGCAGTTGGAAAATAAAGTGAAAGATTTGGAAAGAGAGAAAAAGAAGTATGACGAGAAGCTTAAGAGCTTAGGGGAGCTTGAGGCCAAGATGAAAATGGCAGAAGAAGAGTTATCCCTTCTGCGAGAAGTGAACCGCCAGAAGGACGAGGTGGAAGCTAAGTTGAAGGCCACCGAGGATTTTCTATCCTAGAAGCTCTCCTCGGAGAAAATGAAAAGAAAAATGATGGTGAAAAAATCTTTCTTTACCGGTTGGGACAAAGGATGGGACCGGGGGGTAGCAGCAATGATGACTCAGGTGCAATATGGGAGTTTGAAATACTTTCGAGATGGTTGGGTGGCTGCCTTGCAAGAATTGAAGGTTAATGAGGACTCAGAACTGTTTCAACAGCACCTCCCTGGTCCTCCCCCAGTTATTGAAGATGAAGAAGAGGACGAAGTTGCCTCTGAAGAATCTTCAATGGCAGTGGGTGATCCAATCCTTACTCAGCCTGCCGACGAGGAGTTTTCATCTCTGGATGCTCCTCCTGAACAAGTTCCAGCTTCAGACCAACTTATTGTTCCAACCGAGCAACCGAGCTCCTCGTCCCAGCCTCCCGAGAAAGTCTTGGGAGACAAGGAAAAGGTGTGAAGTTGTTCGGTATTCTCTTTCTATTTTTCTTCTTTTTCAAGTGTAACCAAAATCTTTGTAATTCTGCATTATGATCTAATAAAATTTGAGTTCTTTTATATGATTGTCTCTTTTCTATCTGTACTTTGTCTTGATCTTCCTTTTGATGATTAGTTTTTCTTTCTCTGCTAGTTTCTAGCCAGGATGGATATGATATCTGCTAATGATACAAAGCTGATGCAGCAATGCCATGAATATTATAGGGCTGGTCATACAGAATTGAGTGCCTCAGAAGTTGTCGACATCCTTGGTCATAATGCTTCAGAGCAAGCAGTTGAAGCTTATCAGTACCTGAAAGGCTTACTTGACCGAGTTGTGGCCAACAATGTAGCTTATTACGAAATGATTGAAGACCTGCAAGGTACTCTCGATGAACTTCAGCAGCAATATAAGGAATCAACTGCCCTGTTGCATGAGGGGTATGAGAATAGGTATCAGCAGCTTTCTGTCGAGAAGGGCCACGAGAAGCTCATCGCTGGATATGATATCAGGGAGAGAACCCTAAAGGGTGAAATTGAAGCATGTAGACAAATTACAGAGCTGCTGGAGCAAGAGAATAATAATTTGCAGAAAGAGTTAGCACAGTATAAGTCTGCAGCTTCATCTTCCACTGCCTTGGTACTTGTCACCGATGAAGGATTTTCATTTTTAGAAGTGGAAAATGCTAAGTTGCGAGAAGAGTTAGAGGCTTTGAGAATAACTGGGCCTTCTACTGCTATTCGGGGACGAGGAAGAGGTTCTCGTGGGCGAGGAAGAATTATAGACGAGGAATAAACTACTCAACCTGCTCGGGGACGACCAAGAGGTCTTCGTCGTACTGTTGAAGAAGCTCGTACTCAATCAGCATTGGAAAACCAAGCATTCCAATTGATGGCTAAGAACCAAGCCTTGTCTGAACTGTCCAAGAAAGTGAGAGAACTGGAACAACAACTCTATTCAAATAAATCAATGTTGGAGACTAATGAACTTTCCATCCAGAGTCTTCATGAGAAGCTTGAGAGGTTAACATTTCAATTCCACAAACAGCCCAGGGAGTTCTGGATGGCTGGATACAACGAAGCACTATTCCATTTGGATGATCGTATCCAGAATGCCAATAACGAGGGCTACAAGCAAGGTTGGCTGAATGCTTTGGGCGTGTTGAAGCTCGAACAAGGACACTACCTGTGGGACTATTATGATCTTGGGGTACTTAACTTGCCCGTGCCACCGTATAATTTGGACATGGAATGGATCCCAGCTCGTGCCATTCCTCGGAGCTTAATTGCAAAATACCTCGGTGACTACAATCTTCATTCTCAGATCGAGGTATCTCGTCCCGAGCATCTACTGGACACTCCTTCAATAATGAACGTCAGAATGCTTCGAGATATTAACTTCATTAATTCTCCCCTTTGCCTAGAAGATCCTCCTGCTAGCGAGGAGCCTGTATCGAAAGCTGAAGGGAAAAAAACCAATAGAATAGGAAATTCTGATGTAATAATTAGTATCAATGTAATAAATTTGTGTAATTCATTTTGAATTCAATGAAAGAGTTTCATTTCTATTCGCAAATCTGTATTGCTATTGTCTTGTACTTGTCAAATACTTTATACTTGTGATTTCATAACAATATTGTGTGGTTCATCGACCAACTTGGTAATAAAAAAGTTTACAAGTATCAGTAATGTTGCTCGATCACTTAATAATAAAGTAATGAGTATAGAAATGTTTAAAATTTTTCCAACCAACCAAGGTTGTTTAATTGTGCTCGTCGACCAACTATAGTTAATGAGAGTTTTTATCCCCGACTAACCATACTTGGTAAATTTTGTCTTTTTCATAAAATGTGTCCGACCAACCAAGGTCGATAAATTCTCCTCGTCGACCAACTACAGTTAGTGGGTTTTGGTCCCCGATCAACCATACTTGGTTCAGTTTGGAATATTTTGTTCTTCGAGGAACTTTCGTATTTTCTGGAATAGTTTCACCTTTCGACTAACATGAGTTGGCATATTTTGTTTCCTAACCAACCAAGATTGGCATTTTTAGGAATGTTGAAGTTGTTCTCGCCCTTTTACCAACCGGAGTTGATCTGAGTTCGAACTATCATGTCCACTTGCCCTTTTACCAAAATTAGTCTGAGCCAGTGTCAGCCTCCTAACCAAAGGAGTATGGTTTGTTCTCGTCCTTTTACCAACCGGAGTTGGTCTGGATTCGAACTATCATGTCCAATCACCCTTTTACCAACCGGAGTTGATCTGGGCCAGTGTACGCCTCCTAACCAAAGGAGTATGGTGTTCTCGTCCTTTTACCAACCGGAGTTGGTCTGGGTTGGAACTATCGTGTACACTCAACCTTTTACCAACCGGAGTTGGTCTGGGCCAGTGTACGCCTCCTAACCAAAGGAGTATGTTTTGTTCTCGCCCTTTTACCAACCGGAGTTGATCTGAGCTTGAACTATCGTCTTCTTTTTGCTATCGAGCAGCGTAGTGTTAAACACTTTTTCTGTCGAGTAGCGTAGTGTTCACACTAGTATTCCCCGAAAAACTTTCAAATAAAGGAGAGAAGATGGTGAAATATCATCGTTTTATTCATATTGATGGAACTGCTTTACATTTTACATCACTGATAATACTTGCGTAGGTGTTCAGCATTCCATGCATTCTTGAATTCCTCTCCTTCTAAAGTTGCTATTCGGTAAGTTTCTGGTCGAACAACTTCTGTAACTCGGTAAGGTCCATGCCAGTTTGCTTCCAATTTATTGTGCTTCTGAATGACCTTCTTTAGCACGTAATCTCCTTCTTTTAAGTCGCATTTCTTCACCCTCTTGTTGTAGAACAGAGTTGTTCGTTGTTGATAAGAAGCATTCCTAATGGCTGCCTCTTCTCTAACCTCTTCGAGCATGTCCAAATCTAACCTCCTCATCAAATCGCTAACTGGGGAATTGAAATTCAGCACTCTATGTGTTGGAAGACCCAACTCGGCAGGTATTACGGCCTCGCTTCCAAACGCCAGCATATATGGGGATTCTCCAATTGCTGCTCGGGGAGTTGTTCGGTAAGCCCACAATACTGACTGTAGCTCATTAATCCAATTAGCTTTAGCATCACTTAGCCTCTTCTTCAAACCATTTAGTAATGTTCTATTCATCACTTCAGTCTACCCAATTCTTTGAGGATGGCCTGGTGCTGAATGAACCTTCAAAATGTTTGACTGATGACAATAGGCGGCAAACTCCTCATTGTCAAATTGTGTTCCATGGTCTGTGATGAAGGCATGAGAGAGACCATATCGGTATATGATGTTCTTACAAACGAACTGGTACACCTTCTCGTATGTCATATCAATAAGGGGCTCAGCTTCTACCCACTTAGTAAAATAATCCACTGCGACGACGAGGTACTTGAATCTTCCTCGGGTCGTTGGCAGTGGTCCAACCAGATCAATTCCCCATATGGCAAATGGCCAAGGGGAAGTTATGGGTGTCAACAATGCTTGTGGAGTTCGTCGGATGGAGGAAAAACGTTGGCATTTATCACATCTCTTAGCATAGGCTATACAATCAGCCCTCATCGTTGGCCAGTAGTATCCTTGCGTCATCATCCTTTGCAAAAGTGTCCGACCTGCTACATGGGCTCCACAGGACCCTTCATGGATCTCTTCAATCAATTCTTTCACCTCGGAGGGATGTACACATCTTTGCAAACCTGCCATAATTCCTCGTCTATACAAAACACCATTAATTAGTACATACCGAGCAGCTTTAAACTTCAATTTCTTGGCAGCGAGCTTATCCTCCGGTAGTTCTCCCTCCTCAATATATACCCTGATGGGATCCATCTAGGATGGTCCTAAATCAAGGGTAATAATATTCATCGTCAGGTTTTCATCTATGCTCCGACTTTTTAATACTTCAATTAGTATCGTTCTTCGCAGCTCGGTACGAGTAGCTGATGCTAGTCGGGCCAGTGCGTCTGCTCGTCCATTCTCCATTCTTAGTATTCTGATCAACTAAATGGCATCAAATTCTGCCAATAACTTCATCACCTTTGCATGATACTTGACCATTAATTCTCCTTTAACCGCATATGTTCCCATCATCTATTTCACAATTAATTGAGAATCACTGAATACCATCACTTGTTGCGCTTCCATAATCTTTGCTAAATTAAGACCTGCTATCATGGACTCATACTCAGCTTCATTATTGGAGGCTTTGAATTGGAATCGCAAGGCATATTCCATGTCAATCTCGTCGGGGGTGTTCAAAAAAATCCCTGCTCCATAACCTGTTGTGCAAGATGACCCATCGACATATAATCTCCATATGGGTAACCCGTCTTCAAATTTCTTATCTGACAGAGTTCCTCGGTGAAATATTTGCTGTTTCCTTTTATCCTCCCCTGATATTTGTCGCTCTTCGTCGACCATCTCTTCTCGCTCTTTTACCAACCGGAGTTGGCCTGAGTTCGAATTTGATGATCTTTCTACATCCACAAGCCCTTTTACCAATCGGGGTTGGTTTGAGATTATGTCTGTTGATTCTTCCACATCCACTCGCCCTTTTACCAACCGGAGTTGATCTGAGCTCGTGTTTATTGATCCTGTAACATCCACAGGTTGATCAGTGAGCAACTTTTGCTCCTCGGGGGTTCAGGATAAGTAAATTCTGCTATAAAATCTGCTACAGCCTGCCCTTTTAGTGATGATCTGGGTTCATACACAATATCATATTCACCGAGCTCTATTGCCCAGTACATCAGTCTCCCTGATTTTTCTGGCTTATGAAGGGCTTGTCTCAATGGAATGTCGGTATACACGACGATGGTATGGGCCTGGAAATATGGCCTCATTCTTCTACTTTCCTCAATTAATGCCAATGCCAATTTTTCCAGCTTTGGGTATCTGATCTCTACACCTCGAAAAGCCTTACTTGTGTAATAAATTGGCTTCTGGATTCCATTCTCCATTCTGATCAATGCCGAGATGACTGCATTCTCTGATACTGCCAGGTACAAGTACAACTTTTCTCCCATTACTGGTCTGGACAACAGTGGAGGTGCTCCCAAATATTTTTTCAAGTCTTGAAAGGCTTTTTCACATTCATCGTTCCACTCGAAAGTTTTCCAAAGTGTTTTGAAGAATGGAAGGCATCTATCAGTTGCTCGAGATACAAACCTGTTGAGCGCTGCAACTCGTCCTGTAAGACTCTGCACCTCTTTCTTCGTCGTTGGAGATCGCAACCCTAAAAGAGCTTTGATCTTTTCTGGATTTGCCTCAATGCCTCGCTGGTTAACGATGTACCCGAGGAACATTCCTTCTCGTACTCCAAATGTGCACTTCGTCGGGTTGAGCTTCATTTGGTATCTATCCAGTTGATTAAAGGTCTGACCTAAGTCAACTAGATGATCAGCAGCTTTCTTGATCTTTGTCAGCATATCATCGACATAGACTTCCATATTGCAACTGATTTGTTCGGCAAAAACCTTGTTCATCACCCGCTGGTATGTCACTCCTGCATTTTTCAAACCAAAAGGCATAACATTATAACAATAAGTTCCCCTAGGGGTAATAAAAGAAGTACTTTCCCTGTCTTCAGGTTTCATTTTGATCTGATTGTAGCCAGAGTAAGCATCCATGAAGCTGAGCAGCTCATGTCCCGAGGTAGCATCCACTAGTTGATCAATTCTGGGCAATGGAAAGTGATCCTTTGGGCATGCCTTGTTGAGATCGGTGAAATCAACACACATTCTCCATTATTGTTTTTCTTCTTTACCATCACCACATTTGCTAACCAGTCTGGATATTTCACATCTTCAATGAATTGGGCTTTCTGGAGCTTCTCGACCTCCTCTTGTATAGCTTGATTCTTCTCGGGACTAAATACTCTTCTTCTCTGCTTTACAGGCTTGATCTCCTTATTCACATTTAGCTCATGACATAAGAAGTTTGGATCTATTCCAGGCATGTCTTCATGGCTCCATGCAAAAGTTTTCTTTCTGTTTCTCAAGAAAGTTATCAACTCCTATTTTATTGAAGCATCCAACGACGAACCTATCTGAGTTGTTCGTTCAGGGTGTTCACCATCCAGAATAACATTTTCTGTAGATTCCACCACCTGTCCTTTTACAAGTTGGGATTCATCTCTAGGATCCAGTGTTTCCATTTTCGTACCTTCATCCACCTGGTAGGTAGTAGTCTTTTTCCTTGACTCTTCAAGCTCCTCTTGCTCGGCAGATGAATAATAGCATTCCCGAGCTACTTTTTGATCTCCTTTCACAACTCCTACTCCAAAATTTGTTGGGAATTTTAAGCATTGATGTACTGTAGATGGAACTGCTTCGAACTTCTTCAAACCAACTCTTCCCATGATGATGTTGTAAGCTGATTGCACATTCTTATCCATCACAAAGAAGCGTATTCTTTCTGTTGGACAAGAAGGCCAAGTACCAATGAATATATCCAACCTGATCGTCCCAAGTGGAAAAACCTTCTCGCCAGTAAAACCCAGGAGAGGTCTGTGATAAGGCTCCAATTGAGATAATTTTAAATTTAAACTGTCAAAGCATGAGTAGAACATGATGTCTGCCGAACTACCGTTATTTACCAGAACCCTTGAAATCATTACTTCTTTCATCCTCATTTTGATCACCAAAGGGTCGTCGTGAGGGTAAGGAACACCTGCAAGATCGTTTTTTGAAAAACCAATGACCAGCTTCTCTTTGTTTATCTTCCTCGGGCGATCCTCCTCAGCCAAATTTATCCTTTGAATGTATGAGCAAGCCTGAGCCTCACCGAGGTAAGCTTTTCTTTCTGCAGTAAGATATCCTCCTCCTGCATCTCCTCCTGTAATAACATTACAATCGAATGTTCCAAAACGTATTAAAAATAGCTCGCGTTCTGGTTGCCTTGGCCTTTTGGGAAGATCGGGGTCATCCTCTGCATCATCTTCATGATCTCTTTTCTTGTTTTCTTCTGCCCGACGAGGAGATGTATATCTCTCTCTTACTCGGTCTTCATTTCCTCTTTCTTTTCTGCGATCAACATACTTTGACAACTTTCCTCGTCTAATGAGCGTTTCAATCTCGTTCTGGAGGGCTATGCAATTTTTAGTCATATGGCCATGATCCTTATGGAACTCGCAATATTTCTCCCTATTCCTCGTGTCAGGGTCTGACCTCAGTTTCTTTGGCCACTTTACTTCCTCGTTGTTCTTGATTTATTCCAAGACATGATTAATACCCATTTTCAAGGGGGTATAATTATCGAATTTCTTCATGACTTCCCATGACGACCTATTATTCTTGGAATGCTTGTCACCGCCATTGCCCTTATGCTCTTTTTTCTTATATTTATCGACTTCCACCTTGGTTTCTTTATCCATATTCTTCTTCGCAGCCATCGCCTCCTCGGCATTCATGATTTTGGCCGCTTTTGCCATCAACTCTGACATAGTTGTAGGTGGATCTTTGGCCAAAGTGTAATACAACTTGTTAGGAAACAATCCACTCATCAAGGCGGTGATTGTTGTCTTTTCCTCATAATCTATGACTTCCAGCTTCTCGTTATTGAAACGAGTTATGTAATCTCTAGTAATTTCACCAGATTTTTGTCTAACACTTAACAAATGTGCTACTCGTTTTACTGGCTTTGCTCCAAAACAGAAATTGCCGATGAACAACTCGGCTAATTGAAGGAAAGTCGAAATCTTACCCCGAGGAAGATTGTTGTACCATATCTGGGCAGATCCAGTAAGAGTTTCTGAGAATGCCCTACATCTCATCTCGTCGGGGACAGCATAGATGTCGGCAGCAGCTTGATATTACTCTATGTGAAGAACAGGATCTGTCTTCCCATCGTATTTGGGGGTCACCACAGGGGCTATAAACTTTGACGGTGTAGGAAAATCCACAATGGCCTGGACAAAAGGTGTCCCTTGAACAAAAGTTCGTTGTAGGGGATTCTTCGCCTTAGCCATTTCTCCCAATCTATCCTCCAACCGCTGAATGGACCCTTTCCACGCATCATTTCCTTCCTCGGGCCTATTAGTTCGAGTAATTGATTGTTCTGAAGTGGCCTCCTGAGATCTATCTTGACGAGCAACTGGTCGTGATTGTGCTGATCCCCCTCTTAGATTAGATGGTTGTCGGAAACTCCTCGACATGGTCTTAGATGGACTCCTAGGGCCCAATCGACTGAAAGGAGACACCCTGCTCAGTCTTTCCAAGGCACTGGGTCTCTCTGGAGAGAGCGTGATACGTTGATCAGTATCTGTTTCTCGTATTGATGAAGTTCGCCCAGGTTGATAAGAGAAATCATCAGATTCCTCATTACGATACGCATCTGTACGCCTGGATCGTGAAGAAAGTAAATAGGTTTGCCTCTGACCACTTCGCTGTCCCGAATGTGCAGGTGCACCGCCATGAAGGGTTTGTATGAGTTGCCGCATTGTTTCTTGCATAACGGTTTGTCCTTAAGCCAGATTCGTCATAATTCCTTCTAGATCTGGAGGTGCAGAAGGATTTGGAAGATTTCCAGCATTTCCAGCAGTTCGATTACTGGATTCCGGATTATCTGCCATTGTTGATAAATGATTTTTGATGAAAAACGATAACAATAGTCATTTCCCACAGACGGCGCCAATCTGTTGATGTAAAAAATTAGATTGCTTCTAACTATTTAATCACAGATAAATATAAATGAGACCAAGAATTTTAAAGTGATTCAGCCTTATAAGAATGGCCTACGTCCACTGTTTCTGTTATTGCCAAATGTTTTTGGATTTCTCGATGTGTAATTCTCTCAAGAAAATCCGGTCCCCTTGAATGAGGGTGATACAATGTATTTATAGCCCTTAGGCTGTCATGTGAAAGGGTGATACATTAAATGATATACATATGAAAGCGTGATACATTTAATGCCCTTTAAGTGTGTGCGTCAATGATAAGCATTCAATGAATAGTTGAACTGTTGATTATCTGGCAATCAATGCTATGGCCGAGATGCAGCTCGGACCGCCTTAGTAGCTCGGACCGCCTGAGCTTCATGATATTCAAGAGTTCCTCGGAGAGGTCTGAGTTCCTCGGAGAAGTCTGTTCCTCGGAGTGTATGAGCTGGTCGGAGTACACTTGCTGCTGGGAGTGAGTATGACTTGGTCGGGGAAATAAACCTCCTTGTTGCTATTGTGCCACGTAGATCGACACGTGTCTTCTTCTGATTCGTCTATATCAGCATATTAATTTTGGTATCAACACTAACGCTTCCGCATCTTGATATATATATATATATATATATATATATAAAGAAATAATATTTTAATTGAGAAAATTAAAATCCGGGGATCCACACTCTCAAAATCATTTACCCTCTCTCGCGGCATAAATAGAATAATAAAAGTTCAAAGTTAATGTGCAAAGGGATATCACAAATAATTTAACTAATTAACTACAACAACAATTAACATGGGTTGATTCCACCCTTTGAAAGGAGTTTTTAGCCTAACATAATATGATATATGATAATCAAATGAACAAAGGCAAGAAAATATGAAAATTAGAGAAGAGAACAATAAAACCAAATCTCTTTTAATGCAATTGAACTCCAATATTTGCAACGAAGATTACAACTCTCAATTTGAATGTCTAAACAAATATCAATTGGGATCTCTCATACTCAAATTGATTTTCACTAATATTTATTTCTCTCAAATTAAATCTAAAAAAAGAAAATAAATAAAATAAAATAACTACATAACACTATAATTTATTTCTAACCCTGGAATGCTTCTCTCTACTTTCTTCTCTAGAACCCTACATTACACCCTCTTCGAATGGGCCTTGGGTCTTCTTTTATATGTGCACATAGAGCAAAGACTTTGGGGGAAAATAGGAATGGGGAGATTTTAAGGGTAAAATGGGTATTTTGGGTAAGTAGAGTGAGGGTAATTAAGGGATTAATGAGTGTGCATGTGGAAAGTGGGGTGATGAGGGGCATTTTAGGTAAATGGGATAAAAGGTATTAAACCACATGTGGGGTTTATTTTCTTTTTGGTTTATTTTGGGTTTAATGCAGAATCGTGTATAATGGAAGAATGTGTTTTATTAGTTGGAATGGGTTTAGGGTATAGAGATTTGGTTCGAACTCGGGTTGTTGAATTGGGCATAAAAGTGGGTCACGGTCGGGTTCAAGTGAGTTCGAAGTTGGGAGGTTGGGTTGTTGACAATGCGTTCAGGTAAAGTATGGGAAATGGGTATAACCTGGGTAGAAGGCAGGTTTGGGCTGTTGGTTGATTCTAGCTTCGATTAGAAGCTTCGGAATCTGAGTTTGTGGATTGATGGAGGTTAAGTCATCGATCGGAGGTGTTGGATTGAAAACAGGCATGGGTTGGTCAGCTGAATAACAAGTATATGGCCGAAAGTGGGTTCCTGATATGGCAGCTCAGGTTTAGGTTTCAACTTTGGGGAGTAGATCCGGTGGGTTGAAAGAATAAAGGTCATGGGTTTGGGGGTATAGAAGCATGGGTCGAAATTGGATTTAGATGGGAGATGGGTTTTGATTCGGGTTGCAACTGGGGCATATCGGGTTAGGAGCATCCAAGGTCGAAATGGCAGCAGCCCATTTTTGGGTTTAGATGGGATAGGATGGTTCAATGGTGAAGCTTTCGGTGGGTGTTTAATGGAGGATAGAGAGAGAGAAGATAATGATGGGTAGATTAGGTGTCGTAAGGTGTATGGGAAATGGGTATAGCTTAGGCAGGTGTTAGGGTGCATAGATGTGTATAAGAGTTGTTTGGGTGTATGTTAGGTGTAGGTTTAGGAAATGATTTGGTGTGTTGTAGGTGTAGGATAGTGTGTGCATGTGTTTAGTTTGTGACTAAAAACATTAAATGAAAAATAAATTTATTTACAACACAATAAAAAAACTTAATAAAACTAAAAATATAAAACCAATTAAAATTAAAAATTAAAATCCTAACCTATTAAAAAATAAATATTTACAAATCTATACAGTAAAATGAAATAATAAAAATTCTATTAAAACTAAAAAGAATATAAGTTTCTAATCCTAAAAATAAAATACTCAAATAAAATAAAACTAATAAACCTAATAAAATATACTAAATATTACAAAACTAATAATAAAACCTAAAAATAAAAATAAAATGCACACCAAAAATATAAAAATAGTCGACGCAAAATACGCACTCTAATATATACAACTATATACACAAATAAATCCTAAAAATACACACGACTCAAAATAAAATATAAAATAAATTCTAAAAATTATATACGACACAAATAAAATTCTAAAAAATCTAAAAGGTACAAACTAAACACACACGAAGTTAGGGAAAGGATTAGGGAGGTTTGGGATCCGTTAGGAGACAATGAAATAGGTAAGGGGATTGGGGTTTAGCTTCTTTAATTGTATCTCTGTCGCATTTTTCCTTGATTTTATGCTTTAAACTCCGCAAGAGGCATTTGACCTACAAAATAAGTATATATGCGCATAAGACCCATTTTACCAAGAATTAGCAATTAATAACCATTTATTCGAGGTTTTATTCAAACACTTTTAGGTGCTTATCAGTCTAGATGAGACGATGTGGAACTATTTAATAATAATTCTTATTCTTCTTGAGTAACAAATTGTGTTTCAGGAATATTCTTCCATCCTTTTCACATAAGGAATAATATTTCATCAAAGTGACAATCCAAAAATCTAGCGATAAACACAACACATGTCGATAACGGGTTATAATGAATGATTGAGGTTGAATAATAACCAACATATATTCTTAAACCATGTTGAAGACCCAGTTTGGTACATAATGGTGGTTGAATGGGCGTGTGCATTGCACAACCAAATTTATTCAAGTGTGAGATGTTTGCTTCACCTCGTGACACGAATTTAGAGCATTAAAATAGGTGATATGGCCTAAGATTAATTAACTTAGCATAATTTAGGATGGTGTGTCCGTAAGAAAATATCGAGAGTTTAAATTTAATAAGTAAAGGTCGTGCGATAAAATTTAAGCTCTTAATTAACACTCAGCAAAACCATTTCGGATGTGCACATCAATGATTAGGTGATCAACATCAATTCGTTTTTATAATAAATATGAATAAAAAACTTGAGAAGTAAATTTCAAGAATCATGAAAATGAATAGATTTAATGTGTTGATGAGGAAATTATGCTCTGAGTTTAATGATTTAAGCAAGTAACAAAGCAAAAGAAAATTTTCAATTAAATGTCAGACAAGCATGTTCCCAACGAGTGGATAGATCAATTAAAATCATAAAATATCTAAAAGATCCACTAGAAGGATAAATAGGGCCATAAATATCTTATTGAATCCTTTGTAATAAAATTGGTAACTCATAAGCTATTTCGAGAAATTATAGCTTAATGATTAACTTACTTGAGGTGTCTTTTGTTAACGACCTCCCACCCGATTTATTTATTATCTAACGTAAGATGTTTGATCCAGGGGTCCCCAAGTGGTAAGGTAACAATATCAATGCATTATGTACATTGAGCATCGAGCTCATAACAGTGTGTGGTGCTACAACTCACATTGTTGAATGGTATAATACCATGGATAATACACTAAGTTTTTTTGTGTTAAATTTTGGCTTCCAAGACTAAAAATAATAAAAGTGAATTATTATTCACCTACATTATTTCTTTTAATATTATTCCTTCATTCTTATGTTTATAAAACTCAATAATGTTTTTTAGAATATATTGCATTATTTATTAGCAATTAGGTATCATCAGATAACATCACGTAGGCTCTTTCGGAGCCTTCAATAATCATAGAAGAATATACTATAGTGGAAACATTAGTCGTATTAAATAGAAAATATGAGAAAAACTTTTATGGTTCATAAAAATGTAATGGGTTGTTCCATCGTTTACCATACAATTATCATCTTGTGATTCGGCACAAATATTCCCTTATCCCTCTAATTTTGATATTTTTGTGGTCCCGAACATCACTTTATCTCGAATATATCTCATATTTATTGCAATTAACCTTTTTATCAAGTGTTTCCTGTTTTTTGTATTTCTCATTCAATTCGACGGAAGACAAAAGTCGAAACAATGAAAGCTTTGCGAGAAATGGAAGTCAAGGGGAAAACAGTAAAATCCATCCAGGATTGGGAGAATGAGCCAACATGAAAGATGAAGAGATCGAGCTCACGGGAACATAGGAAAAAGCGGCACCGCAATCCGAGTTACTGTAAGTTGAAGAAAAATTAGAGGGGTGAATCTACAAAAGAGGAAAAGAAACAAGCTAAAACATCAATAAGCAAACCATAGACTGAAATGGTTCGGTTCTGGCAGTTCTCTTTAACTGAGGGTTGATTTCCAGCTGGATTTCTTATCTTTTCCTATATTTTAGTAAAAGTAGTTTGTGTCAATGTTAACCTATTTGGCCGAATTTTGGCACTTATTTAGGTCATTTAGGAGTCAAATTGTCAGCAAGTAATTAAACATTAGTGATTAGAGAACAAATATTGGACCTTTCTACATCAAATTAATTGAAGATTTGCCATTTTCTGGATATTTTCATTGGTGTGAATTATCTTCATTGCATTTTTATTTCTTCAAGTTAGGTATAAAATTCTCTACTCTTTTCTATTATTATTCAATTATGAACCCTTACATAATGAGGATTATTAGCATAGAATTTCAATACATGTTTAGCTAAACTATTAGGGGGTTGGATAACATTAACCGAACCTAGGGTTTTCAAAGTTGAATGTAAAATTCAATACCATTAAATAATTATTCATTGGATTTTGATACATTAATCGAAAGTAATATTGTAGACCTCTTAACTCCATTTGTTGAAAGCAATAGGAGTGTTTGAGGATACGTTATATGTGTCGATAAATTTATCTTTCTCACTAATTAATTTGTTGACCAATTATCACCCGGGGTAATGCTCGAACATATTAGGTGCTTCGAATTAGTTTGTGCTCTTCTTTTAATTAACTAAATAATTTATTGAAACCTTACACTTAGAGGAGATACTTTAAGATTCGCGGATTGGATCTCAACTCCATTTTCCCTTCTTTTTGTTTACAAGAAGAGGGACAGTACCCCCACAAATATTAATAGAAATCATAAAGAAAAAGCCTCTCTAGTGGCACTTACAAGCTTAGGGGGAAAGCAGTAAATTTGGGACTTTATAAATAGCCCCATTACAAAGAGATATCCTAACAACATATGTATATACTAATTTGGAGAAAAAGTCCCCAAAATAAAAAGACTAATATAGGTATAGTTTACGGATTAGTCAGTCTTCGCGAACTAGGGTGGATCTGTAACGGGGATAAATTTTTATGAAAATTTTCCACCAGTGAGAATCAAAATCATGTATCTTTGAGGTAAAGGATAATAAGGATGAGTTAATGAGACCACTCTTATGGAAATAATTTTCCATAAGGGTTGTAGCCGAGGCCTTACCCCCGTCATAGATCACCTTATTTTGCAATGTCCAGATGCTCCAAATGGCCACTATAGGCTCCATTTTACAACAAAAGATCATATAGTATTTACCCTTATCATGTAACCACCAAGCCATTAAGATAGAATCACAAGAGTGAGAGTTAATCTTTAGACCCATTAAATCAAAAAATATTTACATAAGCTTGAAGATATGGGGCAATGGAGGAAAAGATTATTAGTACTTTCAATATACTTATGACATAGGGAACATCTCGAGGTCGGTTTTTTGTTTCACTTTTGCTTTCAAGTAGTTTCAACTCCATTTTCCCAAAAGAGTTGTCAAAACCAAAAGTTTAAGTTTTTACTTTCAAGCAGTTTAATTTCCACTTCCTTAGTTTAATTTGCGTAGATAAATAAAAATTTCTCAAATTACAAAATCATAACCTTTTCCTTATTTCTCAAGTCGAAACCTAGATATAAGAAGCCAACCATACATTTGTTATCATTTATGACCTATTCCCTGAGGATTCGACCCCATCTTAATGGGTTATTACTTGAGCGATAGGGTTACACTTGAGCCGTAGGTACACATGTAGCACACAATTTATGCGTCGCGTCAAATTTTTTGACGCCGTTTCCAGGGACTATGGTAGATTATAGGTTAGTTTTAATTGATCTTAATTTGACTTTAATCCAATAAAAAATCAAAAATACAAAAATTATAAAGAGAATAAAAAAAATCAAAATATCCAAAAAAAATCAGAAAAATATAAATAATCTCTCTCAAGTCCTTAAATGCAAAATACTCATTCCACTCCAAATCCCGAACTAATAGTGAATCCCACATCTCCTAGAAATAACACTTTGAATTTATGGGTACCACCTTCTACACCGAGTATTCACACAACAAGTAGAACATCTAGAAACTCCAGTGAGGGTAGTGATTCTTTAAGTGTGAGTGCAATGCCAGACGATGCTAGTTTCGAAACAGGAGAGGGTGAGATAGCGTATCGCCCTATAAGAGACTTCTTATACTCGGGTTGCTTCCAGATGCATTATATTCCCATATAATGCAAGGCAATTTCACTTTAGGAACATAATGGTCCAAATTCTTCCTACTTTTCATGGCATGAAGTCAGAGAATCCATATCTCTATATCGGTGAGTTCGAAGAGACGTGTGAATCATTTAACGATCAAGATTGCACCCAAGACATCTATGTCTCAAGATTTTCCCCTTCTCACTTATGGATAAGGCCAAGACTTGGATTTGGTCTTTAGAACCGAACTCTATCAGTACGGGGAGAGACATGCAAGCTAAATTTCTCCAAAATATCTTTTCCGCTCACAGGACTAACTCTATTAGGGATCAAATTCAAATATTTTAGCAAAAAGATAATGAGCCATTTGATAGGTGTTGGTAAAGGTTCAAAGATTTGGTTAACATGTGCTGACATCATAGTTTTGAGAAGTGGAGACTCATCTCCAAATTCCATCATGGTATTACACTAAGCTCCAAGAAACTCAAGAAACAATGTGCCCATGATAGTTCTTTGGGTTAGATGTGGGCGAAATGGAGGCCCACTTTAAGTATGTCACCAAGACTACACAATCTTGGGACACATTAAATTCGAATACCATTCCCAAGGATAGAATCACGTCAATAACTCCTTTCTCATTCGGACTCCACCTATTGGACAAGTAATCCGAGTTGAAGCTTCAAATTAATCAATTAGCCAAGAAGCTTAAAGACATGGTTAAAGATAGGGGAGAGATACATCCGTCCCATCTCGAACTGTAAAGGAGGAGATTTTCACTATTTATGAGGCGGGACATTTAATGAAGGAATGTCAAACTATTTTCCCCTATAAAACTAGGCTTTAAGAGCAAGTTGAAGCGGTGGGAGCTTAAAAAGGAAATTTTAACCCCCCTCACAGGAAACCTTATAATCCCTCATGGCGGAACCATCCCAGTTTCAATTAGGACCAACCAAATATGTCGTTGAATCCAAATCCATACATTTCCCAATAACCACCACCACTCCCAGCTTTCCAACAAGAACCACAAATGCAAGTGCCTCCTCCCGCGCCTTATGTGATCCCACAACGAAAGAGTCTCGAGGGAACGTTTTCCTAATTTATGCAAACTTATTCAGCAATTAATGCCCAAAATGCACAAAATTTTACGGATCTAAAGGCATCACTATCTAAGTTGCAATCCTCTTTGAGTGTCCAAGAGAATGGTAAGTTTACTGCCCATGGACAATGACCTTCCCATGGTAAAAAATTTGTGAGATCTAATCCCAATGAAAATAATTAACAATGTAAAGAGGTAGCCACTCTACGTAGTGGAAGAGTTATTGACTTGCCACCTCCTCCACAAGACGTATAAAAAGACAAGGAGGTTTTGCCCAACACGCAAGAGGCCGAAGATGCCCCCTCGAAAGAGAGTTAAAAATAAGAAAAAGTTAGGACCTAAGTGGTAGTATAACCCCCGATAGCCACACCATACCCTCATCAATTCTTCCCTCCTCCTAAAGGGGCCTCCTGTGATGATATTTTAGATGTTCTTAAGCCGGTGATGTAAATTTACCTTTTCTTGAGGCTATAAAGTAAATTCCTGCATATTCTAAGTTCTTAAGGGACTTGCTCACAGTGAAACAAAAATTAAAGGTAAAGAAGAAGGTTTTCCTAGCACAAAATGTTAGTTCGGTACAATTGAGCGGCCCACCACCAAATTATAAATATTCGAGAGCCCACACCATTTCGTGCACTATTGGAGAGAATAAAATCGAGAGAGCTTTATTAGATTTAGGGGCGATTTTCAACATTCTAATCTATTCCAGCTATAATAAGCTTAATCTGGGATATCTTAAGCCCATCAAAATTACTCTCCAAATTGCGAATCGTTCCATAATGGTACCTTATCGATATTTAAGGACGTGATCATCCAAGTTGACAAATTCTACTTCCCACTAGATTTTATCATTTTGGACACAAATCCCTCCTCCCCATCAAGCCATCATGTTATCATCATTCTTGGTCCCCCTCAATGAACACTGATGGTACATGGGTTAGCCCAAACGGCAACACCCTAAACTCGTATGATCCATATCGCGTCAGGAAAGTGGTCTTAGGGCACTACATTCTTTTTATAAGGGATTAGTTATTTCTTGGGCTTCTTGTTAGTTTGTAAGTTCAGGAACACCATGCTCAGCTGAAGAACTCTGATGGCTTATTTCCCCAACTCTCAAACGCCAAGGGTTTTAGAGAAGACAGTTGCAAACTAACTTGTATTGGTGGCCTCTAAAACAAATTTGGGTAAATTATTTTATATTCTCTTTATATCTCGAAGATTTATTGAGATTTTACTCTGATGAGAAAGTTGATCGGAGTCAAATGGGGCCCAGGCGAGCCTAGTGGTCTACAGATCAGTTTTCGATAGTAAAACGGACCGTTTGTTAATTAATACGTGTAATGGGAAAATGCAAATAACGTTTGGGAACATGACTCTTGAAACGAATATTTTTAACATTACCAAGGAAAAGATGATAAGGACGATCTACATGACGCAGATCTTATCATGGAGTTGGCATAAGAGCACTTTGAGGGTACTAATTTTGAGGATCCACTAGAGCTGTGTTTAGTGATGAATGTTGAGGAGGAGAGAGAGTATGCAAAGTATGATCATGAAATGAATATGATGAGGGAGATTCTAGTGAGAATAAAATCAAGTACATTCAAGAAGTGAACGATTTGACACAGGCGATCTACGTGCTTAGACACTTGGTTTGTCTTTAAAATGAGTCTTGAAAATTATGAGAAAGAATTCGACCTGATTAATGACGATCTCACTGTTGAAGTCCAATCATTATTGGACTCATTTTTTCACTTAGATAAGAGTGACTGGAATGATAGGATAGATCAATTCCATCTTTGTGAACATGAATCCTAAACTTTCGAGAGTATGCTGAAATGCGAGGATTTATCTATCAGTGAGGAGATGGTGGAAAAATTCATTTGATCATTTTTTACCCGGAAATGCATATTTTTTCATACCACATTGTCCTTTTCTACCACGTCCACCCGTGCCATTTGAGTTTTGGATGGGATAAAGGACATGAGTAGAGTATCGTCCAAATTGGAGCTTGATTTATTCATTCTCGAATTTGAGGGAAATTTAGGCCTAGCATGTCATTTTAAATTTCAGTATGATAGTTTTTTCAATTCTAGCCATTTATGTTATAATGCGACTGTGCGTATCGATAATTTCACTCACCTCATTCATTATGTGCCTCCATGTGTATATTTTTTCTATGAGGTTTACTCCCAATTGTTCAGACTTTTGATTTACAATTTGGGGTGGTGGAGACAATTCTATTATAAGGCCCTATATACGGGGATGAGTAGGTTTGAAGAGAGGTCTTCGCACTCCCGACGTGTATGGGGTGAGTTTTTGTTGTATATTTGAGTCACGTGAGTGCATCGAGTGTTTTAGAGTGTGTCGTGTGCGTTTTAGCGAGAGTGGAATTTTTTGGTTTTTCAAGACCCATCCCGAGAGTGCAAAACGAGTCCGTTATGATCTCAATTATTTTCGGTAAAAATGTGGAATTTAGGTTGAATCCCATGAGACTTTTAGGAAACCCACCACTCGTGCCCGAGGGAGCGTGAAATTTGCGAGGAAAAAGAGGAAATGTGAAAAAATATGTTCAGAAAATCAAACCCTCAGCGAAGGGGTTTGGTTTAAAAACAGAACCCTTAGAGCCAAGGGTTTGATTTTGGCAGACATTAAAACTGAGCCCGTTCGGTTCTGAAGCGAATCGATTCGCTAACCGAACCGGTTTGTCCCCTGGAGTGAACCGGTTCACTTTTCTAAATGGGAAATCCGAATTTTGCATCTTGTTTCCTCCTTTCCCTCCAAATATTTCACCTTCCCTCCACCTAAAAACCATTATACTTCCCTCCAATCGCGAAAATTAACCAAAAAACACTCCCACCACATTTAAACCTTTTCATTTTCCCGACCTCATCCATTTTCCACCAAAATAATATTTCATTTCCCCACCCGTTCCCACCATTCCTACCTATAAATACCCCACCCCTCCACCATTCTTCCTCACACCTTAAGAATTCTCTCAATAATTCTATATAGTTCTCCCTAAGTTCCATATTAATTCCAATTGCCCCCAAGATCCATTTGAAAAACTACAAATCCACTGATGTCACTGAGGGAGAAGAACGAGCGACATTTCATTCCCCACAAGTACGGAATTGGTGCAATGCCTATTTCGGTGCTCAGCGCACATTGTTCATCGAATAAAAAATCGTGTGGAATGATCCAAAGGCACGGACCCCGTTTATGAGACCAATGTAGAACAATTTTATTGGTCCCTTGTTTTCACTTCCAATGGCAAATATGAAGCGTATATTGATGGGATCGTCATTCCCTTCTATCTTCAAATCATCAAATGCAAAATGAAAGAGGTGAGATTTAATTATTTCATGTCTTACAACTACCCTTACCGTGGAAAAGACATTCCTCGTCTCGAGCATTTTAGCCAGTGAACCCCGAACTCTACATGGATAAGTGAGACCTTCCCTTACAGAAAATTTTCGGCCTGCTCTAGGTTGGTAAATCTCAACACTTGTGGAATTATACACCCATATAAGAACGATTCCATAATACTTTTGCAGCACGGGATCTTTCAATACTTCTTGTTCGACATGGCTTCTAAAATGAGCCTAGCACATATCTATTTTGACAAGATCACAACCGTGAATTATTACCCCACCTGCACGACCTCTCTTCACTACGGTCGCTTCATCACATCATTATGACTCGAAGCGGGGGTCATTCCATGGGATGACAAATCCTGACTGCCCAAGCCCATAAATGCCACAATGGTGGATCGAAGTAACAAGGAAGCTCGAAAACCTACCCCTCTCCCCGAGCTAATTTTTGAGGATGTCGAAATAGGGGAGGGAGTGATGAGGAGGAAGAGGTCAAAGAAGAATAAAGTGATGATAAAGGAGAGGATTTTGACCAAGGGGAACAAGAAGATGATGATCCCATGGACCCCAATTTTGAGGGAAACTTTGACGAGCATGCTTAAAACATGACGGTGATAAATAACCGCATGGACCAAATCAAGTCCCACGTTGACGGTTTCCTCTCGGATTATCATCAAGATAAGGATGACTTTAGGTCGAATGCCGCTAGGATACCTCAATGATGATGTGGCTCCAAGATGACCTTTATCGTCTTAGCATGGGTCCGGGGGGCGATTTTCCCTACTATTTCATAGATCCTCATGCTCGCGACCCCAGCGCCCCCGGTCCTTCCCGTTGAGCTCTTTGTGGATATGAATTTTCTTTATGTAGTTTATTCATGTTTCATTATTTTATCTTTCAAAATAAGCTATGTATTATCCTCTCTTACTATGAATAAGAAGTTGTGTTTTTGTTTTTTGTTGTCTTGTTTCATTTTAAATTTTGTTTGTTTTATAATTTGCACTCATTTTTTTTCTAATTTAGATTTTAGTCCTTTCCATTTAGGAAAATGCAAAATCTAAGTTGGGGGGGTACAAGTGCGTCTTTTTCAAACATCACAAAATTTAAAAAGCCCAAACAAATTGAAAATTATCAAAAACTCCAAAAAAAAATGAAATTTCTCAAAAAAGTCAAAAATATATTTTTTTTAAATAAATAAAAAAATTAGAATTTAAAATCCTGATAAATATCACTAAATTTTTGTTTGAAGTCTCAATTGATAAAAATTCCATTGAACTAAGCCGAGATTGATCAAAAAATGGAAATTGAATTAAAATTGACAACTTATACAAATAAATGTGGCTATTTTGACTTGGTGAGATTTTTGTTCCTATCCTCGTTTCTGAGTAATTAAAATAATAAAATTTAAAATAACTCAAAAGTTCTTTTAGAGGTAAATTCATCGTTAATCTCTAAATCACTATTTGACCGGCTAAAGAAAATGAGTGAAAATGTTGTTTTGTAAACGCGCCTAAAACTGTCTCAAAAATAAAAATTGATCTTGAGACACATAAGGTGATTTGATTAATAATTCGGACATATGAAGTTAGGCCATCGTTTGTTCAACCAAAAATATTAGTCATGAAAAATTCCAACAAATATCAAACTTTTGAAAGCCAGCTTGAGCCTGAAAGTAATATCCCTTTCCGTTTATTAACCGAAAAATTCAAATTGTCCTGGAGTTATGAAAAATTAAATTTAGAGATTAAGTACAATTGTTACATTAAAAGGGGAAGGAAAATAGAAAATTTCTCAAATAAAAATAGAATAAATAGAATACAAAATGGGAAAAATATAAAAAAAAAAATATAAACAAAAGGAGCAAAAGCCCGAATATATGCCAACGGACATTTATAAGAAATTTATTAACTCCTAAAAATTTTGGAATTTCCTTTAGTACCCAAAATACCTTAACCCGAAAAAGACATAACCAAATTCGAATAATGAATTCAACCACCGCGTGGATAGCTAAAAATATAAATATATAATAAAGAGACAAAACAGAGCAAATAAAGAATGGTGTTTTTCCGTTTTCCAATGATTGTAACGAATTCATGAGATTTTTTCATAATAAAATTTTTTGTCTTTCAAATTATGTGCATGAACCCGTGTCCCTTACATTTACTCTTAATTTCGCACACACCGTGAGAAAAATCCACTATCTGAGCGATTATGTTGTGAGTGCATCTTGTGAAAAATTGAATCAAAGTGAATTTTTGAAAAATAATGTAATGATAAATTAGTGGTTAATTTTATATTTCACACACACACACTACGAATTGAGATTTATCAAATAAAAATTTGTTGTGATTATTTTTATGAAATTTAAATTATATGGTTTTTTATTATTTTGATATTTTCTTTGAGTCGTACCATGTGGTACAAATTGAATTTTGTGGATAAATTTACTACAAACCCTCACAAGACACCACTCATCCTACTAAGGTAACCTAGGAGTTTAATGGCTTGTTGCATATGCTAAATGCAATAGCTTGCCCCTAAAAATGGTATTTATTCCATAGTTGATAAGTGATATTCATAGACCTTAATTTTAATTCTGTTATATTGCTCGGGACTTTAAGTTTGCGGAGTTTGATTCAGCACGAATATTCCATATTTATCCCTTTAATTTCAATATTTTTGCGATCCCAAACATCAGATTTATCCCGAATTTATCTAATATTTATTGCAAATAACCTTCTAGTTTTTCGTGTTTTGTGTATTTCTCATGTATTTTACAGGTTACTCATGCAATTGGATGGAAGAGAAAAGCTGAAACATTAAAGGTTTACGAGAAAGGGAAGTTAAGGTCAAACGGTAAATTTCCACCCAGGATCTGTCAAAGGTGGGAACATGAAAATGAAGAGCTCGAGATCACGAGAAAATAGTAACAGATGATGCCTCATTCCGAGTTACGGTGAAGAAGTTATGACCATTTGAAGTTGAAGAGAAATCTGAGGGGTGAATCTTCAAAAGAGGAAAAGAAACAAGCTAAAACAGCAATAAGTAAACCCATAAACCGGACCAGTTCAGTCCTATAAGCGAACCGGTTTGCTTTGCCTGGGAGTTTGATTTGTTATAAGGGTTTGGTTTCCAGCGGGATTTCTTATCTTTTCTAATATTTTAGCAAAAGTAGTTTCGGTCAATGTGAACCGCTTGGGCCGAATTTTTGTACTTGTTTAGGTAATTTTGGAGTCTAATTATCACTATCCTTCACTTTTTTATGCAACTAATTAACCATTTTTTATTGGAGAATAGAGATTAGACCTTTCTATATCAAATTAATTGAAGAATTGCCTTTTTTCAAAAAATTTCAGTTTGGTATAAAATTCTCTAATCTTTTCTCTTGGTATTCAATTATGAACTCTTGCATGATGAGGATTATAGCGTAGAGTTCAAATCCATGTCTATCTAAAACATTAGTGGGATGGGGAACATGAACCAAACCTAGGGTTTTCAAATTTAAATGTAAAATTCAACATCATTAAATAATTAATCATTGAAGTTTGATATGTTAATAGAAATTAATATTGTAGACCCCTTAACTCTGTTTATTGAAAGCAATCAGAGTGTTTAAGGATACATTATATGTGTCGGTAAATTTATCATTCACATTAATTAATTGTTTGACCAATTATCACTCGGGGTAATGCCTGAACATATTTGGTACTTCGAATTAGTTTGTGCTCTTCTTTTAACTAATTAAATAATTTTGTAGAACCTAATATTTAGCGGAGATACATTACAATTCGGGGAATTGGATTGTATATCAACTCCATTTTCCTAAAAGTGTTGTAAAAACCAAAAGTTTAAGTTTTTGCTCTTAATTAGTTTAATTTGCACTTGCTTAGTTTAATTTTGCGTAGATGAATAGAAATTTCTCAAATTTCAAAATCATAACCTTTTCTTTCTTTATCGAGTCGAAACCTAGATCTAAGAAGCCAACCCTACTTTTGTGAATTTTTTACGACTGATTCCCTGAGGATTCGACCCCATCTTACCGAGTTATTGCTTGAGCGATCAGGTTTCACTTGAGCCGTAGGTACACACGTAGCACACACTTTTTGTATGGCATCAATTTGGTATGACTTTATGATCCATACCTTCAAGAAGAGTTAAAAAAAATTAAAATTCAATCCCCTAATCATATATGCATTCTGTGTGGGTGGGTGGGTGGGTGGGTGGGTGGGTGCGTGTGTATGTGTGAGTTTGTACAACCAACCCATTAAGTAATTCAATATAATGACTTTAATAAAAAAAAAGATAAAGATATTTATGTAAGAATTCTAAACTACTCATATCTCAGTACTAAATATTAATTAAGTAATGTAGAACTTTGAGTTCTACTAATTGAATAATATCTATAAATTTATCAAATATGTTAGAAATTTGGATTCTATTTAGATCAAGTGGGATTCTTAAGTTTCATATAAAATTTATATAAGAACTTTGGGTTCTCTCATTTATTAATGTAAACTTGTGGTTCTACGCATAATATTATTGAACTTTAACTTCGATTTCATTCATATAAGTTGATCATCTACACTTAGGGGACACTAATGTATCTCCCCTAGATAATGAAGATTTTGGCTTTGTTCCCGAGGATATGTATATGGGAGCTTTAAGTCCCCTTTTTTTAGTTATTTTAATAACTTGAGAACTACAGGTCCCATTTTTTTTTCCCAAAATGATTATGAGAACAATATCCCAGTTACTAATAATAATTCATGAACTTCTGATCACACTAATAAGTCCAAATAAATCAACAACTTCATGTGGGAATTTTTGAAATAAGAGAACTTCAAGCTTTGTTATGCATTTATGAGAACATTTGGTTCTACATAAAAAAAATTAAACCTGGGGATCAATTTGATTAATGATTAGGGACCTTCAAGCCCCTACCATATTATGTCGAATTTCAAACTTGATTAGGAGTAAAAAAAACTATACTTTCAGATTCAAATTAAAAACCATAAATAATCAAAACTTCATGGTGAATTTAAATAATAATAGCGAACTTTAAACCCCAAATTTTAAATAGCAATTAGGGATATTAGTAACTAATAATGATTATGGAATGTCAAGTTCCAAAATTTAAATATAAAAATAGGTACTCCATGTTCAAATTATGAATAATTGAGAATTTGAGGTTCCAAATTAAAGAATTAGGGAACTTCGGGTCCCAAATAAAGACTAAGGTTAAGAACTCCAAGATTTAATAATGAATAAGGTAGCCTCGTCACAAAATCGAATGTTTTAAACTTCTCATTTCAACTTTTAGGTTTAATGCATGTTGCTCATACAGTGCACATTCATTAGTTTGAGAGAGAAAATATGAAAGATGAAAATGCCTTTTGCTTAAGAAAATCACTTGTGCTCATTTTATGTGGAGCAAGTTGTTGTAATATGTCCTTCAAGTTTACTATAAGAGTGTGGTGCATGATATCGATTTAAATCAATTTGCAAATTCCAATTATAAACTTATTTAATTAGAGTCAATTTTAAACCAAACTAAAACTAACCCCTAAACATGACACTACGCGTGTGTGTGTATGTGTGTCAAACCATCACAAACCAAGACACCAACTTGCAGATTTCAGAAAAAAAAAACCTTTCGAGAAAAACCTTTAGTTCACTATAATATTTACAATCACAATGAAATCTGAAATGAGTTAATAGCAAAAACCCCACATAGACCGTAGCCTAGAGTCATCCAAAACCGCAGTTCCAATTCAGCCCAGGATGCCCACGAGCACTCCCTATTGACACGCAGTCGTCTTCAACCCAGTACTCCCCTCAAGAGCACCTAGATCAGCAATAGAGATCCTATTTATAAGAGAAACTTAACACAAGATGTCTTCTTGGGTTCCAAAAATAACTCACGTAAACTATTAGGATCTTGTGAATTGAAAACAAAAGGGATTAAAGCCCTAAAAGTGAGAAGACAAAGTATTCTGCCAAAGAAGTTTCGTGTATGAAAAATTTCTCAGGTCTTCTGATTAAAAACAAAGTTGTAAAACTCTATTTATAAAAACTCTAATGTGGCGTGTCGCTCGAACGAGAACACGTGTCATTTGAACGACACTTCGCGCTACAAGGGATGTCGTTCAAACGACCCTTGTATGTCGCTCGAATAAGAGAAGCGACATAAAATATTTTAATCAGGTCCACCTCAATACTTAGAAAATATTTTTTGACGAAAAAATCCGCTCCAACACTTAGAAAGTTGTTTAAAAAATATATCCCAACACCTTAAGTGAACCGTTAAGAGACTAAAATACAACCTTACCAAAGTTAAACTTGCAGAGGCATGAATGTTGAAGGAAAAATGATATTCATATCCGTCTTGTTGCATTTGTAATCTTTGACATTCTTTGACTTTTGTAGCGGTATACAACATACTCAATTGTGAACAGACATTTATAAAATTATGTCCTTACAAATCTCCCCCTATGTCTATGTTGGTACAAAATAAAAAAATCTGAATTATCAAAACAAAATGTCTATACAAATCAAATACCCTCCCATGAACCCAAAACTGAAAAGGTACTAAACATGTAGGTCTCAAAACTTTTCTTCAAAATCTTCAACTTCAAATCTTTAAGCTTTTCTCATTAGGGTGTGCAACATATGATCTTCAATTTTGTACCTACACACATAAGACAAAGCAAATACCTTCGTGATGAATTAATTTTGAAATGATATAAGAATAAATCAATAAATAATGAAATCTCCCCCATAATTCAAAACTCCCCAATAATTCGTTCTCCCCCTTTTTATTTGATCGAAATAGACGAGGAAACGAATAAACAAAATAAAATGGAGTTGTCACGACAAATATGCATAGAAAATATGAATCAAACTACAATCATGCAAAGAGTAACCTCAAAAGAATCCACAAACTATTTTTTATTTTTCAATTTTTCATACAAAAAAATCTAAAAAATATTTTTAGAAAAATTACAGACCATGAATTTACACTAACACAACCAAATCATGGAAATGGAATGAATGGGTGTGAACGTATTCGATAGGCAAACAAAGTAGATCAATCATAACATATGTGCACGATGAATATGTGTACTCCTATCGAATGAACATCAAATTGTCCTTAAGTGTTGAAAGTGATGAATTTAAATGACATCGACTCAATCCATCAACACATAAAAGTCACGAATGATTCCCTCACCAATAACGTCTAAAACTATGAATGCTTTTTCATGACGCTATCAGGACGTGCAAACCCGTTTTTCATTTCATTACATCCAAACTCCCTCATAAAAAATTATGCATTATATTTTTCTTTTGAGGTGGCCCCTTTTAGCAAATTTATCTTCTTATTGCCTTTAAAAAAAATTCGGGCTCTTTTCAAACGGTGGATTTCACGACGAGTTAATTTTATACTCTTGCAGCCCTTTCCCCTGATTCACTAATCATATTTTGTTGCAATTAAATTCCTCACGGTAAACGATTTTTACATGCACTACTTTCATTGTCAAGTTGTATCGCATATGGTTCGTTTTAAAGACGGAATTGAGATGAAAACACACCGAACAATATGTGATAAACAAGTACAATAATTAAACTAATTCGTGCAAGTTTTCATTAAAGGAACTCATGAGTCAATCATGTAAGTAGTATTCACAAATAACATCTCAAAGACTCCAAACATTGTAAAGCCCAAAAATGAAATGATGACGCATATCAAAACAGTATCAAATAGTCATGGGATATGGAATGAAATTGTGACTCGGTCATCCTAAATGTACATCCATATATGGTGCAAAACAAAATACAAAACACTTTTTGTATTTTTCAAAAATTTTATCAAAATTAAATCTTTTTCAAATTTTTCAAAAGCAAAAATATAATACAAAAAAATATATACTAGTAATAGGCAAAAATATCATCATGAAAATCAACCTATGCTAGCAAACAAGTCTAAACCTCAACCATGAGGTGCGGTGGCGTTTTTCAAAAGTGGTGACATCCTATGAAAAACCTACATCAAATCATGTGAATTTTTGACCAAAAACTTTACCTGCTCCCTAATATGTGCAAACTCTCCCGTGTCATCATTCGGAGCTTCAGATGTAGGTGGGTGGGTGTGAACACGTGTAGTAGCAAAACGTGACACATGACCCAAATTAAAATAACATTTCCCTAAGGTGTCCTCTCTTCTTGCAATGTGTGAAAACTTAAACAGGCCTAGGTACATCTCTCTCAAAACGTCTCCTACGTGCTCTCCAATCAGGTACGGGACGCCTAGGTGGGTTGGGTTGAGAACCAAATGAATCAAACACTAAAATAAGAACCATCTCGGGTGCAACATGTGAAGTGGATGCACCGTCATGTCTTATTCCTAAACTCTCATCTCAACCCAAAATGGGATTAAGAACCATCTTTCCAACCTTCTTAGATGTGTTCTCTAAAGGGATTTTGACCTCCCGGACAAGTTCGAGATCACTCTCGAGTTGGGATACACATGTCGTCAGCCTAGACACCGAGTTCGTCAAATCACTCTTTTCTCGGCCTAAAGCTAACAATCGTTCACTTAAGGAAACCTTCACCTTCTCGAGTTGAATCGCTTTCGCCTCAAACTCCCTAACTCTGTCTCCAAATCTCGCAAACTCAGACTTAACTCCTTATTCAATTTTTTAGTCTTTAAAGTCTTGGCATACAAATCTCTAAATGTGATTTGGAGCTCACTAGCTCACTCACTCTGTGACTCGCTAGAAACACTCAAATCATCCTCGAATGTCTCACGTGCACAAGTATCCTTATCATCGTGAGATAAAATGGATGTGCTCACATGACTAGCAGAAAAAGAAACAAACTTCCCATGAGACAACTCATCCCCATAATCGTTCACCTCTTCCTCACTATCACTAAGAGTGGCTGGCATGGCAATCTTTTTTCCCTTTCTATTTAGCCTAATGGGACACTCAAACGCTCTATGGACTCTCCCCTCACACTCAAAACACTTCTCTTTCTCTTTCTCTTTCTCACCGCTCTCTTTGGCCTCATTTTAATTTTTCTCAAAAAATCTTTTATTGGAAGAATTTCGTTTTGAAAACTTGAGAATTTTTTTAAAAATCTTTGCAAGCATGGCCATATCAAAATCTGACTCGTCCTCACACTCGGACTCATAAAATCTCACTTTCTTTTTCTTTTTAGACATCCCTCTATCCTTAGGCATGACAGTGTCAGGAAATATGACAATCTCATATGTTTAGAGGTCTCCTACCAGTTCTCCTAATTTTAGATGATTCAAATTATCTAAGGTAATCAAAACAGTCACTTAAGGGATCAAATGTTTTGGCAACAATCTTAAAATCCTTTTAACCACTTGTGCATTAGGTATAGGCTCACTAAGATTGAAACTAGTGTTGACAATGTCAAACAAACGTGCATAACAGTCATCAAAACACTCTATCTCAAACATGGTAATCGTTTCAAATTGAGTGGTTAAATTTCAAATTTTAGACTCTTTGACCACGTTAGTACCTTCGTGGGTGAGTTGTAAAACATCCCACGCTTCTTTAGAAGAGGTGCATGTCATAATATGTTGGAACTCGTCAGGGGTGATGTGTCCGAAAATTGCACTAAGCCCACGTGAATTAATAGTGCTCCACCAAAATTCATCCTCAGTCCAGTTTGACACGGGATTTAAATTCATGACATTATTTGCGGTGACAATGGGAGGAGTCTATCCTCTTTCACAAATGACCCAAACTCTCTCTTCGATTGCTTTTAAATGCGATTTCATGCGGGCGTTCCAGTGAGCATAATTACACCTGTCAAAAATTGACAACCGATTATATAAGTTTTCATTTGGAAACATTAAGACAATTTATAAAAATCAAATTTTTCAAAAAAAATCAATACCACACAATTTTGCGAAAATAGGAATACTCGGTAAATTTGAGTAACCTGCTCTAATACCAATTTGTAAAAGTGTGGTGCGTGATATCGATTTAAATAAATTCTCAAATTCCATTTATAAACTTATTTGATTAGAGTTAATTTTAAACCAAATTAAAACCACCCCCTAAACATTCAACTACGTGTGTGCGTGTGTGCGTGTGTGTGTCAAACCATCACAAACCAAGATACCAACTCATAGATTTCAGGAAAAAAAAACCATTTCAGGTAAAACCTTTATTTCACTATAATACTTGCAATTATAATGAAATTCGCAATTAGTTAACCGCAGAAAATCCACATAGACCGCAACCTAGAGTCAGCTAGCAGTTCCAATTCAGCTCAGGAATGGCCACGAGTACTCCCTATTTACACGGAGTCGTCTTTAGCCCGGTACTCCACTCAAGAGCACCTAGATCAGTAGTAGAGATCCTCTCTATAAGAGAAACTTGACACAAGATGTGTTCTTGGGTTCCAAAAATAACTCACATAAACTACTGGGATCTAGTGAATTGAAAACAAAAGGGATTAAAGCCTTAAAAGTGAGAAGACAAAGTATTTTGCCAAAGCAGTTTCGTGTATGAAAATTTTCGGAGGTCTTCTGATTAAAAACGAAGCTGAAAAACTCTATTTATTAAAAATCTAAAGTGGCGCGTCGCTCGGACGAAAAAGTAGCGTCACTAGAACGAGAGCGCGTGTCATTTGAATGACACTTCGCACGACAAGGGGTGTCGTTCGAACGACCCCTGCATGTCTCTCGAACAAGAGAAGAAAAATAAAATATTTTAATCAGGTCCGTCTCAACACTTAGAAAACATTTTTTGATGAAAAAACCTGCTCCAACACTTCGAAAATTATTTAGAAAATATATCCCAACACCTTAAGTGAACCGTTAAGAGACTAAAATACAACCTTACCAAAGTTAAACTTATGGAAGTTTGAATGTTGAAGGGAACTTGATATTCGGATCCGTCTTATTGCATATACGATCTTGAATATTCTTCAACGTTTGTAGCGGTATACGACATACTCAATTGTGAACGAACATTTATAAAATTATTTCCTTACCTTTTTAGGGTTTACTATATTTGATTCATATTTGAAGAGATTGTCCATATCCAAGTCATATTGATTAGTCAACAATTAATTAGGTCCTGATTGATAAATATTTACTTCTAGATATACCAAAATATCCCAAGCTTAACCATTTGGATAACTTCTAATTTTACATTCTCCCTCCTTACCTATTTCTGTCTCTCGAAATACCACCGCACAACATTTTCCTTATCTTCGTTTATAACTGGCGCTATCATCATCTTCAGTCATTGTCATTTTCATTGTCGTCGTCTCTCTCTTTCTCTCTCACTCACAACTTCGCATGAAGAGGGGAAAGAATAATTTATAAAGAAAACAAGATTAGAAAAGATGATTCTAGGTATGGATTCAAAATAATTTTGTTAAACTACTAGTAAATATTTACTATCAATTAATGTTCTTTTGATAGTAAGGTTTTCGGGTACAGAGTCCAAATGGATTATATTGGACTAACAATAAGTTTACTATCAGCTAATTCTTCTAATTATAAGGGTTTTGTATACAGTGTTCAAATGAATTTATTTACACTAATTATAAATATTTATTATTTGTTAGAAACAATTATAGTCATAGTAAATATTTACTTGATAGTAAATATTTTCTTTGTTGATTTTTCTTACAATAATCCTTACTTTTCAATTTGATATGCCATTCTCCCTATCTTTGATGTATATTAATAGCAAAGTAAATATATATTTTAACTGGTAAATGTTTAATAACATTGTAAATATTTACTATTAGAGATTCATTTATCTTATTTTCATCCTTTTTCTTTATATTAATTGTAAAGTAAATATTTTACTAGCAGTGTAAATATTTATTGTTGGAGCATCGATTGTTAATTTTAATTGTCATAAAAGTTTACTTTTAAATTTAATTTGTGTTCGTCTAATATGCTTCCTTGTATCTTAATAACTAAGTATTATTGACTTAATAGAAAATATTAATTATCAGTTAATGTCCAAGATAAAGTTTTTATATGGAGTAATATTATAAATACAAAAATATTTACCTATTCAATTTTTTTTTTAAATTTTATACCGATAATGGATATTGTTTAGCAGATGAGTAGATAATTTTACGAAAAGTGAGTTCGTAAATCAAAAGTATAGTTTTTTGAAATTTGAAAAGGAAGAAAAGAGTGTTTAACCATTCAAAAGATCTACTTCCAATATTTACGAGTGAATGGTTGTAAAATGGTACATGTGTCAAATAAAAATCCTAAAAATTAGGAATATGACCTATTTAATATTTAAATGGTCAGTGAGACTTATATAGAGAAAATATCTACAAATTGGACCTATATATAAAAAAAATATTGATATGCATTCCACAAAAAAATGGCAACAAGACTAAGAGTTGTAAGGCACTGAAATCTTATATATATGAGCAAGCCCAAGCTAGCCATTTGAAAGAGTATACAGAGAAAAAGTTCGACTAGGTCATCGCTAATGGCAACTAGAAGCCAAATAACGTCCTAGATGATAAAACGGGATATGGGTTTGCGATAATACATGGGGCATCTGAGTTCAAGAAAATCCAAGGGAATGTTGTTCAAATGGATCTTAAGAAAGTAATGAACGTGATGGAGGCCTTCTAGATGGATCCCGCTAAAATCGAGGATTGCAAGCATCGGCGACCGAAGGACCTCAACTACAGCAAGTATATTGTCTTCACAAATAAGGATTTGGTTGGCGTAAGAACCCCGCACTATGACGCACTGGTAATCACTCTCGGAATTTCAAATTGGGATACGAATAAGTTACTAGTGGACCATAGGAGATCTTTAGAGGTGATTTACTTAGAGATCTTCTACTTACTCAAGATTAAGATATAGTACCTTAAGGAAGATATCGTCCCTCTGATCGGTTTTACAGGGAAAATGACCATATCAATGGGAAAATTGATATTTTAAGTAAGGGCAGGGAATATTTCGATGCTCATTGAGTTTTTGGTAGTGGATATTGCTCACCCAATCACGCCATTCTTGAAAGGGGTAGGCTTCATGCTAGGAGAGTTGTCCCTTCTACTTACCATCAAAAGCTCAAGTTTATCACAGATTGGAGGGTAATAGAGATACAAGGCGACCAAGACATTGCTCAAAAAAGATATATTGGTGCCATTAGACTCAGGCAAGAGAAGAAAAAAGAGAAAAAAATTCTTTTAAAAATGGTCACAAATGGGGCCACTCCCTTGAAATAGTAACTACGGCACGACAGACCAGAAGTGGAGAAGACCAGATTTTACCCCGCCAACAAGGTCTCAAAAACCTGGAGGAGGTTATTTTTATGAAAGCTGGTCAAAGGGGAAATTTTTTATCGAAACAACACTGATCGACCATGAGAGAAAGGAGTTGGTTGCCTTCCTCAAATGCATCTTAGATATATTTGTATGGAAGTCGTACGAGATGCCAGGGATTGATCCGCTATTTTCCTGTCATCATCTCCATGTGGATCCAGCACTCAAATTGATCATAAAAAAAGCAGGCTAAACAGCCCCAGAGAAGTTAAAGGCAGTAGAAAAAGAGGTGGGAAAACTTCTGGAGGCAAGGTCTGTCAGATAAGTTCAATTCTCGAAGGGGTTCTCCAATCTAGTCATAGTTCGCAAAAGAAATAGTAGTTGTGAAATCTGTATAGACTTCACCGACCTCCACTGGGAGTGCCCTGAGGATAGTTCCCCTGCCAAAGATTGATCAACTAGTCAATGCCATTGCATCCCATGAACGGATGAGTTTTCAGGATACTTACTCGGGGCATTATCAGATTCCTTTGTTCATCCCCGATAAAGATAAAACTTTGTTCATAACACCATTGGGCATGTATTACTATCAGGTCATGCCATTCGTCCAAAAGAACAAAGTAGTTACGTACCATAGACTGCTCACGAAGATGTTCAAATATCATACGGAGGAAATGATGGAGGTGTATATTGACAATATTCTCGTCAAGAGAAAGAGTAAATAAGACCATTTTGGGGACTTAATAAACACCTTCGAAATCTTCGAGATCTATCGAATGAAGCTCAATACGAGCAAGTGATCATTTGTGGTCCACTCAGGAAACTTTCCAGGTTACCTAGTCAGTAAAAAGGGAATGTAGGCCAATCCAGATCAGATAAAGGCTATCAACAAAGTTCAGCCACTGAATATATTGCACAAGATCCAAAAGTTCATTGGGATGATTGCGGTGCTCAATTGCTTCATTTCAAAGTCGTTCGAGCATTGTCGATCAT
Source organism: Sambucus nigra (assembly GCA_949130495.1). Taxonomy (NCBI): domain Eukaryota; kingdom Viridiplantae; phylum Streptophyta; class Magnoliopsida; order Dipsacales; family Adoxaceae; genus Sambucus; species Sambucus nigra. The sequence continues at coordinate 787,430,881 of OX422208.1, read as the reverse complement.
TTTTTCAGTTGCTCAAGAAGGAGGCAGGACTCACCTAGAATAGCGAATGCTCAAGGTCACTTGAAGAAATTAAATCTTACCTGAGAAAGCCTCTATTGTTGATAATTCTCGATCAAGGGGATCCTCTATACCTTTACCTTGCAGTTTTTAGCTACACAGTTAGCTCGGCCAAGAAGCAAAATAGTTTTTTCTTTACTATAGCCATAAAACACTCTTGGACATCGAGTAGCACTACTTACTGTTAAAAAAACTATCTTATGCCTTAGTGATTACTTCTCGCAAGCTTAAGCATTACTTTAAGTCCCAATCCATCACTGTAATTACCTCCTTCCCCCTTAAGGTAGTACTTCGCAAATTCGACCATTTTGGACGAATGTCAAAATAGTCGATTGAATTTGAAAGGGTTGTCGTTCACTTTCAACCAAGGATAACAATCAAAGGATGGATTTTAATCGACTTTATTACGGAATTCATAAGAGATAATCCTACTGACCAACGATTGGTCGATCAATCAAAGATGCATGAGCAGGTTCAAGCCGAAAGTAAGACGTTATATGTTAATGGTGCCTCCAATTCTAAAGGAGACGGCGTAAAAATTATCCTCGTAACTCCAGAAGATGCAATGATCGAGCAGGGATCAGATTGGGCTTTAAAGCCTCCAATGATGAGGTCGAGTACGATGCACATATAGTTGGCCTATACAAGATCCATTTATTAGGGGAAGGCAGGCTCAATATTTATTGCGACTCCAAATTGGTGTCTAATATTAGTGGGGACTTCAATGCCAAGGATGGTATGATGGTAGCCTACCTTACAGTGGTGTGCGAGTTAATCACATAATTCGAGAAAGTCCACGTTTAATAATTCTCCCAAGGGAATGACAGTCACGTCGCTGCCTTAGCAGCCTTAAACTCAGCAGTAGACTCCGATCTCATGAGAATAATCGAATTGGAACTCCTCGCCCAGCCCATTATTGAAAAGACGACAATCTCTGAGCATATTCTCTCCATTGAGAAGGGGGACAGCTAGATGGATTTAATCATCACATACTTGCGAAATGAGATACTATCAACCGATAAGAAATTGTCCCACCAAGTCAGAGTGAAAGCTGCTCATTTTTACTTAGACCCTGGGGGCCAACTTTACAAGAGATCCTTTACACGCCCTACCCCCAGTGTGTATACCCAAAGTACATCGAGCAAGTTCTCTATGAACTTCATGATGGGATATGTGGAAGTCACGTAGAAAGAAGGCGCCCAGCATTCAGGGAAATCAAAGAAGGTTATAAGGGGTTGTACATGCAGAAAGACACAAGTGTCTATGTTCAGAAGTGAGAAAAGTGCCAAACTTTCTCTCCCATGGTCCATCAATCGGCCAACCACGTGAGGCCATTGACCAGTCCATGGTCGTTTTCACAATGGTGGTTGGATATCGTGGGACCACTACCTACTGCGCCAGGAAATTGCAAATAATTATTAGTCGGCATAGACTATTTCACTAATTGATTGAGGCATAACCACTGGCGAACATCGGAGATGCAGACATGAAAAGGTTCATTTGGAGGAACATCATAACTCACTGATAAGCACCCAAAAGTGTACATTTTATACCCTGAATAGACGTATTTTAGTTGCTAATTCTCGACTATTTGGGTCTTATGCGTGTAAATGTTCAATACGCAGGCTTAATTACAGTTGTGGTGTCAAAAGTATTATTTCGAGGCAATTTGCAGTCAAATGGAGCTATTTACCTTGCCCCGTAACCTCACCCGAGCCTAAACATGTCCCTAAACCTACCCCGGATCCCGTGTGTGTTTAGTTTATGCCTTTTTATATTTTTCTTAGATTTTTAGTTTGAGTCGTTTTATTTTTAGTTTTTATTTTAGATTTATTTAGAATTTCTAGGTCTTATTTTATATTTTTCTATTTTATTTTTATTAGTATAATTTTATTTTATTTTGATTCTTATTATTTTATAGTTTTTATTAGGATTAGAGTTTTTCTACGACTTCATTTATTTTTTTGGTTTTACTAGATTTTACATTCTTTTTAGGATTTTAGTTTTTAGTTTAATAGATTTCTATTTTTATTTTTATTCTTGTTTCATTTTTAATTGAGTCTTTATTTTATTTATACATTAGGATTTTATTTTTTTTATATTTTAATTTTTAATTTTATTAGCTTTTTTTTAGTTAGTTAGTCTACATTTTTTAAGGGTCACAAACTAACACACACACACACACACCTAAACCAACACACTCACACGCACTTATACTGCACCACACACTACCCTCACCCTCACCATAATCCTATACATCTCACCACACAAACAAACAACCTCTCACCCACATCCTACTCATCTACACCCTCACCACACCAAAACAAATCCAACTTCATCTTCTCCAACAAACTTCCCACCACTCTCTCTCTCCTTAACCTCCATAACCCAAAACCTCCAACAACATTTCTCTCTCCTCTCATCCACCACATCATTAACCAACAACAAAAACTAAACCCATCACTATTCATCATCATCATCATCATCCACCATTAACCTCCACTAACCCACTTCCATCTTAAACCAAATCCGACCCCTTGCCACCTGATTTAACCCAATACCCGAAACCCGTCGCCATTCTTCCAGCCTTAACCCGCGGCCACTCTTTCAACCCACCGACACCTCAACCATTGCCGGCGACCTCCCTTTCGACCCAACCAGATTCTAAACCCAAATCCTCCATGCTAATCAACCCCTAACCCGAACCTCGATCCAACCCATTTACAAACCAACAATCAAATTTAAAAACCCATTTCCCACCTTATAGCTCCTTTAAACCATGAGCACCCAAATCGTACTTGTTAATAAATCAAAGCCAAAACCAAAATAAAACTGTAAGGACACAAATTTCCAATTGAGTCCATATGTAGTTTTGGCTCAATTCCGGACAAAAACATTTCTTCATAGGAAAGTATGTAATTGTAATACTCTCAAGCCTATGAAGTGTTTGTTGAAGATGTAGCGGCAAAGAATATAAAGTTTCATCAAATGTGCCGGTTTTGCGTGCCTCGTTTCTACGTCATCAACTATGGTTCCATGCTCCCAAGGTATGAATGCAATTATATTTATATAGGAGCTTGGAACAAAGTTTATTGGGTATTAGGTTGAATTAAAACTGTGTTTACTTTCAGATAAAATTTAATTAGAACTTTAAAAATAAAGTATATAAAGTTTCTGGGCCAAAAATCGAATTTTGTAAAAGCTCTGAAGTTGTTCGAAATGTCGTTCGAACGAGTTTTTCGTTCGAACCAGGTTTCGTTCGAACGAGTTTGCCAACGAGTCTAAACTGGTCTGTCGTTTGAAATGTCGTTCGAACGAACTTGTTCGTTCTAACGAGGTTTCCAACGAGATTCTAACGAAGTCCATACTGGTCTGTCGTTAGAAGTCTCGTTCGAACGACAATTCGTTCGAACGAAATGTCGTTCGAACGAGCTGTCAGTCGGGAACAGTTATTAGGAAGTTTTTGGCAGTTTTGCACCCACTTCCCCATTTGGTTTTTAACCACCTTTTACAGACTTTAATAGGTGCGGGAATGACATTTTCTAAACTAACATTTCCATAACTTTTCATTCTAGTTTATCTCTTAGAGAGAGTTTGAGAGCAAAAATGGTTTAGGAAAATGTTCATGTTTTGAGTGAGATTTTTAGAGAAATATTTTCATCACTCTAGTGTTTACACCCAATTGAATTTATTCCAAGTTCATATATACTTATCAATTGCGTGGAGTTTGGCACCGGTTTATCTCTACCGAATTCAAGAAGAGAAGTTTTGGTTTGCTTCTACATCCATCAAAGAAGAAGATGTTTTGTTGTGTTTCTACCCACTTGGAGAAAGGCTCCTTGCTCGGGTGACGGTGACCATATAAAGTCCTATCGGTGGATTCTGAGACCGCGGTGGTGTTCCAACGTTATCCGCTAGGAAGAGGTTTCTACGAGAAGAAGCATCGAGGCTTGAGAGGGATCGAGTCAGTCGTTGTAAGTCTATCTGTCTTGTAAGTATAATTCCGTATCTAGTGGATTTGTGGCTAGGGTCGTCCGAGGTTGTTTTTCGTCTTGGGCTTTTCCTCGTACATCGCGGCGTAGTGTGATTGGTTTATTTTATCTTGCATTAATAACGTAGAACGCATGCTTAGACTAATTCAAGATAAAATTAGGTTTATTTATCACACTCAATTTAATTTGGACTTATATTAAATGTTGGGTAATGTATACTTAATTCAAGTCACTTTCTAAAATTTGGTTTCGCCTAATTTGCTAATATTGATAAATATGTCTTAGGCAAATTCTAGGACTTGGATTAATGAATCGGTTTAAGTGAATACATTAATTGAGTAATTTTGTTGAACCATCACCTAACGCTTCCGCATCGTGATTTATTTAAAAAGGAAATTGTTAGCTTTTACAAATTGGTATCAAAGCCAAAGCGATAAATTATTTTGTTAACGATCTTTTTAAATAATTTTTGGCTAAAATGGATTTTTCCCCATTTTCAAAATTTCCTATTTTCGATGGTTCAAACTACGCGTATTGGAAAGCGCGAATGAGATCGGCACTAAAATCTATCGACGAGAGAGTTTGGATGTCTGTTGTTAACGGGTGGTCCCCACCAACTTATTTAGTTGAAAATGAACGTGTTATCAAACCCGCCGATAGATGGACTGAAAATGAGTTTAAACTTGCTAATTTCAATTCCCGTGGTTTAAATGCCTTATTTAGCGCTGTCACACCGGATGAATTCCGCCGTATTATGACGTGTGAACCGCTAAAGAAGCTTGGGATATTTTACAATTAACTCATGAAGGAACTAGTGTCGTTAAAGCTTCAAAACTCCAAAACCTCACCACTCAATTTGAAACTATCAAAATGAATGAAAAAGAAACGTTTGATGAATTTTATGCTAGACTTTCTGATATTGTTAATTCATCTTTTAACTTGGGAGAGAAAATACCTGACGACCGTGTTGTAAAGAAAATTTTAAGGTCCCTACCCGATAGATTTATTCCAAAGGTGACCGTTTTAAATTCTTTACCCACTTTAGCCTCTACGAAATTAGAAGAGCTTGTAGGTGATTTACAAACCTATGAACTAGATATGTTTCCCTCTAAAACTGAAAAGAAAATTGAAAATGGCGTTGCTTTAAAAGCCCGAAAAGAGGTCAAACAAGTAGTAGAGAGCGATAGTGATAGTGACTCGGAAGACATGGCTTTATTTACTCGTAAATTTAGAAAATTTCTTAAATTTAACAAAGATAAATTTAAAAATGATTTTAAGAAATTTGATACTTCTAAACATGATAAAAGCGAGAAGATTTCTAAAGACGAGAAGATCCCTAAACCTAGCAAGGACAATTTAGATAGGGACGAGTCTGATAAATGTTTTGGTTGTGAAGGTTATGGCCATAGGGCTTATGAGTGCCCCACTAAACTAAGGAAAGATGGTAAGCGACCCATTTCATATAATGCAACCCTTAGTGATAGTGATAAAGAAGAGAAGCCCGATTCCCCCACTAAGAAAAATTTTGTGGCTTTTATGGCTAGTCATGTGAGTGATAGTGACAACTCATCGATTGATGAAATGATAGCACATGCCACTTCCAAGGTCATTGTACATGATTCTCTTATTTGTGATGATAGTGAGAGTGAAGAAGAAAGAGAGAGTGAAAATGAAGAAGAGGTTGATGTGAGTGAACTTCAAAATGCCTTTCAAGAGCTTTATAAAGAATCAATTAAATTGAAAAGAGCTAATTTGAAGTTAGAAGCTAGCTTAAGAGAGAGTGTCAAGGTCATTGATGAAAATGTTTTAATAGAAGACCTTAGGACACATGTGAGGACTCTTCAAGAGAAGATTGAATATGTAGAAGGCGAAAGAGATAGCCTTAGGGGTTTAATGGAATCCTTGAAAAAGGAGCTTCTTGCTTTTGAAGAGCGAAATGTTTTACTAGAATCTAACATTGTAGAATTGGAAAATAAATTAAAAGATTCTAGTAATGTCAAATTTGATTTGGAGTGTCGTTCGGCAAAACTAGATAAAATGTTAGGAACGGTCCAAATTTAAAATGACACTTGTGGTTTAGGCTTCAATACTTGTGATGAATTTACTCATAATGCCCAAACCAATGTTTTAGGAGAATCAACTAGGAATACATTTAAAGATCACTCCTTAAGTAAATCTTTTCGACATGTTCTCACTTGTACACATTGTGGTCGACAAGGTCATCTTAGGAAATTTTGTTTTGATCTTAAACGAATTCCTAAAAAATCCCATAGTAAAGTAACCACGGTAGTTAAAGCTCCTACACCCCAAGATAATCAATTTTCATTAATTTGGGTTAGGAAATCCGACTTGGTTGCCTTGCAAAATAGGGTTGTTGATTCTCATTTACTTTCACATGCTTCCTCACTTGCTAAATCTAAAGGATGAATGTGTTAGTGTTTGCATACTTTAGCGTTTGTACTTTATGCTATATTCACATGCTAAATGTATGCTTGTTTAGTCATTTTCTAGTCATAGCCTTATTTCATATCCCATGCTAGAAATTATGACTTGTTTATCTTTTTGTATTATATTTTGTGTTTGAATTAATCTAAAAATATAAAAAGATTTTTGTTTATCATTTGTGTTTTATTTATCTCATATAAGCTTAATGAAAAATACAAATGATTTTTGTTTGTCCTTTTGAGTAAATATTTATTTTTGTTTAAAAATGTTAAAAACTCAAAAAGATTTTATTTTGTGTGTATTTTAGTTTGACACACTTTATGTGGCATATATTTGTGTTTGAATCCCATATTTTACGCTCCCACGTGGCTAGAACTTTTGGTTTAGATTTTCAATCCTTAAAATGTTCTTTACCATGCTTTATATGGAGTAGTTGGATTTTGTGTTGTTTAAATGGATTCTATTTTTATATGCCTCTATTCACACATGCATGAGCTCTTTTGAAATCTTAATGTCACATGTTATATTTGAGCTTTTTGAGGTGTTCTCCTACCAATCTAGTCATCTACATATCTTTGACCTAGGAGGACTAGTGCATGTCAAAATCCGTTGCATGTGAGACTTGTGTGAAAAATGAAAACATGATAAATAAAATGTGCACGGGGAAGGGCTCCGAAAGGATGAATTAAATCCTTTGCGATTGTAAGCCACCGTTTATTGGATCTAAAAGAAATACGTGATCCAAAGGCCTAAAAACAGAATATTTGGCATTAAAAAGAAAATAATTGCCAAGGCCTATGTTTGTTTGATATATTCATTCCAAAACAAAAGAATATATATGCTTATTGAGGGAGAATTGGATAGTATATCAACGGTTTGCACAATGTCCGTTTATCCTAGTTGTCTTTAATGTCATGACTCTATTTGGTTTGTAGAATCATCATCATGCTAGGCTTGTATGCATTGTGTATGTTTATTCATTGAGTTCAATCTTCATATTGTCACATGAGGTTATATTTAAATGTGATGAAGCTTACAACCAAATGTGAACTCCGTGAATGTTTATTAAGTGTTTGGGTCTAAATTTAATTGTTGCTAGTTCACACCCCAACACTTACGTTTCCATATGACACATTTTTGCCATATGAGTGTGCAAACTTATTGTATTTTGTGTTATATGTGTGTTTATATCTATATATATATGCAAGTGCTTCATTGGTCTATTTCTAGTTCATATATATATGATATTTGTTTGTCTTTGCCTTGCTTCTATTGCCCATATGCTTGCATGTCTTATCTCTTTAAGCTTCAACATGCTGTTTATTAGTTCTTTATCCTTTGCCTATTCCTGAACAAAAAGGGGGAGAATGATGACAGGGGGAGAAATGGTATCTAATCCTATTATTGTCGTATCTTCGTTTGGGGGAGATTTATCTTAGGGGGAGACGTCTTACTAAGTAGGTCATGTGTTTGATAAAGGGGAGAATTAATTTAGGGGGAGTAATTTAATTAATTGCATTTATATTTTGATATTCCCGATGCATTTGATGAGTTTGCTTAAGTGTGCAGGATTTCTTCTAAAGAGGCATTGTTTAATGGCAAAGCGTTTGATCCTTGGGTTGAGTCAAGTTTGGGCGGGTTATGTTTTGAGTCTAGTGAGCTTGACGGCCCTTTAGGATTTTTGTTTGGTTTTTGTCCCGGAATAGCCAAAGGGGGAGATTTGTAAGGACACAAATTTCCAATTGAGTCCATATGTAGTTTTGGCTCAATTCCGGACAAAAACATTTATTCATAGGAAAGTATGTAATTGTAATACTCTCAAGCCTATGAAGTGTTTGTTGAAGACGTAGCGGCAAAGAATATAAAGCTTCATCAAATGTGTCGGTTTTGCGTGCCTCGTTTCTACGTCATCAACTATGGTTCCATGCTCCCAAGGTATGAATGCAATTATATTTATATAGGAGCTTGGAACAAAGTTTATTGGGTGTTAGTTTGAATTAAAACTGTGTTTACTTTCAGATAAAATTTAATTAGAACTTTAAAAATAAAGTATATAAAGTTTCTGGGCCAAAAATCAAATTTTGTAAAAACTCTGGAAGTCGTTCGAAATGTCGTTCGAACGAGTTTTTCGTTCGAACCAGGTTTCGTTCGAACGAGTTTGCCAACGAGTCTAAACTGGTTTGTCGTTCGAAATGTCGTTCGAACGAACTTTTTCGTTATAACGAGGTTTCCAACGAGATTCAAACGAAGTCCATACTGGTCTGTCGTTAGAAGTCTCGTTCGAACGACAGTTCGTTCGAACGAAATGTCGTTCGAACGAGCTGTCAGGCGGGAACAGTTATTAGGCAGTTTTTGGCAGTTTTGCACCCACTTCCCCACTTGGTTTTTAACCACCTTTTACAGACTTTAATAGGTGCGGGAATGACATTTTCTAAACTAACATTTCCATAACTTTTCATTCTAGTTTATCTCTTAGAGAGAGTTTGAGAGCAAAAATGGTTTAGGAAAATGTTCATGTTTTGAGTGAGATTTTTAGAGAAATATTTTCATCACTCTAGTGTTTACACCCAATTGAATTTATTCCAAGTTCATATATACTTATCAATTGCGTGGAGTTTGGCACCGGTTTATCTCTACCGAATTCAAGAAGAGAAGTTTTGGTTTGCTTCTACATCCATCAAAGAAGAAGACGTTTTGTTGTGTTTCTACCCACTTGGAGAAAGGCTCCTTGCTCGGGTGACGGTGACCATATAAAGTCCTATCGGTGGATTCCGAGACCGCAGTGGTGTTCCAAGGTTATCCGCTAGGAAGAGGTTTCTACGAGAAGAAGCGTCGAGGCTTGAGAGGGATCGAGTCAGTCGTTGTAAGTCTATCTGTCTTGTAAGTATAATTCTGTATCTAGTGGATTTGTGGCTAGGGCCGTCCGAGGTTGTTTTCCGTCTTGGATTTTTCCTCGTACATCGCGGCGTAGTGTGATTGGTTTATTTTATCTTGCATTAATAACGTAGAACGCATGCTTAGACTAATTCAAGATAAAATTCGATTTATTTATCACACTCAATTTAATTTGGACTTATATTAAATGTTGGGTAATGTATACTTAATTCAAGTCACTTTCTAAAATTTGGTTTCGCCTAATTTGCTAATATTGATAAATAGGTCTTAGGCAAATTCTAGTGCTTGGATTAATGAATCGGTTTAAGTGAATACATTAATTGAGTAATTTTATTGAACCATCACCTAACGCTTCCGCATCGTGATTTATTTAAAAAGGAAATTGTTTGCTTTTACAAAAACCCACAATCCATTTAACCCATGTGACTTAAAACCCTTTTAACCCATTTCCAAAAATACCACCAATCCCTTTTAACAATTCAGATTTTTATTCCCTCACCCAAAACACCCTCACACCTCACAACACACATGCACTTGTGTGTGTCACCTAAAATACCTTCCTCTCACCGTTTCCATGCACACTCATGCTAATTCCCATTTATACCCCTAGATCCATGTTTGTCATGCATAAATTGAAGACTTGGGCCATTTTCAAAAAGATCTCAAAATTAGTTTTTAAGCTTTGTGTGATAAAATTCTCTCAACCCCTCTATGTTGAGATTTTGCATTTTTAGCAAATATCTCAATATAAAGGTGTTTAGTGAAATTTATCTCTAGGATAAATTCAACCCCACCCCTCTATAATGAATTTTTGTATTTTTAGCAATTATTTCAAAATAGAATGATGTAGTTGAATTCATTCCTTATGGGAGATAAATTCTAATCCATTTCTTTATGTTGAGATTTTGCATTTTTAGCAATTATCTCAATATAAAGTAATGATCTAGAATTTATTTCTTTGGGTGAGTTCTAATGTACAATTCTATAATGTTAGGATTTGTAATTTTAGCAAATCTCTTTTATTATTTAATTGTCCATTATGAATTCATCCACTATCCTTTTTATTTTTATTTTGTAATTTTTATTTTAGATTCAATAAATATATTAGTGAGTGATTGTAATTGAAAGAGTGTTGATGTAATTGAAGATTTCATTCCAATTCAAGGCTTAAATGGGTTTGATGTAATACCCCGTATTTTCGAAGACTTAAATAATTACATGATTTATTATTATTGTGGGATTAATTAAATTAAAATGTGAGAATTAATTATTAATCCGGATTAAATTTAAATATTTACTAGCGTGACGAGTAGTTAGTAACTATTAATATTTCTACGAGAATAAGTAATATGGAATGATGATTTTATATAACTTGTTGTGATAGAGAAATACGACAGTTTAATATATTAAGTCGGAACGCGCGTGTGAGTCATACCAGGACTAATTAAGTGGAATAAGAAGGTAAATTATTTTTTAAGTAACTCGTATGATCATTTCGAGTATGTCGTTGAGTCCGGAGGGGTCGAGAGAGTCAGAAAACTCTACCCGGGTATTTTATTTGAACTCCGGGACATTGTTAGGCCAAGCCGGCACCCGGTAGGGGTAGTTTTGTATTTATGATTTTTGGAAGAATTAAATGGACGAAAATTAGAGGGATAATATATCATCTAATTGGTTACAATTAGTGTTAGGTTACACTAAAATGAAGAGAGAGCCACAGTGGGTGAGGGAGAGCAATTTCCAAAGGAGGAGGAGCTGTTTTCACAACCTTGCACAACCACCACCACCATCGTGTAGATCGGAAAGCGAGGAACGCATCCATACCAGCAACACCAACGGATCAGACCTTCGAAATAGAGGCAATTGTTTATTGCTTGCTTTTATTAGCGATAATTATGTTTATCTTAGTCTAGGTTAATAAACCTTGTGATGAAAATCAATTTGGGTGAAATTGGAGAACTAAATCATTAATTAGGGCTGATTTGATAAGGATTTGAATACCATATATAGATAGGATGATGCCTCCATAATTTGGATGATCTCTATGAACAAATCTGGGTTTAATTTGAAGTTATGCATATTAATTTAAGAACTAGGGTTCTTGACAATAAAATTTGGGGATTTCGAATTATATGAATGATTGGTGATGACTTAATGATTCTAGGTTATTAGAATTCATTTACAAATGTTAGGATTAGATTTGGGAATAATTGATTGGAGTTTGGGATGATATTTTAGAGGTTTTAGGGTTGACAAATGGTGAAAAACAAAGATGTCTAAGGTTAAAGACAAAACAGCCCAGGTCGCGCGAGAAAGGGATGTCGCGCGAAGTCGTTCGAGCGACACGTTGAAGTCGTTCGAGCGAGATCCCTTCTGGTTCGAGCGAGATTACTAATTTTCGGGAATTTTTTATTTTTCCCCTATGTTGGTAAATGGTTAATTTGAGTGAGGAAAAATAGTGTTCGATGAACCCAAAATAGTGCAAAATTATTGGGAGTTATTTAGGGGTAATGATTTCAAATATTCAGGACGGTGAGATTACCTTGGAGATTACGAGAGAAAGATAATCTTAATTGTAAATGCGTCGAGAGTATTGAGTTATAAATAATAACAATATTAGTCCTGGAGAAATAGAACTTATAAGAATAAAAATTAGTGGTTAATTATGGGACTGATTGTGATTTTGTATTAGGGACTTTCGGGTGACATATTATCCTTAGAAATATATTACGAGATAGGGAATATCGTAACTTAAAATACGTTGATAATATTTAGTGATAAAAATACTACGTATGGAAAATGACACTTGGTTGTGTATACTGTTTGATTGGATGGGTTGTGTGAATACTATTACTTGCTAATATTATGTGTATGACATACCTAGCTGCTTGCTATCACGGAAGGTGGTGTAGAGACAGTCTTATCCTGAAGGGATTTTGACTTGTATCTCAGAACAAAGGGATTGTGAAGACTTACTTGTGAGTTGGTAAGTTACTGACTATGGGAGCGTAGGTATGTGCGTGACCCATCGGTATGTGAGATATGTTCCCTTCCATTATGTGTGTTTTGTATATATGTTCGTGGGAGACTTCAGAACCGATAGTCCTTATTTGTGAACGAGAGGTACCGGGACATGATAGCAGAGTATGTAGTCCACTACAAATATAGCCTTGGGGTGTTGTATTAGTATATATATAAATAGTGGTGGTTATTTATATATATTTGTGTTATACTTACAATGTGATAATTTTAGGTTATTAAGATTGGGTTAATGCATATATATATATATATATATGCGTTTGGTATATCTAAAATGAGAAAATATCGGATTATTAAGATAGTGAAATCTTCAGTAATGTAAATAGTGAATACTTGACTTTAGTGTGATAACACTTGTTTAAAATGATAAATGTTGAGATCTAAAATCGGAATAATACAGCGAGGGGTAGTTAGATGGATAAGCCTTTCACCTAGTTAGAAGTGTGTCAGATGTCTAGGTTGGATTAGATGTACGTTAGGCGTGCACACTAGTCGAGTGGTGAGAATCTCATGTGAGAGTTCGAACTAACATGCATATAATACTTGCTTTAATGCAGTTTTAAATATTTGCTAAAATAAATATTTTTACACATCGGGCTCTGACCCGTTTCTTGCATCTCTTCTCTCTCTTGCTATATATATGTATTATATTAGGTTCTCAGCCACAGGGACACCGGTTCTAGATACTTGGATGGTTTTCCGAGCTGCAGCTGTTGTGGAAGTTGCGGATTATTTGAGATTAGACGCTCATTTCATTCAGTTTCTAGTTCAGATATCTCATTTATGGCATGTGTCGCCCATTCTCATTAGCAGAGTTATACTCAGTTTCCCTTTTAGTTCTTCTTAGTTGGTTTAAGTAATTATTATGGTTTGGTTTGTAAATGTAAACTGGAAGGTTTTATCCAGTCTTATCTATTCAGTATTTGATTCAGTCAACATTTAATTCTTGTGTATGGTTTATATTTACATGTTCAGAATTTATTAAATTAATTGGTTTAAAGTTTAATTGAAAAATGTTTTGACACTAGCTTAATTAAATGTTAGGTAATTAATTGGATTTTAGTTTTCGACGGTGATGCTAAGAATGAACCAACCGAACATTCTGTTATAAATTTTATAAAGGACTGATCACCCAATATTTAATTGGGCGGGGTGTTACAGGTGGTATCAGAGCATCAGGTTCTAGTGTCCTTTAGGATTTGTACGGATTCTTACGTTTCAGCTTAGCGTTCTTTGATGTAGAGCCTTATTCTAGGATTGTTGTATTCCACTACATATACGATTTGCGCTCTCCTACGACTTAGTTTAGTCAAGTCAATTCCTATGCGAGAGTGATTGGACTTCATACTCCGAGCAATAGGGGACGACCAACGAAGGCCGTTAGTGGGACTGCAGGAGGAGGAAAACAATTGAGAGTTGTGAAGCATTCGGGGAACGGGGAACGTGGTAGAAGTCACCAACAGTAATATCTAAGCGTGATGGGCCAATGGAGGAAGTTAATCAAAACGCAATAATGTAAAGTAGAGTGTAGTGACACTCAGAATTTTAAATTCATAAGAAATTTTCTATCTCAGAGAAACAGCAAGAAGTAAAAAAAATAGTTAATCACATCGAGATATTGGGTTCGGGTTAACCATTTAAATTTTTCCATCTTCTCGTCAGACAGAAATATGGAAGAGATGTTGAACTTATCACCAGTAGGTCGGGTAGAGACTGATCGTAAAGGATGACTTAACTTGGTAAGATAACTTTGTGACTTAAGTAGAAGTCACGGAAGATAAAAAGGGTCTGTAAGTTGAAAATGGACACGTGGGTAGAATGCCTTAGCATGAATGGGAGGTGTGAATAAGGTGACTAGTGTCAACGTCATCAGAGTATATGTTTACTAGAGTATGTCAACGCACCAGAAGAAAGGGAGCCAGTCGAGTTGTAATACCTAGCCGAAGGGCAAGGTTGAATTCAATAGTGTTAGTAGAACATCACCAGAAAGTATACCTAGTGAGGGGAAACCTATTTAAATGATATGATTAAATATTAACGTAATGGTGATGGATTTAGTCAAGACCAGCGGGTCGATCATGTGTTCCATATGCCCTGTAGAGCGCAAGGAACAACGAAAATAACAACTAGGAGTTAAGACTACCAGGTTCGAGAGAAGGACATCCCAACAAGTCCAGGAGGATCAGTGAAAAGGAAATTACCCTGTATGTAGAGATAAGGGTTAACAGTATTGAATGTATTCACATGAGAAGTGATTTTGATAATATCGGGAATAATAAACCATGCCTGTAAGGCATAACAGTAGGAGAAGTGAAATATCCAGTGTAGAAATCGGGTCAGGAGAATTGGGCCTAGGAATTAATAACCCGAGAGTAGTGGGTCTAGGCAGGAGAAGCGTAGTCCTCAATAACTGTAGCACACCGTATTTCGGGGTCGATGGGGCCCAGGAAATAAAGGGAAGGCCAGTAAGGCCATATTTAAGGCCTAGCGATATGGGGCCAATATATCAATGTTGGGCGGGTAAGCCATAAAATAGAATAAGAAGGGAAACACTAATGAGTGGAATCTGAAAGGTATAATGATTGTAGATAATTATGGATCATGAAAAGCGTGTGCGGGTACCCTATGATCAGGCAAGACTGATGACGCTTTATTTTATCCTTGTGAATAAATGATGAGTTATATTAACGTGGGTGTGACACAACATATGTGAATAGTTAACACTAAGAATTTGAGTGTGCATTCGGTTTAGTGGGTACACTGGCGACAGTAGCCTTATTATGTATGTGACTACCATTTCGTAGCGAGATTTTTCGTACCACCTATGGAGAGGAGCAAGTGTGGACACTAAGGGAAATGTGTATATGGTATTATGTAACGATTCATGCTCCTTTGAGCGTTATGATAGTAGAGCAAATTATTATTATATTTTATGTTTACTGGTTATCGAGGGTTTGAACAGTAGTAAATTGTGTAATAAGACTATTGTACTAAATTTCAAATTTTAAATATATGGTTTTAGAGAGGCATCACCTGAAAGACGGTTGAGCCTGTATATGTGTGGTATTATATTGTAGACTTCAGTGAGTATGTTGTCTTACTATGTTGATCCCGGTGAGCAGGGACATTTTATTGATGTGATTTAGGGTATATTGAATTATTGTAGAGCAAAGAGATATATATCGTGAATTATATAGCTCTAATAACTCGTGATAGTGAGAGCCCTGCGTTTTATACTGTCTTTAGTAACATGAGAGTGGACGAGTAGACTTTTATGATCATAGATGGGAATTCAGGGACATATGTTATGGATTAAGGACTTAACGGATCCCGATGACCAGCAGTGTTAGGTAGTAGTGTATCGGAGGGGTTCCTTGTTTGGATTTCGCTTTGCGATACATCCCACGCATGAAACTTAGCAAACGTTGGAAGTTGGGAGAAATTTACCTTTAATTCATGGATTTAGTATCGTAATGATTACCCATGTACGTAATTATAACCGTGAAATAACGGTTATGTTACAGATTAAGGCCGATGGGGACGTATAAGAATAAATGTAATAATGTTACCAATCGTTGACACCACGAGTAGATCGGTGGGACAACCTAAGATATGGTTAGGTGGAAAAGGTAGGGTGATTGAGTTGGACTTTACCATATAGTCATGCCAAGTATGTGGGGAAAAAATTGATATTTATGACACGTCTGGTATGGCAATCCTGCAATGCACAAAGCATAGGGTGTATGGGCTCCCTAGATATTTGGGTAATAAATTTTCCTTCCTTAAGTGAAAAAAATAAAAAATTATGAGACAACGCGTATTGCGGGAGGTAACTGAATGTAGACGAGTGTGACTTCAGGATTTAGCTATTTGATGGGTTAGGGTAGTTAGGACCATTAATTCCCATATTTGCCACGAGGATGGTATAAGAGGAATCCGATAAAGTTTAACTCGGGAAAGTTCAGACTTACTTGATAGGACATGGAGAGAATATGTTCCATGAGAATCTGAAGCTTAGAGAGAGGGGGAAGGACTTGCGACATGCAGTGATGACACTGTCGCCTGAGCCATAGATGTGGATATGGTTATAGGAAAGGTAAAATGCATATCGATATAAAGTCGTAGTAGTGATGGCTTAAGAAAAAGAAAGACATTTCTGAGCTCCAATTGAAAGTGGATCATTAGGAAATAATACAGTTTCTTCAGCATTAGGAATTCCTTGGTAGTAATAGGAGAGTGAATCCCTGAACAATTACATAGTTAATTACTTCGCAATGGGATCACAACCCTATGTGGGTGAATGTGGGTCAGGAAATTAAAATAGCTCACGTTATGCCAAGTTAGGACAAAATCGTAAGGTGTAATAGTAAACCCCAATAATTATTCCTAGGGTGGTAAGGTTATAGGGGGTAGATATAGAGTTTTTGTCCGAAAGAGTCATGAGAGTTATGACTTTATTATTGGGAAGAGTTTCGAGAGGCCCTGAATATCAAGATGCGAACATATTCGGCCTAACACACTCGCAGGCGGACGGTAAGTCTGAGAGTTTTAGTTCCACATTGCGAGGTATGTTTTATCTCTAATTATGAGAAGGTTTAGTGTAATATCTTCCACTGGTGGAGTTAGCATAAGAAGACTCCCCTCAATTTATTATCGATAGAATCCCATTCGAGGCGTTATATATATAAATCCTTATTATCCTTGTGCTTATTGGATAGAAGGAAGGACAATAATCTACTAGGTCCAGAGAAATTTTGGGGCCCGCCAATCAGGGTGGAAATGACTGGGAGTTGCATTATTGCATGTTGGAATGAGGAAATTGGTACCGAGTGAGGTGGTATCTTTTCCTATTATTGTTAAGTTTGAGCCGGTAGCATACAAGCTTAGGTTCCATAGTCCTTTGCGGAGGCAAAATGGCGAAAATGTGTTAACAATTGTAGTATGTATCGTGTGTAAGACAAATTTGTATATATCTAAATATCAATTAACCTACTAGTGCGAGTAGTAGGAGGCTAGATAATGACAATATATAAGTTAGGTGATGAAACTTAAATGGTAAGGGTTGGAGAGTAATTAAACAGTGAGCTGTTCATTATTAAGGGCATTCGGTAATGTACTGTATGGGCAGTACTGTGTAAATTCATGAGATGTGAGGTAAATACCCGGAGTTTTCCTTACCAGAAATGACTTATTTTCCGAATTTCGGGACGAAATTCCGTTATTAGGGGGGAAGTATGTAATACCTCGTATTTTCGAAGACTTAAATAATTACGTGATTTATTATTATTGTGGGATTAATTAAATTAAAATGTGAGAATTAATTATTAATCCGGATTAAATTTAAATATTTACTAGCGTGATGAGTAGTTAGTAACTATTAATATTGCTACGAGAATAAGTAATATGGAATGACGATTTTATATATCTTGTTGTGATAGAGAAATATGACAGTTTAATACATTAAGTCGGAACGTGCGTGTGAGTCATACCAGGACTAATTAAGTGGAGTAAGAAGGTAAATTATTTTTTAAGTAACCCGTATGATCATTTCGAGTGTGTCGTTGAGTCCGGAGGGGTCGAGAGAGTCAGAAAACTCTACCCGAGTATTTTATTTGAACTCCGGGACATTGTTAGGCCAAGCCGGCACCCGGTAGGGGTAGTTTTGTAATTTGGATTTTTGGAGGAATTAAATGGACGAAAATTAGAGGGATAATATATCATCTAATTGGTGATAATTAGGGTTAGGTTACACTAAAATGAAGAGAGAGCCACAGTGGGTGAGGGAGAGCAATTTCCAAAGGAGGAGGAGCTGTTTTCACCACCTTGCAAACCACCACCACCATCGTGTAGATCGGAACGCGAGGAACGCATCCATACCAGCAACACCAACGGATCAGACCTTCGAAATAGAGGCAAGTGTTTATTGCTTGCTTTTATTAGCGATAATTATGTTTATCTTAGTCTAGGTTAATAAACCTTGTGATGAAAATTAATTTGGGTGAAATTGGAGAACTAAATCATTAATTAGGGCTGATTTGATAAGGATTTGAATACCATATATAGATAGGATGATGCCTACATAATTTGGATGATCTCTATGAACAAATCTGGGTTTAATTTGAAGTTATGCATATTAATTTAAGAACTAGGGTTCTTGACAATAAAATTTGGGGATTTCGAATTATATGAATGATTGGTGATGATTTAATGATTCTAGGTTGTTAGAACTCATTTACATATGTTAGGATTCCATTTGGGAATAATTGATTGGAGTTTGGGATGATATTTTAGAGGTTTTAGGGATGAAAAATGGTGAAAAACGAAGTTGTCTAAGGTTGAAGATGAAACTGCCCAGGTCGAGCAAAGTCGTTCGCGCGAGATAGGGATGTCGCGCGAAGTCGTTTGAGCGACATGTTGAAGTCGTTCGAGTGAGATCCCTTCTGGTTCGAACGAGATTGCTAATTTTAGGGAATTTCCTATTTTACCCCTATGTTGATAAATGGTTAATTTGAGTGAGGAAAACTAGTGTTCGATGAACACAAAATAGTGCAAAATTATTGGGAGTTATTTAGGGGTGATCATTTCAAATATTCGGGACGGTGAGATTACCTTGGAGATTACGAGAGAGAGATAATCGTAATTGTAAATGCGTCGAGAGTATTGAGTGATAAATACTAGCGATATTAGTCCTGAAGAAATAGAACTTATAAGAATAAAAATTAGTGGTTAATTGTGGGACTGATTGTGATTTTGTATTAAGGATTTTCGGGTGACATATTATCCTTAGAAATATATTACGAGAGAGGAAATATCGTAACTTAAAATATGTTGATAGTATTTAGTGATAAAAATACTACGTATGGAAAATGACACTTGGTTGTGTATACTCTTTGATTGGATGGGTTGTGTGAATACCTATTACTTGCTAGTATTATGTGTATGACATACCTAGCTGCTTGCTATCATGGGAGGTGGTGTAGAGACAGTCTTATCCTGAGGGGATTTTGACTTGTATCTCAGAACCGGACTGTGAAGACTTACTTGTGAGTTGGTAAGTTGCTGACTATGGGAGCGTAGGTATGTACATGACCCATAGGTATGTGAGCTATGTTCCCCTACATTATGTGTGTTTTTTATATATGGTTTGTGGGAGACTTCCAAACCGATAGTCCTTATTTGAGTACGAGAGGTACCGGGACATGATAGCAGAGTATGCAATGCACTACAGGTATAGTCTTGCGGTGCTGTATTAGTATATATATAAATAGTGGTGGTTATTTATATATATTTGTGTTATACTTACAATGTGATAATAGTAGGTTATTAAGATTGGGCTAATGCATATATATAATAGTGAAAGATATATATATATGTATGAGTTTGGTATATCTAAAATGATAAAATATCGGATTATTAAGATAGTGAAATCTTCAGTAATGTAAATAGTGAATACTTGACTTTAGTGTGATAACACTTGTTTAAAATGATAAATGTTGAGATCTAAAATCGGAATAATACTACGAGGGGTAGTTATATGTATAAGCCTTTCACCTAGTTAGAAGTGTGTCAGATGGCTAGGTTGGATTAGATGTATGTTAGGCGTGCACACTAGTCGAGTGGTGAGAATCTCGTGTGAGAGTTCAAACTAACATGCATATAATACTTACTTTAATGCAGTTTTAAATACTTGCTAAAACGAATATTTTTACACATCGGGCTCTGACCCTTTCTTGCATCTCTTCTCTCTCTTGCTATATATATGTATTATATCAGGTGCTCAGCCACAGGGACACCGGTTCTAGATACTTGGATGGTTTGTCGAGCTGCAGCTATTGTGGAAGTTGTGGGTTATTTGATATTAGACCTCATTTCATTCTGTTCCCAGTTCAGATATCTCAGTTAGGGCGTGTGTCGCCCATTCTCATTAGCAGAGTTATACTCAGTTTCCCTTGTAGTTCTTCTCAGTTGGTTTGAGTAATTATTATGGTTTGCTTTGTAAATGTGAACGGGAAGGTTTTATCCAGTCTTATCTATTCAGTATTTGATTCAGTCAGCATTTAATTCTTATGTATGGTTTATATTTATATGTTCAGAATTTATTAAATTAATTGGTTTAAAGTTTAATTGGAAAATGTTTTGACACTGGCTTAACTAAATGTTAGGTAATTAATTGGATTTTAGTTTTCGACAGTGATGCTAAGAATGAACCAACCGAACATTCTGTTATAAATTTTATAAAGGACTGCTCACCCGATATTTAATTGGGCGGGGTGTCACATTTTATCTCCTCCTCTTGATTACTTTTTGTTTAATCCTCACGTGCTCTTTTTTTGTATACTTTTATTTTTATTTTTTGGATGATGATTATTGAGGGAAAATCTCCTATTTATGGGATTAAATTTTGAAGCCCTCATGAGTTTTACTTTTTAGAACCATTTTGTTTACCTCATTTTTTTTATTTGCTTTTACATCTCAGTTAATACTCTAAAAATTAGTATATATTTAGTTAATTAATAATCCCTGGAAAAAATCATAAAAAAATATATAATAAAAGGCAAATGAATTTCACACTTTTGTCTTCTCATATTTTGTGTTTGACCCTTAGATTTGGATTGACTCCCTTACTTACCCCTATACATATTTTGAGTTTTTTGTAGGTTCAAGGGAATTTTGATGGAAAAGTGAATTGCCACAGCAACGACAAAATACATAAGAGACATCAATTTTTTATCTATCACTCACTTTGGGATACCAGGGGCCATCATTACTGATAATGGCACACAATTTGAAAGTGAACTTTTTTAAGGTTTCTATGAAGAGCATGGAGTCAAGAACGACTTCAATTCAGTGGTGTATCCCCAAAGAAATGGTCAAGTAGAAGCCTCTAACAAAATAATGCTCGATGGCCGAAAGAAGAGACCGAAAAGGGCAAAATGAGTTTGGGTAGAGATGTTCTCTGGGCATATCACACTATGCCAAGAAGGACAACCGGGGAAACGCCCTTCACCCTTACGTACAGAATGAAAGCTATTATTACACTTGAAGCTAGCCTCTCGACCATGAGAACTAAGGTCGTCGATCAAGGACTCAATGACGATGCCCTTCGGGATGAACTTATCATAGCCTACGAACGAAGAGAGGAAGATCATAATAAAGGGGTCAATCTGAGGAAATTCTAAGTGGGAGACTATGTCCTTATAAAGGTTCTCGACAGCGCCGTAAAGCCGTCAGACGACAAGCAAGAACTTAACTGGGAGGAACCATTCAAAATAATCAGAGGTGATCTATAGGGAGACTATCACTTAAAAATAATGGAGAGCAGGGAGATAGAAAGAGCATGTAATGAGGTCAACCTCAAGAAGTTCTATTTTTAGTTTTATATTTCAGCACTTAATTTTTGCAAATTTTCATTTCAAAACTCATATTGCTCGTAGTTTCTTATTTCAATTATGAATAAAGGCCTTTCTTCCATTCACTTAATCTCTTAGTTATTCAATTAATGTACATTGTTTGAAAGTAACAGGCTAAAAATGGGCATTAATCTTTGAAAGTGTCGATCAGGCTTTAACTTAATTACAATGGAAATTTGTCTTATTATAATTAAAATTAAAGTCCTCAGGTCCTAGTCATGGTAAACACAGGCGACCTCACGACTTGCCCAGGCAAGCCAAAGCTCTACGGGGGATCCTTAGGCAGTAAACCAACTTTTCTTGGTTGGATAAAATCTTAAACGAGTGGACTACCCATAGACTAGGTGCATTTTTACCATTGTCTCTTCTAGGCCTAAGGGAGTGTGAGGACACGACCTAAAAGGTAATATAGACAGATATAATACATGCTTGGCATAAAGGAATGGAAAAGTTCATAAAAATTGTTATTAACTTAATTATTTTCCAAATGCCCGATTACAAAAGATGTCAATTACAAAATAATTACAACAAGCATTAAAATCATTACAACAGTTTATGGTCGGTTAGCCAAAATCTTCTTAATCGACTTTCTTCAGCTATCGCTAGGATCAGGTTGATATTCGTCGTTGCTATCGTGACCTTTCAAGTAGCTTTCAACAAGCTAAAGAGGAATTGCGTCCAAGCGGACCCATTTCTCATCTCGCCCAAAGGGAGTCCGTCGGTACGCTGAACACTCAACATGGTACATATACCAGAGCTGGGAATCCTTAGGTTCTTTAACAACCTTAAGTTCATTCAGCCAACCGTGATTATAGGCCATATTTTGAGTTTCCTATAGCCTCATAAGGGCATCTTTCCATCCCTTGTCATAATCGACCGCTCAAGCTTATTGGGTCCCATTATGAATAAGTATCAGAGCTTTTTCACATCACGACTAAGTCCCATAATAATGATGTTTATCCTCTAGACTTTCTCCTCAACCTCAGCAAGTCACCTCTTTAGATTATCATTTTCTGATTGGACTAGGTCACCAACCTCCCCTACGTCCTTGGCTTCTGCAAGTTGGCCCTCAAGTTAATTATCTCCTTATGCATAGAGGAGTCCACATCTTCAAAGTCCTTTAGGTCGTCCTTTAGGTTGGTGACCAAGGTGGACTGGTCCTTGTAAGCCTCAGTTCTTTTCTTTAGGGCTTTGCAAGCAGTCAAAAATGCTCAGCAAGCTTGTTTGCTTGCATCGTAACCAAGAACCTTATCTAACTTGCTAGAAAAGGAAGTAATCTCCTCAATAACATGCTACAACGAAAAAGCAGACAAGGCAAGTAATGATTTAACAAAAGATACTCAGAACAATGTAAATGATCTATTTAAGGGAATAACTTCTTCATTGATTCATAAACAAAATGGGTTGAGCCCTTATAATCCAACAAAAAAAAAAGTATAAAGTACAAGTCAAAAACTAAATGTCTCATTTCTTTGCATGCTCTTCGACCTCAACTTCCTTCCCTTTTGTCACCACCTCCTTGGCTTGCTCAGCAGTTTTGATGGTGGAGGGATCCTCATCAACCTTTGGAGGAGAACCAGGTTAATGCTCACCAAACATCTCAGACTCAACAGGAACTCCATCTTTCACGAGGGATTGGTATCATCATAGGCCTCGTCCCAACTTTATCTGAATCTAGCTTCCTTAGCCACAGGGAACTCAGTAACCTCAGTGACCAATCGAGAATTTTCTATCGTTGAATAAGCATTCTCAACCTTCAACGTACTGATATCGATATTCAATGATGTCATGGACTCAATGATGTCATTCTTCTCTCGATCATACACCTCTTAGGCCTTAGTCATGGCCTCTTCGGTATTCATGAGGGCTTGGCTAAATTCATCATTAATCTTAGAACGGTCTGCATGACCATCTGAGAGGCTGATAAACTCCGCCATAAACTGCACAACAAAGCAAGGGGCAAGTATCAGTTATACCCACAAATAACATTTTTTCGACCAAAAGCATAAATAAAAGAAAGAGAAAATCCTCACCAGCGATAGATTTTAGGAATCTCATACAAAAAGTTGGTCAGGTCCCAGCATCTTCAATCGCTTGCGATCGCCAGCTCGCACTACCCCCATCAGTAGACCATGAGCCAAGAAAGGATTTTGTTTTACGCACGTGTTCGTGGAGGCTTTGGAGAGGGGGGGACATCACTTCTCTTATAATAAGGAGGTGATATAAGGGCCTTTGTTTTCTCCTTTTCATCATCCCTCTTCTTCTCCTTTTCCTTCTCCCTTTTCTTCTCCTTGACGATTGGACCTCGATCATCAGCTCCGGAGGACTCATTTTCAATCCTCTTCTAGGACTTAGCCTTGGGAGAAAGGGGGACATCATCATCATTACTCATCAATAGAGCCCTCTTCCTAGGAAGAGCCATGGAATCCTCTTCGTCTGGAAGAATGGAGTTTACGTTAAGGGACTCGAAGGAGGATGAAACTTCATCGTCAGAGATGGGAAGGTCATGAATGTCTTCTACCGGACGAGCAGTAAAGATGTTGGTAGTGTTGGTGTACTCCAAGAGAAAGGAGGCAGATCTTGGGTGTTCACCATCAGGAAAGTAGTCTTTCACCTTCCAAGCCTTCAACAGATTGGCACAGTTAATGTCTTTTAGGGAAGGTTCCTTCTTCTTCCTGCGAGTTGTTCAAGAACACAACACAAGGCATTATCAGCAATAATGAAACAAAATGATAAATAAATGCAAACAATTAAAGGATCAAGTATCAACCTATGTCATCCCACCCCCCCAGTTTGAGCATAAAAACCCTATGTATTCTTCACCCTCATGAAGCGGTGGATGTTGCCAATTTCTGGTAATAAACCCCTAATCCCAATATCCCTTGTTGGAATCAGGGAGGTTTACGATCAAAACTCTATTGGCCTTCCTCGCCTTCAAATAAATAAGGTTATCTATGGTATGAGACCAGGTGTAGAAATACATGATATCTGGGATACCAAGGTTGGTCCTATAAAGGTCATTTGTCATGTTCACCTCATTGATAATACGCTAAGTATTAGGGGCACATTGAGCTATAACCATCCCGAAAAACTCAAACAATTCCAGAAAAAGAGGGTTTGAGGGAAAAGTCAGTCCCCCCTTGACCACAGCAAGGGTGTGAACCCATTGTCCCCCATCAATGGATGTAATATTTTGGGGAATATGGGCACAGTAAATTGTAACCCAAGAAGAATGGAGTAAGTTTTTCTAAATTCGTCTACACTTTTTTCATAAAGAATGTTTGACAGTTTCATGAGATTTAACTACTGCAACTGAAGAAAACAGAAGAGGAAAAGAAGGAAATTACGAAAATAATAGATGATGAAGAAGAAGAAGATAGAGACTTACAAAAACGAATGAACGCAAATCTAGAGCTCTGGAGTCTTTTGTTAGCAAAAGATCAGGAGCAGGGATGACGGTTTGGTGTAAAGTATATAAGCAAAGCAAAGTTTGAAAGAACATGTACAATCATGAGCTACGGGAACCAAAGCAGTTTTGATGCTTCACTTTCTTGTCGGATGAGCGTACCCTTACAATTACTGCTTATTTACAGGTTTAGCCGGAATGGATCAAAACAAATGGGCCTTTGACAAAAGTAAAATCCTCTGGCCTAACATCATTTGGCCAGGAATTTTAGAGGCAATTGTGGGGACCAAACCATAGTTGGGCCCAGCCTAGGCCTGTTCAACCAAGCCTAGCAGCTGTTAGGGCACGCCTGGCTCAATTTACTAATAAGGAGGATATATACCAACATTTATCATGTGGATGATTACAAAGCAGTTAATATTTGCAATTAGCTAATGACGGTAATCCAAAATCTCGGGCGAGATATTCAGGGAATCACCACACGAGCCTATCTCAAGCCAAGGGAGTTCCTTGATCAATTCAACCACTGTAGTTTTAAGCAACTATAAATATCGCCCACACCCCAAACCAAGAAGGATGTGATTTTCATACTTTGAGATAAACTAATAAGAATCAAGTGACCTCTTCGTAGAGGTAGGCAAATTGTTGAACCACGTACATTTGTGTGTGACATTTGCATGCTTTTCTTTTAATTGCTTTCTAGATACCATTCGTTGTGAATATTTGCACTCATAAGAGGTCTGCTAATTTACTTATTTCTCATATTTGAATATTATTGGGGTCATGTTTATCGAAACAATCAAACTCATATTATGTAATCATTTACTTTCAAATTCATTCATTTTTCGCAATGTCATAAGGACACGGACACGTTGACATATTTAGGGACACTAAACACATGTTCACATGTTTTTTTAGACATTTTGAGTGGACATGCGGCACTCATGCTATCCACCAAACACATGTCTAATGTCCTTAAACGGGTTTCGAAATTGTGCCTCTTTAGCATTTTTTTTAATATTTAGATTAATACACGGAAATTAAATTTTTAAAATATTTTTTTTCCTTCTTTAAAGGAAATTTGTAGCACATTTAATGGTAGGGTCCTTATGGGTACCTTCCCGACAACAAAGTGAGGCTTGGCGGGAAAGAATAACGGTTTCCACTTTGACCACGTCAAAATTCACTGTTTTTTTTTACCTTCCATTTTTCTATGTAAAACTCCCAAAAAGCCCTTAAGCATTGCCATGTGGGTCAGCATTATCTTGATAAGGCCATCAACTCATTAGACTATATTCCACCGCTAATCCACCATATGAGACATATGTATCGCACATAGTAATTCTTGTCGGTGCTTTTAGAAATATTCATTTATTTATGTTTTTGTATAATATAGTGTCACGAAAGATTACTATAGAGTACTATAAAATTATATTTTAAAGTATGAAACAAAAAAAAATTCAAGTATCAATAATCATATTTAAAAGGTTCAACTGTAAAACATTCCCAGAATTGATAACTTCTGCACACATCCCACTAGTCTTTTGAACTTTGCATTTTTTGTTCAAGTAGGTTTGTTACATTAAAAATACTTCAACTGGTTTGTTTAATTCTAGTTTTGCAAATTTTTAAACTATTTAGTGATTTTTTATTTTTTATTTGTGTTTTTAATGATTTTACTTTGCGTTTAATCTAATTGGGCATTAGTTATAATTAGTTGTATTATGGTGATATTAAAATCTAAAACACCCGGATGATTTTTACGTAATCTTGTTAACCAAAATAGTGTGATTTTTTAATTAAAGCTACATTACAAATAAAAACTTACAAAAATGAACCACTCGGCATTCCGTTTTATATGTGCTATTTTTTATACTACTCCAGCCCCAAATTAATAGTCGCTATTTGAAAATCCCGAATTTTAAGAATACTCTCAATCAACGGCTAGGATTAACCTTTGCTTACTATAGTAGAATTTGATCGGTTGATTATGTTCGAAAAATGAAAGTAAATTATTAATTTGGAACGTCTCAAAAAGAAAGCAGAACTACTAATTCGGAATGGATAGAGTAATATTTTTACATAATATTATGACTCAAAAGTGTTTTATCAGACTCGTGTAAAGAAAGTTTTACAGGAAGAGGAATAAACAACTACTTTACACTTAGGATAAGGGTTTGGTTCAATAAGTGATCATATAATCATGAAATTAAGGCTACTAGTAGCACGCAAAATAATTGCTACATAAACGGGAATATAATATTTTGTATTATAATGTACATATTTGGTGTGCTTGTAATTTTTTTTTTTTGTGGGGGGGGGGGGGGGGGGGGGGGACGGGGACGGAGAATGCTCATAGTTAGTTTTGAAATGGCAACACAATCATCAGAATTATGCTATATCTTTTTGTGTCTCAACTATGAAATGTTTCATAGTTATGGGACATAGTATTCAAGTATTATATAATTACTTTCAGCAGTACTCTATTTTATCAAACTATCCAATATAACGTGGTATGAGAAGAATCTTAGGCTCGGTTTGCTACGTCATATATTTTGGATGGAGTGTAATTACCGAAAATATAATTTCTAGGTAACCTTCTACCAGTATTTTGAATACGCCCAACATGTTCGGTTAATCAATGGATTTTTTCAAGATGCAAAATGTATTTTTTGGTAAATGCATGAAAATTGACATGAAAATGTACAAAATATATATATACTAGTGGATGCCCGTGCCGAAGGGCACGGCGATAAATTTGACCCCGTGATAAAAAAAAAATTTGAGAAAATAAAAATTAAAAATAAAAATAGTTAAAAAAAATTGAGAAAAAATAAAAAAAAATTGAGAAAAAAGAAAAAATAAATAAAAAATATAAATTAAAAAAAGAAAAAAATATTTAAAAAATTAATAAATAATAGTTTAAAAAAATGGGAAAAATATTTAATAAAAAAATATAAATTTACACGTATTTAAAAAAATACATGTATTTATAATAGTATAATAGTATTTATAATAGTATATATATAACAAAAAAAGAAAAAGAAAAAAAAATAACTTTTAGCATGACATTTCATGTATGGGCATGAAAGAGAAAAATGTCATCCATAAAAAAAGTTAAGATATTTTGACAAAATTTTCAAAAACCATGCTCCTTTATTATATGGATATATATATATATATATATATATATATATATATATATATATATATATATATATATAGAGAGAGAGAGAGAGAGAGAGAGAGAGAGAGAGATCTATTTTGAACATGTCATAAAACACAGTTATAAGGTCATTGTTTATATATGTATGAACCAAAAGATTTTGTAATAATTAACATAGATTGTAATTTATTGTAGATATGTGTGTATTGTACTGTAAGTACAAAAAAAATGTCTAAATAAAACTTCAATACTAAAAAAATAACATAATCAAATTGTCTTCACATAATAAATATTTAAATTTTAAGGGTAGTTATTATAATTTAATATTTTTATGGTCATTTTTGTCTTCAGAGAAGGGTTCTCATAAGAAAGTAAGAATTCCATTTATATTGAATGAATTTTAATTCCACTCACTTTTTAACCGAGTAGGTAATATGATCTCATCGAGGCCCACATTCTCATTCAAATGCAGGAATCTTTACATTTTTCAGGATTATTCAGAAAAATCATATTACATTCAACTTTACTTCGTGTCAAACAGGTCCTTATTGTTGACAAATTCCTCTCTATTAGAACATATTCAAAGCATTGGGGCATTTCGTTTTGACAAATTGCTATAATGCTTAACCAAAAAATAGTTGCAACTTCAAATTTGGGGAATGTTGATGTTCCAGTGACAATAAAATTTGTCGTGCACTTCCCTTTCCCACGTCAATCCAATAATTATGTTATCAACAAACGCCATTAACGGCAATTTTCTTTTAAGCAACAACCATATTTCCAAAATACCTATATATAGCCTCTGATTTTAACAAATATCACCATCAATTTCAATATTTGACTCAAGATATTATTCTTTATAAATTTGCTACTTAGAATATGTCGTCTTCATCCAACAAATCTCTCGATAGAATAATTAGTGAGTCGTCGAATGAGGATTACAACAAAATCATGCTCCATCGAATGGCATCTACAATTACCTATCTATTAAAGGTTGAAGAGGAACATAACTAGTTTCGTCGTCGAAGCTCAATACATAGTCGAAAGGTTGGTGACAAAGATAGGGAGGGAGAGAGAGCACATCTTAATGAAAAGATTACTTTGATGTCAAGCCAATGTAAAAGTTCAAGATCTTCCGACTCACGAGGCGCCCGTTGGTTCTTCTCATTCTTAACGGAATTGCATCTTCCAATGATTATTTCGTAAGAAAAAAGAGACAACGATTGTTTCATTTTCCACGAAGGCAAAAATGTGAAAATATTTGTGTAGTAATATATATGAAATTCGCAATTACATTATACAAGATAATTTAAGAATTTTAAAACTAAGCATCCTAGGAATATTTATCCCACTTCAATGTTTTACAATCTATACCGATATTTTTTAATCATGTCTGAAATGGGGGTGATAGGTGTTGGATAATGGTAACTTCTTTAATCAGAGTTCGTGGTGGAGGGAGCATGTCCTCCTCTTCAGATAGTAATAGGAAGTTAGGTTCAATTCAACTTCGGGACACATCCATCGGTCGACAAATCTCACATATGTCGTTCAGGCTACCACATACATTTTGACGTTTCGGATGCTCCATCTAGTGTAACGATCCATCTATCAAATTGTGTATAGAACGTTGTTATAAATTCCAAGTTGAACGCAATTGAAATTAACGTAACATACAAAATCACTTATTGTCAATAGTGCAAAAAAAGTTTAATATTTGATTGGTTTTGATAGTGAGATAGGAGATGAGAATAAGTTAGAAGAAAATTAATAGCGCAACATTTCTACGTTGTGCCAAGGGTTCCAGCGGTAGCTAGTTTGTTGGGTCTCTTCTTATATAATCTGAAAATGAATGTTAATATGGTATTGGATGGGATAACCTTCTCTAACCCCAACCCAGAAAGCGACACTCCCACCCCAAATTCGCATTGCCCATTTAACTTTTTTATTTTATGTTCTTAATAGAAAAATATGATATGAAATAAATTAATAATATATATATATATATATATATATATATATATATATATATATATATATATTATTAAAAAAAAGAATTATAGTACTTTTGTTTTATTTTAGGGACATATACCAAATAGTCCCTCGGACATTTTTTAATACCCATTTAGTCCAAACTTTTTTATTTTGCCTCAAAAAGTCCTTTGCCACATATTTTGGAGAGGGAGTGCCGCTGGCGCGAACCTTTAAAAATAAGAGGATATTGAGTGCTTGAGGGACTAAATGGGTTAAACTAAAAATATGTGTCCTTTTTAAAAAATATATATTTATAGTAGGGACTATTTAATAATTGATCCTTTATTTTCCTTGTTTCTTTTGGTTCGTGCAACAACGCGGTTTTGTTCCTGTAAGGATGTGAACTTTTTGTCACCTTCTTTTCTTATGCATGTGGGAGTTTGATTATTATTTACATGGTGGACCCAATTTCTTGTCAATTTTCGGTTATGAGTTGTTACTCAATAACCTATGGATGCTCCGAAAACTCAACCACTGAAACCACCCAAGATCAAATCACGGAATTCGATTTAATGGTATAAAATAGGGAGTTTTGGGGTAGGTCAAATTTAACTCAAAAGTGTATAAAAATAGAACATTTTATATGATTTTATAAATTTAGTTTTTGTACAAAAAAAATATCATGAAAAATGATCAATATATTATTTCACAACTCCTACAAAAAAAAAATCATCAAATTTTTGAAAGTGCATAACTTCAAATCTATAAATTCAAAATTCACAAAATTTATATATTTAAAATCTACTTGTCGAGATCTATCCAACAATATCCATATTTGATATTTTTTTGACAAAAAATAGAAATCGATAAATTTACTATTTCATTAAACCCTCCAATTTTTTCCGGAGAAAACTCCATTTTTTTCAGCGAACACAATATTTTTTCCGGCAAAAAAAACTTCTCGTCTGGCGCTGGCAATAGTACCGCTGGCGCGGACCAAAAAATAAAAGAAATAGATAAAGGGAGAGTGAAAGGAGGAGAAAGAAACAATCCAGCGAGAATTCCAACAGTCTCCGACAAGGATTTCGACGTTCCGACGAGAATTCGGGTGGGTGGGTGGGTGGGGTTATGTATTTATTTTTAAAATGAGTTTTAAATGAGTATAACTAAGGGTATAAATATAAATACCTTTTTAACTAAAACAAATGAAATTACCTGTTATGTACTCCTAACTCTAAAGGAACTACACAAATAATTGTTATTGTACCACAGGGGTTAGATTTATAAACCTGAAAATCATTGTCCTAAAAATCTAAATATAAGAAGGGACATGACCTTGATCTTAATTCTCTATATAAAATATAGGGTATGGGGCAAAATGCCTTTTTTTTAGTATTTTTTTAATTAAAATATTAGTTTAAAAAATATCGTTAATAGAATTATAATAAAAAATATATTGAAGGAGCCAAGACTATGCAAAAACACCAAGTATGTAAAAAAGGATTTTTATTTTTCAAAATTCGCGGCGGTTAGTGCTGTTAAACCCGAGTTCCCCCAAGGCCAACTAAATTTTAAAATAAAAAAATTAAATTAAATTAATTATTTATTTATTTATTTGAAAAAAGCGGCTTCACCCATCCCTCTTTTTTCACAAACCAAACTAATATTCTTCTTTGTCTTCTACTCATCCTAAGTGATCTATCTGAGACAAAATTTTGTTCTATAAAAAATAATAGCATATTAATGGGTCAGAGATAGGGTTGTGTTTCGGCCGGATCGGATCGGAAAATGACCTTTCGGAAAAAATTTCAATTTTTTCGGAAATAAAATATTTGTTCCAATTTCCTATCCAATTTTTTCGGAAAATCAAAAAAGTTTCCGAATTCGAAAATATCGGAAAATCGGAAAAAAATCAGAAAAATTCGGAAATTAGAAATATGGTATTTTTTTTTGTTCTGCCGCATGAAGACAGTATGAGAAATTAGAAATTAGTTTTTTTCTGTTCTGCCGCAGCCATCAATATAACAAATCGATGTAAACAAATCTGTAAACCTATAAACCGATCAATATAACAAAATTATTAAACCTATAAATCGATCCCAACAGATGTAAACAAGATGTAAACAGAAGTAAACAAGATGTAAACAGAGCATATAAACCGATGTAAACAGATCTGTAAATAAGTAGAAATAAAAAAAATAAACAGATAAAAATAAACTAGAAAAGGCTTACCTATGTTCGAGACTATAAGGGTCGGACGATGTAAACAAATATGCGCCGCCGAAAGTAGAAGAAAGGGGTTGGACGACCGTATAGAGATTGGGTCGAGAGAGAGAGGTGAGATATATGCACTGTCGAGGAGAAAGGGGCGAGATGAGAGAGAGAGAGAGAGAGAGAGAGAGAGAGATGTGAGAGATATTTTAATAAGGATATCATACAATCCTAGTTGCTCTCTACTAACAGCATATATAAATATATGGGGTAAGGTAAAAAATAAAGGAAATCTAAATTGTACACATTCTTATTACATAAGGATATAACTTATAAGGTAAAAATATATATATAGAAAATATTCGGAAAAAATATTTGGAATATTAATCGGAAGATATATTCGGAATATTAATCGGAAAAAATATTCGGAAATTATATCGGAAAAATCGGATCGGAATAATCGGAAAATCGGAATTTAAAACATAGTTCCAATTTCCTATCCAATTTAATTCGGAAAAATCGGAAATCGGAAAATCGGAAATTGGAAACCTTATATATGTTCCAAAATCGGAAAATATCGGATCGGACATCGGAAAAATCGGAATGTTCGGAAAAAAAACACAGCCCTAGTCAGAGATCACTAATGTCGTCCTAAATGTATTGAATTTCTCAAAGCCTTTACATGATTTTAACCACACTTTTATCTCTTTGATTTCCAAAATAAAAAATCCAATCCTTATGTTTCAATTATGTCCTATTAGTCTTTGCAATGTGATTTATAAAATTATTTCAAAAGTATTGGCTAATAGGTTAAAACGAGGATTGGATTTAATTATTTCAAAACTCAAAGTGTTTTTATCCCTAGAAGACTAATCACTGATAATGTCATTTCAGCCTTTGAATTAAACTATTCTCTACACAAAAGTAAGAAAGGGAGTAAGGGGGTTATGTCTTGAAATTAGACATGAGTAAAGCTTAGAATAGGGTTGACTTGTACTTTTTTTAGAAAATCATGTTAAAAATGGGATTTAATGACCGATGGGTTAGGTTGATAATGAATTGTGTCACATCTATTTATTTTTGCGGGATTGAAAGGGAGAGTATGGAAAAAGTTAAGGGTGGCAAGAGGTCTTCTTATCTAAAGCGGGTAAAGAAGTTCTTATCAAAGTCGTTGTCCAAGCATATCCTTTTTGCTATTAGTTGTTTCAAAATCCTGAAGTATGTGTACGAAGACCTCAAAACTCATATGAGGAGGTTTTGGTGGGCCTACGAGAAAAAGGAATGGGGAGTTAGTTGATTGAGTTGGAAAACCTTTATAAATCAAAAACTGGGGGAGGTCTAGGCTTTTGTGATCTTAAACCTTTAACCTTTATCTTCATGCAAAACAGGGGTGGCCTATTTTGAGTAATCCTGATTCACAATCTAGCAGAATTTTAAAGGACGAATACTTCTCTAGGTTCTCTTCTTCGGATGCCAAAAGAGGTTATAATCCATCATATATTTAGAGTATATGGGAGGCTAGATTGATGCTCGAGAGAGGGATGAGATGGAAAGTGGGAAATGAGAAATCGAGAGAAGATTAGAATTTAGGAGGATAGATGAATTCCAAAATCACATACTTTAAAACCATTCTCAAGGCCTGCACAAGAACATAATTGTATTTTTGTTAAAGTTCTCATTGACCCGTCATTAGGTCCATGGGGCCTTAATCTCATGCTAATTTGTTTTCTCAATAGGAAATAAATGATATTCACGGAATCCCTCTTAATGGCACCTTAACGGAGTCAGGGAAATTCGGCACTTTGAAAAAAATAGTAAAAACTCAATAAAAAGTGGGTACCGCTTCGCATGGGACATTGGATTATACAATGGTGTGTAAAGGTTTATGGGACAGAACTTGTCTTCTATCTCTCGAACTTGTAACCTTATCGGGAAGGGATTAGTGCCAAATAAAGTCAAGCACTTTATCTTCTGGATGTGCAAAAACTCTCTCCACGCTTGCGAGAATTTTCAAAGGCGTAATATGTTCACACAAAATCAGTCTTACTGTGCTTGAAAGGTTGGGATTGATTCAGTCATACATATTTTTATGAAACTCTCTTCGACAATCGGTGGAGATTCGAGAAAATGGATATTACATTTAGCTAAAACCTTAAAAAGTGAATAATTTGATTATGTGTTCTTTGCTTTTTGGTCTATTTGGTCAAATAGAAATGATGCCATCCATAGAACTGCTGAGGCAACTGCTAAGGACTTGGTTTCCAAATTCTCAAATTGTATATTGATTTAAGAGATTCTTGGGTCATAGAGCACAATCTAATTTCTATTATGGATGAGAGGTGGCGATGCCCGTAAATGGGAAAGTTTAAAGTCAACTTCGATGCAACCACCTTTGAAGGTTCTAAAAGTACTGTTATTGGAGTTTTAATTATTGATGATATGGGTACTCTTCTAGCAGCCCTATCTCAACGTTTTTTGCAACCTTTAGAAGATGAAATGCGGAAGCCACGGCAACAAAGATAGCAACGGAGTTTTGAATTAATAGTGATTTTACCCTTGAAGGCGATTGCCAGAATGTTACGTTAAAGCGTTAAAAGAAGGAGAGTTATTGGTCGAAATGTGGTAAATGTATCGACTCCATTAAGTGGTGTATTAAGAATGGGTATACGATTAAGTTCTCTTTTATCGAACGGATTGGCAATGGTTCAGTCCATGTATTGGCTCAAAATGCCAAAAATGTTAGGGATTTTCGGGCTTCGAATACTATTCCATCCTTTTTGGAGGATTTCTTATTTTTTTATGTAACCACAGTTTAATGTTTTTGAATCTATGTGATTTTAAAAAAAATTGACCTGGTGTCTTTATTTTTAACAAATAGTTCCTTAAATGTCTCAATAACTCATTAAACTATACATTTTGTTACAAATATACTTTTTGGTATTTTTAGCAACCAATAAAAAGTTTGTAAAAAAAATGTATTAACACCATATAAAAATAATTCAAGGAAGGCTTGCAAAAAATTAAAAGTTCAAGAACATTCGTCTTTCCACTTTAGCCTACTTTATATTTTTATGTCATGGGGGTGAATAAAATAGATATATAGCTAAAAATCATATTTTCATAAAAGGACTTTTGTATATAGTCACATTTGATCAACGATATGCGCGGAAGTAGTACGATTTTTTACCGTGTCTACTATTTTGGTCCGAAGAAACACAGTTTTGGAGTTCAATTTTGAAATACCAAAAATTAATATTACGAAAATCGAAAATACAACGAAGAATTTGGTTGGTTTTTGTTTATACACATAAAAAATGATTTATCGAAATTACTGTACCACATTTAGTTGAATTACTGTACCACAATTAGTTGAATTTTTTGTACCGAACTGTCAATAATACCTTACAGAAAATACCAAAAATTGCTATACAAATTTATTGACTTAAAATACTACAAATACTGAATTAAATATCAAATACGTATTATTATTATTATTATTATTATTATTATTATTATTATTATTATACGATAAATACTAATTTATAACCACTCTTTATTTTTTTTTAAATATAATCGCGATCACTCATTTACCTGATATCAAAGTTTACTTACACGATTCACTTAAACCCTAAACCATTGATTCTCAAACACTCATCTTCTCTCTCACATGCACTATATAGCAACTCTCTTAATCTTTATCTCTATCTCAGTCTATCTATCTATCTCCATCTCTTTCTCTTTCCATTTATGTATATATCTCTCCCTTACTCTAGTTCATTCCATGCTCTCTCTCACGCACACACTCTTTTACTTGCACACCCTTTTGAATATCTTATTTGCAAATATAGTTCGATATGTGATATATTTAAATTATAGGTGTATAAATGTAATGATTTAGAAGAAAAAACTAACCTCATATCGTTGATACTTGACACCATTAAAACTAGTATGTACTTTATGTTATAAGCTCCAACTTTTATTATTTCATTATCTTATTTATTAATGAAATTTGATGTTTAATTTTTGTTTGTTTGAAGATGGGTTCAATCCTTTGAACATTGAATTGGATTGAGAGGTTAAGCTTTTGAAGCATATGGTATATTGTATATTTTTTGTTTAAACTTTATTTTGTAGTTTGCAACTATTTTGAAGTTATTTTTGCAGATTTAAAGGTTATTTTTGTAGCTTTATTTAAAATTGTTTCTGTAATACCCCGTATTTTTATGGCTTTTAAATTTAGGGATTTATTAAATTTAATTGAGATAAATTAATATAATAATAATCTAGAAATTTGTTTTAAATAATTACTAGCGTGACGAGAGTTAGTAATTATTGGAAAATTACTGATTTGTTAAATATTAGTTATTGAGTAGAGTAATATGTAGAATTGAATTTAGTAAAATTGTCACGAGGGAATAATATGACAATTATGAAAATTAAGTCAGGACGCGCCTATGTCGTGTCGGGATTAAACTATTATTATTATAAGTGAATAAATTACAAATCGCTCATATGGTCATTTCAACTGTGCCAACATGTCCAGAAGGATCGAGATAGTCAGAAAAGTGTACCCGGGGGTTTAGTTTGAGTCTTGGAACATTTTTAGCCTAATTGACATCCCGGGAGGGTATAATAGTCATTTTGTATTTTTGGATAATTAAACCCATGAATTTCCCTAAGGTATATCAGACATTTGAGTTAGGCTTTTTGAGGTTAACAATCACAAAACCTAAGAACAGCCATTAGAGAATAAGGTAGGAAGCTTTCCAAGCAATCCAAGGCCAAGAACTCATCCGTTTGCACCGCCACCACCACCAAAACGTAGATCGCACGACGAGGAACGCAGCCATACATTTTTCCTACACAAATCAGACTCTTAAATTTCTAGGAAAGTATCTTTCTTTCTTTTCTTTTAGTTATTGTTTCATCCATGTTAGATTAAGATTGTTATACACATGTTCCATAGAAGAATTTGAGGAATTTGAGGATTTATTCACATGTCTTGGTGGAAATAATTATATTTTGGACATCCCAATCATATGTAGAGGATAACCCACGAATTGGTATGAGTTTAGAAGTAAGAAATCTGGAAAAGAAATTAAAAGAATGAAAGTTTTTTGAAAATTAGGGTTCTTGATAGTTAATACAAATTGGCCCTTTAATTCAATTCCGTTGATGAAATTGTACATGTTTTACGTAGAAAATTATGCATATATGTATATAGAACCAGTAATAACCCTATTTGGGAGTTTGGTAATTTTAAATGGCGTTTTGGAGAAAATTAACGGTTGAAACCCGTAGGTTGAAATTGCAGTTTCTGGGCAAGAACTGCTTGATCGATCGATCGACCGAAGAACATCGATCGATTGATGATCGATCGATCAACCCCCTTTCCTCGATCGATTGACCCCTCCTAGAAAATGGCATATTTGTCCCCTTTTTGTTTAATCTGGTTTACATACGTGGGAACCCTTGATTATTATTTATAGAGTATAATGGGTCGTGAGGAGGACCAATAGGGTCTAAATAGACTCCGTTGAATGAAATTGTGGGTTAACGGGAAATTTTGTTACACATTAGAGATTGTGCGTAAGTTCATTAATAAAATTAAGGGACTCGTGAAAGTCTTAGACCAGAAGGTTAGAGAGGGTATACCTACTGAAATTGTATTTAGCAAGAGAATACTTATAAAGATGAGAAGTATGCATGAAATAAATTATAAATGGGAATAAAAGAGACAAATCCATTATGCGAGATAATTGAGTAATTTGTGCTAAGAACGGATAATTATAATTATGGGTCGTGGGCACACCTAATTTAGAAAATGTGAATATTTATATCTATGACAGTGTGATTGTGCATATATTACGTATTTGTATAAAAATGATACCCTAGCTACTTGTTATCATGGAGTTTTTCGCGTCGGGACAGTCTTATCTCGATTGGACCTTTATGGGGATATTGACTCGTACCCTAGAAGATAGTATCCTCGATACAGGCTATCTGAGAATGATAGTCAGATGTTCTAAGAGACGTGAGGGTATGTGTTGACCTCTTAGGAACTGGAACTATGCTTCGCCTCCATTTGCTTGTGTTGTGTTAATACAGTTCGAGAGTGATTCCGAACTAGTATTTTCCTTAATTTGAGTGATACAGAAACTTGATAGCAAAGTATGCCAGCACCATAGATTTTATATGGGGTGACGTTAGTATATATATTATATGTGTGACTAATATATATACGTATATCTATATGGGAACTTTCTACTGTGCATATAAGTAGATAAGTAATGAATAAATGCTTCAACTTTATTATAAGTGTTCGGGAACTTTATAACGATAATGAGTTGTTCTAAATAACGTAAGAAATCTTGAAGAGAATGATTTCCTAAAGTAAATATCATAACCTTGCTTTTCACGTGATAAAACCTTATGGAGAATAAGTTAGAGAAACTTATGAGATTTATTAGTTCAATAGGCGTGCACACTAGATGAGAGGTGAGAATTCTCAAGAGAGTGTCGCATACTAACATGGTTGTTGCATTAGCCGATAAGCATTTTAAATACTTACTAAACTATTTTTAAAAATGTTTTACATTCGACTCTGATCCGTTTCCTATCTTTTTCTCTCTCTTGTATATATATATATATATATATATATTACAGGTGCCCAGCCACAGGGGCGTCATGCTTAGGTTCCTTGGATTGGACGCGTTGCAGCTGATGTGGGAGTTGCAGGTCGTTGCTTTAGACGAACTCGTCATTGATTCTATTCTTGTTTTAGTTCTGCTTAGTTAGGGCATGTGTCGCCCATTTTCCTATTCAATTTGGATTTGTCAGAGATTTACGTTTGTTTATATTTCCAGTATTCAGTATTCCTTGGGAGTTAACTTTTGTCAGGATGATTTCATGTACGGGTATTTGACTTGGTTTGGTTAATCTAGATGGATTAATTCTTTTGTGTTGATTGCTATCCATAGCACTTATCTGATTCTTAGACTGTTGATTATTTAAAAAGGTTTTCAAGTTGAAATTAAAAAAATGGAAATAAGACTTTAAATTGTTTTGACACTTAGCTTAATTATTTAGGGTGTTAAATTTGGAAATTTTATTTTTGCGACAGTGATACTAAGAATGAACCAACCGTTCACCTTGATTTTTAATTTAATAAAGGACTGATCACCCGGTATTTAATTAGGCGGGGTATCACAGTTTCTAACATACTTTTTAGGTTATTATTAGGCTATTTTTAGGTAGTTTATTTGTTGAAAAAATATTTATTATACTAATATTATTTTACAAGTTCAATTACATCTAGTTAGCCTTACACTCCTTACATTATAAAAATATTTCCAGCAAAAATTGGTACAAAAATGTCGGGGCCTGTGTTAACCATTTTAAGACTTTTTCGGTTGTTTTGGGGATGTTTTTAAGGTGGTTTCTAAGAAATTTTTTCAAGTCTTGTTT
Organism: Sambucus nigra; assembly: GCA_949130495.1. Classification (NCBI taxonomy): domain Eukaryota; kingdom Viridiplantae; phylum Streptophyta; class Magnoliopsida; order Dipsacales; family Adoxaceae; genus Sambucus; species Sambucus nigra. The sequence goes on along the minus strand of OX422208.1, from coordinate 787,390,822 downwards.
TCCTTTTATACTGATTAATAGAAAAATTAAGGCAAGAGATTTATTATATTTATTTTATTTTGTCCATTACAAGCAATGATTTTAGATTTGGATTGTAATTTTTATTTTAGAGTTTTATGCTTATGGATATGGCCATAAAATCAATTAATTATGGTAATTGAGTTGATTTCTTATGTGAATATTATTTTATATCAGAATTTAGACTAGATTATCCAAATGCATAAAAGGATATTAAATGGGTTTAAAATTTTATATTTAAATTTGTACCAGATTTATTGAAATCATAATGCCAATTTAAATGGTTTTGTAACTTTGTAACAACATTTGAACCACGTTTATTGAATGCATAATACCAACTTGTAATATTGGCGTTTTTGAGGAAAAGATACAAAACTAAAAATATCATCGAATATATCAACATACCAGTTGGTTTAGTATCGAATTCTAATTCGGTGTACCGTCCGGTAAAATTGATTCGATTAGTTACCCGCAAATTTTTGAAATTGGTATTATTAAGGATCAATTCCTCCATCATTGGTTAACGATGAAGCGAGTCTTATCTAAAATTCTTTCCTCAATTAATTCTCATTTTAAGTGTCTATTTTCATTGGCCAATATGCCATTATATGATTCTGAGTGTTAGAAATCACATGGAATTTTTTAAATATTGCGCAATTTATAATATTTACTAAATTTACCACATAACAGACCTTAAATTGTGGCGCTCATGTTTTGCGTATGGGAGATGGTGAGGTAGCAAGCAAAATTTTCAATCACGATGCACAGTTGCATTCGCAATTTGCACTTTTTTCTAAAACATTTCACCCCTATAATGGCCTTGGTGACTTGAAAACATTAAAAATGAGTTCAACTCAAAATGTCGAAATTAATAGGGTTTTAATTCATCTCTAACACTTCAAATTGCAACCTCCATTAACTCTTAAATTCGCAACCCTTTGTGGTTTAGTGCAAAGTTACGGCATCCTCCACATCCTTTCAAGGGTAGTACTTTGTGGAGTCATCGAAGGTGGGTTATTGGGTCTTTGTGGCTACTGTCTTTGAGGTGGGTAGTAAATCCTAAGGGGAGGGTGCTCAGGGTAGCTCTAAGAACCCTCGTGTGGACCACAGGAGGCATGTAGCGGTGTTAGGGTCACCCCTTTCGATCTTGGGTCGAATGATAAAGGATTTATCGCATACCCAGGTGGAGGTCTAGGCCAAGGTGGATGCGAATAGAGGTTGTGTTGCCCAGTTAGTGTGCTAAGAGAAGTAGGCAGTGGTGGATCGTGTTTAGGAGGTGAGGGCCTGCATGTAGATTATGTAAGTCGCAATTGATGAGGTTGAGGCAGCGACGAAGAGGATTACAGAGGCTGAGAAGGGGTCACTAGATAAGGCCATGGTAGTGAAGACATTGCAAGTGGAGATACTGGCCCTACATTGCTTTCTCGATTGTCTCATCATGATTTTGGGTGGAGAGAATGAAGTCTTCCAAAATCATTATCCTATGAGGTCCCTTAATGATCTCGGGGGAGATCTATGGTTTGAATCTTAGCGATCGTGACGTGTGCTTTTAGCTTTCATTTTGCATCTTTCTTATTGATTTCACACTAACGGACTCTCCCTTTGGCATTTTATAGTGGGCAGAGGTGTGCGAGGCTTAGCTGATGAAGATGCTTAACTAGTGTTTGTCCTTCGATCGCACTTTACACTGGTAGGCCGCCATTTTTGACACCGTAAAAAAAGTGAAGGTGCAGTTGAGAAGGCCCCTACAGTGTGTGCTTTAGGCAAGGATGGTACAAATAAACACAAGTCCAATTAATTTCACTTTTCTCAATTTTAAATATTGAACTTTTAAACCAAAATTCTCCCATTTAAACTTAGCACCAATTAATCCGTTCTTATGAAAACTGATTTACCAAATTTTATCTTTTTACCCTAAACATGCATCTAGATGATAGAATATAAATTAAATAAATCAAACCACAAGAGGCCGATGTATGAGGAAACCATATAAGGAAAAAACCTCTGACAGCCCAGCCAGACAATCACTATGATATCATTTTACAAAGCATAGACTAGTAAACATACATGACTCGATACCCCACAAGCCTTGATGCTCTCCTATCTTCAATCACTTCTCTAAAGTGTAACGCAAGAGTCCACCCACGCAAGTGTCTACAGCATACGAGTACATGTATGCCTTGGTATCCACTGATGCAGCTTTACAACCGTCTATAATTCAGAACATGAAATCTACCACTTCTTCACCGTAATCAACATGTACGGAGTCCATCGCATTAAAATAGTTTCTGTCAAGATGAAAGATATAAACTAGGTTCCCGAACAAGATCTCAAAGTATATGATTTATGAATCTTGGATCTTATAAACAAAAGGGTTAAACTTTGGAGTTGGAACTTTTGAAAACAGTTATGCTGCAAGATTCTAGGCGAGTTTTTTAGAACAGTTATGCCTTTTTTTTCGTCAAAGGTCTGTTGTCTCTTAGATAATTGAGTCTAATAATCCTTTATTGAAAATCAAGGCGAGGGAATCGTTCGAACAAAAATAAGCAGTCGTTCTAATGAGATATAGATCTCATTTGAACGAGAGTTTATCTCACTTTTAATAACCCTAAAAACTTAAAACAGTAAGGTCTCACTTGATGTATGTTTAAAGCATACTTCTAATAACCTTACAATATTGTTCGAATGAGATGAAGATCTCGTTTGAACAATCTCAATGAAACTTTAAAAATCCACCTACAGTAAAGCTAAGAAAAAATATTTTTGAAAGAATAAGTTTCAAACGATTTATTAAATAAAACACACTTAATAAAAATTCCAAAGAATCATAAGCTATATATGTTCATACCTTCAAGATCCTCAGCATATATGAAGACAAGCGTGGCGCGGTAAACATGGCTTAGAATATACATTCTTTGAAGCTTGGACACTACGTCTTTATCAAGCGTCATAGGATCATGGGATCATCAATTCAAAGTCTATGTTATAACTCTAACGTTTTGTCCAGAATTATGCCAATTACATGCAAATTGACTCGATTGGAAATTTGTCCTTACAGCAGTCTCATTATTTTTTATCCCTATCAAACAAGAGGATCCATTGTAACACCCCGCGATTTTTGGACCATAAATAACTCGTTTTAAATAAAATAAAAAAAACTCCTTGGATATAATTATTTTGGCAATTAAAAATGTTGGTTTTGATTTATACAAAATGAGATTTTTTATTGGAATTAAAATGGGGATTTAAATTGGGTAACTATAACTTTTATATATAAAAAAAAAGGGCAATCGCAGTTTGGCAGGTCAGCCGAATCGTTTCGGCCCTAGGTCGAACCGATTCGCACCAGAGGCAGGGCGAAAATTGTTTCTTTTTTTGTAGAGTTTGTGTAGGACTCAAATTATTTTCTCTTACTAAAATATAAAGTCTCGAATTTAGGGTTTTTAAAACATATTTAACCCGTCTTAAGAAGCAATAGCCTCCCAAAATATTATTTCCTCTCTTCTACAAAACCTAAACCCCATTAAACACAATTTTTAACCCAATATTTGAAGATCCAAATCAAGTTTTCTCAAGAACCACCAAGAACATGTCTTAGCTATTTTTGCGAGAGGAACGTAACCGTGTAATCAGATTGTCAAGACGCCTTCCTTACGGGCATGAATGTTTCTATTGTTCCCCTTAAGTGTTATGCAACTTAAATTCTGCCTACACTTTAATAAATGGTATTTTTTTAAATAAATTAGGAAGGCTAATTAGGAAAAGTGAAAATAATTTTGGGTTTGTTTTTATTCAAATCTAAAAATATATTTAAGACTTGAAACAATCGTATGCTTAGATTAAAGATTTTGACTACGATATTATTGTGAGACGTTTCGCGTATTAAAATTAAAAATATGAATTTGTAATAATGTTTCGAGTCATAAAATCACGATTTTTAGGTGTAGATTGTACAATGGATTTATTATTGTGTAATATTGTGCCTAGGCATATTAAAAATGGAATCTTGGGTTAGCCGGTAAAATATCGCTTGTATGAAAATTATGATATTTGACTACTTGTGTGACGATTGGTAAGACTTGTTTAATTATATAAATAAAAGTACTTAATTTGGATAATATTACAATCAGAGAATCAATTGGAAGAATCGTAGCTATAAATTGAAAACATGCTTTATTTGAATATTGCTTGTGTTAATATTTCGACACCGCGAGGACGTTGGAATTTTTTGATAATTATGCATTTACCCTTATTTGTAGGTTGCTTGCTAGGTATGGGACTAGTAGGTAGGCCTCGTTCTTGTTAACACTTTCTAGGTATGGTACTAGTGAGTGTAGGTTGTAGGGTTGGGTTTCCTAGGTGGGGCTAGGTAGTACGTCATCACATATTTTTCGTTATCCTAGGTGTGAGACTAGGTGGTGATTTGTGGTAGGTATTCTTGCTAAGTGATAGGTTAGGATATACTTGTGGTTTTGGTGACCTCTAAGTATAGGACTAGGGATGATTTAGGCCGGATTACCCGAATAAAGGGTAGGGTTATTAGCGAATAACCAGAACTTGATAATAAATTAATAATTAATGCTTATGATAAAGAACGGGTATTAAAATGAATTTGCATCGCCAAGATGTGCAAAACTAACGAAAATTAGGTTATCTAGGTACTATGACATGAGTGTGTGTTGGCGTCGCCAATATGTGCAGGGATAACGATAACTGGGATGTCTGGCTATAGCGACGTGTCGTGCATGAAACATCACCAATATGTGCACGGCTAACAAAATTGGGTCGGCAAGCTATAGTAATGGGAATGGGTGCAATGTATTGATAACTTTAGGCGGGACAGAAGATTTGTAGGATCCATATAAAGGTTGATTGGCTACAGTGGTGTGGCTTTAATTATAATTTGATAAGCATATTAAATTAAATTAAATTAATAGCTTGGTTACAATAAAATGTGGTAAGCTTATTTATTAAACCTGAATAGTGGGATGGCTTAGTTAAGTGGGTAGTTAGTGTTGTGTTACTTTATTCGCCTGTAATTATATCTATTAATTTAAAATACTCTATCGTGATATTTATCATGTATGATGCCTATGTCTGGGTTCACGAACCCTAAATTGGAGGAGTAGCTAGTGTTCATGCAGTGGGCTCTTACACATTGCGTTGACCAACATTTCAAGTATAGTTGTTGGAGTAGACGCATACGATGGATTAGAGATATTGGAATGCAGCTGGAGATTTACTGTTATTATTTTAGTACTTTAGATTAATAATATTCTGTCATTTTATTTATGAGACAATTATTATGGATTTGGTGGACTATTTGGTTCCACAATTGTTTATTGTTTCAGTCGGAGATTTGTTTTTAGTTGGATTATTTATCCTGGAGTTTTAATCTATCGTTTTGGAATTGGACTTTATTTTAGAGTTAGCATAGTGACGGATTTTATTACATGGATGTCTATATTCATTGGATTTAATCGAATTATATATTGTGAAAAAAGTTTTAATGCCATATTTTTGTCACATGCTGAGAATGGTATTTAATTTGGTGGCGTCCGGTACAGTTTGGCGACGGTCGACGCCTGAATGCACGGGTTGTTACATCTACATAGTGCGGGGGGTTCCCTAAGGCACCGAGGCATTATTAGTGAGCCGCCCTATCCGATGTCTAATTATCCCACTAATAACGCAATAGATGCCTAGGGATCAAAAGGATGTGGGTACCAGTTATGGTGGTTATGGTGGAGATAACAAGGCAAAGATGGGGACAATAGAGATGATGAGACTTTGGTGGTCACTTTTTTTATTTAATGGATAGGTGGGGGTCATGTCCCCTCCAAAAAATTTATCATTTCTTTTCTTTTTGATATGATTACATAAAGACGTACGCACACAATTTTTTTATTTATTATGGTGTTTCTTTCCTAATTTATGTGTCGATTTATAAGAATAAAAAACATAAGAAAAAGAATTATCACAACTCATTTGAAATTGTTTTAGTCATTCAACTAAAAACAACAAATATTTTATTGACATAAGGAGTATGACTTTGAAATCCTTAATTAAAATGAGTCTAAGCTCGGTACATATACATTTAGAGAAATAAAATAAAGCATAGGCACCCAATAGCACTTGAGGGATTTTCTCTATTTAAGGCTTAAGGATTTTTTTTCCACTTTTGATATATTTGCCTTCGTATATACTCCATTGAGTGACTCGGGATCTACTGGTGACAATGTTTCCTTTGTTGTCCCTTTCAAAGGGGGTAGTTTTGTGGTGAATGAGGGGTCAGTTGGAGGGGATATGGGCCTTTTTTCGATTGATTGTTTGGGTTAATGTTCCTTCCAAGGATTCTTTTTTTAGGTAGTGGGGTTTTTAAGGGGGTGTTATTTCTTGATAGGCTCAGTAATTTGAGGTATCTAAGTGTCGACTTTTGAAGACAAATATACGGAGTTTGGATGATTTAGAGCACTTTTTATAACTTCATGTCCTTCTTTGAACCGTGCAATACCTTTTATGATAACGAGACGGTGGTCGTTCATGTGGGTATCATGCGTGGTGTTTTGTTTTTAGTGAATTAACTTGAAATGATATCTCGGGTTACTTATGCACCTACGATTCAATGACAATGATGCACTTATTTTTAATTTTATGGGGATATTTATATCCTCTTACCTCCTTTTCTTACTGGGGTGGAGGCATATTTTAATGGCTTTGGCTTTGGTTGGACAGATTTCTATTTCCTCTTTGATGATTTATAAGCCAGGGACTCTCCCTTGGCAACACTAAAGACACACTTATGTGATTTGAGTCTCATCTTGAATTGGCAGAGCCTTTGGAAAAATTGTTTTAGTAGTGGTGTGTTCCCGTCTCGATCTTTGGATTGGATTATCACGTCGCAAACATAGACCTCCACTTCCTTGTTGATGAACTCATGCAAGATGAAGGTTGCATCCCTATGGTAGTATCCTCGATGATCTTCATCTCAAATCATATGACGGTGTAGAAGTATGTTCCCCGAGGCATGATGAAGGATATTTTATCTTAGAGAGTGACAGAGTGAAGCGTCAGCTTACAATAACACAACCTTTTAATTTAACTAACCTTCTTTCATACTGTATCTTCCACTCAAGAAGGCGATAATAACTCAATAATGATTCACAACTCTGACCAATTTTGGTTAACAAAAAATATCTTCCGTTATCACCACGAAATCAAAAATCTCTCTTTTGAAGTTGAAGGAAAACTTGTTGAGCAAAAACCAATGATTGGATACCACCTTTTAAGATGTATGTTGTTCTTATCATTTTAAAAGTATTGAAAATATTTTGGCTTGCTCAAACCTCACAATGTATTTTTGAGATATCACAAAAAGTCTCTCAAGAACAAAGAAATTAAAAAATTAATTTTAAACTTCAATAAGACTTTTTGATCAAATATTAGAAATAAAAAACTCAAAAGAAGAAGAAGAAGAAGAAGAAGAAGAAGAAGAAGAAGAAGAAGAAGAAGAAGAAGAAGAAGAAGAAGAAGAAGAAGAAAAGGAATTTCTCTTTATATTTTTAAGTTAGTATATTTATATCCGATAGGCTATCAAATAAGTTAAGATTGAAATGAAAGAATGAATAAGATTTTAATAAAAGGCGATTAGCGACGAATTTAATTTCACGAAGTGAACATTGTATGCTTCACATGGGTAATTATGTGTTATCCAACCTTTCAAACAATGCCTCTTTACTTGAGTAATTTAGAATAATTAAATTGAAGTGAAGTTTTAATTATATAATGGAACTAAATACTATATAGAAAAGAAATAAATTATGGGGTTGTAATTTGGGATCTCTACGTTCTGTTTAGAAGTCAAAGCCTTGGGGTCCACTTATAGTCCTTATTAAATAAATCATCATTTGATTCTCTCATCACCCTAAACGCCTTCATTTAACCTTTGATTTAATGTTATGATAAGGTTTTTTTGAATGAGGACCTCATTTGAAACAACGATTTCTCTTGTTCAAAATTGTGTTGAACAATGAAAATTAATTCTAAGAAGAAATCCTGGTAAGAAGTCAACTACTCATGAGGTCTTCTCATGAGAAATTTTCATTCGAATGAGTGACATTATAAGGATATTTTTCTCATGTCCGGTATCTTATAGTTGTGTATGTCGTACGCCGCTACATTTGACACGTCTCTTCACGATCTCACACGACGGCCTCTATCCGAATTAGGGAATCAAGCATTCATCATCTCCATGACGTGTCATACATCTACCTCAATGACTTCACATTCCATGATTTTAGGGACTTTATGCAAGTGGTACACTAGAGAAGTCAAAACAGTGAAAGAAGGCAAGATATGAAAGTTCAAGGGCATTTTGGTAATTTTATAGACACTGTACGAAGGACTGGTCAACTGGAAAATTGAAGATCTCGACGCCACGAAGATACTGGAAGAAACGGAACCTCAATCCGAGCTGCGGTGAAGAAGTTATGGCCCTTTGAAATTGGAGAAAATTCCAAGAAAAATCTTATGGAGAATGCTATGTGTTTAAGCCCCAAACCAGTGAAGTTTTGCGAACCGAAGGGTAAACCGGTTCGGGGGGAGAACTAGTTCGTAGTACATACGAATCGATTCGGGGTACCTGATGCTAGCAAGAGTCCTAAAGTTTTAAAATTCGTTTTGGTTTCCTTATAAAAGCCAACTTCGGGGGAGTTATTTTGTAAGACTTGAAGAGACGATTTTGAGAGTTCTATTAGCTCAAGTCTTCATATTTTTTAGTTCCAAGACTTATGTTTTGATTCACACATACTTGCTAAACCTTTGTGAATCCTCTTGAAACCCAAGAACATAACCTTGTGTTTGTTCATACTTGTGAAGAAGTTATTTTTCTTCTTCATTGTTGCCCTCCTGAAAAGGGAAAATTCCAGCCATAACTTATGGAGGAGCCATCTTCTTCTTCACTGATGCCCTCCTGGAAAGGGAAAGTTCCAGCCGAGACATCGAAACCGACACCTGCGGGTATTTCGTATCTCACCCTATTTCATTGTAATCCGTGTAAGTCGTTTGCTTACAAATTATAGTGAAATAAAAGGTTTTGCCCCTTTGGGGGATTTTTCCTGAAATTATTTATTTTATCCTTCATGCCTTATTTTATTGGATAAATTATCTAGATGCGTGTTTTAAGGTTTAACTAAAATTTGGGAATAATTAAAATTGGATTTTATTTGAGAAGTCGCAATATTTTCGCTGTAGCAATTCTTCAAATTGGTATCAAAGCTTATTTAAGCGATCACCACTTTACAAATTGGTATCAGAGCCTGTTGCACTAAGTTAATGTGTTTTGATCCTGATTTTTCACAAAAATGGCTTTTGGTGGTATTGATGATCTTAGATGTCAACTTTTTGAAAATCCTAATCGGAAAGTTCACACAAATTCTTACTTTATATCCTCTGTTAAAAATGACTCTGAGAGGTGTCCTTGTTGTGAGGGTGTTGGTCACACGTTAGATGAGTGTACCACAAATTTAAAGAAGAAATTGAATAAACCGATTTCTCATGTTTCTACCCTTAGTGATAGTGAGTCTGAGCAAGAAGTCTTTTATGCTTCTAGGCGAGAGTTTCCCACCCGTATGACTAGTGATAAAAGTGAGGTGAGTGAGGATGACACGAGTGAGGATGAGCGTGACTTGCAAACGTCTTTCAATGAACTTTATGCTGAAGCTTTCAAAATAAAGAAAGAAAATTTGAAATTGAAAGATCATTTGCAAGAGAGTGCCCTAAAAAATAATGATGTTTTAGTTGAAGAACTTGGGGCACGTGAGAAAATTTTGAGAGAGAAGCTTGAGTATGTCGAGGGTGAGAGAGATAGTCTTCGTGGTGTGATGGAAGCTATAAAAAAGGAGCTTCTTGAGTTTGAGGATTCTAGACGTTTTCTTGAATCTAGGATAGGTGAACTTGAGATGAAATTGAAAGATTCAATTAAGGTAAAATTTGAATTGGAATCTCGTTCAGAAAAACTTGATAAGATTTTAGGCACTGTCGAGATTAAAAAGGATAGGTGTGGGATTGGTTTTGAAAAATATGTTGCACCCATTCCCACACGTGTGAGAGAGCCCCCTAGGATTGTGAAGAAAGTGTCAACTAAGTTTGTTAGGAAAGATCCCCCTAAGAACATTGTGAGAGAACAACCTAGGGTTGTTAAGAGAGAGCCTCCGAAGGTTGTTAGGAGAAATACACCTAGGCACATCGTGAGAGATCCTCTTAGGATCATTAGGAGAGACCCACCTAGGCAAATTCGGAGAGAGCAACCGAGAAATTTGAGGAGAGGGCCACCTTTAGGTAACACACACCGCCCGATTTACACTTGCACACATTGCGGTAGGCAAGGTCATCTTAGGCGCTTTTGTTACAAGCTTTTAAATGGACTTAGGAAGGTTAATAAAAGAATAAATTCGATTCTCCAAACCCCCACGTGTCGTTACAAATCTATTTGGGTTAGAAAATCGGATTTAGAGGCATATGGTCTTTTGTTCACAACTCTCGTTTGCTTGCACGTGATTCACCCCGTATGAAATCTTTCGATTGATTGTGTTGTATGTTTGTCATACACTAGTGACGCATCATGTTATACTCTTTCTAGTGTTATGACTCACTTTGATGTAGCGCACATTGGTATATTTGTTGCATTTGTGTGTTCGCTACTGATTTAGCACTATTTTGGATTTGTTTGCCCCTTAAAGATACTGTTTTCACGAAATTTTTGCACTGGGCAAAACTGTATGATTTTTTGGGAATTCTGGGAATTTTTTATTTTCTCGTTCGAGTGAGACCTATATGTCGTTTGAGCAACAACTCTATCTCGCGCGAAGTCGCTTCTCACGACATGCCCTTGTCGTTCGAGAGACAGAGCGAGATCGTTTGAGCGATCTGTCTGGAAATTTTATTTTTGCTTCCCTTCTAATTTCAGTGCCCGGTGTTCATATGCTTAGGTTTTTGGTTCTGATGGGTTAGTTCTGGGTAGTTTATTTGCAGTTATTCTTGATATCCATGCTTAATTGATAACACTGCATTGCTCGTTTATCACATCTGCTTTCATTGTGGATTCTCTTGTGAGATTACTGTTTGCTAGCATAGGATGTTGCTCATATCGATATTATATGCCTATTGCTGGTTGTATCATTTTGTAGTTATTTTTCTTTTTGAAAATTTTTGAAAAATGCAAAAAGATTTTCTATGTTTTAAGTGTCCATTCATATTTTGTTTTTGTCAAATTTGAAAATCCAAAAAGATTTTGTATTTTGTTTGCACCATTTATGGATAAACACTTAGAATGACCAAGTCATAACATCATTCCATTTTTTCATGTGACTATTTGATAGTGTTTTGAGATAATAGGTCAATTCATCCATGTGCTTTATAATGTTTGGAGTCATTAAGATGTAATTAAGTGTTACTTCCTACATGTTTGACTCATGTTTTCCTTTATTTCACATATACACGGATTTGTTTGATTATTGTGGTTGTCTTATCACATGTTGGTTGGGTGTTTTCACTTCAATCATGTCCATTAAAACGAACCAAGCGCGATAAAACTTGATAAGAAAGGTGTGCATATAAGAACCATTTTGTGAGTTTGTGTGCTTTGTTTGAAAACGGGGAAGGGCTGCAAAATGTTCACATTTGACCTTTGCGAATACTAAGCCACCGTTATATCGGACATAAAAATTAAGGAATTTTATTATCCGAGGTCCAAAGAGGTTTAAAAGATCCCAAAAAAATTTAAAGGCAATAAAAAGAAATGCATGCCATTTATGGGTCATTTAGGTCTTTGCACCAATTTTCCAAAGTTTGAGAATTTAGTTTATTCACCTCTAAAAGAAAATATATATGAGGGAGTTTGGTTGGATATTTTAAAACGGGTTTGCACGTCCTTGAAAATCTTGAAAAAGTGCTAAATAGTTTTGAATGTTATTGGTGTGAAAATCACTTTGACTTTGATTTGTTGATTTGCATAAGACGATGTCATCTAAATTCAACAATTTTTACACCTAAGGACACTTTTGATGTTCATTTGTTAGGGGTACACGTATGCATCGTGCACATATGCTTGATTGAGTTGATTTACCTATCGAATGTGTTCACACCCATACATTTTGTTTCCATGACTTGGTTGTTTGAGTTTAAATCTATGGTGTGATTTTTTTTTTCGTATCTTATTTTTGTACGAAAAAATTTGAAAAATCAAAGATAGTTTGTGAAGATTTTTTGAGTATCTCTTTGAAAGAGCGTGTTTTCCATTTGATTGATGCCTTGTTTCAAATACGGTGACACCCCGACTTTGCTTGTTTGATTTATTCTTCTCATTTGTCTATTTGGGGAAATAATAAAAAGGGGGAGAAAGAATTATCATTTTATGGGGGAGTTTGAATTTTGGGGGAGCTTTTGAGATTTATTTTATGATGGTATCTATGTTTATCTCATTTCAAACTTGATACGTGACTTGGTATTTGCTTTTTCTCATGTGTGTAGGTACTACATTGATGATCAATGATTTGCACACCCTGATGAGAAAAGATTTGAAGAACAAACGATGAAGACTTATTATTTGTATCTTTCCAGTTTTGGGTTCATCGAAGGGTAGATTTGTATAGGTCAATTGAATGATAATAATTCGGATTTTTTATTTTGTACCGGCATAGATATAGGGAGAGATTTGTAAGGACATTTTTCTCACATCCGATATCTTACAGTTGTGTATGTCGTACGCCGCTACATTTGGCATGTCTCTTCATGATCTCACACGACAGACTCTATTCAAATTCGGGAATCAAGCATTCATCATCTCCATCAAGTGTCCCACATCTGCCTCAATGACTTCACATTCCATGATTTTAGGGACTTTATGCAAGTGGTATGCAAGAGAAGTCAATACAGTGAAAGAAGGCAAGATATGAAAGTTCAAGGGAATTTTGGTAATTTTACAGACATCGTATGGAGGACTGGTCAACTGGAAAGTTGAAGAACTCGACGCCATGAAGATACTGGAAGAAACGTCACCTCAATCCAACCTACGGTAAAGAAGTTACGGCCCTTTGAAACTGGAGAAAATTCCAAGAAAAATCTTATGGAGAATGCTATGTGTTTAAGCACCAAACCAGCGAAGTTTTGCTAACCGAAGGGTAAACCAGTTCAGGGGGTGAACCGGTTCGCGGTACATCCGAAGCAGTTCGGGGTACCTGATGCTGGCAAGAGTCCCAAAGTTTTAAAATTCGTTTTGGTTTCCTTATAAAAGCCAACTTCAAGGCAGTTATTTTATAAGACTTGGAGAGACAATTTTTAGAGTTCTATTAGCTCAAGTCTTCATATTTTTGAGTTCCAAGACTCATGTTTTTATTCACACATCCTTTCCAAACCTTTGTGAATCCTTTTGAAATCCAAGAACACAACCTTGTGTTTGCTCATACTTGTGAAGAAGCCATTTTTCTTCTTCATTGCTGCCCTCCTGGAAAGGGAAAATTCCAGCCCTAATTTGTGGAGGAGCCGTCTTCTTCTTCACTGCTGCCCTCCTGGAAAGGGAAAGTTCCAGTCGAGACATCAGAACTGACACCTGCGGGTATTTCGTATGTCACCCTATTTCATTATAATATGTGTAAGCCGTTTTCTTACAAATTATAGTGAAATAAAATGTTTTACCCCTTTGGGGGATTTTTCCTGAAATTGTTTTATCCTGCATGCCTTATTTTATTGGATGAATCATCTAGATGCATGTTTTAGGGTTTAACTAAAATTTGGGAATAATTAAAATTGGATTTTATTTGAGAAGTCACAATATTTCCGCTGTAGCTATTCTTCAAATTGGTATCAGAGCTTATTTAAGCGATCACCACTTTACAGACATATTATGGAGAAACGTATTTTACCTAGAGTATTTCATGCTGATAAGTAAAAAATAATGCTTTAGATATTTTTTCCATTTCACAAAATAGAAGAAATCACTTTTAACAATATCATACACATACACATATACATATAGAAAGTGTGGATAAAGGCAAGGTGACGAGAGAGATAGTTAAATACATAGAAAAAATTAGGGGGAAAAAAGATAAGAGTCTTCTAAGTATCTTATAGATCCTTGTCTCAAGTAGTGACCACACACGGTTCTTAATTTTCACAATCATATATTGGAATATCTGAGTTCCTTTTACATTTTCTTCACATGTTAGCCTCCGTATTTGATCACTATTCTTATTTTTCACTATCATATATAGGAATATCTGGATTTTCTTTACATCTTTTTCATATATTAGTCTCTGTATTGAATCGCCTACAAAATCCACAAAGGTATGGTGATCTAAATACTATATATATTCTTTAGATCTAGTTATTTTGTTTACTCTCTCAAGCATAATCAATCGAAGATTTGGGTTGAAAAGTTTGCGTTATACTATCAATCTTCATCTATTGGTATCAGAGACCCAGTTTTAATTTGATCATATTTTGGAAAGGTTCATATTGTCTACCATTGAAACCCTGGGTTTGCATGTTAGAAAATATATGCATGGATGAATAGTTTTTGTACAAACATAGTTTTGTAGGATTATTATTACTCCCCCCATCATGGTGATATATTTTTATTATGTGCATGGATCCTATGGTGGATTATCTGTAGTTATTTTTCCACGATTCGATTTGGTTGTAATAATTAGGTTGTTTTAATTATTGCAAAAATTGATGTATATGGAAGAGTTTTTTAGTAGATATAATAGTTGTTCTGTTAGTTATTTCATACAATTCATGGGTTTCTTGGCCTTGGTGCATGCTTTGCATTGAGGTACCATCTTGGTGCTCCGATCATGGACATTTAGTTGTGGTCAGAATGAGGTCTTCCCTGTTCGAACGAGGTCATGTTGAAGAAAGAGACTATTTATTTTTTTCATTCTTACTAAAGATAATCCTCGAAATATCAAACTATAGATAGAAGTTTTAGAATCGTTAATGAGTCCAAAATAAGCCCACATCTAAGAGAACTTTAGTTTAAAGAGGAGTCTGCTTCAAACAGTATCCTAGCTTTTGTAGAGTTTTACTTCAAGAAGAAGTCTCATCATTGATAGAGAGAGATTATTCTCCATTTTTGATATATAATTTCACATGCTTGTGATTGGATATATGTTTATAATATCATATTTATAATTATCGTGTGCCAATTAATTGATTAATTAGAGATCCATGTTATTATGGACTAAATGGATTTATTTATATGACCGGACTAGATCGCTATTATTCATGGAGATCAAAATTGTTATTATTTTTTAGAATTTAATTTTAATCGGGTAATCAGTTTAAGGTTTAAATTAAATTTTAGTCTACGTTTAAAAATGTTTTTATATTCAAAAATTAAAATAGTGAAACTGCGTAAGTCAATTTGTACATGAAATTGAAAAGGGCTTACAGGTATTTAGTCCCAATTTTAAAGATTTATTTTTATACACTCCATATTTTTATTTTTTTAGTCGTTGGTCCTATTGTAACAATTGTAGGACACGTGTCATTTTCTACGGAGAGAAAGAGAGGCGGTTGAGGACAGTTGGGGGAGGTTTAGAGTAGTTATGGGACTGTTGATGTAAAAAACTAGATTACTCTAATTATTCAATCACAGATAAATAAATGAGACAAAGAATTTTAAAGTGGTTCAGCCTTATATGAATGGCCTACGTCCACTGTTATGTTATTGCTGAGTGTTTGGGAATTCTCGATTACAAGTTCTATCCAGAAATTCTGGTCCCTTTGAATGAGGGTGATACAAGGTATTTATAGACCTTAGGTTGTACATGAAAGGGTGATACATTAAATGATATACATATGAAATGGTAACTCATTTAATGCTCTTCAAGCGTGTGCGTCAAGATGATAAGCATTCAATGAATAGTTGAACTGTTGATTATCTGGCAATCAATGCTGTGGTCGAGATGCAGCTCGAACCGCCTTAGTTGCTCATCGTCCAATAGTTCCTCGGAGCACTGGAGTTCCTCGGAGGACAAGAGTTCCTCAGAGGGCTGGTGTTCCTCGGAAGACTGGTGTTCCTCGGAGTACACATGTTGCTCGGAGTGAGTATGTTGGTCGGGGAAATGATCTTCCTCGTTGCTATTGTGCCACGTAGATTGACACGTGTCTTCTTATTATTCGTCCACATCAGCATAATAATTTTGGTATCAACAGAAGCCCCCAATGTTTCATATTTCGAACTTTGAGGAGTATGGAACATTCTTTCTCGGTATATGGCAGTATTAAATGACCTTCCTCGGTTTTAGGAGCCTTTTCTTCGTATTTGAATTTCCTTCCAAATTCGCAGAATCCGCCTTTTTTGCATTTTTATAAGCGCTTCGATCTTCGTGCACTTTTTGTCCTTTTAGCCGCCGATAGCGTACTAGTTTCCTTTTTGTAATCATTTCTTTCGCCGTTTCCCAAGGCAAAGTATTTAAGCTTCAGAGGCAATCCCATCGTCTTCTACCTTTTCAATTTCTGCTTTCAAGTTTTCTATAGCTTTTCTCTCTCCTGTGCGTTCATCCCTTTTTTCGTTTGTTTGTCAACAGATCTCCTTTTTCCTGTAAGATTTTCTTCCTTCTTCTTCATTTCTTTTTATTCACCATGGTTTATATTATCGAATCTCTTGAGAAATTCTGTTCTTACTTTTCTATTCCTTCTTGGGCAACTTTGGAGAATCTTTCTGAGCCTTCAAATTATTTTAATTTGGTTGAGGGACATTGGTTCCCTAGCCTTTTTATTGCTGAATGTGGATTTTCTTTTCCACCAAACCCTTTGTGTTTAGAGTTCTGTCAGTATTTCGATGTTGTCCCTGCAAAAATAGCCCCCAACACATGGAGAATAGTTAATGGGGTGCATAGGTTAAATCAAACTCATGGAACTCGTATAGGAATTCCAGAGATTATATACTGTTATAGATGGGCTGTTTTAGACAACGTTTTTTATTTAAAAACTAGGTTTTTGAATAGGGCCTTAGTAGTCAATCTCCCTTATGCAAATAGGGATTATTTTGAACATGGGGTGGTTATAAAGAATTGGCAACATGCCCCTTTGGTTGGAGATGCAGTATATGAGGGTCCCAGATGCCCCCCATATGGCAATGGGATAGGTTATTTTCATCTTATTTTATTTTTGAAATTACGATTTCATTGTGTTTGACAAACTGTATGACTAATATTTCACTATGTATTTGTTTGCAGTTGACAGTAAGAGAAAAACTCCCAAAGAATCAGAAGTTAATATAAAGCATTTTAAACATATCTGGAATTTGCATCGAAGAGTTGCAGACGAGCACATCAGGTCTGCTTCATATTTGTTGCAGTACAGGAGCTACACATCATCCTTTACTACTCGTCCTGTGGTCAGCATTAGTGAGCCATTGCCAGCTGCTGAGGAATCTTCACCAGAATCTCACATTCCTCTAAGCCAGAAAATGGGCAAAATAAGATTTCCTGCTATCTTCGAGGAGACTTCCTCTGCTGGGGATGGAAAAAGAAACAAGGCTGAAGTCCCAAAAGGGATAAAGAAAGTAGATGGTGCCCCTTCTGTTGCTCCTCAGAAGGCTGCCGAGAAGCCCCCGGTGGCTCCGAGCAAGAAGAATGCACCTGTGGAAGTGGTCCCAACCAAAAGTTCTTTGGTTGAAACTGCTGAAGTGCCACTGAGGAGATTGAAGAAATCCTCCTCGGTCACTTTGACTGAGACCATTCCCCAGCTCCAAGCTAGTGGAGCTGGTGTTCCAACCATTATTCCCCCGAGTTCTGCGATGAGCTCGGTAAAGACTTGGACTATTCCTGAAGTCCAAGGGATAGAAGAAAACATGTCTAGGGATATGCTGACATCCCTAGATACTCGTCACATTGCTTCAGTAAGTTTCTCTTATCTTGAATTTTTCTTTCTTTACATCAATTCATGTATCTCGGTATTGACTTATCGTTACCTTCTTTTTCAGCTGGTGAGTTGCTTTAACACCATAGTAAAGAAAGATGAAGCACTCAAGGCTTCTAGCTCCTCGTCTGAAGTGGAGGATGCCTTTGTGGGTTTGGCCCAATCTCTGAAGGAATCCCGTTAAAAATACGACGAGGATAAGGGTGAATGGGAGAAGAAGTTGACTGCCTCTGAGGCAGAGAAAGTGCAGTTGGGAAAGAAGGTTAAGGACTTGGAGAGAGAGAATAAAAAATACGCCGAGAAGCTCACAAATTTTGGGGAGCTTGAGAATAAGTTGAAATCAGCCGAGGAAGAGCTGTCCCTTCTGCGAGAAGTAAATCGCTAGAAAGAGGAGGTGGAGGCCAAATTGAAAGCCACCAAGGATCTTCTATCCGAGAAGCTCTCCTCGAAGAAAATAAAGAGAAAAATGGCTGTTAAAAAATCCTTTCGAACCGGTTGGGACAAAGGATGGGATAGGGGGTAGCTGCAATGATGGCTCAGGTGCAGTATGGGAGTTTGAAATACTTCCGAGATGGTTGGGTTGCTTCCTTGCAAGAATTGAAGGTGAGCGAGGACTCTGAACTATTTCAACAACATCTTCCTGGTCCTCCTCCAGCTATTGAAGATGAAAAAGAGGATGAAGCTGAATCCGAGGAGTCTTCACTGATAGTGGGTGATCAAGTCATTGCTACACAACCCAACCAGACATCTACTGAGGAGATTTCTTCTTTGCCTGCTCCTCCTGAACAAATCCCAACTCCAGTCGATCAGATTATTGTTCCCACCGAGCAACCAAGCTCCTCGTCCCAGCCTCCCGAGAAAGTCTTGGGAGACAAGGAAAAGGTGTGAAGTTGTTCGGTATTCTCTTTTATTTTTTCTTTTACTTGTACTTTATATCCCAGATCTTTGTAACTTTGCCTTGTGATCTAATAAAATTTGAGGTCTTTTCTTCCATATGATTGTCTCTTCTCTATCTGCACTCTGTCTTGATCTTCTTTTTTATGATCACTTTTTCTTTCTTTGCTAGTTTCTGGCCAGGATGGATATGATATCTGCTAATGACACTAAGTTGATGCAGCAATGCCATGAATATTATAAGGCTGGTCATACTGAATTAAGTGCATCAGAAGTTATCGACATCCTTCGTCATGGTGCTTCAGAGCAGGCGGTGGAAGCTTATCAGTATTTAAAATGTTTACTTGACCGAGTTGTAGCCAATAATGTGGCATACTACGAGATGATTGAAGACTTGCAAGGTACTCTCGATGAACTTCAGCAGCAGTATAAAGAGTCTTCAGTTCTTTTGCACGAAGGGTATGAGAAGAAACTTAAACAACTTAGTGCTGAAACAGGTTATGACAAGATGCTTGCTGGCTATGATGTGAGAGAGAGAACTCTACAGGGTGAAGTTGAAGCATGCAGACAGATCGACGTGCTGCTGGAGCAAGAGAACAACAATTTGCAGAAAGAGTTGGCACAGTATAAGTCTGCAGCTTCATCTTCCACTGCCTTGGTACCGGTCACCGATGAAGGATTATCATTCTTAGAGGTTGAGAATGCCAAATTAAGGCAAGAGTTGGATACCTTGAGAAGGTATGGTACTTCTGCTGCTGCTCGGGGACGAGGAAGAGGTTCTCGTGATCGAGGAAGAATTGCTCAGAATGTCGTCGAGGAACCAAGTTCTCTACCTGCTCGGGGAGGATCAAGAGCTCTTAGCCGTAATGTTGAAGAAGCTCGTACTCGATCAACGTTGGAAACTCAAGCGTTCCAATTGAATGCGAAAGATCGGGATTTATCTGAAATGTCCAAGAAAATCCAAACTCTGGAGGATCAACTTGCATCGACAAAGTCTGCTCTGGATAATAAGGATGTTCTTGCCAGAAACCTTCATGAGAAGCTTGAAAAGTTGACATTTCAATTTAATAAACAGCCCAGGGAGTTCTGGATGGC
Source organism: Sambucus nigra (assembly GCA_949130495.1). NCBI lineage: Eukaryota > Viridiplantae > Streptophyta > Magnoliopsida > Dipsacales > Adoxaceae > Sambucus > Sambucus nigra. Next base: position 787,370,890 of record OX422208.1, on the reverse strand, counting down.
TGGATACAATGAAGCGTTATTCCACTTAAATGATCGTATTCAGAATGCCAATAATGAGGGTTACAAGCAAGGTTGGATGAATGCCCTGGGCGTGCTGAAGCTCGAACAGGGGCACTACTTGTGGGATTATTATGATCCCGGGGTTCTTGACTTGCCAGTGCCACCGTATAACTTGGACATGGAATGGATCCCAGCTCGTGCCATTCCTCGGAGCTTAATTGCAAAATACCTTGGCGACTATAATCTTCACTCTCAGATCGAAGTATCTCGTCCCGAGCATCTATTGGACACTCCTTCAGTAATGAACGTTAGAATGCTCCGAGATATTAACTTCATTAATTCTCCTCTTTGCCTGGAAGATCCTCCTGCTGGCGAGGAGCCTGTTTCAAAAGCTAAGGGAAAGAAACCAATAGAGTAGGGATCTCAATGTACATGTAATTTGTAACTCGTTTTGAATTTTAATAAAAGACTTTCATTTTCTGTTTGCAAATCTGTATTGCTATTGTCTTGTGCTTGTTAAACACTTTATATTTGTGCTTTCATAACAATATTATGTGGTTCATCGACCAACTTAATAACAAAAAGTTACAAGTATTAGTAATGTTGCTCGATCACTTAATAATGAAGTAATGAGTATAAAAAATGTTGAAATTTTTCCCAACCAACCAAGGTTGTTAAATTATGCTTGTCGACCAATTATAGTTAGTAAGTGTTTTTATCCCCGACCAGCTATACTTGGTAAATTTTTGCCTTTTTCATAAAATGTGCCCGACCAACCAAGGTCGATGAATTTTCCTCGTCGACCAAATACAGTTAGTGGGTTTTTATCCCCGACCAACCATACTTGGTTCAGTTTGGAATATTTTGTTCTTCGAGGAACTTTTTGTAATAATCTTACCTCCCGACCAACATAAGTTGGTATTTGAGGGTATATCTTGTTTCTTAACCAACTGAGATTGGCCTTTTTAGGAGTCTCATGTTCTCGCTCTTTTACCAACCGGAGTTGGTCTGAGTTCGAACTATCATGTCCACTAGCTCTTTTACCAACCTGAGTTGGTCACGCTAGTGTGCGCCTCCTAACCAAAGGAGTATAATTTGTTCTCGCCCTTTTACCAACCGGAGTTGGTCGTGGGTTCGAACTATAGTGTCCACTAGTTCTTTTACCAACCTGAGTTGGTCACGCTAGTGTACGCCTCCTAACCAAAGGAGTATAGTTTGTTCTCGCCCTTTTACCAACCGGAGTTGGTCGTGGGTTTGAACTATAGTTTCCACTAGTTCTTTTACCAACCTGAGTTGGTCACGCTACTGTACGCCTCCTAACCAAAGGAGTATAGTTTGTTCTCTCCCTTTTACCAACCGGAGTTGGTCGTGGGTTTGAACTATCGTCTTCTTTTTACTGCCGAACAGCATTGTGTGCCGAGCAGCGTAGTGTTAAACACTAGTATTCCCCGAAAAACTTTCAATAAAAGGAGAGAAGATTGTGAAATATCATCGTTTTATTCATATTGATGGAACTGCTTTACATTTTACATCACTGATAATACTTGCGTAGGTGTACAGCATTCCATGCATTCTTAAATTACTCTCCTTCTAAAGTCGCTATTCGGTAAGTTCCTGGTCCGACAACTGCAGTAACTCGGTAAGGTCCATGCCAGTTTGCTTCCAACTTATTGTGATTCTGAATGACCTTCTTTAGCATGTAATCTCCTTCTTTTAAGTCGCATTTCTTCACCCTCTTGTTGTAGAACAGGGCTGTTCGCTGTTGATAAGCAGCATTCCTAATGGCTGCCTCTTCTCTAACCTCCTCGAGCATATCCAAATCCAGTCTTCTCATTAAGTCGCTGACTGGGGAATTGAAATTCAGCACTCTATGTGTTGGAAGACCCAACTATGCGGGTATTACAGCTTCACTTCCAAATGCCAGCATATATGGTGATTCTCCCGTTGCTGCTCGGGGAGTTATTCGGTAAGCCCACAATACTGACTGTAGCTCATTAATCCAATTAGATTTAGCCTCACTTATCCTCTTCTTCAAACCATTTAGTAATGTTCTTTTCGTCACTTCAGTCTGCCCATTGCTTTGAGGATGGCCTGGTGCTGAATGAACTTTCAAAATGTTTGACTGATGAAAATAGGCGGCAAACTCCTCGTTATCAAATTGTGTTCCATGGTCTGTGATGAAGGCATGAGGGAGACCATATCGGCAGATTATATTCTTCCAAACGAACTGGTATACCTTCTCGTATGTCATATCAATCAGAGCCTCAGCTTCCACCCACTTTGTAAAATAATCTACTGCGACGACGAGGTACTTGAATCTTCCTCGGGTCGTTGGCAGTGGTCCAACCAAATCAATTTCTCACATGGCAAATGGCCAAGGGGAAGTTATGGGTTCGTCGAATGGAGGAAAAACGTTGGCATTTATCACATCTTTTGGCATAGGCCATACAATCAGCCCTCATCGTTGGCCAGTAGTACCCCTGCGTCATCACTCTTTGTAAAAGTGTCTGACCTGCTACATGTGCTCCACAAGATCCTTCATAGATCTCTTCAATCAATTCCTTCACCTCGGAGGGATGTACACATCTCTGCAAACCCACCATAATTCCTCGTCTATACAAAATACCATTAGTTAGTACATACCAAGCAGCTTTAAACTTCAATTTCTTTGCAGCGAGCTTATCCTCTGGTAATTCTCCCTCCTCAATATATGCCCTGATGGGATCCATCCAAGATGGTCCTAAATCAAGGGTAATAACATTCATCATCAAGTCTTAATCTATGCTCCGACTTTCTGATACTTCAATTGGTATCGTTCTTCGCAGCTCGGTACGAGTAGCTGATGCTAGTCGGGCCAGTGCGTCTGCTCGTGCATTCTCCATTCTTGGTATTCTGATCAACTGAATGGCATCAAATTCTGCCAACAACTCTATCGCCTTTGCATGATACTTGACCATTAATTCTCCTTTAACTGCATATGTTCCCATCATTTGATTCACAATTAATTGAGAATCACTGAATACCATTACTTGTTGCGCTTCCATAATCTTCACTAAATTAAGACCTGCTATTAAGGCTTCATACTCAGCCTCATTATTGGAAGCTCTGAATTGGAATCGTAAGGCATATTCCACGTCAATCTCGTCTGGGGTGTTCAAAACAATCCCTGCCCCACAACCTGTTGTGCAAGATGACCCATCTACATATAATCTCCATGTAGGTAACTCGTCTTCAAATTTCTTATCAGACAGAGTTCCTCGGTGAAATATCTGCTGTTTCCTTTCATCCTCCCCTGGTATTTTTCGTTCTTTGTCGACCATCTCTTCTCGCCCTTTTACCAACCGGAGTTGGTCTGGGTTTGAATTTGATGATCTTTCTACATCCACAAGCCCTTTTACCAACCGGAGTTGATCTGGACTTATGTCTGTTGATCGTGTAACATCCACAGGTTGGTCAGTGAGCAAATTTTGCTACTCGGGGGTATCAGGATATGTAAATTCTGCTATAAAGCCTGCTATAGCCTGCCCTTTTAATGATGATCTGGGTTCATACACAATATCATATTCACCGAGCTCTATTGCCCAATACATCAGTCTTCCTGATTTTTCTGGCTTATGAAGGGCTTGTCTCAATGGCATGTCGGTATATACGACGATGGTATGGGCCTGGAAATAAGGCCTCATTCTTCTACTTGCTTCAATTAATGCCAATGCCAATTTTTCCAGTTTCGGGTACCTGATCTCTGCACCTCGGAAAGCCTTACTTGTGTAATAAATTGGCTTCTGGATTCCATTCTCCATTCTGATCAATGCCGAGCTGACTGCATTCTCTGATACCGCCAGGTACAAGTACAACTTTTCTCCCATTACTGGCCTGGACAACAATGGAGGTGCTCCCAGATATTTCTTCAAGTCTTGAAAGGCTTTTTCACATTCATCATTCCACTCGAAAGTTTTTCGAAGTGTTTTGAAGAATGGAAGGCATCTATCAGTTGCTCGGGATATAAATCTGTTGAGCGCTGTAACTCGTACTGTAAGACTCTGCACCTCTTTCTTCGTCGTTGGAGATCGCAACCCTAAAAGATCTTTGATCTTTGCTGGGTTTGCCTCAATGCCTCGCTGGTTGACGATGTACCCGAGGAACATTCCTTCTCGTACTCCAAAGGTGCACTTCGTCGGGTTGAGCTTATCTGGTATTTATCCAGTTGATCAAAGGTTTGACCTAAGTCAACTAGATGATCCGCAGCTTTCTTTCTCTTTGTCAGCATATCGTCAACATAGACTTCCATATTGCAACTGATTTGTTCGGCAAAAACCTTGTTTATCAGCCACTGGTATGTCGCTCCTTCATTTTTCAAACCAAAAGGCATAACATTATAACAATAAGTTCCCCTAGGGGTAATGAAAGAAGTGTTTTCCCTGTCTTCAGGTTTCATTTTGATCTGGTTGTATCCAGAGTAAGCATCCATGAAGCTGAGTAGCTCGTGTCCTGAGGTAGCATCCACTAGTTGATCAATTCTGGGCAATGGAAAATGATCCTTTGGGCATGCCTTGTTGAGATCAGTGAAATCAACACACATTCTCCATTTATTGTTTTTCTTCTTCACCATCACCACATTTACCAACCAGTCTGGATACTTCACATCTTTAATGAATTGGGCTTTCTGGAGCTTCTCGACCTCCTCTTGTATGGCTTGATTCTTCTCGGGACTAAATACTCTTCTTCTTTGCTTTACAGGCTTGATCTCCTTATTCACATTGAGCTCGTGACATAAGAAGTTTGGATCTATTCCTGGCATGTCTTCATGACCCCACGCAAAAGTTTTCTTCCTGTTTCTCAAGAAAGTTATCAACTCCTATTTTATTGAAGCATCTAACGACGAACCTATCTGGGTTACTCGTTCAGGATGCTCGTCGTCCAGAATAACATTTTCTGTAGATTCCACCACCTGTCCTTTTACAAGTTGGGATTCATCTCTAGGATCGAGTGTTTCGATTTCTGTACCTTCATCCACCTGGTAGGTAGTAGTCTTTTTCCTTGATTCTTCAAGCTCCTCTTGCTCGGCAGACGAATAATAGCATTCCCGAGCTACTTTCTGATCACCTTTCACAACTCCTACTCCGAAATTTGTAGGGAATTTTAAGCACTGATGTACTGTAAATGGGACTGCTTCGAACTTCTTCAAACCAACTCTTTCCATGATGATGTTGTAAGCTGACTGCACATTCTTATCCATCACAAAGAAGCGTATTTTTTATGTTCGACAAGCAGGCCAAGTTCCAATGAATATATCCAACTTAATCGTCCCAAGTGGAAAGACTTTCTCGCCAGCAAAACCCAATAGAGGTCTGTGATAAGGTTCCAATTAAGATAATTTCAAATTTAAACTGTCAAAGCATGAATAGTACATGATGTCTGTCGAACTACCATTATCTACCAGCACTCTCGAAATCATTACTTCTTTCATCCTCATTTTGATCACTAAAGGGTCTTCGTGAGGGTAAAGAACACCTGCAAGGTCGTTTTTTGAAAAACCGATGACCAGCTTCTCTTTGTTTACCTTCCTCGGGCGATCCTCTTCAGCCAAATTTATCCGTTGAATGTATGAGCAAGCCTGAGCCTCACCAAGGTAAGCTTTTCTTTCTGCAGTAAGGTCTCCTCCTCCTGCATCTCCTCCTGTAATGACATTACAATCAAATGACCCAAAGCGTATTGAAAATACCTCTCGTTCTGGCTGTCTTGGTTTCTTGGGAAGATCGGGGTCATCTTCTGTATCATCTTCATGATCCCTTTTCTTTTTCTCCTCTGCTTGACGAGGAGATCTAGACCTTTCTCTAGTTCGGTCATTATTCCTTCTTTCGCCTCCCCGATCAACATACTTCGCTAGCTTCCCTCTTCGGATGAGTGTTTCAATCTCGTTCTGAAGAGCTATGCAATTTTTGGTCATATGGTCGTGATACTTATGAAACTCGCAATATTTATCCCTGTTTCTCAGGTCAGGGTCTGACCTCAGTTTCTTTGGCCACTTTACTTCCTCGTTATTCTTGATTTTTTCCAAGACATGATTAATACCCATTTTCAAAGGAGTATAATTATTGAATTTTTTCAGGACTTCCCATGACGATTTATTATTCTTGGGATGCTTGTCACCGCCATTGCCCTTATGCTCTTTCTTCTTGGATTTGTCGACTTCCACCTTGGTCTCCTTATCCATGTTCTTCTTCGCAGCCATAGCCTCCTCGGCATTCATGATTTTGGCCGCTTTTGTCATCAACTCTGACATAGTTGTAGGTGGATCTTTGGCCAAAGTGTAGTACAACTTGTTAGGCAACAACCCACTCATCAAGGCGGTGATTGCTGTCTTTTCTTCATAATCTATGACTTCTAGTTTCTCGTTATTGAAACGAGTTATGTAATCTCTAGTACTTTTGCCAGATTTTTTTCTAACACTTAACAAGTGTGCTACTCGTTTTACTGGTTTTATCCCAAAACAGAAATTGCCAATGAACAACTCGGCCAACTGAAAGAAAGTTGAAATCTTTCCCCGAGGAAGATTGTTGTACCATATTTGGGCAGATCCAGTAAGAATTCCAGAGAATGCTCTACATCTCATCTCGTCGGGGACAACATAGATGTCGGCAGCAGCCTGATATTGCTCTATGTGTAGAACAGGATCTGTCTTTCCATCATACTTGGGGGTCACCACAGGCGCTTTAAATTTCGACGGTGTAGGAAAATCCACAATGGCCTGTACAAAAGGTGTCCCTCGAATAAAAGTTCGTTGTAGGGGATTCTTTGCCTTAGCCATTTCTCCCAATCTATCCTCCAACCGCTGAATGGAACCTTTCCACGCATCATTTCCCTCCTCGGGCCTATTAGTTCGAGCAATTGATTGTTCTGAATTAGCCTCCTGAGATCTATCTTGACGAGCAACTGGTCGTGATTGTGCTGATCCTTCTCTTAGATCGGATGGTCGTCGAAAACTTCTCGACATGGTCTTAGGTGGACTCCTATTCCTCCTAGGGCCTAATCGACTGAAAGGAGACACCCTACTCAGTCTTTCCAAGGCACTGGGTCTTTCTGGAGAGAGAGTGATACGTTGATCAGTATTTGTAGCCCTTATTGACGAAGTTCGCCCAGGTTGATAAGAGAAATCATCAGATTCCTCATTACGATATGACTCAGTACGCCTGGATCGTGAAGGAAGTAAATAAGTTTGCCTCTGACCACTTCGCTGTCCTGAACGTGCAGGTGCACCGCCATGAAGGGTCTGTATGAGTTGCCTCATTGTTTCCTGCATGGCGGTTTGTCCTTGAGCCAGATTCGTCATAATCCCAGCCAGATCTGGTGGTGCAGAGGGATTTGGAGGATTTCCATCATTTCCAGCGTTTCGATTGCTGGATTCCGGGTTATCTGCCATTGATGATGAATGATTTTTGGTGAAAAACGATAATAACAATCGTTTCCCACAGACGGCGCCAATCTGTTGATGTAAAAAACTAGATTACTCTAATTATTCAATCACAGATAAATAAATGAGACAAAGAATTTTAAAGTGGTTCAGCCTTATATGAATGGCCTACGTCCACTGTTATGTTATTGCTGAGTGTTTGGGAATTCTCGATTACAAGTTCTATCCAGAAATTTCGGTCCCTTTGAATGAGGGTGATACAAGGTATTTATAGCCCTTAGGCTGTACATGAAAGGGTGATACATTAAATGATATACATATGAAAGGGTAACTCATTTAATGCTCTTCAAGTGTGTGCGTCAAGATGATACGCATTCAATGAATAGTTGAACTGTTGATTATCTGGCAATCAATGCTGTGGTCGAGATGCAGCTCGAACCGCCTTAGTTGCTCATCGTCCAATAGTTCCTCGGAGCACTGGAGTTCCTCGGAGGACAAGAGTTCCTCGGAGGGCTGGTGTTCCTCGGAAGACTGGTGTTCCTCGGAGTACACCTGTTGCTCGAAGTGAGTATGTTGGTCGGGGAAATGATCTTCCTCGTTGCTATCATGCCACGTAGATTGACACGTGTCTTCTTATTATTCGTCCACATCAGCATAATAATTTTGGTATCAACAGGGACTAAATACAATTTAAAAAATATATGGGAGGGGAGCCTAAGAAAACTTTGAACATGGAACTAAACCCAACAAAACTAAATTGAAAAACTATTGGTGATTTAATTCAAGGATTCAGAATTGACTAAATACTTTTTTCATAAACCCTCAATTTTAAAATATTTAGTGGGAGAGGGGGTTTAACATAAACCCCGCGATCTCCATCGGTGTTTTGAAAATATGATGTGGTTAACTCCACATATTAGCATCCCCCCCCCCCCCCCCCCCCAAACAGACAAAACTATTCACTACATCATGGTATTTCTAAAAAATTTAAAAGATAGTCCTTTAAAATTGAATGTGAGTGGGTTTGGTCCCCCAACGGGAAAATTCTAAATGAATGGATTTTAATTTTAAAGAAAGAACCAATGGTTTACAATTAAACACGAGTAATGATATCATCCCCAATGGAGTCACTGTCATTAATTGCAAGACCAAAAGGAGTTGTCTATTTAGTTATGTTGGATATAGGTTTCCTACAATATCCAGATGACATAATTATAAGATGAAAATTTTTCCTAATTCATAATGATGTGATTTAACCTCCAACAAGAAATCTTACTTCACGAGGGAATTAGAATTTTTTATGGAATTAATTCTAAATAGCACTATGGGACGATATGCCCCCAAACCTTTGTAGTGATCTGTAGCTCAAATATGTGTTTTATCCATTGGGTAGGTAGTCTTCATTGGACAAGTTGAAGTTGTGTTCATAGTAATGGAGTCTATAATGGCAAAAATGTTTATAAGGGATGGATCCATACGCACTGACTCTCTAGAAAGTCGTTGCATGAATGTAAATCATTTTTCATGAGAGGTGACTGGAAATTCCCAAATTGTTATGTTTGTGGAGGTCCTCTTGAGTTGGTTTTTAACCTTAGTTCTCTCCTGAGAGAATTATAGGATCAATTTTTAAGGGCCTTTGCCCCTTGTCAGTTCTGTCTAAGGGGCGAATTATTGTCATAATCGGATCAGTATGTCTACTTTTTCCCTATATAAAAACATCATTCTCTGCCTTGTCTTAGTTTTATGATTGCTAAAACTACTACAGAAGGCTTGACATAGAGATTGTCTATGTTCTAAGGTTAAATCTAAGCAGAATAGAGAGTTGATTCTAACCAATCAATGGTAAGACAAACATAATGTTCTTTATTATATATTCTACTTTTACGGTGATGGTTAGTCATGCTATGAACCCACTATCTACATGTAACACCCCGTATTTTTGTGCATTTAATATTTAATTAATTCGAGAATTTTAAATTTCTCGGGGTTGTAATTTTAATTGAATTAATTATGGCAATATATATATTTAAATATTAATCGGTGAGTGAATGGTTAATGTTTAGGAAATTTTATTTACTAAGTGAATAGTAATAATTTAATTACGTCATTTCGGGTATTAATGACGAGGTATGCACTTATCTCAATCGGGAGTCGGTATAGACTAAATTGGGTGTGAAATAAGGATTTTTATAAATTAATTCAGACGCCAATACTGAGTACACGGTTGAGTCCGGATGGGTAGAAATAGTCAGAAAAGAGTACCCGGGGGTAGTAATTGGGTCTCGGGGTATTTTTGGGCATAACCGGACCCACACGGGGTGATTTGGGCCTTTTTAATTTAGCCCATTAGGCTAAAAACGGGATTTGTGTTTTTAAACCTAAACCTAAGAAAAGGAAAATCAGCAGCCACCACAATTCTAACCTAGGGTTTGAGAGGGAGATTGGGGGAAAACGATCAAAAGCCAAATTGGGGATTTTGGAGCAAAATCAAGGGGCTACGACAACGGATCAGACCCTACGAACGATTTCAGGCAAGTGGTTAACTATTTTTACTCCTAAAGTGTGATATCCAATTCATATTTTAGTGATGTGTATACTAAAATTCGTTTTGGGGATAAATGGGTACAAAAAGGGGGTTTTGTTAATGGAACCATTGAATGGAATTTAAGGAAAGAATTAGTTGTGATATATAATTCTGAGTATGATTATCTGGTTTGAATGAAAAAAATTGGAATATAAAAGGATGAAATTTGAATTTGAAATTGGGATTGGAATTGTACCCTAGAAATTTTGTGTTCTTGAGTGGGTCAAAATTCATAGTGTTAATGATGTTAAAAGGTTTAGATGATATTTTTAGTTCATGAGTAGATATAAGATGATTAACGTGTTGATTTGAGGTTGATTTTTTTGAGGAAAATAAACCTTAAAGCTCGTTAATGGTGGAAATTTTCGTGGGGAAGAAGAGCTGTCATGAAGGGGTCAATCGATCGATCGGGGGTCATCGATCGATCGACGATGGGAAATTTTGGGCAGTTCGGTCAGGTTGTTTATAATGAGGGTTTTATTTAAGTTTTAATTCCCTTAATTTTATTTGGTGATAAATTTATATGGGCCACATATTTCCTTAACAATTATAGGGTGACATAATTGGGTTTAGGAGGGTGTGAACGGTATGTCAGGAGATGAACGAATTTGGAGAAATAATTTAATTATCGATATTGGGCCGAGGAATGATATTCGGGTATTGTAATTGGGTGACACTACATTATTAAAGGAATTTAGGCGAAATATTTAATTATGGACCAAGTGGGTGAGTCCGGGTGTGCTAACAATTATAGGTAAAAATAATTGGGGAAATTATGAAAATAAATGTGTGACACATTGTGGGTGAAAATGTGAGAATAAAATTATGAGATGTAGAATGGACCGAGTGAGCGAGTCCGGGTATATTGGTTAAGTGGTATCAAAGTAGTAAATTAATTATTGAGAGAAAGTAATTAATTTGGAGTCGGAACATAGACTCGGGAAATATTAAGTTACGGGCTAAGTAAGTGGGTCCGGGGATAATGGCTGGGTGACACCAAGTTATTAAATTAATAAGCGTGATAATTAATTTAATTAGAGTCGGATTGTAGACTCGGGTAGGATTAAATTAATAAATGTGATAATTAATTTAATTAGAGTCGGATTGTAGACTCGAATTTGTGTTGATTAATTAATGTGTAAATTAATTAAATAAGAGTCGGATTGTAGACTCGGGTAAGTATTAAATTAATGGGTGTAATAATTAATTTAATTAGGGTCGGACGATAGACTCGGGGAGGTATGAAATTAAAATGTGTGTTAATTAAAATATATTAGAGTCGGACGATAGACTCGGGGAGGCATTAAATTAATAAGTGAGTTAATTAATTTAATTGGAGTCGGACCATAGACTCGGGGAAAATATTATATAAATTGAGGTATGAGTTAAATATATTAGAGTCGGACCATAGACTCGGAAAGACGATAAATTATTAAGTGAGAAAATTAATTACGTTGAGTCGGGCCACAGACTCGGAAAATTTCAGGTAGTGTATGGGATATTTAGTATACGGTAAAGACAGGGTTTATAATATATATATACGGTGTAGTGATAGTATATATATATACGTGTACATATTGTGTGTGATATTAAATTTCAGGCAGTGTACGGGATTTTTAGTACACGATAAAGCCAGGTTTTATAATATATATACGGTGTAGTGATAGTGTATATATATATATACGTGTACATATTGTGTGTGATATTAAATTACAGGCAGTGTATGAAATTTTGAGTACACGGTAAAGCCGAGGTTTATATTATATATATACAGTACAGTGATAGTATATATATACGTGTTTATATTGTGTGTGATATTAAATATCAGTGACTAGATATTTATTCAACTTAAATACTTTAATGCTATCAAGGGAGGTTGCGCGATGTGGGTGAATACCCTAGCTTGAGGAGTAGGGCGAGTATATCCCCAGGTCATAGCGTCCGGTATATATGGGTGAGGGATTTATCTCACTTTCAGGGAAGGAATATGACCGCCTCCACTACGTTTATATTTTTGGGCCAGGTTGGTGACCGATTCCAACTTGGGGAACTAGGTTTTGTGAGCACACCTAGTGAGATAGCATTTTAGAGGAAATCATGCGGTGAGGGTATACTCAGAAGGATGGATACACGTATGATATATGTGTGGATGTTAGTAAAGGTACGTATAATATGGTAGCAAATATTATATGTAGGTGATAATACAGTGTGTGATGTATTTACTTTATATAACTCGGGTTACAGTTATATGCTGTTAATTAATGAGAAATTAATTGAGTTAATAATTTGTGGGAATAATACAGAGTGTGACGTATTAAATTTATATAACTTGTGTTACGGTTATATGCTATTCATTAAGAAGGAATTAATTAAGTTAATCGTGAAATAACTTATAACTCAGGAAATCATGATACTCGGGTTAGAGTAGTATGGCAAGGGAAGGATATACCAGGACTAATTGGATGGGGTAGCACAACTAGGTGGGGTTAAGGTAACCAGTAGGTGTGCACAATAGTGGAGGGGTGAGAATGTCCACAATGGAGTGCGACACTAACTTTAATATGACGCGCATTCATGCATTTTTAAATTACTGCAGTTAATTCACTCTCTAAATATTTTCAAAATATTTTGGGTTCTAACCCTTGCTATAAAAATATTTTCAAAACCTTTTAAGTGTCCAGCCAAAGGGATGCCAGGATTGATATTCCATTCCAAGGACACGGAGCTGCGGCATATGTGGATGCTAGCAGGAATTTGGATTAGACGCATCATTCATTCATTCCTAGAGTAGGAATCTCTCATCAGTTCCAGTTTTATTTAGGGCATGTCGCCCAGACTTTTAGTTCAGTTTTCAGATTTGTTTTATTCCGATGTTGAATATTGTATTGGATTATTTCACTTTGGTGGCCGATGGTTTATTCGGCAAGTTGTGTAATTATAATTCAGTTTATTTTAATTCAGTATTGTGAATGGTTTATATTTTTGTTCAGCATGTACTGTTTTGGTTTAATCAAAAAGTTAAAATTGGCACCAGCTTTTGGAATACTAGGTGGTTAGTAAGTCTTAAAAAGTTTTCGACAGTGATGCTAAGGATGATCCAACTGGGATTCCTGTTTTAATTTGGTATAGGACTGATCACCCGGTATTTTATTAGATTGGGTGTCACACTACATATACCTAAATAAAAAATTATGGCACAGATCTTTACACATGCCTCCAAGACAAACTTGTCATTAGCAATGTCATTGTCTGATCGTGGACTTGCAAAGGGGACCGATGTTTGGTATGTAGCGTCGGATATCTCATCGTATGCACTTCCTTCCTCTGATTCTTTCATATCAAAAAGTGGTTGATAAGCACCCAAAAGTGTACATTTTATACCCCGAATAGATGTGTTTTTATTGTTAATTCTCGACAATTTGGGTCTTATGCACGTAAATATTTAATGTGCAGGCTTGATTGTAGTTGCGGTGTCAAAAGTGTTATTTCAAGGCAAATCACCTCTCCCGTAACCCTAGCCTACCCTTTAGATTTATTTAGAATTTTTAGGATTTAATTTTTATTTCCTTTTAATTAGTGTGATTTTATTTGGATTTTGATTTTGATTTTTATTAATTTTTTGTTTTTAGTTATCTTTATTAGGATTAGTTATTTTTAGGATTTCATTTATTTTTTGTTTTTTTTTTTTAGATTTTACATTTTTTTAAGATTTTAATTTAAGCTTTAATAGATTTTTATTTTATTTTAGTTTCATTTTTAATTGAGTCTTTATTTTATTTTTAGAGTAGGATTTTATTTTTAGATTTTTAAATTTTTAGTTTTATTAGTTTTATTTTTTTTAGTGTTATTTGTTTTTAAGGTACAATTAAACACACACACACACTCACCCTAATACCATACACTCCCATACATTACACTACATACTAACACTTCCCTCACCCTCACACTAACTTCCTACAACCATCCACACCCACTACATCTTCTCCCTCCCAACCCCCACGATTCTCTCTAACCTCCATAAACAACAAAACCCACAAGTCTCATCCTATTACACGAAAACCACCACCACCCATCAATTAACCACCACCACCCATGCAGTCGAAACCCGCCGCCGGCCACCCATCCAACCCAGCTCCGGCGAACTCCGGACACAACCCGGCGACTCCCTTTTATCCCATAATCCGCGCTCGAATCCCTGTTAACCCGGAGCCCACCATTGACCCTTAACCATCTGCCCCGCTGCCCGATCGCGACCTGCCATACCCGTCCCCAACCCAAACCGTCACAACCTCCGACCCAGCCCACTTCGGGCGATCCAAACTGGAATAGCGAACCCACAATACAAGACCCGAATCCACCATATTCCACCTTCACAAAACCCATAAGACCACAAATCAATTTTTATTTGCACAAAGCCAACCCACGTCGATACCCTCCGGCCCAAACCCACATCCCCTCTGACACATCGTTTCAATCCAGCTACACACGCCACCAATCTCCTGCAACAGAAAAACTAGCCTCCCTAGCTGATGGCCTTGATAAAAGACATTCTTCATTTTAAAAGGGGAGAAGTAGACAGTAGAGAAAATCGAACAGACTACATAGAGAAAAACATTTTTAGCTTACAAAAAATTTTATTTCTTCTTTTATAATTTTGTTATGTAGTGAGTTGAGTGTGAGACAGATTATTGTGAGATAAATTTTCGAGTTGTGGCATTTTATCAAGTGTTATAATATTCAGATTTGTGGATACACTTAATTGTTCATGTTTGAGAAATTATTATTTAGATCAAGGAGACTTAGTTCCATTATTTTTTTCTCACTCCATTTTATTTTGCATGCCTCTTATTGTGTCATTTTTACATTTTATATGTAATAATACCAAAATAAGAGGCTAAATACCCCATTCAAGGGGTGGGATGGAACCCTTAACTTAGTTATTTTTATTTTTGGTTTGTTTATTTATTATGCCTCTTCGAATATTAATATTAAAATTTTACAATTTGTATCTACACCTCGAGAGACGGTGAATTATTTTCGAGAGAAAATCGAAAATTCAGATTATAATATTTATTCATTAATTAAACTAGAGATAGGCAATTTTTGAATGGCATTATAGTTTCAATTTCTCTACTCTAAAAATGAATTTTTTTATGATTTAAAAAACTTTTAGTGAATTTTCCCTAGCGGGTGATTTATTAGAAAATATTTAAATCTAATTTTGTGAGTATGTGAAATTTAAATTTTAATCTTCTAAAACGACTATATGTAACTTTATATTTGCAATCAGAGTTGATTTGTAAATTTATATATGTTTTGGGGCATTTCAAATAGATAAACTAATTAATAAAAATAAATAGGTTAATTGGTGAAGTTTAATCCCTTGAATTATCTCATAGTTATTTTCTGCTCATATTTAGCTCACTTTATCGTTTTCTTTATTTTTTAATTTAGTTTTAATTTTTAGTTCATAATTAGTAGTATAAATATCCCTTTATAATTATTTCAAAAATCATACTTGTTTTCACTTTGCTCTTGTCCATAATAGAGAGCGCGAATTGACCCCTTACTTGACCGTCTTTTCCCCACAACGACGTATACCCCAAAGGCATGTTATTAGTGGTTATAAGGGACCAGGATTGATGTCTTCTTTAATGTTAGCGGGTTCGCGGGAGATGCCCATGTAATGGTATCTAAGTTAGCATTGGTTGCTTTCCACAGAGAGTTACCTATAACAAATTTTAGCAAAGTCAATAATTATACCATGTATACTAAATTGTGGAGGTCTACGTTCCCAATGTTGTATAGATCTGGGGTATCCCCAACATTCTAAATATGTAAGTATATATGCGCCATGGTGGGACCTCGGGTGGCGTATAGCCTTGATCGGTTATTTCTTATTGGAGCTTGATGATTTTGACAATATGAGTTGACTCAAGGTAAATCCCCATATTCCAGTCCAATTGTTGCGTGATGGTGGGTCCTTGATTAGGCTCAAATTCTTTCGAATTTATCCCCTTAATTTAGAAACTTTTATCATCTCGAATAACGTAAAATGAGTGAAATTATTGCATTTCTTTGATACTGACTTCTTCTAACAAGTACATCTAGTTTTGTGTATTTCTCATCATTTTTACAGGTATTTGAAGCATTGAGGAAGAAAGAAACTAGAAAAGCAATTAATTAAGTCAGGGGAGGAAATTCAAAGGGCAATTTCATAAATTTGTATCCTTCATTCGGAGTTGAAGCCAACTAAAGAGTTGAAGAGAATTAAATTTCAAGAACTTTGTAAGAAACGGCGAGTCAACCCGAGCTACGGTGAAAAAGTTACGGAGATTTGAAGTTGAGAAGGAACAAGAAAAAGATCCGTGAATGAAAAAGGCAGGAGGTCCGGACCGGCCAGAAAAGGGTCCGGACCGGGTTCTAAGTAAGTTCTTTATGAAAAAGGCAGGCGTTCCGGACCTTTTTTCCAAAAAGGATCCGGACCGCATGGCTAGGAAGTTCTGAATAAAAAAGGGGTGCAATCCGGACCTTTTTCCCAAAAAGGGTACGAACCGCCCTTGCCTAAGGTTCGCTGTTTGAAATAAGGGAGGATCCGGACCGCCTTGCCCGATGGGTCCAAACCGCATTGGATTTCCACGAATTTTTATGTTCTCTCTCACAGTTTCATGTGGGTCAAACTCTTGTAAATTTCGGAGCTATTTATTCAGAATAGTTACACAATATTAGGAGTTCGATTTTTTTAGGTTAGCTAATTAGGAGTAGAGGGTTTTTGTAGTCAAAAACCCTAGATTTCAATAAGAGTTTTGTTGTAAGGATTTCAGTTTGATTCTTGAATACAAGTAATTTCTTTCCATTCCTTCTTTCATAATTGCCTTAGTTTGTTAATTATTAATCATGCATCTCTTTAATTCTAGGTTTCTATTAGTCATGACCCGATGTAATTCACGATAATGGGAAATAAACTTTTGATTTAAAATCTTAGATGAATCGTGTTGCGTAATTGTTGCAACCGCGTAGGACTTTAAATATCGTTTGCCCTAGGTAACCTGGATGCGTAAGGGTGTGACACGTGTATCGGTTAATGCGACACCGCTTCGTTCTTGCCTTTGAATTCATATGGTGCGGGCTACGATCTCTCATATATGGAATGCTTAGGATTAATAAAGACTGGGTTCATTTAAAATCTTAATTATGAATCTAGTATCCTATTAAGTGAATTGCTAGGGTGTGGGGGATTGTAATCCAACCTCTTGTTCTCATCTCATAGTTAAACTTTTAGTCCATTTATCATTAGCATTTAGTTTAATTAGCATAGTTGCATATTATTAGTTGTTAGTTTCATTAGTAGTTACGCTAAAATTAGCATCTAGTCGTAGTTGTTTCATCCCCCAAATCATCTTTTCGTTTCTTTTAGAGTCAAAGCTAGGATTCTCAATCTTTCCAACGTCGTTATGTTTATTCGTCCTATTTCCCTGTGGAGACGATCCTGACGTACCGGGTTTATTACTAATGCCGCAGGCCTGCATTTGAGCCCATATCAGCACAAACACTAGATACACATTTGTGGTCACGTTAAGTTTTTGGCGCCATTGTCGGGGAATCAGGTAGACTTAGGTTAGATCGAGTCAATCTAAAGCTTAGACCAAAAATTCAAAAACAAATAAATAAATCAAAATAAAAATCCAAAAAAATCATCTCTCAAAAGCCTTTAATGCAAAACCCTGAACATTTCATGAAAATCCAATTGTGAGTATAATTCTGATAGTCCCCACACCCCTCGCGTTCCATAGTTTTGGCATACACTTACTACTCCTAAGCACTCTATTGGTAGTTACACCCTGAGTCAATCCTTGAGCCACACATCTAGGACACCGAGTGAGTATTTCGAGTCATTTAAAGAGAGAGCGATGTCTGACGCCGCAAGTTTCGGCACTGGAGAGGGAAATCCGCCCTATCATCCCACGAAAGACTTACTCTTTCCTAAACGAACTGTCACCCCTGGTTGCATTTTACTCCCGTATAATACCGGTCAGTTCCACTTACGCAATGGGATGATACAGATTCTCCCTAATTTCCATGGCATGGATTCGAAGAAACCATACCTTCACATAAGAGAGTTCGAAGAGGCGTGCGACACATTTAGTGACCAAGCTTGCACGCAAGATGTCGTTCGCCTGAAGCTTTTTACTTTTTCCTTAAAGGATAAATCCAAGACCTGGATATGGTCTCTATCCCCGAACTCCGTTATTTCTTCGAGGGATATGCAATCTAAATTTATCTCAAAATTCTACTCACCGCACAAGACTAACTCTGTCAAGACTCAAATCCAAGGTTTTCGACAACAAGATAATGAGCCTTTTGACAAGATTTGGGAACATTTCCAAGAGTTGGTAAGCGCATTACCCCATCATGGTTTTGAAAAACACCACTTGATATCTTTCTTCCATAATGGGTTGACAATGGATTCCAAACAACTTGTGTAAACAATGTGTGAAAGACTTTTTTAGGAATTAGACTCCAGCGATGTCGAGGTCTATCTTAAGTATGTCGCAGAGACTACTCAAGCATGGGACTCATCCAATCCTAATACCCAAATACGGCCTAGACAAGTATCGACCACGCCTAATGCATTTGGTCTATTCTAATTGGATAGTAATACCATAATAGACCGTCGATTTTATCAGTTTCAGAGAGACATGAAAGATTTACTTGATAGTCGGTTGAAAGATATCTCCGGATCCAGCCGTGTCATAAAAGAAAAGGTGTGTGCTATCTGTGAGGGGAGTCATTCCACAAAGGCATGCCCGACGATTTTTGCCTACAAAGCCATGCACACTGAGCAGGTGGATGCTATAGGAGGATTCAAAGGAAATTTTAATGCCCCGCATGGGAACTCGTATAACCCTTCATGGAGAAACCATCATGGTTTTAACTATGGACAACCACAAGCTGCGATAAACCCACATTCACACGTTGTCCCACCTCCACCCCCTCCTCAATTTCAGCAAGCACCACCTCCTCCAGTTCCATATATTACTCCATCGCGGAGGAACCTCGAGGATACAATAAGCCAGTTTATCAACTCCCAGAGTACAATTAATGCTAGATATGATCCCATGCTCGCTAAAATGAATGCGAACATCTCGAAGTTGCAATCAGCGTTAAGTATCCAAGAGAAAGGTAAGTTTCCGTCCCAAGGGCAAACACCGCCCCAGGATCAATCAAGTGTTAGTGCTACATCCCAGGCACATCCTGAACAATATAGTGCAATTACCACTCTGCATAGTGGGAGAGTAGTTGACCTTTCACCTCTTCCACACGATGATAAAAATGAAAAGTAGATTTCACCCGGCACGAAAGAGGACGAAGATGTCTCTAAGAAAAAGAGTAGTAATAATGACACAAGAGAGCCTGAAGTGGTGGTGAAACCTTTGAGTGCAGCCCCATATCCTCAAAGGTTGATCCTTCAATCCAAAGAGACCTCCCGGGATGATATCTTAGATGTTCTTGAGCAAGTTAAGTTAAATTTACCTTTCCTCGATGCCATCAAGCAAATTCCAGCTTATGAAAAAGTCAATAAGGACTTATTGATAGTGAAGAGGAGGTTAAATGCAAAGAAGAATGTGTGTCTACCACAGAACGTCAGCTTCGTGTTGTTAAGTGATATTCCACTAAAATAAAAAGATCCGGGTGCACCCACCATTTCATGCACCATGGGGAAGAATCGAATAGAAATAGATCTAATAGATTTAGGGGCAAGTGTTAACATTCTTCCTTATTCGATCTATAAGAAACTTGATTTGGAGGCCCTCAATCCCACAACCATGACCCTCCAACTTGCGGATCACTCCGTGAAGATGCCTCGGGGAGTTGTTGAGGATGTAATCGTCCAAATTGACATGTTTTACTTTTTGGTAAATTTTATGATTTGGGACGAGGAGACATCCATTCTCCTGAGTAATCATGTCCCCATCATCCTTGGTCGCCCATTCCTAGCTACGGCTAACGTACTCATCAATACTAGGAGTGGGCGAATGCAATTAACATTTGGGAACATGACCCTAGAGACTAACATCTTTAATAACATTAAGAACGAGGGTGATAGGAGGGAACCGCGATAAGTGGATCTTATAGAGGAAGCAAACGAGCACAAGAGGTCTCACAAGCGAGAGCCACTAGGGGTAGGTTTCATATCACAAAGTGAGAGAAGCAATTCTCAGGATAAGAGCAAAGTAGGAGAGGTGTGTTTAGTGACCACAATTGAGAGAGAAAGAAAGCACGTAGGAAAAAGCAGGATAGAAAGATTCAAGGAGAGCGAGAGAGAAGAAGTGAATGTTAAGCAAGAGAGCGAGTTCGGCAATATGAGAGTTTGAAAGATAATTTGGGCCAGTGGATGAAAACCTCAATGTTGAAGTTCAATCTCACTTGAACTCATTTAGTGACTTACAATAGAGGGAATGGAAAGAAACAATAGATGAATTCCTTCGTTGTAACCATTCACTCATGCCACTTGAATCCTCGATGGGAATTGAGTAGAAAGCTAGGGTTCCACCCGAGCGAGAGCACGACTAATGCATGCCACCCAGGCCATCGGATTTTTCGGGCGTGATAGCAGGAGAACCACAAGCCTCTTATGATTTAAAGCCCGGCCCTAGCATTACCAAGGGTAAGAGAAATCAAGGTTTTATTAGTTCCTCCAGTTTCGATAAAGAGGACCACTCTAAATCGGGACAAGTAAGATGCACGTATATTGGACACCTTGAGAATCCCATTTGGAACACATCTCATGGATCTCAAGGAGACTCCTTCACTCTTGGGAAAGGGACCAACTTATTCCGATTATTGGTTTATTATCTTAGGACAGGAGAAACAAGGAGAGCATCGGACCCCGTGAGTGGGGTCAGGTGAATTTTAGGAGAGAAAGTTAGGTCGTCGCACCCCCGATGCATATGGGGTGATTCTTGTGTATACTAGTTAGGTGTTGATTAGGATAGGTAAAGTAGATTCAATAAATAGGTGTGGAGCACATTCAACAGGGGGGAATCACGCATTGTGAGACCGCCTCGGGGTTCTAAACGAGGGGTGAGCGAAAATCAGGGTCACGGTGGAGTTGAAATAAAGTGAGAGAACCTTTAGAGTGCAAGAGAGGAGCAAAAATTAAGTTTGGGGAGTTCTGCTACAAATTTAGAGGCGATCCGGACCTCCCCTGGGCACCCGGTCCGGACCGCCCTCTAGTTTTCTTCGTTCTTTCCCTAGGTGCATCCCTCTTTCCCCAATCCCTTCACTTCCCTCCACTTCGTTTCTCCCCACCATTTCCCTCCCATCCACCACCCCAGTGAAGCCTATGTTTGTTTGTGTCGGCTGTTGTTTATTGGGTGCTTATGATGAACATTTGTGTTTTCCTTTTCTCTTGATGTACCACAGCTCTTATATATAAAGATACACATTTTCTCCATTTGTTTGTTTTATTTATCGCACTTCTTATTTTGGCTTATTTAGATTTTAGTCCTTTTGATTGGGGACAATGCAAAAGTCTAAGTTAGGGGGGGTGACGAGTGAGTATTTCTAAAACTTCACAAATTTTTAAAATGCCAAAAAATTAAAAAAAATTAAATTTCCAAAAAAAATGAAAAATTTCTGAAAAGCCAAAAATATTTTGCTTCAAAATAAACGAAAATTGGAATTTAAATTTTTCGAAAATATCATTAAAATTCGATTTAAAGTCTCAAATTATAAAAACAAAATGCACAAAGCCGAAATTGACCAACGATGAAAATTGAGCAAAAATTGACGACTTTATGAATAAGTGTGGAGCTTAACCAACCCGGTGAGATTTCGAGCCTTTCATTTTTTTGAGAAAATAAACCAATCCGAGTTGATAGCTAACTCAACATTCAATTCAGCGTTTAAAGTAAGTCATTGTGATCACAATACCCTTGTTTTGATCGGCTACGAAACGAGCGAGATGTTGTCACAAAAAATGCACTTAATAAATCTCTAAATTTAATCCGCTTCGAGACGCATATGGTAACGCAGTTAATAATTTGGGAAATGAAGTAGGCCCTCGTTTGTCACCCAAACAAATTGGCCAGAAAAAGAGTGGAAAAGTGCCCGTTTTTGCAACCCAAATTAAGCAGAATAAAATTTGTTTCCTTTTTCGTTTGACAACCCAAAACACCCAAACAGCCTGGAATTGAGAAGATTTGAAATCCAGAAATTTAGTCCTAATGGTGTGACAAAAAGGGGAAAGAAAAATAGAAACTGCTCAACAAAAATAGCAAGAAAAAGAAAAGTGTGAAAAAAAAAAGAGAAAATGAGCAAATTCCCGGAAAAGTACCAATAGGCATTTTAAGAATATTTTCCCTTTCCAAATATCCCAAACCATTTCCCATTACACCTTATAACCCGATAAAGTCCTAACCGAGTCCAAATTGAAAAATTGGTTACCGCGTGGAGAATTAAGACATAAAAGATAATAAAAGAGATTAAATGTGTGAATTAGAGGCGATTTTTCCGTTTCCTCATAACAGTAATTCGATGATGAGGTACGTTCACCATGAATTTCTATTTTTTTCAATATTCTATGAATTCATGTTCCCTTGCATTTACTCTTTATATCGCGCACACTGAGAGAAAATAGCCACATTTCCGAGGGATTCGTTTGTGAGAGTATTCCATGAGCATTTGAATCAAAACGAATTTTCAAAAAAGTAACGTAATGGTCAATCGGTGGAAATCTACGATTAAATTTCTGGTTTCGCACACACGCACTATGATTTGAGACTCTTGAACATGAATTGATGATGACTATTTTCTGGACAAATTTAAATTGTACAATTTTTAGTATTCTAGATTTGCTTTAAGTCGAATTTTGTGGGTAAATTCACTGCAAACTCTCACGAGACACAACTTGTCCTAGTAGGGTGACCTAGGGGTTTAAAGGCTTGTTGCATATGCACAATGTAATCGCTTGCCTCCAAATAAAATGAAATTTTTGTGAGTTAACCCATAGTTACATTCTTTTACATTGCTTGGGACTCGCAAAGTTCTAAGTTATGGGGGTTTGATTAGGCTCAAATTCTTTCGAATTTATTCCCTTAATTTTGATACTTTTATCATCTCGAATAACGTAAAATGTGTGAAATTATCGCATTTCTTTTATACTAACTCCTTCTAACAAGTACATCTACTTTTGTGTATTTCTCATAAGTGTTGCAGGAATTTGAAGCATTAAGGAAGAAAGAAACTGGAAAAGCAATTAATGAAGTCAAATGAGGAAAGTCAAAGGGCAATTTCGTAAACTCATATCCTTTGTCCGGAGTTGAAGCCAACTAGAGAGTTGAAGAGAATTCAATTTCAAGAACTTTGGAAGAAATGGCAAGTCAACCCGAGCTATGGTGAAAAAGTTACAAAGATTTGAAGTTGAGAAGGAACAAGAAAAAGATCCCTGAATGAAAAAAGAAGGAGGTTCGGACCGCCCAGAAAAGGGTCCGGACCGGGTTCTAAGCAAGTTCTGTATGAAAAAGGCAGGCGATCCGAACCTTTTTTCCAAAAAGGATCCGGACCGCCATTGCCTAAGGTTTGTTGTTTGAAATAAGGGGGGATCCGGATCGTCTTACCCGATGGGTCCGGACCACATTGGATTTCCACCAATTTTTCTATTCTCTCTCAGAGTTTTATATGGGTCAAACTTCTGTAAATTTCGGAGCTATTTATTCGGCATAGTTACACAATATTAGGAGTTCGATTTTTTTAGGTTAGCTAATTAGGAGTAGAGGGTTTTTGTAGTCAAAAACCCTAGATTTCAATAAGAGTTTTGTTGTAAGGATTTCAAGTCTGATTCTTCAATACAAGTAATTTCTTTCCATTCCTTCTTTCATAATTGCCTTTGTTTGTTAATTATTAATGCTGCATCTCTTTACTTATAAGTTTTTATTAGTCATGATGTTTTCTTCTTTTTAATCCATGTTTTCATTTAATTTAATCATGTCCATGTAATTTTCTAAGGGTTGGGGTGCATAAACCCCACCCGATGTAATTCACGATAATGGGAAATAGACTTTTGAATTAAAATCTTAGATGAATTGTGTTGCGTAACTGTTGCAACCGCTTAGGACGTTAGATCTCGTTTGCCCTAGGTAACTGGGATGCTTAAGAGTGTGACACGCGTATCGATTAATGTGACACTGCTTTGTTCTTGCCTTTGATTTCATATGGTGCGGGCTACGATCCCTTATATATGGAATGCTTAGGATTAATAAAGGTTGGTTCATTTAAAATCTTAATTCCTAATTTAATATCCTATCAAGTGAATTGCTAGGGTGTGGGGAATTATAATCCAACCTCTTGTTCTCATCTCATAATTAAACTTTTAGCCCATTTATCATCAGCATTTAGTTTAATTAGCATAGTTGCATATTTTTATTTGTTAGTTTCATTAGTAGTTACTCTAAAATTTGCATCTAGTCGTAGTTATTTCATCCCCCAAATCATCTTTACATTTCTTTTAGAGTCAAAGCTAGGATTCTCAATCTTTCCAACGTCGTTACGTATATTCGTCCTATTTACCTGTGGAGACGATCCCGACTTACCGAGTTTATTACTAACGCGACAGGCTTGCACTTGAGCCTATATCTGCACAAACACTAGATACACATTTGTGGACGTGTCAGTCGTAGTAGAAATCTCATGGATAAATATATAGAAGGCCAACTTATGGATGAGATGGTCATTGTAGGGGTCTAGTTATATGTATTTGGTGGACTCATCATTAGAGGATGCTCGATCGATGGTATATGAATGGTCAAAATTAACATCCTCGCGTGTAAGTTGTTGCAAGTCCTTCATAGACATAGCTTTATTGGGTGTGTGATTCCATTTGGGCATCTTGTCCCCGGACCTGGTATTTAGAAGAAGTTAAGCCTCTGATACTAGCACTATTTCACTAATTGTGAGGAGTAATACGTCAAATTTTTATATTAGAGCATCGTTGTGTGGGTTTATCAGATCCACATGACTCAAGTATATGTATTATCTATAGCTCTTGAAGATTATATGTACTAACTTGGGAGGCAACTATTGAGGTGGGTTACTTCTCTCAGTTGGATATGATAAGCCAAGAGGGGTCAATGATGAGTTCAAAGTATGTGGTGATCATGTGGATAGTAATGGATCATCTAGCTCATGATATGGGTATATGGTTAGCAGGTGCTTGGTGGGATCCCCTTGGAGAAAATTGTAAGTCTTTTAAAATTGCATCATTTTGAATTGATTTCAGTGAATCTCAAGAAGTGGGTCTCATTGTACTGGAGTGAGTTCATATTCTAGTGAAAATATATCAGTACCTAGGTTAGTTTATAGTTCCAGAAACCATATGGCGTCTCTCTAGTCCTAGTGATTTTAGCAGCGTTCTTCTTCGTCATAAAGCTAGATTTGTTTCTCCTTGTATTTACAATATCAATGCTTGGTTTGTTTCCTCACCTATGAAGGGTTATTGGGATATATGGGATCTCTCAAGAGACAAGTTGCAAGGAAAATTACTTTAGATGAGATGTCAGCCCCGGTCTAGGGGTATTATTTGTGGATGCGGGTTTTATCGTACATTTAATCTCAATCAAAGGAGTAATCCTTCTTGGACTCTTGGTCAAGTGGGCTTGGCAAGGGTTGATTCTTTTAGTATCATAAGCTCGTCTACTTAGAATAGGTTGATGTTGTTTTTTTAACCCTTATGAGGATATGATGTTCATGGATTGTATGATGAAACGCATGTGGTTGATAGTAGCTTTGGTGTTTTGTATGGAGTGCATAGAGGGATATAGTATGTTTGGGAGGTATACTGTTTGATTGGTAAGATAGATCGCCATTCTCGAATTACGATGAATAGGGACTATAAGTAGAGGAAGGTCGATTTTTGGTGTATGGCTATCAATGATAGAATTTGTGAAAACTAAAGTATTTTCATGTCTAAAGATTTTGTATGATAACAATCCAAATGATATATGACAACACTTCACTATTTTCTCTATAATATTATTGAGATGAAAATATGAACTCAAGACATGATGAGACCTATTTTCAGGATTGTATCAATCAGGAAACTAGAACTATAAGAGAATCATCACCTCAAGAAGATACATGTGAATAAGAAAGTAGTACATAATCTAAGTTACTAAGAATAAGACCTCTCCCCTCCAAAGAAGATCATAATTCATAATTCTTCATAACAAGCAATTCTACCAAGTATCAATCAAGATATGAGAAGAAGAAAGTATGTACCAAAATAACTAAAAGTCCAGAGATCATGATATCCACAATATCATGAACTAAAGCAAGACAAAGTCAAGTCTTCATCATTATATACACACCATCCATACACAAGTCATGACTCCATTTCTTTGAAGGGGTTCACAACCAAAGAAATAATTAATGGATACTCAGCAAATAGAAGTTCATTTAATATATGACAAGCTCAACCAATCTTTCAGTACAATCTAATTTAATCACCTCGCCATCAAGGCACAAGAACTTTAACCCGTAAAACCGTACATGACAAATATCAATCAAAGTTCATCATCATCAAAATCAACCGAAAGAAGAATAATATGTTCCATACAGTCAAATAAAGTGATCAAACTCCAGAAGACTCTCTCATAGCTTTGAGTGATTAGGCAATGGTTGTAATAATATAAATGAACTTATATGATCATGTATTTTCCCAAAAATCCAAAGAACCCTCCCCCAAATCGACAACAATCCCAACATAGGTTAGACATCAAGTTATGCACTTTAAGTTGACTCAAAGATGACTTTAAATAAAATTAAACTTCCCAGGTTGATATGACTCAAAATTAGTTTTTTGAAAGAAGGTATTGAAATTTTTCAAAAATAGACCTCGGACTTGGAGTTGACTCAAAGTGCTTAGGTGGCCAAAATCCCAATGGCTAGCCATTCAAAATTTCAATTCCAAAAGTTTCAGATTTTACCAAAGGACCCTCCAACAGCTAATTTTTAGAAAAGCCTATAAAAGGACATGTTGGGTTACTTCTTCAAACAAATAAGCTTTCTATAATATCTTTCAAAGATAAAAGCTACATCCCCTAGCTTGTGTCCCTGTACTTGAAATTTTAGAAAGAGAAAGCAAGTCCAAAACCCATTTCCATGTTCAGAGTTTCAAACCTAAAACTCCATTGATGAAAATTTTTAATCTTCTTCCCCAAACTCTCTTTAGCCAAAGATATAAACCCAATACTCTAATGTGCTAACGAATTTACCCAAAACCCACTTGTGGAATATACTTATAATTACTTGTTTTATTTACATTTCTAAATAGAGAAATCAAACACGTTTCCCATTGTTATTAGTAAAGATACTTTTTATGTTTTGGTTACATATCTTATTATTGA
Source organism: Sambucus nigra (assembly GCA_949130495.1). NCBI lineage: Eukaryota > Viridiplantae > Streptophyta > Magnoliopsida > Dipsacales > Adoxaceae > Sambucus > Sambucus nigra. The sequence goes on along the minus strand of OX422208.1, from coordinate 787,343,490 downwards.
TTGTAAGAGAAAATATTTATAATTGCTCATAGCTTAGGATTTTTGACATATCCCGTTACAAATCGACTCATCAAACTGAACTCCGACATCTCCAACATCAAAGACACCCCTACATGATATGAAGGTATAAAACATAGGTGTTCATAGAATTTAATAAATCATATGTTGGGATGTTACCTTTTAGAAAAACTGAGGATTTTTCTAAACAGAATTTTAAAATAAAATATTATTTTTAAGCCTCGGTCAAACGATAAGAAGTCTCATTCGAACGAGAACTGTGATCTCATTAGAGCGTATACCTAACGTCTTTCAAACGAGGTTAGTTTTATGTTAGAAGGGCGTTCAAACGAAAAAGCCATGTGGTTAAAACGATTTTGAATCTCGTTCAAATGAAAATGTAGTTTTTGTTCGAATGAAGTCCGCCTTCGTTTAAACGAAGGAACCGCCTTGAAATTCGTGATCTCCTTATAAATACCTACTTTGACCAATTTTTTAATGGAGTTTGGTAAAACGAATTCTGCATATCTAATCCAATTTTTTTCCTTTTTTATTTTACAAAATTATTTTTAGATTCACAAATTCATCCTCCGCTTATGTTATTAGCGAACTTTATGAAACCCTGGTTTCAAATACCTTACATATACCTTGTTGAGATCATTCTCTACAGCTGGCTTATAAACTAAGGGTTTATTACTGGCGAAACAAAGGTTGATCGGTGGATGCCGAGGGTAGATCGCCACATATAGACGGCTTTGAACTGGGTCGTATTCTATAGAGAGATTAGAAGACTCTACGCATCATACTTAGTATGTCTAAGTTATTTATAAGTCCAGTGTCTGGAAAGTCACTCTGTAATGTTGAATATAGGTTTTTCTCTTTTAAAGAATTTTTCCTCATCTCTGTGTTGATTGCATGCTTGGTTTATTAATTTTAAATTGAACTACATCTCGTATACATAACTAATTTAATCAACGAGAAAATTTGGTAAAAATTGGATTTTTAAGGGAACCAAAGATATAAATAAATACATTAAATCCCTTACATTCTCATTGATACTTACTATTTAACATCATTGTATTTTCACACTCGGTAGAGAAGTAGTTGTGGGGAGGCAGTGCGTGATCAGACCTTAGGTTCTTGTGTGTTTCATTTGGGCAAGAACGGGTATAGTTCACTTGATGGTTGCAATTTGAAATGTGTTATACTTCCTTGGGAGGTTTTGGTTCCACCTTAGTGAACCAGAGATAGTGAAGTTTCACGAGTACCATCTCGATCTTGAACATAGGCAAGGTCGAACCACATTAAAATCTCAGTTTTGCAAAGTTTATCTAAACTCTCTCTTAACTATTTATGTTTATTGTTTGGTTAGTTTCTTATACTTAAATTGATATTGAAATTAATCTCAAAATAAAGTTAAGAAGGTTTTTAAGTTTCCATTAATTTCATAAATACCCAATTCCCCCCAGTGTTTAGATTGGGTGGGTGATATGGGAAAGGGTTTTCAGTGACATTGGTCTTGGGAGGGATAAAGGTTCCTGCATCTATAAGGTCTTGAATTAAAAACTTGAGGGTCTAATGTTGATCACTTATGTTTCTCAGCCCTTAATGAAATTCATAATGGGTGTTGATGTAAAAAACTAGATCGCTCTAATTATTCAATCACAGATAAATAAATAAGACAAAGATTTTTAAAGTGGTTCGGCTAGGAATAAAGCCTACGTCCACTGTTATGTTATTGCTGAGTGTTTGTGGAATTCTTGATTACAAGTTCTCTCAAGAAATTCCGGTCCCCTTGAATGGGATTGATACAAGGTATTTATAGCCTCAAGGCTGTTCATGAAAGGTCTACTACATTAAATGATATACATATGAATGGGTAATATATTTAATGCGGCGTGTGCGTCAAGAATCTAATGAATAGTTGAACAGTTGTCCGTCTGATAATTGATGATACGGCCGAGGTGCAGTTCGGACCGCCTTAGTTGCTCGTCGATCAAGAGTTCCTCGGAGTACTTAGAGTATCTCGGGATGAAAGAGTTCCTCGGATGGAGTTCCTCGGCATGATAGAACTCCTCGGTGTATTCTCGTTGCTCGGTACCAACCATGGTTGTTCAGTAAATGATCTTCCTCGCTGTTATTGTGCCACGTAGATCGACACGTGTCTTCATACTATTCGTCCACGTCAGCATATTAATTTTGGTATCAACAGAAGCCCCCAATGTTTCATATTTTGAACTTTGAAGAGTATGGAACATTCTTTCTTGGTATGTGGCAATATTAAATGTACTTCCCGGGTTTTAGGAACATTGTATTCAAATTTTCCTTCTTATTTCGCAGTTTCCGCCTTTTTGATAAGCGCTTTGATATTCGTGCAAATTTTGTCCTTTTAGCCGCCGGAAGTTTAATAATTTCTTTTTGGTAATCATTTCTTTCGCCGCTTCCCAATGTAAAGTATTTAAACTTCTTTGGTAACCATACCGTTGTCTACGTTTTTCATTCTCTGCATTCAAGCTTTCTCTTCTCTTCTTCTCTTGTGCGTTCATCTTTGTTTCCGTTCGCTGTCAACACATCTCTTTTCTTTCTGTAAGCTCTTCTTCCTTTCTTCTGCATCTCTTTTATTCAATATGGTTTATATTGTTGAATCTGCTGAGAAATTTCGTTCTGACTTTTCCATTCCTTCTTGGGTAACTCTAGAGGTTCTTTCTGAGCCTTTAGATTACTTTCGATTGGCTGAGGGACATTGGTTCCCCAGTCTTTTCATTGCTGAATGTGGTTTTTCTTTTCCCCCAAATCCATTATGTCTTGAGTTTTGTCAATATTTTGACCTTGTTCCTGCAAAAATAGCCCCCAATTCATGGAGAATAATTAACGGGGTGCATAAGTTAAATCTAACTCATGGGACTCGTATAGGGATCCCAGAAATCATGTACTGCTATAAATGGGCCACTTTAGATAATATTTATTATTTAAAAACTAGGTTTTTAAATAGAGCCCTTGTAGTTAACCTCCCTGATTCAAATAGAGATTATTTTGAGCATGGGTTGGTCATAAAAAATTGGTAACACGCGCCTTTATCTGGGAATGAAGTATACAACGGTCCCAGATGCCCCCCATACGGCAATGGGATAGGTTTATTTTTCATTTTTATTTTACTTATGAAATTGCGTATTCATCATGTTTGACAAAATGTGTGACTGAGATTTATGTATTTATTTGCAGTTGATAGTAAAAGAAAAACTCCAAAAGAGTCGGAAGTGAATATCAAGCATTTAAAACTTATCTGGAATTTGCATAAGACGATTGCAGACGAGCACATTAGATCTGCATCATATTTGCTGCAGTATAAGAGCTACACAACCTCTTATACTGCTCGCCCTGTTGAACCAGCCTCAACACCAGAAAGTTCATCTTCAGATTCTCATATTCCCCTATCTCATAGAATGGGCAAGAAAAGAGCTCCTCCTGCTCTATTTGGTGACACTTCCTCTGCTGTTGGAGCCCAGAAAGGCAAAATTGATGTCCCAGAGGGGACTAAAAAAGTAGATGCTGGTTCCTTCAAAATTGCCGAGAAGCCCCCAGTGGCCCCGAGCAAGAAAAATGCTCCTGCTGATGTAATTGCCATCTCTCCGACCAAGACTTCTTCCTTGGTTGATGCTGCTGACCGTCCTTTGAAGAGATTGAGGAAATCATCCTCGGTTAATCTTGCTGGAACTGCGTCTTCTCTACCCGCTGGTGGTAGTAGTATTTCAAAAATCATTCTTCCGAGCTCTTCAACGAGCTCAGTTATACCCGAGGTTCTCGGGGTTGATGAAAAGATTCCTAGGGATACACTGACATCCCTTGCTGCTCGCCATCTTTCTTCAGTAAATTTCTCATACCTTTAATCTTTCTTTTCTTTTTCCTGAAATCTTGTATTTGTGTTAACTCTATTGTTTTTCTTACCTTTCAGCTGGTTAACTGTTTCAATACCATTGTGAAGAAAGATCAAGCTATTAAAGCTTCCACTTCCTCGTCCGATGTTGACGATGCTTTGTTGGGTTTAACCCAATCTGTCAAGGAATCTCACCAACAGTACATCGAGGAGAAAACTGTTTGGGAGACAAAATTGGCTGTGGCTGAGGCTGATAAGATGAAGATGGCCGAAACCTCCAAGAATTTGGAGGAGAAAATTAAAGATCTGGAAGTTAAACATCAAGAATCTGATGATAAATTGAAGAAGGCAGAAGAAGAAATATCTACTCTGCGAGATATTAAAGTTAAGAAAGAGGAACTGGAGGTGAAGCTTTCCTCGGAGAAATCGAGGAGAAAAGTTGCTATCAAGAAACATTTCAGTGTTGGTTGGGAGAAAGGATGGGAGAGAGGGATAGCTGCAATGACGTCCCAAGTCCAATATGGGGAGTTGAAATACTTCTATGATGGTTGGGTAGCTGCTCTGCAAGAGCTAAAAGTCCAAGATAATTCTGAGCTATTCCAAAGGCATCTTCCTGGTCCTCCTCCACCAATTGAGGAAGAAGAAGAAGATGAACCTGCATCAGATGAATCTTCCATAGCTGTGGATGTCACAATCTCTGCTTCTCAACCCTCTATCATTGAGGACATTTCTTCTATGCCTCCTCCTGCTGAGAGGATTTCTGCCGACCAAGCTGTTGTTATCACCGAGCAACCGAGCTCCTCGTCCCAGCCTCCCGAGAAAGTCTTGGGAGACAAGGAAAAGGTGTGAAGTTGTTCGGTATCATTCTTATCTTTTATTATTTGTAATCGAACACTGTAATCCTTTTATGATCTAATAAAATACTTCTTTACTCATCGTCGTTATTGATGATTCTTTGTTGATTGTTGTCTTTTTCTTGTCTTTAGTTTGTTGCTAGAATGGAACTAATCTCTTCTCATGATACCGAGCTGATGCAGCAATGTCACCAATACTATAGGGCTGGTCATACGGACCTTAGTTCTTCTGAAATTGCTGACATTCTTGGTCATGATGCTTCAGAGCAGGCAACTGAGGCTTATCGGTATTTGAAAAGTTTACTCGACCGAGCTGTAGCTAACAATATCGCTTATTATGAATTGATTGAAGAGTTGCATTGTTCTTTAAAGGATCTTCAAAATCAACATAACGAATCAATGGCTTTGTTGCATGAAGATTATGAAAATAGATACCAGCAGCTTTCTTCAGAAACAGGCCACAAGAAAATCATTGCTGGGTATGACATCAGGGAGAGGACTTTAAAAGGTGAAATTGAAGCCTGCAGACAAATCGCTGAGATCCTGGAGCAAGAAAATAACAATTTGCAGAAAAAATTAGTTCAGTATGAATCTGCTGCTTCATCCTCTACTGCATTAATACCAGTCACTGATGAAGGGTTCTCATTCTTAGAAGTCGAAAACGCCAAACTGAGGCAAGAGCTGGAGGATTTAAGAAGATCTTCCATTTCTGGAACTGCTCGGGGACGAGGAAGGAGTTCTCGGGGGCGAGGAAGAATCATCGAGGAGCAAAATTCTCCAATTGCTTCTCGGAGCCGATCAAGAGTTCTTAGCCGTAATGTTGAAGAATCTCGTACCCAATCTACTCTGGAAACTCAAGCATTCCAACTGAATGTTAAGGATCGTGCTCTATCTGATTTGTCTAAGAAAAATTTATCTTTAGAGGATCAATTGACTGCGATGAAATCTGATCTGAATAATAAAGATGCTCTTATCAAGAACTTTCTCGAGCAAGTAGATAGATTAACTTTCCAATTCCATAAACAACCTCGGGAGTTCTGGAATGCGGGTTATAATGAAGCTCTTTACCATTTGGATGATCGCCTTGAAAATGCTAACAACGAAGGTTATAAGCAGGGATGGTTGAACGCCCTGGGTGTATTAAAATTGGAACAAGGTCATTATTTATGGGATTATCATGCTCCTGGATTGCTAGACTTGCCTGTTCCTCCCTATAAATTGGATATGGCATGGATTCCTGCTCGCTCCATTCCTCGGAGTTTAATCTCTAAATATCTTGGTGATTATAACCTTCATTCTCAAGTTGAAGTATCTCGTCCTGAGCACCTGTTGGATACTCCTACAATAATGAATGTCAGAATGCTGAAGGACATGAACTTTATTAACTCTCCTCTGTGTCTAGAGGATCCTCCTGCTGGCGATGAACCTGTCTCAAAGGACAAAGGAAAGAAACCAATAGAGTAGGAATCTTTAATGTAATAGTTAGCACATTCATGTAACATGTAATACATTTTTATCTTAATGAAAGAGTTTCATTTTCCGTTTTGCCAATAGCTATTTTTCTGTTTGCAAATTATATGGTTCATCAACCAAATTAGAATTTATAATAAGCATAATTGTTCAAAATTGTTTCCAACCAACCAAGGTGGATAAATAATGTTTGTCGACCAACCATAGTTGATGGGTTTCTATCCCTGACCAACCATACTTGGTTCAATTTTCAAATATAAACATGTGTCCGACCAACTAAGGTCAATACTTTTATCCTCGTCGACCAACTACAATTAGTGGGTTTTTATCTCCGACCAACCATACTTGGTACAGTTTTCAATATTTTGTTCTTTAAAGAACTTTTTGTAATAATGTTACCTCCCGACAAACATAAGTTGTAATGCGAGAGTATATAAAGTCTTACCAACCGTAGTTGATCATGCTGGTCTACACCTCCTAATCAAAGGAGTAGTAGGGTTCTTTCGAACTTTTTGGCTCCTTGGAGCATATCCTCCTAACCAAAGGAGGTTGGCTACTTATAGCACTTTTGCTCCGTAGAGCGCTCCGGAGAGCTTATCCTCCTAACCAAAGGAGGTTGGCTACTTATAGCACTTTTGCTCCGTAGAGCGCTCCGGAGAGCTTATCCTCCTAACCAAAGGAGGTTGGCTACTTATAGCACTTTTGCTCCGTAGAGCGCTCCGGAGAGCTTATCCTCCTAACCAAAGGAGGTTGGCTACTTATAGCACTTTTGCTCCGTAGAGCGCTCCGGAGAGCTTATCCTCCTAACCAAAGGAGGTTGGCTACTTATAGCACTTTTGCTCCGTAGAGCGCTCCGGAGAGCTTGACTCCGTAGAGCATGACTCCGTAGAGCATGACTCCATAGAGCAGTCTTCTTCTTTGACTCCGTAGAGCATGTCTTCTTCTTATCAAGTAATGTAGTGTTCAACACTAGTATTCCCCGAAAAACTTTCAACAGAAAGAAAATGGTGAACCATCCTCGTTTTATTCATAATGAAGGAAATGCTTTACATTTTACATTACTGATAATACTTTCGCAGGTGTTCAGCATTCCATGCATTCTGAAATTCTTCTCCTTCTAGAGTTGCTATTCTGTAGGTTCCAGGTCGAACAACCTCTGTAACTCGGTAAGGTCCATGCCAATTTGCTTCCAGTTTATTCTGTTTCTGAATGACTTTCTTCAGCACATAATCACCTTCCTTCAAATCGCATTTCTTCACCCTTTTGTTGTAGAACAGAGCTGTTCGTTGTTGATAAGCAGCATTCCTAATGGCTGCCTCTTCTCTTACTTCTTCGAGCATGTCCAAATCCATTCTTCTCATCAAATCACTGATCGGAGAGTTGAAATTCAGCACTCTATGCGTTGGGAGACCCAACTCGGCCGGTATCACAGCCTCACTTCCAAATGCTAGCATATATGGTGATTCTCCAGTTGCTGCTCGGGGAGTTGTTCGGTAGGCCCATAATACTGATTGGAGCTCATTAATCCAATTTGCTTTAGCTTCACTTAGCCTCTTTTTCAACCCATTCAGTAATGTTCTGTTCGTCACTTCAGTCTGTCCATTGCTTTGGGGATGTCCTGGTGCTGAATGAAACTTCAAGACGTTCGACTGATGACAATAGGCAGCAAATTCTTCATTATCAAATTGTGTTCCATGATCTGTGATGAAAGCATGAGGGAGACCATATCGACAAATGATATTCTTCCATATAAACTGGTATACCTTCTCGTACGTCATATTGATAAGAGGCTCAGCTTCCACCCACTTAGTAAAATAGTCCACTGCAACTACGAGATACTTGAATCTTCCTCGGGTGATCGGCAGTGGTCCAACCAAATCAATTCCCCACATGGCAAATGGCCAAGGGGAAGTTATTGGTGTGAGCAATGCTTGTGGAGTTCGTCGGATGGAGGAAAAACGTTGGCATTTGTCACATTTCTTGGCATAGGCTATACAATCAGCCCTCATTGTCGGCCAGTAATATCCCTGTGTCATCACTCTTTGTAAAAGTGTTCGACCTGCTACATGAGCTCCACAAGATCCTTCATGGATTTCTTCAATCAATTCTTTCACCTCAGTGGGATGTACACATCTCTGCAAACCTGCCATAATTCCTCGTCTATACAAAATACCATTAGTTAATACATACCGGGCAGCTTTATACTTCAGTTTCTTGGCAGCGAGTTTGTCCTCCGGCAATTCGCCCTCTTCAACATATTTCCTGATTGGATCCATCCAAGATGGTCCTAAATCAAGAGTAATCACATTCGTTGTCAGATCTTCATCTATGCTCCGACCTTCTAATACTTCAATCGGTATGGTTCTTCGCATCTCGGTACGAGTAGCTGATGCTAGTCGGGCCAGTGCATCTGCTTGTACATTCTCCATCCTCGGTATTCTCACCAATTGAATGGCATCAAATTCTGTCAACAATTTCATCACCTTTGCATGATATTTGATCATTAAGTCTCCTTTAATCGCATATATTCCCATCATCTGATTCACAATTAATTGAGAATCACTGAATACCATCACCTGTTGTGCTTCCATAGTCTTTGCTAGATTAAGACCTGCTATCATGGCCTCATACTCCGCTTCATTGTTAGAGGCTTTGAATTGGAATCGCAAAGCATATTCCATGTCAATCTCGTCTGGGGTGATCAAAACAATTCCTGCCCCACAACCAGCTGTGCATGATGATCCATCTACATATAATCTCCATGTAGGTATTTCGTCTTCAAATTTCTTATCTGTCAGAATTCCTCGATAAAATATCTGCTGTTTTCTTCCATCATCCCCCGGTATCTTTCGCTCCTCGTCAGTCATCTGCTCGTACTCTTTTACCAACCGTGGCTGGTCTGAATTTGAATATAATGATTTCTCTACATCCACAAGTCCTTTTACCAACCTTGGTTGGTTTGGACCTATTTCTGCTGATCCTGTATCGTCCACAGGTAGGTCAGCAAATGTTTCTGTTGATCCTGTATCGTCCACAGGTAACTCAGCAGGCATCTTTTGCTCCTCGGGGGTATCAGGGTATGTGAACTCTGCTATAAAATCTGCTACAGCCTGCCCCTTCAATGATAATCTGGGCTCATACACAATATCGTATTCACCAAGTTCTACTGCCCAGTACATCAGTCTCCCTGATTTTTCTGGCTTATGGAAGGCTTGTCTCAATGGCATATCAGTATAAACAATGATGGTATGGGCTTGGAAATATGGCCTCATTCTTCTGCTTGCCTCAATTAGTGCCAATGCCAATTTTTCTAGCTTTGGGTACCTGATTTCTGCACCTCGGAAAGCCTTACTTGTGTAATAAATTGGCTTCTGGATTCCATTCTCCAATCTGATCAACGCTGAACTGACTGCGTTCTCTGATACTGCCAAATACAAATACAACTTTTCTCCTGTTATTGGTCTGGACAACAGTGGAGGTGTTCCCAAATATTTCTTCAAGTCTTGAAAAGCTTTTTCACATTCCTCATTCCACTCAAAGGTTTTTCGAAGTGTTTTGAAGAATGGTATGCATTTATCAGTTGCTCGAGATACAAATCTGTTGAGCGCTGCAACTCGTCCGGTAAGACTCTGCACTTCTTTCTTCGTCGTCGGAGATCGCAGCCCTAGAAGAGCTTTGATCTTATCTGGATTTGCCTCAATACCTCGCTGATTGACGATGTATCCGAGGAACATTCCTTCTCGTACTCCAAAGGTGCACTTCGTCGGGTTAAGCTTCATTTGGTATTTATCCAATTGATCAAAAGTTTGACTCAAGTCAATCAAATGATCAGTAGCTTTCTTGCTTTTAGTGAGCATGTCATCGACATAGACCTCCATGTTGCGGCTGATTTGTTCGGTAAAAACCTTGTTCATCAACCGCTGATATGTTGCACCTGCATTTTTTAAACCAAAAGGCATAACATTATAACAATAAGTTCCCCTAGGGGTAATAAAAGAAGTACTTTCCCTGTCTTCAGGTTTCATTTTGATCTGGTTGTAGCCAGAGTAAGCATCCATGAAGCTGAGTAGCTCGTGTCCCGAGGTAGCATCCACCAGTTGATCAATTCTGGGCAGTGGAAAATGATCCTTGGGGCATGCTTTATTGAGATCGGTGAGATCGACACACATTCTCCATTTGTTGTTTTTCTTCTTTACCATCACCACATTAGCCAACCAATCTGGATATTTTACATCTTCAATGAATTGGGCTTTCTGGAGTTTCTCGACTTCCTCCTGTATGGCCTGATTCTTCTCGGGACTAAACACCCTTCTTCTCTGCTTTACAGGTTTAATCTCCTTATTCACATTGAGTTCATGACATAAGAAGTTTGGATCTATTCCTGGCATGTCTTCATGACTCCAAGCAAAAGTATTTTTCCTATTCTTCAAGAAAGCTATCAACTCCTCTTTTATCGACATATCCAACGATGAACCTATCTGGGTTATTCGTTCAGGATGTTCGTCGTCCAAAATAACGTTTTCTGTAGATTCCATCACCTGTCCTTTTACAAGTTGAGATTCATCCCTGGGATCAAGAGTTTCAATTTCTGTACCTTCTTCCACCTGGTAAGTTGTAGTCTTTTTCATCGATCCTTCTAGTTCTTCTTGCTCGGCCGACGAATAATAGCATTCCCGAGCTACTTTTTGATCACCTTTCACCACTCCAACTCCAAAATTTGTTGGGAATTTCAAACATTGATGTACTGTAGAAGGAACGGCTTCGAACTTCTTCAATCCAACTCTTCCCATGATGATGTTGTAGGCTGACTGCACATTCTTATCCATCACAAAGAATCGTATTCTTTCTGTTCGACAAACAGGCCAGGTTCCAATGAATATATCCAACTTGATCGTCCCAAGTGGAAAAACTTTCTCGCCAGCAAAACCCAGAAGGGGTCTGTGATAAGGTTCTAATTGGGATAATTTCAAATTCAGGCTATCAAAGCATGAATAGTACATGATGTCTGCCGAACTACCATTATCTACCAACACCCTTGAAATGATCACGTCCTTCATTCTCATTTTAATCACCAAAGGATCATCATGAGGGTAAAGAACACCTGCCAGGTCATTTTTTGAAAAACCAATTACTAGCTTCTCTTTGTTTACCTTCCTCGGACGATCATCCTCGGCCAGGTTTATTCGCTGAATATATGAGCAAGCTTGAGCCTCTCCGAGATAAGCTTTTCTTTCTGCAGTAAGGTCTCCTCCTCCTGCATCTCCCCCTGTAATAACGTTACAATGAAATGATCCAAAACGTATGGAAAATACCTCTCGTTCAGGTTTTCTTGGCTTCTTGGGAAGATCGGGGTCATCATCTGGATCCTCTTCATGGTCCTTCCTCTTATTCTCCTCTGCACGACGAGGAGATCTAGATCTCTTTCTAATTCTGTCCTCATTTGTCCTCTCACCTCTGCGATCTACATACTTTGATAATTTTCCTCTTCGAATGAGTGTTTCAATCTCGTTCTGAAGGGCTATACAATTTTTGGTCATATGGCCATGATCTTTGTGAAACTCGCAATATTTGGTCTTATTCCTCATGTCTGGATCTGACTTCAGTTTCTCTGGCCATTTGATTTCCTCGTTATTCCTGATTTCTTCTAAAACATGATTAATACCCATTCTCAATGGAGTATAATTATCATACTTCTTTAGGGCTTCCAACTTTATCCTGTTATTCCTGGAATATTTGTCACCACCATTGCCTTTCTGATCTTTCTTCTTAGAATTGTCGACCTCCACTTTAACTTCTTTATCCATATTCTTCTTCGCAGTCATAGCCTCCTCGGCATTCATGATTTTGGCCGCCTTTGCCATCAATTCCGACATATTTTTAGGCGGATCTTTGGCCAGAGTATAGTATAGCTTGTTAGGCAGCAAACCACTCATCAAAGCAGTGATTGCTGTCTTTTCTTCATAATCTATGACTTCCAACTTTTCGTTATTGAAACGAGTTATGTAATCTCTAGTACTTTCACCTGATTTCTGTCTAACACTTAGCAAGTGTGCTACTCGCTTTACCGGCTTTGCTCCAAAACAAAAATTACCAATAAACAGCTCGGCTAACTGAACAAAAGTTGAAATCTTACCCCGAGGAAGATTATTGTACCATATCTGTGCAGATCCGGTAAGAGTTCCCGAGAATGCTCTACACCTCATCTCGTCGGGGACAGCATAAATATCTGCAGCAGCTTGGTACTGTTCTATATGAAGTACAGGATCTGTCTTACCATCGTACTTGGGGGTCACTACAGGTGCTTTGAATTTCGACGGTGTAGGGAAATCCACAATGGCTTGCACAAAAGGTGTCCCTTGAACAAAAGTTCTCTGTAAGGGGTTCCTCGCCTTAGCCATTTCTCCCAGTCTATCCTCCAATCGTTGAATGGAACCTTTCCATGCTTCATTCCCTTCCTCGGGCCGCCTAGTCCGAGCAACTGATTGTCCTGACGTAGCTTCCTGAGATTTATCTCGACGAGTAATTGGTCGTGATTGTGCAGATCTTTCTCTCGAACCTGGTGGTGGTCGAAAACTTCCTGATGGAGCCCTAGGTGGACTCATGTTCCTCCTTGGTCCTAACCGACTGAAAGGAGACACCCTGCTTAATCTTTCTAAAGCGCTAGTTCTCTCAGGAGAAAGAGAGATATGTTGATCTGTATCCGTAGCCCGTATTGATGAAGTTCGCCCAGGTTGGTAAGAAGAATCATTGGATTCTCCATTGCGATATGACCCAGTACGTCTGGATCGTGATGGCCCATGACCAGTCCTTTGCCCTGAATAAGTAGGTACACCGCCTTGAAGAGTTTGAAGGAGTTGCCTCATAGATTCTTGCATGGCGGTTTGTCCTTGAGCCAGATTCGTCATAATTCCGGCCAGATCTGGAGATACAGATGGATTTGGAAGATTTCCAGTATTTCCAGCATTTCGATTACTGGATTCTGGATTATCTGCCATTGGTGACAAATGAATTTTATGAAAAACGATAACAATAGTCGTTTCCCACAGACGGCGCCAATCTGTTGAAGAGAGAAAATGGCCACTGCCATTTTAGTGGCGTCAACAGCAGATAAATGATGAGGATGAGATTGAAGATGAAGATAAACATTCACATCAAACATATAAGAGACAAAGATTTTTAAAGTGGTTCGGCTATAAGGAAAAGCCTACGTCCACTGTTATTTTATTCCCAGGGGTTTACAATAGCACAATGTGGTTGAGAGAGAAAGGATATGTATCTTGTGTATGGTGTTTCTTGGTTCTCTCTTGGTTTTTTTCTTGGCTAAGGGAATACATGTATTTATAGTGATGGGAGATAAAGAGATTCATTGAATGTAGACATTTATACATTATGTCTACATTCAACGAATCTAATTGTTGAATTGCTTGGTATGCTATGTGTTGTCATCTACGGTATAAATGTACATTAAGGCTCATTAAATGCGCTGCCATCTTCATTAATGCACATTAAATGCATAGTTATCCTTTGATCTTCCTGGTTGATATGCCGACCAACTCTCCTCGGGTACCTACTATCACTCCTCGGGTGCCGACCAACTTTCCTCGGGTGCCGACTAACACTCCTCGGGTGCCGACCAACTCTCCTCGGATGCCGACCAACTCTCCTCGGGTGTCGAATATTACCACGTAGGATGACATGTGTCCTTTTTTTATTGGTCCTCGTAGATGGAGAATTTTTGCGTTAACAGAAGCCCCCAATGCTCCATGCTTGATGGTTTACTTGAAAGGATGGAGTATTTATTCTGAAGTGTTGCTCGGTGCTCGTGCAATTCTTGATCTACCTTCTTTATTTGTTTAACATAAAGTGCATTATCTCCTGGACGACATATGATGCAGGCTGATCGATGGTTACTAATCTTTCTTTTGAGGAACTCCGTGTGCTATGTATCACCCCTGGGAATTCGGATGCAGCCATGCCATAGTATGCAGCTTGTAGCTTGTCATAATCTTCAAGTATGTTGATTGGTTCGCTAGCCGACCAACTGCCTCCTGTGCCGAGTAACTGAGTGCTAACTTCACGTGCTTGATTCTTCTGATTTATGATCCTCTGAATACTTTGTCGAGTAACATACTAGCTTTTGAACCCAACTCTTCAATCTGATTAGTACCAAGCTAGTGGTGGACTTCAAAATATTTTCACACAACTTCTTCTTCATTATTTGTCGAGACAGTAGTAGCAAAGATCTCAGTGCTGTAGATGCTGATTTTGACTTCTACCTCTGCTCGGGGACGAGCAAGAGGTTCTCTGGGACGAGCAAGAGCTGCTCGGGTAACTGTCGAAGAACAGACAACTCAATCTGCTTTGGAGAATCAAGCCTTCCAACTGATGGCAAAAAACCAGGCTTTGGCTGAGATGTCCGAGAAGATCATGAGTCTTGAAGAGTAACTTCCTGCTCGGGGACGAGCAAGAGCTTCTCGGGGACGAGCAAGAGCTGCTCGGACAGACCATCTGTGATGAACATATATTTCATTTATATGTGGCAGTTGAATTAATAGATGGCAGGCAATTCGATCCCCTTGTATGTATTGATGATGGCCATCTTAAATTTTTTAAGGAAGCCAGAGGACAATTGGAGGGGAATCATATTGATGTTACCAAGCTCGTATGAGGTTTGCATATTATTGATGTCTTCTTCAAGCTTTAGTTTACACTAAATATAAGTCGGATTTGGGCTTGGTGGGTGAGGATAAACTTCATCTTTAATGAGGTGCATGATTGAATCGGATCGAGTAAAACTAGAGCTGAAATTTTTAGTCATGGATATTTTGGATGCATATCAAAATACCAAAGGGTTGAATGAAACCTAATGAGGGAAGGACTCTCAGGGATCCAGGTCATATGGAACTCGTGGGTCAACTAATGGTGGCAGAATAACATATTGACGTGAGTGGGAAGAATTTTGGTGTCTCCACATTTTGGAGAAACCATGACCTGTCTTACGCATGCATTATTTAGATGTAGCACTCGAAGCTCGATTTGGATGGCATTCTCATATATCGTGGGACTCATCTAATTTATAACTTGATCAATAGCAAAAGGGACTTATTATTCTTCAGTAGACATGGAGATTGGTGATGAACAGATTCGATAGTTCTGCATGAGAAGATCACAGAGGAAAAACTAAACCCTCTCCTGATTCTCGGACTCGGGTATCCAATATATGCTAGTCACAGAAGTTACAATGTGAAGTGATTTATAGAATTTTAGGAGGCGCCTTTCTTTACAAAATGACATAAGGGTTGTATAAGAATTGAATATGTGATTCTAGAAGGAAATGCATTCATACATGCTCGTTTTCATTTTGAGACTGATTTTTTATTTTTATTGTGTTATATACAACATTTATTTTTTGTTTAATAGGGCCTTGTACAGTGAAACTCAGAGAGTTTCATTGGTACTAGTAGAATGGTTTGGTTATTTGATGTCGCCCAAAAAGTAAGGGGTCTCGTCGGAGTCTGGTCTTTCCCAAAAGAAAAAATGCTTAGGGGAATCCAATGTCACGGAACTCGGTTTCGATAAAGTTTTACTAATTTCTACTATTTAGCTTCTCATTAAAAGGGGAGTGGTGGTCATCCTAGAATTTGGTGGAGCTCGTGAAGGTTTCCTTTTAAAGAGATTCTAATCTAAAAATAGAAGCAAAGGTTTCATCTACATCAATTCCATCTATTTTAGAGTATCCATGTGCAACTAGTCTAGCCTTGTTTCTTTAAACGTTATCGGATTCATCACACTTATTCTTAAATATCCATTTTGTTCCTATAACATTAGAGTGAGTGGGATGAGATACTAAATATCACATATCGTGTAGTTTGAACTGTCTTAATTCTTCTTTCATAGAAAGTAATCACAGCTCATCTATTAAAGCTTTTTTAATGTGTTTAGGTTCAACTAACGACATATAGGAAGAAAATAAGGCATTTATACATTGAGATCTAGCTTTAGTTAGTTCTCTAATATCTCCTAAAATATTTTTCTTCAGGTGATTTGCCTTAACCCAATTTGGCACATCGGGTTCATCAGGTGGACGAGAGTCAGAATCACTATCCAGTGACTATTTTTGTAAATCTTCGTTTTTAATAATGTCAACGGGTAAATAATTCTCACTTTCTTCCAAATGAGGGGCAACACTATCATTAATAACAACATTTATAGTTTTCATAATATATTTTGTTTTTACGTTAAATACACGATAAGCACGACTATTCTAAGAGTAACCTAAAATTATAGTTTTATCTCCTCGAATGTCAAATTTTGAAAGGTGCTCTTTATCTTTACACACATAGCATTCACTACCAAAGATTCTTAAATATTTCAAATTTGTTTCTTTCCATACCAAATTTCATAAGTCTGTTTGTTATTTCTTCTTAAATACACCCTATTTATAATGTGACAATCAGTTTGAGTAGCTTTAACCCAAAAATATTTAGGTAGATTTTTAGCGTGACGTAAGACACGAGCCAATTTTTGTTGGGGAATTTTAGGAGTGCTAAATTCATGTTGATATCCATTTCCTATACAATATTATACGATACTCATGTCTTTGAATTCTCCACCCTTATCACTACGGATTCTAGTTACTTGGATATCTTTCCCATTTTCAATTTTCAAAAGAATTCTCAAAAAATTTTAAAACGTGTTGGATTTTTCTTTCATGAAAGCTACTCGAGTAAATCTAGTAAAATCATTCACAATGAAAAGAACGTAAGAATTACCACATAAATTAGTAGTCCTAGATGGACCTATAAAATCCATATGAAGTTATTCCAATGGTTGAGAGGTTGAAATATCTTTAACTTTCTTGTGAGGGGCTTTGTGCATTTTACCAACTTGTCATGGTCCACAAATTGATTGTTTAGCTTTGAAAATTTTAGGTGGACCATGAATAAGTTGTTGACTAGTTAACCTAGATAGATTGTCATAGTTAATGTGTCCTAGTCTTTCATGCCATAAATCTAAGTCATCCAACTTGGCGGATAGAAAATTTGCAACATCTTTGTGTTGAATAATAGCATAACAATTATCGGGCTTTCTTTCACCACAAATAATATTTATACCCTCTAAATTAACAATTTTGTACTCAGATTTAGACAAGTTAACAATGTCGCTTGTGTCGCACAACTAACTAATACTAAGCAAGTTAAATTTAAGTCCCTCAATGAGAAAACCTCGTATAAGTTAAGGAGCCCATCTACCTTAACTAATCCTTTGCCTATGATCTGGGACATTTTTCCATCTCCAAAAGTTACATTTCCTCCAATAAAAGTTCTTAAAGAGGAAAATTTTTCTTTGTCCCCGATAATATGCCTAGAACAACCTGAATCTAAGTACCGTTGAGAGTTCTTATAAGATGCAGTTAATGCTAAAATGATAACATTACATCTCAACTGATAACTTAGATCATTTTTCCTAATCCAAATTGCCTTTGTTTTTGAAAAAAACATATTTAGTTTCCAAAGGCATTGGTTTAATAGGTGAAGGCTTCTTAACAGATTTGTTCTCACAAAAAAATTTGGTCTATTGACTTTATTTTCATTTCTATTTAATTTAAGCATCTGGAGCATAATTTCTCCAAATGTCTAGTTTAACGGCAGAAATCACAATGATACAATAGCTTATTAACAGGTTTAGTTCTAAAAGGCATCTTGTATCTATTAAAATTTAAACCTAATCTGCTTTGATTTAAATGTTTAAAACAAAAAAATTCTAAATGACCCAACTTGGAGAAAAAATTACAGCAATAAATCTACTTAGCATAACAGTTCCCGTGAGTCTGAGTTTTATTTTTCTCGTGAGGAATAGACATGCGAACAATGGATGTTCTCGACAGACTTCAATGGAGTTGACAAAATTTATTTCCGCAAAGGTTTCACCATTAAAGCCAACACCCTTTCTTTCCATATGAGCGTTTCCAGAATCAGCCATATGCTCAATTAAAAGATTAGACAGTCACATAAGCATTCAGTTTCTTAACAGTTTCTTTCAATTCAAATTACGATTCATCAAAGTCATTTAAGACAGCCTTATGCTTGACTTCTAAGAAATGATTGCTTTCTTTTAATTTTGAAATATTTTTCTCAAGTAAAAGATTATCCGATTCAAGTTCTTCAATTTGCATTGTTGATTCATCTGATATAACCAAGCATTAACTTTGCCTAAGTGTGTCCACTTTTTCAAAGTAGATTTGTACATTTTATTAAAATTCAAATCCTCTCCACAATCACTATTACCAGATTTATTATATAAATCAATTTCATCATCTAAACGCGAATTACAGTCATACAAGGATTTAGGGGTAGTGACAGTAGTGTGTCTGTGTACATGAGTTCTAACAGGTAAGGCATTATCATCAACAGATAAACTATAATTGTCTACTAATAGGTCAAAAGCATCAAACACAATAGACATCCTATCAAAATCATTTTCAGACTATTCATACATACAGAAGTAAATGCCATAAGATTTTTATACTCTTCACTAATATCACTATCTGAACTGTTATCCCAAGTTTTATAATTATGGGTGATACTTGAGGATTTCCATTTTGATTTGAAAAAACACTCATTGGCATAATGACTAAATTCATTACACTTTCTACGTTGAATATGACAAATGTCTTTGTTTGTTTCATATTTTTCAAAAGGTTTCTTATCAAATTATTTTTCATGAGGCCTATTAGTGTAACTAGGTTGGCCTTCTCTATAAGCAAATTTATTTATATATTTAACAAATTTCTTAAAGTGTTTAGACAACAGGACAATTTCATGATCTAATGACTCAAGGGAGACGGGTGTGTCATCTACATTAGATTAAAAAAAAGATATAAAAGCAAGGCTATTAACACTAGATTTAAAAATCAAAGAAGGTTGTGAAATTTGTGCATTAAGAGCGCCTCTTTGAGTTTTATTTAATATAATTTGTAACTTATATATTTTCATCTTACTACATAGAATTTGAGGAGTCATATTATTATTATCTACTTCATCTATAGCATGTATTTTCATATCAAAACTAGCAGGTAGAGACCTAAGTATCTTAGAGCATATTTCAGAATCAGCATACTCAATTCCATTAGCATGAGACTGATTAATTATGTATTGCAGTCTAAGATAAAAATCATCAAACTTCTCATGGTCTTACCCTAATGTCCCCATCATAGGTAGTCATGAAAATGTCCCAAGATAACTTTGATGTAGTGCTGGCTGAGATATGCTTAAACTTAGACCCACACATCGCTTGAAAAATAGCATTTTTACCTTTATTATTAAATTGTGAATTTTGTTTATCCTCTTTTGTCCATTCACTAAGGGGCTTTCTTACAGAAATTTGGGTATCACATTGACCAGTTGATTTAGTATGGATTGTAAAACCAGTTTCAACCATGTCCCATGCCTTATCTCCGAGTTGTTGGATGTGTGCAACCATACTTACTTTCTAGTAAGCAAAGTTAGCACTATCAAACATGGAAGGACGTACGAAACTATCATTATGGTCTTTCATTTAAAAACAGGTTTTAAGTTCAGGACCTTAAAAGAGTAAAAAAAACTTTTAATAAAAAGTAATCATGTTGCTCCGATACCACTTGAAACAATTTAATACACTAATAGGTCAAGATTTTATAAAACTCTTTTAACTCTTTAGTAAAACCCATTAAATTTCAGTGGTTAAAATACACATACACGCACAAATGTTTACTAGTTAGTGTGATGTCATTTTTACTCAACAAGTGTTGTAAAAGAATGGGATGAGGAGAAGAGGCAAATACACAATATTTGTTCACGACGAAACCAGCTAATTAAAAAAACCCTCAATCCCTTAGTTCAAAAACCAAGCACACACCCAAGCCCACTAATACCAATGTTTAAATACATATTACAGAATAAAAAGTGTAAATGAAATAATTTTGCCAATATAACCAGTACACTAAGGCACAAACTAAATCAACCCATAATAGTAGATTCTGACTAAATAACAAAGACAGTGACAACTTAGGATTACACACATAGCTTCACACCCAACACTACAGTACCAATGAAGTTTCACACAACAACAATAATTAATAATATGATATTGGTTAAACAAAACATAAAAGGATTATAAACTACTAAATCGTAAGAAGCATACAAGTCCTTCTTTAGTATATTTATTATCACCTATAATGAACAAAACCCAAATGTAAATCTATTTAGTATACGGTTTAAAAAAACAGAACAGGGGAGATAACTCTTAGAAATATTTTAACACAACTGAGAAAAATGTAGCTTAAAACCAGTTTTATAATAAGGATGGATTTAAACTGGTGTTAAATCTCTAAAAACTAAACAAAAATGAGCAAACGATGTAAGTTTTAAAACATAGCTCATAAACAGTAAGTACTAGTTTAAACACAAAAGAAAAGGAATTTTTGTTGATTTCAAATTTAGAATTAGTTTAAGATTTTTTTACAGAAAGAACACACACTCAAATGAAATCACGTGAGTCTATAATAAATATTATAATCTCAGACACGAATTAGGTTCTTAGAGACAAGTCCAATGGAACATGTAAGGATAAGTAATAATCAACACAGCGAAACAAAATAATCTAAATAGTACAGAAAGAGAGATTAGGGTTTTAAAACGTAGTTTTCTTCAACTTGCTTTTGGGACAAGATATTACAAGAACAAGTCCCAAAAAGACTCAAAATCAATTCTATACCACAAATGGGTTAAAAGTTATTTTAGATCCAAGTCCAGTAGAGATTTAAGACATGCAAGCCAAACATCAAATAAAAATTGGTATACGTATATAACTAGTATTGTTCTAAAAAAAACCCCTACGTTTAAAATTTGGGAGAAACACCCTGCCTTACGCTTTTTACTCCTTATTCTTGGTAAAACTCTTAAGGCGCATTTTTTTCTAAAAACAACAATGATTTAGTGAAACGATATGACCTTTTAAAAAAAAATTTACAAACCGGACCATTATCTCATTCAAAATAATCAAATAGTATTTTAATTTGCATATATTTAAATATATTTATATGATATTTACAATTTTAGTATTTTAATAGCCTTGGTATGGTTAAAAAATATTAAAATATATTAAAAAGACCTAAACTCCTTTTCACACATTTTTACGTCTAAGGTCCGCCTAGACTTCTAAAGCTTAAGGCTTGACCTCCACGCCTCGATCACACCCCGCGTTTTTTAGAACCTTGATAACTAGTATATAAATTTAGAACTCTGTAGAAATGTTTGCCCAAGAGAAGAGCTCTCGAAGAAAAATTATCAGAGAAGAGAATTTTCGAGCTTAAGAAAAGTTGTATCAAACCACCATAGCCACATGAAACAGCTTCAAAGGAAACTCAAAAAGTTTTAAAAAAAAACTTTCAAAGCATGAACCTCCAAATCCACCCTGGCTTGGTCCAGTGGTAAGGATGGGCTTCACTCTGACCATAGGTCATGAGTTCGATCCCTCCCCACGGATACCTACCCCTGTTGGAGGGCTTCCTCAGGACTGTGTGGTTAGGCGCACGGTCGTGGGTTCGATCCCCCGCAGGGTTTACCAGTATTTAAGCGGAGCTCGTGTGTGAGGTGGACATGCGCAGTGCCCCCCCTGTTTAGCTTGCACGAGGGAGTCCAAAGGGCTCGTTCGTGTGGAGGTTCAGGGTTATCAAAAAAAAAAAAAAAAAAAAATCCCATACAAGGAACCGAACAACAACCTCTCAGACACACAATTTCAACTAACCCTAAGCCTCTGATATATAATGAGCGAAGGAAGGATCGAGAATCATTGAGGTAAAAATGTGAATATTAACAAGTGTAAGGGTATAGACGTAATCATCCACAAGAATGGGTAGCCAAGGAAAGGAAATTTCAGGGACACATGCGTAATTCGGCAAGCCAAAATCAGGGACAATTTAGACAAAAAAAACACTAGATAAAAAATCGCGATCTTTCAGACACACGTGAGATGAAATCACATGTGTCCCATGCAGCCCACTGCTTGCCTAAACCAACAACACTTGGATCACCACAAAATGACCACCAACAAGATAAAACACTGCCATTTTATTTTATATTAAAATTAAATAATTAAATAATTAATATGTTTAATCAAATGTTAATTTTAACACTTTTAAAATCCAAAAAAATTATATAAGATACATAAAAACTATTAATAATATTCTAGAAAAATTATACACCTGACAATATGCAATATAAAAATAATTTGAGTTAAAATACATATTAACGATACTTTTACAAAAATAGTTCAAATATTTAACACATTTAAATAAAATTACTAATTCAAGTTTAAAATTTATTTTCTAAAAAATTAACCAAGAAAAAGAAATACAGTATAATAAAGGGATTAAAAAATAATTTGTCCCAAAATTGAGCAAAAAATAATGAGATATTTCAATTGTAGAGTATCAAGGAGATAAATTACGAGGGCATCGTATCACGTGACACATTGCGAGATTTATGATCACGAGCAGGGCTCGTTATTGGGCATATGAACTTTTATGTTAGAAAAACTATATAGGTACCGGACACTTTTACCGGAGTATTACCGGAACAACTTTTTTTTTTCAGTTTCTATTATTTTATTTTTAACAAATGAAAAACAGTTTTTTATATAAAAAAAAAAAAGGAAAACTATATATGTACTGGACACTTTTACCGTAGTATTACCGGATCAACTTTTTTTTTTTTTTCAGTTTCTATTATTTTATTTTTAACAAATGAAATAATAACAGTTCTTTATATAAATAAAAAAACAGTTTTCCTATTGATATAAAAAAAAAAAATTTATATTAACTAAACAGTTTTTTATTAAAATTAAATTAAAAAATATTTCTTTCATAAATAAAAAAAATTATGTTTATTGACATGATATCGCGATTGATTAGTATTACTGGCGCGGACCCACATTTGCACACCCACATCATTTGTTGGATGTGGATCCGAGCTAGCGACACTAATCAAATTGTGTGTTGAATATGGCGCGGTATGTTTTTTTTATATTATTTTTAACTCATTTAGTCCCTCAAACAGCTATTTACCCAATATTCTCTTAGGGTCCGTTTGGTTGTCAATGGGCAAAAGCGTGGGCATGGCAAAATTTGCCTAGACAAATTTTACCTAGGCAAATTCAGATGACGCTATCAAACAACACTAGGCAAAATTAAAGTCAATCCAATTAATTTATTTAAAAATAATTTTTATATTATATTCAAAAATGTTAAAAATAGTTTTTGCAATATTTTTATATTACAGTTTTTAAAAAAAATTGTAAAACGTTTTCTTAACAATTTTTTTTAATACAAAACAATTTTTAAATATTCACAACAGTTTTTTTTAACTATTTAAATATTTTTTAATTTTGTTTTTAAACTTTAAAATTGTTTTTAATTTATATTCAAAACAGTTTTTAAAATTGTTAAAAACTATTTTACAATATTTTCATATTACGTTTTTTCAAAAAATTTGTAAAACATTCTCTTAACAATTTTTTATAATATCAAAAACTGTTTTTAAAATATTACAAAACAAATTTTAAACATTCACAACAGTTTTTTTAAACTATTTAAAACAGTTTTACAAAATATTTTTTTAAACTTTAAAACAGTTTTTATAATATATCCAAAACAGTTTTTAAAAATGTTAAAAACTGTTTTACAATATTTTTATATTACGGTTTTTCAAAAAATTTGTAAAACATTCTCTTAACAATTTTTTATAATATTAAAAGCAGTTTTCAAAACATTACAAAACAGTTTTTAAATATTTATAACAGTTTTTTTAAATATTTAAAACAGTCTTTAAAATTATTTTTTAAAACTTTAAAACTGTTTTTATAATATATTCACAACAGTTTTTAAAAATGTTAAAAATAGTTTTTACAATATTTTGTTAATACGGTTTTTAAAAAAAATTGTAACCATTTTCTTAACAATTTTTTATAATATTAAAAACAGTTTTTGAAACATTATAAAACAATTTTTAAATATTCATAACAGTTTTTTAATTATTTAAAACAGTTTTTAAATTTTTTTTAAAACATTAAAACCGTTTAAGAAGTTGGCAAATTTGTGGACAAATATTTTTCACTCAAATAGGTAAGCAAAATTTGTCCACAGATTGTGCATAGGAGGTGTTGTACATTGGCAAATAATGCCTAGGCAAATTATGCAACCAAACAGCCAAAATGTGGGCAAATTTTCATATTTGTCAACTTTTTGGCATTTGCCTAGGCAAATTATGCCAATCAAACGGACCCTTATTTTTAAAGGTCAGCGCCAGCGGCACCCCTTATTTTTTAACTTAATTTTTGTTTAATGAGACATGTACCGAATGTTTTTACCGGAATATTACCGGATCTCCTCTTTTTCTTTTTTCTTTTTTTAGTTTCTTATTCTTTTATTTTAACAATTGTTTATATAAAAAACAGTTTTTTATATAAAAAATAGTTTTCCTATTAATATAAAAAACAGTTTTTTTATTTTATTTTATTAGACTAGTTTTTTTTTTGTTTTTTTAATTTGTATTTTTATTTCTTTATAATATTTTTAACTCATTTAGTCCCTCAATCACCAATTTACACAATATTCTCTTATTTTTAAAGGTCCGCGCCAGCAGCACCCCTTATTTTTAAACCATTTTTTGTTTAAAAGTTCGACTTAAAAATTAATTTCTTATTAGAATAGATTTTTTAAAAGTTCGACTTAAAAAACTAATATAATAATAAATTATTTTTTTATATTATTTTTAACTCATTTAATGTCTCAGACGCCCATTTACCTAATATTCTTTTATTTTTAAGGTCCGCGCCAGCAGCACCCTCTATTTTTAAAGTTTTTTTTTTTTAATTTTACAACATTTAAAACAATTTTTGTATTTCTTAAAACTGTTTAAAGGTCCGCGTTAAAAAACTATTCTAATAAGAAATTATTTTTTTATATTATTTTTAACTTATTTAGTACCTCAAACACCCATTTACCAAATATTTTCTTATTTTTAAAGGTCCGCACCAGCGACACCCCTTATTTTTAAATCATTTTTTGTATTTCTTAAAATTATGTAAAAATGTAAGAAAACAACTTTTTATTTATTTATTTATATTAAACTAATTTTTATTTTTTGAAACAGTTTTTTTCACAAAGCTTTAACAAACACAAAGAAAAAAAATTAAAAGGGACATCCGGTAATTATCCGGTGAATTTGTCCGGTATGTGTATCACCACTCTTTATGTTAACGAGATTAAAGACTGTGTAAGTCGTACTATGGTACAATTAGTATTGAGATATGGTGATATCTCGGGGTGTCGGTACGAGGAGTCGCTAGTGGAGGCATTGTATCGCATGTGGACAACAGTGATTCATGAGGAAATATTTGGATATCTCGAGGGGCCAAAGACACATCGAGGGGGGGGGGAAATATAGCATGGGGGCAATGCACCAGATGACAAATTGTAGGTCTTATACTTACAAATGGGGATCGGTATTGTGCTTATTTGTCAACGAGATCAAACCTATATGTTTTTTTTCAGTTGTGAAAATTTTTATCACTATCTCACCCATTCAGTTTATATTTATCGGTGAAATTGGTGGAGATGATCTCTCGCCAAAACTTCATTGATTTACATCACATTAAATGGATGTATATTTTTTAAGTATGTTTTGATGACGTAAGCTTAAAAGACAATTGTAGACTTCTTTTAACTTTTTCTTCCTAGTTTGGATAAAAAAACAATTAAAATTTTATTCTTTTTGTATTTCATAAATGTCATGTGCTTGGTATGGGGAAGTTAAGTTTGATCGAAAATTAACAAAAGTAAGACAAAGTCAATAAAATTAGGCAGTGGTACTAAGGTCTAATAATTGATGTTAACAATGCATTATAGTATAAAAAATATATTGAAATTACTGATGCACTATTATTAGGGGTGTAAAACGAACGGATACGAAACAAATACCATACTATCCATTATTCATATCCATTTACAAGTGTACTATTCTTATCTTTATCTGTATGCACTTGGACAGTATACAAAAATATCATTATCAGTATCCTTTCGAAAATCCCGAATTTGGATAATATCTGAATCTGTTTATATTATTTAATATACATACATTTTTCTTATCAAGCATTGATTTTAAATTTATAAATCTTAATAAAAATAGTTTTTACACAATATAAAATAAATATTTTATTAGATATGACTATAGAAAAATAGATAATCAAATTTTATGAGGCTATAAAACAAGTGTCAACAATTAATGTCAACTAAGTGACACTTCATTGACATGGTAATAGGTCATATCAGGTTAACGAGGGTGTGAAAAATCATTTTAACGAATACATAAACGAAGAAAGATTGGATTTCAATCACTTTATATGGACAAGACCATTATCACTGAGACATTGTAGATATATAATTATCAATTTCCAGAGTTATAGCGGCTTTAGATAATAAGATGCCCAGTGTAAAATATATACAGTGTGTAAGAAAATATTAAAGACAGAGACAAAGAAAAGTATATTCTTTATTGTGTCATACATTAAATAGTTCATGATTTATATTGTTTCCAAATATTCATATATATATATATATATATATATATATATATATATATATATATATATATATATATAGAGAGAGAGAGAGAGAGAGAGGCAGGCTCATATGCACACTAAGTTTGCACAGTACTGGCGCACACCAATTTTTTTAAAGCATTAAAAAAATGAGTTGACTTTTTTTATGTGATATTTAAACATTTCAACGGATCCATGTAAAAAAAATCAACTCAAAAAAAAATGCTATTTTTAAAAAATTGGTCAAACTTTCGCAGCTTTTAAAGTGCTTAAAAGCAGCGAAAGTTTGACCGATTTTTAAAAATAGCAAAAAAAGTTTTTTTTAGCTGATTTTTTTTACATGGGTCCGTTGAAATATTTAAATATCACACAAAAAAATCAATTCAAAAATATATTTTTTACTATTTTAAAAAAATGATGTGCAAACTTAGTGTGCACATGAATCTATTTCTCTCTCTCTCTCTCTCTCTCTCTCTCTCTATATATATATATATATATATATATATATATATATATATATATATATATATATATATATATAATCCCAGGTGCGGACTCCCCGTGCGAACTTTTCGTGCGGACTGTCCTTGTCCCGAAAGTGGTTCCCTCGTGGTCCCAAAGACTTTTGTTATTTACTTTAGATGGCCCCCCTCTTGTCTTGTACTAAAACCTTAGTTTAAGACTAGATATTACAAAGATTTATAGTTTAGACCCAAATGGGTATAAAGACCTTAAAGATTTTAGAAACTCACCAAATTCAGATCAAAACCCTAATTCTGGTATCAGAGCCATAAGACGTTCCTTTTAGACTAAAAGTAAATAGACTTTAATGCCCTTGGAATTTATCCCTCGCCTTTACCAAGATATTTTTGGGACTGACCCAGACTACCATCCTATACCCATAACTGATTTAGACCCAGTAGGTTGTTTAACCTCTCACATAGATGGTTGTTCACACACTGAACACATCCCAGTCAAACACGCAGACATAGACATGTTACTGCTAGTTCTATTAATAGCATATTAGACCAAAATAAGTGTATACTCCTTATATTAAGACAATTAATAAAAGACACTCAAACCCTAGAAACAAAGATCAAAAATATCTCTAAAATATTACTAGAAATAGATAATCAAATACCAATAGACTTAGTTCATGTTCTACAAGAAATAAATATTAAGACTAATCATATAGAAGTCCTTAACAAAGACATTTTGGAAATTAAAACCTTAATTAAAAATCAAGACGGTGAGTTAATTAAACTTACCAAAGAACAAGCTAAGCTTATCCCTAGATTAGATAGTTATCTTCCTAATGGAGATAGTTAGATCAGACTGAAATGGAGTATCAAGAGACCACTCCATTCAGACCTTATCAGAATTTTATCAAAAAATTTTAGAAAAGATAAATGATGATAGATTTTATTATAAGATAAATGAAAATGAGATTGCCAACGCCGCTAAAGCAACTAGACTTATATTAGAAAGACTAAATTTAATTTCTACATCCATAGCAGCTACCCAAGACTATAACAGTAGCTTTGTTAAAGACTTGCATTTAGATTTAAAGGCTAAGACAGAAGGATTAGCCACCTTTTATACAGGCTTTGTTAAATTCCAACAAAATTTAGCAAATTACCTTAATAATATGGAAAGCCATAACCTATCCAAAATGGATAGTATTATTAAAGAACTTAGACTAAACATGGCCCAAGTAGAAGAAAAATACAAAGAAATTATAAACGGAATTAAGGCCGTATATAATAAACCTTCCCAAACAGAAATAGACTCTCCTTTTATTCTAACTCGGTTAGATAAAATTGAAAAGACTTTAGAAGCCATAGAAGTTAGAACTATGCATCAACAAGAAAAAGATAATGAAATAAAAGACTATATTACTAATATTGATAAATTCATAGTTAATTCTCTAGCTAGACATAGTGAAGAAACTTTTGAGAAGACTAGAAAAGAGTATGAATTTTAAAGAAGAAATCCTTAGTCAAATAAAAAGACAAAAAGATTATTCAGACTTCTTAGAAAGAATTGAAAAAAGACTTGAACAAAAACAGGTAACCACCTGTAAATTTAGAGAAACCCCTCCTATAGAAACTAGAGAAAGGAATACCATAGATAGACGAGTCATAAATGACGGACTAGATAAGACTAGTAAGATAGCTCTATCCCAAATATTGGACAAAGTAATCATATGCTCCAAAGACTTAAGGATTCATCCTCCAATGTTAGGGCATGGTGGAAAGAAAGAAATTTCACCAATCCTCTCCAATGGAAAGAATGGGGTGAAGTTGACTGGAAGATTGTTGAAGATTCAATTCATAATGGACAACTTACAGCCGTTAGATATATAGACTTGTTTAAGGAAGGTGCCACTCCTAAGACTCCCAATTATAACATGACCTATTATTGTAGAAATCATGTGTTAGACAAATCATATACTGAGCTCCAAGTATTTGACTCAGAATGGCTTAAATCTAGAGGAACTGCTAGGAAGTTCCAATTCCTAACCTTTGGACTCTTTCAAGCAAGAATCCAATGATTACATAAACCTCAGAATAATATTAACCTATTATGTTATTTAGTAGACAAAAGATGGAAATATTTTGAGAAAAGCCTTATTGGGATAGCCCAATTAGAAATGTCAGATAACATAGGATACTTTAATGTCATTCCGATATTTACAG
This sequence comes from Sambucus nigra, assembly GCA_949130495.1. Taxonomy (NCBI): domain Eukaryota; kingdom Viridiplantae; phylum Streptophyta; class Magnoliopsida; order Dipsacales; family Adoxaceae; genus Sambucus; species Sambucus nigra. Next base: position 787,313,959 of record OX422208.1, on the reverse strand, counting down.
TAACCGTAGACACAGCCAAACATTTTAAGTTAATCTTATATGCCAGCGGCTATTAAGACTATATTATCCCAGACGCTAATATAAATATAGAATTCCAAAGCTATGTGAAGTTCTCCCAATTTCCTTATAAAGGAATGCAATCGAGAATTCCTAGCGGTAGACTTAATGAAGAAATCTTAGTTAGAACCAATGTTTCAGACTATAATCATACTTGCAGTATTAGGAATACTGGACCTATGAAAGAAAAAGCTAAGACCCTCTAGCAATTGTCAGAATTTCAAGAAACTAAGACTATACAAAATAAACCTTTGTTTATTAATCAAGACGACGTCACTGGAAATGTTACCATCCAGTTTGGTCCTCCTAAGATTGTCAATAAGAATATTCAGACCGAAGAAATTAGATTTAGATATATGGGAGAAGCCATCAATGTTCCTTCATAAGGAGAATGTAGTAGTAAGACTAGTGCTAGTTTACTAAGACAAGCCCCGATAATAAGACCTAGAAGATCATTTGAACAGAAAGAATTAATTAAAAAAAAAGCTAGGATCCCAAACTTTGGACATGAACCCTCATAATTGGATATGAAGACATTTAAAAATAACCTTAAGAAAAGTCATTATGTTAGATTTCAAGAAAGAGAAAGATTTAATATGATAGCTCAAGAGCGTATATTAAGATTAAAAAAATCTAAGAATACAAAAGAACTTCTTAGAAACCTAAGACTAATAGAAGAAGGAGAACAAAGATTAATGCCAGCTACATAAGTAGAGCCTAGTAAACAAGAGATACGAAGTAGTAGTAGGCTAGAAGATGTTCCTAGACTTATTAGTAAACAAATAGGAATAAATATTCCTATATACTCAAGCACTATAGTGAAGACTAAACCTGATTATATAAAAGATTTTCCAACTAGTGATAAGAGTTTCACTCATGTTAAGACTATGGCAAGCCAAGCCATAAATCCAGTAGGTATATACCTTAACCTAGACAATGTTCAAGATAGGAAGAAACCTTAGATGAATGGCGTAATCAGATGAACATGTGTTTTGCATCTAATGAACAATGGGATGCAAGTTCATGTAAGCAGTACGCAGAGCAATCCATTAGAGGTATTGCAAAAGATTACTTAGATAGTTTAAGAAATGCTACATATGAAGACTCCTTAGCAAAGGTTGAGAAGATGAAAGAAAACTTAGAAGAAAGATCAATTGAAGAATATATTCAGTTGTTTACATCAGAATTCATTGGAGCTGGACATCTAGCTCAAATCAATGAACAAGACCTAGCAAAAACTAAGTTAGCCCTCCTTAGCATTTGTAAATTAGATAAGATAAATGAATATAGCAATAATTATGAGCAGCTATATTACCAAATTAAATAATTTGGAGAGACCTTAAAAGAAGAATACTTTAGAAAGATATCAGCCATAAGACAAATCCTAATTAATGAATATAGGAATTGGCCAGGAGTAGCTGGAGTTAAGAACAACTCCCTTGGTGAAAGAATCAATTTCCCCAAAGAATATATCATATCTAAGAGACGTGATATAACTCAAGGAAAGTTGATGGAAGAGACTTTCAAGCAGATCCCTCCAATCAAAGACGAAAGAGACATCGCTCCAATCCAATGGGGATGTGGTAGTTAATCTAAGAAATTCAAAAAGAAATTAGAATGGAAACATAGGAAGTTTAAAACTAGACCTTTAGGATTTCCAAAAATGTACAAATTTAGACAATCTACTACCTTTAGAAAAAAGGATCCTAAGATTAAGAAAAATAGATTTAACCAAAGAAGATATTTTAAGAAGAATACTAGTAAGTACAAGAAGGTTCATAATTATAGGAAAGAAAAAGATGTATCTCAATCTAAGACTGCCACCAAAGAATGTTGGACTTGCGACAAAGAAGGACACTTTGCTAAAGACTGCCCTAATAAGAAAGATAAAGAAAGTATTAAGATTATTAATATAATATTAGACTATGCAGATCAAGAAGAGTTAGATATCCTATATGCTATAGATATATCAGACATAGAAGATGATGACAATATTAGTAGCTATAGTGCATATACAGATAGTGATTCGGAAGACTATAGGGATACTGATGAATATGAAGACTCTCAGGATACTCTAGACCTATATATGATGCAAGTTAATCAAGACGATTTAGATAATGAATATATAGACTTTGAAGAAGCTTGGTATAAGTGCATATTAAGCCAATTTTTAAAGAAAAGATGGACAGTTAGTAATCCTGAGTTACTAGCATATATACCTAGATGCTACTTTGACGAAAGACATTATTGCACATTTGAAATGAAATATTGCAAAAAAGACTTTATATGCATAGAATGCTTTGAGACTATACAAACAGAATTATTTATGGTTTGTATTGTTCGTCAATTACACTACCATGAAGATTGTTTGAGAACTAGATTTAGAGCAATTTATACTAGCCAGTATGACGCTCAAATAGACTTAGATATTAAAACATATTATCAAGACATTTATAGAAATATAGCTAAAAGATTGCAAGAAAATGAAGACTTCAAAGGAAAGGGAATTTCCTATGATGTAGAAGAATATCATTCTGATAGTAGTTCATAAGACCAAATACCCTTAGATTTTATAGATAAACCTCATAAGGGAATATCTATTTTAGAAAAGAACAATTTAGGAATTTCTACTAAACCACATGCTTGTTTTGTAGAATTATTTATTCAACATAAAGACTATCCTAAAAGACTTTCAGCCTTTATAGATGCAGGGTGCTCTCAGAGTATTTGCAAGGCTAATGCCTTCCCTGAAGACTATTTTTTAGAAAGTACTCAAGAAATCTACGGTAAAGTGGCTAATGGAGATCCATTTACCTTATATTTCCAAACTATTCCTATTTATTTTAAATTAGAAAATCAGACCAATAAAATCGTTAATCATCGGTTTTGGATAATGGATCCTCGTCCTAGTTTCACAGTAAACATTATTTTAGGACAAGACTTTATTAGTAAATATCATCATTATACTCAGTATAACGATAAGATATTAATTAGTCATACATAGGAATTTAATAGTTAAGCCCCTCTAACAGATCACAAGACTGTCTTTGACCTTATGCAGGTCAAACCAAATTATAGACCCATAAAACATCAGAGTTCTTCGGCTGAGCATGGTGGACCTAGACCTACAACCCAACAAGAAGCCCTAGATATTACTAAACCCTTACAAAAAGAGTGTAAGTGTCCAGACCAAAAGTGTTATAAGCAAATAGCGCTTATACAATAAGACATTTTAGATCAAGTCCAGCATACTTTATTACAGGTTCAAGATATATCCAAACAGAAGAAAATGGATATAGAAGTAGAAAAAGAAAAGATTAGGCAACTAGCAGAGCCTACTTTAGGAGAAAATCCCATCACTAAGTGAGATAAAGACCAAAGTTATTGTGAAATCATCCCTATAAACCCCGACGCCACTATTAATGGTGGAACCTATAAGAAAGAATACTCACTAGAAGATAGGGAAGAATTCAAGAAAGACATAGATGAAATGCTTAAGTTAGGCATTATTAGAGAAAGTAAAAGTAGAAATAATAGCCTACCCTTCTATGTTCAAAATGAATCTGAACGTAAAGGGGAAAAGACGTATAGTTATACATTATAGACAATTAAATAAGAATTGTGAATTTGATTCTTATAAGATACCAGATAAGAATAATTTGATCAATTTGATTGAAGATAGAATTATATTCAGTAAGTTTGATTGCAAATCAGGCTTCTGGCAAATTAAGATGCATTCAGACAGTATTACTTGGACAGCCTTCAGTGTGCCCCAAGAAAAATACGAATGGCTAGTAATGCCATTTGGATACTTGAATGCTCCTCAAGTTTTTCAAAGAAGAATGTATAATATATTTAGACCTTATTCAGAATTGTCTTGTTTACATAAATGATATTCTTGTAGCAAGTAAGACTGAGACAGAGCATGTAGGCCATCTTAAAAAGATTATTTTAGAATTAAACAAACATGGTATTATTATTTTCGAAAGGAAATTGCAATTATTTCAGACTGAAATAGACTTTATGGGAATGCATATTAATAAAGGAAAATTATCCTTAGCAGAACACATAACCAAAAAGATTCTTGAGTTTTCAGACCAACTTAAAGATAGAAAACAATTACAATCATTTTTAGGATTGTTTAATTGTGTTGCAGACTTTATTAAGGACCTTGCTTCAAAAAGACAAAGCTTAACAGCCAAATTAAAAGGAACAGACAAAACCAATCCTTTTTATTGGACTAAAGATGATTTTGAAGTAATAAGACAAATTAAAGATGCAATCAAGAATATTTCTTTACTTGAACTGTCTAATGCAGAAGACCAGTTTATAGTAGAAACAGATGCCTCTGATAAACAATGGGGAGCAGTATACTTTGCCATTGATCATCAGATAAAAAAGAAGAAACTTTGTAGACATAGTTCTGAAACCTTTACAGACACAGAAACAAGATACACTGCCCACGAAAAAGAAGTTTTAGCCATAGTAAGGGCAATAGAAAAATATATATTGTTTCTTAGACCTAAACATTTTACTGTTTATACTGACTCTTCTTATGCAGTAAAATTCAGAGATTTAGACTTGTCCAAATCAAGAACTAATAGACTAATTAGATGGCAACAATTGCTTAATGGTTATGACTTCTCTGTTATACATATTAAGGAAAGTAAAAATACCATTCCAGACATTATATCAAGAGAGCCAATATTTGCTAACACTAATATAATTTCATGTTTTATGTTGCAAACTGAAGACTTAGAAGACATGAATTCCTCTGGAACGAATAGACTGAACAGGGAAGACGTTGCAGACTATCTAGACGCGTAAGACCAAATGCTAGTGTAACGCAAAGACAGACTCATATTCAAGACTCTCAAGAAAGACCAATCCTAGAGAACTTTGATGATATCTTGGTTCCTCCGGAAAAATCTAGACAAGAGATTATTGCTCAAAATAGACTCATTGGGAAGAAGTACTTACCCCAATATAGACCCGATCAAAGATACCCAAACCTGATAAAATTTAGACGAGAATTTTCAGAAGACGCAAATACTCTTATAGACGCCATATCGTGGAATGTGAAGAATAGACTATGGATCGAGTTCAAACAAAATTTAGTAGCCATTGCTAGATTCATGCGGACTCAAAGACTTGCAGTTACCCAGCTCAGTGGTACTGTTGTGCCTAGACCTTTGACCCAGACTTATGCTCAGACTCTTGGAGAAGCCTCCAAAACTAGACCCACTGATTTCTGTTATCAGAAAAAGACTTTTAAGACTAAGATTGTTATACCATTTGATCATAATAATCTCCTATTAGCAGAAGACTTTAAAAAAGAAACTAATAACATTATTGATCATTTTAATATGGTATTATCAGAAATAAATGGAGATTCCTTAATGATCAAAGGTTTCTTCAAAGACGTTCCAAAAATATATCTTTTTGGAAAATCAGACATGGCTCATATAACTCTTGCAGACCACGGGTTCATTGGACTCGTTCAGATAAAAGATATTGAAGACGCTGTTGCTCTTGAAAAAATAGTTCATGAGTATGTTAAGAAGGTAGAAGACTTCCTTCCTCTATTTGCTAGAATATATCAGATTGCTCCAAGTTCCTGTAGAGGAATGAGAGTTGAAGGATTTAGACTTATTAGATTTTCCAATTATATATTTGAAGACGTTGAGATTTTATCAGAAGACGAGACTAAAGATTTAATTATTGATAAGTCCAAGCTCCAGATTGCTCACGCTATAGAGACAATTGAAATCATAGAGTTATTGACAGGGGAAGACAGGTGATACACTGCCTACCACAAAGAAGACTTGATAATCCAAGTTGATGAGTCATTCAACGGAAGGCTCAAGAAAGAATTCAAGGAAATGGTAGAGATAGCTTTGCCAGGTAGCCTTAGAACTGTGGGCCTCATTGACGAATTTTTCAACAATGCCCTCCCAGACCAGGACAAGGAAGAAGACAACGACACGACAAAGAAGGGCCCCGCAGTAGTGGATGAATTATTAAAGACGGAAGACTCATTTTGCCTAGACTATGCTTTCCATAAAGCAAAAAAATCCCTGTCCCACATGGGCCACCAGACTAATAAAAAGACGAAGACATTTGTTGTTTGATTCTTTTGCATTATCACAAGACGACAGACTTATGGGCCATGGCCACCAGACGGTCCCATTCAGACGTAGACCTGTCAAAAGAAGACGGATTACTTTATGAAGAGATAAGTCTATAGACTTTAATTATTTGTTTTTCCTTTAACCGGTTAGCTTTTAGCCTCCGTTAGTAGGTCATATGTATGCTCCCTTGCGCTATAAAAGGGACGTTAAGGTTGTGTTATTAGATATCAGGAGTTAGTGATCAATTGTTAGACTTCCAGTGTTAGAGAGAGAGCATGCTTGTAGAGAGTAATATGTACATGAGTGAGTAAACCTCTCATAGTTAGGGGAGAGGGGAGAGTTGTATTTACTTATGCAATGCAATAAAAGTATTTTCTTTTTTTCAGAAATCTCTTATGTTAAGTTGTTATTATTTTCCAAATTGTCTCCAACTTTCTGTTCATAAAGGACTATTGTGTGGAACCTCTGGTGTAGCACACAAGGTATTATACTGGAGAACCGCCGTCAGGTGCCGATTTGTCGTGAGCAACGCCTGGTGGGCGTGAAAGCATACAGGCAGGAAACGGGTTCAACGCCAAAATAGTGGATTGAGGTGCGACACATAAAGAGAGAGTTGTAGGAGACCGAAACCGGAGAAGAATAATAACAAGGCTAATGAGACAAAGGGAAGAAGATAAAGATATTGCAGACCAGAAGGAAGGTATAACTCGAACCAAACCCTTAACTATTTTTACATATTATTTCTTTAAAAAGGAATTTTATATGAGCTTACAAATCATTAAAGACTTTAGAATTTGTAAATCAAACAAGTTTAGACTTAACTAGAAAAATTCAAGACTGCACTATTACAGACACTAAAGATAAAGAGCTTATAGAATCTGCTTTAATATACGCAGGTGGTACTTTTAAATATATAGACCAGATCATTGAGTGGTTAGGAAGAGAAGTACCTAGAATAGAAAAATTAGAACAGGGATCCGTGATCTCTTTAGACAAAAATTAATAACTAAAGATTTTGCAAAAGAACTATCAAGACCTGAAAAATATCAAGAATACACTAAGATACTTGAAGACAGTATAGACGTATTAAAATTTATTAGACGAAAAAGGTTAGCTGAAACAAAGGCTACTTTAATTAGAGCCGGAGGATTCCGCCATCTCCTTAAAAATGTAGAGACAGCTGCCCCTAGAACATACCGTAGATTTTTGTCATCTTATGGTGATAATAATTTAGACGAATTTATAGATAACGATATAATTGATATTATTAATCAAATATATAAAGAAACAAGACAGATAAATCCACGATATCGTATAAGGTATTTAAGACTAGAATATTTCCATCAAAACCTCTTTCAATTTTCAGACTCCCTGAAGAAACTATTTATATAGATAATCCTCGTTATTCAGAACTCCAGTACGATAGTGACGGAAGAAACTTAAGAAGTAGCAGTAGCCCTAAAACTTCTACACTTAGACTTCCAGATTAATTAAGCGTTAAAACAAGCTTAAAAGACCTTAGAAATCATTGGGGTAAAAATTTATATTCCCTAAAACATAAAAGAAGTTAAAAGACATTGCGGTCCCAAAAGGTGGTCCTAAAAAGACAAAACGGTCCCTAGATAATTCTTGGACGATAGCGGTCCGTAAACTAGGTCCGTATGAGAGCGTAGGTTCTTAATCGTGAACCAAAATAATGAAATTTTTAATGAACCTAATGCGACATTAAAAAAATAACCTTTAATTCCTTGTAATTGATCCGCGCCAGATACAACAAACACGCGTGTTTTTTAATATAAACACGCCTCAAAAACCCCACCCCCACCCCTAAAAAAAAATTAACCCAACCCGCCATTTCGACCCAGCAACCATAACCCAGAATTACATCCAAAGTGCCTTAAATAGAATTTTCGAATTTTTTTCCTCATTCTCAACTCACTGTATGTACCTGAGGACCCTACCAATAACAAGGAAGAATAAGTCTCCTAGATCACAAAGTCAGACAACTAGTCAAAACAACTAACAATTGGGCTAAAACCCCTTCTACATCAAAATCGAGATAAGTATTGACTCACTTGTTTGATTTTTATGCAGAACCAAAGCCAAACCCAGAGATAGAACCTTATGTAACTAAAATCCCTAAATCCCCTTTCCATATTCCCTCTTAGAGTAGTGTCTTGTATGTAATCTAATTAATTTTTTCCCCATATTTTGCTTCATGGTTTGTAATAATCATGAATTTTGGCTGTAAAAAACAAAAATTTTGGATTAGGATATGTGGAAAACGGGTCTTGGCAGGTAAATGAGTTTGGATGGTGATGGGTTTTGGTCCGGTAATGGAGTTTTGGTCAAGTAATGGCCAGAGATGCCTACAGCAGGTACGATGGATTTCGGGTTAATTAGCAAGTGTGTAAGGGTTGCCATGGGGTGGGTGGGGGGTGGGGAGGTATATTAAAAACATGCGTGTCCGTTGCTACTGGCGTGAACCAATTACAACAAGGAATTAAGGGTTATTTTTTTAATGTCTTATTAGGTTCACTAAAGAACTCTCTCTCTCTCTCTCTCTCTCTCTCTCTCTCTCTATATATATATATATATATATATATATATATATGTGTGTGTGTGTGTGTGTGTGTGTGTGTGTGTGTGTGTGTGTGTGTGTGTGTGTGTGTGTGTTTAATTAAAATAATAAATAATAGATAGCATTACTGATACGAATATCCAGAACGAATATCCGTAAATACGAATAATCTGCTTCGGATACAAATTATCCGTGATGGATACTTAATATTTGTACCCCTTGATATATAAAAGTGATATCAAAATCCGTTCTTTCGGAAGTCTATTCGGATAAATACCCCAAAAAAACGTATTCGAATACCGAACGAATTCGAATTTCCAAATATTCGTTTACAACCCTAACTATTACTCTCATTGTGAATTCTCTAAGTTTTTGTATTATTTTTTATTTTGATAGTGGTTAAGATCAATTTCTTCATTTTGATTATCCCTGCAAAATGTTCCCACAACTACCTAGCTTGAATAATTATAGGGAAATAATATTTTTCCCATTTTTAATTTTTAAAATAGAATATATCATTTAATTTAGTCATATGTACAAGAAATTTAATAAGTTTAAAACTTAAAACTTGTATACAGATAATATCATAGGCATGAGTAGTTCATTAAAAACAAAAAAATAGGCCTTACATTAGACATGGTAGTGTGTATGTTCAAGTAATTTGTTATAAAGACAAACTTAATATTTACGTTAACACAAGTAGTGTTGTTGATAGTAAAAATTGGACCAGGGTTAAGGTCCTCTAAGTATTTAACTATTCATAACTATATATAATGAGGGAGAGGAGTGAGATTAACATCAAAATAGTGGGAATTTTTTGGTGAAGTGCGGTTATGATCTAAGATTTTTTTGGTGAGTGCAGTTACTGAAAATATATTGATCTTTAAATTAATAATAGTTCAATTCTAATAGATTGAATTAACAAAACTTCTCTTGATGCCATATAATTCTTTATTAGAAACATAAAAAATTTCCATTAATGAACAAAGTAAATGTATAATCTAGGTTCAAGTTGTACACCAAGAGTCCATATAAATCACCTTCTTTACAAAATAATACAAATAGAAAGCGCAAATAAATTACAAATACTCCAACTCTTAACAAAAAAGAAACAGGAAACTCTCCAAAAGTTAAAGAGACAGAAAAACCCATGTTGTGCCTAAAAATTTAAGGGTCATATACCAAATAGTCCCTCAAATATTTTTTAATACACGTTTAGTTCAAGCCTTTTTATTTTGTTCCAAAAAGTTCCTTACCACATAAAAACACTCGAAAAAAGGAGCTCCGGTGAGGGCCGACGGAGCTCCAGCAGTGGGGGGTGAAGCGAGAGTGCTGTTAGCGCGAACCTTTGAAAATAAGATAATATTGGTTAAATGGGTGTTTAGGGAACTTTTTAAAACAAAAAAAAAAACTCGGACTAAATATATATTAAAAAATGTTCGAGGAATTCTTTGGTAATTGATCCAAAATTTAAAGGAGATTTGGACTTTTATCCCACATTTTACTTAAGGTGCCAAAGTTCGACCCACCGAGATAACTTTACGATGCTTTTTGAGCATTTTTGTGGTGCTTTATGAGTACTTAAGAAGCCTTGGAGGGGTAAAAATATATGAAGAATTTAGTATTGGCAAGGACGCAACGAAAAGATTTGCAAATAAAGTTCAGCAATATTTAGTGTATACCTGATCTTTTCTGTAATGTATTAAGTGAATTTATGTAACATACAAGTGTTAGGTTTGTGTATACACTAAAATATAAGGTAGACATAAGGTGAGGGACATTAGTGCCAAAAAAATAGTGGACATGACATTTTCCCATTTCATACCCATGCATGAAATGTCATGCTAAAAGCAAATTTATTTTTTACTTTTTATTTTTTTTTTTTTATTAAATACTTTTTTTATTTTATTTTTAATTATGGGCTGGGTTTTATTTTTTTTAATTTTTAACTTTTTTTATTATGGCCTAGGTTTTATCACAGGGGCAAATTTATCCCGTGTCATCGGCACAAGCATCCGCTAGCATATATATATATATAAAAAAAAAAAAAGCTCCTATACGGTCTTCCTGTATAGGACTTAAATACGGACCATGGCCCAACTACAAGTTTCAACCGTAAGATTGCAACATACTACTAGCTAGTTTTTAGGAATAAGATACACATGGGGTGGGTAAGTTGATACAGTTTAAAACTTCCATAATATTAGGATCCTCTCAATCCTCCTTCCTAAAATCATGCAATATCTACCCAATCTTCAGTCTAAAATTTTGTCCTGTAATTGCAATTGTGCGGGAAGTCTGCACGAGCTATATATATATATATATATATATATATATATATATATAGAGAGAGAGAGAGAGAGCGGTTCTCATGCATACCCCAGTTTGCATATCACTGGCGCGGACAAATTTTGATAAAATAGTAAAAAATATTTTTGAGCTAATTTTTTTTATATAGTTTTTAAACATTTCAGTAGGGACATAAAAATAATCAGCTCAAAATAAATTTTTTTACTATTTTAAAAAAATCGGTCAAACTTTGTCAGTTTTTATCAACTTAAAAACTGACAAAGTTTGACCGATTTTTTTAAAATAGCAAAAAAAATCATTTTGAATTAATTATTTTTTTATGGTCCTATTGAAATGTTTATAAATCATAAAAAAAAAAAAATCAGCCCAAAAATATTTTTTTTACTATTTTAAAAAAATGGTACTCATTCAAGGTCCTCAAACTGGGACCTCACTTGATCCTTTCCCTATATATATATATATATTCGCCAAACTGAATTCTACTGTAAATTTGGCACCAAAATCAGTATGCACAAGAACAAATGGGAAACTCCAAATCATCCAAAATAAGTATTCTCACCAAGAACCTCATTTTCATCTTGTCTTCAAGATTCCAGCAGGGAGCCCGAATTTTTGACAGAATTTTGGGTGACAAAGTGACGTGTCGGCTTGTTATTGGTTGGTTTTGAGGTCCCGCTAGCGCGGACCCCATAAACTAACCAATATCAAACCAACACATCAGTTTGTCACCCAAAATTCTGTCAAAAATTCGGGCATAATAGTATTTCTGTTCCAGCAATCCCTTTGCTCTAAATAAGCCAAAATGCAGTCATGACAATGCATCACCATAAATGACATATTTTCTTTATACCGTGGCTCACCATTTTCACAAAGAACATATCTTTAAATTTATCTTAGGACCACTTCCAGTACCCTAAATTCCATCAGCACTTTCCTCCCAATGAGATTAGCTATCTTACAGTGGTACTGTAGCACAAGTTGTAACAAATGGATGATAAATAATAATTTGGTCTTTAAATTTCTCAAGTGCCACTGAGAAAAAATCTATAGTCTTGAGGAATATCGCTAGTCTGTATAAAACTTATATGATACAAACAAACAAAAAGACGACGATGAATGAAGATATACTGTGAAAAGACCGTGAATTGCTAAACGAGGCCTTCTCACTATACCAACATTTAGACAAACAAAGCTACAGAGCTAAGTATGGTCTGTTCAAGCATTAAATGACCCTCCTGAAATAGCCTCTATCTCATAAAACCAATTATAATACGTGCCACCTTCTGCATTTCTTTCCCCTCTAAACTTACCTGAACTGAATGGGTCTTCATGAACCTCAAACCCCTCTTCACAAAAACGTGAAGGTAAGAAAAAAATCTGAGCTTGAATTCGTTTCCAATTGGGAAAATAAATAAATATAGATATGTGTGTGTGCGCGCGCGCGTGCGTGTGCATGTATATATTTGATGAGTACTTGTAGTGCTGCTATACCTGGCGAACAAGAGATCCACTATATCAATCGAATTCCATGATGTTGCCTTTTTATTCCCTAAAGTGTCACTTTTCTTCTTCACAGTATGTCATCCTCCTAGATAATTCACGTTACCGCCTTCCACTGGGTGGAGTAATCCCTTTATGTTTGGTGATATATAGTTATATAATATATTGGCACACGATAAGACACAAACATAGAAACACAGAGACGGGGGAAATTGAAATACTATGCAAGAAAGAGAAAGTATGTAAAGTTTTTTGGATAAAGGGGGAGATTGATTTTGCATTAATGGTTTATATACAGATAAATTTTATAATGGTCATCAAATGTTCCTTGGGGTTTGCTACACATCAGTGTTCCACGGACAGATTAAAAATATATGCCATTGTCATGGGTGTCTAGCTTTATGTTACAACTAAAGGTAGATTTTGCACAAGTAATATATGGTCAAAAAAAAGGATGTGTACAATTTGTTACAACTCATTTGCTTTGGCAATAGCCTTATTATGATTTCATGGAATAAAGTTAACAAGACAAAATACTTGAACCTGTTCATTTTAGTTTGATACCAAAACAATGTTGTATATATTTAACACAACAAATTCAAATGGATGTTCTGCAAAAGCTTCAACCAAATTATCAATTAAGGAACAAGTGTACAAGATATGGTCCCTTGTGACTTCACGAATCTTTATATGAAAACATTGAGGTATAAATACACAACAGCAAGAAAGGTTTACTAAATATAGGGCCCACACGCTCGAATTCTTTCATTAACCAACTATTTTGATGGTTACTATTTCTATACTATATCAAGTTTAATACAAATGCACATTTCCTAGTGAAGTGGATCTTCTGAGAATTTTTCATTACCATATTTATTTGATCAATTGTTGTTATTAAGTTATCTTGAAGTGTACGACAGAAGACAGAACTGATTTCATCTCTATGACAAGCACAAAATAAATAATAAGATAACAAAATACAGAGATTAATTAATTTTTAGTCCCTAGGGGATAATACATTTGGCATTAATCCACCTTTTTTTGTCTCAAATCTATAGTTGTAACAATATTTTTATGGAGGAAAGGTTTTAGGTTTTAGAGGAGTGTAGGGGATTTTTGGGTATAGGGTTTAGTTTATGTTTTGTTTACAATTTAGAATTTAGGGTTTAGGGTCAGAGAGTGTTTGAGTCTCTTACATGGTGAGGGGCTTATTGGAGAAAAGAAAGACTTGTACTAGTTAAATAAAAAATGTCAGGGGAATATTTATCAAATTATCCATATTGACGTAAACAACACACGCCAATAATAATCACAAGTCACAACACAACCGCGAAAGCCATGAACCGCGAATGGGGATTAGTCGAGATGCGGGCAAGCTGGCCCAGACACCTCATGGTATGCTAACCAAAAAAAAGTGGAAGAAGCTATAAATCTCATTCCATAATATTTAGTGAGGCAATAAATTAATATATACGTTATGTTCAAAACGCCTTAAAGATGCAAAATGACCAAAAGGGACTAAAGGTACTAGTGGAAGAAGCTCTCTATCTCACTCAACAATCTTTAGTGAGGCAGTAAATCAACATGTATTATATTCAAAAAGCCCTAAAAGGGCAAAATGACCAAAAGGGACAAGTTACCAGAATGAGACACTAATACCAACAAAGACAGAAAGACAAATAAAGCATATATCGCTAATTTACATCACTATCCCTCAACCATGAGCTCAAAGGGGAATGCCAATAGTATCAGGGTAAATACCCACCCGCGTCGCTAGAGTATTATGTGGGGCATCCTCTGTACCATCCGTAACGAATGCGGTGTGTCGATTCTTCTTCTAGCACTCTGACGTCGGATGATCAACATAGCCGCAACTAAAGCACTTGAATATTCTAAAGCACTTGTATATGACAGAAGGAATCTCGTGGCCTTATCCGGGCCAGTGGTGGTGATAGGGCCTTCTTGTCCAATACTCTCGCGATGAAAATACTCTTTGGCTCTGATGGCATACTCAAATGCCTTCCCCACAATGGGATGTAATGCCCCGTATTTTCGATACTGATTTTATAAGAATTTAATGTCAATTAATTGGTATTAATTGAATTTTATTTGAATTTATTCTAATTTGGGAATAAAGTTGGAAGGCCAGGGGTATTTTAGTCATTTGGATAAGCTTGGGAGCAAGCTAGGGATTGAAAGGAAGTTGGTCACGCAAGTTGTGAAGAGTTGTACCTGAGTTGGGTTTTATTTATTGAATCCGAATTGGTTTAGGAGACCAAAGGAGGGTACCACTGCTATAGCGGGGTGGGGAAGAGTTTGGTTCACAAGGTTTTTTTTTACGAGGAAATTTTGAGGCAATTTGGTTGATTATTTAAAGACACTGAGACCTTATTTTTCATACGCATGCACACTACACTAGTTCTGCCCAAACACAAATCCTACAAAACCCTTATTCTAAACCCTAAAACACCATTAGTTCTCATTTTTTCAAACCTCCATTAGAAGGCCTTGCACTTGGAATTTGAAGATGACCCAAGAATGAAAGTTGCTCAGATTTTCGAGAAGAACGTGGATTCCATATCAGATTTTGAAGACGGATCATGACATAATTTTCAGATTTATATATCTGTGGATTTTATTCGTTTGATATAGGTGTTTGTCCTTCCATGCTTATTTTGTGTTCTACATGTATTCACCCATATTTGTATACTTGTATTCATGTTGTATTGCACCTTATATGTCATACTCGTATATATCATTCTTGTTGCATACATGATATTGTGATATTTTCATGCTGAGTAGTTGGAAAAATCAACATTTATTTAAATTACCCATTTGTTGGGTTGTAGAAATTGGGTAAAATAATAATACCTAATTTGTGAAAATCTTGATAAAGATGTTATATTGCGATATTGATACTATATTGTTATTGGAGGATGCTAAGGCATCCCTTAGCCAAACCACCCATTGGACGGGGTGTGCTTTCAGGATATTTTCTTGTCTCTTATCTCGTGAGCCATGTCATGGACCCTTGGGGCTATTAAGCCGTTTTGTTATGGGTTGTTAAGCCATTATGGTAGGACGATAAGGGGAAAACCTATCGTGATTGAGATTGTATTGGTTATAAGGCCATGGAGTGTTGAGAGGATAATTGACAATAGGGTGATCGAGAGTCCACACCATATTGAGGGAAGCGCAGCGGGGGTTTTGATATATGAGGGACTTTGGGATGTGTAATGGCACGCGTTGAGATCCTAGGATGCGATATTTATCTTGAGGTGCTAGTTGAATGTTCATATGCATACACGCTTATATATGTGCACGCACGAGTATTTGTAGTTCACTTGGAGCATTTATACGAGCCTGCTGAGTTTTTTGCTCACACGCCCACAATTTATATATGCATTACATGTTTCACACGAGCAGCTGTTTATTATTGTTGATGTGACGTGCTTCGGATTTGGGATACAGGGTCAACTTCGTATTTTATTTTTAAAATCATTGCATTTTTTATTGTAAAAATAATTGTAAAGGACTTTTGAAATTTAATGAGAATAAGAGTTTATTTATTCATTTTATGCTTGCACAAATGCATATTTAGCCATTGGGCATTGTTAAATGATTCTGAAAAAGTTCTAAATTGGCACATTTTACTATTTATTTTAGTAGCACCTCGGGATTTTTCTCAAGGTGTTGTTACATGGGAATACCACTTGAGCCCAACTCATGACGAATATGAGGCTGCAGGTCGTAAATGTACCTCTTAATACGCTGCTCCTCACTCTGACGTAGCTCTAGTATACAACAGCGGAAAATGAAAATGCTCTGAATACTCCTTCACTAAAGTCCTAACCTGGCAGAGACACTAAACTCTAGCAAATAGGTTTCTAGTATATGTCTCGCAAGAAAAGCACTCTGTGTGCCTCCTCATCGTTGACCTAGATTGAATAGGCCTCTTTCCAACATAGCATACCTTGATGAATGCTTGCAACTTTGTGGTGACCAACCGCACGCATTTCACCCCCAAAATACCTTTATACTCGAGACACCTTTTCAATAGTGTCAAGCCAATCTACAGAGCTAATTGTAATTCATGTGTCCATCAAGGGTACATCCACTCAAATATCTCCATGGAGGCTCTTTTCAAATAGCCTCAAAACCTTCAAAACCTGATTCAAATTCAGATTGTCCCTGCTCAATAATCTCCCCGGCATTCAAAGGGTCATTATCCTCCTCATCTGATTACACCTCATTCAAACCTAAAGAACACGGATTACGAGGCCTTGGGACGGTCATATGGGGTGCACATGAGCTACCGGAGGGGGTTTTGGAGCCTAAAGGGGGCAATTGTCCATCATATGCCCTTTCGCATTATAGATGAAACACAAACGTGGTTGAACGGAAACGAAAAGAAAAATTATATCTTGCACCGTGTGGAGTTGGCTCATGACGCCACTCCTTTATCATCTTGGTTCACCTTCTGAGAGTCTGTGGGGCTTGAAATGGTTAAATATATGTTTTGGATTGCGTGTAGACCTTTTGAGGGGAAAACCTTCAATTAAAATAACTTCAGGGATTGTTTTGTAATTTTAATTGTTGGGAGTTAGTTGAAAGTTTTAGGGGTCAAACGTGCAATTTTAAAATGTAGGCAGACACGGTTTTAAGGGGGCTGGGGTGTTATTTGCAATGGTTGGGGGTCTTGATAGTAATTTGTAATGGTGGTTGAAGGGTTATAATAATTTGGGTTTAGATTTAAAGGGGTTTCAAAGTTTAGGGCGGTATGAGTGTATTTTTGGGAAAGGGGCTGATAGTTTAAAAAGTGGCCAGAGGCAGCTAACGGGTCTGATTTGAGGCTTGAAGATTTTAAAGGCAGAGATGTTTGGAGTAGGGTTAGTGGGCTTTTAGCGAATTATTTGGGCTGGGTGAGAGCATATAAATCTTATGGAAATGGGCCATATTTTAGGGTTTTGTTAGTCATTTTATTTTCCTTCTTATTTTCTTTTATTTTATTATTTGTATTTTCATTTGTTTTGCTTTAGTATTTAAAGGTAAAGAGTAGTAATGGCATTTTTGTAATTAGGGCCTTAGTTTGGAGCCTAAGCTACTCTTCTCCTTTAAATACCCCCTTGTTAGCCTCATTTGAGGTAGATTTGAATTTTGACAATAGAAAATAGTGTTTCGCTCACTAAATTGGTGTTTAGATAATTTTTAGGAGTCTTTTAACGGGTGATTTACGTCAAATTGGTATCAGGCCGGGTGAAGCTCCACATTGGTATTACTGTATCGGTGTAATTTTTTTACCAAAATTGTTCACTACTCTTTAATGGCTCCCAAGAAATCCAAACAACAATAAGATGAGAATCGAGAGTTAAAGCAACAAATTGCGGAGTTGCAACAACAAATAGTCCAACTCTTTGCCAACCTAGTGCTAAAACCTAACCCTCCTACCCCCATCGCTGTCCCAACCCCAAAAGAACCACAAACCCTAGCCCCCCCAACCTCTAACCCTAACCCTAGCTTCCGCCCCGCTGCCTCAGCCTTACCCCGCCACCATCGGAACTCCAAAACCCTCTACTCTACCCCCAAAACCCTACCTGCTGCCCCAACCAAAAAAAAAACTAAAAGCGGCCCTAACCCAGGCCGTCCTAACCCTCGATCCCCCTTGAAAGCTCCCTGCCCACCCACCGACCACCCCAATAGTCAAAAAAACACTGCTGATAGCAGCCCCAGCCCACGCCTGCCTTCCCGCCTCAACCCCGACCACCCCAGCCCCTTCCCCCCTTGCCGCCGACCACCCCTGGTGGTCGTGTAAGCCCCCCAGCCCCGATTTGCTCCCAGAAACCTAAGGTTAACCCCTAGGCCTGCTCGGAAACCCCCTGGACTGCCCTACACAACCCCAAACCCATCTACTTGCTTCCAAACTATGGTTTTTGACCTTGGTGGAGACTTCTAGGGCTTGATTGGGTGAAGAAAGTGGAGAACAAGAGAGAAGATGAAGATATAATGACCAAAATTTGTGGGATGTGCACCCCTCAAGTTTCAGAAATTAATTTTGGCCCCCACAAGTTTTTGGCACCAATTTTTTGAAATTTCCTCACGAATACCCAATTTTTTGAAGGCTCGAGGATGAGCTTGATTTTAAGCGGGGGAGAGTGATGGAAATGGGCCCTATTTTAGGGTTTTATTAGTCATTTTATTTTCATTTGTATTTTCTTTTCTTTTATTATTTGTATTTTCATTTGTTTTGCTTTAATATTTAAAGGTAAGGAGTAGTAATGGCATTTTTGTAATTCGGGCCTTAGCTTGGAGCCTAAGCTACTCTTCTCCTTTAAATACCTCCTTGTAGCCTCATTTGAGGTAGACTTGAATTTTGACAATAGAAAAGAGTGTTTCTCTCACTAAATTGGTGTTTAGATAATTTTTAGGAGTCTTTTGACAGGTGGTTTACGTCAGAATCAGATCTTGGATAGATGATGTACCCATCAGCTTCTTACCATCTTGCTTCTATAAACGAGCTCTAACCAACTCATGTTCATCGCAATGAAAGATATGGTCTTCGTCAAGTTGCAGCTGAGATGTTACCACCAAAGTTGTTCACAACTCACTTCTTCCTCCTAGTGCGACCCCTCTCGTACTAGTTTGAATCAGAAAAGTTCTTCACGACCTCCAATGGTTTCCGCACGCCCTCCCCTGCCACTACAGAGGGCTTTACACCCTTGTTGTGTGGATCGCATGAAGCCGATGTAGACCCCATGGAAGTCACAATGGAAAGAGAAACCCCTGCAGGGGAGTGTGCAGTCTAAATCTCCACTTGTAGCGATTGGCAAAGCTGTTAGGTATGAAGAATATGTATCTACAGGATCCGTTTGTTGGAATTATAGTGTTGATTTGAAGGATTGAGACAAACCCTTGAATTTTACAGCCATATTTTTCATCGCGACATCATCATCTCTTCCACTTTAGCAGTTCGGTTCTCCATATCAAAAAACAATTTCTTAGGTGCCATGGTTGATTACAAAAAGAAAAATCTACACATACCAATTCGATGTAAACAACACAACCAAAGTGGAAGAAGCTCTCAATCGCATTCCATAATCTTTCGTGAGTCCACTACATCAATATATATATGTCATGTTCAAAAAAAATTAATTAAAGGGGCAAAATGATTAAAAGGGACATAACTTACTACTATGGGACATTAATAAAAAGGAAAAAAAGACGAATAAAGCATATATTCCTTATTTACATCACAAAAACAAAACAATATTTCTAGTAATCATTTTTAGCAGTAGTAGTAAGTTAGTAACATAAACTAAAATCAGAAGATGAGAAGTGAATCATTAAAACCTCGACTTTGTGTACCAAATGTAGCCTATATCATCGCGCAGATGATACAGAGTTCAAACTTCACAGAGGTCAAAATCAAAATACTAATTGAACAAAAAAGTATAACAAAGGCAAAGGAGAACAGAATAAGCATCAAAGATATTCACATAGAGTTTGTATGGAGAAATTTTCACTCACTCAGCTCTGCGCATTTTCACGTTAAGTGGAATTTCCTTGTAGGACTGAACCTTTGTAGCTGCTTGACGGGAGGACCTTCTTCCAAACTCTTGAGCTTGATGGCATGGGGCAGAATCACCTTGTTTATTGACTGCTATAACAATAGAAGTTGAATCATCTTCATGAATTGGATCATCAAGCAAAGGACATACAGGATGTTTGGCATCATCTGTCTTATAGAACTCTTCTGCACGTCTTGGTTCCTCAGATCTAAACATAGAGAAATACAAAAGCATAAATAAGTAATCTTGGTCTCCTTAATTATAAGAAACCAAACACAAGAAGAAAATATTGCAATTGCCCCTCATTCTTGCCACATGTTATCCATTTGTTCATATTAAGCAGCACAACAAATAGACTGTGTTCAAGTTTTAGTCTGCTTTAAATCTTACAATGGGTTTACAATTCATATTTCACAGAAGTCATTCAAAATACAAACTGGTAGCCTAAGTACACGAAACAACAATTTTGGACAATAACTACATTAAGGCCCTGCTTGATGCACAGGATTTTGGTGTTACTCCGGATGGGATAAGAGAATTGGTTATGATTATTTCCATCTTTCTTGTTAGTCAGGATTGTATATAAGAGCAGGTAGCTTATCCCAAGTATGCTTCTTCTTTTATGTTTTGTGGGATAAAACCATGGGATTATTTTATCCAGTCTTTATCCGGCGCGTCAAACAGGAGCCTTTTACACTCCCCAACATTGCATTGAGTTTGAGTGGAGAAAATTTAACTCACTCCGGTTTGCGCATCTTCACGTTAAGTGGTATTTCCTTGTAGGACTGAACCTTCGTGGCTGCTTGGCGCCGCCTTCCAGTGGATAAGCTTCCAAGCACTTGAGCTTGATGGCATAGGTCTGAATCACCCACTCTATTGACCGGCAAACCCACGGAAGTAGAAACATCTTCATGCATTTGATAATCAAGCAAAGAACACACAAGATGCTTGTCATCAGCTATCTCAAACAAGTCTTCTACAGGTATTGGGTGCTCAGATCTTAACCTATCAGATTGCTTTCTACCACAGAATATGTTTAGAGAAATACAAAGCATAAATTAGACTCTCTGTTCAAAATTAATAAGAATTTTTATTAAAAAGAAAAAGAAAAAAAACATTAGTTTGGGGCATGTTTCAATTTCTCCACTCGTGTTGAATTTGCTCAATGTTCCCTGCACAGTTTGAAAATGATATCAATTCAAACCCTGCCATCAACTACATCAAACCCTGAAATTTAGAGTGGTAAAACTTTTTATCTGACAT
Source organism: Sambucus nigra (assembly GCA_949130495.1). Classification (NCBI taxonomy): domain Eukaryota; kingdom Viridiplantae; phylum Streptophyta; class Magnoliopsida; order Dipsacales; family Adoxaceae; genus Sambucus; species Sambucus nigra. The sequence goes on along the minus strand of OX422208.1, from coordinate 787,292,552 downwards.
CACATGGCAAAATCACAAAAGGCACTGGGGGGGGGGAAATGCCACATACAGTGTCTAATTAATTAAAAAAAATCTTTATTCATTTTCTTCTCAAATAGAAAATGTGTGTGTGTTACGCAACACAAATAGTTAGCCCTAACTCGCTTACTAGTGGGAGGGGCGTCGAAAAAGAACGTCGACTCAGACAATAGAAAAGAAAGAAACAGAGGTATTTGGTACCAAACACAAAGGAAACATCCCACCCACCCAGGTCGACAATTTCCTGTTCTGGATTAAGCAGACGATAAGGTGTCGAGGGCAGAGGCTGACGAGAGAGATAGGAGGTATAGAAAAAGAATCAAGTCTTCCAATTTTAAGCAATTAATTTTTGACATATGAAACTAATTGATGTGGGTCTTTGTACCTTGTCCATTGACCTGACAAATATGCGATATCGGCTGTCAAATAGATGCCAAACAAGAATTACATCATTCCAAAGTAACTTGAGAATTAAATTTAATTGACTGCAGGGTTCAGAATGATACACTTAAAAACATTTAGGGAGACATTCCAAAATTTAAAACATCAAAGGAGAAATTGAAATTCACCCCAAACTTCAGTAAGGTTTAGTAAAAAAACGCAATTTTCTAGAATAAACAAAATAATAGTGTGATTTGGGCAAGTTAATGTGCATGTACAGACCTATTATTCTCAGCCATCTTTTTATTATGAACTTGTTTGACAGTGGAAGGGTCCAAGCCTACAAATAACCCATAGAAGAGTATATTTACTATCTAGCAGAATCAATTTTAAATTCTAAAAAGGATGTCTATTTCCAATAATTACACTTCGGCCGCTGCCTCCTCTTGGTATAACAACGCTTGTTATTGTCTCCATCTGCCTCTGGAAACTCCTCACAAGTTTCCTCACAATCAATCACCTCCACCTTAAGACAGTAAGGACATATGTGTGGATCAAAGTATGCTAAAAAAATGACCATTTTAAACTAAGTCAATGAAAATCTACCTCATTTCTTTGAAGAGTTGTATTTTTTCCTTTTCCCTCGGATATCAACTTTAGCAAAGTATTTTTGCATCCAAGTTCATGCCTTAGTGCTTTAAGCTGGCAAAAATAACAAACTTAACAAAAACTATTCAATATGGTCAGAGACAGAATATAAATAAGAGAAACAACAAGCCAGTTTGCCTGTACTTCACCTTGTCTTTACATGAATTCAGTTCCTGAAATTATAGGAAAAATAAACCTATGTCACCACGTATTCAAGTTTCTCAAAAGAAATTGCAAATAATTTTGACAAATTTATGAAGCAAACGACTTTGGAATATGAGCAACGATAACAGACCCTCAGCATCTCGCTGTTTGCTTGAGCAAGCTGCATATTCTGCAGCCTCAATTTTTGTAACTCAATTCCCCTTGGTTCACTGTTTTTACTAGAAGATAAAAAAGCTAAGAAAAAAACACAACCAAAAAAGTAACAACTAGTGCCAGTTGCAACATTTGATTTCAAGATAAGTCTTTATGTCGAATAAGAATGCTTCATAATGACACAACTCGAATTGAAGATAAAAGGATACTCTCTATCTGCTAGAAGCTTCATCAGTGACGCATTTTCCTGGATCACAGTAACAGAAAACCCCCATTAATCTAAACTAACACATAAACATTACAAAAGCTAAAAAAAACAAATAAAAAAAGTAAGGCATTGGGAATATAAGATAAATACCTTCTTGAGAAGGTCAATATATTCATTCGGATGCTGCAGCGAGTTAGTTATGTCGGCAAGCCTTTTCCTTGCCACATTTCTGAAAGAACCCTTTGGTTTCTCTACTTTAGGTGTATCTAAACACACAATTATTTAACAAATTAACATCAGAAACCCTACTGGTTAACAGAGCAATGAATATATATATATATATATATATATATATATATATATATATATATATATATAAGGGCGGCAACCCGGTGCACGAGGCTCCCGCCACTGCCGAGTACCGGGGGGGTTAGATGTACGCAGCCTGCATATACAGAGGCTGTTTTCGCGACTCGAACCTGTGAGCTCCGGATCATAATGGGGCAAGCTTACCATTGCTCCAGGTTCACCCTATATCTATATAATAAAGGAGGAGGGCTTTTTTGCCATGTCATAACCTTATATACAAAACCTATACAAACACTTTTTGTATCTATATATTAAAGGAGTCACGTCATACAATAAAAAAAAGGAAGTAAACCTTCACAAACTACATCAGTTGGGCCTCTGCCATATTACAGCACAAGGCTCAAGAAAAAAAAAAGTAGGTACTTACTAAAGTGTAGAACACGCCTAATCAGCACGAGGCTCGATGGCACCTAACCTCCCAACTACAAACAAGAGATGGAAACTCCTAAAATCAGAACACCTCCTCCTCTCTCCCTCTCTCTCTCCTAAAAATCAGAACACCTAACCTCCCAACTTACAAACAGAGGTAGTTTGTAGAATAAAATAGTAGGGACCGGAGATGGGTCTTGAGATGGTGAAACATGGTGCTGGAGATGGGCCGGAGATTTGTTATGTTCTTGAGCTCGAAGGTATCTGGGAAGGGAAATAGGCCTGGCAAGTGTAGATTTATATGTTTTATTATTTTTTTGGCATCTTTTTCCAAGAATCGCCGAACAGACGCATAAGGAAATTCTTAAATAACCCAAGGTGTTCTTGAGCTCGAAGGTATCTAGGAAGGGAAAAAGGCCGGTAAGTGTGGAAATCGCTTCCATAAGAGCGTTGGATTGGGATTTTAAACACCCAAAGAAGACATCGAAGGAACTTATTGAAAACAAATGCCCCTTCATTGGAAATGTTTCAATCAGGTGAGGACCATTATTGTCCCACGCAACATGATTATAGGCACTCAAACATTCCACATGAGTCCGTGTTGTATTTTTCATATCATGCAGATCTCTTTCAAAGACAGTGATATTCCTACCATTGAAATTACTACCTGCTACAAATTTTGCTTATGGTGGCAACAATAACGGAGATGGGTCTTGAGATGGTGAAACATGGTGTCGGAGATGGGTCTGTAAGTTATTCAACTTTTCTTTTTTTTTCTATCATTCTTGCTTACGTTGTGTATTATTGATCTCTTTCAAAATGGTATGATGTTTTTTTATTTCAGATCTATCTATTTTTTCACTGTTGGTTTCATCGTTGGTTTTATTTTTGGGTCGACGTGGTGTATTATTGATTTTGATGTGATATTTGGAGCTTCTGGATCTCACTGCCATAGAGCCCATGGATCTCGCCGGACTGCTCCAATCACACAACCATGGATCATGTCTGAGGCCACTTCTCCGGCAAAAAAAACTTATTTGGTTTGTTGTATGCTTCAAATCTGGAGATGGCTTTCTCACCCATGTAATTTTATCTTTTATTTTTGAATAGTTTGTATTTTATCCATTTTGCAGATTATAGATTTGTCCATTAGATCTAATGCTACAAACTGAGAATTAGTTTTGGACGATCATTAGTTTTAATCATTAGTTCTATTTTTACTTTGTATTATGATGGTGAGTTGTTATTATTTCCATATTGTGTTTCGGTTTTTGGTGAGAATTGTGGGGTTTTCTCACAAACTAATGCGTGCTCGGTTTTTGGTGAGACAAAGGTGAGTTTTTCTCATATACACAGGGGTAAGCTGGGTTTTTCTTAGTAAATAATTTCTATTAGTTAATAAAAAATGTGTTGAAAAGAGAAGACACTAAATTTTTGTTAAAAATTGTATTAAAAAAATAATATCTTTTAGTAAAAATTTCGAGTTGTGTCTCAAGAAAGGTACACTAAATTTTTTCAGTAAGTAATTTTTTTAGTAAATAATTTCGTGTCGTATTGAAAAAGCAGTTTTTTAATAATAAAAATTGGGACGAAGAAAAGAACAGAAAACTATATTTATTTTTTAAATAAGAACTTGGATGAAAAAATAACAAAATAATATTTCAAGTCATGTTTGTATTTGGTAATTAAAAAATCTATTGTATCATTTCATTTAGTGTTGTGTCACTTTGTTTGTGATGTGTTGGTGTTAGATCAAAAATATAAAAAAATTCACTTATTTAATTGGATCGTGTTTGTATTTGGTAAGAAAAGTAACACATAACGAAATTTTATTTACCAAATACGAACACAAAAAAAGTGACATGACACGGAAAGTTTTATTTACCAAATACGAACACAAAAATGGTGTCAAGCCCGAAATCAATAATACCGTACTATGAGTGTGTTATAGCGACAAATATTCGGGAGCATATTTATCATTGTGCTATTGGTACGGGTATACCCAAGGACTCCTGTGTCTAAAGTATATAAAATTTGGTTCATTAAAGTTTGAAATGTTATAGTAAAAATATAGTAATTGTAAATTTAAACTAGATGTTTCTAAGATACAAATGCACTGTATTTAAATCGTAATCATGTTGCAAGTATACAATGGGATGACCAATATTTATATTTGCATTAGTGGCGATACGGGAATAAATTTATGGTTGTGCTATCGGTGCAAGTACAAAATATCATGGGATCAAATTTATCTCCGTGCCATCAGCACGGGTACACCCTAGTATATATATATAGGGAGAGGTTCAGAAGCGAACATAAAAGATGACCTTAACAAAAAAAAACACCTAACACTCGATCAATTTTAATTCCTATGTCGTAATTGGTCCGCGCCAGCGTCAACGGACACGCGTGTGATACACGTGTTTTTTAATACACCCGTGTGACACGCGTGTCTGTTGGCGTTGGCGAGTGTCACACGCGTGTCCGTTGCCGCTGGCGTGGACCAATTACAACGTAGGAATTAAAATTGATTGGGTGTTAGGTTTTTTTTTGTTAAGGTTCATTACAATGTTCATCTTTTGTGTTCACTTCAGAACCTCTCCCTATATATATATATATAATGAATTATTTTGATGAAACTTCATGGGTATGATCTCCACAGTGAGGAGATCACCTCCAAAAAATTCAATCAAAAAGTAGGTAATTCTACACATTAGGATTTCAAAGGCACTGAAAACACAAATGGAAAATTCAGAAATGAAATATGTCACGAATCTAATGGTTTGAGGTAGAATAAAGCCAACTAGATAACTGGAATTCAATTAGAGGAGAATCTTAGTCATTTAGCCTTTTAAAGCTAGTAGGAAGGAGGCGCTTTATTTATGTATTAACTTGTCCATTACGCCGCTGTTCTAGAATGAGTCAAAAGTGTGAGTTTGTAGCTGCATCTCAGCCAGTTATGAAGTTGGCCAATCATTGGCCAGTTAATTAGGTAGTGAGGATCTTGAGCTGCTATATAGCTTTGTAATCACATCATTACAATTGTCAAAAAGTAAGTATGGAATTTCTCTCCCGAGTTGGCTCTGTTTTAGCCAAGTATATCTGCTCTCTGTAGTGTAGAACAAAAAATTTAGTATCAGAGCTGGAAACAGATCCGAGATTCTTTTTTCCCTCCTCTCATGGACGATGTCACGGGGATGAAAACATTTGGGGAGAGCTCAAACATAAAAGTCTTATGATAAATCCCAAAACAACATGGCAGCATACTCACCCAGTATTGTATTCACAATACTATGGCTTTTGTTGAGGAATGCCTAAATCAGATGGTAAAGACGTCATGTGGTGGTGGTGATGTACAACTAACATACGTATAGCCATTTTATAGGCCACAATCATTTCTTTACTGCGGCTCAAGCCTTTTTAAATCTACAAGTTGTAACCCATCCCCAACCCACCGAACAAAAGGAAAACAAAAAAAAAACTTCATTGCCACTAATAGAGTTCCGTACTCATTTGCGCTTTTTAAATCTACAAGTTCCGTACTCATTTGCGCTTTTTGGCATGGGCTCATTAACAAGATGGGAACTCAACTCAATTTCAGCATCTTTTACCAGAGGGTTAATGTCTTTTTTTTAATCAGAGACAGACAGCTTTCTTTAATTAAAAAGGAGTTTACAACATGAGGACAAGTTGCCCTCCCACGCATACAAAAGTCTCATCAAAAAGAACCAAAAGTACAATAAAAACTATATGAAATTATTCAACTTAAGGATATAATATTGAAAGGAATCTCCCCAAACTTGAAGATAACAACGCCCATTACGTCGATGAAAATTTGATCTTCTCCCATAAACTTTCCTTCTTGGCCGTCGTATCTCTGAAAAAAATTTAAGTCTCTCAAATCATATATGCCAAAAAAACAGTCATGGCAATGTGTCTCCACCTCTCTTTATTTCCAAGCATCACCATTTCCATGTGGAAGAAGTTCTTTGCTCTTTTTGGCAGCACTCCCCTAATACCAAACTCCCTCCATACTTTATACCAAATGAAAGAGACTATTCTACAGCAAACCAACATATGATCCATCCTCCATTGCTAACTTGCAACTTGCAGTAAATGCCAGAAGTCCCTATAAACTTAAATGGCGCAAAAGAATTAAGAGAAGGATTCAACTGTAAAAAGTTAAAGATTAAATTGCAAGAAAAGGTATCGCCTCCTATCCCACACCTATTTAAGGAGAGCATACAATCCGGCCTCCATTTTTGGCATCAAATCACAGTATGCATCCTCCCGCGAGTAACTAACCAAGAAAAAAACTTCTGGATTCGAAGATTATGTCAAACTCTTCCTCACACCACTGAAAAAGGACATACTGAAAAAGATCATAGAGAAACCAAAACTCCCCAATCGCACTTCTCACTTCATCTTCCTCACACTTTCTTATTAACTAAGTAGCCCATCCCTCGCTGATAAGGAACTACACTCAAATGCCATCTAACCTAAGTCTACCCCGTGTTGCTTTCTAAACAACTCCGAAATGAATTTAGAACCTCACCCAATATCTCACTTTCTTCCTCTACTATATCCCTATTTGTCCAATTATTTGCTCACTTTTTTTTTCCAACGGCAATCTTCTGAGACAGTCTCGAGTTATCCCAAACCTTAACCCATTTGACCATTGTCGTTTGTCTTTAAGAAATATCCTCACTCGTCAAGATCTCCTCGAACTTTCTTCTTAGTTTCCATCTCTTTTCCCTCTTGTCCTCTTTTAAGTAATCTTATTTAATGCATTTGTTGAACTGAGAATTAACACCTTAAACATAAATAAGGAAAAAGGACCAAACAACACAGAGATATACGTGGTTCGGCCCAGGTCAAACCTACGTCCACGGGGAAGGAGTGACGATGGAGTTTATCAACTCAAAGGTAGACATCAGTATTGCAACCCTTGCTTTCGCAGTAAGGCCAAAAAGCATAAGCATCCTTATGTTGGCCTTATATAATGATGTCCTTACAAGAGACATATCTACATTAGCCCTTTAACCAGATGGGTAGATGAGGGGGGACCGTGGCCAAAAACATGGCCTGTCGTCCGTCCAGACCCTATTTTTTGTTAAATTAGTTGAGAGTCATGCGGAGTGAGATAATTACGTGTCGATTACTAGATCTATATTCTCCACCTCTCCGTCAATTTAGTCAACAATAGTTATGAACTCCTATGGGCCGAGTACCCCATTCCTTCGGTCGAACTCCTTCGGACTCTTATGGTCTTCGGCCTTAGTTCGGTGGCTTAGCCACCCGAGTACTCCTCTTATGCAACATCTCGGCCCACATAACCCGAATAAACCCTGTTATTTCCTCCCAAAAAACCCTCCTCTCTCTACTCCTACACGAGTAATACACTCATGTAATCCACCATTCTAGGAAACACGGACACTACAAATGCAATGTGTTCGCGTCCGACACGTGTTGGACACTGACACTCTCGGACACGTGTCCAACGCTTCTTTTCACGTGTCATAATTTAAATATAAAATTAACGTGTCGAGAACTTGATTTCAAGTGTTTGACACTTGTTTGCATGTGTTTATACTCAATGTACAATTATATAACAATAGAAGTTAAATTCATGGCATCGTTTTAGGACTCGTCAATTAAAAATATGCCCCAATGGCACTCAAATATTTGTGCCCCTCTCTATTAGGACCTAAAAATGGTTCTACACGAAAGTATTGTCTTAAAAAAAAATGTTATTTCCACGTCTTGCTTTAAGATATCAATCCATTCTTCTTAACAAGTATTCAAAATGTTATTTCTTTATTCTTTTATTTTCATTTTCAAAAATATATTTATTTATCTACAAGGCCCAGATTTGTTGTATCAGCGTGTCTGTGTCGTGTAAGACACGACGCCCATGTCCGTGTCCGTGTCCGTGTCTGTGTCCCTGCTTTTTAGCCACTGTTCATCCCCGCATTTGGATAGATTTTAATTGACACTGAGAAAGCACCTAACAAGAAATCTTCCATATATATGGCTCTAATATCCAACATGATTGATTAATATACCTCCCCTGTAAAGGAAAATACACGTACTCCTTAAACCTAACTCCCCAAAATGACATATTAAGTTTACTATTTACATCTCCTTTTTTTAAGCACCACTAAATCTGGCCTTTCCTTGATTAATATGTTTTTATTGTTTCTTTTTTATCTTACTTTGCCAACCCCGAATGCTCCAAAAAAATTATCTTTATAATTACTTGTCTTGCTCCTACCCTGTTTATTTTCCTTTCATAGTCCGAATTGCTTGCTATGTGCCTCAATTCTCTCTTTACTCCTCTTATCCCAACATGATTCAGGTGTCAGGTGGTTAACTACAATATTTAAATTCAATATCTCATAAACTTCCCATAGTCTTTTAGGTTAATCCCCACATTATTTCCCTCCTTCACCGAGTAACCATTGTCTACATCCACTCTATCGCTAGAATCCCCTTGGCACTCCACATCCATAACACCCACAGGTACATCAACAAGATTGAGGTTGTTCTCTAAGTGGATTATGGTTCCCACATTTTAGCCCACGAGACTCTCCTTATTTTTGTCACCTTACTTCTCCCCCATGTATAGCCTCTCTCCTTCCCTCCCTCTTTTAATAAAACCCCCTTCCCCCAACGACAGATCCAAAGATGGAGCAGGATTATTTTGAGACAAGGAGAAAGAAGAAGAATTAGCACCTTTCTTTGCCTTGCTTAGACCCTGTTGCTAGCCTTTCTCGGTAAAGGTTGGGAAGGACCTAACTGAAGATCTCCAGCTACTGTCACTCCATCTTCCTGAAACAACTCTCTAAATGTAATATTGAATCTTGTGCAATTGTACCTTCATGTGACAAGTCATTATATCCTCCTCTGGCATGTTTCCTTGTGCCCAAGAGCACCATGGATCTTTTTAGCACGATCCTCATCCCATTCCCCAATTGACACAATTGGTACACTGTTCCAACCACTCTCCCTGAGTCTTCCCTTCTTTCTTTCAATCTCACAACTTTCTTTTTCCTACAATAAATTATCTTTTTCCTCTTCATTCTCTCCTTGCACTTGTTCCTCCATTTTTACTATCTAATCAATATCCAATTCTTCCCCATTCACTATAGCACTGTCAATTTTTACTTTTGCTTCTAGGTAGTCAATGAGATCTGGGATTCGTAGCAATGAACTGCTCCTTAGGTTTCAAAAGCAAAAGGCCCAGTTTGCAATTGTCTCTATGATCCCCTTCAATTGAAGTGATCTGAGGTACTACACTACACTTGCATAGGCCACTCTCGGTTGATCCTTTAAGTTGGTCCCCTTTACTTTTGATATCGAGTTACTTGGCCCATCATTCGTGGATATCAAATACGCGCAACTGTAGGATTTCAATTATCACACTTTTCCAAGAGCTAGTTACCTGAGTTCGCAGCAGTTCAAATCCTTCGGGTATTAAATACATGATTCTACTTAACATCTTTCTTCCTCTGGTTTCCACATAAACCCCATATCGCCTCCATCCTTACAAGAGTTATATGTAAATTCTAAGTTGTCCCTTAAACAATATATTCAAAGGTTTAACCTTCACCAGAAAAGAAGAGCCTTCAACCGAAATGCTCAATTTCGACAGAATCCATATTTTCATAGTAGGACTCATATTCCTACTAACCTTAATCCGACCCTGGAACAATCTATGTTGAGTTGAGTTATAGTACCGTCCCCTACTTTCACCAATCCATCGCAGCATTTCCCAACTCTAGAGAAAACCTCCGTTCTCCCTAGATGAAATGCAAGACCTTCGACTCCAATCCAACCTTTCAAAAATGATGTATAAATTGTTATTAGAACATTAACTCGAGGCCCCGTCTTTGAAGATGAATAATTATCCCAAATTCCAAAAAGCATTGTCCGACGCTTCCAAGTTGCTCCATTCTGGCATCAAACATCATTTGGTTTGCCACGTCAACCTATTCCTCTCTTTTATCTAATTTTTATATTTTAGGCAGCATTTTCTTGAGGAAAACTTTTTCCTTTTTTTTATAAAAAAATAAAATATTAAGACAGCAAAACCATTGCAGACGAGATTGAAATATACACAAAAATTTATGTGCTCTTACATCTTAAAGAGGTGCAATTATATATATTCTCCCTGGACCAAATGCCCAAACACTTAGGGCCCAATCGAATCATTCCAATTATCATATGACGTGAATCTATGAATGCGGAAGTGTTATTATTACAACTACTAACTACACAATACCAACAAGAACAACAACAAAAAATAAAACTAAACTAAGGTAATCGGTTTCTTTCTCTATCTATATTTTCTTTCTCAATATTCAAGTGTGTTTACAAATGAATGCCAATGGCCTATTTACAGGAGAAAAATTACTTGGTAACCAAGTAATGACCCAAAAGACTAAAAAGAACAACTAATAACTAAAAATGACTAATTAGCCCAAAACATGCTTGGAGACCAATTAAAGACTAAAAATAAAAGGAACGTGACAATATTACCCTAAACTAAAATACAAAATAAAAGATAGTCTTCTCCCAGGAGCATAACTACGCACTACGTGTCGCTACGCATTACAAAACACATCATTATCCCCGTCTTCGAAAACTCGCCCTCGAGCGAGTATGGTAACTCATCAATGCCACATGATATAATCCTTGAAAAATTTCGGACCCCAATCAAAATCAACCAAAAGTGGGTTGCCCAAACTTTAATTAATCTCATGCGCAGTGTTCTAAAAGGCGCGCATAGGCGGCGCCAATGCGCGCCTATGTGTGATGCTTTTTAGAAACGCAACGCATAAGGGGTATGCATGGAAAAAGGCGTGGTAAACGCTTGTTTAAGGCGGTCAACGGTTTGAGGCGCGCATAAGGCGCGTTTTTTTTTTTTTTTAATTGCTGAAATCCTTTTTTTCCTTATGTTTAAGTGAAATGGCGTCGTTTCTTATTTTCTTTCTTATTTGTTTAATATAAAGCATACAAGTTTGCTCTATAACCCTAACATAACTCTAAAAAAGCCCGATCACACACAAAAAAAAGGAAAAAGCCACAACAAGAACCCTAACTCCTCCTGACGCCGGCAAATCCCCTCCCTCTCTGACGCTGGCAGATCTTCCAGTCCCTCTCTTTGACACCGACAGCCACCGGCAAGTTTTTTTTTTCATTTTTGTAAAGATTTGTAACTCATACAAGTTTTTTTTCATTTTGGTAAAAATTTGTTGAAAATAGGCCTTCTCTCCACTGGTCCTTGCTTTTACTTTCAAATTTGTTGTCATTTATATTTTGGGGACATATTTTGGGGGGACATTTAATATTTAGATTTCAACTGCTGTAATTTTTACCAATAGTCTTGTAAAATTGTTTGTTTCCACCAATAGTGTGTGGATGAGAGTATAACTGCTGTAATTTTTACCAATAGTCTTGGCTGAATTTTTTTTACCAAAAATTACAGTTATACAAGGATATAACTTGCTGTTATATAAGCATACAACTTGTAAGTATATAACTGTTATACAATTTTTTTTAACAGTTATATTAACTTGCAAGTATATAACAGTTATATTAACTTGTAAGTATATAACAGTTATATAAGAAACTTATATAACTTGCTGTTATATAAGCAACTTATTTAACTTCTTGTTATATAAGCATACAACTGTAATTTTTTTTTAACAGTTATACAAATTTGTTGTTATATAATTTGCTGTTATATAAGTATATAACTGTTATATGTTTGTGCTTATATTGATGCTTTTGGGATTCAATGTCTACGGAACCATAAGAGTCTTCCTCCAATGCATCCAATGATCCAAAAATTAATTCCAGTGATGCTGGATGGGAAACCGCAATTCGTGTGAGAACCAACAATAATAATGATGTTCAATGTGTGTTGTGTGGGAAAGTTACAAAGGGCGGAATTAATAGGCACAAAATCCACATATCTGGGATCCCTTTGGTGTTGCACCATGCATTAAAGCAAGCAAGGAGCAAAAAGTCAACTATCGTGAGGCTCTTCAAGGGAATAAATCAAAGAAGATAGAAAAGATATTGGCTAATGCGAGGTTGAGGGAAGAAGTAACTTTAACACGTGAAGAGGAAGAGGATGAAATTGAAAGTATTGAGGTTGGGAGTCGAAAAAGGCCTGTTAATCTTGGTCCCATGGATCAATTTGCGAAGTCAATTAGTGTGGATGATGCTTCCATGAGTGCGAGCAAGAAAAAGAAACAACTAAATATTAATGATTTAGTTGACAAGAAAAGGGTGCAAGAGGTTCATCAATATTTGGCAAGATGGGTATATGAAGCCGGCATTCCTTTCAATGCAATTGACAATGATAGCTTCAAGAGATTTAGCGAGGCGTTGGTTTATATGGCCCGGGTTACACACCTCCCTCCCAATACCAATTAAGGGAGCCACTTTTAAAGGGGGAGATGGAAAGAACAAAAGAAGAACTTAAGAAGCAAGAAGAAGAGTGGAAAAATAATGGGTGTTCTATCAGGACCGATGCTTGGAGTGATAGAAAAAGAAGAAAAAGCATGAATTTGTGTGTGAATTGTAAACTAGGGACCACCTTTCTTTCTTCAAAGGAGGCGTCGAATGATGCTCACACCGATCAATATATATTTGAGTATGTCAAAGGGTGCATTGAAGAGGTTGGGGCCGAAAATGTGGTTCAAGTTGTGACGGACAACGCTTCCAATAATATGGCCGTGGCGAATTTGTTAGCTTTAGAAAGGCCTAATATCTTTTGGACATCATGTGCCACCCACACCTTCAACCTCATACTTGAAGGAATCTCTAAACTTCCTACTTTTAAGGGTGTAATCAAAAAGGCAAAATCCTTCACTATTTTCATTTATGCCCATCACAAGACTTTGGTATTGATGAGAAAGTTTACAAAAAAGGAGATAGCTAGACCGGGAGTCACTAGGTTTGCAACCTCTTTCTTAACGTTGCAAAGATTGCTTGATAAGAAACAAGAATTGAGAACTATGATGACTAGCAACGAGTGGGACACAACTAAATGGTCTAAGAGCAAAAAGGGAAAAGAGGCATTTGCTATTGTTGTTCCCAATGAGTTTTGGAACTTGATAGAATTGTTTGAGGGTGTTCACTCCGCTAGTGAAAGTGACTTGTGGATGGTGAGGATAAGCCTTCAATGGGATTCGTGTATGGAGAGCTACTAAAGGTAAAGGATGACAGCAAAAATGCATTGAAGAAGGAGCGTGACTATATGCCAATTTTAAACATTATTGATGCTAAAAGTAGTCCACTTCATACAACGGCTTATTTGTTGAATCCGTTTTATTTCTTCAAGAATTCAAGTATCAAAGATGATCCATTGATAACTAATAATGTGATTACTTGTGTTGAGAAGTTCTTTCCCGATGAGCAAATGCAACATCATGTCATAAATACGGAGTTACAAAAATACACTCAAAAAGAAGGTGGATTTGGAAGAAAGATGGCAAAAAGTGGATGTGAGAAGAATAATGAAAGTTACAATCAGGGTATATTACTATTCTTCTTTTATTTATTTCATTTACATAACATTGCTTATTCTCATTCATTTACATATCTCTCACTCATTCTCTCTTTCTTTCATATTAACTAGTTGGTTGGTGGGACTTTTATGGAAATGAAACTCCAAATTTGAAGAGAATGGCAAAAAGGATCCTAGGTTTGACAACTAGTTCATCGGGGTGTGAAAGAAATTGGAGTGTCTTTGAACGTGTAAGTACTAGTTCATCGGGGGGTGAAAGAAATTAGGATGTCTTTGTACTTTTTTTAATTTTCAAGGTATATTATGCTAATTTTTGTAATTTCTTTTATGTAGGTACACACCAAAAAGAGGAATAGACTAGATACTATGAGAATGAATAATCTAGTCTATGTCCAATTTAATGCAAGGTTGATGAACAAGAATAAAAAGAGGAGGGATAAGTTATTAGCAAGTGACGCTTGTAATGCACAATCATGGATTGTTGATGGTTGTGAGGATGATGAGGTGGAGGCGGCCTCCGGACTTACATGTGACACGGTGGAGAAGCATCCGGCGCAAATGAGATCTTACAAACTAGGAGAAGTGATAGAAATGCTCGTGATGAAAATGAAATAGGGGAGCCCGAGAAAGATGACTTTGTATCGGATGACACGGAAGATGATGAAGTTGAATTGGAGTCCGATAACGAGTTAGATGAGAGTTAGACTAGCTAGAGGACTATTGAATTTGTCTAATAGCAATGGATTATTGAGTTATTGTAATATTTATGACTTTGAGACTTTATTTTTGTTGGAAACTTGGAATGGACCAAGTGCTTATGAATCTTTTATGCGTAGTTATATATTATGATTCTAATTTAGAAGATTATTAGTCCCTTTAAAATTTTGATTGCATTCACATTATATTTGAAATATATTATTTACTAACTTGTTTTTATTTTAATTGCATGTTATAGGGTGATATGGACTTATGGAGCATATGGATATATAGGAAAAGGTCTACCAAATATACGAATATAATTTCAAATTTCAAGGTATGTTTTATTTTATTCGTAATTTTGATTGCATATTTATGATTATGTTTTTTTTATGTAAGTTATGCTTATATTTCTGCTTTTATTATTTTAGAAACCCGAGTATAATTAAAAAATATTTAAAAAAAGGCAAAACGCCTTTTCACGCATAGACTTCGCCTAGGCTCCTAATGCTTGATGCTTCACGCATCGATCACGCATAGCGCCTTTTAAAACCTTGCCCATGCGTATCAACCTCATCAATAATAGACCTAATATTCCCAAATCCCAGCAATGTTCCCTAACAAATCCGAGCGACTAAAAACTGACGACCATATCCGCCTTCTCCACACCACGCGCACATGGTTGCAACTTGTCTTGGCGGACCCTTGAATCTAATCGGATAGAAACTTCGGCGACCGCGTACAATGGCGAAACAAGCCGACTGAAGGCGGCGACATTCCGAAAAGCCGGACCCAAAAATGACAAATAGTCGAAAATGGATCCCAAGTGGGATGCATTTTGCATGGAAGACTTGAGTTGTGTCAAAAATAGGCCATTAGACCAACTTTAACGGATTTAAAATCAAATAGGTGGTAGGGGATTAGGTCAAAGTGGGGCAGGGCCTTTTTTATTGGGATGACTGGAGAAAGGATTAAAAGAGGTTACGTCAGATTAGGGTAAAACTTGGAGGTTAGGGTTTGGGGTTTGGGAGGTTGGTGGGGTTAGGTTTAGGGCTATAGAGGAGGGTGGGGGAGTGTTTCAGAGGGTGGGAAAGAAGAAGGGGTTGCATTTCGGAGTGTAGTGGTGGTTGTGTGGCGGCAGGAGGTGGTGACGGTGGAGGATGATGAGGCGGTAAAGGGTAGAAAAGTGGTGGCTAAAAGGGTTGGGATCCCCCAATTAGCGGTGATGGAATCTAAGGTCTCCATCCACCCGATTCCTATTTGAACATTTATCAATCTAACGATTGAAGGGTTACCCGAGTTGGAGCCACAACTTGATACCCACTTCATGCACCGCAATGAACACCGAGAAGAAACAGCTCTAATACCAATTTGATGTGAATCTATGAATGCTAAAGCGTTATTATTACAACTACTAACTAAACAACACCAATAACAACAACAAATAAAACTAAACTAAGGAAACGGGTTTCTTTCTCTCTTTATATTCACTTTCTCAATATTCAAATGTGTTTACAGATGAATGCCAAGGACCTATTCATAGGAGAAAAATTACTTGGTAACTAATTAATGACCCAAAAGACTAAAAATGACAACTAATAACTAAAAATGACTAATTAGCCCTAAACATGCTTGGAGACCAATTAAAGGCTAAAAAATAAAAGGAAATGACAATATTACCCTAAACTAAAATACAAAATAAAAGATAGTCTTCTCTCGGGAGCACAACCACACGCTACGTATCACAAAACACATCATCATCAATGAAATATACAATTTTCTCCTTATTTGACTCTTGCACCTTAAAAACATTGAAATATACACAAACGCCTTAGCTCTTGCTTCTTAAAAATGTGCAATTTTAGGCATTGCCCAAACATCTATTGTACAATCACATCATTCCAATTATCATCAATGATATATACATTATATCCCCTTTGCCTCTTAAAAAGGTTGAAATATACACAAAAACCTGGCTCTTGCATCATAAAAATGTGCAATTTTATCTATTTTGCCCTGGACCAGATGCCCAAACGTCTAGGGTCCAAACGCATTATTCCAATTATCATCAATTAAATATAGGTATAATTCAAAGCTAGTCCCATTTATTGGGTCAAAGATGCACCAAATCCCATTGACTTTTTTTTAATGCACTAAGTCCTTTTTCATTATAGACTATATATATTTAGACAAATATACCCTCACATGTACCCACTTACTCTCTTTCTAAAAATAAACACATAATCTCACACTCTCTCTCTTTAACAGCCCCACCCCCATCGGAGACTCACCGAAAACAGCCCACCGGAAAATCTCGCCGAAAGCCGCCGGAATTCTCGCCAGAGTGTTTCTCTCTCTCTCTTCGTCTATTTCTTTATTTTTTTTTGTCCGCGCCAGCGGCACCATCACCCGAGCTGGAGAAGAAGAGGTTTCGCCTGGAAAAAAGGAGGTTTTACAGAAACAGATAAATTTATCTGTTTCGATTTTTTCGTCAAAAAATATCGAATATGGGTGTTGTTTGATAGATCTCGACGAGTAGATTCCAAATATATAAATTTTATGAATTTTGAATTTGTAGATTTGAAGTTATGGACTTTTAAAGATTTGATGAGTTTTTTTTTTCAAAAAACGACGTTAAGAGATGTAAAGAGTTGTGAGGGTAATTTTGAGGGTGTATTTGTCATTTTAATGTGCTGAGTTGGCAAAATAGGACCTTTGACACCATTGACTCAGTCAAAGGAACTCTTGCATCATTGACCAAGTGAATGGGACTTCAAAATAATTACCCCTTAAATATATAATATATCTCCTTATTTGACTCTTGCATCTTAAAAAGGTCGAAAAAACACAAGCACTTGGGCTCTTATATCTTAAAAGGTTCAATTTTATTTATTTTGCCCTAGACCAACTGCCCTAACATCTTGGCCCAATCACATCATTCCATTTATTATCAATGAAATATAAAATTTATCTCCTTGCTTGACTCTTGCATCTTAAAAAGTTTGAAATATACACAAAACACCTAAAAAGCTTACATCTTAAAAAGGTGCAATTTTATCTATTTAGCCCAGGGCAAATGCCAAAATGTCTAGGGTCCAATCACATCATTCCAAATCATCAATGAAATATACAACTCATCTCCCTATTTTACTCTAATCTTAGTAATTTTGTTCTCTGTAGTACAGAACACGTAAAATTTAAATTATAGTCCATTATCAAAGCTGAATTGTACAAAAATACAGAAAACCACAAGTATTAGCCTAAAATTCATGATAAAATAAATAGATCCAGACACAAAGGAAAACCCTAAAAAACCTGAAAACCCTAACAAGTACAAGATAAAATAGTATTGCAACAGTTTGAGTTCAATAATGTTAGTACAAGAGAGAGATAAATCAAGAATGAAGAATGCTTCCATTGTCGACATTTTGGAGTACTATTCTTTCTCGATCCAAATGATATCGTTGTGTTTATTAGTGAAAAAGAACAAATTTGTTATCTCACTTTCTTCCTCTACCATATCCCCATTTTCTCTTTACATCTTTGCTCCCTTTTTTTCCAGTGACAATCTTGAGTTATCCCACTCCTTAATCCAGTTGACCATTGTCGTTTTCTTTAAGAAATTTTCTCACTCGTCAAGACCTCCTCAGACTTTCTTCTTAGTTCTCATCTCTCTTCAGTCTTGTCTTTTAACTTCCCATTATCCACAATCTGATCAATTTTCGTAATCTTATTTAATGCATTTGTTAAACTGAGATTAACACCTTACATTTATAAATAAGGAAAAATGAACAAACAACACACAGTACATGTGGTTCGGCCTAGGTTAAACCTACATCCACGGGGAAGAGTGTTGATGAAATTTATCAACTCAAAGGCAAACATCAATGTTACAACAACCCTTGCTTTCGCAATAATGCCAAAATAGCATCGGCATCCTTTTGTTGGCCTTCATGGTTCAAAGTCTCGGTATCGGTTAGGGTATCGGACACCCGATTTTCAACCCGGTCGCGGTATCGGGCGATACGCAAAGATACGCTATTTAGAAGGCGCAAAAAATTCCGAAAAAAATATAGAAAATTTTAAAAAAAATAAGATTAACAATGTGGACCAATCAGATATGTTCAAACCATCCTTTAATATGCATTGCATTGTATAGTTGGTTATACTGAAGCGCGACGGGCTTGTCAAATTCAATGTTCCATAATAATCTTTAATAAACCAATATTAATATAGAAAAACAATCTAATGACACAAAGAATTTGATTAAAAAGTTGCATTTTCGTAAGAATTCTAAACGTTTTTTTGCACAAAACATTACTTTTAGGAATTTTTAGAAACATTTTTTAAAGAATTCTAAAACATTTTTTGTACGAAACATTAATTTTAGGATTTTTTAGAAATTCTAAACAATTTTTTTTATGAGTTCAACAATTTTTGTACAAAATAATTTTTTTAAGAATTCTAAACAATTTTTGTACAAAACATTTATTTTTTGGAATTCTAAGTATTTTTAAGAATTCTAAAAAAATTTATGTACAAAACATTTCATAACATGTCTTTGCAAAACATTTTTAAAAAAATGTTTTTTAAAGCATTTTTTTACAAAAAACTTTTTTTTGTACAAAGAAATGTTTTGTAAAAAAAATATATAAAACATCTATTTGTACAAAAAAATGTACAAATAACTTTTTTTTGTAAAAAAATATTTTTCTGTTAAAAAAAACATTTGTAGTATGCGTGAGAGTTGGTACAAAAAAAAAAGAAATAGAAAGGGGTATGTGTGTGATGTTTTAGCTGGAAAAAAAGGGGTTTTAGCCGGGAAAAAAAAAAGTCAAAAGAGGTCAGTTTATAAATATACCATTTGTACATAAACAAAGACACGCTCCATTTAAAAACAAAAAAATAACAAAGGATACACTCCCCTTTCAAAAACAAAACAAAAAAAGAGCTGTATCACAAGCATTTGTTTCATAAATTTCAAAATAACAAGTGTATGAGCATTTTTTTTAAATAATAAATTTCAAAATAACTAGTGTACAAAAAATTATGTAGCAATGTTTTATTTACAAAACATTTTTTTATATATTTTTTTATTTATAAAACATTTCTTTGTAGTACATTTTTTTTTACAAGTGCACATTTTTTATTTACAAAACATATTTTTAATTTTTTTACAAAAGTGTACAAAGAAATGTTTTGTAAATAAATGTATACAAAACAATTTTTTATACATTTTTTTTACCACAAAAATGTTTTTTAGACAACATTCGTAGTATTTGCGAGAGTTGGAAAAAAAAAATGAAAAAGAAAGTGTCTGGCTTAATTAGAAATGGGTTTTAGCTAAAAAAAAATAGAAAAAGAGAAGTCAAAAATATAAATGAAAATGTTCATTATTTATTTCACAAAAATATAAGTACTAAATTGATTTTTTTTAAGTACTAATTTATTAAACATGAAAGAACAAGTGTTTAAGACTTTTTACAATTTGTTTAACAATTTTTACAAAAAAAATTAGTTTTTTTCCCCTCAAAACAGCTTATTTAAAAAAAAAAAATTGTACAAGTTTTTTAGGAGTATTTATAAAATTTTATAAAAGAGTCCTGGATAAAATTTTATAGAAGAGGCATTCTGTAAAATTTTAATTATTTGTATAAAATATTTTTGGCTAAAATTAAAAAATAAGTTTACCTGAGCATAAATTGATTTTTTTTTTTAAATTAGGGTTAAGATCAATTTTTGAAAATGAAAGATGACTCATAAAGGGAGAAAGGAGAAAATAAGGGTATTATAGGTATTTTATGTATAGACTACATTCATGTCTTGCTCTCCACTAATATATACAAAAAAATGTATTTTAACATTTTTTGTACAAAAAAATATTTTAAGTACAAATAAATGTTTTTTGTACAAATAAATGTTTTTTTGTACAAGTAAATGTTTTATTTACAAAAAAATATATTTTAACATTTTAGACCCCAAACTGTGCCTCTCACTCACCCAAACAAAAGGCAGAACAAATGCTGTGGCTTAAAATGGAAAAGGGTTTGCTTCGGCTGAGAAAGAAGGATGGAGAAAGCTGTGGGTTTGCAATCTCAACCAGGTAAGGCTTCTTTCTTTCACTGTTTTTTGGCAGTGACTTCATCTGAGTTAAAAATCTGAGTGAAAAAAAATCATCTCGCCGAAATATCTCCCGATACGCCGATATATCGCCGAGTTATACTTGATGTGCCGAAATATCGGTGAGATGCCCTGATCCGGTGAGATGTATACTTTTTTTTTACTCGTGTCTCGTAATTGGTGCCCCGGCCAGCGATTCCGAGTCAACTCGGCCGATTCCGAGTTGACTCGGACGCTTCTTTGAACCATGTTGGCCTTATATCATGATGTCCTTACAAGAGACATATCTACATTAATCCCTTTAACCACATGGGTGGATGAGGGAGGGAGGATCGTGGTTGAAAACATGGCCCGACATCCGTCCAGACCCTTTTTTTGGTAGAATTAGATGAGAAACGTGCGGAGTGAGATAATTGTGTGGTGGTTACTAAATCTGTATTCTCCTCTCCGTAGATTGAGTCAACAAGCGTTATGAACTCCAAAGGGCTGAGTACCCCATTCCTTCGAACTGCTCGGACTCATATGATTCAACTAGCCTTCGGCCTTACCATGGTGGCTTCGCCAACTAAGAGCTCCACTTATGCAAAATCTACCAACATAACCCGAATAAACCTTGTTATTTCCTCCCAGAACTCCCTCCTCTCTGCTCAAGGGCAATATACTTCAGTAATCTACCATTCTAGAAAACACACACTTTGTAAGAACAATTTTTCTAGGATTGTTCATAGCATAATTTGAGACTAGTTGGCGTATCCCGTTACAAATCGTCACGCACTGTCAAGACGAACCGAACTCAAGCATCTCCAAATTTGAAGGCTTCTCGACATCTCGTAAAGGCATAAAGCAATTTATAGTTTAAATTAATTTACGGAATTATGTTTTGAGATATTTATTTGTTATACAAAATGAACAGGGCTTCTTAATTTCAAAAAGAAAAATATTTTTGTGTCATGTTTTGTGGTCGTTTATACCTATATATGTGTGCCGGATTTACTTTGATATATTTCGCATATATTATATATGGTGTGTTGTATTTGTGAAATTTGTTTTTTTCTGAAAAATTAAAAAATTACAAAAATAGTTGGTTGTGTTTGCCTTTGAGATGATCATTACATGTGCTTAATTTATATCTTTTTGTGATGATATCTTATCTTTTGCGTGATGCTTCGTATTTCATGCCTATGTTTCTACTTCTTTGTCTATTTCGGATAAAAACAACGGTGGAGAGCAAATTAAAAAAAGAGTTTGATTTATGGGGGAGAATTTATTTATGAGTTTTATCTTATTTCAAACTCGATGCGTCACGAGGTATATGTTTATGTCTCATGCGTGTAGGTACTTAAAGCGGAATTCAAGACACACAAATGAAGACAAACTTTGCCAAAAAGAAGAAGAAGAAGAAGAAGAAGAAGAAGAAGAAGAAGAAGAAGCTTGAAGACAGAGACTTAAGCCATTCCATTCTGGGGTTAGGAAGGGTGTTCGGATTTTTGTCATAGGAGTTTTATTTTAATTTTATGTTCGGTTATGTTTGTTTGTTTTGTACCGGAATAGCCAAAGAGGGAGATTTGTAAGGACAATTTTTCTAGGATTGTTCATAGCATAGTTTTAGACTAGTTTGGCGTATCCCGTTACAAATCGTCACGCACCGTCAAGATGAACCGAACTCGAGCATTTCCAAGTTTGAAGACTTCCCGACATCCTGTAAAGATATAAAGCAATTTAGAGTTTAAATTAATTTACGGAATTATGTTTTGGGATGTTTATTTTTTATCAAAAACAAACAAAGCTTTTTATTCTCAAAAAGAAAAATATTTTTTGTTTTTAATCTCGTTCAAACGAGATTGCATGTCGTTAGAAACGCGATTGAATGTCGTTATAAGGTCGTATTATGTGTTTTTCTTTCGAGGTTCAAACAAGGGCTCACTGTCTAAGTTTTTCTGAGGTCGTTAGAAGCGAGATCATATCTCGTTCGAACGAGATCTTACGCCGCCTCGATTTTTGTAAACGTCTTATAAATACCTGTTTCATGTTGAGATCATTTAAGACTTGCCAGATTTGTTTCTGCATAACTTTTGTGAAAGTTCTTCACTCTTTGTGTTGCAAAAACACTATTTAATTCACAAACAAACATCCTTGAATATTTTGTCTAGTGAATTCGCTTAAACCCTAGAAAGTTTTGTATATTTTCATACACCTTTGTGGAGAAGGCATCTCCATGGCTGACTTGTGATACCTGAGGGGACTCACTGCTGAAGATGAAGGCTGACGGAGTACTGTGGTCTTTTGATTCTTGCAAGGATCATAGTTGTTCACTGGAGATTTGCGAAAATTAGCGCATTATACTTGTGACGGTTATCAAGTAATCTGTAAGTCGACTGTCTTGTAGAATTCTTAAAGTGAATAAAAGATTTTGCCCTGCGGGAATTTTTTCTGAAACTTTGCCTTTGTTGAATGCTTGGTTTGCTCTATGTTTGGAATCAAATAGTTGTATATTTAGGATAAAAAGATAGCATTGGTTTAAGATAATTGTGCACTCTCAAATTGGAATCTTTGTTGAACATATTTATTTCCACATTCATAAGTGGTATTAGAGCCTTCCACTCTAACAAGTGGTGTCAGAGCATACTTACTGCAATTTGTCCGTGTCCGACACGTATCCAACAGTGACACATATCGAACACCGACAATCTAGAACACGTGTCGAACACTCATTTTCACGTGTCCATAATTTAAATATAAAATTAATGTATCGACTATGAAGAACAAACGCGAATATGGGTGTCAAGTCCAACATGACACGGACACACTGACACAACAAATCTAAAAATATTAGGACACGACGAAATATAAATATATTTTTTAAGCACCGCTAAATCTGGATTTTCCTTTACTAACATGCTTTTCATTGTTTATCTTTTATCTTAATTCCCCAACCCTCTCCAAAAAACTATCTTTATAATTACTTCTCTTGCATCTATTACTACTTTGTTTATTTTGCTTTCATAATCCAAACTTCTGGCTATGTGCCTCAATTCTCGCTAATTATTCCTATTACCCCTATTTAGGATTCAGGTGGTTAACCACAATATTTAAATTCACAATTTCCAATATTTAAATTCACAATTTCCAATATCTCATAAACTCCCCCCCTCCCCCCGGTCTTTTAAATTCACAATTACCACATTATTTCCCTCGTTCACCAAGTAACCATTATCTACATCCACCCTATCACTAAAATCCCCTTTGTCACTCCCTATGAAGCACGGATACTCTCCCGGAAGCCACGAGTCGCGTGTCGTGTTGAAACACGTATTATGTGCGCGCTCCGACACGTTACCGTGTATTTGAATTTTGTGATGGTGATTCTGCTTTATTTATGATTTTTAATATTAAAGTGTGTTCGATTTTTGTTTTGTATGGTCCATTTTCTTACTTTCATGTTAAGAATGCTCTAATAATGTATTTTATGGAAAAATATGTTTCATTTCATTAATATATATATATATATATATTATATATTATACTTATCCTAGTTTTTGAAAGAATCACGTGTCGCGTGTCGAAACGCATATTACGAGTCCGTGCTTCATTGGTCACTCCACATCAACACCCACATGTACATCAACAAGATTGAGGTTATTCTCTAAGTGGATTGAGGTTCGCATATTTGAGTCTATGGAACTCTCATTTTTTTAGTCACGCAACTTCTCCCCCATGCATAGACTCTCTCCTTCCCTTGAGTCGAGGACAAAGAAGAAGAATTAGCACCATTTTTTGTCTTGCTTAAACCAGCATCTCCCTTGTTGCTAGCCTTTCTCGGTAGAGGTTGGGAAGGACCTACCTGAAGATCTCCAGCTACTTTGTCACTCCATCTTCTTAAAACAACTCTTTATTGTAATATTGAATCTTGACAAGTCATTATATCCTCCACTGGCATGTATCCTTGTGCCAAAGAGCACCATGTACCTTTCTAATTTTCAACATGATCCTTGTCCCATTCCCCAACTAACATGGCTAGTTCATTATTCCAACCACTCTCCCTCGGTTGAGTCTTCCTTTCTTTCTTTCCCTCTCACAACTTTCTTTTTCCTACTAAAATTTTCTCAAAAAAGCATTGTTTATTTTCTTTCTCCTCTCCATTCTCTCTTTGCATTTGTTGCTCCCATTCACTCTTTGCACTTGTTGCTCCCTTTTTACTACCTTATCAATATCTACTGTCAATTTTAACTTTTCTTTTTGGGTAGTCGTGAGATCTGGTCTCCGTAGCAATGAATTGCTCCAAATTAAGAAGAAAACGGCCCAATTTGCAACGGTCTCTATGATCCCCCTGCTTGCATGGACCACTCTAAGTCAATCCTTTAAGTTGGACTCCTTTTCTTTTGATATCGAGTTACTTGGCCCATCATTCGTGGGTATCAAATCGAGAATAGGCACAACTGTAGGATTTGAATTATCACACTTTTCAGGTTCTGGTTAGCCGAATTCGTAACAGTCCAGGTACTAAATACGCAATTTTTCTAAACATCTTTCCTGGACTGTTACGAACTCCTTATTCAAAAAATACTAGTAATAATCCTACTCTAACTAGGAAAGCATTGATAGACTAAGATACCCTTGACTTATTCTAATATTTCCTAAGGAGGTCGAAACCCCTTTTATTACAATTAATACTAACAATTAACAAAACTAAGCAATAAAATTATATTCTACATCATATACAATCTATCTCCTTGTTTAACTGTCGCGTCTTAAAAATGTTGAAATATACGCAAACACTTGGGCTTGCATCTTAAAAATGTGCAATTTATCTATTTTTCCCTTGACCAAATGCCTAAACATTTAGGGTCCAATCACATCATTCCATTTATCATCAATAAGATATACGATTTATCTCCTTGTTTGACTCTTGCATCTGAAAAAAGTCGAAAAAAACAAACACTTGGGATCTTGCATCTTAAAAAGGTGCAATTTTATCTATTTTTCCCTAGACCAGTTGCCTTAACATCTAGGCCAAATCGCATCATTCCACTTATCATCAATGAAATATAAAATTTATCTCCTTGTTTGACTCTGGCGTCTTAGAAAGTTTGAAATATACACAAAACATCTAAAAAGCTTGCATCTTAAAAAAGGTACAATTTTATCTATTTTTCCCAAGCAAAATGTCCAAATGTCTAGGGTCCAATCACATCATTCCAATTATCATAAATGAAATATACTGAAAATTGGATCTAGAGAAGAGAAAAAACACATGCACAAATCTGAAAATTGTATTAACAAGCCAAAGCCAAAGAATAATGAGATTTCTCTTACATCCTAACTAGAAAAATACATCCTAACTAGAAAAACATTAAAAGACTAAAACACCCTTTACTTACTCTAATATTTCCTAAAGAGGACTAAACCCTTTTTATAACAATTAATACTAACTAGTAGTGACAAATGGGCGGTTATGGACGGATCAAAAATGGATACGAATAAATTTGGGCGGGTCAGACAGAATAATTTGTGCTGGTTGGGTCGGTCAATCCCGGAACGGGTCGGGTTGACCCACTTTTTTTTTTGAAAAAACAATTATTATACCATATACGGATAAATATGGTATAATAATTTCGAAAAAAAATATACAAGTAAGTACTTAAATAAAAAAAAATCTTTAAACTCTTTGGTAATTTGAGTTTTATTTTTGAGAGGTTCCAAAACCATTTTGACCCGCTAATGACCCGCCAACAAACCGTCTTATTGGATCGCTCAAACCATTTTGACCCACAAACACAATTAATGGGCCCCAAACACATTATTTTGGATGGGCTATGGACGGTTTCATCCTCAAGAGCCCATATTGCCGGGCCTAATACTAACAATTAACAAAATTAAACAATAAAACCCTATTCTACACCATATACAGTTTATCTCCTCGTTTGACTCTCGCATCTTAAAAAGGTTGAAAACACGCAAACACCTTTGCTCTTGCATCTTAAAAATATGTAATTTTATCTATTCTGCCCTAGACCAACTGCCCAAACGTCAATCATCCCAATTATCCTCACTGAAATACACAATTTTTCGCCTTATTTGACTCTATTCTTAGTAAATCTGCTCTATGTAGTGCATAAAACTACATAAGCATTGTTCATTATCAAAGCCTAAATCATAAGATAGTGTCTTAGCCTAAATTTCACCAGAGACAAAGGAAAACCCTAACAAGTAGAAGATAAAATAATATTGAGTTGAAGAATGTTTGTGAGGAAAAATATAGTACCTGGTACAAGTTTGTTCTCCGAATCAAGAATGAAGAATGCTTCCATTGTCGTTGACATTTTACCTGCAAATCACTCCCTTAAAACTTCCTAAAATGATTTCATAATTTTGACTCTCAAAATGCTCGCGTGTATCACTCGCAAAATTATAGGTTGGATCTAATTTGAGCGGTCAAATATGAGTTGGGTAAACGTGGATCGGAATAAATATGAGTTGATTAAATATGTGCGGATCAAATATGAAATGGGTTAATTTATTGTTTTTCTATTTAAGTAAGTATTACAATTCGAGGTATATGTAAAAAAAACTCTTATTTTACTCACAACTTTTAAAAATGAGTATTATATTTGATTCCTACCTTTCAAATATGGGATTCATATTTGATCCATAGCTTTTAAATATGGACCCTATATTTAATTCATAACTTTTAAATATGAACCCCATATTTAGATGAGTGGACTAATATGAGTTGTTTCATTATCTGGGTCACATTTTGTCACTACCACTCGTGTCTAGGGCTGTAAATCGGGCTGGGTGAGTCAGGCTTGAGGTTGCTCAGGCTCGGCCCGAACTACCTGACCCAGGCTCAACCCCGAGCTCGGCGCGAACTGAAATTCTCTACTTAAGCCCGAACTCGGCTCATTAATATTTCGGGCAGGCAGAATTCATTTTTTTTTTGTTAAAAAAAATTGAATTAATATTTTTCTCTTGTGTTTCCATCATGGAGAAAATGTATACACCAAAATCTAATTGATATATCATAAAATAAAGTATATAATGATGAAATGTATTAAACTAAAATAAGGGACGTAAGAATGAAAACCTAAAATGACTAATTATATTTCATACATATAAAATTGGTTAACATAAATATATTATATTTTTTTAAATAATTTATTTATTTATTTATATATTCAAAGTTCGGGCTTCGGGCCCAATTCGGGCGTGGCAAAGTTCGGCTCAAGCTCGGCCCGAAATTCATTCGGGCTTGAAATTTTGGCTCAGGCTCGGCTCGGCTCAAACTCAAATAAAGCTCGACCCGAAAATAACGGGCCAACGGGCGGGCTTCGGGCTTGCCCAGCTCAATTTACAGGCCTACTCGTGTCTATGCTCGTAACTTTACTAAGAGTGAGTGCTCACAATGGGAAAGGGTTAAAAGAGTGTATTTTATCCTTTCGCGGAATTAGTTTAGGTGGTCTATGATAGAAAACTTCGAAGAGTGGTGGAATAGAAAGATTTATCCTCTCACAAATTTCATCCATGTAAATTTTAAAGTAAAAAATAAAATTTTGTACTCTTTGATGTCTTAAATTTGCATCTTGATAAATTATGTAATTTTCATATATTTGTTTTTTATAAACATAATTTGCCTACTAGAAAACAGCTATATTCTTACTATTGTTGTTTGATAGCCAAAATTTA
Organism: Sambucus nigra; assembly: GCA_949130495.1. Taxonomy (NCBI): domain Eukaryota; kingdom Viridiplantae; phylum Streptophyta; class Magnoliopsida; order Dipsacales; family Adoxaceae; genus Sambucus; species Sambucus nigra. The sequence continues at coordinate 787,264,200 of OX422208.1, read as the reverse complement.
TCTTGAAAATTGAGAGTTTTGTCAATACAAAAATTGACTTATAATTTGTTCACTTTTATTATCCAATTTATTTAATAATTATCATTTTTTTATCTTCATGTTTAGAATTATCATGCGGTGTTAGATGCGAGTGTGGTGTTGGATGAGAAATGATGGAAGAATGTAGGGGTCGGCTGATTGCAAGTTGGCAAATGAGTTGGATTAAAGTATTCAAGTTGGAAGATTGTACTTTATTTTGGATGAGAATATATTTATTTGGACATAATCTGCTGAAATTTAATGAATGCACTTGAATGGTGATGAAACAATGTGGACAAAATTAATTTAAAATGGCCCGTTGATAATGTTGTGGAAATATATTTTACAACGAGATTTAAAATAAAAAAATAAAAATAATAAAAGGCAAATTTAGAACTCATAATTAAATATTAAAATTGACATAATGAGCACATAATAAACACATAGAAAAGGAAGTTGCATATTAATTACTCCGTGATTTCCTAGCAACCACGGATCGCAACATAGTGCATTCCCACCACCCATCAACATGTTTGGTAGATGTTGTACAAAATCTATGGAGGAATCATCCCTTTTGTAATCCGAAGGTTCTGGATCCGATGCATACATTGGATCGTCAAGTTCAGTATTTATCAAATGTTTACAATGCCAACGCGTTAATCTTTTATCCATTTGTTCAATTTCTCGTTGTATTAGACGGATACATTTCTCACTGTCTTTGGTTGGATATTTGCAATAATTTGCAGATTTTTCTTGTGGTATGGGTAAACCATGCCAATTACGGTAGCACTCTAAATCACAGCGTCTATCATATAACCTAGTCCATTTTAAATGGTCATCGCAAAGACTATTTTCTTTAGTTGGAGGTAACCATTTTATTACATGGCCAACATCACCTAAAGAATGTAATGTGCATATAGGAACGTTTCCCCCAAACCAACTCCCTTCGTGGGGATCTTCATAGATTCTTGGGTTAGTCAAAACTGTTGCAACATCCTCAACATGGCCAACATCAAATGATGTTGATGCTTTAGATTTACGCATGACTTTTATCGACTTTTTGTTCCTGCCTACCATGATTGGGCTAAAGGTAATCCAGTCGCCCTCTACTTTTGGGTGGTGAATCTTCATCAGGCATGTATATATTTTGTTTATAATCGTCGATCTGTCTATGGCTTGTCATTTGATAGTGTGTGATATGACATGAATCACCGTATGCTTTATACTAGTATTATACTTGCACTGTCGAATCACATGCGTCTCTGCAATATGTGGTTGAAAGTAGTGGGACTGAATTAATTATGACTTTGACCATTCAAGCACATGGGTTCTATTATTGTGCATTATGACACACATAAATTTTAACTTGTGAATCACACTTTATCCATTACTAGTATTAGACTTACACTATTGAATCACATGCGTTTGTGCAATTGTGTATGGTTGAAAGTAGTTGGACTGAATTATTCAGGACTTTGACTATTCAAGCACATGGGTCTTATTATTGTGCATTATGACACATATCAATTGGGACTTATGAATCACACTTTGACCATTACTAGTATCAGGCTTACACTATTGAATCACATGCGTCTGTGCAATTGTGTGCAATTGAAATTACTGGGACTGAATTATTCAGAACTTTGTTTGTTCAAGCACATGAGTTCTATTATCGTGCATTATGACACACATCAATTGGGGCTTGTGAATCACACTTTGACCATTACTAATATCAGACTTACACTCTTGAATCACATGCGTTTATGCAATTGTGTGTGGTTGAAATTAGTCGGACTGAAATGCTAAAGTCAAATTTTGAAATGCTAAATTTTATAGTTTATGATATAAAAGGATGGCTACAAATTTTGATAATCCCACAAAACATTACATCCCAAAACATTGCTAGAGAAAAGTTTACACAAACCGAATGCAATCCCTCAAATGAGCAAAGTTTAAACAAAGCATTACACGCGTTAATAACTATCTGATAATCCCACGTCCAAAAACATCAAAACAAAATACATGGAGATAATGTCAAAGCATAACAGTAGCAACGCATAATAGTAAGTAATAGTTAACATACCATCTGACCAAGGTAGATTACGAAGCTTGTTGCAAGCCCATGTACATGAGAATGAAAATTCAGAGAACCCCATAAACACTTGGCTTAGTCCATTGTCGGCCTTAAATAAGGATATCAGCATGATATTCTCATCGTCCGTATCCATACCCATTAGCCTTGTAAGGATACCCTGCCAGTTAATGTGAGTTTGAGAGTCAATGACAACCTGGCAGTGGCAACCTGCTTCGACGACTAGGCAATGACAGACAACGCTTGGACACATTCTTCCCGTGGGTTCACAAGGGCGACGGCGAGCCTTCACATTAGGGCCTTGACCCTTACGCTTTGTAGTATGCCCACTTGATTATTAGGTGTCGGTCTCCTGGCCAGACAGTAGCTGGGTTTTGGTCTCCTGCGCAGCCGTTGTTTCAATGTCAGTTTCTATACACAATTCATGAGTAAATTGCACATCTTTTATCCCTATAATACGACACACACTAAAATAATTGTTACAAACAAATAAAAAATTTAATATCAGTATCTCGTAAGAATATTTGTACCATCCATCACTTGTAGTCGTGTCATTGCCGAAGATTATTTGTAGCTCGTTGTAATACATACATTTCATTCCTCTCATCCTCCGACCATCTGGTTTACTCTGCAACAACTGTAGTAAGTCAATTCAACATATTCCTTTTGTGGTGGGTAGATAATTAAGCAAAATTTTATTTATAAGCCAAATCAATTCATCAATTCGTAATGACTACAATATAGTCAGCCCATACACTAACATCTGCAGTTATGCCACCACCATTTGTGTAGTAACCGAAACCACTGACCTATAACAGTTCATGAAACTCAACATATTCCTTTTTCAGTAACCTCGATCTCACATTATTTTATGCAACACAAATATGGCATCTGAAAAAACGTGATAGGGCCCCAATTTTAAAATCTTATAACAAAAAGATAATTCAATTCCCTTTTAAAGACGCGGAAGCGAGGTGGTTCAATTAAACACACACAAACACCAAATTTTAATTTCTTTCAAATTAAAATTAAACCAATTGAAATTAAATTGATTAGCAAATTAATTTTTCACTTAAACCAATTTAACCCAAGTCCTGGAAATTTGCCTAAGTCATATTTTCAATATTACCAAATTAGGCCAAACTAAATTTTAACAAATTAACCGACGACTTGAATTAAATTAACTTTTACCCAAATAATTATGTAGCACCAAATTAAACATGAGTAGTGAATTAAACCAATTTTATCCTTTTACCTAAGCATGTGTTCTAGGTGAGTTATGCAAAAGATAAAATAAATAAATAATCACTACGCCGTGATGCACGAGGAAAAATCCACAAACGGGAAACAACCTCGGACGGCCCTAGCCATAAGTCCACTAAGTATGATATTTTATAAGTACAAGACACGAAAGACTTACAACACTCGACTCGACTCCTTTCAAGCCCCATGCTCCTTCTTGTACCGACCTCCGCTTAGTTGACAATCCCGGACTCCATCGGAACCTTAAAATCCACCAATAAGGAACTAGGAAGCAACCATCAACCACACATAGTGCTTTTCACCATGTGAGAATGCCGTAGTCAAAACAAACTTCTTCTTCTTTGAGGGATTTAGAAGGAAACCCAAACACTCTTCCAATGGTAGAGATAGAAATCGGTGCCAAAATTCCAAGCAATGTATATATATATATATATATATATATATATATAGGAACTTGAATAAACTAAACAAAATGGGTGTAATACAAGTGTTTTAAAGATTGTTCTTGAAAAATAAACACTCAAACATTAACTTTTTCTTTGTAAATTGAAGATCTCTAAAACTCTCTCTAGGAGATGGAAAGTTATAAAAAAGTTGGTTATAAAAGTTGGTTCCCACACCTTATCAAATATGGCAAAAGATAGTGGGGAAAAGTAGTGGGAAAACCGTCAAAAACTGTTTAAAAAAATTTCCCGCCAAAACTCGTTCGAACAACTTTTTCGTTCGAACGACTTTTCGTTCGAACGGATTTACTAACGAGGTTCCAGAATGAAAAAAGAAAAATCGTTAGAAATATCGTTCGAACGACCTGGCATCTCATTTGAACGAGATGTCAGTTTGTTCGAACGACCTGGCAATATCGTTCGAATGATTCCAGTGTGGTTCGAAAGACGAGTCAGAAAAAAAAATATTGATTTTTAAGCCCAAAACGTTTATGGAAAGTTTTAAAAAATATTTTTCTAAGTAAACCAAAGTCGTTAAAATTAATTTATAAAAATTATAAATTACACCCAATAAAACTTGTTCCAAGCTCGTATATAAATACATAATGCATTTATACTTTATGAGCAATGGAACCATGTTGATGACGTAGAAAGGAGGCATGATACACACGAAATTTTGATGAAGCTTTAAACTTGGTCGCTACATCTTCAACTTTAGAATGTCATGGGCCTGAAAGATGGTCAATAACTCTATCCTATGACTCAAACGTTTTGGTCCGGAATTGAGCCAAAACTACAAATGACTCAATTGGAAATTTGTGTCCTTACAACATCCTTCTTCGATAGTATTTATAACAACCTTAATTTATGCGGCCGTAAATCCACTGGCTACCCTATGTCGCCCCATGAGGAACTGGGCACTAAAAGAATGAATGGGGAACCCATCCATTAGTTCACTCCATCGCATATACGATTTCTTTAGGCTCACTTCAACTTGAAAAGATTACACATCCACTTGTCGCCCCATATTGTTTGTATTTGGTTTTAGCAGGCAAAATGGGACGCGATTATGACTATGCTCCAACGCTGTTCAATTAATAAATATGAGTTAATCAACAGTTATACTTGGATCAAATCATAGTTATACTTGGATTAACTCAAAGTTCATTTATGAATACCATATTAGTTAATCAGCCTTAATCAATACCATATCAGTTAATCAAATATGTATCTGTTATCTCAAGTAAGTATCTCAAGTAAGCATCAATACCATACCATTTCAATAACAGTACATTAACTATCAATTATAGCATACCAATGAGCTATAATTGCCAGCTATTGCGGTATAATTATCGGCAATATCAATGTATAATTACTTGAGGTACTTAATCTGCTATGGAATATCAGTGAGCTAGCTACTATAGTTTCTACTAAATCTACTATAGCTGCTATTAAATCTGCTATAATCATTGTTACTTGAGGTACTTGATCTGCTATAGCTGCTACTAAATCCGTTATGGCATATCTGTTAAATCACTGATATAGCTTAGTCTACTATGGGATATCTTCTATAGCTATGACATATCTGTTATGGCATATATGTTTCATATCAATGAGCTATAGCCATGGCATATCAGTTGTGGCATATATCACATCAATGTAAAGCAATTACAGCAATGACAACATGTCAATGTATAGCATATAGCAATTACAGGATGTCAATGTACAGTAATTACAACAATTACAACATGTTAGTGTGTAGCATATAGCATGTCAATGTCAATGTCAATGTACATCAATTACAACTTCAAAAAGGGGCACGCATGAAATTAACACCAAAATCAGTTTTTACAGGTCTACCAGCAGGGGAGGTAGTTTTTCCCCTTTGTTATTTTCTATAACAACTAATTCCAACTTAATGGAGGGCAAAGACACTTGGGAGGTTAATGAAAATTTAATATCTTTTGTTTTACTTTTCTCAATTTTATCTACTTTTTAATCAAATGCATGAAGTTAAAAGAGACTGGCACTACATCAAAAATAGCAATTTGGCATACCTTGATATTAAAAATTTAGCACCGTTTAAAACTGTGTTAAATTCTGGCACGGTTTAATGACAATCTGGCACACTTTAAAACAGTGCCAAAATTGAGTACACTTGATTAAAATATAAAATATCCTAACAAATAATTTTACTAACTTTGTGTATCCCGCTCTCTCATTCCCGCTCACCATCTCTTTGCTTCGATTTCTCTCTCCGGTCAACGTGGAGAGATCTATCCGATCATCTCGGTCTCTCCTCTCAGCTCTCTCTCTCTTCGCTCAACTCTCTCGCACTCCACTAGCAGAGGTAAACTTATTTTTAGTTTTATTTTTTCAGTTCAGTTTTGATTTTGTATGTATTATTTGTATGACTTTGATATGAATGAGATGAGGCTGTTTTGAGGTGGGGGAATGGGTTACTTAGGATTTATGTGTAATAATATTTTTGTTTCTTGGGTGTGCCTAGAATAGAACACAGTGTTTAATGTATTTGCCTAGGGTTTGTAACCTCGTATAATTTGAAATCTAGGGTTATTTGTCTAAATTTTGTAATCGTTAAATACTCTTTTTGTGGAACAAGTGTTAACAAACATAACACGTTATTTATCTAACATTTATTGATTCGAGAATGTTGATTCGAGAATCTTTACATGTTCATTGAAAATGATGAATTTTGTAGCTTATACACACTGTTCTAAGGCTATTGATTGTTTTTAATTTTTGCAAATTTGGGTTTACTTATTGTTTCAGTTTTTATAAAACCAACAGGCTTCATCCTTTTATGTTTTGTAATCTGATTCATATGTTTGAATAATTTCCATTTAATTAGTATCTGAAAGCTACAGAGGATTTTTGGGTTTTCTCATTCTTATCGGTAGTATTTTTGTCCCCCTTTTATATTAGTATCTTCTTTTTTTGTTTTCTGAGCTGATTTAATTTTACATATTGATTCTCACTTTGCTATTTAGTTTTACATGGCCAGTTTGCCTCTCAACTCAGCCAACCAACTCTCAATTTTCTTACTTTTCCATTTCATTTATAATCCTTTAGTAGTATTGGAAAAGCACCGTTTGAATTGTAGTTTTAGCTTAGAGCAAGATTTTTCCTTCATATGTATTCTTTGGGACCTAGATTTAAAAAAAATTATATCTTTTGATTTTGTGCTTTCACTTATGCTTTTTAGGAAGTTTAATCTCATTATTTGGACCTGAATGATTTGAACCAGATATTTTTTAAAGTACTCACGTAATGTAGGATGTTTATAATATGAGATATAATGTTATAGTCAATATTTTTTGCATAGTTGATCACTAATCTTATCAACAAATTTTCTATGCCTCTCGGGTATTTGATATAATTTCGAAATGGATGTTTTGATTATTTTACTTAATCTTTTATTGGTTTATAAGTAATGGATTGCCTAGATTTAATTTTTAAATAACATAGGATTTATGTGACTTTTTAAAATAGAATTTATGGTAGTTTTCTTAGTATCGTTACACAGTTTGCTACCAAAAATCGAACTCGACCATGTACGAATGAGGTCAAACATATGTGTTCCTTTTCTATCTTTTACAAATTATTTGATAAACCTATATTTCTCTTCTATCAACGGAACCTCTCTGTATTTAACTTTGGGTTTATTAAAGACCCCTATATTTAATGTTGTAGATTCAAATGTTATAGATTCAAATGCTAATTGGTTTGTTTTACTTTTATTTTGAATGATTATAATGTTTTGTCTTGCAATGAGAAGTGTGAACAAGAAGTTGTTGGGCTTTCTACGAGTAGATACTCTGCTACTTTAGTTGTAGATCAGCACAATTCGACCTTGCCCTCTTGGTTGCAGATGCCTGAGCTCAAGTGAAAAGGAGTATTGTATGCTTTGAAGGTTCGTAATTTATAATTATTTCAACTTTCAACATAATTTTTACTTTATTTTGTGGAGTTTTCACACATCGTATTTGGTATGCATTTCGTATGTATGTATTAGTGGCATTTCAATGTCTACACTTCTATTCATTTAGTTGACTTGGTTAATAATGGGTTCATAAGGCTTAGTGTTAATACCAGTTCTTGCTTTGTATCTATAAGTACCAACTCATTAAAGTTCACTAAAGTAGCCTTGTAGATTATGGCAAGTGGTTAAAAATGTTTGAAGACGTTGACTTTGTCGTTTACTGTTTTGCTTTGACCTACTACGATCAATTCATCCACGAAAGCAATGGAGTTTCCACGAACAAGATGTTGGCAAACAAGAATCTCTTCGAAAGGATCATATAGGTTGTTGGCCTTCAAATTTGTCAAATGATAAGAATTAATTACTCTTTTTTGTTTGTTTTATAGGTTGGAACTCATTGGAAGTTCGATGGTTGTGCATGTATTGAGATGAATTTTATATGTATTGACATGAATTTTATATTAATGAAATTTGAGCCATTAATTTTTAGTGGGCTTATTGTATGTGTATTAGTGTTGTTGATGACTATTTGTATTGTTGTTGTACTATTTTTGCCATGTTGGTTTTATATTATTATTGAACTTTTGTTATTCTAAACCAGGTACAAAAAATAGTGGAAATGTTGCTCATTTTTTTGGGTAATATTATTTATAATTAATTTTTTTTCTTTGATCCAAAAATTTGGCACAGTTCACAACCGTGCCAAAAGGGTATCAATTTTGGCACAGTCAAAAGTGTACCAAAATGTACTCAATCTAGCACAGTTATAAAGTGTGCCAAAAGTATGCGAGAAATATTAAATTCTGGCACGGTTTTAAAGTGTGCCAAAAATGTCCCTGTTTAGTTAAATCTGGCACATTTTTAAGCCATGCAAAAAAATGATCATTTTGGAACACCTGATTCTAGTACAGTTCAAAATTGTGCTAGATTTGATTTGGCACGATTTTAAACCGTGCCAGATTGTTGTTTTTGGTGTAGTGTGGCCAGAGTTTTAAATTGGGGAATCAGGGACTTTATAACTCATACCTTATCGATATTGTCACTTGTTGAATATAGGGTATATGAATCAAAATGTGTTAAAATAAATCAATATTAGAAAGATTGATACAGAGATTCGAGGGATAAGAAGTATAAGAGAGTGGGGTATAATTTAATCTATTATGGCATATTATCTTAATCTACTATGGCATATCAGTGAGCTATAGCTGCTACTAAATCTGTTATGGCGTACCAGTGAGCTATAACAATAATCACATATCAATAAGTAGTATATCAATAAGTAACAGACCAATATCAATAATCACATATTTGGCTTATATCAAGAACCAATTAAACTGGATAGTTTAATCACAATAGCAATTAATCATTGGTAATCTCGGTCCCATATAACTCAAGTAGCTAGTAGCACTATCAGTCCCATATTACTCATGTTCATATGCTCCAATATCAGTCCATATCAGTCCAATACCAGTACCATATTAAACGTTATAACAAAAATGAAAATAGTAAATTACATAATGCATCATAAGTTTAATATCCGTGGTGATTCAACACCATTACGTCATAATAAAAGAAATGAAAATAGTAAAGGCTACTAGCAGAACAATATTTAAAACTTGTAGTTTCTTGACAGTCACCAAGGTACACATAATGCCATGATCGACAACACTTAGGGGTTCTCCTACAAGAAGTGACGATTGACTAAATATACTCAACGTTGTTTGCGCACTTCGAAGTAAGCGACCATTATGCGTTGATCCCTCCCAACCAGCGAGGACAAAGGAGAAACGCATATCAAATGTACATGCAACCAAAATGTTTTGAGAAATTGCCCATTTCCTATTGTGATACCTCGCTTGGTCAGCAGTAGGAACCAAAGCAGATATATGAGTACCGTCAATTGCACTAATGGCATCCTAAATAGGTTAAAATGAATTAATAATGGGAAAGCCATACATAAAAGAATAAAAGTAATTAATTAAATTATCATAAGCTCAAAGTAATGATACCAAGGTAGGTCTTTGTCGTTGTCGTAAGGGGAATTCATTGAACTTGCATTAGTAACTAGATCAGTGAACAAGTGAAGGCATGCTCGTAAAACTCTATGGAAGTAGTAACTAATGGTTTGACTAGATCTACAGAAAGTCAACGACTAGAAAGCATATCGCTTGTCATGTCCAACGGTGTTAAGGAATATTACGACTTATTACTCAACCTTAACTGATCGATTGTCAGTTAGTACCTACATGCCTAATCTAATACAAAGTCTTTTAAATGACCCTATGTTCATCCGAAGTTATGCGTGGCATTCTCGATCATTCATTTTAAATATTCGATATAATTCTATTTCGCAATTAGCGTCCCAGTTTCGATGGGGAGCCCTACCCAAGAAATGGTCGGGACTCCTCATATATTGGAAAATTGCAATTGCTTTCATCATCAGGTCCAGAACAATCCTCGTTGTGTTGCGTGTGCTCCGAGCTAATGCTCGACATTGTGTTAGTAAATTCCTATGTCAACTAAAACAAATTAAACTTTTATGCCCGATTTAGTGAACATCGTCTAATTTCTTACCAAAACATAATTTTATATAAAAATGGGTAAATGCTCTTATTACTCCAACAATAAAAAACATGATTTAAAAAATTAAAAACATAGGAGGAAATAAATTTATACCTAATAAGAAGCTTTCCGAGGAATCTGAATCCGAACACACTTGTTTTCCCCACAACATCATAAAACACACTACATTATAATGGAAAATAGGAAAACATTTTATTTATAAACAATATTTCTCCTTTTTTTTATTCATATTGCGCCATTATAATATGTCCATTTCACTAAATACAACTTCATATACATTTCTCCTTTTATTTAGTAAGTCAATACATGTTATTTATAGCACAAACATTTTATTTATAAAATAAATACTCATCACCATAAAAGTGATGGCCAAAGCATAAAACATATCCATACATTTTATTTATAACACAAACTTTTTATTTATAAAATAAAAACATTTTAATTATAAAAATTTTATTTAGAACACAAACATTTTATTTTTAACACAAAGGACACATACAAATAACACCAAAAATGGAATACCAAATGCGTTTGATGATTTGCAAATGTATAATACCACATTCGTGTGATGAAATGAAAAAATAGAGCAAATATAATGCAACATGAAACACGGATGAAATGCAAATGGAGTTTACCAACCAAAATGTGTGTTAAGAAAATAAAAACACAAAAATGGTAGGAGAAAATGGGTGAGGAGTTTACCTCAAAAGCATATGCGTGTGATGAACTCGTGGTTGAGTTTGGCATAAATGTCGGTAAAATCAACTCAACAGTTGCAATAGAGATATCAATTTCTACACCAACTCCCGTCAAATCACCTTGATCGAAGCCACACCCCTTCAAATTTTGCCCGACCATTCGTTTCTTTTGGGGGAGAAGAAATGAATTCCGAGAATATTTGGAATTGGAGGTCACATGAGGAGATTTCTTGAATTGGTTTCCAGGACAAAAGAGACATATCATATCAAACAACACAAAAGATGGAATTTGGACATTTTCCTTGGTAATGTCCCCTATCAAACAAGCCCTTAGTTTGAAGACGTTGCACTCACTTTACACGCGAAAATATTTAGCGTGGAAGCAATAAATTATAAATATAAATAAGAAAGAAAAAAATAAAGAAAGAAACTCGTGCTTAGAATAATTTAGCACCCAAAAGGTTTTCTACGTTAAACTGTTTTAACAGGAATATATATGGGGCCACATTTACATAATTTGTAAAGCCAACCTTGTTTTATACTATGTCTACTCATTTGTACATTATATTGTACACAACTTAATACCCATTATGAGTTCCAATTGGCTAAATGTGTACACATTTACACCATTGATTGTGGGTGGCATAATGGGAGAAAAGTAAATTAACTTGACACCTTATATCAAACTTTTAATTAACAACAATCTGTCTCTCGTTCTTTTTCTCTCCCCCCCCACTCCATCCGCTTGTCACCACCATTATAATCCACTCAAAAAAACTTGAAACTCTATAACCCATTATCACCTAAGATTATTGGTTGATTTAAAGATATCTTCACAAATTTTATGTTACTATAAATTCCATACAATACGATTTGGATCTCCAAAGAGGGTCGGTGGATCATCGGGATGGTAGTTAGGTTGGATCGTGTGTGTGTTTATGTGGATTTTCTGGACATCGCACATGATTTTATTATGTTATAATCGATGTCAAAATGGGAAAAAGGTCCTTGTTAATTTTGTTTTGTTAGTTTAAAGGGTTATTTTCCACAAGAATGGTTTAGGGGTCATTTGGAACAATTCCAATTATGTATTGGATAAGTGTATAACTTACTCTTGAATTTATTATGGTTTAGATCAAGCCAAATTGAAACATAAATTATCGATCTCTATTAAAAACATTATATATATAATAATTTGTCAACAAGTGTAATAATAATTACATTCTTTAGGTTGCCCCTTTAGATAATACCAATATTAGATATAAACCCCTACTTTTACAAAAAAAATTGGCTTTACCCCCTAATTGTAACATAAATCTACACCATCAACGATGGCCATTAATTGATAATTAAACATTACCCCTAGTTATATAAGGTGAGATGTATCCTTAATATTCTTCCTCATAACCATAACTCTAATTTCTTTTATTAATCACATGACACAACCCAAAATAAAACCAAAGGAATAGACTAAACCAATTTGTAACAATTGTCTGTTTATCCCATATTTGTTTGATTTGTTCCAATCCAAGAGACTCCATTTTTTAGCACACACATATAGAGAGCGAGAGGGGGGGAGTTCTCAGGTGCGTACATCATTTTTTAGTCTTCACTTACGAACCATTTATTTAAATAGTAGAAACTATTGTAGTTTATTTTTTTATGCCTCCCCCCAAAAAAGAAAAAAAACTGTCAAACATTGACACATTTTTAAAAAATAGCAAAACAAAACATTTTGAACTGATTTTTTCTTCAATATCCAAAACTCACACAAAAAATCAATAATTTTTTTGTACCATTAAAAAAAATGTTTGTAGCTGCAGAGCAAAAAATCAGGTATACAGGAGAGAAGGCCTCTCTCTATATATATACATATATAAGAGTGTTATACAAGAGATCCCGGCTTTCGTCTATGGAGTTTTTTTTATTTTAAGTTGTTTGAATTGGGTTATTGGCGTGATATAGTTATGTTATTAAATCTAACGATTTTTCATCACTCGAATTTGTTTCCACTATTATGCATTCGTCTATTCGCCTCTTTAATTATCGCGTTGAGTTAATTTTAGCCTATTTGTTTGATTGTTTGTTGAGATGGAGACTACCACCATCTTATATCAACCATATCAGTTGTTATAATAGCTTTTAATCACACAGTGTTTTCAACAAGCATGATACAAAGAAGATGGGCCTATTCACATGTAATCCCAATATCTAGGGCTACATGCGTCGTTGTTTGGGTTCCTCTAATCAATCATTAAAGTGAATCATGTGGCCTGGGGGTGCCACAATGTGGCTCTTTTTCAAGAGAGTTGTCACTTCACGTGCCTTTTTGGTAGTAATAGCTACAAGTAGTTTCAGAAAAAAACTTTAGATACTTTTCACGAAACTAAAATTATTCCTAAATATTTATTTCTCTCTCTCTCTCTCTCTCTCACACACATTTTCAGTCGCATTTAATCTTTTTTTATTTTCTTTCAAAAAAACTTCATGTTTTTAAAACTCTCATCATTTACTTCACTAACATGCCATATCTAGGCGATTTAGGAAATATGAGGTTACTTACAAAAATATTTTGAGGCATTTCTCACTGGGTATCACTACACCAAATCTGCCCATTTGTCAAGGTCATTGACCTTGACAAATCCACCTTGTCAAGGTCAATGACCGTGACATTTCGAGGCGAGACAACTTTTTTTGTCACGGTCGTGTCACGGTCATTGACCTTGACACAAAACTCGCGTTTTGTGTCACAGTCGTGTCAAGGTCAATGACCGTGACACGTTTGTCACGGTTATAAACCGTGACAAAGACGTGACCCTTTGTAAAAAAATTGTCACGGTCATTGACCGTGACAATTCTGGGCAGAATTAAAAAAAAACTGCTGGGCAGTATGGCCACTGCCACTGCTCAGCAGTATATTTGTACCTGTTATAGCAACGTTGTACCTGTTCCAAACATCATATATCCGAACAAACTAAAGATAATGCAAATATATATTCAAATAAGAAACTATTTAAAAAAAAACAACATCACCATCATTTTATCTCAAATCTACAAACTATTTGCATGGAAAAGAGATTTTGTACCGCGACGCTCGGGAACACCTCCTTATCCTTCCCTTCTCGTCCGAATAGCCACATAAGTATAGAGGATATGTGGCCTACCCTTAGGGCCACTCCCTGTCCCCTGAATTGAAATAAAATAAAATTAGTATCCGCCCCTCAAATATAGATAAATATAAATCGTAATTGAAATCGAAATTGACATATAAATATAAATACATTACCTGTAGTGTCACTCAAACAGCTAATTACCTCTTGTGTCAACCATAGCCTAAATTCGCTGTCTGATTGTACCATTGTTTTTCGTCTTTTATTGTTCTCACAGGCTTCATATTTATTGCATATTACAAAATTAATCATGTATAAAATAATCTCAAATAATGTTAAACATTATAATATTAGAAACTTGCTTTTTCCATTCTTCGACATCTTCATGTGTGTCAAATAGATAACGAGCTACTTGTTCATGTTGCAAACTCGTTAATTTCACTCGTTTTCCCATCACATTACCACCATCATCGAGGAATTCATCAGTGTCATCAACGCTGGTCGAGTCAGGCATATATTCCCGAGTATATATTGATGACTCCACGGTGATGTATTCCTCTGCAATTGATCCTGCAATATATCGCGTATTCTCGACGTAATCTTTAAAAACTTTCATCAATCTTTCAAATGGATATATCCACCGATATCTAACTGGACCACAAAGAAGTGCCTCGTCGCATAGGTGTACCAACAAGTGAACACTTATGTCAAAGAATGCTGGGGGAAAGTACTTCTCCAATACACAAATCGCTTCGTTCACAGCCAATTTTGCGGCCACTATGTGTTCTCGATTCACTACTTTCTCACACAAGAGGGAGAAGGTAATACTAATTTGCATAATAGCCCTACGCAAATCCTTGTGCTTGGAGAAACAGTGCTTAAACAATAGAGGAACCAATTGCATGATCACATGCCAATCGTGGGACTTACACTTATGTAAATCATGAGTAACATAATTCACAATCCTTTGCAAGTTGGACGAAAAAGTAGATGGGCCCTTCAAATTATATATTGTGTCTAGAAGCACCTTCCTTTCATCACTCGTCAAAGTAAACGCACCAGGGGGAATTATTGTCCTTCCCCTACTATCTTCTTTCAACCATAGTTGTGGTTTAAGTTTTAACGTTTTAAGGTCTTTTCGTGCATTTTCTCCATCCTTCGAATGACTCCCCCCAAGGCAAGTACCCACAATATGTTCAGCGAAGTTCTTCTCTGCATGCATCACATCCAATACATGGCGCACCAGGTTTTTCTTCCAATAAGGAAAGTCAAATAAAATTGACCATCCACTCTTTGAAACACATCCCCCATTCTATTAGTCTCACCCATCCACTCTTTGTATTCGGATATCCCATCACAACTACCACAATCTAACACCTATTAAAGGTAAACAAAACTTAGATTTATAGTATGTTTTATTTAATTATCCTATCATTTAATTATCATATTAAAGGGTAAGTGGTCCTATCCCATTTAAGAATGCATTTTTCTGTAATATACTTTACAGCTCATGCACATTGTTACGATTTGAAAAAAATTCGCCAGCATATACCCTTAGTTCTCCAAGTACACGACGTAGATTGGTGTAACACCCCATACCTCAAACCATGATGAGAAACCAACGATCACATCCTCAAGATCAACACAAAAGATCTACAAAAGCTCCTCCAAGAACCTCCAACAAAATAGCCCCAAGAACACCTCTAATCTAAGGTTGGAACTCACAAATCTGAAGGGCCAATGTGTATATAAAAAGAAGAGGAATATAAAATATATTTGCTGTCAAAATTTGTGCCAGAAGTAGTTTAAAAGGCTTGCCCACGACTTCCTTTTATAATGCAAAGAAATGAATAGTTGGAATCCAAAAGACTTCTTTAAATAAGGCAAAGAAATGAAGAGTTGGAAGTCAAAACAACTCTTGAAAATTACTTAATGTTAGCCGACTTAGAATTTTAAGAGTTAAAAACATTTTAAAATCATTTTAAAATCCGTTTTAACTCTGTTTTCGAAACCGTTTGAAATTCTCGCCTTTAAAAATAATAACCAACATATTTGAGCAATAAAAATAATTTTATCAAAAACTTTATTTTCCTCCATTTTCCAGAAATTAATTAAAATAGCCCAAAATTACGCGGGTTGTTACACTTCCCCCCTAACAATGGAATTTCGCCCTCGAAATTTGCCGAATGCCTAACTCTCAAAAATCAAGCTAACAATCTCCAAAACTAATTTCGTCTCCAAAAATAAATTCCTCACCTCTAATCTCGAAACCTAACACGAATATCACCTAAAATTTTCTATCTCCCAAAATTGCTAACCACGCAATGAACCCCAAACCCAAGCCCCGAGGGTTACCGTATACCTAAGCTCTGATACCATTTGTAACACCCCGCCCGCCCGGGGAGAGCGAACGGAGCGCTAATGCGATAAAATAAATCCAAATCCACAAGTAACAAGGTATAGAGCATCTAAATAAACCCAGAATAATATAAATCCACTAATCTCAATCTCTTCAATTACAATAAGTCTCTCGAATTAAAATTACAACTATCTAACTCGAATAAAAATACAAATCTCCAAAGCTCTATACATCAAAATAATACAAATCTTTTCCAAACAATCCTCGCTAAAATCAATCTCCATAGCACCCCAAAATCCGTGCTAACCTGCCACTAAAAGAAAGTATGGGGTTTTACACAATATGCTCCTAAATCTCGCGAGTGTTTATTCCGTTGAATTCTTGTTAATTGAACTCATATTTTGAATTGTTAAATTCTTGGAAATCTGAAAAAATAATTGTTGAAATTATTTTGATTCATGTGGTATCACTATATTGTTGTTGAGCACGTTGTCATGAGATTTTAATATGGTACGAATGTTGGGCACCCGCCAAAATTCCTGTTTCCCGGGATATGGCTTGATAAAGCATATACGGACGTGGTGAGGCCTGGTGACCAGGTTAAAGTGTTGTTGAGAAATTATATTGATAAATGCTTTGAGATTTTCATTTTGATTTGAATATTCGTACTCGTGTTGTTACGTTTTATTCGTTGCTAATCTGTATTTGTTGAGCATAATTCTTGTCGTATTGTGTACTTCCCCATATTTTCTTTTAGTGGCAGGTTAGCACGGATTTTGGGGTTCTATGGAGATTGATTTTAGCGAGGATTGTTTGGAAAAGATTTGTATTATTTTGATGTATAGAGCTTTGGAGATTTGTATTTTTATTCGAGTTAGATAGTTGTAATTTTAATTCGAGAGACTTATTGTAATTGAAGAGATTGAGATTAGTGGATTTATATTATTGTGGGTTTATTTAGATGCTCTATACCTTGTTACTTGTGGATTTGAATTTATTTTATCGCATTAGCGCTCCGTTCGCTCTCCCCGGGCGGGCGGGGTGTTACAATTGGCAGGTGTGAGTGTTATTTCAATTGGTCAATTAAAATAACAGTAACACTTGTCAATCTAGTATGTACCCAGAGAACATTAAGATACGACTGCAGAACTTCCTCCAAAAGTAACAACTTTAAGCCAATAAGAATATTATACATAAATTATACAGTCTCAAACTGTCCAAACGGGACAATTTGAGAGATCTCATTACTGGGGTAATGACTCTCGAACGGGTCTAAGGGCTATTGAATGCGTACGCATAAGAACTAGAATGCTAGTATCTATGCGCACTATGTTTCAAATAAATTCATTGCTGTAAAATAAATGTTATTAGTACAGATAAAAAAAATGTTAATAGTACACATTTTAACTTAAAATATTATGGCAAGTTGAATGATGGTGTGCTAACCCTAAAAAAAGTTTGATTATATATACATGTGTGCAACATATATATATATATATATATATATATATATATATATATATATGAGGTGTTTTAAGCAATTTTAATTTTACTTTTTATGTTTTATGAATTTATATACCACGGGTAAATTATTTCAATAACTTATTATTTTGTTGTAAATTTATTATAAATCTTTACTCTAATTAAATTTAGAGGTGGTAATTTAAGTGTGTTATACAATAACTTATACAAAACCATATATAATTATACAAATCTTTACTCTAATTAAATTCAATTCATCATATATTACTGAAATCGAGATAAAACCCTAAGCCAAAATTAGTCAACACCCACCCCCTCCCCCACCACACCCCACCACCACACACACACACACACCCCACCCCACCCCACCCCCTGCCCCATCCACCCCCCTTCCCCCCCTCCACCACTAACTCCCCCACCATACACCACCACCACACACACACACACCCCACCCCACCCCACCCCCTGCCCCATCCACCCCCCCTCCCCCCCTCCACCACTACCTCCCCCACCACACACCACCACCACACACACACACACCCCACCCCACCCCCTGCCCCCCTCCACCACCGCCCTGCCCCCACACTGCCCCACCCCACCCCTGCCCCCCTCCACCACCCCCTCCCCCACCCCACCCCTGCCCCCCTCCACCCCCTCCTCCCCCACCCTGCCCCACCCCGCCCCACCCCCCACACACGCACACACATACACACATAAATATACACACAAATATATATATAAATGGAAGAGAGAGAGAGAGAGAGAGAGAGAGAGAAATTGGAACTGAAAGTAGAGAGAGAGAGAGAGAGAGAGAGAGAGAGAGAGGGAGGGAACGGTGGGAGGGAAAAAAGAAGGGGGAAAGGGTTTTTGCTGGAAAAGTTGTCACGGTCGTGTCAAGGTCATGGACCGTGACAAGAATTGTCACGGTCAATGATCGTGACAAGTCCGTGACAAGTAAATTTGTCACGGCCTTGTCACGGTCATTGACCGTGACAATTAGTTATCATGGTCGTGTCAAGGTCAATGACCGTGACATAAAACGCGTGTTTTTTGTCACGGTCAATGACCTTGACAAGGCTGGCCGGCTGAAAGGTGACAATTTGTCCATTTTGGTGTAGAGTAAAATATACCTAGCAATATTAAAATCAGAACATCATATAATGAGGAGGAGGTGTACTATATACATTGTGGTGAAGTTGCATTTTATGACAGTTTCAATGATAAAAAGGGGAATTTGTTTCCCCTCTATCCATTTACGGTTGAGGTGCTCCATTTTATCATAGTTTACCCATCTAGTCAAATAAAAATTTCTTCCATATCACAATGGGCACAATATCCATGAACCATATTTGTGGGACTAACCTAGGCCCGAATGAAATTAGGTATTGTTATGACCTTCACACTTAGATTGGGTCAAGTACCTATCTTTCTTGGGTTAGGAAAAAGTCCCACAATCTGGTTAGATAGCTGTCCAAGTTCTAAAAGGACATATGCCTATGGTGGTCGGATCTCTTGGTATATTACTTACTGTTTGTATTAGTTTTGTCGACTTGACTTTGCCAGTTTTTAATCGATTTTTTAGGTCTTTCCCTTTTTTTCTCAGATACTCGTTACTACAACCTTGATAGTGCATTGTGCGTTATAGGCCCGAAAGTTTCTAATATGGTAAAGAGTGCAAAACAAGCAAACCAACTATTTTTAAAAAATTTAAATTTTAAGTTCAACATAAACAATTTAACCCAAAGATAACATTACACCAATTTTAAATAAGTTGTGATTAAACAGATTAACTAATTTTATCTTAACCTAAACATACATCTAGGTGAGTCATAAAATAAGTAAATCAATCACAACGTCCGATCTATGAGAAAAACCTAAATGGAAAAAACTTTGGACAATTCAACTATGCAAATTCACTATGATGCAAGATTTATGAAAGTCAAGAGATGAATTACACAATGACTCGATGAACTTGCAAGCCTTGACGCGTCTTTGATATTCAACCTTTCCTCAACAAAGAAAACATAGGAATCCACCCACGTAATTTCCACAACATGTGAGTCCACAAACGCCTTGGTATCTACATAATAACTCAGCAATCGTCACATAATACGAAGCCCACCGCATATAAATAGATCAGGCATGGGATCCACCGCACGAAATAATTCTCACAAAGATGTGGATAATTAATCAAAGGTGCCCACAAATGAAATATCAAAGCGTAATATGATGAATCTTGGATCTAATACAATTTGGGTGTAAAGAGTTTGGGTAAAAATGGATAGCTTTTTGGGAGAGTTTAGGAACTCAAAAACAAAATAGAAGTCTCCAAATAAAATATTGTTCTGTACTCCTATTTATATGAGGTTTGTTAAAAACGAGATAAGGATGAAAAGAAGTTTGGAAAATCTTGAATTTATGAAAAAATTATAGGCTTGTTGGAATGAGGTACATCTAGTTCGAACAAAACCATGCATCTCATTCGAACAACTTTGAAACGACACTTCCAACGAGATTACAGCGAAAGGAAGAAATTATCTTGTTCAAAGTTTTGTTGGAAAGTGTGACACCCCGCCTAATAAAATACCGGGCGTTCACTCCTATATAACATTAAAACATGAGTCTCACATGGTTCATTCTTAGCATCACTGTCGAAAACCAATTTAATTACTAATATCCTATTAGGCCGGCGTCAAAATTTTAAATTAACAAATCTTTTTAACCAAACCATTCAAATAAAATAATTACAACAATTTACATGCACCAACTGAAATGAAACAAAATAAAATAACCGAACACTCGGTACAATAATACAACCCAATCCAATGCCGCACTAAAAGGCGATAAAAGAATAAATGTGTAAAGTTGGGCCATAAGCCCAAATGTTTCTACAATACCTCCTATCTAGATCTCAATGATGAAAGCGTCTAATATAAACCTGTTTGCATCCACAGCTGCTGCAGCAAACGTCTGACTCGAAAGAATCATCATCCAGGCATCCCTGTGTCTGGACACCTATATATATATATAACAAGAGGGAAAATATATAAACGGGCCAGAGCCCGATTTTTGAAAACATTTTAGCAAGTGCTTAAAATCCATATTTTAAAACGTGTTATTTCTCATATTTAAACTGGTATCGCTCTCACATGAGATACACCTCACCCCTTTTCTAACAGTGCACAACTAGCGCATACCATTTCAAACAACCTAGTTAAGCTGCCCTGCCTAACTAATGTAATTACCCATATTCTAATAAACCTCATCAATTCGGGTACTAAGGACTAAATTTCTCCCCATTCCCAACATTACGTTACGTTCGTGCGTGGGGTGTCTCGCGAAGCGAAATCCAAATAAAGAACTCCCCCGATACACTACTAGGTTACAATGTTGATCATCGGGATCCATTAGGCCTTCAGTACATAACATATTTATACCATCCCGTATTTATTTATAGTTCTCATTAGAACCTATGATCTATATTCATATGAATCCGGATATAAATCTACCGGAAGGAGTATATCACTTTATTCATTCTTCTCCTTTTTATACCGGGTTAGGTTATATGATATCTCATCTCATATATATACAATATACTTTTCGCAACAAGTATATTAGTTATCCATATAGGACACCAAATAAGATTTTGGTATACGCACATTATTCTCTTTATGCATACACATCAATTTATATAACAATATATCGCACTATTGCACCCTGGTTAAGAAACCCCTTGTATCGTTATACAGTTGAAGCATTTATTCCTTACTTATCTACTTATACGCACAGTAGAAAGTTCTCATATAAATATACGTATATATATTAGTCACACATATAATAGATATGATGACGACACCCCACATAAGATCTATGGTGCTGGCATACTCTGGTATCAAGTTCCCGTATCACACAAACTAAGGGAAATACTAGTTCGGAATTACTCTCAAACTGTATTAACACAAAACACATACAAATAGAGGTGAAGCATAATTCCAAGTCACTAAGAGGTCAGCACATACCCTCACGTCTCTTAGGACCGTCTGACTATCAATCAGATAGCCTGTACCAAAGAGTCCTATGTTCTAGGGTACAAGTCAATATCCCCCATAAAGGTCCCATCGAGATAAGACTGTCCCGGCGCGGTAACCTCCGTGATAGCAAGTAGCGCGGGCATAATTTTTACATATATATAATATAAGGGCATACTCATAGCCCATACAATACATCCCATACGTAGTATATTTATATCTTGGATATTCTACGCATTTATCAATTTTACCAATTTTTAATATATTATTTTTTGAGCTTTTCTCACCGCACAATGATTATATCAACAACATCGATATATATTATTTATGTATTCTCAATCTTTTATGGCTATAATCTCCAAACTCTTATAACGATAGCCAATAGCCTCGAATATTCTCATTCGCAATAATATAAGCCGTCATACAATTAAAATACCCTAATACATATTCCCTTATTTAATATTCAAATCACACCTAAATATCTCTTTAAGTATTATCCCTCGCGAACACCCCTATTTGGATAAATCTTGAATTTTACTTTAAACTAATCCAAAATACACGTCTTACTAAAAAAAAATATTTAGAAGTTCCCACACTATTTTTAGGAACCCTAAATATTTATCTCCAAACAATTTTAGCCTTTTATTTTTCCAATTTCCGAATGCATTTCCAAGTTGGTGATTTGACCCCGCAACTGACATCTTATAAAAATCATAACAATTCGAAGAAAAATCAGAAAAATACGCGATCAGCATACACACAACCGTATCGAAAAGATCTATAACTTTCGTGTTTTGACTGAGAGTTGAATCGGCTGTCTTCATATCCGAAACAGTTCGGAAGTGACATTAGTCACTATTCACCTTCTTCTCCAAAAATCCAAACCTCCATTAAAATACCTCCAAGCTTTTTATCTTCTCTCTCATCATCATTCAACCTCAAATAACCATGAATACACACATTCAAAGGGTTCTAATCATCCTAGAACCCAAATCCAACAATTAATTTCAAGTTTCTCAAATTGGGTATAAATCGAGTTATATCCGTTTTAATCTTTCGAAAATCCGTTTGATCCACGAAATTTCAATCCAAAAATCTTTAGTTTTATACCAACTACCATATGATAAATTAAACACACTAAATCATAAAGCAAGTTAAACACTTGCCTCGTGGATTAAATCCGACGACCACGAGTCGAATCCCGCAAATTTTGACCGGAAATCTCTTCTTTTCTTCTCTTTTATTTCTTCTTCTTCTTTCTTCTCTTCTTTCTCTCTTCTTTCTCTCTCTCTCTTAGGGCTGATATTTGGGGGAAATAAGGGCTGCCACCTCTTTAAATCCAAAATTGGGTATATACCTAATTGTTAAATGACTCGTGTACTCATTTACGAGTCCCTACTAGTCCAAAAATGCCCGGAACCCAAATACTACCCCGAGATACTCTATTTTGACTATCTCGGCCATTCCGAACCCAATGGAGGAGTCAAAATCTCCATCCGAGTCACTTAACTAAAATTCACTATTTTGACCCAACACGTTCAATACGCGAGTTTTCCAATTTAAAATATTTTCCTTTGTCGCTTTACCCAACTGCGACATGTAATAAAAATAATCTACTCATATACTTAGTCTCGAAATATAATCAACGTAAATATTAATCCGTCACTCGAAAACTAATATTTACTATTCACTTTATATTATTGAATTTATTTAATTTCACTCATTAATCCCATAATTACTATTCATAATAATTCCTCAAATTACCAAATTAAATTCACAGTGTAATTCAAATACCTTTAAAATTGCGGGGTATTACATACTTCCACCCTTACAATAGAATTTCGTCCTCGAAATTCGGATATAGCATGTACCACTACTCTAGGATCGGTATATACATTACGTCCTAGTTTAACCAAATTTAAATATAGCCTAACACAATGGTCTCCCACTATATTCCAGCCATCTCAAGGCGTATGCTCATATATATATATAGTCTTCGCATCTCTATATATTTACACAAATCTTGCACCTTTTTATTAAGACGACTTGGCGCAAAATATTTATTATTAATACCATGTCTACTTGTCTCACACAGTAGAAAAATTCACAAATCCATATATATATACATATAGGCATATAATCCCTATATATATATATATATATATATATATATATATGTATATCCTACACCCCCGGGTTAACACCCATTAGTGCTCTTAATAATAATATCACATAATAGGCATACACACATCCTATTAAGATTCATGAGCATATTCCCAGCCTAATCATACACTTCTCATACATATTTTATTCTTATCGCTACGCATTGTATAAATATTCAGATTACTATCTCTCTCGTAATCTCCAAGTTACATTCCCTATACCGAATAATTAAAGTATTAACTTTCATATACTCGTCCGGAATTTGGTACTACATATACTCCGTCTTTCCTTAGAGTATTCTAACAAAACAATCATGTGCAAGCCACTCGTCAATACTCGTTCGAGTAAGACTCCTCTCTACGTTCTCACAATAATTTGGTATCCTTTTCATTGAGAGGTACCTTTCAAATGGCTTTCCACAGCCTTTCAACCCATGTCGAGTGTGCTAGCTCTCTTGCACATAAATGCTTGAATTATCGTCATTCTCATACGACATTGAATTCGTCATACCATTTTACCTTGTTTATAGTCGCCCTTCAGGCATATATTATACATATTTATTTTCACGTCCTTCCATCTCGGACATTTTTGGGATTTACTAATCAGGGTACCCATACCCCCTATCATCCGTGCATATATGCACCACCATTGCAAACATTTTTATATATCACACTCACTCTAAATAATGGGCCTCATTTCATTGTCCTGGTACTAACACCTGGGTATCCCTTAACCTGAATAATTTGAAATTTAATTCTCCCGATACCTGGAAATTCAATCCTTCTTAAGATTATCCCATTAATCTTCTTGTGGTTATCTCACAATAGTCTTCCTATATCAGTGCCTTATTGACCTTACTTCATGGTAGTCTTAAGATTAAGGTGTTTCTAATACACGTAATATGATTACTATTCTAATTATATCTGTAGTGTCCAAGACCTCTCTCGACTTCCAACATTTGTTCGGTTTCACGCGTGGGACGTCTCGCAAAGCGAAATCCAAACAAAGAACCCCTCATATACACTATTACTTAACTTTGTCGGTCGTGGAGGTTCGCTAGTTCAAATATGACACTCGGATAATCCTATCTCCCCTATCGATAAAAAAGTAGTCAGAACTCTTAATTCTTTCCAGGAGACACACCACCAAGCGCTTGTACTAATACTAAGTCCTTAGCGCAAACAACAATGAGCTTAAACTCACAGCTCAACAATAAATCATGCATACCTTAAATTATGTCTATAAGGTCCCTATGCCCTAAAATCGTAGTAATGAAACACATCCTCATCAAAGTTCCATCTAAGCATATGATAAAGGCGGGCTCATCCAGAATTAATCTTGCATTCCATTCTTTAATATATCCGTATATATATATATATATATATATATATATATATATATATATATATATATATATATATATATATATATATATATATATATATATATATATATATATATATATATATATATACACACACATTATACTTTACACATCAAGTATATCCATTAAGTATACTATACACATTATACTATACACATCAAGTATACTATACACATTATATTATACACATCAAGTATATCCATACTTATATATCACACACTATATAAGTATAATAACCATCCCTCAGAGCTATAACTCAATGGATGCAGTCTCTCAATGCTATCATCTTCCAGGGAATTACTCACACATCATCCTGGGTACCAGCGGTCGGACTATCACACCAACTTGGTAAAAACCAAATCACAATGAATGGGAAGTAATCATAGTTCCTCCGAGGAAATGAGACGAAACATACCCACCACGTCTCGTTCCTGATAAAAAAATTACACAATATAAAATGGACACTATGACCTGGGGACTATACGCTCCCTGTTCCTCAAGCCAGGGGCCTCACCCAAAATGCATAACTTCCCATGATAGCACTCGAGGGGTATGTTTCATACAAATATACCAATCACATACAGATATATTTAAACATATCATATATATATATATATACGTCTCAATATGCTCGTATATATATATATATATATATATATATATATATATATATACAGTATAATTCGGTTAATCGTGTATATCTCTCGTAACATTAGCCCATATTTCCCAAATATACATATTCGATTTAATCCCATAAGTATTCACTTACTTATAATATAACTAAATATTAAGCTTATCACAACTAGCTTGTATCCCAATTACATCTGACATTCCAATTCAAATCCCAAGAGTCTTTATCCCATTAGACTCTTAAAAATCACGAAGTCTCACAATTTTAATTTTTATTATTGCAGATTTCACATCTTGCACTAAAACAACTATAACTCACTCTACATAAGTCCAATTACTAGTGAGTCTATTATTCCATTGGATAAGTCTATTTCTCCATTGTACCCACCTTACTCCGGTACTACGTTCACTTAGCCATGTCACTTTTTATTCATCGTCGATATCTGACCGATTCTTATGTGAATAACCTAGAAACTGCATTCACTTTATTCTTTCTAAATCAAGGGAATTTGCAGTTTAAAACCATCTGTAAGATTAATTTATGAGAAAAATATAACGCTCCTCTAAATATGATGACCTGCGTTCCCACCATTTCACATTGCTCCAACAAGTGAAAAAAAATTCCTCAATTTTTCACATATGGGTATTTCCATACCCAACTCTAAGCCAAATCTTCCGAGCCTTCAACTTCCTAGAAGTGAAATTACACTATTTCCACCTAGCTTCAACTTCAATGCACGGTCCTCATCAAAGACCTCTTAAGCTTTTTCCCCATCTAACTTCACTGGGTAATTCAAGTTTAGCACCATTCTCAACTATAACGATGCATAGATAATTATAATTACTATTCTATAGTAGTCATTGCAGAAATCTAAGACAATGCCGCAAGGAAACCGCGGTCATCATTTCCAATATCAACTTATAGCTCTAACTAAGCCCCGCCTCCTGCTGCCCTCACAATGAACTTCCATGGTCGCCCTTCGTCGATCAGCACACGAATCCCGAACGAGCGTGAAAAAGATTTACTATAATCTTACATAATGGCAGGAGAACGAAATCTCATAAGAGGATGTCAATAATCCTAATCATAAGGCTCTTTATCAAATCAAAAGCAACCCTGAAAGCGTAGTACGCCCGCACAGATTCCTAAGGACACTAGAACCTGATGCTCTGATACCACTTGTGACACCCCGCCTGATAAAATACCAGGCGATCACTCCTATATAACATTAAAACAGGAGTCTCATATGATTCATTCTTAGCATCACTGTCGAAAACCAATTTAATTACTAATATCCTATTAGGCCAGCGTCAAATTTTAAATTAACAAATCTTTTTAACCAAACCATTCAAATACAATAATTACAACAATTTACATGCACCAACTGAAATGAAACAAAATAAAATAACCGAACACTCGGTACAATAATACAACCAAATCGAATGCCGCACTAAAAGGCGATAAAAGAATAAATAAGTACAATTGGGCCATAAGCCCGAATGTTTCTATAATAGCTCCTATCTAGATCTCAATGATGAAAGCGTCAAATATAAACCTGCTTGCATCCACAGCTGCTGCAGCAAACATCTCACTCGAAAGAATCATCATCCAGGCGTCCCTGTGTCTGGGCACCTATATATATATATAGATATAGCAAGAGGGAAAATATATAAACGGGCCAGAGCCCGATTTTTGAAAACATTTTAGCAAGTGCTTAAAATCCATATTTTAAAATATGTTATTTCTCATATTTAAACTGGTATCTCTCTCACATGAGATACACCTCACCCCTCTTCTAACAGTGCACAACTAGCGCATACCATTTTAAACAACCTAGTTAAGCTACCCTGCCTAACTAATGTAATTACCCATCTTCTAATAAACCTCATCAATTCGGGTACCTAGTACTAAACTTCTCCCCATTCCCAACATTACGTTACGTTCGTGCGTGGGGTGTCTCGCGAAGCGAAATCCAAATAAGGAACCCCCTCGATACACTGCTACGTGACAATGTTGATCATCGGGATCCATTAGGCCTTCGGTACATAACATATTTATACCATCCCGTATTTATTTATAGTTCTCATTAGAACCTATGATCCATATTCATATGAATCCGAATATAAATCTACCGGAAGGAGCATATCACTTTATTCATTCTTCTCCTTTTTATACAGGGTTAGGTTATATGATATCTCATCTCATATATATAAAATATACTTTTCGCAACAAGTATATTAGTTATCCATATAGGACACCAAACAAGATTTTGGTATACGCACATTATTCTCTTTATGCATACACATCAATTTATATAACAATATATCGCACTATTGCACCCTGGTTAAGAAACCCCTTGTATCGTTATACAGTTGAAGCATTTATTCCTTACTTATCTACTTATACGCACAGTAGAAAGTTCTCATATAAATATACGTATATATATTAGTCACACATATAATATATATACTAACGACACCCCTTATAAGATCTATGGTGCTGGCATACTCTGCTATCAAGTTCCCGTATCACACAAACTAAGGGAAATACTAGTTCGAAATCACTCTCGAACTGTATTAACACAAAACACATACAAATGGAGGCGAAGCATAGTTCCAAGTCACTAAGAGGTCATCACATACCCTCACGTCTCTTAGGACCGTCTGACTATCAATCAGATAGCCTGTACCAAAGAGTCCTATGTTCTAGGGTACAAGTCAATATCCCCCATAAAGGTCCCATCGAGATAAGACAGTCCCGCGCGGTAACCTCCGTGATAGCAAGTAGCACGGGCATGATTTTTACATATATATAATATAAGGGCATACTCATAGCCCATACAATACATCCCATACGTAGTATATTTATATCTTGGATATCCTACGCATTTATCAATTTTACCAATTTTCAATATATTATTTTATGAGCTTTTCTCACCGCACAATGATTATATCAACAACATGGATATATATTATTTATCTCTTCTCAACCTTTTATGGATATAATCTCCAAACTCTTATAACGATAGTCAATAGCCTCGAATATTCTCATTCGCAATAATATAAGCCATCACACAATTAAAATACCCCAATACGTATTCCCTTATTTAATATTCAAATCACACCTAAATATCTCTTTAAGTATTATTCCTCACGAACACCGCTATTTGGATATATCTTGAATTTTACTTTCAACTAATCCAAAATACACGCCTTACTAAAAAAAAATATTTAGAAGTCCCCACACTATTTTTAGGAACCCTAAATATTTATCTCCAAACAATTTTAGCCTTTTATTTTTCCAATTTCCGAGGTTGTGATTTGACCCCGGAACTGACATCTTATAAAAATCATAACAATTCGAAGAAAAATCGAAAAAATATACGATTAGCATACACGCGACCGTATCGAAAATATCTACAACTTTCGTGTTTTGATCGAGAGCTGAATCGGCTGTCTTCATATCCGAAACAGTTCAGAAGTGACGCTGGTCATTATTCACCTTCTTCTCCAAAAATCCAAACCTCCATTAAAACACCTCCAAGCTTTTTATCTCCTCTCTCATCATCATTCAACCTCAAATAACCATGAATACACACATTCAAAGGGTTCTAATCATCCTAGAACCCAGATCTAACAATTAATTTCAAGTTTCTCAAATTGGGTATAAATCGAGTTATATCCGTTTTAATCTTTCGAAAACCCGTTTGATCCTCGAAATTTCAACCCAAAAATATTTAGTTTTATACCAACTACCATATGAGAAATTAAACACACTAAATCATAAAGCAAGTTAAACACTTGCCTCGTGGATTAAATCCGACGACCACGAGTCGAATCCCGTAAATTTTGGCCGAAAATCTCTTCTTTTCTTTCTTCTTCTTTCTTCTCTTCTCTCTCTCTCTCTCTCTCTCTCTCTCTCTCTCTCTCTCTTAGGGCTGATATTTGGGGGAAATAAGGGCTGCCACCTCTTTAAATCCGAAATTGGGTATATACCCAATTGTTAAATGACTCGTGTACTCATTTACGAGTCCCTACTAGTCCAAAAATGCTCGGAACCCAAATATTACCCCCGGGTACTCTATTTTGACTATCTCGGCCATTCCGAACCCAATGGCGGAGTCGAAATCTCCACCCGAGTCACTTAACTAAAATTCACTATTTTGACCCAACACGTTCAATACGCGAGTTTTCCAATTTAAAATATTTCCCTTTGTCTCTTTACCCAACTGCGACATGTAATAAAAATAGTCTACTCACATACTTAATCTCGAAATATAATCCACGTAAATATTAATCTGTCACTTGAAAACTAATATTTACTATTCACTTTATATTATTGAATTTATTTGATTTCACTCAATAATCCCAGAATTACTATTCATAATAATTTCTCAAATTACCAAATTAAATTCACAGTGTAATTCAAATACCTTTAAAATTGCGGGGTATTACAGAAAGTGAACGGGATCTAACGAGATAAATTGACTCGTTCGAATGACATACTTAAAGTCATTCGAATGACTTCACGGAAAAAAATATTAAAAGGATAAAACATTTTTAAAACGGTTTTGTAAAAACCTAACACCCAAATATAAAATATCAAAGGATCAAAATATGTTTGCATCCATACCTAAGAGATCCTCAGAACGTGAAGATGAAATGTGGCACTAAACATGGCTCAATGATGTAGATCTTTTTACTTAGTTGCTACGTCTTCAAGAAACCACGTCATATGCTTGAAAGGTCAATAATTCAAGTCCTAACCTATGACTAAAAGTTTTGTCCAAACACGACATAAAGCCAAAATACATACAAATTAACTCTATTGGAAACGTGTCCTTACAAATCTCCCCCATTGACTATTTCCGGATAAGACCGAAAATAAAATAAAAACTCCTATGGGCCATCAAACTCATATAAGACTCAATCTCTAACCCCAAAAGAAAAAATTATTACCCGACCGATTCAGAAACTTGAATAACTTTTCTCACCTGTAAACTTTGTTGCATGTTGCAAACCTGCACACCTAAACACATTTTTAAATGCAAAATGAATATAGTAATATAAATTTGCATAAGATCTAAAATATATATAATCCCCACCTAGGTAAGACGCCTCTCCCTTAAATAAAGAAATCCTACTAAAATTAAAGTGAAAGATACCATTTCCTCCCCCTTTTGTTCAGGAATAGACAAAGAAATAATGCATAATCAACTTTTTCTCCCTAAGGCATATTGTTTTAACCTAGCTTCCAACTTCAAGTTTTTCATTTTTAATTTCATTATTTTTGCATGTAATTCAAGGAAGGCACCTTTGATTCACTCTCTTCCTCATCTTTATCATTTCTTCGTCACTCTCACTACCATCACTCACTTGGGAATCACAAATAATAGACTTAAGAATGTCATGCTCAGAATTTTCTTCATAGAAGTATTTTCATCTAGGCTCACATGAAGAACCATGAATGCGGTGTATTTATGCTCAATGGGGGAATCAGGTGCCTCTTTCGAATCACTATCACTAAGAGTGGCATTGTACACCTTCAGTTTCTTCCCCTTCTTCCTTAATTTAATGGGACACCCAACTACTCTGAAAACGTATGGGGCCCCCAATTTTTAAAGTCTTAAGACAAAAAGTAATTTCCATTTTCAAATATAAATAGATGGATGCGGAAGCGAGATGATGGTTCAAATAAAAAATAAATTTTAATTTCTTTTCAAATTAAAATTAAACCAAGTGAAATTAAATTAACCACACACTTATGTTAATTTCACTTGAACCATTTTAATTAACCCAAGTCCTAGAAATTTGCCTAAGTCATATTTTTCATTTAATCAAGTTAGGCCTAAACAAATTTTAACACATTAAATTAATTACTTGAATTAATTACAAATTTACCCAAATTTAATTTAGGATAACACCAAATTAATTAAGTAGTGATTAAAACCAAATTTTATCTTTTTACCTAAGCATGCGTTCTAGGTGAATTATGCAAAAGATAAAATAAAAAATAAATCACTACGCCGCGATGTACGAGAAAAAATTCACAACGGGAAAAAACCTCGGACGGCCCTAGCCTTAAGTCCACTAAGTATGGAATTACAAATACAAGACAAATGACTTACTTCCTCGACTCGACCCCTTTCAAGCCTTGACTCGTCTTCTTGTAAACACCACCGCCTAGTAGACAACCCCGGAGCTCCACTGGAATCTTAGAATCACCAATCAGACATAGGTACACCGTCAACCACACATGATGCCTTTAACCACGTGAGAATGTCGCAGCAAAATAATTGATTTCTTCTTTGAGGGATGTAGAAGCAAACCCAAACGAACTCTTCAATAGTAGAGATAAACCGGTGCCAAAACTCCAAGAAAAGTATATATATATATATATATATATATATATATGGAAGCTTGGATAAACTAAACTTTGGGTGTAAAACAAATGTTTAATCAATTTTTTCTTTGAAAAACATTCACTTAAACAATAAACTTTACTTGGAAGAATTTGCTCTAAAAAAATCTCTGTAGGAGTTGGAATGGAATGAAAAGTTAAGTTAGAAAATTTGGTTCCCACACATAGTTATTCAGGTGAAAAGATAGTGCGAAAAGAAGTGGAAAAGTGGGAAAAAACTGCTCAAAACTACCAAATACCTGTTCTCGCCAAAACTCGTTCGAATAAGATTTTCATTCCAACGAAGTCTCGTTCGAACGAGCCTTCTAACGAAGTTCCAGAGTGAACTCGTTTGAAATCTCGTTCGAACCATCATTGTCGTTCGAACGATACTTCGAACGACATTCCAGTGGCCTTTTGGGGAACTCGTTGGCAGACCTTGTTCGAACGACAATTCGAACGAAGTTCCAGAAAGTTATAAATTTTTATTTTTAGCCCAGAAACTTTATATACTTTATTTTAAAGTTTGATAAAAATCTTTCTGAAAATAAACAACGATTTTAAGTAAAATTCACCCAATATAAAATGTTCTAAGCTCCTATATATATATTCAATTGCATTCATACCTTAGGAGCAATGGAACCAATGTTGTTGACGTAGAAACGAGGCACATTAAACCGACAATTGATGAAGCTTTAAACTCTTGGCCACTATGTCTTCAACAAACACGTCATAGGCTTGAATGGATACAATTGATCTCTATCCTATGACTCAAATGTTTTTGTCCGGAATTGAACCAAAACAACAAAGGACTCAATTGAAAATT
Organism: Sambucus nigra; assembly: GCA_949130495.1. Classification (NCBI taxonomy): domain Eukaryota; kingdom Viridiplantae; phylum Streptophyta; class Magnoliopsida; order Dipsacales; family Adoxaceae; genus Sambucus; species Sambucus nigra. The sequence goes on along the minus strand of OX422208.1, from coordinate 787,230,718 downwards.
TGTGTCCTTACATACTCTATGGCCATAACCATCACACCCAAAGCATTTATTCGACTTTTTTTTAACTTGTAAATATATTAAACTAAAAAATAAATAAGGTAAAATTATCCAAATGACAAAATAAAAAAAAAAGCGAACAAATCACTCCCAAATACCTCAACCCAAACCGCCGTAACCCACAACATACTAGGTCAACTAAACCTACACTATTTAACCATACATTAGGCTAAAGTAAAAAATAAAATAAAAACCCTACATACTTTCTCTCACCTATCACACTCTAACATGATCTCCCACCTTTCATAACTATCTAGAAACCAGTCACACAAGATACACACAATAGAACCAAAAGGATGATGAAGATGAGATGGAAACTATGATCCACAACCAAATATCATACCCTCTTCCTCGTATAGAAGCATATCAACAAATTAAACACCATAAAACCCAACAGAAGAATCTTCAAAACATCCCACTTCAAACCAGCAGCAGAACAAGGACAGATTCATGGCTTGAGAACAAAAGGACATGCGGTTGAGCTAAGATTCTTCACCGGTTGACATCCACAAGGTAAACACTATATTTGATTTATAATATACAAAAAACTTTGTCTCCATTTAAGAGCAGACCAAAAATATAGCTAAATCTCTCAACTACATCAGATGTAGACCCAGATCTAAACATTCTGGAGCAGTGGAAAGATGAATCTGAAAAAATACCAAATAATCTACCAAATAAGCACCTAAAAAATTAAACTTAAATAAATCTAAGCTACAAAATACTCCCAAACTTTATTTTATAGGATACCCCCACCCCACACACATAAAAAAAAGGCAATATGGCTAAGCAAAAGTCAGATTTGGCTATGGCTAAAAGAAGCTTAGTAAAAGAAATAATTTCTCCTTATCCCCACTTCTTGTATCCCTTTCCTTTCTAAAGTGTGTATAATTTGGATTTTTATTTTATTCCACTCCCCTGATGATTATGGTTATGGTTTGCATGGCTCCCCCTTCCCCATATTTTATATACCTGGAAAGACTGATTAAATAAATACACTGTTAGACAATAATATTTTCTAGAAATGCCCATCCAAGGCACCATTCCTAATTTGTTTGGTTTCCTGGATATTTTTTCTATCTACACACGCTAACCCTAATAAGATATTTAATTTTTGTAATAATAATCTAAGCCTCTCCTTTATCGAAGAAAAAACATATAGAATTTCTTTCTTTCCATATACAATACACCGAAGCATACTCTGGTCGTCCCTCCCCGGGTGTTTTCCTCCTTATCCATCTCGGGGGTCGTCCCTCGCATGCGCCATGGAGAGAGAGAGAGAGGTCTCGCGCCCTTACTAGGAATGCTTTAGCCGTCATCAATATGGGGTGATATAAATAGATAGAGTCGCCAACCTATTTTTCACAATAACAGGCAAAAGAACATGTTGCCGCCTCAAGAGAACGACATAAAAAACAAACTGATGCTTGCGAAACCAATTAGATTAGTGGTTCGGGGGCTAAGCTATGGAATATGAAGGTGTTAGTCACCTATCCCACCCTTTCGATCTCTAATGGGAATATGTTTCTATTTTCCTTAATTTCTTCGTGAAGTGTGTGTGTATGTGTATATAAGTGGAGATCAGAATCGTTCGACTCACGTGATGGAAAAAGACGGAGTGAGGTCATCCATGGGAATGTTTCCAAAATAATAATTAAAAATATGATATGCGCACTTATCAAGATATTGATCATTATGATGAAATAATAATATGTGTCGGATAAGATGAAAATATGAATCACAAATATGATATATATAAATAATATATGGATAAAATAGAAAAAATAGAAAAATGGGAAAATAGGACTCGAGTCTCGAGTTTTAGTCCGAGACGCCTAGGTAGCCTATAAAGGCATTAAAGTCTACGTAGTTCGCACTTGGGTGGGGTTTATCCCATAAATTCGAACAGGTTTTTTATTATCTGTGTGTGTAAGAAAATGGTGTTTTTAGTTTTGAAAAATATGTGGTGAAAAATCCCATTAGAATTTATAAGTGTAACCCTTTTTTTTTGGATTTTTTTATAAAAATATATTATGTGCAATATTACTAATAAAATATTGAAGATTAATATGTGTATGATCTAAAGTAAAAGCAAAATTAAGAACTTATACGACTAATACGAAAATAAAGAAATTTAAAGAGAGAGAAGAATGTTTGGACCTTATTTGGAGACTTGAAGATTAATCTTGATTGTTGATGAGCTTCCTTGCAAGTGGGTGAAGGATGTAGAAGGGTTTTTTCTAAATTCGGTGTGAAAGTGATGGGAATGAAAGACGGAGAAACGTTTCAAACAAGGAAACCTTGCCGACTTAAGAAGAATGTTGTTGAGATCACAGAAGTTGATGTTTCTGAGGTGCCTTTGAGGTGAGATCGTGATCTCATTACATAGGGTCAAGAAACTGCCGATCAACATTGTCCTTGCCATGCCTATCGCCAACTAACCCTAGACACATTGCCGATAGGCAGGGAAATGGACCTGCTAATTAGCAGTCCCATGCAGATTTTCTAAAAAAATGATTGTAAATCGCAGTAAGTCCAAATAGTGCATGAGGCATACCTTTGGAAAGGTTATTCAGACACATTTCCAAATACTTCGGCCCCTCTCGGGTCTGGGAGTTGACTTTGGGTCAAACGGGACTCAGAATGGGCCATCGATCCTCCGGATCAGTTTATGGGGGGAAGCGGATTGTTCGTTCAAATATTTATGCCATTTCATGCACAGAGCAGATCGTTGGAAAGGGGTTTCAATGCACTTCTAAGATTCATTGAGCTTTCACTTTGATGATGGAGTTGATTGGGTCAAATTGAGACCCAGAAGGTCCCGATAGCCTCTAAATCAATTTTTAATAGTAAAACGATTCGTTCATCCGAACCGTTATGCCAATTTGTGCATGGTGTAGACCATTGGAAAGGGGATTCAGATCCCTTTGAAGATTCATTGAGCTTTCGCTCTAATAATGAAGCTGGTCGGAGTCAAATGGGGGCCCGAACCACTCAGTGGCCTCCAAATCGATACTCGGAGTATGACCTAAGGTTTGTGGTGAACGGGGAGATACTAGGGACCTAAGAAAGGACTTAGGGGGGGTCTTAGAATATGGTGTCTACATATTCCGTCGACGGGTGAGCTTGGAACAAATGAAAGCCGTCGAATAGACACCACATGATGTTTTGGGAATGAGGTCAATTCTGAGAACCAAAAGGACAAGGATGGTCATTTCTGAGGGTCGAGATCGATTTTAAGGACCTAAGGTAACCCGAGGATGATCAATTTTATGGGTCGAGGTGAATTCTAAGGACCAAAAGTTATGGCGAAAATTTTTACGGGTCGAGGTCAATTCTGTGGACCTAAAGTAGTGGCGACCAATTCTGTGGGTTGAGGTAAATTATGCAGACCTAAAGTAGAAACGACCAATTCTGCGGGTCGAGTTTAATTCTGTGGACCTAAAGTAGTGGCGGCCAATTTTGTGAGTAGAGGTCAATTCTATGGACCTAGAGTGGAAGCGACCAATTATGCGGGTCGATGTCTGAGAACCTAAAGTTGGGGTGACCAATTTTGCGGGTCAAGGTTAATTCTGCGGACCTAAAGTTATGGCGACCAATTATGCGGGTCGAGGTCAATTATACGGAGCTAAAGTTATGGTGAATAATTCTGTGAGTCTAGGTCAATTATGAGGACCTAAAGTTGGGGCAACGAATTTTACATGTCGAGGTCAATTCTGAGGACCTAAAGTTGCGACAACCAATTTTGTGGGTCGAGGTCAATTCTGAGGACTTAAAATTGGGATGACTAATTCTGCGGATCGATGTCAATTCTAAGGACCTAAAGTTGTCGCGACCAATTCTGCTGGTCGAGGTCAATTCTTAAGACCTAAAGTTGGGGCGACCAATTATGTGGGTTGAGGTTAATTCTGAGGACCTAAAGTTTTGCTCTCTAGGGAGTATTTAATTTACCTTTTTTGAGACTCTATTGGGGAAGAGACATCTGGCTGAGGATTATGTCCTTTTGAGAGGATAGAGCTTTACTAGAGGAGCTGAAATTATTATGGTGGATGGATTGAGAGAAAGTTTAGTCTTGAAATTCCGCTGGGGAAACAGTTGATGACTTGAGATTTTGGGATTCCACTGGGGAATGTGTTTCTCTGAGACGCTGTCAGAAGAGATATCTGACTGGCTTATGGATCCACTAGGGAAGTTAGATTTGGAAGTTTCGTTGGGAAAACCTTTGATTTTTAAGGTTTTGAGTTCCACTAGGGATGCCTGCTGGGGAATTGTAGTGGACTCCGGGGATGCGAGCACACCGTTTTTAGGGTTTAAACTGGGGATAATAATGGAGTTATTCTGGCGGGGAATTTCGAGAGCTTAAAAAATGGTTTTCTTGGTAAAGAAATGTTCCAGTATTTATTTGACAATTTTAGGATTTTTTTGGAAATTTCTGGCATTTTCTGGGATTTTTTGTACAAAATTTCCAGGGAGTTATCGACCGACATGTTGTAAGGGTTGTCATTTGGCAATGGTATAGTCTTCTGGGCTACCTTAGGAAGGGGAAGTGGCAGGTGCCGATCGGTGGGTGCCAAGGGGACTGCCGATCGACATGCCTCTTGGCCTCCTATAAAAATGGGCGAGTTCTTCTTATTTTTCAGAGGTTCCATCATATAGATCTTTTGCCCTTTCTTGCTACGATCCATTCCTAAGATTTTTTCCTTTCTTCAAGCCTTAGAAATGGTGTATTTTTTAGGTAATGTAACCCACGTGGCATGGTTAGGTGTCGACGATTGGGTGAACCTAGAGTGGCGAGCTACGGTGCCCCCGATATTTGGCAACGAAAATGCCTTAGAGTTGTTCGAGCTAGTTGTTAATGATCGCTTTATGCTGTGCGAGCCTTCACATCATCGGTCGTCTAGAGTGAGGAACCCTAGTGTCTGCGTAAGTATTAATGAACTTTAGCATTATTTTTCTTATTTTCTTCTTTTTTGTTTTCTTGAGTTGACAAAAGGTTTCTTTATTTTAGCAGACTGACATAGCTTCTACGAGCTTTTATTCCCACGGGGTTTAAGGATGTATGGGAGCATCTTCCAGTGGTGGTGCACTGGGTAGTTTCCTCTATTGGTTTTGTCACCTGGCGTCTACTTTGGACGAGACACCGCGGTCTACGGATGTTCTGTGCGCGCTCGGGGAGAGGTGGTGGGACACTACCCACACAATCTATTTGGGATTCGGGAGATAACGATGACTCCCATCGACGTCCAGTAGCTATTGGGGATTGACTATGAGGGCATTAAGATTGAGGTGGACCGCATAGGCCCTTTTTTCTATCCGGAATGTGCTTTAAGGATGAAAAAAACAACAACTTTCTTTTTATGAAAACCCTTTTGAAATTTTTAAACCACACCAAGTTGTGAACCAATTTTAACTTAACCATATTTTATCTTGATTAATCATAAACATACATCTAGTGATTAAAGCAAGTAAAGTAAGGAAAATAATGGTCACAACGCCGGATGTACGAGAAAAACACAAAGGGAAAAAACCTCAGACGACCCAAGCCAGGTAATCACTATGAGGTGGAATTACAAGGAACATACACAAGTCTTACTTAACGACTCGATCCCTACGATACTTGATGCTCTTCTTATCTTCAACCACTCCTCCATAGTGCCCACACGAATCATTTTTGCTATACCCGTCCACAACAGTCGCCAATGCCTTGGTGTCCACCGATATGGCTTGTAACATCTGCGAAATCGGAACACAAACTCCTTCGCTTCTTCTCCATAAAACCCAACAATGTTCTTCCAAGTGTAGAACAAACTCCAATAAGGTCCAAACAAAGATCACTATTGCATATGATAATGAAAACTCGGATCTTTGAAACTCTAAGGATGCTTTGCACTTAGAAAACCTTAGAAAACATGTGCAAAATATGTACTGGATTTTAAATTATTTTTTAGATTGCACACCTACAAAGTTCTGAGGAAACCACGCCTTATATAGATTTCTTGAGGGAGTGGCTCGCTCAAACGATATTAGCAGTCGCTCGAATGAGATGGCTATGTCGTTCGAATGACATAATGATCTCGAAATGCAATTTGATTTGAAGACGAAATATGCACCATAAAATCGACATGATAAATCTTTGAAGCTTTGCTGCAACGTCTTCAAAAAACTTCAATATGCCATAGTTTATGTGGTATCATGATAATAATAATACAATCTATGAATCAAAGGTGTTTTGTTACAGGAATAAGTCAAATAAACATACAACGGACTCAACAGAAAATTTTGTCCTTACAAATCTCTCCCTTTGACTATTTCGAGACAAAACCAACAGTGAAATGCCTAAGTCGGGCCGTTAAGCCGTATGACGCCTAAATCCCATCCCATAAACCCTAAATTAATAAAATACAAGACAAGACTAGTAGGTGATTGTCGAACAAGAATTAACTGTTTGAATATGATGTAGTCTTGAAATCTCGAATCTCTTAAGCATACCTACACACGTGAAACAAATAAATACCCAGTGAAGTATGAAGAAACAAATGATATAAAATATGTGAGCAAAAATATGGATACCAATTTGTAAACAACATCTAAAGCAGGATATCAATTTGTGCAAACTAATTAATACCGACATATAAGCATGGAAGCATATGATATTAATATGTAATGCAACAAAATCTATGTGTTCAACCAATAAAACCCCCTACATCACATACGTCTCTCCCTCTGTTTGTCTCGAATATATAACCCAGTGAAAATATAAACATATCTAGATAAACAAGAAATAGCAAGCTAATAATGATCAAAAGATGTCAAATCCGTAGCTAGAAAATAATAATCACACAACATGAATAAAAAATCTAATCAGGTGTGAGTAAATGAACACAATGTAGTAATGGATGTAATCAATGAGAATCTGCATACAACAAACTGTCCAGAAGCAACCCATTAGTACCAAAAATATGACAATATGAACCAGGGTACCGAAATAGAAGGAACTAAAAATCCCAGAACGTTGCTCGAATGAGATATCCTTGTCTTTCAAACGACATAGGCTTGTCGCTTAAAGACTTCGTGCGACATCGATAAGTCGCTCAAATGAGAAAAACCCAAAACCGAGTTCCAGTGCTGAAAATATATAGTTTCGTCCAGTGAAATTTTTTCCTTAAAAGGTTAACCGAAAAGAGATGAAATTATAAAACAATAGCAAAACATATAACTAACAAATAAAATAATGTGAATTACATGCTAACATAGTACCGATGTTCTCAAACATAAACATGAAATGTATGGGCGTGAACTACAACAAATGAATCACAATTCCAACACGTTGAAATGATCAATAAGCTCTAATTGATAGCAATAAATTATCAAACTTTATTTTAGTCATATATGACATTTAAATAGTGAGATAAATGAAATAAACAATCAAGCATGCACACAAATCCATAATTTTGACGATTCTACAAACTATAGCGTCATGACACAGTTTTTTTAACGTTAGGATTCGTAGTGCAAACCCGTTTAAATTTTCTCCAACCAAACTCCCTTATATATATATATATTTACTTTTTAAGTTCTTTTGTGGTTTCTATCATTCTTAACTTAGAGAAAATCTTATTGGCCCGATTTTTGGCATATGTTTCTTTTTATTGCCTTGATTTCCTTTTTGGGATCTTTTAAACTGTGGCTTTCACGACGAGTCAATTTTGCACTCTCTCAGACCTTTGCCGTGACTCATCATATTTTCAATATTCAATCCTCACAGTAAATGGTTCTTATATGCACACCTCCTCCTTAAGTCTACTTACGCATAAATGCCAAAATTGAGATAAGAACGTCCATCAAACTCAAATATGCAAGAGATACCAAACATTCATGTAAACTCGTGCATGTGTGCAAGGATGACATATATACAAAGTCGAATAAAAAAGCATATCAACTTCGAAAGACCCCCATAATACATTGGTTAAGATCATTCTAAGCATCAATAATTATGACCAAATGTCCTAGCCACATGGAAATGAAATGATGGGTGTCCAAGCACAACAATATGCCACATCAAACATGTAAACTCACGACACAAAAACAAATCGAAAATCTTTTTGGTTTTTTCAATATATGTTGACTCAAATAAAAGAAAAATCTTTTTGTATTTTCTCAAAAGTAAAATCTTTTTGTATTTTTTTAAATAAGACTCAAATAAATGAAAAAATATGATACAAAAGATACACATGTCATAATACTAGCAAGATATAAATCATGATGCAAAGACTAGCATATGACAAACATGGCAACACAATCATCCATTAGATATAGCATGGGAAGAATCAAGTATATCCAAACGAGAATCATGAAGTATAAGTCCTAAAGCCTCTAAGTCCGATTTCCTAACCCAAGTAGGTGTGAAATTATGCATGGGGGTTTTGGTAACCGAAAGGACTTTATTTCTTAACTTCCTAGGAGCATTCCTAAGGTTATAGAAAAAATGTCTTAGGTGACCTTTCCTATTGCAATGTGTGCAAGTGTAAGGACGACGGGAATGATAAGCAAAATGTCGACCTCTCCTCACGTTCCCAGTGGGATCTATCACACGGTTGGTATTGGCTTGGGAATGGAAATAACTTTATCATCGTAGCCTATACCACACATATCACCTTTAACTTGGGTTGTGCCTAATATCCTATCCAACTTTTTCGACCTAGCTTCTAAGTCAAACTTAACCTTACTCGAGTCTTTCAGCTTCTCCTCTAACTCATAAATCCTAGACTCAAGCACATGCCTAGACTCCTCAAACTCTAGAATCTCCTTTTTTAAAGTCTTCATCAAACCACAAAGACTATCTCTCTTTTTCTCCACGTACTCTAACTTCTCCCTAAGAATTTTCTCCCGTTCCCTAAGATCTTTAATCAAAACATCATTATTTTTCACGGCACGCTCATTCAACCTAGCTTGCAATTTAGAATTTTTCTTTTTCACCTTCATCTCATCGGCATACAATTCATTAAAGGCAACTTGCAACTCTTTGAAAATAACCTCCTCTTCCTCACTCGCTTCATCCTCATTTGAGATTCAACGGCCTCGAAAGTGTCATGCACATGAGAATCTTCATGGGAATATTTATCGTCGTCGCTCACATGACATGATAAGAAAGCAACAAACTTGCTCTCATTGGGGGAACTATCCCCCTCTTCTGGATCACTATCACTTAAGGAGGCACTATAAGCTATCATTTTCTTGCCCTCTTTCTTATGTCTAGTGGGACACTCGGTAACTTTGTGACTATACCCCTCACACCCAAAACCAATATCCGACTTAACCCTATTAAAATTCTCACTCTTATCCTTAGTGGTGGACTTTACCTTGTTGTTCTTGAATTTTTCAAAATTTTTGGCATTCTTTTTATTGCTTTTGAAATTTAAGAAACTTTTTAAACTTCTTTGCCAACAAGGCGACATCCTCAAAATCAGAATCGAAATCGTCATTCAAAATTTTAGTCTCCTCCTTTTGCGATTTCAAAGCAATGCCCTTTTCTTTCATTGGCACTTGCTTGGAGGTAAACATATCGAGTTCATAGGTTTATAGGTCACTTATAATCTCTTCAAGTTTCGTCGATTTAAGCCTACATAAGGAGTTTAAAACAGTCACTTTCGCATCAAATCTACTCGGTAAAGATCTTAAAATTTTCTTTATCACACGGTTATCGGGTATCTTCTTTCCTAAGTTTAACGGCGAGTTGACAATGTTGGACAACCTAGCATAAAACTCATCAAACGACTCACTTTCTAACATCTTAATCGTCTCAAACTGTGTAGTGAGGTTTTGTAGCTTAGACCCCCTTACCGTGTTAGTGCCTTTGTGAGTAAGTTCAAGTGTATCCCAAGCCTTTTTTGAAGTTCCACAAGTCATGATTCTATTATACTCTTTTGGTGTGACATGTGAGGAAATAACGTGCAAAACCTTAGAGTTGTAAAGTATAAGTCTATGCTCAGCTTCAGTCCATGACTCAACGGGTTTTAAACTAGTAACATCACCATCTCGTGTGGCTGGTGGTGACCAACCCTTTTCAACCGCTAACCACACATTCTCATCAATTGATTTCTAATCACTTCTCATTCTCATTTTCCAATAAGCATAATTTGTGCTATAAAAAATAGGAACATGAAAACTTTCAAAACCTCCAAAATTCATCTTGAAAATCACGAGGGATCAACACAATAAAAATATGTTTCTGGCTTTGATACTAATTTGTAGGCCCTTTTTTTTATGTGGAATGTTCTTTAAGGATGATAAAAAAACCAACTTTTTTTTATGAAAGCCCTTTTTCCAATTTTTAAAATGCACCAAGTTGTGAACCGATTTGAACTTCTTAAATATTATCTTGATTAATCTTAAACATACATCTAGTGATTAAAGCAAGTAAAGTAAGGAAAAGAATGCACACAACGTCGGAAGTATGAGGAAGCAACAAAGGAAAAAAATTCGAACGGTCCAAGCCAGACAATTACTGTGATGTAGAATTATAAGGAACAAATACAAGTCTTACTCAACGACTCGATCCCTTCGAGACTTGACGCTCTTCTTATCTTCAACCACTCCTCCACAGTGGCCAAGCAAATCCTTTTTACGATACCCGTCCACAACAGTCGCCTCCACAAGTGCCTTGGTGTCCACCGATTTGGCTTGTAACGTCTATGGAATCGGAACACGAACTCCTCCACTTCTTCTCCACAAAACCCAACAGTGTTCTTTAAAGCGAAGAACAAACTCCAACAAGGTGCAAACAAAGATCACTATTCCATATGATAATGAAAACTTGGATCTTTAAAACTCAAAGGATGGTCTGCACTTAGAAAAACTTAGAAAACATGTGCAAAATACGTACTAGATTATAAACTATTTTTCAGATTGCACACCTACGAAATTCTAAGGAAACCACGCCTTAAATTGATTTCTTGAGGCAGCGGCTCGCTCAAACGATATTAGCAGTCGCTCGAACGAGATGGCTATATCGTTCGAACGACATAATAATCTCGAAATGCAATTTGACTTGAAGATGAAATGTGCACCATAAAATCGATATGATAAATCTTTGAAGCTTTGTCACAACGTCTTCAAAAAACTTCAATACATCATAGTCTGTGTGGGATTGTGACAATAATAATACAACCTATGACTCAAACGTGTTTTGTTCCGAGAATAAGTCAAATAAACATGCAATGGACTAAATTGGAAATTGTGTCCTTACAGACTAGTTTTGTTAGGGTGACACCCGAGGCGATTAATGCAGCGTTAATAGACGTGGGGCAGATAGTCTCCGGTGACTCTATCTGTATTTCTTCTCTTTGGGAGGTTCTTTTGAGATGGAGGATCGATGAGATAGACGGTCTGCAGTGCGGTAGATGTCTCGTTTATTCATTCTTCTTTTGTTGGGGGTTTCTTAGTGGCGTCTCGAGTGGCGACGTCATCCATTTATGATTTTTACATTTTAGGGTATTTTCGAATCTCCCTCTTTATGACAGGGGTAGCCAGACCTTGGCGACCCTTTATTCTTCTTTGGACGTTTGAGTTGGTGCTACCGGCAGACCTTTACGGGGGCCACGTACCTTTTGGAGGTAATTCTCACATATCTCTTTATGTATTTTCTTGCATTTTCCATTTAGTTTTCTTATTATGCTGATTCCTGTCTTTCTACAAACATGGTTTTATGAGGTGATCGGGCTCAATGCCCACATGATGAGGAGGTAGGGGATTTCTACTTAATGTACCATTGGCGAAAGTCCAACCGACAGTCTAAGAAGTCTCTTTCACTGTCGTCGGTGCGTCAGGCCCGGAACATCCTGACGAGCAACCAAGTTATTCCCTTTTTTCCTTTTGAATCCTTTTTTGGCATTTTATCTGTTTGTGTTAATATTAATCTTTATCGGAAATTGCAGATGACTTTCTACCACTTGGGGATAGCTACCCAGTATACGGGGGTGACTTTGGTGCATGCGCAGATACGGTAGCTGTTGGCACACGAGTTCAGCTACTCTTGGTATTTGGGAAAACATGGTCTGACAAATTGCAGAGAATGAGGTGGTGGTCCCACCGATGTCACCCCTGATGTACATGAGGCGGGTGTGGGAGATTTCAGAGGAGGCTAAGGCGGTGGCTATGATTTGTGATCCTTATTCATCATATAGGAATTCGGTGGTGACCTAATTATCTCGACTTCGCGACGAGCTAGCTGATGCCTTCTTGTATCTACGATGTGGTGACCATGCCTCTGCCTCCTATTTCTTCGAGCAGGGGTACGAGTAGGCCAGTGGTGTCCGCCCACAGCACATGTGCATTATCGCCAATAGTGTCAGCGAAGGTTCCATTCATTCATCTTGCTCCCCCTTTCTATAATTTCCAATTACTAGAGGGGGATTGTTACGCATACCGTACCGCCATAATGCGGTGGATTTGAGGGTGTTGGGGCTGATAGAGGATGTCCTTTAGCCATAGGTATATCTTTTCTCTTTCTTTGTCCTTATCTAGATTTTTCTTTACTTTAGACTGACTTATTTGCCTTTTCTTTCTGTTGCTTTGTTTGCAGCATGTCCGGGTGTTAACTACTTGGCTTAGGGACATCCGTGACTAGGTGACCTCAGTGACTGCCTACATTTTTTACTCAACTCTGGTTCCTTCTTGTCTTGTGTCGTCTGTTACCTCAGAGGAGGGATCGGGATCGGGGAATGGAGGTTCCATAGCTCGTTGTCGGGGGAAGGGTGCTCACCGTAGGGATGGGGGGTTTTAGAGAGATGAGAGATCGGGGTTTTTGGGCTGAGTCCAATTGTTTTTTCTTTTTCTATTTTTCTTATTTTTTCTTTTTCTATTTTATTTATTTTTTCTTGAAAAAAATGTAATGAAGTAAATGGCAATATATATAAAATGAATGATATATTTTTATTATTTATCCTTTGCTTTAAATGACTTAATCTATATGTACTTTTCACTTTGTTACTGAGACTGTAAAAAGGATGGGATATTTAAATAACTCAAGAGAAAATTTATTTTGAGAAAGGATGAGTAAAAACGAATAATATAGGAAGAAACAACCTGAATTTTTTGAAGTAAGGATTTATTTTTTTAGATTTTTGATTTTTACGAAAATGGAAAGATATAATTTTCTAAAATAAGGGGGGTGCCGATCGACATATCCCTTTTCTCGCCTATCGGTAGGTGAGTCTAGTCAAATCACCCTAAGGCTTTAGTTGCACTTTTTGCCTATTCAAAGTACTTGTTGGGGAAGGAATTTATTTCGAGTTTCTCAGTTTTCTTATTGTTTAGCCAATAGTGTCATGTATAAAAGGGGGTAAGGTGGTGAGGTTCTTTCACCCATTCATATTCCCCCTTCTTTCTTGTTTTATTTCTTATTTTTTATCTTGTTATTTCTTAAATGGACCTTCCTATGAATGAATAATTCGCTTCATATCTTGAGAGTCTGGAAGCTATGTGTCTGTACAATGTGGATTACGATGCTTTTAACTTGTGCCAGGTCTCTTTGTTGTGCAATCAGCCCATCGATTGGAATTGTTGGTAGCGGTAGAGCAATTTTGGTACCCCAAGGATCATGTTTTCTGATTTGGCTTGGACGACGCCTGTCCGACTTCTGAGGAGTTTTCATCCATATTGGGGATTAATCCCAACATGGCGGCAACCATGCCCTAATTCTCCCGGTCTCATCGGGCGTTATTAGCAGAATTTATCCACATCTCTTCTTCGACGGCTCGACCATTGGTCACTGAGGAATGATCTCTCTCCCAACTGCCATTCATTCTGTGCGTTTCTGGGATTTCAATGATGTGGGCCATGATGGAGTTATTGCTCTGGGCTTAACTTTGAAGCTACTGTTTGTGACTTGGGGTTTGATAGTGGACCATCAACTGGTTGCCATTACAGTGTGGAAGTCAAATCATCCCAATCCTGTGGCGGTGATACTAATAAAGACTCTGAACGGTCTAGATTCTTGCCAAGAAGGCTGTTATGATTTTCTGAGAGGAAGCCCGATCATGCTGTTCATATGGCCGGTCGAGAGATTCCATTTGGCGGTCCCCCCGAATATCCCTTGGCAACTGTGCTAAATTTCTTCACCAATTTTTGCATCATCTTTGGCCTATCCATAGAGAAACTGGGTAAACTGGTTTGTGGAGCACGAAGCTCGATGTTTTTGTTGGTGGGTGCCCTGGTAAGTGGAGTTTATCCCATTCTAGAATTGGGGAATACCGGTACGTTCTGTTAGTTGGCCTTCGACAGACCTCAATCTATTTCCCCTGACGGCTTTTGCGCCAAGTCGAATGGGAAGAAACTGTGCCTTACCATACCCTGGATTCTTTCCCGTAGAGGATTTGACTGAAGGCTTGCGTATGCAGTTGGGTTCTCTGTGGAAGAATCGTCAGCCGTCAACCCGTGATTCTCAATCTCTCAGTAGGGTTTAGCATGTTTCTAAAGATTATCGAAAATGGCTGTGGAAGCGGGTGGTGGTAAAGATCTTGGCAGAGGAGACCGAATAGATATGGTTTGTCATATTTGATACTAGTGAGAGGGCATATCAGTTTTCTCTAGTCTCGTCAGGGCATATCATTCTATGGAGCACCTTGGGCATATCAACCAGGCAGGGGAAGTTTGGGGACCTCAGGAGGCTAATTATGATAATGATGGGGCAGGGACTTCTGGTAGTTGTAGATAGGGTCTTTATTTCTTGTGAAGCTTTTGTGATTGAGATGTGTTTGGTTGTTTTTGGTTATTGGGAATAATTTTGTGAAGGTTTGGTTAAGTTTATTTTAGGGACAGTTTGGTTAGCCGGGGAGTGGGGTTGTTTGAGTCCCTACGCTAATATTTCATGTAATTGTACCGAATTCTCCTATTATGGAATAAAAAAGGATTTTAATAAATTACTGTACCTCTTAATGAGTTTTATATTTGAATTATCTATACCAATCGCTAAGGCATACATAATCATTTTATTCACGTAAATGATAAAATGAACTGTCATTATCGGAAGTAAGAAAAGAATAACATTTTGAAAAAGAAGGGGACCATGCCCATGTAAAGCATATGAGATGCCTACGTACTTCTGGGGGTGTTGAAAATTTTCTGAGTTTCATCTTGAGAGCAAAAAGTCTTTTAGAGTACCAGGCCCCATGTAATTATGGGTAAAGATAAATGAATAAGGGTAGAACTTCTTGAGACGGTCCAAGTTGACTGGAGCGCCATCTCTTCTTTGTCAAGGTCAGTGAGCATAGCGGCGCTACCTGATAAGATCTTTTTCACGATGTAGGGGCAACTCTAGTTTGACTTGAATTTCCCTTTGTGGTCCAGATGGTCTATGATTTCATTGAGGACTAATGTCCCTTTTCAAACACCATGATCCTCAACTCTTTGGTTAAATGATTGCGTTATCCAACCATGGTACCCTTGTATATGATATAGAGCCTTGAGCCTCCTTTCGTCTAAAAGCGATAACTCATCAAAACGGCTTTGATGCCATTCTTCCTCCTTGACTTTTCTCTCAAGCATATTGCGTAGTGAAGGTATTTCTAGTTCAACGGGTAGGAACGTTTCAATGTCGTATACAAAAATTAAGGGGTAGCCCCCGTAGATCCCGAATTGAGGTACTATAGCCCTAAAGGGCATAAGGAATCCAATCGGTCCAGCCTCAGCAACTTTTGATTATCCTAATGATGATTGATTTTAGGTTCTTATTGGCGGCTTTAACTACACTGTTGGTTAGTGGTCGGTAGGGAGAAGATTTATGTCTATAAATTCGGTACTAGTAAACTAATTTTATGACTTATGCCTCAAAATGTAACCCGTTATTTGACACTAACTCATGGGGAACCCCATATTAACAGATGCTGTTCTTTTGAATAAACCTGGATACCTTTTTGGCATTCAGTACTGCGTATGATTCGGCTTCGAACCATTTGGTGAAGTAATTAATGACAACTAGGATAAACTGATGCCCATTGGAAGCTTTAAGTGTAACTTTCCTTATGAAATCAATACCCCAGGTGGAGAACGGACAGGGGTAAGTCATGTTGTATAATTTTCACGGAGTTAACTGCTCGATATTAGCAAGCTATTGACATTTAAGGCATCTCCGAATATAGGTGGTGCAATCCCCAACCATAGTGGTCCAATAGTTACCCTGTCGGATAATATTTTTAACGAGCATATGACCATTCATGTGAGGTCTGCATTCCCCGTTGTGGAGTTTTTGCACCATTTTTTCAATGTCAGCCCCTACAATGCAGTGAAAATGGGTTCTATCGAAGTTTCTCTTGAGCGGTGCTTTGTCACAGATAATGTATTGGGCAACCAATTTGCGAAGGGTCGCTTAGTGTTTCTTGTTGGCATCTTGGGGGTATCTATCGTGCTTGAGGAGGCGCCAAATATTATAATACAAGAACTTAGCCATATCGAAATCCTCTTTTGTAACGAGCTCAATGTGGTAGTAGTGGGTCAGTTTAACTTGTTTTTGGACTAGGAATGGGCCGATCTTTATTCCCTCGGGCAGTAAGGGCATCTGTTAAACTGTTTCTTGCTTGGGGCTAGTAGTGGAAGATGATATCTCGAAATCGGGAAGCCAGCTCTTCTAGGTTGGCGTTGAAGGGTAAGAGTTTTTCATTTTCGACTTTCCATCTTCTAATGACCTGGCCAATGATGATAGCAAAATAAATGTAGACATCTAGGCACTTTGCAGCCTACGGTGCACGCTTCGTATTCGATCATATTATTAGTGCAGATAAAATCTAGCTTGATGACAATAGGAGTGTGAGAGTCATCAAGGACGATCAGGAGTATCCTAAAGCCATATCCTTTATTGTTGGTAGCGCCGTCAAAGAACATTTACCACTGGAGGTCTTCCTTAGAGGTGCAAAGGATATTTTCATCTGGGAACTCGGAGATCCAAACTTCAGAATCTTTCATGGGGTAGTCAACAAGGTAGTCAGAGATGACTTGTCCTTTTATAAACTTTTACGTGAGATGCACAATATGGAACTCGGCTAAAAGCATTAACCATCGGGCCATTCAGCTAGACATGGCGGGTTTCTCATGCAGGTATTTGATAAGATTAGTTCGAGACACAAGTCTCGTGGGAAAACCGAGCACGTACTGCTATAATTTTTGAGTGACCCTGACAAGGGCGATACATACTTTCTCTAAGGCAGTGTAGTTGACTTCATACCCGTTCAATTTGTAACTGACATAGTACATGACCCTTTCTTTGCGGGATTTTTCAATGTACTGGACTAGCAAAGCCCCAGTTGTGGTGTCTATTACGGTCAAGTATAGGAGTAAAGGGAGACCAGGCGGCGATGGCATGAGTACCGAAGATCGAGTAAGATATAACTTTATTCGATCAAAGGCTTCTTGACAGGCCTCATTCCATACTTGGGTGGAATCCTTTAATAGGAGTTTGAAGATGGGTTCACAAATAGAAGTCAACTGGCTAATTAACCGACTGATATACTGTAATTTTCTTAAGAATACCCAGATTTCCTTCTCCATTCGGGGTGGTAGCATTTTGAGTATGGCTTTCAGTTTGGCGGGGTATGCTTCAATTCTCTTCTTGCTAACTATGAATCCCAAAATCTTTCCTTTAGTAATGCCAAAAATGCATTTTTGTGGGTTAAGTCGCATCTAGTATCTCCGTAGCTATTCGAAGAATTTTCAGAGGGCGAAAACATGACCTTCTCGAGTCATAGACTTAATGATCATATCATCCACGTAAACCTCGACCTCTTTATGTATCAGATCATGCAATATGGTTGTGGTAGACTTTTCATAAGTAACCCCTACATTTTTTAGATCAAATGGCATAATTGTATAACAGAAGGTTCCCCAAGGGGTGATGAATGAGGTTTTTTCTTGATAATCAGGGTGCATCTTGATCTGATTATATCCGACAAAACCATCTATAAATGACTTGAGAGCGTGACTGGATGTGTTTTCCACAATCATGTTAATGTTGGGCAATGGATAATCATCTTTTGGAGATGCTTTGTTGAAATCTAGGTAACCGACGCACATGCAAACTTTCCCTCCTGATTTTGGCATGGGTACAATGTTGGCTAGCCATGTGAAACATTCAATCACCCGAATGAAGCTTACGTTCCACTATTTGATCACCTTTTCTTTAACCTTAAGAAACCATTAGGTGTGGAGCTTTCGCAGTTTCTATTTGACTGATTTGCATTCTGGGATAGTTAGAATCTCGTGCTGAGCGATCTCGGGATCGATGATGGGCATATAATTGTAGGACCATGTAAAGATGTCTATAAATTCCTTAAACCGTTCTTAGAGTTACATACGCTTTTGCTCGTTAAGGGTGGAACCTATCCCAATCTCCTGCATTTGGCTACTAGAGCCGAGATTGATAATATTAGTTTCATCCTCATTAATTTTGAACGCATTTAGGTTGTTTGTTATTAATGTTATTAAAATCAGTTGAAAATTGTTCATTTGTAAAATCATCATCATCATCAAGAGTT
The DNA here is from genome assembly GCA_949130495.1 of Sambucus nigra. NCBI lineage: Eukaryota > Viridiplantae > Streptophyta > Magnoliopsida > Dipsacales > Adoxaceae > Sambucus > Sambucus nigra. The sequence continues at coordinate 787,212,140 of OX422208.1, read as the reverse complement.
TGATTGGAATCAAGACAATTAATGTAAGATACAACAACATACTTAAAATTTTCATTTACTTCATTCTCAGGACAAACAACATTAAGAACCTCGTCGAAATAGGTCTCAATTACATTACTATAAGAATAAGGAGACAAAAAAAAATGAAGAGATAAGATAAACATCTTGATTGGGTTGCATTTCATTAGGTGGAAATGGTATAGCATTCCAATTGAGGAGGGGTTCATCAGTGGCCTTTATCAGGATGGACGGATCCGACGATGTCGCACTTGAGTGGATAATGTAGAGTGCCAGCCTCAGTGTCTGCAGATTGAACGAGTCCTTGGGATCACTTCCTTCGAAAACCTCGATAATAGTTATAGCTTTCTAACTGAGCAATTGTACAAGATGATGGGAGTCCTCGGCCCACGAATAACAGTCTTGAAATAAGATCTCCATCCTTGACTTCATCTTCTTGTTCATATGATCATACCATGGTTCGAAAAAACCACAAAAGGGAAAAACTTAGCCCTTTTGACGAATCTTCCGTTAAAGGAATCCTTCGAAATAGTCTTGGCACTTATTAAACTTCTCTTCAACCAGGGTTGGCGGAGCATTCTTAGTTCCTCTGATGACGGTTGATAACCCATGCCACATGGAGAAAAGTTCTTATTTAGGACTATGGATTCCAATATTTCCTGTTGTCATCATCCCAGCCCCCGTCCATGTATGAAGTGCATATTATTAAACATCTGTATTAAGTTGACATTACCGTAATGGCTGTGCTCTGGAAAAACTCGGTCTTTGAAATCATACCTTGCTGGGAGTGGAAGTGAAAGTGGTTCGACTCGAAATTTGGAAAGAAACATGTCATTTGCCCCATGCTATATTTCTAGTATCGGATTATTGTTGCTTGCCTTCTCAACATTATCACTATCGCCCAGGATGGTGATGACTTGTCCCTTGGCCAAGGACTTTAGTTTCTGATAAAGAGAGGAAGTTACCCCCATGATATTGTGAAGCCACGATTGGACAAGAAATAAATTGAAACCAGTGGGTATTTCGATAACTTAAAACTCGGTAACGGGATTAATAGGGTCAATCCTTATTGTGAGTGTTATGGATACCATCGCCTTTTGATGGGTGTTATCATAGGCACGTGATACGGCAAAAATTGGAGCAAGTTTTCTTACTTTCAAACCCAGTTAGTTGAAGGTTCTTAACGGGTAAACACTAAGCGCTGATCTGTTATCGACGAGTGAGAGCGCGACTGTCTTTCCCATTACCTAAAAGGAGATATTGAGAGCATAGTTATGATTAATGCCAAACTTTGGGATTTCTTCTTTAGAAAAGGAAATCAATTTAGTAGAGGTTAAATATATGACCAGGTTCATGGCTTCTTTTGGAATGGTAGAAGGAGGGACTGTGGTCCGGGTAAGAAATTTTAATAAAGCATTTCGATGCTGCTGGGAAGACATAAAGAGTCTCCACAAGGTGATATTGAATTGAGTTTTCTTGAGCTGATCGAGGATCTTGATCTCCCCGAAGGTCATTTTTAGCATGAGGATTTTCTTGATAACTCCCTTTCCTTTTTTCTGTCCCTACTTAGTGAGGATTCAGACACCGGTAGTGTCTTTCAGATCTTATTATATGGTTCACATAGGAGGGAAAGAACATAAATCCCATTTATTTATTTATTTATTTATTTTGGACTGTACGATCACTTTGTTGATTTACCCTAGAAGATCTTCAAAAGATATCATCCCACACACACTGATTACCCGACTAACATTCTCTTGGATTGGTTCTTCGTCTGAGTTATCAAATTCATCCCCCCTTCCAGTGGCAATGATATCGTTTTTTCGTGAGAAGTTCTTGCTTTCCACAATCTCAACGGCTTCTTCATGTAGATCATTCCACTCAACGAGGAGGTGCATAAGTTAAGGGACCAACTTTCGTTGTAGATTTAAGGCATCGAGTAACTCGGATTTACTACAAATCTCATTAGTTTGTCGGAACAAGCCTACTATAATTTGTACTGCATCATCTAAGCTTACTTTGTCAACGGGCACCACCCAATTATCTGACTCTCGAGCCCACTTTCGGGCATCCATGAACAGGATGCTGAACTTCTAGCAGTTAATGGTCATTTCAGAGGAAAATTTCAGCCCAAACTCTAATAGTTGGTTCACTACTACTGGTAATCCCCTATCCTTCCCTCCGAACCGGGTACGAACGACTATACACGCTCTTATGAGAATTGATAGAGCTTAGTCGAAAAAAATATGTAAGGTGTAGGAGAAAATATAGGGAGACATGAAGTTGTTTGTGTGAAAATATGGGTATGATGGGTTCTTTATTGGGTACAATCTAGGAAGATGGATCGAATTTTGGGTCATTATCTACGAAGATAGCATTTGTATGATTTGGAAGTGAATTATGGGTAGTGTTGGGTTTGGTATTGACCGCTGGTGTGATGATACCCCGATCAATTAAACCTTGGATTACATTTCGGAAATGAAAGCACTAATATATGGTATGGCCGGCAGTTTGGTGAAAATCACAACGGGGTCGGGTTTGAAATTTTTGGGAAGTGGGCTTGGTGGTGGATGAGGGTGCAAAGGTTTGATGAGGTTTAGGCTCACCAAGGCTTGGTATACTTTAGAGAGGGGATTATGGAGCTCGGTGTATTATTTTCTGACTGGACTAGCATGGCTTTCTGGTGCCCAAGATATAGCGGGTTGAGAAATGTTGTTGACGGTCGAGATTGTAGCAGGCTTCTTATATTTTCTTAGAGTAAATTATCAGGATACTTTCTTTGGCCCAGCTTCTGTCTTGGCAATACTTTCTTCAAACTCCACTCATGCTTCTCGAAGAGCTAAAAAATGTGGGTAATAATGTCCTCCCATCGTCGTTCGAATAAGGGGTAAGAAATTTTCCTTCATAATACTAACTTTCTCCTCTCTAGAAGGCCGGTTGGTCATAGTGGTCGCTTTCTCTCTCCACCTTACTATTGAAAATCCCTTACTAAATCGTTTAATCAAAAGTCAAAACAGTTAAGAAGGGTCCGGATTATTTTCTTGAAGAAACTCTTTTAGTAAAACCAATGAAAACTCAAATTGTGTTAATAATGATTTTGAATAAGAAATTTTAGTTACTTGGAATCTTAAATGTTTAAAAGAAATTTAAACACCTATAGCAGTGATAGAAAGGGTAAAGCAAGTATAAAAGACATTCACATAAGACAAATATTTTAACGTGGTAAAACCCCAATCAAACTGGGGAAACATCCCCGACCCCCTCTACGGAGTAAAATAAAAAATCCACTAGAATGAGTTTTAGAGTACAAGCAAGCAATGTATTATCCACACAAATTAGATCTAAACTAAGTCAAGAAATTATACCAGTCCTCCTAGTTTCCCTCTGACTTTTCTGGCTCTGATTGTTGTCTTTAACATCCACGAAAGCTTAACTCCTTTGCTCCTTCTTTATGTCGACTTTGATGGTAAAAATCTCTTTACTAGTGATATTGTGTGACAGTGTAGTGAAGTGATGTGCCTAACACATGCATGAAACTCAATCACAATTTTACAGACAATTTCCTACAATTTACAAAATTGATCTAAAATGACATGTAAGAGTTTGAATCAACTTTTATTAAAAAATAAACTTCTTTTTGAGTCTAGATCAGAAAACAATCTTGCTATTAAAAAGAGCCAAGATCCAATATGTCTCACTCTTATTTATTTGCAAATCTATTTCACAAAATGTGAAATATAAACTGGGAGACATAAACGTCTTTAGATCTGAAAAATCTTGAAGTCTATTTTTCAACGAAAACTTGAAGACAGAAAAGGGGATTTGTTGGGTAAATTTATGATAAAAACGTTTAAGAACTAAAAATCCAACAAAGAGATGATTTCTAGATAAAGAAATCATTCCTAACAACTAAACGTGACTCTACTACTTTAGTTAGATTTACAAGTCTCAAGTGAAGTGAGACGAGATCTCAACTAGGTGAAGGTGTTGGACAAGAGATGTAAACTATAGAGGATTTGATCACGAATAAGTAAAAATCTTAAACTTTCAAAGAAATTTCTGAAAAAATTTGGCCAGAGTTTGGTTTTAATTTTTCTTTTTCTCTCTGATTTTTCCTCTCTCTTTGCTCTCTTTCTCTCTCTCTCTCTCTCTCTCTCTCTCTCTCTCTCTCTCTCTCTCTCTCTCTCTCTATCTATCTATCTATCTATCTATCTATATTATTTTCTCCTAACTCTCAGACTCTCCAAAATATTGTAAACGATTGACCCCAAGGCCCTATTTATAATGGATGATGGAAGGATCTGGAATGAGGTTCGAAATCAAAGGCCAATATTAAATCTACCAAATGGTTTTAAATCAAACGATTGATAATGCACCGCTTTTAAATGCCTTCTGATTGGATCAATTAGGCTAGACATGGATTGTAAAGGATGACATGCAGACCATTGATTAAATAAAACCAACGTTCTAGATTAACTCTCAGTTATGTGAGTGGGGGAAAACACATATCGGATCGCTAGAAATGCAACACGTGTATGATGTAGATTGAATGAAAAACGCATATTTTTTATCTTTTAAAAATATAATTTTCCACCCTAAATGGATCTGCCGCTTTTGGATTATACCCAAGGGTATTTTTAGGAACTTTGAGATACTATAAAAAGGCCCAAACATTTTTAAAAACCTAATTTTAAATGTTTTAAAAATAGATTTTAAATGTTTAAAAAATTCCTAAAAATCTTTCAAAATAGTTGAATAATTTCAAGCCAATGTGAACACATACACACATCACACACACAAATGCAGAATGAATGCAGTCCTAGGTGTATAGTTGTGTTGGTTATGCTACATTTTTTCTTCTTGAAGTTGTTGATGAATATCATGAAGGGGCATGGGGCTTAGGGTTGAATACAGGATGACACAATTTTGTCTCTATTTCCCAACTAGACAAGTTCCTATATTTTAGACTCAAGTGAGTCATATATATATAGTGTGCTTCAATCTCCCCATTTGAAAAATGAGACAAAATCTACTTTGAGTCATTTGGGACTCGTAGGGATACAAAAAAAATAGAAAACCTTAATCTTATATAAAAATTCTATCTACCCTATATCCTAGAAATGAAAAATACACAACTCAACTAATTACAGACCAAAACCCTAAAATTTATCTAGATGCACATTATGGTACTGATTGCTAAAATAAAATAGCTAAGATCAAGCTTTTTAGTTGAAATGTATAATAAATGTCCAAGATGGACTCAAATATTTCTCCCCTATTTTGCCTTAAATGGACAAAGGGAAAAGACACAAAAATGTATATATGAAACATGTATATGTAGGGGATAATATTCAAATCTGCCATAACCGTACCTATGGATTTCCTTAAGGATTCAAAATGAGTGTGATCCAAAGGTTTAGAATGTATATATGAAACATGTATATGTAGGGGATAATATTCAAATCTGCCATAACCGTACCTATGGATTTCCTTAAGGATTCAAAATGAGTGTGATCTAAAGGTTTAGTAAATAAATCTGCTAATTGAAGTTCAATGGGTAAATAATTAATTTCTAATTCCTTAGATTCAACTAACTAGCGTATAAAATGATGTTTGATTTTAATGTGTTTGGTACGTGAGTGTTGGACGGGATTTTTGAAAATGTTAATCGTACTCTGATTGTCGCAATAGAGATGTAATTTCTCTTTATTAATGCCTTAATCACTTAACATCCGTTTTATCTGCAATAGTTGAGCACAACAGCTACCTGCGACTATATATTCAGATTCAACCATGGACAAGGAAGTGCAATTTTGTTTTAGAATTACTACTACTTCCAATGTCTTAGAATTACTATTACTTCCAATGTCTATTCCTTTCTGTTTTTTTTATTATCAAAATCAGCTTTTATAGATTAAAAATCTGGACAAGTTTCCATAGGCCTTTTTCTTCGTGACATAAACTTTATGGTTTGTAAATTTTTAGTTTGTGTGTTAGTGTTAAATCCTATTCCAACTTTGTCCTCAGAATTATTTTTACTGGATGCGACAAAGTCTTCAAAACAATTATAATTGTTTTTAAATTTTGCAAATGTTTTGAAGACTGTTGAAGCCTTTTCTTTTGATTGTTCCAATTCTAATAACGTGGCCTTGAATTTCTTTTTCAAAATTTCATTGGATTCAGAAAGATCCTTGATTTTTTCAGAAAAATCCTTAGTTTGAGTTTCATAGGCTAAACATTAATTAGTGTAGTCTTCAGCATTTTGTTTAACCACAAGACTAAGATATCCTATCTTTTCAGTCAAGTCTTTAATGGTTCTTTCTAATCTAGTGCTATTCCTAAGCATTTTGGTGTACAGTGTGTGGATGTCTGAAAGGTCATCATTATCGAACTCACTAAGTGTGGTGGGTGATTTTCCCTCTATCGTTTCATTTTTCAAACTCACACACGCATTCAGTTCGTTACTCATACGATCCTTTTGACTCACACACACGACAATAGAGCTACTATTATCAGCATAACCATTACAATCATTATCAGGGAACAAAGCAGATAAACCATAAACAAGCACAGTCAAAGCATTATTAAGTAGACATTTATCAGTATTATTATCAAAATATACTATCTTTGCAAAAAATGACATACAGGGGTCAAATATGTTAGATGATTCAGGCTCATCATCATCTGAATTGCTTGAATCATCCCATTTTTTTTGCACAAATTGGCCTTGTTATGTTTTTTCAGGTTGACCCTATTGTTAATGGCAATGTGACCTATTTTACCACATCTAAAGCATTCAAACCTGCTATGGTCTTTATCAGGTCTGTTATTGTTGTTGTGTATCTCTAGTTTCCTTTCACGAGGTTTGTTATTGGATTGATTTGAGTAAGGAGCCTTTTTATGTTTAGCAATAACATTATTTCTAAACTTTAGTATTTTCTTAAAGTGGTTAGACATGAAGGCTATTTGGTTATCCAAATCATCCGAGTCATATTCATCATCAGATGGCATATCGATATTAGGCATCACTTTGGATTGAAACATAACATTGGGACTACTATTTTTCTTATAACTTCAAAAAAGTTGTTTCTTATAATCCAATTCCATTTCCACAGTTCTTAATTTTTTACTGAGGAGTTTAGTGGTAAGATTTAGATCTGCCATTTCCTCAATTGCATATCTTTTACTATTGAATTTATGTGGAAGCGATCTTAGGATTTTAGAGACAATTTCTCTTCTGCCATAGACAATGCCATTTGCATGTAATTTTATTACGACATCAGTCAATTTGATATAAAAATCATTGAAGGTATCAGTCTCTGTCATAACTAGGGTGTTATATTGTTGAATGAGCATTTGAGGCTTGGCAGCCTTAACACGTGTGTCACCTTTATGGGTTATGACCAACGTGTCCCAGGCTTCCTTGGAAGTGGTACGTATAGAGATTCTTTTGAACTTATGCTTATTTACAGACATGAATATTGCATCCTTGCCTTTATTATTGTAGAGGGAGGCATGTTTCTCCTCTTTAGTAAATTTAGTGAGAAGTTTTTTTAATCTTATTTCACTGCCTTCTGCTAAAAGTTTAGTAGGATGAAAGTAGCCATTTTCTATGGCATCCCAGACTTCATCTCCCAGCATTCCTTGGATGGAGGCAATCATCCTTACTTTTCAGTAAGGAAAATTGTTTCCATAAAAGAGGGGAAGTCGGGATAAGTTTCCCAGTCTCTCAAATTTCTCGTCCATGAGGTGTTTTTAAAAAAATTTCAAAAAACACAGGATTCTTAACAGTTGTTTTAGAAAAATAAGAACTAGCTCTGATACCAATTGAAAACCCCTTACTAAATCGTTTAATCTTGAAGTCTGTTTTTTAAAGAAAACTTGAAAATATAAAAGGGAATTTGTTGGGTAACTTTTTGATAAAACGTTTAAGAACTAAAGACCCAACAGAGAGATGATTTCTATATAAAGAAATGATTCCTAACAACTAAACCTAACTCTATCACTTTAGTTAGATCTACAAGTCTCAAGTGAAGTGAGACGAGATCTCAACTCGGTGAAGGCGTTGGAAAAGAGATGTAAACCATAGAGGATTTGATCACAAACAAGTAAAAATCTTAAACTCTCAAAGAAATTTCTAGAAAAAATTGGACAGAGTTTGGTCTTAATTTTTCTTTTTCTCTCTGTTTTTTCCTCTCTCTCTCTCTCTCTCTCTCTCTCTCTCTCTCTCATTTTCTCCCAACTCTCATACTCTCCAAAATATTGTAAACGATTGACACTAAGGCCCTATTTATAATAGACGATGGAACGATTTTGAATGAGGGTCGAAATTAAAGGCTAGGATTAAATCTACTAAAGGGTTGTAAATCTAACGATTGATAATGCACTGCTTTTAAATTCCTTATGATTGGCTCAATTAGGCTAGACAAGGATCACGAAGGATGACATGCAGATCATTGATTAAATCAAACCAACGTTCTAGATTAACTCTCAGTTATGTGAGTGGGGGAAGACACAGATCGGATCGCTAGAAATGCAACACGTGTATAATGCAGATTGAATGAAAAACGCATGTTTTTTATCTTTTAAAAATATCATTTACACCCCAAATATATCTGCCTCTTTTGAATTCTACCCAAGGGTATTTTTAGGAACTTTGAGATATTATAAAAAGGCCCTAACATTTTTAAAAACCTAATTTTAAATGTTTTAAAAAATAGATTTTAATGTTTAAAAAATTCCTAAGAATATTTAAAAACAGTAGAAAATAATTTTAAGCCAATGTGAACACACACACACACACAAAATGCGGAATGAATGCAGTCATAGGTGTATAGTTGTGTTGGTTAAACTATCTTTTCTCTTCTTGAAGTTGTTGAAGAAGATCATGAAGTGGCATGAGGCTTAGGGTTGAATATAGGATGACACAATTTTGTCTCTATTTCAAAACTAGAGAATCTCTTATATTTTAGACTCAAGTGAGTCATATATATAGTGTGCTTCAGATATGAAATTACTAACAACTTCTTCGAGATTCTTCTTGAAAAGTTTTAGATCCTGGCGTGTAACCTCCAACTCCTAGTTGTGTTTGTACTGCGATGAGAATTTATGGGCAACATCCTCCCAACTGCGAATTCTGGATTTCTCGAGGGATAGAAACCAACGAAGAGTGTTGTCCTGAAAAGTCAATTGGAACATCTGGACCATTATTTCCTCGGACGCCCCTAGGAGAGTCATGGATCAGTGGTAGCTTCATAGATAAACAATTAGGGGCTCGCTACCCCCAAACTTCTTAATGTTAGGCATCTTGAAGTTTTCTGGCAGCATTACTTTAGGGTAGGGAGACATATGGGTGTAATCTATATAGTTACCGGAGATTCGAACCTGGTCAAACTTCTTGGTTAACATCTTAAGGTTCTCCTTTACCTTGTTTAACTTTTCTTCCTTCGAATCGACAAGTACATGCAAGTTAGCCCTTGGCTGGGCAAAATTCGACATAGGGTGCTGAGCTGGTGGTGGCCTATTGGCAGGAGGGTCATGTGGAGGGTGCTGATATTCTTCCATGACCCAAACAGACTCGGGTGCGGGTGGATCCATAGAGTGAGGGAAGAGGACCTCAGGCTCTCCGGGAACTAGAATTCGATTTCACTGTATCTCATGAGCCTCGATTTGAAGGTTGTCAATCTTAGCGATAAGTTCGAATAGGATTGCCTTCAAAGCAGGCACATTTGATACTTGGTCTGCATTCTCCATGGAGAGTCAGTGGATGTAGATTCTGAACTCAAAGGAAGTAGTGGGAGAATTGACGGAGCTTCAGGGAGGTTTGACGGAAGACCGAAACCAATTGGGAGCCAGGCCAAGGGTCAGGTATGCGATCGACCTAAAGAGAAAAATGATTCGAATTTATTTTTAAAAGAGAAAAGGAAGAATTATTTTTATTGAAAAAAGGAAAATATTTTTGATATTTTTTTGGAATGAAAAGGAAAAAATGTTTTTGGTATTTTGATAAAATGCGAGAAAATGTTTTTGGTATTTTGATGAGAATGGGAAAAATATTTTTGGCATTTTAATAAAAGAGAGGGAAAAATGTTTTTGGCATTTTGGATAAAAGAGGGAAAAATATTTTTGGTATTTTTGAGAGAAGAGTCTCAGCACGATTATTATTATGTTTATATTTTCACTTGTATTCGGTTTACCTCAATGAAAAAGAAATGCCGAACCAGGCCCAAGCCTGGGAAAAATTGAGTTTGAAAAATACGTAAAACATGGTTTGACTTATTAACAGTCTCATAGAGAGGGTTCCGTTTTGAAAAAAGATGAAATCGCACAAAAATTTGGATGGCATGCGGACCCGACATTTCGACAGAGTTTCGTGTAGTGATCGATAAACTAAATATGAGTGCCCTAGTCCTGACGCCTATACGAAGGTATACAGTTATTGGGTTAATGGAAAGGTTCCCCCCTTTGGCATGACTTCCATAATATACGTCTTACTTTTGAGGGTCATCGGTACGTGTGGACAAGCCATTTGATATTCCTGAGTATATGTGAATTGCTTTGTTATATAGCTCGGGGGGACAATACATGTTAGAGATAATTCGATATACTCAATGTATGCAAACAAGTTTCCAGCTATATACCTCCCGTCGTGAATTCACTTAAGCAGTACGATGCGGGGGGAACCGTTCGATATACATCGAGGGTACTAGGCCAATGGAAGGTGAGAGTCATATTTCTTAGGCTAACTGCGCCCTGCTGGACTAACTCCCATCATTAAGTTACACCCCAATACGGGATACAATTTTAGACAATATAACAATACTCTTGGTGATATAGTATGCAAAATACATGATTTTTGGTTAGTATATTATGGAGAGAGTATTTTATTTGACATGATGATCACTAAACTAATAAGAAGTAATGTATAAGTATCATGAAAAGTAAATCTAGCATGAAGCATGAAGATTACACTAAGCATGGATATGCGAGAGTGAGTGATGTGTGAATATCTATAAGTAAGTGTGTGGTAGTGAATACATGGATCAACTACAAGTGTCATGTGATATATACTAGTGATCATGAATATATATAAGTGTGACAAATGGAGGTGTGTGATATTGACACCTAAGCTTGGATATTCTAAGTGATGTGCGAAGCATTTGGATACAAGTGTAGGTATCGTGAGGTGTACATGCAGAGTATTTACAAGTGTGTGAAGTGAAAAGTGAGTGAGAGGTGATATAAGCATGATGTAGATGTATATAGGAAGTAATAGAGAAGAAACGGGAACATACAGATGGGTTCATACGCACATAAGCAGAAAATGATAGCACCCATGCAAACCGAGTCTAGCCCTCCTAAGTAAGTCCCTATCAGAGTCGCTACTGTGACCATCCCATATCGGATGTTTTCTTCTTTCTCCATATCGGGGATCGTCACTCACGTGCGCGGTGGCGAGAGAGAGAGATCTCGCTCCCTTCCTAGGAACACTTCGACCACGTCGATGTGGGGTGATATAAAGTAATAGAGTAGCCAGCCTATTTTGCATAAAATAGGCAAAAGAATATGTTACTGTCTCAAGATAACGACATCAAAGACAAACTGATGCTTGGAAAACCAATTAGATCAGATGTTCGGGGGATGAGTTACGAAATGGGAAGGTGGTAGGAACCCATCCCATCGTTTCGGTCTCTCGTGGACTTATGATACTATTTTCCTTAATTTCTCCGCGAAGTCTGTGTGCGTGTATTATAAGTGGAGATCGAAATCTCTCGACTCACGTCATGGAAAAAGACAGAGTGAGGTCATTCATAGGAATGTTCCCAAAATAATAATTAAAAATATGATATGTGCGCTTATCGAGATATTAATCATTATGATGAAATGATAATATGTGTCGGATAAGATGCAAATATTAATCACAAATATGATATATATAAATAATATATGGTTAAAATAGAAAAAAGAGAAAAATGGGAAAATAGGACTCGAGTCTCGAGTTTTAGTTCGAGATGTCTGGGTGGCTTATAAAGGCATCAAAGTCCACGTAGTTCGCAGGCAACACTTGGTTTGGGTTTATCCCATAAATTCGAACGGGTATTTTGTTACGTGTGTGTAAGAAAAGGGTGTTTTTAGTTTTGAAAAAATGTGGTGAAAAATCCTGTTAGAATTTATAAGTGTAATCCTTTTTTTAATAGAAAATATATTATGTGCAATATTACTAATAAAATATTGAAGATGAATATGTGTATGATCTAAAGTAAAAGCTAAATTAAGAACTTATATGACTAATGCGAACATAAAGAAATTTAAAGAGAGAGAAGAATGTTTGGACCTTCTTTGAAGACTTGAAGATTAATCTTGATTGTTGATGAGCTTCCTTACAAGTGAGTGAAGGATGTAGAAGGTTTTTTGCTAAATTGGGTGTGAAATTAATGTGAATGATCGGTAGAGAAATACTTCAAATAAGGAAACCTCGATGACTTAAGAAGAATGTTGCTGAGATAACTGAAGTTGATGTTTCTGAGGTGCCCTTGAGGTGAGCTCATGCTCTCCTTATATAGGGCAAGATACTACCGATCGATAATATCCTTGACCTGCCTATCGACAAGTAGCCCTAGACACATTGCCGATAGGCAGGGAAATGAACCTGCCAATTGGTAGTCACGTGCAATTTTTTTATAAAACAGTCTTAAAATGCAATCCGTAAGTCCAAATCGCGCACGGGGCATGCCGTTGAAAAGGTTATTCAGAGACCATTGAGAATCCTTAGGCCGTTCCCGTGTTCGGGAGTTGACTTTGGGTCAGACGGGGTTCGAAAGCTCCCGTTGATTCTTTGGACAGGAGATCGTCAGATAATGATGGATCGTTCATGATATACCCGTTTATATCCTTGGCCTGGCTGAAGATTATCTCCAAAACGGACGACCCTACGAGGGGCCGACCCTTCACCAGGCTCCAGCTGGCCTCCACCAGGCCCAGACGACCCTACGAGTGGTCGACCCTTCCCCAGGCTCCAGACGACACTACGAGGGGCCGACCCTCCACCAGCCTCCGGACGACACTACGAGGGTCCGACCCTCCACCAGGCTCCGAACGACACTACGAGGGTACGACAGTACGAGGCCAGAATTAAGCCAGGCTCACTACCGGAAGAAACTTTGCCCTCGGCCTCGGCTCATAGGCCGAGGGTGATATCATGACGGCGCGTGGTTTGAGAGACGCGTGGAACAGTGCGCGTCAGGCTCATATGACACGTGGCAGACCGTTATAACAGAATCACACCCTCACGTGAGGGAATATTATGTCATCATTTGGCATCTACAGGTGTCAACAGGGGATTGGCTAGATCATTATTCACATGCACCATGCTTACTTGGGGGGTACACTACACCCCCCCAAGACCTATATATACTTGTCACCTACAACCCTACAGGGGATCGATCCATTAACTGTAGCCCTAGCTAAAACTCTGCTTGTATACACAGTAGAGAGAGAGAGAGGGTTATGTGCATTGTATCCAAGGCCATTAGTGCCCATACTTAGTAGATCACACACTCACAGTGGATGTAGGCCAAATTGGATGAACCACTATACATCATTGTCTTATTTCCTCTTATACTCATCCCCTTCTACGTACTTGTACACTTATACATCTTTATGGCTGCCATGGCTGCTACTATTTGAGCTCACTATCACTTATCCGGTGGTGCTAAATCTTAGCATCATGAGTTTGGCACCGTCTGTGGGAATCGAGAAGACATCTCTTCCTTTGTACAGCTTGACCTCACTGGGCACTCTGGTGGTGAACCAACACTCCCCCTGAGAGGGGGTGTTTCACCATTGAAAGAGACCCACTAAGGTTCTCAAGCTCTCCAGTATTTTCTTCAGTTCAACTTTTCATAGCTCAAGCACATGGCACCTGAGATGCCACCGCCACCACTTCCCCCGCCGGATGAGGGGGGAAGACCCAGTTCCAGTCAGCCGCCACCCCAGTCTGAGATGGCTGATGTGGCGGCAGCCCTAAAGTCTCTGGCAGCAAGCCAGCGGATGATGCAGGAGCAGTTCACAGCTCTAAGCCAGAACATACTGAGAGCACCAGGGGTTTCACCTGAGATGATTACTCCGACAGCAGCTCCAGGACAGCATGAGGCCAGGGGACCACCCCAGGCACCACGCAAAGACCTGCCACCCCCTCGGCGGCGTAGGGATGTTGCTGACCCCAGGCGTTTACGCCTGGGGAGGCAAGGAAACCCTTTCCCTGAAGACAGGTATGACGATATGGAGGGAGAGGAGGCCCCAATTGAATGCTGGGAACCGTATGAGATCTCCAACAACGCTGTGCGACCTCTTAAGGATAGTAGAGGAAAGGGCGTAAGACCAAACCCTGATGATCGCCCGAGAGGCTCTGCTTTTGATCGCTTGAGCAGAGGGTCGGCCTTTGAGAGGCTAGGCCCAGTAAATGACCTGCGGGATAAGTTGTCCAGGTCAAGAAGTGCTGCGAGGTCCAGGCAGGAGGCAGTAGATGGCCGACCCCAGGGGCGGGACGATGGCCAAAGGGAAGTGAACAGCCGACACAGGCCTGCTGCAGCGGAACCCTCCGTCCACCTTCAAGAGGCGGCTAGGGATAACATCGGCCACGCCGACCCTGTGAGGCCCTGGAATGACTCAATCCAGCGGCTAGAGGATAAGATAGGTGATATATTGAAGAGCCGAGACCCTCTTCAGAGGGGATACACCATAGGCTCACCCTTTGTGGCAAAGATAGTCAACTTCCCCACGCCATCAAAATTCAAGCCACCTATGGTCACCCCAAGGTATGACGGGAGTACCAACCTAGTCCACCATGTGGAGATGTATCAGTCGGCGGCAGACATATACTCTATCTCAAATGAGATGAGATGTCGTGCCTTCTCCGGAACCCTGACGGGGGCTGCACACGTTTGGTACACGTCTCTTCCAAAAAATTCCATTGAAAACTTTAAGCAGTTGGCAGACCGGTTCATCCACAACTTTTGCTTTGGAGTAAGGCCACAGAAGAAGACCACCCACCTGCTCTATGTCAAGCAGGGGAAGAATGAGAGTCTGAGGGACTACATAGCCAGATTCAATAAGGAGAAGCTGGAGGTGGAAGACTATGAGGAGAGCATAGCTATGACAGCCCTGATCGGAGGACTCCAAAAGGGGAAGCTGTTATGGAAGCTTGCTGAAGACCCTCCGAGGACGATGGCCGAATTGCTGTCGACAGCAGGAAAGGTGATGAACGCCGAAGAGGCGATGGCCGCAAAATATGAAGGCGAGAAGGGAGGTACTGGTGGGGGTAAGTACCCTAAGAAGAACAAAGAGGGGAAGAAGAGGTCCACGGACGACAAGTTCGTTGGTTACACCCCTCTGACGGTCAGCTGTGAGCAAATTCTCAATGAGATAAAGAGTGACCGATCCCTGAAGTGGCCTGAGAAGCTAAGGGCAGCACCTGGCAAGAGAAATAAGAACCTGTGGTGTGAATTTCATCAAGACCACGGTCACGTGACAGACAAATGCTTTGCTCTAAAAGATGAGATTGAGAATATGCTGAAAGAAGGGAAGCTCAGAAAGTACGTCGCCAGAGGCGCCTTCAAGAGGGGCCGAGGGGACGACCCCAGAAAGAAGCGAGTCGATGTATGTAGAGAGGGTCCTCAAAAAAGAGGGGACGACCCTTCTGATGATGAGGACGACCCTGACCTCCCGTCGAGAGACGATCAAGGCCCCGTCAAGAGGCTTAATACGATCTCGCTCGAAGTGGGAATGATCTCTGGGGGTCTGGCAGGAGGAGGATCGGAAGTCGCAGATAGGAAGGCTCACGTAGCAGAAGCCAGGGCAGTGACGAAGACTGTCCACTCGACATCTCTGGAGGCCAAGCCAGAAAAGAGGAAGAAGTGGACATGGACACACTGATAGTAAGGTTCTCACGAATGGACTTCAAAGGCCTCTTAGCCCCGCATGATGACCCGCTCGTCATTACGACCAGGGTGCATGGGTGTGAGGTGCCGAGGATCCTGGTGGATGGGGGCTCATATGCAGATGTAATGTTTTGGCCATGCTTCAAGGCCTTAGGTCTCAGCCGTGCTAGACTCGTCCCTTACCATCATCCGTTGATTGGATTCAGTGGGTAAAAAGTTCACCCCCTTGGAGTGTATGAGGCTGATGTTAGGATGGGGGACGAGTGGCCGAGATGGCTCACCAGGAAGGTCAGTTTCTTTGTGATGGATGAGCATGTGTTTTCAGCCTATAATATCATATTGGGGCGGGTGGCCCTCAAAGGGTTCGAGGCCGTGCCGTCTACGGTCCACCAGATGATTAAATTCCCTATCCCATACGGGGTGGGGGAGGTTCAGGGAGACCAGACGACAGCGCGAGAGTGCTACTACAGCTCCGCCGAAGAAAGGGAGGCACACAAGAGGGCTACAGCCACTTACAATATTGATACCCTAGACCCCAGGGACGAGACGAAGCTCAAGAAAGGAGAGGCCGCTGAGGAGGTAGAACCCATCATCCTCGATGAGGATGACCCGGGAAAAACCGTCCAAGTTGGCAAGTCTCTGAGGCCCAACATCAAGGAAGACCTCATTAAGCTGTTGAGGAGAAGACGAATCGTCTTCGCGTGGAGTCATGTAGATATGCCGGGGATCGACCCTCAAATCATGTGCCATAAGCTCAATGTGGTAGAGGGAGTGAAGCCGGTAAAGCAGAAGAGGAGGATTTACTCTAGAGAGAAGTACGAGGTCATCAGGGATGAGGTCAAAAAGCTAGAGGACGCTGAATTTATCAGAGAGGTCATCTACCCTGAGTGGCTGTCTAATGCAGTCATTGTCCCAAAGGCCAACGGGAAGTGGCGGATGTGTGTGGACTTCACAGACCTCAACAAGCACTGCCCCAAAGACAGCTTCCCTCTCCCCCGCATTGACCAGATGGTAGACGCTACTGCAGGCCACCAGCTCATGAGTTTTATGGATGCCTACTCAGGGTACAACCAGATCTTCATGAACCCTGAAGACTCGGAGATGACTGCCTTCATCACTGACAAGGGTACATACTGCTATAGGGTCATGCCCTTCGGTCTAAAAAACGCGGGGGCAACGTACCAGCGCCTCATAAATAAAATGTTCGAAGACCAAATTGGGAAGTCTATGGAGGTCTACGTGGATGACATGCTGACCAAGAGTTTGAAAGCAGAGGATCATGTGGCAGACCTGGAGAGGACCTTTAATACGATGGACAAGTACCAGATGAAGCTTAATCCGGCCAAGTGTGTCTTCGGGGTCGGAGCGGGGAAATTCTTGGGGTTCATTGTCAATCAAAGAGGCATCGAGGCCAATCCTGAAAAGATAAAGGCCCTTATTGAGATGAAGACCCCCAAGTCCATTAAAGACGTTCAGAGGCTCACAGGGAGAGTGGTTGCCTTGAACAGATTTGTGTCAAGGGCTACAGACAGGTGTCTACCATTCTTCAAGATCCTCAGGAGGCCTTTGAATGGAGTGAAGAGTGTGATGAGGCTTTCAAGGAGCTAAAATCATACTTAGGGTCTCCCTTGCTGCTGTCACGACTCGTGCAGGGTGAACGACTTTACGTGTACCTCGCCGTCTCAGAGTCTGCCATCAGCGCAGCCATTGTGAGAGACGAGGATGGTATACAAAAGCCTGTATATTTTAACAGCAAGGCACTCTAGGGGGCAGAGCAAAGATACCCGAGGATGGAAAAGTTGGCCTACGCCTTGATCCATGCCTCAAGGAAGATGAAACCGTACTTCCAGTCCCATACTATGGTCATCCTTACTGACTCTCCTCTTAGGCAGGTCCTACACAAGCCTAAAAAATCGGGAAGGCTAATGACCTGGGCTATAGAGCTGGGGGAGTTCAATATTGTGTATCAGCCTAAGACAGCCATTAAGGGGCAGGCATTGGCATATTTCGTGGCTGAATTTACTTGGGAGAGTGACGTGGCCAAGGGTGAGGGTCTAAGCAAGACAGATACCCAGCAAGGTAAGCTCACCGACCCTCCTGCAGATAAGGCTGAGACAAGCACCGCTAGAAGAAAGGTGGCTGAAAATGAAGAGGGAAGATACCTTTTTAGACAAGGGTCACTCATCGAGGGAAATTTCTCGGAGGAACATGATGTGTGGAGTCTCTTCGTCGACGGGTCCTCTTGCGAAAGCGGGAGCGGAGCTGGATTGATAGTATCAGCACCCGACGACACATACATCGAGTACGCCCTGAGGTTCAATTTCAAAGCCTCCAACAATGAGGCTGAGTATGAGGCCTTGATAGTTGGCCTTTCCTTGGCCAAATCTCTTAGTGTCGGCCAAATTTTGGTTCACAGTGATTCAAGGCTGGTGGTGAATCAGATACTAGGAGCCTATGAGGCCAAATACGAGAGGATGGCTAGGTATCTTGAGAAGGTGAGGTCATTGCTGAAAAACTTTAAAGAAGTGAAATTCAAGAGGATACCTAGGCTCGACAATGGCCGTGCTGACGCCCTTGCAAGGTTGGCCTCAGCTACTAGGACAGACATAAGGAGGACAGTCCCGGTAGAAATCTTGCTTCGACCAACTATCGAAGACGTCGAGGGAACACTTGGCATTTGCATGAATGTTTCTCAAGAACCTTCATGGATGGATCCTCTGATCAGATACATTAAAGGGGGAGAGATGCCAGAAGCAAGCCAAGAGAGGAAGAAGCTGAGATACAGGGCTGCAAAGTTCACTGTCATCGGAGACACGCTGTACAAAAAGGGGTTTCTGCTCCCCTTACTTAGGTGTGTGCATCCCTCAGAAGTCCCTTCTATTTTGCAAGATGTGCATGAAGGGTCGTGCTCAAGCCACATTGGGGGTAGATCCTTGGCAAAGAGGGTGATCACCCAAGGCTACTGGTGGCCGACCTTGGGGAAAGATGCTGCCGCATATGTTAAAAAGTGTGATAAATGCCAAAGATTTGCTACCATCCCTCACCAACCTCATCATCCCCTTACCTCCATCACATCCCCATGGCCGTTTGCAGTGTGGGGGATTGACCTGGTAGGACCCTTACCGAGGGCAGTCAATAACTATCGGTTCCTCATCGTAGCAATTGACTACTTTTCAAAGTGGGTAGAGGCCGAACCAATGGTCACGATCACGGAGCAGAAGACCTTCCAGTTCATCTGAAAGAATGTGATATGCAGATATGGTCTACCCAACACCCTCATCTCGGATAACGGGACCCAGTTCAAGAATGCCTCTCTGCAGAAGTACTGTGAGAGGGTAAGTATCAAATAATTTTTCTCCACCCCAGGCCGACCTCAGGCCAATGGGTAAACCGAAGTTACGAACAGGACAATCCTAGATTTGATTAAGAAGAGGCTTGAGGAGGCAAAAGGAAGATGGGTCGAGGAGTTATATGCAGTGTTGTGGGCGTACAGGACGATAGTAAGGACCTCTACTGGGGATACCCCATTCATGTTAGCTTATGGATCAGAAGCAGTCATCCCCACTGAAGTCGAGTTTCCCACTCATAGGGTCCAAATGTACGACCCCCAGGGAAATACGGAAGAGAGGAGACTTGACCTGGACTTGATTGAGGAAAGAAGGGAGGATGCTGAGATAAGGCAGACTTCCTACCAGCAGAGGACCGCAAGGTTTTACAAAATAATAGGGTGAAACAGAGACCTATCGCAGTAGGAGACTTGGTTCTCAAGAAGACTTGGCAAAAGCCCAACAAACTCCATCCTAATTGGCACGGCCCCTACAGGGTCATCGATGAAGTTGTCCCTGGGACATATAGACTAGAAAACCTAGAAGGGGAACCTTTTTCCAACCCCTGGAACGCAGATCATTTGAAGAAATACTACCAGTAGTGTCGTAAGGTCTTGATAGACCATAGTTGTAATAGGAGTTGCCCCAACGGGACACTTTGGAAAATTAATGAGAAACATGATTCCCCTCACCCTGTAGTTGTCAGTCCTAGCACGCATGGTAACATCTACAGAAATCTATTAAATTGGAAAGTTGATCCCTCGGCTATAATGGGGACCAGTGGAGGGGACGACCCCACCACTGTCCTCAAAAAAGACGAGGGAAGACTTTAAAATCCATTAAATTGGTAAGTTGATCCCTCGGCTATAATGGGAACCAGTGGAGGGGACGACCCCACCATTGTCCTAAAAAAAGACGAGGGAAGACTTAAAAATCCATTAAATTGGTAAGTTGATCCCTCGGCTATAATGGGGACCAGTGGAGGGGACGACCCCACCACTGTCCTAAAAAAAGACGAGGGAAGACATTAAAATCCATTAAATTGGAAAGTTGATCCCTCGGCTATAATGGGGACCAGTGGAGGGGACGACCCCACCACTGTCCTCAAAAAAGACGAGGGAAGACTTTAAAATCCATTAAATTGGAAAGTCGATCCCTCGGCTATAATGGGGACCAGTGGAGGGGACGACCCCACCACTGTCCTCAAAAAAGACGAGGGAAGACATTAAAATCCATTAAATTGGTAAGTGAATCCCTCGGCTATAATGGGGACCAGTGGAGGGGATGACCCCACCACTGTCCTCAAGAAAGACGAGGGTAGACTTTATTTAAAAATCATTAATTTGGTTACTTGAACCCTCGGCTATAATGAGGCCACATGAGGGGACGACCCCACAGTGGTCCTCAAAAAAGACGAGGGAGGGGTTAGTAGCATCAACAATGAGCAAGCCATAATAGAATTAAATATGGAAGACAACAATTATGGAAGGGAAGAGACAATGGTATTAATAAAACATAAAATATCAAGTGTTTTACAAGGCCATTAAACAAAAATACAAAAATGAGGGTATGGGCCACAGACGGCCACCCTAAGGGGCGATATCAGAAGGCAGAGCATCAACATCAACCAATGGGGTCTCTTCAGCAATCATGACTGGCCGATCCCCAGACGTGCCGACCCCCTCAACATGAACTTGGGACTCCACTTGCGACAGGGCTTCAGCAATTAAGGGATCATCCAACTGAACCACCTCAAGATAAGGTCGGATGGATGATACTGTGTCGGCAAACTTTAGGACGACCCACCGACAGGCCGTCCTAATTCCCCTCTCAAGATATTCAAGGTCGAAGCCTTGGAATTCGTCAGAGACCTTGTAAGCCTCAACAGCATCAGCCTCGGCTTTCTGGACAGCTGCTTCAAGGTCAGTCTTGTGCTTGGACTCCATATTGGTTAAGGCCTCGTCCTTGTCCTTGATCAACAAGTCCTTGTCCTTGATCAACAAGTCCTTAGCCTGCAGATCGGCATCATGCTGCCTCGTCAGCTCATCAAGGACTCTAGCGTGCTCAGTCCTTATACTCTCCAGCTCGGCCCTCGCAGTGTCCAGCTCTGTCCGTAGGTCGGCCTCTTGTTGAATGGCCCTCTCAGCTTCGTGAAACTTTTGTTGATTCTCGGCCATCCACTTGGTGGCTGAGGTCAAGGCACAAACAGACTGCAAGAAAAAATGAACAAACATCAAGATGGGCCGAGGTAACAGTTAGTAAGAATAAAATTAAAAGGTCAAGACCAATACCTGAGCAAGGGAGTGCAGACCATAGTCGTACACTTTGGCAGGGGGCATCTTCGCCAAGAAATCGAAGTCAGAGGCCGACGGTGCAGAGAACATCGAGGCCTTGGCTGCCCTCAAGTTTGTGATCAGCGACGAGGGGTCGGCCCTCAGATGGGCCAGATTTTGAGACCAGAAGGCCCCCATGCTCGACGAATAGGTTGCCCCCTTAGAGGCCTCGACCCTGGCCCTTGTCTTAGGGTCAGGCCGATGCTCAACTGGAGCCTCAGGCTCCTTCCTTTTGTGGCTGTCGGCTGTCGGCTCAACAACCGTCGGCCCTGAGGCCCTCGTCTTCTGTGGAGCTTGCTGAGGCTCCTTCCCCTTCTTCTTTGACAAACCAGCGAGTAGGCTTGGAGCAGTCATTTCCTAGAGGTAATCTGACACACCTACAGGACGACCTGAAAAGGGTATCGTGCATCAGAAAAATACAGAGATAAACAGGAAACACTTTAAAAAAGTAGAGAATGGAAAACGTGCTGTATAACTCACATAGTTCCGTCAGAGGGCCGACCCTCAGACCAGCTTCTTTGAGGTACCGAGGGGTCATCAAATCTTCGAACTTTGGGATCTCACCCCCTCTCCCTCGTCCCCTCAGATACTCAACAATATCCCTTTCCTCCAGGCTAAGTCCGGGGTCTGACCTAGCTTTCATTGAGGGATTAGACCATTTGTTAGGGACCCTCGGACCATCGGCAGAAGGGGACGCCTCGGTGGAGCACTCCCACGCCCCAGATATGAAGAAGAATCTCTTTTTCCAATCATGATTGGAAGTTTGAGCCACGTGGAGAAGTTTCTTCTCAGACCTTATCGCCCCTAGATGATAGTATCCGGGCTGTTTAGATGAAGAGGTGATGTTATAACAGGCCAAGAATACGTCGGACGAGGGCTCATAAGTGAAAGCGTTTTTCCACAAGGAAATGTAACCCAGGATCGTCCTCCAAGAGTTGGGTGGAAGTTGAGAGGGGGAGACGCCCAGAGCCGACAGAATATCTACAATGGCAGGGTGGAAGGGAAGTCTGACACCTACCTTGAACATTTGCTCATAAACTGCAACCTCTCCCTCTTGACAGTCAAAAACCCTCTCAGTATCAGAGGGAACCCTCATAGTTACCCCAGAGGGCACTCCGTAAATATGCCTCCATATCAGAAGGTCTCTATTCCTAACGGAGGAGATAAAGGACGAGGCGTGGGAAGTGTCAACCTCATCATCTGTATCATCGTCCTCGTCCTCATCTCCTTCCCCCTCATCACCTGCAGGAGGACCCTGGGGAAAATCCACTTGGAAGGCATTGGGGGATAGGGTTGTCACAGGGACAGCCTAAGAGGGGATCGTACCTTCGGCCTCTCGGGGAGGGCTAAGGTCAGACGTGTCCCTTCTACCGGACGTTCCAGCACCAGTTGGCGAGGAAGCTCTCTCGTCCATTTCACTTGATTTGGGTGTCTCGTCCGGACGAGATGACGACCCACAAGACTCAGAGGGTTCAGATGGTCTTATGGTGGCAAGAGGAACGGGAAAGATGGGTCGTACCCAATTAGGGTCGTCCCCTCGTCTCCTCTCTTCCTCTTCCTCTATTCGTCTGATCTCGGCAAATAGTTTCTCTCTCAAAGATGGGAATTCAGACACTAAGTTGTAAAGCCTTCTAAGCATTAAAGGGAAGACCCTACACTTGGAGAAATTACACTAGACTTGGCTAATTCAACTACAAACACTTAGGGGATTGACCAGGTTTGACTTCTGGATTAAACCAAAGAACTAAAAAGTTTTTGTCAAGAACGTTCAAGAACTGACAACCGGAGAAGACACCGGAAAAGGCTATGGGGGAACTCTAAGAAAGTGCCGACCTACAACCCTAAAAAATACACAGAAATGAAGACAAAGGAAGGCGCGAGGAGAAAAAGGTTACCTGATGAGGAGAGAACAAGAGCGCTGCGAGGCCTGAAGGATTGAAGGCTGCAAATGGCGACTGGTTCTAGAGAGAGAGTAAACTTAGGCGCGAAGAAGAAGAAGCTGTGGAGAGAGAGAGTTTAAAAACTCTTAAATACCTTGGTAATAAATGGGCACATTTGCCAAGAAGGGTATAATCAGGGCACAGAGCCCCATGCGAGTGTGCAGCCGCCCTGCCTTGGGAACTTGAATGGCAATGAGTACCTGCCCATGTGTCACTCACCTAACTGGTCATACACGCATCTCAATTTCAGCATTATCCCTCAGCCATCTCAATGACACCTGTGGCTAAGGGCTGGGGGGTGATTGATATACCCGTTTATATCCTTGGCCTGGCTGAAGATTATCTCCAAAATGGACGACCCTATGAGGGGCCGACCCTTCACCAGGCTCCAGCTGGTCTCCACCAGGCCCAGACGACCCTACGAGTGGCCGACCCTTCCCCAGGCTCCAGATGACACTATGAGGGGCCGACCCTCCACCAGCCTCCGGACGACACTACGAGGGTCCGACCCTCCACCAGGCTCCGGACGACACTACGAGGGTACGACAGTACGAGGCCAGAATTAAGTCAGGCTCACTACCGGAAGAAACTTTGCCCTCGGCCTCGGCTCATAGGCCGAGGGTGATATCATGACGGCGCATGATTTGGGAGACGCGTGGAACAGTGCGCGTCAGGCTCATATGACACGTGGCAGACCGTTATAACAGAATCACACCCTCACGTGAGGGAATATTATGTCATCATTTGGCATCTACAGGTGTCAACAGGGGATTGGCTAGATCATTATTCACATGCACCATGCTTACTTGGGGGGTACACTACACCCCCCCAAGACCTATATATACTTGTCACCTACAACCCTACAGGGGATCGATCCATTAAATGTAGCCCTAGCTAAAACTCTGCTTGTATACACAGTAGAGAGAGAGAGAGGGTTATGTGCATTGTATCTAAGGCCATTAGTTCCCATACTTAGTAGATCACACACTCACAGTGGATGTAGGCCAAATTGGCTGAACCAATATACATCATTATCTTATTTCCTCTTATACTCATCCCCTTCTACGTACTTGTACACTTATACATCTCTATGGCTGCCATGGCTGCTACTGTTTGAGCTCACTATCACTTATTCGGTGGTGCTAAATCTTAGCATCATCAGTTCATCCAAATCGTATGTCTTAAATGCTACGGGACAAACCATTGGAAATGTTATACGAGGAAATTTGATGTTTCAAAGAGCTTCGCTATGTTCGGTGATTTGACTTTTGTCAAATGGGGTCCTAAAATGCCTCGTGACCTTTTGTAGTAAAATGGGTCTTTAGTCCGTATCGTAAGGATGATTCGTGCATAGGTGTGACACCCCGCCTAATTAAATACCGGGTGATCAGTTCTTTATTAAATTATAACCAAGGTGAACGGTTGGTTCATTCTTAGCATCATTGTCGCAAAATAAACTTTTCAATTTAAACACCCTAAATAATTAAGCTAAGTGTCAAAACCATTTAAAACATTATTTCTATTTTTAATTTAAGTCCAATAATAAAAATCTTTCATAATTCACAGTTTAAGAGTCACACAAATAACTAAACTGGAAAAGATCATCCAAGCAATTTAAGCATTCAATTAACTAATTCCAACTTTAAAACCATGAAGGAAAAACATACTGACAGTAACAAATCCCAAAGTAAAAATACTAAAAGTAAATGAATCACAATATCTGACAAAACCCACTGAATAAGGAAAAAGGGCGACACATGCCCAACTGGATAAAACAGAACTAAGAGTGGAGTCAATAATAAGGTCGTCTAAGCAAAAGGCCTGCAACTCCCACCTAAGCTGCAACACGTTCCTTCCAAAGAATCCTAAGCATTATGCCCCTGTGGCTGGGCACCTGTAATATATATATATATATATATATATATATATATATATATATATATATATATATATATATATATATACAAGAGAGAATAGATAACAGGAAACGGGTCAGAGACCGAATGCAAAACAGTTTAAAAATTTAGTTTAACAAGTATTTAAAATGCTTACCGGCTAATGCAACAATCATATTAGTATGCGACACTCTCTTAAGAAATTTCTCACCTCTCTTCTAATGTGCACACCTACCGCACTATTAATCCCCACAACTTTATCTTATCTTAAATTTCTCATAAGGTTTCATGACGACAATTACTAGGGCTAAGATAATTAATTTCTGAAAGCAAAGTTTTCACATGAATCTCATTTTATTATAAAGTCTTTCAGTATTGCCTCAAACATTGCAAACACTTATAAATTCAGAATATTTATTCATTACTTAACTAATTTTAGTCATAGTACAAAGTTCCCAATTTCAAGTCTATATATATATTAATCACTCATATAATATATATATATATATATATACTATCGGCACCCCACATAAAATTTATGGTGCTGGCATACTCTGCTATCAAGTCCCCGTCACTCGTACTAAGGGAAATACAGGTTCGGAATCACTCTCGAACTGTATTAACACAAAACACATACAAATTGAGGCGAATCATAGTTCCAAGTCACTAAGAGGTCAGCACATACCCTCACGTCTCTTAGGATCTCCTGACTATCGATTAGATAGCCTGTACCAAGGATTCCTATGTTCTAGGGTACAAGTCAATATCCCCCATAAAGGTCCAATCGAGATAAGACTGTCCCGGCGCGGTAACCTCTGTGATAGCAAGTAGCGTGTGCATGATTTTTACACGTATATAGTATATGCACAAACACAGTCATATATATGTATACCACCATTCCCATTTCTAAATTAGGTACGCCCACGACCCATACTTATGACATTCATTCTTAGTACATGTTACTAGATTATCCCGTATAACGGCTCGTCTCTTTCATTCTTAATTATAGGTTATTCCATACATTCCTCATTTCACTCGTAATATTCTATTCCCCAATATATAAATTCAGTAGGTACTCTCTTATTTTCTAACATAGCTTTCTTACGGGTCTTACTCCTTTAATTACACGTTTCCATAATTTCCTATGAATAAATTACTCCCCGTTAACTTTAAATTCGCCATACTTTAAATGCCCCCTTTTTACTAAGTCCTACTGATCCTCTTTATGTCCCAAAATGTTCTATTAATAAGGTCCAAAGTTTACTACTAATTTTAATCGAAATAACTATTTAAAGGAGGAATATGAATTTTCCAGGAGGGGTCGATCGATCGATGGAAGGGGTCGATCGATCGATGCTCTTTGGTCGATCGATCGATCAATTAAGCAGTTATGACAGAACTGCATAAAATACAGTTACGGGACTCCTATTCCAAACTCCTCCAAATCATCATGTTCCACTCCCAAACTCCCAACAAATGATACTACAAGTGTTATATACCCAAATAAATAATTTTCTACGTAAAACATGTGAGTTCTCATCGAGTATATCAAATTAAAAGGGCAAAAACTATATCAACCTCAAGAAGCCTAATTTTCTTCTTTATCTTAATTCTTCCAATTCTTTTTTCCGATTTCTACTCCTAACTCAAAGAAAATTCATGGTTTATCCTCTACATGTGAATTTGATTTCCAAAATATGATTTTTACCTCTACAACATGCAAATTTTAGTCTCCAATATATACTTTCTTTCATGATGACTAGTTTTAATCAACCCTAGGCTAATATAATTGAAGCATTAACTAAAATAAAGCAAGATAGATACTTGCCTATAAATCTTTGTTTCTGATTTGTGAAAGAAATTGGTGTGATTGTGTTCCTCGTCGTGCGATCTACAATTTGGCGGTGACTGCGGTGTAAACAGTGGAGTTCTTGGCCTAGAACTCCTTGGAAAGCTTCTCATCTTCCTCTCCAATGTCTGTTCTTGATTTTTGGTTATTCTAACCCTAGAAGACATACCCTAACATCTGATATAACCTTAGAAAATTCGTGAGTTTCTATGCCCAAAAATACAAAATGTCTAAAACGCCCTCCCGGGATGCTCATTAGGCCTAAAAACACCCCGAGAGCCAAACAACACCCCGGGTACATTTCTTTGACTATCTCGACCCTTCTGGGCACATTGACGCACTCAAAATGACCATACGGGTGACTTATAATTTATTCACTTTTAATAATGCGAATTTAATCCCGACACGACACAGGCGCATCCTGGTAAAATTTCCAAAATTATCAAATTATATTCTCATGATAATTTTACTAAATTTAATTACACATCTTACTTTACCCATAAAGTAATTTACAACAAAATTTCAATAATTACTAACTCTCATCACGCTAGTAAATATTTAAATGATTTTCGGATTAATATTAAATTAATATATCTAATTAATTTTAGTAAATTTCCAAATTTAAAAGTCATAAAAATAAGGGGTATTACAATAGGGCAGACCATTGGAAAGGATATTCAGTGCCCTTCAAAGATTCATTCAGTCTCGTTCGATCTGAATAGTTGACTTTGGTCAAACGGAGCTCGGGAGCGCCCGATGTCCTCGTGATCAACTTTTTTGGGAAAACATATCGTTTGTTAGGATGGTTATGCCATTTTGCACATGGGGCGGACCGTTGGAAAGGGGTTTCAGTGCCCTTTGAATAAGCTTTTTCTCTGATGATGGAGTTGATTGGGGTCAAATTGGATCCCGAGAGCGCTTGGTGGTCTCCAAATTGATTTTTGATAGTAAAATGGTCCGTTCGTCCGAACCATTCTCTCGATTCACGCATGGGGCAAACTATTGAAAAAGGAATTCATATCCCTTCGAAGAGTCATTGAGATTTCACTCTAACAATAAAGTTGATAGGTGTCAAACGGGGGCCGGGAGTGCTCGGTGGCCCCAGATTAGTACTCGGAATATGACCTAGGGTTTGTGGTGAACAGGGAGGTGCTAGGGACTTAAGGAAGGATTTAAGGCGGTCCTAGAATGTGGTGTCTACACATACACTGTTAGGCACATTACATGCCATGAAAAAGAAAGTTTTGAAAAGTTTTTTAAAATCTCTTAAATCTCTTATATCAAATCACTAAGTCTTCTCTCAATCCCACTATTAAGGAATAATTTTTTAAGAAAAAAATTTGAATAGGGGCGCTTAAAAAATAAATGATCATAGTCTTCAATAGCTTCTTCATACATCACGCACACACATCATTCATGGCAACACCCTACTGTAAAAGAATATCCTTTGTTCTTAATTTTTTATGACAAGGCAACAAAGTAATAAACGAACATTTTGGGATTCTCTTTTTATCGCACGCCGCTGAACTCCACTTAACTCTAAGGCTAGAATTTCTGAGAAAATTATATATATCTTGGAGAGTATTGACTTTTCTTTAAAGGAATCAACTCCACCCAGTCATCACTAACATGGTTAGGGATTAAATAAATATTCCTGATTTGAACTAGAAATGATGAGATAGGTAAAGGTAAATCCCAACCTCTATCATTAATATACTTTGCAACTTTTTCATTAATATTACCTTCTACATTGTACACAACTCTTTCCCCAAAATTGGCAACTAGACTACCTATATCGTGCTAGTAGTCGTTCCAAACATAAGTTTCATTTCCATTACCTATCTTGTACTTATTATCATTTTAACTATTTCCTTAATCTTTGCCAGCTTCCTCCACGCCACTGACAGTTTTATGGCACTCTTAAAGTCCATAAGTAATTCCCTTTAAGAACAAATATATGAATCTAACAAACCCATAGAGATTCTTTTTTATTAACGATATTCCACAAGTGTTTAAGCATGCAAGATTTGTTCAAAATGAATAAATTTTATATGCCTAAACCTTTTCCATCTATCGGCCTCTATATGCCTTCCCAAGCAATCTTAACCTTTGTGGTATAGATATAATGACCACTCCATGAAAAATATCTAAGGATTTGGTCAACCACTTTATAATCCTTTTTGGAATTATAAAAAGATTAATCCAATACGACTGCATGCTTCTTAATACAGCGAAAACCAATTGCAATCTACCCGCATAAGAGAGCCATCTAGTAGTCCAGGATTGGAATTTAGATGTAAATTTCTCCGTTAGTCACCTATAGTCATTCACCTTAAGACACATAAAAATAAGCAGAACACCGAGATACTTCATTGGGAGAGAATCTTCCTTAATTTTCAACAAATTAGAGTAGAGAAAATTTTCCCTTTCTTTAACCCCTACAAAAAAATAGTACATTTTTGTTTATTGGGAAATAACCATGACATCTGGCTAAACTATGCCAGTGTCCCATTAACAGTTTTGAGGGACACTAATAAAGTGGTCATCTACAAACATAATATGCAAAATTCCGAGCTTTGCTCACTTAGGATAAAACTGAAAGGACTCGTATCAACTTTGTGATCCAACAACCAAGAAAAAGGTTCCATTATCAATAATAAATAAGGAGATAGTGGATCTCTTTAGCGTAAACCACCTTCTCCTTTAAGGACCCATATATTCCTCCATTAAGGCTGATAGTAAACGTCGTTGTAGTTACACATTCCATTATCTAATTACTTACAGAAGAAGGAAATTCTAGAATATCCATCACATCTTCTAAAAAACTCCAACTCACCTAGTCATAGGCTTTCATAATGTCAACTTTGATAGAACATCTAAGTGGTCCACTATTCTTATGGTAACCTCGAACCAGTTCTTACATACGCAAAATGTTGTCAGCAATACAACGACCTTTTATAAAGTTGAATTGATGATTATTGACCATAGTCGGCATCATCTTTTTCAATATGTTCATTAACACCTTTGAAATTATACAACACATTGCAATAAGAAATAGGTTTAAAATCTTCATCGTAGTCAAACTAGATATTTTGGTAATTAAACTAATAACCATACTATTTATCTCATTTAACTTCTTCCCACCCTTAAAAAATGAAAGAATCGCCTCTTCAATTTCGTTCCCACTCACATCCCAAATGTTTTGAAAGAAATTTGCGTTGTACCCATGCGGACCCGACACTTTATTAAGATTTAGATCAAACATATCCCTCTTCACTTTATCACTGAAAATAACTGCACCCAAAATGATTTTATAATCATTAGACAAAAAACTTTCCCTAATTGATATCAACTTATCTTTCACTCCTATAGGATATACATCACTTCTGCCTAAAATTAAACAAAAAATAACTTTAATCGCCTCTTGATGAACTTCCTTCGGCCCATTAAGATAGTGGGACAGCTTAATCTCATCCTCACTCCAGGTTTATGCGGGTTTAAAAACCCTATAATCAACAACTAATATTGTGTGTGGGGACCAACCCTTAACTATCGCTGTCCATTTCCGCTCATCTAACAACGTAAGTGTTGATTACTTATACACTTTCCAGTACGCGTAGTTAGACCCATCAAATAAAGGTGGTCTAGAAAATGATTGAATCTCCCTATAATAACTGCTAAAATGCATGCCTTGATAGGAATCTAACACGATAACTTAGCGTTATAGCTCTCTTATATCAATTTGAGAACGCGATGTGCCCTATAGGCACGAAAGGTTCTAATATGGAAAAAGGTGCAAAATAAGCAAACCAATTATTTTTAAAAATTTCCAAATTTTAAGTTTAACTTAAACATTGTGACACCCTGTAATATTTAATATTAAATTGACCAGGTCTAAATTAAACTATACAGGCATCTGAACAATTAAGTACCATTATATGTATACGTAAAGACTGAAATATATAAAAGAGAAGAAAATTTAATATAGACAAGTAAACTATTCCCTAACTTTGATACCGCAATATCATCATCATCATTATCATTATCATCCTTGCCTTAATCCGAAAAATCTATGGTGTCAACGGTGACATGTAAGCCTATTCTGAAAACATAAAATGTATAATTATTACATATGTCTCTCTATACTAATCTAAAATGGTAAAAAGGATGATAGAATTTGGCACGCATGCCAGGAACATCTACATCCTAATGGGTATCAGCAATGAGGAGGATGAGTGACAGCGAAAAAATCTATGAAGGCTACGGAATGGGTGTTCCTAAAACAATACATCCACAACATAAGTATCAAGTTCAAAGAGAATAATTACATATCGAAATTGGAAAAATCATAACTATAAACATACCTGCCATATTTTAAATGTCTTTTAGAGTTATCTCACCCAAGAATCCTAGATATTACATGCATTTAAATTTCCAATACCCAAGTGAACCTCGTATTTGAGTTTTACCCTTGACAATTGATTATAACTAAAGGATTCACAATGTTCATTATGATAAGTAATTTTGAATGCAAAAATAAATATAAACATGAACTTTAACACGTACCAAAGAAGTAGTATCTTACTTAAGTTGGTCAAATCAATGAAGGCCTATCCATATTGCCCTTAGGGATCACTCGCATGTACCAAGTATAGTCTTAGATAATCCCAAACCTAGAGCCTTAATAAGAGTATTGGATGAATCGCAACGTCTACCCATCTGATATGCCCAAGTATAACCTCGGCCTAGAGATACCTACCTTGGCCAAGATTATGGCCGAGACATTGATCGACCCTATGAGGGGAAAGGGCCCACGATATCATCCCTCGGCCATACTTACCTCGGCTCTGGACGACACTACCATCTACACAGCCATGGACCCTACGTCTGGGAATAGCAACCTCGGCTAATAGTAGGCCGAGGTGAGAAGGAGACCTAATCATCTTCAATATGGAACTAATCCTACCTCGGCCTTGGCCGAGGTGACGAGAATCATTAATCAGAATGTATGTGCCCAACCTCGGCTAGGGCCGACCTAGCATAATGTCTCGGCTGAGATCAGGCCGAGACTCCTCATGACATTACTCGGATTGAACGGACATCAAGCCTTTACAGCTCGACCTCTCCCAGGCCGAGGTCATTCACCAACATGACTGCCGAGCATCTGTTGACATTTGGATAAGGACACCTGGGCACAAATCAGTTGTAACAAGATTATTCTCCACATGGGGGAGAATATTTCATCATCATTGCTTACATGTGACAGTGACAGATGGCATTCCCACATTGGTGAGGATACCACACACATGCTCATTGCATGCATGGGGGGTATAGTGCGCCCCCTAGGCACTATATATAGGGATCATCCCCTACCTTGCAAAGGGATCCTGCTATTAAAACCCTAGTGAAAACTCTGTCTAAAGATACAGTAGAGAGAGAGAGAGAGCTTGAGTGAATTGTACCCATGGCCATTAGTGCCTTTGTTCAGTGATATTACTCACACACACACAATGGACGTAGGCCAGATTGGCTGAACCACTCATATTCCGGTGCTGATTCCTCATATCCTCACCTCCTTCTCTTATCTCTTTATATAGCTGTGCCACCATTGTTACTAATATATTGAGCTTGCAAACACCTCACCTGGTGTAGCTAATTCTTAGCATCATCATTTTGGCGCCATTTGTGGGAATCGAGAGGCTATCTCTCCCTCTTTTTCTGCTTTACCTCACCGGAGACTCCGGTGGTGAACCAGGAACCACCCCTTGTGTGGAGGTGTTTCACCATTGAGAGAGGTCCTTTAAGGTATTAAGCTCATTTACTGTTCAAGCTCTTTATTATTAACACATGGCACCAGAATTACCACCGCCTCTTCCGCCGCCCGGAGGTGGAGGGGCTAGCTCCAGTCAGGCTCCTCCCCAGTCCGAAATGGCGGAGGTGGCAGCAGCTTTGAAATATTTAGCTGCAACACAACAAGCCATGAAGGAGCAATTTTCCCAGCTCAGCCAAACCATGATGATGAGACCACCTGGAGTCTCCCCGGATATGATAACTCCGGCGGCAGTTCAGCCCCATCCCGATGCCAGGGGACCACCCCAGGCGCCCATGAAGGACCAACCTGCACCCTAGTGGAGGAGGGACGTTGCTGACCCTAGGCACTTGCGCTTGGGGAGGCAGGGAAACCCTTGCCCAGAGGACAGGTATGATGACCTAGAAGCTGAAGAGGCCCCGGAAGACTGCTGGGAGCCGTATGAGGTGTCAGATAACACCGTACGACCCCTTAGGCAGAGCCAAGGATGTGTAGGCCAAGGAAGAGACGAGGCCCAACAAAGAGGGTCAGCCTTTGATAGGCAGAGTCAAGGATGTGTCGGCCGAGGAAGATATGAGGCCCAACAGACAGGGTCGGCCTTTAACAGGTTGAGCAGAGGGTCGGCCTTCGAGAGGTTGGGCCCAGTCAATGACCTGAGGTAGAGGCTATCGAGGTCAAGGATCGCGGTGGGCTATCAAAGAGGGAATAGGCAGGCTCGGCCAGATCAAGGCCGACCCTTAGAGAGAAGAGCCAGGGAGCAGGAAGAGGTCAATAGTCAGCGTGTTGTGGCTGGGGAACCCTCTGTCCATCGTAGGGAGGTGGCAGGGGATAACCTCGGCCTGGATGAAGAGAGAAGACCCTGGAATGACTCAATCCAACGTCTCGAGGAGAAGATAGGGGACCTCATAAAGAGCAGGGACCCATTACAGAGGGGCTACTCGGAGGGCTCCCCGTTTGTAGCTAGGATAGTGGGGTTCCCAACCCCTGCTAAGTTCAAGCCTCCTACCGTGACTCCTAAGTATGATGGCAGCACTAACCCAGTGCACCATATCGATATGTATCAGTCGGCGGCAGATATTTACTCGATACCCGATGAGATGAAGTGCAGGGCCTTCTCAGGAACCTTGACAGGGGAAGCGCATAGCTGGTTCACCTCTCTTCCAAAGAACTCGATCGAGAACTTCAAAGGCTTAGCTGAGCAGTTCATCCACAACTTCTGCTTTGGGGTAAGACCTCAAAAGAAGACTACCCACCTCCTATATGTCAAACAGGCTAAGGGTGAAAGCCTAAGAGACTACATATCAAGATTCAACAAGGAGAAGTTGGAGGTGGAGGATTACGAAGAGAGCATAGCCATGACAGCCCTGATAGGAGGCCTCCAGAAGGGAAAGCTATTGTGGAAGCTGGCGAAAGACTCCCCCAAGTCTGTGGCAGAGCTGCTGTCCATCGCAGGGAAAGTAATGAATGCGGAAGAGGCAATGGCCGCCAAAAATGAGGAGGAGAACCGTGGTAGCACTGGGAGGTCACAGGGCACGAAAGAGGGGAAGAAGAGGTCAGCAGATGACAAGTTCGCTCATTACACTCCCCTGAATGTGAGCTGTGATCACATCCTTAATGAGATCAAGACTGACCGGGCTCTAAGGTGGCCAGAAAAATTGAAGGCCCCACCACATAAGAGGAATAAAAACCTCTGGTGTGAGTTCCATCAGGATCACGACCATATGACAGATAGATGCTTTGCTCTGAAGGATGAGATTGAGAAGATGCTGAAATCCGGGAAGCTAAGAAAGTATGTGGATGGCAAGGCCCCAAAGGGTGGAAGAGAAGACCCTAGGAAGAGAAGAGATGACAGGTGCCATGGCGATGTCTCGGCTAGAAGACATGATGATTCAGAGGGTGATGATGGAGATGACCCGGATCTCCCACCTAAGGATGACAACACCCCGGTGAAGAGGGTAGGGATGATCACCTTTGGTGTTAGCACCATATGTGGCGGATTCACAGGAGGTGGCTCTGAGGTAGCCGATAGGAAGGCTCACGTAGCGGAGGCCAAGTCAGTGGTCAAACCTGAGGTTGTGAATCTAACGTCTTCTGACGCAGTGCAGAAGAGGAAGAAGGTGGACATGGACACCCTCGTAGTGGGGTTCTCCAGACTCGACTTCAAGGGCATCTTAGCTCCCCATGATGACCCTTTAGTCATAATAACAAGGGTGCATGGGTGCGATGTAGGGAGAATCCTCATAGATGGGGGAAGTTCAGCAGATGTGATGTTCTGGCCTTGTTTCAAGAGCTTGGGTCTTAGCAGGGCAAGGCTGGTGCCCTACCATCACCTATTGATAGGCTTCAGTGGTGAGAAGGTACACCCATTGGGCATGTATGAAATGGATGTACGGATGGGAGATGAATGGCCTAAGAGGCTGACCAAGAAGATAAACTTTTTTGTTATGGACGAAAATGTCTTCTCGGCCTACAACCTCATCATCGGAAGAGTGGCCTTCAAAGAATTTGAAGCCGTGCAGTCAACGGTCCACCAGATGCTAAAATTCCCGACTCCTTATGGGGTAGGGGAAATGCAAGGGGACCAGACCACGGCGCGAGAGTGTTATTTCAACTCGGCCGAAGAGCGAGAGGCCCATAAGAGAGCAACCGCCACTTACAGCATTGACACTCTTGATCCCAGAGACGAAACAAAATTGAAGAAGGGCGAGGCCGCAGAAGAGGTAGAATCCATCGTCCTCAATGAGGACGAGCCGGAAAAAATCATCCAAGTCGGCAAGGCCCTGGAGCAAGGGATCAAGGAAGAGCTGATAAACTTCCTCAGGAAGAGGCAGAGTGTCTTCTCATGGAGTCATGCAGATATGCCTGGTATCGACCCTGAGATCATGACCCACAAGCTCAACGTTGACAGAGATGCTATGCCTATTAAACAGAGGCGAAGAGTCTACTCCAGAGAGAAGTATGAGGTCATCCGGGAAGAGGTGAAGAAGTTGAAGAGGCCGAGTTCATAAGAGAGGTTACTTATCCAGAGTGGCTCTCAAATGCTGTCATCGTGCCTAAGGCCAATGGAAAGTGGCGATGTGTGTAGATTTCACAGACCTGAATAGGTCTTGCCCGAAAGACAGCTATCCCTTACCCAGGATAGACCAGATGGTGGATGCAACGGCAGGGCATGAGCTTATGAGTTTCATGGATGCTTATTCAGACTATAACCAAATCTTCATGGATACCGAAGACTCTGAGAAGACAACCTTCATTACTGACAAGGGGACGTACTGTTACAAGGTGATGCCCTTTGGTCTGAAAAATGCGGGAGCAACGTATCAACGTCTTGTCAATAAGATGTTCGAGGAGCAGATAGGTAAGACCATGGAGGTGTATGTGGACGATATACTAACGAAGAGCCTGAAAGCATGTACTCACGTAGCGGACCTTGAGAAGACCTTTGATGTCATGGACTCCTACAGAATGAAGCTTAACCCAGCGAAATGTGTCTTCGGGGTAGGAGCCGGGAAGTTCCTGGGGTTCATCGTTAATCAGAGGGGGATTGAAGCAAACCAGGAGAAAATCAAGGCGTTACTCGACATGAAGACTCTTAGGAGTATCAAGGATGTTCAGAGACTCACTGAAAGGGTGGAGGCCCTGAACAGGTTTGTTTCCAGAGCCACGGACAAGTGTCTTCCGTTCTTTAAAGTTCTGAGAAAGGCCTTCCAGTGGGACGAAGAGTGTGAAAAAGCCTTTGATCAACTGAAGTCCTACTTGGGGTCTCCCTTGCCGCTGTCCCGGCCCATCGCAGGGGAGAGGTTGTTTGTGTACCTGGCAGTCTCTGAGTCAGCCATTAGCGCGGCCATCATACAGGAAGAGGATGGGGTTCAGAGACCTGTGTACTTCAATAGTAAGGCCCTTCAGGGGTTTGAACAAAACTATCCCCGCATGGAGAAGTTGGCTTATGCCCTGATACACGCCTCTAGGAAGATGAAGCCTTACTTCCAAGCTCACTCCATGGTAGTCCTCACCGACTCACCACTAAGGCAGGTTCTGCACAAGCCTGAGAAGTCCGGAAGATTGATGACCTGGGCTATTGAGCTAGGAGAATATGATCTTACCTACCAGCCCAGGACAGCCATCAAGGGGCAGGCCCTGGCAGACTTTGTCGCAGAATTCACTTGGGAAGAGACCGAGACAAAGAAGGGCTTGGATGGTGGCGAAGAGATGAACCGAAATGTCTTCCGAGATTTGGAAGAGACTGCCCCGTACGTCTTTCGAGGCCGAGAAGAGGTTATCCCAGGCCAAGCTCATAGCAGAGTAGAAGAAAATGAAGAGGATCGATACCTCTTCGAAAAGGGGGTTATGAGAGAAGGGGTCTTCTCATCCGATGCGGACGTGTGGAGCCTCTTCGTTGATGGCTCTTTTTGTGACAATGGAAGCGACGCGGGACTAGTACTCTCGGCTCCAGATGGCGCCAACATTGAGTACGCCTTGAGATTCAACTTCAAGGCCTCTAACAACGAGTCTGAGTATGAGGCCATGATAGCAGGTCTCTTATTAGCAACAACTCTTCGAGTAAAGCGGCTCCTACTCCATAACGACTCAAGGTTGGTTGTCAATCAAGTGATGGGGGCATACGAGGCCAAAGACGAAAGGATGGCCAAATACCTAAAGAAGGTAAGAGGATTGATAGAGTATTTTAAAGAAGCAAAGATGAAGAGAGTGCCTCGACTGGGCAACAACCATGCTGATGCATTGGCAAGACTGGCCTCGGCAATGAAGACAGATTTGGGAAGGACCATTCCAATCTAGGTCTTAGGAAAAGCAAGCATCGAGGAGGACGAGGTGTGTAGCCTTTGTCACAATGTGAACCTGGGAGACTCATGGATTGACCCGCTCGTCAGATACCTAAAAGAGGGGGAGCTACCTGAGTCCAGGATGGAAAGAAGAAAGTTGAGATACAGGGCTGCAAAGTTCTCATTGATAGGAGAAGTCTTGTACAAAAAGGGGTTTCTACTGCCTCTCCTCAGATGTGTGCACCCTGCGGAAGTACCCCAGGTCTTAATGGAGGTTCATGAGGGTTCTTGCTCTGGCCACATTGGGGGAAGAACCTTAGCCAAGAGGATCATCACTCAAGGATACTGGTGGCCTACCCTGTCTAAGGACGCAGCAGACTATGTGAAGAGGTGCGACAAATGTCAAAGGTTCGCCACCATCCCTGACCAACCTCATCAGCCTATGACATCGATCTCTTCTCCATGGCCATTTGCGGTATGGGGAATTGACTTAGTAGGACCTTTGCCAAGAGCTGTCAACAACTATAGATTCTTGATAGTTGCCATTGACTACTTTTCAAAATGGGTAGAGGCAGAGCCGATGATAACCATTACAGAACAGAAGACCTTCCAGTTCATCTGAAAGAACATCATATGTAGATATGGCCTCCCGAACACGCTCATCTCGAACAACGGGACCCATTTCAAGAATGCCTCCTTGGAGAAGTATTGCCAAAGTGTGGGGATCAGACAGTTCTTCTCATCTCCTGGTCGACCTCAAGCAAATGGCCAGACCGAGGTCACGAACAAAACCATCTTGGATGGAATCAAGAAGAGGTTAGAAGATGCGAAGGGGGGATGGATAGAAGAGGTCTACGCCGTGCTATGGGCTTACAGAACTATGGCAAGGACACCCACAGGAGAAACCCCATTCATGCTGGCACATGGCTCGGAGGCAGTCATACCAACGGAGGTAGGACTGCCAACTCATCGGATTCAGACCTACGACCCCGATAGCAATGGGGAGAAGAGAAGGCTAGACCTGGATCTCATCGAAGAAAGAAGGGAAGATGCAGAGGTCAGAAAAGCAGCCTACCAGCAGAGGGCAGCAAAATTCTACAACCAGAGGGTGAAGTCAAGACCCATTGCAGTAGGAGACCTAGTTCTAAAGAAAACACTACAGAAGGCAAACAAGCTACACCCAAACTGGCATGGCCCCTACAAGGTAACGAAAGAGGTTGTGCCTGGCACTTACAGGCTAGAAAACCTAGAAGTAGAACCTTTCACTAACCCATGGAATGCTGACCATCTCAAGAGATATTACATATGATGTATAGAGTTTTATGAAAATGTACTATCTTACTAAGAGGAGGTTATTAATAAAGATCAGTTTCCATATCAAGTTCTTATTTTGTTCTTTAAGTCCATAAGTTTATCATGAGGCTAACCTCTTAGGTGATGACCTCAGACCCTCATAACATCACTCGGTGGTGACGAGGTCCGAGCTCAGACACCTGGGTTAGATGACCTCATACCCTTAACATCATTAATTTGGTGACACTTATCATGAGGCTAACCTCTTAGGTGATGACCTCAGACCCTCATAACATCACTCAGTGGTGACGAGGTCTGAGCTCAGACACCTGGGTTAGATGACCTCAGACCCTTAACATCATTAATTTGGTGACACTTATCATGAGGCTAACCTCTTAGGTGATGACCTCAGACCCTCATAACATCACTCGGTGGTGACGAGGTCTGAGCTCATACACCTGGGTTAGATGACCTCAGACCCTTAACATCATTAATTTGGTGACACATTATGAGGCTAACCTCTTAGGTGATGACCTCAGACCTTCATAACATCACTCGGTGGTGACGAGGTCTGAGCTCAGACACCTGGGTTAGATGACCTCAGACCCTTAACATCATTAATTTGGCGACACTTATCCTGAGGCTAACCTCTTAGGTGATGACCTCAGACCCTCATAACATCACTCCGTGGTGACGAGGTCTGAGCTCAGACACCTGGGTTAGATGACCTCAGACCCTTAACATCATTAATTTGGTGACACTTATCCTAAGGCTAACCTCTTAGGTGATAACCTCAGACCCTCATAACATCACTCGGTGGTGACGAGGTCTGAGCTCAGACACCTGGGTTAGATGACCTCAGACCCTTAACATCATTAATTTGGTGACACTTATCATGAGGCTAACCTCTTAGGTGATGACCTCAGACCCTCATAACATCACTCGGTGGTGACGAGATCGGAGCTCAGACACCTGGGTTAGATGACCTCAGACCCTTAACATCATTAATTTGGTGACACTTATCATGAGGCTAACCTCTTAGGTGATGACCTCAGACCCTCATAACATCACTCGGTGGTGACGAGGTCTGAGCTCAGACACCTGGGTTAGATGACCTCATACCCTTAACATCATTAATTTGATGACACTTATCATGAGGCTAACCTCTTAGGTGATGACCTCAGACCCTCATAACATCACTCGGTGGTGACGAGGTCTGATCTCAGACACCTGGGTTAGATGACCTCAGACCCTTAACATCATTAATTTGGTGACACTTATCATGAGGCTAACCTCTTAGGTGATGACCTCAGACCCTCATAACATCACTCGGTGGT
Source organism: Sambucus nigra (assembly GCA_949130495.1). NCBI lineage: Eukaryota > Viridiplantae > Streptophyta > Magnoliopsida > Dipsacales > Adoxaceae > Sambucus > Sambucus nigra. Next base: position 787,171,621 of record OX422208.1, on the reverse strand, counting down.
GACGAGGTCTGAGCTCAGACACCTGGGTTAGATGACCTCAGACCCTTAACATCATTAATTTGGTGACACTTATCATGAGGCTAACCTCTTAGGTGATGACCTCAGACCCTCATAACATCACTCGGTGGTGACGAGGTCTGAGCTCAGACACCTGGGTTAGATGACCTCAGACCCTTAACATCATTAATTTGGTGACACTTATTATGAGGCTAACCTCTTAGGTGATGACCTCAGACCCTCATAACATCACTTGGTGGTGACGAGGTCTGAGCTCAGACACCTGGGTTAGATAACCTCAGACCCTTAACATCATTAATTTGGTGATATTTATTATGACAACGTCATATTAAGTAATGACTTCAGAGATCATATAGTATTCAAATACATTCAGAGGTCAAGATAAAGGAAGAAATTGTCATTCAATAAAAGAAGAGATTACATAACATTCAGATGTCTGATAAATTACAAGTTCAGAATTACAAGTCAAAAAAATACAAAATACAAGGCCAAGTTAAACATCTGAGGGAGGAACATTCGAAGTCTCGGCTGGGTTGACCTGTTCAACATTGGTCACCTCAGCCACATCATCAGTAGGGTCAGTTCCTCCGAGATCAGTCCCTTCCAGAGTAGCAGTCTGACCAGGGGCAGCAGCCTCGTCTTCTATCTCTTGCAGGGCCTTGGCAAACTGAGGTTCGGCGAAGCCGAGGCCCACAAAGTCGGAGGCCTTTATAGTGCCAACCTCCTTCTCTCTGACCTCGGCCCATCTGGTAGTGGCTTTGATACCTCTTTCGAGGTAATCAAAACCAAAACCTACAAACTCCTCAGAGATTTTGTAGTCAACAATTATTTTCTCTGAGGCATCTGCAAGGGCGACCTTCACATCCCCATTGACCTTCCTCTGCAGGGCATCGGCCTTATCCTTCAGGGCCTGGGCGTGGCTTTGGACGAGTGCAGAGATATCTTTTTCCAGACCCTGGGCCTTATTTTCAGAGTTCTGGGCCTTGGTCTCGGCATTCTGCAACTCTGACCTCAGACGGTCAACCTCGACCTTCAGGGTGCTCTCAACCTTCTCAGCCACCTGCCCCTTCTGAATGAGAGGCAGTTTCCTCATGGCCCAGTTAGATAGCTGGTACATGGCAGTGACACCCTGCGCAGATAATGAAGAGGTTAGATGGGGGTAATATCAGACGTTGCACTTCAAAAATTATGGACAAAAGGAACAAGTCATACCTGGGCGGCCCTGTGGAGGCCGAACTCAATAAGCATGGAAGTGTCCATGGCCCTGTAAAAACTCTTATCAGCCTCGGTCATCATGTTGGCAAGGGCGTCCATGGCCTGTTGGCTGTGGCCGACCACGCTATCGGTGAGTTTCAGCTGGTCCAGACGAGCCGACAAGATGTCGGCTGTGATAGGGATCGCAGCGTCTGAAGTCTTCTTTTGCATGGAGGTTGTCCTCTGATCCTCAGAAGCGCGGGACCTCAGGGGCCCTCTTCTTGGATTTGGATGTTGAGGGAGCAGGGGGAGGAGCATTCAAACCAGTCTTCTTGGCAAGTCTAGCCAAACTCGGAGCTGCCATCTCCCACAACTCGTCTGGGACACCTGGTGGTCTCTCTACAAAAAGGGAAAAGACAAGTCAGAAATCAAACATGAATGACCAGATATAAATGAGATCAGAGGTTAGACTTAAAAAGAGAAAAATCCTTACCAAAGTCAACAAGGGGACTTCCACCTAGGCTCGTCCCCGAGAGATACTGGGGGGTCAGCAGATGTTCGAACTTTACGAACAGACCATGTGGCCCTTGGTCTTGCAGGGCCTTCACCTTTTTGCCTTTCTGAAGACTTAGGCCAGGATCGGCCCTGGCAGACATAGTGACCTTACCCCATCTGAGGGGTATCCTCGGCTCAAAAGTGGAAGAGGGAACAGATGAGCCAAATTCCCATGGCCCTGAGGCGAAAAAATACCGGGGTTTCCAATTGTGATTCGAGGTCTGAGTGACCAGGAGCATCTTCTTCTCAGGCCTCCGAGCCACGAAGTGATAGTAACTCGAATGATTTTTGGCCGAGGTAGGGACGTAACAACCAGCAAAGACCTGAACCGGGAGGTCAGAGTGGTGGACTGCCCTCTACAAGATGATGGCCCCTATAATAACTCTCCAAGCATTAGGAGAGAGCTGTGAGGGGGACAAGTTGATGAAGGAAAGAATGGACCTAATGACAGGGTGAATGGGTAGACGAAACCCTAACTTAAACATCTGCTCATACAAGCAGATTTCTCCATCTCGGTCGTGGTAGGCCCTCTCTTCCCTCAGAGGTCTCCTCGATTTGATTGAGGGACTGATGGAGTATAAGTATCTGAAGTGCAATAGATCCACCTCAGTAACTGTGCTCTCGTACTCGTCCGCCTCAGAGGTGTCAACTTCACTTTCACCACCACCATCATCATCATCATCATCATCATCATCATCATCATCATCAACGTCGGCTGGAGCAGACGTAAATGTGTGACTAGGGAACCTCTGAGAAAACTCGACCCCGGTAACGGCCGACAGAGGGATAGCGTCTAGAATGGGAGGCACAACCACACTTGGCTCAACAAGTTCAACTTCGGAAGAAGAGCTTGAGGTACTTGTGCCATTTTGGGACGAGGCGCGGCTAGAGACCTCGGCCTGGTCATGGCCCTGACCAGTCCGAGGTGTGAAGTCCATAGCTTCTTGGAAAGAGTCCACAGACATAGGGTCTGAGGTAGAGGACTCAGACTCATACATCGGCAAACGGTTGGCAGAGACATCTATTTGATAAAAGTTCTCTGGAGGATCAGGATATACCACCTTCAGAGGTGGGGGAAAGAGAGGTCTAATAGGGAACTCCTGAGACCTACGAGCTTCTTCCTGGTCTCTCTCTATTTGCCTAATTTTTTCTAAGGTCTTCTCTCTGAGAGAGGGGAAGTCCTCAAGAAGTTGGTACAAGGGTCTGAGCATCAGAGGACGACCCAAAACTTGGAACGACCCTAAACTTGGGGAAAACTCCTAAACTCACAAACACGATTGGCTTATGAAATAAAAGGGTTTAAAGATCAAACTAAAGAATTTCAAATAAACACAGGTCGCCTGAATCAATGAAGCTCGCCGAAAAACTCAAACAGCCACCAAAAAACCCAAAGATCTCACCGGAAAATTTAAACCAAATGCTGAAAACAAAGGAAATGAAAGGGGGGAGGTACCTGAAGATGAGTCGATGGATGAAACGAAGAGATTCCACAAAGTACCTACAGGAAATCCTCTGCAGAAAGAGTGATGGGTTGAAGAAGCTTTGGAGAGAACTTGCAGAAACTTTGCGCGCAAAAGAAAGGAATGAAGAAGAAAGAGAAAGTGGTGGGATTTAACCCTTAAATACTTGGGCACACTTCCCAAGGCCCATCATTGCCTTGGGAAACCCAAGGGACAACTGACAGCGCACGCAAGCCAAGTGGGCATGCCTTAGCATGGGACAGGTGTCATGCAGGTGTTAGTCTTGGGACGGACAGGCCTCGGAGGTGAAACAATCCCATAGCCACTCGCTCTCGCATATGACTAAGGGCTGGGGGGTGATTGATATGCCCAAGTATAACCTCGGCCCAGAGATACCTACCTCGGCCAAGATTATGGCCGAGACATTGATCGACCTTATGAGGGGCAAGGGCCCACGATATCATCCCTCGGCCAGACATACCTCGGCTCTGGACGACACTACCATCTATACATCCATGGACCCTACGTCTGGGAATAGCAACCTCGGATAATAGTAGGCCGAGGTGACAAGGAGACCTAATCATCTTTAACATGGAACTAATCCTACCTCGGCCTTGGCCGAGGTGACGAGAAGCATTAATCAGAATGTATGTGCCCAACCTCGGCTAGGGCCGACCTAGCATAATGTCTCGGCTGAGATCAGGCCGAGACTCCTCATGACATTACTCGGATTGAACGGACATCAAGCCTTTACAGCTCGACCTCTCCCAGGCCGAGGTCATTCACCAACATGACTGCCGAGCATCTGTTGACATTTGGATAAGGACACCTGGGCACAAATCAGTTGTAACAAGATTATTCTCCACATGGGGGAGAATATTTCATCATCATTGCTTACATGTGACAGTGACAGATGGCATTCCCACATTGGTGAGGATACCACACACATGCTCATTGCATGCATGGGGGGTATAGTGCGCCCCCTCGGCACTATATATAGGGATTATCCCCTACCTTGCAAAGGGATCCTGCTATTAAAACCCTAGTGAAAACTCTGTCTAAAGATACAGTAGAGAGAGAGAGAGAGAGCTTGAGTGAATTGTACCCATGGCCATTAGTGCCTTTGTTCAGTGATATTACTCACACACACACAATGGACGTAGGCCAGATTGGCTGAACCACTCATATTCCGGTGCTGATTCCTCATATCCTCACCTCCTTCTCTTATTCCTCATATTACTCACACACACATAGTGGACGTAGGCCACAATTAAAGAAATTTTCGGTACCAATTTTGCCAAATGAGAGAGAGATGAGAGACAAAGAAGAAAACAAGATATTAACGTGGTTCGACCTAATATGGTGCCTACATCCATAGGTATTACGAAGGTGTATATTGTTTCAGTGGACAAAAGTCATAAGAAAGGTGAATACAACCTCTCAGGATTCTCTTTGGGATATTGTTGTATGACATTCGATAGAATAATCTCTTATACCTCCTAAAGTGGGATTATATGTTATTTATAGGAGAGATAGAGTAGTGGGATATGTGGAATGTCTTTATAGGTCAGACAGTTGCACCTTTTTACATTTCAGGAGACAACTAATGATGATTCAATTACAACCTACTGAAACAGTGGGCTACCACGTATGATAGTCCACGTGCACATTGGTGTGAGCGGAGCTGCCTATATTCCATCATGTGACTCACACGTGCCTTCGTGGGGCTAACTGCTAATGTCAGTTGGTGGTGGTTAGTTATTCAGCTGACCAGGAATGTCACTGAGCTGACCAAATTGGTGTAGCCGATCGAGTCTATTGAGTAGGCCGAGCACCTTTTGATGATAGGTGTCACGATATTATTGGTCCATTCATGTCCCATATTTATGGCACAACAAAATCCCCCAAGACTTAATTCTTAATTGGAACATGTATCAATTTCTTTAGGGTATTAGATCTTTAGACTAATTAGGGATATGGAATTAATGGATGAATTGTTATGTGGTCGGAGTTGGCCGAATTCGTAGAAATATGATCGCCCGAATTTGTTCATGACTTGGTCGGTGGGTGATCTTAGGGAGTTGGCGTATTTTGACTTTTCGTCCCCTCCAGTTTAGTGACAATTTTGTAAATATAGGCATTTTTTAGAAAGTGGAGTGCTCTGGGGATACGCTGGTAATAAATGTATTTGGCAGCATACCACTGTCAAAACGAAGTGTAAGATACGTTTAACTATCATTAGCCTTAGGTAATTTTGAAGACGTTTTTTAGGCTTATAAAGTATCAGTTCCCACCCATTTTCTCACTTCAATTTTCCTTAAAAAACTCCATTTTTCCCTACGCTTTTCAGCCATTATGAGAGCTTGTCGTTTACCTCTTTTATAAGAACTCCTTCTTTCTTCTCCATTTTCCTTTGTGTAATTCTTTCCGGTTCTTACTAAAAAAATGGTTCACACCGTTGATGAGAGTTTTTTAGAGGAGTTTAGGGCCACACGCGGAATCCCTCCATGAGTGATAAATGAACTGTTCAATGGGTCTTGTGACCTTTACACTTTGCCTAAAAGTCACTCGTTGCCCTCCATCTTTATTGAGGAGTATGGAGTCACTTTTCCTCCCAATCGTTTATTTCGGGAATTTTCCAGTATTTTTATGTGGCCTCTGACCAAGTTACCACAGATATTTGAAGAATCATTAACGGGGTGCACCGTATTAATGAATTGTATAGGACCCACATCAAAATCACTAAGCTAATGCACTGCTACCATTGGGTTACCACCAACGAAAACATTCATTATATGAAGATGCGGTCTTTGAACGGGCTTTAGTTATAAACCTCCCCGATTGTAATATTATTAAGATTACGACTTGATAGTGAAGAATTGGCAATTCGCCCCTCTTCCCCAGGGCATAGTAAATGAGGGGACAAGATTCCCTCTGGAAGGCAGAGGAATAGGTTAGGATATGAATTTAAAGTATTATTTTTTGCATTGCCATTTTCTTATTGATGCTGGTTTTATGCTCTGATTTTCTGTTTTACAGCGAAGAGCAAGAAAAAACTTCCTCACGACACTGGCGTCAATTTCGCCGACCTTGAGACTGTTTAGTCCATTCAATAGAGAATATGTGCTGATGATCATCCTAGGTCGGCTGCTTTTTTGCTAGAGAAAAAGAGAACGACTTCTTTTATGGCAAGACCCACCGAAGGGAGGCCAATTGCCCCAATCTCTTTGGATGACCCAGAGGCCTCAACCTCTGAGCTTGGTTCAGAGTATTCCCCCGTGGAATATGTAGAAGGGGATAATTTTATTGAAGGGAGCACTTCTTTATTATTTGAACCTTTGGGCATTTCTTTCGTGCTAGCTAGCGTTTCCCCAAGCAATATGGTGAAACGCAAGATCACCAACCATATTGCCTCCCATGCTGCTGCGAGAGCTCCACCACTTGCTTATCTAAAGATCCAAAGGTCTAAAGTTGGAGGTTCTAGCGTCCCACTAATCCTAGATTGAGCTCCCGTGAAGGACCATGAACCCCTTTCCAACAGGATGAGAAAGGATCCACCCCAATAGAGATTATTAGAAAAAAGGCTGCTGACATGGATAATGTTATTACCCAGTATATTACTATTTATCTAGACTTTGCTTCCGTATTTTTAGGTCCTTCTTATCAACCGAGAAATGATGTTTCCTATTCCCCACTCAAGACTGTTAGAGCGAGCGAATCACAATTTGGCCCTCGTAAGTTGGTCTCTTATTATTTGATTTTCATTTGCACTTCTTCAATTTTGTATTCTAATATCCTCTTATTTCCATTTATTTCACAGTTCTTGATCGATTTTGAGTATCGCCTGAAAGGAATGACAAGATGAGGGAAATCCCCTAACGCTGATGTTGCCTTTATCGAGCTGCGAAAGTATCTAGAGGTAGCTCGTCGTGACAATGAATCCTAGATGAAGGAGAAGAAAAGGTTGAAAGTGAGGGTCTATAAATTGGAAGAAGAGAAGGTAGTGGCAAATAACACCATGTTAATGTCAAGAAATCAAGAAAGAAAGTAAGGGATTCCAGAGATATGGCTGTCCTGGCGAAGACTAAGGTCGAGCAAGCTTTGACATCTGCTGTCAAAGTTACGAAAGTGGCCTTCACAAGGGCCTGGGATAAGTCCTTTCCCAATTCTTCCATGCAAATCAAATACTTGAAGAAAGTGTTCTTTAAATATGGTTAGGATTAAGCCCTTATTATTGTCGCCACTGCTAAAGGTTACTGTCTTTTTTAACTTTACCTGGCTCTCCTCCTCATATTGATAATGAAATTAATGATAGTGAAAAGGTTGGTGCTATGGACCTGGCTTCTAAGAAGTTGTTGGTGATTGTTGCACAGACTGAGGGTTATGTCACTGTTGACAAGAAGAAGCTATAGAAATAAATCCCTATAGTCATGCTAAGAATGATTATCTTATTTTACTTTGCTTATTTTTTCAACTATCATGTAAGGACCTTGCCCATTGTAACCCTTTTTATAATTAAATGAAATTTCTGTTGCTTCTCTTGTTATCTCAGTTAATTTCTTGTAAGTTATTTTTCTCGATAAATACTTACATCCGATCACCTGCTTTGCAGCTCAATATAAGACTAGTAGAACTAGTCGTCGTCCAAAATAATTTCTAGGAGTGACGTAGTCGGTTGTTCATCGCCGGTCATGATGAGATTGATGAAGACGAGCTTGAGGATCTATTTGGTCATCATTAATCTTCTCAGTCCAAGGAATCAAATTAAAGTCCATGCCTTTTTTAACACCAGGCTATTACCGTTGCTGTTCGGAAGGTCTATAAGGAATCCCTAGTGAATCTTTAGGCCGATCACGGGAGGAAACTGGTCGAGCTATAGAAAAATAATGGTTTCGACAAGAAACTACTTTCTTTATCATCTACTTACTCCAGTAAGGAGGCTATTCTTTATACTGAATTGATAAATGCTAGGGAAGTTGCCATAATATTAGAGCAGGAGAATAATACCTTATTGGTGGTGCTTGAAGGTCTCAAGAAGTCTAGGTTTGCTGAACAAAATGAAGGCATCTATTTCCTAGAAGAGGAGAATTACCTCTCGAGGGAGGAATTGGAGCATGCAAAAAAGGTAAAGGTCCAGTCCTTTCAGTAATAGGGGAAATTCGTAGTCCGTAGAGGAAGAGAGGACCAAGAAGACTTTGCTTAACCAAGTTGCGACTATTAAAAATCAATTTTCAATAATTAACATGCTGGGTGAGAAGGTTGATCACCTCACATATTAATTTCATAAATAACCTCCCATTAGCTGGATGGATGACTATGATAAGGACCTCATACACATGGAGGCAAAACTTGACTGATGGCACGAGAAATCGGCCATAAGACCTTCTCGTACCAGCAGGTTAAGAGTGATGTGTGTGTTAAACACGTAAAGCAAGCAAACAGAGAGAAGACAAGATATAGAGTGGTTCAGCCTTTAAAATAGGCCTACGTCCACTGTGTTGCTCCGTTCTCATTATGTGTGTTGCATTGTACAATATAATCATGCCTATAGAGGCGTACAAGTATGAGAATAAAGGAGAGTACATGAAAGTATTAGAGATTCCGGTGAGCCCGTGATGTGGCTGTGATGCATATCCTTGGCTTCCAAAGCCTATGTTGGGGTGATGTAGAGAGGATCTGTGTTGTAGTGCCTCAGGTGTGTGTGGAACCGATCTCATCCCTTTAACTCTAGGCGAGGGTCCTCTATTTATAAGGAAATGTGTTGAGTCAGATGCCCTGAGCACGTGGCGTATACCGAGTTTGCGGCAGTTGTGGATAAAGGGGGGGTGCGGCCTGCAAGGCAAGCAGTGTTGCAAGATGGAGGCCGCGAACTATGATGGAGAGGGCCGCACCCTGAGTGAGTTCTGGCCGCGCCCTGAATGAGGTTAGGCTGCGCCCTGTATGAGAGAATACATCTGCGGCAGGGTGCTATATTTGTACTATCAATAAGCCCCCAAGCCGTAGTTCCAAGGGAGATCAATTGGGACTGCGGCTAAGTAGTCTAGGTGTCGCGACACTACCAAAGCGATGATTCGTCTTTCGCGCTCCCTTATATAAATTGTTTCTGGCCGTGGACTTCATTACGTTTCCAAAACTTTTGAGAGCACATCGAGAGTGAAACTCTGCACTTTCTTTCTTGCACATTCCGGTGACTTTCCGAGGCGGCGTGTGGCGATTCAAAGTGGTCTGTAGCTGATCTTTACGACTTTCTTCATTTTCAGGTGATTTTTTAACCACTATTTACAGTTTTCTTCCCTTATGATACTTTGCCTGATTCATTTGCTAGAAATCTAGGGTTTTATTTATTCGTTTTGCTTTTTCCACATATGCTGCATATGAAATACGTATAAATGTTCTTGATGTTCATGATCGAACACTACATATTTTGTGGGTTTGATTCTAAAAGTGATTAGATTTAGGTAATCAACTTGTTTAGGATAGAGGCCGCGGCATGGTAGGATTTCGATAATCATTTCCGTGAACTGGTACAATACATCTGCGTCATACCGTGCCATATGGCCACGGTCCCTCAAACTATCATCCGCGGCATCAAATCACCACCCTTGGTAGTCTCAAAATAGCCTTAAAACTTTCATGAACCCAAGACATTCATGTTAAATAACTATAGCTGCTACTAGAGCATAAAAAGTGGACTGAAAATTTAGAAATGGCCGTGGCCAGGAACGCCCTAAAAGCAATTCTATCTTACTATCGTGGCATTCTATGTTCCTCTGATATGGATGTGGCCGCGACTTGTTGGGACAGTACGACCCCATTAGACATTTTTTGATTCAAAAATACCCTTCTGTGGCTTCTTGAAGTCTTATAAATCATACTAGCTGCGGCGCCTAACTGCGAACTCTGCTTTTCAGGTACTGCTTTAGCCATATGAGCTTTGACCCAGACGAGTTCCTGAGAGGCTTTTGGGCAAAGCATTTTGGGACCTCTCCCCCCGAGCTTACTTCTGTGCCCCCTCTAAGATCAGTAGGGCCCTGCAAACTAAAAGATTGCCCGAACTGCGTGATAATCGACTCAGACTCCGCGGACTCTGCATCTGGGAAGGATTCCCAATCTTCACCGATGAAAGAGGAAGCTAACTCAAGTACACATCCAATGGGTGAAGGAGACAATGACGCGGATGTTAGAAATAACCCAGGAGGAACATCTGGGAGGGCTGAGAGACCCCTGGCCGCGCTCTATATTCGCGGCTCGATGACCCAAGATTGGGTCGAGTAGGTTGCTAAGGCCTTCGAATTTCCATAGAATTTGACGTGCTCGGCCCCTGCCGCGAACCAAAGACAGTGCATAATTATATCCGATGATGGAATTTGCTTCCCGCTGCACGCATTCATTTACGGGCTGCAGCTACCAGTCCCAGTATCTATTCGTCGCCTTTTTCAGGCAATGAACTTGGCCCCGGCACAGCTGGACCCTAATGGCTGGAGAGCCGTTCTTACTGCAATTGTCCTCTGGGATAAATTATTCAAAAAGGACATCACTCCCGCGAAGTTCTTTCACTTCTACCGTCTAAAGGAGAAAACAGTGAAATTCGCGGGGTATTATTACCTCTCTAGCCGCGGCAGGGACGAGGCCCTTTATACTGGGAGACTGACCAGTGTGAAGAATTGGAAGGGGAAATATTTCTACATCTCCGGTGAAGGCTGGGAGATGCATCCCGAGGAGAATGAAAGAGAGAGAACATATAAAATGCGCGGCAGTGGGGGTCACCCTCAAAATTAGGTATAATATTATAGCCGCGTCCTTTTTATTTCACATGTAACTTCCACTAACCTGAATCGTCTTTTCTTTCTGCAGCCCTTGACAATCTGCATTTGAACGAGCGGCAGGAACAAAGGGTTGCTGAGGCCGCGGAAGTTTCTGCTGAGCACAAGAAGTTCAACACACTCGTAACGTCAGCAACCATTTTTGAAGCAGTATTTTTCCCAAACAAATCCATTCCTCAACAAATGGGTGCGGAAGGTAACTAACTGCACCATAATTTTTACTCCGTGGTCATTTATTCTCTTGAACTCGAACTCATGCCATTCCTTTTCAGGCGAAGAAGTTGACAGGGAGTTGCTAGCGGTGCAGCTAGCAGAGATGGATGAGGACGCAGTCTTCCTAAATAATACTGCGCGTAGCAAGAAGAGGATGAGGTCCAAGGCCAAGGGACCTGCCGCGGCCCCCTCCGGAGAAAATAATTCCGCCCCAGCCGTGGTTGCTGCCTATAAGGCTACTGATCATGCCGCGGATCAGATGGTCAATGATGAAAACCCTGCAGACCATTTTGATGATGACATAGGGGAAAACTTAGCCGCGGATGGCCTGATGTCAACTGAAGTGCCCCTTCAATCATCCTCTCCTCCACCGCCAACTGTAGTGGCGGTTAATGCGAACTTGTCGCCTCCTTAATTTCGCGGAGAGTCTGGGCCAGATGGCAGACCAAGGCCTCAATTAAGGTAGCCTGACCCAAATTCTTCCTGGGACACTACCGCAAAGGCTGCGAGGAGAATGAAGCGAGCCTTGAATGTCGCGGACCTTGAAAGGCTAGTTAGAGAAGATCATGAAGATCTGGAGGAATGTGGCCTCCATATCCTTTTGAGGGAATGTAGCAGTTGTAATTTGACTTTGCATCTCATATTTTTCCATATTTTCTAACGTCTTTTCTTTCAGGCCGCGGATGTTATTGTGGTCCAGAAGAGGAAGTACGAGGCCCTGTATAGGTTGAAAGAGGCCGAGAAGAGTGCACATACCGCGGACTTGCAAGCTGCACGGACTTCTGCTTTCGAGGTGGGGAAAAATTCTGTTGCCGCAGACTTTCAAGTAAACCATGTAGACCTTGAGAAAGCCTTCAAGGCGAGGGATGAAGCGGAGGAGAATTTTAAACAGGCCGCGGAATCCCTGAAATCTTCGCAGGCCCAGACTGCGGAGGTCGCCCGTGTTGCGAAAATTTCAAATGCCAAGCTTGCCCTTCTCCAGCAGAAATATGAGGAGCTAGAGGCTAAGTCCGCCCGGAAAGATGAAGATCATGCCGCGGCAGTGAAAAAGTTAGAAGAAGATCATGGTGACGCCCTCCAGCTAGCCACAGATCATGCCGTGGAGTCATTCAAAGGCTCCAAGGATTTCTTCCTTATCAATAATAGGGCATACCTCCGCGGCTACCAGGAGATGCGGCAGAGATCTATGAGGAGGTTCCCTGAGGCCAAGGAGGATGTCCTTGCCTGGAAGTTAAGCGATGCCAAACATCAAGAGTGCATCGCTGAACTTAGGGTCGCGGCAGAAGAGAGGGCAAGGCTCAGGGCCGAGGCAGAGGGAGAAGCCGCGGACGGAGAGACCAAGACTCCCGCGGGCGGAGAAGATGGGGATGATGATGACGACGCAGCCTCTTGAACTCCTAATTTCTGTTGCATCACTAATATAGGGCTGCGTCCCTCCCTTTTGTAATCTTTGAACTTCTTTTGTGGCTGCGGCCTCCACTATGTAATCTATGGCTTATTAATACCAAGGTTGCGGCCATATTTTTACCATTACAATTGACTGCTTAATTTATTCCTTGCTCTTTTATATTGCATGACTTATATTGCTTTCTATAATGAATTGTTGTACGTTACCTCCTCATCTCTAAAAATTCATTCGCGTCCCGACAGACATAACATTTCAAGTCTGCGGTCAGAGATCGATTTCGTAGTTTGATTTTTTATCAATGTCTGCGTCCATGCAAATGGTGTTAAATTCCTGGCATCGACTGCTGCGTCATGTCAGCTGCGTACAAGTCGCGGCTATTATTATGCCGTGTCATGTAAACATCTTTGCCTGATTGCCGCGGACAGGATTTCAAGGCTGGGACTTGTTGATTGTATGGATCTCCAGCTGCTTTCCTTGCACCCGATTGTCTGAACCGTTTATCTTTTGTTATCCCATAACCAACATGGAATATGTGTAGAACTCTTTCCTCAGACTTGGTACAACTGATTCTCTTCTACCGTCGCATTCGACATTTTAGCTTTCTCATGCTTCAAGATGTTAGTGACTTACCATTTTCATGAATGAGTGGCTCCTATAGCTCTGTTACCGTACCGGTGGGATGCGGCACATTTCTAGTTTATCTGAATAATGCGCCTCTGTAGACATATGTTGGAGTTTCCAAGTCTTCCTGGGCTGGTTCATGTCACCAAGCCCTAACATGCGAGACACTATCAAGCCTCTCGAGGCTGGGTTATGCTATTAAGCCACCCCAGCTAATATGCGAGACACTATCAAGCCTCTCCAGGCTGGGTTATGTTATTAAGCCACCCACAGCTAATATGCGAGACACTATCAAGCCTCTCCAGGCTGGGTTATGCTATTAAGCCACCCACAGCTAATATGCGAGACACTATCAAGCTTCTCTAGGCTGGGTTATGTTATTAAGCCACCCACAGCTAATATGCGAGACACTATCAAGCCTCTCCAGGTTGGGTTATGTTATTAATCCACCCACAGCTAATATGCGAGACACTATCAAGCCTCTCCAGGCTGGGTTATGTTGTTAAGCCACCCACAGCTGCTGATATATAGAGAGTCATCCTTGGCTAGATAGTATAAGCCTCCCGGCCCGATGACGCATCCCAAAGCTATGCATGGGCATTGTAAATCCCCGTGGCTAATGAAAGCTCCTTTAATCTTCAGATGCTTTTGTGAATATTATCATCATATGATAAGATGTAGTTGCACATATATAAAGGTCGTAATCCCTCCATATGCACATCCCGAAATAATAATAATCTTTCGAGATAATTTGTTATCCTTCCTCTGGAATCTGTTTAAGACACAAAGTCTTTTTGTGAGATAGCAGGTTATGAAACCAAGAGAAATATCAGATATGGCAAAATTTGCTAATTCATATGTTTGCATATGTCTGCTTCAGCTAATGACATTGTTAATAAAACATAAGGTCTTAAGTATTAAGGCTACAATGAGCTTCATAAAACATAAACAGAAATAGTTAAAATTGGAAAGACTAAGGATGAGGTGCGGCATGCAGCCTCTGTCAGGTCCGGCTGGGTCCTTTATGCGTTCTTTAGGAATCGCTGCAACATCCCTTGCTCAATTAGCCTTTCAACTTCGTCTTTCAGAGCATAGCATTGCTCTGTGTCATGGCCATGGTCCTGATGGAATTTGCACAAGGTAGCTTTGTTCCTCTTGTGGGGTGGAGCTCTCAACTTTTTGGGCCACCTCAAAAGCTTATCCTCTTTGATGAACTCAAAGATCTCTTCAACCAGGAAAATCAACGGAGTATAGATACCCGACTTCTTTTCTTATTTCTCTGCCCTCCTTTTCTGACTCTTACTGGTTGATTCCGCGGCTTTTTTAACTGCCACGGCAGACAAAGCTTTTTCCTCCGAAACCGCGCCTATATTTTGAGAGGTCGCGGCCTCTAACATTAGCACCCTCTGTGTTAGGTAATTGACCTGGGTCTGAAGTGAGGCATGGCTGTCATAGAGGTGATTAAGGTGATTGTACAGTTGCACAATCTCATCCTTGACTTCTGCACTCTAGCTGGATTCTCCTTCCATTTTTGCTCTTGTTAGCCTTTATAAAGTATATAGAATCTGAGACGAAACTAACAGAAGTGAGTGATCACAGGAATATTGAGAAGGGGAACTTGAACTGCTCCATGATATGCTGAGGAGGCCGCGACAAGTATGGTACGTACTGCCGCGGACCTTTAATGTTATTCACCAAGGTCGAGCGGAAGGCAACTTAAGTCCTTCCCACGGTGATTTTGAACTGTCGTAATAGATCCGCACCAGTGGGGGTCGCGGCCTGAGATATTTTTGAACTTACAGGACGCACCCCTGTCTAGGCAGGGGAAAAATCCAAACTGATGTCCAAGACATTTTCTTCCTCAATTACGCGAGGGAAACCTACTAGGGTCCATTGATGAGAGAATTCCCTTGCGGTGCGCAATACGGCACAACTTCAATGATAACCCCTAGATCATAGGTAGATGGCAACAAAAATGGGAGTAAATATAGCCATTCCCTAATCATCCATCTTTTCGGGACTAAAGCCCACCATGCCTTTTAGCATTATCTAGATGGAGTGATATCACAGGGGTATGTAAAATAGATCCAAAGTCATCAAATGAAGATCCAAAGACAAATACAGAAATATGAAATACCCGTTGAAGGGGGGCGGATGTAAAGCGGAGCCCAATAACCAGTAACCGACCCGTGAGAAGATAATCCATAGGACCCTCAGGGGTCGAATAAGGTGTTTAAGAACTCATATGTGTGGAGAAACAAGATTGAAATACTTATATTACCACAGACGGCGCCAAACTGATGGCACGAGAAATCGTCCATAAGACCTTCTCGTACCAGCAGGTCAAGAGTGATGCGTGTGTTAAACACGTAAAGCAAGCAAACAGAGAGAAGACAAGATATAGAGTGGTTCAGCCTTTAAAATAGGCCTACGTCCACTGTGTTGCTCCGTTCTCATTATGTCCGTTGCACTGTACAATATAATCATGCCTATAGAGGCGTACAAGTATGGGAATAAAGGAGAGTACATGACAGTATTGGAGATTTCGGTGAGCCGGTGATGTGGCTATGAAGCAGATCCTTGGCCTCCAAAGCCTATGTTGGGGTGATGTAGAGAGGATCTGTGTTGTAGTGCCTCAGGTGTGTGTGTGGAACCGATCTCATCCCTTTAACTTCTAGGTGAGGGTCCTCTATTTATGAGGAAATGTGTTGAGTCAGATGCCCTGAGCACGTGGCGTATATCGAGTTTGCGGCAGTTGTGGATAAAGGGGGGGTGCGGCCTGCAAGGCAAGCAGTGTTGCAAGCTGGAGGGCCGCACACCCTAAGGTGGGATGCTGCGGCCTATGATGGAGAGGGCCGCACCCTGAGTGAGTTATGGTCTGCGCCCTGAATGAGGTTAGGCCGCGCCCTGTATGAGAGAATACATCCGTGGCAGGGTGCTATATTTGTACTATCATTGACCATGCTCATAAGGTTGGTTATAAGTATGCCTAGCTCAATGCTCTTGCTATGGTAAAGGTTCCCTAGGAGGACGTGATGTGGTACTGCCATGACTTAGGTTGCTTGGAACATCCTAATCCTCCCTTTAAGATTGATGTTTCATGGATACCTACGGATGTTATCCTAGTGAGCTTGATGAGGAAATACCTTGGGGATTATACCCTTGATGAGGACGAAGATCTTCAATGACCTCAATATCTGATGGACAAGGTGAGTTCTAGCAGTCAATCAAGGCTCAAATACCTGAATATGACCATCACTCCACAAGCGTTGGATTTTCCTCCTGCTAGATTTAAGAATGTTCCAAGTGAGAAAAATCCTCCTCGCGAATGACTTATTGTAGTTTGTTGGTTTTTATAATTTTCTTGTAATAAATTTTTGTAAGCCATAATGGAAATTTACATTCTTGCTTTTCTTCACGACATTTTGCACAAGTAAATGTAGTTGGATGCTTTAACTTAGGCAACTCTAGTGGTATGGGCTCATCATAACATTAAGTCTACAAGCTATGACAACTTGACGAGTGCTTTGTGTTAAAAATAGGTCTACTAGTAGTTTAGTCTTATGATCACGTGGTTGGTTGTTTCCTGATTAATCTGCCTTACTAGTTATCAACGTTGGACAAAACTGAGTTGTTCAATTTTAGGTTCCACCAACGTATATTACTGGTAATATGGACGAATTTTTCATCCTATTCAAGTGTTAGAGTTAGTTACTTGAGACAACCAAATATGCTTGGATCTATCCTTGTATTTAGCTAGTTCTGTTCCGATCTTATCATCCATTTAACTGCAACGAATTTCCTAAAATTTGGTAAACTTCTTGTTCTTGATCTGCCCTAGGACGAGATCATATATGAAGTGAAACTTATGCTTCGTGACCTTTTGGGGTCATATATGATTTTTTTTATTCATGTATTCTAGTATGTGTGGCTGAGATGTCTTCGACTTCAACTTTTAGCTAGAATTTTGGTATATCTCCCCCATTCTAATGAAAAACAAAAAAAAATGATAGCATTCATTACCAAATTTTATTTATCATTGAAATTGGGTTATAAGAGATGAAAAGACCGAAATAATGTACGTTTTAGTACATTCAATATTAGTATTTTCTTAGGTGATCAACATTCTAAGGATTCTTGAACCGTTCCTCTTCCAAAGTTTTAATTTTGTATGTACCAGTTCGTATGACAGCTGATATTTTATAGGGACTATACCAATTAGGTTCCAACTTGTTCCCTTTCTAGATAAATTTCTTCAACACGTAGTCTCCCTCCTTTAGAGTGCTTGGTTTTACCCTTTTATCATAGAACCGAGCAATCCGTTATTGATATACTGCCACCCGAAGTGTTGCTTGCTCCCTAACTTCCTCTAGTAGATCTAAATCCAGTCTTCTCATTTGGTCACTTTTAAGTGAATTAAGATTGAGTACGCAATGACTTAGCATACTAATTTCAATTGAAACTACTGCTTCTATCCTGAAAGCTAGAATGTAGGGGGTCTCACCGGTGGCTGTTCTCGATATTGTTCTATAGGTCCATAAAACACTCTGTAATTCATTGATCCTATTTCCTTTAGCATTATACACCTTTTCTTCATTCTGTCGAGTAGAGTTTTGTTTGTTATTTCTGTTTTCCCAACACATTGTAGATGACCAGGTGCATAATGTAGTTTTTGTATTTTAGATCATATGCATAGCTTTCAAACTCTTAATTGTCAGACTGAGTACCGTGGTCGGTGATGAAGGAAAACGACACCCCATAATGGTATATAATGTTCTTCCAGATAAAATGTAAGACCTTCTCGTTTGTCATCTCCTCCAGGGGTTCAACTTTCACCCATTTGGTAAAATAATCCACTGCGATGATAAGATACTTGAATCTGCCTCTGGTTTTTGGTAAAGGTCCAACCAGATCTATTCCCCATATGGAAAACGATTAAGGGGATGTGATTAGTGCAAGAGAAGTCCCCAGACTTTTTTCGATGGTGGCATATTTCTGACACTTAACACACCTTTTTTCATAGTCTGTGCAGTTTACCTTCATAGCCAATCGCTTTACTAATGATCTATGATATACACATATATACCCTCAGTTAGGCCGAGGGTGTCCTCCACCCAAACGAGGGCTCAAGTTTAGGACGAGTACAATTACCACAATTCGATGACAAGAAGGGTCAGCCAAGACGATACCTCAGCCAAGATCAGACGACCCTTCAAGGGGCCGACCCGTCATCAAGGACCAGACGAACTTATAAGGGGCCGACACATCATCAAGGACCAAGTGACCCTATAAGAGGCCGACCCATCACCAAGGACCAGACGACCCTACAAGGGGCTGACCCGTCACCAAGGACCAGACGACCCTACAAGGGTCCGACCCTTCATCATGGGTCGGAGGACCCTATGAGGGGCTGACAGTACGAGGCCCGCATCCATTCGAACTCAATGCCAGCATCAACTTTAGCCTCGGCTTGGCATCCTAGGCCGAGGGTGACATCATCACAGCGTGTGACTTGGGAGACGCGTGGAATAATGCACGTGGGACTTATATAGCACGTGTACTAAATCGTTATAACAATATCATCCCCTCACGTGAGGTAATATTATGTCATCATTAGTTTCAAGTGGCACATCTAGCTGTCATCAGGGGATTGGCTAGATCATCATTCACATGCACCATGCATGCTTGGGGGGTACACTACACCCCCCAAGCCCTATATATACTGGTCATCTTTAACTTTGTAAAGAGATCGATAATTGTAACCCTAGCTAAAACTCTGCTTGTGCACATAGTATGAGAGAGAGTGAGCTTATGTGCATTGTATCTAAGGCCATTAGTGCCCATATTTAGTGGATCACACACTCACAGTGGATGTAGGCTTGATTGGCTGAACCACTATACATCATTTTCTTCATTCCTCTTATACTCATTCCCTTCTATATACTTATACACATATACAACTCCATGGCTGCCATTGTTATTACTGTTTGAGCTCTCCACCTCTTATCCGATGTTGCTAAATCTTAGCATCATCAGTTTGTCACCGTCTATGGGAATGAGAAGATATCTCTTCCATTATACAGCTTGACCTCACCAGAAACTCTGGTGGTGAACCAGTTCTCCCCCTTTGTGTAGAGCTGTTTCACCATTGAAAGAGGTCCAGTAAGGTTCTCAAGCTCATGAGTCTTTGATCATCCAACTCTTCATTGGTCAATCATATGGCACCGGAGATGCCACCACCGCCTCCTCTACCGGATAGTGGAGTAGGACCTAGTTCCAGTCATGCACCACCTCAGTCTGAGATGGATGATGTGGCGTCCGCCCTGAAGACCTTAGCAACAAGCCAGTGGATTATGCAGGAGCAATTTACAGCTCTTAGCCAAAACATACTGAGACTTCCTCGAGTCTCACCTAAAATGATTACTCTGGCAGCAACTCTAGGGCAGCATGAGGCCAGGGGACCATCCCAGGCACCGTACAAAGACTTGCCACCTCCACAACGGCGGAGGGATATTATTGACCCCCGACGGCTACGCCTGGGGAGGCAAGGAAACCCTTGCTCAGAGGACATATGTGATGATGTGGAGGTGGAAGAGGCTCCGATAGAATGTTGGGAGCCGTATGAGGTCTCCAACAATACTGTGTGACCCATCCATGAGAGCAGAGGGAAGTGTGGAAGGAAAAATCCTGACGATCGCCCGAGAGGCTCTACTTTCGATCGTCTGAGCAGGGGTCGGCCTTTGAGTGTCTGGGCCCGATAAATGACATGCGGGAAAAATTATCCCAATAAGGAAGTATTGCGAGGTCCATAAGGGTGGCAACAGATGGCCGACCCCATAAGGGCCGACCCCACGGACGGGACGACGGCCAGGGGGAACTGAACAACCGACATAGACCTACCGTAGTAGAACCCTCTGTTCACCTCAAAGAGGCGACAGAGGATAACATCGACCAAGCCGACCCTACGAGGCTATGGAATGACTCGATCCAAAGGCTTAAGGATAAAATTGGTGATATCCTAAAGAGCCGGGACCTTCTTCAGAGAGGATACTCCATAGGCTCACCCTTTGTGGCGAAGATAATAAACTTCCCAACACCATCCAAGTTTAAGCCACCTGTGGTCACCCCAAGGTATGACGGGAGTACCAACCCTATCTATCATATTGAGATGTACCAATCAACGGCCGATATATACTCTATCTTATATGAGATGAGGTGTCGTGCCTTTTTTGTCACTCTGACGGGGGCCGCACATGTCTGCTATATGTCTCTCCCAAATAACTCCATTAAAAATTTTAAGTAGTTAGCAGACCGATTTATCCATAACTTTTGCTTTGGAGTGAGGCCATAGAAGAAGACCACACATCTGCTCTATGTTACGCAGGGGAGGAATGAGAGCCTAAGAGACTACATAGCCAGATTTAACAAGGAAAAGTTAGAGGTCGAAGATTACGATGAGAGTATAGCCATGATAGCCTTCATTGGAGGACTCTAGAAGGGGAAGATATTATGAAAGCTTGCCAAAGACCCTCCGAAGACGATGGATGAATTGCTGTCAACAGCGAGAAAGGTGATGAATGACGAAGAGGTGATGGTCGTAAAATATGAAGATGAAAAAGGGGGCGTTAGTGGGGGTAAGTACCAGAGAAAGAACAAAGAGGGGAAGAAGAGGCTAGAAGATGACAAATTCACTGATTATACCCCTCTGACGGTCAGCTGCAAACACATTTTGAATGAGATAAAGAGCGATCGATCCTTGAACTGGCCTGAGAAGTTGAGGGCATCCCCTCATAAGAGGAACAAAAATCTGTGGTGTGAATTTCACCAAGACCATGGCCACGTGATCGATAAGTGTTTTGCTCTAAAAGATGAAATTGAAAAATTGTTAAAAGAAGGGAAATTAAGGAAATATATTGACAAATGTGCCTTCAAGAGGGGCCGAGGGGACGACCCTAAAAAGAAAAGAGGTGATACGTGCAGAGAAGATCCTCTAAACAGAAGGAATGGCCCTTAGGATGATGAGGACGACCCTGACCTGCCACCGAGAGATGACCACGTCCCTATAAAAAGACTTAATATGATCTCACTCGGTGTTGGGATGATCTTCGTGGGACTAGAAGGAGGAGGATCAGAGTTCGCAGACAAGAAGGTCCATGTAGCTGAAGCCAAGGCAGTAACGAAAGCCGTACACTCAACCTCTGTTGAAGCAAAGTCATAAAAGAGGAAGAAAGTTGATATGGATACTCTGATAGTGAGTTTCTTAAGAATGGACTTCAAGGGCCTCTTAGCCCCGCATGATGACCCTCTTGTCATCACCACCACGGTACACGGATGTGAGGTGCTGAGGATCTTGGTGGATGGGGGAAGTTCTGCAGATGTGATGTTTTAGCCGGGTTTTAAAGCCTTAGGTCTTAGCCGTGCTAGGATCGTCCCATACCATCACCCATTGATTGGTTTTAATGGGGAAAAAGTTCATCCTCTAGGAATGTATGAGGCCAATTTTAGGATGGGGAATGACTGGCCGAGATGGCTTACCAAGAAGGTTAACTTTTTTGTAATGGATGAATATATCTTCTCAGCCTACAACATTATACTGGGGCGAGTGGCCCTCAAGGAGTTTGAGGCCGTGCCATCCACAGTTCATCAGATGGTAAAATTCTCGACCCCTTACGAGGTAGGGGAAGTTTAGGGAGACCAGATGACAACACAAGAATGTTACTTTAACTCCACAGAAGAAAGAGAGGAACACAAGAAGGCAATGAATACTTATAATATTGATACCCTCGACCCCAGGGATGAGACAAAATTGAAAAAAGGAGAAGCCGCGGAAGAGGTAGAATCCATCATCCTCAATGAAGATGAGCAAAAAAAAAACGTCCAAATTGGCAAAGCTCTGAGGACAGGCATAAAAGAAGACCTCATCAAGCTGCTGAGAAGAAGACATGACGTCTTTGTATGGAGTTATGCAGATATGCTGGGGATTGACCCTGAAATCATGATCCACAAGCTCAACGTGGTAGAGGGTGCAAAGCCGGTGAGGTAAAAGCAGAGAATCTATTCTCGAGAAAAATATGAAGTCATAAGGGATGAGGTCAAGAAGCTAGAAGATGTTAAGTTTATCAGGGAGGTCATCTATCCCGAATGGCTGTCCAATGCAGTCATAGTCCCAAAAAGCCAACGGGAAGTGAAGGATGTGCGTAGATTTCAACAACCTCAATAAACATTGTCCCAAAGATAGTTTCCCTCTTCCCCGCATTGATCAGATGGTGGACGCTACTGCGGGCCATGAGCTAATATGCTTTATGGATGCCTATTCAGGTTACAACCAGATTTTCATGAGCCATGGGGACACAAAAAAATGGATTTTATTACCGACAAAGGGACGTACTATTATAGGATCATTCCCTTTAGCCTAAAGAATGCGGGGGCAACGTATTAGCGCCTAGTGAATAAAATATTCGAAGACCAAATCGGGAAGTCCATGAAGGTATATGTAGATGACATACTGACCAAGATTTTGAAGATAACGGATTATGTGGCCGATCTCGAGAGGACCTTTAACACGATGGACAAGTACCGCATGAAGCTCAACCCGACCAAATGTGTCTTCGGAGTTGGGGCAGGGAAGTTCTTGGGGTTCATCGTCAATTAAAGAGGCATTGAGGCCAATCCTGAGAAGATAAAGGCCCTCCTTGAAATGAAAACCCCCAGGACCATTAAAGACGTTCAGAGGCTCACAGGGTGAGTGGATGTTTTGAATAGGCTCATATCCAGAGCCACAGACAAATGTTTATCGTTCTTAAAAATTCTCAGAGAGGCCTTTGAATGGAACGAAGAGTGTGACCAGGTTTTCAAAGAACTAAAATCGTACCTAGGGTCTCCCTTGTTGTTGTCACGACTAGTGCAGGGCGAACGACTGTATATGTACCTAGCAGTCTCAGAATCAGCCATCAGCGCAACCATTGTGAGAGAAGAAGATGGGGTACAGAAGCTTGTTTATTTCAACAGTAAGGCACTCCAGGGGGCAGTGAAAAGATACCCAAGGATGGAGAAGTTAGCCTATGCCTTGATTCATGCATCAAGAAAGATGAAGTCGTACTTCCAGTCCCATACAATGGTTATCCTCACTGACTCTCCTCTTAGGCAGGTCTTGCACAAGCCAAAAAATTGGGGAGGCTAATGGCCTAGGCCATAGAGCTGGGAGAGTTTGACATTGTATATCAACCTAGGGTGGCTATTAAAGGGCAAGCATTAGCAGATTTCGTGGATGAATTTACTTGGGAAGATTATAAAGACGAGAGCCTCGAGAAAATAAATACCTGACAAGGCAGAATTGTTGACCCATCCACAAATAAGGCTGAGACAAGCACCGCTAGAGAAAAAGTTATCGAAAATAAAGAGGGAAAATATCTATTTAGACAGGGATACCTCACTAAGGGAAATTTTTCAAAGGAGCAGGCTTTGTGGAACCTCTTCATTGGCGGATCCTCTTGCGAGAGCGAAAGTGGGGCCAGATTAATTGTATCAGCCCCCGATGGCACAGACATCGAGTACGCCCTGAGGTTCAATTTTAAAGCCTCCAACAACGGGTATGAATATGAGGCCCTAATAGCAGGCCTCTCATTGGCGAGGTCTCTTAGTGTCAACCAGATCTTGGTCCATAGTGATTCAAGACTGGTAGTGAATCAATACTAGGAGCATACGAGGCTAAAGATGAGAGAATGGCCAAATATCTTAAAAGAGTGAAGTCACTATTGACAAGATTCAAATAAGTGAAATTGAAAAGGATATCTAGGCTTGATAATGGCCGAGCCGATGCGCTTGCCAAGCTGGCCTCAGCAATTAAGATAGATATCAGGAGGACAGTTCTAGTGGAAATTTTGCTTCGACCAACGATTGAAGAGGCAGAGGGAACACTTGGCTCTTGCTTAAATATTGACAGGGAATCTCTATGGATTGACCCCCTTATTAGATACATTAAAGAGGGGGAGATGCCAGAGGCAAAATAATAAAGGAGGAAGTTGAGTTACAGAGCTGTGAAATTCACTGTCATCGGAGACACCTTGTACAAAAAGGGGTTTTTGCTCCCCTTTCTCAGATATGTGCAACCGTATGAGGTCCCACACATCTTGCAAGATGTTCGCGAGGGGTCATGTTCAAGCCATATTGGGGGCATGTCTTTAGCAAAAAGGATAGTAACCCAGGGATACCGGTGGCCGACCATGGGGAAAAATGCCACTGCATACGTAAAAAAGTGTGATAAATGTCAAAGGTTCTCCAACATCCCTCACCACCCCCATCAGCCTCTTACCTCCATCACATCCCCATGGCCATTCAAAGTATGGGGAATTGATATAGTAGGACACTTGCCTAGGGCTGTCAATAACTATCGATAATTAATCATAACATTTGACTATTCCTCAAAATGGGTGGAAGCAGTGGCGATGGTCACGATTATCGAGCATAAGACCTTCCAGTTCATCTGGAAAAACATTATATGCATATATGGTCTACCCAACACCCTCATCTCAGATAACGAGACTCAATTCAAGAATGTATCCCTGGAGAAATACTGTTAAAGAACGGGGGTAAAACAGTTCTTCTCTACCCCAGGATGACCTTAGGTTAATGGGAAAATTGAAGTTATAAACAGAACAATCCTAGATGGGATCAAGAAAAAACTTGAGGAGGCAAAAGGAAGATGGGTTGAGGAATTATACGCCGTACTGTGGGCCTACAGGAAGTCGACTAAGACTCCTACCGGGGAAACCCCGTTCATACTGGCGTATGGCTCAAAAGTCGTCATCCCCATCGAGATTGGATTTCTCACTCACAGAGTTCAAATGTATGACCCCCAGGGAAATGTGGAAGAAAGGAGGCTTGACCTAGACTTGATCGAGGAGAGAAGGGAAGACGCTGAGATAAGGCAAGAAACCTACTAGTAGAGGACTGTCAGGTTTTACAACCAGAGGGTGAAGCAAAGGCCAATCGCTGTGGGGGACTTAGTCCTCAAAAAGACATGGAAGAAACCTAACAAGATCCACCCAAATTGGCATGGACCATATAGGGTCATTGATGAAGTTGTCCCTGTAACCTACAAACTGGAGATCCTTGAAGGGGAACCCTTTTCGAACCCCTGGAATGCAGATCATTTGAAGTAATACTATCAAGAATGTAATGTCATATCGAACCACAATTATAATGAATGTGTTGCTCCAGTAGAACACTTGAAATGTTAATGAGAATATTATCTTGGCTCCTCATCTTGTTTGTAAATTTAGATACGTTGGAGTAATTCTTGCCAAACCATCCTCGTCTACGATGAGGCCGAATGGTAGGGACGACCCTCCATTCACTCTTAAGAAAGACGAGGGGGGATTTGAAATTTAAAACATCATTAATTTGGTGGAAACCACCCTCGGCTATGATGAGGGTGAACCCTCCATTTACTCTCAAGAAAGATGAGGGAGGATTTGAAATTTGAAAACATCATTAATTTGGTGGATATCCACCCTTGGCTATAATGAGGGTGAATGGTAGGGACGACCCTCCATTCACTCTAAAAAAAGACGAGGGAGGATTTGAAATGTAAAGCATCATTAAGTTGGTGGAAACCACCCTTGGCTATGATGAGGGTGAATGGTAGGGACGACCCTCCATTCACTCTCACGAAAGACGAGGGAGGACTTAAAATTTAAAACATCATTAATTTGGTGGAAACCACCCTCGGTTATGATGAGGGTGAATGGTAGGGACGACCCTCCATTCACTCTCAAGAAAGACGAGGAGGATTTAAAATTTAAAACATCATTAAATTGGTGGATAGCCACCCTCGGCTATGATGAGGGTGAATGGTAGGGACGATCCTCCATTCACTCTCAAGAAAGATGAGGGAGGACTTGTAAGATGGTTAACACATATCATAGCCAAGATAAATCATAAAAGAGGAAAATATAGAAGGCAGGAAGAGAGGAATTCCATTATAAGAGAAATTTCACCATAAAAGTAAGTGTTACAATATTTGTCCAAAACAAAATGAAATACAAAAAATTTACAGGCTGAGGGTATGGGCCACAGACGACCACCTTATTGAGAAACGTCAGAAGGCAAGGCTTCAACATTAGCCAGAGGAGTCTCCTCGATAACCAAAATAGGACGATCCTTATATGTGTCGGTACCTTCGACGTGCACTTGAGACTCTACATGGGCTAGGGCCTCGGAAATAAGGGGGTTGTCCAACTCCACGGATTCCAGAGAGGGTCGGACAAACAACACTACGTCGGTAAACTTCAAGACAACCCATCGACAGGCCGTCTTAATTCCCCTCTCCAAGTACTCAAGAACGAAGACTTGAAACTCGTCTGAGAGTTTGTAAGCCTCCACTACATCGACCTCAGCCTTCTTCACTGCCTCATCAAGTTCAGCCTTGAATTGGGCCCCCTAATTGGTCAAGGCCTCTTCCTTTTCTTTGGTGAGGGTGTCCTTAACCTTCAGGTCGGCCTCATGATGCTTTACCATCTCATCCAGGATCCTTGCATGCTCGGTCCTTGCACTCTCCAACTCTGCCCTCGCAGTCTCCAGCTCGATATTCAAATCAGCCTCATTCTGAATAGCTCTCCCAGCATTATAGAACTTTTATTGGTTGGCAGCCATCCACTTAGTAGCAGAGGTGAAGGCACAAATAAATACATATTAAAAGGGGCCGAGGGAACAGTTCATGAAATGGTAAATAAAAAAGAATGAAGTTGAAAGAGATACCTGAGCCAGAGTGTTCAGACCATAGTCATAGACCTTAGTCGAGGGCATCTTTGACAAGAAGTCATAATCTGTGGTCGAGGGAGTAGAAAACATCGAGGCCTTGGCTTCCCTCAGGTTGGATATGAGGGAAGAGGGTTCAACCTTTAAGAATATCTAGTTTTAGGACCAGAAGTCCCCCACGCTGGAAGAGGAACTAGTCCCCTCAGTGTGTGCCTGGGGCCTCCACCCTCGCCCTCTTACTCGACTCAGGCCGAGAGCCACCAGGGACTTCGTGCTCCTTCCTTTTGCGACTGTCAGCAAGCGACTCCACATGTGTCGGCCCCATGGCCTTTGTCTTCTTCTGAGTCTGCTGGGTCTCTTTGCCCTTTTTCTTTCCCAAGACAGACAGTAAACTTGTGGCAGTCATCTCCCAGAGTTGATTATATATATTTACAGGACGACCTAAAAAGGAGACGATACATCAGAAATATACAATGGCAAAGAGGAAACACTTGGAGAAAAAAATGGAGCAAAAATCAACTCACATAATTCTGTCAGGGGGCCGACCCTCAGACCAGCTTCTTTGAGGAAATGAGGAGTCATCAAATCTTCAAATTTATGAAGTTCACCCTCTTTCCCTTGTTCCCTCAGGTAGTCAATAATGTCCTTCTCATCCAAGCTGAGTCCGGGGTCTGACCGTGCTCTCATTGAAGGATTGGACCATGAGCTTGGAACCCTCAGACTGTCTTCTAAAGGCTCTACCCCTGTGGTGAACTTCAAATACCCAGAGATGAAGAAAAATCTCTTCTTCTAAACGTGGTTTGAACTTTGTGCCACGTGAATAAGCCTTTTATCGGATGGTCGAGTGGAAAAATCGAGCGTCCGTGTAAATACGCTAGTTGTTGTTATCGGCTTCCAACCTCAATACAAAAACCTAAACTTTCACTACACTCTTGAGGAGTATAGTGGTGAGTCTGGGTATCGAATCCACAGGGAGTTAGGACATATGAACGCGATGACAAAGGTAAGGTAGTTTAATCCTAAAGTTGATGTTAAAAGAAAAGAAAAGAAAAGAAAATAAAAAGATGAATGGTTTTTGGATTTTATCTATGAATTAACTAAATTCAATTAAATTAACCCACGCCTGCAAAATTAACTAACTAAGAAGGAATTAATATGAATGAAGAAATGGGTTAAGAACACACTCCCCCAAACCCTAGTGTGTATGCCAGTACAAAACTATTCATAAATTAGATAATTGACCAGACCCAGTCTTTAGTACTTCAAAGCATTACATATATAAGGTTGAAGCCCACATCATACATAATCAAAGAATGTGTAAAGCAGTGTCGCAATAGTTCACGCGCGTTGCATCCTTAAGCACCCCAGTTACCTAGGAAAAATGAGGTCAAAAGGTCTATAATGGTTGTGAAACTATACAACACGATCTAATCACTTATTTAATTTAGAGGAAAATTTTTATATCTATACATACCACATCGGGTTGGGTTCATGCATCCCCACCCTTAAAAACTTAGCTTAACATGATTAAAATAAAAGAAAACTTAAAACTGAAAGTGCAGGAATCCATAACTAAATCTAGAAAATTGAGAACATGACTTGAATTGGGATTGGTAAACTAGAAAGCAACAATTAATTAAAATAACTATGAAAGCAGTAAAAATAATAAATTAAAATTACTTGCAATGGATGAATGATGAATCTTGAATAGATCTTTGAATCTTGAATAGTAGCCAAACTTCAAAACTAGGGTTACTGGATACAAGAATACTTTAAAAACTAACTACAAAGAAACCCTAACTACTAGCCTCCTATAACTTGAAGTAAAAAAACTCCATTTTCTTCCTACTAGGGTTTCTAAATCCTAAGAAAATATGAAATTATATGCCAAAAGGAACTCTCTCTCTTCCTCCCTTATATTACTCTAGGGCTTGGCTTTTTATATACCCAAATATGACTTTTCCCATGCGTATACATGTTTTACAACTAATAAAAATGAATTATACATGAAATTTCAAGAGTTGAAACTCTTCAGCTTCCAGAATTAATTTCATCTTTGACTTTTTGTCTCCATTTTTAAATGGGCATAACTTCTTCACCGTAGCTCAGATTGGGGTGTCGTTTTTCCAATGTTCTTATAATTTAGATCTCTTCAACTTTCTAGTCTTTCCCACCTCTGGAATATGGCTGTAAAATTATGAAAATTCCATTGAACTCCCCATTTCTTGGTTTCTTTCACTATTTTGCATTCTCTTTCGCACTAATTTGCGTGAAATACCTGTAAAATACATAAGAGATACACAAAATACGAAATACTTGCCAAAACGGGTTAGTAGCATAAATATAAGACAAATACAAGTTATTTACAATGCACGAAATCATAAAAATACCGAAATTAAGGGGATAAATGTGAAGAATTTATGCCTAATCATCGGACTTCCTCGCCCCTAGATGAAAATACCCAGGTTTCTTGGACGAGGAAGTGATATTGTAACAAGCTATAAAAAGGTCAGTCGAAGGATTATCAATGAAAGTATTCTTCCAGAGAGAGATATAGCCAAGGATGACTCCCCAAGAGTTGGGAGGAAGTTGAGAAGGAGCAACCCCAAGGGCAGATAGTATGTTAACTATTGCAGGGTGCAGAGGGAACCTAACACCTACCCTGAGCATCTGCTCATAAACAACAACTTCCCCCTCATTCCCCTGGAAGGCCCTCTCATCTGCATTTGGGACCCTCATCGTTATATTGGGTTGTACCCCAAATGTGTGCCTCCACAACAAGAGGTCACGATCCCTAACAGATGAGACGTAAGCCGAGGCACTAGAAGTGTTAACTTGATCAGCATCCGAATCCTCACTATCTTCATCAACCCTCTCACCCTCAGATCTCTCGACCTCGTCGACTATCGGCAGACCATCTAGAAAGGCCACTTGGAAGGCAAGAGGGGATAAGGCTGCCACAGGGACATCCTCTGAAGTAACCGTACCCTCAGCCTGTCAGTTCGGTCTAGGCATTGATCTCCTTCTTCTCCCAGAGGGCCCAACACCCATCGGTGACGACTCTCTCTCGTTCATTTCTCCCTCGTGTGTCAGATCCTCAACTGGACGACAGGAAGACCTACCGTGCTCAGAGGGTAAAATTGTGGCTAAAGGAATTGGGAAGATGGGTCATACCCAGTTCGGGTCGGCCCCCTGTCTTCGCTCATTCTCTTCCTCTATTAATCTAATCTCAACAAGGAATTCCTCCATCAAGGTCGGGAACTCCTAGGATAAACCATAAAGAGTCTTGAGCAATAAGGGGAAGACCTTACACTTAAAGAATTTATTGAAGCTAACTACAAACAAGTTCACAGTTGACTAAGTTTGACTCTTGGATCAAACTTAAGGAAATGAAGAGTTTTATGGATGAACATTCAAGAACAAGGGGAACTCAGTTCATCGGAGATAAATGTTGGGGAACACGAAAACCTAGGAAATTCCACAAAGAAGAGCTAAACCACCACCGAAAGGTAGGGGAAGAACCCTAAGGAGACCTGGGGTTTGTTATCCAACCCCAAACCACCACTGTCAGGCGGGCTTTCACGCCGAAAAAACACAAACAACCAAGAAAATCGGGGAAAGAAACCCAAATGAAAAATAAACAAAAATTGAAGGCTAAAAGTGGAATCTAAGGAAGAAGAGTTACCTAAAGATGAAGACGACGACTAAGAAAGGCCGGAGACATAGAAGTTACAGAAATGGCGATTTGGAACTGCTAAGGAATTAGAGAGAGAAAGTTGGCGCGCGAAGAAGGAGAAGAAGAGAATAAATGTTTTAAAAGTCCTTTAAATACCTTGTTATCAGTGGGACCAATAACCAATGAAGGACACAACCCACAAGGAGAGGCATCATTAGGGCACAAAGCCCAAAAAGGGTGGGTAGCCGCCACACTTGGGAAATATAAATAATGATGGACACCTGACAATATGCAATTAGACAGATGTCCCTTATCCATATGTCTACCCACTTAAGAATTCCAAGGAAACATTACCCCTCAGCCATCTCAACAAACATCGATGGCTAAGGACTGGAGGGTGATTGATATACCTATATATACCCTCGGCTAGGCCGATGGTGTCCTCCACCCAAACGAGGGTTCAGGTCCAGGACGAGTCCAATTACCACAGTTCCATGATAGGATGCGTCAGCCAAGACGATCCCTCAGCCAAGATCAGATAACCCTTCAAGGGGTCGACCCGTCATCAAGGACCAGATGACCCTACAAGGGGCCGACACGTCATCAAGGAACAGACAACCCAACAAGAGTCTGACCCATCATCAAGGACCAAACGACCCTACAAGGGGCCAACCCATCATTAAGGACTAGACGACCCTATAAGGAGCTAACCCTTCATCATGACCGGACGACCCTATGAGGGGCCGACAGTACGAGGCCCGCATCCAGCCGGGACCAATGCAAGCATCAAATTTAGCCTCGACTTGGCATCATAGGCCGAGGGTGACATCATCACAACGCGTGAGTTGGGAGATGCGTGGAACAGTGCGCATGGGACTCATATAACACGTGGACTAAACCGTTACAATATCATCCCCTCACGTGAGGGAATATTATGTCATCATTAGTTACAAGTGGCACATCCAGCTGTCAGGAGGGGATTTGCTAAATCATCATTCACATGCACCATGCATGCTTGGGGGTACACTACACCTCCAAGCCCTATATATACTGGTCATCTTCAACCTTGTAAAGGGATCGATAATTGCAACCCTAGCTAAAAATCTGCTTACGCACACAATATGAGAGAGAGTGAGCTTATGTGCATTGTATCCAAGGCCATTAGTGCTCATATTTAGTGGATTACACACTCACACTGGATGTAGGCCTGATTGGCTGAACCACTATACATCATCGTTTTCATTCCTCTTCTACTCATCCCCTTTTATATACTTATACACATATACAACTCCATGGCTGCCATTGTTATTACTGTTTGAGCTCTCCACCTCTTATCCGGTGGTGCTAAACCTTAGCATCATCAATTTGTGTAATTTCCCTGTCTGAATTTATGGGTTACCTTTGGTTAACCCGATTCGCTCCAGATGTAAGGAGTGAAGTGCAATGAGGTAACCTAAATAATGTTTTTAATTTATTTAATTAACATTTTACTTGTTTAACAAGCAATCCCAATTTAAATCAAGCTACATGAGCGACCCATTGGAAGTGTCCCCGAAATCTAAGCATACAGAGTTAATAACATAAAATAAAAGAATACGTACCTGTATAAGGCTCTCAAAATATGAAACCGCCTACAACTCGCCGCAACAAAGAAGTGGGAATGAGCTAAATGACCGTGAAAAAAATACAATAATGCAATATAGTATCGAATGGTAGAAAAGATACTCTAACACATTATACATATGTGCACATGAAATTACCTCATATATACGTATGCATATACATATACATATATTAATGCATGAAATCGTTTTATTCCAAAATGTTACTTGTTGCGATTAATTCATATTAATCTTATGAGCAAACCCTTTTTACTTGACTTGACATTTATTTCTTAATTTAAAACACCTAGTTAAATGCTTTAAATAAATACTTTCTTATTTAGGGAAAGGCACTTCTTTCACCGAAATTACACTTTTACTCATACCAAATTTACCTTAGTATTTTTCTTGAAAATCACCTTTTGACACACGCATGCACCGTGTTAAAAAATAGTCATTTTTCATAGAAAATATTTAATAAACACACTCTTATGTTACTGATGTGTTAAACCTCTTTAGGTTGCTTAATTACCCGTTTAATCACTTTAGTTTGCCATTCCGTTTTGGACGTTAGCTAATTTCTCGCATTATTTATCCCCATTATCTTACAACCGGAACATGTATTATGTTCATTCAAGTTAGGTAGTCTTTTCTAATATTCGCCACACAACCCATTTCTTGACATGTTCAACTTTTCATTATCTTTTTCTCGAAATCCTTCAAATAATCGTGTACTTTAACGGGCTCCGCACCTCCGGCTTTGTTACCATATGATCTGGCCAACATTTTTTGGTCTTTCACCCTAGAGCTCTGGACCCTTGTCAATTCATTATCGGTCTCATCCGAGTCTATATTAATGTGTTTTAACATTTATCAAATGTCGACATTATTCCACTTTTACCAGCTAAAGCCAAAACATGAGATTTCACCCCACCTTGTGTTACACCTTGAAAATCATAATTTCTTATCCTTTACACATCTGCGCTGGTTTTATCCCCCAAACCACTTATATTTAGGACCATTTCGTGTAACACCTTTTCTAATATTTTTATTTCATAAAAATGTTCCACTTACATAAAATTACTATTTTACCCATTTGTTTCCAAACCTGTCTTTTCCTCCATTTTCACAAGTGCTATTTTCCAAATAAACGTTATTAAGTTACGCACACTAACTTATTAAATGTTTTCAACTCGTGAACACTTATTGACACTTTGGAGTAACATATTTTTCAAGTTGAAAATCTCTTTGTTTCGTTACTTTCTTTATCACAAAAATCACTTGGCATTTTTAAGTTTACTTAGCAAGGAACGCACCATTTTCCCTTACCATCACATATAGTCTTGAAAACATACACCTATCACATTTTCCACACTTTCAACACACTTTAAGGGCTAAAAGTTTTGTTTTCTTTATTTCATATTAAAACTCACTAAAATCTTGACTAAATTTTTTTATATGCTCGTTATCTGAGTACTACAAGTTTATACACATAAAAAGATAGATTTTAAGTCCAGAATCCAAATTAATGAGTTTAACACGTGATTTATTCAAGAAATTTCATAATACTTACAAACGCATACCCTTTAGAGATTTAAAATACATTTTGTTCTTTAAACTTCAAATATATGTCTAATATCACAAAAAATCCCATTTTTCCAAGAAAACTTCAAAATTTTGATCACCAAAATATCTCAACAAGATAAATATCATTTTAAAATATTTTATATCATAAAATGTTTAACACTAAGTCTTTTTGAAAGTGTATTATTTTCTCAAAAATTGGAACCATTTGTAAAATCATTTTTCACAAATCTTAAGAAATACCCTTCTTAAATCATATATACATACTACTCTTACAAACTCTAACTACAAAACTAACAGCGTGGTAAACAAAACTTTTAAGCTAAAAAATCGAGTTTTCACCTCAAAACAACTCCAAAAATGGTAGGATGAATGTAAAAGAAGATGTAAACCTCCTACTTCTTAATGTGGCCTCAAAGAGGTCTCTTATATTCACTAAGCTTTCTCCTTGAAAGCTCCATGAAAACCCCATTCAAACTCCTTAATTACTTCTCTAAAGTCCCCAATAACATCTCCAAAATCCATAATTTTACCCAACAATGGTGAAGATGGGTTTTATAAGCTTATATATATGGTAGGCAAGGGTTATGGTGGTTTTGGGTGGATGGATGGTGGTGCTTGGTTGGTGGAGGAAGAGCTCCAAGAGCCAGAGAGAGAGAGAGAGAGAGATAGACCAAATTTGATAGGGAATTCCCCAAATGAGCTAAAGTCTCACATAAATACTCCAAAACCCTAAAGGTTAAATTCCAAAAATACCCTTAAACTCAACCCTTTATCCATTGGTTCATCAATTCTTTATCCCACATTTTGATTTAAGCCGCTGAGAGTTTTACACGTCATCGGATCCGACAATTCACGCAAAATGTCATCCGTTCGTTTGCATAACTTTGGACCTTGTTCGATCGAGATTCCCTCTCATTCAAATGAGAGATTAATTACAGGGGGAAACCGCGATGCGAGTGTATAATGATATACGCCGATCGTTGGTATCGGCTCCCTCTGCTATGCAAAAACCTAAACTCTAACTACACTTGTTTTATAAGTATAACGATAAGTCGGGTATCGAGAATCCACAGGGAGTGTTGATTAGATTGGTAATTGATTTATCTCTTCAAGAATGAAAGTGTAAAAGGTGATAGGGTGTTATGGTGAAAAAGAGAATAATAATAAGTTAAGTCTAAACAATATTAATAAAACGAGAGTCGGGATCGTGTCCCCGCCAGGGCTAAACAATTAATAATTAGAATTTTGGTTCGAAAACAATTAACCTAGCATTTTTAGTTAATCATAAACATCACACAATAAGGAATTTAATCCAAAGTGGCGAGATTAAACATTTAACGAAAAATGGTCACACGGGGATTGAATTCAGAATATCGCTATAAACTCTAACGTTGCGTGACAAAGAAAGTTAAATGCATAATAATCCAACTTTAATACGCGAGGTCTCAATTAAATGCAATTTTGCACAAAACGTATCTTTCGGAGCTCGAAACCCATTAATGGCGAAAACAAAATCCCGACCCTATTTAACTAGTGACAAGGCATGTTATTACACTAAATTACACTAATTAACTTTGTAAAGAAATAAAAAAAACAATAAACTAATTAACAAAGCATGTAAATCTAATTAACAAAGCAATAATTCAAGAAATACAACTATATTAATGGAGAGGATGATGAATAGTTCAACTTGCAACACCCAAAGGGGTCACAACCAAAGAGAGATGAAGAAGATCTATCAAAACCCAAACCCTAACCTAAATTATCTATTAAAACTGACTATCTTGTTTATTACAACAAAAATCCTATATATAGTAAGTTGGAAAAGAAATAAAGAAGAAAGAAATGAAAAGGAAGAAAGTTGTCAAAAATACAGGGGATCGATCGATCGACCTTTATAGTCGATCGATCGATGGTTCAGAATAAAGCCAACTGTCTCTATCGATTTCAAAATTACTGGGGGGTCGATTAATAGACCCTTTTGGGTGATCGATCGATCAAGCAGGTCTGCATAGGGTTTCTCATGTTTTGGTTGGTTTGAAATCCTCTTTCGCTAAAATCGCCGTAACTTTTTTGTTAGAAATCAAATTCGCGCACCGTGTATGACCACGCGAAGCTTGCAAGGAGGGCTATAACTTCCGTGAGATGTTGGTCCAGTTGCCTAAACTATGAAATGGCCAAAATGCCCTTGCGAGTGTGGATGTGTACGTAACTTCACTAGAATGCGTTCGAACTTCATACTAAGCATCCAAATACCTATGAAAGCTCAATTAACCCCTGAAAATCAAGTATATATAGAAATCCGAGGTTGTCTGGTCAACGGGCATAAATATAGGGATAAAGATACCCGAGGGGGCTAATAACTCGTAGTTTAACCGGTGAAATACGCAATATTTGCGTTGTATCACACCCCCTAACTTACACATTACTAGTCCCTAGAAATGAAATAGGATACAACAAGAACTACAAGTAAACCAAAAGCAGGAGATAGTAAAAATAGGAAAAATAGATAAAGACCACTTTCACGGGCGAACTATTGCATTTTGCGTATGCAATAAGCCCCTAAACCCCTAGGTTACCCTAGTGGACGAGTTTCGTCTCGTTAGGGTTTTCAGGGATGAAACCCGCAAACATCATATAATTTTCTCAAAATATGCCCAACCCAACATGTGACAAACTCAACAACAACGAAAAAGATTTCAAACATTTTATTAGCATATCTAATGAATTCAAACAAAAGTCCGTTGTTATTAACATTATAGAACGAACTTCATTGAATTGAAACCTTGAAAGTGGGAGGGGAGAGAGCACATGCAAAGTATGATTTGGAAAAAACTTAAATAAACCAGATAAACATAAAACCAAGCATAAATTTAATCTTCACGGGCATTACACTCATCAAATGAATTCACTTAAAATAGGGAGGTAACGCACGGGACATGCAGACATAAAGAGTAAATGTAAATGGAAATTAGGCCACGCACATGTCACAAATGAAGAGCGCTATATATAAAATCAAAAATTGTAATCGCAATGAAAGATACCGCTTATTAAAGGAGGCAAAATGTATTTTCATAGATTATCAAAACTATTTCAACTTTTAAATTAAGTTCACCCTAAGATCACATAGTACTTTATAAGGTTGTAATGTAGGATTGGGGTTGGGGTACTAAATAAAGGATATATGTACGGATTCAAAGTGTTCGGGGATGAAAACTCAGAATAA
This sequence comes from Sambucus nigra, assembly GCA_949130495.1. Classification (NCBI taxonomy): domain Eukaryota; kingdom Viridiplantae; phylum Streptophyta; class Magnoliopsida; order Dipsacales; family Adoxaceae; genus Sambucus; species Sambucus nigra. The sequence continues at coordinate 787,134,481 of OX422208.1, read as the reverse complement.
TGGAAAATTGTGGAAAATTTCAAAATTGGAATATGATTTCCATAACAAGCATTAAATATGAAAATTGGAGAGTAATAAGGATTATTGAACACTATACACAACATATACAAACTTTCTCTTTTCTTTTCTTTTTCTTTTTTCTTTTTCTTTTCTTTTTCACTGCTATCTTTTCTTTTTCTCACTCTTACATGCTTAAATTGCAACCACAAAACATGAACATCATTCAATCCCATGTATCATTCCAAACAAAGGTATGTAAGATAATAAGTATGGTTTAAAACTCCAATGTGGAGTTGGTTATGTAATTTTGGGTAATGAAATGAATGGCTATATTTAGGCTCTATATTTAGGCTCAAAGGGGTTAACGAGGGGAAATACAAATGGTGAGGTCAAGGCTAATATGGGCGATGTAACAAAGATGACCTATGATCATTTAATAAAGTTTACGCAATTCTCGAGTCAAAACAATTTTGAAAATCATGCTCAAGTAACACATTTAAAAAATAAACTCAATTAATGAACGATCAAATGAAAGAATAGTGAGATTACCGACGAAATCAACGTTTTCAATAAGGAAAGAATAGTGTATAACACTCACAAATGACGAAAAGCGAAAAGCTCACTCGGTGTAAGTATATACAATGCAATAAAAGATTACCGAGTTATAAAAATCTTAAACCAAATCAATAGAACAAGAAATGTGCATGTGCTCATGGTATAAAGCTTAATTCATGAAGTTATTCATAATATCAATTGTAGATGCAATTATTATGCAACACAAGTAAATATGAGAGAAAGATTATCAAGAAGAGGACAAGGAATACAAGATGCCAATCACACAACAAAGGATGTACGTGGTTCAGCCAAGATGTGCCTACGTCCACGGTGGTGCAGTCGATATTATTTCTATATACTCCGGAGAGTGATTACAAAGAATACAACTTGTCCTTTTACCCCGTACCTAGGGTTTAATATATACATGTGCATGTAGATGAGTGGGGGTGATGGGTTCCCCCACGTTTTCCATTTCCCCCATAACTTCCCTTTCATGGGATCATGGGGGGAGACTGGATCAATTATAAAAGATGAGGGGCCTGGACTTTGGGCCGCCAGGACTGGGCTACTCGTCCAGGCCCATAGTTTTAAATTTTGGGTACCCACAATTGGCCCTAAATTTTTTGGGCCGTGTTTATGGGTCCAATGGATTTAAATGATCAGCCATTATGGCTGATTTGTGATTCTTCGACAACTGTGAAGTTACTTTGGTGGCACCCGCTTCGCTATCCGTGCGCTATGATTCGAATTGAAGGCTTGTTAGGAAAGCCACTTTTTCTTCCGTCATTTCAGCCTTTCCAGTACTCTTCCTTCTTCTGAGAACTCTAGTGCCTCGTACCTTCTTCTCTGAATCCCCATTCCCATTGCTTCTTAGTCGTCTTGAGCTCGTGCTTCTTCATCACTCGAACCGATCTTCTATTTTGTAAGTTTCTCGTGCCCTTTCTTTGCACTTTCTCTTTGGTTTGTAGAATTTCTTGAGTTTTTCAATGGCGAAGATTAGAAATAGGTCAATCTCCGAGTTCAGGAAGTTCTACAATATTCCTGAGTGGGTAGATATTGAATGTTGTGCCTCCCCTCCTAGGAACGTTAGGGATATAGAGGATGCCCACTAGATCCATATTTTGTTGCTCTCCCAGGGGGGACTTACTTTTCCCCCTAATGATATATTTCTCCATTTTTTTAGTTATTTCAATATTGTTCCCGCACAGTGCTCACCCAATGTGTGGAAGATAGTAAATAGCGTCCATAGAATAAACCAGTTGTATGGTACTAGGTTAGGACTTGCCGAGACCTGTTTCTATTATTCCTTCTCTCGAACTAGCTCAGGTGTCTTATACCTCAAAGCTAGGAGTCCTGATAGGGTATTGGTAGTAAACCTACCTGATTCCCATAAGGACTACTGGCAAGAGGGTTTCCTTGTTAGGAATTGGCAGTTCCCTCTCCAGTTCGAAGGGTCGAGGTTGTACTGTTGTTTCAACCTTTGCTGACTTGTGACCTTTCTAACCTCTCTTTGCTTTTTCTTCCACAGCGAGGATAAAGAATTTGGAGCCTGCTCTCAGCGAGGTTCGTATCTCGGAGTTGGTGAAAGCTTGGAATATCAGGGAGCCTCTGGGTGACGACGAGCACCTCAGTTCTGCTGCCTTTTTACTCGAGTACAAGAACGCAGTCTCTAGCTTCATAACACGGCCTGTGGATAGTGTTCCAGAGTTTGATTCTTTTGGAGAGACTATTGATGAGCCTATCCAGTTGGACGAAGAGGAGAGCAGCTCTGAGAGTGAGCCTGTAGGAGCTGCGAGTAATTTGGGTGGAGGGAGCTCTGATAGTAGCAGTTCTTCTGAAGAGGATTCTGAAGCTCGAGGATCGTCGAGCACTTCCAGTAGTTCAGGCGAAGAGATGCCTCCGAGGAAGAACCTGATTAGAGACGATGATGATGAGGACCATGTGCTTCTTGCACAGAGGTCAAAGAAACAAAAGTCTTCTTCTGGGGCCATGGCTACTGGTTCTCGGTCTTCCACTCAGGAGCAAGAGAGGAAGAGGAGAGAGGAAGAGCAGGTGAGAGAGAGGGCGAGGAATAAGTAGGAGGAGAGAAAGAAGGCGAAGGAGAAGAAGAAGGTGGAGGAGAGGAAGAGGATGGAGAGGGTGAGAGAGGAAGAGAGGAGGAAGATGGAGTCGAGGAAGAAGGCTGGGCAAGCCTTGGTCCCGGTGTCAGCTTTGCCCGAGGGGGCCTCAGTTGCTACTTCCCCTCAGCTGGCTCCTGCACTGCTTGAGAGGGCGGTTCTTCATGCAGATCGCCAGAGGGCGCTGGGGTCTGATCAATTAGCCCTTAAAGCTAGCCAGAGACTAGCCTTGGTAAGGTTCTCTCCCTTTTTCAATTCCTTAACAAGTTTTAATTATTTCTCCTTCTTGATTTCTTCTTTATTTTTGGCAGTTTGTGATGAACTTCGCCGTGCTCTACCGTTCTTACGACGAGTTGGTGAGAATGAATGGTGAGCTGGAGTAGCAGAAGTCCGCTCTGGAAGTCAGGGGTTCTCAGCTGGAGGCTGATCTGAAGGCTGCTGATGCCACTCGAGCTTCCTCTGATCTGGACCTTATGAATTCTAACCGAGAGAGGGATGCGGCGGTCAAGGAGCTGAGAGAGTTGAGGCAGGCCTATGACCTAGTCTGCTCGAGAAAGCTGGGTGTTGTGGAGGAGAATAAGGCTCTGATTGAGCAGCTGAAGGAGAAGGAGTCCCAGGTAGCCACCATCAAGGAGGACTCATACAACTCCGGATGGGCTGCTGCTTATGAAGACGCCGAAGTTCAAATAGGCTATATCAGCCATTTGAACTTCAAGAAGGGCTGGAACAAGGCCCTCCTAGCTGCTGGTGTTGACGCTGAGTCCCCTCTGTTCGACGAGCATGACCTGGGTCCAAGGCCAACCGTGGACGAAGAAGCCCCTGCCCCAGCCATCGAGGGTGTTGAGTTTACCGCTTAGACAACTCCTGCCGATACTGGTCCTGCTCAGACGAATGAGGGCATCCCTGTAGAGGGGGATACCTCTACTGCTGCTGACAAGGGGAAGCAGCCAGCCACCTCTGGGCAGCCTGAGGTTGCTAGTTAATCCTCTCTTAGGATTATTTTTGTACTTCTGCTTGTAATTTTTCCATTTTCTGCTCGATGTACTTGACCTTTATTAATGAAATAAAAAGGCTTCTTTTTCTAATGCATTGAGTGATTTTTCTTTCCCTTTCCCTTTTATGTCTTGTATTTGACTGATGTAGAAGATTATATTCCTGCCACATCTCAATTGGGCAGGACTCTTAGTCCCAATTCTAGTCCTCAGGTTCGTCAGGCCTTCGTTAGGCTTTGCAAGTCTCTTAGGTCAAGGAATTAAAAGTATAAGGAGCAGTACGAGCTAGTGGCTAGGCTGAAGGACATGCTCCAGGATATGGAAGGCATTGGTGCCTCTGTACAAGAAGAAGTTAATGTACTGAGAGCAAGGTTGCTAGAGGCCAACGAGATAAACCAAGTTGTGGAGTTCCTACAGCAGGAGAATGAAAACCTGAGAAGGAAAGTCCTGCAACTTAGAGAGCATGTGCCATGCACTGCTTCAGCGGTTCTGTAAGGCTCCTCATCTTCGCGAGCTGGACATACTTCTTCTATGCCGCGAGGTTACACTCGTCCTCCCCGCCCGCGAGCTGGTAGGAGCACAAGGGGCAGGAGCAGGGAAGCAGAAGAACAGAGGGACAAGGAGATGGAAGAGCTCTGTGATGATGTCCGGCGAGCATATGTAATTTCTGCTGGGCTTCAAAGGGATGTTACCCGATTGCGACATTTATTCAAGAAGGGTCATCGACAAGCATGGGCTGACGGTTATAATCAAGGCTGGCTAGATGATCCCACAAGACTATCCGTGTTCGAAGAACTTTCTTTCATTAGAAGGTGGTTGAGTGCCTTGAAAGAGCTCCAGGTCCCGAGGAACTCAGTGTTATGGTATCGTCACGAGATGTCCTCCTCCACTCTGATGCCCAATCCATTCAGGAGGGATGATAGATGGATCCCCATTGATGTTATTCCTCGGTAACTATTAGAGTTGGACGCAGATGAGGTTGTGGAAGAGCTGGTCCCTGCTCCTGATGATGGACGAAGAGCTAGGTTGGCAGACTATCTTGTTCGGAGGCTTCCACCTTCTTAAATTTTTTGTAAGTTTTTTTCTTTTGATAATGTAAACGCTTTGGGCGAGCTTCGCCGACTAAAAGTGTATTATCTTTGTTGTAAATATAACAAGTTATTCTTTTGTCTTTTTTGATAATGTAAATGTTTTGGGCGAGCTTTTCCGACTAAACATGTATTATCACTGTTGTAAATATAAGAGATTAATGAAAAGTTCGTGTTTTGGGCGATTTTGCCGACTAAACGTGTTCATCCAATCTTTTTATATTCTTGCTGCTTCATAATTCTTTTTGTTTTGCCATGCAAGTGTCCCCCCAGTCCAGTATAATACCAAAATACCATTGTGCCCCATTTTACCTTTTAGGTTGTGTCGTCACACTCCCTTAGGCCTAAGTAGGGCAATTGGCGAGGACACACCTGGTATTGGATGTCTTCATCCGGTCAGGATTTTGCTCAACCAAAGTAGGTTTGGTGGCCAATATAAAATCTGGTCGCATTGCCTAAGAATCCTCTGTAGGGCTTTATATATTGCCAGGGGCAATGCTAAGAGGTCTCTCGTGTTTTGTGACGATGACCTGAGGAGGGGTATCCCCCCTGCTATATCGACCATCGTGCATGTGATTTGGAAAAGGATGTGTGACAAAATGCAGTTACTGATTTCATTAGTAATAATGGGAATGAACTGTTCCTTTCACATAACGAATACAAGAAAAAGATTCAACAATAAAATTCCTTGAGAATCTAAAAATATAATTTCTTGAGATTAGCTGCATTCCATGCTCGTGGTATCTCTATATCCTCCATCGTTTCCAAATGATATTCACCTTGCAGGTCGTCCCTAGTTACTTTAAAGGGTCCTTCCCAGTTTGGGCCTAGCTTGCCGTATGATGACCCTACTGTGTTTCCCAGGACTTTCCTTAGAACATAGTCCCCAACTTGGAATCTTCTCGGGTTAACCTTTTTGTGGTAATTCCTTGCGAGCTGTTGCTGATAGCTCGCAAGCTTCACCAGGGCCAGTTCTCTACGCTTGTCGGCGAGGTCGAGTTCAGTGAGCAATGCCCCATCATTCTGGCCTTGGTCGACAAGGTCGGATCTCATTATTGGCAAGCCCGCTTCTAGTGGAATGACTTCTTCCATGCCATATGTTAGCGAAAATGGGGTTTCTGCTGTTGCTCGTCGAGGAGTTGTTCGGTATTCCCATAGGACATGGGGTAGCTCGGTTGCCCATGCACCCTTGGCTCGCTCTAGTCGCTTCTGTAATCCATCGATCACAGTTTTTTTGGAAGCTTCTGCTTGCCCATTGCTCTGAGGGTAGGCCATCGAACTAAAGTTGTGCCTGATCCCGTGTTCGTTACAAAAGTCCTGAAAGGGGCCACTCTCGAATTGTGTCCCATTATCAGTGATGATGGTTCTGGGAATTCCGAATCGAGTGATTATATTCCTCCATATGAATCTTATCATGTCAGCGTCTCGGATATTTGCCAATGGTTCTGCCTCGATCCATTTGGTGAAGTAGTCAGTTGTAACCAACAGGTATTTGCGATTGCCGGTAGCAGTGGGTAGTGGTCCCACGATGTCCATCCCCCATTGGGCGAAGGGCCACGGGCTGGTCAGGGATTTCAGGTCGCTAGCTGGTTGGTGGACCATTGGAGCGTGAAGCTGGCATTTCGGGCATTTACGAACATATACTGCGGAGTCCTTTTGCATATATGTCCACTAATAGCCTTCCTTCATTGCTCGAAAGGCTAAAAACCTTCCTCCGACATGGCTTCCACAGATTCCTTCGTGAAGCTCGCGCAATACTTGCTCGACATTGCCTGGGTGGACGCATCTATGGTAGGGACTGGAGAAGGACTTCTTATACAAGTCGCCTCCTGTGGATAATTGAAAGCGAGCAGCTTTGACTCCTATTTGGTGGGCAATTTTCTTGTCCTCGGGGAGCGTGCCCTCCTTTAAATAGTCTCTTAAGGGGTCCATCAAGCTGGGGGCTGATCCCACCTGGAGTATTTATTCCACGTTTGGCAGCTTGCAGTTGTGGTTAATGCTTGGACAAATGAGGAAATCAATGGGAATAACCCTTTTAAGACTAGAATCCACTGCCGAGCTTAGGGCTGCTAAGGCGTCGGCATGACTGTTTTGCCCTCTGGGAAACTACTGGATGTTGATCTCCTCAAAGCTCGTCATGATTTTCCTCACTAGGGCAAGGTAGGCTGCCATTCTTTCATCCTTCGCGTTGTAATCTCCACTTATCTGATTGGAAACTAGTTGAGAATCGCTGAACACCTGTAAACATTTTGCTCCCAGAGTTTGTGCCTTTTGGAGACCGGCTATTAGGGCTTCGTACTCTGCTTCGTTGTTGGAGGCTGAAAATCCAAGCCTGATTCCTTGCTCAAGGATGGTATTTTCTGGGGTGATGAGAACGATGCCTACGCCTGCCCCTTTGAGTTGGAGGATCCATCAACGAATAGTTTCCAGGTTTCCACTTTTGCTGGGTCCTCTTTTTTCTTTGTTGGTTGAGATTGGTCGGGGAGTTCTTCGCCACTGAATTCGTCTATGAAATCAGCGAGGACCTGACCCTTGATAGCGGTCCTTGGTTGAAACTGGATGCCGAACCGACCGAGCTCGACTGACCATTTAGACAATCTGCCCGACAAATCTGCTTTCCTTAGGACCGCCTTAAGGGGGTGCGATGTAAGGACGATGATAGTATGATCTTCGAAATAATGCTTCAGTTTCCTCGAGGCTATCACTAGTGCAAATACGAGCTTCTCCAATGGCAGGTACCTTTGCTCGGCGTCCAATAAGGTCTTGCTCGCGTTGTAGATGGGGTGTTGGATTCCTGCGACCTCGCATATTAACACCGAGCTGGCAGTGTGACTGGATACCGAGAGGTACAAGTACAAAGAATCCATTTGCTGTGGTATGACAAGCAACGATGGAGAGCTTAAGTAAGACTTGAGCTCGTCCAAAGCTCGCGAGCAGTCCGGGCCCCATTCTATTGGATTACTCCCTTTTAGAAGCTGGAAAAAAGGCTTACACTTCTCAGAGGATTTGGAAATAAGCGATTCAAGGTAGCGAGCATTCCAGTGAGCTTCTGCACATCCTGGACTGTTCGAGGGGGTTGTACCCTGTTGATTGCATCGATCTGGTCTGGATTAGCTTGTATGCCTCTCTTACTGACCAAGTATCCAAGAAATTTTCCTGACTGGACACCGAAGGAACAATTGCTCGCATTAAGCTTCATTCGGTACTTCCTGAGTATTTCGAAGGTCTTTGATAGGTCTGAGAGGTGATTTTCCTTCTTCTTTCTCTTAACGAGCATGTCATCGATGTAGAACTCCATTGTGTCTCCCATTTGATCCTTGAACATTTTTGTGACCAGCCGCTAGTAGGTTGCCCCTGCATTCTTGAGCCCAAATGGCATGGCCTTGTAGAAATACAACCCAACCGTTGTGATAAACGCCGTTTTTGTCTTGGTCTGGGGCATACAAAGGGATCTGGTGATATCCTGAGTATGCGTTCAGGAAACTCATTCGCTCATGAGCTGTAGTGGCGTCTACTAGTTGGTCTATCTTTGGGAGGGAGAAACTATCCTTAGGGCATGCTTTTTTGAGGTCAGTGAAGTCGATGCAAACTCTCCACTTCCCATTGTTCTTTGGAACTACTACTGGGTTGGACAACCACTTGGGGAATTATACTTCCCGTATGGATCCTGCATCCAGTAGTTTCTCGACCTTCTTTTTGACCGCTTTAGCCTTCTCGAGTACAGTTCTTCGTGCCTTCTGCGTGATTGGCTTGAATGTGGGGTCGACGTGCAGCTGATGACAGACCATATCAGGATCAATGCCAGGCAGCTCGTATGGTTCCCATGCGAAAACATCTACGTTATGTCTCAGTAAGGTCGTCAACTCCTTCTATTCTTGATCGGTGAGGGATGCTCCAATCAAGAAGACCCTGCTATTATCACCAACTTTGGCTACAACTTCTACCAGGTCCTCGATGACACGCTCAGAGGGGAGGAGCATGGTCTCCTCTACTCCTGGTCTTCCGTACTTTAGTTGCTATTTAGAAGGTATCACACCCTCTTCAACTTTCTCGCTGGGTTGACCGGCCTTCTTCTCTGGCTTTGGTCGGATGGCTGCTATGAAGCACTTCCTCGCCATCGCTTGGTCTTCGTGGATCTCCATTACTCCTCGCTCGGTTACTTACTTGAGCTTCTGGTGGTAGTTCGAGGAGACCGCCTTCATTGCATGAAGCCATCCTCTGCCGAGGATGGACTGGTATGGTGATTCGATGTGAACTACCAAAAACTCGATCATCTTTGAGACGTTCTCAGCACGAACTGGCAGCACTATCTTGCCTAGGGGCATGGTTATTTTCCCAGCGAAGTCGACCAAAGGAACAGTAGCTTCCTTTAGGTCAGCGACGCTCAACTTCAATCTCCTGAACAGGTCGAGGTACATTACTTCGGATGAGCTTCCTTGATCGATGAGTAGCTTGTCGATGTCAAAGTTGGCTATCCTGAGTGTAATGACCAGGGCATCATGATGTGGGGTCCTTATTACCATGAAATCTTCATCCATGAAAATAATATGCTTGTTATAGTTGACGTCCTCTGCTCGTCGATGCTTTCCTGACTGTGACTTTGCTGGATCAATTTGAAAATCCTGCATTACCGCCGTAAGTTTTTTCCATCTCCATTCGAGCTGAGTTCCCTTGTATCTGCTTGACATCAGATACTCCATGAATTACGGTGAACTCATGTCCAGCATCGTCCTCCCACACATTATCGGGTCTCATATCTTTGTTGGCAGTCACTTTCTCTGCCCTTTTCTCCACAAAGTCGTTCAAATGCCCGGACTGGGCCAATTCTTCGAGGTGAGACTTAAGAGCTTTGCAGTGCTCAGTCTTGTGCCCTCCCTCTTTGTGAAAAGCGCATCTCAACGCATTGTTCCTCTTCGAGGGATCTCCCCCCATTTTCCTGGGCCACTTGATGAATGGCTCATCCTTGATCTTCGCGAGAACCTTGTAAATTGGTTCTTTAAAGACGGTGTTGACCGCCTGGAATGCTTTCGACGCGTCCTGGTTCCCTCCATTCTTGGAGCCATTTTTGCCTCCGTTTTTCCTCATTTCCTCTGGTTCTCAGTTTTCTCACCTACCTTGGTAATGAGCTTAGCTCGACCGTTTTCCCCTGTATTAGAGCGGGTGACATCTTCCACCTTTGCGTATTTCTCGATTCGGGCCATAAGGTCGTCAATAGTCATAGCTTCCTTCTTTGTCAGGTATTGGTAGAGGAGGGAAGAACTAGGGAGCCCAATTTTGAAGGAGGCCACTGCCACCTCCTCCGCGCAGTCCTCGATCTCATTGAATAACTCCCAGTACCTCTTCGCGTATTCTCGGAGGGTCTCTTGAGGCATTTTCTTCATTGTCAGTAGAACATCCATCCTTTTGGGATGGGATCTACTGGTAATGAATCGGTCCGTAAAGAGTTCGGCTAGGGATTTGAAATTCTTGATCGACTGGTGGGGGAGCCTTTCGAACCACTTCTGTGCTACGTCATGAAGGCTCGAGGGGAAAATACGGCACATTAGGGCATCCCGGTGACTCCAGAGGGTCATGGCCTGTCGGTATTGCCTGACGTGATCGATGGGATCAGTCTTTCCATCATAAATCTTGAACCTTGGAATAGAAAATTTCTTGGGAGCTTGCTCCTCAACGATTTCTCTTGTGAAAGGTGACTTCATCTGGGTTTTGAGAGCTCTCCTCGCGAGCTCTCTAGTTTATCTTGTTCCGTGGTGAGCGGGATGCTGGTCCATCTCCCTGCGGACCATGTTTCGTATGTTCTCATCGCTGCGAGTAGGGCTCTGGTGACGGAGACCTCTTCGTAGCTGTTCGCGGATGTCATCGTCTGACTCGCCTCCTTCGTCCCTTTGAGATTCTCGCCTAGGGCTCCTTCCTCGGCTGCGAGACTTGCTCGCCTGAGGGCTAGGAGTGTGATATGGGCGTCTCCGGTTATCAGGGTGAAGCTCCCTTTCTAGTCTTTCCAGTCTCCTTTTCAAGCGAGCATTCTCAGCCTCGTATCTGCGAGAAGACTCTCTCTATTCGTGGAGCCTTGCCTCGTACGCGTCATTCAACCTAGATATCTGCGTGGACCTCGCTGGTCCCTGACTCTCTTCTGAGGCTGGTCTTTCCAAGCGAGGTCTCTATTCTGAACGTCGGACTTCAGACCTAATCCTGTGAGGATCAGGTGGCTCTTGAATATCTCCTGCTTGGGGGGCATTGCTGCTGTGACCAGACATCTTAAACTCCTTTCTTGATGTGGGCTCTTCTCAGTGAAAGATGAACGATTCCCACAGACGGCGCCAATTGTAGATGCAATTATTATGCAACACAAGTAAATATGAGAGAAAGATTATCAAGAAGAGGACAAGGAATACAAGATTCCAATCACACAACAAAGGATGTACGTGATTCAGCTAAGATGTGCCGACGTCCACGGTGGTGCAGTCGATATTATTTCTATATACTCCGGAGAGTGATTACAGAGAATACAACTTGTCCTTTTGCCCCGTACCTAGGGTTTAATATATACATGTGCATGTAGATGAGTGGGGGTGATGGTTTCCTCTACATTTTCCATTTCCCCCATAACTTCCCTTTCATGGGATCGTGGGGGGAGACCGGATCAATTATAAAAGATGAGGGGCCTGGACTTTGGGCCGCCAGGACTGGGCTACTCGTACAGGACCATAGTTCTAAATTTCGGGTACCCACATCAATGATTTGAGGACTAAAGTCTAATAACTTCTAAAATCGAGAACATGCATCGTTGAGTTGTCTATTGGATCGGACAATTATTGAAATTTATCATTCGAAACGAAGGCAAAAAGCCCAACAAAAGAGAAAAAATAAAGAAAATATTTTTGAAAATTTTCAATTTTTTCTAAGAAAGAATACTTAGTAACCAACATGTGATAAAATCCATGGACAAACACAAAGAAATGGATAAATATTACACACCCCTAAATTAAATATTGCATTGTCCTCAATGCTAATCAAGAACACAACATAAAGAGAGAAAAAGAAAGATATGACCCAAAATGGAGCGATCTCCGATAGGTACGAGTCCAAAAATTATGCAAAACAAGTTAGTACTAAGCATAGCAAAATATTTACCCAAATATTAATTTAAAAGAAATTAGGTCATAAGTTACAACAATATAGAGTGACTGGAGTGCAAATATTAGATAAATTGATGGTGAACATTTGATTTTATAAAAATGGAAGGTCACACACATCAAAATCCAATAAACAACCACAACTACATTTCCATTTCTCACTTTATAAATATTCAAAACAACTTAATACATTACAACTTAATCAAAGAAATGAAAGAAAAAGGAAAAAATACAATATAATATCCGGTCCAAATAGTATAAAAATGACCCAAAACAGCAACTTAGGGGCCGGAACCACTACGATCATAAGGACTCTGAAAATGAGGAGGGAGCATCGCATTTGGACCATGCTGCTGCAAATATAAATATCTCATCATGGCCTGCATCATACGGAACTCCTGCAAACGCTCTGCCCTATCCTGCCGCTGTTGGTCTAGGCGGGACTCCAAAGTGGCCCACTTAAGATGGGTCTCCTCCCAACGCTGGTCCTGCTCTGCCTCGTATTCCACAAAGAGGGTGTCAGAAAATGTAGGTGGCATCTGCGAATCCTGTCCCTACTCCACCTCTCGGATCTCAGCCTCCTCCTCAGCCTGGTTAGTAGCCTCTGTCCTCGGCCTCTTTCCACCCGGCTTCCCCCAAGGGTGACTCAACATCTTCCAGATGTTATCTTTATTGAGAAGCTTTAGTGGGTCATGCTTGCGATCAGAATCTAATTCAGGGCAGTCGTGCGGTAGACATATCTGTGTGATGAGGGAGGGAAATGGGAGGGAAAAAGTGCGGGCTCTCTCCTTTGTAGTGGCGTACATCATGTCCAAAAAGATATTGGGCAAACTAATTTCTTATTGACGAGCGCGTAGAAAAATGCAGTGTGCTTATGGCGTACCTCATATTGGTTGCTAGGAACCATAAAGGAGTGCACATTGAGGTAATGAAGTAACTGTGGCAAGTCTTCCATTGCGACCGAACATAACGCTTTTTGTTTCCATACTTTCCCGGGTGAAAGTGCCTGGATCAATGTGGTGAGCCAAACATATCCCCATCCAAGAAATCAACTGACTGCTCGGGGTCTGAAACACCCATATATCTCGCTAAATCCAAGCGACTGAACGAAATTCGAACCCCAAGAACCATGGCCTCATAAGTAGACAGCCTCCCTTTGACTACCACAAATGTCGCATAAAAAATTTGAACAATCTCCTCATTAATGTGCCCATAAGTGGCAAGAAAGGTCTCCCAGCTGTGCTGGCGTAGGATAACACGCGCTTCCTCAGGCAAATCCACAAGGTTCCAAGCATAATGGTAGGCCAATGGCCTCTGTGGCATCTGAAAGTATGCTTGGAACCAATCACGCTCCCTTTCGCATCAAAATCCAGGGCACACACTTGGTAGAAATACACTTCATAATCTCGGCCATTTTAGCCTACAAAACAATAATTGGTCAAAACAAATAGAATTGTAAATTACAATTAAAAGTTAGTTAGTGAACTAGTTGAAATGGTGGGTGCAAGTGTGTGAATCCGAGCGAAAACATTCCACATTGATGCAAAATGTGTCAAGGTACGACAACGAGTGAAAACCATCCAAGTGTGTGCTAAAAGTGGATTGAAAAATTGGTTTAGGCAATTTAGCGAACATTTGATGTGCACAATGTGGAATAAGGGTGTGAAAATGCCATTGGAACCAAAAACCAAGCCCCATTCATGAACATACCAAGAATCCAACAACATTTGTGTGTTAATGAATGGATATATAGCAATAATCAAGTTGGTACTCACAATATGGGACACACCCAACAACATTCTCAAAAATTGTCAAAATAGGGATAAACATTAAAATCATGAAAAAAATCAACCCCAAACCAAACATACAAGAGATAATAGGAAGAATTTTACCTTGAATGAGTAGAAAATAGGTTGATTTGGAGTGAAATTGGGTGGGGGAAGTTAGGGATCGAAAGTAGTGGAAGGGAGATAGAGGAGAGGAGATAAATGAGAAAAGAAACATAAAGAAAATGAAGGCAGAATTCGGCTAATAACTGGTCGATCGATCGATCAACCCTTGGAGTCGATCGATCGATCCTCCAGGAATTAGCCCACTGCTTCCAATTTTGCAAAATTGGGAGAAAAAGGGGTATAAATATTAAAGGGAGGGGGAAGTATATATATATATATATATATATATATATAAGTATAAGTAGAGTATATTATATACATATATATATAAATAAAAAAAACACAATATAAAAATAAAATGAAATAAATAAATACAAATATACATATATAAAATAATAACTATAAGCGGATAGAATTTACAATGAGCGACACACACACACACAAATAAAAATGAAATAAAATAAAATAAAAAGAACAAACAAATGCAAATAAGTGAGAATGAGTGTGTGCAGAATAAGAAAAATCTTTTTGTGAGTAAACTTTTTTTTCCAGTTATTTTTTTAAACAAACGTATGTCCGGGACGCACAATCTCCGTAAATTCAAGTTCGTTGAACCTACAATAATGTTAGGACCAAGCATACAAAAACAATAAAAAGGAGATTAACTAATTACACTAGACTGAATTAAAACGAAATAGAAACTAAAGAAAGGAAAAATCTAATTATGTACAACCTACATTTTGGACTTATAATCAACTATATACTCAAAGTCTAATTATTTGAGGGTCCACCCAAAATAAAATTTTAATTTGAAGGATCAACAAAGGACCCTCCCGAACATGCATGCCTTCCGAAAAATGTGAGCCCCATTTGAACAACGGAAGGCATGTGCAAGGCATAAAAATGAACCATAGTTAATTTGAAATTTAGGAAGGACGATGGGGGATTTGGATAATAAGGGGGAAAGGTACTCTTGGGATCCAAGAAAAATAAATTAATCCCCCCAAGAATTTTCAATTAGAATGAGAGGTGGCGCACAAGGAGGCAAAGATGCCTTCATGGAAGGCGACTCGAGCGAGAACTCCTCATCAGTGAAAATTCTTGAAGCTATAAAGTTTGGAACCGATTCATCGAGTACTAGAAACGGTTTGACAATATAGAATAAAGATGAGTATGAAATAAATCCAATACCAAGAGATGAGTTATCATTGCTTGAAGATTGAATTTCGAAAGAAATAGAATAATTTTCAATGAAACTTTCTTCTTTGAGAATCAAGGAGGAAACCATTTCACTGCAAATGGATACTACGTCCATTTGTTCCTCATTTTCATTCACTATTTTACCATGGGCAAAGTGAGGGATGGTTTGTTCCAAAGTAGGCAAAAATTCCTCATTTGGTTCAAAACATTCCTCGATTTCAAAAGTCTCGGAAGAAGAATCGTCATCGGATTCAAATAATAAATCCAACTCATGCTCCCAACAGCGATTTGCGTTCTGATAACGGTTTTCAAGTTTCTCATTCTCAAGCATGCGCAAGCCCTCACCAAAAGTCATAGGGTGAGGAGCGAATTCTTGCAATTGATAACTTTGAAAGTTATCATCGGAACGACTATCAAAATCATTAACATAAGAATTTTGAAAGCTATTGCAATCTATTTCAAAATTCTTATCATAAGGATCATGCGACCCAAAATCGAAATGATCATTCCCAAAATTTTCGCAATCCATACTTTGACTTTCGTAATACTCACCCAAAGTCATTTTAGATGTTGCAATTTTTTGGGCTTGTAAGTATTGACCAAAAGTCATAGGTTTACGGGGATTTTGAGAATTATTATTACGATTACCAGAAAAATTGGAATAAGACATGCTTACCCCAAAGAAGGCTCGAAGTGGCTATTTCTACAAAGATGATGTGCGTCGAAACAAATTCAAGAGGTTCTTGGTACTCAAATGTGCAAATCCTGCAAAAAAAGTTAAAAAAAAAATACAAATACGAAAGAAAAAATACTACGAAACAATAAGACAATTACAATCTATAACAAAACACTCCCCGGTAACGGTGTCATTTTGATTACAGGGAAAACCGCAGCGCGAGTGTATAAAAATATACGTTGATCGTTAGTATCGGCTCCCTTCGCTATGCAAAAATGTAAACTCTAACTACATTTGTTTTATAAGTATAGTGGTAAGTCGGGTATTAAGAATCCACAGGGAGTGTTTATTAGATTGGTAATTGATTTATCACTTCAAGAATAAAAGTGTAAACGGTGATGGGGTGTTACGGTGAAAAAGGAGAAAACATTAAGTTAAGTCTAAATAATATTAATAAAATGAGAGTCGGGATCGCATCCCCGCAATGGGCTAAACAACTAATAATTAGAATTTTGGTTTGAAAATATTTAACCGAGCATTTTTAGTTAATCATAAACATCACACAATAAGGAATTTAATCCAAAGTTGCGAGATTAAACATTTAACGAAAAATGGTCACACGCGGATTAAATTCGAAATATCGCTACAAACACTAACGTTGCGTGACAAAGAAAGTTAAACGCATAATAATCCGACTTTAATACGCAAGGTTTCAATCAAACACTATTTTACACAAAACCTAACTTTTGGAGCTCTAATGGCGAAAACGAAATCCCGACCCTATTTAACTAGTGACAAGCCATGTTACTAAACTAAATTACACTATTTAACAAAGGAAAGCAATAAATAAAGCAATAAACTAATTAACTAAGTATGTAAATCTAATTAACAAAGCAATAATTCAAGAAATAACACTATATTAATGGAGAGGATGATGAATAGTTCAACTGACAACACCCAAAGGGGTAACAACCAAAGAGAGATGAAGGAGAACTCTCAAAACCCAAACCCTAACCTAAATTATCTATTAAAAATCAGTATCTTATTTATTACAACAAAAATCCTATATATAGTAAGTTGGAAAAGAAATAAATAAGTAAGAAATGAAAAGGAAGAAAGCTATCAAAAATACAGGGGATCGATCGATTGACCCTGACAGTCGATCGATCGATGGTTCAGAATAAAACCCACTGTCTCCATCAATTTCAAAATTGCTAAGGGGGTCGATCGATCGACCCTTTTGGTCAATCGATCGATCAAACAGGTCTGCATCAAGTTTCCCATATTTTGGTTGGTTTGAAATCCTCTTCCCCTAAAATCGTCGTAACTTCTTCGTTAAGAATCGGATTTGTGCATCATTTATGGACACACGAAGCTTGTAGGTAGGGCTACAATTTTTGTGTAGATGTTAGGCCAGTTGCCCAAACTATAAAATGATCGAAATACCCTTGCACGTGCATATGTGTACGGAACTTCACCGGAATGCATCCGAACTTCATACTAAGCATTCAAATACCTGTAAAAGCTCAATTAACCCCTGCAAACCATGTATTTATAGAAATACGCGGTTGTATGGTTAATGAGCATAAATAAAGGGATTAAGATACCCGAGGGGGATAATAATGCGTGGGTTAACGGGGGAAATACGCAATATTTGTATCGTATCAAAGATCTAATAAGGTATTAATGAGGAAAAATCATAGGGTTAAAAGGGATGTGATATGCACCTCGTTCAAACGAGAAATACTCATTCTTTCGAAATACTGTGTACCTCGTCCAAACGTGGGCTTTCCAATGTGATTCTAGAGAGCGATGGAAATCGAGCATTTCTTAGTCGTCTAAAGGTGTTCAAACCTTGTTGAATGAAACCTTCACCTCGTTTGAACGACTACAAAAATCCACCATATTAACTCTAGGCCATAAAACTCCAATTCAGTTGCGTCGGAGTCACTCTGTTACCTAAATTTATCTTATGATCCTCCTCAATAAGCCTAGAACCCAATTGGTCATACCAAGTTACTAAATCTTACGAGTACAATGAAAATCGTGAGGGCGAGTGTTATATTCTTCTCTTCTTAAGGAATTTCATCTTAAAATTATTACTCCATCATGGATTATTGTAATCCCAACCATTAGGAAATCATCATATCTTCTTTCACCAAAGAACTCATCATGCAACATATTCTAATTCTCCCCATCAGGCTAGCCATCAAAGTCGCGTAACAGTCCTTGAGTCTCTACTTACCCGGTGGTCATACTCAATTAAGTCCTCGGTTTTCGTCGTTAACACCCAAGGCATATTGACACATCTATTGGAAAAATACTCCCAAGTGATCGACACTCACCTAAGTGAAAATTGAAGCATAACTAACATCCCATTAATCAACGTAAATTATTTTAATCCTTATGACTAAACATCTTGAGTCTCCTCGTATTCTCGGGTCACCTTGACCACACAAGTTCCTTTAAAATCGATACCAACCTCGCGTCGCTAGTTTTTCACACCGAGGGACGACATTCTAACTAAGTCCTAAATCATCATCCTGCTAATACCTTTTCATAGGACGCTTATTTGAATCTCGGGTCACTCTAGGCGTACCACTCTGGAACACTCGCCTGGGTATTGCACCAAGCTACTCACCATGGAAAAAATAACATTTCGTATTATGTTTCCTCAATTTTTAACATTATATGATGTCCTCAAATCATCATCCCTCCCTTTACAACTAGATATGCTAATTGCACATTGATCGATCATAAGGTCGCTAATCTTAAGGAAAATAGATACTACGAGCAAATCGTGCGATTGAACGTGCAACTACATGTACACTGAACTTTTTGCAATACAAAAGGATACTATAGATAAGGGCGCACCTAGTTACCGAGCTTCCTTGAACGTTCCAGGTCTAATTGCACTCTGCTGAGCCAAATTGCACCATACCATAACATGATATAATCCTCGTTTACCATAACCAAGGGAACATAGTCCTCGACTACCAGAATCGAAAAAGCACAACGAATCAGAGTGAACGAACAACTGTATCGAGAGAACCCCATCCACATGAAATGGGATATGGTTTATAAAAGGTGGACCCACGCCACACTCTTAGATTCTACGACTCTTTTTAAGCTTTATCTTCAGATCCTAGTCTAGCCATACATCCTGGCTTGAGTCACCAACTGTAAAGATTGGATCACGAACTGTTCACCATTGCAAGAAGAATGTAAAACATGAACTATTGTCTTTTAGGAAGTCAAACAATGGAGTTCCCTCTTTAAGAATAAGGCTTCCTCCTTTCATCCTTGATAAACACGAACTGTTCAAGTCGACAGGTGCCAAACACACTTTCCAGTGCCTACTGCATCTATCTTTCTAGTTAACGTGGCTTCGTGACCAACATAACACACCTAGGTTACCTTTTACACAATGTGTATATCAAATCATCTACTTAGGCAATGCCCGATTAGGCGAACACTCGCCTCTTAATATCTATCACTGGTACAAGGCCGTTACTGCGTGACAATCACACCATTCATCATTAATACTATAAAGATGGAAAATACTACCTAAGTCAACACCTTCTAATCTGTAAAATTTTGTCTGGATATGCTAGGAACTAATCATTCCCTTACTAGGGCTATTTTAAATTATAATGTCAACATATGTCGCTGCCCTAATCATGCTTTGACATCCCATCTGGGTGATATTTGTAAGACCTCAGTCATAGATTGTAAATCTAAGTCTCCAATGCATTCCCTTGTATTTTTTAAAATCAAGTATGACACATCCTACAATAGTCATCTTAGGATAAATGAGCATCATGCCAAATCATGATACAACTCTCCAATTTCCCATTGGAGATGGCACCACCTATTTATATCAAACTGGATGACCTCACGAAGGACCACATAATTCGATTCCTTAAAATTTGACTAATAACCTGGGATCATCACCTGACCCTCAATATGACCATCATTAGAATACTAGGACTCCATGACATCAAATTTTACTGGTTCCCTAAGGATACTAAGCAAACCCTAACGTAAAAGTCATAAAAAACCTGACGAGATTTCATCACCTATGATCCTCTTATCGTAGGTATGCCCTATAAATTTTCTAATATCTGCATTGTGTCCATTAGGTACTCACAAACATACTAGCTTACAATTCCCCACACATGGTATACTTTAACCATTGAACACCTCAGGGTGTCACATCAAGTTGATTTATATTTTGGAATGACATCACATGCAATCAGTCCAAGGACACTCCAAGGAATTCCTTAAATCATACCCACATTAAAATCGCCTCATATTCCGCCATCACTTAGGCTGCTAGAATGGGCCACGACATTTTGATAAGAATCTTATTTCCATTGTTTAAAACTCTAGCATAGGTCTAACTTATGACTCTCTCCTCGAGATCTAATAAAGGTTCGAAGACCTTCTTCCAAATGGCTGATGCCCTAAACCACATATCAAACCACAGACTAACACTACTAAGGATTCTGTTAGGATACATGACGTCGTACATAACTCATAAGCCTCTACGTCCACACTACTGACATCATTAGGGATCCTATTCCTCAAAAGTTGCATGATATCCTCTAAAACCATATCATGGAGGACTATCTAAGGTTCACCCCTACTTCACTTCAACCCATAATTATTACACTCGTAATATACTTACCACTAATTGCCAGTACTCCCATCATAGCTTGAGAGATATAACTTTCAATAAAAATTACCAAGGCACTTACCTATAATGATATTATCATATCAACTACGATCGAGTACACATCCTCAAGTAATGGTCAATACGAGTCTATATGCCCACCGAATTGTCAATGCTTATGACATCACATTACCCCAAGGATCAAGTTCACATAATTACATAAGGGGCTTAATGCGTCTTTATCACAAAATCAATATTGCTTAGACATGACACTCCAGTTATATATCATTCACAGTTAATTTTAAATGACTAATGTCTCCAATTCAACGGACATTATTCACCTTTAGTAACATCTTACTAGGCCTCTCACACCATCGAGGGTTGATATAAATTCATCTCACACTAGAGAATGCTGTGTCACCACTAACGGTCTGCATAAACACTCACAATTTAGTAACATGTCTTAATCAGAAGCGCAGAAGATAATAATGGCAACTAACTTGATCATATGCTACTTGGCCACACATTCCCCGTACTTCTAATCTCCTTGACTCTATTGTAGAGAACACGAACTAAAGTTGTCATCTGTCTAGCGTGACCGGCCCAAAACTAACACCGACGTCGAAAGATCCACTACTGAACTCACCACGCCACTTTCGAAAGGAACTTTGAACATAGAGATCTAATACAATTTGTAATGTCCTGAACTGAATTTAGGGGTTGCTTGTGGTCAACCCGGTCCAATCCAGATGTTAGGTGTGAAGTGCAATGAGACAACCTAAATAATGTTACTACTCCAGTTTTATTTAATTAACATTTTACTCATTTAGCATGAAATCCCAATTCAAATCAATCTACATGAGGGACTCATGAGAAGCGTCCTTGAAATTCAAGCATACATAGATACTAACATAAAATAAAAGAATACTTACGTGTATAACGTTTTCAAAATACGGAACCGTATACAACCTGCCGTAACAAAGATGAGGGAATGAACCAAATGTCCACTGGGAAAATAAAAAGAACGCAATATAGGATTGAGCGGTAAAAAAGAAACTCTAACACTTTATATCCACATGCACATGCAATTACCTCACACACACACATATATATATATATATATATATATATACATACATGAATTCATGAAACCGTTTTATTCCAAAACGTTACTAGTTCCGATTAATTCATATTAATCCTATAAAGAACTCCTTTTTACTTGACCGGACATTTATTTATTGATTTAATACACCCCGTTAAATGCTTTAAACAAATACCTTTTTATTTAAGTAAAGGCAATTCTTTCACCGAAATTACCCTTTTACTCATACTAAATTTATCTTAGTATTTTTCTTGACATCACATTTCGACACACGCAGGCACCGTATTTGAAAATACTCATTTTTCGTTGAAAACCTTTCATAAACATAATCTTGTGCTACTTATGAGTTAAACCTATTTAGATTGCTTAATTACCCGTTTAATCACTTTACTTTACCATTCTGTTTACTTTATGGACATTAACCAATTTCTCACATTACTTGTCCATATTATCATACAACATGACCATGTATTAAGTTCATTCAAGTTAGGTTGTCCTTTCTTATGTTCTCCATACAATCCATTTCTTGACATGTTCCACTTTTCATTATCTTTTTCTCAAAATCCTCCAAATAATCGCGTACTTTAACAGGCCTTACACCGACGACTACGCTACCATATGCTCTGGCCACTATTTTTGGGTCTTTCACCCTAGGACTCCGGGATCTTCTTAATTATTTTTTGATCTCATCAGATTCTATATTAATATTTTTAATATTTATCAAATGTCCAAATTATTCCATTTTTACCTGTCGAAGCCAAAACTCAGATATTTTACCACACTGTGTTACACTTTTAAAATCACAATTTCTTGTCCTTTACACACTTACATTGGTTTTATCCCAAAACCCACTTATATTTAGGATCATTTTTTATAACACCTTTTTCAAAAAATTTATTTCATAAAAATATTTCTCTTTACATAAAATTACCATTTTACCCATTTGTTTCGAAACTTGTCCTTTCCTGCATTTTCACAAGTGTTATTTTAAAAAAAAAATATCATCAAGTTATACACACTAAATTCTTAAATATTTTCAAATCGTTAACACTTATTTAAACTTTGGAGGAACATACTTTTCAAGTTGTAAATCTCTTTGCTTCATCATTTTTAAAAATACTTTGCAAGGAAAACATCATTTTCCCTTATCATCACATATGGTCTTGAAAACATACACTTCTCACATTTTCCACACTTTTAAACACACTTTAAGGGCCAAAATTTCTATTTTATTTATTTCATATTAAAAATCATTAAAACCTTCACTAAACCTATTTATATGCTCATCATCAAAATGCTATAAGTTTATACACATGGAAATATGGATTTTAAGTCCAAAATCCAAATTAATGAGTGTAACAAGTGGTTTATTCAAAAAAAAATTCATAATACTTACTAAACATGCCCTTTTAAAGTTTAAAAGGCATTTTGTTCTTCAAACTTGAATATGTATCTAATTTCTCAAAAAAATCCATTTCTCTAAGAAAACTTCAAAACTTCATTCACCAATATATCTCAACAAGATAAATATCATTTTAAAATATTTTATTTCATAAAATGTTTATCATCAAGTTTTCTTGAAAGTATATTATTTTCTCAACCCTTGGAACCATTTATAAAACTTTTTTTTTACATAAATCTTAAGAGATAAATAATATATGCAGCCTACTCTTACAAACTCTTACTACAAAACTAATACCATAAAAAATAGAGTTTTTAAGCTAAAGAGTAAAGTTTCCCACCTCGATGAAGCTCCAATAATGTAGAAGAATATGGATACCTAACAGATCCTAAGGTTGCCTTAATGAGGTTACCTAGCTCCACTAAGATTACTCCCTGAAAACTCCATGAAAACCACCTTCAAACTCCTTAATTTCTTCTCCAAAATTCCCCAATAACATCTCCAAAAGCAAAAACTTTGCCCAACAACGCGTAGATGGGTTTTTAAGCTTATATATATGGTAGTAAAGGGTTAAACTATGGTGGTTTTGTTTGGAGGGATGGTGGTTCTTTGGTGGTGTGTGGTGGTTGGTAGAGAAAGTGCTCTAAGAGCTTGAGAGAGACCAAATCTGATAGGGAATGCCCCAAATAATCCAAAGTCTCACCTAAATGGTCCAAAAACCCCAAGGGTTAAATCCTAAAAATACCCCTAAGCTCAACTCTTTACCCACTGGCCTATTAAATATTTATCTCATGTTTTGATATGAGTCGCTGAGAATTCGACACGTCATTCAATCCAACGATCCACATCGTGACAGCACATTAAAATGTGCAAAATTTTCAAAATTCCGTCCGTTCGTTCGAACCACTTTGGACCTCTTTCGAACGAGATCCCTTATCATTCATACTATAGATCTAACGAGGTAATAATGAGGCAAAATCATAGTGTGTCCATCCCCGATCCTCGCGGCGGGAGATACGTAGGAGGGGGTGTCGTCTCCGTGGTGAGAGGATCTCGGTCCCACACATCCCTCTCGGGAGCGCTTCGGCCAACGTCGGCGATGTGTGAGGTAAAAAAATGCAGAGAGATGGAGTCTCCAGTCTATTTTACTCAAAAAGAACAAAATAAAAGGGGGATCCATCTCGAAGGACATCATCTAAAGATACACAGATATGTACAAATCCAAAATGATTCGAAAAGGGTTCTGAGGCTAAGTTACGAAATGGGAAGGTGTTAGGCAGCCATTCCGCCCTTACGATCTCTCATAGATTGTTGCTATTTTCCTTTATTTCCCCGTGATACGCGTGCGTGTGTATATGTAGTGGAGATAGGAATCATCGACTTGTATCGTGGAAGAGATAAAGCGAGTCATCCATAGGAAGGTTCCTAAAAATAATAGTAGAAAATAGGATTTACTCGATTATCCTAGCATCGATCATTTAATAATACGATAACGCATACGGAATAATACGCCACTAAGAACAAATATATGTATATGTAAATATGTAGATTTTAGGAGAATTAAGTTAAAGAATATAAAAAATAGGAAATGGGAGAAAGTAGGAATAGTACTCGAGTCTCGGGTTTTACCACGAGATGCCTACGTTGCCTATAGAGGCATCAAAGTCCACGTAGTTGGTATGCAAAACAAGGGGTGGGATTTATCCCATAAATCCAATCGGGGACTTCTCTTATATATGTGTGTGTGTGTGTGAAAAAAAAGTGTTTTAGTTGTGTGAAAAGTGTGAGAAAAATGAGAATTCCCGTTTGAAATTTATGAGCAAACCCTCCTTTTCTTATTTGTTGGGTTTTGTTTATATGAAAATAAGAGATGTACGATAATATTAAATAAAAAGTATATTAGGATATGTAAGATGAGAGAATAAAGCTGCTAAGTAATAAAATAAGCTAATGCAAATTTAGGAGAATTTGAGAAAGTTGCACCTTATTGAAGATCTTGAGCTTGATCTTGAATGTTGGAGAGCAGACCTTGCACTTGGGGTGATTATGGAGGGTAGTTAATTCACCAAGTTTGATGAAAAATATGATGAAAAGTGAGGGTTGGTGTTGATACCAAAATTAATATGCTGACGTGGACGAATAGTACAAACACACGTGTCAGTCTGCGTGGCACAATAGCAACGAGGACACCCCGAGGAACTCCAGTACTCCGAGGTACTCTAGCGCTCCGAGGAACTATTGATCAATGAGCAACTAAGGCGGTCCGAGCTGCACCTCGACCCCATCATTAATTGCCAGATATTCAAACAGTTCGATGATTCATTGAATATTTAGGATCTTGACGCACACGCTGCATTAAATGTATTACCCTTTCATATGTATATCATTTAATGTATCGACCCTTTCATATACAGCCTAAGGGCTATAAATACCTTGTATCATCCTCATTCAAGGGGAACAGAATTTCTTGAGAGAACTTGTAATCAAGAATTCTGCAAACAATCAGCAATAACATAACAGTGGACGTAGGCTTTATCCCTAGCCGAACCACTTTAAAAATCTTTGTCTTATTTATTTATCTGTGCTTGAATAATTAGAGCGATCTAGTTTTTTACATCAACAGATTGGCGCCGTCTGTGGGAAACGACTATTACTATCGTTTTTCATAAAAAATCATTTATCATCAATGGCAAATAATCCAGAATCCAGTAATCGAAATGCTGGAAATACTGGAAATCTTCCAAATCCATCTGCACCTCCAGATCTGGCCGGAATTATGACGAATCTGGCTCAAGGACAAACCGCCATGCAAGAATCTATGAGGCAAATCATTCAAACTCTTCAAGGCGGTGCACCTACCTATTCAGGGCAAAGGAGTGATCGTGGGCAATCGCAATCCAGACGTACTGGGTCATATCGCAATGGAGAATCTAATGATTCTTCTTATCAACCTGGGCGAACTTCATCAATACAGGCTACGGATACAGATCAACGTATCACTCTCTCTCCGGAGAGAACTAGCGCTTTAGAAAGATTAAGCAGGGTGTCTCCTTTCAGTCGGTTAGGACCAAGGAGGAATATGAGTCCACCTAGAGCTCCATCGAGAAGTTTGCGGCCACCATCAGGTTTGAGAGAAGGATCAGCACAATCACGACCGGCTACTCGTCGAGATAAATCTCAGGAAGCTACGTCAGAGCAATCAATTGCTCGGACTAAGCGACCTGAGGAAGGAAATGAAGCATGGAAAGGTTCCATTCAGCGGTTGGAGGATAGACTGGGAGAAATGGCTAAGGCAAGAAACCCCTTACAGAGAACTTTTGTTCAAGGGATACCTTTTGTGCAAGCCATTGTGGATTTTCCTACACCATCGAAATTCAAAGCACCTGTGGTGACCCCCAAGTACGATGAAAAGACAGATCCTGTACTTCATATAGAACAATACCAAGCTGCTGCCGACATCTATGCCGTCCCCGACGAGATGAGGTGTAGAGCATTCTCGGGAACTCTTACCGGATCTGCACAGATATGGTACAATAATCTTCCTCGGGGTAAGATTTCAACTTTTATTCAGTTAGCTGAGTTGTTCATCGGCAATTTTTGTTTTGGAGCAAAGCCGGTAAAGCGAGTAGCGCACTTGCTAAGTGTTAGACAAAAATCAGGTGAAAGTACTAGAGATTACATAACTCGTTTCAATAACGAGAAGTTGGAGGTCATAGATTACGAAGAAAAGACAACGATCACTGCTTTGATGAGTGGTTTGCTGCCTAACAAGCTGTACTACACCTTGGCCAAAGATCCACCTAAAACTATGTCCGAGTTGATGGCAAAAGCAGCCAAAATCATGAATGCCGAGGAGGCTATGTCTGCGAAGAAGAATATTGATAAAGAAACTAAGGTGGAGGTCGACAAATCTAAGAAGAAAGATCAGAAAGGTAATGGTGGTGACAAGCACTCCAAGAATAATAGGACGTCATGGGAAGTCCTAAAGAAGTACGATAATTATACTCCATTGAAAATGGGTATTAATCATGTTTTAGAAGAAATCAAGAATAGTGAGGACATCAAGTGGCCAGATAAACTAAGGACAAATCCTGATCTGAGGAATAAGGCCAAATATTGCGAGTTTCAAAAAGATCATGTCCATATGACCAGAAATTGTATAGCCCTTCAGAACGAGATTGAAATGCTCATCCGAAGAGGAAAGTTGTTAAAGTATGTAGATCGCAGGGGCGAAAGGAAGAATGATGATAGAATTAGAGAGAGATCTAGATCTCCTCGTCGTGCAGAAGAGAAAAAGAAGAGAGATCACGAAGAGGATCCAGATGATGACCCTGATCTTCCCAAGAAGCCAAGGCAGCCTGAACGAGAGGTATTTTCCATACGTTTTGGGTCTTTTGATTGTAATGTTATTACAGGAGGAGATGCAGGAGGAGGAGACCTTACTGCAGAAAGAAAAGCTTACCTTGGAGAGGCTAAAGCTTGTTCATATATTCAGTGAATAAATCTGGCCGAGGATGATCGTCCGAGGAAAGTAAACAAAGAGAAACTAGTCATTGGTTTTTCAAAAAACGACCTGGCAGGTGTTCTTTACCCTCATGACGATCCTTTGGTGATCAAAATGAGGATGAAAGATGTGGTCATTTCAAGGGTGTTAGTAGACAATGGTAGTTCAGCAGACATCATGTACTATTCATGCTTTGATAGCCTGAATTTGAAATTATCTCAATTGGAGCCTTATCATAAACCCCTTCTGGGTTTTGCTGGCGAGAAAGTTTTTCCACTTGGGACGATCAAGTTGGATATATTCATCGGAACTTGTCCTGCTTGTCGAACGGAAAGAATACGCTTTTTTGTGATGGATAAGAATGTGCAGTCAGCCTACAACATCATCATGGGAAGAGTTGGATTGAAGAAGTTCGAAGCAGTTCCTACTACAGTACATCAGTGTTTGAAATTCCCAACAAATTTTGGAGTCGGAGTTGTGAAAGGTGATCAAAAAGTAGCTCGGGAATGCTATTACTCGTCTGCCGAGCAAGAGGAACTTGAAGAATCAAGGAAAAAGACTACTACTTACCAAGTGGATGAAAGTACAGAAATTGAAACTCTTGACCCTAGAGATGAATCTCAACTTGTAAAAGGACAGGTGGTGGAATCTACATAAAATATTATTCTGGACGACGAGCATCCAGAACGAGTAACCCAGATAGGATCGTCGTTGGATGTTTCAATAAAACAGGAGTTGATAACTTTCTTGAGAAATAGGAAGAATACTTTTGCTTGGAGTCATGAAGACATGCCAGGAATAGATCCAAACTTCTTATGTCATGAGCTCAATGTGAATAAGGAGATCAAGCCTGTGAAGCAGAGGAGAAGAGTGTTTAGTCCCGAGAAGAACCAGGCCATACAAGAGGAGGTCGAAAAGCTCCAGAAAGCCCAATTCATTGAAGATGTAAAATATCCAGATTGGTTGGAAAATGTGGTAATGGTAAAGAAGAAGAACAATAAATGGAGAATATGTGTTGATTTCGCTGATCTTAACAAGGCATGCCTAAAAGATCATTTTCCATTGCCCAGAATCGACCAACTAGTAGATGCTACCTCGGGACATGAGCTGCTCAGCTTCATAGATGCGTACTCTGGCTACAATCAGATTAAAATGAAACTTGAAGACAGGGAAAGTACTTCTTTTATTACCCTAAGGGGAACTTATTGTTATAATGTTATGCCTTTTGGTTTAAAAAATGCAGGTGCAACATATCAGCGGTTGATGAACAAGGTTTTTGCCGAACAAATCAGTTGCAACATGGAAGTCTATGTCGACGACATGCTCACCAAAAGCAAGAGAGATATTGATCATCTAGTTGACTTAGGCCAAACCTTTGATCAACTGGACAAATACCAAATGAAGCTCAACCCGACGAAGTGTACCTTTGGAGTACGAGAAGGAATGTTCCTCGGATACATCGTCAACCAACGAGGTATTGAGGCAAATCCAGAAAAGATCAAAGCTATTTTAGGGCTGCGATCTCCAACGACGAGGAAAAAAGTACAGAGTCTTACAGGACGAGTTGCAGCGCTCAACAGATTTGTATCCCGAGCAACTGATAAATGTCTCCCATTCTTCAAAACACTGCAAAAAAGTTTTGAGTGGACTGATGAATGTGAGAAGGCTTTTCAAGACTTGAAGAAGTATTTGGGAGCACCACCATTGTTGTCCAGGCCAATAACCGGAGAGAGATTGTACTTGTATCTGGCCGTATCAGAGAATGCAGTCAGCTCTGCATTGATCAGATTGGAGAATGGAGTCCAGAAACCTATCTATTACACAAGTAAAGCTTTCCGAGGTGCATAAATCAGGTACCCAAAGTTAGAAAAATTGGCACTGGCACTAATCGAAGCAAGTATAAGAATGAGGCCATATTTCCAGGCCCATACCATCATTGTGTACACCGACATGCCGCTGAGACAAGCCCTCCATAAGCCGGAAAAATCAGGGAGACTGATGTACTGGGCGATAGAACTTGGTGAATATGATATTGTATATGAACCCAGATCATCATTAAAGGGGCAAGCTGTAGCAAATTTTATAGCAGAGTTCACGTACCCTGATACCCCCGAGGAACAAAAGGTGCTTGCTGACCAACCTGTGGACGATACAGGATCAACAGACACAGGTCCAGACCAACTAAGGTTGGTAAAAGGGCTTGTGGATGTAGAAAAATCATCATATTCAAAACTAGACCAACTCTGGTTGATAAAAGGGTGTGAACAGATAGTCGGTGAGGAGCGAAAAACACCAGGGGATGATGAAAGAAAACATCAGATATTTTATCGAGGAGCTCTGACAGATAAGAAATTTGAAGACGAGTTACCTACATGGAGATTATATGTAGATGGATCATCTTGCACAGCTGGTTGTGGAGCAGGGATTGTTTTAAATACCCCAGATGATATTGATATGGAGTATGCCTTGCGATTCCAATTCAAAGCCTCCAATAATGAGGCTGAGTATGAGGCCCTGATAGCAGGCTTAAATTTAGCGAAATTTATGGAAGCACGACAAATAATGGTGTTCAGTGATTCTCAATTAATTGTGAATCAGATGATGGGAGTATATGCAGTCAAGGGAGAATTAATGGCGAAGTATCATGCAAAGGTGATGGAATTGTTGGTAGAATTTGATGCCATTCAATTGGTGAGAATACCGAGGATGGAGAATGCTAGAGCAGACGCATTGGCCTGATTAGCGTCAGCTATGCGCACCGAGTTACGAAGAACAATACCAATTGAAGTATTAGAAAGTCGGAGCATAAAAGAAGACCTGATGGTGAATATAATAACCCTTGATTTAGGACCATCTTGGATGGATCCTATCAAGGCATACATTGAAGAAGGAGAATTACCGGAGGATAAGCTAGCCGCTAAGAAATTGAAGTATAAAGTTGCTCGGTATGTGTTAATTAATGGTGTTTTGTATAGACGAGGAATTATGGCAGGTTTGCAGAGATGTGTACATCCATCAGAAGTCAAGGAATTGGTTGAGGAAATCCATGAAGGATCCTGTGGAGCTCATGTAGCAGGTCGGACACTTTTGCAAAAGGTGATGACACAGGGATACTACTGGCCGACGATGAGGGCTGATTGTATAGCCTATGACAAGAAGTGTGACAAGTGCCAACGCTTTTCCTCCATCCAAAGAACTCCACAAGCATTGTTGACACCCATAACTTCATCTTGGCCATTTTCCATGTGGGGGATTGATTTAGTTGGACCATTGCCGACGACGCGAGGAAGGTTCAAGTACCTCGTCGTGGCAGTGGATTATTTTACAAAGTGGGTGGAAGCTGAGCCACTAATTGATATGACGTACGAGAAGGTATATCAGTTCATTTGGAAGAACATCATTTGTCGATATGGTATCCCCCATGCTTTCATCACAGACCATGGAACACAATTCGATAACGAAGAATTTGCTGCCTATTGTCATCAGTCGAACATTTTGAAGTTTCATTCAGCACCAGGCCATCCCCAAAGCAATGGACAGACTGAGGTGACGAATAGAACATTACTAAATGGTTTGAAAAAGAGATTAAGTGAAGCTAAAGCAAATTGGATTAATGAGCTTCAATCAGTACTATGGGCTTACCGAACAACTCCCCGAGCAGCAACTGGAGAGTCACCATACATGTTAGCATTTGGAAGTGAGGCTGTAATACCTGCCGAGTTGGGTCTCCCAACACATAGAGTGCTGAATTTTAATTCCCCAATCAGCGATTTAATGAGAAGACTGGATTTGGATATGCTCGAGGAGGTTAGAGAAGAGGCATCCATCAGAAATGCTGCTTATCAACAACGAACAGCTCTATTCTACAACAAAAGGGTGAAGAAATGCGATTTAAAAGAGGGGGATTATGTGCTAAAGAAGGTCATTCAGAAGCATAATAAACTGGAAGCAAACTGGCATGGACCTTATCGAGTTGTGGAAGTTGTTCGACCAGGAACTTACAGAATAGCAACTCTAGAGGGAGAGGAATTTAAGAATGCATGGAATGCTGAACACATGTGCAAGTATTATCAGTAATGTAAAATGTAAAGCATTTCCTTCAGTATGAATAAAACGAGGATGTTTCACCATTTTCTTTCTGTTGAAAGTTTTTCGGGGAATACTAGTGTAATACACTACGCTTATAGTTCGAAAGAACCAAAATATACTCGTTTGGTTAGGAGATGACACTAGTGTGACCAACTACGATTGGTAAGATATCTAGTGGACAGTTCGAAAGAACCAAAAAATATACTCCTTTGGTTAGGAGATGACACTAGTGTGACCAACTACGGTTGGTAAGATATCTAGTGGACAGTTCGAAAGAACCAAAAAATATACTCCTTTGGTTAGGAGGTGACACTAGTGTGACCAACTACGGTTGGTAAGATATCTAGTGGACAGTTCGAAAGAACCAAAAAAGATACTCCTTTGGTTAGGAGGTGACACTAGTGTGACCAACTACGGTTGGTAAGATATCTAGTGGACAGTTCGAAAGAACCAAAATATACTCCTTTGGTTAGGAGACTTACACTAGTGTGACCAACTACGGTTGGTAAGATATCTAGTGGACAGTTCGAAAGAACCATTACTACTCCTTTGGTTAAGGGGTGTACACCAGCATGATCAATTACGGTTGGTAAGATAAAAATATACTCTCACATTACAACTTATGTTGGTCGGGAGGTAAGATTAATACAAAAAGTTCCTCAGAGAACAAAATATTCCAAACTGAACCAAGTATAGTTGGTCGGGGATAAAAACCCACTAACTGTAGTTGGTCGAAGAGGAGAAATTATTAACCTTGGTTGGTCGGACACATTTTATGAAAATATTTGAAATTGAACCAAGTATGGCTGGTCGGGGATAAAATCCCATCAACTGTAGTTGGTCGACAAACATTATTTAACCACTTTGGTTGGTTGAAAACATTTTGAACATTTTATACTCAAGTGATTGAACAACCTTGATACTTGTAACTTTTTATTAAGGTGCTCGATGAACAATATTATTGTTATCTTTTTAACAGATACATATGCATAAATGAAAAGGTGTTTGATAAACACAAGACAATAGCAAAATTTGCAAACAGAAAATGAAAGTCTTTTCATTAAAATTCAAAATAAATTACAGGTTACATGAATGTACTAACTATTACATTGATATTCCTATTCTATTGGTTTCTTTCCCTTTGCTTTAGAAATAGGCTCTTCGCCAGCAGGAGGATCTTCCAGGCAAAGGGGAGAATTAATAAAGTTCAAGTCCTTCAACATTCTGACATTCATTATTGAAGGTGTCTCCATTAGATGCTCGGGACGAGATACTTCGATTTGGGAATGAAGGCTATAATCACAAAGGTATTTTGAAATTAAGCTACGAGGAATGGAACGAGCTGGGATCCAGGCCATGTCCAATTTGAAAGATGGCACAGGCAAGTCTAATAACCCTGGAGCATGATAATCCCATAAATAATGCCCTTGCTCCAATTTTAACACACCCAGTGCATTCAACCACCCCTGCTTATAACCTTCATTGTTGGCATGTTCAATATGAGCATCCAAATGAACAAGAGCTTCATTATATCCTGCCATCCAGAATTCCCTGGGTTGCTTATGAAATTGAAAGGTTAATCTATCCAATTGTTTGAGAAGGTTTTTGGCAAAAAGATCCTTAGTATGTAGAGCAGACTTCGTTGCAGTAAGTTGATCTTCCAAGGATAGATTTTTCTTGGACATTTCTGATAAAGCCCGATCTTTGACGTTTAATTGAAATTCTTGAGTTTCCAAAGTAGATTGGGTACGAGCCTCTTCGACATTACAACTAAGAACTCTTGATCGACTCCGAGCAGCGATTGGAGAACTTTGCTCCTCGGCAACATTTTGAACAGATCTTCCTCGCCCTCGAGAACCTTTTCCTCGTCCCCGAGCAGTCCCAGAAATAGAAGATCTTCTTAAGTCATCCAGTTCTTGCCTTAATTTGGCATTTTCGACCTTTAAGAACGAGAAACCTTCATCAGTAACTGGTGTTAAAGCAGTGGAAGATGATGCTGCAGATTCATACTGAGCCAACTTTTTTTGCAAATTATTGTTCTCCTGTTCCAACAACTCAGCAATCTGCCTGCAGGCCTCAACCTCACCTTTTAGAGTTCTTTCCCTAATATCATATCCAGCGAGGATCTTTTTATGGCCTGTTTCAGAAGAAAGCTGCTGATATCTATTTTCATATTCCTTGTGCAGCAAAGCAGTTGATTCATTATGTTGATTCTGAAGATCTTCTAAGATACAATGAAGTTCCTCGATCAATTCTTAGTATGCCACATTATTGGCCACAGATCTATCAAGTAAATCCTTCAGGTACCGGTAAGCCTCAACTGCTTGTTCTGAGGCGTCATGACCAAGGATGTCGACAATCTCTGATACACTTAGGTCTGTATGACCAGCTTTATAATATCCATTGCATTGTCGCATCAACTCAGTATCAGGAGCAGATATCAATTCCATTCTGGCCAAAAACTAATAACGAAGAGAAAGCAGGAGTTAATAAATAAAAGCAGACAGAGGATCAACAATGAAGAGATGAACAAAGATGTATTTTATTAGATCATAAAAGGATTACATTGTTCGATTACAAGTAATGAAAGATAGAAATGATACCGAACAACTTCACACCTTTTCCTTGTCTCCCAAGACTTTTTCGGGAGGCTGGGACGAGGAGCTCGGTTGCTTGGTGGTAACAACGGCTTGATCGGCAGGAATCTTATCGGGAGGAGGAGGCATGGAAGAAATGTCCTCGGTGACAGAAGGTTGAGAAGTAGAGACTGGATCACCCATAGCCATAGAAGATTCATCTGAGAGAGGTTCATCTTCTTCTTCTTCCACAATGGGTGGAGGGGGGCCAAGGAGGTGTAGTTGGAATAGCCCAGAATCTTCTTTGATCTTCAATTCTTGAAGGGCAGCTACCCAACCATCTCGGAAGTATTTCAACTTCCCATACTGGACTTGGGATGTCATTGCAGCAATTCCCTTGTCCCATCCTTTATCCCAGCCAGCGCTGAAGGATTTTTTAACTGCGAGCTTTCTTCTCAACTTCTCCGAGGAAAGCTTCGCATCCAATTCTTCTTTTTGGCTTTTGATATCTCGCAGGGTGAGCAACTCTTCTTCTGCCTTCTTCAGTTTATCCTCAAGCTCTCCAAAATTCTTGAGCTTGTCATCGTATTTCTGATGCTCAACCTCCAAACTTTTCACCTTTTTCTCCAAACCCTTGGAGATTTCAGCCAACTTCACTTTCTCGGCTTCGACTATTGACAGTTTTTTCTCCCAAGCAGCCTTGTCCTCCTTATACTGTTGGCGAGATTCTTTCAAGGATTGGGTCAAACCCAACAGAGCATCCTCTACACCAGACGAGGAACTAGAGGCTTTAATTACCTCGTCCTTCTTCACAATGTTATTAAAATAGTTCACCAGCTGAAAGAGGAGAAAAACAGTAAGTCAGTGCAAAAATACAAATACTCAGAGAAAGAAAGAAAACCCAGAGTATGAGAAATTTACGGAAGCAAGGTGACGAGTAGCTAGGGATGTCAGCATATCCCTGGAAATATTTTCATCAATTCCTTGGACCTCGGGTATGATCCAAGTTTTCACTGAGCTCATTGCAGAGCTCGGAGGAATTATGGTTGGAACACCAACAACACCAGATGGTGGGGAAGAGGCAGTTTCAGCCAAATTGACTGAGGATGATTTCCTCAATCTTCTCAAAGGGACCTCAGCAACTTCAACCAAAGAAGAACTCTTGGTTGGAGAGATGGTAATCACTTCCATAGGAGCAACTTTCTTTCTCGGAGCCACTGGGGGCTTCTCGGTAGTTTTTGAAGGCGCAACATCCACCTTCTTAGTCCCCTCTGGGACATCCATTTTGCTTTTCTTAGCCTCAACAGCAGAGGCAGTATCATCAAACAGAGCAGGAGGAGCTCTTTTCTTGCCCATTCTCTGACTTAAAGGGATATGAGAATCTGAAGAAGAGTCCTCTGGAGTTGAAGCTGGTTCAACAGGGCGAGCAGTATAAGAGGTGGTATAACTCCTATACTGCAGCAAATATGATGCAGACCTGATGTGCTCGTCTGCAATCGTCTTATGCAAACCCCAGATAAGTTTCAGATGTTTAATATTCACCTCTGACTCTTTTGGAGTTTTTCTTTTACTATCAACTGCAAACAAATACATAACAAAATATCAGTCATACATTTTATCAAACATAATGAATTCATAAATTCAGAAAAGAGATAAAATGAAAAATAAACCTATCCCATTGCCATATAAGGGGCATCTGGGACCATTGTATACTCCATCTCCAACCAGAGGGGCATATTGCCAATTTTTAATAACCACCCCATGTTCAAAATAATCTCTATTTGCATCGGGGAGGTTAACTACAAGAGACCTATTCAAAAACCTAGTTTTTAAATAATAAATATTATCTAAAACGGCCCATCTATAGCAGTACATAATTTCAGGGATCCCTATACAAGTCCCATGAGTTATATTTAATTTATGCACCCCATTAATTATTCTCCATGAATTTGGGGCTATTTTTGCAGGGACAAGATCGAAATACTGACAAAACTCAAGACACAATGGGTTTGGTGGAAAAGAAAATCCACATTCAGCAACAAATAGACTGGGGAACCAATGTCCCTCAGCCAATCGAAAGTAATCTAAAGGCTCAGAAAGAACCTCTAGAGTTACCCACGAAGGAATAGAAAAGTCAGAACGAAATTTCTCAACAGACTCTACAATATAAACCATACTGAATAAAAGAGAAGAAAGAAAGAAGGTCTTACAGGAAGAAAGGAGGTATGTTGACAACGAACGAAAACAAGGATGAACGCACAAGAGAGAAGGAGAGAATAGAAAGCTTGAATGTAAGAAATTGGAAAAAGAAGAAGACGGTATGGTTACCTAAGAAGTTTAAATACTTTGCCTTGGGAAGTGGCGAAGGAAATGATTACACGAAAGAAACTATTGAACTTCCGGCGGCTAAAAGGACAAAAAGGGCACAAAGATCGAAGCGCCCTTAAAAATTCGAAAAAAGGCGGATTCTATGAATTTGGAAATAAATTCAAATATGATGCTCCTAAAACCCAGGAAGATCTTCAATACTGCTACATACCGAGAAAGAATGTTCCATACTCCTCAAAGTTCGAAATATGAAAAAGTGAGGGTTGGTGTTGATACCAAAATTAATATGCTGACGTGGACGAATAGTACAAACACACGTGTCAGTCTGCGTGACACAATAGCAACGAGGACACCCCGAGGAACTCCAGTACTCTGAGGTACTCTAGCGCTCCGAGGAAGTATTGATCAACGAGCAACTAAGGCGGTCCGAGCTGCACCTCGACCCCAGCATTAATTGCCAGATATTCAAACAGTTCGATGATTCATTGAATATTTAGGATCTTAACGCACACGCTGCATTAAATGTATTACCCTTTCATATGTATATCATTTAATGTATCGACCCTTTCATATACAGCCTAAGGGCTATAAATACCTTGTATCATCCTCATTCAAGGGGACCAGAATTTCTTGAGAGAACTTGTAATCAAGAATTCGGCAAACAATCAGCAATAACATAATAGTGGACGTAGGCTTTATTCCTAGCCGAACCACTTTAAAAATCTTTGTCTTATTTATTTATCTGTGATTGAATAATTAGAGCGATCTAGTTTTTTACATCAACAGTTGGTATGAAAATCATGTTGACTTCGAGAGGGGTTTTCTGAGTTCGATGAGAGTGATGGATTTAAGATATTGTGTCACTTTTTCAATGAGGTTAGGCCCTCCTTTTTATAGGCCCGGTGCATTGTCGATCATCATAGTCCTAGTCTTACCAATCGACAGGTATTTTTAGGCACACTGCCGATAGGCTGGGTTTGGAACCTGCCGTTTGGCAGTCTCTTTGAAGTTCCTTCGAAAAATGGGCTATAGAGCGCAAACCGTTGATCCGAATTGCTCACGGGGTGTACCATTGGAAAGGTACTTCAGAGACCTTCGAAAGTATTTTGGAATGCTCCCGGGTTCGAGAGTTGACTTTGGGTCAAATGTGGCTCAAAAGCGTTCCTAGGTCCTTTGGACGGGGAATTGTAGGACGCAAATGGCTCGTTCGTCCGTATGGTAAGTCGGAATCGCGCACGGGGTAGACCGTTGGAAAGGTTAGGAGAAGTACTTTGACATTCCAAAGAGCTCGGCTCAGTTTGGGGAGTTAACTTCGGTCAATCGGGGCCTGGAAGCGTTCAGTGGCCTTTCATAGTAAAACAGATCGTTTGTTCGCACCGTAAGTCAGAATTGGGCACAGAGCGGACCGTTGGAAAGGGGTTTTAGCACCCTTTGAATATTCTTTAAGTTTCGATTGAGATAAAGAGTTGACTTTGGTCAAACATAGCCTGGGAGCATCCGGTGACCTCTTAATCAAGTTTTGAGAGAAAACGGGTCATTCGTCCGCACCGTAAGTCAGAATCGCGCACGGGGTGGACCATTAGAAAGGGGATTTAGTGAACTTTGAAGATTCATGCAGTATCAATCGAGCTGAAGAGTTTTACTTTTGGTCAAATGGAGCCTAGGAGTGCCCGATGACCTCTAGGTCAGTACCCGGGGTATGACTTAGATTTGTAGCGATCAGGGGAGGTGCTAGGGACCTACGAAGAAGTTTAGGGTGTACTATAATGGGGTGTCTACAGAGCCCCTCGATGGGTGAGTTTGGAACAAATGATAGCCATCTAATAGACACCGCATGATGCCTTTGAAGGAGCATGACCAATTTAGAGGGTCGAGTCCGATTCTGAGGACCTAGGGAAGAGGATGATCGATTCTGTGGGTTGAGTCCGATTCTGAGGGCTTGAAGATGAGGGTGACCGATTTTGTGGCTCAAAGCCAATTCTGAGGGCTTAAATTGAAATGACCAATTCTGTGGGTCGAAGCCAATTCTGAGGGCTTAAGTTGAGATGACCAATTCTGCGGGTCGAAGCCAATTTCGAGGGCTTAAATTTGAGATGACCAATTCTGTGGGTCGAAGCCAATTTTGAGGGCTTAAATTGAGATGACCAATTCTGCGGGTCGAAGCCAATTCTGAGGGCTTAAATTGAGATGATCAATTCTGTGGGTCGAATCCAATTCCGTGGGATAAAATTGAGGTGACCAATTCTGCGGGTTGAAGCCAATTCTGTGGGTCGAAGCCAATTCTGAGGGCTTAAATTGAGGTGACCAATGCTGCAGGTCGAAGAAAATTATGAGGGCTTAAATTGAGGTGACCAATTCTGTCGGTCGAAGCCAATTCTGAGGGCTTAAATTGAGATGACCAATTTTGCGGGTCGAAGCCAATTCTGAGGGCTTAAGTTGAGATGTCTTCGGGAAACTCTGTCGGGGAAATTACCTCGTGATTTTGATTTGAGCTGGAGAGCCGATTGCTTGGGAAATCCTCGTATCTTTTGAAGACGTTGCGGAGGAATAGCCAGTCTTATGCTATAAATTCCACTGGGGAAGTAATTAGGTGGTCCAGGGTTTGGATGTTTCGGTCGGGGATACTTCAGGGGTCCTCGTCGACGTTATCGGGGGGAGGTTCACTTGGATTTTGAGAGTTCCGCTCGGAAAGTAGGTGTTCCTCTTGAGAAAGTGTGAAATTTTCTTAGTGAAAATGTTCTAAATCCTCCTCGGGATTTTTAGGAATTTTCTGAGAATTTTTTGGGTTTTCTTGTATTTTTTGGGATTTTTTGTACGAAAATTAAAGGGGGTGCCGGTCGGCATGGTCTGGAGGGTGTCGGTCGGCATGGTGTGGAGGGTGCCATTCGGCAGTGGCACAAACTTTTGAACTGCCTCGAGAAGGTGGATGGTCAGTGCCGATCGGTAGGTGATGGTGAAGTGCCGATCGGCATGATCCTTGGCATCCTATAAAAAGGGACGGGTTCCCCTCATTTTTCACTGCTTCTTGCCTTCTCTCTTTCTGCGATTTTCTTCTGCGAATCATTCTAACATTCCGTAACCTAAAAAATGGCCTTTTTTGTGAGCATTGCGGTAGACAGGGAGTGGTTGGCTATTGACGACTGGGCGAATGTGGAGTGGAGGGCTAGGGCGCCTCTTACTTTGGGGAGTGATAACTCTTTTGATGATTTTGATCCAGTTGCGGACGATCAGACTTTTTTGTGGGAGCCGTCGCATCATCGCTCTTCGAGGGTGGTGAACCCTGACGGTTATGTAAGTAAAATGACTTTTGGCATTCTTTTTTGGTGATTTTCCTTTTTCTTGGATTCTGATAAGGTTTTTCTTTGACAATCGGATGTTTTTTTGTCGACTATGCGTTCCCGCCAGGACGACGGGGCTTAAGGATGTATGGGAGCACCTTCCAGCTGTGGTGCATTGGGTAGTACCATCAGCAGGCTTTGGGAGGCTGTTGTCTATGCTGGATGAGAAGCCTTGTTCGACGGAGGTCTTATGCGCTCTGGGGGAGAGGTGGTTGGACACTACCCATACCTTTCATTTTGGTTTTGGAGAGATGACTGTGACTCCCATAGATGTGCAGCAGCTACTGGGACTAGATTATGATGGAGAGAAGATAAAGGTGGATCGTTCCCAACGGGTGAGGTTGGAGACGGTGCGGGCGACGCTCGGTGATGTGGGGAGGATGTAAGGACACAAATTTCCAATTGTGTCCATATATAGTTTTGGCTCAATTCCGGACAAAAACATTTATTCATAGGTTAGTGATTTATTGTAATATTCTCAAGCCTATGAAGTGTGTGTTGAAGACGTAGCGGCAAAGAATTTAAAGCTTCATCAAAATGCCGGTTTGTGTGCCTCGTTTCTACGTCATCAACTAAGGTTCCATGCTCCCAAGGTATGAATGTAATTATATTTATATAGGAGCTTGGAACAATTTGTATTGGGTGTTAGGTGTAATAAAAACTGCATTTTAATTTCAGAAAGAATCAATTAGAACTTTAAAATAAGTATATAAAAGTTTCTGGGCCAAAATCGAATTTTACAAACTTTCTGGTTGTTCGTTAGAAATGTCGTTCGAACGAGTTTTTTTGTTCAAACCAGATTTCGTTCGAACAAGTTTTGTCGTTCGAACCAGTTTCGTTCGAACGAGTTTGCCAACGACCCTAAACTGGTCAGTCGTTCGATATGTCGTTCGAACGA
Source organism: Sambucus nigra (assembly GCA_949130495.1). Lineage (NCBI taxonomy): Eukaryota > Viridiplantae > Streptophyta > Magnoliopsida > Dipsacales > Adoxaceae > Sambucus > Sambucus nigra. Next base: position 787,093,916 of record OX422208.1, on the reverse strand, counting down.
GTTTTTCGTTCTAACGAGGTATCTAACGAGATTCTAACGAGCCCAGGCTGGTCGCTCGTTAGAAGTCTCGTTCAAACGAGAGTCAAGTTCGTTCAAACGAGAGTCAAGTTCGTTCGAACGAGACGCCAGGCGGGAACGGTTTTGAGCAGTTTTTTGGCAGTTTTCACCCCATTATCCCACTTATTTCTTAACTGATTTTTTAAGTCTTTATCAAGGACGGGAATCATTTTTCAAGGGGTATCTTTTTCATACCATACAAACTCCTAGAGAGTATTTTGAGACAAAATTTGTTTAAGGAAAAAGATCATGTTTTGAGTGTTATTCCTTCAAAGAAAAATTCATACACACTCTAGTTTACACCCAATTGTGTTTATCCAAGTTTCTATATTTATATCAATTGCTTGGAGTTTTTGGCACCGGTTTTCTCTACCGAATTCAAGAGACGTTTCGGGTTTGCTTCTACACCCCATCACAAAGAAGACTTTTGTTGAGATTCTACCCACACGGAGAAAGGCTCCATGCTTGGGTGACGGTGACCATATAAAGTCCCATCGGTGGATTCCGAGACCGCGGTGGTGTTCCGAGGTTGTCCGCTAGGAAGAGGTTTCTACGAGAAGGAGCGTCGAGGCTTGAGAGGGATCGAGTCAGTCGTTGTAAGTCTATCTGTCTTGTAATTGTAATTCCGTATCTAGTGGACTTGTGGCTAGGGCCGTCCGAGGTTGTTTCCCGTCTTGGGTTTTTCCTCGTACATCTCGGCGTAGTGTGACATTGTTTATTTTATCTTGCACAATAATTTAGAATCCATGCTTAGGATAATTTCAAGATAAAATTTGGTTTAATTATCACACTCATTTAATTTGGGACTTAAATTAAATATTGGGTAAAATTGGTTTATTCAAGTCATTTGCTAAAATTGGTTTCGCCTAACTTTGGATAATTGTTAATTATGACTTAGGCAAATTCTGGGACTTGAAATATGTTTTAATTTGTTTTGAGAAATTAAAACTTGTTGTTATTTTTGAAAGTTGAACCATCACCTGTTTTACAACGCTTCCGCATCATTCATTGTGTTTTGTACAAAAAGGAAATTCTGCGCACTTTCAGAGGATAGTATCTCGGGACTCTATTCGTCTATCCCTGCTGAGGAATGTTTTGTTGGGTAGGGTGATTGATGTGGAGGACGGGCTGCAGGTGAGACAAATGACCCGGTTGTTCATTTTTCTACTGCTGGTGGGATTTTTGGTGGCGTCGAGCGGTGACGTTGTTCACTTATGGTTTTTACCATATTTGAGGATGTTTTCGAACATCCCTCTCTATGATTGGGGGAGCCTGACTTTGGTGACCCTTTATTTTCCTCTGGATGCATTTATCTGGTGTTGCCGACAAACTTTTACTGGAGCCACGTATCTTCTTGAGGTATTCTTTAATTTGCGCATTTTCCTTGTGCGTCTCTTTTTTTTCGCGGATGTTTATCTTTGGCAGACATGGTTCTATGAGTTGATTGGGTGTAATACCCAACTGATTTCTCTGAAGGATGAGACTATTAGGGACTTTTACCGGTTGTATCGATGGAGGAAGGCCAATCGACAGTTGAGGAAGTCTCTTTCTCTGGAGGCGGTGCGTCAGGTCCTGAATGGCCTAACCAGTGATAGGGTTTAGGGGTGGTAAACGGATGGATACGAATAGGATACCATGTTTTCCATATCCGTATCCGCTATCTGGATGCACTATCCATATCCATATCCGCCCGGATAGTTAAAACAACTATCAGTATTCGTATCCGCTCGGATACCTCGGGTTCGGATAATATCCGTATCCGTTTACATTGTTTAGCCATCACGAAAAATTACTATTAAAAAAGCTACAATATAAATGTATATAAAATTAGTAATAAATGAAGTACTAACCTTTAATATCCTTACTCATAGATCATTTGTGTGTCCAGATTGTTTCCTTAAATCAGCAAGACAATCACATTCCAAAAAAACATGTTGATTGATAGAATACGAAGTGCATACAATAATAAAATCAACTAATAGTGAAAATACTATAACTAACAAGTAAATGATTTGAACTAAGTGCAAATAGATTTGCAATATAACAAAAAGTGGTGCCACGATACATAGTCAAGTTTGCAACGTCCATAAACAAAAAGTGGTCCCACGATGCACACTAAGAATTGAAATAACAATAAAGATTGTTTTTGACAAAAAAAAACCATCGCTTCATAAACAAAAAGTTTGCAATGTCTCGGTAGTCGTAATTCCGTATCCTTTGTGACCTTCAAATTATCTGAAAAAAATTATGAATTAATGAAAAATTAATTGACTACTTAGATTTTTTTAATATGTAATAAATAATTAATTGACTTACTTAGTTTGTCACCAATTGATGGCAACCAGTCTTTTATGCATATAAGAGTCTCAACGGTCTCTGAAGCCAACGATGAACGTGAGTCATCCACAATCCGACGTCCCCAACTAAAAGCGTACTCTGACGCTACGGTCAAAACTGGTATAGCTAGAATATCACAAGCCATCTTTGCAAGTATTGGATACTTTGGCTCATTAAGTTTCCATCAACTCAATATATCAAAATAAAGGTCATTTGAATCATCAAGAGGAAATAAATCCTCCTCTAAATATTGTTCCAACTCCGTCTGTTGCACCAATAAAGTGCTGGAACGCTCCCTAATGTACCTCTTAAACCCTTTAGTAAATCCAAACCTTATTTAGTTTGTTATTTCACCATCACTATTACTTGTACGAGAATGCTCAAATATTGTGGGAGAAGAAGATGAAACATTTAAACTCTTATACTCGCCATACAAATCAAATAAAGCTGCACGAACTCTATGTATGTAACTATCGGCCAAAGAACCATATATCTCATGGTAAGCAAATTGAACAAACTCCATTTTGTACCTAGGATCAAGCACTAATCCAAATGTCAATACCAAACTAGAATCCTCCCAATATTTTTCAAGCTTAACTTGCATCTTCAATGCCATCAAACGAATGTAATCTACATTACTTTGTTGTCACTGCATCAACTAAAAATTAATTTGGCATACATCATTAAAGTAATAGTTTGCCATTGGATATTTTGTGCCAGAAATATGATTTGTCATGTCATAAAATATTTTCAAACACTGACAGATAATTTTACCACACTCCCAATCTTATTCACTTGGAAGCCATTGGTATTCCTTATTCAATTCCGCTAAACGCTCAAATGTTGCTCTCACATCTATAGCACTCTCAAGCATATGGTAAGTGGCATTCCATCTAGTTTGACAATCAAGTTCAACATTCTTTTTCGAATTCAATTGGGTTTGTTGTAAAGCTATACTCCATGTGGTACCTCTTGGAAGTAACGAACCAACATACTTAACACTGTTCCTAATTCTTTCAATAAAACGATCAATTACTTTCAACACATTCTTCACAATGATATTGATTATATATGCGGTGCAACGAGTGTGAAACATATCACCGTTTTTAAGAAGTTTTTTTTTACCATTCAACCATAATTTAATATGATTAACCATTGGCTTATTATAACTAGCATTATCAACTACAATAGTCATTAGGTTCTTATCAATATTCCACTCCAAGATTCTAGCCTTTACCCACTCAGCCATATTTTCTGCATCGTGAGGACATTCAATCCTACAAAAAGCAATTATCTTTTTATGCAAATTCCATTCATCGTCAATATAGTGATATGTTAAACAACAATAACCGGTGCCTTGATGCTTAGGAGTCCATATATCAGTGGTTAGGGTAACTCTTGAAGAAAGATTTTCCAAAACTTTGTAAAGTGTTTCTTTCTCGATCTTAAAACATTTTTTCAAATCATTTTTCACAGTAGCTCTTGAACGAAATTTGTATGTGGGGCAACAATAAGAAAGACAATACCTGAAATACTCGTGCTCATCCATAAGAAATGAATAATCGTGTCGTGCAACCATTTGAGCATATAGCATTCGCTCCACCTCCAGGTCAAATTTATGATTTCCAAAATTTAGAATTGGATCGGTGGGAGACTTGAAACTTTCGAGAATTTTTTGTCGAATATCACCACCACCATCTCTTGGTTTTGCTTTACATGATTTCCAATGATTATTTAAATGATATGTCCCCTTCGAACTTCCAGCATCGAACTTTCTCTTACAATAATTACAAGTGGCGGTAACATTATTATCCGGGTGTATCTCATGAGAAAATTGATTCCACGCCTCAGATGTGTGCTTCTTATTTGCTTGTTTTGATGCATCACCGATTTGATTCTCACTACTGGGGGGAGCATGGGAAGATGCGTTGGTTGAAATATTTGTTCGACTTGCCTCTTCTTCCTATATAATCCTATAATCACGAATAACAAATTTACCAATTTTAGTACAAAAACAGTTTAACAATTGCAATTCAATTCTAATGGTCAAAGGAGTTGGATTTAAAGTTCTCAAATTTAACAGTCTTTTATATAAAAACAAATAATCTATACATGGGAAGTGGGTCACTTTAATAGCCTCATTCACTTTAACAGTCTTTTATATAAAAAAATAAATAACAGTCTTTTATATAAAAACAATTAATCACTTTAATCTATATATAAAAACGAAACAGTCGAGGACATTCAGTAAATAATTCAACAACTTACTGATCAGAATATCAAAATATACCACTACAAAGTACAAGAAATGATCCATTTACATTGATACATTATTGTTTGACTATTTATATTAATACATTTTAGGGAATAAGTTTATAAACTTATGGTCCCGCTACAGATAATATTTTGGTTTTGTCTATTGAGCTTGTTCTGTAAGTTTATAAACTTACAGACCACTACTAAGTTAGGACTATTAAGCTTTCTAAATTAACATAAAGTACAGATTAAAGGGCTCAAAACTCATATTTCGCTGCATCAACATTTGGCCATCACCAAACCCAGGAGAAACATGAGACCACTGACTGTCGCCAGAAGAAGCTGGAAGTACAACACCATACCAATGATAAACCAAGAAATTGAACGAAAATATGATATACTACCCTGGCAGAAAATCGAAGAAAATCATTTTGAATTTTTGATGGTCTCGGAACATCTCCCAAGTTCACTTTTGAAATGCCCCTCATTCACAAAAAGATTAAGCCCCAGCAACTGTTGGATCTACAAAAATATTATGAGCCCTGCAAAAATATTACTTGGATTTCGTCGTCCGCTGTTCGTCGTCCTGCAAGGAAGGGTTTGGGAAGGTTTCGTCGTCGTTGGCGGCTGGACAGGAGGGAAGGGTTTCGTCGTCGGTGACTGGAGACCGGAGATGAGATAGGATGGAGGGTTTGGGCGGGACAAGGGAGAGAGGGTTTGAGCCGATTTGGGAGTTTGGCAAAGGTGTATTTTGGACGGTTTGTGTTTTTAATTTATTAGGTTAGATTTTTAAAGTTTTCATAATTAAACTTCAACCCCAACTTTTATTTTAAGTGTTAGTTTATACCTAAAATATTGTATAAGTAATATTTTAAACTAATGTTAGACGGAAACGGATATCTGTTAAAACGGATATCCGATAAAATGGATACTCCACATCGGATATGGATTATTCGTGTCGGATATTAGTACTATCCGTATCTGTATCCGTTTTCTCAGATATTTTTATAGAGTATCCATATTCGTATCCATTTCCATTTTTTCGGATAAGTATACGCAAATTCAGATTCGAATATTCGACGGATGCGGATTTTTGAATATCCGTTTACAGCCTTGGGTAAGACTTTTTTCTTCTTCAGTACTGGTCTTTGTGTGCTCTGATTCTATAGTAACTTATATCTGCTAGGGATTTTTCAGGTGACTTTTTACCCTTGGGGGACGGCTGTTTAAGACACGGGGTCGACTGGAGTGAATGCGCAGATGAGGCATTTTCTGGGGCATGAGTTTGGCCACTCTTGGTATCTCGAGGAGAGGGTGGTCTAATAGATTGCTGAGGAGGAGGTGGTGGTGCCACCTGCGAGGCCCCCTATGTCTATGAGGTAGGAGCGGCTGTTGCCAGAAGATGCGAGGATCGCGGTGATAATTGGCAAGTCCTATCTGTTGTACACCGATACGGTTGTGCTGTATGATTATATGGACTTTGTGAAGAGTTGGCTGATGGCTCCCAATCTATATGATGCACTTCCCTTCCCTCCTGCGGGTTTGAGTCGATAAGTGGGGTCCTCCCACAGTGGTGGCGGTCCGTCGACATCTACGGCGGCGGCGACCTCGGAGGTCCCCTTTGTGAGGTTACATACCCCTTTATACAACATCCGATGGGCTAATAGAGGGATGTTGCCTATGTTGCATCTTCCTCATGCGATGGACCCAGAGGAGTTGGGCTTGACAGAGGAGGTTCTTCATCGTTTGGTATATCTTTTTGTTCTTCTCTTTTTCTTTTTTTTGGTTTCTTTTGATCTTTTTTACTTGATACCAATTTGGACTTTTCTTGCAGCAAGTCAGGGTGTCTACCACTTGGCTGAGGAATATTAGAGACTGAATATCTTCGGTGATCGCCCATATTTGGGACACGATCCCTGCTCCTTCTTGCTTGGTGTCGTCTGCCTCATTCGGGGAGGAGTCTGGTTCGGGTAGCGATGGTGCGTCGTCTCATTGCGGGGGAAAGAGAGCGCTTCGTAGGGATGGGAGTTCTTAGAGAGAGAGAGGAAGGGTAAGTGAGAGAGAGAGAGAGAGAATGTGGGTTCGGGCTGAGTCCCGTTATTTTTCTGCTTTTCTTTATTTTCCTGCAAAAATGATGTAACACAGAAACATACCTATGCAATGCAATGGAGTTTTTTCATTGTCTTCTGTTAGTAATGAATGAATGAATGCATATGCACTTTTTACTTTGCTATTGAGACCATAAAAAGAAATATATTTGGGATTTGAAGCAAAGTTTTATTTAAAATGAGAATTTATATAAAGATGGAAGGGGATTTTGAAATTCTGTTGAGAATAATAATTTATTTTTATTGAGTTATTTGATATTGACAAAACAGGAAAAAGGGAAGTTTATAAAAATAGGAGGTTACCGATCGGCAAGACCCTTGTCCTGCCTATCGGCAGGTCAGACCAGTCTAATCAATCAAATCTTTGATTGGTACCCTTTTCAGCCTTCGGTACCTTGTGGGGCAGGATTTCCTCCGATTTCTGCAGGGGTTATGTTTTTTTATGAGGGTTTTCAAGTATAAAAAGGGGTAAGGGTGGAGTGCTTTCATCACACCTTCATATTGTGTCTTTCTTATTTTGTGGGATGGCTCTCCCTAGTAGTGTTGAGTTTGCCAACTACCTCGAGACTTTGAAGGCAATGTGCTCCTATAACGTTAACTACGATGCTTTCAACATGCATCGAATTTCTTTATGGCATAATCGGCCCATAGAGTGGAACATATTGATGGCGGTGTACAATTTTGGTACCCCGAAGACCATGTATTCTACTTTGGCTTGGAAGAAGTCTGTCCAACTTATGAGGAATTTTCTGCCATGTTGGGAGTAAATCCTAATGTGGCGGCTGCTATGCCTGAGTTTTCCTTATCTCCTCGGGAGCTGTTGGTTAGACTTCTCCACATCTCGCCCTCAGCGGGTAGATCTTTGGTCATTGGAGGAATTATTTCCCTTACGGTGGTGCTGCGGTCTATGCATTTGTAGGAGGTTGGTGATGATGGATATGATGGATCCGTCGTTCTGGGCTTAGTTTCAAAGTTACTGCTGGTGACTGAGGAAATGCAGGTGGAACCACAACTTGTAGCTATAACTTCATGGATGTCCTACCATCGTAATCCTGCGACGGTGATACTGGCAGAGACTTTGAAAAGCCTGAATGCCTGGAGAGAAGGTCGTTCTGACTTTCTAAGGGGTAACCCTGTGATGCTGTTCATGTGGTTTTTTGAAAGATTCTGCCTGGTGACTCCTCCGAAATATCCTTTATCGTATGTACCCAACTTATTTTCATTTCATTTCATCAGTGTTGGTTTGGATATCGAGAGCTGGGAGGACTGGTTTGTGGAGCATGGGGCTCTAAAACTATACTAGTTAGTGCCTTGATGGGTACAGTTGCTGCTTATTCTGGAACTGGGGAAATACCCATACGTTCGGCTAGTTAATCTCAGATAGGCCTCTTTCTATTTACCTTGGTGGCTTCTGCGCCAATTTGTCTAGACACTGGATTTCTTTCGTGTAGAAGATTTGATAGAGCGTTTGTGCATGCGGCTTGGCTCTTTGTGGGAGATTCGACATTCATCGACCCGTCCTTCTCAGTCTGTTGGGAGAGCTTGGCACATACCTAGGGATTATATGAAGGGGTTGTGGAGAAGAGTAGTTAACAAGATGTTAGAAGTGGAGATTGGATAAAGGTGGATTATTTTATCTGATACCATAGAGGGAGGTGTGGTAGTTTTTCCAAGGTTGGTTCGAGATTATCGGTCCATGGAGCGTCTTTGGCACTCTATTCGGGCAGAGGAAGCTTGGGAACCCCAAGATATAGATAATGACGGAGCGGGCTCCTCTGGTAGCTGTGGATAGGGCTATTTGGAGAGTTTGTTTTTGTAATCGGGAATAAATTTGGGAATTTTATTTGGCTTTTAGGAAGGTAGGGGAAAGGGAGTCATCCGTTCCTTTTCTTATGTAATTGCACTGTAATCTCTTATTAGTGAAATAAATAAGTCTTTGATCATCTAACTGTGCCTTTTGATGAATTTTGAATTTTGTATTTATCTATACTAATCGCTAAGGCATGCATAATCCTTTTGTTCAAGTAAATGTTAGAATGAACTGTCGTTCTCAGAGATAAGAAAAAAATAGTTTTTTTATGAAAAAGAAGGGGTCGTGCTCACGTAAGATGTATGAGCTGCCTACGTACCTCTGGAGGTTTTTGAAAGGTTTTAATTTTTTTAGAAAAATGGTTCTTACAGAGGATCAGTCCCACATAGTTCTGGGTAGAGGGAAATGAAGATTTTTTTTTATTTTTTTATTTTTTGGAATAGAAGGGAGATGAGAAGAGTCGTAGCGCGCCGAGATTTTGAACTAGGGGTAAAACTTCTTGAGATGGTCTAGGTTGACTAGACGAGCCATCTCTTCTCCATCTAAGTTGGTGAGCATGGAGGCACCGCCGGACAAGATCTTCTTCACAATGTATGGGCCACTACAATTGGGCTTGAATTTCCCTTTGGGGTCCCAGATGGGCTCTACTGTTTCTTTGAGGGATAAATCCCCTTCTTGGACACCGCAGTCCTTGACTCTCTTATTAAATGATTGCGCTTTACGGCGATGGTACCCTTGAATGTGATATATAGCTTTCAATCTCCTTTCATTTAGGAGGGTTAGCTCGTCAAGACGACTTTGGTACCAATCTTCTTCGCTGATAATAATTTCAAGCATGATGCGCAACGAGGGTATTTCCAACTCCATGGGTAGAATTGCTTCCATGCCGTAGACTAGAGAGTAAGGGGTAGCCCCAGTAGAGGTTCGGATTGAGGTTCGGTAGCCCTAGAGGGCGTATGGGATTCGGTCGGACCAATCTCGATAGTTTTTGGTCATTGATGATGCTAGGATTAGCACCACCAGGTAAGGTGTTTTCAAGCTCAACCTAAGAACAACAATGGCAGCATAGTTACGCAATAGGTAGGAGAATGAGATGAGGAGAAGATGAGAGAGCACCGAGATATAAGTGGTTCAGCCTAAATTGGCCTACGTCCACTGTGTGTGTGTGAATAACCTCACTGTAATAAGGCAATGATGGCCATGGGTACAATCTCTCAAGAACTCTCTCTCTACTGTGTATCTAGACAGAGTTTTATTTAGGGTTGTATATCTTGGATCCTTCACAAGGTAGAGGATGACCTCTATATATAATACCTAGGGGGTTTAATGTACCCCCCATGCATGTAATGTGCATGTGTGTGAATGCCTCACCAATATGGGAAAGCCATCTGTCACTGTCACATGTAGAGACTGATGATACAATATTCTCCCCACGTGTGGGGAATAATCTTGTTATAACTGACCTGTATCCACGTGCCCTTATCCAAATGTCAGCAGATGCTCGGCTATCGCACCTGGTGTATGACCTCGGCCTGGGAGTGGCCGAGGTTGGCAAGTCCAGGTGTTCGTTCAGTCCGAAGTGACCATGTAGGTCTCGGCTTAATCCTGACCGAGTCAATGGATAAGGTCGGCCTGAGGTTGAGCCGAGGTTGAGCTAGTGTGTTTGGAGCATCGACTAATGTCTTAATGAGGTTGCTGGTGGCTTCTTGCGAGCTCGGCCTATGTCTGGCCGAGGTTGCCCTTTCCAGGTGTACTGGAGTGCTGCTGACCCTTATGATACGTGCAGTGTCCCTTGGAGAGGTTGGTGGTAGTGTCGGCCTGGGCCGACCTTACTATGGTCGAGTGCTGATGCCGCATGCCCAAGGCTTGTCCAGTGTCGTCCATGATCTCGACCGAGGTTGGTGCCTCCGAGCCCAGGTCACACTTGGGGCATATCAATCACCTCCCAGCCCTTAGTGACATGCGAAAGCAGGTGACTGTGGGATTTTCACATCTTCGAGGCCTTTCCAATATGAGCCAGTATTTTCTTGACACTTGTCTAGTGTTGAAGTATGGCTTGCTTGGCAAGCGTGTGTTGTCAGCCGCCTTTGGTGCTCCCAAGGCAATGATGGGCCTTGGGAGTCGCGCGTGCATATTTAAGGGTTTTAAACCTTTCCTTTTCCCCCCATCCTCAATTCTTTCTTCTGCGCAATTGCACTCCAGCCATTTTCTCTCTTTAAAGGCATTCTTCTTCGCGACTTCTCTGCAGAGGTCTTTGGTGGTGCTCTCTCGGGTTTTCTTCGCTTTTCCTTGTTGTTTCATCTTCAGGTATCTTCTTCCCCTCATTTGCCTCCATTTTCTCTGCTTTTTCCTTTCTATTTGAGTTTTTCGGCGAGTTTCTGGTTTTTCCGGTGAGTCCACCATAGTTGCAGACAAACTGCTCTTATTAGGTTTGGGTAATTTGATCTTTAGACTCCTTTATTTTATCAGCCAATCTTGTTTGTAGTTTAAGGCAGTTTCTCCAAGTGTAGTGTCTGTCTCTGATTCTCAGACCCCTATACCAACTTCTTGAGGATTTCCCCTCCCTTAGGGAGAAGACTGTAGAAAAAATCAGACAAATAGAAAGAGCACAGGAGGAGGCTCGTAGGTCACAAGAATTCCCTATTAGACCCATCTTCCCACCACCCCTGAAGGTGATCTATCCTGATCCCTCGGAGTCTTTCAACCAGGCAGAGGTTCCTGTCGATCCTATACCAATGTCTGAGTCTGAGTCTTCCACCTCAGACCCCATGTCTGTGGATTCCTTCTAGGAGGCCATGGACTTCTCAATTCGGGAAGATCAGCCCCCTGATCAGGCCGAGGTCTCCAGCCGGGCCTCATCTCATAAAAACTCAAGCTCCTCAGCCTCCTCCTCAGAGGTTGAGATCGTCGAGCCGAGTGTGGCCATTCCACCACCACTTAACGCCATTCTTCTGTTGGCCTTCACCGGTGCCGAGTTCGCTCAGAGGTTCCCGGGTAACCCATCAACATCTGCTCCGACCGACGTTGAGCTAGATGATGATGACGTTGAAAGTGATGTCGAAGTCTCTGAGGCGACCGAGATCGAGAGTACTGTAACTGAGGTAGACCCCCTCTGCTTCAGATATCTATATTCCATTAGTCCCTCCATAAAGCTAAGGAGACATCTGAGGGAAGAGAGGGCTTTTCACGACCGAGATGGCAAAATCTGCTTGTACGAGCAGATGTTCAAACTGGGGTTTCGTCTGCCCATCCACCCCATTATCAAATCTATCCTTGACTATATCAATTTGGCCCCCTCTTAACTATCCCCTAATAACTGGAGGGTCATAATAGGGGCCATAGTCTTATGGAAGGCTGTCCACCACTCAGACCTCCCAGTTCAGGTATTTGTAGGTTGCTATGTCCCTTCATCAGCCAAAAATCATCCGAGCTACTATCATTTTGTAGCTCGGAAGCCTGAAAAAAAGATTCTTCAAATAACCCAGACTTCCAACCACAACTGGAAGCCACGTTAATTTTTTGGTTCTGGACCATGGGAATTTGGCCCATGTGCTCCCTCGTCCATTCTGGAGCCGAGGATGCCCCTTAGGTGGGGTAAGGTCACAATGTCTGCGAGGGATGACCCTGGCCTGAGCCCATCAAACCTTCAGAAGGTAAAAGCCCTTCAAGATCAGGGGGTACATGGTCTGTTCGTCAGGTTCGAACACTTGATGACCCCCCTTTACCTCTCTGAGACAGGTCTGGGTGGAAGTCCTCTTTCTGAGCTTGGTAAGTGCTTTCTATTTGAAGTTGAACCTCTGAGTTTATTTATGTCTGATCTTCTAACTCAGATCTATTGACTTTTACAGAACGTCCGAAGGATATCTCAGACGAACTCTGGGAAATGGCTGCACCCAGCTTGACGAGACTTGCGAAGAAAGATGGACTTAATGCTCCTCCCCCAGCTCCCTCTGTCTCGAAGCCCCAAGCCACAAAGAAGAGGGCTCCAACTGATCATGCCCCTGAGGATCAGAGGCCAAAGAAAAAGAATGCTGATACTGCCATTCCCATCTCTTCAGCAGACGCCCTATCAGCTCGTCTAGAGCAGTTGAAGATTACTGGCAGCATAGTCGGCCATAGTCTTCAGGCCCTAGATGCCTTCGGCTCTATAATGACCGAGGTCGACAAGAGCTTCTTTAGGTCACTTGATACTCCTTTGCTGGTTGAGTTCGGCATTCACATATCCATTCAGGTATGACCTCACTTTTCTTTCTAATTCCTAAGTGTAACCTCTGATTTTTCTTCAACTCATTCCTGATCACAAAATATGCAGGGCCTGGCAGCGATGCACCACCTCTACAATTGGACTCTGAGGAAGTTGCCCCTCATCCAGAAGGGTCAAGAGGCTGAGAAAGTTTAGAGTTCTTTGAAAGCAGAAATCAACCGGCTGAAGTCTGAGCTGGGTGAGTCTGATAAGAAGTGAAGGGGATAGAGAAGGAGGTCTCTCGACTTAACAAGGACCATGCTGCGGCTCTGAAGGCCAAGGACGATGTTCTGCAGCAGAAAGTCAGCTCGGACGTGAAGGAAGCCCTTGATGATGCCTCAGAGGGGATAATAGCCGAATATAAAAGCTCTGACGAGCTTATGAGCTTCGGCTTTGAATACCTTAAAAGAAGTATCAAAGCCACTATCAAGTGGGCTGATGTCAAGGAGAGGGAGGCTGGCACTTTGAAAGCCTCTTACTTCATAGGCATTGGCTTTGCTGATCCTCAGTTTGCCCAGGCCCTTCAGGAGGTTGAGGAGGAGGCTACTGCGCCTGCCGAGACTGCCACGATGGACGACACTGAGGTTGGAGGGGCAGATGTTGTCGAGGTGACCAACGTTGTCTAGCCTAACCAAGCCGAAGATACCAACATTCCCCCTCAAACCCTTAGAGAATTTCTAAAGATTTTATAACCCTTGACATTGTAATCCCCGCAAATCTATAATTTATGAATGAACATGGCTCTTACTTTTCCATTCTTTGTAATCTCTGAATATTTATAATCTCTGAATGTGTTATTCTCTGAAGAGGACCATCTTCTTTTGTTGTATGTATGTCATGATGTTTTTTCTCTAAAGCTTATGCAATGGTGTTTGCCTAAATCAAATTAGTAGTCTGAGCTCAGACCTCGTCACCATTGAATGGTGTTATGAAGGTCTGAGGTCTCCACCTAAGATGTCCTCATAATCTCACCAAATTAATGATGTTAAGGGTCTGAGGTCATCCTATTGTGGTGTCTGAGCTCAGACCTCGTCACCATCGAATGGTGTTATGAAGGTTTGAGGTCATCACCTAAGATGTTATCCCCATAATTAATCTCACCAAATTAATGATGTTAAGGGTCTGAGGTCATCCCATTGTGGTGTCTGAGCTCATACCTCGTCACCACTGTGGTGTTATGAAGGTCTGAGATCATCACCTAAGATGTTATCCTCATAACTAATCTCACCAAATTAATAATGTTAAGGGTCTGAGGTCATCCCATTATGGTGTCTGACCTCAGACCTCGTCACCACTGAATGGTGTTATGAAGGTCTGAGGTCATCACCTAAGATGTTAGCCCCATTAATTAATCTTACTAAATTAATGATGTTAAGGGTCTGAGGTCATCCCATTGTGGTGTCTGAGCTCAGACCTTGTCACCACTTGATGTTGTAAGGGCCTGAGGTCATCACCTAAGATGTTAGCCCCATTAATGAATCTCACCAAATTAATGATGTTAATGGTCTGAGGTCATCTCATTATGGTGTCTGAACTCAGACCTTGTCACCACTGAATGGTGTTATGAAGGTCTGAGTTCATCACCTAAGATGTTAGCCCCATTAATGAATCTCACCAAATTAATGATGTTAAGGGTCTGAGGTCATCCCATTATGGTGTCTGAACTCAGACCTCGTCACCACTGAATGGTGTTATGAAGGTCTGAGGTCATCACCTAAGATGTTATCCCCATTAAGAGCTGACATAAGTGCAAAATGAAGCAAGGACCACCATGGGAACTGATCTTCTATTAATAACCTCTTCATGATAAGATGGTACATTTACACAACTTCATGCAACATCATATGTAATACTTATTTAGGTGGTCAACATTTCATGGATTAGCAAAAGGTTATCCTTCTAGTTTTCTAGCCTGTAAGTGCCAGGAACAACCTCTTCTGTCACTTTGTAGGGACCGTGCCAGTTTGGGTGGAGTTTATTTGCTTTCTGTAAGGTCTTCTTTAGTACTATGCCTCCCACTGCAATGGGTCTTGACTTCACCCTCTGGTTGTAGAATTTTACTGCCCTCTGTTGGTAGGCTGCTTGTGTGACCTCTGCATCCTCTCTTCTTTCTTCGATAAGATATAGGTCTAGCCTCCTCTCTCCCCTATTATTATCAGGGTCATAGGTCTGAATCCTATGAGTTGGGAGCCCTACCTCTGTTGGTATGACGACCTCTGAGCCATGTGCCAACATGAACGGGGTTTCTCCTATCGGTGTCCTTGCTGTGGTTCTATAGGCCCATAACACCGCGTAGACCTCTTCAGTCCATCTTCCCTTTGCATCTTCTAACCTCTTCTTGATTCCATCAAGAATTATTCTGTATGTGACCTCGGTCTGACCATTTGCCTGAGGTCGGCCAGGGGATGAGAAGAATTGCTTTATTCCTACTCTTAAACAATACTTTTCTAAAGAGGAGTTCTTGAACTGGGTCCCATTGTCCGAGATGAGAGTGTTTGGGAGGCCATATCTGCATATGATATTCCTCCAAATAAATTGGAAGGTCTTCTGCTCTGTGATCGTTATCATCGTCTCTGCCTCCACCTACTTTGAAAAATAGTCGATGGCAACTATCAAGAATCTATAATTGTTGGCAGCTCTTGGCAGGGGCCCTACTAAGTCAATCCCCCATACTGCAAATTGCCATGGAAAAGTGATTGATGTCATAGGCTGATGAGGGATGGCGGTGAACCTCTGGCATTTATCACATTTCCTCACGTAGGCTGTAGCGTCCTTGGACATGGTTGGCCACCAGTACCCCTGGGTGATGATTCTTTTGGCCAAGGGTCTTCCCCCTATGTGGCTAGAGCAAGAACCCTCATGGACCTCCTGTAAGACCCGAGGAACTTCTGTGGGGTGCAAACATCTGAGGAGAGGTAGCAAGAATCCTTTCTTGTACATGACGCCTCCTACTACCGAGAACTTGGCAGCCTCATATCTCAATTTCTGCCTTTCTAGCTTGGATTCAGGTAGCTCTCCCTCTCTGATATATTTGAAGAGGGGGTCCATCCATGAGTCTCCTAAGTTCAAATTGTGACAAGGGTTATATACCTCTTCTTGCTCAATGGATGCCTTCCCCAAGACCTCGATCGGAATGGTCCTTCTAACATCTGTCTTCGTTGCCGAGGCCAACTTTGCCAATGCATCTGCGTGGATGTTACTTTGTCGAGGCACTCTCTTCAGTCTTGCCTCTTCAAAATGTTCTAATATTGTTTTCTCCCTTTTTAAGTATTTGGCCATCCTTTCATCTCTAGCCTCATAAATTCTCAATACTTGATTGACAACTAACCGCGAGTCGCTGTGGAGTAGGAGTTATTTTACGCGAAGAGTCTTTGCCAATGAGAGACCTGCTATCATGGCCTCATACTCGGATTCATTATTAAAAGCTCAAAATTTGAATCTCAAAGCGTATTCAATGTTGGCACCATCTGGAGCTGAGAGTATCAGCCCCGCACCTCTTCCATTGTCAGAAGAAGAGCCATCAATGAAGAGGCTCCAAATATCTATACCTGATGAGAAGACCCCTTCTGTCATGACTCCTTTTTTGAAGAGGTACCGATCTTCCTCATTTTCCGTAACTTGGATCCTGGCCCCATTGTATGCGATCTCTTCCTGATCTTAGAAGATGTTTGGTGTCGTCTCTTCTGAATTTTAGAAGACACCGCGGTTTCAACACCCTCTAGGCCATTCTATGCCTCGGCCTCTTCCCATGTAAACTCAGCAACAAAGTCTGCGAGGGCTTGCCCCTTGATGGCCATCCTAGGTTGGTAGGTAAGGTCGTAATCCCCCAATTCAATGGCCCATGTCATCAATCGTCCGAACTTCTCAGGTTTATGTAGGACCTGTCTTAGTGGGGAGTCAGTGAGGACAACCATGGAGTGGGCTTGGAAGTAAGGCTTTATCTTTCTCGAGGCATGTATCAAGGCGTAAGATAGCTTTTCCATGTGAGGGTAATTCTGTTCGGCCCCTTGAAGGGCCTTACTGTTGAAATATACATGCCTTTGGATTCCAGCGTCCTCCCGTATTATGTCTGCACTGATGGCTGATTCGGAGACTGCCAGATACACGCACAGTTTCTCCTCTGCTATAGGACGAGACAACAATAAGGGAGACCCTAAATAAGAATTGAGCTGGTTGAAGGATTTTTCGCACTCTTCGTCTCATTGGAAGGCCTTTCTCAGCACCTTAAAGAACGAAAGGCACTTGTCTGTTGCCCTAGAAACAAACCCGTTAAGGGCAGCCACTCTCCCCGTAAGTCTTTGAACATATTTGATACTCCTCGATGTCTTTATGTCAAGTAAAGCCTTGATTTTTTCAAGGTTCGCTTCAATCCCTCTCTGGTTGACGATAAATCCTAGGAACTTCCCAGCTCCTACTCCGAAGACACACTTCGCAGGGTTGAGTTTCATTCTGTATGAGTCCATTATGTCAAAGGTATTCTCGAGATCCGTTACATGAGTGTCAGCCTTCAAGCTCTTCGTTAGCATATCATCTACATACACCTCCATGGTCTTACCTATTTGCTCTTCGAACATCTTATTAACAAGACGTTGTTATGTTGCCCCTGCATTTTTCAGGCCGAAGGGCATCACTTTATAGTAGTACGTCCCTTTATCGATAATGAAGGTGGTCTTTTCCGAGTCTTCCGCATTAATGAAGATCTGGTCGTAGCCTGAATACGCGTCCATAAAGCTCATGAGCTCATGTCCCGACATAGCATCCACCATCTGATCTATCCGAGGTAAGGGATAGCTATCTTTTGGACAAGATCTGTTCAGGTCAGTGAAATCAACACACATTCTCCACTTCCCATTGACCTTAGGCACGATGACTGCATTTGACAACCATTCTGGATATGTGACTTCTCTTATAAACTTAACCTCTTCCAACTTTTTGACCTCTTCTCGGATGACGTCGTACTTCTCCCTGGAATAGACTCTTCGTCTCTGTTTGATTGGCTTGGCATCCTTGGTCACGTTGAGCCTGTGACTCATAACTTCAGGGTCGATGCCGGGCATGTCTGCATGACTCCATGCGAAGACATTCTGTCTCCTCCTGAGGAAGTTTATCAGCTCTTCCTTGATTTCTGCCTTTAGGGCTTTACCGACCTGGACGGTTTTTTCCAGCTCGTCCTCATTGAGGACGATGGATTCTACCTCTTCCGTGGCCTCTCCCTTCTTCAACTTTGTCTCATCTCTTGGGTCAAGTGTATCGATGCTATAAGTGGTGGTTTCCCTCTTATGGGCTTCTCTCTCTTCGACCGAGTTGAAGTAACATTCTCGCACTGTGGTCTGGTTACCTTGCACTTCCCCTACCCCATAAGGAGTCGGGAATTTTAGCATCTGATGGACCATAGACGTCACCGCTTCAAACTCTTTAAGGGACATCCTTCCTATGATGAGGTTATAGGCCGAAAACACGTTCTCGTCCATGACGAAAAAATTTATCTTCTTGGTCAGCCTCTTAGGCCACTCATCACCCATCCGTACGTCCATCTCATACATGCCAAAGGGGTGGACCTTTTCGCCACTGAAGCCTATCAATGGGTGATGATAGGGTACCAGCCTTGCTCTGCTAAGACCTAGGCTCTTGAAGCAAGGCCAGAACATCACGTCCGCCGAGCTCCCCCCGTCTATGAGGATCCTATGCACCTCGCACATATGAACCCTTGTTGTTATGACCATAGGGTCATCATGGGGGGCTAAGATACCCTTGAAGTCGAGTCTGGAGAACCCAACTACGAAGGTGTCCATGTCTACTTTCTTCCTCTTCTGCACTGTATCGAAAGACGTTAGATTCACAACTTCAAGCTTGGCCACTGACCTGGCCTCTTCTACGTGAGCCTTCCTATCAGCTACTTCAGATCCACCTCCTGTAAATCCTACACATATGGTGTCAACACCAAACGAGATCGTACCGACCCTCTTCACCGGGGTGTTGTCATCTTTCGGCGGAAGATTCGGATCGTCTTCATCATCACCTTCTGAATCATCGTCTCTTCTGGACGGGACATTGTCACGGCATCTGTCATTTCTCTTTTTCTTAGGGTCATCTCTTCCACCCTTAGGAGCTTTACCGTCCATATACTTCCTCAACTTTCCAGATTTTAGCATCTTTTCAATCTCATCCTTCAGGGCGAAGCATCTGTCCGTGACATGGCCATGATCCTGGTGGAACTCGCACCATAGATTTTTGTTCCTCTTATGTGGTGGGGCCTTCAGTTTCTCTGGCCATCTCAGAGTCCTGTCATTCTTAATCTCGTTGAGGATGTGCTCACAGCTTACAGTCAGAGGAGTATAGTGAGCGAACTTGTCATCACCTGACCTCTTCTTCCCATCTTTCTTTCTTTGGGACTTTCCACTGCCACCAAGGTTCTCATCCTCATACTTGGCAGACATTGCCTCTTCCGCATTCATTACTTTCCCTGCGGTTTCCAGGAGCTCCTCCATAGACCTAGGGGGTCTTTCGCAAGTTTCCATAATATCTTCCCCTTCTGAAGACCTCCTATAAGGGCGGTCATGGCTATGTTCTCTTCATAATCTACGACCTCCAACTTCTCTTTGTTGAATCTCGCTATGTAGTCTCTTAGGCTCTCATCCTTGGCCTGCTTGACATACAGTAGGTGGGTAGTCTTCTTTTGAGGCCTCACCCCAAAGCAAAAGTTGTGGATGAATCGTTCAGCTAAGCCTTTGAAGTTCTCAATTGAGTTCTTCGGAAGGGAGGTGAACCAACTGTGCGTTGCCCCTGTTAAGGTCCCAGAGAAGGCCCTACACTTCATCTCATCGGGTATCGAGTAGATGTCTGCTGTCGACTGGTACATCTCGATATGATGTACAGGGTTAGTGCTGCCATCATACTTGGGAGACACTGTAGGAGGCTTGAACTTAGCTGGGGTTGGGAATCCCACTATCCTAGACACAAATGGAGAGCCCTCTGAGTAACCCCTTTGTAATGGGTCCCTTATTTTAATGAGGTCTCCTATCTTCTCCTCAAGGCGCTGGATAGAGTCATTCCACGGTCTTCTGCCATTGACTTGGCCAAGGTTATCCCCTGCGACCTCCATGGGATGGATCGAGGGTTCCCTTGCTGCGACACGTCGGCTGTTGATCTCTTCCTGTTCCCTGCCTCTTCTTTCACAGTATCGGCCTTGATCTGGCCGACCCTGCCTGTTCCCTCTCTGAGACCCTGCTGCAATTCTTGATCTCGACAGTCTCTGTCTTAGGTCATTCATCGAGCCCAATCTCTCAAAGGCCGACCTTCTGCTCAACCTATCAAAGGCTGACCCTCTTTGTTGGGCCTCTTCACCTCTTCGATCGACACAACCTTGACTTTGCCGAAGAGATCGTACAGTGTTATTTGACACCTCATACGGTTCCCAGAAGTCTTCCAGGGCTTCTTCCGCCTCTAGATCGTCATACCTGTCCTCTGGGCAAGGGTTTCCCTGCCTCCCTAGGCCCAAGCGCCTAGGGTAAGCAACGTCCCTTCTCCTCTGGGGTGCAGGCTGGTCCTTCTTTGGTGCTTGGGGTGGTCCCCTGGCGTAAGGATGAGGCTGAACAGCCGCCGGAGTGATCATATCCGGTGAGACTTCAGGTGGCCTCATCATAGTTTGGCTGAGCTGTGCAAATTGCTCCTGCATAGCTTGTTGTGTTGCAGCTAAAGATCTCAAGGCTGTAGCTACCTCCACCATTTCGGATTGGGGCGGCGCCTGACTGGAACTAGGCCCTCCACCCCCAGGTGGCGGAAGAGGCGGTGGTAATTCTGGTGTCACGTGTTAACACTATAGAGCTTGAGTAGCAGATGGGCTTAGTACCTCAAAGGACCTCTTTCAATGGTGAAGCAGCTCCACGCAAGGGGCGGTGTCTGGTCCACCACTAGAGTCTCCGGTGAGGTTAAGCTGAAGAAGAGGAAGAGATAACTTCTTTTCTCTTCCCACAGACGGCGCCAAAATGATGATGCTAGGATTAGCACCACCAGGTAAGGTGTTTTCAAGCTCAACCTAAGAACAACAATGGCAGCATAGTTACGCAATAGGTAGGAGAATGAGATGAGGAGAAGAGGAGAGAGCACCGAGATATAAGTGGTTCAGCCTAAATTGGCCTACGTCCACTGTATGTGTGTGAATAACCTCACTGTAATAAGGCAATGATGGCCATGGATACAATCTCTCAAGAACTCTCTCTCTACTGTGTATCTAGACAGAGTTTTATTTAGGGTTGTATATCTTGGATCCTTCACAAGGTAGAGGATGACCTCTATATATAATACCTAGGGGGTTTAATGTACCCCCCATGCATGTAATGTGCATGTGTGTGAATGCCTCACCAATATGGGAAAGCCATCTGTCACTGTCACATGTAGAGAATGATGATACAATATTCTCCCCACGTGTGGGGAATAATCTTGTTATAACTGACTTGTATCCACGTGACCTTATCCAAATGTCAGCAGATGCTCGGCTATCACACCTGGTGTATGACCTCGGCCTAGGAGAGGCGGAGGTTGGTAAGTAAGGTGCTCGTTCAGTCTGAAGTGACCATGTAGGTCTCGGCTTAATCCTGGCCAAGTCAATGGACAAGGTCGACCTGAGGTTGACTGGTGTTTTTGGAGCATCGACTAATGTCTTAATGAGGTTGCTGGTGGCTTCTTGCGAGCACGACCTATGCCTGGCCGAGGTTGCCCTTCCCAGGTGTACTGGAGTGCTACCGACCCTTATGATCCGTGCAGTGTCCCTTAGAGAGGTTGGTGGTAGTGTCGACCTGGGCCGACCTTGCTATGGCCGAGTGCTGATGCCTCATGCTCAAGGCTTATCCAGTATCGGCCATGATATCGACCGAGGTTGGTGCCTCCGAGCCGAGGTCACACTTGGGGCATATCAGTCATCTTACCTGTAGACACCCCATTTTATTACCCCTAAACTCTCCTTAGGTCCCTAACACCTCCCTTCATCACTACAAACCCATGTCATACCCTGAATACTGACCTAGAGGCTATCCGACACTTCGAGACTCCATTTAACCAAAAAGTCAAACTCTTCAGCTCGATCGAGACTGAATGAATCTTCAAAGGGCACTAAATCCCCTTTTCAATGGTCTATCCCGTGCATAATTTTGACTTACCATGCAGACGAACGACCTATTTTCCCCCAAAACTTGATCAAGAGGCCACCGGGCGCTCCGGGGCTTCATTTTACCAAAGTCAGCTCTTCAGCTCGATCGAGACTGAATGAATCTTCAAAGTTCACTGAAACCCCTTTCCAACGGTTCGCCCCATGTGCGATTCTGACTTACGATACGGACGAACGATCCGTTTTACTCTGGAAGATCACCGAATGCTTCCAGGGCCGGTTGACCAAAGTCATCTCCTCAAACCCGATCAAACTCTTTGGAATGTTGAAATACATCTCCTAACCTCTCTGACAGTGCACCCCGTGCGTGATTTTGACTTACCATGCGGACGAACGATCCATTTGAGTCCGAAATTTTCTCGTTAAAAGTACCGACAAGCGCTTCCGAGCTACATTTGACCAAAAGTTAACTCCCGAACTCGGGAGCAGTCCAAAGGAATTTCGAAGGTCTCTGAATTACTTTTCCAATGGTTTTCCCCGTGTGCGATTCTGATCAACGATTTTCACTCAACGGCCGATTTTTCGAAAAGGCCTGAAAGACACTACCAAACGACAGATCCCAGACCCTCCCTATCGACAGTGTGCCTAGACACACCTACTGATTGGCAGGACCAGGGCTATGCCGATCGGCAATGCCCCGGGCCTATAAAAAGGAGGGCCTAAACCTCCTTGCATATGGAGCCCAGATCTGAAATACATCACTCTCAGCAAATCCAGAAAACCTCTCTCGAAGTCAGAGTGCTTTCCACATCCAAATCCCTTTCCAGCCTTCACTTTTCATCATCCTTTTCATCAAACTTGGTGAATTCACTACCCTCCATCATCATCCAAGTGCAAGGTCTTCTCTCCAACATTCAAGATCAAGCTCAAGATCTTCAAGAAGGTCCAATTTTCTCAATTCTTTCCTTAAATTCTCATAAATTCGCATTAACTTGTTTTATTACTTACCACTTTTATTCTCTCATCTCACATATCCTAATATACTTTTTATTTAGTATTATTGCACATCTCTTATTTTCATACAAATAAAAAACCCAAAAAACAAGAAAAATAGGGTTTGCTCATAAATTCCAAATGGGAATTCTCACACTTTTCTCACAACTAAAACACTTTGTTACACACACACAGACAAAAAAACAAGAGAAGTCCCCTGTTGAATTTATGGAATAAACCCCACCCCTCGTTTTGCATGCGAACTATGTGGACTTTGATGCCTCTATAGGCTACGTAGGCGTCTTGGAGTAAAACCTGAGACTCGAGTCCTATTCCCACTCTTTCTCCCATTTTCTATTTTCTCTAAATTCAATTCTCTTAGATTACATATATTTATATGCATATATTTGTTCTTAGTGGCGTATTATTCCACATACGTTATCGTTCCATTATAATGATCAACGCAAGGATAATCGTGTAAATCCTATTTTCTAATATTATTTTTCTGAACCTTCCTAGGGATGACTCGCTTTATCTCTTCCATGATAAAAGTCGAGGATTCCTATCTCCACCATATATACACATGCACATATATCACATGGAAAATAAAGGAAAATAGCAAAAAACCCATGAGATACCGTAAGGGCGGAACGGGTGCCTAACACGTTCCCATTTCGTAACTTAGCCTCCTAACCCTTTTTGAATCATTTTGGTTTCGTATGTATCAGTATGTCTTTGAATGCTATCCTTCGGGATGGCTCCCTTTCTTTTCTCTGTTTTGAGTAAAATAAACTGGCGATTCCATCTCTCTACATTTTTCACCTCATCAATGACACCGCCAAAGTTCTCCCGAAAGGGACGCGTGGGACCTAAGATCCTCACTCTCCTTCCCGTCGCGAGGATCGGGGATGGCTACATTATCGATGATGGCTTTGGGGTTTTTATTGGAGACTTCGACTACACCATTGGTTTGAGGTCGGTAGGGAGAAGATTTGTGTCTCTGAATCCCATACTCATTGACCACTTCTGTGACTTCTGCCTCGAAATGTAACCCGTTATCTGACATTAGCTCATGCGGGACACCATATCGACAGATGATGTTTTTCTTGATGAATTGGGCCACTTTCTTGGTGTTCAGAACCGCGTATGACTCAACTTTGACCCATTTGGTGAAGTAATCAATGGCAACTAGGATGAATTTATGCCCATTGGAAGCCTTGGGTGTAACCTTCCCTATGATGTCGATGCCCCAGGTGGAGAACGACCAGGGAGAAGTCATTTTGTATAACTCTCGCGGAGGCAGGCTTTGAAGGTTGGAAAACTGTTGGCATTTGAGGCATCTCCGAACATAGGCGGTGCAATCCTAGATCATGATGGTCCCGTAATACCTTTATCGGATGATCTTTTTGGCAAGCATGTGACCGTTCATGTGGGGCTCGCATTCTCCGCTATGGATTTTTTGTATTAACTTTGTGACATATGATGTATTGGGCATCCCGTCTTTGAAGGGTTGCCCGGTCTTTCTTGTTGGAACCCTTGGGATACCTACTATGATTGAGGAGATGCTTGATATCATAGTACCAGTAATTGGCTTGCTCGGGATCATCTTTTGTGATGAGCTCAATGTGGTAGCAATGGGTTAGTTTATCTTGCTTTTGAACTAGGAAGGGGGGCATTGTTATTCCTTCGATCATGTCGACCATTGAGGCTAAGGTAGAAAGGGCATAGGCTAGGTTATTCTTTACTCGAGGTAGGTAATGGAAGGTGATATATTAGAATTGGGAGGCTAGTTCTTCTAAGTGGGCAAGGAAGGGTTGGATTTTCTCGTCCTTGACTTTCCATTTTCTAAGAACTTAATCGATGATGAGGGCAGAATACCCATAGACATCTAGGCATTGGATACCTTTCTGTAGAGTAACTTTGAGTCCTACCGTACACGCCTCATATTCAGTCATGTTGTTAGTGCAGGGGAAATCCAACTTGATGGCGATGGGAGTGTGGGAGTCATTTGGGGGGCGATCAGAAGTATCCCAATGCCATATCCCCTTTTGTTGTTAGCGCCGTCAAAGAACATTTTCCATCGAAGGTTATTTTGAGAAGCGTGGGAATTCGGAGATCTAGTTGTTAGCTTCTTCCATGGGGTAGTCAACAAGGTAGTCAGAGATGGCTCTTCCTTTCATGGATTTTTGTGTGACGTACACGATATCAAACTCGACTAGGAGCATCAACCATCAAGCCATTCGGCTGGATAAGGTGGGTTTCTCAAGCAGGTACTTGATGGGGTCCATTTGGGATACAAGTTTGATGGTAAGGCGAGCATGTAGTGTTTCAACTTTTGGGTGACCCAAACAAGTGCGACACATGCCTTTTCCAAAGCATTGTAGTTGACTTCGTACCCCACCAATTTGCGACTGGAGTAATATATGGATCTTTCTTTACAGGAATCTTCAAGGTATTGGGCTAGTAAAGCCCCAGTTACAGTGTCGGTTGTGGTTAGGTATAGGGGAAAGGGGAGACCAGGTTGTAGTGGCATGAGTACCGGTGGTTGGGTCAGATATTATTTAATTGGGTCAAAAGCTTCTTGGTAGGCCTCGTTTCAAACTTTGGCTGAACCCTTTCGGAGGAGTTTCAAAATCGATTCACAGATGGAGTTTAGCCGGCTGATGAACTGGCTGATGTAGTGCAATTTTCAAAGGAAACCACATACTTCTTTTTTCGTCGGGGAGGTGGCATATCATGTATGTCTTTTGGCTTGGCAGGATCTGCTTATATCCTTTTTTAACTAACTATGAATCCCAAGAGTTTTTCCTTTGTAACGCCGAAGACACATTTATGTGGGTTGAGTCTCGTCTGATATTTTCATAATCGTTAGAAGAACTTTCAGAGATAGGGAAAAAGACCTTCTCTAGTTTTGGATTTGCTAATCATATCATCCACATAGATCTCGACTTCGTTGTGAATCAAATCGTGAAAGATGGTTATGGCAGCCCTCTGGTAGGTAGCCCCAGCATTCTTGAGACCAAATGGCATAACAATGTAGCAAAAGGTTCCCCATGGGGTGATGAACGCATTTTTTTCTTGGTGATTTAGGTGAATTTTGATTTGGTTGTATCCGGTAAATCCGTCAACGAATGACTGGCTGTGTTATCCACGATTGGGTAGCAGATAGTCATCCTTTGGAGAGGCTTTATTTAAGTCCCCATAGTTTACACACATCCAAACTTTTCCTTTTGATTTCGGCACATGCACTATGTTGGCTAGCCATTTGGGATATTTGATCACACGAATGAAACCCACGTTCAATTGTTTGACCACCTCTTCTTTGACTTTGAGCGACCATTCGGTGTGGAGCTTTCTCAACCTTTGTTTAACTGGATTGTAATCTGGAAGAGTGGGGATCTCATGTTGAGCTATTTCAGGATTAATGTAGGGCATATCGTCATAGGACCATGGGAAGACATCCACGAATTTCTTCAATAATTCTTCGAGTTGTGAGCGCTCATGCTCGTCGAGGGTAGCCCCTGTCCTAATCTCGCGCAGTTGGCTACTAGAACAGAGGTTAACAATAATATTTTCTTCTTCATTAACTTGAACGCGGTTATGTTATTTGTTATTAACCTTATTTAGATCAGTTAAGAATTGTTCATTTGCAAAATCATTATCATCAAGAGTTTGATTAGAATCCAAAATAATTAATGTAAGGCACAACAAGATACTCAAAATCTTTATTTATTTCATTGATAGGAAAAACAACATTGAGAACATCATCAAAGGAGGTCTCGATTACATTTGAACACGGATAAACAACATAAGAAGAAATGGGGTAAACATTAGGGTTATGTGGGATTTCAACAGGTAGAACCGATGCAACTTGCCAGCTGAGGAGATGTGTATCAGTATCTTTAATCAGGTGGGATGGATCCAGTGATGTAGTGCTTGAATGAACCATGCAGAGTGCCAGCCGCAGTGTTTGTAAGTTGAACGAGTCCTCAGAGTCACTACCCTTAGAATCTTTGGTATCTTTGATGATCGGTTGTACATGGTGTTGGAAACTTTCAGCCCATGGGTAGCTATCTTGGAAAAAGATCTCCATTCCAGGCTTTATCTTCTTGTTTGTATGGTCATACCAGGGTTCCAAAAAGTCACAAAAGGGGAAGTCCTCGCCCTCTTTGATGAATTGCCCATTCAAGGAATCACCTGGGATAATCTGGATGATGTCTAATCTTCTCTTTGGTTGAGACTGGAGGATCATTCTGAGCTCTTATTCTGACGGTTGATACCCCAAACCACAAAGGGGAAAGCTTTTTTCAGTTCAATGGGTTCAATTATCCCTTGATGTCTTCGTCCTAGCCCCAGTCCGGGCATGAAGTGTATGTTTCTGAATATTTGAATCACATTGACATTTCCACGAGGGTCGTATTCTGGACAAAACCTTTCTTTAAAATCACCCCCTGCTGGGAGTAGAAGTGGCTCAACTCGGAATCCTGATAGGAGCATATCATTTGACCCGTGCTGTATCTCAAGGATTGGATTGCTAGTGATTTCACCCTCGGTATTATCATCGTCGCCCAAAATGGTGATAACTCGTTCGTCAGTAAAACATTTCAATTTTTGATGGAGCGAGGAAGACACACCCTTGGTACTTTGGAGCCAAGGTCATTCGAGCAACAGGTTTAAACAATCTGGGATGCCAATAACTTGGAATTCAACAATAGGGTTTATAGGGCCAACCCTTATTACAAGTTTTATAGATCCCATCAATTCTCGATGAGTATTATCGTAGGCACGTACTACAGTGGAGGTTGGAGCGAGGTCACTTTCCTTCAGTCCTAAGCATTTGAAGGTTCTTAATGGGTAGACATTCAAGGATAATCCATTATCGACAAGAGAGAGTGGTATGATTTTCCCCATAACTTCGACGAAGATGTTGAGTGCATGATTATGATTTAGCCCAATTTTGGGGATTTCTTCTTCGGAAAAGGATAGCATTCGGGTAGAGGTCAAGGATCCGACTAAACTTATCGCCTCTTCTGGTGTGGTAGGAGGGACTGTGGGTCCAGTGAGCAACTTGATCAAAGCATTTACGTGCAGCTGGGAAGACATGCAAAGCCCCCATAGAGTGATGTTAGCCTAAGTTTTCTTTAGTTGATCGAGAATCTTGCTCTCCTCGAGGGTCATCTCTGGTATAGGAAGGTTTTTAACGCCCTTCCCTTTGTTATTGGCTGGTGGTAAGCTTGGGATATGGTAATGCCTCTCTGATCTGGTCATATGATTTACTGAAGAAGGTAAGAACATGAATCCCGTTTCCTCATCGATCTCGGGTTATTCTGCCACTTTGTTTATTTCTCTAAGGAGTTCTTCAAATGATATCATCCCACACATGTCGGCTACCGGGCTAGTTTTATCGAAAGCTTTTTCTTCATTCGAATCCTCAAATTCTCCCCCCCATTCGGTGGCAACAATTTCGTCTTTCCATATAAAGTCAATGCATTCCAAAACTTCAATGGCTTCTTCATACATATATTCCCATTTCGCGGGGATAAGTAAGGGTGAAGAGACAAGGAGTCCTTGTTGCTTTAGAGTATCAAGTAACTCTCGGGCCCATTTTCTTGCTTCCAAGAACAGCGTGCTGAACCTTTGGCAATCAATGATCATCTGTGGGGGAAATTTTAGCTCGAACTCTATGAGTTAGTTTAACACTTATTGATAATTCCATATTTCCATTTTCGGAATGGGTATCGACAGCGATGCATGCTCTGGCAAGGAGTGACAGTGCCTGATCAGTGAGGCTAACAGGGTGTAGGAGGAAATATGGGCAAGTTTGGAGAGGTTTGAGAGAGTGTATGGGTGTGATTTGAGTTGAGGGATCAAATTCCGAGTTCTCTAATAGGAATATGGCATTGTCATGATTTGGGAGTGGGTTGCGAGTAGTGTTTGGCTTAGGATTAGCTGGTGGGGCAATGGTACCCCGGTCAATTTGACCTTGGATTATGTTTCAAAGGTGAAAGCATTGGTTGGTGGTATGGCCACCAGTTTGGTTAAAGGCTCAATGGGCATCTTCCTTGAAGTTTTCTTTGGAGTGGATTTGGTAATGGATGGGGGTTCAAGGGTTTGATAAGTTTTCGGCTTAACATGGCTTAGTAAAATTTAAAGAGGGGATCATGAATCTCGGTGTATTCCTTTCGAACTGGGACAAGGTGGCTTTCTGGTGCCCACGAAGTTGTTGGTTGAGAGATATTGTTGATGGTTGAGACTGCAGCACTGACAGGTTTGTCATATTTTCTGGAGATGAAATGCCCGGACACGTTCTTTGGTTCAACTTATATTTTAGTAAGACCCTCCCATTGTTGCTCGGACATGGGGCAAGAAGTTCTTTTTCACTATGTTGACTTGTTCTTCCTCGAATGGCCGATTGGTCATGGTGGCTGCCTTTTTCCTCCATCGGGATATGAAGTTACTGACTGATTTCCTAGAGTTCTGTTTGAGCAACTCTAAATCATGGTGGGTTACCTCAAGCTCCTCTTCGTTGTATTTGTACTGTGACATGAATTCTCGAGCTATATCCTCCCATCTACGGATTCTGGACTCCTCGAGAGATAAAAACCATTAGAGGGCGCTATCTTTCAAGGTTTTTTGAAATAATTGGGCCATCATATCTTCAGAAGCCCCTAGGAGAGCCATAGAACACTGATAACTGCGAAGATGAACAATCGGGGGTCCACTTCCTCCAATTTTCTCGATATTTGGCATCTTGAACTTCTCGAGTAACCTCGGCTTTGGATAAGGAGACATGTGAGTGTAGTCCATGTAATTCCCAAAGATTTTGACTTGGCTGAACTTCTTAGTTATCATCTTGAGATCTTCTTTGACCTTGTTCAACTCTCCCTCTTTTGAATTAATGATCATAGGCAAGTTAGCCCCAGGCTGGGCAAGGTTTGGCATAGGAAGCTAGGTAGGCAGCAAACCATTAGTAGGAGTGGTATGTGGAGCGTGCTGATACTCTTCGGGAACCCAAATAGGCTCGGGTGGACCCATAGCACGAGGGAATAGGGCCTAGGGATCTTGAGGAACAGGAACCTTGTTTCGTTGCATCTATCGGCCCTCAGTCTGGAGGTTGTCAATCTTGGACACGAGCTGAGATAAAACTGCCATTAGATCTGGATGCACAACTGGTACTTGATCAGTGTTCTCCATGGAAAGTGGGTGGATTACAAACTCGAAAGAAGTAGCAGGGGAACAGACGAAACTCCGGGGTGATTTGACTGAAGATCGAAGCCAATAAGGAGCCAGGCCAAGGGAGTGCGATCGACCCGAGAAGGCATAAAATGGGATTTATTTTTGAAAAGACAGAAGGAAAATATTTTTAACATTTTTTTTAGGTTGAAAGGCAAAATATTTTTGGCTTTTTGATAAAGAAGGGAGAAATGTTTTTTGGATTTTTGATAAAGAAAAGAGGAATGTTTTTGGATTTTTGATAAAGAAAGGAGAAATGTTTTTGGGAGATGGGTTTCAACAAAATTATTATTATTATGTTCTCACTTGTATTAAATTATCCTAAATGCAAAATGAAATGCCGGATGGGACCCGAGCCTGGAAAAGTTGGGTTTGTAACATATGCAAAGCTATGGTTGGACTTGTAAACAGGCTCATGGATAGGGACCCATTTTAAAAATGTGCAAAAATTTGGGCGGCAGGCCGATCCAGAATTTAGGCATAGTTTCGGGTCGAAATCGGAAATCTAACATTGTGTGTCCTTGGCTCGGCACCTATATGCGAGTATGCGATTGGTTGGGTGAATAAAAAAGGGTTCCCCCTTTTGGCGTGGCTTCCACTATGTACGTCTTTCTTTTGAGGGCAATGGTACGTGTGGACAAGCCATTTGATATACCTGAGTGTACATGAATTGTGTCACTATATACCTTGTGGGGACAGTACGTGTGAGAGCGGATTCGATATACTCGACGTACGTGAATGAGTTCCCTACGATATACCTCCCGTCATGACTTTTGTTAAGCGGTACGATGAGGGGGAACCATTCGATATACGTCGAAGGTACTTGGCCAATGGAAGGTGAGAGTTATATCGCTTAGGCTAGCTGCTCTCTGCCGGACCAACACCCATCACGAAGTGACCCTCCAGTTACCGGACAAAATTTGGTCAATAACAATGCTCTTTGGTGATGTTGTGTGAATCATGCATGATTCTCTTAGTATCTTATGATGAGAGTATCCTTCTTGATCATGCCAAACAGGGAGCAGAGTACAAGTACCAATGGTATACCAAGTATGTATGGGTGATGCGTGCAACACGTGGATATATGTGATCCTAGGTGCACGTGGTGTGAAGTGTACATGGAGAATTTTCTACAAGTGTGTGAATAGAATCATAAGCATGGGGTACACATGGAAAATGGGAACATGCAAAATAGGGGAAAATACAAGCAAATATAACACCCATGTAAATAGAGTCTAGACCTCAAAATAAGTAGTCCCCAACAGAGTCGCCACTATGTCCATCCACGATCCTCGCGGAGGGAGAGACATAGGAGGGGGTGTCGTCTCCGTGGTGAAAGGATCTTGGTCCCGTGCATCCCTCTCGGGAGCGCTTCGATCGACGTTGACGATGTGCGAGGTAAGAAAATGTAAAGAGGTGGATTCACCAGCCTATTTTACTCAAAACAGACAAAAGAAAAGGGGGAGCCATACCGAAGGACATCATCCAAAGATACACTGATACATACGAAACCAAAATGATTCGAAAAGGGTTCAAAGGCTAAGTTACAAAATGGGAAGGTGTTAGGCACCCATTCCGCCCTTACGGTCTCTCATGGATTGTTTCTATTTTCCTTTATTTCCCCGTGATACATGTGCATGTGTATATGTAGTGGAGATAGCAATCATAGACTTGTATTATGGAAGAGATAAATCGAGTCATCTATAGGAAGGTTCCTAAAAATAATATTAGAAAATAGGATTTACGCGATTATCCTACCTTTGATCATTATAATGGAGCGATAACGCATAAGGAATAATACACCACTAAGAATGAATATATGCATATGTAAATATATAGATTTTAGGAGAATTAAGTTAAAGAATATAGAAAAATAGAAAATGGGAGAAAAATAGGAATAGGACTCGAGTCTCGGGTTTTACCCCGAGAGGCCTACGTAGCCTATATAGGAATCAAAGTCCATGTAGTTCGTATGCAAAATGAGGGGTGGGATTTATCCCCTAAATCCAACCGGGGGCTTCTCTTATATGTGTGTGTGTGTGAAAAAAGTGTTTTAGTTGTGAGAAAAGTGTGAGAGAAGAATGAGAATTCCCGTTTGGAATTTATGAGCAAACCATTTTTTTCTTGTTTTTTAGGTTTTATTTATATGAAAATAAGAGATGCACGATAATACTAAATAAAAAGTGTATTAGGATATGTAAGATGAGAGAATAAAAGTGCTAAGTAATAAAATAAGCTAATGCGAATTTAGGAGAATTTGAGAAAGTTGGACCTTATTAAAGATCTTGAGCTTGATTTTAAATGTTGGAGAGAAGACCTTGCACTTGGGTGATGATGGAGGGTAGTTAATTCACTAAGTTTGATGAAAAATATGATGAAAAGTGAGGGCTGGAAAGGGATTTGGATGTGAAAATCACGCTGACTTCGAGAGGGGTTTTCTGAGTTCGCCGAGAGTGATGGATTTCAGATATTGTGTCCCTTTTGCAATGAGGTCATGCCCTCCTTTTTATCGGACCGGGGCATTACCGATCGACATAGTCCTAGTCCTAGTCCTGCCAATCGGTAGGTATTTTAGGCACACTGCCGATAGGCAGGGTTTGGAACTTGCCGTTTGGTAGTATCTTTCGGGTTCCTTTGAATAATTGGCTGTAGATCACAAATCGTTGATCTGAATTTCTCACGGGACAAACTGTTGGAAAGGTACTAGAGAGACCTTTGAAAGTCTTTTGGATTTCTCCCGGGTTCGGGAGTTGACTTTGGGTCAAATATGACTCAGAAGCGTTCGTCGGTCCTTTAGACGGGGAATTATCGAACGTAAATGGCTCGTTCATCCACATAATAAGTCAGAATTGTGCACGGGGCATATCGTTGGAAATTTAGGAGATGTACTTCAACATTCCAAAGAGTTTGACTCAGTTTGGGGAGTTGAATTTGGTCAACCGGGGCCGGAAAGCATTCAAGGACCTTTCAGAGTAAAACGGATCGTTCGTTCGCACCGTCAATCAGAATTGGGCCTGTAGCGGAACATTGGAAAGGGGGTTTCAGTGCCCTTAGAAGATTCATTCAATCTCGATTGAGCTGAAGATTTAAGTTTGGTCAAACGGATCCTGGGAGCGTCCGATGACCTCTTGATCAAGTTTCGGGGGAAAACGGGTCGTTCGTCCGCACCGTAAGTCAGAATCGCACACGGGGTGGATCGTTGGAAAGGGGATTCAGTGCCCTTAGAATATTCATTCAGTCTCGATCGAGCTGAAGAGTTTGACTTTTTATCAAATGGATCCTGGGAGTGCCCGATGGCCTCTAGGTCAGTACCCGGGGTTTGACTTAGATTTGTAGCTATGAGGGGAGGTGCTAGGGACCTACGGAGAAGATTAGGTGGTACTAGAATGGGGTGTCTACACATAGGGTTAAAAGGTACCTGAGATATACCTCGTTCGAATGGGAAACATCCCTTCGTTCGAACAGTATACACCCCTTCATTTGAAGGATTGTGTACCTCTTTCGAACGTGGGCTTTCCAATAAAATTCTAGAGAGAGAGGGAAATCGAGGATTTCTTAGTCGTTATAACGTCGTTCGAACCTCTTTTGAACGACTCGTTTGAACGACACCTTCACCTCATTCGAATGACAGAAAAAATTCACCATATTAACTTTAGTTCATAAAACTCCAATTTAATTGCGTTGGGGCCATTACGTTAGCCAAATTTATCTTATGATCCACCTCAACAAGCGCAATGCCCATTTTGTCAAACAAGTCACCAAATTATATGAGTACAATCTAAGTCACGGTGGTGGGTATTACAATCTGGTCGCTAAATATGCTCCATAAGAACCCTCATACACCTCTTTTATCAAATCACTGTCTTCATTCAGATAGATGAGTCTAAGCAATGGTATGACAAGCCCTCTTCTATAAAGGACTCCTCCTTCTAGTATGTGCCTCGCTAGTCTACAAATATTTTCGTATGGGGTCCATCTAAGATGCTCACAATTCTATCTCTATTACACTAATATTCTCTTTGACAGTGCTTCTGTGCGTGAGGATCTCTACAAGTACTATTCTTCTTAACTCTGTCCTTATTACAAATGCAAGCCAAGAAAGTGTGTCTACCGAGGCATTCTCTGCCCTTGGAATTCTGACCATCCTAACTACTGGGAACATTGCCACCAATCCTTTGCCATTGGATAAGTATTTTGCCATGGAATCCTCTATTGCCTTGTAAACTCCTAACACTTGGTTCACTATGATATGAGAGTCTCGGTGTGAATATATTTATTTGACAACAAGAGATGACACCCAACCAAACCCTTCCATAAGCGCCTCCTATTCGGCTTTATTGTTAGAGGCCTCAAATTCAAACCTTAGGTTATATTCCACATCAATATCATCTAGCGTCATAATTATTA
The DNA here is from genome assembly GCA_949130495.1 of Sambucus nigra. Taxonomy (NCBI): domain Eukaryota; kingdom Viridiplantae; phylum Streptophyta; class Magnoliopsida; order Dipsacales; family Adoxaceae; genus Sambucus; species Sambucus nigra. The sequence continues at coordinate 787,059,369 of OX422208.1, read as the reverse complement.
AGCCCGTTACGCTGCCAGTAGCGCAAGATGATCCATTTATGAACATTTTCCAGACCTGTATCTCTTCTTTAGTTTTTTTCGACTAGATAACCATAATGAAAATCTTTTTCGTCTGCTCGAGGTCGTGAGAATTTTCCTCTAGATTAGTCGCTGGTCCTAATACATCGGTCACCTGATCGGCTGGGTAAAAGATTAATCTATCTTCTCTAGGAGTCAATGTCTCCTATTAAATTGGTGAGCTCTTTTTGAAGAAGTCTGCACTGTGTGTTATGGGGGAGAGCTCTCTTTTATAGAAGTCTACGTTTCCCCTTTTGACATTAATCTCCCTTTGTTAGAAGTCTTCTCGGTGGTCTTTTCCTTATATGTGAATTCAGTGATGAAATCTTTTATTTTCTAGACCTTTATGGTGTATTTAGGTTTATATTGGATGTCATAATCTCCTAGTTCTACTGCCTAATCCATTAGTTTGCCTGATTTCTCAGGCATATGAACAATTTGGCGTAGATTTAGGTCTGTGTAGACAACAATAGTATGATCTTGAAAGTACGAGTTCATCCTTCCGGAAGCTTCAATTAGGACCAATACTAGTTTTTCCAACCTTGGATATTTAATCTCCACCCCTCTGTATGCCTTACTCGTGTAGTAGATAGGTCTTTGCACTCTATTTTCTCGTTAAACTATTACCGAGATGGCTATTAATTCTGATACGACCAAGTACATATAAAGCTTCTCACCTAGAATAAGTCTTTAAAGTAAGGGTTGAGACCCCAAATATTTTGTTTATTACGCGGCTTCACATTTATCGTTCCATTCAAACGTCTTTCGCAATACCTTAAAAAAGGGTAGGCATTTGTTAGTAGCTCGCGAAATAAACTTTTTAGTGCCGACACTCGCCCAATTAGCCTCTGAGCTTCTTTTTTATTTATCGGGTACTGCATGTTGATTAGTTCTCGAATTTTTTTAGGGTTGGCTTCAATACCCCTCTGTTGGATTATGAAGCCCAGGAACATCCTTTCTTTTACCCCAAAGACACATTTTTTCGGGTTGAGCTTCATTTGGTCTTTCTTTAGCTAGTCGAACGTCTGCCCCAAGTCTGTGATATGATCGGTAAAAAAGAGGTTCATTTGGTCTTTCTTGTGCTCTTTGTCAGCATGTTATTGATGTACACCTCCATATTTTTACCAATCTGTTTTTTTGAGTTCCAAAGGTATGACATATAGCAGTACGTAACTCTGTTGGTGATGAAAAAAGTCTTAACATGACTATATCCTGAGTAAGCATGTACAACACTGAGGAGCTCGTACCCTAAAATAGCATCCGCCAGCTGATTAATTTTTAGGAAGGGGATAATGGTCCTTCGGACATGCCTTGTTCAGGTCAGTGAAGTTGACACATATACTCTACTTATTTTTCTTCTTCTTTATCATGACTACATTGAAGAGCCACTCCAAGTATCTAACGTCTTTGATGAAGCCTATTTTTTATAACTTATTTACTTCTTCTGCATCGTCATGTTCTTCTCCTAGATGAAGATGCGTCATTTCAGTTACACTGGCTTAACATCCTTCCACAATTCTTATCTCATGGAAAATGAACTCTGGATCAATCCATGATAGGTTCTCATAACTCTAAGCAAACACGCCCTTCCATTATCTAAAAGAATCAACTAAGTCTTTCTTGAGGGTAGGATATATTAATGAGCCGATCTAATATGTTCTTTTCGAGTGCTCACCATCCAAAATAATTGACTCAATTTCGTCTACGACCTGTTCTTTAACTAATTTCTCCTCATCTCGAGGATTCAGTGCCTCGATCTGGCAGATTGTTGTCATCTTCTTTTGCTCCTCTTGATTGGCTCATTAATAATAGCATTCCATGGCTTCAACCTGATTTCCTTTTACCACACCGACCTTATAATGGGTGGAAAACTTCACGCATTGGTGTAGAGTAGAGGGAATCGCCTCAAATTTCTTTAACACTACCTTGTCGAAGATGACATTGTACATTATATAGACATTTTTATCCAAGATGAAAAAATGAATCTTCTTTGTCGATAGGTAAGCCATGTGCTAATCAAAACTTCCAGTTCAATTGTACCCAAGGGGTATATCTTTTCATTTGAGAAACCTATGAATGGTCTGTGATATGCTTCAAGCTTGCTGTCCCCCAACCTCAAACTTTTAAAGTAGCTATAAAATAAAACATAGGCTGAACTCTCATTGTCAACCAGAACTCTAGATACCTTGCCCATGTGTACCATAATCATGACGACTAGAGTGTCATCATGGGGGTAAAGGACTTTTAATAAGTCATCCTCAGAGAAACTAACTGACATGCTCAAAGTGCACCCTCATACTCAGGGTCACGTACCTCTGCCTGTCTCACAGTTGAGTTGACTAGAAGGTGATAACCGCCATCAGAAAGGTCGTCTTCTGGAAGGTCGGCCCATTATTTATCAACATCGGCTGGACATCAACAGAGGTCAGTAGAGTCTCATGGGCTAAAGCAGTGCCAACATCATCATCTGTCTCAGCCGACGTTATAACTTACCTCATATCTAACCTCGGCCAGTCTTCTAAGCTGAGGTCGTATTGGTGATCAACAAGATAAAGCGACTATTAGAATCTTACAACCTCGTAGTTGGCCAATATGAGGCTACACCAAGTGATGTTACAGGACAGAGCATACACAAGCACATGAAAGGTTTTGCACACGTGAGAAAATTAGTTATAACCGAATCATTCCCCTCACGTGAGGCAATATTGTGGTCATCATTATCTTCATAAGATCATCCAGGTGTCATCAGATTACTGGTTCTATCCTCATACACATTCTCATTGCATGCTTGTGGGGTACATGACACCCCCCAAGCACTATATATACATGTATTCCTCTACCTTGCAAAAGGATCGATAATTGCAACCCTAGCTGAAACTCTATTTGTTGACACAGTAGAGAGAGAAATCTTGAGAGATTATATCTATGGCCATTAGTGCCTTCATCTAGTGAAATTACTCACACTCACATTGGACGTAGGCCAGATTGGCTGAAAAACTTATATACTAGTGTTCTTCCTCTTCTCTTTACCTTCCTCTAATAGATATTTACTCTTTGTGCTGCCATTGTTATTGCTAGCTTGAGCTTATCAACATCTCTTACTTGTGGTGCTGTTTACAGCATCATCATTTTGGAACTGTCTATGGGAATGAGAGGATTCATATATTCCTCAATAACTACTTAACCTCACCGGCGACTCTGGTGGTGAACTAGGCCTCACCCTTCGTGTGGAGATGTTTCACCATTGAAAGAGGTTCCTTAAGGTTTCCAAGCTCCATAGTCTTTTCATCAAAAGCTCAAATATATAGCACCGAAGTTACCACCGCCTCCTCCACCATCTGGCATTGGAGGACCCAGTTCCATCCAGGCACCACACCAGTCCGAGATGGCTGAGGTCGCAGCAGCCTTGAAGTCCTTGGCTGCAACTCAGTAAGTGATGCAGGAGTAATTTGCCCAGCTAAGCCAAAACATAATAATGAGACCACCTGGGGTCTCACTGGTGATGATTACTCCAGCAGCTGCTCAGCCACAGCATGAGGCCAGGGGACCACCCTAGGCACTACGGAAGGACCAACCTATTCCTCAACGGAGGAGGGATACTGCTAACCCTTGGAGTTTATGCCCGGGGAAGCAAGGAAACCCTTGCCCTGAGGATAGGAATGATGACATTGAGGCAGAGGATGCTCCGATAGACTGTTGGGAGCCGTATGAGGTCTCCAACAATACTCTAAGTCCTATACAGCAAAGCCGAGGTCAGTGTAAAAGACGAGATGGTGATGCACGATGGAGAGGGTAAGCTTTTAATCATTTAAGTAGAGGGTCGACCTTTGAAAGGATCGGCCCAGTTAATGATCTGAGGTAGAGGCCACCCAGGTTAAGAAATATAACTGGCTCACAAAGGGAAGGTGGTGATCATCAGCCTCATCATGGCCGACCTCCACATGGACGAGACTGTAGTCAGGAGGAGGTCAACAACCGACATTGTGCGATAGCTGGGGAACCCCTAGTCCACCTTTTGTAGGTGGTAGGGGACAACCTCGTCCAGGACGACGTTGCTAAACTATGGAATAATTCCATTCAAAGGCTTGAAGAGAAGATAGGGGACCTCATAAAAAGCCAAAACCCATTACAGAGGGGGTACTCAGAGGGCTCACCATTTGTGGCAAGGATTGTTAACTTCCCAACCCCTACAAAATTTAGACCTCCAGTGGTGTCTCCCAAGTATGATGGAAGTACAAACCTAGTCCATCGTATCGAAATGTATTAATCTGCAGCAGATATTTATTCAACCTCTGATGTGATGAGGTGCCGAGCTTTCTCAAGCACACTAACTGGGGCTGCACATATCTGGTTCACTTCTCTTCCTAAAAATTTAATCGAGAGTTTTAAAGGTTTGGCCGAGCGTTTTATTCACAACTTCTGTTTTGGGGTAAGACCTCAGAAGAAGACAACACACTAGCTTTATGTAAAATAAGGGAAGAATGAAAGCCTCAGAGACTATATCGTGTGGTTTAATAAGGAAAAATTAGAGGTAGAAGATTATGAAGAGAGTATAGCCATGACAACCCTTATTAGAGGACTTCATAAGGGAAATCTACTTTGGAAGCTTGCTGAAGACCCTCCTAAATCTATGGCTGAGCTGTTAGTAACAGGTGGAAAGGTCATGAACACAGAAGAAGCAATGGCTGCGAAGTATGAGGATGAGAATGGAATTAGCAGTGGAAAATTTAAAAAGAAAAAAAGATGGAAAGAGGAGGACTACAGACGACAAGTTTGCACACTACACTCCTTTAACTGTGTGCTGCGAACACATTCTCAATGAAATACATCATTGAAATGGCCGAAAAAGCTGAAGGCTCTTCCACATAAGAGAAACAAGAGTCTATAGTGCGAGTTCCACCAAGATCACGACCATCTAACCGATAAGTGTTGGCCCTGAAGGACGAGATTAAAAAGATGTTGAAGTCTGGAAAACTAAAAAAATATGTGGATGGTAGAGCTTTTTAGGGGGAAGAGATGACCCCCAAAAGAAAAGAAATGATAAATATCGGGAGGATGCCCCTGCCAGAAGAGATGATGACTTGGATGATGATGACGATGACCCTGACCTCCCACCAAAAGATGAAAATATCCCAATGAAGAGGGTTAGTATGATATCTTTTGCTGTGAACACTATCTGTGGAGGACTATCAGGGGGTGGCTCAGAGGTAACTGATCGCAAGGATCATGTGGCAGAGGCCAAAGTAGTGACTAAAGATGAGGTTATGAACTTGGCATCTATAGAGGTTAAGCGCGAGAAGAGAAGAAGGTAAATATGGACACCCTCGTGGTCAGCTTCTCATGACTCGACTTCAAGGGTATCTTAGCTCCCCACGACGACCCTTTAGTCATCACCACAAGGGTGCATGGATGCGAAGTTAAGAGGATCCTAGTAGATGGGGGCAGCTCTACAGACGTTATGTTTTGGCCCTGTTTCAAGAGCTTGGGCCCCAGCAGAGATAGGCTTGTTCCTTATCATCATCCCTTGATTGGCTTCAGCAGTGAAAAGGTTCATCCATTAGGTATGTATGAAATGGATGTGAAAATGGGAGATAATTGGCCTAAGAGGTTGACCAAAAAAATTATTTTCTTTGTGATGGATGAAAACATCTTCTCAGCTTACAACCTCATCATAGGACGAGTAGCCCTCAAGGAATTTAAGGCCATGCCTTTAACGGTCCACCAAATACTAAAATTCCCGACTCCTCATGGAGTAGGGGAAGTTTAAGGTGACTAAACATCGGCACGAGAATGCTACTTTAACTCTACAGAAGAGAAATAGGCTCATAAGAAGGCAATAACCACGTACAACATCGACACACTTGATCCTAGGGATGAAACAAAGATAAAAAAGGGAGAGGCCACGAAAGAGGTAGAATCCATCGTCCTCAAAGAGGATGAACAAAAAAAACCATCCAAATTGGTAAATCCCTAAGACCTGAGATCAAGGAGGAACTAGTAAAGCTGTTAAGGAAGAGACAAAGTATTTTTGCTTGGAGCCATGCAGACATACTGGGTATTGATCCTGAGATTATATGCCATAAAATCAATGTTGTAGAAGATGCCAAGCCCATCAAGCAGAGAAAAAGATCATACTTAAGAGAAAAGTACGAAGTCATCAGAGTCGAAGTTAGAAAGCTTGAAGAGGCCAAGTTCATCAGAGAGGTTATATACCCTGATTGGTTATCTAACACTGTCATTGTGCCCAAAGCTAATGGGAAATGGAGGATGTGTGTAGATTTCACTGATTTAAACAAATCTTGCCCAAATGACAGTTTTCCCTGCCTCGTATCAATTAGATGGTGGATGCCATAGCAGGATATGAGCTCATGAGCTTCATGGATCCGTATTCCGGGTATAATCAGATCTTCATGAATTCGAAAGACTTAGAGAAGATAACATTCATCACTGATAAGGGGACATATTACTACAAGGTCTTACCCTTTGTCCTGAATAATGTAGGGGCGACCTACCAACGTCTTGTAAATAAGATGCTCGAAGATCAGATAGGAAAATCCATGGAAGTATATGTGGACGATATGATGATGAAAAGTCTGAAGGACGAAACTCATATGATCGACCTTGAAAGAACTTTTGACACCATAGATAAATACAAAATGAAGCTCAACCCCGCCAAATGTGTCTTCGGGGTAGGAGCAAGAAAGTTTCTGGGATTAATCGTCAACCAAAGAGGAATAGAGGCTAACCCTGAGAAGATCAAGGCTTTGCTGGAAATGAAGACACCCAGAACTATTAAAGAAGTTCAGAGGCTAATCGAAAGAGTTGCTGCACTTAACAGGTTCGTCTCAAGAGCCACTAGATAAGTGTCTTCCTTTTTTCAAAATTCTTAAAATGGCCTTCAAATGGAATGAGGAATGTGACATTGCTTTTAAAGAGCTCAAGTCCTACCTTAGTTCTCCCCTACTACTATCCCGACCAATTCAGGGTGAGAAGCTATATGTATACTTAGCTGTCTTAGAGTCAGCCATCAGTGCTGCGATAGTAAGAGAAGAGGATGGAGTGCAGAGACCAGTGTAATTTAATAGCAAGGCACTCCAAGGGTCTGAGGAGAAGTATCCTCGAATTGAAAAGTTTTCCTATGCTTTGATACATGCTTCGAGGAAAATAAATCCATACTTTCAAGCCCACTCTATGGTCGTCCTCACTGATTCCCCACTCAGACAGGTCCTCCATAAGCCTGAGAAGTCAGGAAGGATAATGACCTGGGCAATCGAGTTAGGGGAATACGATATTATTTATCAATCCAGGGTTGCCATCAAGGGATAAGCACTCGTAAATTTTATAGTCGAGTTTACCTGGGATGAGGCCGAGGTTGAGATCAATCAAGAACCTACACAGGAGGCAAAAGAGAGAAATATTGGCCGAACATCAGACAAGACCAAGACGGGTATAACCAAGAAGAGAATCGTTGATAATGAGGAAAATAGATACCTCTTCAGATAGGAGACCCTAGTCGAGGGTAACTTCTCTTCATGTGAAACCATCTGGAACCTCTTCGTTGATGGGTCATCTTGTGAAAGTGGAAGTGGAGCAGGGCTGATAGTGTCAGCACCGGATGATACCGATATTGAATATGCGCTGAGGTTCAACTTTAAAGCTTCCAACAATGGGTCATAATATGAGGCATTAATAGTAGGCCTCTCTTTAGAAAAATACCTCAATGTCGGCCAACTCCTAGTCCACAGTGACTCAAGGTTAGCCGTGAACTAAATCCTGGGGGTGTATGAGACCAAAAATGAAAGGATGTCCAGATAACTGAAGAGGGAAAGAATGATACTAGAGAGCTTCAAAGAAGTTAAGATGAAGAGGATACATCGACTAGATAATAGCCAAGATGATGCTCTCATAAGGTTGGCCTTAACAATGAGGACAGACATAAGGAGAATAGTGCCGGCTGAGATTATGCTCAAGCCGACCATCGAAGAGGGAGAGGTTGCTAGACCTTGCCTAAATCTGAATATGGGAGCCTCATGGATGGATCCTCTTATTAGATACATCAGAGAGGGAGAGCTTCCAGAGTTGAAGTAAGAAAGGAGAAAACTGAGGTTCAGAGCTGCTAAATTCTCAATTATAGGAGATGTTCTGTATAAAAAGGGATTCTTGCTCCCTCTCCTCAGATTTGTCCACCCTTCAGAGGTTCCACACATCTTACATGATGTGTATGAGGGCTCTTGTTCCAATCAAATATAAGGAAGGCCGTTGACTAAGAGGATAATCACTCAGGGGTACTGGTGGTCGACCTTATCCAAAGATGCAGCCGCATATGTGAAGAAGTGTGATAAGTGCCAAAGGTTCTCCACCATCCCTCATCAGCCTCACCAGCCTTTGACTTTAATCAACTCCCCTTGGCCATTTGCAATATGGGGAATTGATTTGATAGGACCCCTTCTAAGAGCTATAAACAACTATCGGTTCTTAGTAGTGGCAATTGATTATTTCTCCAAATGGGCAGAAGCTGAGCCAATGATCACAATCACTGAGCAGAAAACCTTCCAGTTCATCTGGAAGAACATCATATGCAGGTATGGTATTCCAAACACCCTCATCTCAAATAATGGGACCCAATTCAAGAACATATCCTTAGAAAAATACCACGAAAGAGTGGGGATCAAGCAGTTCTTCTCTTTTTCTGGCCAACCCCAGGCAAACGGCCAGATTGAGGTCATAAATCGAATAATCCTTGATGGGATAAAAAATAGGTTGGAAGAGGCCAAAGGAAAATAGATAGGCGAGGTATATGCTACGCTTTGGGCCTACAGGACGACAACGAGGACACCAACATGAGAAACTCCATTTATGTTAGCCCATGGCTCAGAGGCTGTCATCCCAACATAGGTAGGACTTCCCACGCATAGAATTCAGACCTATGATGCTCAGAGGAATGGGGAAGAAAGAAGACTCGATCTTGATTTGATTGAGGAAAGAAGAGAGGATGCATAGATAAGATAGGCAGCCTATTAGTAAAGAAATACAAGATTCTACAATCAGAGGGTAAAGTCAAGGCCGATAGCTGTCGGGGACCTAGTCTTGAAGAAGACATGGCAAAAAATAAATAAGTTCCATCTTAATTGGCATGGTACTTATAGGGTAATTGATGAGGTTGTACCGGGTACCTACTGACTAGAAAATCTGGAAGGAGAACCTTTCTCCACCCCTTGGAATGCCGATCACTTAAAGAAATATTACTTATGATATTGAAATTGTTCTTCTCTTTGTAATACATGTATCAACTTAAATAGAGGATATCAATGAAAAAGTTATAACATTGTGTTAATGCTCTTGCTCCGATGTGTGTGTATTTAACATCATTAAGATGGTACAAATATGAGGTGAAACATCATAATTTGGTGACCTCAGACATTAAACATCATTATTTGGTGAAAATTGGAGGTTAAACATCATAATTTGGTGACCACAGACCTTAAATCATCATTTAGTTGATGAAAATATGAGGTGAAACATCATTAACTTGGTGACCTCAGACCTTTCAACATCATTTAGTTGGTGAAAATATAAGGTGATACATCATAATTTGGTGACCTCAGACCTTAAACATCATTATTTGGTGAAAATTGGAGGTTAAATATCATAATTTGGTTACTTCAGACCTTAAAACATCATTTAGTTGATGAAAATACGAGGTGAAATTTGAAGGTTAAACATCATTAACTTGGTGACCTCAGACCTTTTAACATCATTTAGTTGGTGAAATTTAGAGGTTAAACATCATTATTTGGTGAAAACATGAGGTGATACATTATAATTTGGTGACCTCAGGCCTTAAACATCATTATTTGGTGAAATTTGGAGGTTAAACATCATTAACTTGGTGACCTTAGACCTTTTAACATCATTTAGTTGATGAAAACATGAGGTGATACATCATAATTTGGTGACCTCAGTCCTTAAACATCATTATTTGGTAAAATTTGGAGGTTAAACATCATAATTTGGTGACCTCAGACCTTAAACATCATTATTTGGTGAAAATTAGAGTTGAACATCATAATTTGGTGACCTCATACCTTAAAACATCATTTAGTTGATGAAAATATGAGGTGAAACATCATTAACTTGGTGACCTCAGATCTTTTAACATCATTTAGTTGGTGAAAACATGAGGTGATACATCATAATTTGGTAACCTCAGACCTTAAACATCATTATTTGGTAAAAATTGGAGGTTAAACATCATAATTTGGTGACCTCATACCTTAAACATCATTAATTTGGTGAAATATGAGGTGAAACATCATTAATTTGATGACCTCAGACCTTTAACACCATTAATTTGGTGAAATATAAGGTGAAACATCATAATTTGGTGACCTCAGACCTTAAAACATCATTAAGTTGGTGAAAATATGGGGTAAAACATCATAATTTGGTGACCTCAGACCTTAAACATCATTATTTGGTAAAACTTTAAGAGGTAAAATATCATAGTTTGGTGACCTCAGACCTCAAACAGCATTAGATTGGTGAAACTAAGAGGTAAAACGTCACAAATATAGGGCAACACCAACATATAAATTTTAAACAAAACATCGCATGAAGTAATAGAATTTGATGAAGTTGAACTAATGATTATCATTAAAAGGATTCAGAGTTACATGCCAGAGTGTCAAGAGGCCATCAGAGTTCATAAAAATAAGAATTACAGACAAAAGTTCATCAAAGTTACAAATATTGAAAATCTTTACTAGCAAAAGAGCCTATGTCTCGGTGGGAGCCGACCCACCAACAACATCAGTCATCTAGTTAAGGTCGACGTTTGTGACTTCAACTCCATCATCATGATGAGTAGCATCCTCAGTCTCTGTAACCTCGAGAGGGGAGGTCTCGACTGGAGCAATATCACCCTCTTCAACTTCCTTTAAGGCCTGAGCGAACTGAGGGTCTCTAAAGCCGAGATCAACAAAGTCTGATGTAGTCAAGTCCCCAGACTCACTCTCCTTCATGGATTCCCATTTTCTAGTTGCTTTGATACCTCTCTGTAGATATTCAAAACCAAAGCTGACAAATTCGTCAGAGACCTTGTAGTCCTCGATGGCCTTCTCAGCAGTATCTTCTAAAGTAGCCTTGACTACAGCATCAACCTTAGACTGAAGAACATCATCCTTGTCCTTCAGAGCCTTGCTGTGATCCTTCTTGATCTGAGACAACTGATCGTCCCTCTCCTTGATTATTCCATTCAATTTTTTAACTTTTGCATTCTGGAGGCCTCAACCTTTTTAGCTTCCTTACCCTTCTCTATAAGGGGGATCTTCTTCAAAGTCTAATCAACAAGATGATGAAAAGACAAGACACCCTGTAGAAGAATATCAAAAGTATAAACCCATGAGTTATAATTTCTAAAAATTCGATGTTACACTTGTATGCAAATGAGCAAAAAATTAATACCTGGATTGACTTGTGTAGAGCAAACTCGACCAATAAAGGGACATCTAATGTGCGTAGAAAATGCTTATCTTCCTCAGTCATTATTGTACCAATTACATCGATAACTTTCAGATTGTGGCCAATAAAGATATCTCTAATTTTGATTTGAGATAGATGAGCTGCCAGGGCATCGTTTGTAGAGATGGGTATGGCACGTTCCTTGGCTTGGGTCTTGCTCAGCCTCGTATGCACCGGGTTAGCCGTGGACTTCCCCTTTTTATTAACATCATCCATGGAGGTACCGCCATTATTTTTTAATGCTGGTGGTAGTTCACTCTTGCCACCTCGCTTTTCCATAAGCTTCACTAAACTGGGTGCCGATATTTCCCAAAACTCATCTGGAATGATTGCTGGGCACACTACAAAAGATGAGTCTCTGAGTTAGTTAGCCAGAGAAAAAAATATAAGAGGTATAACTTGGGTAAGAAAAATGAAGACTTACGAAGCTCTTCCAGGGGACCACCCCCCAAACATGTCTGAGAAAGGTAATAGGGGGTCATCAGATGTTCATATTTAACGAGATGACCTTTATCGACCTGATTGCGAAGGTCCTCAACGTTCTTGTAACTATCGTGGCTAAGTCCAGGGTCAGCTTTAGTAGCAAGGGAGACCTTCCCCCATCTCAGAGGGGCCTCAAAACTGACGTTCCAGATGACTCATCTGAACCAAATTCCCATGCCCCGAAAATAAAGAAGTACCGAGGTTTCCAATTATGATTTAAAATTTGGGTAACCAAGAGCATTTTCTTCTCTGATTTCTTATCTAAGAAGTGGTAGTAGCTGGGGTGGTTTTTGGCAGAAGAGGGAACGTAACAACCTATAAAAACTCTAACTGAAAGGTCTGAATGGTGAATAACCCTCCAAAGGATGATGGCCCCAATCATAACCCTCCAGGCATTTGGGGATAGTTGGGAAGGGGCAATATTTATGTGGGAAAGTATAGCTCTGATGGTTGGGTGAATAGGAAGACGAAAGCCCAACTTAAACATCTGCTTATAAATACAGATTTCTCCATCTCAGCCATTGAAGGCCTTCTCATCCTTCAGAGGTTTACTAAGGATGGTTGAAGAATCTATGGAATAGAGGTGCCTGAAAGAAAGAAGGTTGTACTCGTTCACGGTGCTCTTAATGTCGGCCGCCTCAGAGGTATCAAGTTCGCTCTCCTCACTATCATCAACATCCATAGCAGTGTCGACCTAGGCAGTGGTAGGCACACCACCAGGAAACCTCTTCGCAAATTCAGCCCTGGTGGCAACCGATAGAGGAATGGCATCAATGGGAGTGGAATTGCTACGCTGGCCCCTATGACCTCTATGGAAGGAGATCTAAGCAAAATGCTAGTTTATCTATAAGATAAGGCTCTGCTTGAAACCTCGGCGTCCTCCGAAACCTCACCATGCCTAGGGGAATAATCCATAGCCTCTTGAAAAGAGTCTATAGATTCGCCAGCCTCAGACGTTGACATTGGGTTTGAAGCAACATTATCCTCAGATATTGGTTCCGGAACCATTGGAGGCTCAGCAGGCTTAGGGTATATGACCTTTAAAGGAGGAGGAAAGATTGGTCTGAGGGGAAAGACCTTAACCCTACGAGCTTCCTCCTGGGTTAGCTTTATTTGCCTAATCTTCTCAAAGGTCTTCTCACGAAGAGATGGGAATTCTTTTATAAGTTGGTACAAGGGTCTGAGCATATTGAAGATGACACTTCACTTAAGGGAAGGACTCAAACTATAAATAGGTACACAACTTGTAGAACCCAAATTAAAGATCAAAGGGTGGAAGTTGGAAGGGTTCCCCAAAAGAACACCAAGAACACCCTAAGCTAGTTTTCGAAGAAGATGACCGGGGGGTCACCGAAAAACCTAAAAGAGGGAGGTTCGTGGCCTAAATAACCTCACATTAGCCTAGAATAGTCAAAAAACTACCTGACCGTTGCAAGCCTAACCTAATAACCACTTGACAGTGGTGGAAAACCTCATCGAAAAAAATAAAAAGCCACCGAAAAAGCTTAAACCCAAAAATGAAAGTGAACAAATAAAGAGAGAGAAGGAGAGCAATACCTGAGTGGGTATGAACGATGGAAGAGAGGCCTAAGCACAAGGAACTTTGGATGTAAGGAGGCTGAAGAAATTCTTAAAGGAAAAGTTTCAGAATTGCTCTAGAACGGGAAGAAAAGGGAAGAAGGTGGAAAGAGGAGAGAGAAATTAATTTAAACCCTTGTGATGATTAGGTGCCAAAACCAAGACAACTAATTATTTCACCTTGAAACCTTAAAAGGCGCCGTCGCATCAATTCCTATCTTGGGGCCAACGATAGCCAATCCTAAGCCTGACATGTGTCCAAATGACTACTCACACATCCAATCAGTCGAGCATAAATACATATCCCTCGGCCATCTCTACACATAGACGACTAAGGTCTAGGGGTGATTGATATGATCAAAGTCCACCCTCATACTCAGGGTCACATACCTCGGTCTCTCTCATAGACGAGTTGATTCAAAACTGGTAACATCCATCAGAAAGGTTGTCTTCTGAAAGATCAGCCCCTTATTTACCAACCTCGGCTGACCATCAATCGAGGTCAGTAGAGTCTCATGGGCTCAAGCAGTGCTAATATCATCATCTGCCTCAGTCGACATTACAGCTTACCTCATATCTAACCTCGACCAGTTTTCCAAGATGAGGTCCTATTGGTGATCAACAGGATAAAGTGACTATCGGACTCCTACAACCTCATAGTCGGACAGGCTGAGGCTACAACAAGTGATGTTACAGGTCCAAGCATACACAAGCACACGAAAGGTTTTGAATACGTGAGCAAATTAGTTATAATCGAATCATTCCCCTCACATAAAGGAATATTGTGGTCATCATTATCTGCATAAGATCAGCCAGGTGTTATCAGGTTACTTGTTCGATCCTCATACACATGCTCATTGCACACTTGGGGGTACATGACACCCCCCAAGCACTATATATATAGGACTTCCTCTACCTTGCAAAAGGATCGATAATTAAAACCCTAGCTGAAACTGTGTTGGTTGACATAGTAGAGAGAGAAAACTTGAGAGATTGTATCTTTGGCCATTAGTGCCTTCATCTAGTGAAATTACTCACACACTCATAGTGGACGTAGGCCAGATTGGCTGAACCACTTATATACTAGTGTTCTTCCTCTTCTCCCTACCTTCCTCTACTAGATATTTACTCTTTGTGCTGCCATTGTTATTGTTATCTTGAGCTTATCAACACCTCTTACTGGTGGTGCTGTTTACAGCATCATCACTAACCACTAAACGATCTTTGTTCACCATTCTTGGGTGAGTATCCAAGACATCGATGAGGTTGATCTGTCAGATATGGGCTCAAGCCTTTATCTTACTGAGGTAGGTTTCCTTTTTACAGGCTCTTCTCCACCTCTAGCATCTCCACATGTGGTAAACTCATAATCGAAAGAGATTCCATTAACCTCTTACACATATTCCTTTAGTCTTTTTGGTAGATATGGATCATCATACAAATTATTATCCTTGCCTCTCTTCTTATCGTCGACCTTCTTATAGGAGATTCTGACAGTCTCCTAGGTTTTTATTCATCCCTTTAATCTACTCGTCCTCCTTTATCCACATACTTTGATAATTTCCCCCTCCTAATTAGATACTCTATCTCGTTCTTTAGGGCTGGACAATTATCAGTATTATGGTCATGATCATTGCTCCTATCCCTTCTGTTTACTGGAGCTTTCAACTTCTCGGGGCATTATTGGTGTTGTCTTCCACAAATGTCCCCACGAATATGATGGACACCTATGGTTAAGGGAGTATACTCATTATATCTCTTTGCATTGTCAATATTTTTGATCTTTTTTCTCTTTTTTTTGCTAGTGTTGGCTTTGGAGTTACTCACTTCTTTAGCAACCATAACTTCTTCGGTGTTCATAATCTCCTCGACCTTGGCTAATAACTCAGTCATCATCCTAGGTGTCTCCTTAGCTAATGCCCAATATAACTTCCACGGTAATATACCACTCATCAGGGTTGTGGTGGCTATCTTCTCATCATATTCTATCACATCTAGCTTCTCATTATTGAAACTAGCGTTAAACTCTTGAGTCATCTCATCAGCCTTCTTCTAAACATTCAATAGATGATCTACCCTCTTGTCGATCTCGGTCCTAAAGCAGAAATTGCTAATGAAGAGATCGGTTAGATGTTAAAAGCTTAAAATTTATCCTCGCGATAAATCATTGTACCAGATTTGTTTGGATCCTTTGATTATGCTACAAAATACTCGATAATGCATCTCATCTAGAATAAAATAAATATCGACATTAGCTTAATATTTCTCTACGCGTAACACCGAGTTAGGCTTGCCATTATACTTTCGGGTCACCATGGGTGGTTTGAACTTCATGAGTGTGGGATAACCCAAAATTTATGGGGTGAATAGATACCCTTTCATAAAAACTCTGTGCATAGGATCATTTGATCTAGCGATTTCTCCCAGGCGATCTTCCCGACACTGGATTGACCGCTTTTAGGGCTAGTCATCCTGCCTGGTTATGGCTATGACATATTTGCCTAGTCGATTATGACTATCTATCAAAATCTCTTTCTTAAAAATTTGTTTGGCTTGTGTTGAACCTTTTGTAATTGTCCCAGGTCTGGTTGAACACTTTATTCCTCTAGTGGCATACCTTCTTGATTTATCTTCGGGCTGTTTAGGCCTCGCAAGCTCTTTGTGATATTGCCCCCTCATTGCTCGTGGGCCTAGAAGATCAAAGCAGAACCTATGCTCAACTTTTCCAACACACTCGGTCTCTCTTCGAAAAAAGTTCGTTCATCATCAAAGTTAGTGGTTTTAAAGGACGAGGTAGTCCTTAGACAATATGACCCGTCGTCTTGTGATTGGAATTACCTGTACCAACACACTTCTTCTTACGTTCCCTAACTTAGCCTCCTTGGGTTATTTAAGACCCGATAATAATAGGTCTACCATCTTTGTTAATAGGGGCAAGAGGTGGCATTTATACCCTCCTGCCAAGATGTTCACCCCCTGCTAGGGTGATGGGTTATCCTTTGGGCCTACCTTGTCAGGACTGGAATATCTGCATCAGATGCTTCACACTTTCTTATATCACCTCCTAGACCCGAGCCAAGCTCATCAAAATTCCCTGTATGTCCTCTTATTCCAACAGGGGTTGAAGGTGGAATTATTTTGTTCGCACTAATATTTTCTGGATTTTTTTTCCCATTTTTAGGATTTGTAGGTACAATGGGGTGTAAAGACGGGGTCCCTTTATGTGTGTGTGCTTTAGGTGAATTTTTTTTTCAAAAAACTTCTTCCAATTTTATTATGCACTAATTTTGTGAATAAATTTTAGTTAAGCCAATTTATCTTCTTAACCCTAAATATGCATCTAGGTGAGATTAAGTAGATAAAGTAAAGAAATCTCACAAAAACAAGTCGATGTATGAGGAAACCACTAAGGGAGAAAACCTCGTACGACCCAGTCCAGACAATCACTATGATATGGAAATTACAAAGGAAGAATTACAGTCTTATTAAATGACTCGATCCCCACAAGACTTGACGCCTCTTCTTCTCTTCAATCGCTCCTCCACAGTGCAATGTAGGAGTCCACCCACGCATGGTTCACAACATACGAGTCCACGCCTACCTCAGTATCCACCGATAGTTAACAAGTTATTCGAATGAAACCAGCCATAAAAACCGTTAGTTAACAAGTACAGAGTCCACCGCATGAAACCAGTTATTCGAATGATGAAGATTCAAACAATGATGTAAACATAAGATCTCAATGACATATGATTATGTAAACTCGAATCTTGTAAACAAAGAAGGATATTTTTGCTTTGAAAAGCTTTGGTAAATAATTACTGAAAATGCATAGGTCCGGTTCTGTTCTGTATATTTTGCACACTCATTTTTCTGAGTAAAAGATGCCTTAAATAATATTTTTGTGGCGGTGCATTGCCTTAACGAAATCATTATGTCATTTGAACGAGCAAAACATCTCGTTAGAACGAGATTTCCATGTTGTTTGAACGATAACCCTATGTCGTCTGAACGACTGATAAAGTCGTTTGAAGCATGTTAAATGTAAGGTAATGTTCACACGACTCTAAACTTGAGATAACTCAAAAAACACATTTTAAGATCAAATTTAAATAAAATAACATCCTTATTTTTTTTTAGAGTTCATAAACCATCACTACACCAAATCCTGCGCATAGTCACAGTCTGGGGGTCACGCCCCAGATCCGTGATCTTGTCACGACCTAAAGCCGTGACCACATCAAATTTTACCATGACGAAGACCATGACCCAGTGTGGTAATGGATCCTCTTGAAGGTGGTTATGATCGAAGTCTGTAAACACTATGGGTCACGGACCATAGCCGTGATACGTGCGTGACCATTATGGTGCCAAATTCACGTCAAAATTCCCTTCAAGCTGGTCGTGGATGTGGTCACGGTCGAACACCGTGACCACCAAACAAAATACACACTGTCCTGGTCACGACTTTGGGTCGTGACTATCCTAATTTAGGAGTCCCGACTTTGGGCCGTGATGATGTTCTTATTACTAGGTTGAGGTGTTTAATTTTAATGGGGCACGACATGTGGTCATGACTCAGGGCCGTGACCAGTGTCTTTATACTAAACCTTAATATTTCCCTTAAAAATTTCCAAACCCTTCAACTTTCCCTCTCTCTGATGATTTTGGCGATTTCCAAACCCTAACATTTCGATCTCAAGTTTTTCAATCTCAATCTCAAAGGTAACACTTAAGCCTTAATATTTGTATTCGAGTATTTGTGCATTAGTATATATGTGTGCATTTCAGTGTGTATGTGTGTATTTCTATCTATATGTGTATGTATGTGCGTATACGCGTATGTATGTGTGTATACTATATATATGTGTGTGTATATGTGTGTGTATTGTTTAATGTGTGTGTACTCTGTGTTGTGTGTAAGAGAGAATCTAAAAAAAATGAAAAAAGCAGGTATATATAATTATTTGGGTAAAAATTTAAAAAAATACAAAAGTAGGTATACACACACGTTGTATATATTGCATGTGTGTGTATTTCTCTCTCTGTGTGTGTGTGTGTAAGGGACAATTCTTTAAAAAAAATATAAAAGTAGGTATATATAAATATTTGGTCTATTAGAATTTTATATGTGTATGGTTTTATTTGCTATTATTTTTTGGGGATAATTATTAACATTATATTTATACATACTGTGTGTGTATACTGAATGTTGTCATTTTGAAATCTTAGCATGGAAATAAACTAACCATAATCGTCTTCAATCTTCCACATTAGCATGGAATAAATCATACGGTTCAATTGTGTCTTAGACGACGAGTTATTTTTTGGATTTCACATCGGTGAGCACTACACCAAAAATAGGAATATGACACGGTTTAAAACTGTGCCAGAATCAGGGTTGCCTGATTTTCTAGCTCGGTTTAAAGCCGTACCCGATTACCCAATTTGACACGCTTTTAAATCATACCAGATTTTAATCTAGCACGCTTTTGATACACTTTTAAATCGTGCCAGATATTGAATCTGACATGCTTTTGGCACACTTTTAAACCGTGCCAGATTTTTATTTTTGGCATGGTTATAAATCATGCCAGATTTTTCAATTAATAAAAAAATTATAATGTGAAAATAAATCTGGAAAATCATCAAATTCCAGATATGGTGGGAAAAATATTTATTATTTGCAAAGAAAATCAAGAAAATTCACAAATTGCGAATCTTGCAAGTTGTTGATAAACTAATGTACATACCAACTTCAAAATATTACAAGTCTTAATTGTTGACAGGCCAACATAAAATTGGGCAAAGTTTCCTCTATTTGAACATTCTAAAACCCGCATAAATATAAAGCCCGCACGACCATTGATAAGCACTAAAAAATGTCTATTTTATGCCCTGAATATGTGAATTTTAGTCACTTATTTTAATTAAAATTGGCCTTATGTTCGTATTTTATCATTTTTGCAGGTCAATACGCAGTCGTAGTGTTAAATAATGCTAAATCCAGTCAATTGCGTCGCAGAAGCGATCAAAAGCGTCCATCGAAGAAATCTAAAAAGACCGTGAAGTGAGAAGTCCATTCTGAGCATGCCGAGATGTGTTACGATGTCCCAAACCAGTCACGTAACCTTAACATAGCCCAGACCGAGCCCAGTCCATACCGGAGCCGGTGTGTGTTAGTTTGTGCCTTTTTATTATTTTTCTAGATTTTTATTTTTAGTCATTTTATTTTTAAGGTTTATTTTAGATTTATTTAGGATTTTTTTAGAATTTATTTGCATATTTTTATATTTTATTTTTATTATTGTATTTTTTAGTTTTATTTTTTTGATTTTTATTAGTTTTTAATTTTAATTTTATTTTTTTAGAATTTCATTTATTAGTTTTATCTAGATTTTACAATTTCTTTTAGGATTTTAGTTTTGATTATGAGATTTTTACTTTTAATTCTTTTGTTTTATTATTTGAATTTTTTTTAGTTTAGGATTTTAATTTTTTTTAGTTAAATTTAATTTTTTTTTTAGTTAGTAGTTTTATTGTGTTATTTTATTTTAGGGGTACAAAATTAACACACAAACACAACTCCCAAATACACTCTCATCCTTACCATACACCCTACAACACCCAAACCCCCCCCACCCCCCCCCCCCCATCTAGTGTTCATCATCATCTACACCTCACCCACTCTCTCTCATCTCACCACCATAACCAACCTTCACCCATCTACAACCTCACCACAAACCTCCAAACAAATCAACAACCCCAACCCGGTATCTCACCTGCAAACCCGAGGAACTCCACCCAACACCACAGGCCCAACCGTCACAACCCTCACCCTTTCTCGAATCACCAGCCACCTGAAATCCGGCGACGACGAACCATCCAAACCCCTTACCTGAAAGACCCAAATCGAGAACCCACGACCCATGTCGACTAAGCCCCAGCCAAACCCGAGTCTAACTCGTTCCGACCCCTTTCCAGCCCGATCCAACCTAACCCGCGACCACACCAACGAAGCTCCAATCCGATCCCCCCCTGCCACAAACCGAACCCGGCGCCCAGAACCCACGAAGCCCCAACCCGATCGGGACTCAGCCTGATCCAAATCCAAACCCGATTTCAACCAACGTTCAAACCCAAATCTGCCATACCCGTATCCAACCAAATACCAATCTCAAATCACAGAAAAATCGGAACCATATCCATTGTCAATATTTATCTCCAAGAAATCCTTGACTTGGCAAATCAAATCCCAAATATCTCTCCAAACACAACTTCGTGGCTTATTAAAGAGAGGAGGCATCTCACATATAGAAGACTCTCAACAGGAACAAAAGGAGATACGTAGAGAGAGAAAAATACAGTGTATAATATGTACATAGTAGGTTCATAAAAAAATCTAAAAAAATACAAAAGAAAATTAGTTTAGCTTTAGAATAAATTTTAGGGTTAGTTTTTATTTTTTTTATGTGATCAAGTGCTGAATTTGTGAAAATATTGGGACACACGTGCATGAACGCGATTCAAGGAATCAATTCAAAGGGAGACTTTTGTGTATTATTTTTGTTGCTCTACTCTTTAATTTATTGTTCCATGTTTGTGGCTGTGATTAATTATTTCATTATGCTTGTCTAAGCACCCCGTTCAAGGAGTGGGATGCACTATGAATGATATTACTTTAATTAATTAGTTTCATTAATTTTATATTTCTAGGTAAATTAATTTTAAGTGTCACCAATTAATTTATGTAACGAGAGTTAGTAAATTAATTGAACGAATTAATGTTGGAATGTTGGAATCGAACTAGAGATAGGTTTTTTCGATAATTAAATATTATTTCGGTATTGAAATTTGAGGATCGATATTGTTTTCTTTAAATTGATCCTAGTGGGTAATTTTCTGAAAATAGTGTAGTACTAATTTTTCATTGTGTGACATTTTAAAATTAATTTTCTGAAAAAAGATTTTATTAAATTTATATTTTTAACGAGAGTTAGATTATCGATTTAATATTATCTCGAATTATTTCAAAATTAATAAATTGAGAAATTAAAATAATTGAAAATGCAGTGTAATCCTATCTCTTGACCTTCTCACATATTTCACACTCGGTTGCACATTTATTTTTCATTATTTAGTTATTTTATAATTTTTAGCGTTTGATTAATTTTTCCCTTGAAATTGTTTAAAAAAAATAAAAAATTTTAAAAAGATTTTAATAAAAAAAATTAAATTGCACGTTTTCACATTAACTGTTTCACCTTGAAAGTTGGATTGATACCCGTACTTATCGCAATACGAGTTATTTTTAGACAAGTTTTGTAGGTACTTAAGGGAATTTTGAGAGTGACTTTTGCACAACAACGATACACATACACAAAAAGCTTCTTACCAACCATAAAATATAATAATAAAAATATAAATGCCCACATGGCCATAACACATTAAAATTAGAATCCTGAATATTAATGACATTGAATAAATAATCCCCTTGTTGTAAACCATTGACTTCTTCGCGTGTTCCACGTGAATAAAATCTAACGATAAAAATGTTATCCTGCAAAAAAAAAAAAAAAATAGGACATGAAAAAGAGATGATATTAGTAACCAAGTAATTTAAAAAAAAATCTTATTCAAGCTGAAAAATTTCATATACGAGTTATAATTATTATTATATTCTCAAACCGAAAGTCTCATGACTATGTGGTCAGTTCCTATGAGTTACATTAGTCCCATGCAAGGTGTTAGTGCCTCGTACGAGGAGCCATTTGGGGGATGGTTTGGGTTTTCATCCTCAAACAGCATGTTTTTAAGCATCATTTAGATATTTTCAAATTATCATCATATTCTCAAATCGGAAGACCCGTGACTACGGGATCAGATCCTACAAGTTACATTGGTCCCGTGCGAGGTGTTCATGCCTCTTACGGAGCCGTTTGGGGGATGGTTTGAGTTTTCACCCTCAAACGACTTATTTTTAAGCCTAATCTAGATATTTCCAAATTATTGTCATATTCTCAAACTGG
Source organism: Sambucus nigra (assembly GCA_949130495.1). Lineage (NCBI taxonomy): Eukaryota > Viridiplantae > Streptophyta > Magnoliopsida > Dipsacales > Adoxaceae > Sambucus > Sambucus nigra. The sequence continues at coordinate 787,036,702 of OX422208.1, read as the reverse complement.
GAGACCCGTGATTAGACACTCAATTCCTATAAGTTACATTGATCTCATGCGAGGTGTTAGTACCTCTTACGGGACCGTTTGAGGGCTAGTTTAGGTTTTCACCCTCTAACAACATGTTTTTAAGCCTAATTTAGATTTATTCAAATTATCGTCATATTCTTAAACTAAAAGTCTCATGACTACGTGGTCAGTTCTTACAAGTTAAATTAGTCCCTTACGAGGTGTTAGTGCCTCTTACGGGACCGTTTGGATGCTAGTTTGAGTTTTCACTCTCAAACAACATGTTTTTAATCCCAATATAGATATTTTCAAATTATCATCATATTCTCAAATCGGAAGACCAGTAACTACGCAGCCAGTACCTATAAGTTACGTTGGTCCCGTGCGAGGTGTTCATGCCTCTTACTGGGCCGTTTGGGGATTGGTTTGAGTTTTCACCCTCAAATAACGTGTTTTTAAGCACAATCTAGATATTTTCAAATTATCGTCATATTCTCAAACCGAGAGACCCGTGACTACGCGGTCAGTTCCTACAAATTACATTGGTCTCGTGCAGGTGTTCATGCCTCTTACTTGGCCGTTTGGGGGCGGATTTGAGTTTTCACCCTCAAAAGGCTTATTTTTAAGCCTAATCTTGATATTTTCAAATTATCGTTATATATATATATATATATATATATATATATATATATATACAAAAAGATAAAGAAAGAGATGCAATATATTCTATTAAGAATTCTGTGCAGTTACTGGTTTGTCATTTACCTATCCACCAAAGTTTGGGGATAACAAGCTTTACATCTTCCCCAATCCCAAGTTCCTTCCCAACCTGTAATTACTCATGTATAAAATTAAATTATAATCAAACTAGAACATCAATTAGTTACACCAAATGATGTTTTAATCAAATCTTTCATGTTCCATACCTCCTCTCGATATTTGTGAAACCTCCTAACAACCAAAGGCACATCAATCGAGTCCCGAAAAGCAGGCACTGCAATATTATATACCCATTTTTTAAAGAAAATAATTCATTGATTGCTAGAACAAGATATATTCAGATATACATATGTACGCTGTATATACATACAGTAAATCCAGTAATGTTATTTTAAGGACCTAAAGTAAGCAATTTAAAGTAAGCCCTTGTTAAGGGATTGTTGGGCACGAACACCTACGGTGGCCACTGACGGGTCTAGAGGCGGCTCTATTCCATGGAGTTCCTCATCAACATGTGGATGAATGAGATGATTGATCTCCGGTGTGGTTGGGAACGCACAGTGGAGTTCCTCATAAGTGTGGCCTGCGGTGTGGCTGGGATGACAATAGGTCATCATCGAGAGAGACAGTGTGTGTGTGTGGGGGGGGGGGGGGGGGGGGGGGGGTGGCAGCGGGTCATTGAGAGGGAGGGGGAGGGGACAGTGGATCTCGTAGAGAGAAGGGATAGGGAAAAAAATGTTGATAACTTTTGTTAGTTGGGAAGGAAATTTGAGTTGGTTTGACCTAATGAAACGTGCTATGATTTGGCTCTATTTAAAACCGTGCCTGATTTTGGCACGATTTTAAAGCGTGCTAAATGAGGACTAAACTGTGCCAGAATTTGGCACGATTTAGAACTGTGCCAGATTGGTATTTTTGGTGTAGTGGAGATCCAACATGAACGGGATTCACACCCTCGTACATAATAACCAATAAATTAAATAGCAAAGTACTCTTAGGTCCCTCGAAAACAAACTTTAAACACTAAATTTTTTTTGACAAATTTTAGACACTTAGGCCCACTAATTCTGTTTTTGTAGAAACCCACTCTAGTGGCATAACAAGTGGACCTAATAGTAAATTATTTTTAAATATTTAAAAATTGTCAACAAGGGACTTAATTATAAATTGCCCTAAATTAAAATTGCACTGGGTGATGAGAAGGGTAGTGAAGTCAAAATAACCTAACTAGTTTATTAGAGCCATTTTCTATAGGAATCATATTCACGCCCTCGTTCATTTTTCTTAGGAAAATGAGTCTTGGTGATAATAAATGGCAACAATAGTGTGAAAGGTTGCAATTGAACCGCACTCGCACCTCATTCATTAATGAGCCTTATTCAGAGTATACTTCTGTTTATTGGTATGGGAATAGGAAGATCAAAAAATTTAACTACCTTGTAAACCGTGGAGTTCATCTCCAGTGAGAGTACTTGTTCAATCATATTCTGTTTTCCCTACCAGAATGCTGGGATGAAGCTATACAATATATATTTCACGTACGTAATCTCAATAAAGAACTGACATTTCTTATGCTGTTAGAGAAGGCAGAAAAAATACCCATTATAGATAGAATTACGTACAAAGAGCATTGACGAAGACCGTGACATCTCGCGACATATACTCGTCAAACTCAATTTTGAAAATAGGCTGAAGAGGATGAGATTTCGAGTTCATGTCGCTAACATCTATGCATCCATTATAGATATACTTCCTCCTAATTGGATACGTGCAAAAATCAATAGGTTGTTAAAAATAAATCCTGATAGGATGGAGATCAGACACATTGAACTTTTATTATTTGTTACTTTCAGAACGTAAAGAAGGTGTTATACTCAAAGTGTATAAACGATGGCAATTGGTTCATTGTTGTGCATGCACCAAAGGGTATGACTACTCAAGTGGTTGCATTAAATAGTTCCAGTTAGCTCTTGATGACAACCCTAATTTGAAGGATCTCTTAGTAGATTTAGAGTATGATTGAGTATCAAAATATTATTTTATCCTTGTCATTCTTATTTGTATCCTGTTATGATATTGACACCATATTAGTGCTTTACTTTGATGTATGAATCTTTAGTTGTTTTTACGAATGTTTAATATGATTTATGTAAGTTAACTTTCGATAGTATGTTATATTCAGTCGAATGTTTAGTTCCTTTCACAAGACGCTCAATTTCAGAATAAAGTCATTTGAGTTTGTGATTGGATCAAATTGTCCATGCTCAAATTTCACGCATTCCTGTCTATACACTTTTGTCGATCAGTTTCATTAAAGCAGTCTTCATAAAATAAAATTAAATTCTATAATTGATATGCGTTATCTTTTAAATCTTTTAGAATATAGATTGAGTACGAGATAATTATTGATTTTGTTTGGTTTAGCTATCGGATAATTATTGTTTGTTGGCTTGTTGTTGGATAGTATGTTAGAAGGAGTACGAGATAATTAGTGGTTGTTGGATTTTGGCGATTGTATAATCACAAAACCCCCAGTTTGAGAGCATAACTAAAATTTGAAAACTGTTAGACTTAGGCCTAAAAATATTGTCAAAGGGTGAAAACGTAAAATAACCATAAAACGACCCATTAAGAGGCACGAACACCTCACACGGGACGACTGTAACCCACAGGAACCGACCGCGTATTCACGGGACCCCCAGTTTGAGAGCACAACTAAAATTTGTAAACTGTTAGTCTTAGACTTAAGAACATGGCATAAAAGGATGGAAACATAAAACAACCATAAAACGGACCCGTAAGAGGCATGGATACCTCGCACGGGACCAATGTAACTCGTAAGAACCGACCGTGTAGTCACGGGACCCTTAGTTTGAGAGCACGACCAAAATTTGCAAACTGTTAGACTTAGGCTTAAAAAACATATCATCAAAGGGCGAAAACGTAAAATGAACACAAAATGATCCTATAAGAGGCTCGAAAACCTCGCACAGGACAATTATAAGCCATAGGGACCTACCATATAGTCACGGGATCCCCGGTTTGAGAGCACGATCAAAATTTGTAAAATATCTAAACTTATTATTAAAAAATTCCATCAAAGGGTAAAAACGTATAACAATCACAAAACGGCCACGTAAGAAGCACGGACACCCCGCACGGGACCAATGTAACAAGCGGAACTGATCACGTAGTCAAGCGATCCTCGGTTTGAGAACACAACCAAAATTTGCAAACTGTTACTCTTAGGGTAAAAATTATGCCATCAAAGGGTGAAAATGTAAAACAACCACAAAACGACCCTGTAAGAGGCACAAATAACTCGCATGGGGCCAATGTAACCGCAAGAACCGACTGCGTACGGGACCCCAGTTTGAGAGCACAACAAAAATTTGAAAAATTTCTAGACTTAGGCTTAAAAACATATCGTCAATGGGTGAAAACGTAAAACAACCATAAAACTTCCCGAGAGAGGAATGAGCACCTCGAATGGGACCAATGTAACACGCAGAAATCGACCACGTAGTCACGGGATCCCCGGTTTGAGAACACGACCAAAATTTGCAAAATGTTAGACTTAGGATTAAAAATATGTCGCCAAAGGGTGAAAATGAAAAATAACCATAAAACGTCCCTGTAAAGGGCATGAACAACTCGTACGAGAACAATGTAACCCCCAGGAATTGACCTCACAGTCAAGGGACCCTCGATTTGGGAGCACGATCAAAATTTGGAAAATATCTAGATTTAGGCTTAAAAACATGCCATCAAAGGATGAAAATTTAAAACAACCACAAAATGGATCCAAAAGTGGCACAAACAGCTCGAACGGGACTAATGTAACTCACAGGAATTAATTGCATAGTCACGGGACCCGCGGTTTGAGAACTCAATCAAAATTTGCAAATCGTTAGACTTAGGCTTCAAAACATGCCATCAAAGGTGAAAACATAAAACATAAAAAAATAGCCCCGTAAGAGGCACGAATACCTCGTAGGAGACCAATGTAACCCGCAGGAACCAACCGTGTAGCCACGGGTCCCTCGGATTGAGAACACAACCAATATTCGTAAACTTTTTGATCTTACGCTAGAAAATATGTCGTTAAACGGTGAAAACATAAAACAACCACAAAATGGCACGATTAGTGGCACGAACACCTTGCACGGGGCTAATGTAACCCGTAGGAACCCACGGCGTAGCCACAGGACCCCCGAGTTTGAGAGCACGACCAAAATTTGTAAAATATCTAGGCTTTAGCTTAAAAACATGCCGTTAGAGGGTGAAAACTTAAAACTTTCACAAAATCGCCCCGTACGAGGCACGAACAGCTCGTACGGGACCAATGTAACTTATAGAAAACGACCGTGTAGTCATGAGACCCCCAGTTTTAGAACACGATCGAAATTTGCAAACTGTTAGACTTGGGCTTAAAAACATGATGTCAAAGGGAAAAAATGTAAAACAACCATAAAAAGGCCCTGTAAGAGGCACAAACACCTCGTACGAGACCAATGTAACTCACCGGAACCAACCACGTAGTCACGGGAGCCCCTTTTTGAGAGAATGACCAATATTCGCAAACGTTATACTTAGGCTTAAAAACATGCCGTGAAAGGGGTAAAATGTAAAATAACTAAAAAAACTACCTCTTAAGTGGTACGAACACCTCGTACGGGACCAATGTAAATTGCAAGTACTAATCGCATTGTCACGGGACCCCCGATTTGAGAGGATGACCAAAATCTTTAAAATATCCACTTAGGCTTAAGAACATGCCATCATAGGGGGACAACCACGAAATGTCATCGTATGAAGCACTAACACCTCGCACGAGACCAATATAACCAGCAAGGAAGAATCGCATAATCACAGGACCCTCGATTTGAGAACATGACCAAAATTTGTGAACTGTTAGAGTTAGGCATAAAAAAATGCGTATAACAAATACCATACGGCCCCGTAAGAGGCATGAACACCTCGCATGAGACCCATGTAACTCGCAAGAACCAATTGCATAGTCACGAGAACCCCGATTTGAGAGCACGACCAAAATTTGTAAGATATCTAAACTTAGGCTTAAAAACCCGCCGTCAAAAGAGTGAAAACGTAAAACAACCATAAAATGGCCTCGTAAGAGGCATGAACATCTTACATGGGATCAATATTGCCCACAGGAACCGATAGTGTAGTCACGGGACCCTCAGCTTGAGATCCCGACCAAAAATTGCAAAATATCTAGACTTAGGCTTAAAAATATGCCGTCAAATGGTCAAAACATAAAACAGGCACAAAACGACCCCGTAAGAGGCATGACCACCTCATACGGGACCAATATAACCTACACGAATCGACCGCGTATTCACGAGACTCTCGATTTAAGAACACAACCAAAATTTGTGAACTCTTTGACTAGGGCTAAGAACAAGCCGTCAAAGGGTGAAAATGTAAAAGTACCACAAAAAGGCCCAGTAAGAGGAACGAACACCTCACATGGGACCAATGTAAATCATAAGAACCGACCGCATAGCCACGGGATAATCGGTTTGAGAACTCGACCAAAATTTGTAAAGTATCTAAACTTAGGCATAAAAAATATCGTCAAAGGGTGAAAACGTTAAACAACCATAAAACGGCCCCGTAAGAGGCACGAACACCTCGCACGGGACCAATACAACCCACAGGAACCGATCATATAGTCACGGGACCCTCGATTTTAGAACACGACCAAAATTTGTAAACTGTTAGACTGAGGCTTAAAAATAAGTCGTCAAACGGTGAAAATATAAAATAGCCACAAAATGGCCCCGTAAGAGGCACGGACACCTCCCACTGGACAAATGTAGCCCGCAAGAACAGACCGCGTAGTCACAAGACACCCAATTTGTAAGCTGGACCAATATTCACAAATTGTTATACTTCATATTAAAAAAATAAGCCGTCAAAGTGTGAAAACATAAAAGAACTACAAAACTCATCCGTAAGAGGAACGAACACCTCACACGGGACCAATATAACCCAAAGAAACCGACCGCGTAATCATGAGACACTCGGTTTGAGATCACGATTGAAAATTGGAAAATATCTAGACTTAAGCTTAAAAACATGCCGTCAAAGGGGGAAACATGAAACTGCCACGAAACGGCCCTGTAAGAGGCATGAACACCTCGCACGGAATAAATGTAACCCACAGGAACTGACTGCGTAGTCACTGGACCCCTGGTTTGAGAGCACGACCAAAATTTGTAAACTATTCGACTTAGGCTTAAAACGATGCTGTCAGAGGGTGAAAACATAAAACTGGCACAAAACGGCCTTGTAAGAGGCATAAACACTTTTCACAGGACTGATGTAACCCGCAAGAACCGATTGCGTAATCATGGGACCCCCAGTTCAAGAGGACGACCAAAATTTGCAAACTTTTAGACATAGACTTAAAAATATCCCGTAAAATGTTAAAAACGTAAAAGAGTCACAAAATGGTCCTGTACGAGGCACGAACACTGATATACCAGTATATACCCTCGGCCATACCGAGGGTGCCCTGCGCCTCTTCAGGCCCAGATGACCCCTAGGGGGGCCGACCCTTCATCAGGCTCCGGACGACCCCTCAGGGGCCGACCCTACATCAGGCTCCAGACGACCCCTCAGGGGGCCGACCCTTCATCAGGCTCCGGACGACCCCTCAGTGGGCCGACCCTTCATCAGGCTCTGGACGACCCCTTAAGGGCCGACCCTACATCAGGCTCCGGATGACCCCTCAGGGGGCCGACCCTTCATCAGGCTCCGGACGACCCCTCAGGGGGCCGACCCTTCATCAGGCTCCCGACGACCCCCCGAGGGTACGACAATACGAGGCCCAAATTAGGCCAAACTCATTGCTGGAAGGAACTTTGCCCTCAACCTCATATCAAAGGCCGAGGGTGACATCATCACAGCGCGTGGTTTGGGAAATGCGTGGAACAGTGCGCGTGAGGCCCACATGGCACATGGGAGACCCTTATAACAAAATCACACCCTCACGTGAGGGAATACTATATCATCATTTGGCATCTACAGGGGATTGGCTAGATCATCATTCACATGCACCATGCATACTTGGGGGTACACTACACCCCCCAAGACCTATATATACTTGTCACCTACAACCCTACAGGGAGGAATCGATTGATAATTATAACCCTAGCTAAAACTCTGCTTGTACACACAGTAGAGAGAGAAAGTGAGCTTATGTTCATTGTATCCAAGGCCATTAGTGCCCATACTTAGAGGATCACACACTCACAGTGGATGTAAGCCAAATTGGCTGAACCAGTATACATCAGTCTTATTCCTCTTATACTCATATCCTTCTACACACTTACACATATACATCTCTATGACTTCCATGGTTACTACTGTTTGAACTCATCATCACTTGTCTGGTGGTGCTAAATCTAAGCATCATCAGTTTGGAACCGTCTGTGGGAACGAGAAGACATCTCTTCCTTCGTACAACTTGACCTCACAGGCACTCTGGTGGTGAGCCAGCTCTCCCCCTGAGAGGAGATGTTTCACCATTGAAAGAGACCCACTAAGGTTCTCAAGCTCACCAGCCTTTTCTTCAGTTCAACTTTTCATAGCTCAAACACATGGCACCTGAAATGCCACCACCACCACTTCCCCTGCCGAATGATGGGGGAGGACCCAGTTCCAGTCAGCCACCACCTCAGTCTGAGATGGCTGATGTGGCGGCAGTCTTAAAGTCTCTGGCAGCAAGCCAGTGGATGATGCAGGAGCAGTTCACAGCTCTAAGCCAGAACATACTAAGACCACCAGGGGTTTCACATGAGATGATTACTCCGGCAGTAGCTCCAGGACAGCATGAGGCCAGTGGACCACCCCAGGCACCACGCAAAGACCTGCCACCCCCTCAGCGGCATAGGGATGTTGCTGACCCCCGACGTCTACGCCTGGGGAGGTAAGGAAACCCTTGCCCTGAGGACAAGTATGACGATCTGGAGGGAGAGTAGGCCCCTATAGAATACTGGGAACCATATGAGGTCTCCAATAATACTGCACGACCTCTCTAGAAAAGTAGAGTAAAGTGCGGGAGACCAAATCCTGATGATCGCCCGAGAGGCTCTGCTTTTGATCGCTTGAGCAGGGGGTCAGCCTTTGAGAGGCTAGGCCCAGTAAATGACCTGCGGGAAAAATTATCCAGATCAGAGAGTGCTGCGAGGTCCAGGAGGGAGGCAGCAGATGGCCGACCCCAAGGACGGGATGACGGTCAAAGGGAAGTAAACAGCCGACACTGGCCTGCCACAACAGAACCCTCCATCCACTTTAAAGAGGCGGTAGGGGATAACATCGACCAAGCCGACCCTGCGAGGCCCTAAAATGACTCGACCCAACGACTAGAGGATAAGATCGGTGATATACTGAAGAGACGGGACCCTCTTCAGAAGGGATACACCATAGGTTCACCCTTTGTGGCGAAGATAGTCAACTTCCCTACGCCATCAAGGTTCAAGCCACCTGTGGTCACCCCAAGATACGACGGGAGCACCAACCCTGTCCACCATATTGAGATGTATCAATCAGCAACAGCCATATACTCTATCTCGGATGAGATGAGGTGTCGTGCCTTTTCTGGTACCCTGACTGGGGCTGCACATGTCTGGTACACGTCTCTTCTAAAAAATTCCATTGAAAACTTTAAGCAGTTGGCAGACCGGTTCATCCACAACTTTTGCTTTGGGGTGAGGCCACAGAAGAAGACCACCCACCTGCTCTATGTTAAGCAGGGGAAGAATGAGAGTCTGGGGGACTACATAGCCAGATTCAATAAAGAGAAGCTGGAGGTGGAAGATTATGAGGAGAGCATAGCTATGATGCCCTGATTGGAGGACTCCAAAATGGGAAGCTGTTATGGAAGCTTGCTGAAGACCCCCTAGGACGATGGCTGAATTACTGTCAATAGCAGGAAAGGTGATGAACGCCGAAGAGGCGATGGCCGCAAAATACGAAGATAAAAAAGGAGGCACTAGTGGGGGTAAATACCCTAAGAAGAACAAAGAGGGGAAGAAGAGGTCTACGGACGACAAGTTCGCTGGTTACACCCCATTAACGGTCATCTGTGAACATATTCTCAATGAAATAAAGAGTGACCGATCCCTAAAGTGGCCTGAGAAGTTGAGGGCAACCCCCAACAAGAGAAACAAGAACCTGTGGTGCGAATTCCACCAAGACCACGGCCACATAACAGACAAATGATTTGATCTGAAAGATGAGATTGAGAAGATGCTGAAAGAAGGGAAGCTCAGAAAGTACGTCGACAAAGGTGCCTTCAAGAGGGGCCGAGGGGACGACCCCAGGAAAAAGCGAGGCGATGCATATAGAGAAGGTCCTCAAAAAAGAGGGGACGACCCTTCTGACTATGAGGACGACCCTGACCTCCCGTCGAGAGACGACCAAGGCCCTGTGAAGAGGCTTAATAATCTCGCTCGGAGTGATAATGATCTCTGGGGGTCTAGCAGGAGAAGGGTCTGAGGTCGCTGACAGGAAGGCCCATGTGGCTGAGGCCAAGGCAGTGACGAAGATGGTACACTCAACCTCTCTGGAGGTCAAGTCTGAAAATAGGAAGAAGGTCGATATGGACACTCTGATAGTGGGGTTCTCGAGAATGGACTTTAAAGGCCTCCTAACCCCACACGATGACCCACTCGTCATCACAACTAGGGTGCACGGGTGTGAGGTACCGAGGATATTGGTCGACGGGGGAAGCTCTGCAGATGTAATGTTTTGGTCGTGATTCAAAGCCTTAGGTCTCAGCCATGCTAGACTCGTCCCATACCATCATCCATTGATTGGGTTCAGTGGGGAAAAGGTTTATCCCCTTGGGGTGTATGAGGCCGATGTCAGGATGGGGGACGAGTGGCCGAGATGGCTTACCAAGAAGGTCAGTTTCTTTGTGATGGATGAACATGTGTTTTCGGCCTATAACATCATACTGGGGCGTGTGGCCCTCATGGGGTTTGAAGCTGTGCCGTCTATGGTCCATCAGATGATTAAATTTCCTACCCCTTACGGGGTGGGGGAAGTTCAGGGAGACCAGATAACAGCGTGAGAATGTTATTACAACTCCGTTGAAGAAAGGGAGGCACATAAGAGGGCTACAACCACTTATAATATTGATACCCTAGACCCCAGGGATGAGACGAAGCTAAAGAAAGGAGAGGTCGCGGAAGAGGTAGAATCCATCATCCTCGATGAGGATGACCCGAAAAAAACCGTCCAAGTCGAAAAGTCTCTGAAGCCCAATATCAAGGAAGACCTCATTAAACTGTTGAGGAGAAGAAGAAGCGTCTTTGCGTGGAGTCACGTAGATATGCCGGGGATCGACCCTGAAATCATGTGCCACAAGCTCAATGTGGTAGAGGGAGCAAGGACGATAAAGCAGAAGAGGAGAATTTATTCTCGAGAAAAGTATGAGGTCATTTGGGATGAGGTCAAGAAGCTAGAAGATGCATAGTTTATTAGAGAGTTCATCTACCCTGAATGGCTGTCCAATGCAGTCATTGTCCCAAAGGCCAACGGGAAGTGGAGAATGTGTGTGGATTTCACCGACCTCAACAAGCACTGTCCCAAAGATAGCTTCCCTCTCCCTCGCATTGACCAGATGGTAGGCGCTAACGCAGGCCATGAGCTCATGAGCTTTATGGATGCCTATTCAGGGTACAACCAGATCTTCATGAACCCTGAGGACTCGGAGAAGACAACCTTCATTACTGACAAGGGGACATACTGTTATAGGGTCATTCCCTTTGGCCTAAAAAATGCGGGGGCAACGTACCATCGCCTCGTAAATAAAATATTCGAAGACCAAATTGGGAAGTCTATGGAGGTCTATGTAGATGACATGATGACTAAGAGTTTTAAGGCAGAGGATCATGTGACAGATCTGGAGAGGACCTTTAATACGATGGACAAATACCAGATGAAGCTTAACCCGACCAAGTGTGTCTTAGGGGTCGGAGCAGGGTTAGTTCCTAGGGTTCATTGTCAACCAAAGAGGCATCGAGGCCAATCCTGAAAAGATAAAGGCCCTTGTTGAGATGAAGACCCCCAAGTCCATTAAAGACGTTCAGAGGCTCACAGGGAGAGTTGCTGCCTTGAACAGGTTCGTGTCTAGGGCCACAGACAGGTGTCTACCATTCTTTAAAATTCTCAGAAAAGCCTTAGAATGGAGTGAAGAGTGCGATGAGGCCTTCATGGAGTTAAAATCATACCTGGGGTCTCCCTTACTGTTGTCACGACCCGTGCAGGGTGAACGACTTTATGTGTACCTTGTCGTCTCAGAGTCAGCCATCAATGCAGCCATTGTGAGAGATGAAGACGGAGTTTAGAAGCCCGTGTATTTTAACAGCAAGGCACTCCAGGGGGCAGAGCAAAGATATCCAAGGATGGAGAAGTTGGCCTACGCCTTGATCCATGCATCAAGAACGATGACGCTATACTTCCAGTCCCATAGGATGGTCATCCTCACTGACTCTCCCCTTAGGCAGGTTTTGCACAAGCCTGAAAAATCAGGGAGGTTAATGGCCTGGGCTATAGAGCTGGGGGAGTTTGACATAGTGTATCAGCCTAGGACGACCATTAAGGGGCAAGCATTGGCAGACTTCGTGGATGAGTTTACTTGGGAAGATGACAAAGACGAGGGTGAGAGCCTCAGGAAGATAGATACCTGACAGGGTGAGCTCACCGACACACCTGCAGATAAGGCTGAGATGAGCACCGTTAGAAGGAAAGTGGTTGAAAATGAAGAGGGAAGATATCTCTTTAGATAGGGGTCACTCACCGAGGGAAGTTTCTCAAAAGAACACATCGTGTGGAGTCTCTTCGTCGAAGGGTCCTCTTGCGAAAGCGGGAGTGGAGCTGGATTAATAGCATCACCACCCGATGGCACAAACATTGAGTACGCCCTGAGGTTCAACTTTAAGGCCTCCAACAACGAGGCCGAATATGAGGCCTTGATAGCAGGCCTCTCCTTGGCCAGATCTCTTAGTATCGGCCAGATTTTGGTTCATAGTGATTCGAGGCTAGTAGTGAATTAGATACTAGGAGCCTATGAGTACAAGGACGAGAGGATGGCTGGGTACCTTGAGAAGGTGAGGTCGTTACTGAAGGGCTTCAGAGAAGTGAAATTAAAGAGGATACCTAGGCTCGACAATGGCTGTGCTGATGCCCTTGCTAGGTTGGCCTCGGCAACGAGGACAAACATCAGGAGGACGGTTCTAGTAGAAATTTTACTTCGGCTAACTATTGAAGACGCTGAGGGAACACTTAGAAATTGCCTAAATGTTTCTCAATAAGCTTCGTGGATGGACCCTCTGATCAGATACATAAAGAGGGAGAGATGCCAGAGGCAAGGCAAGAAAGGAAGAAGTTGAGATACAGGGCTGCAAAGTTCACTGTTATTGGGGACACCTTGTACAAAAAGCGATTTTTTCTCCCCTTACTTAGGTGTGTGCACCTATCTGAGGTCCCATCCCTTTTACAAGATGTGCACGAAGGATCGTGCTCAAGACACATTGGGGGCAGATCCTTAGCGAAGAGGGTGATCACCCAAGGGTACTGGTGGCCGACCTTGGGGAAAGACGCCGCGACATATGTAAAAAAGTGCGATAAATGCCAGAGATTTGCCACCATCCCTCACCAACCCCATCAGCCTCTTACCTCCATTACATCCCCATGGCCATTTGCAGTGTGGGGGATCGACCTCGTAGGACCCTTACCAAGAGCAGTCAATAACTATCGGTTCCTCATCGTAGCGATTGACTATTTCTCAAAATGGGTAGAGGCCGAACCGATGGTCACGATTACAGAGCAGAAGACCTTCCAGTTCATCTAGAAAAATGTTATATGCAGATATGGTCTCCCCAACACCCTCATCTCGGATAACGGGACTCAGTTCAAGAATACCTCTCTACGGAAGTACTGTGAAAGGGTGAGTATCAAATAATTTTTCTCCACCCCAGGCCGACCTCAGGCCAATGGGCAAACATAAGTTACAAACAGGATAATCCTAGATGGAATCAAGAATAGGCTTGAGGAGGCAAAAGGAAGATGGGTCGAGGAGTTATATGCCGTGCTATGGGCATACAGGACGACAGTGAGGACCTCTACCGGAGAGACCACATTCATGCTAGCTTATGGCTCAGAAGCCATCATCCCCACCGAGATTGGGTTTCCTACTCATAGGGTCCAAATGTATGACCCCCAGAGAAATACAGAAGAGAGGAGACTCTACTTAGACCTGATTGAGGAAAGGAGAGAAGATTCCGAGATAAGGCAAGCTGCCTACCAGCAGAGGACCGCAAGGTTTTACAATCAGAGGGTGAAATAAAGACCAATTGCGGTAGGGGACTTGGTCCTCAAAAAGACTTGGCAGAAGCCCAACAAGCTCCTTCCTAATTGGCATGGCCCATATAGGGTCATCGATGAAGTCTTCCCTGGGACCTATAGACTAGAAAACCTAGAGGGGGAACCCTTTTCCAACCCTTGGAATGCAGATCATTTGAAGAAATACTATCAGCATTTTTGTAAAGTCCTATTGAACGACAGTTGTAAGAGGTGTTGCTCCGATAGAACACTTGATAAATTAATGAGAAATATCAGTGTTTCTTCTCATCTTGTGTTTTTCAGTTCTAGTACGCATGGAAACATCTTTGGAGGACGACCCTCAGCCGATAATGAGGTCCATAGAGGGGACCTCCCCACCATTGTCCTCAAGAAAGACGAGGGAAAACTTTATTTAAAACCATTAAATTGGTAATTATAGCCCTCGGCCTATAATGAGGGTCAATGGAGGGGACGACCCCACCATTGTCCTTAAGAAAGACGAGGGAAAACTTTGTTAAAAACCATTAAATTGGTAATTTTATCCCTCGGCTATAATGAGGTCGCATGGAGGGGACGACCCCACCATGGTCCTCAATAAAGACGAGGGAAAACTTTGTTTAAAACCATTAATTTGGTGATTATAGCCCTCGGCCTATAATGAGGGTCAATGGAGGGGACGACCCCACCATTGTCCTCAAGAAAGACGAGGGAAAACTTTGTTAAAAACCATTAAATTGTTAATTATAACCCTCGGCTATAATGAGGTCGCATGGAGGGGACGACCCCACCATGGTCATCAAGAAAAACGAGGGAGAACTTTGTTTAAAACCATTAATTTGGTGATTATAAGCCCTAGGCCTATAATGAGGGTCAATGGAGGGGACGACCCCACCATTGTCCTCAAGAAAGACGAGGGAAAACTTTGTTAAAAACCATTAAATTGGTAATTATAACCCTCGGCTATAATGAGGTTGCATGGAGGGGACGACCCCACCATGATCCTTAAGAAAGACGAGGGAGAACTTTGTTTAAAACCATTAATTTGGTGATTATAACCCTCGGCTATAATGAGGTCCATGGAGGGGACGACCCCACCATGGTCCTCAAGAAAGACGAGGGAAAACTTTGTTAAAAACCATTAAATTGTTAATTATACCCCTCGGCCTATAATAAGGGTCAATGGAGGGGACGACCCCACCATTGTCCTCAAGAAAGACGAGGGAAAACTTTGTTAAAAACCATTAAATTGGTAATTATAACCCTCGGCTATAATGAGGTCGCATGGATTGGACGATCCCACCATGGTCCTCAAGAAAGATGAGGGATAAATTTGTTTAAAACCATTAAATTGGTAATTATAGCCCTCGGCCTATAATGAGGGTCAATGGAGGGGACAACCCCACCATTGTCCTCAAGAAAGACGAGGGAAAACTTTGTTAAAAACCATTAAATTGGTAATTATATCCCTCGGCTATAATGAGGTCGCATGGAGGGGACGACCCCACCATGGTCCTGAAGAAAGACGAGGGAAAACTTTGTTTAAAACCATTAATTTGGTGATTATAACCCTAGGCTATAATGAGGTCGCATGGAGGGGACGACCCCACCATGGTCCTCAAGAAAGACGAGGGAGGGGTTTGTTTAAAACCATTAATTTGGTGATTATAACCCTCAGCTATAATGAGGTCACATGGAGGGGACGACCCCACCATGGTCCTCAAGAAAGATGAGGGAGGGGTTAGTGATATTGTCAATCCAAAAACATCACAGTGCAAATTATATAAGAGAGAAGTATGGAAGACAGAAAGAGGCATTATATTAGAGAATGATGTTTGTTCTACAAAAGTAAAGTACAAAAATGGATTACACGAAGAGGGTATAGGCTACAGACAGCCACCCTATTGAGCAATATCAGAGGGCAAGGCCTCAACATTAATGGGAGATTCTTTTATGACCATGACAGGCCGAGCCTCAGACGTGCCCGTGCCTTCGACATGCTGAGATTCCACTTGGGCTAGGGCTTCAGCAATAAGTGGATCGTCCAGTAAAACTACTTCTAGAGCGGGGCGGACGGACGACATTGCATCAGCGAACTTTAAGATGACCCACCGACAGGCCGTCCTAATTCCCCTCTCCAAGTATTCAAGGCCGAAGCCTTGAAACTCGTCCGAGAGTTTATAGGCCTCCACAGCATCGGCCTCGGCTTTCTTGACAGCCGCCTCAAGATCGGCCTTGTACTGAACCTCCAAGTTGATCAAGGCTTCATTCTTCTCCTTTATAAGCAGGTCCTTGGCCTGCTGGTCGGCATCATGCTGTCTCGTCAGCTCATCCAAGACCCTGGCATGCTCAGTCCTGGCACTCTCCAGTTCAGCCCTTACAGTCTCGAGCTCTGTCTGCAGGTCGGCCTCATGCTGAATGGCCCTCTCAGCTTCATGAAACTTCTGTTGGTTCTCAGCCATCCACTTAGTGGCCGAGGTAAAGGCACAGACATACTGCACAGAAAAAGACACTTGTTAAGAGGCTGAGGAAACAGTTGGTGAAAAATTCAACTAAGGAGATGAAGTAAAAATAAATACCTGATCCAGTGTGCATACCATAGTCATATACCTTGGCTGGGGGCATTTTAGACAAGAAATCATAGTCGGCGGCCGAGGGGGCAGAGAATATAGAGGCTTTGGCCGCCCTCAGATTGGCAATCAGGGAGGACGGCTCGGCCATTAGAAGAGCCAAATTCTGGGACCAGAAGGCCCCCATTCTGGAAAATGAACCACCCCCCTCAGACGACTCTACCCTCGACCTCGTCCTTGAGTTCGGTCGAGGGTCAATAAGAGTTTCAGGCTCTTTCCTTTTGTGGCTATCAACAGTCGGCTCAACAACCGTCAGCCCCACGGCCTTCGTCTTCCTCGAAGCTTACTGAGGCTCCTTGCCTTTCTTTTTGCCTAGACCTGATAGTAAACTGGGAGCAGTCATTTCCCAAAGTTGATCCGATATGCTAGAGGGACGACCTGAAAGGAGGACGACACGTTAGAAAAATGCAGAGGCAATGATGAAACACTTGAAAAAAGTAAAGAATGGAAAAAAATAATATAACTCACATAGTTCTGTCAGGAGGCCGACCCTCAGACCAACTTCTTTGAGGAACCGAGGGGTCATCAGATCTTAAAACTTTGGAAGTTCACTCCCTCTCCCTCGTCCTCTCAGATATTCAACTATATCTTTCTCTTCCAGACTAAGTCTGGGGTCTGACTTGTCCTTCATTGAAGGGTTAGACCATCTTCTGGGGACCCTCGGATCGTCAGCTATAGGTTGTGCCTCGGCAGAGAACTCCCACTCTCCGGAGACAAAGAAGAATCTCTTCTTCCAATCGTGGTTGGAGGTTTGTGCCACGTGGAGAAGTTTTTTATCAGGCGTCCTCACCTCCAGGTGATAGTACCCAGGCTGTTTGGATGAGGAGGTGATATTGTAACAGGCCAAGAATACGTCGGCCGAGGGCTCATCAGTGAAAGCATTTTTCCATAAGGAAACATAACCAAGGATCGTCCTCCAAGAGTTGGGAGGAAGTTGGGAGGGGGCAACGCCGAGGGCTGATAAAATATCTACGACAGCAGGATGTAAAGGGAGTCTGACACCTACCTTGAACATTTGTTCGTACACCGCTATCTCTCCCTCTTAACCCTCAAAGACCCTCTCGTCCTCAGAGGGAACCCTCATAGATATGGTGGGAGGAACACCATATGCATGCCTCCACAGAAGAAGGTCACGATCCCTGACCGAGGAAATATAAGACGAGGCGTGAGATGTGTCAACTGGGTCATCTGAGTCCTCATCATCCTCAGTCCCCTCACCCTAGGCCCCATCACCTGTCAGAGGCCCTTGGGGAAAAGCCATCTGGAAGGCATGTGGAGATAGAGTTGTCACTGGGACAACCTCGGAAGTAACCATACCCTCGGCCTGTCGGCATGGGCTTAGGTCAGACGCCTCTCCTCTCCCAGAAGGTCCATCGCCAATTGGTGATGACGCTCTCTCATCCATCTCACTCGAATAACTCTCGACCGGATAATAAGACGACCCGCAAGACTCAGAGGGTCTTATTGTGGCAAGAGGAATGGGAAAATGGGTCATACCCAATTAGGGTCGGCCCATCGTCTCCTCTCCTCTTCTTCCTCTATTTGCCTAATCTCTACGAAGAGCTTCTCTCTCAAGGATGGGAACTCCTCGGCTAAACTATAAAGCCTCCTAAGCATTAAGGGGGAGACCCTACACTTGGATGAATTTCTAAGCTAACTACAAACAAGTTTGCAATTGACCAAACTGGACTTTTGGATTGAAATAAAAGAAACCAAGTGTTTTAATCAAGAACACTCAAGAACCAGTCGCCGGAGAAGACGCCAGAAAAGTTATGAAATGCCCTAAGGAAAATCCTACCCTACAAGCCTAAAATAAGAAAGTAAGCAAGAAATGAAGGAAAAGAGGACACTAGGGCAGAGGGATTACATGAGAGGGAAGAGCGAGACTGCCAAACTCGAAATGTTGAAATTTGCAGAAATGGTGGTTTGTCTGTTGGAAATCTAGAGAGAGAGAGAGAGCTTGGGCGCGAAGAAGTAGAAGAGAAGGAAAGGTTTCAAAAATTGCTTATATACCTTAGTGATGAATGGGTCCATTACCCAAGGAAAAGCACAACCCACAAGGAGGACATCATTAGGGCACAAAGCCCCAAGCAGCATGCAGCCGCCACGCCTTGAAAACTGGAATGACATTGGATAAAAATTTGACAGGTGTTACATCAGCTTGACAGGTGTCACTCATCAAACAGACCATACACTTAGTCACAAAAGCAACATTATCCCTCAGCCATCTTAGCATCATCTATGGCTAAGGGCTGGGGGGTGATTGATATACCCGTATATACCCTCAGCCATGCCGAGGGTGCCTTGCACCTCATCAGGCCCAGAGGACCCCTAGGGGGGTCGACCCTTCATCAGGCTTCGGACGACTCCTCAGGGGCCGACCCTATATCAGGCTCCAGATGATCCCTTAGTGGGCCGACCCTTCATCAGGCTCCGAAAGACCCCTCAGTGGGACGACCCTTCATCAGGCTCTGGATGACCCCTCAGTGGGCCGACCCTTCATCAGGCTTTGGACGACCCCTCAAGGGCCGACCCTACATCAGGCTCCGGCCGACCCCTCAGGGGGCCGACCCTTCATCAGGCTCCGGATGACCCCCCGAGGGTACGATAGTATGAGGCCCAAATTAGGCCAGACTCATTGTCGGAAGGAACTTTTCCCTTGGCCTCATATCAAAGGCCAAGGGTGACATCATCACAGCGCGTGATTTGGGAGACGCGTGGAACAGTGAGCGTGAGGCCCACATGGCACATGGGAGACCGTTATAACAAAATCACACCCTCACGTGAGGGAATATTATGTCATCATTTGGCATCTACAGGGGATTGGCTAGATCATCATTCACATGCACCATGCATACTTGGGGGTACACTACACCCCCCAAGACCTATATATACTTGTCACCTACTACCCTACAGGGAGGAATCGATCGATAATTATAACCGTAGCTAAAACTCTGCTTGTACACACAGTAGAGAGAGAAAGTGAGCTTATGTGCATTGTATCCAAGGCCATTAGTGCCCATACTTAGAGGATCACACACTCACAGTGGATGTAAGCCAAATTGGCTGAACCACTATACATCAGTCTTATTCCTCTTATACTCATCTCCTTCTACACACTTACACATACACATCTCTATGGCTGCCATGGTTACTACTGTTTGATCTCATCATCACTTGTCTGGTGGTGCTAAATCTAAGCATCATCAAACACCTCACCTGGGAGCAATGTAACAAGCAGGAACCGATCACATAGTCACGGGACCCGCGTTTTGAGAGCACGATGAAAACTTACAAACTATTAGACTTAGGCTTAAAAACAAGCCATCAAAGGGTGAAAACGTAAAATTTCCACAAAACGTCCCCGTTAGAGGCACAATCACCTCGCACGGGACCAATGTAACACGTAGGAATAGACGGAAGTCGCGGGGTCCCCAGTTTGAGAACATGACCAAAGTTTACAAACTGTTAGACTTAGGCTTAAAAACATGCCATCAAAGGATGAAAATGCAAAATAACCACAAAACGGCCCCGTAAGAGGCACGAATACCTCGCTCGGGATCGATGTAACCCACAAGAATCGACCACACGCTCACGAGACCCTCGATTTTAGCAAACGACCAAAATTTACAAAATATCTAGACTTAGGCTTAGAAACATGCCATCAAAGGGTTAAAATGTATGAAACCACAAAATGGCCCCGAAAGAGGCACGAACACCTCAAGCGGGACCAATGTAACTCACAGGAACCGGTCGCATAGACACGGGACCCCAGTTTGAGATCACCATCGAAATTTGCAAATTGTTAGACTCAGGCTTAAAAACATGCTCTCAAAGTGTGAAAACGAAAACAATCATAAAACGGTCCCGTAAGAGGAACGGATACCTCGCACGGGACCAATGTAACCCATAAGAATCGACCACATATTCACGGGATCCCCGATTGGAGACCACGACCAAAATTTGAAAACTATAAGACATAATTTTAAAATCGTCGTCAAAATGTGATGTTGGAATGATGACCCCCAATTTTTAAATCTTATAAAAAGTAATTTTCTTTTAAATGCGGAATAGAGAAGGTTCAACTAAACAACTACATAAACCAAAATTTTAATTTCTTTCAAATTAAAATTAAACAAACTCAAAGTGACATTAAATTAATCAACAAATTGATTTTCACTTAAACAACTTAATTTAACCCAAGTCCTAAAAATTTTCCTAACAATAAATATTCATTTTTGCAATTTAGGCCAAACCAAATTTTGTCCAATAATTTTAATGACTTGAATTAAATTAACATTTATCCAAATTTAATTTGCACCAAATTAAATGTACCAATTTTATCTTTTTACCTAAGCATGCATCTAATGTGATATTGCAAAAGATAAAATAAGTAAACAACCACTACGCCGCGATGTACGAGGAAAAACCCACAAAGAAAAAAAAATCTCGGATGGACCTAGACTCAAATCCACTAAGTATGGTTTTACAAGTACAAGATAGAAAGACTTACAACACTAGACTTGACTCCGTCCAAGCCCCATGCTCCTTCTGGTACACACCTTTTCCTAGAGAATAACCACGGAGGTCCACCGCAGTCTCAGAATCCACTGATTGGACATTTTCAGTCACTTCCACCCGAACAAGGAGCCTTTCTCCAAGTAGGTATATCACAACAAACGATCTTCTACTTTGTGGGATGTAGAAGTAAACCCAAACTTCTCTTCTTTGAGGTTTAGATAAAAACCCGGTGCCAAACACTCCAAGCAAGGATATATATATTGAAACTTGGAATAAACAATATGGGTGTAAACCAAAAGTGTTTAAGGATGATTTTCTTGGAAAACAAACACTCAAAACATGAACCTTTTCATGGAAAAATTAAACTCTCAAAACTCTCTCTAGGAGATAGAAGAATATGAAAAAGTTGGTTACAAAGAGTTGGTTCCCTCACATAAGTAATTCTGGAAAAATTAGTGGGAACAAAAGAGTGGAGTAGTGGAGAAAATTGCCAAAAAACTGCCCAAAAAATTTCCCGGCAAAAATCTCGTTCGAACGACCCTTCTAACGAAGTTCCAAAGGCCAATGGGAAAAATTCATTGGCAAACTCATTCGAACGACAATATCGAACGAAGTCCCAGAAGGCTATAACTTCGAGTTTAAGCCCAAAAACTTTATTTTAAAGTTCTAAAGAAACCTTCTGAAAATAAACCTCAGTTTAAAATAAAATTACACCCTTTATAAAATTATTCCAAGTCTTCCTATATATAAAAATGCATTCATACCTTTTGGAGACTGTGAAATATGATGTTGATGACGTGAAACGAGGCACATGTAAACCCGTCATATGATGAAGCTTTATAATCTTGGCCGCTACCTCTTCAACTAACTCATCATAGGCTTGGATGGATACACTTGAACACTATCCTATGACTCAAATGTTTTTTAACGGAATTGAGCCAACACTACATTAAGACTCAATCGGAGACTGGTGTCCTTACGAATCTCCCCCTTTGGCTATTCCGTGACAAAAATCAAACAAAAATCCTAAAGGGCCATCAAGCTCTACTAGTCTAAAAAAATATCCCACCTAAAATAAAATTACAGTGCTTGACTCAAAAACCCAAAGATCAATTTCTTTGCCGATGAAAGTTGCCATTTAGAAGAATTCCTGCACACTTAAGCAAACTATTTGATAAAGGGAATATCAAGAATATTTAATGCATGTAAAATAAATACTCCCCCTAAATTAATTCTCCCCTTTATCAAATAAGAGACCTACTTAGAAAGACGTCTCCCCCTAAGATAAATCTCCCAAACTAAGATACGATTACAATAGGATTATATACCATTTCTCCACCTATCAGGTGAAAACATAGAACAACCAGAAAATGTCCTCGTAATAGGCATGAACACCTCGTACAGGACCAGAGTAACTCGCAGAAACCCACTGCATAGTCACGGGACCCCCGATTTGAGAGCATGACCAAAATTTGCAAAATATCTTGACTTAGGCCTTAAAAATGCAAGCAAAGGGTGAAATGTAAAACAACCACAAAACGGCCCCCCGTAAGAGGTACGAACACCTCGCATGGGACAAATGCAATAATTAAGAATTGACCGCGTTGTCACGGGTCCCTCGATTTTAAAACTTGACCAAAATTTGCAAACTGTTAGACTTAGGCTTAAAAACATGCCGTCAAATGGAGTGAACATAAAATTGCCATAAAACGGCCCCGTAAAAGGCACGATCATCTCGCATGGACCAATATAACCAGTAGGAACCAACCGCGTAGTAATGGGACCCTCAGTTCAAGAGCACGACCAATATTTGCAAATGTTAGGCTTAAAATGAAGCCGTGAAAGGGTTAAAAAGTAAAACTGCCAAAAAATGGCCCCATAAGAGCCTCGAATACCTCGCACGGGACCAATGTAACCTACAAAAACTAACCGCATAGTCTTAGGACCCTTAGTTTGAGAACATGACCAAAATTTGCAAAATATCTAAACTTAGGTTTGAAAACATGACGCCAAAGGGTGAAAACATAAAACAGCCACAAATGGCCCCGTAAGAGGAACGAACACCTTGCACGGGACTAATATAACCTGCAGGAACCGACCGCATAGTCACGGGACCCTCAGTTTGAGGCCATGACCAAAGTTTGCAAACTGTTAGACTTAGGTGTAAAAATATACCGTGAAAGTGTGAAAATGTAAAAACCCTTAAGAGGCACGAACACCTCGCACGGGACCAATGTGGCCCACAGGAACCCATCGCATAGTCACGGAACTTTCGATTTGAGAGCACGACCAAAATTTGCAATATATTTAGACTTAGGCTTAAAAACATGCTGTCAAAGGGTGAAAACGTAAAATATCCAGAAAATGGCCCCATAAGAGACACTTACATTTTGTATTTGACCAATGTAGCTCGCAAGAACCGTTCGCGTAGTCATGGGACCCCCAATTTTAGAACACGACCAAAATTTGCAAACAGTCAGACTTAGGCTTAAAACATGCCATCAAAGGGCGAAAACGTAAAAAATACATAAAACGGCTCTGCATAAGGTATGAGTACCTCGCACGGGACCAATATAACCCGTAAGAACCTATTGCATAATCTCAAGATCCCCGATTTGAGAGCACGACCAATATTCGCAGACGTTAGACTTAGGCTTAAAAATATGCCATCAAAAGGTTAAAAACTAAAACAACCAGAAAATGGCCCTATAAGAGGCACGGACACCTCACATAGAACGCATCTAATCTGCAGGAATCGACTGTATAATCATGGGATCCCCGGTTTGAGAGCACGACCAAAATTTACAAAATATCTAGACTTAGGCTTAAAAACGCCGTCAAATGGTGAAAATGTAAAACAGCCACAAAATGGCCTCGTAAGAGGCAGTAACACCTCGTAAAGGATAATTGTAACCTATGGGAACTGATCGTGTAGTCACGAGACCCCCGATCTGAGAACACGATCAAATTTTGCAAACTATTAGACTAAGGCTTAAAAACATGCCGTCTTAGGGTGAAAATGCAAAACAGCCAAAAAATAGCCCCTTAAGAGGCATTAACACCTCGCACGAGGCTAATGTACCATGCAAGAAAAGACTGCGTAGACACGGGCACCCGAGTTTGAGAGCATGACCAAAATTTATAAATATCTAGACTTAGGCTTAAAAACATGCCGTCAAAGGGTGAAAACATGAAACTGCCATAAAATAATGTAACTCATATGAACCGACCGCATAGTCACGGAACCCCTAGTTTGAGAGCAGGATTAAAATTTGCAAAATTTTAGAGTTAGATTAAAAAATAAGTTGTCAAAGGGTGAAAACATAAAATAGCCACAAAACGGACCCGTTAGAGGCACGAACACCTTACAGAGGACCAATGTAACCTGCAGGTATTGACTGCGTAGTCACGGGACCCCCTGGTTGAGAGCATGACCAAAATTTGTAAACTGTTAGACTTAAACTTAAAAATATTTTGTCAAATGGTGAAAACACAAAAGAGCAACAAAACAACCCCGTAAGAGGCATGAACACCTCACACGGGGCCAATGTAACCCGTTGAAACCGATCGCGTAGTCACTGGACCCCCGATTTAAGAGGGCGATAGAAACTTACAAACTATTAGACATAGTCTTAAAAATATGTCATCAAAGGCCACAAAATGGGCCCGTAAGTGGCACGACACCTTGCACGGGACAAATCTAACCCATAGGAATCGACCGCATAGTCACGGGATCCTCGGTTTGAGAACATAACCAAAATTTGTAAACTGTTAGACTTAGGCTTAAAAACATGTCATCAAAGGGTGAATATCTAAAACAACCACAAAACGATCCCTTAAGAGGAACGGACACTTCGTACGAGACCAAGGTAACTCGTAGAAACTGACAACACACTTATGGGATGCTCGGTTTGAGGGCATGACCAAAATTTAAAAAATATCTAAACTTAGGCTTAAAAATATGCCATCAAAGAGTGAAAATTTAAAACAGCCACAAAATGGCTCCAAAAGTGGTAAAAACACCTCTAATGGGACCAATGTAACTCGTAGGATCTGACCGCGTAGTCACGGGAAACCTAGTTTGAGAACATGATCAAAATTTGCAAACAGTTAGACTATGGCTTAAAAACATGTTATCAAAGGGTGAAAATACAAAACAACTACAAAATGATCCCGTAAGAAATCTGAAACCTCGAACGGTACCAATGTAACCCTTAGGAACCGACTGCACACTCACGGGACCCACGGTTTGAGAGCATGACCAATATCTAGACTTAGGCTTAAAAACAAGCTATAAAGGGTGAAAACGCAAAAAAACCACAAAACGGCCCCAACAGAGGGACGAACACCTTGAATGGGACCAATGTAACTCGCAGGAATCGACCGCGTAGTAACGGGATCCCTAATTTGAGAACACGATCAAAATTTATAAATTGTTAGACTTAGGCTTAAAACATGCCGTCAAAGAGTGAAAATGTAAAACTGCCATAAAATGGCCCCGTAGGAGGCACGAACACCTCACATGGGACCAATGTAACCTGCAAGAACCGACCGCGTAGTCACGGGACCCCCGATTTGGGAGCACGACCAATATTCGTAAACTGCTAGACTTAGGCTTAAAAAAAGCTGTTAAAGAGTGAAAATGTAAAAGAACCACAAAATGGCCCCGTAAGAAGCACGAGCACCTCGCACGGGACCAATATAACTTGTAGGAACTAACCGTGTAGTCAAGGGATCCCCAATTTGAGAGCACGATCAAAATTTGTGAACTATTAGACTTAGGCTTAAAAACATGCCATCAAAGGGTGAAAACGTGAAACAACCAGAAAACGACCCCGTAATTTGAACGAACACCTCGTACGGGACAAATGTAACCCGCAGGAACCGATCGTGTAGTCACGGGATCCTAGTTTGAGAGCATGATCAATATTCATAAACTATTAGACTTAGGCTAAAAATATGCCGTTAAAGAGTGAAAACATAAAACAGCCATAAAATGGCCCCCTAAGAGACATAGACACCTTGCACGAGACCAATGTAACCCATAGCAACCGACGGCATAGTCACAGGACTCCTGATTTGAGAGCAGGAGTAAAATTTTAAAACTACTAGACTTAGGCTTAAAAACATGCCGTTAAAGGTTAAAAACATAAAACAGGCTCAAAATGGTCCCGTAAAAGGCACGAACACCTTGCACGGGAGCAATGACACTCGCAGGAATTGACCTCATAGTCACGGGACCCCCGATTTGGGAGCACGTTTAGTATTCACAAACTTTTTTACTTCGGCTTAAAAAACATGCCGTCAAAGGGTGAAAATATGAAACAACCACAAAATGGCCCCGTAAGAGGCACAACACCTCGCACGGGACCAATGTAGCCCGCAAGAATCGATCACATATTCACGAGACCCCCGATTTGAGAGCACGATCAAAATGTGCAAGAAATTGTACTTGGACTTAAAAACATGCCGTCAAATGGCCCCGTAAGAGGTATGCACACCTCATATGGGACCAATGTAACCCATACAAATCGACCGCGAGGTCACGGGATCCTCGGTTTGTGACCACAACCTATATTTACAAACTGTTAGACTTACGCTTAAGAACATCCTGTCAATTGGTGAATACATAAAACAACCGAAAATGGCCCCGTAAGAGGCACGAACACCTCACACGGGACCAATGTAACCCCCATGAACCCACCGCATAGTCACGAGACCACTAGTTTAAGAGAATCCCAAAAATTTGTGAACTGTTAGACTTAGGCTTAAAAACATACTGTCAGAGGGTGAAAACATAAAACATGCACAAAACGACGCCGTAAAAGGCACGAACACCTCGTATGGGACCAATATAATCCGTAGGAGCCCAACGCGTAGTCACGAGACCCCCAATTTGAGAACATGACCAAAATTTGCAAAATATTTAGACTTAGGTTTAAAAATATGCCGTCAAAAGGTGAAAATGTAAAATAGACATAAAACGGCGTTGTAAGTGGCATGAACACCTCGCACAGACCCATGTAATTAGCAGGAATCGATTGCGTAATCATCGGACCCCTGGTTTTAAAACATGATCAAAATTTGCAAACTATTAGGCTTAAAAATATGTCGTCAAAGGGTGAAAACGTAAAACAACACAAAATGGCCTCGTAAGAGGCACGAACACCTCGTACGAGACTAATGTAACCCGTAGGAACCGACCGTGTTCGATTTGAGAGCACGACAAAAATTTACAAATTGTGAGACTTAGGCTTAAAAACATACCGTCAAAGGGTTAAAACGTAAAATAGCCAAAAAAATGGCCCTGTAAGAGGCACGGACACCTCGCACGGGTCCAATGTAACATGCAAAAACTGATCGCGTAGTCACAGTACCCTCGGTTTGAGAGCACGACCAATAGTCACGAACGTTAAACTTAGGCTTAAAATCACCCCGTCAAAGGGTGTAAACGTAAAACAGGCAGAAAACTACCCCATAAGAGACATGAACACCTCACATAGTACCAATGTAACTCACGCAAACTGACCGCGTAATCACGGGACCCCCAGTTTGAGAGCACGACCAAAATTTATAAAATATCTAGACTTTGGTTTAAAAACATGCCGTCAAAGGGTGAAAACGTAAAATAGGCACAAAATGGCCCTGTAAGAGGTACGAACACCTCGCACGGGACCGATATAACTCACTGGAACCGATTGTGTAGTCACGGGCCCCTCGATTATAAAACACGACCGAAATTTGTAAACTGTTAGACTTGGACCTAAAAACATGCCATCTATGGGTGGAAATGTAAAACAGTCATAAAACGTCCTCGTAAGAGACACGGGCACCTAGTGTGTGACTAATGTAACCTATAGGAACCAACGACATAGTCACGGGACCCCCAATTTGAGAGAATGACCAATATTCACAAACGTTACACTAAGGCTTCAAAAAATTCCATCAAAGTGGGAAAATGTAACTAGAAAATGACCCTGTAAGAGGCACGAACACGTCGCACGGAACTAACGTAAACCGACTGCGTTATTAGGGGACCCTGTTTTGGGACCACGACTAAAATTTGCCAAATATCTAGACTTAGGCTTAAAAATATGCCATCAAAGGGTGAAAACGTAAAACAACCACAAAATGGCCCTGTAAGAGGCACGAACACCTCGCACGGGATGACTATAACATGCAGGAACCGATCGCATAGTCACGAGACCCTCAGTTTGAGAACACGACATAAATTTATGAACAGTTATATTTAGGGTTAAGAACATGTCGTCAAAGGGTGAAAACATAAAAGATCCATAAAATGGCCTCGTAAGAGGTACGAACACCTCGCATAGGACCAACGTAACCCGTAGGAACCGACCGTATGGTCACGGGACCCCCAGCGTGAGAGCTCGACCAAAATTTGCAAAATATCTAGACTTAGGCTTGAAAAAATATGTCAAAGGGTGAAAACATAAAATAGCCATAAAATGGCTCCATAACTGGCACGGACACCTCGTACGGGACCAATGTAAACCGCAATAACTGATCGCGTAGTCACGGAACCCTCGGTTTGAGAACACGACCAAAATTTGCAAACTGTTAGACTCAGGATTAAAAATATGTCGTCAAAGGATGAAAACGTAAAATAGCCACAAAACGTCCCCATAAGAAGAACGAACAACTCGCACTGCAGGAACAAACCACATAGTCACGGGATCCCCGATTTGTGAGCACGACCAATATTTGCAAATTGTTAGACTTTAGCTTAAAAAACATGCTGTCATAGGATGAAAATGTAAAGAAGCTACAAAATGGCCCCGTAAGAGGCATGGACACCTCGCAAGGGACTAATGTGACCTGAAGGAACCGATAGCGTAGTCACGAGACGCTCGGCTTGAGAGCAAAACCAAAATTTGTGAAATATCTATACTTAAACTTAAAAACATATCGTCAAAGGGTGAAAACATAAAACTGCAACAAAACAAGCTCGAGGAATGAACACCTCGCACGGGATCAGCAGGAATCGACCGCTTAGTCAAGGGACCCTTGATTGAGAGAATGACCAAAATTTACAAACTGTTTGAATTAGGCTTAAAACATATCGTCAAAGGGTGAAAACGTAAAACCGGCACAAAATGGCCCCGTAAGAGGCATGAACACGTTGCACGGGACCAATGTAACCCACAAGAATTGATCGTGCAGTCATGGGACTCCCAGTTTGAGAGCACGACCAAAATTTGTAAACGGTTAGACTTAGACTTAAAAAGAAGCCGTTAAATGTTGAAAACGTAAAACAACCAAAAAATGGCCCTGTAAGAGGTACAAATACCTTGCACGGGATCAATGTAACCCAACACGAACTGATTGTGGGGTCATGGGATCCTCAGTTTGAGACCACGATCAAAATTTACAATGTTAGACTTAGGCTTAAAAACACGTCATCAAAGGGTGAAAATATAAAATAGCCTCGAAACGGACTCGTAAGAGGCACGCCACTTCACATGGGGATCAATGTTACCTGAAGGAAGCCATCGCGTAGTCACGAGATCCCGGTTTGAGAACACAATCAAAATTTGTAAAGTATTAGACCGAGTCTTAAAAACGTACCGTCGAAGGGTGAAAATTTTAAATAGCCACAAAACAGTCCCGTAAGAGGCTCGAACACCTCATATAGGACCAATGTTACCCACGAAACTAGACCGCATAGTCACGGGACCCCCGATTTGAGAGCATGACCAATATTCCCAAACTGTTAGACTTTGGCTTAAAAAATATTCAATCATAGGAAGAAAATGTAAAATAGCTACAAAATGGCCTTGTAAGAGGCATGGACACCTCGTACGGGACCAATGTTACCCGAAGGAACTGACCACGTAATCACGAGACACCCGAGAGCATGACCAAAATTTGTAATTTATCTAGACTTAAACTTAAAAACATGACGTCAAAGGGTGAAAACGTAAAACAACCACAAAACGGCCCCATAAGAGTCATGTACACCTCGTACGAGATCAATGTAATACACAGGAATGGACTGCGTAGTCAAGGGACCCCTGGTTTGAGAGCACAATTGATAAGCACCCAAAACTGTACATTTTATACCCCGAATAGACGTATTTTAGTTGCTAATTCTCGGCAATTTGGGTCTTAATAATGTGCAGGTTAATTGTAGTTACGGTGTCAAAAGCTATATTTTTAGGCAATTTGCGGTTAAAATGGAGCTAATTCCCTCTCCCGTAACCAAACCCGAACCTAAACCTAGCCCAAATTATCACCCCAAGCCCGTGTGTGTTTAGTTTCTACTTTTTTTTTTAAATATTTTTCTAGACTTTTAGTTTGAGTCATTTTTTTTAGGATTTATTTTAGATTTATTTAGGTTTCATTTTCTATTTTTCTATTTTATTAGTGTATTTTTATTTTATCTTTATTTTTAGTTTTTATTTTATTTTATATTTTATTAGGATTAGTTTTTTTTAGTTTTATCAGATTACTTTTTTTAGGACTTTAGTTTTCATTTAGATTTTATTTTATTTCTTTTGTTTTATTTTAGTTTTCATATTGCTTAGGATCTTATTTTTTTAAGTTTTAATATTTTTATTGTTTTTAGTTTGTTTTATTTTTAGTTAGATTTTATTTGTATTTTTAGTTTTATTAAGTTTAGTTAAGTCTTTATTATTTTAGTTGGGTCCAAATTAAACACACACACACTCACAACCCCTCACACCCAATTATCACCCACACCTTTTACCCTACACTCACCCTCACCTTATCCCTCCTCTTCATCGTCAACCTTCCCACTTTTTCTCTCCTCTCCCTCCATTAACAAACTCAAACATCAAACCACATCTCTCATCACCCAAAACTCCATTAACCTCTCACACCACTAACCTAAAACCACCATACCCTTAAACCTTCTTCCTCAAACTCCATCATTCTACCATCCCACTCATCACGATCGGAAAAGCCGACCCCTGATCGGTGACCCTCTAACTGCGGACCCCCTTCAAAACCCGCATCCACCTGCCTAGCCCCTACTCCACCCGTAACAAAAACCAAGCATCCATCCAATTTCAAAACCAATCCACATTCGTATTCAAGACCCATTTCACCCTTTTACCCCCTTAGCCAAACACGACTTCTTCCACCTGCCAAATGCCAAAGACCAAACAAGCCAAAACCAAAAATAAACATTAACCCACATGTGTCTAAACTCACTTAACCCTTTTTTCCCAAACTACCCCTCTAACCATATCAAATTTTGTCACCCAAATTCCCTCACCTCACTTCCCACATGACCTCACCTCTTACCCATGCACATGTGTGCATAATTCCCTAGATACCCTCACCCAAATACCTCCCATATCCCATGCACCCTTATCTTCTCAATTTTACCCCTTATCCCCATGTGTGCCATTCATCTCCTATTTAAAGGATGGAAGACCCCATTTGAAGAGGAGTTTGAGATATCAATTTGTAGAGAGAATTCTAGAGAGAGAGGTTAGATTAGAAAATAAATTAGGAAATTATTTTTGTAAATAGTTTTTATTTTTCTTGTTAGAGATTATTGAGTGATAAATTGTGAGTAATTCAATTGAGTATTATATTGAGTTGATTATTGTTGGATGCTCATATTTGATGGATTATGCTTGATTTCAAGAAAATAAGAGTTCAATTTCACTTCAAGAGATTGGGTTTGATTGTTCTCTTCTCTTCTCATTTATTTTATGCCTTTGATTATTAATTTGTCAAATCTCATACCATGTTAGGCTAAATCCCCTTTCAAGGGGTGGGGGGAAACCCTTATTTGATGTTATTTTAGTTTAATTAGTTTGATTACGTGAAAATTCCCTTTGAATGTTAATTTTGATCCCTCACCCTTAAATTTACGCCTCGAGAGAGGGTAAATGATTTTCGAGAGAAAATCGAAATTCTAGTCGTAATACTCATTTTAGATTCGAACTAGAGATAGGGGTTTCTTGAGTGGGGTATAATAACTTGAATTTCAACTCTAAATTTATTTTCTAAGATTTACATAAATTTTAATTGATCGATCCTAGCGGGTGATTAATTAAAAGGAGTGTAGATCTAATGTTCTAGAGTTGTGGGGTGTTAAATTTAATATTCTAAAAGGTTACTATTAAAATTACATTTGCAACGAGAGTTGATTTGTAAGTTTGATTTTAATTTGGGAGAATTCAATTAATTGAATTAATTAATTAGAATAGCTAAAATATGTGGTGTAATCCCACTCCTTGATTGTTCTCAAATTTATTTACCTCATCTATCTCATATTTTAGTGTAAAACTTTATTTTTCATTTTAGTCACTTTTTAGTTCGTAATTTGATCTTCCATATAGTTTAGTGTTATTTCACCTCACCTCACCCAATTGTTTTAATATTTGAAACGCTAAAAAAAATAGAAAAGAAAAATTCCAAAAAGAAAATAAAGATTAAATTACAATTGAGTTTGTCTCTAGCTTACCCCCTTGATGTGGATTGATACCCTTACTTACCTCTACACTTGAGTTGATATTATTTTGTAGGTATTTAAGGTTTTGATTAAAGGAGCTTTTCAATCAACGACGAAAAAATATACCGAAAAGTCAACTCTATCAAATGGCGACGTTGCCGGGGAGATAAAGAGCAGACCACTCTATCAAATGGCGCCGTTGCCATTCTTGGGATCGTGAAGCTCGGAGAGAATTTCAACTTGTAGTTCATTTGTTTTTTGCACTTTATTATTTTTTGTACCATTTTTATATTTTTAGAAGGCTTGCATTAGGATTTTTATCATTGCTTGTATTGCGGTGCATAGAGACATATTTATTTTATTTTTCAATTTAAAAATTGTAATAATCGAAGAATGCATGATAGGGAAACCGTACAAGGTAGAGAGAGGGCGTCCAAAGGCGAGGAAACGAAACCTCTCTACCTTGGGTTGGTAGGACTCCCGAGACCGACTGAGATAGGCGTGATCTCCCCCCGGTCGACTCAAATTTTTTGGCACCCCACTGCCTAAAAACCGTGCGAGGTACATTTCTCAACCCCTCTCGCCTCTCCTGTTAGCGAGTCAATTATTTTGTGTGCTCTTATGTGCTCTTATTCTCGCATTTATTTTTCAAATGTCGTGATGAATTAAATTACTAAGACCTACACCCGATCACTCACGAGAAGGGGTTTCATCACCCGACTCACTCGCTTACCATTGTGTGCTACCCTATCCATCATTAAATTTAAAATCTATCAACTAGGTTGCCCACTAGGAGAAAATTTTGCAAAGGCGATCACTCATATTCTTCCGTGATTTTTTATCGCTCGCGGACTTAATTAAAATTTGACTACCCTTTTTACTAAATTTAAAGATAAAAATTGGCTACATGCTAGTTAGGAAATTTTCTTGACTTGTGTGTGTCCAATTCCATTTTTCAGTGGTCGATTTTAGTTAGTTCGTCCAAATCAAGAGTCCATATTTTCTCCACCTTTTCTTCCAAAAAAAAAAAAAACAAAAATATTTTTTCCTTAGTTTGATTTAAAAAAAAAATAAAATCCAAAAACATTTTCTTCCTTTACTTTTTTTAGAAAAATCCAACAATATTTTCTTTCCTTTTGAAAAAATTTAAAAATAAAAAAATATTTCTCTCCTCATGGCCGAAGAACGTCCTTTACGGGATTACTTTGGTCATTTTCCATTGACAAGCGACTCGTGTGAGAGTGATTCTGAGCCGTCTCTTTATGATATTCTTAGTGGTTTCACCTCTCGTACGAGTACCGTTGGTACTCTTGGCCCATCTATGCACTCAACTCCTATTCCATCACCCTCGGTGTCAAATGTCGACGTGTCGCGTACCTTGTCATGCACCCATTGTTCCTATACCGATCACTTGTCCCATGAGTGTCCTTACATTCCATATCCAACCAAACCCACCATGGAACATATGTATCCATATGACACTGTTTCAGAACCCAACTCGACCTATTATCCCAATGGATCTAATCCCGAGTTGTGTGATTACCCTAGTTATTCGTGGAGGCCTGATCACCCTCCCACGCAAATAAGAATCCCAACCCGATGTTATGGATCCTCACACGTTCCAACAGTCATCATGGCAACCTTGTGCACCCATTCACGATTAGTACCCTCACTATGCACCCACTGAGTATCAACCATTTGTCCACCACGAAAGCGATCCTTTTGTGTATGTTGAACTTGGCCCCACTCCACACACTTAATTTGAGTATTATTTGTATACTCGTGATAGTAGCGAGTTGTGTCCACCTCAACCACCACCACCACCACCACCCGTCACCCCACCACCATCATCCACATCTGCTCTCGAAAGCCTCTTGAAAAAGTTCATACTCGAGAAAGAGCAAGCCACTCAAATCCAAACTCAAGCTCTCCAAAGGCTTGAACAACGATTAAATGATTTGGAGTGTGCGATAGAGTCTGACATTCCCATGGATCCACCCATCGTTGCAACCGAGTGTGACGATGATGTGTCCTCTTGTGACATGGATTTCGAGTGTGACTAACCCTGCCACCCCGAGTATCTTAAAGTTGAAACCATTCCATGGTCCGAGCCCCAAGTCGACAATTGTGTTGACTTACCTTTCATTAGTGAGACTGATCAAATCCGACCATGTCCACATGAACCCCCACTTGAGGTTCCCACTCACTTTCCCATAGAATCCAAAAACATGCCCGAGTCTACACCTATCGAGCTTCACCCTTATGTTCCCTAGGAACCACTTCCTTTTAGGTTAGCTCCGACTACGAGTGCTCACCATTTTCCCCTAGATAGAATCCGTGATATTTCCTACCTATCCGGATATGGATCCTGTTCCACCATGCATGGCTTCCTTTGATCCCAATATTTCTAGTGATTCCTCTATATTAGATCTTGGTGCCTCGTCTTACCCAACCACCGCATTCACCGCTTCTAATCTAGTGGAGAAGTTGACCACTCCATCTTTAGAAACCAAACTCCCTTGTGAGCATTCCTTTACTCCTCCCAATGAGTGTGTGTTTCCCACGCTTGAGTTGGATCATCTTCCTCCACCATTTATCCCACCCGACCCACCGATTATCCCTTCCACTCTACCACCTGGTTTGGATCTTGATTTTACACAGCTCATGTTTCTATCTACATTTTTAGATCCTCACCTGATACCATCCTTTACCATCTACGAGAGTATTCGTGGTGATACTCTCCACTTCTGTGATACCGAGCTTGTTATTATATGCCAACCACTCTCTTGTGGTGTTGATTTTTCCCATCGACAGCTCCCTGGCGTGTCACGGGGTGACCATTATCATCCCCCATTCATAGAACAGTGGTGCAATTTCCATGAGACCCATCCCATCCCACTAGACAAACCATTTTCCCTTCCCATCCAACTTGAGAACCATTATTATAGGCCCCTAGTTGCCCTCACCTTTAAGCTCAATAAGGCCCGTGGCCGATACCTCTTCACTTACCCTAATACCCACACGTCCATGGTCCACCAATGCTTTGCATCGTGTGATGCACTTTTCCATACAAGTGCATTGACCTTTTTAGCCTCTATCCAACAAGAATGGCGCTTCAGTCTTGTTTGGGGGTGATTCTCATCACCCACTTTTTCTAATGCCTCGCACTTTCCTTGATCCTATCTTTAAGGTGAGATTCCATCGGTTTGGCTGAAGACATTAAACTTAGCGCTACCGGGAGGCAGCCCACGTTTCTTGTATGAGTCTCATCCTGTTTGGGGGTGGTGTTTCACATCACCCTATGCCTTACATGCTTTATAGAATTGTACATTTTTTTTCTCTCTTATCATTCATTCAGGTTTCTTCTCGGCTTCATCTGTCCACTTCATTAGCGGTTAATTCCGGTAATCTCTTTTCCTACCTCATGCTCTTAATTTTCAATCATTTTACCTAACATCGAGGACGATGTTCCTTTTTGTTTGGGGGTGGGGAATTTTATCAAAATCGTTCCTCTTTTGAAAAATTTTGATTTTTAAACCTAATTTTTAAAATTTCGTGTAGTTTCTTTCATCTCAATCATTGATGTGAATTTTCAATCATCCATCTTTTTAAGTCTAGGAATCAAGCTAGAATATATTATTTTTTCTCAATAGCTTATGTAATACATAACAAGGCATGTTGCACTATGAATTTTTAGACTCAAAAAAATTTGCGCACTTATCACGTCCCTACGGTTTAGAGTTGAGGAGTACTATAATTCCCAAGAGAACCTTAAGGATCACTAGTAGAGACTTTAGCTTGTGAGATTCATACCTTTCACCTTTTAGAGAGTTTTACACAATCTCCGAGTCACAAGTTGATTCAACTTCATTTGGGTCCGCACTTAATTGTTGTATGATCTCATTATTCTTCAATTTTTGTCTTAATCACTGAGAATGACATCTTTTTCGAGTTGTAAGAAACACGTGTCTTGGAATTTGTCCCAATCACTAGGATTTTCATCCATACACCTACCACTTTTCCCCCATATCACATTTCCATTCACTCACCCATTACATTCCCATGCTTTTCCATATTTCCCCACACCATCACCTATCATCTCCATTTATATATCATCCTTCACTTTTGAGAAAATAGTGTGATTGTAAATGTAGATGTCTTTAGTGTTGGTTTGAAAAGAGAGAGAAAAACAAGAAAAAATAGTAAAAATAGAAAAAAAAGAAAGAAAGAAAGAAAGAAAAAGAAATATCAAAAAGAAAAAAAGAAAAAAAAAGAGAGAAAAGAAAAGAAAGAGAGTTTGTAGTTAGTAGTTGGTTTTGAAATAAAGACATATGTTCTTCATAGTACTCTCTTCTATCACATCCATCTTTTATCCAACACTCATCATTTCACACATCCATCTTATCCTACCTCACCTCATCCCACATATCCCATTTCATTTTCCCCTCACCCATAATCATCCATATTCTCCCCTAGGTGTTTGGGCAAATGAAAGTCAACGTGGTGAATAACTCGACGTTCTCACTATAGTGATTAGCATTTCTTTCATGAGATCATTTTTCTTTCTAAATATTCATTCTTTCTTATGTGTGTGTGAGAAGTTTGAACTTGCTTACATTTACTCACCTCCTCACACGCAAGAGCGATACACTAACCCTAATCTCGAGAGTTCGTTTGAGAGAGTTATATGTAGTGAGATTTTGAAGTTAAAGCGTTGATTCCGACAAGGCAATCTAGGAACTTCTTTGATGATACTCGACCTGTTTTGACTGATTCACATCACACACGTTGAGTTCTAGGAAGGATGTGCTTTGAGTATTTACTTAGCTAAACTTTTTACACATTCAAGCTTGTATTTCTCAAATTATTTCTCTCATGATGGATTGTACGAATATTCTATGTCTAATAAGAGATTGACAGAATTTTAATAAATCTTTGCAAATAAGAATTTTGTGAGTATATTCCCCGAAAACCCTCACGAGACACAACTTGTCCAGTAGGGAAACCTATAGGTTTAAAGGCTTGTTGCACATGCTAAGTGCAATCGCAAGTGCCCGCGAAAGTGGTACACTTTTGGTTTCTTATCTTTCTCTTTATCTCTATCTTATTGCTCGAGGACTAGCAACACTCTATTTGGGGAGATGAAAAGTTCTAGTTATCAAATGGCTTAAAAAATATGTAATCATAGGAAGAAAATGTAAAATAGCTACAAAACGGCCCTGTAAGAGGCATGGACACCTCGTACGGGACCGATGTTACCCGAAGGAACTGACCATGTAGTCACGAGACACCCAAGAGCACGGCCAAAAATTATAATTTATCTAGACTTAAACTTAAAAACATGACTTCAAAGGGTGAAAATGTAAAACAACCACAAAACGGCCCCATAAGAGGCATGTACACCTCGCACGAGATCAATGTAATGCGCAAGAATTGATTGCGTAGTCAAGGGACCCCTGGTTTGAGAGCACGATCAAAATTTTCAAATTGTATAATTAAGCTTAAAAACATGTCATCAAAGGGTGAAAACATAAAATTGGCACAAAATGGCCTCGTAAGACGCACGAATACCTTGTACGGGATCAATGTAACCCGTAAGAACCGATCACGTAATCACGGGACCCCCGGTTTGAGAGCACGACTAAAATTTGCAAACTGTTAGACTTAGACTTAAAAAATTACCTTCAAATATTGAACACATAAAATAGCGACAAAATGGCCCCGTAAGAGGCACAAACACCTCGCACGGGTCCATTGTAACTCCCAAGAACCGACCGTGTAGTCACGGAATCCCGAATTTGAGAGCACAACAAAAACTTACAAACTCTTAGACTTAGACTTAAAAATATGCCGTATAGGGGGAAAATGTAAAACAACCATAAAATGACCCCTTAAGTGGCACGACACCTCACACGGGACCAATGTAACACACAGGAACTGGCTGCATTGTCACGGGAATCTTGGTTTGAGAACACAACCAAAATTTGCAAACTGTTAGACTTGGACGAATGTAACCCGTAGGAATTGACTGCACAATCGTGAGACCCTCCGTTTAAGAGCATGGCCAAAATTTGCAAAATATCTAGTCTTAGTGTTAAAAACATACCGTCTAAGGGTGAAAATGTAAGACATCACAAAGCGACCTAAAAAGAGGCACAAACACCCCGAACGGAGCCTATGTAACTCGTAGGAACCAATCGCATAGTCACGGGACCCTCGATTTGAGAACACGATCGAACTTTTCAAATCATTAGACTTAGGCTTAAAACATGCCGTCAAAGGCTGAAAACGTAAAACAGCCACAAAACGGCCCCATAAGAGGCACGAACACCTCGCACGGGACCAATGTAACCCACAGGACCTGACCGCATAGTCACGGGGCCCTCAGTTGGAGAACACAACCAATATTCACAAACTGTTGTAATTAGGCTTAAAAGACATGCCGTCGAAGGGTGAAAACGTAAAACATCCACAAAACGCCCCCGTAAGAGGCATGAACGCATCGCAGGGGACAATTGTAACCCACAGGAACTGACCGAGTAGTCACGAGACCCCCGGTTAGAGAGCATGACCAAATTTGATAAGCTGTTAGACTTGAGTTTAAAAACATGTTGTTAACGTGTGAAAAATGAAAAAATCCCACAAAATAGCCCGTAAGAGGCACGAACACCTCGCACGGTACCAATGTAACCCACAGGAACTGATGGCATAGTCACGGGACCCTCGGTTTGAGACCACGAGCAAAATTTATAAACTCTTAGACTTAGGCTTAAAAACATGCCATTAAGGGTGAAAACGTAAAATAACCAGAAAATGGCCCCGTAAGAGGCACGAACACCTCGCACGGGACCAACATAATCTGCAGGAAAAAGTCACGTAGACACGGGACCTCAGTTTTAGAGCACGACCAAGATTCACAAACTGTTAGACTTAGGCTAAAAAACATGTCGTTAAAGAGTGAAAACGTAAAACAGCCACAAAATAGCCCCGTAAGAGGCATGAACACTTTGCACGGGACCAATGTGACCCGCAGGAATTGAACGCATAGTAACGGGACTCTTGGTTTGAGAACACAATTGAAATTTGCAAACTGTTAGACTTAGGCTTCAAAACATGCCATCTTATTGTGAAAACACAAAATAGCCAAAAATAGCCCCGTAAGAGGTACGAACACCTCGCATGGGACCAATATAATATGCAATAACAGACTGTGTAGTCACGGAATCCCAATTTGAGAGCACGACCAAGATTTTTAAAATATCTAGACTTAGGCTTAAAAACATGCCGTCAAAGGGTGAAAATATGAAACTCCCATAAAACAGCCCCATTAGAGGCACGAACACCTCGTACGGAATCAATGTAACTCGTAGGAACCGATTGCGTAGTCGAAAACCCTTAGTTTGAGAGTAGGGCCAAAATTTGCAAACTGTTAGAGATAGGCTAAAAACCATGCCGTCAAAGGGTGAAAACGTAAAATAACCATCAAACGGCTCCGTTAGAGGCATGAACACCTTGCACGGGACCAATGTAACCCACAAGTACCGATTGCGTAGTCACGAGACCCCCGATCTGAGAGCACGGCCAAAATTTGCAAGCTGTTAGACTTGGGCTAAAAAATATGCTGTCAACGTGTGTAAACGAAAAAACCACAAAATGGACCCGTAAAAGGCACGAACACCTCGCATGAGACCAATGTAACCCGCCAGAACCGACCGCGTAGTCAGGGGACCCCCAGTTTGAGAGGACGACATAAACTTACAAACTATTAGACCTAAACCTAAAAACATGCCGTCAAAGGGCGAAAACATACAATAGCCACAAAATGGCCCCGTAAGTGGCATAAAACCTTGCACGGGACAAATGTAACCCGTCGAAACCGATCGCATAGTCACGAGGCTCTCGGTTTGAGAACACGACAAAAATTTGCAAACTGTCAGTCTGTGGCATAAAAACAAGCCGTCATATGGTAAAGATGCAAAATAACCACAAAATGATCATATAAGAGGCACGAACACCTCGTATGAGACCAATGTAACCCGTAGAAACTGATTGCACACTCACGGGAGCCTCAGTTTGAGAGAATTACCAAAATTTGAAAAATATATAGACTAAGGATGAAAAACATGCCATCAAAGGGTGAAAATTTAAAATAATCACAAAATGGCTCCAAAAGTGGCACAGACACCTCGAACGAGACCAATGTAACTCGTAGCAATAGACTGCGTAGTCAGGGAACCTCCGATTTGAGAACACGACCAAAATTTACTAACTGTTAGACTTAGGCTTAAAAACATGTCGTCAAAGGTTAAAAATGCAAAGTAACTACAAAATGATCCCGTAAGAGTTCCGAACCCCTCGCAGGATACCAATGTAACCTGGAAGAACCGATTGCACACTCAAGGGACCCTCGGTTTGAGAGCACAACCAAAATTTTAAAAATATCTAGACTTAGTCTTAAAAACATGCTATCAAAGGATGAAAGCATAAAACAACCAGAAAACGGCCCCGAAAGAGGCACAGACACCTTGCACGAGACTAATGTAACTCGCAGGAACCGACTGCGTAGTCCAGGGATCCCCAATTTGAGAAAACAACCAAAAATTTCAAATTGTTAGACTTAGGCTTAAAAATATGCCGTCAAAGAGTGAAAACATAAAACTGTCAAAAACTGGCCCCGTAAGAGGCACGAACATGTCTCACGGGACCAATGTAATTTGTAAGAACCGATCACGTAGTCACGGGACTCTCGATTTGGGAGTACTACCAATATTCATAAACTATTAGACTTATGCTTAAAAATATGCCGTTAAATGGTGAAAATGTAAAACAAGCACAAAACGGCCCCGTAAGAGGCTTGAACATCTTGGACGGGACTAATGCAACCCGTAGGAATTGACCGTGCAGTCACGGGACCCCCAGTTTGAGAGCATGACCAAAATTTATGAACTATTAGACTTCGGCTTAAAAACATGCCATCAAAGGATGAAAACGTAAAACGACCAGAAAATGCCCCCAAGAAGAACGAGCACCTCGCACGAGACCAACGTAACCCACAGGAATCGATCGTGTAGTCAGGGGATCCTAGGACGAGAACATGACCAATATTCTCAAACTGTTAGGCTTAGGTCCAAAAACATGCTATTAAAGAGTGAGGACGTAAAATAGCCACAAAATGGCCCCGTAAGAGGCATGAACACCTCGCACGGGACCAATGTAACCAGCAGGAACCTACCGCATAATCACGTGACTCCCGATTTGAAAGCACGACGAAAATTTAGAAACTAGTAGACCTGGGCTAGAAACATTCCTTTAAAGGTTGAAATCATAAAACAACCACAAAATTATCCTGTAAAAGGCACGAACACCATGCACGGGACCAATGAAACCCACAGGAATTGGCCTCGTAGTCACTAAACCCCCGGTTTGGGAGCACTATCAATATTGGCAAACTGTTTGACTTGGGCACTAAAAAATGCCGTCAAAGGGTAAAAATGTAAAACAACCACAAAACGGCCCCGTAACAAGCACGAACACCTAGCACTGGACCAATGTAACCCGCAAAAACTGACCGCGTAGTCACGAGACCCCTGGTTTGAGAGCACGACCGAAATTTGCATGCTGTTAGACTTGGGCTTAAAAACATGCCGTCAAAGGTTAAAAACTTAAAACAGCTACAAAACGACCTCGTAAGAGGCTATAACACCTCTCATGGGACAAATGTAACCCATATGAACCGATCGTGTAGTCACGGGATTCCTGATTTGAGACTACGACCAAAATTTCCAAACTATTTGACTTAGCTTAAAAAAATCCTATCAAAGGGAGAAAATGTAAAATAACAAGAAAATAGCCCCGTAAGAGGCACGAACACATCACACGGGACTAATGTAACCCGCCACGTAGTCACTAGACCCCCGGTTTAAGAGCACGACAAAAAATTGTAAAATATCTAGACTTAGGCTTAAAAATATGCCGTCAAATGGTGAAAATGTAAAACAACCATTAAACGGTCCTATAAAAGGCAAAAACACCTCGCACATGCTAATGTAATTCACAGGAATCGATCGCGTAGTCACGGGACCCCCGGTTTTAGAACACTAGCAAAATTTGCAAACTAATAGACTTAGGCTTAAAAATATGCCGTCAAAGAGTGAAAATGTAAAATACTCATAAAACGGTCTCGTAATAGGCACGAACACCTCGCAAGGTACCAATGTAAACCGCAGGAACTAA
The DNA here is from genome assembly GCA_949130495.1 of Sambucus nigra. NCBI lineage: Eukaryota > Viridiplantae > Streptophyta > Magnoliopsida > Dipsacales > Adoxaceae > Sambucus > Sambucus nigra. The sequence goes on along the minus strand of OX422208.1, from coordinate 786,993,766 downwards.
CCGTGTAGTCACGGGATCCATGATTTGTAACCCCAGCCAAAATTTTTGAACCGTTTGACTTAAGCTTAAAAACACATTGTCCACGGCTGAAAACATAAAAAAACCACAAAACGGCCTCGTAAGTGGAATAAATACCTCGCACGGGATCAATGTAACTTGCAGGAACCCACCGCGTAGTCACGAGGCCCCCGATTTTAGAGCACGACCAGAATTTGTGAACAGTTAGACTTAGGCTTTAAAACATGTTGTCAAAAGGTGAAAACGTAAAACAAGCAGAAAATGGCCCAGTAAGAGGCACGAACACCTCGCAGGACAATTGTAATTCTCAGGAACCGATCGCGTAGTCATGAAACTCCCGATTTTAGAACACGACCAAAATTTGTAAACTGTTAGACTCAGTCTTAAAAAATGCCTTCAGAGGCTGAAAACGTAAAATATCCAAAAAAGGAACCCATAAGAGGCACGAACACCTTGTACGGTACAATGTGAGCCACAGGAACAGTTCGCGTAATCACGTAACCCCCAGTTTGAGACCACGACCAAAATTTGCAAACTGTTAGGTTTAGGCTTAAAAACTTGATGTCAAAGGTTGAAAACATAAACAATAAGAAAACGGCCCCATAAAGGGCACCAACACCTCGCACGGGACCAATGTAACCCTCAAGAACCCACCACATAGTCACGAGACCTCCAATGGAGAGCACACCCAAAATTTGCAAAATATCTGGACTTAGGTTGGAAAACATGTCGTCAAAGGGTGTAAATGTAAAACAACCATACAACGGCCTCGTAAGAGCCACAGACACCTTGTACAGGACTAATTTAACCCAAGGAACCGATCGCGTAGTCACTAGACACTCAGTTTGAGAGCACGACCAAAATTTGTTAAATATTTAGAGTTAAGCTTAAAAACATGCCTTCAAAGGGTGAAAACATAAAATTGTCACAAAATAGCCTCGTGAGACGAATAAACACCTCGCACGGGATCAATTAACCCTCAGGAATAGACCGCGTAGTCAAGCGATCCATGGTTTGAGAGCATGGCCAAAATTTTCAAACTATTAGAAATAGGCTTAAAAATATACCGCCAAATGGTGAAAATGTAAAACTGCCACAAAACAGACCTGTAAAAAGCACGAACACCTTGCATGGGACCAATGTAACCCGTAAGAATCGATCGCATAGTCATGAGACCCCCGGTTTGAGAGCATGACCAAAATTTTCAAACGGTTAGACGTAGACATAAAAATAAGTCGTCAAATGTTGAAAACATAAAACAGCCAGAAAATGGCCCTGTGAGAGGTACGAACACCTCGCACTAAACTAATGTAACTCGCATAAACTGACCGCATAAGAATGGGATCCCTGATTTGAGACCACGACCCAAATTTGCAAATTGTTAGACCTAAGCTTAAAAACATGACGTTAAAAGGTGAAAACATAAAACAGCCACAAAACGCCCCTGTAAGAGGCACGAGACCTCACATGACACAAAACGGCCCCATAAAAGGAATGAACACCTCGCACGGGTTCAACGAACCCGCAGGAATGGATTGCGTAGTCAAGGGACCTCTAGTTTGAGAGCACGACCAAAATTTGCAAACTGTTAGAATTAAACTTTAAAAGATGCGGTCAATGGGTGAAAATGTAAAACTAGCACAAAACGGCCCCCTTTGAGGCACAAACACCTTGTACGGGATCAATATAGCTCTAAAGAACCGATCGCCTAGTCACGGGACCCCCCCGTTTAAGAGCACGACCAAAATTTATAAACTGTTAGACTTAGACTTAAAAACGTGCTGTCAAATATCGAAAATGTAAAACAGCACGAACACCTCGCACGTGTCCATTGTAACTCGAAGGAACAGGTCGTGTAGTCACGGAACCCTCGGTTTGAGAGCACGACAAAAAATTTACGAACTATTGCACTTAGGCTTAAAAACATGCAGTTAATGGGTGAAAACATAAAATAACCATAAAATGGCCCCGTAAGAGGCACGACGCCTTGCACGGGACCAAAGTAACATGCAAGAACCGACTGCATATTCACGAGACCCTCGATTTGAGAACACGACCAAAATTTGTAAACTATTAGACTTTGGTTTAAAAACATGCCGTCAAAGGGTGAAAACGTAAAATAACCACAAAACGGCCTTGTAAGAGGCATGAACACCTCGCACAGGACCAATGTAACCCATAGGAATTGATCACACAATCACGAGACCCTCAATTTCCGAGCACGACCAAAGTTTGCAAAATATCTAGACTTATTTTTAAAAATATACACTCTAAGGGTGAAAATGTAAAACACCACAAAACGACCTTGAAAGAGGCACGAACACCTCGAACATGACCAATGTAACTCATAGGAACCGATCGCATAGTTATGGAACCAGTGTGAGAACATGATCGAAATTTGTAAACTGTTAGACTTAGGCTTAAAAACATGCCATCAAAGGATGAAAACAAAAAACAGCCACAAAACGGCCCCGTAAGAGGCACGAATACCTCGCACGGGACCATTGTAACCCACAAGAACTGATCGCGGAGTCACGAGACCCTCAGTTTGAGAACATGACCAATGCTCACAAATAGTTAGACTTAGGCTTAAAAAACATGCCGTCGAAGGGTGAAAATGTAAAATGACCAAGAAACGGACCCATAAGAGGCATGTACACCACGCACGGGACCCATTTAACCCGTAGGAACTGACCGCGTAGTCACGAGACCCCCAGTCTGAAAGCACGACCAAAATTCACAAGATGTTTGACTTGGGCTTAAAAACATGTCGTCAATGTGTGAAAACAAAAAAACACCACAAAACAGACCCGTAAGAGGCAACAACACCTCCACAGGATTAATGTAACCCGCAGAAACTGACCGCATGTCACAGAATCCCCGGTTTAAAACCATGCCCAAAATATGAAAACTGTTAGACTTAAACTTAAAAACATGTCGTCAAAGGGTGAAAACGTAAAATAACTAAAAAATGGCCCCGTAAGAGGCACGAAAACCTCGCATGGGACCAATGTAACCCACAAAAACACCCCGCATAGTTACGGGACCCCAGATTTGAGAGCACGACCAAACTTTACAAAATATCTAGACTTCGATTTAAAACATGCCGTCAAAGGGTGAAAATGTAAAACAATCACAAAACGGCACCGTAAGAGGCACGAACACCTCGCACAAGACCAATGTCTCAAGAATCGACCGTGTAGTCACGGGACACCCGATTTTAGTACAAAACCAAAATTTGTAAACTGCTTGACTTTAAAAACATGCTTCCAAAGGGCTAAAATATAAAATAGCCAAAAAAATAGCCCCGTAAGAGGCACGAACACCTCACACGGGACCAATATAACGTGCAAGAACCAACCGCGTAGTCACGGGTCCCCTGGTTTGAGAGCACGATCAATATTCGCAAACATCAGACTTAGGCTTAAAATCACGCCGTCAGAGGGTGTAAACATAAAACTGCCAGAAAATAGCCCGTAAGAGGCACAAACACCCCGCATGGGACCAATGTGACTCTCTGGAACCGACCGCATAGTCATGAGACTCCCAGTTTTAGAACACGTCTGAAATTTGCAAACTATTAGACTTAGGCTAAAAAACATGCCGTCAAAGAGTGAAAATGTAAAGCGGCCATAAAAATGACCTATAAGAGGCACGTACACCTCGCTTGGGACCAATGTAACCCGTAGGACTAAGCACGTAGTCACGGTACCCCCGATTTGAGAGAACGACCAATATTCGCAAACGTTAGACTTAGGCTTAAAAATATGCCGTTAAAGGGAAAAAATATAAAATAGCTAGAAAATGGCCCCGTAAGAGGTGCGAACACCTCGTACCGGGCCAATGTAACCTGCAAGAATCGACCGCATTGCCACGGGACCCCCAATTTGAGAGCACGACCAAAATTTGCAAAATATCTAGACTTAGCCTAAAAAACATGCCGTCAAAGGGTGAAAATGTAAAATAACCACAAAACGGGACCGTAAGAGGCATTGACACCTTGCACAAGACCAATATAACCTGTAGGAACCGATCGCATAGTCACGAGACCCTCGATTTGATAACATGACCAAAATTTGCGAACGGCTAGACATAGGGTTAAAAACATGCTATCAAAGGGTAAAAACGTAAAAGAGCCACATATAGGCCTCGTAAGAAGCATGAACAACTCACATGGGTCCAACGTAACCCGCAAGAACCGACCGCATAGTCACGGAACCACCGATTTGAGAGCTCGACCAAAATTTGCTAATAATCTTGACTTGGGATTAAAAAATTCTGTAAGAGGGTGAAAATGTAAAATAACCACAAAATGGCCCTGTAAAAGGCACGAACACTTCGCACGAGGCTGATGTAACTCATAAGAACCAATCACGCAGTCATGGGACCCGTAATTTTAGACCACGATCGAAACCTAAAAACTGTTAGACTGAGGCTTAAAAACATGCTGTCAAAGGGTGAAAACATAAAATAGCCATAAAACGACACCGTAAGAGGCACAAAGACCTCACACATGACCAATGTAATCTGCAGGAAGCAACCGCATAGTCAAAGGATCCCAATTTGAGAGCACGCCAATATTTGCAAACATTAGACTTGGGCTTAAAGTCATGCCCGTCAAAGGGTGAAAACGTAAAACAACTAGAAAACGGTTCCATTAGAGACACAAGCACCTCGCATGGGATCAACGTAACCCGTAGGAACTGACCGCGTAGTCGCGGGACACCCAGTTTGAGAGCACAAACAAAATTTGCAAAATATTAAGACTTAGGCTTAAAAACGTACCTTCAAATGGTGAAAAAAAATAGTAGAGGCACAAACACCTCGCACGGGGCCAATATAACTCACAAGAACCGACCACATAGTCACGGGCCCTCGGTTTAAAAACACGACTAAAATTTACAATCTGTTAGACTTAGTCTAGAAAACATGCCATCAAAGGGTGAAAACGTTAAACAAGTAAAAAATGGCCCCGTAAGAGGAACGAACACCTCGAACAGGAGAAATATTACTTGCAGGAACCGACGCATTGTCACGGGACCGCCAGTTTGAGACAATAACCAAAATTTGAAAACTGTTAGACTTAGGCTTAAAAACATGCCGTAAAAGCACCACAACACGCCCCGTCAAGAGGCACAAACACCTCGCATTGGACCAATGTAATTCGCAGGAATCGATCGCGTAGTCACGGGACTCCCAGTTTTAGAACACGATCAAAATTTACAAATTGTTGGACTTTGGCTTAAACATAATGTAAAAGGTTTAAAACATAAAAAACCAAAAAACGGTCCTGTAAGAGGCACGAGAATCTCGTATGGAACCAATGTAACCCACAAGAACCAACAGCGTAGTCACAGAACCCCCGATTTGAGAGCATGACCAATATTCCCAAACGTCAGACTTGGGATTAAAATAACACCATCAGTGGGTGTAAACATAAAACATCCAAAAAATGGCACCATAAGAGGTACGAACAACTCCTACGGGACCAATGTAACTCGCAGGAATCGACCATGTAGTCACGGGACCCCGAGTTTGAGAGCATGAGAAAAATTTGTAAAATATCTAGACTTAGGCTTTAAAACATGCCGTTAAAGGGTTAAAACGTAAGCTAACCACAAAACGGGCCCGTTCGAGGCATGCCCACCTCGCACGGGACCAATATAACCTGTAGGAACCGACCGCGTAGTCACGTGACCCTCGATTTGAAAACACAACCAAAATTTGCAAACTGTTAGACTTAGGCTCTAAAACATGCTGTCAACGGGTAAAAAAGTAAAACAACAAAAAAAATGGCCCGTTAAGAGGAACAAACACCTTGCACGGGATTAATGTAACCCACTAGTCATGGGACCCCTAGTTTGAGATCCCAACTAAAGTTTGCAAAATATCTAGAATTTGGCTTAAAAACATGCCCTCAAACGGTGAAAATGTAAAATAGGGACAAAACAGCCCCTTAAGAGGCACGAACACCTCGCACGGGACCAATGTAACTCTCAATAATCGATCGCGTAGGCACAAGACTCTAAGTTTTAGAACATGATTGAAAGTTTCAAACTGTTAGACTTAGGCTTAAAACATGCCCTCAAATAGTGAAATGTAAAATAGCCCTAAAAAGGCCCTGTAAGAGGCACGAACACCTCGCGTAGGACCAATGCAACCCGTAGGTACCGACCACGTAGTCATAGGACCCCCGATTGGAGAGAATGTCCAATATTCGAACACGTTATACTTAGGCTAAAAGAGATTCCGTCAAAGGGTGAAAATGTAAAATAGCTAGAAAACGGCCTCGTAAGAGGCACGAATACCTCTCACGGAGACAAACCTAACCTGCAGGAACCGACTGCGTTGTCACGATCCCCCCAATTTGAGAGCAGGGCTAAAATTTGTAAAATATCTGGACTTCGGCTTAAAAACATTCCATCAAAGGGTGAAAATGTAAGATAACCACAAAACGAAGCCGTAAGGGACATGAACACCTAACACGGGACTACTGTAACTCGCAGGAACCGAACGCGTATTCACAGGATCCCCGATTTGTGAACACAATCAAAATTTGTGAACTGTTAGGCTTAGGCTTTAAAACATCCCGTCAAAGGGTGAAAACGTAAAATAGACACAAAATGGCCTCGTAAGAGGCACGAACACCTCGCATGGGACAAATATAACATACAAGAACAGACCACGTAGTCACGGGAATCCCGGTTTCAGAGCATTACCATTATTCGCTATACGACGTGGGTTCTTGGAATACAGTTAGTATCAAGTGAGGCATTACACCTTATAAAGTTCGAGATTAACTCTCCATACAGTATTAAATAATGACAATGAACACAGGTGATTAAGAGGCAAATATATTCAGCAACAACCCTTATGCACAAACTTAAAAAAGTTTATCCTCTCTCGTTTCCTCTCTTACATATAGAGAGCAATTGTGAAACCTCCTAATATAGGCCACAACATCCTCCCCTGGCTTCTGCTTCTCACGTGCTAGCTGCGTGAGTGTAAACTCATCTTTAGCCAAAAAGAACTTTTTCACAAAAAAAACATGCAATTCTTCCTAGGAGTCCACACTGCCTGGTGCCGGGTGGGAATACCATGTCTATGCTTTCTCTGTCAGGGACTTAGGAAATTCCCTCAACCTCAACTTCTTATCATTGCAATGGGCCCCAAGGCTTTTAACAAATATCTTCACGTGCTTATTAGGGTTTTCACCTTTCCCTGTGTACTTCTCAAAGATTGGTGGAATATACCCTACTGGGTAGGATTAGTTGTTATATGCCTCCGAATATGGAGTACGAAAGTTATCATACACCGAAAAAATATCTCCCCTTTAGACACTATTATGAACTTCAGCAACTCCTTCTTCATTTCCTCCAAGCTGGCCGGTGGAGAACTGGTTGACTGCACTATCACCACCGCTGGCGTCTCTCGAGTGGGTGATGTGTTTTTCTTCGTGCCACCTGTCGTGGCCTGAGTTGCCAAAGTCATTCCCTGATATTAAGCCACTATCCCTATCATCAAAAGCGGGACCATAGTGGGAGTAACCCTACCAAAGGTTGGTGGAGCAGTGGGGAGAACACCGCTGAAAGTGGGCTCAACAATACCTCCTGTAACAGTAGGGGGAGGTATTCCTGCTGGTGGCGTTGTGAAAGAACTTACTCCCATAGGGACTCCCAATATTTCCTGGGCCGTTGGAGTCTTGATGAACTCTGCGAACAAACCCATGAGACCTTTTATTTGTACTGGGCCTATTCCTATATGTACACCCGTCATTTCATCACACCGATAACGGACACACTAGGCTCCGTTCGTGTTACTCTCACTTCCTCAGGCAACATGGAGAGGTATGCCTCCTTCTCACGTTAAATGGCATCAAAGTTAATGATCCTAGCGATGTTATCCTCTGGCATATTTTCAAAAGAGAATACCTCCCCAGCGGAGTAGCCAAATGTAAGATGTGGGTTATTGAAATACAGCTAGTATCAAGTGAGGAGTAACTCCTTATCAAGATCGGGATTAACACTCCATACATTATTAAATTATGACAATGAACATAGGTGAATAAGAGGCAATGAGATTCAATATTCAGAATTATATTAAATGATATGTCTCTGCTATAAATACCCAATAAGCTTAATAAATAGATGGGACCAGCAGGTAGTTGGTCGTAGGAAGAACGGGCAAGCACTCTGGGAACAATAAAGTCAAGGCAGGAACTTCAAGCTCAGTTAATGCTCAATGATATGGGTATTGAATGGGTGTGGGAATAGTGTCCTTACGGGATATCTCATGTATGAAGGAAGTTGGGTAGCAATTCTAGGTTCAGAATGCTCTCCCTTGTAAACTATTTAGTTAGTCTATTTATACGAAAGCAAGGTTACTCGAGTAACCTTGCGGGTATTCAATGTGATTAATCGCATTAAATGCACAAGTACCCCATTAGTGTGGGAGATATTGCATTAAATGCATGAGATCTTACAATTTGGTTGGAAACTTCTTTACTAGTTGGAAGCATGCTGGGCATTGAATGAGGGACGTGACGTGGCAGCTTAGGGGCTTATCTTAGAACGGTTAAGGTGTCATATTTGGTAGACTAGGCCCACCATCCTAAGGATAAACCCACTTGAGTGTTGTAATTTTGAGTCGCTAAATGTCAGTCGTGTTGACGTCAGAAAGTGGGTGAACAGTGACCCCACTAGGTCTGTGGTCACATCAGTCAAACGAGATGGTGTTTGGTTTGAGGTTGCTCATTTGATAGGTAGCTCGAGTGTTTAGTCTTATGTTTGTTGGTTAAGAACTATCTTTAAACCAAGGCTACAAGATTGAGGTACCTCGAGGGGGTTCCCTTAAATGAGTAGAAGTTATGGTAGCTCGGCTGTAGGTGGCTCAAGCAACAACATATACTAGATGAAGTTTTTCCCAAGTGTGCCAAGAGGGTTGGTAAATATATTTCCAATGTTTCCTTACTCTCAATCCTCCAAACCATGTCCATGCAAGGTTCCCAGGAGGAGATTGTTCGATAGGGCATGTTTACCCTCCCATGCCCGGCCAGGTATGGTCCCTCGGGGTACCGAACAAACTTGCTTAAAATATAACATAAGATAAAGTACATGATACAATTCATTCTATTTCATCTTAAAAACTATTTTCATTTAAGTGACTCTGATCTATGAGTTGGATTCTTCGAACCACGTTCATGGAGAGTCTTCGAGATAGATTCTTCAAGAGAGATTCTTTGATTCATGTTGGTGGAGAATCTTCAAGGTATATCCTTTGTGCTACGTCTGTGGAGAATCTTCGAGGTAGGTCCTTCGAGAGAACTCACTCGGGTGATCTTTACCTTCCTCCTTTGTCTCCCAAGCAACGGATTAACTAAGTTAATCACTCTTTGGTGGGGACTCCCCCTACATTTGCCCCTGTGTAGATATATTTGTTTATTTCATGAAGAAATATCTGTACGAAACCCTTTGTTGGTCTTCAATCTTTTCCTGCAACAAGTATTCAATATCCCTGAACATTTAATTTATAAGAAACAACAAGTTATTAGTAATGGAAGAGCTATATCTTGTTCTGTCTTTCGAACTGCCTCATCTGCTTTAAATATCTTGTAATATTTTCGATAATGACTTTTTCTTTAGTGGGGCTTCATGATTGCGTGTGGTAGATACCTTAGGGGACGTGAATGGGTTTATTCAAATTTCCCCCACAACGCTTCATCTCCCTCAAGATTGAAAAGACTCCAAGCATGTCTCATTTAATGAGGTTGTCGTTTGTACTTCTGTGTGTAACACGTGGCGGCATCAGGGTAAACACGTGATATCATTTGCACACCGCTTCCTAAAATGCCATCATTTTCTTTTCGCATGCCCTAAGATCCTCAATTAAAGCATTGGAATGATTTATTTCTATGACACGTTTTTTTAACATAGCTCTAAATTTCACGTTTGCTTTCTTTGCTTTTAGAGTTTCTTTATACAATTCTTTGAAAATAGTTTGCAAATCTCTCTCGTCTTCGCTCTCATCCTCACTAACCTCACCCTCACTCCCAAGTATATCAACTTCTGTGGCTGCGAAAGAATTATGCAAAGGTAAGTCTTTATCACTTACATGACTAGACACAAAGGTGGGAAGTTCACGCTTACTAGCAAAAACGTTTTCTTCTTCCGGGTCACAATCGCTAAGGGTAGAAACATGATTTTTCGGTTTATTAAAATTCTCCCTAAGTTTAGTGGGACACTCATCTATCCTGTGACCAAACCCTTCGCATCAAAGACACTTTTCACAATCACCCTTATTAACTAATTTTTAACAGCAGATTTGATGTGTGATTTTGAATTTGATGATTCAAACAAGTGAATTCTAAAATCATCAAAACCACTGAAAGGCATACCTCAAGACACGGGATCACAAACACAATAAGATAGTGCAACAAGCTTTGATACCAATTTGAAAAGGCCCTTTAGTGTGTACTTTAGGTAAAACCAACTTTGTTCCAATTTTTTGTTAAACCCAATTTTAACTTCTTGAACCCTTAACATGCATCTAAGTGATTAAATCCATTCCATGAATAAAGCATGCGGTAAAAGAAACAATTTTAGGAAAAATCCTCGAAGGGGAAAATATTTTTATTTCACTATAATTTGCAAGACACAACTTACATGGACTATAATGAAATAGGGTTACATACGAAATATCCACATGTGTTGGTTTCGATGTCGTCCGCTGGAATCTCCCGCAAGAACTCCAGGAGGGCAGAAGTAGAGAAGAAGACGGCTTCTCCACAAGTTACTTCATAAGAACTCCCTCCACAATAGCACACAGCTCTCCAGTTGTAGAGTTCTCCCCAAAAAGTGCAAAATGGTGTAGTGAATGAATTATCTTCCAGTAAACGCGTTCAAGGTCACCAACTTTAGAATCGAATAATTTGATCTTGAATAAACACTGGATGAATGAAAAAATATATGGGAATGAGTTTTTCGAAACTGTTCTGCTTATCAAACTTTCACAGATATGTTTTATTTATTTATAACTGAGTAGCACAGAGTCCAAGAAAATGAAAACAGGAAAATCAAGGCGGCAAGCTCGTTCGAGCGAGATGTGGAGCTCGTTCGCGCGACATATGGATGTCGTTTGAATGACCCACAGTTCTCGTTTGAGCGACTGTGATAAACTATTTTCCTTTTAAATAAATGCTAGAATTTTCTTTAAACTATTTGTAGCTCAGAAATATTTTTAAAACATAAAAAGATTTAATTCCCAATCATTTAAATCACCCAGCATTTGATCAATATACAAAATTACTCAAATTCTTATTAGTATTCATACCTGAGTGATTTTAAACATATGAAACACCTCTTGACTTGAAATCTTCTTCAAAGCTTTAAATTGCACATTCTTGGACTTGAACTTTGTCGTAGGCTCAATTAAACTCCATAATTAAAACTAGCCCAGACTTAATTTATTTTGATCGGAAGTAAGCCAATTATAACAAAAGTACATGATAAGAATTATGTTCTTACAAATCTCCCCCTTTGGCTATTCCGGGACAAAACTAAATAGAGATGCTATATGCCGTAACGAAACACATGTCCTATCTCAGAACTCAGAAATATAAAAGTACAGGACATAGTGAGACTGAATAAATGGCAAGCCTCTATTTCTGTATCTGAATGTCAATCATCTGAATCTGTCTCTGAATGTGATGTATCAATAAATATCGGAATCTCTGAAAACTATACTTACACACACGAGAAATAAACAAATGCCCAAGTGAAGTATGGAGGAATAAAACAAATATAATATCATAATAAATACTCCCCTTACATCACATATCTCTCCCCCTTTTTTCCTGGAATAGACAAAATGTGGGACAAACACATCAAATCTAGCATTAATTTATGAGAATGAACATCATGGCTAGATAAACAATATCAGTATGAGAATGGATAGTAAAAAAATAGCAGTAACTGAATCACTATGAGAGAATAAGTAAAACTGCAAAAGAAACTGTACGTCCATGTCATAAAATAAACTAAGAGAGATACAACTGTCCATAAAAGTACATCATATTTGAGAATAAATAAGTACATCAGGAATCTCAATATCTCAGATACAATAAAACAAATACAGCTAAGCATCGACAGGAGCATCATCATCAGCAACAGCAACAGCAACAGTATCATGAGAGTATGTAGATGAAATATGACCTAGTCTAGAGGATCCTGCACCTCTCAGCTTCTCTCTCTGCCGCATCTCATCAAAAAAGCTGTCATCCTGGATTCAGTACGAACACGTGCTTCGGCCTCAGCATCAAATCTAGCCATGATAAAGTCATACATCCTGGACTGAGTAGCTACCTGTGCATGTAAAGTAGAAACCTCCTCCTTAATAGGACGAGTGGGAGTAGGACTGGGGGGTGGTGGCTCAGAAAACTCGAAGGTGCTTGGAATATTATGATCACCAGGCTGATAGGGATCAACATCGGATAAGGGTCCTTCAGTGTGTGAAGCATTAGCTCTCGCCGCCTATGACAAATGACTCTCGGAACGAGTGAAAGTATTATGATCAATAATGGACGACGAAGGGAGACGCTGATCACCCTCTAAAATAGGAACCCCGACAGTAGTGAAAATGATGGAAATGAGAATTCCATACGGAAGAGGGCGAACTGGAGTGGTACCACTGATGGTAACAGACGATATAACATGAAGCTTGACCATCGGTAGATCGATATCCCACCTCTAAGAGATGTGATATATGAAATAAACAATATCAGATCCGATCTGTGTATGATTTATTGGAGGATAAATGGATGCTGACACAAACCTATTAAGCACACGAAAGGTAGGGAAAAGCTGACGATGAGACATAGTAGTACCTTCCTGAGGAATCTCCCAGAAACAATGACGTAGAATATCATCATATGTAGGTCCATCGTCGGTATAACGAGGAAACATATCGTAAGGGACACGAGGAACGTGTAGAAAAGTAGCTATGAGATCTGCTGTAACGAGAAAAGGAACGCCACGTATAGTAGAAAAAATCCCCTTAGCGTGGGGAAGAGCGCGAAAGAAGAAATCCCAGACAATGTCTGGATAGACAACCCCATGAGCCTCAAACATATAATCCCAACCCATACCAGACAACCACTGCTGAATGCCTAAACTCGAAAACTCAGAATAACGAAACACCCTCTCCTGAACAACAAACCGAATGTGGATACCCAATAAGCAGTAATGATCATACTCAACACGGGTGGTCCATCTTACTGGGGAGTACGGGGGCCTGCTGGCCTGAGCTCTCTGAGCTTGAGCTGAGGGTGGTGGCACATCGAGTCGGCCTGAAGGGGCACCATGACATCGAGGTGGCATGATTAAAGAGTGTAATGTGTGATGTGTGAAAGGGTACAGTCGCCGAGGAACACACACACACCTAAGAACCTATCTTCGTACAACAATCCAATCGAACCACCGCGAACACCAACCACAACAACAGCCAAAATCAGAAATAAAATTCTAAAAATAGCAACCAAATTTTTACTCAAATGATTTCTAATAAAAAATCAAGAGACAATTATGAATAGTAATACCTCGAAATCACCGAAAAAAAGGGGGAACTGCTTACGGAGGTACACAGTGCAAAAGTATGGTGTAACTAAATCTCTGGAGGGACAAACGTTGGAGAATAAACCTCTGGAGACACACACACCGAAGAATCAATGCGAGGAACATGCTGGAGAACTAATAACATTTTTTGAACTGGTCCGGTCGTCGAAAAAACACAAGCACTAATGGGTATATCTCGAGAGATGACTTAGATGTAGAACACGAAACACGAAGCTTCAAACACTGTTAATGGTGGTTTTTTGAAGAAACAACCGCAGTCACTTTTTGAGCAGAGAATGGGTTATGAGAGAACGAAAAGAGAGAAGAGAGAACGCCTGATGTTTAAAGAAACCCTGATCTCGCTTGAGGTCGCTCGAACGACTTGCGTATGTCACTTTAACGACATGTTCGCGCGATATGGAATGTCGTTCGAATGGAAAAATGAAAATTTCAGAAATACCTCAAAAGCAATAAGGATTTTCCCAGTGAAAAAATTATCCCGAAATAGTACCTGGAACACAGAAACAGACTTAAAACAGACTCAAAACAGAAAACAGTGTAAAAACGACCAACGAAAATTACATGTTAACATGGTACTAATGTGCTCAATCATGAATGTGGATTGTATGGGCATGAGCTACACCAAAATGAGTAATCATTGCAATACATCGAATCGATCAAAAAGTTTTAATTGATAGCAAGAAATCATCACACTTCATCAAATCCATTTATGACAGAATAAGTGTGACTTTAATCAACTAAACATAATCAACATGCATACAAGTCCGGATTGTTGACAATTCTATAAATAATAGCGTCATGAAACGATGTTTCAACATAGGATTCGTGGTGCAAACCCGTTAAAATTTTACTCCAACCAAACTTCCTCATATATATGAATTTATCGAGATCTTAAAAAATATCTATAAATCTTAACTTAGAGAAAGTCCTATTGGCCCAAATTATTGGCATATGAATTTTTATTGCCTTGATTTTCTTTTGTGATCTTTTAAACGCTGGCTTTCACGACAAGTCAATTTTATACTCTCGCAACCCTTTCCCGTGAATACTCATTTTTTACTATCAATTCTTATGGAAAACGGTTCTTACAAGCACACCTCCTCCTTAAGTTTACTTACGCGTAGATGGCAAAATTGGGATAAGAACGTCTCACCAAACTCAAATATGCAAGAGAAGTCAAACATTCATATAAACTCGTGCATGTGTGCAAGATTGGCATATACATAAAGTCGAATCAAACTGCATATCAACTTCGAAACAATCTCATAGTGCAATGGTTAAGATCATTCTAGGCATCAATAATAATGACCAAAAGTCTTAGCCACATGAACAATGAAAGAAGGGGGGAGTCAAGCACATCAATGAGCCACATCAAACATGTAATCTCACGACTCAAAAACCAATTTTTTTTTGTATTTTCAAAAGTTTTTTTATAAAAAGAAAAATATTTTTGTATGTTCAAAAGTTGTTTATAAAAAGCAAAATCTTTTTGTATTTTTGAAAAGACTCAAATACATAAGAAAAATTGGAAACATGCCATAACACTAACAAAATATAACGCAAGATGTAAAAACTAGTGTATGACAAACCAACGAACAACCTCAATCGAAAGATGAAACATGAGGAGAACCATGAAAAATGATGTGAGAATCACCAAGCCTAATACCTAACGCTTCTAAATCCGACTTCTTAACCCAAGTAGGTGTGAACCAACGAGAAGGGGCATTAGGAACCGGAATGTATTTAGACTTTCTAGGAGCGTTCTTAAGATCGTAACAAAACCGTCTAACATGACCTCTCCTACCGCAATGGGTGAATGTGTATATACGGTGAGAAGCGTGTCCTATAAACTGATTATACCTCACGTTCCTAGGTGGCTCTCTCCTAAAGTTCCTAGGCGGTTCTCTTGTTTGCACGGTTTTGGCTTTGGGAGCAGGTGCAACATGATTATCGAAGTCAATACCACGCCGATTATCTTTGATTTTGACGGTGTCTAAGATTTTGTCTAACTTTTCAAACCTAGCCTCCAAATCAAACTGAACTTTACTAGAATCTCTCAGTTTTTCCTTAAGCTCACCTATCCTTGACTTAAGTAAACGGGTAGAGTTTTCAAACTCCAAAATTTCCTTTTTCATAGTCTCCATCAACCCCGAAGACTATCTCTATCACCCTCAACATATTCTAGATTCTCTCGAATTTTCTTTTCACATGCCCTAAGATCCTCAATTAAAGCATTGGAATTATTTATTTCTATGGCACGTTCTTTCAACATAGCTCCTAATTTCACATTTTCTTTCTTTGCTTTTAAAGTTTCTTTATACAATTCTTTGAAAGAAGTTTGCAAATCTCTCTCGTCTTCCCTCTCATCCTCACTCACCTCACCCTCACTCTTGGGTGTATCAACTTCTATGGTCGCGGAAGAATCATGCAAGCTAAGTCTTTATCACTTACATGACTAGCCACAAAGGTGGGAAGTTCACGCTTACTAGCAAAAAAGTTTTCTTCTTCTTGGTCACTATCACTAAGGGTAGAAACACGATTTATCAATTTATTAAAATTCTCCCTAAGTTTAGTGGGACACTCATCTATCCCGTGACCAAACTCTTCATAGCGAAGACACTTTTCACAATCACCCTTATTAACCAATTTTTTAAGAGCAGTTTTCACGTGTGATTTCCAATTAGATGATTCAAACAAGTGAATTCTAAAATCATTAAAACCACTAAAAGGCATACCTCAAGACACGGGATCACAAACACAGTAAGATAGTGCAACAAGCTCTGATACCAATTTGAAAAGGCCCTTTAGTGTGTACTTTAGGTAAAACCAACTTTGTTCCAATTTTTAGTTAAACCCAATTTTAACTTCTTAAGCCCTTAACATGTATCTAAGTGATTAAATCCATTCCATGAATAAAGCATGCGGTAAAAGAAATAATTTCAGGAAAAATCCCCGAAGGGCAAAACCTTTTATTTCACTATAATTTGTAAGACACAACTTACACAGATTACAATGAAATAGGGTGACATACGAAATACCCGCAGGTGTCGATTTCAATGTCGTCGGCTGGAATCTCCCGCAAGAACTCTAGGTGGACTGCAGTAGAGAAGAAGACGGATTCTCCACAAGTTACTTCATAAGGACTCCCTCCACAATAATACGCAGCTCTTCGGTTGTAGAGTTTTCCCCACAAAGTGCAAAACGGTGTAGTGAATGAATTGTCTTCCGGTAAACGCGTTCAAGATCACCAACTTTGGAATCAAATAATTTGATCTTGAATAAACGCCGAATGAATGAAAAACCGTATAGGAATGAGTTTTTCGAAACTGTTCTGCTTATCAAACTTTCACAGATACGTTTTTTATTTATAACTGAGCAGCACATAGTCCAAGAAAATGAAAACACAAAAATCGAGGCGGCAAGCTTGTTCGAGTGAGACGTGGAGCTCGTTCGCGCGACATATGGATGTCGTTTAAATGACCCACAGTTCTCGTTCGAGCGATAGTGATAAACTATTTTCCTTTTAAATAAATGCTCAAATTTTCTTTAAACTACTTGTAGCTCAGAAATATTTTTAAAACATAAAAGATTTAATTCCCAATCATTTAAATCCCCCAGTATTTAATCAATATACAAAATTACTCAAATGCTTATAAGTATTCATACCTGAGTAATTTTAAACATATGCAACACCTCAAGACTTGAAATCTTCTTCAAAGCTTTAAATTGCACATTCTTGGATTTGAACTTTGTCGTAGGCTCAATTAAACTCCATAATTAAAACTAGCCTAGACTTAATTTATTTTGTCCGGAATTAAGCCAATTAAAACAAAAGTACATGATAAGAATTATGTTCTTACATATTCATAGGTTACACACCTTTGTGACCTCTTGGGGTGAGTTTACCATCACCCTTGAATATGTATATGGGCTACTGGGGTTGGAGGCAACAGGTTTTGACACATTCTTTGAGGAAGCTGTTTTAAATAAGGGGAAGGGTTTAAGGGCCGAGTTAGGGGTAGTTATGAAAGACTACATAGTAACATACAACAAGTGTACCTATTTGGAGGTAATTAGGTACTTTTATTTCATTAAAGCTAAGGCAGTGATCAAGGCGCGCGAGGCAGCGATAGAAAACCCTCGCGGGAAGCAGGTATTTAAGCAATGTTTGCAAACTATTAGACTTACGCTTAAAAACATGCCGTCAAAGGCTGAAAACGTAATATAACCACAAAATGGACCTTTAAAAGACACACACCTCGCACAGGACCAATGTAACCCACAAGAACCGAGCATGTAGTCACGGGACCCTCGGTTTGAGAACACGACCAATATTCACAAACTGTTAGACTTTGACTTAAATAACATGCCGTCGAAGGATGAAAACGTAAAACAACCCCAAAACGGCCCCATAAGAGGCATGGACACCTCGTACGGGACCAATGTAACCCACAGGAACTGATCACATAGTCACGAGACCCCCAGTTCGAGAGCACGACCAAATTTTACATGCTTTTAGACATAGACTTAAAAACACGCCGTCAAATGTTGATAATGTAAAACATCCACAAAATGACCCCGTAAGAGGCATGAACACTTCGCAGGGATCAATATCATAGTCAAGGGACCCCCGATTTGAGACCGTAACCAAAAATTGTAAACTGGTAGACTTAGGCTTAAAAAATGCAATCAAAGTGTGAAAACGTAAAATAACCATAAAACGGCCCCGTAAGAGGCATGAAAACCTCGGACCAATGTAACCCCAAAAACCCACTGCTAGTCACGGGACCCTCGATTTAAGAGCATGACCAAACTTTACAAAATATCTAGACTTAGGTTTAAAAATATGCTATCAAAGGGTGATAACGTAAAACAACCACAAAATGGCCCCGTAAGAGGCATGAACATCTCGCATAGGACCAATGTAGTTCGTAGGAATCGACATCGTAGTAACTGGACCCCCAACTTTAGAACATGACCGAAATTTGCAAACTATTTGACTTAGACTTAAAAATATGCTATTAAAGGGTTAAAACGTAAAATAGCTAAAAAATGCCCTATAAGAGGCACAGACACCTCGCACATGACTAATGTAACCCAGATGCACCAACTGCGTAGTCACGGGACCCTCGATTTGAGAGCATGAGTAATATTAACAAACATCAGACTTAGGCATAAAATCACGCCGTCAGAGGGTGTAAATGTGAAACAACCAGAAAATGGCCCCGTAAGATGCACGGACACCTTGCACGAGACCAATGTAACTCGTAGGAATTGACCATGTAGTCACGGGACTCCCAGTTTGAGAGCACGATAAAAATTTGTAAAATATCTAAACTTAGGATTTAAAACATGCCATCAAAGGGTGAAAACGTAAACAACCACAAAACGGCCCTGTTCTAGGCACAAACACCTCGTACGGGAATAATATCACCCCCAAGAACCAATGGCATAGTCACGAGACCCTCGGTTTGAGAACACAACCGAAATTTGCGAATTATTAGACTTAGACTTAAAAATATGCTGTGAAAGGGTGAAAAAGTAAAATAGCCAAAAAAGGCCCCGTAAGAGGTATGGATACCTTACACGGGATCAATGTAACCCGCACAAACCGATCGTGTAGTCACGGGACCCCCAGTTTGAGATCCAGACAAAAATTTGCAAAATATCCGGACTTTGGCTTAAAAACATGGCGTTAAAGGTTGAAAATGTAAAACAGACACAAAACGGCCCCATTAAAGGTACGAACACCTTGCATGGGACGAGTGTAACTCAAATGAATCGACAACGTAGTCACGGGACCCCCGATTTTAGAACACGATCAAAATTTGGAAACTATTAGACTTAGGCTTAAAAACATGCCATCAAATAGTGAAAATGTAAAATAGTAATAAAAAGGCCCTGTAAGAGGCACGAACACCTCGCGCCTCTGCAAACCGAAACCAGCCACGTAGTCACCAGACCCCCGATTTGAGAGAACGACCAATATTCACAAACGTTAGACTTAGGCTTGAAAACATGTCGTCAAAGGTGGAAAATGTAAAATAGCTAGAAAATGGCCCCGTAAGAGGCACAAACACCTCGCACGGGACCAACGTAACCCGATGGAACCAATCGCATTGTCTCGGGACCCACAGTTTGAGAGCACGACCATAATTTGCAAAATATTTAGACTTAGGCTTAAAAACACGCCTTCGAAGGGTGAAAACGTAAAATAGCAACAAAACGGGCCCGTAAGATGCACGAACACCACGGATGGGACCAATATAACCTGCAGGAATCGATCGCATAGTCACCAAATCCTCGATTTGAAAAAATGACCAAAATTTGTGAACTATTAGACTTCGGGTTAAGAACATGCCGCCAAAGGGTGAAAACATAAAGGAGACACAAAACGAACCCGTAAGAGGCACGAACAGGTCGCTCGAAACCAGCGTAACTCGCAAGAATTGATTGTTGAGTCACGGGACCACCGATTTGAGAGCTCGATCAAAATTTGCAAAATATCTAGACTTAGGCTTAAAAATGCCGTCAAAGGGTGAAAACGTAAAAAAAACCACAAAACAAACTCGTAAAAGACACAAAAATCTCGCACATTAGCAATGTAACCTGCATGAACTGAATGCGTAGTCACGGGTCCCCTGAGTTTAGAACACAATCGAAATTTTCAAACTGTAAGACTCAGGCTTAAAAAAATGTTGTCAATGGGTGAAAATTAAAATAGCAATAAAACGGTCTCGTAAGAGGCACGAACACCATGCACGGAGCCAATATAACCTAAGAAATAGACCGCGTCGTCATGAGTCCCCCGATTTGAGAGCACGACCAATTTTCACAAAATGTTTGACTCGGGCTTAAAAATATGTTGTCGAAGGGTTAAAATGTAAAATAGCCACAAAACGGCCCTATAAGTGGCACGACACCTCGTACGGGACCAATGTTACCCACAAGAACCGATCGCATAATCACGGGACCCCCGGTTTGAGAACACGACCAAAATTTGCGAACTGTTAGACACATGCTTAAAAATATGTCGCTAAAGGCTGAAAATGAGAAACAACCATAAAATGGTCTCGTAAGAGGCTCGAACACCTCGTAGGGACCAATGTTACCCACAGGAATTGATCGCACAGTCACGAGACTCTTGGTATCAGAGCACGACAAAAAATTGCATAATATCTAGAGTTAGGGTTAAAAACATGCCGTTTAAGGGTGAAAATATAAAACACCACAGAAAGGCCTCGAAAGAGGCACACACACCTCGCACGGGACCAATGAAACCCACTAAAACTGACCGCATAGTCATGGGACCCTCGGTTTGAGAACACGACCAATATTCACAAACTGTTAGACTTAGGCTTAAAAACATGCCATCAAAGGGTGAAAAAGACAAATATCCACAGAATGATCCCGTAAGAGCCACAAACACCTTGCACGGGTCCAATATAACCCGCAGGAATTGATCGCATAGTCACGAGACCCCCGGTCTGAGAGCATGACCAAAATTTACAAGCTCTTAGACTTGGGCTTAAAAACATGTTGCCAAAGTGTGAAAATAAAAAAACCACAAAATGGCCCCGTAAGAGGCACGAACACCTCGCACGGGGACAATATAACTTGTAGGAACATACTATATAGTCACGGGACCCCCGATTTGAGACCACGACCAAAATGTAAGAAAACCAAAAAATGGGGCCATAAGAGGTACGAACACCACATAAGGGACTAATGTAACCCGTAAAAACCCACCCCATAGTCATGGGATCCCCCATTTGAGAGGATGGCCAAAATTTGCGAAATAACTTGACTTGGGCTTAAAACATTCCATCAAAGGGTGAAAACATAAATAGCCACAAAACGGCCCCGTACGAGGCATGAACACCTTTAACGGGATATATAACTCGCAAGAACCGACCGTGTAGTCACGAGACCCCTAGTTTTAGAACACAACCAAATTTGTAAACTGTTAAACTTAGGCTTAAAAATATGACGCCAGAGGGTGAAAGCATAAAATAGCTATAAAACGGCCTCGTAAGAGGCACGAACACCTCGCACGAGACCAATGTAATCCATAGGAAACAACCGCATAGTCACGAGATGCCCGGTTTGAGAGAACGATCAATATTCGTAAATGTTAGACTTAAGCTTAAAGTCATGCCGTCAAAGGGTGAAAATGTAAAACAACTAGAAAACGACCCCATTAGAGGCACAAACATCTCACACGGGATCAATGTAACCGGTAGGAACCGACCGCATAGTCGGGAGACACCTTATTTGAGAGGATGACCAAAATTTACAAAATATCAAAACTTAGGGTTAAAAACATGCCGTCAAAGGGTGAAAATGTAAAATAGTAGAAAAGTGGCCCTGTTCGAGGCACGAACACCTCGCACGGGACCAATATAACCCAAAGGATATGACCACGTAGTCCGGGACCCTCAGTTTGAGAACACGACCAATATTTGAAAACTATTAGACTTTGGTTTAAAAACGTGCCGTCAAAGTGTGAAAACATAAAACAAGCAGAAAATGGCCCCGTAAGAGGCACCAACACCTCCCGAGGGACTAATGTAACCCGCAGGAGCCCACCGGGTAGTCACGAGACCCTCGGTTTGAGATCCCGACCAGAATTTGTAAAATATCTGTACTTAGGCTTAAAAACATGTCGTCAAAGGGTGAAAACGTAAAACAACCTTAAAATAGCCCTGTAAGAGGCACGACACCTCGTACAAGACTAATGTGACTCGCAGGAACCGACCGCGTAGTCACGGGATCCCCGGTTGTAGAACACGACCAAAAATTGCAAACGGTTTAACATGGGATTAAAAATATGCCTTCAGAGGGTGAAAACATAAAACAACCATAAAATGGCCCTATGAGAGGCACGAACACCTCGCACAGGACCAATATAACCCGCAGAAACCAACCGCATAGTCCAAGGACCCCCGATTTGAGAGGAAGACCAATATTCGCAAATGTTAGACTCAGGCTTAAAAATATGTCATCAAAGGGTGAAAATGTAAAACAACCAAAAAATGGCCCCGTAAGAGGCACGAACACATCGTACGGGACCAATGTAACATGCAAGAATTGACCGCATTGTCATGGAACCCCTGGTTTGAGAGCATGATCAAAATTTACAAAGTATTTAGACTTAGGCTGAAAATATGCCGTCAAAGGGTGAAAACATAAAATCTCCACAAAACGGCCCCGTAAGAAGTACGAACACCATCCACGGGACCAATATAACCCGAATGAATCGACTGCGTAGTAACGGAACCCTCAGTTTGAGAACACGACCAAAGTTTGTTAACTATTAGATTTAGGCTAAAAAATAAGCCGCAAAAGGGGAAAATAGAAAAGAACCACAAAACGGCCCCATAAGAGGCACGAACACCTCACATGGTACCCATGTAACCTTCAAGAACCGACCGCATAGTCATAGGATTCTCAGTTTGAGAGCACAACCAAAAGTTGCAAAATGCCTAGACTTAGGCATAAAAAATGCCCTAAAATGGTGAAAATATAAAATAGCCCCTAAACGGCCCCGTAAGAGGCACAGATAGCTTGCACGGGACCAATTTAACCTTTAGGTACCAACCGTCTAGTAACGGGACCCCCGATTTGAGAGCACGAACAAAATTTGTAAATTGTTAGACTCGGGCTTAAAAATATGCCGTCAAGTGGTGAAAATATCAAACAACCATAAAATGGCCCCGTAAGAGGCTCGAAGACCTTGCACGGGTCATTGTAACTCGCAGGAAGCGATCGCTTAGTCACGACACCCACGATTTGAGACCACAACAAAAACTTAGAAACTATTAGACTGAAACTTAAAAACATACCGTCAAAGTGAAAAAGTAAAACAACCACAAAACGGTCCCGTAAGTGGCACATCACCTCACACAGGACAATGTAACCCGCATGAACCAATCGCATAATCACGGGAACCCCAGTTTGAGAACATGACAAAAATTTGAAAATCGTTAGACACAGGTTTAACAATATGCTGCCAAAGGATGCAAATGCAAAAAACCACAAAATGATCCCATTAGAGGCACGAACACCTCGCACGGGACCAATGTAACTCACAGGAACCGACTGCACACTCACAGGACCCTCGATTTGAGAGCACAATAAAAATTTGAGAAATATCTAGCCTTAGGCTTAAAAACATGCCGTCAAAGGGCAAAAATGGAAAAAAATCCACAAAACAGCCCCGAAAGAGACACGGACACCTCGAACGGTACCAATGTAACTCGTAAGAACCCACCGCATCATCACGGAATCCCTGATTTGAGAACTCGACTAAAATTTGAAAACTATTAGACATAGGCTTAAAAACGAGCCGTCAAAGGGTGAAAATGTACAACAACCACAAAATGGCCCCGTAAGAGGCACATACACCTCTTACGGGACCAATGTAACAGCAGAAACTAACTGCTTAGTCACGGAACCCCCTGTTTGAGAGCACAACCAAAATTTGCAAACTGTTAGACTTAGGATAAAAAACATGCAGTCAAAGGGTGAAAATGTAAAAGGTCCATAAAACGGCCCCGTGAGAGGAACAAACACTTCGCATGGGACCAACAAAACTCGCAGGAACCAATCACGTAATCTTGGGACCCCGATTTGAGAGTACAACCAATATTCTCAAATTGTTAGATTTAGGCTTAAAAATAATCCGTTAAAGAGTGAAAACATAAAACAACCACAAGACAACCCTGTAAGAGGTGCGAACACCTCGTACTGGACAATGTAACTCGTTGGAACTGATCGGGTAGTCACGGGACCCTCGATTTGAGAGTACGATCAAAATGTGTAAAATATCTAGACTTTGGCTTAAAAACATGCCGTCAAAGGGTGCAAATGTCAAATAGCCACAAAAGGCCCTGTAAGAGGCACGGACGCCTCGCATGGGACTAATGTAACCTATAAGAACCAACCGCGTAGTCACGGGACCATGTATTTGAGAGCACGACCAAAATTTTCAAACTGTTAGACTTAAGCTTAAAGCATGTAGTCAAAGGCTGAAAACATAAAATAACCACAAAATGATCCCGTAAAAGTCGCGAACACCTTGCACAGGACCAATGAAACCCTTTGGAATCGACCGCGTAGTCACGGGAGCCCCGGTTTGGAAGCACGCCCAGTATTCACAAAATGTTAGACTTCGGCTTAAAAAACATGTTATCAAATGGTCAAACATAAAACAACAACAAAATGACCCCGTTAGAGGCACGAGCACCTCGCATGAGACCAATGTAACTTGCAAGAACCGATCGCGTAGTCATGAGACCCCCAATTTGAGACCACGACCAAAATTTGCAAACTGTTAGACTTAGGCTTAAAAACATGCTGTCAAATAGTGAAAGCGTAAATCAACCAGAAAACGGCCGCATAAGAGGCATGAACACCTCGCACAGGACCAATGTAACCAGCAAGAACCCACTGCGTAGTCACGAGACCCCCGGTTTGAGACCACGACCAAAAATTTCAAAATATCTAGACTTAGGCTTAAAAACATGCCGTCAAAGGGTAAAAACATAAAACAACCACAAAACGGACCCGTAAGAGGCACGAACACCTCGCATAGGACCAATGTACCCGTACAAACCGACCGCGTAGTTAGGGGACCCCCAACTTGAGACCACGATCGAAAATTTTGAACTGTTAGACTTAGTCTTAAAAACAGCTGTCAAACGGTGAAAACATAAAATAATTTGAAAATAGCTCTATTAGAGGCAGGAACATCTCGCACTGGACCAATATAACCCGCAAGAATCGAGCGGACAGTTACGAGACCCTAGATTTGAGAACACGACCAATATTTGTAAATAGTTAGGCTTACAAAATGCCATAAAAGGGTGAAATTTTAAAATAACCATAAAACGGTACTGTAAAAGGTACGAACAACTCGCATGGGACCGGTGTAACCCACATGAATTGATCGCGTAGTCACGGGATCCTCGATTTGGGAGCATGACCAATATTTGTAAACTGTTTGACTTAGGCTTGAAAAACATGCTGTAAAGGATGAAAACGTAAAACACCCACAAAACAGCCTCGTAAGTGGCACAAACACCTCGTATGGGACCAATGTAACCCGTAAGAACCGATCGCGTAGTCACGAGACCCCCGATTTGAGAGCACAACCAAAATTTGTGAGTCATTAGACTTTGTCTTAAAAATACGTCATAAAAGGGTGAGAACGTAAAATATCCACAAAACGGCCCCGTAAGAGTCACGAACACCTCGCACGGGACCAATATAACCCACGGGAACCGATCGTATAGTCACAGTACTCTTAGTTTGAGACCACGACCAAAATTTGCAAGCTGTTAGACTTTGGCTTAAAAGCATGCCATCAAAGGGTGAAAACACAAAATAACCATAAAACGGCCCAGTAAGAGGCACGAACACCTCATACCGGACCAATATAACATACATGAACCTACCGCGTAGTATTGGGACCCCCGATTTGAGAGCACGAAGAAACAATTTTCAAAATACCTAGACTTAGGCCTAAAAACATACCATCCAAGGGTGAAAACTTAAAACAACCCCAAAACGGTCTCGTAAGAGATAGAAACACCTCGCACGATGCCACTGTAATCGTAGGAACCGACCGCATAGTAACGGGACCCAAAAAGCCAGACTTAGGCTTAAAAATATTCCATCAAAGGGTGAAAACATAAAAAAAATCATAAAACGCCTCCGTAAGAGGCACAAACACCATGCATGGGACTAATGTAACTTACAGGAACTGACCGCGCAGCTAAGGAGCGGACCCCAAATTAAGAGCATGACTAATATTCACAAACGTTTGACTTTGGCTTAAAATCATGCCGTTATTGGGTGAAAACATAAAATAGCCAGAAAATAACCCCGTAAGAGGCGCGAACACTCGTACGGGACTAATGTAACCCGCAGGAACTGATCGCGTCATCATGGGACCCCCTGTTTGAGAGTACGACCAAAATTTGAAAAACATCTAGACATAGGCTAAACGGTCCGATAAGAGGCACAAACACCTCACACGGGACCAATGTAACACGTAAGAACAGTCCGTATAGTCACGTAAACCCCTGTTTGAGAGCACGACCAAAATTTACAAAATATCAAGGCTTAGGCTTAAAAACATGCTGTCAAAGGGTGAAAACGTAAAACAACCACAAAATGGCCCCATAAGAGTCACAAACACCTCACACGGGACCAATATAACGCGTGGTAACCGATCGTTAGTCACGAAACCCTCGGTTTGGTAGCACAACCACAATTTGTTAACTTCTAGACTTATTCTTAGAAAAATGCCCTCAAATGGTGAATACGTAAAACAACAACAAAACAGCCCCGTAAGAGGTACGAACACCTCGTACATGACCAATGTAACCCACAGGAACGGACCGTGTAGTCGCAGGACCGCCAGTTTGAAAGTACGACCAAAACTTGCAAACTATTAGACATAGGGTTAAAAATATGTCGTTAAAGGGTGAAAACATAAAATAGCCACAAAACGGCCTCATAAGAGGCATGCACACCTCGCAGAGGACTAATTTAACCCGGAGGAACCGACGTATAGTCATGGGACACCCGGTTCTAGAGAATAACCAAAATTTGCAAAATATCTAAACTTAGGCTTAAAAAATGTCGTCAAATGGTGAAAACATAAAACTGGCACAAAACGACCCCGTAAGAGGCACGAACACCTCAATCGGGATCAATGTAACTTACAGTAACCGATCACATAATCACGAGACCCCCGATTTAAGAGCACGACCAATGTTCGCAATCTGTTAGACTTAGGCTTAAAAACATGCCGTCAAAGGGTGAAAATATAAAATAACCACAAAACGACCACATAAGAGGCACGGACACCTCGCACGGGACCAATGTTACTTGCTGGAATAGACCGTATACTCACGGGACCCCTAGTTTGATACCACGACCAAATTGGCAAACTATTAGACTTAGGCTTAAAAATATGCCGTCAAAGGTTAAAAATATAAAACGGCCAAAAAATGGCCCTGTAAGAGGTACGAACACCTCGCACGGGACCAATGTAACTCGCAGGGAAGCACCGCACAGTAACGGGACCCCCGATTTTAAAGCATGACCAAAAGTTTCAAAATATCTAGACTTAGGCTTAAAAACATATCTTCAAAGGGTGACAATGTAAAACAAACACAAAATTGTCCCGTAAAAGGCATAAACACTTCGCACGAGACAAATGTAACCCTCAGGAACTGGCAGCATAGTCATGGGACCCCCGATTTGAGATCACGGTAAAAAATTTCAAACAGTTAGACTTAGGCTTAAAAACATGTCGTCAAAGGGTGAAAATATAAAATAATTACAAAACGGTCCTGTAAAAGGCAGGAACACCTCGTACGATACCAATGTAATCCGTAAGAACCGACCGCGTAGTCACGAGACCCCCGATTTGAAAGAATGACCAAAATTTGCAAGCTATTAGACTTGGGCTTAAAAATATGCCGTCAAAGGGTGAAAACATAATGCATCCACAAAATGGCGCCATAAGAGGCATGAAAACCTCGCACGGGACCAATTAGCCAATAAGAACCAATTGCGTAGTCACGGGACCTCGAGTTTGAGACCACGACCAAAATTTACAAACTGTTAGACTTAGGCTTAAAAACATTCTCACAAAGGGTGAAAAAGTAAAACAACTAAAAACATCCCCGTAAGAGGCACGAACACCTTGCATTAGACCAATGTAACCTGCAGGAACCCATCGCATTATAGCAGGACCCTCGATTTGAGGGGACGACCAAAATTAACAAAATATCTAAACTTAAGCTTAATAACAAGCCGTCATAGGGTGAAAATGTAAAACATCCATAAAACATCCTCGTAAGAGGCACAAACACGTTACACGGGACCAATGTATCTCGTAGAAATTGACCGCGTAATTACGGGACTGCTGATTTGAGAACATTGACTAAAATTTGCGTACTGTTAGACTTAGTCTTAAAAGCATGGCGTCAGGGTGAAAATAAAAAATAACCACAAAATGGCCTCGTAAGAGGCACGAACACCTCACACGGAACCCATGTAACCCGCAGGAACCCACTGCGTAGTAACGGGACCCCCGATTTGAGTTTAAGACAAAGAAATTGAAAAATCTCTAGACATAGGCTTAAAAAAGCCGTCAAAGGGTGAAAACGTAAGGCAACAACAAAACGGCCCTGTAAGGAACACAAACACCTCGCACGGGATCAATTTAACTCACAGGAGCCGATGACATAGTGATGGGACCCCCGTTTTAGAACATAATCGAAATTTGTAAACTGTTAGACTTAGTCTTAAAACATGCCGTCAAAGGGCGAAAACGTAAAATAGCCCTAAAATTGCCCCATAAGAGGCATAAACACCTTACAACGGACCAATATAATCTGTAGGAACCATCCCCGTAGTCACAGGAACCCCGGTTTAAGAGCACTACCACTATTTACAAACATTTTACTTATGCTGAAATTCATGCCATCAAAGAGTGAAGCGTAAAACAACCATAAAATGGCACCGTAGGAGGCAGGAATACCTCGCGCGGGACAAACGTAACCCGCATGAACAGACCGCGTAGTCACGGGACCCCCAGTTTGAGAGCATGACCAAAACTTACAAACTGTTAGACTTAGACTTAAAAATATATCGTCAAAGGGTGAAAACATAAAACTTCCACAAAACGGCCCCGTAAGAGGCATGAACACCTCACACAGGACCAGTTTAACACGGAGGAACCTACCGTATAGTCACGGGACACCTGATTCTAGAGAAAAACCAAAAATTTAAAAATATCTAGACTTAAGTTTTAAAAACATGTTGTTAAAGGGTGAAAACATAAAACTGCCACAAAACGGCCCCGTAAGAGGCACGAATACCTCGCTCGGGATTAATATAACTTGCAGGAAATGATTGCATAGTCACGGGATCCCCGGCTTGAGAGCACGACCAGTTTTTGCAAATTGTTAGATTTAGGCTTAAAAAACATGTCGTTAAAGCGTGAAAGCATAAAATTACCACAAAATGACCTCGTAAGAGTGACGAACACCTCGCACGGGACTAGTGTAACCCACAGGAATCGACCGTATAGTCACCGGACCCCCGATTTGAGACCACGACCAAAATTTACAAACTGTTAGACTTAAGGTTAAAAAAATGCGTAAAGGGTGAATACATAAAGATACTATAAAACGGTCCCGTAGGAGGCAAGAATACCTCGTACGGGACTAATGTAACCCACAGGGAACCACCGTATAGTAACAAAACTCCCGATTTTAACCAAAAGTTTCAAAATATCTAGAGTTAGGCTTAAAAGCATGCCGTCAAAGGTTGAAAACGTAAAATAACCAAAAAAATGGCCACGTAAGAGGCACAAACACCTCCCACGGGACCAACATAACTCGCAGGAACCGACCACTCAGTCACGGGACCGTGGGTTTGAGAACACGACCAAAATTTTAAAAATATGTAGACTTAGGCTTAAAAATATGTGGTTAAATTGTGAAAATGTAAAAAAGTCACAAAACGGCCCCGAAAGAGGCACTAACACCTTGAACGGGACCAATGTAACTCGTAATAATCGATCACGTAGTCACGAGACCCTCGGTTTGAGATCACAACCAAAATTTGCATGGTTTTAGAATTAGGCTTAAAAACATGCCGCCAAAGGGTGAAAATATAAAACAACCACAATACGGCTATGTAGGGGCCACGAACACCTTATACAGGACCAATGTAACCCGCATAAACTGATCGCGTAGTCACGGGACCCCTGATTTGAGACCACGAACAAAATTTCCAAACTATTAGACCTAGGCTTAAAAACTTGCTGTCAAACATTAAAAACTTAAAACAACTAAAAAACGTCCCTGTAAGAGGCATGAACACCTCATATGGGTCCAATGTAACCCGCAGGAACCCACCGCGTAGTCGCGAGACCCCCGGTTTGAGAGCACGACTATATTTTCAAAATATTTTGACTTTGTCTTAAAAACATGCCGTTAAAGGGTGAAAATGTAAAACTACCATAAAACGACCCCGTAAGAGGCACGAGCACCTCGCACAGGACCAATGTAATTCGCAGGAACTGACCGCGTAGTGAGGAACACGTGGTTTTAGAACACGATCGCAATTTTCACACTATTAGACTTAGTCTTAAAAACATGCCGTTGGAGGGTGGAAATATAAAATAGCCAAAGATGGCCCCGTATGAGGCACAAACACGTCGAACGGTACCAATGTAATGCACAGGAACCAATCACGTAGTCACAGGACGCCCAGTTTGAGAGCACGAGCTGATATACCCAAGTATGACCTCGGCCTAGGGACACCTACCTCGGCCGAAATAAGAGCCGAGACAATGACCGACCCACCAATGGGTGGAGGCCCGCAATGTCATCCATCGGCCGAGGTATATCTCGGCCACGGCCGACACTACTGCATGCACCTCCCCAAGGACACTTCACACGTCGCAGATATCAACATTGACCTCGAGCATCAAGGAATAGTAACCTCGGCCTGCAGTAGGCCGAGATAACAAGAGTCTCCACGCATTCATCTTAAACATGGACCCTGCCTCGGCTCAGGCCGACACCGGCACATACCTCGGCTGACATAAGGCCGAGACACCTCATGACACTTCGCGGATTGAGCGGACGACCAACCTTTATAGCTCGGCCTTTCCTAGGCCGAGGCCATTCACCAACATGACTGCCGAGCATCTGTTGACATTTGGATAAGGACACCTGGGCATAAATCAGTTATAACAAGATTATTCTCCACATGTGGGGGAATATTTCATCATCATTACCTACATGTGGCCATGACAGGTGGCACACCCCCATTGGTGAGGAAACTACATTCATGCACACTGCATGCATAGGGGGTACATTGCACCCCCTAGGCACTATAAAAAGGGATCATCCCCTACCTTGCAAAAGGATCCAGATATAAAAAAAACCTAGCTAGAACTCTGTCTAAATACATACAGTAGAGAGAGAGTGAGCTTGAGAGGTTGTATCCATGGCCATTAGCGCCTTCTTTCAGTGATATTACTCACACACACTCACAGTAGACGTAGGCCAGATTGGCTGAACCACTTATATTCAGGTGTCGTTCCCCTTATCCTCACCTCATTCTTACCTTATTTATATAGCTGCGATGCCATCGTTATACCTATATTGAGCTTGCAAACACCTCATCTGGTGGTGCTGATTTTCAGTATCATCATTTTGGCGCCGTCTGTGGGAACGAGAAGACATCTCTCCCTCTTTTTCTGCTTAGCCTCACCGGAGACTCTGGTGGTGAACCAGAAACCACCCCTTGCGTGGAGCTGTTTCACCATTGAAAGAGATCCCTTAAGGTATTAAGCTCACCTGCTACTCAAAGCTCTATAGCGGTACCACATGGCACCAGACTTGCCACCACCTCTTCCGCCGCCCGTGGGTGGAGGGGCTAGTTCTAGTCAGGCTCCGCCTCAGTCCGAAATGGTGGAGGTGGCAGCTGCCTTGAAATCTTTGGCTGCAACACAACAAGCCATGAAGGAGCAGTTTGTCCAGCTCAACCAAACCATGATGATAAGGCCTCCTGGAGTCTCACCGGACATGATCACCCCGGCGGCAGTTCAGCCCCAACCGGACGCCAGGGGACCACCCCAGGCACCGATGAAGGACCAACCTGCACCCCAGCGGAGGAGGGACGTTGCTGACCCTAGGCTCTTGTGTCTGGGGAGGCAAGGAAACCCTTGCCCAGGGGATAGATATGATGACCTAGAGGCTGAAGAGGCCCCGGAAGACTGTTGGGAGCCATATGAGATGTCAGATAACACTGTACGGCCTCTTAGGCAGAGCCAAGGATGTGTCGGCCGAAGAAGAGAAGAGGCCCAACCAAGAGGCTCCGCTTTTGACAGGCTGAGTAGAGGCTCGGCCTTCGAGAGGCTGGGTCCGGTTAATGACCTAAGACAAAGGCTATCAAGGTCGAGGAGTGCAGTAGGCTCCCAAAGAGGGGATAGGCAGGCTCGGCTAGATCAAGGCCGACCCGTAGAGAGAAGGGTCAGGGAGCAGGAAGAGGTCAACAGTCAGAGGGTCGTGGCTGGGGAACCCTCTGTCCACTGCAGAGAGGTGGCAGGGGACAACCTCGACCAAGTTGACGAGAGAAGACCATGGAATGACTCGATCCAACGTCTCGAGGAGAAGATAGGGGACCTCATCAAGAGCAGGGACCCATTACAGAGGGGCTACTCGGAGGGCTCACCGTTTGTGGCTAAGATAGTAGGGTTCCCAACCCCAGCTAAATTCAAGCCTCCTGTAGTGACTCCTAAGTATGATGGCAGCACTAACCCTGTGCACCATATCGAGATGTATCAGTCGGCGGCAGATATTTACTCGATACCTGATGAGATGAAGTGCAGGGCCTTCTCAGGCACCCTGACAGGGGCAGCGCATAGCTGGTTCACCTCTCTTCCAAAGAACTCGATCGAAAACTTCAAAGGCTTGGCCGAGCAGTTCATCCACAACTTCTGCTTTGGGGTAAGACCCCAAAAGAAGACTACCCACCTCCTATATGTCAAACAGGCTAAGGGTGAAAGCCTAAGAGACTATATAGCAAGATTCAACAAGGAGAAGTTAGAGGTGGAGGATTACGAGGAGAGCATAGCCATAACCGCCCTTATAGGAGGGCTCCAGAAGGGAAAGCTACTGTGGAAACTGGCGGAAGACAATCCTAAGTCTATGGCAGAACTGCTGGCAACCGCAGGAAAGGTGATGAACGCGAAAGAGGCTATGGCCGCCAAATATGAGGAGGAGAACCGTGGTAACACCGGGAGGTCGCAGGGCAAGAAAGAGAGCAAGAAGAGGTCAGTGGATGACAAGTTTGCTCATTACACTCCTCTGACTGTGAGCTGTGAGCACATCCTTAATGAGATCAAGACTGACAGGGCTCTGCGGTGGCCAGAGAAGCTGAAGGCCCCACCGCATAAGAGGAATAAAAACCTCTGGTGTGAGTTCCATCAGGATCACGGCCATGTCACAGACAGATGCTTCGCTTTAAAGGATGAGATTGAGAAAATGCTGAAGTCTGGAAAGCTGAGAAAGTATGTGGATGGCAAAACCCCGAAAGCTGGAAGAGAAAATCCTAGGAAGAGAAGAGACGACAAGTGCAGTGGTGATGTCCCGGCTAGAAGGCATGATGATTCAGAGGGTGATGATGGAGATGACCCGGATCTCCCACCTAGAGATGACAACACCCCAGTGAAGAGGGTAAGAATGATATCCTTTGGTGTTAGCACCATATGTGGGGGATTCGCAGGAGGTGGCTCTGAGGTAGCCGATAGAAAGGCTTATGTAGCGGAGGCCAAGTCGGTGGTCAAGCCTGAGGTTGTGAACCTGATGTCTTCTGACGCTGTACCGAAGAGAACGAAGGTGGACATGGACACCCTAGTGGTGGGGTTCTTCCGGCTCGACTTCAAGGGAATCTTAGCCCCCCATGATGACCCTTTGGTCATAACGACAAGAGTGCATGGGTGCGATGTAGGGAGAATCCTCATAGATGGGGGAAGCTCAACAAATGTGATGTTCTGACCTTGTTTCAAGAGTTTGGGTCTTAGCAGATCAAGGCTAGTGCCATACCACCACCCCTTGATAGGCTTCAGCGGTGAGAAAGTGCACCCATTGGGCATGTATGAGATGGATGTGCGTATGGGGGATGAGTGGCCTAAGAGGCTGACTAAGAAGATAAACTTTTTTGTTATGGACGAGAATGTCTTCTCGGCCTACAACCTCATCATCGGAAGAGTAGCCCTCAAGGAGTTTGAAGCCGTGCCGTCAACGGTCCATCAAATGCTAAAATTCCCGACTCCTTATGGGGTAGGGGAAGTGCAGGGGGATCAGACCACGGCACGGGAGTGTTACTTCAACTCAGCTGAAGAGAGGGAGGCCCATAAGAGAGCAACCGTCACCTACAGCATAGACACTCTTGACCCGAGAGATGAAACAAAGCTAAAGAAGGGCGAGGTCATGGAAGAGGTAGAATCCATCGTCCTCAATGAGGACGAGCCGGAAAAAACCGTCCAGGTCGGCAAAGCCCTAGAACCAAAGATTAAGGAAGAGCTGGTAAGCCTTCTCAGGAAGAGGCAGAGTGTCTTCGCCTGGAGCCACACCGACATGCCTGGTATAGACCCTGAGGTCATGACCCACAAACTCAACGTGGACAGGGATGCCAGGCCAATCAAGCAGAGGAGAAGAATTTACTCCAGAGAGAAGTATGAGGTAGTTCGGGAAGAAGTGAAAAAGTTATAAGAGGCCGAGTTCATACGAGAGGTCACCTATCCAGAGTGGCTTTCAAATGCAGTGATCGTGCCTAAGGCCAATGGAAAGTGGCAGATGTGTGTGGACTTCACAGACCTGAATAGGTCTTGCCCGAAGGACAGCTATCCCCTACCTAGGATAGACCAGATGGTGGATGCGACAGCGGGGCATGAGCTCATGAGCTTCATGGATGCTTATTCAGGTTATAACCAAATCTTCATGGACGCCGAAGACTCTGAGAAGACAACATTCATCACTGACAAGGGGACATACTGTTACAAGGTAATGCCCTTTGGTCTGAAAAATGCGAGGGCAACATATCAGCGTCTCGTTAATAGGATGTTTGAGGATCAGATAGGTAAGACCATGGAGGTGTACGTGGACGATATGCTAACGAAGAGCCTGAAGGCATGTACTCACGTGGCAGACCTTGAGAAGACCTTTGATGTCATGGACCAATACAGAATGAAGCTCAACCCGGCGAAATGTGTCTTCGGGGTAGGAGCTGGGAAATTCCTGGGGTTCATCGTTAATCAAAGGGGGATTGAGGCAAACCCAGAGAAGATTAAGGCATTGCTCGACATGAAGACTCCTAGGAGTATCAAGGATGTCCAAAGACTCACGGGAAGAGTGGCAGCCCTGAACAGATTTGTTTCCAGGGCAACGGATAAGTGCCTTCCATTCTTCAAGGTTCTAAGGAAAGCCTTCCAGTGGGATGAAGAGTGTGAAAAAGCCTTTCATCAACTCAAATCCTACTTAGGGTCTCCCTTGCTGCTGTCCCGGCCCATCGCGGGAGAAAGGTTGTTTGTGTATCTAGCAGTCTCTGAGTCGACCATTAGCGAGGCCATCATACGAGAAGAGGATGGAGTTCAGAGGCCTGTATACTTTAACAGTAAGGCCCTACAAGGGTCTGAACAAAACTACCCACGGATGGAGAAGCTGGCTTATGCCCTTATCCATGCTTCAAGAAAAATGAAGCCTTACTTTCAAGCTCACTCTATGATAGTCCTTACGGACTCACTACTAAGGCAGGTTCTGCACAAGCTTGAGAAGTCCGGCCGATTGATGTCCTGGGCCATTGAATTAGGAGAGTATGATCTTACTTACCAGCCCAGAACAGCTATTAAGGGGCAGGCCCTTGCAGATTTTGTCGCAGAGTTCACTTGGGAAGAGACTGAGTCAGAGAAGAGCTTGGATGGCGGCCGAGGTATCTTTCGAGGTTCGGAAGAGACAGACCCATACGTCTTCTGGGGCCGAGAAGAGGTAGTCCCAGGCAAGGCTAGGGGAAGAGTAGAAGAAAATGAAGAGGATAGATATCTCTTCAAAAAAGGAGTAATGAGAGAAGGGGTCTTCTCTTCAGATGAAGACGTATGGAGCCTCTTCGTGGATGGATCATCATGTGACGGTGGAAGCGGCGCGGGGCTAGTACTCTCGGCCCCAGATGGCGCCCACATTGAATATGCCTTGAGATTCAACTTCCATGCTTCAAATAACGAGTCAGAGTATGAGGCCATGATAGCAGGTCTCTTGTTGGCAACAACCCTTCGAGTAAAGCGACTTCTACTCCATAGCGACTCAAGGTTAGTTGTTAACCAGGTGTTGGGGGTGTATGAGGCTAAAGACGAAAGGATGGCCAGGTACTTAAAAAAGATAAGAAGGTTGCTAGAGTTTTTCGAAGAGGCCAAACTGAAGAGAGTGCCTAGACTGAGCAATAACCACACTGATGCATTGGCAAGACTGGCCTCAGCAATGAAGACAGATTTGGGAAGAACCATCCCAGTTGAAGTTCTAGGAAAAGCAAGTATCGAGGAGGACGAGGTATGTAACCCTTGTCACAATATAAACCCGGGAGACTCGTGGATTGACCCGATTGTCAGATACCCAAGGGAAGGGGAGTTACCTGAGTCCAAGATAGAAAGAAAAAAGTTGAGATACAGGGCTGCCAGGTTCTCATTGATAGGAGATGTCTTGTACAAAAAAGGTTTCCTCTTGCCCCTCCTCAGGTGTGTTCACCCCTTGGAGGTACCTCGGATCTTACAGGAGGTCCATGAAGTCTCTTGCTCTAGCCACATAGGGGGAAGGCCCTTAGCCAAAAGGATCATCACTCAGGGATACTGGTGGCCCACCTTGTCTAGGGACGCTGCTGACTATGTGAAGAGGTGCGACAAATGTCAGAGGTTCGCCACTATCCCTCATCTACCCCATCAGCCTATGACGTCAATCTCTTCTCCATGGTCGTTTGCGATATGGGGAATTGACCTAGTAGGACCTTTGCCAAGAGAAGTCAATAACTATAGATTCTTGATAGTTGCCATTGACTACTTTTCAAAATGGGTAAAAGCCGAACCCATGATAACAATTACGGAGCAGAAGACCTTTCAGTTCATCTGGAAGAACATCATATGTAGGTATGGCCTCCCAAACACGCTCATCTCAGATAATGGGACCCAATTCAAGAACGCCTCCTTGGAGAAGTATTGCCAAAGTGTGGGGATTAAACAGTTCTTCTCATCTCCTGGTCGACCTCAGGCTAATGGCCAGACTGAGGTTACAAATAGGACTATCTTGGATGGAATTAAGAAGAGGTTAGAAGATGCGAAGGGGAGATGGATAGAAGAGGTTTACGCTATGCTATGGGCTTACAGGACCACAGTAAGGACACCCACGGGAGAAACCCCATTCATGCTGGCACACGGTTCAGAAGCCGTCATACCAACGGATATAGGTCTACCAACTCATCGGATTGAGACCTATGATAATGACAGCAATGGGGAAAGGAGGAGGTTAGACCTGGACCTTATTGAAGAAAGAAGGGAAGACGCAGAGGTCAGGAAAGCAGCCTACCAGCAGAGGGCAGTAAAATTCTACAATCAAAGGGTGAAGACAAGACCCATTGCGATAGGAGACCTAGTGCTTAAGAAGACCCTACAGAAAACAAACAAGCTACACCCGAACTGGCATGGCCCCTACAGAGTAACGGAAGAGGTTGTGCCTGGCACGTATAGGTTAGAGAACCTAGAGGGAGAACCCTTCACCAACCCGTGGAATGCCGACCACCTAAAGAGATATTTCATATAATGTTGCATCTATTTTGTCAATTGTAAATGTACCATCTTATTGAGAAAAGGTTGTGAATAAAGATCAGTTTCCATGGAAAATTCTTGTTTCATTTTAACATCATTAATTTGGTGACATTATAAGGCTTACCTCGGCCTAGGTGATGACCTCAGACCCTCATAACATCACTCGGTGGTGACGAGGTCTGAGCTCAGACACCTCGGCTAGAGGACCTCAGACCTTTAACATCATTAATTTGGTGACATTATGAGGCTTACCTCGGCCTAGGTGATGACCTCAGACCCTCATAACATCACTCGGTGGTGACGAGGTCTGAGCTCAGACACCTCGGCTAGAGGACCTCAGACCCTTAACATCATTCATTTGGTGATTAACTATGGGGCTAACCTCTTAGGTGAGGACCTAAGACCTTTAACATCATTAATTTGGTGACATTATGAGGCTTACCTCGGCCTAGGTGATGACCTCAGACCCTCATAACATCACTCGGTGGTGACGAGGTCTGAGCTCGGACACCTCGGCTAGAGGACCTCAGACCCTTAACATCATTCATTTGGTGATTAACTATGGGGATAACCTCTTAGGTGAGGACCTCAGACCTTTAACATCATTAATTTGGTGATATTATGAGGCTTAACTCGGCCTAGGTGATGACCTCAGACCCTCATAACATCACTCGGTGGTGACGAGGTCTGAGCTCGGACACCTCGGCTAGAGGACCTCAGACCCTTAACATCATTCATTTGGTGATTAACTATGGGGCTAACCTCTTAGGTGAGGACCTCAGACTTTTAACATCATATTTTCGATAATTTACTATGGGGATAACCTCTTAGGTGAGGACCTCAGACTTCTAAGTAATGGTTATGGCATCATATTCAGTAATGACTTCAGAGAGTGCATAGCATTCATACACATTCACAAATCGAGATGAAGGGAAACCTTGGCATTCAATAGAAGAAATTACATAATTGATTAATGTCACTGAGAAAACAGAGGTACATCATTTACAATACAAGATTACAAGTCAAAAAGTAGAGAAAAACAAAGGCCAAGTCAGGCATCGGAGGGAGGAACATTCGAGGTCTCGTCTGGGTCGGCCTGCTCAGTGTTGGTCACCTCAGCCACTTCATTTGCAGGGTTAGTCCCTTCTAGATCAGTCCCTCCCAGAGTGACAGTCTGACCAGGGGCAGCACCCTCGTCCTCTATCTCCTGCAAGGCCTGGGCAAACTGGGCGTCGGCAAGGCCGAGGCCCACAAAGTCTGA
The DNA here is from genome assembly GCA_949130495.1 of Sambucus nigra. Taxonomy (NCBI): domain Eukaryota; kingdom Viridiplantae; phylum Streptophyta; class Magnoliopsida; order Dipsacales; family Adoxaceae; genus Sambucus; species Sambucus nigra. The sequence goes on along the minus strand of OX422208.1, from coordinate 786,954,450 downwards.
GGCCTTAATGGTGCCAATCTCGGCCTCCTTTACCTCGGCCCATTTGGTGGTGGCCTTGATACCCCTTTCAAGGTACTCAAGAACAAAACCTACAAACTCCTTGGAGACCTTGTAGTCAGCAATTATTGTCTCCGAGGCATCTGCAAGAGAAGCCTTCACCGCAGCATCAACCTTCCTCTGCAGGGCATCGTCCTTGTCCTTCAGGGCCTTGGTATTGCTTTGAACGAGTGCAGAGATGTCCTTCTCTAGAGCTTGGGCCTTATTTTCAGAGGTCTGGGCCTTGGTCTTAGCCTCCTGTAACTCTGACCTCAGACGAGAAACCTCGGCCTTCAGGGTGCCCTCAACTTTCTCAGCCTCCTGCCCCTTCTGAATGAGAGGCAATTTCCTCAGGGCCCAGTTAGATAGCTGGTACATGGCAGCCGCACCCTGCACAGCAAATGAAGAAGTTAGATGAGAACAAAATCAGACGTTGCACTTTGGACAAGGGAACAAGTTTTATCTGGACTACTCTGTGAAGGCCGAATTCAACCATCATAGGGGTTTCCATGGCCCTGAAAAAACGCTTGTCGGCCTCGGTCATCATGTTGTTAAGAGCGTCCATGGCCTGTCGGCTGTGGCCGACCACGCTATCAGAAAGTTTTAACTGGTCCAAACGGGCTGATAACGTGTCGGCCGTGATGGGGATCGCAGTGTCTGAGGCCCTCTTTGTCCTGGAGCTCAGCCTCTGATCCTCAGGAGGATGGACCCCTCTTCTTGGACTTGGACGATGAAGGAGCAGGTGGAGGAGCATTTAAACCTGTCTTCTTGACAAGCCTAGACAAGCTTGGGGCTGCCATCTCCCACAACTCGTCTGAAATGCCTGATGGTTTCTCTGCAAAAGTGAAAAGATATGAGTCAGAAATAAAGTACGTATGATAAGAGGCTACACTTAGGGTCAAAATAAAAATCCTTACCTAAGTCAGCTAGGGGACTTCCACCCAGGCTCATCCCCGAGAGATACTGGGGGGTCAGCAGATGCTCAAACTTGACAAATATCCCATGGGCCCCTTGGTCCTGCAGGGCCTTCACCTTTTTGCCATGTTGCACACTTAGTCCAGGGTCGGCCCTGGCAGACATGGTGACTTTGCCCCATTTTAGGGGTATTCTCGGCTCATAGATGGAAGAGGGAATGGAAGAACCAAATTCCCACGGCCCTGAGACAAAAAATACCTGGGTTTCCAATTATGGTTGGAGGTCTGAGTGACCAGGAGCATATTTTTCTCAGGCCTCCGAGCCACAAAGTGATAGTAGCTCGGATGATTTTTGGCCGAGGTGGGGACGTAACAACCAGCAAAGACCTGCACTGGGAGGTCAGAGTGGTGGACCGCCCTCCACAAGATGATGGCCCCTATAATAACTCTCCAAGCATTGGGAGAGAGCTGTGAGGGGGCTAAGTTAATGAAGAAAATGATGGACCTGATGACGGGGTGAAAAGGAAGACGAAAACCCAACTTAAACATCTGCTCGTACAGGAAGATTTCTCCCTCTTGGCCGTGGTAGGCCCTCTCCTCCCTCAGAGGTCTTCTTAAATGGATAGAAGGACTGATGGAGTATAGGTACCTGAAGTGCAATAGGTCCACCTCAGTAACTGTGCTCTCATACTCGGCCGCCTCAGATGCGTCTACATCATTTTCGGCATCCTCATCATCGTCAGACTCAACGTCGGTTGGAGCAGACGTGGACGGGTTACCGGGGAACCTCTGAGCAAACTCGGCTTCGGTGACGGCCGACATGGGAATAGCATTTAGAATGGGAGGCACAACCACACTTGGCTCTACAAGTTCAACCTCTGAAGAAGAACTTGAGGTACTTGTTCCATTTTGGGACGAGGCCCGGCTGGAAACCACGGCCTGGTCAGGGTCCTGACCAGCCTGAGGAGTAAAATCCATGGCCTCTTGGAAAGAATCCACGGACATCGGGTCGGAGGTGGAAGACTCAGACTCGGACATCGACAAGTTGTTGGCAGAGACGTCTGTCTGATAGAAATTCTCAGGTGGACGAAGGTATACCACCTTGAGAGGTGGAGGAAAGAGAGGTCTGACAGGGAACTCCTGTGACCTACGAGCTTCTTCCTGAGCTCTCTCTATCTGCCTAATTTTCTCTAAGGTTTTTTCTCTAAGAGATGGGAATTCTTCAAGAAGTTGATACAGGGGTCTGAGCATCTGGGGATGACCCAAGGCTTTGGCATACCCTAAACTTAAGGAAAAATCCTAAAAACTACAAACGAATTTGTCTTGAAAAGTTGGGGGGAACAAGGATCAAACCAAGGAATCTTTGCAAGAAACCTAGCTCACCGGAAAACTCAAGTGCTCGCTGGAAAGTTCAAAACCCTCAATGGAAAGCTCATATGACTGCCCAAAAATTCAAACCCTTGCCGGAAAATTCAAATTAAATTGCAAAAATGAATGAGTTGGAAAGGGGGAGGTACCTGAGGGGGAGTTGATGAAGGAAATAGATGAAGTCGCGTAAGAAAATAGGTATTCCCCTGCAGAGAAAGTGCTGGAACGAACGAGCTCCGGAAAGAGAGAATTGCAGGAAACAGGGCGAGAAGGAGAGAAATGAGGAAGAAGAAGGAAGAAGCAGGTCTCTAACCTTTAAATACTTGGGCACGATTCCCAAGGCTCATCATTGCCTTGGGAAGCCCAAGGGACAACTGGCAGCATATGCCAACCAAATGGGCACGCCTTGGCTTGGGACAAGTGTCATGCAGGTGTTGGCCTAGGGGCGAATAGGCCTTGAAAGCAAGAATCCCCTAGCCACCTGCTCTCGCAAATGACTAAGGGTTGGGGGGTGATTGATATACCCAAGTATGACCTCGACCTAGGGACACCTACCTCGGCCGAAATAAGAGCCGAGACAATGACCGACCCACCAGTGGGTGGAGGCCCGCAATGTCATCCCTCGACCGAGGTATACCTCGGACACGACCGACACTACTGCATGCACCTCCCCAAGGACACTTCACACGTCGCAGATATCAACATTGACCTCGAGCATCAAGGAATAGTAACCTCGGCCTGCAGTAGGCCGAGATAACAAGAGGCTCCACGCATTCATCTTCAACATGGACCCTGCCTTGGCTCAGGCCGACACCGGCACATACCTCGGCTGACATAAGGCCGAGACACCTCATGACACTTCGCGGATTGAGCGGACGACCAACCTTTATAGCTCGGCCTTTCCTAGGCCGAGGCCATTCACCAACATGACTGCCGAGCATCTGTTGACATTTGGATAAGGACACCTGGGCATAAATCAGTTATAACAAGATTATTCTCCACATGTGGGGGAATATTTCATCATCATTACCTACATGTGGCCATGACAGGTGGCACACCCCCATTGGTGAGGAAACTACATTCATGCACATTGCATGCATAGGGGGTACATTGCACCCCCTAGGCACTATAAAAAGGGATCATCCCCTACCTTGCAAAAGGATCCAGATATAAAAAAACCCTAGCTAGAACTCTGTCTAAATACATACAGTAGAGAGAGAGTGAGATTGAGAGGTTGTATCCATGGCCATTAGCGCCTTCTTTCAGTGATATTACTCACACACACTCACAGTGGACGTAGGCCAGATTGGCTGAACCACTTATATTCAGGTGTCGTTCCCCTTGTCCTTACCTCATTCTTACCTTATTTATATAGCTGCGATGCCATCATTATACCTATATTGAGCTTGCAAACACCTCATCTGGTGGTGCTGATTTTCAGTTTTATCACGAGAAATATTCGTAAACATTAGAATTAGGCTTCCAATCATGCCGTCAAAAGTACAACCAGAAAAAGGCCCCATAAGGGGCCGAACAACTCGCATTGGACCAATATAACTCGCAAGAACCGACCACGTCGTCACGGGACTACCAGTTTGAGAGCACGACCAAAAATTAAAAAATATCTAGACTTAGGCTTAAAAACATGCCTTCAAAGGGTGAAAACATAAAACAACAATAGAATGTCCCCATTAGAGGAACAAACAACTCGCATGGGACCAATATAACCCGTAAGAACTAACCGCATAGTCATGGGACACTCGGTTTGAGAACACAAACAAAATATAAAAATTGTTAGACTTTCACTTAAAAACATGACATCGAAGGGTGAAAACGTAAAAGAAGCAAAAAACGACCCCGTAAGAGGCACAAACACCTCGCACAGGACCAATGTAACCCGCAGGAACCCACCGTGTAGTCACGAGACCCCCGGTTTGAGAGCACAACTAAAATTTTCAAAATATTTTCACTTTGGCTTAAAAACATGCCGTTAAAGGGTGAAAATGTAAAGCATCCACAAAACAACCCCGTAGAGGCACGAGCACCTCGCACAGGACCAATGTAATTCGTAGGAACTGGCTGCGTAGTCATGGGACACGAGGTTTTAGAACACGACTGGAATTTTCGCATTGATAGACTTAGGCTTAAAAACATGCCGTCAGAGGGTGAAAACATAAAATAGGCAAAAAAAGGCCCCGTATGAGGCATGAACACGTCGCACGGTACCAATGTAATGCACATGAACCAACCACGTAGTCACGGGATGCCCAATTTGAGAGCACAACCAATATTTGTAAACATTAGAATTGGGCTTCCAATCACGTAGTCAAAGGTACAACCAGAAAAAGGCCCTGTAAGGGGACCGAACACCTCGCACGTGACCAATGCAACTCGCAAGAACCGACCATGCAGTCACGGGACTCCCGAGTTGAGAGCACGACCAAAAATTAAAAAATATCTAGATTTAGGCTTAAAAACATTCCTTCAAAGGGTGAAAACATAAAACCATAATAAAATGACCCCATTAGAGGCACAAACAACTCGCATGGGACCAATATAACCCGTAAGAACTGACTGCATAGTCACGAGACACTCGATTTCAGAACACGAACAAAATATACATATTGTAAGACTTTCGCTTAAACACATGGCATCGAAGGGTGAAAATGTAAAAAAAAGCAAAAAATGACTCCGTAAGAGGCACGAACACCTCGCACGGGACCAATGTAACCCGTAGGAACCGACAGCATAGTCACGGGACCCCCAGTTTAAGATCACGGCCAAAATTATCAAAATATTTAGACTGAGGCTTAAAAACATGTCGTCAAAGGGTGAAAGCATAAAATAATCACAAAATGGCCCTATAAGAGGCACGAACACCTCTCAGGGGACTAATATAACCCGCATGAATCGACTACGTAGTCACGGACCCTCGGTTTGATAACACGACCAATATTCACAAACTATTAGACTTAGACTTAAAAAACAGGTCGTCAAAGGCTGAAAACGTAAAATAATCACAAAACGGCGCCATTTGAGGCACGAACAGCTCGCACGAGATCAATGTCCTCAGGAAGCGACCGTGTAGTCACGAGACCCTCGGTTGAGAGCACGACCAAAATTTATAAGCTGTTACACTTGGGCTCAAAAACATGTCGTCAAAGGATGAAAACTTAAAACATCCAAAAAATTTCTCCGTAAGATGCATGAACACTCGCACCCGATTTAAGAACATGACCAGTAATTTCAAAATATCTAGACTTTGGCTTTAAAAAGATACCGTCAAAGGATGATAATGTAAAACATCCACAAAACAGCCCCGTAAGTGGCAAGGACATGTTGCACTGGACCAATGTAACTCGTAGGAACCGAGCGCATAGTCACGCGACCCCCGATTTGAGAGCATGACCAATGTTTTCAAACTGCGAGACTTAGGCTTAAAACATGCTGTCAAAGGGTGATAACGTAAAACAACCACAAAACGATCTCTTAAAAGGCACGAACACCTCATACGGGACCAATGTAATCCGTAGGAATCGACCCTGTAGTCACGGGACCTATAATTTAAGAGCACGACCAATATTTGCACACTGTTAGACTTAAGCTTAAAAAACATGCCGTTAAAGGGTGAAAACGTAAAAAAATCACAAATAGCCCCATAAGAGGCACGAACATCTCGCATGGGTCCAATGTAACCCAACGAACTGACCGCATAGTCACTAGACCCCTAGTTTGAGAGCACGATCAAAATTTTCAAGCTGTTAGACTTGGGCTTAAAAACATGCCGTCAAAGGGTGAAAATGTAAATCAACCACAAAATGGCCCTGTAAGAGGCACAACACCTCATATGGGACCAATGTAACCCACAGGAACTGACCACATTATCATGGGACCAATTTGCAAGGTTTTAGACTTGGGCTTAAAAACATGCCGTCAAAGGGTAAAAACATAAAGCATCCACAATACGGTCACATAGGGGTCATGAACACCTCACATAGGACCAATGTAACCCGCACAAACTGATCGCATAGTCACGGTACCCCCAATTTGAGACCATGAACAACATTTCCAAACTGTTAGACTTAGGCTTGAAAAGATTTTGCTAAACGTTGAAAACTTAAAACAATCAGAAAACGTCCCTGTAAGAGGCATGAACACCTCATACGAGTCCAATGTAACCCGCAGCAACCCACCGCGTAGTCGCGAGACCCCCTATTTGAGAGCACGACTAAAATTTTCCAAATATTTTGACTTTGGCTTAAAAAATGTCGTTTAAGGGTGAAAATGTAAAGCATCAGCAAAACGGCCTCGTAAGAGGCACGAGCACCTCGCACAAGACCAATGTAATTCGCAGGAACCGACCATGTAGTCACGGGACACGTGGTTTTAGAACACCACTGGAATTTTCACACTGTTATACTTAGGCTTAAAAACATGTCGTCAGAGGATAAAAATATAAAATAGCCAAAAAAAGTCCCCATATGAGGCACGGACAGGAACCAACCGCGTAGTCACGGGACGCCCAGTTTGAGAGCACGAAAAATATTCATAAACATTAGAATTAGACTTCCAATCACGCCGTCAAAGGTACAACCATAAAAATGCCCCCTAAGGGGCCCGAACACCTCGCACGGGACCAATGTAACTCGTAGGAACCGATCACATAGTCACGGGACTCCCAGTTTGAGAGCATGACCAAAAATTAAAAAATATCTAGACTTAGGATTAAAAACATGCCTTCAAAGGGTGAAAACATAAAATGATAATAAAATGGCCCCGTTAGATGTACAAATAACTCACATGGGACCAATATAACCCGTAAGAACTGATCGCATAGTCACGGGACACTTGGTTTGAGAACACAAACAAAATATAAAAATTGTTAGACTTTCACTTAAAAACATGGCATCAAAGGGTGAAAACGTAAAAGAAGCAGAAAATATCCCCGTAAGAGGCACAAACACCTCGCACACGAACAATGTAACCCGCATGAACCCATCGTGTAGTCGCGAGACCCCCGATTTGAGAGCACGACTAAAACTTTCAAAATATTTTGACTTTGGCTTAAAAACATGCCGTTAAAGGGTGAAAATGTAAAGCATCCACAAAACGACCCGTAAGAGGCACGAGCACCTCGCACAGGACCAATGTAGTTTGCGGGAAACCGAACACGTGGTTTTAAAACACGATCGAAAATTTTACACTGTTAGACTTAGGTTTAAAAACATGCCGTCAGATGGTGAAAACATAAAATAGCCAAAAAAAGGCCCCGTATGAGGCACGAACACGTCGCACGGTACCAATGTAACGCATAGGAACCAACCACATAGTCTCAAGACACCCAGTTTAAGAGTACGACCAATATTCGTAAACATTATAATTAGGCTTCCAATCACGCCGTCAAAGGTACAATTAGAAAAAGGCCCCGTAAGGGGCCCGAACACCTCGTACGGGACCAATGTAACATGCAGGAACCGACCACGTAGTCACGGGACTCCCGGTTTGAGAGCATGGCCAAAAATTAAAAAAAATATCTAGACTTGGGCTTAAAAATATGCCTTCGAAGGGTGAAAACATAAAACACCAATAAAATGTCCCCGTTAGAGGCACAAACGACTCGCATGAGACCAATATAACTCGTAAAAATTGACCGCATAGTCATGGGACAGTCAATTTGAGAACACGAACAAAATGTACAAATTGTAAGAGTTTCTCTTAAAAACATGGCATCAAAGGATGAAAACGTAAAAAAAGCAAAAAACGACCCCGTAAGAGGCACGAACACCTCGCACGGGACCAATGTAACTCGTAGGAACTGACAGTGTAGTCATGGGACCCCCAGTTTGAGTTCACGACCAAAATTATCAAAATATTTTGATTTAGGTTTAAAAACATGCCTTCAAAGGGTGAAAGCATAAAACAATCACAAAACGGCCCTATAAGAGGCACGGACACCTCACAGGGGACTAATATAACCCGCATGAACCGACTGCGTAGTCACGGGACCCTCGGTTTGAGAACACAACCAATATTTGTAAACTGTTAGACTTAGACTTAAAAAACTTGTCGTCAAAGGGTGAAAACGTAAAAAAATCACAAAAGGGCCCCATTAGAGGCACAAACAGCTCGCACGGGACCAATGTAACCCTCAGGAAGCGATTGTGTAGTCACGAGACCCTCTATTTGAGAGCATGACCAAAATTTATAAGTTGTTAGACTTGGGCTCAAAAACATGTCATCAAAGGGTGAAAACGTAAAATAACCAAAATATTTCCCCGTAAGATGCATGAACACTCACACCCGATTTGAGAGCACGACCAAAATTTAAAAAATATCTAGACTTTGGCTTTAAAAAGATACCGTCAAAGGATGATAATGTAAAAAATCCACAAAATGGCCCCGTAAATGGCACAGACATGTCGCACTGGACCGATGTAACTCGTAGGAAGCGAGTGCGTAGTCATGCGACCCCCGATTTGAGAGCATGACCAATATTTTCAAGCTGGGAGACTTAGGCTTAAAACATGTTCTCAAAGGGTGATAACAAAAAACAGCCACAAAATGGTCTCGTAAAAGGCACGAACACCTCGTACGGGACCAATGTAATCCACAGGAACTGACCCGGTAGTCACGGGACCTACGATTTAAGATCACGACCAATATTTACAAACTGTTTGACTTAAGCTTAAAAAATATGTCGTCAAAGGGTGAGAATGTAAAACAACCACAAATAGCCCTATAAGAAGCACGAACATCTCACACGAGTCTAATGTAACCCGTAGGAACTGACCGCATAGTCACTAGACCCTCGGTTTGAGAGCACGATCAAAATTTTCAAGCTGTTAGACTTGGGCTTAAAAATATGTTGTCAAAGTGTGAAAACGTAAATCAACCTCAACATGGCCCTGTAAGAGTCACGGACACCTCACACGGAACCAATGTAACCCGCAGGAACCGACCACATAGTCTTGGGACCTACGATTTGACACAACGACCAAAATTTGCAAACTGTTAGACTTAGGCTTACAAACATGCCATCAAAGGGTGAAAACGTAAAACAATAAAAAAAGGACCTGTAAAAGGCACGAACACCTCGCACGGGACCAATTTAACCCGCAGTAACCCATCGCATTATCACAGGACCCCCAGTTTTAGAGCACAACCAAAATTTACAAAACATCTAAACATAGACTTTATAACAAGTCGTCAAAGGGTGAAAATGTAAAACAACCACAAAACAGCACCATAGGAGGCATGAACACGTCGCACGGGACACACTGCGTTGTCACGGGACTCCCGATTTGCGAGCACGACCAATATTTTCAAATATTAGACTTAGCCTTAAAGTCATGCCTTCAAGGCGTGAAAATGTAAAATAATAAAAAATAGGCCCATTAGAGGCACAAACACCTCACACGGGACCAATATAACCCACAGGAACATACCACGTAGTCGCGAGATCCTTGATTTGAGAACATGATGAAAATTTACGAACTGTTAGACTAAGGCCTAAAAACATGCCATCAAAGGGTGAAAATATAAAACAAGCAGAAAACATCCCGGTAATGGTCACGAACACCTCGGACGAGACTAATGTCACCCGCAGGAAGCAACCACGTAGTAACGGGACCCCAATTTAAGACCCTAAGCAAAATTTGCAAACTATTTGACTTAGGCTTAAAAACATGCCGTCAAAGGGGGAAAACATAAAACAACCAGAAAATGCCTCCGTAAGAGGCACGAACACCTCAAGCTGGACCAATGTAACCCGCATGAACCCACCGCGTAGAGGCACGAACACCTCGCATGGGACCAATATAACCCATAGGAACCAACCAAGTAGTAACGGGACCCCCAGTTTAAGACCACAAGAAAAATTTGCAAACTATTTGACTTAGGCTTAAAAACATACTGTCAAAGGGTCAAAACATAAAAAAACTAGAAAATGGCTCCGTAAGAGGCATGAACACCTCGCAGTGGACCAATGTAACCCGAATGAACCACCACATAGTCACGAAACCCTCGGTTTGAGAGAACTTCCAAAATTTGCAAAATATCTATACGTAGGCGTAAAAACATGCCGTCAAAGGGTGAAAAGATAAAACAGCCACAAAACGGCCCCGTAAGAGGCATGAACACCTCACACAGGACCAATGTAATTCGCAGGAACCAACCGCGTAGTCCAGGGAACCACGATTTGAGAGGACGACCAATATTCGTAAACCTCAGACTTACGCTTAAAAATATGTCGTCAAAGGGTGAAAATATAAAACAGCCAGAAAACGACCTCGTAAGAGGCACATACACCTCGCACGAGACCAATGTAACATGTATAAATTGATCACATAGTCACGAAACCCCCGGTTTGAGAGAACGACCAAAATTTACAAAATATCTTGACTTAGGCTAAAAAAACATACCGTCAAAGGGTGAAAACATAAAATAACCACAAACGGCCCCGTAAGAGGCTAGAACACCTCCCATGGGACTAATATAACCCACAGGAATCGATCATGTAATCATGGGACCCTCAGTTTGAGAACATGACCAAAATTTGCAAACTCTTAGTCTTGGGCTTAAAAACATACCGTCAAAGGGTGAAAATGTAAAAAACCACAAAATGGCTCCGTAAGAGGCACGAACACATCGCACGGGATCCATGTAACCTGCATGAACTGATCACATAATCATGGGACCCTCGGTTTCAGAGTATGAAATTTTTTTGCAAAATATTTATACTTAGGCTTAAAAAATTCCTTCAATTGGTGCAAACGTAAAATAGACACAAAACGGACCTGTAAGAGGTAATAACACCTCGCACGGGACCAATGTAACCCGCAGAAATTGATCGCGTAGCCACAGGACCCCCGGTCTAAGAACATGATAAAAAATTTCAAACTATTGGACTTATGCTTAAAAATATGCCGTTAAATGGTGAAAACATAAAACAACCACAAAACACCCTCGTAAGAGGCATGAACACCTCGCACGGGACCAATGTAACACGCAAGAACAGATCGCGTAATCACGGGACCGCAGTTTTAGAGCGCGACCAAATTTGTAAAATATCCAAACATAGGCTTAAAAGCCTGCCGTAAAAGGGTGAAAATATAAAACTTCCTTAAAATAACCCCGTTAAAGGCACGAACACTTTGCACGGGATTAATGTAACCCGTAGGAACCGACCGCGTACTCACGGGACCCCTAGTTTGAGAGCACGACCAAAGTTTGCAAACTGTTAGACTTAGGCCTAAAAACATGTCGTCAAAGTGTGAAAACGTAAAATAGCCACAAAACAGCCCCGTAAGAGGCATAAACACCTTGTACGAGACCAACTTAACCCGCAAGTACCGACCGCATAGTATCGGGACCCCCAATTTGAGAGCACGACCAAAATTTATAAACTGTTATACTTGGACTTAAAAACATGCTGTAAAATGGTGAAAATGTAAAACATGCACAAAATGGCCCCGTAAGAGGCCTGAACACCTCGCACGAGCCCAATGTAACCCGTAGGAACCGATCGTATAGTCACGGGACCCCAATTTGAGAGCAGAACAATAACTTACAAACTATTAGACTTAGGCTTTAAAAGATGTCGTCAAATGGGGAAAATGTAAAAATCCACCAAACAACCACATTAGTGGCATGACACCTCGCACGAAAAAAATGTAACTCGAAGGAACGATTACATAGTCATGGGACCCTCGGTTTGAGAACACGTCCAAAATTTGTAAAGTGTTTTACACAAGCTTAAAAATATGCTGTCAAAGGGTAAAAATGCAAAACAACCACAAAACGATTCCGTAAGAGGAACGAACACCTCGCACATGACCAATATAAATCGCAGGAATCGATTGCACAGTCTTGAGACCCTCGATTTCAGAGCGCGGCCAAAATTTATATAATATCTAGACTTAGGGTTAAAAATATGTCGTCTAAGGGTGAAAATGTAAAACACCACAAAAAGGCTTTGAAATAGGCACGAACACCTCTTACGGACCAATGTAACCCACGGGAGCTGACCGTATAGTCATAGGATCCTTGGTTTGAGAACAAGAAAAATATTCGCAAACCGTTTGACTTAGGCTTAATAAAGATGCCATCAAAGGGTGAAAACGTAAAATAGCAACGACCCCATAAGAGGCACGAACACCTCGTATGGGTCTAAGGTAACCTGCAAGAACATACCGCGTAGTCACGAGACCCCCGGTCTGAGAGCATACAAAAATTTGCAAGATCTTAGACCCAGGATTAAGAACATGCCATAAAGGTGTGAAAATGAAAAAAACCACAAAACAGCCCCGTAAGAGGCACGAACACCTCGCACGGGGCCCATGTAACTCGCAGGATATGGCCACATAGTTATGGAACCCCCAATTTGAGACCACGACCAAAATTTTAAGCTTTTAGAATTAGGCTTAAAAACTTGTCGTCAATGGGTGAAAAATAAAACCACCATAAAACGGCTCCGTAAGAGGCTCGAACACCTCGAACGGGACCGTTGTAACCCGTAAAAACCCACCGTATAGTCACGGGACCACCAATTTGAGAGCACGACCAAGATTTGCAAAATACCTTGACTTTGGCTTAAAAAACTCCGTCAAAGGGTGAAAACGTAAAATAGCCACAAAAGGCCCCGTAAGAGGCATGAACACCTCACACAGGACCAATGTAACTCGCAAGAACCGGTCGCGTAGTCACGGGACCCACGATTTTAGAACACGATCAAAATTTGTAAACTTTTAGACTTAGGATAAAAAATATGTTGTCAAAGGGTGAAACGTAAAATAGCCATAAAACGACCCTGTAAGAGGCACGAACACCTCACACGGGACCAATGTAATTCGCAGGAATCAACCGCGTAGTCACGGGACCCACAGTTCGTGAGCACGACCAATATTAAAAAAATATAGACTTAAGATTGAAGTCGTGTCGTGAAAGCGTGAAAACATAAAACAACTAGAAAATGGCCCCGTAAGAGGCACAAACACCTCGCACGAGACCAATGTAACCCGCAGGAACCGATCGAGTAGTCGTGGGACACCAGATTTGAGAGCACGGCCAAAATTTGCAAAATATCAAGACTTTGGCCTAAAAACTTGCCGTCAAAGGGTGAAAATGTAAAACAACTAAAAAGTGGTCCCGTTTGAGGCACGGAGACCTTGCACGAAACTAGTATAACCCTCAGGAACCGACCACATAGTCACAGGACCCCCTGTATGAGACCACAACCAAAATTTGCAAATTGTTGGACTTAGGATTAAAAACATGCTCTCAAAGGGTGAAAATGTAAAACAACCAAAAGCACAGGACCAATGTAATTCTAAGTAACCAACCTCATAGTCACGAGACCGTAGGTTTGAGAGCACGGCCAAAATTTTCATAATATTTATACTTAGGATTAAAAATGTGTCGTCAAGGGGTGAAAATATAAAATAGCCATAAAACGTCCTTGTAAGAGGCACGAACGCCTCGCACAGGACCAATGTAATTCGAAAGAACCGATCGCATAGTCACAGGACTCCCGATTTTAGAACAAGAATGATATTTACGAACTCTTCGACTTGGGCTTCAAAACATACCAACAAAGGGTGAAAACATAAAACAACCATAAAACAGCCCTCTAAGAGGCATAAACATCTCGTACGGGACCAATGTAACCAGTAGGAACCATCAGCATAGTCCAGGGACCCCCGATTTGAGAGGACGACCAATATTCGTAAATGTTAGACTTAGGCTTAGAAATAAGCCCCCAAATTGTGAAAATGTAAAACATCAAGAAAACGTCCCCTTAAGAGGCACAAAGCCCTCCCACAGGACCAATGTAACACGTAGGAATTGATCGCATAATCAACGTACCCTCGGTTTGAGAGCACGACTAAAATTTGAAAAATATTTAGATTTAAGCTGAAAAACATGTTGTCAAAAGGGTAAAAACACAAAACATCCACAAAACGGCCTTGTAAGAGGAATGAACACCTCCCACGGGACCAATATAACCCGCAGGAACCAACCTTTTAGTCACGAAACCCTCGGTTTAAGAACATGACCAAAATTTGCGAACCTTAGACTTAGGCTTAAAAACATGTCGTCAAAGGGTCAAAACGTCAAAATAGTCACAAAATGGCCCAATAAGAGGCACGGACACCTCGTACAGAACAAATGTAACACATATGAATTGATCACGTATTCACGGAACTCCTGATTTGAGAGCACGATCATAATTTGTAAAATATCTAAACTTAGGCTGAAAAACATGCTGTTAAAGGGTGAAAATGTAAAACAGCCACAAAATGGCACCGTAAGAGGCATGAACACCTCCCACTGGACTAATATAACCCGAAGGAACTGACCGCGTAGTCACGAGACCCTCGATTTGAGAGCAGGACCAATATTTGTAAACTGTTAGACTTAGGCTTAAAAATATGTCGTCAAAGGGTGAAAATGTAAAAGAGGCAAAAAACAGCACCGTAAGAGGAACGAGCTTCTCACACGGGACCAACATAACCCCTAGGAACCGATCATGTAATCTTGGGACCCCAGTTTGAGAGTACGACCAATATTCGCAAAGTGTTAGATTTAGGCTTAAAAATATGTCGTTAAAGAGTGAAAACGTAAAATAACCAGAAAATGGCCCCATAAGAGGCACGAAAACCTCGCATAAGACCAATGTAACCCGCAGGAACCGACTGCATAGTCACGGGATCCCCGGTTTGAGACCACGACTAAAATTTGTAAACTGGTAGACTTGGGCTTTAAAACATGTCATCAAAGGGTGAAAACGTAAATCATCCACATAACGGCCCTGTAAGAGGCACGAACACCTCACACGGTACCAATGTAATGTAACACCCCGTCTAATTAAATACCGGGTGATCAGTCCTTTATTAAATTAAAATCAAGGTGAATAGTTGGTTCATTCTCAGCATCATTGTCGCAAAATAATATTTCCAATTTGAACACCCTGTATAATTAAGCTAAGTGTCAAAATAATTTAAAGTCTTATTTTCATTTTATTAAATTCCAATACGAAAACCTCTATTAATAACCAACAGTTTATGTAGGAGGCTAGTGAGACTGGGGTCTATAAATAACAGGAAAGGGTGAGGCGTGACCCACTCCAATGGACACTGCCTGTAAGGTCTTCAAGGTCTTATGGTGCAGCTTCTTAAGAAATCTTCTCCTTTTGGTAAAAATGGAGCTCAATCTGGAACTCCCTCCCTGTAAGAAGATGAACTTCACAACAATAATAGTATTTTTTTCTCAATAGGAACTCCTGAGAGTGATGGTTGTCAATGGGGAGTGAAAGAACAAGGCACTCAGCACTTAGAGAGAGAGCAGGGAGAGAATACTAGAGAGATTCTGGTGTGATTTTGACAGAGTAATGGTGCTGTTGAGTTTTTCTTCTATCTCCTTTCATGACCTTGCTCAGGGGTCGTATTTATACTTGGGAACTAGGGTTGGGTTGTCACTTTTGGCACTGAAAGTTAGAGGGTTGGTGAGGGACAAAGTCTGTAGTGTACTATTTATCCCTACCTGCAGGAAGCTCTTCCTGTCCCCTCTGGCAGGTGCCCCCTGGTGCCAACCAAAGTTCAAAATAAAATATGTCTTCTAATGGAGACAAAATATCTGATTTGCTAAATATCTTTTGAAATGGTAACTTTTGGTACTAACTTTGTAAACTTGAGGGGGGTCTCGAGGACCACCTCCTCTAAAATCTTTTTAATCTTGAGGGGGATCTTGAGGACCCCCTTCTAAAATCATTTTTTTATTGAGTGGGGTCTAAAGTACCCTCTCATTTAAAATCATTTTATAAACAATTCTTTTCTTGTGAGCAGCTAGCCCTTTGGCTGCTCACTTCACTTGTGACTAAGTGTGAGGTGTATGAGGACTGGGCGACCCTAGGGTCTTCCTACTAGTATTCTCTCAATCCTATAATGATAAGTGGTTGATCTTGCTCAACATACCTTATCCCTCAGCCACCAAGACAAAACTCCCAAGAGATCCCAACTATCCTACTTGAGCCCTGCTTGCTCAACTAGGCAACCTGTACAAGAAAATAAGTGTTAGTACTTCTGTTCTTTTTCATGATGAGGGGTTTCATATGGTAGACAACCCATCATCCTAATTTGGTTTGCTGGGAGCTGAGGAGGGAGGACCTTGCGGGTCCCTCCTCCCATGTAAGTTTCTGCTGTTGAGGAACCCTAGTGGGGGTTCCTTCTCAAACATCATTTTTGTTGTTGAGGAAATGTCAATTCTGTGGGGACCCTTACGGTGGTCCTTCTCAACTTGGACTTCTGTAGTGGCCCTTACGGGGCACTTCTCAGATGTCATATCTGTAGTGACCCTTGCGGTGGCTCTTCTAAACTTGTACTTCTATAATGGCACCTTGAGGGGTACTTCTCGAATGTCATTTCTGTAGTGACCCTTGCGGTGGCCCTTCTCAACTTGGACTTCTGCAGTGGCCCTTGCAGGGCACTTCTCAGATGTCATTTATGTAGTGACCTTTGCAGTGGTCCTTCTCAACTTGGACTTTTGCAGTGGCCCTTGTGGGGCACTTCTCCAACGTCATTTCGGCAGTGACCCTTGCGGTGGCCCTTATCAACTTGGACTTCTGCAGTGTCCCTTGTGGGGCACTTTTCAGATGTCATTTCTACGATAACCCTTGCGGTGGCCCTTATCAACTTGAACTTCTGCAGTGGCCCTCGCGGGGCACTTCTCAGATGTCATTTTTGTAGTGACCCTTGCGGTGGCCCTTCTTAACTTGGAATTTTGCAGTGGCCCTTGTGGGGCACTTCTCAAATGTCATTTCTGTAGTGGCCCTTCTCAACTTGGACTTCTGTAGTGGACCTTACGGGGCACTTCTCAGAAGTCATTTTTGCGGTGACCCTTACGGTGGCCCTTCTCAACTTGGACTTCTGTAGTGACCCTTGTGGGGCACTTCTCAGATGTTATTTCTGTGGTGACCCTTACGGTGGACCTTCTTGACTTGGACTTCTACAGTGGTCCTTCACTACATCAAAATGGACAAATTGTCACCTTTCAGTCGGTCACCCTTGTCAAGGTCATTGACCGTGACAAAAAACACGCATTTTATGTCACGGTCATTGACCTTGACACGACCTTTACAAAGAATTGTCACGGTCATTGACCGTGACAAGGCCATGACAAATTCACTTGTCACGGACTTTCACGGTCAATGACCGTGACAATTCTTTAAATACTTGTCACGGTCAATGACCTTGACACGACCATGATAATGTTTGCAGCAAAAACCCTATACCCCTTCTTTTTTTCCTACCGCCGTTCCCTCCCTCTCTCTCTCTCTCTCTCTTCCATTTATATATATGTTTGTGTGTATATATATATATGTGTGTATGTGCGTATATATATGTAAATAATATCCAAAAATAATATCCAAAAATGTAAATGTAAATAATATCCAAAAATGAAATGTAAATAATATCCAAAATTAATATTCAAAAATGTAAATGTAAATAATATCCAAAAATATTGGATAACAATTTATTTTTATTCAAAATAAATAATTGATAATAGTTGGATAATAATTGATATTTTCATTCAAAATAAATATTTCATTCAAAAGTATTGGATAATAATTGATATTTTCATTTAAATTGATAATAATTTTATTCATGAAATTAATTCAATTAGGTAAAACCCTAGATAATTTTTTAACAGAATTTGATAATATTATATAAAGTTTAGTAAATTCACAAAATGTTGCCAATTGTATGTTTTTAGGAATATCATTCGTTACTTTCGTGCCCAACTATGTAGAATCCATACACATGCATGTTGTTAGAAAGTCTTAAATTTAATTCTCACTTTAATTTGTAGAATCTCTGTACTAAATTGGATTTATCCCTTTATGATAATGAAATTTATGCTCCAATTATAATTATCTCATGTCATAATTTTATTGATAAACATTAAATGTAGTTGTCACGGTCGTGGTGGGGGGAGGGGTGTGTGCGTAGGTGTGTGCGTGTGTGCGTGGCGGGGGGGGGGGGGTGGGGGAGGAGGGGGGTATGTGTTTATGTGTGTGTATGGTGGTGTGTGGTGGGGGAGGGGGTAGTGGGGGTGGGGTGTGGTGGGGGACGGGGGTAGTGGGGGTGGGGTGTGGTGGGGGGGAGGGGGTGGGGGTGGAATTTTCTAACTAAAAATATGATAATATTTTGTTATAATTTGTTAAAACTCAGTCATCCCATTAGTATGAATGCAAGGTTAGTGATAGTTAGAATTGTGTAAATGTTAGAAAAGTTCCAGAATTCATATGTTAAATTTAACTATACAATTAAAATACCCCAATTGTCACGGTCGTGGGGGGTGGGGTGGGGTGTATGTGTGTGTGCGTAGGTGTGTGCGTGTGTGCGTGGCGGGGGGAGGGGGGAAAGGAGTGTGGTGGGGGTGGGGGTGGGGTGTGGAGGGGCAATTTTAACAATTGTATATCTTTAATTAAGAAATTGTATAGCTTTAATTGTAATTTTAATTGTATAGTTTTAGATGAGAGTAAATTAATAATTAGTGCCAATTTCATATGAAAGTAGGATTGTCCCTCATTGTAAATTACTAAATTAATAATTGTATACGTTAATTGTTAGTTTAATTGATGAAATGTTGGGTTGGTTAGTTTTAAAAGTGACATGACGTGTGCGTGTGTGTGGCGGGGGTGGGGTAGGGGTGTGTGTATGTGTACAATTAACATTTTTTTTTATCTGTACTAATAACATTTTTTTATAGCAAAAATGTCTCCTTCAGATATTAAGGCGAAGATGATGATGCTATTTATGATGATGTCGTCTGGGCTCGGTGGTAGCGGAGGCGACGAGGGCTCCTCCGCCCCTAGGCTCCCTAAATATGGAAAATTTGGGATTACCGTTGAGAACAAGTCGGAGCTATTAGCGAGATCCCTCGAGCTGCTAAAGACGGTCATCGGCCCGGGGTTTATGAGTTGGAAGGAGGTGCCATATGAGCTCAAGTTAGCTGTTTGGGAGACCCTACAGGTAATATATTTATATTTATATTTATATGAATATTTCAATTTCAATTTCAATTTCAATTTCAATTTCAATTTCAATTTCAATTTCAATTTCATATTTATATTTATATTTATATTTATATTTATTCGCAACTAACATTGTATTTGTTGGACAGGAACAATTAAACTTGGATCCAAAGCTACGCGATTCCGTCTTGGAGCAGTTGAGGGAGCAACACAAGACGTGGAAGAAAAATATGCAAACACGGTACTTTGGGAAAACACGAGAGTCCATTATACAATGGCGCGGATCCTTCCCGCCCAAGGAGCCGATCTCATTGGCACAATGGTAAAAGTTCATTGACAATGAGATCGAGGATCGACAATTGGCATCTCGCCAATCGGGGAGGGAAAATCGGGCAAAAAAGACGGACGTGCACTACTCCGGCCGAACCTCTTAAGCCGAGGTGGAGCATAGGATGCAGGTAAGATTTAATTTATCTATAACTACATAAATATATTATTCTTCATTATTTTACTTTGAGGGGTCGATACTAATTTTACTTTACTTTATTTTATTTCAGGGGGTAGGGAGTGGGTCAGGGGGTAAGCCACATAGGCTCAATACTTATGTGGCTCTTCGGACGAAGAAGGGGAAGGACAAGGAGGTGTCCCCGAGCGTCGCGGCCACGATTATAAGTAATCCGATAATAATTAATTTTTGTTAATTACGTTATAATTTTTTGGTTTACTTATTTTACTAATCATGTGCTTTTTATCATTTCAGGCAAAGCTTAAGGAAGTGCATGAGTCGCAGTCTCATGCCGACAAGGCATCTTTGTCCACAGACGCACTCAGCCAAGTGCTTGGCTCTGATCGCAAGGGGAGGACAAGGGGAGTGAGCTTGCGGGTGGCCAAATCTAGGATCATAGGATTGGAGATGAGCGACACCGGGTTGGCTCGAACGGTGGATTCACACGACGCGAAGCTGTCCCGTTTGGAGGCGACGGTCCAAGATATGTACGCATTCATGAAGCGTACGTTGGGTGGAGACCGTAAAGGGAAAGGGAAAGGGAAGGAGAAGGCGGTGGAGGAGGAGGTGTGGGAGGATGAGGCGCAGGATGACGAGGATGTGGACCTCGCTGCTTCATCACCGACACATTCGTACTTCGATGATCCACTTCCCTATTTGGCTCCCTTCAACAGACCATTGTCGACACTTGGTTGGTCGAGCGTGTTCATATTGGACTTATTTGATGGCCAGCCGATAGGGCGGGGGTTGGGGGACCCGAATATTGTCGAGGGTGGAATAGTCCATGGACGTGTGCTTCAAGAGATGGAGTCCAGGGTGCTCGTCACGCATGTCATACCCGGGAAGGAGAACTCACTATTGTGATTGCGCGAACAATGCGGCATGACGTATATTAGTGGGTGCGTCAATTCGTATGTCGTATGGCCTACTCACCTCCTCAGTTTTACCCAAGACTTGTAGTAACATTATTTTTAAGTTTGTCATTTTAATTATATTTGGATTATATCGTCATGTATATTATTTCTATTTTGAATATTTGGATTATATCGTCATGAATATATATTTTCATTATCTTTAGTTTGTTTGGATATATGATGTTTGGAA
Source organism: Sambucus nigra (assembly GCA_949130495.1). NCBI lineage: Eukaryota > Viridiplantae > Streptophyta > Magnoliopsida > Dipsacales > Adoxaceae > Sambucus > Sambucus nigra. The sequence goes on along the minus strand of OX422208.1, from coordinate 786,933,491 downwards.
CAGGTACAACGTTACTATAACAGGTACAAATATACTGATGGGCAGTGGGAGTGGCCATACTGCCCAGCAGATTTTTTTTAAATTCTGCCCAGAATTGTCACGGTCATTGACCGTGACACGTCCTTGACAAATCTTATCACAGACTTATCACGGTCATTGACCGTGACAATTTTTTTAAAAAGGGTCACGGCTTTGTCACGGTTATAAACCGTGACAAACGTGTCACCGTTATTGACCGTGACACGACCGTGACAAAAAAAGTTGTCTCGCCTCGAAATATCACGGTCATTGACCTTGACAAGTTGGATTTGTCAAGGTCAATGACCTTGACAATTCGACAGATTTGGCGTAGTGCTTACGGGGCACTTCTCAGATGTCATTTATGCAGTGACCCTTGTGGTGGCCCTTCTCAACTTGGACTTCTGCAGTGGCCCTTGCGGGGCACTTCTCGAATGTTATTTCTGCAGTGACCCTTATGGTGTCCCTTCTCAACTTGGACTTCTATACTGGCCCTTGCAGGGCACTTCTCAGATTTCATTTCCACAGTGACCCTTGTGGTGACCCTTCTCAACTTGGACTTCTGCAGTGGCCCTTATGGGGTAATTCTCAAATGTCACTTCTGCAGTGACCCCTTTGCAGCGGCCCTTCTTAACTTGGACATCTGCAGTGGCCCTTACAGGGTACTTCTCAGATCTCATTTCTGCAGTAACCATTACGGTGGCCCTTCTCAACTTGGACTTCTACAGAGGCCCTTGCGGGGCACTTCTCAGATGTCATTTCTGCAGTGACCCTTGCGGTGGCCCTTCTAAACTTGGACTTCTTCAGTGGCCCTTGTGGGGCGTTTCTCGAATGTCATTTTTGCGGTGGCGGGACCCTGGGGTTTCCTTCTCTAATATGGCACTTCTGCGGTGGAGGGACACTGTGGGTTCCCTCAACTTCATATTTTCTATAAGCTGAAGGAGGGGTCTTTGAGGGACCCTCACCCACAAATATAGTGGTGAATCTTGAAACACCCTTCTACATTAGCCCCTTGTGCAAAGTCTTTTGTGTTAGTTAGACTAAAGGCTTTGTACGCCATACATTCATTTTTTTTTTATTTTGAGGGACCCTAGGGTTCCTTCATCATTCCTCTTAGGGTCATTAAATGTCTTGTCACTTCATCCCAAGTTTTGTAGATGAGGCCACTTATAGTGGACCTCCTTATCTGGGTATTAACTTGGGCGGAGGGGTTACTCGCGGTGTTCCCCTCATTCTGGGCCTTCTTCTATGGCCTTCTACTTTGTTTAGAGGGGTTGCTCATAGTGAGCCCCTCCTCATTGGACTTTTTTCAGTGGCCTTCTATCTTGGGTAGAGGGTTTGCTCATAGTGAGCCCCTCACACTTGGCCTTCTTCTGTGGCCTTCTTTATCGGGCAAAGGGATTACTCGCGGTGATCCCCTTGCTATTGGCCTTCTTCTGTGGCCTTCTTTCTTGGGCAGATGGATTGCTCGCGGTGAGTCCCTCGCCCTTGGCCTTCTTTTGTGGCCTTCTATCTTGGGCGGAGGGGTTACTCGTGGTGGCCCCCTCGCCCTTGGCCTTCTTCTATTGCCTTCTATCTTGGGCGGAGGGCTTACTTGTGGTGAGACCCTCGCCCTTGGCCTTTTTCTGTGGACTTTCATCTTGGGTGGAGGGGTTACTCGCTGTGGGCCCCTCGCCCTTGGCCTTCTTCTGTGGCCTTCTATCTTGGGCAGAGGGGTTACTCGCGATGGGCCCCTCACCCTTGGCCTTCTTGTGTGGCCTTCTATATTGGGTGGATGGATTACTCGCGGTGAGCCCCTCGCCCTTGGCCTTCTTCTATTAGCCTTTTATCTTGGGTGTAGGGGTTACTCGCTGTGGACCCCTCGCCCTTGGCCTTCTTATATGGCCTTTCATCTTGGGCAGAGGGGTTACTCGCGGTGGGCCCCTCGCATTTTTCTGTGGCCTTCTATCTTGGGCGAAGGGGTTACTCGTGTATTGACCTTGGGTCCGAGGGTATCTCGCCAACTGTTGGCTCTACGGGGAGTGTGCTATTGGCCAAGGGTTCATCACGGGTGGACCCACTATCCGTGGGTTCCTCACAGACTACCAATTTTGCTAATTATTTCTCGCCCAATATGTGTTTAGGTTCATATCTGTTTGATTTATCGACCCTTGCTATTGGTACCTGTGATGATTCTTTGCTGGAAATGTGTTGTAGTCTTCAGCATGTAAGAGGTTCCTCACCGGAGGTCCCAATACCCGAGGGTCCCTCATCAGAAGCATCGTTAGTGGCTGGTATTTTGGATGGAGGTGTCTCGACCTCAAATATCGTCAAGGGTTCCTCGTCACGACTGTCATTGGTGACTGATGTTTTGGCTGGGGGTGTCTCGACCTCAAATATCATCGAGGGTTCCTCGCGAGCAGGTCTTTCCCCTATTTTTTCCTCACATGTATTTTTTTTAATGAGGGTTCCTCGCAGGTGAACCTAATACCCAAGGGTTCCTCGTCACTCCCAACTTTGGGTAGTTCTATTATCAAGGGTTCCTCGCATGTTGGGGGTTCCTCGCGATCGCAGTCAATCAAGGTGGGTTCCTCGACGACATTACTGTCCATGGGTTCCTCGATGACATTACCGCCCATGGGTTCCTCGACCGCTGTCGTGAATGAGGGGTGTCTCAACCTCTCGTTTCATCGAGGGTTCCTCACCTGGTGGTATTGCGTTTGGTGAAATGGGAAATTTACAACTTGCTTCAAATGGGGGTATCTCGACCACATGCTTCGCCGAGGGTTCCTAGTCTGGTGGAATTGGGCTTAAGAGAAGCGGTCACTTTACAACTTGCTTCAAGTGGGGGTATCTCAACCTCATGCTTCGTCGAGGCTGCTGCCACGACTTCTTTGTTGGCGGTGAGGGACACCCAGGGTTCCTCGCCCATGAGTTACTCATGCCTCGACTTACCATCCGGGGGTGTCTCGACCTCATGCTTCGTCGACACTGCTGCCAGGACTTCTTTGTTGGTGACGAGTGACCGCGAGTTGACATTTTTATAAGGGTTGCTTCTGCTACTTCCCTTCTTTTCGCGACGAGGGACACCCAGGGTTTCACATTCATGGGTTCCTCACGAGTTGGTGTTTCTAGAGGGGATGTTGCAACTAAGAGTTCCTTACTTAGAATTTCTACCACGATGGGTTCTTTTCATGAGGGTTACTCATCGCTATCATTGAGAGGGAGGAGTTACTCGACCATACCGAATTTCGCGCCATACACTATTGGTTCATGGGGTTCCTGCCAGTGAACTTGACGATTGTCACAACTTGCTCCAGCGCCATCTTTCGCGGCTGAGCTACCTCTACCGAAATTTCCACCGGAACAGCTTCCCCTCTAGAGGGGGCTACTGCTAGTGTTACACAACCTTGACCCAAACTTTCCAAGTCTCAAAAAACATACTCATAAGCCTCTGCACCGGAGCTGCTGCCGGTGAGCTGGTCTGCCCTCCCTTAGGAGCAGGTATCTTTGCTCCGGTCACCACCACATCCACCTAAGTGGCCTTGTCTCTTTGAGCTCCATTCCCAGATGGAATGCCTTCAAACACTAACTGCTTAGAAACATTAAAACCTTCTTTGTCCATGGAAGTGAGGATACCTCCCCAGCAGGGTCGCCAAATGTAGGAGGGTAGTGAGACTGGGGTCTATGAATAACTAGAAAGGGTGAGGCGTGACCCACTCCAATGGACACTGCCTGCAAGGTCTTCAAGGTCTTTTGGTGCAACTTCTCAAGAAACCTTCTCCTTCTGGTAATAATGGAACTCAAGCTTGAACTCACTCCTTGCAAGAAGATGAACGTTCACAACAGAAATAGTAATTTTCTCAAGGTAAACACCTGAGAATGATGGCTGCCAATGGGGAGTGAAGGAACAAGGCACTCAACACTAAGAGAATGAGCAGGGAGAGAATACTTAGGTAGGTTTGGTGTGATTTTGGCAGAGTAACTGTGCAGTTTCAATTGTCTCTCTATTGACCTTGCCCAGAGGTCTATTTATACTTGGGCATTAGGGCTGAGTTGGCATTTTTGGGCGCTAAAATTGAGAGGGTTGGTAGGGACAAATGGTACACTTCAGACATTGTGCCCCACTAACCCTCTCAATTTTGGTGCCCAAAAATGCTAACTCAGCCCTAATGCTCAAGTATAAATAGACCTCTGGGCAAGGTCAATAGAGAGACAATTTAAATTTCACAGTTACTTTGCTAAAATCACACCAGACCTACTTAAGTATTCTCTCCCTTCTCACTCTCTTAGTGTTGAGTGCCTTGTTCCTTCACTCCCCACTGACAACCATCATCCTCAGGTGTTTCCTTTGAGAAAATTACTATTTTTGTTGTGAAAGTTCATCTTCTTGCAGGGAGTGAGTTCAAGTTTGAGTTCCATTGTTACCAGAAGGATAAGGTTTTTTGAGAAGTTTCACCAGAAGACCTTGTAGGCAGTGTCCATTGGAGTGGGTCACGCCTCACCCTTTCCAGTTATTCATAGACCCCAATCTCACTACCCTCCTACAATTTAAGAATCACATAAATACTAAGGATGGTAATTAAGACACAAGAATTAAACCATCTAGATAAAAAAACCAAGTCTAAGACCCATAAATGAAATCATCATGAGAAGAGTTAACTCCCAAGGAGTACTGAATACTGGAAATATAAGTAAACATAAATCCCTCACCAATTCAAATGGAATAGGAAAACCGGTGACACATGCCCTAACTAAGTAGAACTAAAGCAAGAACAGAATCAATGATGAGGTCGTCTAAAGCAAAGGCTTGCAACTCCCACATAAGCTGCAGTTCGTCCAGTCCAAAGAATTTAAGTATGATGCCCTATGGCTGGACACTTGTAATACATACATATATATACAAGATAGAGAAATAATAGGAAGCGGTTCAGAGCCCGAGTGTAAAACAGTTTAAAGTAGTTTAACAAGTATTTAAAATGCTTATCGGCTAATGTGACAACCATGTTAGTATGCGACACTCTCTTAAAAAATTCTCACCTCTCATCTAGTGGGCATGCCTACCGTACTACTGATCTCATAAGTCTATCTAACTTATTCCCATGAAGTTTATCTTGAGAAATACTGAGGCCATGATATTTAGTTTTAGAAAATTAATCTCTTCCATTTTCTTACATTACTTAGAACCACTTAGTATTGTTACAAAATTCACGAACACTTGTTATAAAGTTGAAGCATTTATTCATTACTTAACTATTTATACACACAATAGAAAGTTTCCATATATATAAGTATATATATATATATATATATATATATATACACTATCGGCACCCCACATAAATCTATGGTGCTAGCATACTCTGCTATCAAGTCCCCGTATCACACTAGTTCGAAATCACTCTCGAACTGTATTAACACAATACACATACAATGGAGGTGAATCATAGTTTCAAGTATTAAGAGGCCAACATATACTCTCACATCTCTTAGAACCATCTGACTATCATTTTTAGATAGCATGTATCGTGGATACTATCTTCTAGGGTACGGGTCAATATCCCCCATACAGGTCCAATCAAGATAAGACTGTCTCGACACGAAAACCTCCTTGATAGCAAGTAGCTTGGGTATGAATTTTACACAGATACATAATATATGCACAGTCACACAGTCATATATATAAATATTCACATTTTCCAAATTAGGTGAGCCCATGACCCATAATTATAATTATCCGCTCTTAGCACAAATTACTCAATTATCTCGCATAATGGATTCGCCTCTTTTATTCTCATTTATAATTTATTTCATACTTACTTCTCATCTCTCGAAGTATTCTATCTCACTAAGTATAATTTCAGTAGGTATACCCTCACTTACTTTCTAGTCTAAATCTTTTACGAGTCTCAATCTTTTAGTAAACGTACGCATAATTTTCTATGTATGAATAACTCCCCGTTAACCCATAATTTCATCCCATATTGAATTTCACTCAACGGAGTCTACTTGGACCCTACTGGTACTTTTCATATCCCATTATACTATATAAATAATAATTAAGCCTTCTTACGCATTTTATCCGGATCAAACAAAAAGGAGAAAATATGCAGTTTTCGAGGAGGGATCGATCGATCGATCGATCGATGCTCTTGGTCGATCGATCGATCAAGAAGTTCTTGCCTAGAATCTGCAAAATTCATCCTACAGGTTTCATCAAAAACTTGTCTCCAAAATGCCATTGATGATCCCCAAACTCCCAAACAAGATTACTAATAGTCATATATACCTATATACATGATTTCCTACGTGAAACATGTCCAAATTCATCAAAGGTATTGGATTAATGGGGTAAAATTAACATAATTATTAAGAACCCTAATTTTTCATGAAACATCCATTCTTCTAATTCTTTTCCAGATTTCTTGCTTCTAAATCCATACAAATTCGTGGGTAATCCTCTACATGTGATTGAGATGTCCAGAATATATTTACTTCCTCTACAACATATGATTTAAAGTCTCTAAGTTGTCAAATTCTTCCATGAAACATGTTCTTAACAACCCTAAGATAACATGGGTGAAACATTAACTAAAAAAACAAATCAAGATAGATATTTTCCTGGGATTCAAGGATATGATTTGTTGATGGAAAAGATATGGTTGCGTTCCTCGTCGTGCGATCTACGCTTTGGTGGTGGTGGCGGTGCGATTGAGTGAGTTCTAGGCCTTGGATTTCTTGGAAAACTCTCCACCTTCTTCTCTAATGGCCGTTCTTAGGTTTTGTGTTTGTTAACCCTAAAAGACAACTCCTAATAGATGATATAACTTAGGAAATTTTATGGGTTTAATTACCCAAAAATACAAAATGTCTATAATACCCTCCCGCGATGTCAATTAGACCTAAAAACGCCCCGAGATCCAAACTAAACCCCCGGGTACACTTTTTGACTATCTCGACCCTTTCGGACACTTTCGCGCACTTAAAACGACCATACGGGTGCCTTATAATATATTTACTTTTATAATAGTAATTTAGTCCTGACACGACACAGGCACGTCCCGACTTAAATTTCCATAATTGCTATTCTATTCACTCGTGACAATTATAATAAAAATCAATCGTATATATTACTTTACTCATCTAGTAATATTCAACAAATTCTCAATAATTACTAACTAACGTCACGCTAGTAAATATTAGAATAAATTTTTGAATTAATATTAAATTAATATCTCAAATTAAATTTAATAAATCCTCAAATTCAAAAGCCATAAAAATACGGGGAATTACATGTAACCCGCAGGAACCGACCACGTAGTCAGGGTACCTCCGATTTGAGACCAAGACCAAAATTTGTGAACTATTAGACTTAGGCTTACACACATGCCGTCAAAGGGTGAAAACGTAAAACAATAAAAAAAGGTCCTTAAGAGGCATGAACACCTCGCACGAAACCAATGTAACCTGCAGGAATCGATCGCATAATCACGGGACCCCGGGTTTGAGAGCACGACAAAACCTTTCAAACTATTAGACTTAGGCTTAAAAACATGTTGTTAAAGAGTGAATACGTAAAACATCCACAAAACGGTCTCGTAAGAGGCATGACACCTCGCACGAGACCAATGTAACATGCAGGAACCGACTGCATAATCATGGGGCCCTCAATTTGAGAACAGGACAAAAATTTAAAAACTGTTAGACACTACAAAAAAAAGTAATTTTTGATATGGTGGTCTAACGCTCCCAAAAGTTGGTTTATCCATCTCAAATACTTTTTAGGACAATAATTAGGATGGCTAGAGGGGTATTTTTGATAGGGAGATATAGATACTTGTTGTGACTCCATGGACGTCTCAAAAGAATTTTTTGAAACGGGAACAAATCCATCTCAAAAGCTCATCATTTTTTATGACCCTTTTGAGACGACAAAAGAGATGTTCCAAAAGAATGCTTTTGAGACGAAAATGAATCCATCTCAAAAGCTTACTATTTTATATGATCTTCTTGAGACGACAAGATACCCATTTTGAATATTTTTTGGGGACAATTTTAACCATCCCAAAAGAGGTGAAAGGATCTTTAAATTTTTACACCAATATATTGTGAACAATAAAATCTATCGTTAAAGTTTAATATATAGTTGATTACATTTGAGTTAATTTATTAGAGCATCACCAAATATAATACATAATATATAAAACATAAGACGATTTTCAAGCAACACAACATATCATTTTCATTCAACAATAGTGAGAGTTCTTACAATCATCTCTAAATGTTCATCAAAACAAAAATTATAACACCAAGTTCAAATATTCGACTTGACTACAAAAATACAATAATTTCCTATACTGTAAAACACGATTTTTTTTATCCAAGTAATCCGACAATCTTAAAGCGTACGACCTTAAAAATCACTTATTAGCATTGCATGTTCTACAAAAATTGCCACCTGCAAAAAATATACAATGTCAATTATGTCAAATTAATATCCTACTCAACAACAATACAATGTGCAATGAATCAATGTAGTTTATTCTCATCACAAACAATAAATATCTAACTACAATAATTTTTTTTTTAAAAATCGACAGAATCTCCTTTGTTTATTCATGAAAACAACATATAGCTAACCTGTTTTAAAAATTAAAATTTATTCTAAGAATATTATACACCAACCAATAGAAAATTATGACCAACACAATAACAAATTATCAACACCACCATAACAAATTTTCACCGCCACCATTAAAAATTAAACTTTAAAAGATAATTTTCTAATCGAATCTCTCTCAATATATATATATATTTTACAAACAAGAATTAATTGATAAAGAGAAAGGAATCTTAATATGCATAACAATATGATTCAAGGTTAGGATGAATTCTTGCAATTGAGTATTTTCATATTTTTAGAATATTTAGTAGTTTTGGGATATAATGTGCGATATCTATATAGTACAAATAAAGATTACGAAATTATGTTCGATTTGCCTCATATTTGGGATTAATGCAACATTGAGCAGAAATGTTGTTATTTGTTAGTACATCCTAGTAAATGAAATGTGGGAAAGTTATTTATCCTAGATATAAAAATAGTTAATATGTGCACAATTGTACAAAGAACAAAAAAGCAATTAGGATACATGTTTTATCGATCAAAGAAGTTTAAACTGTGAAAATTATTTCTTCAATTGACTTACTTCATAATGCAGCATGTGTCTATAATTTAAATCTGTTCCCGAGTAAAGTGATTCTGCATTGGGCTTCATTAGGCAGATATTTAGATTATAATCTCTTAAATAGTTATTTATGATCCTAAGTAACGAATGACTTATTGATATACAAATGAATTTATTGGTATGTGTTTAATTTATGAAATGATATCATTATTGAATGGAGGATTTATGTGTGTCTAGTGCTTGATAAGATTAAACTAACTAAGAAATTATAGGATAAATGATCGAAAAACATTGATGTTTGTATATACGTAAAATGTATGCAATGAAAAAGTTTAATTCCAAAAATGAATGAATAGACACAAATTATATTTCAAATATTTGGGAATAACTTATCTAGGTAATAGTGAAACAATGAATCTGTATAGTGAAGCAGTTAAAAAATTGAAATCTATAATCGATTCCATCTATTAACCTCATGTGACAAGAGGCTCGTTATATAGAAATTTGAAATGTACAAAGTGTTAACGTTATAACAATATTGAACAGGGGCATATGCATAATAATGATTTAACATATGTATTTATATCAAGTCTTAAACATTTAAGTAAGATCCCGATGATCCAATGACTTAAGCATACACATCATTATATAGATATGAGATCAATTTATCAACTCAGAACATCATTAATAGTAGATATTATGAGTGTGCAGTCCTCGATAAGACGAAACGAACCCTTAAATTATACCCTTTCTAATCAAAATTTAGTAGTGTATCTAATTAAAAAAAATGTAATGACTAAGGGTATGTTATAACTGGTATGCGCATTTTAAAGCATAACGATTCAAAGTCAGAACTTATGAGAAAGTTCATTGCTCAAAGTATGCAGTCCTCAACAGGACTAAACGGCTGCAAAAACTACTCATGAATTGATGAATCTTAATAGTTCTAAAGTGTAGTCAGTGGTATATGAAAATGTCAAATATCTTACAACATAATAGAAGTTGATGAAGATCCAACTGCTAAGCGCACTTCCTAGGTTAAGAAAAAAATTAAGACATTGTAAAACAAAATAGTGATTGAGAAAATCAGATTGATTATACCCATAACTGTGAATAAACCAACATAGTCTCAATATCTATTGAATATATTAGTAATGTTAAGTTTTGACTGTTAAGATCAATTCTAAGCCTAATGAAGCAAATTACGATCCTATGCGAAAGGAAAGAGGTCAAAGTAATCAGAAATTGGCAGGGTGCAGTCTTTGACCTGACCAAAAGGAGGCGAAAACTGATAATGAGTTGATGAAGTCTCAAAGAATTGATTGACATTTATCCTCTTGAAATTGAATAACATAGATAAATAATGAGTACTATATTCAGCAATCAAGTGAGTGAAGAAGGAGAAGAAGAACAGTGTTGTATAGTTAAAAATCAATTGTGTATGAAAAATAAGTCAAAGTAATGAGAAAAGTGATTGAGAATCTCACTGGCTTTATAGTAGAAGAAGTAATCAACTATTATAGTGTGAAGAATGAGTTGAGGATGGGCAATTATTCACACTATGCATAGTAACAATATTTTATGTATGGATGTATGATGCCAGATGATCATTCTGAACAGTGTTGTATTATCTATATATGTTGTAATAGCACGTACGATTTATAGTTATTATATATATACATCATAGCAAAAATACCATGTTTTAATCATCATCGGTTAGAGCATTTTGTCAATCACGTACTTGAGAAATCCAATAATTCACATACAAATTAATGTCTTTCCCCCAATTACTAAAAATGTAATAACTTTTAACATCTGTCATCATAGAAGACCCTAAATTACTTCATTTCCTCCAATTAATAAGTATTAAAATTATCTGAAGGTATTCTCTATATTATTATTAGTGTCTGACTAATTTTGGGAATGAGCGGACATAGTGAAAAAAACGGTCGACAGCTGTGTTGCTTAGCATCTGTGAACTGTAATGATGAGAAATTCGTAGACTAAGCAAACAAAGTAAGACCCATTGTGAAACGCCACTGCTCAAATAAATCAGACAATGGCAGTGTGCAACCCTCGTAAAAATAATTTATTATATTACAGATCAGTTTTCAATTATATGTGGTCTTGACATTGTTTCAAACATGATGAATGCATTAATGGCCATTAGCTATAGCATGTAAATGATAAAATAATTAGCTATGCGTCACTTTAAATAGGTGGAAGTGACATTTTTACAAACAGCTTGAATGTATCAACCGATTATGTTTATAGCATACAAAATACATTTATATTTTATATAGTAATCAATTCAAAAGCATAGTAGCTACCAATTATTTATACAAAACTAAGGTTAACTATATTTCAATATAAAATAGATCATGTAACACTTTTTTGAAAATGTAAATAAAAGGAGTTTCATTATAAAATACTTGAACACTTTTACTGAACCAACTTCAACGTTGTAAATCCAACTCAAAATAATTCGAACCCTGTAAATGATTAATAAGGAAATTATATAGAAGAAAATTATGTATTTCATAACCGAAATAATTCACGAAATAAGTTTGCAAAGATGAAATGGGATAAGAATATGGTTTTAAGAGGAGATGGAGGCCTAAGATGACTAAACTCGGATTGAACGATTCCAAATATATAGCTTTGACATAAATCTTTACATATTCAATTATGAAATATGTATGGGTCGATTTGGGATATGATAAGTTCACAGTGAATAACATTTTGCAGTTGTTTTTTATGTATAGGAGGCGATTCATTTTCTCAATTATTGGTATATATTTCTTTATCAATTGGAGTTCAGAATAGTTGAATGGTTTGATTTCCATTTGCTTACCTTCAGTGCCTTTTTGTTTCTTCACTTGGTCGTATAGTTTCCAAATTAATTTATTGCTGTTGGTTTTAAGTTAAGACAATATAGAGATGTTAGGTCTCCTAATAATTATATGAATAATCGAATTTTTCAAAGTGAGGGGAACAAAATTCAAACTAAATACACCTAACTAGATATACATTCAGTCTTTGACCAATGTGTTCGAACATGCAGCATTATCTCTCGCTCTTTTTATTGTGTCATTACAAATTAGAAAAGATGAATCTTTCACGTATTTAATTACTAAACTACAATGGCGCTTAAACAAGTACTTGAAATCTGTTTCATAACTGGATCCTGAATATTTACTTGTTTATACGTATTGAAGTACAATATTTTGGCGGTGAGTTTTGAATTGGATTGAGGGGTGTAAGGGAAAATGGGGGACAAAATGAAGATAGAATTAGTAATTTACCTGAAGAAATTCTTAGTCATATCCTTTCGTTCCTTCCAACAGAGGAGGCAGTAAGATTAACAATATTATCTAAATAATGGAAGTGTGCATGGACTACAATTAACAACTTAAACTTTAGTGAATATAAGGGTTACCCTCATATCAAGAGGCCAGATTCATATTTGGGGGTCAAAACAGCTAATTTCAAAAGCTTTGTGTATAGAGTACTTCATAAGGGAAATCTGAATATATAAAATTTTAGCGTCTCAGACTTCGAGTATTATTGTAAATCCCATCTTGATACATGGATCGCTACTGCCATAAGGCGTAATGCTCGAAAGATTGATATATGGTATCCTCATGGGAGGGCACTCGATTTCCCCAGTATAAACAACTCTTCTTTTAAAGAATTGACTATGAATTCACCTTGTACGTTCAGGGTTCCATCTACCATTTCTTCCTCAAGTCTTAAAATCCTACATCTTTCTTAAGTTATATTTCACCGGATGCGAATGGAAGAAAGTGAAGGCTGTAGATATTGATGCTCCCATGCTTTGGAGATTGAAGGTCGAAGATGGTTCCTACAAACCTAATAACACAAGTAATTGTGTAGTCAAAATTCACAGTTCAAGAACGTATGTCTGTGATTCCGATCATTAAAACATCAATGGTGTTTATTGAGAGGCATTAGTTCTTGAATGTATTGACTTTGGATAGGTTCTAAGAGTCAAGCATGGAAAAATTATGGAATTTGAAATGGATCTTCTGTTCTAGTTGTCTCACCTTAAGGTAGTTAAGTTTGATTACTTTTTGTGGAATCCACCTGAGGTTTGGTTAGTGAAGTTTTTGCTGCAGAATGCAGTGGTTATAAAGGAGATGCATATTAAAACACACTACACAATATCTCATATGATAAATGGAGACAAGAAGCAGCTATAAGCATTTCCTAAAGGCTGAAGTCATGCTTCAATAATTTTCAATTAAAATGATATTGCATCCTTATATTTTGTACATGATATTAGGAAAACATCTAAAAATGACTACAGGATTGAAGTTTTTGATATGTGTGATTGTGCAAACAATGTGCTAAAGAACTATAAGATTCACAACGTTGAGTTTCTAAGGAATAGTCGCTTCCAATAAAAAAAAGATATACATTCATTGTTTAAATTGTGCTATTCAAACCAACCACAACCTCAAAGCAAAAAAAAAAAAACTAATTGATCACCTTATATTCATAAAAAAACTAATAAAAACATAATCAATCATTCTACAAATTTCAAATATATAAACAAAGAAATAAATTGAGGTGATAGTTTAGCATTTGACAAATGTTAGCAATTACGTATCAGCACAACACGATCAATGATGGTTTTACTATGAAAATAGTTTAGCATTTGACAAATGTTTAATTGAATTATACACATTCTCCTCCTAAGATCTATAAATAGATTTCAATACACTTAGTAGTTCATCAAATTTGAAAAATATTCCAAATTAATCAAAATTATACACATCTTCAAAAATATGCTGATAATAGTATGTAAAATGCCTAGCGGCGCTGATAGGAGTCCCTAACTTGAATTTTTTTTGGGGTTTTCCTATTTTTTTATAATATTCATCCAATATAAACTCAATTATCCCCAAATATCAAGTCAAATTCTGATTTCGTTTCAATAAAATTATGGGGGTTGTATTTGATGCAAAATCTCACTGTACAATCACAATGCTCAAATTGAAACTAAAAAAATGAAAAAGCTTCTTCTGGGTTTTTACAAAACAAAATACGATATTTAACCATATACGATACTCAAACAACACAATATTTTGCCCAGATTGAAAATTCATAAAGACCATCGCTCCCAAATTGAATTCCACTGTACAATCACATTATGATATTTTGACCAAGTATAAATACATCAAACAAAATCATATAAAGAAATAACCTTGAGAAGCTACATATGATATGGGTTTACATTCTTTGTGTATAATTTTTGGCAGCCTCAACATTCTTTGTGTGACATAGGGAGAATATTTGTGAACTATCAAAAACTGTATTTTTGGCAATACAACCTCAACAAAATCATATAAACAAAATAAATAGTTAATATTGAGCCCTAAATACAATAAAAATTAAAGACCTTGAGAAGAAGCTACGTGGAGGAGGATACAGAGGGATTTGGGGCCAAAGGGGGTGGGGGCAGGTTGGGCGGGGGGGGGGGGGGGGGGGGGGGGTTGGAGCAGAGAGAGGATTCGGGGGATGGATGAATTTTTTTTTTCTTGCCTTCTTTTTTGTTTAATGATAATAAAACGTTAAAGCGGGAAGGATAGTTTTGAGGAGGGAGTCAATTTGTTTAGGCATCGCAAATAGTAAGACACCATTTGAGACGAAAAATAATAAACTATCTTTTTAAGAAGACTTTATAAAACGGAAAGTATAAGGAGTTTTAAATGGAGATAATTCAAGGTTAGTCCCATTTATTGGGTCAAAGATGCATCAAATTCCACCGATTTTTTTTAATGCATCAAGTCCTATTTCATTATAAACTACATATTTTAGACAAATATACCCTCACAAACACTGACCGAACCACCCCATTGGAACTCCAGACTTCCTGCTACAACTTGGATCAGACTAGTGCACCACCGAAAGACCCCTTCTCTGAAACCCTAGATACTACCTTCGCTGCTCCAACCTTGTCGAAATCCACCAAAGTTAACATCCCACCAGTCGGATATCCCCTACGAACTCCGACAGGCCAGAACCAAGATCGAAAACAACCCTACCTCCCCTACCCCCACCCACCCACCCCTCTCCTCATTTCTCTCTCTCTCTCTCTCTCTCTCTCTCTCTCTCTCTCTCTCTTCGTCTATTTCTTTATTTCTTTTGGTCCACGCCAGCGGAACCATCGCCCGCGCTGAAAAATAAGAGGTTTCGCAGGAAAAAATGGAGTTTTCGCCGAAAAAAATGGAGTTTTCACTGGAAAAATTGAGGTTTAACAGAAACAGATAAATTTATCTGTTTCAATTTTTTCATCAAAAAATATCGAATATGGGTGTTGTTTGATAGATCTCGACGAGTAGATTCCAAATATATAAATTTTGTGAATTTTGGAATTGTAGATTTGAAGTTATAGACTTTTGAAAATCTGGTGTGTTTTTTTGAAAAAAATGACTGAACTGTTGAAGGGTGTAGTTTGAGGGTGTATTTGTCATTTTAATGTGCTATGTTGGCCAAATAGGACCTTTGGCACCATTGACTCGGTTAAAGGATCTCTTACCTCATTGACTAAGTGAATGTGATTTGAAAATAATTACCCCTTTTAAATGCTTGATACTATTTGAGACGACAAGTAATAATTTGTCTCTTCAGATAATTTTATAAGATGGGTAAAATAAGGGGCTTTAAATACTTGGCTTTTTTTTAGACAGTTGATTATTTCGTCTCAAAAAGTGTACTATAGATATTTAAATTTAACCGTCTCAAAAACTTCGGTCCTAGGAACTACTTTTTTGTAGTGAGACTTAGCTTTAAAAATATGCCATCAAAGGGTGAAAATGAAAAAAAATCACAAAATGGCCCCGTAAGAGGCATGAACATCTCGCATGGGACCAATGTAACCCGCAGGAATTGCCCCCACAGTTACGAGACACTCGATTTCGGAGCACGACCAAAATTTGCAAAATATCTAGACTTAGGCTTAACAACATGCCGTCGAAAGGTGACAACATAAAACACCACAAAATGGCCTCGAAAGAGGCACACACACCTCGAACAGGACTAATGTAACTCAGAGGAACCGATCACGTAGTCACAGAACCTCGATTTGAGAACACAATCAAAATTTGCAAACTGTTAGACTTAGGCTTAAAAACATGTCGTCAAAGGCTGAAAACGTAAAATTGCCACAAAACGGTCCCATAAGAGGCACACACCTCGCCCGGGACCAATATAACCCACAGGAACCGACCATATAGTCACGAGGCCCTCGGTTTGAGAACACGACCAATATTCACAAACTGCTAGACTTAGGCTTAAAAAACATTTAATCGAAGGGTGAATGCGTAAAACAATAACAAAATGGCCCCGTAAGCAGCATGAACATGTCGCACGGGACCAATGTAACGAGACCCCTGGTCTGAGAGCACGGCCAAAATTTGCAAGCTGTCAGTCTTAGACTTAAAAACTTGTTGTCAAATGTTTCCCCGTAAGAGGCACGAACACCTTGCAGTGATCAATGTAACCCGCAGGAATTGACCGCATAGTCATGGGACCCCCTATTTGAGACCACGACCAAAATTTGTAAACTGTTAGACTTAGGACTAAAAATATGCCATCAAAGTGGGAGAACGTAAAATAAAAAAAAGGACTTGTAAGAGGCATGAACACCTCGCACAGGACCAATGTAACCCACAAAAACTCATCGCATAGTAACGGGGACCCTCGATTTAAGAGCATGACCAAACATTGCAAAATATCTTGACTTAGGTTTAAACACATGTCGTCAAAGGGTGTTAACGTAAAACAACCAAAAAATGGCCCCGTAAGAGGTATGAACTTCTCGCACAGGACCAATGTAATTCATATGAATCCACCTCGTAGTAATGGGACCCTCAACTTTAAAACAGGACCGAAATTTGCAAACTGTACTTAGTCTTGAAAATATATTGTCAAAGGGTTAAAATGTAACATAGCTAAAAAATGGCCTCGTAAAAGGCACATATACTTAGCAAAGGACCAATGTAACCTCAGAGGCCCCCGGTTTGAGAGCACGATAAAAAATTGTAAAATATTTAGACTTACGCTTTGAAACATGCCGTGAAAGGGTGAAAACGTAAAACATCCACAAAACGTCCCTTTTTGAGGCACGATCACATTGTACGGGAAGAATATAACCTGTAGGAACCGACCATGTAGTCACGGAACCCTCAGTTTAAGAACACAACCAAAATTTGCGAACTGTTAGAATTAGGCTTAAAAACATGCCGTCAAAGGGGTAAAACATAAAATAGCCAAAAAATGGCCTCGTAAGAGCACAAACACCTTGCACGGGCTCAATGTAACCCGCACGAATCGACCTTACAGTCACGGGAACCCCAGTTTGAGATCCCAAAAAATTTGCAAAATATCTAGACTTTGGCTTAAAAACATACTGTCAATGGGTGAAGATGTAAAATAGGCACAAAACGGCCCCGTAAGAGGCACGAACACCATTCACAGGATGAGTGTAACTTACAAGAACCGACAGCGTAGTCACGAGACCCTCGATTTTAGAACACGATCGAAATTTGGAAACTATTATACTTGGTCTTAAAAACATGCCATCAAGGAGTGAAAATGTAAAAAAGTAATAAAAAGGCCCTATAAGAGGAACAAACACCTCGCGCAGTACCAATGTGACCCGTAGGAAACCAACCACGTAGTCACGAGACCCCCGATTTGAGAGAATGACCAACATTTGCAAATGTTAGACGTAGGCTTAAAAACATGCCGTCAAAGGTGGAAAATATAAAATGGCTAAAAAATGGCACTGTAAGAGGCACGAACACCTCGCACGGGATCAACGTAAGCCGCAGGAACCAACTGCGTTGTCTCGAGACCCCCGGTTTGAGAGCAAGACTATAATTTGCAAAATATCTAGACTTAGGCTTAAAAAACACGCCGTCAAAGGGTGAAAACCTAAAATACTCACAAAACGGGCCCGTAAGAGGGACGTACACCTGACATGGGACTAATATAGCCTGCGGGAACCGATTGAGTAGTCACTAGACCCTCGATTTAAGAAAATGACAGAAATTTACGAACTGTTAGACTTAGGGTTATAAACATGCCGTCAAAGGGTGAAAACGTAAAAGATCTATAAATCAACTCATAAGAGGCATGAACACCTCGCACTGGATGAACGTAACCTGTGGGAATATATCGCTGAGTCAAGGGACCCCCAGTTTGATAGCTTGACCAAAATTTACAAAATATCTAGACTTAAGCTTAAAAACTATCGTCAAAGGGTGAAAACATAAAGCAGTCGCAAAACGAAACCGTAAGAGTCACGAAAATCTCGCACGGGACCAATGTAACCCGCAGGAATCGAGTGCGTGGTCACGAAACTGTCGGGTTGAGAACGTGATCAAAATTTGCAAACTATAAGACTTAGGCTTAAAAACATGCTGTCAAAGGGTGAAAATATAAAATGATCATAAAACGGTCTCGTAAGAGGCACGAACACCACGCACGGGACCAATGTAACCCACACAAATAGACCACGTAGTCATGAGCCCCCCCAATGTGAAAGCACGACTAATATTCACAACATGTTTGACTCGAGCTTAAAAATAAGCCGTCAAAGGGTGAAAAAATAAAATAGCCACAAAACGGCTTCGTATGAGGCACAAACACCTTGCGCGGGGCCAATGTCACCCATAGGTACCGACCGCATAGTAATAGGACCCCCGGTTTGAGAGCATGATACAAAATTATAAACTTTTAGACTTAGACTTAAAAACATGCCGTCAAATGATGAAAATGTAAAAATACCACAAAATCGCCCCGTAAAAGGCAAGAACACGTCGCACGGGCGTAATGTAACCCGCAAGAACCGATCGTGTAGTCACGAGACCCTCGATTTGAGAGCACAACAAAAAAGAATCTGTTAGACTCAGGCTTAAAAACATAGCGTCAAAGTGAAAACGTAAAATAACCATAAAATGGCCCCGTAAGTGGCACAACACCTCACACAAGATAATTAACATGCAAGAAACGATCGCATAGTCACGGGATCCCCGATTTGAGAACACGACCAAAATTGGAAAACTATTCGACACATGCTTAAAAATATGCCGTCAAAGGGTGAAAACATAAAAGAGCCAGAAAACGGACCCGTAAGAGGAACGGACACCTCGCAGGAGACCAACAAAGCCCGTAGGAACCGATCGCGTAATCTTGGAACCCTGGTTTTAGAGTACAACCAATATTCGTAAACTGTTAGATTTAGGCATAAAACACGCCTTTAAAGAGTGAAAACATAAAATAGCCATAAGACGGCCCTGTAAGAGGCACGAACACCTCGCACAGGACAATGTAACTTGTCGGAACCGACCGTATAGTCACGGGACCCTCGATTTGAGAGTACGACCAAAATTTACAAATATCTAGACTACGGCTTA
The DNA here is from genome assembly GCA_949130495.1 of Sambucus nigra. NCBI lineage: Eukaryota > Viridiplantae > Streptophyta > Magnoliopsida > Dipsacales > Adoxaceae > Sambucus > Sambucus nigra. Next base: position 786,913,858 of record OX422208.1, on the reverse strand, counting down.
AAAACATGTCGTGAAAGGGTGAAAATGTAAAATAGCCACAAAAGGCTCCGTAAGAGACACGAACACCTTGCACGGGACCAATGTAACCCACAGGAACTAACTGCGTAGTCACATGTCCCAGTATTTGAGAGCACGACCAAAATTTTCAAATTATTAGACTTAGGCTTAAAATATGCCGTCAATGGTTGAAAATATAAACAACCACAAAATGGTCCCGTAAAAGGCATGAACACCTTGCACGAGACTAATGAAACCCACTGGAATCGATCACATGGTAACGGGAGCCTCGGTTTGGAAGCACGACCAATATTCACAAAATGTTAGACTTCAACTTACAAAATATGTCGTCAAAGGGTCAAAACATAAAACAATAACAAAACGGCCTTGTAAGAGGCACGAACACCTCGCACGGGATCAATGTAACTCGCAAGAACCGACCGCGTAGTCACAAGACCTCCGGTTTGAGACCATGACCAAAATTTGCAAACTGTTAGACTCAGGCTTAAAAATATGTTGTCAAACGGTGAAAAAATAATGCAACTAGAAAATGGCAACGTAAGAGGCAATGACATGTCGTACCGGACCAATGTAACCCGGGACGCACCGTGTAGTCACGAGACCTCTGATTTGAGAGAACGACCACTTTTATTAAAATATCTGGACTTAGGCTTAAAAACATACCGTCAAAGGGTAAAAATGTAAATTAATTATAAAATGGCCCCGTAAGAGGCACGAACACATAGCACAGGACCAATTTAACCCGCACGAACTGACCACGTTATCACGGGACCCCCGATTTGAGACCACGACCAAAATTTTCAAACTGTTAAACTTAAGCTTAAAACCATGCTGTCAAACGGTGAAAACGTAAAACAACCACTAAACGGCCTTGTAAGCGGCACGGACACCTCGCACAGGACCAAGTTAACCCGGAGGAATCGACCGTATAGTCACGGGAGACCCGTTTCTAGAGCATAATCAAAATTTTCATAATATCTAGACTTAGGCTTAAAAACATGCCGTGAATTGGTGAAAATATAAAATTGCCACAAAACGGCCCGTAAAAGGCACGAATACCTCGCTTGAGATCAATGTAACTTGTAGCAACCGATTGCATAGTCACGGGTTTGAGAGCACGACCAATGTTCACAAACTGTTAGACTTAGGCTTAAAAACATTCCGTCAAGGGGTGAAAGCATAAAATAACCACAAACGGCCACATAAGAGGCACGAACACCTCGCACGGGACCAACGTAACTTACAAGAATGGACCGCATAGTCACATGACCCCCAGTTTGAGACCACAACCAAAATTTGCAAACTGTTAGACTTAGGCTTAAAAATATGCCTTCAAATGAAAAAAATGGAAAACAACCAAAAAACGTCCCCGTAAGAGGCACGAACACCTCACATGGGACCACTGTAACCCATAGGGAAGCACCGCATAGTAACGGGAACCCCGATTTTAAAACACGACCAAAAGTTTCCAAATATCTAGACTTAGGCTTAAAAACAAGCCTTGAATGGGTGAAAATGTAAAAGAACCACAAAACGGCCACGTAAGAGGCACGAACACTTCACACGGGACAAATGTAACCCTTAGGAATTGGCCGCGTAGTTACGAGACCCTCGATTTGAGATCACGACCAAAATTTTCAAAAAGTTAGACTTAGGCTTAAAAACATGCCGTCAAAGGGTGAAAATGTAAAACAACGCTAAAACGGTCCTGTAAAACGCACGAACTCCTTGCACGGTACCAATGTAACTAGCAAGAACCGATCGCATAGTCACGGAACCCCCCAATTGAGAGCACGACCAATATTCGCAAACTGTTAGGCTTAAGCTTAAAAGACATGTTGTCAAAGGGTAAAAAGGTAAAATATCCACAAAACGGCCCCGTAAGAAGCACGAACCTCTCGTTTACGACCAATGTAACCCGTAATAACCGACCACGTAATCACGAGACCTCTAATTTGAGAGAACGACCAAAATTTGCAAGCTATGAGACTTTGGCTTAAAATTATACCGTCAGCGGGTGAAAACGTAAAACATCCATAAAAATGCCCCATAAAAGGCAAGAACACCTTGCACGGGCCAATGTTACCCGTAGGAACCGACCGCATAGTCATGGGACCCCCGATTTGAGACCACGACCAAAATTTACAAACTCTTATACTTAGGCTTAAAAACATGCCGTCAAAGGGTGAAAAAGTAAATAACCAAAAACATCCCCGCAAGGGGCACAAACACCTTGCATTGGACCAATGTAACCCGCAAGAACCCATTGCATTATCACAGGACCCCCGATTTGAGTGCACGACCCAAATTAACAAAATATCTAAACTTAAGCTTGATAACAAGCTGGCATAGGGTGAAAATGTAAAACATCCACAAAACGGCCCTATAAGAGGCACGAACACATTACACAGGACCAATGTAACTCACAGAAACCGACCTCGTAGTCATGGGACTGCCAATTTAAGAACACGACCAAAATTTGCGTATTGTTAGATTAGTCTTAAAATCATGTCGTCAAAGGGTGAAAACACAAAATAACCACAAAACAGTCTCGTAAGAGGCATAAACACCTCAAACGGGACCAATGTAACTAGCAGGAACCCACCGCATAGTCACGGGACCCCCAATTTGAGTTCCGGACAAAAAAATTGCAAAATTTCTCTATACTTAGGCTTAAAATATGTCGTCAATGGGTGAAAACATAAAATATCCACAAAATGGCATCGTAAAAGACACGAACACCTCGTACGATGTCAATTTAACTCGCAGGAACCGATCAGGTAGTAACGGGACCCCCAGTTTTAGAACACGACCAAAATTTGCAAACTGTTAGACTTAGGCTTAAAAACATGCCGTCAAAGGGTGAAAACATAATATAGCCATAAAATGGCCCCGTAAGAGGCACGGACACCTCTCATGGTACCAATATAATCCGTAGGAACCAACCATAAAGTCACTAGAACCCCGAATTGAGAGCACTACCAATATTTGCAAACTTTGGAGTTATGCTTAAATTTATGCCGTCAAAGGGTGAAAATATCAAACAGCCACAAAACAACCCCGTTCGAGGCAAGGACACCTCGCGCGGAACCAATGTAACCCGCAGGAATAGACCGCGTAGTCATGGGACCCCAGTTTGACAGCACGACCAAAATTTTCAAACTGTTAGACTTAGGCTTAAAAATATGACGTCAAAGGGTGAAAACATAAAATAACCACAAAACGGCCCCGTAAGAGGCACGAACACCTCACACATGACCAATTTAACATGGAGCAACCAACCGTCTAGTCATGGGACACCCAATTTTAGAGCACAACCAAAAATTTTAAAACATCTAGACTTAGGCTTAAAAACAAGCCTTAAAAGGGTGAAAACATAAAACTGCCACAAAATGGCCTCGTAAGAGGCACAAATACCTCGCCCGGGATCAATATAAATGGAAGGAACCGATCGCGTAGTCACGGGACCCCTGGTTTGAGAGCACGACCAATATTCGCATGCTATTAGACTTGGACTTAAAAAACATGCCGTTAAAGGGTGAAAACATAAAATAACCACAATGGCCCCGTAAGTGGCACGAACACCTTGAACGAGAATAATTTAACCCGTAAGAACTGACTGCATAGTCACAGAATCCCCGATTTGAGACCACAACCAAAGTTTACAAACTGTTAGACTTAGGCATAAAAATATGTCGTCAAAGGGTATAAAAAACAACAAAAAAATGGCCTCATAAGAGGCACAATCACCTCGCACGAGATCAATGTAACCCGAGGGAACCACCGCATAATAACGGAACCACCCTTTTTAGGGCACAACCAAAAATTTCAAAATATCTAGACTTAAACTTAAAAACATGACACCAAAGGGTGAAAATGTAAAACGACCACAAAACGGCCTCGTAAGAGGCACGAACATCTCCCACGGGACCAATATAACTCGCAGGAATTGACAGCTCAGTCAAGGGACCCTCGGCTTGAGAACACGACCAAAATTTGCGAACTGTTATACTTAGGCTTAAAAACATATCGTCAAAGGGTGTAAACGTCAAAACAACCACAAAACGTCCTCGTAAAAGGCACGAACATCTCGCACGGGACCAATGTAACACGTATAAATTGACAGCGTAGTCACGGGGCCCTCGATTTGAGAGCATGACCAAAATTTATAAAATATCCAGACTTAGGTTGAAAAATATGCTGTGAGAGGGTGAAAACGTAAAACATCCACAAAATGGCCCCGTAAGTGGGACAAAACTTCCCATGGGACCAATATATCCCGAAGGAACCGATCGCGTAGTCACAGGACCCTTAGTTTGAGAGCACGACCAAAATTTTCAAACTGTTAGACTTAGGCTTAAAAACATGCCGTCAAAGGGTGAAAACGTAAAAGAGATAGAAAACGGCCTCGTAAGAGGAACGAACACCTCGCACCTAACCAATGTAACCCGCAGGAATCTACCTCGTAGTCACGGGAAGCCGTATTTGAGAGCACAACAAAAATTTTCAAATTGTTAGATTTAGGCTTAAAAATATGCCGTCAAAGGTTGAAAACATAAAACAACCACAAAATGGTCCCGTAAAAGGCACGAACACCTTGCACGGGACCAATGAAAATCGAAGGAATCAACTACACCCTCACGGGACCCTCAGTTTGAGAGCAAGACCAAAATTTGGAAAATATCTTGACTTAGGCTTAAAAATACGCCGTCAAAGGGTGAACATGTAAAAAATCCACAAAACAGCCCCGAAAGAGGTACAAATACCTCGAACGAGACCAATGTAACTCGTAAGAACTGACCGCGCTGTCACGAGACCCTCGGTTTGAGAGCACGATCGAAATTTGAAGGCTCTTAGACTTGGACTTAAAAATGTACCGTGAAAGGGTGAAAACATAAAACAACCCCAAAACTGCCCCGTAAGGGGAATAAACACCACGCACAGGACCAATGTAACCTGTACTAATCGACCGCGTAATCATGGGACCCCCGATTTGAGACCACAAACAAAGTTTGCAAACTGTTAGACTTAGGCTTAAAAACATGCTGTCAAATGGTGAAAACTTAAAATAATCGGAAAATGGCCCCGTAAAAGGCACAAACACCTCACACGGGACCAATATAACTCGCAGAAACCCACCACGTAGTCATAAGACCCCGAGTTTGAGACCATGACCAAAATTTTCAAATGCCTAGACTTAGGCATGAAAACATGTCATTAAAGGGTGAAAATGTAAACCAGACACAAAACGGGTCCGTAAGAGGGATGAGCACCTCACACATGACCAATGTAATTCGCAGGAACCAATCGCGTAGTCACGGGACACATGGTTTTAGAACACGACCGAAATTTTCAAACGGTTAGACTTAGGCTTAAAAACATGCCATCAGAGGGTGAAAACATAAAATGGCCAAAAAAATGGACCCGTAAGAGGCATGAATACGTCGCACGGTACCAATGTAACGTACATGAACCAACAGCGCAGTCACGCGCCCCCACAGTTTGAGAGCACGATCAATATTCTTAAATGTTAGAATTAGGCTCAAAATCATGTTGTCAAAGGGTGGAAACATAAAACAACCAGAAAAGTCCCCGTAAGAGGCACGAACACCTCGCACGGGACCAATGTAACTCGCAGGAATCGACCACGTAGTCACGAAACTCCCGGTTTTAGGGCACGGGCAAAATTTGCAAAATATCTATACTTAGGCTTAAAAACATGTCTTAAATGGGTGAGAACATAAAAAACAAAACAAAATGGCCCCGTTAGAGGCACGAACACCTCGCACGGGACCAATATAACCCACAGGAACTGATTGCATAGTCACGAGACACTCGGTTTGAGAACACGACCAAAATTTGCGAATTGTTAGACTTTCACTTAAAAATAGGCCATTAAAGGGTGAGAATGGAAAACAAGCAGAAAACGTCCACGTTAGAGGCACGAACACTACGCACGAGACTAATGTAACTCGTAGGAACTGACCGGGTAGACACGGGAACCCCCAGTTTGATATCACGACCAAAATTATCAAAATATGTAAACTTAGGATTAAAAACATGTCGTTAAAGGGTGAAAACAAAAAATAGCCACAAAACGGCCCCATAAGAGTCACGAACACGTCGCAGGGGACCAATATAACCCACATGAACTGACCGCGTAGTCACGGGACCCTCGATTTGAGAAAATGACCAATATTTTCCAACTGTTAGACTTAGACTTAAAAAATATGATGTCAAAGCATGAAAAATTAAAACAATCACAAAACGGCCCCGTTAGAGGCACGAACATCTCACATGGGACCAATGCAACCCTCATGAAGTGATTGTGTCATCACGAGACCCCCGGTTTGAGAGCACGACCAAAATTTGAAGGCTGTTAGACTTGGGATTAAAAATATTTCGTCAAAGGAAGAAAATGTAAAACAACCAAAAAATGGCCTCGAAGAGGAACAAACATTTGCAAGGGACCAATGTAACCCGCAGTAATCCACCACGTAGTCACAGGGAACCCGATTTGAGAGCACAACCAAAATTTATAAAATATCTAGAGTTAGGCTAAAAAAGATGCCGTCAAAGGATGATGACGTAAAACATCCACAAAACGGCCACATAAGAGGCATGAAAACTTCGTACGTGACCAATGTTACTCGTAGGAATCGACCACGTAGTCACGCAACCCCCGATTTGAGAGCACGACCGATATTTTCAAAATGTTAGTCTTAGGCTTAAAAACATGCCGTAAAAGGGTGAAAACATAAAATGCCACAAAACGGTTTCATAATAGGCACGAACACCTCGTACGGGGCCAATATAACTAGCAGGAACCGACCCCGAAGTCACAGGACCCTCGGTTTCAGAGCAGGACCCAATATTTACAAACTGTTAGACTTAAGCTTCAAAAACATGCCGTTAAAGGGTGAAATCGTAAAATAGCCACAAACGGCCCCTTAAGAGGCACGAACACCTCGCATGGGACCATTGTAACCCACATGAACTAACCGCATAGTCACTAGACCCCCGATTTGAGAGCACGACCAACATTTGCAAGTTGTTAGACATGGGATTAAAAACATGCGTCAAAGGTTGAAAACATAAAATAGCCACAAAATGGCCCTGTAAGAGGCACGAGCACCTCACACGGTACCAATGTAACCCGCAGGAACAAACCACGTCGTCACGGGACCTTCGATTTAAGACCATGACCAAAATTTTCAAACTATTAGACTTAGGCTTAAAAACATGCCGTCAAAGGGTGAAAACGTAAAATAAGAAAACTGGCCTCGTAGGAGGCATTAACAACTCGCACAGGACCACTGTAACCCGCAGGAACCCATCGCATTGTCACAGGATCCCTAGTGTTAGAGAGTGACCAAAATTTACAAAATATCTAAAATTAGGCTTAATAACAAGCTATCAAAGGGTGAAAACGTAAATCATCCACAAAATGGCCCCGTAAGAGGAACGAACACGTCACATGGGACCAATCGCATAGTCATGAGACTCCCGGTATATGAGCACAACAAATATTTGCAAACATTAGACTAAGGCTTAAAGTCATGCCTTCAAAGGGTGAAAATATAAAACAATTAGAAAACGGCCCTGTAAGAGGCGCAAACACCTCCCATAAGACCAATGTAACCCGCAGGAATCGATCGCGTAGTCGCGAGACACCGAATTTCAGAGCACAACCAAAATTAGAAAAATATCAAGAGTTAGCCTTAAAAACATGCTATCAAAGGGTGAAAATTTACAACAATCAAAAATGGCTCTGTTAGAGGCACGAACACCTCGCACGGGACCAATATAACCCACGGGAACAGACCAGATAATCACGGGACCCTCGACTTGAGAACGTGACAAAAGTTTGCGAACTGTTAGACTTAGGCTTAAAAACATGTCGTCAAAGGGTGAAAATATAAAACAAGTAAAAAACGTCCTCATAATTGGCACGAACACCTCGCACGAGACCAATGTAACCCGCAGGAACCGACCACGTAGTCCCGGGATGCCTAGTTTAAGACCACAACCAAAATTCGCAAAATATTAGACTTAGGCTTAAAATATGATATCAAAGGGTGAAAACGTAAAACAAATAGAAAATGGCTCCATAAGAGGCACGAATATGTTGCATGGGACCAATGTAAATCGAATGAACCCACCGTGCAATCACGAGATCCTAGGTTTGAAAGCATGACCAAAATTTTGCAAAATATCTATATGTAGGTGTAAAAACATGCCGTCAAAGGGTGAAAACGTAAAACAGCCACAAAACGGCCCCGTAAGAGGCACGAACACCTCGCACAGGACGAATGTAATTCGCAGGAACCAACCGCGCAGTCCAGAGACCCACGGTTTGAGAGGGCGACGAATATTCACAAAGGTTCAACTTAGGCTTAAAAATATATCGTCAAAGGGTGAAAATATAAAACAATCATAAAACGGACCCGTAAGAGTCACGAACACCTCACACGGGACCAATATAACACGTATATATTAATCGCATAGTCACGAAGCCCTCGGTTTGAGGGCACGATCAAAATTTACAAAATATCTAGACTTAGTCTAAAAACACACCGTCAAGGGGTGAAAACATAAAATAGCCACAAAACGTCCCCGTAAGAGGCATGAACACCTCCCACGGAACCAATATAACCCACAGTAATTGATCGCATAGTCACGGAACCCTCAGTTTGAGAACACGACTAAAATTTGCAAACTATTGGACTTAGGCTTAAAAACATGCCATCAAAGGGTGAAAATATAAAACTGCCACAAAATGGCCCCGTAAGAGGCACGAACACCTCGCACGGGACCCATGTAAGCCGCAGGAATCAATCGCATAGTCAAGGGATCCCCGATTTGAAAGCGAAATTTAGGCTTAAAAATGCCTTTAAATGGTGAAAACGTAAAATAGCCACAAAATGGCCCCGTAAGAGGCAGGAACGCCTCACACGGGATCAATGTAACCTGCAGGAACCGACCACGTAGTCACAGGACCCCCGATTTGATAACATGGTCAAAATTTACAAACTGTTAGACTTAGGCTTAAAAATTTGCCATCAAATGGTGAAAATGTAAAACATCCACAAAACGCCTTCGTAAAAGGAATGGACACCTCCCATGGGACCAATGTAACAAGCAAGAACAGACCGCGTAGTCACGGGACCCCCAGTTTTAGAGCACGACGAAAATTTGTAAAATAGCTAAACATAGGCTTAAAAATATGTCGTAAAAGGGTGAAAACATAAAACTGCCACAAAATAACCCCGTTAGAGGAACGAACACCTCGCACGGGACCAATGTAACCCACAGGAACTAACCGCATAGTCACTAGACCCCCGATTTGAGAGCACGATCAACATTTGCAAGTTGTTAGACATGGGATTAAAAACATGCCGTCAAAGGTTGAAAACGTAAAATAGCCACAAAATGGCCCTGTAAGAGGCACGAACACCTCACACGGTACCAGTGTAATCCACAGGAACCGACCACATAGTCACGGGACCTTCGATTTGAGACTATGACCAAAATTTGCTAACTATTGGACTTAGGCTTAAAAACATGCCGCAAAGGCTGAAAACGTAAAACAAGAAAAAAGGCCTCGTAGGAGGCATTAACAACTCGCACATGACCAATGTAACCCGCAGGAACCCATCGCATTATCACAGGACCCCTAGTTTTAGAGCATGACCAAAATTTAAAAAATATCTAAACTTAGGTTTAATAACAAGCTATCAAAAGGTGACAACGTAAATCAACCACAAAACGTCCCCGTAAGAGGCACGAACACGTCACACGGGACCAATCGCATAGTCACGGGACTCCCAGTATACGAGCACAAAAAATATTTGCAAACATTAGACTAAGGCTTAAAGTCATGCCTTCAAAGGGTGAAAATATAAAACAACTAGAAAACGGCCCCGTAAGAGGCACAAACACCTCCTATAAGACCGATGTAACTCGCAGGAATCGACCGCGTAGTCGCGAGACACCGGATTTGAGAGCACAACCAAAATTAGCAAAATATCAAGAGTTAGCCTTAAAAACATGTTGTCAAAGGGTGAAAGTGTAAAACAACCAAAAATCGCCCCGTTAGAGGCATGAACACCTCGCACGAGACCAATATAACCCACAGGAACAGACCACATAGTCACGGGACCCTCGACTTGAGAACATGACAAAAATTTGTGAACTGTTAGACTTAGGCTTAAAAATATGCTGTCAAAGGGTGAAAACATAAAACAAGCAAAAAAACGTCCATGTAATTGGCACGAACACCTCGCACGGGACCAATGTAACCCGCAGAAACTGACCACGTAGTCACGGGATGCCCAGTTTAAGACCACAACCAAAATTCGCAAAATATTAGACTTAAAAACATGATATCAAAGGGTGAAAACCTAAAACAAGCAGAAAACGGCTTCGTAAGAGGCATGAACACGTTGCACGGGACCAATGTAAATCGAATGAACCCACCGTGCAATCACGAGACCCTCAGTTTGAGATCACGACCAAAATTTGCAAAATATCTATACTTAACTGTAAAAACATGCGGACAAAGGGTGACAACGTAAAACAGCCACAAAATGGTCCCGTGAGACGCAGGAACACCTCGCACAGGACCAATGTAATTCGCAGGAACCAACCGTGTAGTCCAGAGACCCACGGTTTGAGAGGGTGATGAATATTCACAAATTTTCTACTTAGGCTTAAAAATATATCATTAAAGGGTGAAAATGTAAAACAACCATAAAACGGACCCATAAGAGTCACGAACACCTCACAAGGGAACAATATAACGCGTGTAAATTAATTTCATAGTCACAGAACCCCGGGTTTGAGAGCACGATCAAAATTTACAAAATATCTAGACTTAGGCTAAAAAACACACCCTCAAAGGGTGAAAACGTAAAACAACCACAAAACGGCCCCGTAAGAGGCACGAACACCTCCCACGGGACCAATATAACCCACAGGAATCGATCGCATAGTCACGAAACCCTCAGTTTGAGAACACGACCAAAATTAGACTTAGGCTTAAAAACATGCCGTCAAAGGGTGAAAACATAAAACTACCACAAAACGGCCTCGTAAGAGGTACGAACACCTCGTACGAGACCCATATAACTCGCAAGAACCGATCGCATAGTCAAGGGATCACCGATTTGAAAGCAAAATTTAGGCTTAAAAATGCCTTCAAATGGTGAAAACGTAAAATAGCCACAAAATGGCCCCGTAAGAGGCAGAAACGCCTCACACGGGACCAATGTAACCCGCAGGAACAGATCGCGTAGTCACAGGACCCCCGATTTTATAACATGGTCAAAATTTACAAACTGTTAGACTTAGGCTTAAAAAGATGCCATCAAATGGTGAAAATGTAAAACATCCACAAAACGCCTTCGTAAAAGGAATGGACACCTCCCATGGGACCAATGTAACAAGCAAGAACAGACCGCGTAGTCACGGGACCCCCAGTTTTAGAGCACGATGAAAATTTGTAAAATAGTTAAACATAGGCTTAAAAACATGTCGTAAAAGGGTGAAAACATAAAACTGCCACAAAATAACCCCGTAGGAACCGACCGCGTACTTAAGGGACCCCTATTTTGAGTGCACGACCAAAATTTGCAAACTGTTAGACTTAGGCTAAAAAACATTCCATTAAAGTGTGAAAACATAAAACAGCCACAAAACGGCCCCATAAAAGGCACAAACACATTCACGGGACCAACTTAACCCGTAGGTACCGACCGCGTAGTAACGGGACCCCCAATTTGAGAGCCCGACCTAAATTTATAAATTTTTTGACTTAAACTTAAAAACATGTCGTAATATGGTGAAAACATAAAACATGCACAAAATGGCCCCGAAAGGGGCACGAACACCTTTCAGGGGCCAATATAACCCGTAGGAACCGACCGTGTAGTCACGGGACCCTAGTTTGAGAGCACAAAAAAAACTTACAAACTATGAGACTTAGGTTTGAAAACATATCGTCAAAGGGGGTAAAATATAAAACACCCACAAAACAGCCCCGTAAGTGGTACGACACCTCACACGGCACAATTATAACTCATGGGAACTGATTACATAGTCACGGGACCCCCTGTTTGAGAACACAACCAAAATTTATAAACTGTTTTACACAGACTTAAAAATATTTCGTCAATGGGTAAAAATGCAAAACAACCACAAAACGATTCCGTAAGAGGCATGGACATCTCGCACGGGAATAATGTTACCCACAAGAATCGATCGATTTTAGAGAGCGATAAAAATTTACCAAACATCTTGACTTAGGGTTAAAAACATGTTGTCTATGGGTGAAGAAGTAAAACACCACAAAAAGGCTTTGAAAGAGGCACGAACACCTCAAACGGGACCAATGTAACCCACGAAAACCCACCGCATAGTCACGGGACCACCAATTTGAGAGCACGACCAAAATTTGCAAAATATGTTGACTTAGGATTAAAAATTCTGTCAAATGGTGAAAACGTAAAATAGCCACAAAATGGCCCCTTAAGAGGCACAGGATAAATATAACTCATGAGATCCGACTGCATTGTTACGGAACCCCTGGTTTTAGAACATGAACGAAATTCGCAAACTTTTAGACTTAGGCTTGAAAGCATGCCGTCAAAGGGTGAAAACATAAAATAGCCACAAAACGAACCTGTAAGAGGTATGGACACCTCGCACGGGACCAATAATCCTCAGGAACCAATCACATAGTCACGGGATCCCCTGTTTGAGAGCACGCACATTATTCAAAAAGCGCAGACCTAGGCTTAAAATCATGCTGTCAAAGGGTGAAAACGTAAAACAACTAGAAAACGGTCCAGTAAAATGCACAAACACCTCGTACGGGACCAATGTAACCCATAGGAACCGACCACATAGCCGCGGGACACCCAGTTTGAGAGCATGGCCAAAATTTGTAAAATATCAAGACGTAGGCTTAAAAACATGCCGCCAAAGGGTGAAAATGTAAAATAGCCAAAAAATGGCTCCGTTGGAGGCACGAAGACCTCGTATGGGACCAATATAACCCATAGGAACCAACCACAAAGTAACGGGACCCCTAGCTTGAGAACATGACCGGAATTTAAAAACTATTAAACTTAGGCTTAAAAACACGCCGTTAAAGGGTGAAAACATACAATAAGCTGAAAATGGCACCGTAAGAGTCACGAACACCTCGCATGGGACCAATGTAAATGGCAAGAACCGACCACGTAGCCACGAGAACCCCGGTATGAGGTCCCAATCAAAATTTGCAAACTCCTAAACTTAGGCTTAAAAAATACTCTCAAAGGGAGAAAACATAAAACACCTAGAAAACGATCCCATAAGAGGCATGAACACCTCGCATGGGACCAATGTAACTCGCAAGAACCCATCGCGTAGTCACGAGACCCTCAATTTCAGAGCACGATCAAAATTTTTAAAATATCAGTACTTAGGCTTAAAAACGTGTTGTTAAAGGGTGAAAACGTAAAATAACCACAAAACGGCCTCGTAAGAGGCATGAACGCCTCGTACAGGACCAATGTAATTCGAAATAACCGATTGCGTAGTAACAGGACTATTGATTTTAGAACATAGCCAAAATTTGCGAACTGTTTGACTTAGGCTTCAGAACATGCCGTTAAAGGGTGAAAATGTCAAAATAGTCACAAAATTGCCCCGTAAAAGGCACAAACACCTCGTAAGGGATCAATGTAGCATGTAGGAATTAACCGCATAATCACGGGACCCCCAGTTTGAGAGCACAACCAAACTTTACAAAATACCTACACTTAAGCTGAAAAACATGTCGTTCAAGGATGAAAATGTAAAACAACCACAAAATGGCCCTGTAAGAGGCACGGACACCTCCTACGGGACATATATAACCGCATGAACCGACCGCGTAGTCACGGGACCCTCGATTTGAGAGCACGACCAAAGTTTGCAAATTGTTAGACTTAGGCTAAAAAACATGTCGTCAAAGGATGAAAATGTAAAAGATCCAGAAAACGGCCCCGTAAGAGGAACGAACTCCTCACACGGGACTAATATAACCCGCAAGAACTGATTGTGTAATCTTGGGACCCCGATTTGAGAGTACGACCAATATTCATAAATTATTAGATTTAGGCTTAAAAACATGCCGTTAAAGAGTGAAAACATATGACAACAATAAGGCATCCCCATAAGTGTCACGAACACCTCGCACAGGAACAATGTAACTCGCTAGAACTGATCGCATAATCATGGGACACTCAGTTTGAGAGGACGACCAAAATTTGTAAAATATCTAGACTTAGGCTTAAAAACATGTCGTCAAAGGGTGAAAATGTAAAATAGCCACAAAAGGCCCCATAAGAGGCATGAACACCTTGCACGTTATGAATGTTAGCCGTAGGAACCAATCGCGTAGTAACAATACCCCGTATTTGAGAGCACGACCAAAATTTTCAAACTGTTAGACTTAGGCTTAAAAACATGTTGTCAATGGTTGAAAACATAAAATAGCCACAAAAAGGTCCCTTAAAAGGCACAAACACCTTGCACGGGACCAATGAAACCCGCGGGAACCGACTTCTCACTCACGGGACCCTCGATTTGAGAGCACGACCAAAATTTGAAAAATATCTAGACTTAGGCTTAAAAATATGCCGTCAAAGGGTGAAAATATAAAAAAACACAATACGATCCCAAAAGAGGCAGGAACACCTCGAAGGGGATCAATGTAACTCGTAGGAACCGATCGCGTAGTCACGAGACCCTCAGTTTAAGAGCTCAAACAAAATTTACATGTTTTTAGACTTGGGCTTAAAAACATGCCATCAAAGGGTGAAAACGTAAAACAATCATAAAACAGACCCGTACGGGGCACGAACACCGTGCACAGGACCAATGTAACCCGTACGAACTGACTGCGTTGCCACGGGGACCTTGATTTGAGACCACAAACTAAATTTGCAAACTGTTAGACTTAGCCTTAGAAACATGTTGTCAAACCTTGAAAACTTAAAACAACTAGAAAATGGCCTCGTAAGAGGCACGGACACTTCACTAGGACCAATGTTACTCGTAGGAACCCACCGCGTAGTCACGAGACCCTTGATTTGAGACCACGGCCAACATTTTCAAAATATCTGGACTTAGGCTTACAAATATGTTGTTAAAGGGTGAAAACGTAAAATAAACACAAAATGGCCTCGTAAGAGGCACAAGCATCTTGCACAGGACCAATGTAATTCACATGAACTGATCGCGTAGTCACGGGACAAGTGGTTTAGAACACAATTGAAATTTTCAAACCATTAGACTTAGGCTTAAAAACATGTCGTCAGAGGGTGAAAACGTAAAATAAGCAAAAAAAGTCCCCGTAAGAGGCACGAATACATCGCTCGATACCAATATAACCCACGGGAACAATATGTAGTCACGGGACCCCCAGTTTGAGAGCATGACCAATATTCGTAAACATTAGAATTTGGCTTAAAATCATGCCGTCAAAGGATGAAAATGTAAAACAACCAGAAAAGGACCTGTAAGAGGCACAAACACCTCGCACGGGACCAATGTAACTCGCAAGAACCGACCACGTAGTCACAAAATTCTCAGTTTGAGAGCTCGGCCAAATTTTTATAAATACCTAGACTTAGGCTTAAAAATATCCCTTTTAAAGGGTAAAAACATAAAATAACCACAAAATGGACACGTTAGAAGCACGATCACGCACGGGACAAATATAACCTGCAGGAACTGACCGCATAGTCATGGGACACTAGGTTTAAGAACACGACCAAAATTTGCGAACTGTTTGATTTTCGCTTAAAAACATGCCTTAAAAGGGTGGAAACGTAAAATAAGTAGAAAACTGCCTCGTAATAGGTACGGACACCTCTCATGGGACCAATGTAGCCTGCAGGAAACGACCGCGTAGTCATGAGACTCCCGATTTGAGAGCATGACCAAAAATTGTAAAATATCTATACTTAGCCTTAAAACATGCCGTCAAAGGGTGGAAATGTAAAATATCCACAAAACGGCCCCTTCGGAGGCACGAACACCTCGTACAACACCAATGTAATTCGCAATAACTGACCGCATAGTCACAGGACCCCCAATTTTAGAACATGACCGAAATTTGCAAATTGTTAGTCTTGAGCTTAAAAACATGTCTTCAAAGGGTGAAAATATAAAATAGCCGTAAAACGGCCCCATAAGAGGCATGAACACCTCGCACGGGACCAATGTAACTCCCAGGAACCAACCGCATAGTCCATGAACCCCCGGTTTGAGAGCACGACCAATATTCGCAAACAGTAGACTTAGACTTAAAAATATGTCGTCAATGGGTGAAAATGTAAAACAACCAGAAAACGTCCTCGTAAGAGGCATGGACACATCAGATGGGACCAATGTAACACGCTGGAATTGATCGCATTGTCATGGAATCCCAGATTTGAGAGCACGACCAAAATTTTCAAAATAACTACACTTTGGCTAAAAAACATGTCGTCATAGGGTAAAAACGTAAAACATCCCCGTGAGAGAACCGAACACGTCCCTCGGGACCAATATAACCCGCAGGAATTGACCGCGTAGTCACGGGATCCTCAGTTTGAGAACATGACCAAAATTTGTGAACTATTAGACTTTGGCATAAAAACATGTCCTGAAAGGGTAAAAATGTAAAATAGCCACATAGCAACCCTGTAAGAGGCACGAACTCCTCGCAACTCGCAAGGGACCATCTAACAATAAAAAAACTGACCGTGTAGTCACGAGAGCCTCGATTTGAAAGAATGAAAAAAACATAAAAATATTATACTTAGGCTTAAAGACATGACATCAAAGGGTGAAAGCATAAAAAACCACAAAATAGCCCCATAAGTGGCATGAATCCTCGCACATGACAATGTAACCCGCAGAACCGATCGCATATTAAATGGACCCCGATTACAGAACACGGTCAAAATTAGCATACTGTTAGACAGTCTTAAAAACATGCTATCAAAGGATGAAAATGCAAAACAATCGTAAAATGCTCGTGTAAGAGGAACGAACACCTCGCACAAGACCAATGTAACCCGCAGGAACTGATGGCACACTCACAAGACCCTCGGTTTGAGGGCACGAACAAAATTTGAAAAATATCTAGACTTTGGCTGAAAAACATGCCATCAAAGGGTGGAAACGTAAAACAACCACAAAACGGCCCCGTAAGAGGCACGGACACCTCCCACGGGACCAATATAACCCACAGGAAGTAACCGCGTAGTCACGGAGTTTGAGAACACGACCAAAATTTGTGAACTGTTAGACTTAGGCTTAAAAACTTATCGTCAAAGGGTGAAAACGTAAAACAACCACAAAATGGCCCCGTAAGAATCACGAACACCTTGCACGGGACCCATGTAACCCACAGGAACCGATCGTATAGTCAAGGGATCCCCGATTTGAAAGCAAAATTTAGACTTAAAAATGCCGTCAAATGGTGAAAAAGTAAAATAGCCACAAAATGGCCCCATAAGAGGCAGGAATACCTCGTACGGGACTAATGTAACTCACAGGAACCGATCACGTACTAACGGGACCCTCAGCTTGAGAGCACGATCAAAATTTTCTAATTGTTAAACTTAGGCATAAAAACACGCCGTCAAAGGGTAAAAACATAAAACAACCACAAAATGACCCCTTAAGAGGAGCGAACATCTTGCACAGGACCAATGTAAGCCGTAGGAACTAACTGCACACTCACGGGACCCTCGATTTCAGAGTACGACCAAAATTTGCAAAATATCTAGACTTAGGCTTAAAAACATGCTGTCAAAGGGTGAAAACATATAATGGCCACAAAAGGCCTAGTAAGAGGCATGAACACCTCGCACGGGACCATTGTAACCCGCAGGAACTGACGGCGTAGTCATGGAGCCCCTGATTGGAGAGCATGCCCAAAATTTTCAAAGTATTAGACTTAGGCTAAAAAACATGCCGTCAAAGGTTGAAAATGTAAAACAACCACAAAATGATCCCGTAAAAAGCATGAACACCTCCCATGGGACCAATGAAACCCGCAGGAATTGACCGCGTAATCACAGGACCCCGGGTTTGGGTGCACGATAAATATTCATATACTGTTAGACTTCGGCTTAGAAAACATGTTGTTAAAGGACAAAAATATAGAACGGCCAAAAAACGGCCTCATAAGAGGCACGAACACCTCGCACGGGACCAATGTAACTCGCAAGAACGGACCGCGGAGTCACGAGACCCCCAGTTTGAGAGTACGACCAAAATTTCCACGCTATTAGACTTGGGCTTAAAAACATATTATCAAAGGGTGAACACGTAAAATAGTCACAAAACGTCCCTGTAAGAGGCACGAACACCTCGCACAAGACCAATATAACGCGCATGAATTGACTGCCTAGTCATGGGACCCCCGATTTTAGATCAAGACCAAAATTAGTACACTGATAAACTTAGGCTTAAAAACATGTTGTCAAAGGGAGAAAATGTAAAAAAACTAGAAAACGGGCATGTAAGAGGCACAAACACCTCGTACAGGAGTAATGTAACCCACAAGAACCCACTTCATAGTCACGAAATCCACGATTTAAGACCAAGACTAAAATTTACAAAAATATCTAGACTTAGGCTTAAAAATATGTCGTCAAAGGGTGAATACATAAAACAGCCACAAAACGGACCTATAAGAGGCACGAACACCTCACACAACTGTAATTCGTAGGAACCGATCGCGTAGTCACGGAACCCCCGATTTTAAAACACGGTCGAAATTTGTAAACTGTTAGACTTAGGCTTAAAAACATGCCGTTAGAGGAGAAAAAGTAAAATAGAAAATAAATGACCCTTATAAGACACACGAACACCTTGCACGATATAGTGTAACCCGTAGGAACCAATCGTACAGTCACGGTACCCCTGATTCAAGAACACGACCAATATTCCCAAGATTCAGATTTAGATTTAAAATAACGCCGTTAAAGGGTGAAAACATAAAATAATCAGAAAAGGCCTCGTAAGAGGCACGAACACCTCGTATGGGACCAATATAACTCGTAGTAATCGACCACGTAGTCACGGGACCCCCGGTTTGAGAGCAGGACCAAAATTTGCAAAAAAGCTAGACTTAGACTAAAAAACATATTGTTAAATGGTCAAAAAGTAAAATAACCATAAAATGTGCCCATTAGAAACACGAACACCTCGCACAGGTCTAATATAACCCGCAGGAACCGACCGTGTAGTCACAGGATCCCTAGTTTGAGAGTACGAACAAAATTTGCAAAACATCTAGACTTAGACTTAAAACATGTCGTCAAAGGCTGAAAGTGTAAAATAGCCACAAAACTCCCCGTAAGAGGCACGAACACCTCCACGGGACCAATGTAACCCACAGGAATCTACCGCGTAGTCACGGGACCCCCAGTTTGAGACCACAACGAAAATTTGCAAACTATTAGACTTAGGCTTAAAAACATGTTGTCAAAGGGTGAAAACATAAAATAACTAGAAAATGACCCTGTAAAAGGCACGAACACCTCGTGCGATACCAGTGTAACCCGCAAGAACCACCGCATAGTGACGAGACCCTGATTTGGGAGCATGATTAGAATTTGAAAAATATCTAGACTTAGGCTTAAAAACATATCGTCAAAGGGTGAAAACGTAAAATAACCAGAAAGTGGCCCCGTAAGAGGCACGAACACCTCGTACAGTACCAATACAATTCGTAAGAAATGATCGCGTAGTCACGAGACCCCCAGTTTTAGAACATGGTAGAAATTTGAAAACTGTTAGACTTAGGCTTAAAAACATGCCGCCAAAGGGTGAAAACGTACAACAACAAAAAAAAGGTCCCATAAGAGGCACGAATACCTCACTCGAGATTCGCAGGAACCAACCGTATCATCATGGGACCCCCGATTTCAAAGCACGATCAATATTCACAAACATTACACTTAGGATTAAAATCACACCGTCAAAGGGTGAAAATGTAAAACAACCAAAAAATGGCCCCATAAGAGGCACCAACACCTCCCACGGGGCCACTGTAACTCGCAGGAACCAACCACATGGTCACAGGACCCTCGATTTGCGAGAACGACTAGAATTTGCAAAATTTCTAGACTTAGGCTTAAAAATATGTCCTCAAAGGGTGAAAATGTAAAATAGACGCAAAATATGCCACTTAAAGGCAGGAACACCTCACACGGGACTAATATAACCTGCAGGAACTTAGTGCGTAGTCACAGGACCCTCGATTTGAGAACACGATCAAATTTTGTGATCTGTCATACTTAGGCTTGAGAAAATACCGTCAAGGGGTGAAAATTTTAAATAGCAACAAAATGGCCCCATGAGAGGCACGAACACCTCGTACATGACCAATGTAACTCGTAGGAACCGACCACGTAGTCACGGGACCCCCAGATTAGTACCACGATCAAAATTTGCAAAGTGTTGGACTTTGGCTTAAAAACATGCTGTCAAAGGTTGAAAACATAAACAACTACAAAACGACCCCATAAGAGGCATGAACACCTCAAACGGGACCAGTGTAACCTGCAGAAACCCACTGCATAGTTACGATACCCCCGATTTGAGGGCATGACTAAAATTTGCAAAATATCTTGACTTAAGCTTAAAAACATGTCGGGAAAGGGTGAAAATATAAAACAACCACAAAATGGCTCCGTAAGAGGCACAAACACCTCCCACAGGACCAACGTAATTCATAGGAATCGACCATGTAGTCATGACACCCGATTTTAAAACACGGCCGAAATTTGCAAACTGTTAGACTTAGGCTTATAACCATGCGGTCAAAGGGTGAAAACATAAAATAGCTAAAAAAAATGGCCCCATACGAGGCACGGACACCTCCCACGGGACCATTGTAACTCACAAGAACCAACCGAGTAGTCAGAGGCCACCCAGTTTGAGATCATTCCCAATATTCAAAAACATTTGACATAAGCTTAATATCACACCGTCAACGGGTAAAAATGTAAAATCGCTAGAAAATGACATCTTAAAAGGCATAAACGCCTCGCACGGGACTAATGTTACTCGTAAGAACGGACCACGAAGTCACGGGACCCCCAATTTGAGATCACGACCAAAATTTGTAAAATATCTAGACTTATGCTTAAGAACATGTCGTCGATGGGTGAAAACGTAAAACAACCACAAAACATCCCCATTAGAGGCGCGAACACCTTGTACGGACCAATATAACTCGCGGGAACCGACCGCATAGTCATAGGACCCTCGATTTGAGAACATGACCAAAATTTATGAACTGTTTGACTTAGGCTTAAAAACATGTCGTCAAAGGGTGAAAACGTTAAACAAGCAGAAAATGGCTCCGTAAGAGGCATGAACACCTCGCACGGGACCAATGTAACCCGCAGGAACCGACCGTGTAGTCACGGGACCCCCGATTTCAGAGCACGACTAAAATTTCTAAACTGTTAGACTTAGGCTTAAAAACATGCCGTCAAAGGGTGAAAACATAAAACAGTCATAAAATAGCCCCTTGTAAGAGACACAGACACCTCGTAGGGACCAATGTAACCCGCAAGAACTATCACGTAGCCACTGGATCCCCGATTTGAGAGCACGACTAGTAGTCGCAAACGTTAGAGTTAGGCTTAAAAATATGACCTCATGGGGTGAAAATGTAAAATAACCTAAAAAAACGGCCCAGTAAGAGGCACGGACACCTCGCACGGAACCAATATAACCCATAGGAACCGACCGCGTAGTCACGGGACCCCCGATTTGAGAGCACCACAAAAATTTGCAAAATATCTACCTTTAGGCTTAAAAAGTTTCCAACAAAGGGTGAAAGTGTAAAACAACCACAAAACGCCCCCTAAGAGTTACGAACGCCTCATATAGGACCAATATAACCCGTAGGAACGAACTGCGTAGTCACGAGACCGTCGGTTTGAGCACATGACCAAAATTTATGAATTGTTAGACTTAGGCTTAAAAGCATGTCGTCAAAGGGTAAAAATATAAAACAGCCACAAAACGGCCACGTAAGAGGCACGAACACCTCACACGGGTCTAATGTAGTCCATAGGAACAAATCTCATAGTCAGGGGACCCCAAGTTTAAGAGCATGGCCAAAATTGTAAACTATTAGACTTAGACTTAAAAACAAGTCATGAAAGGGTGAAAATGTAAAAAACCATAAACGGTCGATTAAGAGGCACGAATAACTCGGACGAGACCAATGTAACCCACAAGAAATGATCGTGGTCAAGTGACCCCCGATTTAAGAGCATGAAAAAAATTTGTAAACTGTTAAACTTAATCTTAAAAACATGCCATCAAATGGTGAAAACGTAAAATAGCCACAAAACGTTCCCGTAAGAAGCACGAACACCTCACATGGGACCAATGTAAATCGCAGTAATTGACCCATTTCCACGAGATCCCCGATTTGAGAGCACGATAAAACTTACAAAATATTATACTTATGCTTTAAAATATGCCTTCAAAGGGTGAAAATGTAAAATAACCACAAAATAGCCCTGTAAGAGGCATGCCACCTCACACGGGACCAATATAACCCGCAAGAATCGACGACGTAGTCACGGGACCCCCAGTTTGAGACCATGAACAAAATTTGCTAACTATTAGACTTAGTCTTAAAAACACGCATCTAAAGGGTGAAAATGTAAAACAGCCACAAAACGGCCCCGTAAGAGGCATGGACACCTCGCACGGGACCAATATAACTCGTAGGATCCCACCGGGTAGTCATGAGACCCCCGGTTTAGGGGCACGACCCAAATTTACAAAATATCTGGACTTAGGCTTAAAAATATACCGTCAAAAGGGTGAAAATATAAAACAACCACAAAACAGCTCCGTAAGAGGCACGAACACCTCGTTCAGTACCAATGCAATTCGTAAGAACCGACTGCGTAGTCATGGGACCCCTAGTTTTAGAACACAATTGAAATTTGCAAATCGTTAGACTTACGCTTAAAAACATGTCGTCAAAGGGTGAAAATGTACAGCAATCAAAAAATGGCCCCGTAAGAGGCACAAATACCTCGCACGGGACCAATGTAATTCACAAGAACCAACGACGTCATCACGGGACCCTCAATTTGAGAGTATGACCACATTTTGCATACGTTACACTTATGCTTAAAATCATGCCGTCAAAGGGTGAAAATGAAAAATAGCCAGAAAATGGCCCCGTAAGAGGCACGAACACCTCGCACGGGGCCAATGTAACTAGCAAGAATCGTCACGTAGTCACGAACCCTCGGTTTGAGAGCACGACCAAAATTTGCAAAATATCTAGACTTAGTTTTAAAAACATGTTGTCAAAGGGTGAAAACGTAAAACAGCCACAAAACGGTCCTGTTAGAGGCACAAAGGCCTCGCAAGGGACCAATATAACCTGCAAAAACCAATCGCATAGTCACGGGACCTTCAGTTTGAGAACACGACCAAAATTTAGGATTTGTTAAACTTAGGTTTAAAAACATGTCGTCAAATATTAAAACATAAACAACCACAAAACAGCCTCGTGAAAGGCACGAACACCTCGCACGGGACCAATGTAACTCGTAAGAACCGATCGCATAGTCACGGGGCCCCTATATTGAGACCACAATCAAAATTTACAAACAACTAGACTTAGGCTTAAAAACATGCTGTCAGAGGGTGAAAACGTAAAACAACCAGAAAATGGCCCCGTAAGAGGCATGAACACCTCGCATGGGACCAATGCAACCTGTAAAAACCCATTGCGTAGTCATGAGACCCCCGATTTGAGAGCAAGACCAAAATTTTCAATATATCTTGACATAGGCTTAAAGACATGTTGTCATAGGGTGAAAATGTAAAATAGCCATAAAACGGCCTCGTAATAGGAACGAACACCTCGCATAGGACCAATGTAATTCTCATTAATCGATCGCATAGTCACAGGACCCCCGATTTTAAAACACAAATGAAATTTGCAAACTATTAGACTTACACTTACAAACATGCCATCAAAGGGTGAAAATGTAAAACAACCACAAAATAGTCTCGTAAGAGGCACGGACACCTCCTATGGGACCAATGTGACCCGCAGGAGTCGATCGCATGGTCATGGGACCCTCGATTTGAGAGCAGGAACAAAATTTGAAAAATATCTAGACTTAGGCTTAAAAACATGCCATTTAAGCGTGAAATATAAAACACCCATAAAATGGCCCAAAAAGAGGCACGAACACCTCGAACAAAACCTATGTAACTCGTAAGAAATGATCGCGTAGTCACAAGAACTACGATTTCTAAACACCACCAAAATTTGGTAACTGTTTGACTTAGGCTTAAAAACACCTTACCAAAGGATGAAAACACAAAACAACCACAAAATGGCCTGTTAATTGGCATGAACTCCTCGTACGGGACCAATGTAACCCATAAAAATTGACCGCATAATCACGAGACTCCCGATTTGAAAGCATGACAAAAAATTGCAAAATATCTAGGCTTAGGCTTAAAAACATGCCGTCAAAGGGTGAAAATGTAAAATAACCACAAAACGGCCCCGTAAGAGGCACGAACACCTCGCACGTGACCAATGTAACTTGCTGGAAGTTACCGCGTAGTCAGGTGACCCCCAATTTTAAAACACAGCCAAAATTTTCAAACTGTTAGACTTAGGCTTAACAACATTTCGTCAAAGGGTCAAAATGTAACATAACCATAAAAAGTCCCCTTAAGAGGCACGAACACCTTGCATGGGACCAATGTAACTCATAGAAACCAATCACATAGTCACAAAAATCCCGATTTGAGAGCACGACCAATATGCGCAAATGTTAGACTCAGACTTAAAAACATGCCATCAAAGGGTGAAAATATAAAATAGCCAAAAAAATGGGTCCGTAAGAGGCACGAGCACCTCACACGAGACTAATGTAACCCGAAGGAACTGACTACGTAATCACGGGACCCCCAGTTTAAGAGCACGGTCAAAATTTGTAAATTATTAGACTTAGAATTAAAAACATGTCGTCAAAGGGTGAAAATGTAAAATAGACGCAAAATGGCCCCGTAAGAGGCACGACCAACTCATATGGGACCAATGTAACCTGCAGGAACTGATCGCTTAGTCACGGGACCCTCGGTTTGAGAGCACGACCAAAATTTACAAATTTTTAAACTCATGCTTAAAAACATGTCATCAAAGGGTGAAATTGTAAAACAACCACAACATGACCTCGTGAGAGACACGAGCACCTCGCACGGGACCAATGTAACCCGAAGGAACAGACCATGTAGTCACAACACCCCCAGTTTAGGAGCACGACTAAAATTTGAAAACTGCTAGACAGGTTTAAAAACATGACGTCAAAGGGTGAAAACATAAAACAGTCCAAAATGGCCCCGTAAGAGGCACGAACAACTCGCACAGGACCAATGTAACCTGGAGGAACCGACTGCGTAGTCATAGGACACCCCGCACAGGACTAATGTTACCCGAAGGAACCGATTGAGTAATAGCGGGACCCCCAGTTTGAGGGCAGGATCAAATTTTACAAACTATTAGACTTAGAATTAAAAACATATCGTCAAAGGGTGAAGACATAAAATAACCACAAAACGGCCCCGTAAGATGCACGAACACCTCACATGGGACCAATGTAACTCGTAGGAACTGATCATTTAGTCACGGGACTCTTGGTTTGAGAGCACGACCAAAATTTGTAAAATATCTTGACTTAGACTTTAAAACATGCCGTTAAAGGGTGAAAATAAAAAACTGCCATAAAACGGCCCCGAAAGAGGCAAGAACACCTTGCACGGGATCAATGTAACCCACATGAACAATATGTGTAGTCAAGGGACCCTTGGTTTGAGAGTACGACCAAAATTTGCAAACTTTTAACTTAGGCTTGAAAACATGTCATCAAAGGTAGAAAAGATACAAAAAAACCCAAAACAGTCCTATAAGAGGCAACATCTTGCACAGGACTAATGTAACCCACAAGAACCGATAATGTAATAACGGGACGCCCAGTCTGAGAGCACGACCAAAATTTGCAAACCATTGAACTTAGGCTTAAAAATATGCTGTCAAAGGGTGAAAATATAAAACAGCAACAAAACGACCCCGTAAGAAGCACGAACACCTCACACTGGACCAGAGTACCGTAGGAACCGATAGCATATTCACAGGACCCCTAGTTTCAGAGCAATACTAATATTCACAAACTGTTAGACTTGGGCTTAAAAACATGCTACCAAAGGGTGAAAATGTAAAATAACCACAAAAAGGCCCTGTAATTGGCATGAACGCATCGCATGGGACTAATGTAACCCGCAGGAATTGATCACGTAGTCATGGGACCCCTAGGTTGAGAGCATGACCAAAATTTGCAAAATATCTAGACTTAGGCTGAAAAACATACAGTCAATGCGTGAAAACATAAAATAGCCAAAAAAAATAACCTTGTAAGAGGCACGAACACCTTGCACGTGACCAATGTAACTCGCAGGAATCGACCGCATAGTACTGGGACCCTCGATTTTAGAACACGACCAAAATTTGCAAACATTTAGATTTAGGCTTAAAGCATGTCTTCAATGGGTGAAAACGTAAAATAGACATAAAATGGCCCTGTAGGGGGCACAAACACCTTGCAATGGATTAATGTAACGTGTAAAAACCAACCGCATAGTCACGGGAACCATGGTTTGAGAGCACAACCAATATTCGTAAACGTTAGACTTAGACTTAAAAATAGACCGGCAAAGGGAAAAAAAGTAAAATAATAAAAAATGGGCATGTAAGAGGCACGAGCACTTCACATGGGACTAATGTAAGTTTGATAGCACGACTAATATCTTTAAACTGTTAGACTTAGACCTAAAAATATGCATTCAAAGGGTGAAAATGCCAAATAACCACAAAACAGCCCTGTAAGAGGCACGAACACCTTACACAGGACCAATGTAACTCAAAGGAATCGATCGCGTAGTCACGGGACCCTCAGTTGAGAGCACGACCAAAATTTATAAATTGTTCGACTCAGGCTGAGAAACATGCCGTCAAAGGGTGAAAACATAAAACAACCACAAAATGGCCCCATAAGAGGCATGAGCACCTCGCACGGGACCAATGTAACCCGCAAGAATGGACAGTGCAATAACGGGACCCCCAGCCTTAGAGCAAGACCAAAATTTGCAAACTGTTAAACTTAGACTTAAAAATATGTCGTCAAAGAGTGAAAACATAAAAAAGAGCCACGAAACGACCCCGTAAGAGGCATGCACACCTCGTACAGGACCAATGTAACCCGGAGGAATAAACTGCGTAGTGATAGGACACCCAATTTGAGAGCAGGGCCAAAATTTGCAAAATATCTGAACTTAGGCTAAAACACATGCCGTCAAAGGGTGAAAATATAAAACTACCACAAAACGGCCCCGTAAGAGGCACGAACACCTCAGACGGGATCAATGTAACTCGCAGGAATCGACCGTGTTGTTGAAGTAACTTATACTCTTGGCTCACTTGAGTCTACATTGTATAAGTGCTCATCTAGTTTGGAAATAGTGACAAAATTAGTGTCCCATTCCCGAGAAACCAAAGAGCCTCATAATCTTCATCTTATAGCCATACTTGACTCAATTGAAGGTATAAATCACATCCACACACTCTAGGATTACATACATGGTTCATATATTGCTTTAATTGATTTTGTGTGAGTTGTGTGTGGTTAATCCCATTTAAATTGGCTTTTAATAATTTTTAGGATATTTTAAATATTTTTTTAATAATTTTTTCATAATAAAATTTGGGTTATAAAACTTTTGTGGTTGTTGTGTAATTTCTGGTTTTATGATTTGAATCCTGAAAGTTGCTTTGGGTAGGATCCGAAAGCGCTAAAGACTTCAGGGTGATCTTGTAATTATTTTCAAACACGCATGTTAGCCTTAATCTCACCCCTACACCTGTCATCCATACACCGGCCAGATTTGTGTTTCTTTGAAGACACATAACCGTTGTACATTATCAGCCCTTGGATCGTTATTATCAACGCTCTGCATGCATTTGAGGTCAATCCCTGTGTAACCCTTCTTAACCAATCAGAAGCCATTAAACTAACCGCTTTTACTACACCATTGGATCAAAGTCGAATTTGGCAAGACTAAATCTTAGCTCTTGATTTTGAATAGCCTTCTCGAATCTTCACACCTCAGTATAAAAGGAGGCTTGTCCTTCGCCTCTGATAACTTTTTACCACTTCGTCTAACCAGAGAGAGAAGAGAGTAGTGAGAGAGGAGAGAAGTGAGAGAAGAGAGAAAAAAGAAGAGAGAGAGAGAGAGAGAGAGAGAGAGAAAACCTAACTCGTATTCAAACCCTAATCTTCCTTATCCTAAATCAGTTTTACCAAACACTATCCTTGTGTTTGAAAGTATTGTTGGTAGGGGTCTGAAGGTCGTTGATAAAGTTTTATCCTATTGAGTTTAAGATCTTGTGTCTAACTTAAACATTTTAGGTTAGATTTGTATTTCTTGTTCGTAGAAATTATAGATCTGGCCACTACATGTTATATTATACGTAGATTTTCATTTTTAGTTTCTCATCTTGAGAAATCAGTTTGTTGATTTATTTTCTGTAAATGTTTTTCAACTCTAGAATCAACAAATTATTTTCTGTTTCTAGTTCTTACGAAACAAGACTGTTGACCTAGTTGGAATCGCAATTGGTGGTTTCCAATTTCAAAATCATTTTCAAAACCTTCTAAAATTGTATATGACCTTTGCAGTCTTACGAGCAAGGTAACCTTGGATTCCAGGATCATATTAAAGGTCAAATATAGTTTTCTTCTTCTAAAGAAGAAAGAAACTGAAAGCAATTCATCTTAGATCTGATTTGTAATTCATTAGGACTGTTTGTATAAAGTAAGTGTATGTGTGTGCATGCATATGTTAGAATCACATTCACAAACACTTATCACACTACAACACAAGAAGTGTTGGGTATAAGATCTTGAATCTAAAGAGTCGACGTAAAGACAAGAACAAAACTGGAGAAGTTAGCAAACTGAGAAAGCCACATCAACATCAGACCTGCAGAGAAGTTAGAATCAACTGGTGGTTACATTTCTAAACTTAGATAGGACTGTTTTATGTGCATGTGTGTTATATAGTTTGTAACTTGAGAATTTTATTTTAGTGGATTTTTGGTTTGTGACTTAGAAGTCACCATGGATGTTTCCTCAGTTGGGTGAGGTTTTTCCATGTTAAAAATCACTTGTCCTTAATCTTTCTACATCTCCTCATCTCATTCTTGTGGTTGTTCTATATTTAATTGTTTTAAACTATGTTACTAAACTTGTTAACAAAATTTTGAATAGATCTTGTGCATGTTTTGTTAAACACATCTTGTGATTAAATTGATTTGATTTAAAGAAAAGAGTTTCCTCAAAAAATAGTTCGGAGTTACTTCAATAGTTTAATCTATTATTAAACGGCCTTAGTAATGCTATTTCAATTGGTATCAGAGCTTGGGAAATTTATTTTCAAAAGACCTTGTGTTTCTGAAATTGTTTTCTTAAAATCAAACCATGAACGATAAAAATGAAAGATTTGGTAACTTGACCAGACTTCCTCTCTTTGAAGGAAGCAACTTTTCTTACTGGAAGGTAAGAATGGTTGATTTCATACAAGGAACCTTGGGAGATGATGTTTGGGATATTGTTAAAAATGGATAACTTATCCTACTAAACCAGCCATTGAAGGAAGTAATGAGAGGATTAAGAAAGTATTAAGTGAATTCACTCAAGAAGAGAAGCAAGTTTCTCGAAACAATAACAAAGGAAAGAATGCCATTTTTATGTCTATAAATGAAGATGAGTTCAAAAGGATGTCATCCTGTACCACTTCTTAGGAAGTTTGGGATACACTGATTACTGCACATGAAGGTGACACTAGAGTTAAGGCTGCTAAAACACATATGCTTGCCAAGCAGTATAACTCTTTAATTATGTCGGAATCTGAATCCTTTGATGACTTTTACATAAAATTGACTGACATTGTGACCAAATTGCATGCTAATGGAATAACTTCTGATAGACATGAAATTGTCTCTAAAATTATAAGATCATTGCCATAGAAATTTGATAACAAAAGATATGCTATTGAAGAAATGAGTGACCAAAATCTCACTCCTGAATTACTCAGTAGTTAACTGAGAACTGTGGAAATGGAATTAGAATTTAAGAAACAATTGACCCTATCCCATATGAAACAGACTAGTTCCAATTTGAGTTTTTCCTCTAAGCTCATGAAACCTGAGATTACTATTCCCAATGATGAATCTGATGAGGAATGTGATATAGATAGTTTGGATAATCAAATTTCCTTAATGTCAAAATAGTTTAAGAAAATTGTGAATTTTAGAAATAAAATGGCAACTAGACAAGGCAAGCAAAATTATCCAACACAGTTTAATCACAAACCTCATGAGAAAGGTCAAGACAAACATCACAACGACAACCATACGAGACCTAAAAAGACTATAAGAATAGTGGATGTTATAGATGTGCTAAATTGGGTCACATAGCACAAGACTGCAGAGTTAACTTGAACAATACCAATAAATATACAAGGGCCAACATTTGCAAGACATGGGATGATTCAAGTGATTCTGAAAATGAGGAACATGAATCATCTGATGTTTTTTTATCCTTGCATGTCTTTCTATGCCAAGATAATCTATAATGATAATATGATCTTACCTGTGTATGAGAATGATGATAATAGCTCTACTTCTGTTGTTATAAATCATGCTGCTACTGGTTTAGATGCTTTAATTTTTTTAAACAATGTTAGTTCTACTACGAGGTGTGTGAGTTAAAGGAAAGCGATAATGACGATGGCAATGTGTGTGTGAGATATAAAATTGAATCCTTAGGGGTTACTTCACACACTACACATAGTGATTCTGACACTGAAGACCCCCCTGATCTTCACACACTTTATGCTAAGACTCTCAAGAAAAGCACTAGACTAGAGAAGACTGTGAAAGATCTCACTAGGAAACTAGAAGACCTAAGTCTGATGGTTAAACTTAACGCTAAAGAATATACTACCCAATGTCAAACTCATGAAAATAAAGTCAAACTTTTTGATCAAAAATTGAAAATTTTGATTGAATCAAATGAAACTCTGGAGAAAAAATATAAGGGGGCATTATTAGAATTGGAGCAATCTAATGAAAAGACAACAACTGTTTTTAAAAAATTTGCAAAATTTGAAAATAATTCCAACAGTTTTGATGGTTTTGTTGCTGATTCAAAAACCAATTCTGATGATCGAACTGGAATAGGATTTTGCCCAAAATTAAAGACATAAACTAAAAACTTTGAATCAATCAAGTTTGTGTCAGGAGGCAAAAGACCTATAGAAACTTGCCCAGATTTTCATTGCCTAAAAAATGAGTTTGATAAAAATCAACTAAAGTTTGATACTGGGGAATCAAGTAATTCTAAGTGTGAAAGTCCATCCAAGGCTAAATACATATGCCCTCAGATTAGGAAGAGTGATTCAACCTTTTAAACTGTTCTCCCTAGGAACAAGGTTCAAAATCAAAATTTCATGAAACCCATGTTTAGAGATTTTCCTAAGGAGATACCCACATCCAGCAATCTATATTGATCCTACTATGACATATGCGGTCATTCTTTTAAAGGATGTTATTCTAAACGCTTAGTAATACCTGTCTGTAATACTCCTCTATACCAGAACTTTAACTATTCTAGGAGAATCCGTAACAATTATATCCTACCTAGACAACCAGACAAAAACTCTAACAATAGAAAGAGAAAGACCAAACCCAAAAGAACATTTCCAAGAAGGACGACTAAGCACGTTTCTAAACCAAATGATCATATCTTCCATAAAATAAAAAATCATGTGCAAAATATATTTCAACAAAAATCTAATGCTCACAAATTTTATCAAATGAGAGAAAATAAGCTCAAAATGAAAATAAGAGCTATTTGGGTTAGAAAAGATGAGCTATTGCCACAGATGAAGTGTAACATTGTGATTACTTCTTTAAAAGCTTAACACACTCCTTCTGGATGGTATTTAGACTCAGGATGTTCAAAACACATGACTGGTGATGATACAAAACTTTTAAACAAAATCAGCTTTGTTGGAGGGAAAGTTATTTTTAGTGATGGTGTATCATCTCAAATCATTAGTAAAGGAACACTTCAAGAAAAAGGATTACCCATACTTGAAAATGTTCTTCTAGTAAAAGGTCTTAAGGCAAATCTACTTAGTATCTCGTAATTTGGTGACTCAAATCATATTGTTACCTTCTCAAAGAATAATTGCAAAATTTTAAATGAAAAAGGTGAGTGCATTCTTAAAGGACTCAGGACACCTGATAATTGTTATACTGTCCAGATCATCACTGATGTCTGTAACATTGCCAGAATGGATGATAATGAAATATGGCATAATAAGATGGGTCACATAAATTACGACAACCTTAGTAGATTATCTTCACAAGAAATAGTTAGAGGAATTCCCAAAATAAACCTATCTCTAATATTATCTATGGTTCATGTGAGGAAGGAAAAATTGTTAAAGAACCTCATAAGAAAGTTAAAGATATCCTTATCTCTATACCTTTGGAGCTCATCCATATGGACCTAATGGGTCCCTCTCGAACTATTAGTCTCTGTAGACACAGTTACATTCTTGTTATGGTTGATGACTTCACCAGATTTACTTAGTTAGCCTTCTTAAAACACAAGTCTGATACTTTCCAAACTTTTTTGAAAATTTTACTTCGGATTCAAAATGAGAAGGACACTCAAGTAAATAGAATTCATAGTGATCGAGGTGGAGAATTCATAGATACTGGTGTTATAGAGTACTGTGACTATAATGGTTACAAACATGAGTTCAGTGCTCCCAAAACTCCCCAATAAAATGGAGTTACTGAGCACAAGAATCGTACTCTTCAAGAGATGTAACGTGTTATGATTCATGCCAAGTGCCTACCTAAATACTTTTGGGTAGAATCTATTAGAACTGTGTGTCACATCATCAATAGGGTCTATCTTAAGAAGAAGTCTAAATAAACTCCTTACGAACTATGGTATGGGAAAAAGCCCAATCTTAAGAACCTTAGAACCTTTGGTAGTACTTGTTATGTCTGCAAAGACAGAGAACACCTATCCAAATTTGAGACTTGTGGAGATAACGCAATCTTCTTAGGATACTCTCCTGACAGTAGAGCATACCGTATTTATAATCTTCGCACTAAAACCTTAATGAAATCCATAAACGTTATTGTGAGTGACACTACTATTGAGAGTAAGACTGGAGAACCAACTATTGTGGAAGAGTCTGAAAATGTTTTAGAAAATGACTCTCCAGAAATAGATGATTCTTTACCAATTAAGACGTCTAAAGTACCTAACTGGGTTTCTAAATAACATCCTATAGATAACGTTGTTGGTAACCCTAGTGAACCTGTGCGTACAAGATCTCAATTAAGAAATTATGCTCATTATGCATTTTCTTTCCCTTGTGGAACCAAAGAATGTAAATGAGGCATTGAATGATCCTCATTGGATTTCGGCAATGCAGGAAGAACTTCTTCAATTTTTCATTCATGATGTTTGGTATCTTATACCTAGTCCTGATCACAAAAAGGTTATTGGCACACGTTGGATATTTAAAAATAAATATGATGAAAATGGGATAATCATAAGAAACAAAGCTAGATTAGTTGCTCAAGGATACTCTCAAATTAAAGGAATTCATTTTAATGAGATGTTTTCCCCGTTACTCTCTTAGAATCTATTCGTCTTCTCTTTGTAATAGCTTGTTACTTGCATTTTACACTTTACCAAATGGATGTCAAATTTGCCTTTCTGAATGGAATATTGACTGAAGAGACATATGTTGAACAACCCAAAGGGTTTATCGACCCACAATATCCAAATCATGTTTATCGTCTTAAGAAATATTTATATGGCTTAAAACAAGCTCCAAGAGCCTGGTATGAGCGCCTTTCCAACTTTCTCTTAGACAAAAGTTTTAAGAGAGGTGGAAATGATCAAACTCTTTTTGTCAAACATTTTGACAAATGTATTATTATAGCTCAAGTTTATGTTGACGATATCATTTTGGATCTACTTCTCCCTCAAAAGTCAAATCTTTTTCTTCAATTATGCATAAAGAATTTCAAATGTCTCTTATGGGGGAGTTACAATTTTTCTTGGGTCTTCAAGTCAAATAGAATTCAGAAGGCTTATTTGTTGCACAATCTAAATATGCTTTAGAGATTGTCAAAAAATTCGGTCTTGAAAGTGCCAAAGATTCTAAAACTCCCATAAATTCTACGGTAAAACTCTCTAAGGATGAGAATGGTAAATCCATAGATCCTTATCTGTATCGTATTATGATAGAAACCTTATTGTACTTACTGCCTCGCATCCTGATATTATGTACGATGTTTACGTGTGTGCTTGTTATCAAAATAATCCTAAAGAGAGCCACTTATTATGTGTAAAACGAATCATTAAATACATAAAATGCACTCTAAATTTAGGACTTTGGTACACCAATGATACTTCTAGTACTATAATTGCCAACACTGATGCCGATTGGGCTTGGTGTACTGGTCATAGTAAGAGCACATCAGGAGCTTGATATTATATAGGTAACAATTTAGTAGGTTGGAGTAGTAAGAAGCAAAGTTGCAATTCTTTATCAACAGCTGAATCTGAGTACATAGTTGTTGGTAGTTGTTATGCCCAATTACTTTGGCTTAAGAAAATGCTTAATGATTATGGTATTCACGAAAATCAATTACATATTTATTGTGATAATCAAAGCGCGATCAGTATATCTAAAAATCCGGTCCAACACTCGCAAACTAGACATATAAAAATTAGACATCATTTTATACGCGAATTAGTTGAGACTAAGGAATTTGAAATCAATTATCTTCCTACTGATTTGTAACTCGCAGATATGTTTACCAAACCTTTGGATTACAATAGGTTTATTTCTTTGCGAAAATCGATAGGAATGGATTGTGCTGAATAAACTCCTTTGACTTGATTTTTTCCCTTTGTCCATTTGAGACAAAATGGTGGAGTAATTTGAGTCTTATGAGTCATTTTTTTCGTACAAAATTCTAATAAGATTGATCTTAGTATTCTTTGCAGGAATTTGTACCATTGATGTTATTAGGGTATTGGTTTGTAATTAGTTAAGTTAATGTACTTTTCTTTTTCTAGGAAATGGGTAGGTAGAATTTTTTGTATAGGAATAGGTTTTTCCTTATTTCTTTGTAGACCTACGAGTCCTAGTTGACTCAAAGGAGATTTTGTCTCATATTTCCAAAGGGGGAGATTGAAGCACCTTATACTCTTGACTAACTTGAGTCTAGATTGTATAAGTGCTCATCTAGTTTGGAAATAGTGACAAAATTAGTGTTACATTCCCTAGAAACTAAAGAGCCTCAGAATCTTCATCTTATAGCCATACTTGACTCAATTGAAGGTATAAATCACATCCACACACTCTAGGATTACATACATGGTTCATATATTGCTTTAATTGATTTTATGTGAGTTGTGTGTGGTTAATCCCATTTAAATTGGCTATTAAAAAAAATTCATAATAAAATTTGGGCTATAAACTTTTGGGGTTGTTGTGTAATTTCTAGTTTTATGATTTGAAACCTGAACGTTTCTTTGGGTAGGATCTGAAAGCACTAAAGAATTTAAGGTGCTATTTTAATTCTTTTCAAACACGCGTGTGAGCCTTGATATCAGCCCTACACCTGTCATCCATATACCGGCCTGATTTATGTTTCGTTAAAGACACATAACCGTCGTACATTATCAGCAATTGGATCGTTGTTATCAATGCTCTGCATGCGTTTGAGGTCAATCCCTGTGTAACCCTTCTTAACCAATCAAAAGACATTTAACTAACCGCTTTTACTGCACCATTGGATCAAAGTCAAATTTGGCAAGACTAAATCTCAGCTCTTGATTTTGAATAGCCTTCTCGAATCTTCGCACCTCAGTATAAAAGGAGGCTTGGCCTTTGCCTCTGATAACTTTTTACCACTTCGTCTAACCAGAGAGAGAAGAGAGTAGTGAGAGAGAAGAGAAGTGAGAGAAGAGAGAAAAAAGAAGAGAGAGAGAGAGAGAGAGAGAGAGAGAGAGAGAGACAAACCCTAACTCGTATTCAAACCTTAATCTTAGTTATCCTAAATCAGTTTTACCAAACACTATCCTTGTGTTTGAAAGTATTGTTGGTAGGGGTTTGAAGGTCGTTGATAAAGTTTTATCCTATTGAGTTTACGATCTTGTGTCCAACTTAAACATTCTAGGTTAGATTTGTATTTCTTGTTCGTAGAAATTATAGATCTGGCCACTACATGTTATATTGCACGTAGATTTGCATTTTTAGTTTCTCATCTTGAGAAATCAGTTTGTTGATTTATTTTCTGTAAATGTTTTTCAACTCTAGAATCAACAAATTATTTTCTGTTTCTAGTTCTTACGAAACAAGACTGTTGACCTAGTTGGAATCGCAATTGGTGGTTTCCAATTTCAAAATCATTTTCAAAACCTTCTAAAATTGAATATGACCTTTGCAGTCTTACGAGCAAGGTAACCTTGGATTCCGGGATTATATTAAAGGTCAAATATAGTTTTCTGCTTCTAAAGAAGAAAGAAACTGAAAGCAGTTCATCTTAGATCTGATTTGTAATTCATTAGGACTGTTTGTATAAAGTAAGTGTATGTGTGTGCCTGCATATGTTAGAATCACATTCACAAACACTTATCACACTACAACACAAGAAGTGTTGGGTATAAGATCTTGAATCTAAAGAGTCAACGTAAAGACTAGAACAGAACTGGAGAAGTTAGCAAACTGAGAAAGCCACATAAACATCCGACCTGCAGAGAAGTTAGAATCAACTGGTGGTTACATTTTTAAACTTAGATAGGACTGTTTTATGTGCATGTGTGTTATATAGTTTGTAACTTGAGAATTTTATTTTAGTGGATTTTTTGTTTGTGACTTAGAAGTCACCATGGATGTTTCCTCAATTGGGTGAGGTTTTTCCATGTTAAAAATCACTTGTCCTTAATCTTTTTTACATCTCCTCATCTCATTCTTGTGGTTGTGCTATATTTAATTGTTTTACACTATGATACTAAACTTGTTAACAAAATCTTGAATAGATCTTGTGCATGTTTTGTTAAACACATCTTGTGATTAAATTGATTTGATTTAAAGAAAAGAGTTTCCTCAAAAAAGAGTTCGGAGTTACTTCAATAGTTTAATCTATTATTAAACGGCCTTAGTAATGCTTTTTCAGTAGTCACACGACCCTTTGTTTAAGAGCACGACGAAAATTTGTAAATTGTTAGACTTAGGCTTGAAAACATGTCATCAAAGGGTGAAAACTAAGACAACAACAAAATGGCTGCGTAATATGTACAAACACCT
This sequence comes from Sambucus nigra, assembly GCA_949130495.1. Taxonomy (NCBI): domain Eukaryota; kingdom Viridiplantae; phylum Streptophyta; class Magnoliopsida; order Dipsacales; family Adoxaceae; genus Sambucus; species Sambucus nigra. Next base: position 786,876,259 of record OX422208.1, on the reverse strand, counting down.
CGCACGGGACCAATGTAATCCACAAAAATCGATCGCATTGTCACGGGACCCCCGATTTGAAATAACGACAAAAACTTACAAAATATTAGACTTTGGCCTAAAAATAAGCCGTTAAAGGGTAGAAATGTAAAACAACCACAAAACGGCCCCGTAAGAGGCACGACCTCCCACGGAACCCCCCAGTTTGAGAACAAAATCAAAATTTGCAAACTGTTAGACTTAGGCTTAAAAACATACCGTCAAAGGGTGAAAACGATAAACAACCACAAATCGGCCTCGTAAAAAGCACGAACACCTCGCACGGGTCCAATGTAACCTGCAGGAACTGATCGCACAATCACGAGACCCACGATTTGAGAGCACGATCCAAATGTAAAAAATATCTAGACTTAGGATTTAAAAACATTCCGTCAAAGGGTGAAAATGTAAAATAATCGCAAAGTGGCTCCGAAAGAGGCATGAACACCTTGAACGGGACCAATGTAACTCGCAGGAATCGATCGCGTAGTCACGATACCCCATATTTGAGAACGCGGTCAAAATTTACAAATCGCTAGACTTTGGCTTAATAACATGCTGTAAAAGGGTGAAAACATAAAACATCCACAAAATGGACCCGTAAGAGGCACTAACACCTCGCACGAGACCGGTGTGACCCGCAGGAACCGACAATATATTCACATGACCCCCGGTTTGAGAGCATGACTAATATTCACAAACTGTTAGACTTAGGCTTAAAAACATGCCTTTAAAGGGTGAAAAAGTAAAATAACCACAAAACGGTCCCGTAAGAGGCACAAACACCTTTCACGGGACCAATGCAACACCCAGGAGCTTACCGCATAGTAACGAAACCCCTGGTTTGAGAGCACCATAAAAATTTGCAAATTATTAGACTTGGGCTAAAAAACATGTCGTAAAAGGGTGAAATATAAAACAACCACAAACGTCCCCATAAGAGGCACAATCCCGCAGGCATCGATTGTGTAGTCACGGGACACCCAGTTTGAAAGCATGACAAATATTCACAAAATGTCAGACTCAAGCTTAAAAACATGCCTCTAAAGGATGAAAACGTAAAACAACAATGAAACGGCCCTGTAAGAGGCACCTCGCACGGGACCAATGTAATTCGCAGGAACTGACCGCAAAGTCACGATATCCCCGTTTTGAGATCACGACCAATATTCACAGAATATCTATAATTAGGCTTAAAAACATGCCTCTAAAGGGTGAAAATATAAAACAGTCGCAAAACGTCCACGTAAGAGGCACGAACACCTCGCGCGGGACCAATGTAACCTGCAGGAACCCATTACGTAGTCATGGGATCCCCGTCTTGAGTGCACGGATAATATTCACAGAATATCTAGACTTAGGCTTGAAAACATGCCGTCAAAGGGTGAAAACGTAAAACAGTCACAAAATTGTCCCTTAAAAGGCACGAACACCTTGCATGGGACCACTATAACCCACAGGAACTGACTGCATAGTCACAGGACCCCCGATTTGAGAGCACGACCAATATTCACAAACTGTTAGACTTAGACTTAAAAAACATACTGTTAAAGGGTGAAAACGTAAAACAACCACAAAACGGCCCCGTAAGAGGTAAGAACACCTCGCACAGGACCAATCTAACCTGCAGGAATCGACAGTGTATTCATGAGACCCCCGATTTGAGAGCACGAGAAAAATTTATGAGCTATTTGACTTAGTCTTAAAAATATGATGTGAAATGGTGAAAATGTAACATAGTCACAAAAACGCCCCGTAAGAAGCACGAAAACCTCGTAAGGGACTAATGTTACCCGCATGAATCGACCGCGTAGTCACAGGACCCTTGGTTTGAGACCACGACCAAAATTTGCAAATTCTCATACTTAGGCTTAAAAACATGTCGTCAAAGGGTGAAAAAGTAAAATAACCAGAAAACGTCCCGTAAGATGCATGTACACGTCGCACGGGACTAATGCAATCAGCAGGATCCCACCACGTAGTCACGGGACCCTCAATTTGAGAGCACGACCAATATTCGCAAATGTTAGACTTAGGCTTAAAAATATGTCGTCAAATGGTGAAAATGTAAAACAACCAGAAAATGGCCCCTTAAGAGGCATGAACACCTCTTACGGGACCAATGTAACTCGCATGAACCGATCACATAGTCATTGGATCCCTAATTTTAGAACACGACTGAAATTTCCAAACTATTAGAGTTAGGCTTAAAAACATGTCGTCGAAGGCTGGAAACATAAAACAGCCATAAAATAACCCCGTAAGAGGCACGAATGACTTGTCGGGACCAATGTTACCTGCAGTTACCAATCGCGTAGTCATGGGACCCCTAGTTTGAGAGCGCAAACAATATTCGTAAATGTTAGGCTTAATCGTGCTATCAAAGGGTGAAAATATAAAACAGCTAGAAAACGGCCCCGTACGAGGCACGAACACCTCGCACAGTACCAATATGACCCGTAGGAATCGAGCACATAGTAACAGGACCCCTGGTCTGAGAGCACGAAAAAAATTTGCAAAATATCTAGACTTAGGCGTAAAAACATGCCATCAAAGGGTAAAAACATAAAGCTATCACAAAATGTCCTCGTAAGAGGCACGAACGCCTCGCACAAGACCAATATAACCCGTAGGAACCAACCGTGTAGTTACACGACCCTAGGTTTGAGAACACGATCAGTATTTATAAATAGTTAGGCTTCAAAAATGTCATCAAAGGGTGAAAAAGTAAAACAACCATAAAATGGTACCGTAAAAGGTACGAACACCGCGCATGAGACTAATGTAGCCCATAGGAACTGACCGCGTAGTCACGGGACCCTCAGTTTGAGAGGGCGACCAATATTTGCAAACTGTTAAACTTAGGCTTGAAAAATATGTTATTAAAGGGTGAAGACGTAAAACACAAACAAAATAGCTGGGTAAGAGGCACGAACACCTCGTACGGGACTAATGTTACCTGCAAGAACCGACCACATAGTCATGAGACCCCCGATTTGAGAGCATGACCAAAATTTGCAAGCTGTTAGACTTGGTCATAAAAATACGTCGTCAAAGAGTGAAAATAGAAAATAGCCACAAAACGGCCCCGTAAGAGGCACGAACACCTCGCACGGGACCAATGTTGCAAGAATTGATCGTATAGTCACGAGACCCCCGATTTGAGACCAGGACCAAAATTTGCAAAATGTCAGACTTAGGCTTAAAAATATGTCGTCAAAGGGTGAAAGCACAAAATAACCACAAAACAGCTCAGTAAGAGGCACGAACACCTCACACGGGACTAATGTAACCCGTAGGAACCACCCGCGTAGTCACGGGACCCCCAATTTGAGATAACGACAGAAAATTTACAAAATATCTAGACTTAGGCTTATAAACATGCCGTCAAAGGGTGAAAAGGCAAAACATCCACAAAACATCCCCGTAAGAGATGGAAACACCTCGCACGAGACCAATGTAATAATAGGAACCGATCGTGTAGAAACAGGACCCCAAGTTCTAGAACACGACTGAAATTTGCAAACTGATAGACTTAGGCTTAAAAACATGTCGTCAAAGGGTCAAAACGTAAAACAGCCATAAAATGTCTCCGTAAGATGCACGATCACCTCACAGAGACCAATGTAACTTGCAGGAACTGACGGCCCAGCTAGGGGGGACCCCAAATTGAGAGCACGACCAATATTTGCAAACATTAGACTTTGGCTTAAAATCCTGTCGTCAAAGGGTGAAAACGTAAAATAGTCATAAAATAATCCCGTAAGAGGCATGAACACCTCGTACGAGACCAATGTAACCCACAAGAACTGAGCGTATAGTCATGAGACCCCCGGTTTGAGAGTACGACCAAAATTTAAAAAATATCTCGAATAAGGCTTAAAAATATGTCGTCAAAGGATGAAAATGTAAAACATCCACAAAACGGCCTCGTAAGAGGCATGAACACCTCTCATTGGACCAACGTAACATGGAAGAACAGTTTGCATAGAGTGACGAAACCCCCGATTTTAGAGCACAACCAAAATTTGCAAAATATATGGACTTAGGCTTAAAAATAGTCCATCAAAGGGTGAAACATAAAATAGCCACAAAACGACCTTGTAAGAGGCACGAACACCTCACACGGGCCCAATATAACCCCTAGTAACCGATTACGTAGTCATGGGACCCTTGGTATTATAACACGACAAAAATTTGTGAACTGCGAGACTTAGGCTTAAAAAATGTTGTCAAAGGATGAAAACGTAGAACAACCACAAAATGGCCCCGTAAGAGGCACAAACCCCTAGCACGGGACCAATGTAACCTGCAGGAATAGATAGCATAATCACGGGTTCCCCAGTTTGAGAGCACGACCAAAATTTGCAAACTGTTAGACTTATGATTAAAAATATACCATCAAAGGGTGAAAACGTAAAACAACGATAAAACGGCCCCATAAGAGGCACTAACACCTCGCACAGGACCAATTTTACCCAGAGGAATTGACCGTGTAGTCACGGGACACCTGGTTCTAGAGCATAACCAAAATTTATAAAATTTCTAGACTAAGGCTTAAAAACATGTCGTCAAAGGGTAAAAACCTAAAATTGCCATAAAACGACCCCGTAAGAGGCACTAACACCTCGCTTGGGATCAATGTAACTTGTAAGAACCGATCGCGTAGTCACGGGACCCCCAGTTTGAGAGCACGACCAATATTCACAAACTTCTAGACTTAGGCTTAAAAAACATGTCGTCAAAGGGTAAAAACAAAAAATAACCATAAAATGGACCCGTAAGAGGCACGAACACCTCACATGGGACCAATGTAACTCCTAGGAACTGACCGCAAAGTCACGGGACCCCCGGTTTGAGACCACAGCCAAAATTTGCAAACTTTTAGACTTAGGCTTACAAATATGTCATCAAAAGGTAAAATGTATAACAACAATGTAACCCACAGGGAACCACCGCATAGTAACGGGACCCCCAATTTGGGAGCACGACCAAAATTTGCAAGCTATTAGACTTGGGCTTAAAAACATGCCGTCAAATGGTGAAAATATAACATAACCACAAAATTCCTCGTAAGAGGCACAAACACCTCGTACGGGACTAATGTAACCTATAATAACCGACTGCGTAGTCACGAAACCCCCGGTTTGAGACCACGACCAAAATTTATAAACTATTAGACTTGGGCTTAAAAATGCCGTCAAAGGGTGAAAAAATAAAGCAACCAAAAATGGCCGCACGAATGCCTCTCGCAGGACCAATGTATCCTGCAGGAACTGACCGCGTAGTCATGGGACCCTCGATTTGAGATCACGACAAAAATTTTCAAAAAGTTAGACTTAGGCTTAAAAACATGGCGTCAAAGGGTGAAAACGTAAAATGGCCACAAAACGATCCTATAAAAGACACGAATAGCTCACACGGTACCAATATAACCTGCAAGAACCGACCCCATAGTAACGGAACCCCCGATTTGAGAGCATGACCAATATTCATAAACTGTTAGACTTAAGCTTAAAAAAATATCATCTAAGGGTGAAAATGTAAAATAGCCACAAAACATTCCCATAAGAAGCACAAACACTTCACACGGGACCACTGTAACCTGTAGGAACTGATTGCGTGTCAAGAGACTCTCGATTTGGGAACTCGAACCAAATTTGCAATCTATTAGACTTGGGCTTAAAAACATGTCGTAAAAGGTTGAAAATATAAAAAAAACCATGAAAAGGCCCCGTAATAGGCACAAACACCTCACACGGGACCAATGTAACCGTGAGAATCGGCTACATAGTCACGAGACCGCCAATTTGAGACCACGACCCAAATTTACTAACTGTTAGACTTGGGCTTAAAAATATGTCATCAAAGGGTGAAAAAATAAAACAACCAAAAATGGCCCCGTAAGAGGCACGAACACCTCTCATGGGAATAATATAACCCGTAGGAACCCATCGCATTGTCAGAATTTACAAAATATCTAAACTTAAGCTTAATAATAAGCCGTCAAATGGTGAAAACATAAAACATCCATAAAACGGTCCCGCAAGAGCACGAACACGTCGTACGGGACCAATATAACTTGTAGGAAATGACCACGTAGTCACGGGACTGCTGATTTGAGAACATGGCCAAAATTTACAAACTGTTAGACTTAGTCTTAAAAACATGTCTCAAAGGGTTAAAACACAAAATAGCCACAAAACGGCCTCGTGAGAGGCACGAACACCTCACATGGGACCAGTGTAACCCGTAGGAACCCACTACATAGTCACGGGACACCCAATTTGAGAGCAAGACAAAAAATTTACAAATTATCTAGACTTAGGCTTAAAAACTTGTCGTCAAAGGGTGAAAACATAAAACAATCACAAAGGGTCCTGTAAGAGGCAGGAACACCTCGTACGAGACCAATGTAACTCATAGGAACCGACTGCTTAGTAACGGGACCCCCAGTTTTAGAACAGGACCAAAATTTGTAAAATGTTATAGTTAGGATTAAAAACATGTCGTCAAAGAGTGAAAACGTAAAATAACCATAAAACTCCTCCGTAAGCGGTATGAACACCTAACACGGGACCAATGTAACATGCAAAAAACAACTGCATAGCCCTTGGGGGACCCCCATATTGAGACCACGACCAATATTCACTATTGTTAGACTTTGGCTTTAAATCATGACGTTAAAGGGTGAAAATGTAAAACAATTAGAAAACAACCCCGTAAGAGGCACGAACACATCGCACGAGACTAATGTATCCCGCGGGTTCAGACTGCGTAGTCATGGGCCCCCTAGTTTGAGAGTACGAGAAAATTTTGAAAAATATCTAGACTTAGGCTTAAAAACATGTCGTCAAACGGTGAAAATGTAAAACATCCACAAAACGGCCCCGTAAGAGGAACACACTCCTCATACGGGACCAATGTAACACGCAAGAACATACCCTCCAATTTGAAAGCATAACCAAAATTTTCAAAGTTTTAGACATAGGCTTAAAAACATGCCGTCAAAGGGTGAAAACATACAACAGCTATACAACGACCCCGTAAGAGGCACGAATACCTCACATAGGACTAATAGAACCCGCAAGAAATGACCGCCTAGTCACGGGACCCTCGATTTGCATGTCATGATAAATTCATGAAAACGCATTACACATTTTTAGACCTTAATGGTGTGAAAATCAAGTCTGACTTTAATTTTTCGATTAGATTAAGACGATGTCATCTAAATTCACATTTTTGACACCTACGAACGATTTTGAGATTCATTCGTTAGGAGTACACAGATTCAACTTGCACATATGTAATGCGCTATTGCATTGATTTTCCTATCGAATGTTTTCACACCCATTCATTTCGTTTCCGTGATTTGGTTGTCTTAGTGTAAATCCATGGTGTGTGATTTTTGTGAAATTATTTTTGCATTTTTTAATGAAAAACTAAAAAATTAAAAATTGTTTATGGATGCCTTTGAGGATTCCTTTGCATGAGCGTAGTTTGATCCATATTTTCTATGCATATATTTCGTGACACTCCAAGTTTATTTTGTTTATTCTTTTCCTTGTCTATTTCAAAAAAATAAAAAGGGGGAGAACGAATTATGGGGGAACTTGCATTATGGGGGATATTTGATTATTGACTGATTTACACGAATGTATTTGTTTTGTATCATGTGTGTAGGTACAAAATTGAAGATCATATGTTGCACACCCTGATGAGAAAAGCTTAAAGATTTGAAGTTGATTTTTTGAAGAAAAGTTTTGAGACTTGCATGTTTTGTAACTTTTCAGTTTTGGGTTCATGGGAGGGTATTAGATTTGTATAGGCATTTGATTTGATAATTTGGATGTTTTTATTTTGTACCTACATAGACATAGTGGGAGATTTGTAAGTACATCATTTTATTGTCCTGTTTACATTTGAGTATCGAAGACTTATTCAAGTTCAATCAAGCGTCAAGATGGATCTGAATATAAAAGTTCTTCAACATTCAAGCCTCCGCAAGATTAATTTTGGTAAGGTTGTGTTTAATTACCTTAATGATTCACTATGAGTGTTGGGATTAGTTTTCTAAAAAAAATTATAAGTGTTGGAGTGGAGTTTTTCGTCAAAATTATTTTTCTAAGTGTTGAGGCGGACTGGAATAAAAAATTATTTTTTCACTCAGGTCATTTGAGCGACTATGCCACGTCGTTCAAGAGACAATGGCATGTCGTGCAATCTCATTCGAGCGAATGACTCATTCAAGTGATGATGGATTTTTTGAGCGAGCTGCCGACTTATATTTTCTATAAATTATTTTGTCCAGTTTCGTTTTTCTTCAGACGACCTGCGAACTTTAGTCCTACGAAACTACTTTGATAAAAACATATGTCTTCTCAATTTTAAGGGTTTTTATCCTTTGTTTTCATTTCACAAAACATCCTAATATTTATATGAATTTTTTTGGAACCCAAGAACACAATTTTGTGAAGTTTATCTTATAGAGAAGATCTCTACTGTTGATCTAGGTGCCACTTAAGGGAGGTGTTGGGCTGACGTCACTGCGTGTCATTAGGGAGTGCTCGTGGGTGTTCCTGGGATAACTGAACTGAGGTTCGTATGGAGTTGTTGCGGAATTCCATTGCTGATTTAGGTTACTGACTATGTGGGTTTGCCGCGGTTAATCCATTACAGATTTCACTTGTAATCATTGTGAGTATTATTTGTGAAATAAAAGGTTTTACCCAAAAGTGGTTTATCTTGAAATCTGTGTGTTAACAATTTATTTATGATTATTTGATTTATCCACACATAGTTGCATATTTTAGGTTTGAATAAAATTGGATGAAAATTTGACACCAATTAAATAAGATTAACTTGGAAATTTACAAATTTGGTCTAATCAAGTATCACACACACTTTCAGAAATTGGTATTAGAGCGGGTTTCTCCAAGTTATCGAGTGATCCTTGTTTTCCGCAAAATTGTGTGATATTGATTTTTATTTTTAAAAATCTATTTTGTGAAAAATTTTAATTTTTCTGATGGAGCACTTATGTAATCGGATGCCCCCATGATGACACGAGTAAGAGTTTTGATGATTTAAATAGTTTGAATTTGACGTTTGCTTAAAGAATTGATTTTTTGGAAAAAGAAATTGTCGTTTTAAATCCGCTATGGATCTTTTGCAAAGGGTTCAAAATCAAAGAGATTTTTATCGTGAGAAATTTGTTTCTTTGGACCATGACTTTAATGCGTTAAAATTTTCCAAAAGGAGAGTGATGATAAAGTCTTGTTTTAAAAAAATGGACATTAAAATTCAAGGATTTGTGCTTGTTCCAAAGTGGATGAAAATATTTTAATCGATGAGTTTGTGGCACGTGAGGAGACACTTAGGGATAAGTGTGTGTATTTTAAGGGTGAACGTGATAACCTTCTAGGATTAATTGAAAATTTAGAGAAGGAGTCCCTAAAATTGGAAGAGCCTAATTCTTTACTTGAGTCAAAAAATTTGGAGATGAAAAATGATTTGACAAACTCGAGTAGTGTTGGTAGCAATGGTAGTCGGTCGTGGTGTTCTCATGTTTCGAGTGTTAAAGCCAAGACCATTATTTGTTTTAGAGGGTGAAAAAATCCCAAGGATGTTAGAAAAGGTTAACCCATAAGTGTCGTTCTACCCATTTACACATGTTCACATTGTGGTAGGAAAGGTCACCTTAGGAAAGGTCACCTTAAAAAACATGCCGTCAAAGGGTGAAAATGTAAATCAGCCACAAAACACACATGTTAAAGCTGCGAACACCTTGCACGAAACAAATGTAACCCTCAGGAACCAACCGTGTAGTCACGACACCCCCGATTTGAGAGCACGACTAAAATTTGCAAGCTGTTAGACTTGGGCTTAAAAACATGTTATCAAAGGGTGGAAACGTAAAATAACCATAAAATGGCCCAGTAAGAGGCACGAGACCATTATAACCCGAAGGAACCAACCACGTAGTCATGGGGCACCCGATTTTAGAGCACGGCTAAAATTTAAAAAATATCTAGAACTAGGCTTAGAAAATATGCCTTCAAAGGGTGATAATGTAAAACATCCACAAAACGGCGTAGTTAGAGGCATGAACGCCTCGCACGAGACCAATGTGACCCGTAAAAACTGATCGGTAGTCACGGGACCCCCGATTAGAGAGCACGATTAATAATTTCAAACTCTTATACTTAGGATTAAAAACATGTCGTCAAAGTGTGAAAACATTAAACAACCACAAAATAGTCCCGTAAAAGGCACGAACACCTCGCACGGGACCAATGTAACCCGTAGGAACCGACTGCATAGTCACAAGACCCTCGGTATTAGAGCACGACCAATTTTTGCAAACTTTTAGACTTGAGCTTAAAAAAATATCAAAGGGTCAAAACGTAAAACATCCACAAAATGGCCCCATAAGAGGCACGAACACCTCGCATAGGACCAATGTAACCCGCAGGAACTGACCGCATAGTCACGAGACCCCCAATTTGAGAGCACGACCAAAATTTGTAAGTTGTTAGACTTGGGCTTAAAAATATGCCATCAAAGGTTGAAAATGTAAAATAGCAACAAAACCACCCTATAGGAGGCACGAACACCTTGCACGAGACCAATGTAAAGCGCAGGAACCGAGCACATAGTCACGAGACCCCCGATTTGAGACCACTACCAAAATTTGAAAACTGTTAGACTTAAGCTTAAAAACATGTCTTCAAAGGGTGGAAATGTAAAACAACAAAAAAGGCCTCGTAAGAGGCACGAACACCTCGCACGAGACCAATGTAACCCGTAGGAACCCATCGCATTGTCATAGGATCCCCAGTTTTAGAGCACGATCAAAAATACAAAATATCTAAACTTAGGCTTAATAATAAGCCGTCAAAGGGTGAAAATGTAAAACATCCACAACGGACCCGTAAGAGGTACGAATACGTCGCACAGGCTAATGTAACTTGCAGGAACCGATCGTATAGTCACGAGACCCCTGATTTGAGAACACGATCAAAATTTACAAACTGTTAGACTTAGGCTTAAAACATGATGTCAAAGGGTTAAAATATAAAATAACCACAAAACGGCTCGTGAGAAGCCCGAACACCACGCACGGGACCAATGTAACTCGCAGGAACCGACAGGGTATTCATAAACCCCCCCGATTGAGAGCACGACTAATATTCACAAACTGTTAGACTTAGGCTTAATAACATGTCGTTAAAGAGTGAAGACGTAAAACAGCCACAAAATGACCCTGTAAGAGGCACGAACACCTCATACGGAACCAATGTAACCCTTGAGAACTGACCTCAAAGTCACGGGAACCCCGTTTTGAGAGTATAACCAAAATTTGCAAACTGTTAGACTTAGGCTAAAAAAACATACCGTCAAAGGGTGAAAACGTAAAATAACCAGAAAATGGGCCTGTACCCCGTAAGAGGCACGAACACCTCGCTCGAGACCAATATAACCCACGGGAACCGATCTCATACTCACGAGATCCCCGATTTGAGAGCATGACAATTATTCTCAAACTATTAGAATTAGGCAAAGAAACATGTCGTTAAATAGTGAAAAGGTAAAACAATCAAAAATAGCCCGTAAGAGTCACAAACACCTCGCACGGGACTAATGTAACCCGTAGGAATAGACTGCATAGTCACGGAACCCCCAATTTTAGAGCATGTTTAATATTGACAAAATATCTATAGTTGGGCTTAAAAACATGCCGTCAAAGGGTGAAAACATAAAACAGCAAAAAAAAGGCCTCGTAAGATGCATAAACACCTCGCACGGGACCAATGTAACTCGTAGGAACCCATCACACTATCACAGGGCCCTCGGTTTGATAGCATGACCAAAACTTACAAAATATCTAGAGTTAGGCTTAATAACAGCCGTCAAAGGGTGAAAACGTGAAACATCCACAAAACAGCCCCGTAAGAGGAGCGAGCACGTCGCACGAGACAAATGTAACTTACAAGAATCGATCGCGTAGTCACGGGAGCCCTGATTTTAGAACACAAATGAAATTCGCAAACTGTTAGACTTAGGCTTAAGAACATGCCATAAAAGGGTGGAAACGTAAAATAATCATAAAATAGCCCTGTAAGAGGCATGAAGACCTCGTACGGTACCAATGTAGCCCGCAGAAACCAATGCACAGCCATGGGAACACCGATTTGAGAGCACGACCAATATTCACAAACGTTAGTCTTAAAATCATGTCGTAAAAGGGTGAAAAGGTAAAACAACCACAAAATGGCCCCGTAAGCGGCATGTACACCTCTCATGGACCAATGTAACCCACAGGAATCGAACGCGTAGTAACGGGACCCCAAATTTAAGATAACGATCAAAATTATCAAGATATCTAGACTTAGGCTTAAAAACATGCCGTCAAAGGCTGAAAACATAAAATAACCACAAAACGGCCCCATAAGAGGGACAAAGACTTCGCACGGGACCAATATAATTCGCATGAATCGATCGCGTAGTCACGGGAGCCTCGATTTTAAAACCCGACCAATATTTGCAAACTGATTGACTTAGGCTTAAAATATACTGTCAATCGGTAAAATGTAAAATAACCCTAAAACGGTCCAGTAAGAGGCAAGGACACCTCGCACGGGACTAATGTAACCCACGGGAACTGACCGCATAGTCACAGGACCCTCGATTTTAGAGCAAAATCAATATTCATAAAATGTCTAGACTTAGGATTTAAAACATTCTATTAAAGAGTGAAAACATAAAACAACCAAAAAACGACCTCGTAAGAGGCACAAACACCTCGCACGGGGCCAATCTAACCCCGTAGGAACCCATCACATTGTCACAGGTCCCCCGATTTGAGAGTACGACCAAAATTTAGAAAATATCTAGACAGAGGCTTCATATCATGCCGTCAAAGGGATAAAATGTAAAATATCCACAAAATGGCGCCGTAAGAGGAATGAACACGTCGTACGAGACCAATGTAACTCGCAAGATATAACCGCGTAGTCACGGGACCCCCGATTATAGAACACAACCAAAATTTGTAAAATGTTAGACTTAGGCTTAAAATATGCCGTTAAAGGGTGGAAATGTAAAATAACCATAAAGCGACCCCGTAAGAGGCAAGAACACCTTCTACGGGACTAATGTAACCCGCAAGAACCAACTGCGTAGTTATGGGACCCTTGATTTGAGAGCACAACTAATATTCGTAAATGTTAGGCTTAACGGGTGAAAACCTAGAATAGCCGGAAAACGACACCATAAGAGGCACGAACACCTCGTACGGGACCAATATAAACCCCAGGATTTGACAGCATAATCACGGGACCCGCAATTTGAGATCACGATAAAAATTATCAAAATATCTAGACTTAGGCTTAAAAACATGCTATCAAAGGGTGAAAATATAAAACAACCACAAAAAATGACCCTTTGACGGCATGTTTTTAAGCCTAAGTTTAACAATATCACCCTGCGGGCTATTTGATCAATTATTTAGACTTAGGCTTAAAAACATGCCATCAAAGGGTGATAACATAAAACATCCAAAAAATGACCCCGTAAGAGGCATGAACAAGTCTCATGGGACCAATGTAACTCGTAAAAACTGATCGCATAGTCACGAGAACCCCGATTTTAGAACACGAACGAAATTTGCAAACTGTTAAAGTTGGTCTTAAAAACATGACTTCAAAGGGTGGAAACATAAAACAGTCATAAAACATCCCCGTAAGAGGCACGAACACCTTGCATGGGACCGTTGTAACCCGCAGGAATCAATCGCGTAGTCTTAGGATCCACGATTTGAGAGCCAACCAATTTCCCCAAATGTTAGGCTTAAAATCGTGCCATCAAAAGGTGAAAATATAAAACAGCCAAAAAGTGGCCGCATAAGAGGCATGAACACCTTGCACGGTGACCAATGTAACCCACAGGAACCAATCGCGTAGTCACGGGACCCCCAGTTTGAGTACGACCAAAATTTGCAAAATATCAAAATTTAGGCTTAAAAGCACACCATCAAAGGGTGAAAATGTAAAATAGCCACAAAACGGCTCCGTAAGAGGCACAAACACCTCGCACGAGACTAATATGACCCGTAGGAACTGATCGTGTAGTCACGGGACCCTCGGTTTGAGAACACAGCCAAAATTTGAAAACTTTGATACATTCTTAAAAACATGCCGTCAAAGGGTGAAAACGTAAAATAATCACAAAAGGGGCCGTAAGAGGCAGGGACACCTGGCACGAGGCCAATATAACCTATAGGAACTGACTGCAGAGTTACAGCAGCCCTAGTTTGAGATCACGACCAATATTCGCAAATTATTAGACTTTTACAGGACAAATGTAAATCGTAGGAACCAACTGCGTAGTCACCCAAGGGGCCAATGTAACCCAATGGGTACTCATAGTAACTAACCGATTAGACTAGCGGTTCGAGGAAAAAATGCTATTTTTTAATTAAATAAAATAGTCACGGATTTTCAATGTGACTATTTTTTATTTTAAAATAAAATAGGTCACGGATTTGGACCATGACCTTTTATTTTTAAAATAAAACATGGTCACGGACCAAAGCCGTGACCATTTTATTCTTAAATAAAACATGTCCACGACCCAAAGCCGTGACTATTTTATTTTAAAAATAAAATGGGTCACGAATTTGGGGCGTGACCATGCTTTGTGGGCACAAAATAGTGGTTATCAAATATGGGTTGTGACCAAGTTCGTGACCAAAGTTGGTGGTCAGGGATTTGTGCCGTGACTACCAAAAATGGTCACCCCTAATTTGGTCACGGATGAAATCCGTGACGCACCACCAATGGTCACGAATTTGGGACGCGACCATGCACAGTATTTGGTGTGGTGCATTATGTATCCAGACCTGAGAGAATCTTGAAAAAACAATGTTATATGAAGACATGAAACATGCACCAAAACTTGACATAATCTATCTTTGAAGATTGGTCGCTACGTCTTCAACACAACGTCATAGGCTTAAGGGAATCGTGACAAGTAAAATATATCCTATGACTCAAAGTGATTTTTGTTCGGAATAATGCCAATACATACAAATTGAGATTATTTGGAAATATGTCATAACAAATACCCCCCTTGGGCTATTCCAGGATAAAATCAAAATAGTGAAATGCCTAAGCCGGGCTGTCAAGCTGAATGACCTAAATCCCATCCCATAAACCCAAAAAAGAAAATACACGACACGGACTAGTAAATGTCGGACCGATAAGCATGAATTGTCTGAATGTGATGTAGCTGAAAAATTCAAATCTCTAAAGATCACTACACACGAAACAAACAAATACCATGTGAAGTATGGAGGAACAAATAATATGATCAAAATCAATAAATCAATATCAAATCAAAACTCCCCCTACATCACATATCTATCTCCTCCCTTTTGCCTCGAATAAACATCTACTGGGACAAATAAACATATAATCATATCTAACATGAGTATAAACTAAGAAGCATGTCTAGATAAAAATGAGTAACTAGCTAAAAAGATCAATATATTACAAGGCATAGCTAGTCAACAGTCACATAAATGAATCATCAATATAACGAATGATGTGACTAAACAAAATCTCATCCAATAATATAGTGTAATAATCATGAATAATCGAAACAAGCTTCATATAAACTATCCAGAAGTACCAAAGTAGTGTAACAGAATAATATGTATCTAGAAAGTACTAAAACAAATCAAAATCTCAAATATACCAAACAGATCATTTGAACGAATAGGAGAAGTTATTCAAACGATATAGCAATGTCGTTTGAACCAATAAACATCTCACTACTAATAACGTAAAATAATAGACTCTCATTCGAAGCTTGTTTGAATGTACCCATCTAACGACCTACACTATATGTCGAAAACAAGTCGCGCGAACCTCATTAGATCCAGAGATTGAATGATGTGGCAAAGTCGTTCAAACAACTGAAGGAACTCATTCTAACGACGTGAAAATCTCTCTATTCCAACTCAAAAATATTTTAAAACCTACCCAGAATTATGAACATCAGATATAAACAACTGACACTACGAAAAATAGTAACAAAACTAACTTAGAAATAAAAACATGAGTTACACGTTAACATAGTATCAATGTGCCTAAACATGGAATTGAATGAATGGGTGTAACTAATACAAATGAATCATAATTTAAAAACATAAAGATACGTTAAAAAAGCTCTAATTGACCACTAAATGTCATCAAACTACGTTTTAGCCATATGTGACAATTATAATGTGAACTTAAAGAAATAAACAAATGTCGAGCACACAAGACTAGAATTTTAACGATTTGACCAAATAATAGCACCATGACACTACTTTTTCAACCAAGGACTTCTTGTGCAAACTCATTGTATTTTCTAACCAAACTCATTCATTATTGATAATTCCTTTTCTATTACAATTCTTTTGAGGTTCTAATTTCTTTATAAAGATAATTCCCATTGGCCCCTTTTTGGCATAGTTTTCTTTCTATTGCCTTAATTGTTTCTTGATCTCTTTTAATCAGTGGCTTTCATGACGATTTCATATGTCTCTCGCGGCCCTTTCTTGTGCACACTCATCATTTTTTCAATAAGCCTCATGGGGAACGGTTCTTACATGAACAACTACCCTAAGTCTAATATGTGCGTAGGTGACAGAATTGAGAGGAGAATGTCTCACCAAACACAAATGTGCAAAAGAAGCAAAAATTCAAGTAAGCTCGTGCATGTGTGCAGTGGCATATACATAGTCGAATCAAAATGCAAATCAACTTCAAAACAATCCCATTAAACAGATGATTAAGATCATTCTATGCATCTAAAATCATGACCAAATGTCCTATCCACGTGGAAAAAAGTGAAGGGGTTACAAGAACACCAATATTTCATATTAAGTGTAAACTCATGACACAAATAAATCGAAAAAAAAATTGTGTTTTACAAAAATATTTTTGACTCAAAAAACAAAATCTTTTTGTAATTTTCAAAAACATATTTTTGACTAAAATAAAATCTTTTTTGTATATTTCCAATAAGACTTAAATAGAAAAGAAATATAATACAAAAAGATAAACATGTCATAACAAGTATTTATCAAGAAGCAAAACTAGCATATGATAAATATGCTAACACAATCATCCGTAAGATCTATCAGGTAAGTATCATGTGAAAGCAAACGAGAGTCGTGAAATTTAATTCCTAAAGCGTCTAAGTCCGATTTCCTAACCCAAGTATGTGTGTAACAACGCATGGGTTTTTTTTGGAACCGAAACGACTTTATTCTTAAACTTCCTAGGAGTATTTTTAAGTTCATAGCAAAAATGTTAAAGGTGACCCTTCCTGCCACAATGAGTGCAAGTGTAGACATGGCTAGGAATATTACCTAAATGTAGACCTCTCCAAACATTCCAATTTGGCTCTCTCACATATATGATATTGTCTTTGGGAATGGGAGCAATATGATTATCGAAGCCTATACAACACCTATCATCCTTGATTTGGACGGTGCCTAACAACCTATCTAACTTTTCTCGCCTAGCCTCCAAATCAAACTTAACTTTACTCGAATATCTCAATCTCTATTCAAGATCACCTATCCTAGACTCGAACAAACTCCTAAGCTCCTCAAACTCTAGAATCTACTTCTTTATATCCTTCTCTCTCACCCTTAATGTACTCTAATTTCTCCTGAAGAGTCTTCTCCCATACCTTGAGATCCTCAATCAATGCACTGTTATTTTCTATGGCACGTTCTTTCAACCTAGCATGCAACTTTAATTTTACCTTCTTCACCTTCACCATTTCCTCATATAATTCACAGAAGGTAACTTGCAACTCGCTCTCCTCCATATCATCATCCTCACTCTCTTCAACCACACTCACTTGGGATTCACACACAATGGACTCGAAAGTGTCATTCATATGAGTATTTTCAAGAGAAGATTTATCATCGTCACTCACATGATTACCATGAATGCAGTGTAGTTTCTCTCAATAGGCTCTATTACGGTTCACTATCACTAAAGTTAGCATTATATGCAATCAATTTCTTTCCCTCCTTCTTAAGTCTAGAGGGGGAACTCCGCTACCCTATGGCTATAACTCTCACAATCAAAACACCTACCTGACTCATCCCTCTTATCATTTTCACTTCAGTTCTTAGGGACGTGATCGACCCTGTTGTTCTTGAATTTCTAAAGTCTTTTTACATTTTTCGATTGCTTTTGGAACTTAAGAAACTTTTTGAAATTCTTTGCCAATAAGGCCACATCTTTAAAATTGGTGTCGAATTCATCATCCTTCGAAACTTTAGTTTCCTCCTTTCGGGCTTTCAAAGCATTGCCATTTTATTTCATTAGCACTTTCTTGGAGGTAAACATGTCAAGTTCATAGGTTTGTAGGTCGCTTACAAGCTCGTTGAGTTTTGTTGAGTCGAGCAAACCCAAATAGTTTAAAACGGTCACCTTTGGATCAAATCTAGTGGGCAACGACCTTAAGATTTTCTTTATGAATCGGTTGTCGGGTATTTTATCTCCAAAGTTAAACTACAAGTTGACTATATAGGATAATATAGCATAAAACTCATTAAACGTCCCACTCTCTAACATCTTAATCTTCTCAAACTGGGTGGTGAGGTTTTGGAGTTTAGATACCCTAACGGTGCTAGTTCCCTTATCAGTAAGTGCAATACCGTCCCACGCCTCTTTAGACCTTACACATATCATAATACGCCTATACTCTTATGGGGTGACAAACGAGGAAATAACATGTAAACTTTTGAATTATATAGTGTAAGTTTGTGTTCGACATCGGTCCATGAATTAATAGGTTTTAAACGAGTGGCCATATCCTCTCTCATGATTGGTGGTGTCCACCCTTTTTCTACCACTAACAAAACATGCTCATAAATGGCCTTAAGTTCACGCTTCATTCGCATCTTCGAATAATCATAATTCGACCCATCAAACATATGCGTTCTAAAGCCATCAAACATACTGAAATTCATACCTAAAGACACATGGGATCACTCACATAGTAAAAATGTGTTTCTGGCTCTGATACCAATTTGTAAAGACGGGGGTGCCTTTTTGTGTGTGTGCTTTAGGGGAAAACAAAAAAATTTCAAAAAAAAATTTCTAATTTTATTATGCTCCCATTTTGTGAACCAATTTTAGTTAAGCCAATTTTATCTTCTAAACCCTAAACATGCATGTAGGGGAGATTAAGTAGATAAAGTAAAGAAAGCTCACAAAACACGCCGAAGTATGAGGAAACAACTAAGGGAAAAAACCTCGGACGACCCAGGACAGATAGTCACTATGTACAGAAATTATAAAAGAAGAATTAAGTCCAACTCAATGACTCCAGGCCCCACAAGCCTTGATGCCTCTTCTTCTCTTCAACCTCTCCTCCATAGTGCAATGTAGGAGTCCACCTATGTAATTCCCACAACACACGCATACCTCGGTATCCACCAATACAGCCACAACAGTCGTTAGTCAGGAAGTACGAAGTCCACCGCATGAAACCAGTTCTTCGAATGATGATGAATCAAACAGTGGTGCAAACACAAGATCTCTATGATGTGTGGTTATGTAACTCGGATATTGTAAACAAGGATGTTTTTCTTTTCAAAGCTTTGGTAAACAATTGCAAAAAATGTATAGGTTCTACTCTGTTCTATATGTTTTGCACACTTATTAATTTGAGCAAAAGACACCTTATGTAATATTTTTGAGGTTGCGTATCGTTCTAATAAAATCATCATGTCGTTTGAATGAGTACAACATCTCGTTTGAATGAGATTGCCATGTCGTTTGAACGATGGTCCTGTTTTGTTTAATGGATTACTAAAGTCATTTGAACCATGTTAAATGCAAGGTAAGGTTCATACGACTCTAAACTCGAGATAACTCCGAAAACACATTTTAAAAACATTTTAAGATCATAATTAAATAAAATAATATCCTTAGAAAAAATTTCTAGAGTCCATAAGCCATTATTCATCCATAACTAAGATAATCTCATAAATAATGTGATGTGAAGACATGAAACATGCACCAAAACTCGGCATGATCCATCTTTGAAACTTGACCGCTACGTCTTCAACACAACATCATAGGCTTAAGGCAATCGTGACAAGTAAAACCTATCCTATGACTCAAAGTGATTTTTGTCAGGAATAATGACAATACATATAAATTGACACTATTTACAAATTTCTCCTTACATGAGGTATCTAAACAAACATGGATCGGAGGTTTTCATATGAATGTGATTTGTGGATAAAAAATGGTAGGAAACAACAAATGTCTTATCGAGTTTCCATGAATGACACCAATCTATTATCGTCTAAAATTGGTATATGGATTTATGAGTCTTAGTTATTAAATACCAATAATAAACAATAACAGATAAAGAAATTATCCATACAAACTTTCCAAATAAAAGAGAGACAAACAACAAAATAAGAGATTAACGTGGTTCATCCCAATATGATGCCTACATCCATAGTTGCTATCATAGTGTATATTATTTCAATGGATAAAGGTTGTCAAAAAGGTGAATACAAGCTCTCAGGATTCTCTTTGGGATATTGTTGTATGGATGTTCGGTAAAACAATCTCTTCTGCCTCCTGAAGTTGGATTGTAAATAATTTATAGGAGAGAGATAGAGTAGTGGGATAAGTGGAATCACTTTATAGGTCAGGCAGTTACACCTTTTTATAGTCCAGGAGATGACTAATGATGATTCAATTACAACCAACTGAAAGAGTGGGATACTATATAGGATAGTACACGTGCGCAATACTACGAGCAGAGCTTCCCATATTCCATTATGTGACTCACGCGTGCCTTGGTGGGGCTAACTACCAACTTCTGTTGGTGGTTATCTTTTATCCAGCCGACGAGGACTGTCACTGACACGACAAGATTGGTATAGTCGGCCAAGTTTATTTAGTAGACCGAGAACCTTATCATGACAGGTGTCATAATACTATTGGTCCATTCCATATGCTATATTTATGGTACAATAGCATATATGTCATAAATGAATCTTCCAAAGACTCATTAGGACATCTTAAAAATGAAATTAGGAATGGGCCTAAAATAGGCCTTTGCGTAACTTGTCCAAATTAACCCTTAACTATTATAAAAATTCTCCAATACATTATACTAACCAAATAGTCGCAAAAAACCTTATTTTAAGTCAAATACAAATATTTTTAAATGTTACTACCCTCGTAATTCATTATCCTTATGAATAACATTAATAAATATCACACATACAAGATACTGACCAATTTAAGTTAAAGATCACTTAAGTCATAATTTATTGATGTGGGTGTAACACAACATTATAATTGACTACTTTATAGTCATTGGAACCTAACACCAAGAGGATAATTCAAACAAAGAAATTTCAATATCACACCCCAGACCAATCAATAGTCTCCCATAATTCACAGTTACTTTCAAAATATTTATTATTGTATTACTGTGTTTTAATTTCCAATTTTACTTGTATTACTTACATGTACATATACATATATAGTGACGTCACACGTCACGAGCATATCATTTACATACTATTTTAGTATATAAAGATACGGGGTATTATATTCCTCCCCCTTAAACAAGTAATTTCATCCTCAGAATTTGAATATTACCTCACTGGAATAACTTTGGATACCTCACCCACATTTCCTCCTCTCGCTCCCAGTGGACTCTTACTCACTATGATGTTCCCACTGAACTCTCACTAAGATAATAACTTTTGATTACATAATCTGATCCTTGCGGGCAATAATATGTTGTGGTCTCACCTTATAACTGCCATCCTCCAGTAATTCAATCCCATAAAGATCGATATGTCGATATGCCTTTTCGTCCCTTACAAATTTCCTCATCATGGATACATAAAAGACGTCATGTACCCTCTGAAGATGATCAGGTAAGGCCAACTGATATGCCATCAGGACAACCCTATCTATAATTATAAAAGGACTTATGTATCAGGGAGCCATTATTTTGGCAGTTTTGTACTGCCTTCATCCGTGCTCGGATAGTGTCACCTTCTTTAAGGTGTCTCGAATGATGTCAGGTCCAAACATTCTATACTTCTCTGACCTAGCCCAATAACTGGACGAACGATATGGTCGTTCATATAACACCTCATACGGCATCATCCTAATAGTCTGTTGATGAATGTTTTAAAATGCAAACTCTTCGAGCCACAAATGCATATCCCACATTCCCTTTAAATCAAAGAAACACACTCGAAGCATATCTTCTAAAATATTCACCCTCCCAATCTGACCGTCTGACATAGGGTGAAAGGTCGTACCCATACTCCGTTTCCCTCCAATCGCATTCTGAAAACCTCTCTAGAATTAGGAGATGAAAGTGCTTCCCATATCGAAAACCATATCCACTAATACCCCATTAAGCCATAAAATTTTTACCATAAATAATTTAAGATACTGATATATGGTGTAATGCATCCTGGCCGGTAAGAAATAAACTACCTTTAATAGTCCGTTAACGATGGACCGTTTGTGATCTTGGCAGCCCCACAATAAAATATAAAAATATACCCTCCCATTTCCACTGCGAAACTTCCAATGGTTGTACCTTCCATGCTGGTTTTTGCTATTCTAGCTTTACTAACTATCAGGTGGCACACTTTGATACGTAATTTGCAACATTTCTTTTCATTCTCGCACACCAATATGATCATTTCATATCCAGTACATCTTATGACCACCGAGATGGACTATATACCTTAAGCCATGAGCCTCAGCTAAAACTTACTTTCGTAGCTCGGGGTCCTCCGGCACTACTATCCATTCTTGAAATCATAAACCCCCGTTAAATCTAATAAAAATGGAAGGGACTCCACCATATGTGAGTCCTTTCACCTTCTCCTAACCAAAAGAATTTGTTCCCTTCACTTGAACTACCCGTGAAACGAATATCGGGGTGACAATTACTATTGCCATAAGAGAATCCCCTAAATCCGTCTCACATTGGGAATTCTACATCTATGCCCAAATATTTGGAAAATCATCTCCTTATTCATCCCATAGTGCGGCTAAAAAAATCATCGACCTATTACTCAAAGTGTCTTCTACCGAATTCTCTTTTCCTGGATGATATTGGATCGAGAAGAGGTGGTCCTTTAAAAACTCCAACCGTCTCCTTTGTCTCATGTTCAAGTCTCTCTGAGTGAACATATAATGAAGGCTCTTGTGGTTGAAAAAAATATGAACCTCTCCACTAGCAAATAGCGCCTCCAAATACAAAGGCCAAAAACCACCACTATTAACTCTAAATAAGGAATTAGGTAGTTTCCCTCATTAAACTTAAACTACTGAGAGGCATAATTTATCGACCTCTCTTCCTTCATCATCACTCCTCCTAGTCTTTGCAACAATGCATCTGTATAAACCATATACTAAATGTTAGCCTTTGGTAAAGCGAGAATGGTGCGACAATAAGCTTCCAATTGAGCTCTTCGAATGCAATCGATATTCGTCACTCCAAATGAATGGGACCCCCTTTCGATTGAGGTGATTCAGTGGTCAAGTAATCTTCAAGAACCATTGAATAAACCTCCTATGATATCTGAATAAACCCATAAAGGTCTTGATATACGTAGGTGTCATGGTTTTCCCCAATCCATAATCATAGACACCATATAAGGATCAACTGAAATGCCAATCTCAAACACTATGTTCCCCATAAATTATACATCTCGGAGCCAAAATCCACACCTTGAGAATTTGACATACAACATGTTTTCTCTAATCATTTACAAAATCGAACACAAACGATGCATATGTTCCTCCTAAGATTATGAATACATATGGATATCGTCAATAAATATGATGACAAATTGATCTAAATAGGGTTGAAACACCCGATTCATGAGAACCATAAAAACTATGGGTGGGTTATCCAGCCCGAACGACATGCCCCAAAACTTGTACGATCCATAGTGTGAGAGAAAGGTCGTCTTCGTTATATCCTCCTTCAGAATCTTTAGCTGATGGCACCTCAATCGCAAGTCAATCTTGGATTAGAATGTGCGCCCATCAACTGGTCAAATAGGGCATCTATCCAAGGCAACAAATATTTGTTCCTTATAGTGACCTTATTCAGCACCCTATAATCCAACCATAGCTATAGTGACCCATCCTTTTTATTTACAATTAACACGGGGGCTCCCTACAGAGAGGTACTCCTATGGATGAACCCCTGACTCAGTAACTGTTGGATCTTATCCCTTGACTCTCTCATCTATAACGGAGCCATGCGATACAGTTTTCTAGCTATGGCCCGGGTTCCCAGAGTAAAATAATTATAAAAATCTATATCCCTTATAGGTGGTAACCCCGGTACTTCCTCAAATATGTCTACAAACTCTTAAATGATTGGGATGCAATATAATGATATCGTAATTTGCTTGAATGTACTCACATCGATGTAGTACATGTGTGTCCTGGAATCTCCCTCTACTCTAGGCATAAATATAAGAAATATCTCCTGTCTGGGAATGGTAAACATGATAGCCTTCCCACTACAGTCGATCTGGGAATGATATTTTGCTAACCAATACATACCTAAATTGATATCGTACATAGACTTATCCAACAATAATAAATCTTCTTTGAAGCACAACCAGACTATCTCAACTACCACGCCTCTACATACTTGGCGTAAGGTAGAGGTCCCACCCACGGAGGTATCCACATGCATAGTCATATCAGATTTTATATTTACCATACCAGACGAAGTAGCAAATCTATAACTGGTAAAAGAGTGCGACATTGCCGCATAAAAATTGCCCGAGTACAAAATACATAAAACATACTCTCAATCGTGTGGGTTCATTCTGGAGGGTCCTACTGATAGACGTTGAACACACATCCATGATGCTACAGCAGGCGTCTCTAAGAGGGGTAACACTGGCTACTTAGGTAGGAGTGGTAATGACTTAAATTAGGGTGGGACTGGAAGAGATCGTTGCTACCCCTATCGAATCTGCCATTTTCTAACCTCAAGCCCCTTAGGGAACATCCTACAAGAGTTCCCCTGTTTCCACAAAAATAATATACCCCAAAGAATGGGTTGCACTACTGGCGATTGTGCTTCCACTTTCCCTGACCCTAGGGCCTATCATACTGCCAATGTGACTAACGCTGACCTCTATGGACCCGCTAGCCCTGATGATGTTGTCCTGGATGCCCATACTGGATTTGTCATGGGTGGTATTATCCCTTTAGGCCCTATCGACAATGGTCATCCACATGTAATCACTTAGGTGGAGGCTTCCCCAGTGTTGGTCCTCTAAGGTGCTAGGTGGACCTCCATGTCCCATGAAAGACTCCCCACTCTCAGATATCTAAAGCCCTTTTTCGACCCCTATCCTCTCCTTATTTGGCTCTTTCTCCCTTAAAAACTCATGGTGGTCATCACAATGAAGTAAAGAGGCATTTACCACCTGAGTGTTCATGGTGAATGACAAATTTTCCAAAAAAAATTGTTTAATCCTCCAAGTCAAACCTCGCACAAATCGATCCATTTTTAACTCCTCAAATCCCTTAATCTCGGGTGCAAAATATCGAAGGCGAGTGAACTCCCGTTCGTACTCAAACACTGTCATATCATCTTTCTTTAGCCTATCCAATTGGACCCTCAAACTTTTCCGTTACGACAATGGGAAATACTTCCCTTCAACTTTTGCCCAAAACTCTTCTAGGGTTAATCAGGGCCTATCCTTGGCGGTGGTAACATACTCCCACTAGTATAAAGAAAATCCTACTTGCTTGAAACTCTCAAGCATCTGCTGCAGAACCTCAGTACACTCTACCAATTGCAAATGATGATTAATGTCTGAAAGTCCCCCAATTTTTTAAAATTCAAAAGTCTTTTATACTTTGAAATCAATTTCCCTTTTAGATATGCGGAAACGTTAGGTGACGGTTCAATAGAACAAATTACAAATTTTAATTTACCTTTTCAAATTAAAATTAAACCAAGTGAAATAATATTAATCCATTAAAACATTTTCACTTAAACATAAATAATCCAAGTCCTAGAATTTGCCTAAGTCATATTTATCAATATTTTCAAATTAGGCCAAACCAGTTTTAATAATAGAATTGAATTAAATAAACATTACCCAAATTTAATTAGCACCAAATTAAATTAAGTGTGACAATTAAAATATCTTGAATTATCCTAAGCATGCATTCTAGGTTATTATACAAGATAAAAGTAAATCAATCACACTACGCCGCGATGTACGAGGAAAAACCCACAACGGGAAAAAACCTCGGACATGCCTACCCTCAAATCCACTAAGTATGGAATTTACATTTACAAGACAGATGACTTAATTCCTCAACTCGAACCCTCTCCATCCTTAACGCATCTTCTTGTAACCACCTCTTCCTAGCGGATAACCACGGAGCTCCACCGCGATCTCGGACTCACCGATTGGACAATAGGTACACCCTCAACCACACATGGTGTCTTTCGCCATGTGAGAAAGCTGTAGCCAAACAATTCTTCTTCTTTGAGAAATTTAGAAGAAAACCCAAACTTTTCTTTAAACAAATGTAGAGATAAACCGATGCCAAAATTCTCCAAGCAAAGTATATGTATATATGAACTTGGAAGAAACGAATATGGGTGTAACTAAGTGTTTAAAGAATTTTTCTTTATAAAATGAACACTCAAACTCATGAAATTTTTCCTTAATCAATTTTGCTCTCAAACTCCCTCTTGGAGATGGTGGTTTATGAAAAAGTTAGTTTGGAAAAAGTTGTTCGCGCACATAGATATTTAGCAAAAAGTTAGTGGAGAAACAAGTGGGAAAAGTGGGTAAAAACTGTTAAAAACTGCCAAAAAAATTTCCCACCTGACATCTCGTTCGAACGACATTTTCGTTCGAATGAGGCTTCTAACGAAGTTCCAATGTGAACTCGTTAGAAACTCATTGGAAATCTCGTTCGAACAGGCATCTCGTTCGAACGACATTTCGAACGAAGTTCCAGTGTCCAATGGGGAAGCTCGTTGGCAAACTCGTTCGAACGACATCTGGTTCGAACGAAAAACTCATTCGAACGACATGTCAAACGAACTTCCAAAAAGTTTGTAAAATTCTATTTTTGCCCAGAAACTTTATATCTTTTATTTTAAAGTTTTTAATAGAAATCGTTCTGAAAATAAAACACAGTTTTAAAACCTAACACCCAATAAACTTGTTCCAAGCTCCTATATATATATATATATATAAAATGCATTCATACCTTGGGATCATGGAACCACTATGATGACGTAGAAACGAGGCACATAAACTCGGCATTTGATGAAGTTTTATACTCTTTGCCGCTACGTCTTCAACTAAACACATTATAGGCTTGATAGGTACACTTGAACACTATCCTATGACATAAACGTTTATTTTCGGAATTGAGCCAAAACTACATTAAGACTCAATTGTAGAATTGTGTCCTTACAATGTCACGTCGCCACCAAAGTATTATGATAGGATCAATGGATCTCAAAAATGATGGGGGTGACCCTTCCCGAATGCATTCCGGGCACACTCCCAAGATAAAGTAGCTGGAGGGGAAGGTATATGTGCACCCACTAGTTGTGTCGACATTGGATACTGCTGCATCACTGTCATAGTCATGATCATAGTTTTGGCTAAGTGACAGTTCTATCGGAGCTATTGATGGTGCCTGCCCCTATGGTGGTGGTTGCTATTGTCGAGATACAACTTCATCTGATTCGAAACTCGCGATTCGGAGTGGTCATCTCCGTCCTTTATGAGTGTTCACCATCTGAAAGATAATATATATAATCGTATTAATAATATAATAATAATAATAATAATAATAATAATAATAATAATAATAATAATAATAATAATAATAATAATAATAATAATAATAATAATAATAATAATAATAATAATAATAATAATAATAATAATGTAAAGTACAAATACTAGAATTAGGGCTCTAAATATAAAAGAACGCAATGCGCAAAAGTGACAAACTCAATCAAGACCCTAGACACTAGAACATGGAATGCTTTGATAACAACTGTGACACCCCATAATATATAATAATAGACTGATCAGGTCTAAGTTAAATGATTCATGCGTCCGAACAATTAAGTGTTATTTTATGCATGCGTTAAAACTGAATTATATAAAAGAAAGGAAGACTAAATATATGAAAGTAAATAATTCACCAAATTTACTACCATGATAGATGCCCAAAATTTATGCAGTCAAGGATGACATGAAAGCTAACTCTCAAAACATGAAACGTATAAGTACTACATAAGTGTCACACCCCAAACCCAATATCCATACTAATCATTTGTTATTAGAATAATTGGATCATGATCTTGAGCCCATTGGAAATATAATTCATTTATCAATATTTTTCTACACATTGTGTATAATGAACATTATATTATTATGATACTATAATGAAATCAATATTAGAGTCATAATTAACCGGACATACAATACTATGATTAACTATGATAAAATTTCACAATCATCAACTCAATCCATACTAACGCAATATATACAATGTGTGAGTATATTCAAATCTTTAGTGTGACAATGATAAAATCCCCATACTTAAACCCCAGATCTTTCCAACGGTGCAACTCTCAAAGTTACCGGTCATATGGTATTCTAGCTGGCAGCATACAAACCTGAAATTATTAAAATATAAACTGTAAGCATTAAGCTTAGTGAGATACTCCTTCCCTACAACGGAATAACAATTCTATATCGAATATGAGGATATAAAATCCGAACAATCCTGCCCATTGGCAATAACAAATCATGGATCATAAGATCCAAATAATTCTTCCCATTGGCAATAACAAATCCTAAAACATTAGTTCCAATAAATCATTGGATCTTTGTCCAATTCCAATCCTGGATCATAAGACCCAAACAAATCCTGAATATTTTAATATCCAAACAAATCCTGAATACCGAAGTATTCAAACAAATCCTGGATCATGAGACCCAAATAAATCCAGTATATTTTAATATCCAAACAAATCCTAAATACCAAATTATTCAAACCAATACTGCTCTTAGAGCTATATTCATATTTATATATGAAACAAATCATAAGTACACTCACCTCGATAGTTTAACAGGCCTTTCCCTTGCCTTTATCCGGTATTTGTTCAATTAGATCTTCTTCCCTTCCAATCATTCTTATAATATTAGTATCATCATAAGAATATCAATAATCCAAAGAATGATTTAAACATAATTCAATCCATAAGCGTCACATGATTCCATTCAAATCATTTATCACAAGTGAAGTTCCATCCAAATCCATGTTTATATATTTAATATATCCAAATCATAGACCAAATATACATTCATTTATTCTTGATAATTCAATACTTATCATATTAGGATTCCAATACAAAAGACGGTGCGATATTTCAATTTTCCTAGGGCAAGATATGCCCATTTCTTTACCACATAACAAATCTTCCATATAGGCTCTTTTATCCTTCATTCAACTTCCAGGAATTTTCATAATTTTTATACATCATAAAGTTATATGATTTTTCACCCAACATCAGAAAACATATTGAAAAATACAATATTAAAATTTCATAATTTTTAAAGTTCGTTTGCTATGTCAAGCAAAACACCTAACACATGGCGGGCACACTTTCACCCTCAGGGCAGATTTCATACCCGAACTTCAAACTCTCACCAAAGACTCATTTCTTGGTATTTTCACATGATTTTCGGATATGTCATACATGTATGAGTCAAGGTTAATCTCAAATTGTAATCAATCAATTCCAGTAAGTATACAAAAATATATGTATGTTTGAATAAACAAGGTTCCTAAAAAAAATAATCTCAAGGGTTTACACATTCAAGTTTACTTAAACTTGCATCTATCCATAAGTACATACCAAGACATGGAATTTCAGTAAACAAATGATTATTTTAATCATTTAAATAAGTAATACAAAAAAAATAAACAAGATTTATGGATGGAAATACCTTAGGGACTTTTATGTAATTTTTCTATGAATTTTTCTTCAATTTCTCCTCACACTTTCTTCCTAAACTTCAAAACTCTCTTTCTTTAAGATTCAAATCTCTCATGGCTGAGTTTAGATGAATAAGGAGGTAATTCTAAGGGTTTGAAGTCGGCCAAATCCACCTCCCTTCCCAACCAATCAAAATATAACATGTGGCATTATATAAAACAAAATATCATTTAAGGCTAAATGACTACTTTACCTCTTGTTCGTAAAAAGACAATATCTTCCCACTCGGATGTTCGTTCGATGAACCGTTTGTTTTTTTATAAACCTAACTCACATATCTACAATTATCTAGTTTATACCTCAATTCAATTGTTAAGTCATAAAGGTCAAAACTAGTCTTAAACTTGAACATTCCTACCGAAAACTTTAAAATTTCACATTCGTAACTAATTCAATATTTCATGCTTTATGGAGCTAGGATTAGACTAAATATAAAACATTATATATAATAATAACATATTATCCATATCACATAAGCCAATCATGATTTAAACATAATTTATCATAATTATATTCGGGTTGTCACAATTCTCCCCCTGTTAGGAAATTTCGTCCACGAAATTGACATACCTTGGTTGTCTGAATCAAACAAATACGGATAACGCATCTTCATGATATCCTCACTCTCCCATGTGGCTTATTCCATGGAATGCCTTCTCCACATAACCTTCACAAGTGGGATCACTTTTGATCTCAATATTTGTTCTTTCCTATCGACGATTGCAAGTGGTTCTTCCACATAGCTCAAATCTTCTTTCAACGCAATAGGTTGTTCCACCAATACATGTGAAGGGTCTGCTACATACTTTCTTAACATAGAAACATGAAAAAATTATGTAACTGAGATAACTCTGGTGGTAACGCTACCTTGTAGGCAACCATCCCGACTTTTTCAAGAATTTCATAAGGTCCAATGTAGCGTGGACTTAATTTCCCTTTCTTTCCAAACCTCATAACTCCTTTCCATGGAGATATCCGAAGAAACACATAATCCCCTTTCTGGAATTCCAAATATTTTCGTCGTTTATCCGCATAACTTTTTTGTCTGCTTTGAGTTGTTCTCATTCTATCTTGAATAATCTTCACTTTTTCAGTGGTGACTTTAATCAATTATGGACCCTCTATCTTCCTTTCACTAACTTCACCCCAACATATCGGTGTACGACATCGTCTACCATACAATGCTTCATATGGAGCCATACCAATAGTAGACTGAAAACTATTGTTATATGAAAATTCTATCAAAGGAAAATATTCATCCCAATTACCTTTGAAATCAAGCACACAAGCTCTAAGCATATCTTCAAAATTTTGTATTGTCCTTTCAGACTGCCCATCTGTCTGAGGATGAAAAGCCGTACTAAACTTCAAGTTAGTACCCATAGCACACTGCAAGCTATCCCAAAATCTGGATGTAAAAGTAGGGTCTCTATCTGAAACAATAGATATCGGTGCTCCATGCAATCGAATAATTTCATTAACATACAGTCTAGCATACCTATCAACTGTATACGTAGTCTTGACTGCCAGAAAATGAGCAGACTTGGTCAATCTGTCCACCACTACCCAAATCGAATCTGACCCCTTCTGAGATCGAGGAAGTCCAACTATAAAATCCATCGTTACATGATCCCATTTCCATTCCGGTATTGGCAACGGCTGAAGCACACCAATAGGCTTCTGATGCTCCACTTTCACTTGCTGACATATAAAGCACCTAGCAACAAAATCAGCTATTTCCTTTTTCATATTATTCCACCAATAATGATCCTTTAAATCCCAATATATTTTAGTACTACCAGGATGCATAGTATAAATGGAATTATGAGCCTCATCTAAAATTTCCTCTTTCAATCCACACACATTAGGCACGCATAATCGCTACTTATACAATAAAGTGCCATCATTCACAATACAAAAATCTTCAGACTTACCATCTCGAACATCTTGTCGTTTCTTCTCAAGAAAAGGATCTTGACTTTGCAAATCACGAATATGGGTAGCTAACAAAGGCCTCACGCTTACATGAGCAAAGAACCAGTTCCTATCGGCTTGCTTCAATTCTATTCCCATCAATCTCAACTCCATGATGTGGGAAACTCTAGCACACTGAATACAAGATAACCTTCCCGAAGCCTTTCTACTCAGAGCATCTGCAACTACATTTGCCTTCCCTGGGTGGTAGTGAATTGTACAATCATAGTCTTTAAATAACTCCATCCATCGCCTTTGCCTCAAATTCAACTCCTTTTAAGTAAATAAATACTTAAGGCTTTGATGGTCAGTAAAAATTTCACATACCTCACTATACAGATAATGATGCCATAATTTCAAAGCAAACACAATAGCAGCAAGTTCCAAATCATGTGTTAGATAATTACGTTCATGTGTACGTAACTGCTTAGAAGCATACGCAATAACTTTACCATGCTGCATAAAAACACAACCCAACCCCTGATGTGAAGCATCGGTATAAATAACAAAACCATATCCATCGTGTGGAATAGTAAGAACAAGTGTAGTTACCAATCTCTTCTTCAATTCTTCAAAACCATTTTCACAATCAGAATTCCATTCAAACTTAATATCTTTTCGAGTCAATTTAGTCATTGGAAAGGCAATTGAAGAAAATATCTTAATAAACCTTCTATAATACCCAGCTAAACCCAAAAAACTTCTCACCTCAGTGACATTATTGGGCCTCTCCCATTTTATAATATCTTCCACCTTCTTGGGATCAACACATATACTATCTCCAAAAATAACATGGCCTAAAAATATAACTTTTGATAGCCAAAATTAACATTTGATAAACTTAGCATACAATTTCTCCTATTTCAACACATTCAAAATAGTTCGGAGATGCTTTTCATGTTCAACCATATCCCGTGAATAAATCAGAATATCATCAATAAAAACTATCACAAATGAATCAACGAAAGGATGCAGTACCTGGTTTATAAGATCCATAAATACAGCTGGAGCATTAGTCACCCCAAAAGGCATCACCAAAAACTCAAATTGACCATACCGAGCGCGAAAAGCAGTTTTAGAAATATCACTCTCCTTCACCCACAACTGATGATACCCTGATCGCAAGTCTATCTTTAAAAACACTTTAGCACCCTGTAACTGATCAAACAAATCATCTATCCGAGGTAAAGGATATTTATTCTTAATTGTAGCTTTATTAAGTTGCCTATAATAAATACACAAATGTATAGTACCATCTTTCTTTTTCACAAATAAAACTGGTGCACCCCATGGAGATACACTTGGCAGTATGAACCCTCGATCAAGTAAATCCTGTAACTGAATCTTGAATTCTTTTAATTCAATAGGTGCCATTCTATGCGGTGCCATAGAAATAGGGGTTGTTCCCGGTGCTAATTTAATACTAAATTCAACTTCTCTCTCTGGCGGTAATCCAGGCAACTCACTAGGAAACACTTCTGGAAAATCCCGTACAATAGGAACATCAACTAACTGTAAATCCCCCTTCCTAGTGTCAAGAACATATGCAATAAACCCCTCACAACCCTTACTCAATAATTTCCTCGTCTGAATAGCAGAAATGATGCACCTGGGAACAATTTTTCTTTCCCCTACAAATTTAAATTCAGGCTCACCAGGCATATTAAAAACAACTTCCTTAGAGAAGCAATCCATAGATGCATGATATTTAGATAACCAATCCATTCCCAGAATTATATCAAAATAAAAAATCCAATGGAAGTAGATCTATAACTGTATCTTTAACCCCCACAGTCAAAACACAATCACGAAAAACATATTCAATTACAATCATATCCCCCATAGGCATGGAAATACCCAACCCCGCCTCTAAATGAGTACATGGTCTATTCAGATATATGGAAAATGCATATGACACAAAAGAATGTGTGGAACCAGGATCAATCAGAACATAAGAACTTCTATCAGTAACAGAAAGTGTTCATGTCACCACATCTGGAGTAATCTGAGCTTCTTTTATTGTAAAAACTCGTCCACCTGGGCTGGAACTACTAGCTTGTCCTCTGCCCATACTTTTCACTGCATTGCCTAGAGATAACATTCTTCTTGCTACTTCACTATGTGCTGCTGGAGTCTGTGCCAATTGCGGACAATTCTTCTTAATATGCCCCACTTGATGACAATGGTAGCATTCCAATCCCTTAAGCTTAAGACACTCAGATTTATAATGACCTTCCTCTTTAAAAAAGAAACATGTAACACCTCTTATTGGGGCCTCACCTCTCCCTGACTTTCTGGCTGAACCAAAAGATCCTCCACCCCTGGTATCTCTGCCCAATCTCCCCTGACCTCTACCACTATCTCCACTACCTTTCTAAAATTTATTAGGTTCCATCTTAACACTTCCACCCTCACCTCCCTTGGAGTGAAATGCATCGAATCTACTCTTCTTAAAACTCTCTCTACTTGCCACCCCTTGGTTCATTTGCCTTTCTGCTATCGTGGTTTTGTTTACTAAAGAAGCATAATCTTCTAACTTATAAGTTGCCACTCTATTTTGAATAGGCCAAATCAGTCCATCTTGAAACTTACTACATTTATCTTCTTCATTCTCCACATATTTAGTACCAAATCTGGGCAAAGCAGTAAATTTAACCTCATACTCCCTCACAGACATTTCCCCTTGGGTCAAATTTATAAATTCCCTCAATTTCTCCCTCCTATAAACTTTAGGGAAATACTTAACATACAAAGCTTTAATAAATTCAGCCCAAGTAATAACATCAGTACCTTCCATCCTGGGCACCAAATAGTTACTGGCTTCCCACCAATATTTTGCCTCTCCTTTGAGCTTAAATACAACTAGATTCACTTTCTGGTTATCTGGAACCTTCATAACTGCAAATATAGTTTCTATATCCCTGACCCACGTCTCAACTTCTGTAGGTTCAACTGACCCTGAATATTCTGGAGGGTTCAACTTCAAAAACTTCTCATGCATTGAATCCTTCATTTCCTTCCTTGCCTCTTTCTCAATCCTGGCCACAGTCTTTGATTCTAGATATCTAGCCTGTTGCTCTGCCATTAATGCCATATTTATTTCCTGTTGTTCTTCCATACTCAATATTGCATGTGCCATTATTTGCATCTCGGTAGGCTGATCCTGCTCTCTTGCCCTTCCAGCAACGCTCTACTCTACTTCAGTATTGTCGGTACGAGAAGCTATTCCCTCTTCTCTATGTTGTCCATTCCCTGGTGCCGTCTGAAATTATCTGTAATACAACAAAGTTCTAACAACTAATATAAATAGTTTATAATACTAAACTATAGGTTAGTACATAAATAATTCATAAATAGCAATCAACTCAATACTACCATCTAACCATCACACACGTCCAGAATTAATAACCACGCTCTCATACCACTAACTGTCACACCCCAAACCCAATATCCATACTAATCATTTGTTATTAGACTAATTGGATCATGATCTTGAGCCCATTGGAAATATAATCCATTTATCAATATTTTCTACACACTGTGTATAATGAACATAATATTATTATTATGCCATAATGAAATCAATATCAGAGTCATAATTAACCGGACATACAATACTATGATTAACTATGACAAAATTTCACAATCATCAACTCAATCCATACTAACGCAATATATACAATGTGTGAGTATATTAAAATCTTCAGTGTGACAATGATAAAATCCTCATACTTAAACCCCAGCTCTTTCCAACGGTGCAACTCTCAAAGTTACTGGTCATATGGTATTCTAGTGGCAGTATACAAACCTGAAATTGTTAAAATATAAACCGTAAGCATTAAGCTTAGTGAGGTACTCCTTCCCTACAACGGAATAACAATTCTATATCGAATATGTGGATATAAAATCCGAACAATCCTGCTCATTGCCAATAACAAATCATGGATCATAAGATCCAAATAATTCTTCCCATTGGCAATAACAAATCCTGGATCATAAGATCCAAATAATTCTTCCCATTGGCAATAACAAATCCTGGAACATTAGTTCCAACAAATCATTGGATCTTTGTCCAATTCCAATCCTAGATCATAAGACCCAAACAAATCCTGAATATTTTAATATCCAAACAAATCCTGAATACTGAAGTATTCAAACAAATCCAGGATATTTTAATATCCAAACAAATACTAAATACCGAAGTATTCAAACCAATCCTGCTCTTAGAGCTATATTCATATTTATATATGAAACAAATCATAAGTACACTCACCTCGATAGTTTAACTAGCTTTTCCCTTGATGTAAGGACATTTTTGTCCATTATCATTTGTTATGTCATACGCCGTTACACCGTTGAAGTAATTCAAGGTTCATATCGTCATCAACCGGTCCGAATATCAAAGAAGGGGAGGAATCAAAAGTCTGACAGGCCGGACCAATCCGCCCAGAGAAAAATAACCGATTCGCCTGCTGAAAAGTCAGTACACCTCAGACCGGAAGCGAACCGATTATGCCAAAATTAAAACGAACCGATCCGCCTACCCGGACCGATCCGCCTCAGATCCAGACCGGTCCGCCCTGGATAAACTTGAACAAATCGTGTTCAGATTTTTAAGGCCCAGGACTTCTTATTTAATCCCACTACGGGGAGTTTATTTTTAAGACTTCTACACGATTTTCAGAGTACAAAAACTCTAAGTCTTCACCTATTGAGTCCCAAGACTCTAGTTTTGTTTGATTCACACAGCCTCTCATACATTTGTGAATCTGTTTGTAACCCCAGAACACAATCCTTTGCTGTTCAACCCTTGTGAAGAAGACCGCTCTTCTTCTTCATTGCAGCCCTCCTAGAAAGGGATTTCTCCAGCCGCCGACTACAGAATCCGACACCTGGGGGTAATTCTTAGTCACTTGTATTTTCACTGTAATCCGAAATTGTATAGTTACAATATTATAATGAAAATAAATGGTTTTGACCCTTTGGGGGATTTTTCGTCAATTGTGTGTGTTTGATTAATCTCCATGATCTACTTCTTCATTCAATCACACCTAGTTGCATGTTTAGGGTTTATTTGGGTTAAACTGAATTTAATTATATAATTTCTTATTTGAACGCAAGCGCATACTCTCCTTAAATTGGTATCAGAGCAGGTTACGCTAATCTATCGCGTATTCCTAATTTTTCGCAAAATCTTTATAAGATATCAATTTTCCAAAAAACTTGATTTTTGAAAACGAGTGTGTTCATTATGGAGAAGTTATATAATAAAATGCCAGTTTTTGACGGAACAAACTATGCATATGGGAAAAACCGCATGAGATCTGCTTTAAAGGCCATAGATGAAAGGGTTTGGATTTTTGTTGAAAGAGGGTGGACTCCTCCCTCCGTCACTGTTGATAACGTTATCAATTTAAAACCTGTCACTTCTTGGAATGAAGACGAATTTAAATGGTCATCATTCAATTCTAAGGGTCTAAGTGCTATTTCTGGGTCTGTCACACCTGATGAGTTCAAACGCATAATGACGTGCACCACGTCAAAAGAGGCATGGGATGTTTTACAACTCACCCATGAAGGAACAAATGTTGTGAAAGAGTCTAAATTGCAAAATTTGACAACTCAATTTGAAACCATCACCATGCATGAGACTGAATGCTTTGATGATTTTTATGCTAGACTTTCTGACATTGTTAATACTAGCTTTAATCTTGGTGAACATATTCCTAATGCTAGAGTTGTTAAAAAGATTCTTCGTTCTTTGCCTAAGCATTTTATCCCTAAAGTCACTGTGCTAAATTCTATGGGTAATTTAAATACGCTAAAATTAGAAGAACTTGTAAGAGATTTGCAGACTTATGAAATTGATATGTTCCCTAAAACTGCTAGGTCTAAAGATAAGGGAATTGCACTTAATGCCCAAGAGAGAAAGAGTGAGGGGTCGGCTAGAAAGAGAGTAGAGTCATCTAGAAAGAGAGAGACTGACACATCTGATTCTGATTGTGATTTTGACTTAGTTGATTTGGCTCTGTTTGCAAAAAATTTCAAGAGGATTCTCAAATTTAAGAAAAATGGCAATTTTAAAGATAAAAAGAAATTTGAGAAATATAAGTTTGAAAAGAAAAATGAAAAATATTCCAAAAATCCTCCTAAGAAAGAAAGTGAGAGATGCTTTGAGTGCGACGGTAGGGGTCATAGAACCTTTGAGTGTGCCACTCGTCTGAATAGAGAGAAAGGGAAAGTTGTCCTTAATGCTACTCTTAGCAACGACAGTGAGGTCGAGACGGTGGATTCAGGAGATGAGTCACCGCATGAGCATAACTTCACCGCATTCATGGCCAGTCATGTGAGCACTCCTAGTTCTCCTCACGACGATGAGGATGATGCTTCACAGGGACACCTCGACAGTGAGATCGATGTGAGTGAGGGGGAAGATGACTCAAGTGAGAGCGAGAGTGATATTCAACGCGCCTACGCTGAGTTATATTCTGAGTCATTTAAAACTAAAAAGCATAACAAATCGTTAGTCCTTATAGTCACCGGCTTAGAGGAAGAATTAAGAAAAGCGAGAGAGAGAGAGAGTCCTCCACCTGCATCGCCCTGAGAGAGAGAGAATCTTCCTGTGTTGAGAAAGAGAGTTTGTTTAGAGAGAGAGAGAGTATTTTTTAGAAAGATAAAGGGGACTTGACTAAACAAGTGGCTAGTCTTACGAGTGAGCTTCATTCCTCCGTGGAGGCTCTGAAGAAACTTGAAGCCCTTGTTGCCCAGCTGACTCATGATCTTGAGAAAGCACTAGAAGTCAAGGTACAAATCGAGGACAGATCAGGGAAATGGGAAAGATGCTCCTCGGCCCCGCTTTAGGTTTTGGTGATAAGCAGGGAATTGGTTATGATGGTGGATCCACCTCTCAAATTGCACCTGGACTAGTTCCTGAGTTTACTACTACTCCTTATGGCCATCGTCAAAAACCTCGAAGGAGAGTTCGACCAAGAAAAGCAAACCAAGGTCCGCCTTTGACTGGGTTCTTTTGTACTTATTGCAAAATAAAAGGCCACCTCAGGGAGTTTTGCTATAGCATGGGTCGGACACAACGTACTACTGCTCCACCACGTCATACTAATGAGTTTTCTAGTCTGAGAAAGCGAGTTGAGTTCTTAGCTTCCACATCTCAGAGTTTGATGGAAGAATTTCGACGGATGTCTTTGCCGTTAGTGCTTCTCACATTCCAGCTAAAACCAACAACAACAAAAGAAAACAAAAGGTCACCACTTCTTGGGTACCTAAGAAAGATAAAAAGGCTTTTGTTGTTCATGTTTCTCTCAAAGCACATAATACCTCACGGTGGTATTTTGACAGTGGGTGCTCCAGACATATGACACGTAATGCCTCTTTTTTTACATCTCTTGAGGATTATCAGGATGGCAGAGTCACCTTTGGAGATGGGAGCAAGTCTAGCATTATAGGATGAGGTACTATCGAGTTACCTGGTTTTCCTAAGCTAGAAAATGTTTTGTACGTCAAAGTTTTAAAAGTAAACCTTCTCAGCATTAGCCAGTTGTGTGACACTGACTTTGCAGTAAAGTTTGATCGGGACGCATGTAATGTCTACAATCAAGCCAGTAAACACTTAATGCAAGGGGTGAGGACCGAGGATAATTGTTATGGGACTATGTCCACTTCCTCACTTATCTGAACAGCGCCACGATCACTCCTATGGATTTGTGGCACCAACGTCTAGGTCACATAAATATTATAGATATCCCTCGCTTAGCTAGAAAGGACCTAGTACTTGGCTTACCATCTCTTGGAAGGCCAACTTCGACGGTTTATGGACCTTATCATATGGGAAAACAAATTCGTAGTCCCCATAGGAAGTTGCATTCCATTACCACCTCTCGTGTTCTTGAGCTTATACACATGGACCTTATGGGTCCCACTCGTACCGAGAATCTGGGTGGTAAGAGGTATATCCTAGTGATGGTAGACAATTTCTCCAGATACTCCATTGTAAGTTTTCTGAGAGAAAAATACGATGCTGTAGAGTTTTTAAAGACCAAGTGTCGTGTCCTGCAAAATCAACATAGAGTCACTATTAACAGGATACGTAGTGATAACGGCACTGAATTTAAGGAAGAAAAGGTCGATTTTTATTGTGATAGCCTTGGGATCAAACATGAGTTTTTTTCTGTGAAGACTCCTCAGCAAAACGGGATTGTTGAGAGAAAGAATAGAATGATCTAGGAGATGGCTAGATCTATGCTTCTAGGTCGTAAAGTTTCTAGGAGATTTTAGGCAGAGGCAGTGTCTACTGCATGCCACACAGTGAATAGGGTTTATCTACGTCCACACACACTTCAGACACCTTATGAGTTGTGGACTGGCAAGAAGCCTAACCTGGCATATTTTCGTGTTTTGGGGAGTAAATGCTACATCCTACGGGATAGAGAGCAATTAGGTAAGTTTGACTCCCGAAGCGACGAGGGAATATTGTTAGGCTATTCATCGAATAGTAGAGCGTACCGAGTTTTTAAACTGAAGAGCTCTAAGGTTATGGAGTCAATAAACGTCACCGTGAAAGATGACGAACCTCCAACGTCTATTGATTCTAACCTTCAGTGTGAGGATGAGGACTTTTCTGAAAGTGATTTACTTATCCCTCTCTCACACTCTGTGGACCCTACTCCTGTGCTAGGGGACACACCATCTTGGGTTCGCAAGAGTCATGATCCATCTGCCATTGTTGGTGATCCCACTCTAGGGGTCAAGACTCGTGCTCGGTTAGAGATCATTGTTAACCATTTTTGCTACACGTCCAAAGTCGAGCCCAAGAATCATAAAGAAGAACTCAAGGATGAACATTGGATATCTGCTATGCAGGATGAGTTGCTTCAGTTTAAAAAGAATAATGTCTGGGAACTTGTCGCCCGACCTAGTGAGACTAATGTGATAGGTACCCGATGGATTTTTAAGAATAAAATGGATGAAAATGGTACCATAATCAGAAATAAGTCTAGGTTGGTCGCTCAAGGCTACACACAGATAGAGGGTGTAGACTTTGGGGAGACATTTACTCCTGTTGCGAGGCTTGAATCTGTCCATCTACTACTCACCATCGCATGTCATCTGCGCTTCAAGTTATATCGGATGGATGTTAATAGTGCCTTTCTGAATGGCATTCTACAGGAGGAGGTTTATGTGGAATAACCAATAGGATTTGAAGACCCTAAGCACCCTAAGCACGTTTATTATCTGAGGAAAGCCTTGTATGGTTTGAAGCAAGCACCCCGTGCTTGGTACGAGAGGCTTACTTCCTATCTCTTAGCTCGTGGCTTCAAGAGAGGGGGAGTAGATATGACGTTGTTCATCAGGAGAGAGGACTGATATACCCGTTTATATCCTCGGCCTGGCTGAAGATTACCTCCAACCGGATGACCCCTCAGGGGGCCGACCCTTCATCAGGTGCCAGGCGACCCTTCAGGGAGCCGACCCTACATCAGGTTCTAGACGACCCCTCAGGGGGCGACCCTTCATCAGGCTCCGAACGACCCTTCAGGGAGCCGACCCTTCATCAGGCTCCGAATGACCCCTTAGGGGGTCGACCCTTCATCAGGCTCCGAACGACCCCTCAGGGGGCCGACCCTTCATTAGGCTCCGGACGACCCTCCGAGGGTACGACAGTACGAGGCCAGAATTGGGCCAGACTCACTACTGGAAGGAACTTTGCCCTCGACCTTGGCTCATAGGCCGAAGGTGACATCATCACAGCGCGTGGTTTGGGAGATGCGTGGAACAGTGCGCATGAGGCTCACATGGCACATGGGAGACCGTTATAACAAAATCACACCCTCACGTGAGGGAATATTATGCCATCATTTGGCATCTATAGGTGTCAACAGGGGATTGGCTAGATCATCATTCACATGCACCATGCATACTTGGGGGGTACACTACACCCCCCCAAGACCTATATATACTTGTCACCTATAACCCTACAGGGATCAATCAGTTTATTATAACCCTAGCTAAAACTCTGCTTGTACACACAGTAGAGAGAGAGAGGAGCTTATGTGCATTGTATCCAAGGCCATTAGTGCCCATACTTAGTGGATCACACACTCACAGTGGATGTAGGACAAATTGGTTGAACCACTATACATCATTGTCTTATTTCCTCTTATACTCATCCCCTTCTAAATACTTATACACTTATACATCTTTATGGCTGCCATGGTTACTACTGTTTGAGCTCATTATCACTTATTCGGTGGTGCTAAATCTTAGCATCATCAGTTTGGCGTCGTCTGTGGGAACGAGAAGACATCTCTTTCTTTGTACAGCTTGACCTCACTGGGCACTCTAGTGGTGAGCCAGCACTCCCCCTGAGAGGAGATGTTTCACCATTGAAACAGACCCACTAAGGTTCCCAAGCTCACCAATCTTTTCTCCAGTTCAGC
Source organism: Sambucus nigra (assembly GCA_949130495.1). Lineage (NCBI taxonomy): Eukaryota > Viridiplantae > Streptophyta > Magnoliopsida > Dipsacales > Adoxaceae > Sambucus > Sambucus nigra. The sequence goes on along the minus strand of OX422208.1, from coordinate 786,833,636 downwards.
TTCTCACAGCTCAAACACATGGCACCTGAAATGCCACCGCCACCGCCACCGCTTCCCCCGCCGGATGATGGGGGAAGACCCAGTTCCAGTCAGTCGTCGCCTCAGTCTGAGATGGCTGTTGTGGCAGCAGCCTTAAAATCTCTGGCAGCAAGCCAGCGGATGATGCAGGAGAAGTTCACAGCTCTAAGCCAGAACATACTAAGACCACCAGGGATTTCACCTGAGATGATTACTCCGGCAGCAGCTCCAGGACAGCATGAGGCCAGGGGACCACCCCAGGCACCACGCAAAGACCTGCCACCCCCTCAGCGGCGTAGGGATGTTGCTGACCCCCGGCGTCTACGCCTGGGGAGGCAAGGAACCCCTTGCCCTGAGGACAGGTATGACGATCTGGAGGGAGAGGAGGCCCCAGTAGAATGCTGGGAACCGTATGAGGTCTCCAACAATACTGTACGACCTCTCCAGGATAGTAGAGGAAAGTGCGGGAGACCAAATCCTGATGATCACCCGGGAGGATCTACTTTTGATCGCTTGAGCAGGGGGTCAGCCTTCGAGAGGCTGGGCCCAGTAAATGACCTGCGGGAAAAATTGTCCAGGTGAAGAAGTGATGCGAGGTCCAGGAGGGAGGCAGCAGATGGCCGACCCCAAGGACGGGATGACGGCCAAAGGGAAGTAAATAGCCGACACAGGCTTGCCACAGCAGAACCCTCTGTCCTCCTTAAAAAGGCGGCATGGGATAACATTGGCCAAGCCGACCCTGTGAGGCCCTGGAATGATTCAATCCAGCGACTAGAGGATAAGATAGGTGATATACTGAAGAGCTGGGACCCTCTTCAGAAGGGATACACCATAGGCTCACCCTTTGTGGTGAAGATATTCAACTTCCCTACGCCATCAAGGTTCAAGCCACCTGTGGTCACCCCAAGATACGACGGGAGCACCAACCCTGTCCACCATGTTGAGATGTATCAATCAGCAGCAGACATATACTCTATCTCAGATGAGATGAGGTGTCATGCCTTTTCTGGTACCCTGACAGGGGATGCACATGTCTGGTACACGTCTCTTCCAAAGAATTCCATTGAAAACTTTAAGAAGTTAGCAGACCTGTTCATCCACAACTTTTGCTTTGGGGTGAAGCCACAGAAGAAGACCACCCACTTGCTCTATGTTAAGCAGGGGAAGAATGAGAGTCTGAGGGACTACATAGCCAGATTCAATAAAGAGAAGCTGGAGGTGGAAGACTATGAGGAGAGCATAGCTATGACAGCCCTGATTGGAGGACTCCAAAAGGGGAAGCTATTATGGAAGCTTGTTGAAGACCCTCCGAAGACGATGGCTAAATTGCTGTCGACAGCAGGAAAGGTGATGAACGCCGAAGAGGCGATGGACGCAAAATATGAAGACGAAAAAGGAGGTGCTAGCGGGGGTAAATACCCTAAGAAGAACAAAGAGGGGAATAAGAGGTCCACGGATGACAAGTTCGTTGGTTACACCCCTCTAACGGTCAGCTGTGAACAGATTCTCAATGAGATAAAGAGTGACCGGTCCCTGAAGTGGCCTGAGAAGCTGAGGGCAGCCCCCAGCAAGAGGAATAAGAACCTGTGGTGTTAATTTCACCAAGACCACGGCCACGTAACAGACAAATGCTTTGCTCTGAAAGATGAGATTGAGAAGATGCTGAAAGAAGGGAAGCTCAGAAAGTACGTCGGCAAAGGTGCCTTCAGGAGGGGACGACCCCAGAAAGAAGCGTGGCGATGCATGCAGAGAAGGACCTCAAAAAAGAGGGGACGACCCTTCTGATGATGAGGACGACCCTGACCTCCCACCGAAAGACGACCAAGGTATTGTCAAGAGGCTTAATATGATCCCGCTCGGAGTGGGAATGATCTCCGAGGGTCTAGCAGGAGGAGGGTCTGAGGTGGCCGACAGGAAGGCCCATGTGGATGACGCCAAGGCAGTGACGAAGATGGTACACTCAACCTCTCTGGAAGTCAAGTTAAAAAAGAGGAAGAAGGTTGATATGGACACTCTGATAGTGGGATTTTCAAGAATGGACTTCAAAGGCCTCTTAGCCCCACATGATGACCCTATCGTCATCACTACCAGGGTGCATGGGTGGGAGGTGCCAAGGATCTTGATAGATGGGGGCTCATCTGCAGACGTGATGTTTTGGCCGTGCTTCAAAGCCTTAGGTATCAGTCGTGCTAGACTCATCCCGTACCATCATCCATTGATTGGGTTCAGTGGGGAAAAGGTTCATCCCCTTGGAGTGTATGAGGCTGATGTCAGGATGGGGGACGAATGGCCGAGATGGCTCACCAAGAAGGTCAGTTTCTTTGTGATGTATGAGCATGTGTTTTCGGCCTACAACATCATACTGGGGCGTATGGCCCTCAAGGGGTTTGAAGCTGTGCCGTCTACGGTCCATCAGATGATCAAATTTCCTACCCCTTACGGGGTGGGGGAAGTTCAGGGAGACCAGACGACAGCGCGAGAATGTTACTACAACTCCCCTGAAGAGAGAGAGGCACACAAGAAGGCTACGACCACTTACAATATTAATACCCTAGACCCTAGGGACGAGACGAAGCTCAAGAAAGGAGAGGCCGCGGAAGAGGTAGAATCCATCATCCTCGATGAGGATGACCCGGAAAAAACCGTCCAAGTTGGCAAGTCTCTGAAGCCCAAAATCAAGGAAGACCTCATCAAACTGTTAAGGAGAAGACGAAGCGTCTTCGCATGGAGTCATGTAGATATGCCGGGGATTGACCCTGAAATCATGTGCCACAAGCTCAATGTGGTAGAGGGAGTGAGGCCGGTAAAGCAGAAGAGGAGAATTTACTCTAGAGAAAAGTATGAGGTCATTAGGGATGAGGTCAAAAAATTAGAAGACGCTGAATTTATCAGAGAGGTCATCTACCCTGAATGGTTGTCCAATGCAGTCATTGTCCCAAAGGCCAACGGGAAGTGGAGAATGTGAGTGCACTTCACAGACCTCAACAAGCACTGTCCCAAAGACAGCTTCCCTCTCCACCGTATTGACCAGATAGTAGACGCTACCGCAGGCCATGAGCTCATGAGCTTCATGGATGCCTATTCAGGGTATAACCAGATCTTCATGAACCCTGAAGACTCAGAGAAGGCAGCCTTCATCACTGACAAGGGGACATACTGTTACAGGGTCATGCCCTTTGGCCTAAAAAATGCGGGGGCAACATACCAGCGCCTCGTAAATAAAATGTTCGAAGACCAAATTGGGAAGTCTATGGAGGTCTATGTGGATGACATGCTGACTAAAAGTTTGAAGGCAGAAGATCATGTGGAAAACCTGAAAAGGACCTTTAATACGATGGACAAATACCAGATGAAGCTTAACTCGGCAAAGTATGTCTTCGGGGTCGGAGCAGGGAAGTTCTTGGGGTTCATTGTCAACCAAAGAGGCATTGAGGCCAATCCTGAAAAGATAAAGGCCCTTGTTGAGATGAAGACCCCCAAGTCCATTAAAGACGTTCAGAGACTCACAGGGAAAGTTGCTGCCCTGAACAGGTTCGTGTCTAGGGCCACAGACAAGTGTTTGCCATTCTTTAAGATCCTTAGGAAGGCCTTCGAATGGAGTGAAAAGTGTGATAAGACTTTCAAGGACCTAAAGTCATACTTAGGGTCTCCCTTGCTGCTGTCACGACCCGTGCAGGGTGAACGACTTTATGTATACCTCCCCGTCTCAGAGTCGGCCATCAGTGCAGCCATTGTGAGAGACGAAGATGGAGTACAGAAGCCTGTATATTTTAATAGCAAGGCACTTCAGGGGGCAGAGCAAAGATACCCGAGGATGGAGAAGTTAGCCTACGCCTTGATCCATGCCTCAAGGAAGATGAAGCCGTACTTCCAGTCCCATACAATGGTCATCCTCACCAACTCTCCTCTCAGGCAGGTCCTACACAAGCCAGAAAAATCAAGCAGGCTAATGGCCTGGGCTATAGAGCTGGGGGAGTTTGACATAGTGTATCAGCCTAGGACGGCCATTAAGGGGAAAGCATTAGCAGACTTCGTGGATGAGTTTACTTGGGAAGGTGATGAGGCTGAGGATGAGAGCCTCGGGAAGATAGATACCCGACAGGGTGAGCTCACCAACACGCCTACAGATAAGGCTGAGACGAGCACCGCTAGAAGGAAAGTGGTTGAAAATGAAGAGGGAAGATATCTCTTTAGACAGGGGTCACTCACCGAGGGAGGTTTCTTAGAAGAACACACCGTGTGGAGTCTCTTCATCGACGGGTCCTCTTGCGAAAGCGGGAGCGGAGCTGGGTTAATAGTATCAGCACCCGACGACACAGACATTGAGTACGCCCTGAGGTTCAATTTTAAGGCCTCCAACAACGAGGCCGAGTATGAGGCCTTGATAGCAGGCCTCTCCTTGGCCAGATCACTTAGTGTCGGCCAGATTTTAGTTCACAGTGATTCGAGGCTAGTAGTGAATAAGATACTAGGAGCCTATGAGGCCAAGGACGAGAGGATGGCTAGGTACCTTAAGAAGGTGAGGTCGTTACTGAAGGGATTCAGAGAAGTGAAATTAAAGAGGATACCTAGGCTCGATAATGGCCGTGCTGATGCCCTTGCTAGGTTAGCCTCGACAACGAGGACAGACATCAGGAGGACGGTCCCAGTAGAAATTTTGCTTCAGCCAACTATTGAAGACACTGAGGAAACACTTGGCAATTGCCTTAATGTTTCTCAGGAAGCTTCGTGTATGGACCCTCTGATCAGGTACATTAAAGAGGGGGAGATGCCAGAAGCAAGGCAAGAAAGGAAAAAGTTGAGATACAAGGCTGCAAAGTTCACTATCATGGGGGACACCTTGTACAAAAAGGGGTTTTTTCTCCCCTTACTTAGGTGTGTGCATCCCTCAGAAGTCCCTTCCATTTTGCAAGATGTGCACGAAGGATCGTGCTCAAGACACATCGGGGGCAGATCCTTAGCGAAGAGGGTGATCACCCAGGGGTACTGGTGGCCGACCTTGGGGAAAGACGCAGCGGCATATGTAAAAAAGTGTGACAAATGTCAAAGATTTGCCACCATCCCTCACCAACCCCATCAGCCTCTTACCTCCATTACATCCCCATGGCCATTTGCAGTGTGGGGGATCGACCTCATAGGACCCTTACCAAGAGCAGTCAATAACTATTGGTTCCTCATCGTAGCTATTGACTATTTCTCAAAATGGGTGAAGGCCGAATCGATGGTCACGATAACAGAGCAGAAGACCTTCCATTTCATCTGGAAAAATGTTATATGCTGATATGGTCTCCCTAACAGCGTCATCTCGGATAACGGGACTCAGTTTAAGAATACCTCTCTACAGAGGTACTGTGAAAGAGTGAGTATCAAATAATTTTTCTCCACCCCAGGCCGACCTTAGGCCAATGGGAAAACAGAAGTTACAAACAAGACAATCCTAGATGGAATCAAGAAGAGGCTTGAGGAGGCTAAAGGAAGATGGGTCGAGGAGTTATATGTTGTGCTGTGGGCATACAGGTTGACAGTGAGGACCCCTACCGGAGAGACCCCATTCATGCTAGCTTATGGCTCAGAATCCGTCATTCCCACCGAGATTGAACTTCCTACTCATAGGGTCCAAATGTATGACCACCAGAGAAATGCCGAAGAGAGAAGACTCGCCTTGGACCTGATTGAGGAAAGGAGGGAGGAAGCTGAGATAAGGCAGGCAGCCTACCAGCAGAGGACCGCAAGGTTTTACAATCAGAGTGTGAAACAGAGGCCAATCGCAGTGACGGACTTGGTCCTCAAGAAGACTTTCCAAAAGCCCAACAAGCTCCATCCTAATTGACATGGCCCATATAGAGTCATCGATGAAGTCATCCCTGGGACCTATAGACTAGAAAACCTAGAAGGGTAACCCTTTTCCAACCCCTGGAATGCAGATCATTTGAAAAAATACTATCAGTAGCGTTGTAAGGTCTTAATAGACCATAGTTGTAATAGAAGTTGCTCCAACAGAACACTTGGAGAACATAATGAGAAATGTCAGTGTTTCCCCTCATCCTGTGTTTATCAGTTCTAGTACGCGTGAAAACATCTCCAGAGAACGGCCCTCGACCTATAATGAGGGTCAATGGAGGGGACGACCCCACTATTGCCCTTAAGAAAGACGAGGGACCACTTGATTAAAAAATCATTAGTTTGGTTATTGTGACCCTCGGCCTAAATGAGGTCACATGGAGGCGACGACCCCACCATGGTCCTCAAGAAAGACGAGGGACTAATTGATTAAAAAAGCATTAGTTTGGTTATTGTGACCCTCGGCCTATAATGAGGTCACATGGAGGGGACGACCCCACCATGGTCCTCAAGAAAGATGAGGGACCACTTGGTTAAAAAATCATTAGTTTGGTTATTGTGACCCTCGGCTCTATTGAGGTCACATGGAGGGGAAGACCCCACCATGGTCCTCAAGAAAGACGAGGGACCACTTGATTAAAAAACCATTAGTTTGGTTATTGTGACCCTCGGCTTATAATGAGGTCACATGGAGGGGACGACCCCACCATGGTCCTCAAGAAAGACGAGGGACCACTTGATTAAAAAACCATTAGTTTGGTTATTGTGACCCTCGGCCTATAACGAGGTCACATGGAGGGGATGACCCCACCATGGTCCTCAAGAAAGACGAGGGACCACTTGATTAAAAAATCATTAGTTTGGTTATTGTGACCCTCGGCTATAATGAGGGTCAGTGGAGGGGACGACCCCACCACTGTCCTCAACAAAGACGAGGGAAAACTTGATTAAAAGCCATTAATTTGGTAAGTTGAACCCTTGGCTATAATGAGGGTCAGTGGAGGGGACGACCCCACCACTGTCCTCAAGAAAGACGAGGGAAAACTTTGTTAAAACCCATTAATTTGGTAAGTTGAACCCTCGGCTATAATGAGGGTCAGTGGAGGGGACGACCCCACCACTGTCCTCAAGAAAGACGAGGGAATACTTTGTTTAAAAACCATTAATTTGGTAAGTTAAATCCTCGGCTATAATGAGGGCCAACGCAGGGGACGACCCTTCGTTCACCCTCAAGAAAGATGAGGAAGGGGTTAGTAATAATATAAAAGATTCACAACACAAACCATACAAAAGGCAAAAACACGGAAGACAGTAAAGGAGATGATAGTATAAATGAAATGCCAAGTGTTATACAAAATAGAGTACAAAAAGGATAATTACATTAAGAGGGTATGGGCTACAGACAGCCACCCTATGGGACAATATCGAAGGGCAGGGCCTCAACATCCACCAGAGGGGTTTGTTCAATGACCACAATCGGATGATCCTCAAATGTGCCGACACCCTCGACTTGCACTTGCGATTCCACCTGAGTCAAAGCCTCGGCGATCCGAGGGTCGTCCAATCGGACTGCTTCAATCGACGGGCGGACCGAGGAGACGACATCGCCAAACCTGAGGATGACCCACCGGAAGGCTGTCCTGATTCCTCTCTCCAAATATTCAAGGCTGAAGCCTTGAAACTCATCAGAAATTTTATAAGCCTCAACAGCATCAGCCTCGACTTTCCTGATAGCTGCTTCAAGATCAGTCTTGTGCTTGACCCCCATGTTGGTCAAGGCCTCGTCCTTTTCCTTGATAAGAAAGTCTTTGGCCTTAAGATCCTCATCGTGCTGCCTCGTCAGCTGGTCCAGGATCCTTGCATGCTCAGTCCTGGTACTTTCCAACTCGGCCCTTGCAGTATCAAGCTCCGATTGAAGATCTCCCTCGTGTTGAATAGCCCTCTCGGCTTCATGGAACTTTGCTTGGTTCTCAGCCATCCACTTGGTGGCCGAAGTAAAGGCACATACAGACTGCACAATAAAAATAAACAGATGTCAAGAGGTCGAGGAAACAGTTGGTGAAAGAATGAAATTAAAGAAGTGGGTCAAGACCAATACCTGTGCAAGGCCGAGGGAGCAGAAAACATTGAGGCCTTGGTTGCCCTCAAGTTTGTGATCAGTGATGAGGGCTCGGCCCTGAGATGTGCCAGGTTCTGGGACCAGAAGGCCCCCATGCGGGATGAAGAAGCAGTCCCTTCAGACGCTTCGACCCTGGCCCTCGTCCGAGAATTCGGCCGAGGGTCAACAGGAGCCTCAGGCTCCTTTCTTTTGTGGCTATCGACGGTTGGCTCAACAACCGTCGGCCCAGCGACCTTCATCTTCTTCGAAGCCTGCTGAGGCTCCTTACCCTTCTTCTTGGCCAAGCCGGATAGTAAGATGGGAGCAGTCATTTCCCAAAGGTAGTCTGATACACCTGCAGGACGACCTGAAAAGGGTACGACACGTAAGAAAAGTACAGAGATAAAGAGGAAACACTTTAAAAATAAGTAAAGAATGGAAAACGTTCAGTATAACTCACATAGTTCTGTCAGAGGGTCGACCCTCAGACCAGCTTCTTTGAGGAACCGGGGAGTCATCAAATCTTCAAATTTTGCAATCTCACTCCCTCTCCCTCGTCCCCCCAGATACTCAACGATGTCCTTTTCTTCCAGACTAAGTCCGGGGTATGACCTAGCCTTCATTGATGGGTTAGACCATCTACAAGGGACCCTCGGACCATCGGCAGCAGGGGATGCCTCGGCGGAGAACTCCCACTCCCTAGAGACGAAGAAGAATCTCTTTTTCCAATCGTGGTTGGAGGTTTACGCCACGTGGAGGAGTTTCTTCTCAGACCTCCTCGCCCCCAGATGATAGTATCCAGGCTGTTTAGACGAGGAGGTGATATTGTAGAAGGCCAAGAATATGTCGACCGAGGGCTCATCGGTGAAAGCGTTCTTCCACAGGGAGATGTAACCTAGTATCTTCCTCCAGAAATTGGGAGGAAGTTGAGAGGGGGCAACGCCAAGGGCTGATAAAACGTTTACGATGGCAGGATGTAAAGGGAGTCTGACACCTACCTTGAACATTTGTTCATTCATAGCAACCTCTCCCTCATCCCCTTCAAAAACCCTCTCGTCCTCAGAGGGAACCCTCATGGTTATGCTAGGGGACACTCCATAGGCATGCCTCCATAGCAAGAGGTCGCGATCCCTAACGGAGGAGATATAGGACGTGGCATGGGAGGTATCAACCTGGTCATCTGTATCATCGCCCTCGTCCTCAGTCCCCTCTCCCTCGACCTCGTCATCTGCCAGAGGACCGAGGGGAAAGGCCATCTGGAAGGCATGTGGAGATAGGGTTGTCACAGAGACAGCCTCGGAGGGGACCATACCCTCGGCCTCTCGGCCCGGGCTTAGGTCAGATGTCTCTCTCCTATCGGAAGGTCCAGCGCCAGTTGGCGAGGATGCTCTCTCGTCCATCTTACTTGAATGACTCTCGGTTGGACGAGAGGATGACCCACAAGACTCAGAGGGCTCAAATGGCTTTACTATGGCAAGAGGAATGGGAAAGATGGGTCGTACCCAATTAAGGTCGTCCCCTAGTCTCCTCTCTTCCTCTTCCTCTATTCGTCTGATCTCTGCAAAGAGCCTCTCTCTCAAGGATGGGAATTTAGATGCTAAACTATAAAGCCTCCTAAGCATTAAAGGGAGGACCCTACACTTAGAGAATTTAACTAAACTTAGCTACAAACAAGTTGGCAGTTGACCAGATTAGACTTTTGGATTAAAACAAAGGGAATCAATGGGTTACACTCAAGAACATTCGAAAACCAGTCACCGAAAAAGTTAAGAAATAACTCAAATCCAGCCCTACAAGCCTAAGGCAAGAAAAAAAAAAGAAAAGAAAGTAAAGAGGACACTGGGGCAGAAGGATTACCTGAAGAGAAAGGACAGTTGCTAAGCTTGAAGGATCAAAGACTGCAGAAATGGCAATGAAGACTGGTGAAAGGCTAGAGAGAGAGAGCTTGGGCGCGAAGAAGAAGAAGAAGAAGAAGAAGAAGAAGAAGAAGAAGAAGAAGAAGAGAGAGAGAGTTCAAAAATATCTTAAATACTTTAGTAATGAATGGGCCCATTAACCAAGGCAGGGCACAGCCCACGAGGAACGCATCATTAGGGCACAAAGCCCCAAGCAAAGTATGCAGTCGCCATGCCTTGGAAACTGTAACAACAATGAGTATCTGCCCAGGTGTCACTCACCTAACTGATTATACACGCATCTCAATTACAACACTATCCCTCAGCCATATCAACAACATCAATGGCTAAGAGCTGGGGGGGTGATTGATATACCCGTTTATATCCTTGGCCTGGGTGAAGATTACCTCCAACCGGATGACCCCTCAGGGGGCCGACCCTTCATCAGGCTCCGGACGACCCTTTAGGGAGCCGACCCTACATCAGGTTCCAGACGACCCCTCAGGGGGGCGACCCTTCATCAGGCTCCGAACGACCCTTAAGGGAGCCGACCCTTCATCAAGCTCCGGACGACACCCCAGGGGGCCGACCCTTCATCAGGATCCGGACGACCCCTTAGGGGGCCGACCCTTCATCAGGCTTCGGACGACCCCTCAGGGGGCCGACCCTTCATTCTGCTCCGGACGACCCTCCGAGGGTACGACAGTACGAGGCCAGAATTGGGCCAGACTCACTACTGGAAGGAACTTTGCCCTCAGCCTCGGCTCATAGGCCGAGGGTGACATCATCACAGCGCGTGGTTTGGGAGACGCGTGGAACAGTGCACGTGAGGCTCACATGGCACATGGGAGACCGTTATAACAAAATCACACCCTCACGTGAGGGAATATTATGTCATCATTTGGCATCTACAGGTGTCAACAGGGGATTGGTTAGATCATCATTCACATGCACCATTCATACTTGGGGGGTACACTACACCCCCCAAGACCTATATATACTTATCACTTACAACCCTACAGGGATCGATCAGTTTATTGTAACCCTAGCTAAAACTCTTCTTGTACACACAGTAGAGAGAGAGAGGACCTTATGTGCATTGTATCCAAGGCCATTAGTGCCCATACTTAGTGGATCACACACTCATAGTGGATGTAGGCCAAATTGGCTGAACCACTATACATCATTGTCTTATTTCCTCTTATACTCATCCCCTTCTACATACTTATACACGTATACATCTCTATGGCTGCCATGGTCTCATTATCACTTATCCGGTGGTGCTAAATCTTAGCATCATCAATGACGGTGCTATTTTAGTTGCCTAGGTCTATGTGGATGACATAGTCTTTGGATCCACATGCTCCCAGCATGCTCACCACTTTGAGGAGGAGATGAAAAGTGAGTTTGAGATGAGCATGGTTGGTGAACTTACATTCTTCCTTGGTCTCCAGGTTCGTCAGCTAGAGGATGGGATGTTCATCTCCCAATCCAAATATGCTAGAGACCTAGTGAAGAAATTTGGTTTAGACTCCGCTAAGCATGCACGTACACCTATGAGTACCACTACCAAGCTTAGTAAGGACACTTCAGGCAAGGACGAAGAGCAAACCTTGTATCGGAGTATGATAGGTAGTCTTCTCTACTTGACTTCCAGTCATCCCGACATCGCCTTTAGTGTTGGAGTATGTGCGCGATATCAGGCATCCCCGAAAGAGTCACATTTACTTTCTCTAAAACGTATTATTAAATACGTGAGTGGGACTCTCTCATACGGTATTTGGTATTCCTTTATACTGATAACTGTTTGTCTGCCTATTCAGATGTCGATTGGGCTGGGGATGTAGATGGTTGTAGGAGCACTTCGGGTGGGTGTTTCTATTTTGGTTCTGCTCTTGTCTCCTGGCTGAGCAAGAAGCAAAATTCCATCTCTTTGTCCACTGCGGAGGCTGAGTACATAGCTGCCAGGAGTTGTTGCACGCAACTCTTGTGGATGAAGCAAATGCTGGAGGATTATGGGATTTCACAGGACACCATGACCATTTTCTGTGATAACATGAGCGTGATACACACATCTCGTAATCCAGTCCAGCATTCGTGCACGAAACACATCAGGGTACGCGAGCACTTTATACGACAGCTTGTTGAGGAGAAAGTCGTATCCCTGAGTTTTGTTCCCACCGACCGTTAGTTAGCCGATATTTTCACGAAACCTTTAGATGCCCTTAGATTTGAGAGTCTTAGGAAGTCTTTGGGGATTTGCACAGTTGACTGAGGGGTTGGTCCATGTCTAGAATAGGATGCTTTTTCATGTTCATATCATATGCTTTCTATTGCTAGTATGTTTTATATGTATCATTTTTTGTTGTACAGCTATTTATTTCTTCTTTTGAAAAATCCAAAAAGATTTTTTTTGTTATTTTTTATATAAAAATTTCAGAAATTCCCAAAAATATTTTTGTATTTTTTTATGCACCTTTTATGGATGAGCATTTAAGATTGCCAAGTCACACCTTCATTCCATTTATCCATGTGACTGTTTGATAGAGATTTGAGACGCTACACCATTTCGTCCATGTGCTTTACATTAATTGGAGTCTTTGAGATGTGATTAGTGATATCTTTCTACATGTTTGACTCCTATCTCCTTTACTGCACACATGCATATCTTTATTTGATTATTGCACTTGTCTATCACATATTGGCTTGAGTGTTTCCATCTCAATTATGTCTATACAACTTACAATATGCGATATAACTTAAAAAGATTGGAATGCATGTAAAAACCATTTTTGTGAGACTGGATGTTTGTTTAAGAACGGGGTGGGGATGAGAAAGGTAATTATCTCTTCTTTGCGCAAAAGCCACCGTTCAAAAGGACCTAAAAAATGGAGGAATTTTATTATCTGGGGTCCAAAGAGGTTAAAAGAGCCCGAAAACAAATTGAAAGGCAATAAAAAGAAACTCATGCCAAATATGGGCCATTAGGTTTCAACATTAATTCTCCAAAGTCTGAGAATTTAGAAAGCCTCTATTCAAAATTAATATCTGAGGGAGTTTGGTTGGAGAATATAAACGGGTTTTCACTTCCTTGAAAGTCCTGAAAAAGCATAAAAAGTTTTGGATGTTATTGGTGTAGAAATCATTTTTAGCTTTGATTTGTTGATTTGATTGAGTCAATGTCTTATATTTCCATCTTTTTTACACCAAAGGAAGACTTTGAGTTCATTCTTTAGGCGTATCCGATATTCATCGTGCACATATGTCATGTTTGTATGCATTGATTTTCCTATCGAATTAGATCACACCCATTCATTTACGCTATCATCGACTTGGTTGTTTTGTACTCGTTCATGGTGTGTTTCCTTGTATATATTCTTTGTATGAAAAAATTTTGAAAAATTCAAAAATAGTTGTTTATTCCTTGTGACACCCTTGCTTTGATTGGTTGATTTTTCTTCTAACTTGTCTATTTGGGGACATCATAAAAAGGGGGAGAAAGAATTATCACATTAAGGGGGAGTTTTGAAGTGTTGAGTTGTTTATCACCAATTAGTATATTGGCATATCTGTTTATCTCATTTCAAACTCGATGCGTCACTTGGTATTTTGCTTTATCTCATGTGTGTAGGTACCATCTGATGATTGCACACCCTGATGAGAAAAGCGTTGAGATTCTTGAAGATTTGAAGAGCAAACGATGAAGTCTTATTCATTTGTATCTTTCCAGTTTTGGGTTCATGGAAGGGTAGACTTGTATAGGAATTTTTGTTGGTTGATAATTCGGATGTTTGTTTTTTATGTATGTATCGGCATAGACATAGGGGGAGATTTGTAAGGACATTTTTGTCCATTATCATTTGTTATGTTATACGTCGTTACACCGTTGAAGTAATTCAAGGTTCATATTGTCATCAACGGGTCCAAATATCAAAGAAGAGGAGGAATCAAAAGTCTGACAGGCCGGACCGATCCGCCCAGAGAAAAAGAACCGATCCGCCTGCTGAAAAGTCATTGCACCTCGGACTGGAAGCGAACCGATTATGCCAAAATTAAAACGAACCGATCCGCCTACCCGGACCGATCCGCCTCAGATCCAGACCGGTCCGCCCTGGATAAACTTGAACAAATCGTGTTCAGATTTTTAAGGCCCATGACTTCTTATTTAATCCCACTACGGGGAGTTTATTTTTAAGACTTCTACACGATTTTCAGAGTACAAAAACTCTAAGTCTTCACCTATTGAGTCCCAAGACTCTAGTTTTGTTTGATCACACAGCCTCTCATACATTTGTGAATCTGTTTGTAACCCTAGAACACAATCCTTTGTTGTTCAACCCTTGTGAAGAAAACCGCTCTTCTTCTTCATTGCAGCCCTCCTGGAAAGGGATTTCTCCAGCCGACGACTACAGAATCCGACACCTGAGGGTAATTCTTAGTCACTTGTATTTTCACTGTAATCCGAAATTGTACAGTTACAATATTATAATGAAAATAAATGTTTTTTCCCCTTTGGGGGATTTTTCGTCAATTGTGTGTGTTTGATTAATCTTCATGATCTACTTCTTGATTCAATCACACCTAGTTGCATGTTTAGGGTTTATTTGGGTTAAACTGAATTTAATTATATAATTTCTTATTTGAACGCAAGCGCATACTCTCCTCAAATTGGTATCGGAGCAGGTTACGCTAATCTATCGCGTATTCCTAATTTTTCGCAAAATCTTTCTAAGATATCAATTTTCCAAAAAACTTGATTTTTGAAAACGAGTGTGTTCATTATGGAGAAGTTATATAATAAAATGCCAGTTTTTTACGGAACAAACTATGCATATGGGAAAACCCGCATAAGATCTGCTTTAAAGGTCATAGATGAAAGGGTTTGGATTTTAGTTGAAAGAGGGTGGACTCCTCCCTCCGTCACTGTTGATAACGTTATCAATTTAAAACCTGTCACTTCTTGGACTGAAGACGAATTTAAATGGTCATCATTCAATTCTAAGGGTCTAAGTGCTATTTCTGGGTCTGTCACACCTGATGAGTTCAAACGCATAATGACGTGAACCACGTCAAAAGAGGCATGGGATGTTTTACAACTCACCCATGAAGGAACAAATGCTGTGAAAGAGTCTAAATTGCAAAATTTGACAACTCAATTTGAAACCATCACCATGCATGAGACTGAATGCTTTGATGATTTCTATGCTAGACTTTCTGACATTATTAATACTAGCTTTAATCTTGGTGAACATATTCCTAATGCTAGAGTTGTTAAAAAGATTCTTCGTTCTTTGCCTAAGCGTTTTATCCCTAAAGTCACTGTGATAAATTCTATGGGTAATTTAAATACGCTAAAATTAGATGAACTTGTAGGAGATTTGCAAACTTATGAAATTGATATGTTCCCTAAAACTGCTAGGTCTAAAGATAAGGGAATTGCACTTAATGCCCAAGAGAGAAAGAGTGAGGGGTCGGCTAGAAAGAGAGTAGAGTCATCTAGAAAGAGAGAGACTGACACGTCAGATTCTGATTGTGATTTTGACTTAGATGATTTGGCTCTGTTTGCAAAAAACTTCAAGAGGATTCTCAAATTTAAGAAAAATGGCAATTTTAAAGATAAAAAGAAATTTGAGAAAAATAAGTTTGAAAAGAAAAATGAAAAAGATTCCAAAAATCCTCCTAAGAAACCTTATATGGATCTACTAAAATTCCACTAAGCTCCTGATCTATGTAGGCATTTTTTGTTACCCCAATCCAAAATCGCAGAAACCTTATATGGATCTACTAAAATCCCGATCTCAAACACTATGTGCCCCATAAACTGTACCTCCCGGAGCCAAAATTCACACTTAGAGAATTTGACATACAACTTATTTTCTCTAAGAGTTTGCAAAACCAACCTCAAGTGATGCACATGATCCTTCTCCAAATGTGGATACACATAGATATCGTTAATAAACACGATGATGAATTAATGAAGTAGGATAAAAACATCCATTCTCGAGATTTTTAAAAATTATAGGTGCATTGGTCCGCCCAAACAACAGGCCCCAAAACTCGTACGATCCGTAATGTGAGAGAAAGGACATCTTTGGTATATCCTCCTCCTAAATTCGTAATTTATGGTACCCTGATTGCAAGTTGATCTTGAAAATAATAACACGCCGCTCAACCTATGAAATAGGTCATCTATCCGAGGCAGTGAATATTTGTTCCTTATAGTGACCTTGTTCAATTACCTGTATTCCACACATACCCATAGTGACCCATCCTACTTCTTTATAAATAATATGAGGGCTCCCCATGGAGAGTTACTTCTTTGGATGAAGCCCTAACTCATCAATTGTTGGATCTTCCCCTTTAATTCTCTCATCTTTAATGGAGCCTGCGATATAGTGATCTTGCTATGGGTCGGGTTCCCAGAGCTAAATCAATACAAAAATATATCTCCCTTATAAGTGATGACCCCAGGACCTTCTCAAATACATATGAAAACTCCTAAATGATCGGGATGGAATTTAATGACACTATAATTTCCTCAGATGTACTCATATCGATGTAATACAAGTGTGTGCATGAATGTTCGTTTAGTCTAGGCATAACTATAAAAGAAATATCCTGCTCGCGAATGGAAAATATGATAACCTTCCTTCTACAGTCGATCTGGGAGTGATATTTCTTTAACCAATCTATACCCAAAATGACATTATACATTGACATATTTGATAATAATAAATCAACTGGGAGGTACAACTGGACTATCTTAACAACCATGCCTTTACATACTTGGCATAAGTCAATGCCCCCACTCATTAGGGTATCCATATTCATAGTCACATCAGATGCTATATTTACCATATGCAGCGTAGTAGAAAATTTATAACTGATAAAAGAGTGTGACATTCCCGTATCAAAAACTAACCGAGCATAAATACAAAAACATAAAATATACCCTCAATTGCCTAGGGTCATGCCGGAGACTCCTGCTGATAGACGTTGAAGATGCCTCAATGATGCAACTACTGGCATCCTTACGCCTGGTCTTTAGGAGGGGGTAACACTGGGTGCTGTGGTGGGTTGGAAATGCTTGAAACTGAGGTGGGGCTAGAAGAGCTCGTTGCTGCCCCACTGAATATACCTTGGGTTATCCTAAATCCCCTTAGGGCACCTCCAAAAGAGTGGCCCTGCTCTCCACATGAGTAAGATACCCCACATAATGGGTTGTCTTTTTAGTGACCCTACTTACCTTTCCTATGACCCTGGGGCCTATCATATTGCTTCTCTTACTAGCTCTAATGTCTTTATCCCTGCTGGCCCTAATGATACTCTTTTGGATGGCCATGACTTCTCTGGCCCATAATATTTTAGTGGGACGCTCCTTTAGTGCTGGTCTTATACGGTTCTTAGTGGACCCTCCCTGTCCCTAGGAAGACTCCCCACCCTCAGATAGCTATGGCCCTTATTCAACCCCCGCCCTCTCCTTCTTTGGCTCTTTCTTCTTCAAGAACTCATGGCGGTCATTTTAATGAAGCAAATAGGAATCTTCCACCTGGGTGTACATGGTGAATGTCAGATTTCCAAACAAGACTTGCTTAATCCTCTAAGTTAGACCTCCCATAAATCATTCCATCTTCAACTCCTCGGATTCCTCAATATCGGGTGCAAAATATAAAAGGAGAGTGAACTCCCACTCGTACTCAACAACCGTCCTATCATTTTTAGCCTATCAAACCGGCCCTTTAACTTTTTTTCCATGAAAATCGGGAATACTTCCCGTAAAATTTTTCCCCAAACTCTGTTAGGGTCAATTGGGACATATCTTAGGCAATGGTAAAATATTCCCACGAGTATAAATCATCTCCTACTAGCTTGAAACTTTCAAATATCTAATGCTAAACCTCGGTAGACTCCACCAATCGCAAATGATGCTGAATCTCACATCTCCACTGTAGCACTATGATATGATCAATGGATCCTAAAAACTCTAGAGGGTACCCCTTCCTAAGTGCAGTGCGGTTAGACTCCCAAGATAAGAAGTAAGAGGGGTAGGTATAGGTGAACCCACGAGTGGTGGCGGTGATAGTCATTTTTTCATCACCACCATACTCACGAGAAATTTTTGGCTATGATGGTAGTTAATTCAGTTAGAACTATTGCTGGAATAAGTACCTATGGTAGTGGTGGTTGTTACTATTGTCGAGGTGAAACTACCCATGATTCGGCACTCACGATCGGGCATAGTCATCTCTGCCATTTACAAGTATTCACTATCGAAAAGATAGAAACCATAATCATATTAATAATATAACATTTACATAGCATAAAATACTAAAGGTAGGTTTCTAAAGTATTAAAGAACACAATGAGAAAAGGTGACAAACGCACTCAAGCCCTTAGGTCAGTAGAACCTAGAATGCTCTCATACCAACAATGGCACCTTGTAATATTTAATAATAGACTTATCAAGTCTAAATTAAATGAAATAGGCATCCGAACAATTAAGTACCATTATATGCATGTGTAAAGACTAAATTATATAAAATAAATGAAAATCGAACGTAGACAAGTAAACTATTTACCAACTCTAATACCGTAATATATGCCCAAAAATCTATATAGTGAACGATGACATACAAGCCAACTCTCAAAACATGAAATTTATAAATACTATATAAGTTTCTCCATACTAAACTAAAATAGTTAAAATGATGAAAGAATTTGGCATGCAGGCTCGGGACACCTACCTCCAAATGGGTATCAACAACAAGGAGGATGAGTGACAATGAGAAAATCTATCAAGGCTACAACATGGGCAACCTAGGTCCTGAAATGTTAAATCCATAACATTAACAGCAAGTTCAAAGAGAGTAAATGCATAATCGATATTGGAATAAATCATAACTATTAACACACCTCTAGCATTTTAAATGTCTTTTAGATATATCCCGATATTACATTCATTTAAATTCCCAATCCCTAAGGAACCCCATATTTGAGTTTTATCCTTCACAATTTATTACGACTAAAGGATTCACAATGTTCATTATGATAAATAATTTCGAATGTATAAAATAAATTAGACAGTCATAAAATATATAAATGTAAACTTTAACATGTACCCAAGAAGTAGTCTATTACTTAAGTTGGTCAAATTAATGAAGTCTTATCCCTATTGCCCGCGAATTTCACTTGTACGTACTAAGTATAGTATTAGGTCGTACCGAACCCAAAGCCTTAACACGAGCAAGGGATAAATTAAAACGTCTACCCATCACTCATATATTCTACAATACCCAAGGCTAGGCCCAGGGGTCATATGGCCATAGATTACTCATTTACTCACTGAGAGGCCCTTCCAGTCCGCATCGTACGTACCCCCATAATGAAATCCCCCCTTTGTCACGATCTCCATGAGTACACACACGGTATGCATTTATACATGTAACACAATACAAGAGATTCTAGTAACACATGTAATTCTAACAAAATTTAGAAGTTATGCACCTTATTAAAATTACGACTATAGGTAGATGACGAATTTATAACATATATAAACTTATGAACCACTCTAATAATACGTTATACTAGAGCTAAATTAAAGGAAACCTAAACTTTCCCCCAAACCCGAAGGATCTAAACCCTTAACCCCAAAGCCAAATTGTCCAAGAACTATCACTACATGTCAATTGGTCATCCATCTACCAGCCGATAGCTTGCTTCAGATATGCCGAAAACCCACTACGGACTTCGTCTTCCCCAATTTAACAAAACTAAATCCAAAATTCCATTAAGGTCCCTAAAACCTCCATCTAGAATTCATATAACATCTAAACAATATAAAAAAGAATAAAACGTAATTCAAACTTGATTATGATAAAAAAAACTACTAATTTCAATTCCCCAATACATTTTACTAGCCTAATATGCCCAAAATACCTTATTTTAAGCTAAATACCAATATTATTAAAAGGTACAAACCCTCATAATTCATCAACCTTATGAATAAGATTAATAAATGTCACACATACAAAATATTTCCCATTTTAAGTTAAAAATCACCTAAGTCATAATTTATTAGTGTGGGTGTAACATGACACTATGGTTGACTACTTCATAGTCGTTGGAACCCAACACCTAGGGGATAATCTAAATAAGGAAACTCTCAACATCAGACCCTGGACCAATCCATAGTCTCCCATAATACGTAGTTATGTTAAAAAAATTATTAATGTGTTATTGTGTTTTTATTTCCAGTTTTATTTGTATTACCTATATGTATATCTACATATATAATGACGTTATATATCGAGAGCACACAATTTTTATATTATTTAAGTATATAAAAATATGGTGTATTATAAATAATTCAACCCAAAGAAAAGTGTTGCACCAATTTTAAACAAGTTATGATTAAACGATTAACCAATTTTATCTTAACCTAAATATGCATCTAGGTGAGTGCGGGTATCAACCACAATGCCTGATGTACCGGAAATTCCAAATGAGAAAAACCTTGGATGGCCCAGCCACGTAAATTCACTATGATAAAGGATTTACAAAAGTCGATAGATGGCTTACACAATGACTTGATGCCCTCTCAAGCCTTGATGCATCTTCAATATTCAATCTATCCTCAATGGCGACAACATAAGAATCAAACCATGCAACTTCCATAATGTGTGGGTCCACACACGCTTTGGTATCCACTAAACATTTCAGCAACTGTCACACAATATAAAGTCCACCATATGTAAACAAATCAGGCACGAAATCCATCTCACAAAACAATTCTCATAAAGATGTGGAGAATAAATCAAAGGTGCTAACAATTAGATCTCAAAGCATAATATAATGAATTTTGGATATAAAATAGTTTGGGTGTAAACATAGTGTTTGGGTAAAACCAGAGAGATTTTTGGAAGAGTTTCAAAACTCAAAAGCAATTAAAAAGTATCAAAATAAAATACTGCTCCATACTCCTATTTATAGGAGTCTTGTTAAAAATGAGATAAGGATTAAAAGCAGTTTAAAAAATCTCTAATTTATAAAAAATTCATAGGCTTGTTTGAATGAGGTATATCTCGTTCGAACGAAGTCATGCATCCCATTCGAACATATTTTAAACAACACCTCCAGTAAGATTCCATTTAAGAGAAGAAATTATCTGGTTTGAAGTTTTGTTGGAACTAGAACGTGATCTAATGAGGTACATTGAATCGTTTGAACGACATACCTAAATATTTTCTAGTGACCTCGTGAAAAAAATATTTCTCGCTAAAAAATATTAAAAGTATAAAAGAATTTTAAAAATAGTTCTATGAAAATGTAACACCCAAATATAAAATATCCAAGGATCAAAATATATATGCATCCATACTTCAGATATCCTGGAAATTTGAAGACACAACGTGGCACTAAACACGGCTCAATGATGTAGATTTTCTTACTTGACCACTACGTCTTCTAGAAACTACGTCATTTGCTTGAAAGGTCATGAACTCAAGTCCTAATCTATGACTCAAACAGTTTTGTCCAAACATGGAATAAATCCAAAATACATACAAATTAACTCTATTGGAAATTTGATCTTTACTTTAAAAATATTAAGGACAACAAATTCCCCACGGAGTAGAATTTCTTCAAGAATAACTTATATACTTCTTGGCTATAAACTGACTATTGTGTCAGCTAAGAATTCTAATATTTTTCCACTTATGACTACAATTGATTACATTATAGTCAATGAATTTTCCATTCCCACAACTTCCCTTAATATAAAGGCAATAGGGGTTTACATAGGTAAGGATACCCCATTGATCTACTTGATCTCGCCTTATTCAAAGGATACCAAATGGAAACAAAATCAAGGATATCTCTTAGATGTTGTCTTTGACCCTCTATCTCATACGAGGTAGTTGGCATACTGATCATCTTTGAGAAGGGGTAGAAGAAGAATAAGAATAAGACTTCTTCTTTAGTCCAGTCATCTAACACTATAAAGAAATGGTAGCATAATGGCATACTATTTACCTTGATGCTGCTAGGGCAAGCCTAAAGAATAGGGGTTGTCAGACCAGTTAAGGCACTCAAGGTGTAGTCAACACCTTCAAGAGAGAGTAATCTCTGGCAGGGAGAAAAATGTGAGCAAGAAAGAAAGATCGGAAAGGACAAAAAGAAATGAACAAATAAGATTCCCTATTACACCGACAAGAGTGAATAATTTGCATGTGGTGATTATGCCTAGGCCGAAGGGGTTTTCATCCCCTACTTCATCGTCTAAAGGTCGGCTTTGGACGTCCACCTTTCTGAATGACAAGGAGCCTGTTACCACTAACGATTCGACATATCAAAGTCCTGGCATTAATTTCTCTATTGCATAAGCTACCATGTTACTTAAGGACTTGCCAGACTTTAAGAAATTTCATTTGGATCGCCTTCACATGGTATTAATGAGTTTGCTCAAAAGATTTACTTTTTATTTTACAAATTTTATAGATCACTCATATGCTGACTACCCTCTTTTATATGTGTGTTTGAAGGTCATCCATGCTCTCCATATTATGACCAACTGAGTTGGTCATCTGGTGACTAAAAATGACATTCTTCATGATTAGAGCAACATTATAAAGAATTAACTTGCAGATAAGGACAAAAAGATTGTCGGTTTGTCCGACCAACTTAAAAAGGTGACCATTAGTAATGGGGCATTGATGAAGGAGGGTAAAGCCCTCAAATTTTCCTATGATAAAGTGGATTCCAGGCTTACCAAGATGAAGATGGCTTACACCTTGAAGACTCTAAATAAGTTTATCCTACAGAGGCATAAGTGTTCTCATGTTGTCAATCTGGATCAAAAGAAAAAAAAAAGCTTTTGACAAAGACTTTGAGGCCAACATCAAATAAGTGGATTCACAACTCGATTACTACATAAGGGGTGCGTTGCTGGAATCAAAAGGGTTAATGTCCCTGAGAGAGACCCGGCTTATCTTGGGTTCCCCCATCTTGAGAAATTTCTCATTGGAGATGAGGAAGAGTTTTTGGTGTATGACATAGAAGTTGATCATCCGGTGACTGAAGTTGCAATTGAAACTGCTCTTCCTGAAGGTCAAGTTTTCCAAGTCAATGAGGTTGCTGAGGGCTATGGGAGGTCACTCCTAGCACCCTATATAACACAAAAAATTCCCAATTCGCTACTAAAAAAAGAAACGCGTCATCCATTTCAAACCATTTAACATCGTTCAACGACCAATAAACATTTATGGAAGAATAAAATGATTAAATAAAGTGTAACATCCAGTTTATGAGACTAACTCGTTGAAGATCAGATGCACTAATCAATTTATATCATTCTCAGCATCACGATAAAAAAAATCATCCTCGATATAATAATAATAATAATAATAATAATAATAATAATAATAATAATAATAATAATAATAATAATAATAATAATAATAACAACAACAACAACAATGGACAATGATATAAATACTTAAACTGATATAAAATAATACTCCTTAATAAAATTAGATCCACTATAATAATTCTCTTTAATACAAAAGTCTCAACTAAAATATAAATGAGCTGGAGCCACCTTAGTTCAAATATAAACTCCTGAATACAAATCACTACTAGAATGATAACTAAAATGAAATAACAACTCCTATACTATGGGTGATGAACTGTATCTCCAATCACTATAACTTTCACTGCTTAGTGCAACTCTGCCTACTCAGTCCTGCTACTCTTGGATAACAATAACAATACATGGGGGAAAGGTTTTATGGATTTGGGTCAAGGACCAAAGGTTGAAATAAATATCTACATTACTTAATAGTATTAAATGCAACCCATTTACACCCAATGTCATCACCCGTTGACACTCAAGTGATATATACCTTACCTCGCCTCTAACCTAATACAGTTCTAACTAACTGTATCCAATCCATACCTTACCACACTAAGGTCACTTAACCACACTGTAATACCCCGTACTTTTGACTATAATTATTTTTGGGATTAATTAATTAATTAGCGTATTAATTGGAAATTAATCCGGGTTAAAAATACTAATGTGATGCGAGTTGGTATTTGATTATGTGCATATATGATTATATATGTATCTGGTACTATAAAATTTGTCGTGGGATTTATATACGGCATTTTAGAAATTTTGTTGACGCGTGGGACAGCCGCGTCACGGTATAATATATTGATGATAAAAGTGAATTTAAAATCTATAATCCGTATGGTCGTTTTGAGTGCGTCAACGCGTCCGGAAGGTTCGAGATAGTCAGAAAACACTAGCCGGGGGTATAGTTAGGGTCCCGGGGTATTTTTAGGCCATACCGGTAACTTAAAGGGTATTTTAGTAATTTGGTATTTTTGGGTAATTAAAAGTGACGAAAATTGAGAGTTGTAATCTGATAAGGAATTGACCCAACCAACCCTTTATTAACCCCATAAGCTACGTAGGTTATCATTTAGTCTTCCAACTCTCCCAAAGCAAACCCTAGCCACCATAGCCTTTTGGAGAAGAAAGCTTGGAGAAGGAGAGAGAGAGAGGAATTCTGCAGAGATTCTTCACCAAATCAACACCAAATCCGAAATCAAACCAAGGAAAGTGATTTATTCCATTTAAATTTCAGAGAATGATTCTTCCATGTTAGATTATTCAAAAAACTTTGTATGTTCTTGGAAGATAATGAAAAACCCATGAGATTGGAGTTATTAGTTTGAATTTTGGGATATAGGTTGCATGTAGAATGTTACTGGACGATCATATTATGTGAATTACTGCCTTTTGTAATACCAAAAACGGATTTAAGATGAGGTTCATGACTGTTCTTGAGAAAAATCAGAAAAACTAGGTTTTTGATGAAGATTGATCCATATGTAGCCTATAGTTGTTGAAATATTGATTTATGGATGTTAGTAATATTGTAGGATTGTTATATGACATTACTATAACGTTATATTTGAGAATCACACGTTAGAAATAAGTTTTGGGACGTTTTCAAATCTGCAGAACGAAGCAGTCGGTAGCCATACCTGTTCGATCGATCGATCGACATTCATCAGTCGATCGATCGACTAGATCGATCGATCGATATTCATAGGTCGATCGATCGACTTTCCCAGAATGAGTAAAATTTTCCTTAATTTGATTTTAATGGCAGAAACCCTCGGAGAATATGTTTGGAGAACTTATGAATACCCTCACCCTTAAGGAAGACCAGTAGGTGTGATTATTATAGTGGACTTTAATTAGAATGCAATTCGGGGAATTATTCTAGGTTATTGTAATTCGTTAGAGAGGTAACGTTTGGGTTAATAGTGCAAAATTGTGTAATTCGATGAAATAAGGTTTAGAGCAGAAGTAAAGACCTTAGGAATAAAGATGTTATATTTGGGAATTATCGAAACCTAATAATCTATTATAGATAGGTTTTAAGGTTAAGGGACTACGACGTGAGACGTGTTGGTAATTTAACTTTATATTAACGGGAGACTTGAAATATATAAGTTTGGATTAATGGTATAATGATGTAGAAAATACCTTATTAATATGGTAATATCTAAGATGGGTGAATGCTTAGTATATAGTTTATGTGTATAACATACCTACCATACTTGCTATCACGGGGGAGGTTTGCGTTCTCTTAGGACCCTCTAATCCTTGTGTGCCTACGGGGGGGATATAGACTGGTACCTTGATGAACATAGGTCATAGAAAGACTTATTGTGATATTAATAAGTCCGCTGACCATGGGAGCGTAGGTATGTGCGTGACCCATGTGATGGTGACTGTGTTCGCCTCCACTATTTGTGAGTTGTGTTATCTGAACTATTCCTGAGAGATTCGGAATATGTGATCCTTATGTACGTGATGTACCGGGATGGATAGCAGAGTATGTGTGCACCATAGCTTAGATTGCGGGGTGCTTGTATCGTATATTTATGTTGTGAATAATATACATTAAATTAACGGAAATCCTCATGTTAATGTTGTAAAAATATTACGGTATTGTTTCGAGTTATATAATGAGTTAACTGATAGTTATATCAATGGCATAGTTAGTAACTGAGTTTACGTTAAACCTCTATTTAATTACGAACGTTGTTATGTTAATTGGAACCGAGTAATATGGGTAGAACCTTTGGCAGTTTAGCTAGTTATGTTGTCAGTTAGCTAGTAATATGGGTCGTTATAGATGGGTACTTACGTTAGGAGTGCACAGTTAGTCGAGAGGTGAGAATTTAATGTGAGTGCACGTCCTAACATGTACTTTGCATTTTATGTTTTAAATGTTTTTAAAGCACTTGCAGGTTTTTTTAAAATGATTTCCACTTTCGGGCTCTGACCCATTTGCTTTCAAATATATTTTCTTGTAAAACCATTTTAGGTGCCCAGCCACAAGGACACCAAGCATAGGATTCTCATTCAGGTGACGAGCTGTAGCTGTTTGTGGAAGCTACAGGGATTTGCATGTAGACGCTTCTCTCATTTGGATTCCAGTCTCAGCATCTATCAGTTGTAGGGCATGTTGCCCAATTCTATTAGACATTTTTATATTTCAGTTTTCAGACTCTAGCATGTATTGCTCAGTATTCAGTTTTAGTTATTTATTTCAGTTTACTTATCAGTTGTGGGTTTGGTATTGAGGAGTTTTTCCTCCAGAGTTTATTTACATTTTGTGATGGTTATTCGTTTTACTTCAGTATGGTGAATGGTGTTATTTAGTTATTCATTACTCTTGTTGCATGTTAATCAGATTTAATAAAATTTGGCACTTACTTTTTAAATACTATGTGGTTAGTAATAATAAAACGTTTCGTCAGTGATGCTATTAACTGAGCCAACTTGGCATTTTGAATTAATTTTATAAAGGAGTAGCTACCCGGTGTTTAATTAGTCGGGGTGTCACACACACAAGTCAAACATAAAGTATAAACCAATAGTATAGTTCCACACCAACTCTCAACTCTCACCCTTACTAAGCTTCATGCATGGGATATATTGCAAGCGAAATCCAAACAAGGAACCCTCCACTTATGCTTAGATCAAATGATAGTCAAGACCCATTTCCCAAAGACTCAATACATACAATAATAATATCTGCATAAATTAAACATTTATAATCAGTAAGTCGTAAGGATATCGTATTCAATAGTTGTTCACCCTGACCAAACTAGGTTATATGCGTGGAACATCTCATAAACAAAATCCAAACAAGAAATTTCCCGATACACTTATGTATAGTTGGCTCATTTGTTCGAGATAATGATAAAAGACTCCCCCAGCAAATACCCATATCCAATATACTTATTGTTTACACCATATTTTACCAAGTTCATCTCGTGATGTTTTTTGACAAGTGACTATATGATATGGGGATTTAGTAGCAGTTAAAAGGTGGTTTTGCGAGAATTTTTGGTGGAAATCGTGGATGGTTTAAATAGGTTATTGTAGAGAATTTAAACTAAAAGTTACTTGAAGCTAAATTCAAACCGAAAGTTACTTGGAGCTAAGAAAAGTTGGTTATTACAAACAATTATAAATTCATCCCTCGATGAAGGCAAAGAATACCAAAAAAATTGCATTTAATGAGTTTATCATTTCTTTTGTTTTCGTTTATTTACTTCTTTTCTTTTATTCGAAGTATATTGTAAGGTAGATTGTAACTTTATTTCAAGTTTATTAAAAGTTTTTGATTTCTTTTACATTATTACTTTACATTTCATAGTGTAATCTTTTACTTTATCGCACTTTTTTTAATTTCAAAGATTTACTTTTATTTTGGTTCATGCAATTTACAAATTCTTTTGTTCTAGTTATTTGGAGTAATTTAGCACGCACACTAAAGTCTACCCTAAGGGTTTCACAAGTCTTCTTAATTCAAGTGTTGAACGATACACAATCGTCTGATATCATCACAAGGCTAAGATATTTTGATTGACAAGACCACAGTTTTCCTGGAATGCTTGCAATTACAATTAAACCTTTTAACCAAGCCAAATGAAAAACATAAAAACACATGTATCCAATAAATACACATATATTAAGTCGGCCGAGAGAAATCAGCCACCCAACTCAATCTCAAGGATAAACTAAAACAAAAAGTATTTACCCAACTTATACCATATATCATCAATCACCTATCATCCATGCAGACAAACCAAAACATAATTGTCCAACGATCGAGCGATGTCCCAACTCAGGCCCCACATTTAATCCATATAAATGGTGTCATTACTCTAATAAAATCCACCAGTGGGGATTTACCATAATTACATATTGTTAATCACTTTACATAATATGATGAACCTATTCCCTGTGTGTTTTAACATTTTCATCTTGTTATGTACACCCCTGGACTTATGTTTTACATTTATTAATATATTTTCAAATTAACCTCATAGCTATAATCAAATTCCATGTACACCTATACGTGTATGCAAATAAATATACCAATTACCCATAACCACTAACCCACACAATTCCCAATGTTAAACTACACATAAACCCAACACATAGGTATATATATATATATATATACACACACCATAATTCAATAATTATACCCCAATATCTAGGTATACAAACATGATCCAAATCGTATGGTATAATATCCCAATACAACTAACCACACTCAAACTACTTCGCCTTACTCGTGTGGTCCCAACGAGTAACCAAACCCACGATGTAAAATACATAATTATACATATCATAATTCACACATAAGATATAACATGACACTAATATCCTAATGCCCGTCAAAATCCTCAAACGGGATCACTTTAGTAATTATAAGTTTTATGCATTCAAAACCCAATTAAAACCCCAAATTTTCTCTTAGTTTATCATTAAATATACATACACACGCACATACTTGATTTATTCATGCCGATGGCACGACCAAAACATCCACATGGGATTGACTTCCTAACCAAACTACCATGGTAATATATATATATATATATATATATTGATTAAGTTTTAAAATGTAGCACATGTATGGTGAAAAAGAGTCAATGAATTGTTGGACAAAATTTGTGTGTCAATACATTGTGTAATATTACTTTTTAAGTAAATTTCAAGGATGTGGATGTATGTAGGTGTTATTCTAATCATCTCATTATAACTTTTTATTTGCATTACTAATTATACAGATTGAGTATAGAAAAAAATAATATTTAGAACAACTAAAAAGGACTCCTAAAACTATAAAATAAAATGGTTGTTTTGAGGTTTTCCTCACTTTTATTACTAATTTTGCAATAGATCACAAATTTTAGAGAAACATTACAATGCACTACATCCTCTTGACCCTCCATCAAAATAGTTAGTCAACAACTAACATTTTGGATTTTCCCAACTTTCATAACCGGTTTTGTAATAGACCTCCATACAAAAAATGCAAATATACCCCATTATGTTAAGTATCCCAAAAAAACTATATTTTTTTAATAAACCTTAGTCAGAAAAAATTAAAATTTTTGAAAAAATTATCAAAAAATTGAAAAAGTGAGGAAAATAAGAAATTTTGGAATAGTTTTTTTTTATTTTAAAAAGAGTTTATTACTTTTTATATAAAATAATATTTTTATAGAAGACAACTTTTATATTTTATAAAACGGTTAAATTTTTATTTCTATCTTACTTTCGTAAAAGATAACTTTTATATCTTATAAAACAGTTTTATTTTCTATTTATAAATAACTAACTGTTTATTAAAATAAATAGTTTCTTAGTATAAAAAGCAAATTATTAAATAAGCATCCCAACTTGGTGTTTGGAATATTAAGTCAACTGTAAGATTTTTGTTTACATTATTGGACAAAACAATGGATGGTGTTGCTTACACATTTTAAACCGAAAATTGTGATCTTGGTTGGGCTGCATATGTTGTTTTCATAAATTCTATGTTTTTAATGGTAAGTAAGGAATAAAATAAATATAATAAACAAATTAAAGGCTTTGAAAATTAAAATATTTTTACTATGGGGATACCTAGCATCTTCTTACATAGTTGAGTCTTGTACTAAACGAAAATACATAATTAGTCGTACATCTTTTATATACTATAAAATGCTTAACAAGACATTAATGTTGCTCAGTAGAGATCCTATCAACGTGGATACTCAAATGCTCTACAAAGCGTTAATCCTAAAATACCTCTCCCACCTCATCCTTTTCATTTATCACCGAAACCCTAATAAATCTCAATTTTACATCCTTCTGAAATACCATTGGAATAAATCACCCGCTCAGACTTTTTGGTTTCCCCACCTTCTCGATTTCCCCCTCCTCTTTATCTTCTTAAATCTGTTCCTCCCTCTCCATTCATGTTACAACTCTTCATTTATTTTGATTCTATGGTGAAACAACTATTTTCTTCTTCTCTTATATCGTGTAAACATCAAATCTATTAACAAAATTTTATTTAACCTCTCATACTTTCTCTCAACCTCTAGATTTTCCATACCCTTTTGTTTCCGTCAACCTTAACCATCGTCAATTCTGATGATAACACTTAACGTTGCAGATACCCAACGATGCCTGGTTTTCCTTCCATTCTTCTCCATCAAAAAATGGTGTCAGTGAGTTTTCAACGGTTCCCTGACCAAGTAGCTGCTTTGCCGACCGAAGGGAGGGGAAACTGATGAGTCTTAAAGTGTACAACTTCTTTTGTTTAATTTATTTTTCTCCTATATATCTACTGTTGTTTATATCACATGAAATTCACTTATACTTTTTTTAATGTTTAAGGTGTTGATTTTCTTAAATAAACATACTTTTTTTATTTATAAATTTCATATTTATCTGCTTATCAATTGTTTGCCTCTACGAACAATTATTTTTACCCTTTCTTCTCTTACTTCTATCTTCATATATACCCTGTTATATTTGTTTGAAATCATGGGACAGAACTGTGGAACGATTATAACAATTTATAGAGTAACTTTTGTAATATAATAGTGCATGTACCGTGTTTGACAAAATGTCCAAATGAGACTTTCAAATTTCATACCCTTATTTAAATTTGTTCAAGTTCTGATAGTTTTGTTGTTCATATTAGTAGAAGGGAGAGAAACTTCTGACAAGGTTGATTAATTCTCTTTGGGAACTCCCATTTGGGTAAACAATGATAGCCAAGTTTGAAAATGATGAATTGTTACATTTCGTTTCCACTTGATGTTGGGGTCGACTTATCTAGACAACCTTGATATTTCGAAATAGTTTTTTAGAATTAGTTTTGCTCATGTTTGAAAGGACACGAAAAAAAAGAGGGATATGAAAATAAATTAAAACAAAACTTTCTTCATAAGTGACATTAGAGGGATAAAAACTATATATATTTATGGTTTTGTTTACCTAACTTCAGTTTTGATCTTATTTGGATGCTAGGTATTGTTTTGAAATCTAATATTTATTTTTGTTGTTTCATATATATAATGTTGATATTGTGTGCATGTGTATGAAAAATAGTTGGGTGGGGAGTTATGTGGTTGGACAGGGGGAGAAAGGGTGCGAGGTATAGCTAGTGTAACCCGAGTTGGTGGTTACAAGTACGGTGTATAAAACAGGTGCAAGGATAAGCGGGTTTGGGGGTATGTAGTAGCAGGTATGGTGGTACTATGTTAAAGGGTTACGGGTAGGGGGTTATCATGTTGGGGCAAGGAGCTGAGTGTGGGGTAAGGTGCAAGGGAAGGGTAATTGTGAGTTAGCAGGAACCCGTGCTGAGCGTGTGCGAGTGTTTGGTTTGTGAGTAGGTATGAAAGTGTGCGTGGATTTTGGGTATAACTTATACCATGTAAGGATGCTAAGTGTGTGTAAAAATTAGTGTGAGCAAAATGCATTTTTCCTAAGAAAACTACATAGTGCTGCTCACTGCTTAAAATACAAAAGATCCATTTTGAAACAACCAAATTTGGACCAAAAATTGTGTCCACTACTCAAAAGTTTGTAAATGTTTTTAAAATCACTATGTAGCCAAAAAAAAATATTCACACTTCCAAATTTTTTTCTTCATTTTTTTTTCTTTTCAAAATATTTGTAATATTTAATTTCTATATTTCTTTGAAAACTATATAAAAAAAAACTAAAATGACCCTTAGCACACAAATATCTCCCAAACATTTCCCCAAATTAAAATTTCATAACCCAAAATTAAATTTTCAAAATGACCCTCTGACCCTCCCCCCTCCCCCCCCCCCCCCCCCCCCCCCAAAAAAAAAAAAAAACTTAACCACGAGATGATTTCAATATATTAAAAAAAAGGAGGGATAAAAAAATATATTAAAATAAAACTTTCTTGACAAGTGAGATTGGAGGGATAACAAATATATTTATGGGTTGTTTCCTAACTTCCAGTTTTGATCTTATTTGGATGCTAGATGTTTTGTTGAACTCGAATATTTATTTTTGTTGTTTCATATATATCATGTTCTACGATATTAATGAATATCCATCCTTCTTAAAAGTCAATTATTGCAGACTCATTCGTTCTCTCCCTTGACAATATATGCATATACGATCTATTATCAAATTTAAGGGAACTCTTTTACTGGAGATGATCTATTATCCAATTTATGGGAACTCTTTTACTGTATTTTTTTACATTGATTTCTAAAAATAGATATTTTGTTAATGGTAAGCAGTTTTGAATTTTCATAATAAAATACTATTTGAAAATTGTCATTTCATCTTTGGGTCTTGGTTGTGTTTCTAAAATTTATAATTGTTTATGATAAATTGAATTTCTAATAATTATTTAACCATTTTTCAGGGCCGGAATCCTTGAACTTTTGAATAAGTATTGTAAATATTGAAAATGATTTTAGAAAATATATGGAAGTACAAACTTTAACATGTTCATGTTGGTCATCAATGGTGTAGATTGTTAAGTAGACTGTTAAGTAGTGTTGCGTTATATGAAAGTTTATCACGTGAATTCTGAATAATTCAACTTGAACTTTGAATTGTGGTTTACTCACCCTCTTAAAAAATCATTGATATGCTTTCAATTGCTAACCTTCTATTTTATTTTTCCTTTCTGATTTTGATATTTCAATCTATAGAATATAGTATCGTAAACTTAATATTGAATTTTTTGTTTGATGGTAATAACTTGAATGGGTACTTCAACTATTGTTTTCATGGTATAATTATAGGGGTAATATTCAAATATTTCAAGCAATACAAATTATGAATTTTCTGATTTTTATTCCTGCAAAAATACACAATCAGTAGTATCACCATATGTGAATATAATATGGGTGGTTTCTGCAACATGACGATCGCAATAGTGTAGGCTGCGCATCGCGCGGGTTTACACCTAGTGTCATATATAAGGTAAAACATATGGAAAACATTTGAGAATCATAAGAGGTGATAAGTTGCAATGTAGATATTCCAGTGGGGACTGCCATCCTTATCTGCTACCACCCATACGTACGTAACTTAAAAGATTTTTGGAGTTAATATAGAATAAAGTCCAAATGTGCGGGAGGTATCTCATCTTCCTCAAGTTTGTCATCTATCTGGAAGGAAAAAATTAAATAGACACGCCAAGTATACAATTTTATTTCTATACAAGGTATGAGAAAATGTATTGTTAGAGAGTAATTGGATTTAATATTGATATCATAAAAATTCGGAGACAAACTAAAATATCATAGAATTGTCAGGGGTATACTAGAGTGTAATGATATATAAATGAATAATATGGTGATGTGTAATTGGATAAGTTGTGTATCAAGTTACCAAGATAAGGGTTCAGGCTATAACAAGATAATCCATAAATTATAGGTTATAGGGGCTTCAATTGTGTAGACATATCCCAAGCATATCATACACTTGGACACGTAATTCCAAAAATTTTGGTGAAAAACAACAACAACAACAACAACAACAACAACAAGAATAATAATAATAATAATAATAATAATAATAATAATAATAATAATAATAATAATAATAATAATAATAATAATAATAATAATAATAATAATAATAATAATAATAATAATAATAATAATAATAATAATAATAATAATAATAATAATAATAATAATAATAATAATAATAATAAAGGCTTGGCACACTTAGCTAGAGTGGCATCATAATATGTAGGAAATAAAAACTAAGCACTCAACATGAAAGTCTCCTAGAGGCTAATTAGAATATCCGTGGTATATTGGGTCTAATCCCTGAATTTTAAGGTATGCTAATAAGGGTTTCACTGATAATGGCCATCAATTGTAATGTACTATGCAATTATTGTAGTAGGTTACAGGGTTATACCACAATTAAGGGTAAAAAAAGTTCAGTGGCTTTTACTGAAGTCATAGGCTATAACGATTTATTGGGTTTAGGGATCACTAAACATCGAGGGAAACAATATATGGAATAATTGTGAACTACACGAATGAGTTCGTAATTAAAACATGAGTTCAAAATTATCAAAAAGTGATATAACAATCAATAATTTTGAAAGACATAAGCTCAATTTGTTTAATACTAAAATTAAAATACCTACTTTGAATTTTCAAATTCTTGGTTTGTGCATCTAATTCACTGGGGTTGAATGGATAGTTTGAAATCATGGAGAGTGTAAGTAGGTCATATAGGCCTAAAAGTTTGCTTATATGATGCAATAGCACACTAAATTGTATGAAGTTTTGGTGTAAAAATAACTAAAAGGGTATAATATATAATTTTAAAAAATTTTGAGAATAATATTTTTCTGTGTTTTTAGTTGAATCTGTATTTAGTGACTAAAGATAAAATATCTTTATTTACTAGTAGTTATTTTCAGATAAATTGTACTTCATTTATTTTCAGCTGTTGGATTCAGTTTTAGATATGGATTATTGTACTGGAGTTTCAGGCTGGAGTGTTTATCCCATTTATGTCTTAGTTTGTACAGTTATTCCATTATTAACGTTATTGCTTAATTGGAATGGTGAATGTGGTTTATTTCTTTGTTTCAGATCATTGCATGTTATTTAAAATAGTGACTAGTAATTAATGGTTTTCGACAATGATGATAAGAATGAACCAACTGGATATTCTGTTTAATTAAATAAAGGGTTGATCACTGGGTATTTAATTGGTGGGTGTCACATATGGTATCAGAGCATCAGGTTCTAGTGTCTTTAGGATTTGTCCGGCTTATGATTTTCAGCGTAGCATTCTTTAAATAGATCCATATTATTAGGATTGTTGTATTCTTTTTAACGCATTAACATCTTCAGCTATTTTAAAACATATTGAATTGTGGATTGATGGAAAATTATTTCTCGTTTCAGATGCCTCCTCTATGTGCCACACGAGCCAAACTAGAGAAACAGCTAGAGCCTCAGCCACCTCTAGCCCAGGGTACCTTGAATACTAGAGAGGTTGTTGCCATAGTTGCACAGGCGGTTAATGCAGCATTGGCTACAGTACGGCAGGCACCACACCAGGCCCAAGTCGTGGCCTCAGCTCAGATGCAGGCATTTCTTTCTTCTTGGGAGGGAGTTAGATATGCCTTCAAAAAGGCACACCCTCTCGAGTTTCAGGGGAGTTCAGACGTGGTGGTTGCTAGCCAATGGAAGAAAGACATCCAGAGGTATTTGAGGATGTACGAGTGCATGGACGTTTAGAGGAAGATTCTTACTATATTTAATCTAGTCGACAAGGCACTATAGTGGTGGGAGTCAATTACCACCGCGAAGGAGAGAGACAGTATGATGATACAGGAGTTTTGGGAGCGATTTGACCGTAAATATTTTCCATCCTCCATCCAGACAGAGATGAGGCAGAAATTATTATATCTCACCCAGGAGGGAAAAACCATTGATGAGTATGAGGAAGAATTTACGAGATTAGCTAACTTCGTTCCAGGAGTCATACCGAGGAGAAGAGGATACAATTATATACAAATGGCTTTAATTGGAGGATCCGACAGCATATGTTGGGTAAACCAGCTTTGAACACATACATTGAGGTGTGGAATGATGCTATGTTATATTGTTAGGGCCATCGTTTCCATGTTAAGGGGAAAAATGAGTAGGAGAGTCCAGCCAGCAAGGTAGGACTGGGGGTAGCAGCGCTGGTAGGGCACAGCCAACACAAAGTCAGCAAAGGCAGAGTGAGCAGGGTCCCCACCAGGGCAATGCTACTAAGAGGTATCATTCTGGGGATTATCGGATGGGACAGGGTGGATTTAGGAAGGGCCAATAGGGCCAAAAGCGATTTTATCAGGGCCAACAGTGTCATGGTAAGGTGGAAATGGACAGCAAGGTCGAGGCTAGCAGGGCCATAGGGGAGGTAATTTCACGGACACGTATTTCATTTGTGGCAGGACTGGCCATAAGAACCAAGATTGCCCTGATAAGGGTCGAGCTCAGCAGCAGCAGGGAGGCCGCTAGGAGCCTCAAAGACCTATCTTCCCCGCCACCCTCCCTTCACCATCACTCATACCAGCATTACCCGCAGATCGATCCATTCCATTAGCCCCATCTCAGCAGGGGCAGTTACAGTATGGGCGCGTGTATCACGTCCACCAGACTGCAGCTCCAAAGCTCCACCCGTTGTTAAGGGTATGTTTCTTATCCATGGCATTTTTTAGCGCATTTTATTTGACATGGGGGGTTCATACTCGTTCATATATACTATATTTGCATGGGCCGCAGGGTTGTTAGATACTGCAGATAGTACAGTTACATGTGTAGATTAGCCATTGGGTAATGGGATGTTATTTATTCATTATTTGTCGGGGAGTGAGTATAAATATCGGGAGATTAGTTTTGCCTGCGAATATTCTTGTATTAGATATGTCAGAGTACGATGCCATCATAGGCATGGATTGGCTATCTAAGTATAGGGTCATGATTGAGTGCTATAGTAGGAGTATAGTTTTTGCGATCCCCGGCCCAGAGATGTTTTTAGTGACGATGCCTCGTCTTAAGGTAGGATCGTCCACTCATTTGTACTACATAGAGGAGGAGACCTCTCAGGAGGTGATGATTTTCCTCTATTCGATCCCAGTCATATGTGAGTTTGCTGATGTGTTTTAAGAGATACCGAAACTTCCCCTAGTAGAGAGATTGAGTTCATCATTGATATGGCATCGGGCACTCGGCCAATAGCTCGTGAATCATATCGTATGGATCCTATGGAGATGAGGGAGCTACGAGATCAGATTGAGTAGCTATTGGGGCAGGGTTTTATATGTTGTAGTAGGTCATCATGGGGTGCCCCAGTATTATTTGTGAAGAAGAGAGATGGGTATTTACGCTTGTGTGTGGATTATCGAGAGCTGAATAAAGTCACGATACGGAATAAGTATTCGTTCCCCCGAGTCGATGACTTATTCGATTAGTTGATAGGAGACATCTACTTCTCGTAGATAGATTTGAGATTCGAGTATCACCAGTTGTGCCACAGGGAGCAGGACATGTCAAAGACTACCTTCTTGATGAGATATGGGTCCTACGAGTTTTGGGTTATACCATTTGGGCTAACTAATGCGCCGACCATATTTATGGACTTGGTTAATAGGGTGTTTAGAGAGTTCTTGAATCAGTTTTTTATCGTCTTCATTTATGACATTCTGATTTATTCTCGAACCAAGGACGAGCATACCGAGCATTTGTGTCGGGTCTTACAAACACTGCATGTGCATCAGTTGTATGCATAATTTTAAAAATGAGGATTCTGACTACGTGAGGTGCAATTTTTGGGGCATATCATTTCAAAGTTAGGGATATCGGTGGACCCAAACGATCAGGGAGTGGGGACAGCCCATGACACCGATAGAGGTGCGCAGTTTCATGGGTTTAATTAGGTACTATAGACGGTTTATTAGGGGATTCTCGAAGATTGCGGGTCCATTGACTAATTTGACTCATAAAGGTGTACCATTTGTTCGGGATGACGCTTGTCAGTGGGCTTTTGATGAGCTGAAGGACAAATTAACTTCAGCACCCATACTCTCACTTACCAGGGAAGGAGTAGAGTACTTATTTTCACTTACGCGTCCC
This sequence comes from Sambucus nigra, assembly GCA_949130495.1. Lineage (NCBI taxonomy): Eukaryota > Viridiplantae > Streptophyta > Magnoliopsida > Dipsacales > Adoxaceae > Sambucus > Sambucus nigra. Next base: position 786,795,749 of record OX422208.1, on the reverse strand, counting down.
TATAGAGACTTGGGGGTGCGTTACAGCAGGAGGATCAGGTTATAGTGTATGCTTCTCACAAGCTTAAGCCTCATGATAGGACTTACCCCACCCATGACTTGGAGCTAGCGTCAATCGTGTTTGCATTAAGAATTTGGAGACACTATTTGCTGGGGGAGAGATTTTGCATGTTCACATATCATAAGTCACTACAGTACTTGTTCACTGAGGGAGAGCTGAATATGTGTCAGCACAGGTGGCTTGAATTTGTGAAAGACTATCAGTTTGACACCCAGTATCACCAGGGAAAGGCTAATGTGGTGGTAGACGAATTGAGCCGCAGGCTAGAAGGGGATGTAGCTGAAGTGTGGAAGGCAAAATGGAAGGAGTTGGGATATCAAGAGTTAATGGGCCCGATCATTTATGTCAGTTATGACCATTACCCCACATATTGTCATGAGGGTAGTGCAGGCACAGGCAGCATATTCGTTTTATCAAGAGCGAATCAGTCAACTCTTAGCCGTAGGAACCAAGTCGTACTCCATTAGTTTAGAGGGAGGTTTACGATTCAAAGAGAGATTGATTGGCCCATAGTGGAAAGATTTACGATACGCGGTAATGACAAAGGCACATGGGTCACAATTTATGGTACATATAGGAAGCGATAAGATGTACCAAGATATGAGACGGAAGTACTGGTGGAGTGGGATGAAGAGAGATATTACTGAGTTTGTTTTATGGTGTACCACTTGTCATCTGGTGAAAGTGGACTATCAGAAATTGATAGGGGTTCTACTATCGTTAGAGATCCCGATGTGGAAATGGAAGAGCATTTTCATGGATTTCAATACTGGGTTACCTACTTCATAGCGAGGTCGTGATTCCATATGGGTGATAGTGGATCAGCTGACCAAGGTAGCTCACTTCCCGCCAGTTCGGACTAACTATACTACTGGACAATATGCCCAGATTTTTATTATTGAGATCGTGAGATCACATGGGGAGCCATTAGATATTTGTCCGGCAGGGATAAGATTTTTCGTGTCTCGATTTTGCGAGAGTTTTCAGGAGGCTATGGGTACCGAGTTGAGGTTGAGTAAAGCTTATCACCCACAGATGGACGGGAAAACGGAGAGAAATAATCAGATGTTACAAGATATGCTACGGATGTGCATCCTCAATTTTAAGAGAGGTTAGGAGCAGTATCTTCCACTGGTGGAGTTCGCATATAATAACTCTTACCAGTTCACGATTGGCATGTAGCCATTCAAGGCATTGTATGGTAGACCTAGTCATTCACCCGCTTATTGTTTGGAGATGGGGGACAACAATTTTCTAGGATATGTCGAACAAGATTGAGATGATTCAGAGTCGTATACGGATAGCCCAAGACCAATAAAAGAGTTATGCGGATGCTAAGCGGTACTTCCTGGAGTTTAATGTGGGGGATCAAGATCTGCCACATATATCTCCTATGAAGGGGATAATGAGGTTCGGGAAGAAAGGGAAGTTGTCACCAAGATACATGGGAGCATTCCCTATCATTGAGCGGTTGGGCCAGTTACATACAGACTTGAGTTGCTAGAGCACCTGCATCGAATTCATGATCTATTTCATATTTCTTCGCTGAGGTAATATCTTCGGGATGAGTTGTCTCACACTCACATTGCCTTGGAGGAGATAGATTTATAGCCTGACATTTCATATGATGAGAGATCAGTTGCTATCTTAGACTATATCGAGAGAAAACTCGGGTCAAAGGTAGTTCCACTAGTGCAGGTTCAGTGGGGGCATCATAATGCCGACGAGTCAACTTAGGAACACGAATATGAGATACGCAAAAAGTATCCAGAGTTTTTCATACCAGGTATTTCCTTTTTCCAAATTTCGGGATTAAATTCCGTTATTAGGGGGAGTATGTAACACCCCGTAATTTTATTGATTTTTATTTTGGGCATTAATTGGGATTAATTAAATTATATTTGGAAATTAATCTCGTAAAATAAATATTAATTAGCGAGCTAAAGATTAATATTTATGTATATTTAATATTATCTAGTGAATGAGTAATAATAATGATAAAGAAATATTATAATTGTCATGAGTGAAAAATACGACTGTTACGATAAATTTAGTCAGGACGCAAGTGTCAGTCGTGTCGAGACTTAATTTAAGAAATAAAATATAAGTTTACTTTTCATATTCCATATTGTCATTTTGAGTGCGTCAATGTGTCCAGAAGGGTCGAGATAGTCAGAAAAGTGTACTCGGGGGTTTAGTTTAGGTCTCGGGGCATTTTTAGGGCAAATTGGTACCCAGAGGGGTATTTTAGTCTTTTGAATATTTGAGGAAAATAAACCCACGAATTTTATAAGAGTAAATCAGATTAGGATTTTGATAAGTTAGGGTTACCAGATCAAAAACTAAGAGGGGCTATCAGGGGAGGAAGAAGGAGAGTTCAAGGGAGTCCAAACGCTTTTCTACATCATTTTTCACCACCTTCACCACTGGATTGTAGATCAGGGAGAGGAGAACGCAAAACCACCATCAATTTTGTGCAAATCAGACCTACATAAAGAGGCAAGTATTTATCTTTCTATAAATTGAGTGCATATATTATCCATGTTAGTGTAGGAATGAATATATGCATGAAGAAAGGAATTTGGCTTGAAATTGGAAGATTAAATCATGATTCTTGGGTAGAAATTATGTTAGGTTTAATCTTATATGCATGTAGAACGAATCTGATATATTGGGGTTACAAACTTGTGAAACAATCTAGATATTTATTGGAGCTCTTAAGATTTATAATTGAATTAATTCTACTTAATAATGTTTCTTGATGATTTGAAGATTCTACCACGTTAGAAATCATTATATAGATGATAATATGATGGTTAGAATGTTTGGTTGGGAGTTTGGGTTCATGTAATCAAGGTTTGTTTGAGTGAAAATGGTGTAATCTCGTAACAGTTAAGTGGAGAAGATGAGACCTATAGAAGCGAATCAATTCGGCTCCTTGGCGGAATCGATTCGATTTCATGGCCGAATCAATTCGGTTGCCCGAATTTTGATAATTTTCCCTTTTTTTATTTAGAACTCGCTGGAAATGATCGAATTAACCTTTGATATAATTTTTAAATATTAAAATGGTTATTTTAAAATAGCATTAGGTCAATATTGGGCTTGAGACTTAGACACATGAGAGGAACTTAAGGGCTAAGATTAATTAGGCTTAATTGAGGAATAAAAATCTAATTCAAAGAATGATATTGTGTCCCAGGAATTCGGTAGAAAAGGTGACCTAGACCAGTAGGGAATGAGTGAGATATCTACATAATAGACTTAAGAACCTTCCAAGTAATGGGAAACACTCGGGCCTATACTAAAAAAAGATTGGCAGTATATTAATAATGCGTAGGCTATGCGAGAGTTATGTAGAATACGTACGGAATATATAATAGGGTACGTGCTTACATATATTGAATATATATGTGCATAGGTTGTGTGAATACCAAATGTTTGATTTATTATTTGTATGACATACCTACGCTACTATCTATCGCGGGAGGTTTGAAAAGGGGACAGTCTTATCTTGATGAGCCATCTTAGGGGATTTTGACTTGTACCTCAGAACATATAACTTAGGGATGAGCACCGCTTATGTGAACGAGGGTGTGCCCGATCATTTGGGTGCATAGGTATGTTCATAGCCTAAAGGCCTAGAACAATGTTAGCCTCCAATTATTTTTGAATTGTATATTGTGGTTCGAGAGTGATTCTGACCCGATAGTCCTTTATTTAGTACGTGATGTACCGGGACTTCATAGCAGAGTATGCATGCACCGCTGGTCTCAGCCTAAGTGTGTCGTATTAGTGTATATATATAAATAGAGTGATGAATATAAATACTTGTGATTTATCTTACTGTGTGCGCTTAATAGATAGGAAAGATAGTGATGTCTAAATAACCTCAGGAAGTGGAAACTTAACATCTATTTGGTGAACCCCAAATTGATTTAAATGATATGAGAAGGTAAATCAATAACGAGTTATATGGGTGATACAAGTGGGTGCTACGAGTAAGTAGGTGTAGTAAAATAAGGGACTGGAACTAGTTAGATAGAGTAGCATAACTAGGACGGGTTCGTAGAACACATTAGGCGTGCACAATAGTTGAGGGGTGAGGAACTCAAGTGAGAGCACGTGAAACTAATATGTATATAATATCTGTTGATATTGCATTTTAAATACTTGAAAATATTTTTAAACTGTTTTACTCGGGATCTGACCCATTTTCCAAATCTATTTTGTAAAAATCATTTTAGGTGCCCAGCCACAGGGACACCCAACTTAAGAGTTCAATTTCATTTGACGTGTTGCAGTTGTTGTGGACGATTGCAGGACTTTGGTATTAGAAACCTCCATTTCTTTCAAATATTATGCATCATTTTATTTATCTTAGTCGGGCATGTCACCCATATTCTACTAGTAGTTATTTCCAGAGACATTGTACTTCATTTATTTTCAGTTGTTGGATTCAGTTTTAGATATGGATTATTATACTGGCGTTTCAGGCTGGTGTGTTTATCCTAGTCATATCTTATTTTATTCCGTTATTTTATTATTGATGTTGTTAGTTAATTGGAATGATGAATATGATTTATTTCTTTGTTTCAGATCATTGCATGTTTATTTAAAAGAATAAAATTTGGCACTAACTTAACTAATTAGTGTAGGTGATTAGTAATTAACAATTTTTTATAATGATGCTAAGAATGAACCAACTGGATATTTTGTTTAAATTCATAAAGGACTGATCACTCGGTATTTAATTGTGCTAGTTGTCACATAGTACTAAACAAAAAGCTCACAAACCTTTTAAAACTCGAATTATATGGGTTAGAAAGGACGATCTAATACCCTAGTTAAAGTGTAATACAGTGATAAGAGCTTTAAAAGTTGAACACACTACTTCTGGTTGATACTTAGACTATGGATTATCCAAACATATGATTGGAGATGATACTAAATTAACCGATAGAACTGACTTCTTAGGAGGAAATATTTTATTTGGGGACGTAGTATCAGCTCATATCATAGGAAAACACCAATAAAAAGGACTACCTATTGTCAAAGATGTCCTATTAGTGAGAGGTCTTAAAGTTAATATGTTAAGCATATCACAACTTTGAGACTCCATCCATACAGTCACATTCTAAAAAATTAATTGTAAAATATTAAATGAGAATGGTGATTGCATCCTTACTGGTCACAGGACCCAAGATAACTGTTACACAGTAAATCCAGGTAATGAGACTTGTACGTTAGCCAGACTTGATGATAATGAAATCTGGCATAATCATTTGGGTCACATAAATTATGATAACCTTAGTAAATTAAGATCAAAATATATAGTTAGAGGTTCGACAAAAATAAAACCTATTTCAAATGTTGTTTGTGGGCCATGTTAGTAAGGAAAAATTATTAAATCTACTCATAAGAAAGTTAAAGAAACTTTAACAACAAAACCTTTTCATGGGTCCTTCCCGAACTGTAAGATTTTGTGGTAATAGTTATATTTTAGTCATGGAGAATGATTTCACTCGATTTACTTGGGTAGCCTTTTAAAAATAAAAATCTAATACATTTAGAGAATTTTTAAAAATTCGTTTAAGAATCGAAATTGAAAAAGACACCCAAGTCAATCGAAACCGTAGGGATAGAGGAGGTGAATTTGAAGACTTAGGCATTACAAAATACTGTAATTGTAATGGTCACTTACACGAGTTCAGTGCACCTAAAACACCTCAGTAGAATGGTGTTATCGAGAGTAAAAATCGCACAATCTAAGAAATAACTAGGGTAATGATCCATGCTAAGAACTTAACAAAATACTTTTGGGTTGAGGAAGTTCAAACAGCGTGTCATATTATCAATAGATCTTACCTTCGTAAAAATACCAAACAAACGTCCTGTGAACTTTGGTATGGCAAAAAACCCAACTTAAAATATTTTCAAACTTTTGGGAGTATTTGTTATATTTGCAAAGACTGGGAGCACCTGTCTAAATTTGAAACCAGTGGTGAAAAAGCCATATTTTTTTGTTACTCCCCTAATACTCGGGCTTATCGCATTTATAATTTGCATACCAAAGTCATAATGGAATCGATAAATGTCATAATGAGTGACACTAATGTCTAGAGTAAAGAACAAAGTCCAATTATATGGATGAGTCTGAAAACAATTTTACCTATGACTCTCCAGAGATAGTTGATCCTTGGCCAACTGAGACACTTGAGTACCTAACTGGGATTCTAAAGATCATCCCTTTGAAAATATTGTTGGTAACCCTACAGAGCCAGTATGTACAAGATCCCAATTATGTAATGTTGCTCATTATGCATGATTTGTTTCTTTAATCAAACCAAAGAATGTAAATGAAGCACTTAATGACTCCTTTTGGATAGGTGCTATGCAAGAAGAGGTACTTTGATTCAAAAGTCATGACATGTGGTTTCTCGCACCTCAATCAGAAAATAAAAGGGTTACTGGGACAAATAGATGAGTCGGGGATGATAGTTAAAAACAAAGCTAGATTAGTTGCCCAAGGTTACTCTCAGGTTTATGTTGACGACATAACAATTGGTTCCACTTCCTCGTCTGAGGTTAAAGAGTTTTCTAAAATTATGCATGGGAAATTCGAAATGTCGTTTATGGGGGAGCAACAATATTTCTAAGGAATTCAAGTCAAACAGAATGATAATGGGTTATTCATTTCACAATCTAAGTCCGTTACAGAGCTAGTAAAGAAATTTGGTTTAGATAATGCCAAAATTGCTAGGACTCCCATGAGTACTTTTACGAAGTTATCTAAAGATGAACTTGGGAAACCTATAGATCCTACCCTATATAGAAGCATGATAGGTAGCTTGTTATACCTGATAGCCTCACGATCTAATATCATGTATGTTGTTTGTATTTTTTCCCGTTACCAAAGTGTGTCTAAAGACCTTCTATGTGTTAAACGTGTAATTAAGTATGTTAGAGGGATAATAAACCTAGGTATATGGTACACAAAATATATATCTAGCACAATTATAGGATACACGGACGCTGATTGGGCTGGGTGAAAGAACATCAGGTGCTTTTTATTACATAGGTAATAATTTGGTAGGATGGGGTAGTAAAAAGCAAAATTGCAATTCACTTTCCACAGCAAAATCAGAATATATAGCCGCAGGAAGCTGTTACGCTCAATTAATGTGGATAAAACAAATGCTTAGTGATTATAGCATTAAAGAAGAAAAGCAAACCCTATACTGCGATAATCAAAGTGAGATTACTATCTCTAAGAATCCAGTTCAACATTCCCGTACTAAACAAATTAAAATACGACATCATTTGTACAAGTGAATTAGTTGAATCTAAAGAATTAAAGATAAATTATTTACCCACTGATATCAATTGACTCACTTGTTCACTAAACCTTTTGATAATATACGATTTGAATCCTTAAGAAAATCCATTAGTATGATATTGCCTGAATAGAATCCTATCACCTATTAATATATCCTCCGGTTGCTTTCTTGTTTATAATTAATCTTTTGAGAATTTAGGGCACAGTCGTTTCAAAACTGACTTATTTTATAATTTAGGTTGATAGATTTACTTCATATTTGGTTGTTGTGAATTTTTTTCCCTTTGTCCATTTGAGACAAAATGGGGAAGAGATATTTGAGTCCATCTTGGACATTCTTTTGTATAAATTCAATTAAAATTCTTGATATTTGCCATGAATTGTTTTATTTTTCAAGAATCCGTACCATTACTACCATTGGATACATTTAGGTTATTCGTATGAATATAGTTGAGTATGTTCTTTTCATTTTCTAGGAAATGGGGTAGATAGACTTTTGTATAGGAATAGGGTTTTCTTATCTTTTGTTATCCCTACGAGTCCTAGATGGCTCATAAAAGATTTTCTCTTTCATTTCCAAATGGGGAGATTGAAGCACACTATATAGTTAACTCACTTGATTCTACACTATATAGGAGCTCAACTAGTTTGGAAGAAGAAAATATTATGTTCAGTCACTCCTACTTCATTGCAACTTCAAGATTGTCTACATCAGCAAAGATCAAAGGCCCTCGGGTAGAAAAAAAACACACAACACACTCTAGGATTTCACTTTTACATAATTTAGTTCATATATAAGGTGTGTGTGGGTGTTAATATGGATTAAAATGAATTTTCTACATTTATTAGGAATTTTTTGGAATTCTTAAAACATTTAAAATTCATTTTTTAAGAATTAAATTTAGGGTCTTAAAATGTTTGGGGTTAATTTTCGTATATTACAACTTCCTAAAAACTGCCTTGGGTAGCATCCGAGAGCGCTAAAGAATTGTGTGGGTGCAAATGATATTTTTTAAAGTTCAAAAACACGCGTTTTTCAACCACTGAGATTCATACACGTCTTGGCCTATTAATGAAGGGTTTTGTGTTTCTTTTGAGTCTGTATTTAACTTTTCAATCTTCACCATTGGATCAGTTGTTATCAAAGGCCTACATGTAATCTTGTTTGATCCTTGTGACTTTAAAAAGAACCAATGAAAAACATTTCTTGTGTGGTGCATTATGAGCCATAAGAATTAGTGTTCAAACAGTCGAACTAATCTCAGACCTTGATTTTCGTCAGGCTTCCAGACCCTTCCATCACCAGTATAAATATATTCTTTCATTTTCATAATTTCAGACTTTGGAAAATCTACGAGATTGAGAGGAAAAAAATAGAGAAGAGAGAAGAAAAATAAAAAGAGAAGAAATTAGAAAACACAAACGAAACTCTAACAAGAAAAAATTCAGAAAATATTTTTGAGAGTTTAGGGTTTTATGTTTACTGTTTAGATCCTCTTAGATCTAAATCTCTCACTCAACAGCCTCACACGAACTAGATCTCATTTCTGATTTTAGAAACTTGATGATTTATTTCAGTGATACATGCACGTAGATTTTAGGTGGTTTTTTTATTTTTCTAGAAAGAAATCACTCTGTCTTGTTGGATCTGTTTTGTAACTTTTGTAAATCTATTTATCCAACATATCTCTATTTTTTATAAACCTGAAACAAAGGCTTTCATATTTCAGATATGGTAAATTTTTTAGTTTGAAAAATTTTGTATATATATAATTTCTAAAGAATCTCTATTTTAAAGATTCTAAATATTTACAAATCTGAAAATGTGCTGTGAAAATAAATCTTAAGTCTAATTTTAGTAGTGTGAAAAAGAGGTTTGATACTTAGACAATTTGTAATTTGTAGGTATTTTTTGTAATTACGTGTGTGTGAGTGCATGCTTGTTATTTAGACACAATCCCCTACCGTCACTTAACAGTGTTATTGGTTGAGAGATTTGAATACCCCGCAATTTTATTGATTTTTATTTAAGGGATTAATTAAATTAAATGAGAATTAATTGGGAATTAATCCGGGTACAAATACTACCGAGATGTGATTTGGTATTTGATTATGATGTTAAAATTGAAAATTTCATGTATTGAAAATGTTAAAATTGTCGCGAGACAGAAATACGATAATTTAGAAATTTAATTGGGACGCGCGTGTCAGTCGCGTCAGGAATATAATTATTGGAATTAAAAAATGAATTATATTTTTATCAACCGAACGGTCATTTTGAGCGCTCCAACATGTTTGGAAAGGTCGAAATAGTCTAAAAACACTAGCCGGGGGTTTAGTTTGGGTCCCGGGGCATTTTTAGGCCTTACCAACAACCTAGAAGGGTATTTTGGTAATTTTAAAAATAGGGGAATTAAAACCCACGAATTTTAGAGGTTAATTTTATATTAGAAATAAACCCACTAAGTCCATAATTCAGCATTTAACAAGAAATGGGCTACGGGAGTTATAGGGAGAGTCTTAAGAGGTTCCAAAAGAAACCCCTAGCCACCATCACCATCTTTGGGAGAAAATCTGTAGAGAGAGAGAGAGGAGAATCAACCTTCATCCTTCAACATCGAATCAGAACATCTAAGGCAAGTGGTTTATTTACATAATTTCAAGCGAATGTTTCTTCCATGCTTAGAATTGAATATATATCTTATATTGAAAGTTTGATGAAAAACCCATGAAATTGGATATAGAACCCATAATCTTACATAGGGATTGCATGTAGAATGGTAATGAATGAATTTCATATCAAAAATGTATCTTTTGATGGTTTAAAAACGGATTTATAAGGAGAAATTGAAGACGTTAAAATTTCGGCTTCAAGTTTATAGGGTTTGGGGATAATGTTTGGGAATTTTGATGATTACATGTTAATTTAGGAAGCATTGACCCCAAATATATGTTAGAGGATGACTTAAGAGGACTAAGAGTAGTTTAAAAATATTAAAACTTAATTGGGATGATCTTAGTGGGGATCTAGAGGAGAGAAATTTAAAGAAAAACGAATTGGGGGAAATTCTGGGCGCAGGTTGCCATCTCGTTAGAAGACCTGCCCAGTTCGTTCGAATGAGCTTCTAACGAGATGACAATATCCCTTCTAACGAGTTGGTAGTTCATTCGAAGCCTTTCGTTCGAACGAGACTTCTAACGAGTTGACAGAATGGCCTTTTAGGCATGATTTTATTTCAAATGTCCTGTAGACTTAAGTAATTGAGAATTCACCTTCCCTTATTGACAAGTGGGTATAATTGTGAGAATTGGGGTACGTTGAGGAGTAGAACTTAGATCCTTATATTAATCCGGATGACATTTGTGGAATAGGAAATGAATACCTAATTACGACATGAGAAGGTTTGACAACGTTAATATACAAATCGGGGACTTGTAAACGTATAACATTAAATGACGGTATAAGAACGAGAAGCATACCTATACTAATAATTCGAGATATCTAAGATGTGTGAATGCTTAGTATATGTGGTTTTATGTGTAAAACATACCTACCATACTTGTTATCACGGGAGGTCTGCGCTCGATTAGGGCCATCTAATCTTTGTGTGCCTACGGGGGGATTTAGATTGGTACCTCGAGGACATAGGTCAGAGAAGGACTTATTTAGAAGTTAATAAGTCTACTGATCATGGGAGCGTAGGTATGTGCGTGACCCATGTGATGTGAACTATGTTCACCTCCATTTTGTGTGATTGTTGTTATTTGAAAACGATTCCTGAGAGATTCAGAATGCGTGATCCTTATGTACGTGATGTACCGGTATTGGACACCGCAGCTTAGTCTCGGGGTGCTAGTATTGTATATTTATGATGAGAATAATATATTGTAAATTGAAATGAATTGTAATGTATAAATGTGAGTATCTATAATATCAACGCTTTGTAAAAGATAAAATGGAATATCTCTAGTGATTAGTAGTACTAAAATGGGAAACTGTGTAGAAGAGTGAAACACTCTGTTTAAAATAAGATGTCGAGAATTAAATCGTGAATCGTGTAGTAACGTTAGATTTTATATTGAACCAGTTAGATACGGGCATAACTAGATTCGATTACGGATACGTTAGGAGTGCATAGATAGTCGAGAGGTGAGCATTTCATGTGAGAGTACGTCCTAACATGTATTTTGCGTTCATTGTTTTATGTCATTAAAACACTTTCTATATTTTAAACTGTTTTTCCACAATCGGGCTCTAACCCGTTTGCTTTCAAATATATTTTTGTAAAAACCTTTTAGGTGCCCTGCCACAAGGACAGCATGCATAGGAATTCCATTCAGGTGACGGACTGTAGCTGCAGTGGAAGTTACAGGATTTTGACAGTAGACGCCTCCACTTTCGATCTTGACTCTATGTTACTAGATTTTCTTCATCTATTGGGCATGTCACCCCATTTCTTTTAGACACTTTATTTATTCCATTATATCAGATTTTTGGGTTGTAATTAATTTAGTGATGCAAACTTAGTATTTGTTTATTTCTGTATTTGGATTGTGGTGAGGAGTATCCCTCCAGACTCATTACAATTTAATGATTATTCCATTGTCATTATGTTGTGGTGGTTATGTTAAAATTTCATAATTTAATTATTGCATGTAAATCGGATTCAATTAAAATTGACAACTCACTTTTTAAATATTAAGTGGTTAGTAATTAATAAAACGTTTTCGACAGTGATGCTACGAACTGAACTAACTTGGCATTTTGTATTAATTTAATAAAGGAGTAGCTACCCGGTATTTAATTAGTCGGGGTGTCACGGGTGGTATCCGAGCATCAGGTTCTAGTGTCCTTAGGATCTGTACGGCTTATTATGTTTCCGTTGACCTTTCTTTGATGTAGAGACCTATATTTTAGGACTGTTGTATTTTTTTTGTATGCTTCGCTCTTCAGCTATTTTGAGATAATAATTGTGAACTTATGAGACTTTGCTCTCATTTCAGATGCCTCCACGACGTGCACAGCGAGTTCCTAGGGATGCACAACCCGAGCCACAGCCTACCAGTGCAGGGCACCATGAATGCTTCAAAAGTTGCTGCTATTATAGCCCAATCGGTAAATACTTCCCTCGCAGTTGTGCAGCAGGCACCACCGCAGGCGCCAGAAGTAGCGCCAGTTCAGGATCATGCATTCCCGTCTGCTTGGGAACGTGTTCGTGATGCTTTTCAGAAAGCACACCCTCCGGAGTTTGCAGGTAGCTCTGACGTTGTTGCGTCCAGTTAGTGGAGGAAGAACATTCAAAGGCACTTAAGTATGTACGAGTGCATGGATGTTCTGAAGCAGATACTAGCTACTTTTAAGCTAGTAGGATCAGTACTGCAGTGGTGGGAGTCCATTACCACCGCGGAGGAGAGAGACTCCCTTTCTATTCAGGAGTTCTGGGTGCGGTTCGACCGTAAATATTTTCCATCAGCTGTTCACACCGAAATGAGGAGGAAGTTAATGAACCTCAAGTAGGAGGGGAAGACCGTGGCCAAGTATGAGGCCGAATTCACAAATCTCTTGAATATTGTTCCCGATGAGATTCCGACTGAGGAGAAGAAGATTCAAAAGTTCATGGACGGATTGACTTGGAGGATCTGACAACACTTGTTGGGAAATCTTTCGTTGGTCACTTACTCTGACGTGGTTAATGCGGCACGACTTCGCTGCCAGGACCACCATTTTCACAATGTTTGAGAGTAAGAGATTAGGAGAGTCCATCCATCAGGGCAGGACAGGGGGAAATGGTGCTAGCGGGGCACAAAATGTTCAGGGTGAGCACAGGCAGGGTGAACAGGGTTCCCAACAGGGGGATCCTAAGAGATTCAGATCTGGGGGTTTCAGGAATGGTCAGGGAGGTTTCATACATGGCCTCAGGGTTAGAACGGCCATCAGGGCCAGCAAGGCCAGATTAGTCAACAGCAGCAGTTTCAGCAGGGCCAGCATGGTCAAGGTAGGAATGGTAACGGCCTTCAGGGCCGAGGGAAGCAGGGACAGGGAGGGGGAAACTTCCCAGGGAAGTGCTTCGTGTGTGGCAAGATTGGCCACAAATTATAGTATTGTCCTGATAGGGGCAGGGCCCCACAGCAGCAGTATGGTGCTCGACACGAGCCACAGAGGCCTATGTTTCTTACCGCCCTCCCAACACCACCACAGATGGCAGCATTACCACCCATTCCAGCGATCCCAGTTCAGCAGGGACAGCTTCAGTATGGGAGAGTGTATAAGCTCCAGCAGGCCATCGTCCCATAGGATCCACCTGCTATTGAGGGTATGTTCTCTATTCAGGGGACTATGGGGCATATTTTATTTGATACGGGGGCCACACATTATTTCATTGCCACGATATTTGCAAGCACTATTGGGTTATTAGACACTGCAGAGAGCAAGATTACTTGTGTAGATTCACCGTTGACTAGGGGTTCTGTAATTTCCCATATTTGTAGAGGTGTGGGTATAGAGATCGGGAGGTTTACTTTACCCGCTGATATGTTAGTATTAGAGATGACTGAGTATGATGCGATTGTTGGTATGGATTGGCTAGTTGCGTACCGAGCCATGATTGATTGTTTCAGTAGGAGTATCATATTTTCTATTCTCGAGCAGGAGATGTTTTTAGTGGCGATGTCTCGCCCTAAGGGAGGATCGTCCACTCATTTGTACTATATAGAGGAGGAGATCTCTAGGGAAGTGGTGATACCACTTGATTCGATTCCAGTCATGAGGAAGTTTGCTGATGTATTCCAGGATAAACCTGGATTACCTCCTAGTAGATAGATAGATTTTTTTATTGATTTGACGCCGGGCACACGGCCCATTGCCCGCGCACCGTACCGTATGGCTCCAGCGGAGATGAGAGAGCTAAGAGATCAGATAGAGCAGTTGTTGGGTCAGGGGTTTATTCGGAGGAGTACTTCGCCGTGAGGTGCCCCTATGTTATTCGTAAAGAAGAGGGATGGATAGTTGAGGTTGTGTGTAGATTACCGGGAGTTGAATAAGGTCACGATACGGAATAAGTATCCGTTGCCCCGAATCGATGACTTATTTGACCAGTTGAGAGGAGCCTTCTTCTTTTCAAAGATTAATTTGCGATCGGTAGACCATCAGTTGTGTATCAGGGAACAGGACGTCTCGAAGACTTCTTTCTTGACGCAATATGGTTCCTATGAATTTTGGGTTATGCCTTTTGGCTTGACCAACGCTCTAGCCGTGTTTATGCACTTAATGAATAGTGTGTTCAGAGAGTTCTTAGACCAGTTCGTCATTGTCTTTATTGATGACATTCTAGTTTACTCTCAGACAGAAGAGGAGCACGCCGAGCATTTGAGACAGGTTTTGCAGACGTTGCATCAGAACGAGCTTTATGCCAAGTATGAGAAGTGTGGGTTCTGGTTCAAGGAGGTTCAGTTTTTGGGGCATATCATTTCAGACCGAGGGATATCTGTTGATCCGGGGAAGGTATCCGCGGTGAGGGAGTGGAGACATCCCACGACACCGACTAAGATCCGTAGTTTCTTGGGCCTAGCGGGATACTACAGGAGGTTTATTCAGGGTTTCTCAAAGATAGCGGTTCCTTTGACACATCTGACTCGCAAAGGTGTACCATTCATCTGGAGCGATGTCTGTCAGTTGGCATTCGATGAGTTGAAGGACAAGTTGACCTCAGCGCCTGTGTTAACATTGCCCAGGCCGGGAGTTGAGTATTTAGTTTACACCGATGCATCCTTACAAGGACTTGGAAGTGTGCTACAAAAGGAGAGTCAGGCCATAGCTTATGCTTCCCGTAAGCTTAAGCCTCACGAGAGGAATTACCCCATCCACGACTTGGAGTTAGCAGCAGTCATATTCTCTCTTCGAATTTGGAGACACTGTCTTCTGGGGGAGAAATTTAGGTTGTTCACAGACCACAAATCTCTACAATACCTTTTAACGCAGAAGGAGCTGAATATGCATCAACGTTGGTGGCTTGAGTTTGTGAAGGATTATCAGTTCGAGATCCAGTATCACCCAGGGAAGGCTAACGTGGTAGCAGACGCATTGAGCCGTCAGCCGGTAGATGAGGTGGCCGAGGTATGGAAAGTTAAGTGGAAGGAGTTGGGACACCAGGATTCAGTGGCCCGATCGTTCATGTCTGTGATGACTATTACACCTCAGATTGTTACGAGAGTGGTAAAGGCCCAGGAAAATGACTCGTTCTGTCAGGAGCAGATAGTTCGATTACTAGCAAAGGAATCCGAGTCCTATACCGTTGTCTCATATGGGAGATTATGCTTCAATGGAAGACTGGTCATTCCGGAAGGGGAGGACTTGCGACACGAGGTAATGACGGAGTCGCACGGCTCACGGTTCGCGGTACACCCTGGTGGGGATAAAATGTACCAAGACATGAGACGACAGTATTGGTGGAGAGGGATGAAGAAATATATCGCCGTGTTTATTTCTAAATGTGCCACTTGTCAGCTAGTAAAGGTGGACCATCAGAAACCGGCAGGACTTCTACAACCGTTAGAGGTTCCGACGTGGATATGGGATAGCATCTCCATGGACTTTATCACGGGGTTACCTACGTCGCAGAGGGGTCACAACTCCATTTGGGTAATTGTGTATAGGTTAACCAAAGTTGCTCACTTTCTGCCCATGAGGACCGACTACATTACAGGACAGTATGCCCAATTTTTCATTGCGGAAATAGTGAGACTTCACGGGGTACCTCTAAATATTGTGTATGACCGAGACAAGATATTTGTTTTATGATTTTGGGAGAGTTTCCAGGAGGCCATGGGTACGAAATTACGGCTGAGTACGACTTATCAGATGGGCAAATCGAGCGGACAAATCAGATGTTGGAGGACATGTTGCGTATGTGCATCCTAGACTATGGAGGTGGATGGGAGAAGTACCTTCCACTGATGGAGTTTTGTTATAATAACTCCTATCAGTTTACCATTGGCATGGTTCCATTTGAGGCGTTGTACGGTAGACCTTGTCGTTCCCCAGCATGTTGGTTAGAGGTGGGGGATAACAAACACCTTGGACCAGAAGTGATTCAGGATACTTCAGCAAGGATAGAGATGATACGGAGTCGCATTCAGGTAGCTCAGGACCGGCAGAAGAGCTATGTTGATGCAAAAAGATTCTTCAGAGAATTCAAGGTGGAGGACCAGGATGAAGATCAATATCTTAGGGACGATTTGTCCCATACTCACATTGCTTTCGAGGATATTGATCTTCATCCCGATAGTTCCTACGAGGATGGGCCAATTACTATTTTGGACCGAAGCGAGCGAAAACTGAGGTCGAAGATAGTACCGTTAGTACGTGTTCAGTGGCGGAATCATAATGCCGAGGAGTCCACACGGGAGCATGAGGATGAAATGCGCGAGCGATATCTGGAGTTATTTTTACCAGGTACTCTTTAGTTCCGAATTTCGGGATGAAATTCTGTTATTAGGTGGAAAGTATGTAATACCCCGTAATTTTATTGATTTTTATTTAAGGGATTAATTAAATTAAATGAGAATTAATTGGGAATTAATCCGGGTACAAATACTACCGAGATGTGAGTTGGTATTTGATAATGATGTTAAAATTGAAAATTTCATGTATTGAAAATGTTAAAATTGTCGCGAGACAGAAATACGACAATTTGGAAATTTAATTGGGACACGCATGTCAGTCGAGTCAGGAATGTAATTATTATAATTAAAAAGTGAATTATATTTTTATCAACCGAACGGTCATTTTGAGTGCGCCAACGTGTTCGGAAAGGTCAAAATAGTTGGAAAACACTAACCGGGGGTTTAGTTTGGGTCCCGAGGTATTTTTAGGCCTTACCGACAACCTAGAAAGGTATTTTGGTAATTTCAAAAATAAGGGAATTAAAACCCACGAATTTTAGAGGTTAATTTTATATTATAAATAAACCCACTAAGTCCATAATTCAGCATTTAACAAGAAGTGGCCTACGGGAGTTATAGGGAGAGTCTTAAGAGGTTCCAAAAGAAACCCCTAGCCACCATCACAATCTTTGGGAGAAAATATGTAGAGAGAGAGAGAGAGGAGAATCAACCTTCATCCTTCAACATCAAATCAGAACATCTAAGGCAAGTGGTTTATTTACATAATTTCAAGTGAATGTTTCTTCCATGCTTAGAATTGAATATATATCTTATATTGAAAGTTTGATGAAAAACCCATGAAATTGGATATAGAACTCATAATCTTACATAGGGATTGCATGTATAATGGTAATAAATGAATTTCATATCAAAAATGTATCTTTTGATGGTTTAAAAATGGATTTATAAGGAGAAATTGAAGACGTTAAAATTCCGGCTTCAAGTTTATAGGGTTTGGGGATAATGTTTGGGAATTTTGATGATTACATGTTAATTTAGGAAGCATTGACCCCAAATATATGTTAGAGGATGACTTAGGAGGACTAAGAGTAGTTTAAAAACGTTAAAACTTAATTGGGATGATCTTAGTGGGGATTTAGAGGAGAGAAATTTAAAGAAAAGCGAATTGGGGGAAATTCTGGGCGCAGGCTTCCATCTCGTTAGAAGACCTGCCCAGGTCGTTCGAAGACCTCGTTCGAACGATCTTCTAACGAGATGACAATATCCCTTCTAACGAGTTGGTAGTTCATTCGAAGCCTTTCTTTCGAACGAGACTTCTAACGAGTTGACAGAATGGCCTTTTAGGCCTGATTTTATTTCAAATGTCCCGTACACTTAAGTAATTGAGAATTCACCTTCCCTTATTGACTTGTGGGTATAATTGTGAGAATTTGGGTACGTTGAGGAGTAGAACTTAGAACCTTATAGTAATTCGGATGACATTTGTGGAATAGGAAACGAATACCTAATTACGACGTGAGAAGGGTTGACAACGTTAATATACAAATTGGGGACTTATAAACGTATAACATTAAATGGCGGTATAAGAACGAGAAGCATACCTATACTAATAATTCGAGATATCTAAGATGTGTGAATGCTTAGTATATGTGGTTTTATGTGTAAAACATACCTACCATACTTGCTATCATGGGAGGTCTGCATTCGATTAGGGACATCTAATCTTTGTGTGCCTACGGGGGGGATTTAGATTGGTACCTCGAGGACATAGGTCAGAGAAGGACTTATTGAGAAGTTAATAAGTCTGCAGATCATGGGAGCGTAGGTATGTGCGTGACCCATGTGATGTGAACTATGTTCGCCTCCATTTTGTGTGATTGTTGCTATTTGAGAACGATTCCTCAGAGATTCGAAATGCGTGATCTTTATGTACGTGATCTACCGGGATTGGATAGCAGAGTATGTGTGCACCGCAGCTTAGTCTCGGGGTGCTAGTAATGTATATTTATGATGAGAATAATATATTATAAATTGAAATGAACTGTAATGTATAAATGTGAGTATCTATAATATCAACGTTTTGTAAAAGTTAAAATGGAAGATCTCTAGTGATTAGTAGTTCTAAAATGAGAAACTGTGTAGAAGAGTGAAACACCCTGTTTAAAATAAGATGTTGGGAATTAAATCGTGAATCGTGTAGTAACGTTAGATTTTATATTTAACCAGATAGATACGGGCATAACTAGATTCGATTACGGATACGTTAGGAGTGCACAGATAGTCGAGAGGTGAAAATTTCATATGAGAGTACGTCCTAGCATGTATTTTGCATTCATTGTTTTATGTCATTAAAGCACTTGCTATATTTTAAACTGTTTTCCACAATCGGGCTCTGACCCATTTGTTTTCAAATATATTTTTGTAAAAACCTTTTAGGTGCCCAGCCACAAGGACACCATGCATAGGAGTTCCATTAAGGTGACGGACTGTAGTTGCCGTGCAAGTTACAGGATTTTGACAGTAGACGCCTCCACTTTCGATCTTGACTCTATGTTACTAGATTTTCTTCATCTATTGGGCATGTCACCCCATTTCTTTTAGACATTTTATTTATTCAGTTATATTAAATTTTTGGGTTGTAATTAATTTAGTGATGCAGACTTATTATTTGTTTATTTCTGTATTTGGATTGTGGTGAGGAGTATCCCTCCAGACTCATTACTATTTTATGGTTATTCCATTGTCATTATGTTGTGGTGTTTATGTTAACATTTCATAATTTAATTATTGCATGTAAATCGGATTTAATTAAAATGGACAACTCACTTTTTAAATATTAGGTGGTTAGTAATTAATAAAACGTTTTCGACAGTGATGCTATGAACTGAACCAACTTGGCATTTTGTATTAATTTAATAAAGGAGTAGCTACCTGGTATTTAATTAGTCGGGGTGTCACAGGATTTTGGTCTCCTGAGTCGATGTAAAGTGAAAAGAACAAAAAAGGAGAGCTAAAGAACGGAGAGGACAACATCAGAACCTTAAAAAAATCAGAAAATAACCGATGGGTGTAGGTATATTTTTGGACTTAAAATAGGACTATTTTGTGTGTATTTCTCGTTGAATGCTTCTAATCCTTAAATTATTTTAGTGGATTTTTGTTTTGAGGTGTAGAGACCTCCGTAGATGTTTTCCCAATTGGGTAAGATTTTACCACAGTAAAGATCTTTACTCTTATGTGTGCTGCTTTATTTTCCATAGCTACAATCTGGTTATATAGACTTAGGTTTTAAATTAAAAACCTATTTCCAAGAAACTTGGATAATTTGTTCTTACAAACTATTTTTTAACACATGTTGTGTATTGTTAAAGATTTTTACAAGAGTCTCTTCAAAAAGTCATTCGGAACTCATTTAACCTTTCTAACATAAGTCAACATAACTTAGTGAGGGTTTTTTCAACTGGTATCAGAGCTTTGTACGGTGTTTTCCTCAAAAAAAATTATCCTATACTTCGAGACTGTTTACAAAGTCTTTTTAATGGATGAAAAATTTGAACATCTTGGAAATCAATCCTGACCTCCCCTCTTTGATGGAACCAACTTCCGTTATTGGAAAGTAAGGATCATTACTTTCCACCAAGGGACATTGGGAGATGATGTCTGGGAAGTTAATGAAAATTGTTATTCTCACCCAACCAAGCCTATAGCAAAAGGTAACACTGGGAGGATAAAGAAGCTCCTTAGTGAGTTTACTAAAGAAGAAAAACTTTCCTCTTTAAGTCATAACAAAGGAAATAATGTTATCTTTATGTCTGTAAATGAACATGAGTTTAAACGTAACTTTGTCTGCTCAACATCTAAGGAATCCTGGTACACGCTAATCAGAACCCATGACGGGGATGAACGTGTTAAAGCTACCAAAACACAGATGTTGATACAGCAGTACAACACCTTACTTATGCATGAGAGTGAGACCTTTGATGAATTTTACATTAGATTGACTGATATCATAACAAAATTGCATGCTAATGGTATAATGTACAATAGGAAAGAAATTGTATTTAAGATCCTAAGAACTATTCCCCCTAAGTTTGACAATAAAAGGCAATTGAGGAGAAAGGTGATTCATACTTGACCCCTGAACTCCTCAGTAGCGAACTTAGGAGCATAAAAATGGAACTTGAATTTAAAAAATATCTCTCCAATAATCAAAAAAGGCAGTCTAGTTTTAGTGTTGTATTCAGTCCAAAATCACTTCACCACAATTAGTCATGCCTAACATTAACCTTGATTCTGATGAGAAATGTGATTTGGTGGATAATTGGATAACCCTTATGTCAAAACATTTTAAGAAAATTCTAAAGTTTAGAAAAAATGCTTCTTCTAAACAAGGGAAACCTATTTATCCTAACCATTCCAATAACAAGCCTCATGAGAGAAATAGGACAAACACAATACTGAGACCAACCATAGGAATAAAAGAGACCTTAAAAATACTCAATGTTTTAGATGTGGTAAAATGGGTCACTTAGATACTAATTGTAGGGTAAAACTGAATAACGCTGCTAGAGCACATATCAGTAAGACTTGGTATGATTCAAGCGATTCTGAAGAAGATGAGCCTGAATCATCCAATACTTTTGACCCTTGCATGTCCTTTTTCCCTACAACTTTTTATACTATGATATGTGTACTAGTAATAATGAACTTGATGTTATTATGGATAGTTTTGTTATGTCCCATGATGTCTTGGCTATTTTTGGATTATTTGAACTCTTCCTAGATAATGCTAATGTTATTGATACTACTAGTAATAACTCTGCGACGATGTGTGTGAGTCAAAGTGAATGCAACAATGGCGAATTGAATGGGTGTGTGAGTACGACGAATAAAATGGTAGAGGACAAGTCACACGCTCCACTTAATGAGTCCAATAATGATGATATCCCAGACATTCACACATTGTACACTAAAATAATTAGGAAGAGGGTCAAACTAGAAAAGACTGTCAAGGACCTAACTGAAAGAATTGAACCCTTAAGCCTAATGGTGAAGCAGAAAGATGGGGATTATACAAATCAGTGTTTGGCCTATGAATCCAAAACTAAATATTTTGTTGAAAAAATTAAAGAAGAGTCAAATGACATTTTGGAAAAGAAATATAATGCTACTTTGATAGAATTGGAATAATCTAAACAAAAGGTTTCAACTGTCTTCAAAAAAAATCTAAGTTTGAAAACAATTCCAATTGTTTTGAAGATTGTGATTCCTCTAGTAAAACCAATTCTGAAGACAAAATAGGCATAGGTTTTGATTAAAAAACTAAGACACAAAATAAACCTTTGCAAAACATAAAATTTGTATCTTCGGGAAAAAGACATACTGATATATGTCCTAATTTTCAATCCATAAAACTTTATTTTGAGAATAAACAAAAAGGGCCAGATAACTTGATGAAAAATTATCCAAAGCCTATTGCAAAACATAAGGCCAAATATGTTTGCTTCCTGTGAGGAGATTTCAACCTGAATGGAAAACTGTTGCAGTTAAACCTAAGGTCAATGTCCAGCAAATGGATAAACCTCTTTTCAAAGATTGTAAAAATTAGAGACAACCGTCTGGCCACCAATACTGTTCATATTGTGATGTTCATGGACATTGTCTTGATGAATGTTTTCAAAAAAGACTGTATAAGTCTGTCAATAAATCACCTGTTTATAAAAACTTTAACTAAGCAGAAACCATTATGTACTTCCTAAGCACCCCAAAAAACTCTAACTATAGGAATAAGAAGAAAAGATCTCACGCTAAGAAGAAGTTTAGGAGAAATGGTCCTAGATCTATTACTAAACCAAAAGCTCACAAACCTTTTAACACTAGAGCTATATGGGTTAGAAAGGATGATCTAATATCCCAGTTGAAGTGTAATATTGTGATAAGTGCCTTAAAAGTTTAACACACTACTTCTGGTTGGTACTTAGACTCTGGATCTTCCAAACGTATGACCAGAGATGAAACTAAATTGATCGACAGAACTGAATTCTTAGGAGGAAATGTTTTGTTTGGGGACAGCGTATCAGCTCAGACCATAGACAAAGTAACACTCCAAGAAAAAGGACTCCCTATTCTCAAAGATGTCTTATTTGTGAGATGTGTTAAAGCTAATCTGTTAAGCATATCACAAATTTGCGACTACAATCATATAGTCACATTCTCAAAAACTAATTGTAAAATATTAAATGAGAATGGTGATTGCATCCTTACTGGTCACAGGACCCCAGATAACTGTTACATAGTAAATCTGGGTAATGAGACTTGATGGTTAGACATACTTGATGATAATGAAATATGGCAAAATCATTCGGGTCACATAAATTATGATAACCTTCGTAAATTAATATCACAAGATATAGTTAGAGGTTTTCCAAAAATAAAAATTATTTCAAATGTTATTTATGGCCCGTGACGGGAAGGAAAAACTATTAAATCTTCTCATAAGAAAGTTAAAGAAACTTTAACAACAAATCCTCTAGATCTCATCCACATGGATCTCATGGGTCCTTCCCCAAATGTAAGCCTTTGTGGTAATAGTTATATTTTAGTCATGGTGGGTGATTTCACTCGATTTACTTGGGTAGCCTTTTTAAACAAAAATTTGATACATTCAGAGAATTTAGAAAATTTCTTTTAAGAATCGAAAATGAAAAAGTCACCCAAGTCAATCGAATCTTTAGAAATAGAGGAGGTTAATTTAAAGACTTAGGCATTACAAAATACTTTAACTGTAATGGTTACTTACACGAGTTCAATGCACCTAAAACACCTCAGCATAATGGTGTTGCCAAGAGTAAAAATCGCACAATATAAGAAATAGCTAGGGTAATGTTCCTTGCTAAGAACTTACCAAAATACTTTTGGGTTAAGGAAGTTCAAACATCATGTCATATTATCAACATAGTTTACCTTCGTACAACTACCAAACAAACATCCTATGAATTTTGGTATGGAAAAAAGCCTAACTTAAAATATTTTTTAACTTTTGAGAGTATTTGCTATGTTTGCAAGACGAAATGCATGATTTGTTTCTTTACTAGAACCAAAGAACGGAAATGAAGCACTTAATGACTCCTTTTTTATAGGTGTTA
Organism: Sambucus nigra; assembly: GCA_949130495.1. NCBI lineage: Eukaryota > Viridiplantae > Streptophyta > Magnoliopsida > Dipsacales > Adoxaceae > Sambucus > Sambucus nigra. Next base: position 786,771,803 of record OX422208.1, on the reverse strand, counting down.
TGCAAGAAGAGATAGTCCAATTTAAAAGTCAGGACGTGTGGTATCTCGTACCTTTGCCAGAAAATAAAAGGGCTATTGGGACTGATTGGATTTTTAAAAACAAACAGATGAGTCAGGGATCATAGTTAGAAACAGAGATAGATTAGTTACCCAATGTTACTCTCAAGTTGAAGGAATAGATTTAGAGGAAAAAAAATTTCTGTCACTTGCCTTGAATCTGTTCGCTTACTCTTGGTCATAGCTTGTCACTTACAATTCACACTTTATCAAATGGATGTGAAATCCGCCTTTTTGAATGGTATTTTAACAAAGGAGACTTATGTTGAACATCCGAAATGATTTATTGATCCTCATTACCCAAACCATGTTTATTGATTAAAAAAGTCTCTATACGATTTAAAGCAAGCCCCTCAGGCCTGGTACGAATGCTTGTCAACCTTTTTAATTAATAAAGGGTTTCGACGAGGTGGAAATAACCATACATTATTTCTTAAACACTTTAACAAAGAGGTCTTAATATCTCAGGTTTATGTTGACGACATAATATTTGGTTCCAGTTCCCCGTCTGAGGTTAAAGAGTTTTCTAAAATTATGCATGGGGAATTCCAAATGTCGCTTATGGGGGAGCTACAATATTTCTTATGACTTCAAGTCAAACAGAACGATAATGGGTTATTCATTTCGCAATCTATGTACGCAATAGAGTTAGTAAAGAAATTTGGTTTAGATAATGCCAAAATTGCTAGGACTCCCATGAGTACTTCTACAAAGTTATCTAAAGATGAACTTGGGAAACCTATAGATCCTACCCTATATAGAAGCATGATAGGTAGCCTGTTATACTTAACAGCCTCATGACCCAATACCATGTATGTTGTTTGTATTTGTGACCGTTGCCAAAGTGCGCCTAAAGAAAGTCATTTCTATGTTTTAAAACTATAATCAAGTATGTTAGAGGAATAATAAACCTAAGTATATGGTACACAAAAGATACATCTAGCACAATTGTAGGATACAGAGACGCTGATTGGGCAGGGTGTTCTGATGATAGTAAAAGCACATCAGGTTGTTGTTATTACATAGGTAATAATTTAGTAGTATGGAGTAGTAAAAAGGAAAATTGCAATTCACTTTCCACAGTAGAATCAAAATATATAGCCGCAGGAAGTTGTTGCACTCAATTAATGTGGATAAAACTAATGCTTAGTGATTATGGCGTTAAAAAAGAAAAACTAACCCTATACTGCGTTAATCAAAATGAGATTAATATCTCTAAGAATCCAGTTCAACATTCTCGTACTGAACACATTAAAATACGACATCATTTTATACGTGCATTAGTTGAATCTAAAAAATTAGAGATAAATTATTTACCCACTGAATATCAATTGGTTGATTTGTTCACTAAACCTTTGGATAATATACGATTTGAATCCTTAAGAAAATTTACTGGCATGATATTGCCTAAATAGAATCCTATCACCTATTATTATATCCTCCGGTTGCTTTCTTGTTTCTAATTAATCTTTTGAAGATATAGGGCACAGTCATTTCAAAAATGACTTGTTGTATAATTTAGGTTGATAGATTTACTTCATATTTGGTTATTGTGATTTTTTTTCCCTTTGTCCATTTGAGACAAAATGGGGGAGAGATATTTGAGTCCATCTTGGACATTGTTTTGTATAAATTCCACTAAAATTCTTGATCTTTTGCATGAGTTGTTTTATTTTCAGGAATCAGTATCATTACTACCATTGGATACATTTAGGGTATTGGTTTGTATATAGTTAAGTTGTTTTCTTTTCTTTTTCTAGGAAATGGGGTATATAGACATTTGAATAGGAATAGAGTTTTCTTATCTTTGGTTATCCCTATGAGTCCTAGATGACTCAAAGAAGATTTTGTCTCTCATTTTCAAAGGAAGAGATTGAAGCACACTATATAGTTGACTCACTTGAGTCTACACTATATAAGAGCTCAACTAGTTTGGAAAAGAAGACAAATTTATGTTAAGTCACTCCTACTTCATTACATCTTCAAGATTGTCTACATCAACAAAGATCAAAGGCCCTCAGGTAGAAAACCAACACATAACATACTCTAGTATTGAAAATTTAGTTCATTTATAGGGTGTGTGTGTGTGTGTGTGTGTGTGTGTGTGTGTGTGTGTGTGTGTTAACATGGATTTAAATGAATTTTTGACATTTATTAGGATTTTTTTGGAAAAGGTTAGGGTTTGAGAGAAAAAAAAAAGACAAAAAAGAGGCAGAGAAGAGAGAAGAAAAATAAAAGGAGAAACAATTATAAAACACAAACGAAACTCTGATAAAAAAAATTTATAAAAATATTTTTGAGAGTTTAGGGTTTTCTGTTTATTATTTAGATCCTCTTAGATCTAAATCTCTCACTCAGCAGTCTCACATGAACTAGATCTCGTTTCTGATTTTAGAAACTTGAAGATTTATTTCAGTGATACAGTCACGTAGATCTTAGCTTGTTTTTTTTTCCTTTAGAAATAAATCACTCTCACTTGTTGGATCTATTTTGTAAATTTTGTAAATCTATTTATCTAACATTTCTCTATTTATTACAAACCTGAAATAAAGACTTTCATATTCAAATCTGGTAAATTTTTCAATTCAAAAAATTTTGTATATATACAATTTCTAAAAAATCTCTATTTTAAAGATTCTAAAGATTTACAAATCTGAAACTATGTTGTGAAAATAAATCTTAAGTCTAATTTCAGTAGTGTGTAAAGGAGGTTTCACAGTTAGATCATTTGTAATTTGTAGGTACTATTTGTAATTAATTGTGTGTGAGTGCATGCATGTTATTTAGGCACAACCCTCACAACACAATCACCCACCATCACTTAACAGTGTTGTTCGCTAAGAGATTATGGTCTTCTGAGTTGACGTAAAGCTAAAAGAGCAAAGGAGGAGAGATAAAGAACAGAGAGGAAAACATCAGAGACTTAAAGAAGTCAGAAAATAACCGAGGAGTGTTGGTATATTTTTGGACTTAGAATAGGTTTGTTTTGTGTGTATTTCTCATTGAATTCTTCTAATCCTTAAACTATTTTAGTGGATTTTTTTAGGTGTAGAGACCTCTGTGGATGTTTTCCCAATTGAGTGGGGTTTTACCATGTTAAAAATCTTGACTCTTGTGTGTGCTTCTTTATCTTACATAGATGCAATTTACTTCTGTAGACTTAGATTTTAAACTAAAAACCTATTTCTAAGAAACTTGAATAATTTGTTCTAACAAACTATTTTTTAACACATCTTGTGTATTGTTAAAGATTTTTACAAGAGTCTCTTAAAAAAGTAATTCTGAACTCATTTAACCTTTTTAACAAAAGTTAAAATAACTTAGTGAGGGTCTTTCAATAACACGGGGGGCTGACGTTTCCCCCAAACCACATCTTTCTTAGGTTCTACAAATATTTTGAAATTGTTCCTGGTCAATATGCCCCTAATGTCTGGAAGATATTTAATAGGCTATACTGAATAAATACCCTTTATTGGATAAAATTAAGCCTTACTAAAATCTTCTACTTTTATATATGGTTGTGAACCAATGATGACCTTATGTATTTGAAAACCAGGAAGGATGACATGGTCCTGGTGGTGAACATTCCAAACTCCCGTAAGGATTACTATGACCATGGTTTCATTGCCAAAAATTAGCAACGTCCTCTATCTCGCGAGGGAGAATGGTACCGGGGCCTTACAATTTTAGATTTGGGAGAGGGCCATATAAGTAACTTCTTTTTTTCTTTAGTTTACAATGATGTTTTGTTTCTGATTCCTGTCCTCTGACTAATGTTCTTCTTCCTTTATTTTGCAGTTCGTATAAAAATTAGGAGCCTCATAAGTGAGATTAATGTTGATGAGCTTATGACAGCTTGGAATATTAAGGAAAGGCTACCTAACAGCGAACACCCAAGGTTGGTAGCCTATTTATTATAGTATAAATATATGACCACCAATTTTAATGCATGCATGATCAATAAGGTTCCAAACTTGAAAGCTCCTGAAGTTAGTCTTTCTGACCCAATTGTGCTAGTAGAGGAGGAAGAAGAATCCGAAGAGGAGGAGGAGGAAGACGAGGAGGAGGAAGAAGAAGAAGATATGGATCCCCTAATTAAGAGGAGAAATTTAAGGATTAACGATGATAATGATGATCAGACAACCTTATCTGATTGGCTTAAGTCTTTAAAGACATTTGAGATTGGCTACCCTAGGGCTGGAAGTTCTAGCCTAGCACGCAAAGGGAAGGAAAAGGGGCAAGAGAAGAAGGGGAGAAGAGAGAGAGAGAGAGAGAGAGAGAGAGAGAAAGAAAGAAAGAAAGAAAGAAAGTAAGATAGAAAGAAAGAAAGAAAGAAAGAAAGAAAGAAAGAGGAGAAGAAGAAAAGAGAAAATGAGAGGCAAGAGGACAAAAGGAAGCTAGTCTTAAGGTCTTCTGCGGTCCCCTCTCACACTACTGAGTCTAAGGGGGATAGCACAGGTGATCTCCCATCCCTTGCCCCAAATTAGCTAAGGGGGCTGTGCTCGCGGCTGATCGAGAGTGCTCTACGAGGTTGGGGTCGTCCCAACTTGCCCTCAAGTCTACCAAGGGAATTTCCCTAGTATGTCTCTTCTTTCCTGTAATTTTTTTCTCTTTATATATTTTCCATCTTCATGTTAACTTATTGTTTTCCTTTTCTGTGCAGTTTTTTCCTGATTTCACTACCCTTTTGGACGATCATGCCAATAAGTCCAAAAGTGCCAAAGAGCTAAAAAATTCACCGAAGAAAGAGAAGAACGCCTTTGCTAATTCTCACCTAGCGTGGGAGAAGGAGAGGGAGAAGTTAGCTAAGGCCTGTGCTGATCTTGAGGCGTTCTAGAAGGTGGTGGTCACCGAGAAGGCAAAGATGGCCGAAGAGAATCAAGTCATGTCTAGCAAGGTTCTGGAGCTGGAGAAGGAGCTTCTTCAAGAGAAGGACAACATCTACCTTGAGGGACTTAATAAAGCCTACGACGATGTCGACCTTCAGTTCCCTTGTGGACAAAAGGTTGCCTTTTAGAAAGGCTGGGACCAGGTCTTTAAAGCTGTTGGGATTTTTGTTAATTCCAAAAATTTTAGCCTTCATTCTCCTGCGCTCGAACGCTTTGTGGACGATAAAGAAGATGCAGGTCGGTCGGTCGACAATGTTGAGGACGTGCCAGCTGAAGGTGACGTGAATGCAAATTAGGAGCAGAGGGCCACTGATAAGGGGAAAGTGATAATTGAAATTGAGCAAGTGTAAGGATATGTCTTAGGAGTTCTCTTTTTTTGTAAAAGATTTTAAAGACTTGTAATTCTTTTTGTTGCTCAACTGCATTGGCATTTTCCCCCCCTGTTGAATGAAATGGAAGAAAATTTTCTTTGCTCATGCTGATATCTTGCTTGTGATTTTACTTGTGTTGTTTGTAGTCTGATGAGAACTACATTCCCCCTAAGTCAAGTTTGGGGATGATTCTTGGGCCTAATATCAGTGCAAAAGCTCACAAGGCATTTGTGAAGATTTGCAAGTCTTTAAAGGCGAGGACATAGCAGTATAAGAATCAGTTTGAGCAAGTCGCCAAGCTAAAGGACGATCTTTAAGACATGGAAGAGATTGGATCTTTGGTTCGAATGAAGTGAATGCTCTAAGGTTCAGGCTCATAGAGACTATTGTAGTAAGCTAAGTGGGTGAACTGCTCCAGGTCGAGAACGATGCTCTAAGTAAGGAGGTCATCGGGCTGAAAATAGTTGTGGCTAGGCTTTAGGAGGATATCAAGAGGCTGAGGAATTCATTCAAATAGGACCTTGAGAAGCTTGGGCGGAGGGTTACAATGATGAATGGACATATGCCCCAACAAGACTAAAGAAAATAGAGGAAGTCGCCTTTACTCGGGGGTAGCTAAGTGACCTTAGGGAAGGTAAGACACCCAGGGAGTCCAAACTTTGGTACAAATACCAAGTCGAGTGTGTTGTCTACCTCCATAATCCTTTCTCCAAGTATGACAAGTGGATTTCGGCAGATGCCATCCTGTCCAGCTTTTGGAACAAGACCTTGATGACGACGCAGAAGAGCTTGCCTCCAAACAAGATGATAGCCAAAGGGCGCTCATTACAGAATATATTGCTTGCCATCCTGGGCCAACTTAATGTAACAACCCGAGGTTCTAGGACAGTTATTTATTTATTTTGGGAGAAATAAATATTATTTTATTTTGGAGAGAAATTGAATTGGCAATTGAGGTCAAAATTTGGAGTCGTTAGAGAGTGTTTCGAATTGCGATTCTGAGGGTGTAGTTGTGTCCGAAAGGGTCGAGAAAGTCAAAATGACTGTACTTGGAGTCTATTTAGGTTCGGAAATATTTTAAGGTCGTTTGACTCGAATTAAAGTTATCGACTCATCTAAAGTGTGTATTATCATTTAAAGATGTGTATCTTGGGAGTTAGGGCTAAAAAGCCTACGGAAGATTCATTTCTCCAAAGAGAGAAAGAGAAATAGAAAAAAGGAGAGAAAGAAGGAGAAAAGAGAGAGAAAGTGGAGATTTCCGGCATTTACGCGATTTCAAGAACGGATCAGACCCTAAGAACCCGAGGCAAGTGATTAAAATTGCTAAATAATTGTTGTGTACATTTATTTCATGATTTGTGGATCAAATTTAAGGGTTTTAGGTTTAGTTTATCAAAACCTAACTTTTGGGTATAATCTTAGATTTGTTATGTAGATCTTGGATTTGATGTTAAAAATTAGTTTAAATGTATTCTAGGATGAATATTAATGTTATATATGTGATTGGGTTGAAGAGAAATGGAGAGAAAATGATAAATATGAATTTTGGGATTTTTGGCTTACTAAAAAGTAGCAATTTTCGAGCCTCCAGGAGCCAAATCGATTCAGAAATATGCAGGTGCCCAGGTCTGAGTGACCGAATCGATTAGGACCCTAGCCGAATCAATTCGGCCTGAGACAGAGTCCCAGGTCTGATGAGACGAATCGATTTGCCTTGGAGGCCGAATCGATTCGCTGGACCGAATCGATTCGGAATTGGCCTGAATCGATTCGGAAACAGGGTTTTTGAGGGATGTTTTTCTATGGAGAATTTTGTCTCGTTTCGTTTGAGGTTATCGATTGGGAACCTCTATAGGAATTATTGGGAGTATGTTTTGGAGACTTTTAAGAGTTTACCTTATAAGGAATCATTGGAGTCATATAGATTTAAATTAAGGAATACCGATTAGAGATTTTGGTATACACTAAGTGGGGATGCCCACCTTGATTGGAGGTTCTATTTGGAGATAATAATTAAATTCATATGAAAGAATGAGAATGAGTTTAGAGATAAGGGGTCTTAGGATCCAATCCCTAATGGGATAACTTTAAAAGGTTCACGAAATAAATTGAACCCTATTATGGATGGAGGATTAGAAATTCTAATTAGTGAGGATACGGATATAGAAATATCTTTAATGATGATTGATTTGGGAGAAGTCTCACACAATGAGAAATGCTAAATGTAGTGCATTAGGATAAAGAATATCCTTAACATAAATGGATTCGAGAGACAATTCATAAATAGAAGCGACATGTGAGCTTCGAGCGAGAAATGGTATAGTGTATAATAAGTGGGGAAGATGTGTGAGAATTTACGATTAGTATATCAAGAGGGAAATATACTAAATAATGACATTAATTCTATTGCGCCTAAGAGCGTATAGTAAATATGAAAATAATGTGACAGGTATACCTTATATGATGGTATATCTTTATATGATGTGATGATGCATGTATGCCTTATGTGATGGTATATATATATATATATATATAGTGAAGCATAACCCCTCCTTGCTATCATTGGGAAGTTGCGCGCGATGAGGGTGAGCATCCTGTCTCAAAGAGCAGGGTGTGGATATTCCCCAGGTCATAGTCGTCCATTATGATTATTATGAGATGTATATATGCATTCTTTTGGGGGTGAGAAGTCGGGGGTATGTGACGTTCTCACTTATCGGTTAGGAGCTATTGCCGCTTCCCGGGATGTTGTGTGCGTGAGAGTATCACGAGGTGGGTGTCGTTGAACCCCACCATGTGGCCCCAGTTTGCTACGTGTATGGGCTGCTCGAAGATGATACCATGTGAGCCTGCGTCCTCGAGTTATATAGCTTGGTTGGATGGTTATGATATTGTTGATGTGCTTGTACTTGGGTATCGAGGGCATAATGGACCTCAACGACCAACATTGCCAGGATAAGTGTATCGGGGGGTTCCTTGTTTGGATTTCGCTTCGAAGAGATGTCCCACGCACGATCCGTAGTGTAACGTTGGAAATTGGGAAGAAGTTAGTCCTTAGTGCTCATATTTACATATATCACCTATCCCGATGATCGATAGTGCCAGGAGTAGTGTAACGGGGGGTTCTTTGTTTGGATTTCTCTTCGGCGAGACGTCCCATGCATGAAACGTCGTGTACTATTAAGAATTGGGAATATTAATTAATTAAAATGGAATAATAAGAATTTGGGTTACATACATCATGCATTGAGGGCATAATTAACCTCGAAGATCAATACTGTCAGAAGTAGTGTAATGGGGGGGTTCCTTGTTTGGATTTCGCTTCGGCGAGACGTCCCACGCATGAAACGCAGTGCAGTGTTGAGAACCGGGGGAAGTTTTGTCCTTAGAACTTGATGCTAATAACTCATATATATATGATTACATACCAAGATGAGGGCATAACAAGAATATATGAAATTCTAGTAAGATAATGTTGATGTATTGTGATTATGTTAAATTGTGGATGGTTATGAAACTTTATATGTTCAATAAATGAACAAATGCAAAGAGAACTATAACATTTAAAATGAAGTAATGTTGTAGATGAAACTTAGATAAGGGTAGATTGCGAGATAAGTTAGATAATCTTAATCGAATCTTCATTTTGGGATCTAGTTAGATTTTATTGCCTAATTTATATACGGGTATTCATTCCGAGACCACGTGCATACGTTAGTGCGCGCTCTAGTTGAGAGGTGAGTTGAATAATTATGGAGAGAATGATTCCAGTAAATCATGTCATAATGCATTTATAATTTTTATGCATTTTAATGCACTCGCTATAAAATGTTTTCAACTCGGGCTCTGACCCGTCTACGTTTTCTCCATCCATGTATATATATTGTATTACTTTAGGTGTTCCTCTGTAAGGACGCCATTGATGCTTATCCATCCAGTGTATTCGCGGAGTTGTGGCAGTAGCGGACTGTTGCGGCATCTTGTTTAGACGATCCCTATCTTTGATGTATCTAAATTAGGGTTCAGTTTGTATCTCGAGTTTATACTCAAGTGTTGTAGATTATCAGTTTTATATTTCTCTTTCAGATTATTTGTATTGTCTGTGACCCGATAGCATATTCGGGTAATTTACTTTGTACAATTTATTGTGCTCCTGTATTCATTCTTTACATATTATAGAGTTTGTTGTATCATTCATCATAGTTAGATGAACTATTGTTGATTGTTTGTTGTACGGTGGATTTCTCTTGGTGTCAAATAAAAGTTTTAAATTTTTGGCACCGTCTTTGAATAATTTCACGTAGTTAGCCTTATATTATTTAGTATTGTCAGTTGATGTTGCGACTGTGCCATCTGAGATACCTGATTTATTATAGTATAGGGATGGCCACCCGTTATTATTTGGAGCGGGTTGTCACAGATGGTATCAAAGCACCATGTTCTACTGTCTTTAGGATCTGTGTGGGTTACTACGATCTTCCATAAGCGTTCTTGATTTAGAGCCTTATTGTTAGGACGGTTGCATTCACATGTCCATATTTCTTCTGTGATATGAAAATATTTGAAAGGCGTTCTGATACAATTGTTCTTGTTTCAGATGCCACCGAATGGAGGTCGTTCAATCAAGGCAAATAAAGGGGCTGAAAGTGTGCAACCCCAAATGCCTCAAAGGAACATGACTACAGATGAAGTTGGCAATATTGTAACACAAGCAGTAACTGCTGCCATTTCTACGATGGCGCAGCAATCTACCATTCAAGCAGCCCAAACCCATTTAGGATTTGTCTTTATGGGAAAGAGTTAAGGATGATTTTAGTAAGGGGAGTCCTCCCGAGTTTGCGGGGGGAGTTGATGCAATGGCTGTAAGTCAATGGAAGAATAGTATGTGGAGGCACCTCCGTATGGTTGAGTGTAGTGAGGTGGAGAAGCAATTTTTAGCCTCCTTTAAGCTATCGGGTGCGGCTCTCCAATGGTGGGAGTCTGTCACCACATCTGAACAAAGAGATACTTTACCTATAATAGAATTTTGAGAACTTTTTGATTGAAGGTATTTTCCTTCCCCGACTCGGAATACGAAGACTTTTCAAGGTAATAAAACGGTGGTGAAATATGAGGAAGACTTTTCTAGTTGGGCGAAATTGGTACCTGATGAGGTAAATACGGAAGAGAAACGTATATCAAAGTTTATTCGAGGGTTAGATTGGAGAATTCGGCAACATTTGTTAGAGAGTCCTAAGCTAATGACTTTCGTCGAGGTAGTGAATGCGGCACTATTAAAGTGTCATGAATATCGTCTTCGTTCGTAAGAGGGTAATAACTTTGGAGATTCGAGTTCATCAACTAGGTTTGGCAAAGAGAGTGCCAGTAATGCTAGTTGGTATAAGTCGGACTATAGAGAGTCACAACAACGTTTTGTTCCTCAAGATGGGTCGAGAGGAATTTCAGGTAGATGTTTCTTTTGTAAAGAAATAGGTCATAAAAAGAGAGATTGTCCTATAAGTGGTAAAGGACCATGTTTTGATGAAGTCTTGAAAGTGCAACCCATACAACAGATTCGAGGTCATTTTAGACTGGGGGGCTTTGTTTGGGAACCCATTAATGAGGAAGAGCAATCGGACTAGAGATGGATGATGTAAGTTAATTTTTCCATTATGAATGGGATAATTACTATATGAAGTTTTGGGAATATCGTATGAGAGATATTGATGAGAGGGTAATGTTATAGCCCTATTATGTATATGATGACCTTAAAGGGGAATTTTGAGCAAGTTAGGCTCTTGTGTTATTATCTTGTAAAAGAATAGATAATTTTGTAAAACGCTCAAAAAGAGCTATAAACCATGTGGTGAATGTAAGAATTGTGGTTGTGTGATAAGTAGTAATGATAAAGCTACTTCTTTGTATATAGTCATGTTAGACTTATATAATTGTTGTATTCCGGATATGGATGAGCCTTATAAATGGCTATATGTTAATATGATATGAGATGTTAAGAGTTCAGAAATTGTGGATTGATGGGACGCAGGAAAATTTTAGCTCATAATTATGCTAATTTTTGTGAGCTACATATTGTTAAATGTACGATGATTGTTAAGACCTTGTGTGGGACATAAGGCACTTTATATAAATATCGTATGACATAAACTGTTTTCAAAATAAAACTTTTATCGGCCATTGGGCCATTTCAAAATGATTTTTTTTCACCAAAATATTTTCAAATTCTAGTCCGGATTTAACAAACTCTCAATCCCCGACGTCGCTACTTAGTAGTGTATTGGGAGGGTTCCTTGTTTGGATTTCGCTTTTGCGAGACGTCCCCCGCACGAAAGTGGCGAATGTCAAGAATTGAGAGGAGTTATTTCTTTGGACCATTCAAAAATTTTTACACCATCAAAATGCTAGTATAATTTATATGTTTATGGAATTGTGGAACTTTTGAGGCAAATGAATCCTCATTATTGTTGTTGCGAGCAGAAAGCTCGAATAAAGGGTGTATGGGTGCCCTAGTGGTTAAAGGAATTATTTTATACAACTTAACATAAATTAAAATAAATTCGTCGTGGGAAGTTAGAGATTTGGAGATAGGATTAGTGAGGATGAGGTGGTAGGAACTAGTTGAGCTTTCGATAATTAGGCTTAGCTAAATTTCGAGGACGAAATTTTTGTAAGTGGGGAAGTTTGTAACAACCCGAGGTTTTAGGACAGCTATTTATTTATTTTGGGAGAAATAAATATTATTTTATTTTGGAGAGAAATTGAATTGGCAATTGAGGTCAAAATTTGGAGTCGTTAGAGAGTGTTTCGAATGGCGATTCTGAGGGTGTAGTTCTCTCCGGAAGGATCGAGAAAGTCAAAATGACTGTACTTGGAGTCTATTTAGGTTCGGAAATATTTTAAGGTCGTTTGACTCGAATTAAAGTTATCGAGTCATTTAAGTGTGTATTATCATTTAAAGATGTGTATCTTGGGAGTTAGGACTTAAAAGCCTACAGGGGATTCAGTTCTCCAAAGAGAGAAAGAGAAATAGAAAGAAGAAGAGTTAGAAAGAGAAAAGAGAGAGAAAGTGGAGATTTCCGGCATTTACACAATTTCAAGGACGGATCAGACCCTAAGAACCCGAGGCAAGTGATTAAACTTGCTAAATAACTGTTATGTACATTTATTTCATGATTTGTGGATCAAATTTATCGGTTTTAGGTTTAGTTTATCAAAACCTAACTTTTGGGTATAATCTTAGATTTGTTATGTAGATCTTGGATTTGATGTTAGAAATTAGTTTAAATGTATTCTAGGATGAATATTAATGTTATATATGTGATTGGGTTGAAGAGAAATGGAGAGAAAATGATAAATATGAATTTTGGGATTTTTGGCTTACTAAAAAGTAGCCATTTTCGAAACTCCAGGTAGGCCGAATCGATTCGTCCCCTTAGCCGAATTGATTCTGAAATATGCAGGTGCCCAGGACTGAGTGACCGAATTGATTTGGACCCTAGCCGAATCGATTTGGCCTGAGACAGAGTCCCAGGTCTGATGACCCGAATCGATTCGCCTTGGAGGCCGAATCGATTCGTTGGGCCGAATCGATTCGGAATTGGCCCGAATCGATTCGAAAACAGGGCTTTTGAGGGATGTTTTTCTATAGAGAATTTCGTCTCGTTTCGTTCCAGGTTATCGATTGGGAACCTCTATAGGAATTATTGGGAGTATGTTTTGGAGACTTTTAAAGAGTTTCCCTTACAAGGAATCATTGGAGTCATATAGACTTAAATTGTGGAATATCGATTAGAGATTTTGGTATTCACTAAGTGGGGAAGCCCACCTTGATTGGAGGTCTATTTGGAGATAATAATTCAATTCATATGAAAGAATGAGAACGAGTTTAGAGATAATGGGTCTTAGGATCCAATCCCGAATGGGATAACTTTAAAAGGTTCACGAAATAAATTGAACCCTATTATGGATGGAGGATTATAAATGTTAAATAGTGAGCATACGGATATAGAAATATCCTTAATTATGATTGATTTGGGAGAAGTCTCACACAATGAGAAATTCTAAATATAGTGCATTAGGATAAAGAATATCCTTAACATAAATGGATTCGAGAGACAATTCATAAATAGAAGCGACATGTGAGCTTCAAGAGAGAAATAGTATAGTGTATACTAAGTGGGGAAGATGTGTGAGAATTTACGATTGGTATATCAAGAGGGAAATATACTAAACAATGACATTAATTCTATTGCGCCTAAGAGCGTATAGTAAATATGAAAACAATGTGACGGGTATACCTTATATGATGGTATATATTTATATGATGTGATGATGTATGTATGCCTTATGTGATGGTATATATATATATATATATATAGTGAAGCATACCCCCTCCTTGCTATCATTGGGAAGTTGCGTGCAATGAGGGTGAGCACCCTGGCTCAAAGAGAAGGGTATGGATATTCCCCAGGTCATAGTCGTCCATTGTGATTATTATGCGATGTATATATGCATTCTTTGGGGGGTGAGAAGTCGGGGGTATGTGACGTTCTCACTTGTCGGTTAGGAGATATGACCGCTTCCCGGGACGTTGTGTGCGTGAGTTGATCACGAGGTGGGTGTCATTGAACCCCACCAGGTGGCCCTAGTTTGCTACGTGTATGGGATGCTGGAAGATGATAGCATGTGAGCCTGCGTACTCGAATTATATAGCTCGGTTGGATGGTTATGATATTGTTGTTGTGCTTGTACTTGGGTATCGAGGGCATAATGGACCTCAACGATCAACATTGCCAGGATTAGTGTATCGCGGGGGTTCCTTGTTTGGATTTCACTTAGGCAAGACGTCCCACGCATGATCCGCAGTGTAACATTGTAAATTGGGAAGAATTTAATCCTTAGTGCTCATATTTATATATATCACCTAGCCCGACGATCGAAAGTGCCAGCAGTAGAGTAACGAGGAGGTTCTTTGTTTGGATTTCTCATCGGCAAGACGTCCCACGCATGAAACGCCGTGTACTGTTGAGAATTGGGATTATTAATTAATTAAAATGGAATAATAAGAGTTTGGGTTACATGCATCATGCATTGAGGGCATAATTAACCTCGAAGATCAATACTGTCAGAAGTAGTGTAATGGGGGGTTCCGTGTTTGGATTTCGCATCGGCGAGACGTCCCACGCATGAAACGCAATGCAGTGTTGAGAATCGGGGGAAGTTTTGTGCTTAGAACTTGATGCTAATAAATCATATATATGTGATTACATACTAAGATGAGGGCATAACTAGATTATATGAAATTCTAGTAAGAGAACGTTGATGTATTGTGATTACGTTAAATTGTGGATGGTTATGCAACTTTATATGTTCAATAAATGAACAAATGCAAAGAGAACTATAACATTTAAAATAAAGTAATGTTGTAAATGACACTTAGATAAGGGTAGATTGCGAGATAAGTTAGATAATCTTAATCGAATCTTCGTTTTGGGATCTAGTTAGATTTTATTGCCTAATTTATATTTGGGCATTCATTTAGTGACCACGTGCATACGTTAGTGCGCGCTCTAGTTGAGAGGTGAGTTGAATGATTATGAAGAGAACGATTCCACTAAATCATGTCATAATGCATTTATAATTATTATGCATTTTAATGCACTTGCTATAAAATGTTTTCAACTCGGGCTCTGACCCGTCTACGTTTTCTCCCTCCATGTATATATATTGTATTACTTTAGGTGTTCCTCCGCAAGGACGCCATTGATGTTTATCCATCCAGTGTATTCGCGGAGTTATGGCAGTAGCGGGATTTTTCCGCATCTTGTTTAGACGATTCCTATCTTTGATGTATCTAGATTAGGGTTCAGTTTGTATCTCAAGTTTATACTCAAGTGTTGTAGATTATCAGTTTTATATTTCTCTTTCAGATTATTTGTATTGTATGTGACCCGATAGTGACAACAGTAAGAACATCAGCTGAAGAGAGTAGTGAATTTTCTATTACGGTAGGGTTACTCCAAGGTTCAGCATTAAGTCCTTATCTCTTTGCTCTTGTTATGGATGAGTTGACTGGATAAATAATAGATGAGGTGCCATGGTGTATGCTATTTGCAGATGATATTGTTTTAGTCGATGAGACTAAGATGGGGATAAATGCTAGGTTGAAATAGTGGAGAGAAACTTTAGAAACAAGAGGATTTAAAATAAGCAGAACTAAAACAGAATATGTGGAGTGTAATTTTTGTAGTAATAGGAGGACAAGTGGAGATGTGATGAAATTGGAGGGTCAAGAAATACCTAGAAATGATCATTTTTGTTATTTAGGATCGATTAAACAAAAAGATGGAGATATTAGTGATGATGTTACGCATAGGATTAGAGCAGGCTGGGTTAAGTGGAGAAGTGCGACCGGCGTTCTGTGTGATAGGCGTATACCTTTGAAGTTGAAAGGAAAATTTTATAGGACGGCCATTAGACCCGCCATGTTATATGGGACAGAGTGTTGGGCAACCAAGAAACAAAATGTGCAGAAAATGAATGTGGCGGAAATGCGAACGCTAAGATGGATTTGTGGTAAAACTCGAAAGGATAAAATTAAAAATGAACAAATTCGTGAAACGGTAAAAGTAGCTCCTATAGAAGATAAATTGAGAGAAAATCAACTTAGATGGTTTGGACACGTCAAGCGTAGACCAATGGATGCTCCTGTAAGGAAGAGTGATTTAGTTAGTATTGATGGTAACCCAAAGGGTAGAGGTAGGCCTAATTTAACTTGGTGGGATATTATAAAAAAGGACATGATATCATGTGTTTTAACCGAAGATATTGCAGTGGACAGAATGGAATGGAAAAATAGGATTCATCTAGCCGACCCCAAATAATTGGGAAAAGGCTTTGTTGAGTTGAGTTGAGTATGTGACCTGACAGCATATTCGGGTAATTTACTTTGTACAATTTGTTGTACTCTTGTATTCATTCTTTACATATTGTAGAGTTTGTTGTATCATTCATCATAGTTAGATGCACTATTGTTGATTATTTGTTGTATGGTGGATTTCTCTTGGTGTCAAATAAAAGTTTTAAATTTTTGGCACCCTCTTTGAATAATTTCGAATAGTTAGCCTTATATTATTTAGTATTGTCAGTTGATGTTGAGACTGTGCCATCTGAGATACCTTATTTAATATAGTATAGGGCTGGCCACCCGTTATTATTTGGAGCGGGTTGTCACACTTAGGTCCTTATGTATTTTTTATCTTAATGTAATTTTAACTACATACTTTTATTAAAAAAAAATATTTAGTTGTTAACCTTTTCCATATTTTGATCATGTGCTGACTAAACATGTGTTAATAATTGTTACTTACGCTTGAACTGGAAAGATTTATTTCCCGTCAGTTAATCAACATCTTTGTCGACCAAATAATACGATTGATCGTCTTAGGCCCTTTATTATTTAAATGGACAAGTACTTGGGTTTAATCATTTTGAGTTTTTCAACCGACTAAATGATATTAACAACCAATGATATTAACAACCGCAATACGATTCGCTATCATATACATCATAGCAGGAGAACGAAATTTTACTAAAGGAATCAACAATCCTAAACATAGGGCTCCATATCAAAGAAAGTTACGCTGGAAGCATAATAAGCCGTACAGATCCTAAAGGACACTAGAACCTGATGCTCTGATACCACCGTAACACCCCGACTAATTAAATACCGGGTAGCTACTCCTTTATTAAATTAATTCAAAATGCCAAGTTGGTTCAGTTAATAGCATCACTGTCGAAAACATTTAATGATTACTAACCACCTAATATTTAAAAAGTAAGTTGTCAAATTTTAAATTAAATCTGATTAACATGCGATAAATGAAATGTAAAAGAATAACATCACCATACACCATAAAGTCTCAATAAAGTAACCAACAAATAATAATAAGTCCGGAGGAAAACTCCTCACAACAATCCCACAAACTGAAATAAATAAAACAATGTATCCTGAATTAATTACATGCCAAAAATCTGAATAATTGAATTATGAAATGTCTCTAATAGAAATGGGCGACAAGCCCTACAAATGATGAAACTGAATATGGAGTCAAGACTAGAAAATGAGGCGTCTAATATCAAGGCCCTGTAACTTCCACAATAGCTACAGCTCGTCACCTGAATGGAAATCCTATGCATGGTGTCCTTGTGGCTGGGCACCTAAAAAAGGTTTTACAAAAAAAAAACAGATTTGAAAGCAAACGGGTCAGAGCCCGAAAGTGGAGAGTATTTTAAAAACAGCAAGTGCTTTAATAACATTAAAACAATGAATGCAAAATACATGTTAGGACGTGCACTCACATGAAATTCTCACCTCTCGACTAATTGTGCACTCCTAACGTACAGTACCCATCTAAGCGATATTCGTAACTAACTAAAACGTCATAAGTTCTAATCTTTCTACTCGATTCACAATATAAATTCCTAGCATTATCAATTAAATAGAAGGTTTTACATAAACTCGGATTCTCAATTGTTAGCAAAACAATTCACAGCAGGTTTTCCCTTTTTATCTTTATCAAGACGTTACTACAATTATTCTCGCAATTAAACATTACAATTCCTTTTCATTTAACCATATATTATTCACATCATAAATATACAATACAAGCACCCCGAGGCTAAGCTGTGGTGCACACATACTCTGCTATCCATCCCGGTACATCACGTACATAAGGATTACAAATTCCGAATCTCTCAGCAATTATTAGAATAAGCACAACACACAAAAATGGAGGCGAATATAATTCAACATATCCATGGGTCACGTACATACCTACGTTTCATAGTCAGCTGACTTATTAACTCACAAATAAGTCATTCTAGTATTATGTTCTTAAGGTACCAATCTATATCCCCCCGTAGGCACACAAAGATTAGATGGTCCTAAACGAAAGCAAACCTCCCTTGATAGCAAGTATGGTAGGTATGTCATACACATAAGTCATATACTAAGCATTCACATATCTTAGATATCTCATTAATAATAAAGGTATATTCTACATCCTTATACCATTATTCCAATTTTATACATTTTTAAATCTTCCGATAATACATAATGTTGACTGTCGACACATCTCACGTCATAGTTTCTTGTACTTAAAACCTATCTCAAAGGGATTACTAAGTCTCCTATTATTCCCCTATATAACATCATTATTCTTAAGATCCTTACTTATGCCCCAAACCTCATTTCATCAAATTATTCGAATTTACTCCTTTAACCCAAATATTATATCACTCATCGAATTTTATTAGATTTCATAATAATTCCTCAAATTGAATTCTAACGCAGGTCCAAATTTTATAACCATACCTACTGGTCTTCCTTAAGTCTAAGGATATTCATAAAATATCCATTAATAATTTTCTAAGGGTTAACATCATTAAAATTTAACTAGGGAAAATATTACTCATTCTGGGAAGGTCGATCGATCGACCTTGAACATCGATCGATGGTGGTCGATCGATCGACTGATGAATGTCGATCGATCGATTGCACCAGATAAGTTACGGACGGCTTCGTTTTGCAGTCCTCAAATCATCCCAAAAATCCATTACAATGCATGAAACTTCATTCTAACGTTATAATATCATCAAATAATCATCCTACAACATTGTTAACGTTCTAAAACTAATTAATCATCACCCAAAGGCCTTATTTAGATCAAAATATCATCAAGAACCCTAGTTTTCAATTTCTTTCAAAATCAACAATAATCCTCTTCTTAAATCCATTTTTTGAATTATCAAGGGCTATAGTATGAATTCATAATTCATCCTGAATATGTCTACATGCAAATCCTAACATGGTTTATAGTTTTAATCCTCAAATTCATGGGTTTTTATCAATCTCCCAAAATAATGCAATTTTGTAGATTTCTAAGCATGGAAGAAACATTCGCTTGAAATTAACATAATTAAACCACTTGCCTCGGATTGTTCTCTGAATTTGATGTTGGATGTTGGATGTTGCTCTCTTTTCCTCTACAATTTCTCCCAAGGTTGAAGGTTGAAGATGGAGGTTGTTTTTCTCTTTTGGGAACTTCTCCTAACCTCTCCTAAAACTCCCGTTGCCCTCAACTCAGTTAATTGCTGGTAATGGGTTAGTGGGTTATAAAATTCCCTATTTTAAACTCCCAAAATTCGTTGGTCATAAATCCTCAAATTCCAAAATTACCAAAATACCCTTTTTAGTTGCCGGTATGGCCTACAAATGCCCCGGGACCCAAACTAAACCCCCGGTTAGTGGTTTCTGACTATTTCGACCCTTTCTGACACTTTGGCGCACTCAAAATGACCATACGGTTGATAAAAATAAAATTCACTTTTTAATTAAAATAATTATATTCCTGACGTGACTGTCACACGCGTCCCAACAAAATTTCCAAATTGCCGTATTTCTCTCTCACGACAAATTCAATATTTTTAATATTCATATAACGTTATAATCAAATACCAACTCACATCTCGTTAGTATTTTATCCGGATTAATTCTCAATTAATTCACATTTTATTTAATTAATCCCATAAATAAATATTCATAAAAGTACGGGGTATTACATACTTCCCCCCTAATAATAGAATTTCGTCCCGAAATTCGGATAAGTAAGGCAGACCTGGAAAAATTAGGTATCCTCCAGTATTCAAAACAATTATAAAGTAAAGCCCAAATCACTAAAACCCTCGCTTCACAATAAGCTTGTTTAACATACTTGATACCTTATCAGAATAATCTTCGATAAATGCACCTCACCTTGAGCTCTTATTAAACAACATTCGAATAAAAATAGCCTATACGTCATTAGCCGTATTATTTTTATTAGTATTGTGAGTCCGCACCTCACTACTAACTCCCGCGTTTATCAAAACTCCAAACTCCCATCCTGGGATGAATCAATAACACATCTGACTACGCTTGTCCATTCCTTGAAATATCCCGACGTTGTGACTTTTACGCAAGGGAAAACCACTTCAGCCTGTTGGTGTCACACAAACCTTTGTAAGCACCTTGTCCACCATAAATAGATACGGGTGCTTTTCCCCCAACTCTACCATTAGGTAATATCTCCTCCTCATGACTACAATATACCTCACTAGTTATACCCGATTTGGAATTGAAAATATCGTAATGAATCCCAAAATTTCTTTCATACAATCCATCAGTCGTTAGTCGCCTTGTGCCTGCACCGCGAGTTATAGGTGATACAACCCTCAGTTTGAATCGTTATTTCCCACTACTTATTGTCACCCCACCTAAATGTGGATTTCGGGGATTTCATCCCAATTCTAAATAATACTACGTCGAACCACGTACCGGCGTGTTCACTATCTAATAGTGTAAATCATTCAAGTATATAACAATTTGTCTCCTTCTGAACAACATGACTCACGTATATGAAGGAATTTGTTACCCCTCAAGGAATTTACTAACTTGACTCTTCCATCCCTGGTATCATCGGTTGGATACAAAATTAATTAGTTAATCATATAACACCCAACCGTTCTACTACTTACTACACCCCTTTAAATGCTGACTTTCTTGTAAATGTTCCTTCCCGTTAAGTGATACTTAACGATCCTCTTCTTCTCTTGGCGTATGCCAAAGTTTCGACCCTTACACTTTCTCACCTCTTTGTGAAAATCTGGACTCCTTATACCTTATTAACATTCTCACTCTATTTACTCTTGAGTCACCCTCAACATTCGATTGATCGGAACTCTACTCCAAATTGCTCATAATAATTTATTCGCCTTCTCAAGAGATATCCTTTTATTAAATGGCCTTCTACTGCCTTTCCTCCAAATTTGAACGTGTTACACTGACTACACATGATATTCACTTACACCTTTTCTTATGACGTTTAATCTCATAAGTAATAATCTCACCCGTCTATGTTCCCTCTTCCTTTGATTTACACTTTAGCAAATCAAGATGTCTACGCCCCCTTATAACCCAACCATAAGGTTTTTAAACATTATATACGCTTCATACAAATCCCAAACTCTTTATTGTCACTATAAGTACAACGGTGCTATACCACTTGGGCGTTCTCAATCGCTTCTGAATTAGAAGTCCTAAATCCTCCTTATCCTCAATGCGTCCTTCAACACGCCGTGACAAAACCATCATTATTAGTACTTATATCGTAATTTACTAACAACTGGATCTAATGGCCGTACATCATAATTTACTCCTTGTAACTTCCCGTTATAACTACGTACTCCCATAACGATAGAGGTATCCAAATCATGAATGAAGGGCCACACATTTCCTTACTACCAACCTTACGCTAAGTTTCATGCGTGGGGTGTCTCGCAAACTGAAATCCAAACAAGGAACCCCCCCGATACACTACTACCTAACATTGTTGGTCATCGAAATCCGTTAAGCCCTGTCCATAATATGTACCCCTACACTCTCGTCTTTTAACAACAAAGTTTCATCTCAGTTCGCAATTATACATAAACAAAGAACTCCTTCTGAAAGGCACTTTTCTCTTTACAATGATGGAAATCACATTTCATATACAACATGCGAGATATTTGAGACCCTCAAATTCCCGTCCCCAGACACTCAACTATGAGTATAAACTTTCAAATCTCTAACGGGTGATAAAACAATGCACTCTTTTTGTTACGACCTCTCTATCGTTAATTATAAAAAAACCAACTAACTCTTTGTTGACTAGTAAATCAATTACATACGACTCATAATAATAAAATCCCTACGCATACTGGGATTAAATATCCGAGACCATTATACTTTGAAATCACAACATATATATATATACACGATGTAGTAAACATGCTACCCCGATGTAGTAATCCCAATAAACTTGAAATACCAGCACACTATCAGTATAATCATATATATAAAATAATAATTAAGATCATATCATACTCGTATAACACAGCACTAAAACGAGTAATTTCGATAAGCATAAACCGTTATTAATATACCCATTCATCCTCCGCGGATGACAATAAAAGTAACCCCCACACTATCAGGGAAAAATGTTCTTATATATAATAAACTTACTGATATACTCACTAAACTCGACTCTCAAGTGAAAATACAATTGTAACAAATGTAGTAACTCATTCATGCCACAAATAACATGCATCCTCATGTGAGGATATAATTCATACTTCTATCCTAATAATCGTCCCGGATGCTCAAATGGTTCCTGGACTTACCACACATGTTTGTCCCAAACCGGATATTTCAATAACTATTGCCCTCACCAGGCACAATACCTTGATCCCTACTCTTGTATCGGGAAAAAATTTTATAACGCACGGGTTTCACTCCCCACAGAAATACCTCTACACATACTCCACTTATCTTTTGTCTCACAAATCATGTTAAGGTGGTCCATCTCTTGGACGTTGGTAGTCTCGACTCAGACGACTACCTCCGTTGTTCCCTTAGTTTTGATGGCCCTAAGGAACATGCTACTAATTTCTACATCTCTCACTGAAATCACCTTTGCCCGGTAGTAACTCAGCTATCCGAATTATTTTAACGGTTTCTCCATTGGGTCTTCCCATGGTGGTGTTTCACCAACACTGTTTTCCCCAGTCTTACTTTATAAAAATTCTTCAATTTTTGTATCTCCCTACCTAAGGGAACATTTACCTCCAAATTTACACCACGCGATATAATTACTATCTGTATTTATCATCCAAGCAGAATTCCCCATAAGAGCTAACAATTCTTCTTGTATGTAGATTCTCCCTTTAACATCCTCTTCTCCATACCACTTTCTCCACCCGATGTAAAGTTCGCTACAACATTAAATTTCTCCTCACCAGTTGACCCATGTTTGGCCCTCTTATGTGAGTTCAGAATAACATTCTCCTTTCAACCTGAACATCTGATGAAGGAACTTATGGTCAAACCATACGTGTACACCCTCTCGACATCACATTCCACTTTTAAATGGGTTGCTTGTTTCTCACCATTGAATCTTCGCTCTTACGAGTCAAGGAAAAAAAAATCCTCAAATTTTCACTCTCGATTGGCCATACTCCGACACACATCCAAGCCTTCGGTTGTATTATGTTTGTTTGGCTAGAACACGCCATCTCGCCTTTCAAGTATTTCCACCGCTGGTTTTCTCTTCAATGTTACACCTAACTCTTTCTCTCTCATTCCAACCTTGTTGGATGTGTCTAATTTGACCCCATTCCTACTATAGCTGTACCCGAAAGTCTCAAGTCGCGCCTTAGCCTTCTATATCATCCAGGACTTCCGTGCCATAATATCGGTGACTTCAACTACAGTCATACTTCTTTAAATAAATCAATTAACCTCAATATATATTTGCCTCCTGCTGTTCACCCAACTGTCTTCGCCTGACGTACTACATTGTTCGGCACACGAATACACCCGATCGCAATACGATTCGCTATCATATACATCATAGCAGGAGAACGAAATTTTACTAAAGTAATCAACAATCCTAAACATAGGGCTCTATATCAAAGAAAGTTACACTGGAAGCATAATAAGCCGTACAGATCCTAAAGGACACTAGAACCTGATGCTCTGATACCACCAGTGACACCCCGACTAATTTAATACCGGGTAGCTACTCCTGTATTAAATTAATTCAAAATGCCAAGTTGGTTCAGTTAATAGCATCACTGTCGAAAACATTTAATGATAACTAACCACCTAGTATTTAAAAAGTAAGTTGTCAAATTTTAAATTAAATCTGATTAACATGCGATAAATGAAATGTAAAAGAATAACATCACCATACACCATAAAGTCTCAATAAAGTAACCAACAAATAATAATAAGTCCGGAGGAAAACTCCTCACAACAATCCCACAAACTGAAATAAATAAATAAATGTATCCTGAATTAATTACATGCCAAAAATCTGAATAACTGAATTATGAAATGTCTCTAATAGAAATGGGCGACATGACCTACAAATGATGAAACTGAATATGGAGTCAAGACTAGAAAATGAGGCGTCTAATATCAAGTCCCTGTAACTTCCACAATAGCTACAGCTCGTCACCTGAATGGAAATCCTATGCATGGTGTCCTTGTGGCTGGGCACCTAAAAAAGGTTTTACAAAAAAAAATTAGATTTGAAAGCAAACGGGTCAGAGCCCGAAAGTGGAGAGTATTTTAAAAACAGCAAGTGCTTTAATAACATTAAAACAATGAATGCAAAATACATGTTAGGACGTGCACTCACATGAAATTCTCACCTCTCGACTAATTGTGCACTCCTAACGTACAGTACCCATCTAAGCGATATTCGTAACTAACTAAACCGTCATAAGTTCTAATCTTTCTACTCGATTCACAATATAAATTCCCAGCATTATCAATTAAATAGAAGGTTTTACGTAAACTCGGATTCTCAATTGTTAGCAAAACAATTCACAGCAGGTTTTCCCTTTTTATCTTTATCAAGACGTTACTACAATTATTCTCTCAATTAAACATAACAATTCCTTTTCATTTAACCATATATTATTCACATCATATATATACAATACAAGCACCCCGAGGCTAAGCTATGGTGCACACATACTCTGCTATCCATCCCGGTACATCACGTACATAAGGATTACAAATTCCGAATCTCTCAGGAATTGTTAGAATAAGCACAACACACAAAAATAGAGGCAAACATAATTCAACATATCCATGGGTCACGTACATACCTACGCTCCATAGTCAGCTGACTTATTAACTCACAAATAAGTCATTCTAGTATTATGTTCTTAAGGTACCAATCTATATCCCCCCGTAGGCACACAAAGATTAGATGGTCCTAAACGAGCGCAAACCTCCCTTGATAGCAAGTATGGTAGGTATGTCATACACATAAGTCATATACTAATCATTCACACATCTTAGATATCTCATTATTAATAAAGGTATATTCTACATCCTTATACCATTATTCCAATTTTATACATTTTTAAATCTTCCGATAATATATAATGTAGACTGTCGACACATCTCACGTCATAGTTTCTTGTACTTAAAACCTATCTCAAAGGGATTACTAAGTCTCCTATTATTCCCCCATATAACATCATTATTCTTAAGATCCTTACTTCTGCCCCAAACCTCATTTCATCAAATTATTCGAATTTACTCCTTTAACCCAAATATTATCTCACTCATCGAATTTTATTAGATTTCATAATAATTCCTCAAATTGAATTCTAACGCAGGTCCAAATTTTATAACCATACCTACCGGTCTTCCTTAAGTCTAAGGATATTCATAAAATCTCCATTAATAATTTTCTAAGGGTTAACATCATTAAAATTTAACTAGGGAAAATATTACTCAATCTGGGAAGGTCGATCGATCGACCTTGAACATCGATCGATCGATGGTGGTCGATCGATCGACTGATGAATGTTGATCGATCGATTGCACCAGATAAGTTACGGACTGCTTTGTTTTGCAGTCCTCAAATCGTCCCAAAAATCCATTACAATGCATGAAACTTCATTCTAACGTTATAATATCATCAAATAATCATCCTACAACATTGTTAACGTTCTAAAACTAATTAATCATCACCCAAAGGCCTTGTTTAGATCAAAATATCATCAAGAACCCTAGTTTTCTATTTCTTTCAAAATCAACAATAATCCTCTTCTTAAATCCGTTTTTTGAATTATCAAGGGCTATAGTATGAATTCATAATTCATCCAGAATATGTCTACATGCAAATCCTAACATGGTTTATAGTTTTAATCCTCAAATTCATGGGTTTTTATCAATCTCCCAAAATAATGCAATTTTGTAGATTTCTAAGCATGGAAGAAACATTCGCTTGAAATTAACATAATTAAACCACTTGCCTCGGATTGTTCTCTGAATTTGATGTTGGATGTTGCTCTCTTTTCCTCTACAATTTCTCTCAAGGTTGAAGGTTGAAGATGGAGGTTATTTTTCTCTTTTGGGAACTTCTCCTAACCTCTCCTAAAACTCAAACTCCCGTTGCCCTCAACTCAGTTAATTGCTGGTAATGGGTTAGTGGGTTATAAAATTCCCTATTTTAAACTCCCAAAATTCGTTGGTCATAAATCCTCAAATTCCAAAATTACCAAAATACCCTTTTTAGTTGCCAGTATGGCCTACAAATGCCCCGGAACCCAAACTAAACTCCCGGCTAGTGTTTTCTGACTATTTCGACCCTTCCGTACACGTTGGTGCACTCAAAATTACCATACGGTTGATAAAAATAAAATTCACTTTTTAATTAAAATAATTATATTCCTGACGCGACTGTCACACGCGTCCCAACAAAATTTCCAAATTATTGTATTTCTATCTCACGACAAATTCAATATTTTCAATATCCATATAACGTTATAATCAAATACCAACTAACATCTCGTTAGTATTTTATCCGTATTAATTCTCAATTAATTCATATTTAATATAATTAATCCCATAAATAAATATTCATAAAAGTACGGGGTATTACACGAGCGACATAAGTATGAAAATAAAAAAAATTAAACTAAATGTACTAGCAGTAGATAAAGAAGACTAGATGTAAAACTTCTTGAGATTGATTGGGTTCTAGTCTCTTTGTATCTACCTGCCCTCCAGCATTTCTAGGTAATATGATCCTTGAA
The DNA here is from genome assembly GCA_949130495.1 of Sambucus nigra. Classification (NCBI taxonomy): domain Eukaryota; kingdom Viridiplantae; phylum Streptophyta; class Magnoliopsida; order Dipsacales; family Adoxaceae; genus Sambucus; species Sambucus nigra. Next base: position 786,744,790 of record OX422208.1, on the reverse strand, counting down.
GGTCATCCTTTATCACCCTGAAAGGTCCTTCCCAGCTTCGTCCTAACTTGCCATCTGATGGTTTCACGGCACTGTCGAGGAATTTTCTTAGGACATAGTCCCCACCTGAAACTTCCTTGAATTAACTTTCTTATTGTACTACCTGGCCACTTGCTATTGGTAAGCAGCCAACTTGATCATGGCCATCTCTCTTCGCTTGTCTGCCAAGTCAAATTTAATGTGTAATTCATCAGCATTAAGGCCTTAGTCGACCAAGGTGGTTCTCATAGTAGGGAGACATGCTTCAAGATGAATGGTAGCTTCCATTTTATAAATGATCACAAAGGGTGTTTCCCCAGGAAAGTGGTACGGTAAGCCCACGGGGCATAAAGGAGCTCATCCACCCAGGAACCCTTGGCTTTTTCCAACCACTTTTTCATTCCCTCGAGCATGGTTTTGTTATAAGCCTCTGCCTGATCGTTACTTAGAGGATACGTAATAGAACTGAAGTGGTGCTTATGCCATGCTCATTATAAAAACCCTGAAAGAAGTACTTTCAAATTGTATGACGTTCCCGGTGATGATAGTACTTGGTATCCTAAAGCGTATTATAATGTTTCTCCAGATGAACCTGGTCATATCTGAATCGTAAATGTTCGCATGTGGTTTTGCCTCTACCCATTTAGTGAAGTAGTATGTGCTAACCAGTAGATAATTATGATTTCCAGATGCGGTAGGTAGTGGTCCCATGATATCTATCCCCCCATTGTGCGAATGGCCATGGGTTTGTCAGAGATTTCAGGTCACTAGTAGGTTGTTGGATCATAGGAGAATGCTTCTGACATTTTTCACACTTGCAAACATAAGTGCCTATGTCGCATATGAGGCCACCAGTAACCCTCCTTAGTTTCACTAAAGGCTAATGATCTTCCTCCTGTGTGACTCCCAAACATTCTCTCGGGGAGTTTGCTAAGTACTTGCTCGATATCAAATGGGTGAATTCACTAGAAATAAGGGCTTGTGAATGACTTCTTGTAGAGCTTACCCCTAGAGCATGGTAAAAATGAGCAACCTTGACCCTTACCTAATGGGTCGACCTATTATCACCAGGTAGTATGTTGCTCCGTAGGTAGGCGATGATGGGATCCATCCAATGGGGAGCCTTATCTATGAGAATGACTTGTTGCCCGAAGAAATCTATCTGGATGGTTCTCGTTAGGTCAGAGTCCACTGCTGAGCTCAAGGCTTCTAAGGTATTATCATGAGTGTTCTGCTCCCGGGGAACTGTTGAATGTCCACCTTCTCAGATCCTTCCATAAATCCTGTTACCACAACGAGGTAGGATGTCATTCTATCATATTATGCATTAAAGTCCCCATTTACTTTCTTGGAAACCAGTTTGGAGTCACCGAACATGTGAAGGCACTTTGCCCCTAGCAATTGGGCCTTGCGCAATCCAGCGATCAGTGCTTCGTATTCAAATTCGTTATTGGATTCCTTGCTCGATGATAGCATCTTCTGGAGTGACGAGTTCGATTCCTACTCCTTCCCTCTTAGAATTGGAGGCTCCATCAACGTATAGGGTCTAGTATCTAGACTGTGCTTCCTCATTTGTTGACTTTTATGCTCCCTGTTGGTCGATTGGCTGGTCCCCTGTGAATTTTGCGATGAAGTCTACTAGGACGGCCTTAATTGTTGTTCTTGGCTAAAAGTGGATATCGAATCTACGAAGATCTACCGACCACTTGAAGAGTCGTCCAGAGAAGTAGGCTTTCTAAATAACATATTTGATGGGGTAGGAAGTGACTACTATTATTGAGTGAGCTTCCAAGTAAGGTTTTATCTTCCTTGAGGCGACTACTAGTGTATAGACGAGCTTTTCCAGGGGAAGGTAGCGTTGTTCTACGTCCAGAAATGTCTCGCTTGAGTAATAAATCGAGTGTTTCCCTCCCTCTTTCTCACACACGAGAGAGGAGCTTAAAGCGTCGTCTGATACTGCAAGGTAAAGATACAATAGGTCTACATCCTTTGCAATCACTAGCATGGGTGGTTTTCTGAGGTGGGATGTAATCTCCTCCAAAGCTTTCGAATATTCATCATTCCATATGAGGCCTTTGTCTTTCTTTAGGAGCTGAAAGAATGGTCAACAGCATTCCAAAGACTTTGATATGAAGAAATTGAGTGCCACGAGCATTCCAGTGAGATTTTGAACATCTTGCAATGTCTGAGGAGGCTAGACCCTGGTGATAGAGTCGATCTGATCTAGATTGACCTCAATTCCTCTTTTACTGACTAGATAGCCCAAGAACTTTCCTGACTAGACACCAAATAAACACTTAATTGATTAAGTTTTATTTGATATTTCCTGAGAATCTAAAAGGTTCTGTCCAAGTCTGTGAGGTGGTTTCCCTTGTGTTTACTTTTGACTAGCACATAATCGATGTAGACCTCCATCGTCCCTCCTATATGTCTCTTGAACATCTTAGTGACCAACTTCTGATAAGTTGCCACGCATTCTTTAGGCCAAACGACATAACCTTATAGTAGTACAACCCAATGGGGGTTATGAAGGAAGTGTTGTCTTGGTTAGGGCCGAACAACAAAATCTGATGGTAGCCTGAGTAGGCATTAAGAAATCTCATCCTTTTATGTATTTCTGTAGAGTCAACCAACTGGTCAATTTTAGGCAGTGGAAAGCTTTCTTTGGGATGTGCTCTATTGAGATCTGTGAAATTAATACAAACCCTCAAACTCCCATTGCTCTTGCGTACCACTACTGGCTTGGATAGCCATTTGGGGAACTAAACTTCCCTAATAGATCCTGCTTTCAGTACTTTCTCTACTTCATTATCCACTGCTTTAGCCTTCTCGGGAGATGTTCAGCGGACCTTTTGAGTGATTGGATTGAAGGTCGAATCGATGAAAAGGCGATGGTAAGTTACATTGAGATTAATACCTGTCAAATCATACAGCTACCAAGAAAAAATATCAAGATTTCTTTTCAGAGAAGTAATCAGTTCTTTCTTTTCTTGATCGTCAAGTGTGGATCCGATTAGAAATTTCCTCTCTGGAAAGTTTTCATTGGCTCCAACTTCTTTCAGGATTTTAACGACCCTATCAACGGGGTGTACCCTGGTCTTCTCCACCCCTAGTCAACCGTTCCATAATTACTATTTAAAGGGTGTAGCCCCCTCCTGGGCTTCCTCTTGAGCATCCTTTAGTTATTTTTTCTTTTCTTTCTTGGGGAGAGTGGCTACAATAAAGCACTTACTAGTAGTGGCCCGGCCACTACGAATTTTGACCACGCCCTAATTAGTGATACACTTCAGCTTTTGGTGGTAGGTGGATAGTACGGCCCTCATGAAATGCAGCCAGCCTCCGCCTAAGATAGCGTAATATGGGAACATTGTGTCCCTGCTAATAAATCAATCAGCTTTGAGATGTTGCTTTCTCTGACTGGAAAGACTATCTTTACTAGTGCAATTGTGATCTTCCCAGTGAAGCCGACCAACGAAATTATGGCCTCCTTAAGGTTGGGGAGTTTCAAATTCAACTTATGGAATGAATCCAGGTACATCATCTCTGACGAACTCCCCTGGTCCACGAGTAGCTTATCAACATCCCAATTAGCAATTTTGAGGGTAATCACCAAGGAGTCATGATGTGGGGTTCTTACTCTAACCAAACCATCTTCGGTGAAAATAATATGCTTAGTATAGTTGACATCCTTTAGTCATCGGTGCTTACCAGCCTGGATTTCAGCAGGGTCAATCTAAAACGTCCTATGGATTTACTTAAGGTCTGATGCCCCATGGATTACCGCAAACTCATGTCCCGTGTCCTCGTCAAGGACGTTGTCCGGCTTCTGGTCGCCATTGGCTGGGACCTTATCTTCTTTCTTCTCTATGTCGTTATTGAGGTGCCCAGCTTGGGCCATATCCTTCAGGTAGGACTTGAGAGCCTTCTAATTTTCAGTCCTATGGCCTCCCTCCTTATGGAATGTGCATCTCAGCCTGTTGTTTCTTTTCTTTAGGTCACCACCTATATTCTTAGGCCACTTAGTGAATGATTGGTCTTTGATCTTGCTTAAGATCATGTAAATGGGTTCCTTAAAGACTGTGTTAACAGCCTACGTCGCCTTGGAAGGATCAGCCCTGTTCCCATTCTTAGAGTTATACTTGCCCCCGTTCTTGTTCCCCTTATTCAAAGTATCACTCTTTTTTACTCGTTTGGTTGTCTTTGCTTGACCGTTGTCCCCTATATTAGAGTGAACCCACATCTTCCACCTTATAACATTTCTCAATACGAGTCGTGAGATCCTCAATTGTGCTAGCTCTCTTCTTAGCCAGGGACTGGTGAAGTAAAGAAGTGGTCGGCACACCAATTTTGAAGGATGAAATGGAAACTTGATCTAAGCAATACTCGACCTCGTTGAAGACTTCCCAATACCTTTTGGTATAATCAAAAAGGCTCTCTTGCGGCTTTTTCTTCATCATGAGCAGTGCATCCATCCGTTTGGGATGGGGGCTACTGGTTATAAAGTCAAAAGTAAAAGCCTCTGCTACAACCCTGAAATTTCTCATCAACTTGTGAGGCAGCTTCTCGAACCACTTCTGTGTTACATCATGTATGCTAAAAGGGAAAATTTAACACATCAGCGCATCGTTATGGCTCCATAAGGTGATCGCTCGTCTGTATTATCGAATGTGGTCTATGGGATCTGTCCTTTTATCGTAAATTTTAAACCTGAAATTGGAAAAATTCTTTGGGGTCTCCTCCTTTTCGATCTCGCTTAAGAAAAAGGATTTCATCTGGGTATTAATAGCTCTTCTAGCTAGCTCCCTGTTGCACCTGGCTTCATGACGGGTTGGATTTTGGTTCATCTCTCTAAGGACCAGAATCCTAATGTACTCATTCTCTCGAATATTTTTCCTGTGGCGCCTCTCTGACTGGACACGTTCTGATCGACAATGCTCTAATCTGCCACATTCAGTTCTATTATGGTTGTTCCTAGAGCTCCTCCCTTGGTTACGAGTATTACTCACCTCAGGATTAGGAGTTCTATAACCTTTCCTTGTGTCTCTATGAAGATATCTCTCCATTTTTTTAAGTCGCCTCTCGAGGCGAGCATTCTCTTCCAACTAGAGGAAGGTCGACTCCTCTTTTTCTCTGCGCCTGGCTTCGTAAGCGTCAACCAACCTAGAGATCTACGTAGACATAGGTGGCCCATGGCTCTTTTTAGAAGATTTCCTTTCTTAGCGAAACCTGGGATTTATGTATTGGCGAATCTCCGACCTGACCCTAGGTTATACTGGGTCTTCTTTCACATCGCCAACCTGAGGAATATTACTGTTATGGTGAGACATCATGGGGTTTTGTTGTGAAGGTTTTCACAAGAATAAAAATCAGTTCCCACATACGGCACTAATTGTGAGTAGAAGAATTATCACAATAAAGATCCACAAAATAATCACAAAGAACATAATGCAAAATCACACACACAACAACGATGTACATGGTTCGACAACTTGCCTACATCCCCAAAGAGGTTACTATTTTATTATAGTGTCTATCAATATTCGAGATTACCTTCCTTTGCCCCAGGTCAGGGTTTACAATTTATAGGTACATAAAAGTAAGAGATTAAGTTGTACAAGGAACTCAGATAACACATGGATAATTCGTGGTCTAGTGTGTTTCAAATACACGTGGGTAAATTAAATTCTGATTTCGATCGTGCAGTGCTTTAGATAATCCAGGATGGTCGGTTACTCTCATGGTCCATATTGAATATGTTCCCACACCTCTCATATAGCCATGGGTATGGTGTTATAGGTTTGGTGTGATAGCGTAGGGATCTCCCTTGTTATTATATTGAGTCTATAAGGTTGGGGAATCTTATATTTATGACTATTAATGGCATGAGTGATCCTTGAAGCCATAGGTGTAGCATTTGTATTTCATATTTAGATGGTGTATGGCCCTATATGATTGGATGTGGGCTAGGTATACTCATGTGGATTCGGGATTGTATGATTTTCCACACATTGTGTTGATTATACTATATATGTATATATGGAATTATAAGCCAGTAATGTTAAAATAAAGAGTATTTAGTTAGAAGATGCGATTGAAGAATAAGAATACCTTTTGGGATAGGAATTAGCATAACATGTTTTGAGGTTATTTGGATTGGTATAACTTCAATTAACTTAATATCGAAGGAATATGTCTTTTATTATTATGAAGCAAATGTAATGATATTTGTACACACTGTAGACTTATTAGGTTTAATTATGTGGAACTCTTTTTACTTGTCCTAGGCCAAGGTCACCGCTAGAAACTTAAGTTGTCTTAGTTAGAGTAATTCCCTAGCATCAGTTCCTTTTCACTATTCCTAGGATGTAGGTCTCGAGCGTGCAACTCTTTTTTATGTCATTATTTATTTATATTCAGTTATTCAGACGTGTTATTTATTCACTATTCATGAGTCACAAATTAATGTGGGATTTAACTATTTATGTTGGGATATTATTAAGAGTTGGATATTGGTTTATAATAAATTATACTCCATTGATTAGATTTTATATATTATGGTTGGATGGTATGATAGATGTCCTATGTTTTTATCACTGTGTTATTTTTCATTGTCGGTATTTATATCGGTATTGTTTATCTCGATCATACTTAAAATGTTAGTAATTGTCTCATTTTCATATTTTTTATATTTGGAACTGATCAATCTAATTATGGATTTTATGGGTTGTTACAGATTACCCATTTGTGTGTCTATTCATGTGTATATAAAGGAACAGTGGTGGTGTTCATTTTTGTCCTATCGCTCCTAACGAAACCTAAGTACCCTGCATTTTCTCACTTGAACTCCTTTCATTTTTCTTTTGAGTTTCTAAGTGAGGAAGGTTTGGGACTTATTATTTTTCTCTAGGTTATATTGCTTTAACTTTTATTTTGGTGGATTAATATATGAGAAATTTTGCAAACGTGCTACGCAAGGATTATGAGTTTTTCAACCAGAGTTAACTATATTTACCTAACAAAAAATCAGATACTCGTGTTTTGTTCAAATGCTTCAATTAAGAAGACTTTTTGTGAAGTGATAATTTTTTCTTTGTTTTAGAACTAAAATAAACTCGGATTCAAAACATGCAAATTATAGTTAAGGAACACTGCAACGATAAAAATAGAGGACAAAAGTTATTTTGGAAATTAAAGTAAAATAAGCAATTTGACGGTAAAATAAATAAACTAAAAAACTTAAATTTAAAAATTAAAAGGTAAACTGAAATTAAAGTTACAAGGTACTTGAAATAATAACTAAATATAACCTTACAAACTAATTCAAAGAAGAAATATATTGATAAAAGTAGAAAAAACTGGTAAAATAAATTTGGTAGAATAATAGTGAAGTAAATCATTTTTTCCTCTAACTTAATGCTCCAATTGCCCTTTTATAGTCCTCCGAATTGTAATTGTTTTTGTCAAATGACTGTTGAAAACTCTCTTTTTTAATCCCAAGAAATGTGCATACACACCACGTGCGATAACTTCCTTTTGACAACTACCTCCATGCCCCCATTTCCACGTGCATCTTCCCTAATCACTTAAGTGTCCTTTTAGGTACGTGAGCGTTACATTGTCTTTGGTCAATTTAACCGCAACATTGTATTCTCATTTATTTTCAACGTGTGGTTGATTTATCGACCAATGGGATATACTGTAAACAACTATTAGTTGTACAGATAATTCGTAGTAAAAAATTTTATGGGAGTCGTTCGTTTTTGGAGATGACGATTGTGTATTTTTTGTGCTTGATTAGGCTTTGTGGTTGTTTCCTGGTTGAAATCTTTGGGGCAGGTGTTGATTGGTTGGGTTCATTTTTCAATATTACTATTGGTGTTCTAGTCTATTTTGATTTATTGGTCTACATCAAGAATAATATAGAGGCTGAATATGCAGTGAATCCAGTAAGGTCTTATTGTCTTTAAAGAAAGGTGAGGTGCCCCTTGTGATTGATGTTGCATTCTTTTGATATTTATCGTTCTTTATTGTTGATGATTGATTTCACTATTTCTTGAAGTTGTATAGCTCCATTGGGCCTCAGATGGTGTCTCTTAGTCCTAGTTTGTTTTGTTAGGAAGTTCTCGATGTTAAGGTGTTAACCTTTTATGTGCGCAATTCTATCATGTGCTTAAGGATCGATATGGGTGATTTTATATGGTCACCTGTTGAGTTTACTACTGCTACGAAAGTTCATACTGACAATATCAAGATATTTTGGTTATTGTTAATTTACTTCTATTGGTTAAAGGTATGCGAGCCTTTAAGATTACGAAAAATGTAGGTGTGATTCAAACCTTGTGCTCTCGATGGTCAAGGTATAGACACGCCTTTGGGTATGGGTGGGGTGAGTTTTCAATTAATTAGAGGGTATATATGAACTATTAGGGCTTGAACCTCTTGGTTAGATAAGGAATTCTTCGAGTCAGTATAGGTTGAAAAAGACCATCATGGATACTTTACATCTTTAGTATAACGAATGTGCCTCCTATAAGAGTGCCTTGCAAATGGGGAGCACAGATAAAATGTCTAAATCTATTTTTTCTCATTGGATTAAGTATTTCTTTAAGGATTTTGTCCCTGTTATTCAAGGATCGTAAAAGAAACCTGCTAAGGCCGTAGCTCCTTATATGGCTTTGGATGATCCCGTTTACCTGGCTACCTACTTGGTTACATTTTCATTGAAGTTCATCTTTTCGGGTAAGCCTGAAGATTATCCAAACAAGCAAATTTTTCTGGCGGACACTCGATGTCCTTAATCAAAAGATTCCCTTGGCTTCTTTAATTGTCAGTAACATTTATGCTTGGTTAAATCAGTTTCCTTTGGTTGGAAACCATTTTTGCCATGTCTTGGAAAATTTTCTAGTGAGGAAGGTCGTATCCTCCTCACTAACTTCAAGGGAACCCAAAGGAGGAGCCTTATGATCTTTCCCTTTAAAAACTGTTTTATTTTCTTTAATTGGTTCTCCGGGGTGATATTTCAAATTCGCCACATACGTTTGGCGAGATCCAACTAACTCATCCACTTTCACGGGAGACTTTAATAAATTTTGAACCTCTCCACTGGCATCAACCTTGCTAAAAAAAACCTAAAGGGAATGGATTTAAGGATTTTATCACCTATGATATCCTCTTTAATCACCTTATCTAAGGAAAAAGCCAAACTAATTATGTCACGTAGTTAAACATATAATTAATCAAAAAATTTATTTTACCTCAGATAAGAAGTTCGAAATGGATGGTGAGGCATTGAATCTTCTCATACATCGCAGTGGAGGTTCACTCATATGTTGTTTCCACAACTTCCCATATCTCCTTTGACGTAGAGGGCGTCGAAACACGTCAAAACTCACTAATGGTGATACAACTAAAAATTACGTTTAAATCCTTAGCATCCCACCCGCTCTTTCTCCTTCTCATGTCGTCCTCATCCCAACTTGATTAAATTTTAGGGACTTGGGTGTCATCAACGACGATAATTAGTGGATTCAAACTCATAAAAACATGATTTCTAATTCGATCATCTAACAGCATCTAGTGTTCCATCTTACAAACCTTTTACTAGTGTTGATACCAAATTTAGTCTGCTGACATGGATCAGTTAAGTGGAAACACGTGTCAATCTACATGGCATTTACAAACATTTCTGAACAACACCTTAACCTCGAGGAACTCAACCTCCCCGACCAACTCTGACACTCCGAGCAAAAGGTGCTCTCCGAGTAACTTTTCTGTACCGAGCAACTTATTTATACCGAGCTACCCAGGCGGTCCGAGCAACTCAGGCGGTCCGAGCTGCACCTCGTACAGAGCATTTATATCCTGATAATCAAAAGAGATACTGTGCATTAAATGCTCATTATTATTACGCAGACGCACCTGCCTATTGGACAGCTGTGTATTATTCTTTCATTTGTACCGCCTCAATACTATAAATACATTGTAACCTCCTCATTAGCGGGGGACTCGGACTTTCTTGGTGTAAACCTACTATCGAGAATTCGCAAACGGTCAGCAATAACAAAAACAGTGGACGTAGGCCATTCTTATAAGGATGAACCACTTTAAAATTCTTTTGTCTTACTTATTTTTATCTTTGATTGAATAATTAGAGATAGTCTAATTTTTTACATCAACAGATTGGCGTCGTCTGTGGGAAACGACTGTAATTATCATTTTTCACCACAACAATTTATCACCAATGGCTGATAATCCTGAATCCAGTAATCGAAACACTAGAAACCCCCCGAATCCATCGGCTCCTCCAAATGTCCAAGATCTGGTTGGAATTATGGCCAATTTGGCTCGAGGCCAGACGGCCATGCAAGAGACTATGCGATAACTCATGCTAACTATCCAGGGTGGAGCACCGACCCATTCAGGGCAACGAAGTCTTCAAAGAAATACCCATTTTCTTTCTTCGCAAATTAGGCAGAGCGATTCATATTGTACTGAGAGATCTGATGATTTTTCTTATCAACCAGGTCGAACTTCGTCAGTACGAGCCACAGATACTGAGCAACACATCACTCTCTCTCCAGAAAGGACTAGTGCCTTGGAGAGATTAAGTAGGGTTTCTCCTTTTGATCGATTGTTCCCTAGGAAGAAAAAAAGTCCCCCTAAGGCTGTGTCGAGAAACTTTCGACGACCATCTGATCTAAGAGAGGGCCCTGCCCAATCACAACCAGTTGCTCGTCATGATAAATCCCAGGAAGCGACTTCAACATGATCAATTGCTCGAACCAAGAGGCCCGGGGAAGGAAACGATGCATGGAAAGGCTTTATTCAAAGGTTGGAGGATAGACTAGGGGAAATGGCTAAGGACAAGAATCCTCTACAAAGAACTTTTGTCCAAGGGACACCTTTTATACAAGCAATCGTGGATTTTCCCACACCGTCGAAGTTCAAAGCACCTGCTGTGACCCCTAAATATGATAGAAAAAATGATTGTGTCCTTCATATAGAACAATACCAAGCTGCTGCCGACATCTATGCAGTACCAAATGAGATGAGGTGTAGGGAATTTTCGGGAACTCTTATCGGATCTGCATAAATATGGTACAATAATCTTCCTCGGGGGAAGATTTCAACTTTCTTTCAATTGGTCGAGCTCTTCATTGGAAATTTCTGCTTTGGAGCAAAACCAGTTAAACGAGTAGCACATTTGCTAAGTGTTAGACAAAAGGCAGGTGAGAGCACCAGGGATTACATAACCCGTTTCAATAACGAGAATCTCGAAGTTAATGATTACGAGGAAAAGACAGCGATTACTGCTTTGATGAGTGGACTACTGCCCAGCAAGTTATACTACACTTTGGCTAAAAATCCACCCAGAACCATGTCAGAATTGATGGCAAAAGCGGCCAGGATCATGAATGCCGAGGAGGCTATGGCTGCGAAGAAGAATATGGATACCGAAAAGACCAAGATGGAGGTTGATAAGGCTAAAAATAAAGAGCATAAGAACAATGGTGGTGACAAGCAGTCAAAAACAAAGCCATCATGGGAGGTATTGAAGAAATTTGAAAATTATACTCCTTTGAAGGTAGACATCAACCACGTTCTAGAAGAAATCAAGAACAGCGAGGAACTAAATTGGCCTGAGAAAATGAAGTCAGATCCTGACAAGAGGAATAAGGCCAAATATTACGAGTTCCATAAAGACCATGGTCACACGACTAAAAATTTCATAGCTCTCCAGAATGAAATCGAAGCACTCATCAGACGAGGAAAGCTGGCCAAGTATGTTGATCGAAGAAATGAAAGATAAGCAACGACCGAGCAAGACAGATGTCTAGATCTCCTCGTCGAGCGGAAGAAAATAAGAAAAGAGACCATGAAGATGATCCAGAAGACGACCTCGATCTCCCCAAAAGACCAAGACAGCCAGAACGCGAGGTATTTTCAATTCGTTTTTGATCATTTGATTGTAATGTTATTACAGGTGGAGATGCAGTAGGTGGGGTCCTTACTGCGGAAAGGAAAGCTTACCTCAATGAGGCTCAATGATGATGCTGAAATCTAGCACCACCGAATAAGTGATGATGAGCTCAAACAATAGTAACCATGGCAGCCATAGAGATGTAAGTGTATAAGTGTGTAAGTGTGTAGAAGTAGATGAGTATAAGAGGAATAAGACAATGATATATAGTGGTTCAGCCAATTTTGCCTACATCCACTGTGAGTGTGTGATCCTCTAAGTAAGGGCACTAATGGCCTTGGATACAATGCACATAAGCTCACTTTCTCTTTCTACTTTGTGTACAAGCAGAGTTTTAGCTAGGGTTGCAATTATCGATTGATTCCTCCCTGTAGGGTTGTAGGTGACAAGTATATATAGGTCTTGGGGGGTGTAGTGTACCCCCCCAAGTATGCATGGTGCATGTGAATGCCAATCCCCTGTTGACACATGTAGATGCCAAATGATGACATAATATTCCCTCACGTGAGGGTGTGATTTTGTTATAACGGTCTCCCATGTGCCATGTGGGCCTCATGCGCACTGTTCCACGCGTCTCCCAAACCACGCGCTGTGATGATGTCACCCTCGGCCTTTGATATGAGGCCGAGGGCAAAGTTCCTTCCGGCAATGAGTCTGGCCTAATTTGGGCCTCGTACTGTCGTACCCTCGGGGGGTCGTCGGGAGCCTGATGAAGGGTCGGCCCCTGAGGGGTCGTCCGGAGCCTGATGAAGGGTCAGCCCCTGAGGGGTCGTTCGGAGTCTGATGAAGGGTCGCCCCCCTAAGGGGTCATCTGGAGCCTGATGAAGGGTTCGCCCCCTGAGGGGTCGTCTGGAGCCTGATGTAGGTTCGTCCCTTGAGGGGTCGTCCGGAGCCTGATGAAGGGTCGGCCCCCTAGGGGTCGTCAGGGCCTGATGAGGCGCAGGGCACCCTCGGCATGGCCGAGGGTATATACGGGTATATCAATCACCCCCAGCCCTTAGCCATAGATGATGCTGAGATGGCTGAGGGATAATGTTTCTTTTGAGAATAAGTGTATGGTCTGTTTGATGAGTGACACATGTCAAGCTGATGTGACACCTGTCATTTTTATCCAATGTCGTTCCAGTTTTCAAGGCGTGGCGGCTGCATGCTACTTGGGGCTTTGTGCCCTAATGATGTCCTCCTCGTGGGCTATGCTTTGCCTTGGGTAATGGGCCCACTCATCACTAAGGTATATAAGCAATTTTTGAAACCGTTCATTCTCTTCTTCTTTTTCGCGCCCAAGCTCTCTCTCTCTCTAGTTTTCCAACAGACAAACCACCATTTTTGCGAATTTCAACATTTCGAGTTTGGCAGTCTCGTTCTTCCCTCTCAGGTAATCCCTCTGCCCCAGTGTCCTCTTTTCCTTCATCTCTTGCTTGCTTTCTTATTTTAGGCTTGCAGGGTAGGATTTTCCTTAGGGTGTTTCATAAATTTTTTGGCGTCTTCTCCGACGACTGGTTCTTGAGCGTTCTTGAGCGTTCTTGATTAAAATGCTTGGTTTATTTTGTTTCAATCCAAAAGTCTAGTTTGGTCAATTTCAAACTTGTTTGTAGTTAGCTTATAAATTCATCCAAGTATAGGGTCTCCCCCTTAATGCTTAGGAGGCTTTACAGTTTAGCCGAGGAGTTCCCATCCTTGAGAGAGAAACTCTTCGTAGAGATTAGGCAATTAGAGGAAGAGGAGGAGAGGAGATGAGGGGCCGACCTTAATTGGGTACGACCCATTTTTCCCATTCCTCTTGCCACAATAAGACCCTCTGAGTCTTGCGTGTCGTCTTGTCGTCCAGCCGAGAGTTATTTGAGTGAGATGGATGAGAGAGCGTCGTAGCCAATTGGCGCTAGACCTTCTGGGAGAGGATAGGCGTCTGACCTAAGCCCAGGCCGAGGGTATGGTTACTTTCGAGGCTGTCCCTATGACAACCCTATCTCCATATGCCTTCCAGATGGCTTTTCCCCAAGGGCCTCTGACAGGTGATGAGGCCGAGGGTGAGGGGACTGAGGATGATGAGGACTCAGATGACCCAGTTAACACATTTCACGCCTCGTCTTATATTTCCTCGGTCAGGGATCGTGACCTTCTTCTGTGGAGGCATGCATATGGTGTTCCTCCCACCATATCTATGAGGGTTCCCTCAGAGGACGAGAGGGTCTTTGAGGGTGAAGAGGGAGAGATAGCGGTGTACGAACAAATGTTCAAGGTAGGTGTCAGACTCCCTTTACATCCTGCTGTCATAGATATTTTATCAGCCCTCGGCCTTGCCCCCTCTTAACTTCCTCCCAACTCTTGGAGGACGATCCTTGGTTATGTCTCCTTATGGAAAAACTCTTTCACTGATGAGCCCTCGGCCGACGTATTCTTGGCCTGTTATAATATCACCTCCTCGTCCAAACATCTTGGGTACTATCACCTGGGGGCGAGGAGGTATGACAAAAAACTTCTCCACGTGGCACAAACCTCCAACCACGATTGGAAGAAGAGATTCTTCTTTGTCTCCGGAGAGTAGGAGTTCTCTGCCGAGGCACAACCTATAGCTGACGGTCCGAGGGTCCCCAGAAGATGGTCAAACCCTTCAATAAAGGCCAGGTCAGACCCCGAACTTAGTCTGGAAGAGAAAGATATAGTTGAATATCTTAGAGGACGAGGGAGAGGGAGTGAACTTCCAAAGTTTAAAGATCTGATGACCCCTCGGTTCCTCAAAGAAGCTGGTCTGAGGGTCGGCCCCCTGACAGAACTATGTGAGTTATATTATTGTTTCCATTCTTTACTTTTTTTCAAGTGTTTCATCATTGCCTCTGCATTTTTCTGACGTGTCGTCTTCCTTTCAGGTCGTCCTAGTGGTATATTGGACTATCTCTGGGAAATGACTGCTCCCAGTTTGTTGTCAGGCTTGGCCAAGAAGAAAGGCAAGGAGCCTCAGCAAGCTCTGAGGAAGACGCAGACCACAGGGCCGACACCTGCTGAGCCGACCGTCGACAGGCAGAAGAGGAAAGAGCTCGAGGTCCCCGTAGACCCTCGGCCAGGATCACGAACGAGGGCAAGGGTTGAGGCGTCTGAGTGAACCGCCTCTTCTTCTAGCATGGGGGCCTTCTGGTCCCAGAACTTGGCACTTCTGAAGGCCGAGCCATCATCACTTATCGCGAATTTGAGGGCGACTAAGGCGTCAATGTTCTCTGCTCCCTCGGCTGTCGACTACGAATTCTTGTCTAAGATGCCTCCGGTAAAGGTGTATGACTACGGTCTCCACGCCCTGGCTCAGGTACTTATCTTGCTTTATTCCCTTAACTGCATTCTCACCAACCGTTTCCTCGGCCTCTTAACAAGTTCTTTTTCTTATGCAGTCTGTTTGTGCTTTTACCTCGGCCACCAAGTGGATGGTGGAGAATCAGGAGAAATTTCGTGAGGCCGATAGGGCCATCCAACATGAGGTCGATCTGCAAACTGACTTAGAGGCTGCAAGGGCTGAGCTAGAGAGTGCCATAACTGAACATGCAAGGATTCTGGATGATCTTACGAGGCAGCACGACGAGGACCTGAAGGCAAAAGACTTGCTCATTAAGGAGAAGGATGAAGTCTTGATCAACCTAGGGATTCAATTCCAGGCTGAGCTATCTGAGGCAGTGAGGAAGGCAGGGGCCGATGCTGTGGAGGCCTATAAACTCTCAGACGAGTTCCAAGGCTTTGGTCTTGAGTACTTAGAAAGAGGGATCAGGATGGCCTGCCGGTGGGTCGTTCTCAAATTCGGCGATGTCGTCTCTTCTGTTCGCCCCTCTATCGAAGCAGTCCAACTGGACGACCCCCTGATTGCTGAGGCTCTAACCCAGGTGGAATCCCAGGTGCACGTCGAGGGTGTCGGCACGTCTGAAGACCATCCAGTCGTGGTCATTGAGGAGACCTCTCTTATTGATGTTGAGGCCCTGCCCTCTAATGTCGCTCCCTAGGGTGGCTGTCTGTAGCCCATACCCTCTTGATGTAATCAATATTTTTGTACTCTACTTTGTAGAACACTTTGTAATATTTCATTTACATCATCGTCTCTCTTGTTGTCTTCCATATTTGTCTTTTTTATGATTTGCATTGTGAATTTTTTATATTATCACTAACCCCTCCCTCATCTTTCTTGAGGACCATGGTGGGGTCGTCCCCTCCATGGGACCTCATTATAGCTGAGGGTTATAATCACCAAATTAATGGTTTTAAACAAAGTTTTCCCTCGTCTTTCTTGAGGACCATGGTGGGGTCGTCCCCTCCATGGGACCTCATTATAGCCGAGGGTTATAATCATTAATTAATGGTTTTAAACAAAGTTTTCCCTCGTCTTTCTTGAGTACCATGGTGGGTTCGTCCCCTCCATGGGACCTCATTATAGCCGAGGGCTATAATCACCAAATTAATGGTTTTAAACAAAGTTTTCTCTCGTCTTTCTTGAAGACCATGGTGGGGTCATCCCCTCCATGGGACCTCATTATAGACGAGGGCTATAATCACCAAATTAATGGTTTTAAACAAAATTTTCCCTCGTCTTTCTTGAGGACCATGGTGGGGTCGTCCCCTCCATGGGACCTCATTATAGCCGAGGGCTATAATCACCAAATTAATGGTTTTAAACAAAATTTTCCCTCGTATTTCTTGAGGACCATGGTGGGGTCGTCCCCTCCATAGGACCTCATTATAGCCGAGGGCTATAATCACAAAATTAATGGTTTTAAACAAAGTTTTCCTTCGTCTTTCTTGAGGACCATGGTGGGGTCGTCCCCTCCATGGGACCTCATTATAGCCGAGGGATATAATCCCCAAATTAATGGTGTTAAACAAAATTTGAGGACCATGGTGCGTAGCCTCCATGGAACCTCATTATAGACGAGGGTTATAATCACCAAATTAATGGTTTTAAACAAAGTTTTCCCTCGTCTTTCTTGAGGACCATGGTGGGGTCGTCCCCTCCATGGGACCTCATTATAGTCGAGGTCTATAATCACCAAATTAATAGTTTTAAACAAAGTTTTCCCTCGTCTTTCTTGAGGACCATGGTGGGGTCGTCCCCTCCATGGGACCTCATTATAGCCGAGGGTTATAATCATTAATTAATGGTTTTAAACAAAGTTTTCCCTCATCTTTCTTGAGGACCATGGTGGGGTCCTCCCCTCCATGGGACCTCATTATAGCCGAGGGCTATAATCACCAAATTAATGGTTTTAAACAAAGTTTTCCCTCGTCTTTCTTGAGGACCATCGTGGGGTCCTCCCCTCCATGGGACCTCATTATAGCTGAGGGATATAATCACAAAATTAATGGTTTTAATCAAAATTTTCCCTCATCTTTCTTGAGGACCATGGTGGGGTCTTCCCCTCCATGGGACCTCATTATAGCCGAGGGCTATAATCACCAAATTAATGGTTTTAAACAAAATTTTCCCTCGTCTTTCTTGAGGACCATGGTGGTGTCGTCCCCTCCATGGGACCTCATTATAGACGAGGGTTATAATCATTAATTAATGGTTTTAAACAAAGTTTTCCCTCATCTTTCTTGAGGACCATGGTGGGGTCGTCCCCTCCATGGGACCTCATTATAGCCAAGGGCTATAATCACCAAATTAATGGTTTTAAACAAAATTTTCCCTCGTCTTTCTTGAGGACTATGGTGGGGTCGTCCCCTCCATGGGACCTCATTATAGCCAAGGGTTATAATCACCAAATTAATGGTTTTAAACAAAGTTTTCCCTCGTCTTTCTTGAGGACCATGGTGGGGTCGTCCCCTCCATGGGAACTCATTATAGCCGAGAGCTATAATCACCAAATTAATGGTTTTAAACAAAATTTTCCCTCGTCTTTCTTGAGGACCATGGTGGGGTCGTCCCCTCCATGAGACCTCATTATAGCCGAGGGCTATAATCACCAAATTAATGGTTTTAAACAAATTTTTCCCTCGTCTTTCTTGAGGACCATGGTGGGGTCGTCCCCTCCATGGGACCTCATTATAGCCTAGGGTTATAATCACCAAATTAATGGTTTTAAACAAAGTTTTCCCTCGTCTTTCTTGAGGACCATGGTGGGGTCGTCCCCTCCATGGGACCTCATTATAGCCGAGGGATATAATCACCAAATTAATGGTTTTAAACAAAATTTCCCCTCGTCTTTCTTGAGGACCATGGTAGGGTCGTCCCCTCCATGCGACCTCATTATAGCCGAGGGTTATAATCACCAAATTAATGGTTTTAAACAAAGTTTTCCCTCGTCTTTCTTGAGGACCATGGTGGGGTCGTCCCCTCCATAGGACCTCATTATAGCCGAGGGATATAATCACCAAATTAATGGTTTTAAACAAAATTTTCCCTCGTCTTTCTTGAGGACCATGGTGGGGTCGTCCACTCCATGGGACCTCATTATAGCAAAGGGTTATAATCACCAAATTAATGGTTTTAAACAAAGTTTTCCCTCGTCTTTCTTGAGGACCATGGTGGGGTCGTCCCCTCCATGGGACCTCATTATAGCCGAGGGCTATAATCACCAAATTAATGGTTATAAATAAAGTTTTACCTCGTCTTTCTTGAGGACCATGGTGGGGTCGTCCCCTCCATGCGACCTCATTATAGTCGAGGTTCGTTCTCTAAAGATGTTTTCATGCGTACTAGAACTGATAAACACAAGATGAGGGGAAACACTGATATTTCTCAAGAATTTTCCAAGTGTTCTGTTGGAGCAACTCCTATTACAATTATGGTCTATCAAGACCTTACAACACTACTGATAGTATTTTTTCAAATGATCTGCATTCCAGGGGTTGGAAAAGGGTTCCCCCTCTAGGTTTTCTAGTCTATAGGTCCCAGGGAGGAATTCATCGATAACCCTATATGAGTCATGCCAATTAGGATGGAGATTGTTGGGATTCTGCCAAGTCTTTTTGAGGACCAAGTCCCCCACCGCAATACGTCTTTGTTTCACCCTTTGATTGTGAAACCTTGTGGTCCTCTGCTGGTAGGCGACCTGCCTTATCTCGTCATCTTCCCTCCTTTCCTCAATCAGGTCTAAGTTGAGTATCCTCTCTTCTGTATTTCTCTGAGGGTCATACATTTGGACCCTATGAGTAGGAAACCCAATCTCGGTGGGGATATGGCTTCTGAGCCATAAGCTACCATGAATGGGGTCTCTCCGGTAGAGGTCCTCACTGTCGTCCTGTATGCCCACAGCACAGCATATAACTCCTCGATGCATATTCCTTTTGCCTCCTCAAGCCTCTTCTTGATTCCATCTAGGATTGTCCTATTTGTAACTTCTGTTTGTCCATTGGCCTGAGGTCGGCCCGGGGTAGAGAAGAATTATTTGATACTCACCCTTTCACAGTACTTCTGTAGAGAGGTATTCTTGAAATGAGCCCCGTTATCCGAGATGAGGGTGTTGGGGAGACCATATCTGCATATAACATTTTTCCAGATGAACTGGAAGGTCTTCTGCTCTGTAACCGTGACCATCGGTTCGGCCTCTACCCATTTTGAGAAATAGTCAATTGCTACGATGAGGAATCGATAGTTATTTACTGATCTTGGTAAGGGTCCTACGAGGTCGATCCCCCACACTGCAAATGGCCATGGGGATGTAATGGAGGTAAGAGGCTGATGGGGTTGGTGAGGGATGGTGGAAAATCTCTGGCATTTATCGTACTTTTTTACATATGCCGCGGCGTCTTTCCCCAAGGCCGGACACCAGTACCCTTGGGTGATCATCCTCTTCGCTAAGGATCTGCCCCCAATGTGGCTTGAGCACGATCCTTCGTGCACATCTTACAAAATGGATAGGACCTCAGATGGGTGCACACACCTAAGTAAGTGGAGTAAAAATCCCTTTTTATACAAGGTGTCCCCAATGACAGTGAACTTTGCAGCCCTGTATCTCAAATTCTTCCTTTCTTGCCTTGCCTCTGGCATCTCCCCCTCTTTAATGTATCTGATCAGAGGATCCATCCATGAATATTCCTGAGAAACATTTAGGCAATTGTTAAGTGTTCCCTTAGCGTCTTCAATAGTTGGCCGAAGCAAAATTTCCACTGGGACCGTCCTCCTGATGTATATCCTAGTTGCCAAGGCCAACCTAAAAGGCATCAGCTCGGCCATTATCGAGCCTAGGTATCCTATTTAATTTCACTTCTATGAAGCCCTTTAGTAACGAATTCACCTTCTCAAGGTACCTAGCCATCCTCTTGTCCTTGGCCTCGTAGGCTCCTAGTATCTGATTCACTACTAACCTCGAATCACTATGAACCAAAATCTGGCTGACACTAAAAGATCTGGCCAAGGAGAGGCCTGTTATCAAGGCCTCATATTCGGCCTCGTTGTTGGAGGCCTTAAAGTTGAACCTCAGGGCGTACTCAATGTCTGTGCCGTTGGGTGCTGATACTATTAATCTAGCTCCACTCCCGCTTTCGCAAGAGGACCCGTCGACGAATAGACTCCACACAGTGAGTTCTTCTGAGAAACTTCCCTCGGTGAGTGACCCCTGTCTAAAGAGATATCTTCCCTCTTTGTTTTCAACCACTTTCCTTCTAGCGGTGCTTGTCTCAGCCTTATCTGCAGGTGTGTCGGTGAGCTCACCTTGTCGGGTATCTATCTTCCTGAGGCTCTCGCCCTCGGCTTCATTATCTTCCCAAGTAAACTCGACCATGAAGTCTGCCAATGCTTGCTCCTTAATGGCCGTCCTAGGCTGATACACTATGTCAAATTCCCCCAGCTCTATAGCCCAGACCATTAACCTCCCTGATTTTTCAGGCTTGTGCAAAACCTTCCTAAGGGGAGAGTCAGTGAGGATGACCATTGTATGGGAATGGAAGTATGGCTTCATCCTTCTCGATGCATGGATCAAGGCATAGGCCAACTTCTCCATCCTTGGATATCTTTGTTCTGCCCCCTGGAGTGCCTTGCTGTTAAAATACACAGGCTTCTGTACTCCGTCTTCATCTCTCACAATGGTTGCACTAATGGCTGACTCTGAGACGGCGAGGTACACATAAAGTCGTTCACCCTGCACGGGCCGTGACAACAGCAAGGGAGACCCCAGGTATGATTTTAACTCCTTGAAGGCCTCATCACCCTCTTCACTCCATTAAAATGCTTTTCTGAGAATTTTAAAAAATGGTAGACACTTGTCTGTGGCCCTAGACACGAACCTGTTCAAGGCAGCAACTCTCCCTGTGAGTCTCTAAACGTCTTTAATGGACTTGGGGTCTTCATCTCAACAAGGGCCTTTATCATTTCAAGATTGGCCTCGATGCCTCTTTGGTTGACAATGAACCCTAAGAACTTCCCTGCTCCGACCCCGAAGACACACTTGGTCGGGTTGAGCTTCATCTGGTATTTGTCCATCGTATTAAAGGTCCTCTCCAGGTCTTCCACATGATCCTCAGCCTTCAAACTCTTAGTCAGCATGTCATCTACATATACCTCCATAGACTTCCCAATTTGGCCTTCGAACATTTTATTTACGAGGCGCTAGTACGTTGCCCCCGTATTTTTTAGGCCAAAGGGCATGACCCTATAACAGTATGTCCCCTTGTCATTAATGAAGGCTATCTTCTCCGAGTCTTCAGGGTTCATAAAGATCTGGTTGTACCCTGAATAGGCATCCATAAAACTCATGAGCTCATGGCCTGTGGTAGCGTCTACCATATGGTCAATGCGGGGGAGAGGGAAGTTGTCTTTGGGACAGTTCTTGTTGAGGTCGGTGAAGTCCACACACATTCTCCACTTCCCGTTGGCCTTTGGGATAATGACTGCATTGGACAGCCATTCAGGGTAGATGACCTCTCTAATAAACTCAGCATCTTCTAGCTTCTTGACCTCATTCCTAATGACCTCATACTTTTCTCGAGAATAAATTCTCCTCTTCTACTTTATCGGCTTGGCTCCCTCTGCCACATTGAGCTTGTGTCACATGATTTCAGGGTCGATCCCCGGCATAACTACATGACTCCACGCAAATACGCTTCGTCTTCTCCTCAACAGTTTAATGACGTCTTCCTTGATATTGGGCTTCAGAGACTTGCCGACTTGGACGGGTTTTTTTGGGTCATCCTCATTGAGGATGATGGATTCTACCTCTTTCGTGGCCTCTCCTTTATTTAGCTTCGTCTCATCCTTGGGGTCTAGGGTATCAATATTGTAAGTGGTTGTAGCCCTCTTGTGTGCCTCCCTTTCTTCAGCGTAGTTATAGTAACATTATCGCGCTGTCATCTGGTCTCCCTGAATTTCCCCCACCCCGTAAGGGGTAGGAAATTTAATCATCTGATGGACCGTAGATGGCACAACTTCAAATCCCTTGAGGGCCACATGACCCAGTATGATGTTGTAGGTCGAGAACACCTGTTCATCCATCACAAAGAAGCTGACCTTCTTGGTAAGCCATCTCGGCCACTAGGCCCCCATCCTGACATCAGCCTGATACACTCCAAGGGGATGAACCTTTTCCCCACTGAACCCAATCAATGGATGATGGTATGGGATGAGTCTAGCACGGCTGAGACCTAAGGATTTGAAGCACGGCCAAAACATTACATCTGCAGAACTGCCCCCGTCGACCAATATCCTCGGCACTTCACACCCGTGCACCCTAGTTGTGATGACGAGTGAGTCATCGTGTGGGGCTAGGAGGCCTTTAAAGTCCATTCTCGAGAACCCTACTAGCAGATTGTCCATATCGACCTTCTTCCTCTTTTCTAACTTTGCCTCGAGAGAGGTGGAGTGTACTGTCTTCATCACTGCCTTGGCTTCAGCCACGTGGGCCTTCCTATCTGCGACCTCAGACCCTCCTCCTGCTAGACCCCCGAAGATCATTCCCACAACAAGCGAGATTATATTAATCCTCTTGACAGGGCCTTGGTCGTCTCTCGGCGGGAGGTCAGGGTCGTCCTCATCATCAGAAGGGTCGCCCCCTTTTTTTTTAGGACCTTCACTACATGCATCGCCTCGCTTCTTTCTGGGGTCGTCCCCTCGGACCCTCTTGAAGGAACCTTTTTCGACGTACTTTCTGAGCTTCCCTTCTTTCAGCATCTTCTCAATCTCATCTTTCAGAACAAAGCATTTATCTGTTATGTGGTCGTGGTCATGGTGAAATTCGCACCATAGGTTCTTGTTCCTCTTATTAGGGGATGCCCTCAACTTCTCAAGCCACTTCAAGGATCGATCACTCTTTATTTCATTGAGAATATGTTCACAGCTGACCGTTAGTGGGGTGTAACCAGCGAACTTGTCATCCGTAGACCTCTTCTTCCCCTCTTTGTTCTTCTTAGGGTATTTACCCCCACTAGCGCCTCCTTTTTCATCTTCGTATTTTGTGGCCATCGCGTCTTCGGCGTTCATCACCTTTTTTGCTATTGACATCAATTCAGCCATCGTCCTCGGAGGGTCTTCAGTAAGCTTCCATAACAGCTTCCCCTTTTGTAGTCCTCCAATCAGGGTTGTCATAGCTATGCTCTCCTCATAGTCTTCCACCTCCATCTTCTCTTTATTGAATATGGCTATGTAGTTCCTCAGACTCTCATTCTTCCCCTGCTTAACATAGAGCAAGTGGGTGGTCTTGTTCTGTGGCCTCATCCCAAAGCAAAAGTTATGGATGAACCGGTCTGCTAACTGCTTAAAGTTTTCGATGAAATTTTTTGGAAGAGACGTGTACCAGACATGTGCAGCCCCAGTCAGGGTACCAGAGAAGGCACGACACCTCATCTCATCTGAGATAGAGTATATGTCTGCTGCTGATTGATACATCTCAACATGGTGGACAGGGTTGGTGCTCCCGTCGTACCTTGGGGTGACCACAGGTGGCTTGAACTTTGATGGCGTAGGGAAGTTGACTATCTTCGCCACAAAGGGTGAGCCTATGGTGTATCCCCTCTGAAGAGGGTCCCGTCTTTTCAGTATATCGCTAATCTTATCCTCCAATTGCTATATCGAGTCATTCCAGGGCCTCGTAGGGTCAGCCTGGCCGATGTTATCACCTGCCGCCTCTTTGAGATGAATGGAGGGTCCTGCCGCAGCTGGCCTGTGTCGACTGTTTACTTCCCCCTGGCCATCGTCCCGTCCTAGGGGCCGGTCCCCGTGGGGTCGGTCATCTGCTGCCTCCCTTCTAGACCTCGCGGCACTCCTTGACCTAGACAATTTTTCCCGCAGGTCATTCACTGGGCCCAGCCTCTCAAAGGCCGACCCCCTGCTTAGGCGATCGAAAGCAGAGCCTCTCGGGCGATCGTCAGGGTTTTGCCTTCCGCACTTCCCTCTTCTCTCCTGGAGAGGTCTTACAGTATTATTGGACACCTCATATGGTTCCCAGCATTCTATGGGGTCCTCCTCTCCCTCCAGATCGTCATACCTGTCCTCAGGGCAAGGGTTTCCTTGCCTCCCTAGGCGTAGACGCCGGGGGTCAGCAACATCCCTACGCCACTGAGGGGGTGGCAGATCTTTGTGTGGTGACTGGGGTGGTCCCCTGGCCTCATGCTGTCCTGGAGCTGCTGCCGAAGTAATCATCTCAGGTGAGACCTCTGGTGGTCTTAGTATGTTCTGGCTCAAAGCAGTGAACTGCTCCTGCATGATCCGCTGGCTCGCCGCCGAGACTTCAAGGTTGTCGCCAAATCAGCCATCTCAGACTTAAGTGGTGGCTGATTGGAACTGGGTCCTCCCCCATCATCCGATGGGGGAAGTGGTGGTGGTGGCATCTCCGGTGCCATGTGTTTGAGCTGTGAACAGCTGAACTGGAAAAAAGACTGGGGAGCTTGAGAACCTTAGTGGGTCTCTTTCAATGGTGAAACATCTCCTCTCAGGGGGAGAACTGGTTCACCACCAGAGTGACCAGTGAGTTCAAGCTGTACAAAGGAAGAGATGTCTTCTCGTTTCCCACAGACGGCGCCAAACTGATGATGTTGAAATCTAGCACCACCGGATAAGTGATGATGAGCTCAAACAATAGTAACCATGGCAGCCATAGATATGTACGTGTATAAGTGTGTAAGTGTGTAGAAGGAGATGAGTATAAGAGGAATAAGACAATCATGTATAGTGGTTCAGCCAATTTGGCCTACATCCACTGTAAGTGTGTGATCCTCTAAGTATGGGCACTAATGGCCTTGGATACAATGCACATAAGCTCACTTTCTCTTTCTACTATGTGTACAAGCATAGTTTTAGCTAGGGTTGTAATTTTCGATTGATTCCTCCCTGTAGGGTTGTAGGTGACAAGTATATATAGGTCTTGGGGGGTGTAGTGTACCCCCCAAGTATGCATGGTGCATGTGAATGATGATCTAGCCAATCCCCTGTTGACACCTGTAGATGCCAAATGATGACATAATATTCCCTCACGTGAGGGTGTGATTTTGTTATAACGGTCTCCCATGTGCCATGTGGGCCTCATGCGCACTGTTCCACGCGTCTCCCAAACCACGCCCTGTGATGATGTCACCCTCGGCCTTTGATATGAGGCCGAGGGCAAAGTTCCTTCCGGCAATGAGTCTGGCCTAATTTGGGCCTCGTATTGTCATACCCTCGGGGAGTCGTCTGGAGCCTGATGAAGGGTCGGCCCCTGAGGGGTCGTCCGGAGCCTGATGAAGGGTCGGCCCCCTGAGGGGTCGTCCGGAGCCTGATGAAGGGTCGACCCCCTGAGGGGTCATCCGGATCTTGATGTAGGGTCGGCCCCTGAGGGGTCGTCCGGAGCCTGATGAAGGGTCGTCCCCCTAGGGGTCGTCTGGGCCTGATGAGGCGCAGGGAAACCTCGACATGGCCGAGGGTATATACGGGTATATCACTCAAGCTTGTTCATACATTCAATGAATAAATCTAGCTAAGGATGATCGCCCAAGGAAGGTGAACAAAGAAAAGATGGTCATCGATTTCTCCAAGAACGACCTCGCAGGTGTACTATATCCTCATGATGATCCACTGGTGATCAAAATGAGGATGGAGGAAGTAATAATCTCAAGAGTACTGGTGGATAATGGTATCTCGGTGGATATCATGTTCTACTCATACTTCGATAGTTTAAATCTAAAGTTGTCTCAGTTGGAACCTTATCACAGGCCTCTCCTCGGGTTTGCTGGCGACAAAGTCTTTCCACTTGGGACGATCAAGTTGGATATGTTCATCGGTACATGGCCAGCTTATTGAACAGAAAGAGTATGTTTCTTTGTGAAGAATAAAAATATCCAATCATCTTACAATATCATCATGGGAAGGGTAAGATTAAAGAAGTTTAAAGTAGTACCATCTACTGTACATCAATGCCTGAAATTTCCAACCAATTTTGGAGTGGGAGTTGTGAAGGGTGACCAAAAAGTATCTCGGGAATGTTACTACTCATCTGCCGAGCAAGAAGATCTAGAGGAATCTAGGAAAATGACTACTACCTATCAAGTGGATGAAGGCGCAGAGATTGAAACATTGGATCCTAGAGATGAGTCGCAGCTCGTGAAAGGACAGGTGATGGAAGCTACTGAAAATATCATTTTGGACGACGAGCACCCGAAACGAATAACTCAAATAGGTTCATCGTTGGATGCCTCACTAAAACAGGAATTGATAGTTTTCCTAAAAAGCTGAAAACAAACTTTTGCTTGGAGTCATGAGGATATGCCAGGAATAGACCCAAATTTCTTATGTCATGAGCTCAATGTGAATAAGGAGATCAAGCCAGTGAAGCAAAGAAGAAGAGTGTTCAGCCCCGAGAAGAACCAAGCTATTCACGAGGAGGTCGAGAAGATCCTGAAAGTTTGCTTTATTGAAGATGTTAAATATCCAGACTGGTTAGCAAATGTGGTGATGGTGAAGAAGAAGAACAACAAATGGAGGATGTGTGTAGACTTCACCGACCTCAATAAGGCATGCCCAAAGGATCATTTTCCTTTTCTCCGAATTGATCAATTAGTGGATGCTACCTCGGGACACGAGTTATTGAGCTTCATGGATGCTTATTTTGGTTACAACCAGATTAAAATGAAACCTGAAGACAGGGAGAGTACCTCTTTCATTACCCCTAGGGGAACTTATTGTCATAATGTTATACCTTTTGGTTTGAAAAATGCAGGTGCAACATATCAGCGGCTGATGAACAAAGTCTTTGCCGAACAAATCAGTTGCAATATGGAAGTTTATGTTGATGGTATGCTGACGAAGAAAAAAAGAGATGCCGACCATCTAATTGACTTAGGACAGACCTTTGATCAACTAGATAAATATCAAATGAAGTTGAATCCCACCAAATGCATATTCGGAGTACGAGAAGGCATGTTCATCGGGTATATCATCAACCAACAAGGAATTGAAGCAAACCTAAAGAAGATCAAGGCTCTATTGGGACTACGATCTCCAGCGACGAAGAAGGAAGTGCAAAGTCTCACTGGGCGAGTTGCAGCACTTAATAGATTTGTATCACGAGAAACGGATAGATGCCTCCCATTTTTTAAAACACTCTGAAAAACATTTGAATGGAATGACGAATGCGAGAAGGCTTTTCAAGAATTGAAAAAACATTTGGGAGCACCTCCACTGTTGTCCAGGCCAGTGATAGAAGAAAGATTGTACTTATATTTGGGAGTATCGAAGAATACAGTTAGCTCGGCGTTGATAAGAATGGAAAATGGAGTGTAAAAACCGATCTATTATACTAGCAATGCCTTCTGAGGAGCAGAGATCAGATATCCAAGACTGGAAAAGTTGGCACTATCATTGATTGAGGCGAGTAGAAGAATGAGGCCGTACTTCCAAGCTCACACCATAGTAATATGCTATTGAGGCAATCTCTTCATAAACCAAAAAAATTGGGGAGATTGATATATTAGGCAGTAGAACTTGGTGAATATGACAGTTTATGAGCCTAGATCGTCTCTTAAAGGGCAAGCGGTAGCAGATTTTATAGCAGAGTTCACCTATCCTGACTCCCCCGAGGAGCAGAAGCTGAATACCGACCAACCTGTGGATGTTACAAGATCATCAAATTTAAACCCCGATCAGCTTAAGGTGGTTAATGAGCAGGAGAAGATGGTCGACGGGTAGCAAGAGGTGTTAGAGGAGGATGTAAGGAAGCAATAAATATTCCACCGAGGAACTCTGACCAACCAAAAATTTGAAGACGAGGTAACTATATGGAATTTATATGTGGATGGATCATCTTGCGCTTCAAGCTGTGGGGCAGGGATTGTTTTAAACAGCCCGGATGAAGTCGATGTGGAGTATGCTCTGCGTTTCCAATTTAAAGCTTCTAATAATGAGGCTGAATATGAAGCTATGATTGCATGTCTTAGTTTGGCAAAAAACATGGGAGCAGAGCAGGTCATTGTATTCAGTGACTCGCAACTAATCGTAAATCAAATGCCGGGACTATATGAAGCCAAAGGAGAATTAATGATCAGGTATTATGCAAAATCAATGGAAGTTTTATCAAGCCTAATTTCAATACAGATAATTAGAATACCAAGATTGGAGAATGCAAGAGCAGATGCCTTAGCTCGGTTAGCTTCAGCCACATGCGTCGAGCTACGAAGAACAATCCCAATAGAAGTCTTGGATATTCGGAGCATAGATGAAGATCTGATAATGAACTTTATTACCCTTGATTTAGGACCATCTTGGATGGATCCCATCAGGGCATATATTGAGGAAGGGAAGTTACCAACTGATAAGCTCGCAGCCAAGAAACTGAAGTTTAAAGCTGCTCATTATGTGTTGACCAATGGTATTCTATATAGACGAGGAATTATGGCTGGCTTGTAGAGATGTGTACATCCCACCGAGGTGAAATACTTGATCGAAGAAGTCCATGAAGGGTCTTGTGGAGCCCATATAGCAGGTCGGACACTTTTGCAAAGGATAATAACACAGGGATACTATTGGCCGACGATGAGGGCTGATTGTATAGCCCATGCCAAGAAATGTGACAAGTGTCAATGCTTCTCCTCTATCCGAAGAACTCCCCAGGCATTGTTATCACCCATTACTTCCCCTTGTCCATTTACCATGTGGGGAATAGACTTGGTCGGGCCACTTCCAATGACTAGGGGAAGATTTAAATATCTCATGGTCGCGGTGGACTACTTCACTAAATGCGTTGAAGTTGAGCCTCTCATTGATATGACGTATAACAAAGTGTATCAATTTATATGGAAAAACATCATTTGTAGATATGGTCTTCCTCATGCATTCATCACAGACCATGGAACGCAATTCGACAACGAGGAGTTTGCTGCGTATTGTCATCAGTCGAACATATTGAAAACCCACTCTGCACCAGGCCACCCTCAAAGCAATGGACAAATTGAAGTGACAAATAGAACGCTACTGAATGTCTTGAAGAAAAGACTAAATGATGCAAAGGCAAATTGGATCAACAAGTTGCATTCTGTACTATGGGCTTATCGTGCTACTCCCCGAGCAACAACAAGAGAATCTCCATACATGCTGGAGTTTGGAAGTGAAGCTGTTATACCTGCCGAGTTGGGCCTCCCAACACATAGAATACTGAATTTCAATTCCCCTGTCGGCGACTTGATGAGAAGGTTAGATTTGGACATGCTCGAGGAAGTTAGAGAAGAAGCATCAATCAGGAACGCTACATACCAACAACGAACAGCTCTGTTCTACAACAAGAGAGTGAAGAAATGCGATCTGAAGGAAGGAGACTATGTGCTAAAGAAAGTGATTCAAAAGCACAACAAACTGGAAGCTAATTGGCATGGGCCTTACCGAGTAGCAGAGGTTGTTCGACCAGGGACGTATAGGATTGAAACTTTAGAAGGGGAGGAGTTTAAGAATGCATGGAATGCAGAGCATCTTCGCAAATATTATCAGTAATTCAATCCCTATGTAATGCAGTTTCTCTTCAATATGAATAAAAGTTTTGGATGTTCGGCCCAATTCTCTCATTTTGTTGAAAATTTTTTGGAGTATTCACACTACACAAAAAATTTCCCAGAAATACCAACTACGGTTGGTTTGGAAGAAAATCCACCAACTAAGGTTGGTCGGGAATAAAAAAATTCCTAGAAATACCAACTACGGTTGGTTGGGAAGAAAATCCACCAACTAAGGTTGGTCGGGAATAAAAAAATTTCCAGAAATACCAACTATGGTTGGTTGGGAAGAAAATCCACCAACTAAGGTTGGTCGGGAATAAAAAATTTCCTGGAAATACCAACTACGGTTGGTTGGGAAGAAAATCCACCAACTAAAGTTGGTCGGGAATAAAAAAATTCCCAGAAATACCAACTACAGTTGGTTGGGAAGAAAATCCACCAACTAAGGTTGGTCGGGAATAAAAAAATTTCCCAGAAATATCAACTACGGTTGGTTGGGAAGAAAATCCACTAACTAAGGTTGGTCGGAAAAAAAAATTCCCAGAAATACCAACTACGGTTCGTTGGGAAGAACATCCACCAACTAAGGTTGGTCGGGAATAAAAAAAAATCCCAGAAATACCAACTACGGTTGGTTGGGAAGAAAATCTATCAACTAAGGTTGGTCGGGAATAAAAGTCTACCAACTAGAGTTGGTCAGGAACATTTTTATTAAACAAAGCAAGATTATGTGATAAAAGTCATCTGATGAAAAGCAGCAATCAAAAATAAAACAAAATTTCTGATACTTGTAACATTTTAAATTACCACCAACTCTAAGTTGGTTGGGAAACAAAACATCACCAACTTTGGTTAATCATTAAATGATTATCACAAATTCAGAATAGTCAAATTTTCACTAACTCTAGTTAGTCGGTAATGTAAAAAAGCATAAAATATAGTTATCTTTTTAACAGATATACATGCACATTCATTGGTGAATAAAAGAAATGTTTTACAAAATATTTACAAGACAATGACAATCAAAATTGCAGAGAAAACTAGAAGACTTTCATTAAATCCAGAACAAAATACATTAAGAATGAAGTACATAAGAAATTATTACATCAGGAATCCTATTCTATTGGTTTCTTCCCCTGTGCCTTTGAAACGGGTTCTTCACCAGCAGGAGGATCGTCTAAAGCATAGGGGGAATTTATGAAATTGAGATCTTTGAGCATCCCGATATTCATTACTGATGGTCGATCAAGAAGGTGCTCTGACGAGATATCTCGAAGTAGGAATGAAGACTGTAGTCACCGAGATACTTTGAAATCAGGCATTGAGGAATGGCCCGAGAAGGAATCCGTCTCATGTCGAGTTTGAAAGGTGGCACTGGCAAGTCGAGCAACCCTGGGTCATAGTAATCCCAGAGATAATGGCCTTCCTCCAACTGTAATACCCCTAATGCATTTAGTCATCCTTGTTTGTAACCCTCATTATTTGCATTTTGGATCCGATCATCTAGATGGTAGATGGCTTCATTATAACCAGCCATCCAGAATTCTCTGGGTTGCTTGTGGAATTGATGGGTTAGCCTCTCCAGTTGCTCGTGGAGATTCTTTACAAGATTCATTTTATTCTCCAAGGCAGAATTTTGGGCAGCCAGTTGCTCGTCGAAGGTTTGAATCTTCTTAGACATTTCGGCTAATGCCTGGTTCTTTGCCATCAATTGGAATGCTTGATTCTTTAAGGCCGCCTGTGTTCTAGCTTCTTCAATAGTTACTCGAGTAGCTCTTGCTCATCCCCGAGAAGCTCTTGCTCGTCCATGAGCAGAGGTAGAAGGACCAGTTCTCTTCAAGGTGTCCAATTCATCTCCAAGATTGGCATTATAAACCTCCAAGAAAGAAAAACCTTCATCATTGACAAGAACCAAGGCTCCCAGGGTAAAGGCTGCAGATTTCAATTGGGATATCTCTCCTCGCAAATTATTGTTCTCCTGCTCTAACAGTTTGGCGATCTGCCTATGCTCTTCAACCTCAGTCTTCAAAGTCCTCTCTTTAATGTCATGAGCAGCAAACAACTTTTCATATCCTTTGTCAGCATTTAGTTGCTGATACTTTTTCTCATATCCCTGATGCAAAAGGGTTGTAGACTCCTTGTATTGTTGTTGAAGTTCCTCGAGAGTACCCTGGAGGTCTTCAATCATCTCGTAATATGCTACACTGTTGGCCACTTCACGGTCGACCAAGCATTTCAGATAGTGGTAGGCTTCTACTGCTCGCTCAGAAGTGTCTGGACCGAGGATATCAACAATTTGAGCTCCACTCAAGTCAACATGGCCAGCCTTGAAGTAGTCGTTACAATTTTTCATCATTTATGTATCATGGGTTGACAAGAGTTCCATTTTAGCCATAAACTAGTAAAGAAAAGAGATAGAAAGAATCAATAAAATGCAGATGAAGCAAGAAGAATAAAAGCAAAGCAAGAAAAAGTGAATTAAGTTGTACAACCCAAAAACTTCAAATTTTATTACATCATCAAAAAAGTACAAAGCTCGAAGTTACATTTTACAAAAAAAGCAAAAAGAAAAAGTCTGAACAACTCTACACCTTCTCTGTCTCCTAAAACTTTCTCGGGAGGCTGGGACGAGGAGGTAGTAGGTTGCTCGGATGGCATAGATGGTTGTTCGGTGGGTGCTAGAAGTTGCTAGACTGAAATGTTGGTTGATTGAAGCTGCTCATGGGAATTCTGGACAACTGGGGGATGAGAAATCTGATCTCCAATTACCATGGAGGATTCCTCGGAGGTAGTTTCGTCCTCTTCTTCCCCGGGAGATGGAGGGGGGCCAGGAATGTGTTGCTGAAATAGGTCTGAATTCTCATCGACCTTCATCTCTCTCAAAGCAGTAACCCAACCATCCCTGAAGTATTTGAGGCTGCCATACTCCATTTGTGAGATCATGGCAGCCAAGCCCTTATTACACCCCTTATCCCAGCCAGCGCTGAAGGATTTCGTAACACCCTTTATCCTTTTCTCTCTCTCCGAGGAGGTCCTTTCCCTAAGGATCTCCTCGACACCCTTCAGTTTATTTTCAACTTCTTCCTTCTGACGACCAACGTCACGAAGCTTGTTTAACTCTTCTTCAGCAGATTTGAGCTTATTTCCAAGCTCTCCAGTAATTTGGAACTTACCCTCGAGCTCTTTATTCTTACTTTCAAAGTCTTTTATCTTCTCCTCCAAACCCTTGGAGACTTCAACAGCTTTATCTCTCTCTTGCTTGGTGGCCTTTAGTTGTTTCTCCCAAGCAGCTTTATCATCAACGTACTTCTGACGAGAATCCTTTAAAGACTGCGTCAGACCTACAAAATCCTCCTTCACACCTGACGAGGAGCTTGAAGCTTTAATAGCTTCATCCTTTTTCAAAATTGAATTGAAACAAGTTACCATCTGGAAAAAGAAAACAATTATAAGTCAGTGCAAAGATATAACATTGAAAAGTAAAAAGTTTAGATTAATAATACTTACAGAGGCAATATGTTGAGCGGCCAAAGTGGTAACCTTCTCCGGAGAAAGACTTCCTCCAACATCTTAGATCTCGGGAATAATCCAAGACTTCACCGAGCTCAGGGAAGAGCTCGGAGCAACAAAAGTGGGAATGTCACTGCCAGTATTCAGAGGCTGAGAGATGGATTCAGCCAAATTGACCGAGGAGCTTTTCTTCAACTTCCTCGCGGGAGCAGGGACATTCTCGACGAAGGATGTCGTCTTGGTCGGTGATATAACTATAACCTAGCTTGGAAAACTTTTATATATATGGGGGGGGAAACTTTTATAAATATAAAAACGTATATCAAGTCTTTTCATGTAGAGTGGAAAACTTTATATATGGACTTTGTAATACATGGAGTTTAAAACACATTTTTAATTAAAAAAATTGGTCTTTAAATAAAAAAATAGGTATTTTAATTTTTAAAAAAATCTTTTAATTAACATAACAAGGCCCGATTGGGCGGGCCTGGGTAAAGAGCTTTCAAATCTGGGCGGGCTTGGGATTACATAATAAGGCCCGATCTGGGCCCGAGCGGGTTTGGGATAGCACTTAATTTTTCAAGCCCGGCCCGAGCCCAACCGGGCCTGCCCAGGCCCGGCCCACGGCCACCCCTAATTATTATTACGCAGACGCACCTGCCTATTGGACAGATGTGTATTATTCTTTCATTTGTACTGCCTCAATACTATAAATACATTGCAACCTCCTCATTAGCGGGGGACTCGGAATTTCTTGGTGTAAACCTACTATCGAGAATTCCCAAACAGTCAGCCATAACAAAAACAGTGGGCGTAGGCCATTCTTATAAGGCTGAACCACTTTAAAATTCTTTTGTCATATTTATTTTTATCTGTGATTGAATAATTAGAGATAGTTTAACTTTTTACATCAACAACTAGCAATAATTGTTATCATCAAAAGGTGGAGGTTGGAGATTCCAAGTTCCATCCATATCATAAAAATGATCTACTCTAAGGGATTAAACTTAAAAATAATGAAACTTGCTCTAATAGTAGTTAAGAGCACATGTTTTTTACGTTCGTTATGCCATTAAAAATTATATTAATATTGTTTAGTTAAGTGTGCTTTTCAATTATGGAAAGATTATATCAGGACACATATAATATTGCATATGTTTTTCGAACTTTAATTTCAGTTCGACATATTACATGGTTTTAGTGTAAATGTCCCTTCAATTGATGTGTTGATTTTGACTGTTGTGAGCTACTACCACTTTGAAGCCTATATAAAATACGCATCACCTTAGATTTGGGGGCACACTTCTTTTAAATTAAAAACTAGGCAAAATTAGGAACTATTACTTAAAAGGCATATATATATATATATATATATATATATATATATAATAAAGAGTAGAAGTTTTTTACTGTTTGATAAACTTATAAGATAAATAGGGGTCATGATGGTGCCAATGAGGCAACAAATTAAGGGTCCAGATTAGTTAACAACGATCCAAGACACGTGGGTCTGCAAAATTTACACATTTACTTGAGCCTCTGAGTGTACCTTACCTCGAGACTCTCAGTCTCACCCACCCCACTAGCTGAGTAGAAAAAAGAACACACGTCCTTCTCTATCTCTCTCTCTCTCTGTTAAACGCTCTTCCTTATCATGCGATTTCAACCACCGACCTCTCTGCCTTCATTAAAGCCTCACCGCCTCTTATCAACAGGTTCTGAAACACGATGAAGTTTTGGATTTTTTGGGGGATTTTTGGGTTTTTGCTATTCTCAAATAATATTTCAATATGCATTCAAGTTGAGGTTCCCTGTTTCTAATAACTTTAAAACTGTATATATGCCTTTTTCTTATTGGGCTTTTGTGTTGTGTTGTCTGCATTTTTATCAAAAGTTTGTCTCTGCATTATCTATATTGTTTATTTCTTAATAATAATATTAGTTGCAAGATTGGATTAAAATTTATTTGTATCTTCCACCTATAAATTATTTTTCCACTTTCAAAAATAATTTATGAATGACGTTCTCCATTCCTGATTGTAAAGTTTAATAATTTTTTAATGACAATCTTCATTACTGTTAAAGATTTTTTTCCAAATAACATTCACTGAAGATACTGAATAACTGGAGAGTGTTACCATAGTAAAAGCCAGGGTGCTTAATTGAAGTGTCAGTTTTTTATTTGATTTAAGCACTTGATTAGTAATAAATTTTATTTTTGATTATAAACGGGCATGAAGCTACGGTTGGAAGAGTCTGGGAACAAAATGGGCTATGAGGTGATATTGTCGTTAGCACATATTTGATGTATTACGGCTTATATTAAATTAGAAGAGTCTGGGAACAAACTGGGCTATGAGGTGATATTGTCATTAGCACATATTTGGTTTTTGAAACCATAAATGGATGATTTTTATGTACACTACATACAAACTTATTTTGGTAAGTTTGTTTGGATGTTAGATTATTAGTTGTACCAGAGAGTTTATGATAAATTGCCATTATTGTTCAATAATTTAGTATATATAAGTTTATGTTAAATTGCCATTGTTTGGATGTTAGACTATTGTTTGGATTTAGTCTCCTATAGTGTTGATGGAGTTTTCCACATTACGCTATTTATCTGCCTATTGTTTGGGATGGGCATTAGCAAAAACAAAAAAACATATAACAAAACATAGCTCAAATTCGTGATTGAATCCAAATGACACAAAATAAGATAAGCTTGTCATACTCGTATGGAAAAAATGTGTCATATGGAAACGAAAGTGTTGGGGTGTGAACTAGTAACGATTTAATTTAAACCCAATCTCTTAAAACATGTTCACGGAGTTCTCAATTGATTGCAAACTTCATCACATTTGAATATAACCTCACATTTGTACTTTTCTCTCTCTCCGAGGAGGTCCTTTCCCTAAGGAGCTCCTCGACACCCTTCAGTTTATTTTCAACTTCTTCCTTTTGACGACCAACGTCACGAAGCTTGTTTAACTCTTCTTAAGCATATTTGAGCTTATTTTCAAGCTCTCCAGCAATTTGGAACTTACCCTCGAGCTCTTTATTCTTACTTTCCAAGTCTTTTATCTTCTCCTCCAAACCCTTTGAGACTTCAACAGCTTTATCTCTCTCTTGCTTGGTGGCCTTTAGTTGTTTCTCCCAAGCAGCTTTATCATCGACGTACTTCTGACGAGAATCCTTTAAAGACTGCGTCCTACAAAAGCCTCCTCCACACCTGACGAGGAGCTTGAAGCTTTAATAGCTTCATCCTTTTTCAAAATTGTATTGAAACAAGTTACCAACTGGAAAAAGAAAACAATTATAAGTCAGTGCAAAGATATAACATTGAAAAGTAAAAAGTTTAGATTAATAATACTTACAGAGGCAATATGTTGAGCGGCCAAAGTGGTAACCTTCTCTGGAGAAAGACTTCCTTCAACATCTTAGATCTCGGGGATAATCCAAGACTTCACCGAGCTCAGGGCAGAGCTCGGAGCAACAAAAGTGGGAATGCCACTGCCAGTATTCAGAGGCTGAGAGATGGATTCAGCCAAATTGATCGAGGAGCTTTTCTTCAACTTCCTCGCTGGAGCAGGGACATTCTCGACTAAGGATGTCGTCTTGGTCGGTGATATAACTATAACCTAGCTTGGAGAGGAAACAGCTTCAGTCTTGCTTGGTGCCACAGGGGGCTTCTCGGCAACCATCTTAGTAGCAGCTGGAGGAGGTGCATCAATTTGTCTTGTCCCTTCCTCTGGGACATCCTGTTTACTTTTCTTTGCCTCTCCAGCAGTAGAGGCAGACTTATCGAAGAGGGCAAGAGCTCTTTTTTTCTTCATTCTGTCACTAAGAGGAATATCAGATTCAGGAGAAGAATCTGCAGAAACTGGTGCTGGTTCTATGTTACTTTTCACTGGACAAGCAGTGAAGGACGAGGTGTAACTCTTATACTGCAACAAATACGAGGATGATCTGATATGTTCGTTAGTGACAGTTTGATGCAGACCCCAGATAAGTTTCAGATGCTTTAAGTTAACTTATGTCTCCTTTGGAGACCTTTTTTTGCTGTCAGCTGCAAATAAATAAAAATCAGAATATGAGTAACGCATTTTATCGAATATAAAGAAAATATGATTTCGAAAACCTAAGTAAAATGAAAACAACCTATCCCATTTCCATAGGGAGGGAATCTAGGACCCTGATACACATCATTTCCAGTTAGTGGAGCATGTTGCCAATTTTTCATAACAACACCATGCTCGAAGTAATCCCTATTGGCATCTGGGAGATTGACTACTAAAGCCCTATTTAAAAACATAGTTTTCAAATAAAAAGTACTGTCACTGACAGCCCATCTATAACAAAACATAATTTCTGGAATTCCTAAATGGGTTCCATGAATCTGATTTAACCTATGAACTCCATTAACTATTCTCTATGTATTGGGGGTTATTTTTGCAGGAACAACGTCAAAATATTGACAAAATTCCAAACACAGAGGATTCGAAGGAAAAGAAAATCCGCATTCGGCCACGAAGAGGCTGGGGAACCAATGTCCCTCAGCCAAACGAAAATAATCTGAAGGTTCAGAAAGTCCTTCTAGTATAACCCATGGAGGATTAGAAAAATCAGAGCGAAATTTATCAAGCGACTCAACGAGGTAAACCATGATGAACAAAGAAAGTAAAAAAGAAAGGAAGAAGATCTTACAGAAAAAGTATGGATCAGTTGATAACGAACGATGGAAGGAATGAACGCACAAGATGGAGAAGAAATGGAGAGCTCAAAGATACAGATTTGAAAAAGTAAGAGACGATAGGATTTTCTGCAACGCTTAAATATCTTACCTTGGGAAGGGGTAAAAATAATGATTACAAAGAAAGACGTTTACGCTACCGACGGCTAAAAGAACAAAAATGCACGGAGACCGAGGCAGTGGGAAAAATTCAAAAAGTCTGATTCTACGAATTCGAAAGGAAAAATAAATACAAGGAAAACACTCTTAAAATTCAGGATGACTATTTAATATTGCCATATTTCAAGAAGAATGTTCCACACTCCTCAACCCCAAAATGTGAAACATTGGGGGCTTCTGTTGATACCAAATTTAGTCTGCTGACATAGATCAGTTAAGTGGAAACACGTGTCAATCTACATGGCATTTACAAACATTTCTGAACAACACCTTAACCTCGAGGAACTCAACCTCCCCGACCAACTCTGACACTCCGAGGAACTTTTTTGTACCGAGCAACTTATGTATACCGAGCTACCCAGGCGGTCTGAGCAACTCAGGCGGTCCGAGTTGCACCTCGTACAGAGCATTTATATCCGGATAATCAAAAGAGATATTGCGCATTAAATGCTCTTTATTATTACGCAGACACACCTGCCTATTGGACAGCTGTGTATTATTCTTTCATTTGTACTGCCTCAATACTATAAATACATTGTAACCTCCTCATTAGCGGGGGACTCGGAATTTCTTGGTGTAAACCTACTATTGAGAATTCCCAAACAGTCAGCCATAACAAAAACAGTGGGCGTAGGCCATTCTTATAAGGCTGAACCACTTTAAAATTCTTTTGTCTTACTTATTTTTATCTGTGATTGAATAATTAGAGATAGTTTAACTTTTTACATCAAGAACTAGCAATAATTGTTATCATCAAAAGGTGGAGGTTGGAGATTCCAAGTTCCATCCATATCATAAAAATGATCTACTCTAAGGGATTAAACTTAAAAATAATGATACTTGCTCTAATAGTAGTTAAGAGCACATTTTTTTACGTTCGTTATGCCATTAAAAATAATATTAATATTGTTTAGTTAAGTGTGCTTTTCAATTATGGAAAGATTATATCAGCACACATATAATATTGCATATGTTTTTTGAACTTTAATTTCAGTTCGACATATTACATGGTTTTAGTGTAAATGTCCCTTCAATTGATGTGTTGATTTTGAGTGTTGTGAGCTACTACCACTTTGAAGCCTATATAAAATACGCATCACCTTAGATTTGGGGGCACACTTCTTTTAAATTAAAAACTAGTCAAAATTAGGAACTATTACTTAAACGGCATATATATATATATATATATATATATATATATATATAATAAAGAGTAGAAGTTTTTTACTGTTTGATAAACTTATAAGATAAATAGGGGTCATGATGGTGCCAATGAGGCAACAAATTAAGGGTCCAGATTAGTTAACAACGATCCAAGACACGTGGGTCTGCAAAATTTACACATTTACTTGAGCCTCTGAGTGTACCTTACCTCGAGACTCTCAGTCTCACCCACCCCACTAGCTGAGTAGAAAAAAGAACACACTTCCTTCTCTGTCTCTCTCTCTCTGTTAAACGCTCTTCCTTATCATGCGATTTCAACCACCGACCTCTCTGCCTTCATCAAAGCCTCACCGCCTCTTATCAACAGGTTCTGAAACACGATGAAGTTTTGGATTTTTTGGGGGATTTTTGGGTTTTTTCTATTCTCAGATAATATTTCAGTATGCATTCATGTTGAGGTTCCCTGTTTCTAATAACTTTAAAACCGTATATATGCCTTTTTCTTATTGGGCTTTTATGTTGTGTTGTCTGCATTTTTATCAAAAGTTTGTCTCTGCATTATCTATATTGTTTATTTCTTAATAATAATATTAGTTGCAAGATTGGATTAAAATTTATTTGTATCTTCCACCTATAAATTATTTTTCCACTTTCAAAAATAATTTATGAATGACGTTATCCATTCCTGATTGTAAAGTTTAATAATTTTTGAATGACAATCTTCATTACTGTTAAAGATTTTTTGGATGTTAGATTATTAGTTGTACCAGAGAGTTTATGTTAAATTGCCATTATTTTTAGATAATTTAGTATATATAAGTTTATGTTAAATTGCCATTGTTCGGATGTTAGACTATTGTTTGGATTTAGTCTCCTATAGTGTTGATGGAGTTTTCCACATTACGCTATTTATCTGTCTATTGTTTGGGATGGGCATTAGGAAAAACAAAAAAACATATTACAAAACATAGCTCAAATTCGTGATTGAATCCAAATGACACAAAATAAGATAAGCTTGTCATACTCGTATGGAAAAACTGTGTCATATGGAAACGAAAGTGTTGGGATGTTAACTAGTAACGATTAAATTTAGACCCAATCACTTAAAACATGTTCACGGAGTTCTCAATTGATTGCAAACTTCATCACATTTGAATATAACCTCACATTTGTACTTTTCTCTCTCTCCGAGGAGGTCCTTTCCCTAAGGAGCTCCTCGACACCCTTCAGTTTATTTTCAACTTCTTCCTTCTGACGACCAACGTCACGAAGCTTGTTTAACTCTTCTTCAGCAGATTTGAGCTTATTTTCAAGCTCTCCAGCAATTTGGAACTTACCCTCGAGCTCTTTATTCTTACTTTCCAAGTCTTTTATCTTCTCCTCCAAACCTTTTGAGACTTCAACAGCTTTATCTCTCTCTTGCTTGGTGGCCTTTAGTTATTTCTCCCAAGCAGCTTTATCATCGACGTACTTCTGACGAGAATCCTTTAAAGACTGCGTCAGACCTACAAAATCCTCCTCCACACCTGACGAGGAGCTTGAAGCTTTAATAGCTTCATCCTTTTTCAAAATTGTATTGAAACAAGTTACCAACTGAAAAAAGAAAACAATTATAAGTCAGTGCAAAGATATAACATTGAAAAGTAAAAAGTTTAGATTAATAATACTTACAGAGGCAATATGTTGAGCGGCCAAAGTGGTAACCTTCTCCGGAGAAAGACTTCCTTCAATATCTTAGATCTCGGGGATAATCTAAGACTTCACCGAGCTCAGGGCAGAGCTCGGAGCAACAAAAGTGGGAATGCCACTGCCAGTATTCAGAGGCTGAGAGAGGGATTCAGCCAAATTGACCAAGGAGATTTTCTTCAACTTCCTCGCGGGAGCAGGGACATTCTCGACGAAGGATGTCGTCTTGGTCGGTGATATAACTATAACCTAGCTTGGAGAGGAAACAGCTGCAGTCTTGCTTGGTGCCACAGGGGGCTTCTCGGCAACCATCTTAGTAGCAGCTGGAGGAGGTGCATCAATTTGTCTTGTCCCTTCCTCTGGGACATCCTGTTTACTTTTCTTTGCCTCTCTAGCAGTAGAGGCAGACTTATCGAAGAGGGCAGGAGCTCTTTTTTTCTTCATTCTGTCATTAAGAGGAATATGAGATTCAGGAGAAGAATCTGCAGAAACTGGTGTTGGTTCTATGTTACTTATCACTAGACAAGCAGTGAAGGACGAGGTCTAACTCTTATACTGCAACAAATACGAGGATGATCTGATATGTTCGTCAGCGACAGTTTGATGCAGACCCCAGATAAGTTTCAGATGCTTTAAGTTAACTTCTGTCTCCTTTGGAGACCTTCTTTTGCTGTCAACTGCAAATAAATAAAAATCAGAATATGAGTAACGCATTTTATCGAATATAAAGAAAATATGATTTCAAAAACTAAGTAAAATGAAAACAACCTATCCCATTGCCATGGGGAGGGAATCTAGGACCCTGATACACATCATTTCGAGTTAGTGGAGCATGTTGCCAATTTTTCATTACAACACCATGCTCGAAGTAATCCCTATTGGCATCTGGGAGATTGACTACTGAAGCCCTATTTAAAAAACATAGTTTTCAAATAAAAAGTATTGTCACTGACAGCCCATCTATAAAAAAACATAATTTTTGGAATTCCTAAACAGGTTCCATGAATCTGATTTAACCTATGAACTCCATTAACTATTCTCTATGTATTGGGGGTTATTTTAGCAGGAACAACGTCAAAATATTGACAAAATTTCAAACACAGAGGATTCGGAGGAAAAGAAAAAGCCGCGTTCGGCCACGAAGAGGCTGGGGAACCAATGTCCCTCAGCCAAACGAAAATAATCTGAAGGTTCAGAAAGTCCTTCTAGTATGACCCATGGAGGAATAGAAAAATCAGAGCGAAATTTATCAAGCGACTCAACGAGGTAAACCATGATGAACAAAGAAAGTAAAAAAGAAAGGAAGAAGATCTTACAGAAAAAGTATGGATCAGTTGATAACGAACGATGGAAGGAATGAACGCACAAGATGGAGAAGAAATGGAGAGCTCAAAGATACAGATTTGAAAAGGTAAGAGACGATAGGATTTTCTGCAATGCTTAAATACCTTACCTTGGGAAGCGGTAAAAATAATGATTACAAAGAAAGACGTTTACGCTACCGGTGGCTAAAAGAACAAAAATGCACGGAGACCGAGGCAGTGCGAAAAATTCAAAAAGTCTGATTCTACGAATTCGAAAGGAAAAATAAATACAAGGAAAACACTCCTAAAATTCAGGATGACTATTTAATATTGCCATATTTCAAGAAAAATGTTCCACACTCCTCAACCCCAAAATGTGAAACATTGGGGGCTTCTGTTGATACCAAATTTAGTCTGCTCACATAGATCAGTTAAGTGGAAACACGTGTCAATCTACATGGCATTTACAAACATTTTTGAACAACACCTTAACCTCGAGGAACTCAACCTCCCCGACCAACTCTGACGCTCCGAGGAACTTTTTTGGACCGAGTAACTTATGTATACCGAGCTACCCAGGCGGTCCGAGTTGCACCTCGTACAGAGCATTTATATCCGGATAATCAAAAGAGATATTGCGCATTAAATGCTCATTATTATTACGCAGACGCACCTGCCTATTGGACAGCTGTGTATTATTCTTTCATTTGTATTGCCTCAATACTATAAATACATTGTAACCTCCTCATTAGTGGGGGACTCGTAATTTCTTGGTGTAAACCTACTATCGAGAATTCCCAAACAGTCAGCCATAACAAAAACAATAGGCGTAGGCCA
Organism: Sambucus nigra; assembly: GCA_949130495.1. Classification (NCBI taxonomy): domain Eukaryota; kingdom Viridiplantae; phylum Streptophyta; class Magnoliopsida; order Dipsacales; family Adoxaceae; genus Sambucus; species Sambucus nigra. The sequence continues at coordinate 786,701,526 of OX422208.1, read as the reverse complement.
TTCTTATAAGGCTGAACCACTTTAAAATTCTTTTGTCTTATTTATTTTTATCTGTGATTGAATAATTAGTGATAGTTTAATTTTTTACATCAACAACTAGCAATAATTGTTATCATCAATAGGTGGAGGTTGGAGATTACAAGTTCCATCCATATCATAAAAATGATCTACTCTAAGGGATTAAACTTAAAAATAATGATACTTGCTATAATAGTAGTTGAGAGCACATGTTTTTTACGTTCGTTATGCCATTAAAAATTATATTAGTATTGTTTAGTTAAGTGTGCTTTTCAATTATGGAAAGATTATATCAGCACACATAAAATATTGCATATGTTTTTCAAACTTTAATTTCAGTTCGACATATTACATGGTTTTAGTGTAAATGTCCCTTCAATTGATGTGTTGATTTTGAGTGTTGTGAGCTACTACCACTTTGAAGCCTATGTAAAATACGCATCACCTTAGATTTGGGGGCACACTTCTTTTAAATTAAAAACTAGGCAAAATTAGGAACTATTACTTAAAAGGCATATATATATATATATATATATAATAAAGAGTAGAAGTTTTTTACTGTTTGATAAACTTATAAGATAAATAGGGGTCATGATGGTGCCAATGAGGCAACAAATTAAGGGTCCAGATTAGTTAACAACGATCCAAGACACGTGGGTCTGCAAAATTTACACATTTACTTAAGCCTCTGAGTGTACCTTACCTCGAGACTCTCAGTCTCACCCACCCCACTAGCTGAGTAGAAAAAAGAACACACTTCCTTCTCTGTCTCTCTCTCTCTGTTAAACGCTCTTCCTTATCATGCGATTTCAACCACCGACCTCTCTGCCTTCATCAAAGCCTCACCGCCTCTTATCAACAGGTTCTGAAACACGATGAAGTTTTGGATTTTTTGGGGGATTTTTGGGTTTTTGCTATTCTCAAATAATATTTCAGTATGCATTCATGTTGAGGTTCCCTGTTTCTAATAACTTTAAAACCGTATATATGCCTTTTTCTTATTGGGCTTTTGTGTTGTGTTGTCTGCATTTTTATCAAAAGTTTGTCTCTGCATTATCTATATTGTTTATTTCTTAATAATAATATTAGTTGCAAGATTGGATTAAAATTTATTTGTATCTTCCACCTATAAATTATTTTTCCACTTTCAAAAATAATTTATGAATGACGTTCTCCATTCCTAATTGTAAAGTTTAATAATTTTTTAATGACAATCTTCATTACTGTTAAAGATTTTTTTCCAAATAACATTCAATGAAGATACTGAATAACTAGAGAGTGTTACCATAATAAAAGCCAGGGTGTTTAATTGAAGTGTCAGTTTTTTATTTGATTTAAGCACTTGATTAGTAATAAATTTTATATTTGATTAGAAACGGGCATGAAGCTACGGTTGGAAGAGTCTGGGAACAAAATGGGCTATGGGGTGATATTGTCGTTGGCACATATTTGATGTATTACGGCTTATATTAAATTAGAAGAGTCTGGGAACAAACTTGGCTATGAGGTGATATTGTCGTTAGCACATATTTGGTTTTTGAAACCATAATTGGATGATTTTTATGTACACTACATACAAACTTATTTTGGTAAGTTTGTTTGGATGTTAGATGATTAGTTGTACCAGAAAGTTTATGTTAAATTGCCATTATTTTTAAATAATTTAGTATATTTAAGTTTATGTTAAATTGCCATTGTTTGGATGTTAGACTATTGTTTGGATTTAGTCTCCTATAGTGTTGATGGAGTTTTCCACATTACGCTATTTATCTGTCTATTGTTTGGGATGGGCATTAGCAAAAACCAAAAAACATATAACAATACATAGCTCAAATTCGTGATTGAATCCAAATGACACAAAATAAGATAAGCTTGTCATACTCGTATGGCAAAAATGTGTCATATGGAAACGAAAGTGTTGGGGTGTGAACTAGTAACGATTAAATTTAGACCCAATCACTTAAAACATGTTCACGGAGTTCTCAATTGATTGCAAACTTCATCACATTTGAATATAACCTCATGTGACAATATAAATTGAACTCAATGAACAAACACACGCAATGCATACAAGCCTAGCATATTGATGATTCTACAAACTAATAGAGTCGTGACATTGAAAATGCAACTAGGATAAACGAACATTGTGCAAACCATTGATATACCATCCAATCTCCCACAATAAGCATATATATTTTGAATGAATATATCAATTAAACATAGGCCTTGGCAATTATTTTTCTTTTTAGAGCCATATTTTATTTTAGTCCTTTGAACCACGTATTTCTTGTAGGTCCAAACAAAACGGTGGCTTACTATTCGCAAAGGATAATAAATCCTTTCGGATCCCTTCCCCGTGCACATTTATATATAATATTTTATTTCTCACACAAATCTCACGTGCAACGGATTTTGACATGCACTAGTCCTCCTAGGTCACAAATATGTAGATGAAAAAATTGATAGGAGAACATCTCACAAAGCTCAAATATAGCATGTGACAATTAAATTTCAAAAGAGCTCATGCATGTGTGAATAGAGGCATATAAAAATAGAATCCATGTAAACAACACAAAATTCAACTACTCCATATAAGCATGGTAAAGAACATTATAAGGATTGATAATCTAAACCAAAAGTTCTAGCCACATGGGAGCGTAAAAGATGGGATTCTAACACGAGTGTATGCCAAATAAAGTGTGTCAAACTAAAATACACACAAAAAAAATCTTTTTTAGTTTTTTTACTTTTTAAACCAAAAATAAAAATTATTTACTCAAAAGGCAAACAAAATCATTTGTATTTTTCATTAAGCCCTAAGTTACTAAAAGGTAAAACACAAATGATAAACAAAATTTTTTTTGTATTTTTCATTTAATGAAAACAAAAATGAAGGAAATATAATACAAACGATAAACAAGAATCATTATTCTAGCATGTGATTAAGCATGGAGCATAGACTAGAAAATGATTAAACAAGCATACATTTAGCATAAAAATATAGCATGAAGTACAAACGCTAAAGTATGCAAACACTAACACATTCAACCTTTAGATTTAGCAAGGGAGGATGCATGTGAAAGTAAATGAGAATCAAAAATCCTATTTTGTAAAGCTACCAAGTCGGATCTCCTAACCCAAACTAACGACGAGTGACTAACTCGGGATGTAGGAATCTTGGCTACCTCGGTTTCCTTACGAAGTGATTTTCTATGACCCTTTTTGAGATCAAAATAGAATTTCCTAAGATGACATTTTCGACCACAATGTGAACACTTAAACTCACGGCGAAAAGATTTACCTAAGGAGTGATCGCTAAAGGCTTTCCTAGGCTATTCTCCTAAAACATTGGTTTTGGCTGTATGAGTTGATTTATTATAAGTATCGAAGCCTAAACCACAAGTGTCATTTTTAATTTGGACCGTTCCTAATATTTATCTAATTTCTTCGAACGACATTCTAAATCAAATTTGACTTTTCTAGAGCCTTTTAATTTATTTTCTAACTTTAAAATGTTAGAATATAATAAAACATTTCTCTCTTCAAACTCGAGAAGCTCCTTTTTCAAGGATTTCATTAAACCTCTAAGGCTATCTCTCTCGCCTTCTACATATTAAAGATTCTCTCGAAGAGTTCTCTCTCATGTCCTAAGGTCTTCCACTAACGCACTCTCATCAACGACCTTGACATGCTCTCTTAAACAAGCTTCTAACTTCAAATTAGCTCTTTTTAATTTAATAGATTTTTCATATAATTCTTGAAAAGCATTTTGAAGTTTACTCACATTAACCTGTTCTTCATTTTCACTCTCTCTTTCTTCTTCACTATCACTACCATAAAAAATGACGGAATCATAAACTTTGACCTCGGAAGTGTCATGTGTTTGAATATCTTCATGAGAAGATTCATTATCGATGCTCACATGACTAGCCATAAAAGCCACAAAGTTGGGCTTAGTGGGGGAATCGGGTCCCTCTTCATTATCACTATCACTCAGGGTTGCATTAAATGAAATGGGTCGCTTACCCTCTCTCCTTAGTTTAGTGGGGCACTCAGAAGCCCTATGGTCATACCCTTCACCACTATAACACCTATTTGACTCGTCCCTATTTAAATGTTCATTAATAGTTTTAGGGATCTTCTCGACTTTGTCATGCGTAGATTTTTCAAATTTCTTAAAATCATTTTTAAATTTATCTTTGTTAAATTTAAGAAGTTTTCGAAACTTTCTAGCAAACATAGCCATGTTTTCCGAGTCGCTATCACTCTCGCTCTCTACTACTTGTTTTTCCTCTTTTCGGGCTTTTAAAGCAAGCCCTTTTCAATGTTCTTTTCGATTTTATAGGGAAACATATCTAGTTCATAGGTTTGTAAATCACCTACGAGCTCTTCTAATTTCATAGAGGCTAAAGTTGGTAAAGAATTTAAAACGGTCACTTTTGGAATAAATCTATCGGGAATGGACCTTAAAATTTTCTTTACTATTCGGTTGTCGGGTATTTTCTCTCCCAAATTAAAAGTTGAATTAACAATATCGGAAAGTCTAGCATAAAATGCATCAAAATTTTCTTTATCGTTCATTTTGATGGTTTCAAATTGAGTGGTGAGGTTTTGGAGTTTTGAAGCTTTTACGACACTTGTACCTTCATGAGTGAGTTGTAAAATATTCCACGCTTCTTTAGCGGTCTCACACGTCATAATGCGTCGAAATTCATCCGGTGTGACAGCGCTAAACAAGGCATTTAAACCTCGAAAATTAAAATTTGATAATTTAAATTCATTCTCACTCCATTTATCGGTCGGTTTGGGAACACGTTCATTATCTACTAAATGAGTTGGTGGAGACCACCCGTTAACTACAGATAACCAAACCCTCTCGTCGATATATTTAAGTACTGATTTCATTCGGGCTTTCCAGTACGCGTAATTAGAACCATTGAAAATAGAAAATTTTGAGAATGAGGAAAATTCCATTTAAGCCAAAATATTTTAAAAGATCTTAACGAAATAATTTATCGTTTTGGCTCTGATACCAATTTGAAAAACGAGAGGCCCCCAGTTTTTAAATTCTTCAAAAATTATTTCCTCTTAAAAATGGATGCGGAAGCGAACTTATCAAAGAGTAAAAACAATTTCCTTTTTCAATATGCGGAAGCGAGATGATGGTTCAAATAAAACAAATTTTAATTTCTATTCAAATTAAAATTAAATCAAGTGAAATTAAATTAAACACACACCTATGTTAATTTCACTTAAACACAATTAATTAATCCAAGTCCTAGAAATTTGCCTAAGTCATATTTTTCATTTAATCAAATTAGGCCAAACCAAATTTTCACATATTAAATTAAGGACTTGAATTAACTTCACATTACAAAAATTTCATTTAGCACCAAAATAGATAAGTAGTGATTAAACCAAATTTTATCTTTTTACCTAAGCATGCGTTCTAGGTGATATAGAAAGATAAAATTAAACAATGAATCACTATGCCGCGATGTACGAGGAAAAATCCACAACGAGAAAAAATCTCAGACGGCCCTAGCCTTAAGTCCACTAAGTATGGTTTTACAAATTACAAGATAGATGACCCCTTTCAAGCCTTGACGCTTCTTCTTGTAAACACCTCCGCCTAGTAGACAACCCCGGAGCTCCACCAGAATCTTGAAATCCACCAATGAGACAATAGGTACACCGTCAACCACACATGGTACCTTTCACCATGTGAGAATATCGCAGAAAAACAAACTCTTCTTCTTTGTGGTATTTAGAAGTAAACCCAAACAATATCTTCTTCAATATGTAGAGATAAACCGGTGCCAAACACTCCAAGCAAAGTATATATATATATATGGAACTTGGATAAACAAACTTTGGATGTAAAACAAGTGTTTAAAAGATTTTTCTTGAAAAACAACAACACTTAAACAATGAACTTTTTTCTTTTGGAATTATGCTCTCAAACTCTCTCTTAGAGATGGAATAGTATGAAAAAGTTTAAAAGAAAAAGTTGGTTTTCGCACTTAATAATCAGGTAAAAAGTTAGTGGGAAAAGAAGTGAGAAACTGGGAAAAACTGCTCAAAACTGTCAAAATAACTGTTCCCGCCAAAACTCGTTCGAACGAGCCTTCTAACGAAGTTCCAGTGTGAACTCGTTAGAAATCTCGTTGGAAATATCGTTCGAACATCATTCTCGTTCGAACGACACTTCGAACGACATTCCAGTGGCCAGTATGGGAACTCGTTAGCAGACCTCGTTTGAACGACATTCTCGTTCGAACAACAATTCGAACGAACTTTCCAAAAGTAAAAAATTTCTATTTTTAGCCCAGAAACTTTATATACTATATTTTAAAGTTTAAATAAAAACTTTCTGAAAATAAACAACAGTTTTAAATAAACTACACCCAATATAAAATGTTTCAAGCTTCTATATATATATAGGTAAGGCATTCATACATTGGGAGCAATTGGAACTATGTTGGTGACGTAGAAACAAGGCACATTAAACTCGGCATTTGATGAAGCTCTAATATCTTAGTCGCTACGTCTTCAACAAACACGTCATAGGCTTAAATGGATAAACTTGAACTCTATCCTATGACTCAAATATTTTTGTCCGGAATTGAGCCAAAACTACAAAGGACTCAATCGGAAATTTATGTCCTTACAGAACCTAATACGTTTGAAGAAGCATCCCAGAATTCTGAGTAGATTAAAGCTATGGAAGAAGAAATCACTGCACTGGAGCAAAATCAGACTTGGGATCTCGTGTCGAAGCCAAGAGATGTGAAAGCCATATCATGTAAACGGGTTTACAAGATAAAGCGTCGTCCAGATGGATCAATTGAGAGATACAAAGCTCGACTAGTGGCTTGGGGGTTCTCTCAACAATATGGACTAGACTATGATGAAACATTTAGTCCAGTGGCAAAGCTTACAACTGTGCGACTCCTACTTGCACTTGCAGCCAACAACGACTAGAATTTTTGGCAAATGGATGTGAAGAACGCATTTCTTCATAGGGAGTTAGATCGGGAGATCTACATGATTCAACCAATGGATTTTCATAATCAGTATCATCCTGAGCATGTGTAAGTTACGAAAGGCACTCTATGGATTGAAACAGGCACCAAGGGCGTGGTATGGTAAGATTGTTGAAATTCTAACTCAAAGTGGTTATTCAGTAACACCTGCAGATTCTAGCTTGTTTGTCAAAGCTAATGGAGGAAAGTTAGCTATCGTACTGGTATACGTGGATGATTTGATCATAACCGGTGATGATGAGGCAAAAATTCTTCGAACAAAGGAGAATTTCTCAGTTCGTTTCTAGGTGAAGAAACTTGAACAACTCAAGCACTTTCTTGGTCTAGAGGTTGACAGTACACAAGAAGGAATATTTCTTTGTGAGCAAAATTATTCCAAAGATTTATTGAAGAAGTTAGGGATGCTCGAATGCAAGTCAATCTCGACACCGATGGAACCAAATGGCAAGTTGTGTGCACATGAAGGAAAAGATTTGAAAGATGCCTCGATGTATCGACAATTAGTAGGTAGTCTTATCTACCTAACCTTGACTCGACCTGACATTTCTTATGCAATTGGTGTGATGAGTTGGTACATGCAAAATCCAAAGAAGTCTCATTTGAAAGTAGTTCGACGAATATTGAGATATGTGAAGAGTACAACTAACTATGGTATTTTGTACAAGAAAGGTGAAGATTGCAAGTTAGTTGGCTATTGTGACGCTGATTATGCAGGAGATCACGACTCGTCGATCAACTACCGGGTACGTGTTTAAACTTGGATCTAGAGCAATTTCTTGGTGTAGTAAGAGACAACCAACTGTATCTTTGTCAACTACGGAAGCAGAATATCGAGCAGCAGCAATGGCAGCTCAAGAGAGTACGTGGTTGTTACAGTTGATGAATGATCTACATCAACCACTAGACTATGCAGTTCCGTTGTATTGTGACAAACAGTCGGCAGTTCGTTTGGCGGAGAATCCAGTTTTTCATGTAAGAACTAAACACGTGGAAGTGCATTATCATTTTATCAGAGAAAAGGTTCTTGAAGAAGAGATTGAGATGAAACAGATCAAGACAGATGATCAAATTGCAGATTTGTTCACAAAAGGTTTAAGTAGAAGCAAGTTTGAAAACTTTCATCATCAGTTCGACATGGTGAAAGGAATGAGAGTAGATGTTGAGGGGGAGTATTAAGTTTCAACATCACAATCCATATCATGTCATTGTTTATATATATTGCATTGGTGGTAAATTAGTGTGTGTTATGTCATTGCTTACCTATATTTCACTAGTGATAAATTAGTGTGTGTTAGATAGAAAAGTGTAGTTGTAATTTTTCCTTACTTGTTTAATGTGTGACCTAAAATGTATTTACCATGCTATAAATACCCCATGGCCTACGCTTGTATAATCATCCAAGAAGAAATAAAACAATAAGGCAATTAGCATTTGTATCTTAGTTTGAGTGTAGTATTTTATGAGTTAGTCTTCTTTAAGTGTTTTGAAAGAGTGGTTTAGTGAGCACATCCTTATAATCATTTCTTGCGAATATTAGAGTTTTGTACTCGTTATTCTCAACAAGCAGTACTCATGAAGGGGCAGGAAATGGCTTATGACGATCTTTTTATGAACAGATCTGAAAGAATCTGTTCATATAAGCAATGGAAACAATGGAACTCTCAGGCCCCCGGTGATAAAACCATTTAATTCATTTATCAACTCGATCTTTTTTAGGGTTAAAAATTTGAAGTAGGAATATAATTATATTGGTGTTGATAGCTGTTGAGTGAATGTATTCATCTGTAAAGGAAAGAGGAAAGAAAAGTATAAGTATTTGGTATTCTTTGTTGAAGATTTGTTAGTTGATAGAACTTCTGTAAAAAAAAATTGGAATGGTTACATATATTTTCATCTACATCAATTTTGCATTTTGCTGATTTCAGAAGGGTGTATTTTAAGAACAAAAGTAAAACAATGGTCATCTGTGTAAAAATAACATCAACTGATCGGCACTGACGGTTAACCAACGCCAAAACTGCTATTTTAGTTGCAATATGTAAATTACCGAATCAACAATCTGTACATATACTGATACCAAACTGTCTGGGTTACTAGGTAATTTTTTGGCACATCAGATTTTTTTAGTAGTTTATGGTTTTTTAGAGTTGGAAAATGTTATACTTAGCTACAAGTAGTACTGAAAAATTACTTACATGTCTTGGACTATGGTGTGGGCCTCACCATGTACAATTCCTTTAAAACACTACTCTTTGAAATTTTCTATTTTTTAGATATATTGAATTTTTTACGCATCGTGATCATCATATGTTGTCTAATAGTGCGAAGAGGAGTTTAAGTAAGTAGCGTTTAAGCCTTCAACATCTTCAAGGTGCTTAAACGATGTTCTCTCTTTTTCTAATGCTTTTGGAGCTTTACGTTTAAGGTATGAGAGGACTAAATAATTAATATGGTCAAGTGTGAAGATGATAGCTCTAGAAAATTGCTCATACTCAATTCCTTTTGAGTTCAATTGAGTCCTTGTTCCATGAAATCATGCATTCACTTCTTAGTGCTCAATTGAATCCTCTCATTATGTGGAGAGTTTTCCTCCATACCATTTTTGAAAGTTTCATTCTTGATATTTAGGGTAACTTTGATTTCAATGATAGGGTAGGTTTGTGGATATTTTTATTTCATTTTTAAGGATTGTTTTTATTCAAATGTAGCTCTTAATTTAGGCTGAATGAATCCCAACAAGTGAATTTTGGTTTTCATTTGTGTTTTGATTTTTATTTAGGGTTCAGTTTATGGCTAGATTACTGGTGGTGGGGGCGGCGGCGGCGACTTAGGCTCAATTTTTGGCCAGGTTAATGGCGTGGGTTCAATTTCCAGCCGGGATATATTTTTTGTTGATAGTGAATTCAATTTATGTATATGATTCTTCAAGTATGACGTAAGAGTTATTCTTGGAGTCCAGAGCTTCGATTTTGTTGGTTTTGTTGCATAGTAATGCAGTTTTGGTCCTTTGATCATTTTCGCACGAATCAAATTATTGATGATTGAATTGATATTGAATTGTGTAGCAACAAGTATGTTTTTAGACAGTCTCCCATTTATACTTCATGGTCTAGTGTATCTTGCTGTTATGTACATATGTCAGCCATTTGAATATCAACTTATTATCTAAAACCATGTAAATATTTTAAAATATAGTGTCATTAATTTGCAGGAGCAAAGGAATATATATAAAAGATTGAGTAATCACAATGATGCTTGAAATGTTGATGATATTTTAATTTTATAAATGGAGTTTAATTATTTTTTTGGTTTTCCTTAATAAAATACATGTATGGGATATTTGGTATATCAAAACATATGTCAGTTATATATAATGAAATAATATATTTCATTCAATAATATTCGTAACATACATTTCAGCCCACACATCACGCAGATTACATGCTAGTATTCAATAGGCCGGAAGATAACTTTGTGATTGAGGCTAGCAAGGGTATCAATATTCTGGGTATGCTTAACATGTAAATAATACTACATCAAGCATCCATATCCATTACTAAATCTAGAACATATATTTGCTCAACCTAGGGGAAAGAGTCCATCAAATAGTCCACCAGCAAATGAAATAACTAGTGGTTGAGTTATTTGAGGCAAGCAACAAACTCATTCCTTGTATCATGCACACTACATATGTAAATAAAACGTTATATTCTATTTACATATATTCAATAGGGTAATCTACTAATTCAACTGTACAAACAAACATATACAGAGAATATATTGAGGTCCTGAAATGATGAATTTTTTTTATTTTCAATCATCTACACCAAATTTCATCAAAAACACCTAGCTTCGCCTATATATACGTATAAAGAGTGGATGTAATTGGTATACTTTTATTTACCCTGCACAATATATACATATATAGAAGGTAGTTTAGTACCTAAAACGTGTTGAAATGTCAGATGGAGGAAGTAATTGGCCAGTTTTATCATAACTTCAAAGAATGACACAACCAGCGCATGCAAGTTCAAAGGAAAACACCAAAATGATATATACCAGTTTTAAGAATAAAAAAGGAAGCCATATATTAACTCCTATCTGATTTTCTGGGAAACTCAGTTGTGTTCCCTACCTCTATTCAAATGGGCTTCAAGTGTTCTTTTTTTTTTCGCCATGAGGAATTCTAGGTTTGGGGGTAAAGTATATCAATTAGTCATTCCATTAGGCTATGCTCCTCTACTAAAAGAAGTTATTAGAGTTCCTCTACTAAAAGCCCATGCTCTTTGCACCAAATGAGGAGGCAAGTCAGAAAGACCCGTCTTCACGTCCTGTTAAAATTATAATAAAATGTAACAGTGAATAAATATAAGAGGATACAAAGTAACAAGGAAGACTGCAATCAATAGTTAGAACTAGGTGAGATTACGAAGTTAGCACAATAATCAATTACAAGACTTGCAATCAATGAAATTCATCATTTTTAAGAGGATATCTTGGAAAGTAACATTTTTTCTTTAACTGTTGACTTTCAAATGACGACTACTAATTCGGGATGGAGGTAGTAATTTGGAACAATTTAGTACAAAAATTTATACCCAAACCCAGCCCATGGACAGCCCTAACTGCAACCCAATAACCAGACAAAAATATCGACTGCAGTGAAGTCAAACTCTTGGGCACACAAAATGTATTGTACAAGATAGCCAATAAAGTTGCAGGATAGTAGTCAAAACATTAGTTTCACTAATCAAATTTTATACTTCATACGTCCAATGGATGAGCATAGACAATTGCCACGGACTTACCTCGTCGTCACAATAATCAGACCAGTTGTAGAAAAGTAAGGCTCTGTTCTCGAACTGATGCTGGCGATTCTCGATCTGGTGTAGGAGAATTGTCAAAATAATGAAATTATTTGACTTATAAATGTAAATTGTTTATAAAAATGAATAGTTTACATTTTGAAGTTTGGCTTTAAATATTAAAGGTAAAAGGTTGTCTTATGGTTTTTGAATGAGCCAAAAAAAAAACTCAGGTAAATTTTCCCTACGGTGGCAAAAAAAAACATTAAAAACATTCACAATAAACAAGGCTGGAGTGCTCAAGTACAATTTTGAAGTGCCTATACCCAAAACCTTTAATTTAATATAAAAGAAAAAGGCTCTCATATTTTGTGGGTTATTATAACCTTGTATAAGAAAGGGTGTTTGTTTTGATGGTTTAAGCTAAAATTTGGTGGCAGAACCTCTATATAAAGAACATAGATGCATCAGATATCGTGGTAGTTTTGATGCATACTATGATTACTTCTATATAAAGAACATAGATGCATCTTAGCACTACCAGAAAGTTGAAAGTTTAGTTGTCGCGTAATAGGATATTTGCTTTCATGCATGTTACATTCTTCCCCACCTTTTTTAAAAAATCTTGGATCTGCCGTTGTGCTTGACAGGCGTCCACTTAGCGGATAGGGGTTACATCTAGTGCTTGCACATTAGAGGGGGGGGGGGGGGGGGGGGAGGTGAAGGGGTCATACAACTTTAGTACAATGCATAGCACGCATCTCACCTATTTAAACCCACTTCTTCCCATTGTACTTTCATGTGCGTGTGTGTGCTGTTCAGTTGGGAGCGGAAACGATTTACTCTAAACTATGCAACAACATGTTTAGAGGCCAAAGGCCCATGTTCTCTATCTAATTCATCTTAAAATTAATAGTAGTGATTACAAAAAGAGGTCAATGGCCTTAGTTATAGGCTAAGTTATCTTGCTAGCCAAAACAACCCTAAAAGGAAAAATGACTAAAGAGGGCACACTAGAACATTTCAAGGGAATATTACCCTCAACTATCTATACCACTAAAAAAGGGGGGAAATTACTAAACTAGATATGAAAGTAAAATAAGGAAAAAATATCGTAAAGCCCCTGGTGTCTTGAGTACATCATTCTCCCCCACTTGCAAGCCCGTCCCGAGAGTAGGAGGTCGGCCAAACGGGAGCAAAACAACCATCAACGGACTCCCCCGCTTGAGAGGGAAGCCGCTCTCGAAAACGCCCCGCTTATCGGCTAGCAAAAAGGCAATCGCCATGAAGTCCAACCACGGTCGACAAACAAGAATGCGGCCGCAGACTTTGCCACAATGAAAACTATCAAACCAAGGCCTCAGAGAGGGCCAAATGTGCCAAATGAGGTTTGAGTCTCCCATGATGAGCGCTCGTGAAGCTAGGCGCTTCAACTCTACCATCCAATGCGCCTCAAACGTCTCCCACAATAGGTTCACATGCCTTAAATCAACGTGCATCAACGAATTGATCATAAAACAACCACCCAAAGAAACAACCTCAGCAGCATCTTTATCGTCCCAAAAGAGTAAGAAGAAATCGTCGATATAATACGGCTCCACCTCCCTGAAGTGAGTGCAGGTCACCAACTATCCTCAACAAATATATCGAAGAAATTTCCAATGCACAACCTAAGATGGGAAAAAGTCCCCAAGCTTGAAAACCTCCGAATCACGAAACCGATTAAGTGTACTCCATCCATCTTCCTCAAAAATAGAAATGAAACTACATGGAAAGAACTTGAAATCCATACCATCCCCGGATGGGTCCTCGACATCCTCATAAAAATGATTACCATGCGTGATTGGGTAGTGGGCATCATCGTCTTACAGGAAACGCCGTCAGCCGAAGGAGATGTCAAACCGGCGAACAAATGGTCAATATATTCGGCCAAACACCTTGGTCGCTCGCGTAACCAATGATCGCGCACTGCTTCCATCTCAAGTTATTTCATGCGGCACTTACTTAGGAGGTAGCGGTGCTCCTCATACTCCCCGATGAAGAAGGCATTGAATTGAAAGCTTTGAATCTCTATATAAAACGCATCACCTATCCGGTCCAAGTTGTCAATGCGAGCCTGGAGTTCTTCGATGGAGTTCTTCGACGACAGTACGACTTAACCACTCAGATTCGGCATAAACCTCCATATCATGATCATAATTAACATCACCACCTCCATTCCAGTATATATCGAAACGAGAAAAGGTGTTAGGGAATGCGGTTGGGCTTGAATTGGGGGTTTGGGAAAATGTAGGGGTTAAATTGTAAATTTTGGAAAGTTGGGGTGGTTGAAACAAAATTTTCAAAATATTATGGGGACAAAGTTGGGAATTTCAGAAAGTTCAGAGGCTGAAATGTAAATTCCAGAAGTTATGAGGGGCTCCGAATAATTTTCAGCAGTGCTAGGGGAAAATGCGGAATATTTTTGGGGTGGTATGTTAAAAATGGGAAATACCGGTAGGAGAGGGGCTGAAAATATTTTCAGGGGGTGCTTGTGCATTTTTCGAACTTTACAAGTAGGGTAGACTTGCGATAAAAAAAGGAAAGGGTAAAATTGGTATTACCTTCAAATTTGGTTTCCATTTGAGAAATCCAGCCTAGGGTTTGTGGGTTGCAAATGGGGATTGCTGCCATGACACTTCCTGGGCTTGTTGGAGATGCCTCCAGTCCGGTGGTCATCACCTACCTCCGGCGAAGTCGGCGGGATACCAAACCGTCGGAACAGTGGTGGGATGCTGCTGCTTTAACGTATATGGGAATTCATTTTTTTCCCGTGTTGTTGGGTTTCATAGGTGGAACGTATCCGACCATGAAGGTGCCATTGATGATCATTGAGGTTTTGCCTAACTTGACCGGTCACCGGTGTTATCACCAGTGAAGGGGAAGGTGGTTACCGACCACAAACACCCTACAAAACTAGGATTCTCCTGTCAAGAAGCGGGTTTCTCCCACTTGGACAGGTTCGGTTGTCGGGACGGCTCACTAGGAGTTCGTCGGAGCTCGGCGGTGGACGAAATGAGTCGTCAAAGGTTCGCACTTGAGGGGCTATGTGTAACGTGTTGGCCCGGATTTATGGGTTATCCGTAGTCAACCCGGTCTGACCCAAGCATTAGGTGTGAACTGCAATGAAACAACCTATGTTTTGCTAGTCCAGTTTTATTTTAATTAACATTTCACTTGCTTAGCATGCGAAACCAATTTCAAATTAAACTACATGAGGGACCAATGGAGAGCACCCCGAAGTCCAAGCATACAGAGCTACTAACGTAATAATAAAGAAGTACTTACCTGTATAACGCTCTCAAAATACGAAACAGCTCCCAACCTGCCGTAACAAAGCGAGGGTGCAAGTCAAATGCTCAATGGGAAATATACAAATGCAGTATAGAATCGAACGGCAGAAAGAAGACTCTAACACATTATGCCTACGTGCACATACAACAACCTTGTATACATATTTACACATGCATATACATATACTTAATTCATGAAACGGTTTATTCCGAAAACCTTATTTATCCAGATTAATTTACCTTAATTTATAAATGACTTCCTTTTCTCATTTAGACATTTAACGCCTTATTTAACTCACACGGTTAAATACTTGAACCAACTACACTTGGTTCGACCGAAACCATTTCTTTACCGAAATTACCCTTTCCATTTTAATCAATCCGCGTCAGTATTTTCATTGAAAATAACCCCTTACAACTCACGCGTTCACCGTGTTAGAAAATACTCATTTAGTCTTTGAAAACCTTTTACAACACATTCTTGTGTTAGTTATGAGTTTGACCACTTAGGTTGCTTAACCACCCATTTACCAACTTACTTTACCTTTTTCCTTACCTCATGGACATTAATAGATTTATACATTTACTTGTCCATCTCACCTTTACCGGAACATTTATTAATTCATTCAAGTTAGATTGTATTAACACATTTCACCACACAACCCATTTCTTGACATGTTCCTTATTCCTTTTATCTTTTCTCTGAATCTTCCATTAACCGCATACTTCCACGGGCTCCACACCGCAGGCTATGCGCACCATATGCTGTAGTCAGTTGTTTCGAGTCTTTCACCGCAGGGCTCCGGGCTCTCCTAAATTTTTCCGATGTCATCTGAGTTCCTTTATATGTGTTTTAACATTTTGCAAATGTCCACATTATGCCACATTTCCTTTTTACCCAGCCGAAGCCAAAATCCAGAGTTACACCCCAACTTGTGTTACACTTTAAAATTTACCATTTCATATCCTTTACACTTTATCCTTAATTTTGATATCCAAAAATCATATTCATTTAGGACCCATTTGTGTAACACCTTTTCCAACATTTTTATTTCATAAAAATGTTCCACTTTAAGTAAAATTACCATGTTACCCATGCGTTTCCAAACTCATCTTTTACTCCATTTTCGCAAGTGTTAATTTTCCCAAAACACTATTAAGTTTCCCACACTAAATTCTTAAGTGTTTTCACACCTTAACACCCTTTTAACCTTGGAGTAATATTCTTCTTAATTGGAAACATCTTTATTCCATTATTTTGCTTTCCAATTTCATAAGTGTTAATCTTCTACAACATTATTAAGTTATACACACCAACTTTCCAATGTTCAACCATTAACACTTATTCAACCTTTCATTAACCATCTTCCAAACTAGTCATTTCTTTACTTTGTTTATTCAAAAAATCTAATCACACTTGAAGACTACCTTTATAAGAAAATACAATTTCTTTTTATCAACACATGTAGTCTTACAACCTTATGTTTATTATACCTTTAATCCTATTTTCACACTTTAAACTTGTTTATACATTCATCATCCAAATATTACAAGTTTATATGCATGAGAAGATGGATTTTAAACCTTAAAATCCTAACAAATGGGTTAAACATATTTTTCTTTCTAGAAATTCATCATATTGCAAAAATACACTTTCAAGCATAAAAGACATTTAATTTCTTCAAACTCAACAAATGTCCATTTTTCATAAAATCTTCATTTTTGAAAGGAACTTTAAAACATTATTTCACCGATGTTTAACAACATAAATCACTATCTTCAAACATTTTATTTCATAAAATGTTTAACATCAATCTTTCTAGAAAATACAACATTTTCACAAAATACCAACTTTTAATATTTCAAGACTTTGAAATATTTATTCATTCTTTATTTTCAGCAAAATAACATTTTACCAACATTTTTATTCCATAAAAATATTTATTATTTACTACACATGATTTTCATCATATAATCAAATGCAACCTATTTATGTAATCTAACAACAAGACTACAAATAATGCAAATAGAGTCTTAAATACTAAGGATAGATTTTTCAACCTCTAAAGGCTCCAATGATGGTAGAAATGTTGGTGTAAGAGGAGCAACCCCCACCTCCAAAGGTGGCCTCAAGGGGTTACCAAATTACTCCTCCAAATTACTCCATTTGTGCTCCCAAAGTAAAAAACCCTTCAAACTCCATAAAAGCTCCCATCATCTTCTCCAAAAATCCCCGAACATTTCTCCAAAATTCGTAACTCAACTTCAACAATGGTGAAAATGTTGTAGGCTTGAACATGGTGGAATACTATATAAAATGGTGGTGGAATAGTGGTAGAAGACTTGAAAATGGCGGTGGAAGACTTCTCCACCTTCTCTCGCCCTTTTCCATCTTCTTTCAACTCTAAAATGCCCCAAATAAACTAAACACACCCTTATAAAAAACCACAAACACCTTAATGTTTTGCCCAATCTGGACTAATCTGGGCTCAACAACTCAAAGATTTAAGGGCCAGAAATGTGACAACGCACAAGGAAAAACTGATTTAAAAAATTTCGAGGCACGTCGTTCGAACGCCATGAACCTCGTTCGAATGGCATGTCAGCCTCGTTCAAACTTTGGTTTCGCGCGACCTGGGACTGTAATGCAGTGGCATCTCGTTTGAAGGTCGTTTGAACCTTGTTTCACGCGACATTGAACCTCGCTTCTAACAATCACCCTAGGTCGTTCGAACGACCTTCCTTTCTTTCTATTCTTTTATTTCTTCAATTTTTGACCCACAATTTTCTACTAGTTCTCTTCAACCTTACTCTATCACAATTTATATAAAATTTAATTGAATTATTAGGACATGGTGTTACAAACTTCCCTCCTTGGGGAATTTCGGCCCCGAAATTCTCGATTCGTCAATCCTTAAGCTTATGGGATTCACCAACTTCTATTTTAAGCCATAGAAATCCTCCAAGACAAAATCATCGAAGTTCTCAACACCCAGGTCACCCTTCGTGCCTCCCCCCACACGGTTTATCACCAAATAATCAACATGCGACATGCTCCAACGCTCACCATCTTGTTAACCATGAACGTCACATAATCGACTATGAGTTCTCACTCACTTTATGATCACGTCAAACAATTTTTTTAGCACCACCTATGCTAGTACCCAAGGCATACCGGCACCTCCACGGGAAAACCCTCTCTAGCGATAGACGCTCACCCGATGTGAATAGTAATGCAACCAATCGTCGTATTCGCCATCAAAAATCAATTCTATTTTAGGACCGTACATCCTGCGTCCCACAAATTCCAAGCTATCCTGACTACACAACTCGCCTACTACACAACTCGCCTGAGCTTGCTAATAACCATACTATGTTATTCTCTCACTCCAAGGAGTAATATTCTTATCAAGTCATCACCGTGCGCCCGGCTTACACCCTCCGCTACGTCACTCTGATGAACTTAATACTACCCTAAGTGGACTCGCTCTAACCCACTCACTGTGGCAAAGCGACATAGTATGCTAAGTTTTCCTCGAATTCTAACACTATACCATATTCTCAAGTTATCATCCAGCTCTTTGCAACAAGAGCCACAGACTGCCGTGTTGGCCAGTCGAAAGTCCACTAATCCCAAGAAAGATCAATACTACGAGCAACCGTGTGGCAGAAAGCGCAGTCATTCGTACACAGAACTTTATGCAATAGAAAGAATACCTCAGATAGGGCGCACCTAGTTACCGAACTGCAATGACCATACCCGGTCCACCGCGCTCTGCTAGGCACAATTGCATCGTGCCATGACATGGCACCGATCCGAGTTATCACACATGTAAGAATATTGATCCCCGATTACCGAAACTGGAAGGGAAACACGAGAGTTAGAAGGAACAAGCAACCGTCCCGAGAAATTTCGCCCATAAGCGACCGACTATGATTTACGAAAGCGAACCTACGCCATATACTTGAAGTCATGCCACTCATTCCCAAAGTTCGCGCCGAGCACAAATCCTAGTTGCGTACCATGGCTTGGGTGACTAACCGTGACGAATCGAATCACAACCATTCATTCTCGGAACACGAAAGTAATTTACGAATCGCAGTCCTTTAGGAAGTCAACGGTCGACTTCCCTCCTTGGGAGCAAGGCCCTACCCTTCACATCCTTGGCGTACATGAACCATTCCGATTGGCGGATACCTCACGCCCTTGTCTACATTGACCTTGTCCAATTACTAGTGACAACGTCACCAACCTACTGCACCTAGGTTATTATTTTCCCTATCATATCGTGATCGAAATCCCAAACTCCCATACGCATTACTTAGTTCAAGCGAAGCACTCACCTAACCGTGTCCTTTGACCACAAGGTTGCCATCAAACTTGTTTTCGGTTTCCATCCACACAGAATTTACGTGGCGACCATACCCGCCGCTCTTGGCATTCTAAGGGTAGTAAACATCACACAGGGCTGCATCCACTAATCTGTACTAACTTGGCAGGACGTGCCAAGAACTAGTCCTCACATTGCTAAGGCTACCCTAGCATATTCCGTCAACACACGCCGACATAATAATCATATTTCGATGTTAGCCCACCTAAGTCGCCATCTTCAAGTCTCCACATGGCGTCATCACTCTAAGTCTCGAATACACTTCCGAGTACATCCCGAAACCGAGTATCACCACACCCATACTAGTCTCATGACATCCGAGCATCACTCCTATAATGACACAAACTATCGCCCTACCTTAAGGATTACACTACCCATCTATGCCGATTTGGGAAGCCACACCCGACACGTACGCTATACGACCAGCAACCCGAGATCATCACCTGATCCTCGACACAATCATTACTAGGTTGTTAATGCTCCTTCATACCGGACTAACTGGTCTCCTAAGGACACGAAGCACATTTTATGTAACCGTCCTCAAGACCCGACAAGATTTCATTATCCATACCTTTATCATTGTAAGTGCGTTCTACAAACCTTTCAATACCCACATCACGATTACTCGGTGCTCGCAGAGACATTAGTCTACATGCTTTTACCTATAGTGCACTTTAACCATCAAAAACCTCAATGCGTCGCAACATTCGATATTTATCCTCAATGACGCCACACACAATTCGTCATATGGGCACCTCAAAATGCCTATGAAGTACTCTCACATTAGGATTACCTCGCACCTAGCCATTACCTCGGCGGCTAAAACGAGTCTCTACGCTTAGATAATCATCTTACCTTTCTTCCAAACGAACGTGACTATAAGCCAAGTACAAACTACAACCAGCGCTACTACAGATTATGGCAAGGTACAAGACGTCGCCTGTACACCTCAAGGTCTACCCCAATAAATGTTCAACTATGACAACTAAATTGCCTCACTATGTAAACATCATATCGTGTGCTAACTTACAAGTTGACATGACTGTATAGATCTTGATATGATATGGGACGTCGGGTATTGCCTATAAATACCAAGGCTTACACCACGGGGGATCCTATTCCTTAATACCACATTATAATCAAGATACATGAAACCCAAGTCCTTAACCAAGGAACCCAATAAGTTCGCAGCACATAATCAATACTTATGAATGCCACTCCGTCATCTACTAACCTCCATATATGAAATATATAACCTTTAGAGCTAGGTCGCAACGAACACTACTCACTATTGCCACTACCAAGGGTACTCTCATCATCAAAGTTACAACACAATGCATCTCACGCAAAGGATCAAGATGTTGCCACTATTAGCCGACACAACTTCATATGTTCACCGGACTACCATCAATTGCGATATCACCCCAAGGATCGAATTTGCCTAATTACATTACTGGCGTTAACTACCCATAAGTGCCGCACCTAAGGACTATATTCTTTCTAATTACCAATCACCAGTGCCTAGTCTTGACACCCTAACGATCAACCTCTACCGTTGACTATATGTAACTCGTGCCACTTGCCCAATGGGCGTCATCTCACTCTATGAACATCTCAAATGTTTTTATACCATTAAGAATTTAACACAAACACCTCGCACTAACAACCACGGTGTCACCACTATTGGTTTGCATGGACACCCGCAATTTACCAACAATTCTAATCAGAAGTGCAGAACCGAATAATAACTATCAACTTAGTCGCGTGCCACTTGGCACTAACTTACTTGTCGTGCTAACCTCCTTGACTTTACCATCGTAGGAAACTAGCATGATCGTCCCAAACCAATACCGACGTCGAAAGATTCAATATCGACCTCACCACTTCACTCCCGAAAGGAACTTTGAACCTAGAGCTCTGATACCATTTGTAACGCTCCAGCGCGGATTTATGGGTTACCCGTAGTCAACCCGGTCCGACCCGAGCGTTACGTGTGAAGTTCAATAAAATAACCTACGTAATGTTATTAATTCAGTTTTATTTTTAATTAACATTTCACTTATTTAGCATGCGATTCCAATTTCAAATTAAACTCCGTGAGGGACCCATGGGGAGCACCCTGAAGCCCAAGCATACAGAGATACTAACATAATAATAAAGAAGTACTTACCTGTATACCGCTCTCAAAATACGAAACTGCTCCCAACCTACTGTAACAAAGCGAGGGGGTGAGTCAAATGTTCAGTGGAAAATATACAAATGGAGTATAGAATTGAACGACAGAAAGAAGATTCTAACACGTTATGCCTACGTGCACATGCAACTAACTTGTATACGTATATACACATGCATATACATATACTTAATGCATGAAACGGTTTATTCCGAAAACCTTATTTTATCCAGATTAATTTACCTTATTCTTATAAAAGACTTCTTTTTCTCATTTTGACATTTATCGCCTTATTTAACTCACAAAATAATTGAAACAACTACACTTGGTTCGATCGAAATCATTTCTTTACCGAAATTATCTTTTCCATTTTAACCAATTCGCATCAATATTTTCATTGAAAATCACCCCTTTCAACACGCCCGTTCACAAGTGTTAGAAAATATTCATTTAGCCTTTGAAAACCTTTGACAACACATTCTTATGTTAATTATGGGTTCAACAACTTAGGTTGTTTAACCACCCATTTACCCACTTACTTTGCTTTTTTCTTTACCTTATGGACATTAATAGATTTACACATTTAATTGTCCATTTCACCTTTACCGGAACATTTATTAATTCATTCAGGTTAGGTTGTATTAACACATTTCACCACACAACCCATTTCTTAACATGTTCCTTATTCCTTTATCTTTTCTCTGAATCTTCCATTAACTGCATACTTCAACAAGCTCCACACCGCCAGCTATGTGCACCATATGCTCTGGCCACTTGTTTTGGGTCTTTTCACCCAAGGGCTCCGGGCCACATTAATTTTCCCGGTGTCATCCGAGTTCCTTTACATGTGTTTTAACATTTTGCAAATGTCCACGTTATTCCACCTTTCCTTTTTACCCAGCCGAAGCCAAAATCCGGGGTTACCCCCCAACTTGTGTTACAATTTGAAATTTACCATTTTATGTCCTTTACAATTTGTCCTTGACTTTTATATCCAAAACTCATATTCATTTAGGGCCCATTTGTGCAACACCTTTTCCAACATTTTAATTTCATAAAAAAATTCCACTTTAAGTAAAATTACCATTTTACCCATTTGTTTCCAAACTCATCTTTTACTCAATTTCCGCAAGTGTTAATTTTTTCCAAAACACTATTAAGGCACCCACACTAACTTCTTAAGTGTTTTAACACCTTAACACCCTTTTAACTTTGGAGTAATATTCTTCTTAATTGAAAACATCTTTATTCCATTATTTACTTTTCAATTTCTTAAGTGTTAATCTTCTACAACATTATGAAGTTATACACACACTTTCCAATGTTCAACCATTAACACTTATTCACCTTTTATTAACCATCTTCGAAATTATTCATTTCTTTACTTTCTTTAATTCAAGAAATCTAATCACACTTGAAAACTACTTTCATAAGAAAATATCATTTCTTTTCACCAACACATGTAGTCGTACAACCTTATGTTTATTATACCTTTAATCCTATTTTCCCACACTTGAAGACTAGAATTTTCACTTTTTCTTTATTCCATGTTTACACCCAACAAATTTTCTTTAAACTTGTTTATACATTCATCATCCAAATACTACAAGTTTATATGCATGAGAAGATGGATTTTAGGCCTAAAAATCCTATTAAATGGGTTAAACATATTTTTCATTCTAGAAATTAATCATAATTGCAATAATACATTTTCAAGGCATAAAAGACATTTACTTTCTTCAAACTCAACAAATGTCCATTTTTCATAAGATCTTCAGTTTTGCAAGAAACTTTAAAACATTATTTCACCAATGTTTAACAACATAAATCATTATCTTCAAACATTTTATTTCATAAACTGTTTCTAGAAAATACACAATTTTCACAAAATACCAACTTTTAATATTTCAAGACATTGAAATATTTATTCATTCTTTATTTTCAACAAAATAACATTTTATCAACATTTTTATTCCATAAAAATGTTTATTATTTACTACACATGATTTTCATCATATAATCAAATGCAACATATTTATGTAATCTAACAGCAAGACTACAAATAATGCAAATAGAGTCTTAAATACTAAGGATAAATTTTCCAACCTCTAGAGGCTCCAATGATGGTAGAAATGTTGGTGTAGGAGGAGCAACCCCCACCTCCAAAGGTGGCCTCAAGTGGTTACCAAATGCATCCTCCAAATTGCTCCATTTGCTTTCCCAAGCTAAAAACCCATTCAAACTCCATGAAAGCTCCCATCACCTTCTCCAAAAATCCCCCAACACTTCTCCAAAATTCGTAGCTCCACTTCAACAACGGTGGAAATAGGTGTTGTAGGCTTGAACATGGTGGAATACTATATAAAATGGTGGTGGAATGGTGGTGGAAGACCTAAAAATGGTGGAAGACTTCTCCACCTTCTCTCTCCCTCTTCCATCTTCTGCCAACTCTAAAATGCCCCGAATAAACCAAACACACCCTTATAAAACCTCTCAATCACCTTAAATTCCCGTTTTGCCCAATCTGGGCTAATCTGAGCTCGACAACTCAAAGATCCAAAACCAGAAATGTGACAACGCACAAAGGCAAACTGATCTAAACAATTTCGTGGCACGTCGTTCGAACGACATGAACCTCGTTCGAACGATATTTCAACCTCGTTCGAACTTTGGTTTCGCGCGACCTGGGACTGTAATGCAGTGGCATCTCGTTTGAAGGTCATTTGAAGATTGTTTCGCGCGACATTGAACCTCGCTTCTAACGACCACCCTATGTCATTCGAACGACCTTCCTTTCTTTCTATTCTTTTATTTATTTAATTTTTGACCCGCAATTTTCTACTAATTCTCTTCAACCCTTGCTCCAACACAATTTATATAGAATTTAATTGAATTATTGGGACAGGATATTACATTGTGCCTGATTGGTAACGGATATGGTTTGGGGAGGAATTTTCAGATCTGAAATTCTCAGATTCAAAAGCATGGAGTGAATCTGAGAGTTAAGGTGATGGTGTCGCTTAACCATGGGCAGCAGGGGTGTAGTTTAGAGGAGTGGATCGGTGATTCCTCCAAGCCCTACTCTACAGCCATAACTACAACGACCACATTAGGAGCGAACGAGGCTCTAATATCAAGTTGATGTGTGGTTGGGAGTGGAAGCAATTTAATCTAAACTACATAACATGTTTAGAGGAAAAAAGCCCAAATCCTCTCTCAAATTCATCTCAAAAGTAATACTAATGATTACAAAAGGAAGCCAATGACCTTATTTACAAGCTAAGTTGATAACCCTAAAAGACAAAATGACTAAAAGGGCACTCTAGAACAGTCCAAGGGAATATTACCCTCAACTAACTATACTACTAAAAAAAGGGAAAATTACTAAACTAGATTTGAAAGTGAAATAAGGAAAAAATACAATAAAGTCCTTGGCTTCTCGAACACATCAGTGTGTTTAGAATTGCATCGCAAAACGCGCAAATAGTGCACACAATAACGCCTTGCGGCCCTAAAATGCAACAAGGCACTCGTCGTTTTGAAGAGTTAAGTTATTAAAAAATAAAAGCCAAGGCTTTATTTTCTTTAGATTTTTGTTCCCAGTTACCACATACACAGCAGCTCTTCTCAAAATCTCATCTCTCTCTCTCTCTCTCCAAACTCTAATACCTCCTCCATCTTTGTCGAAGCAAAAAATTGATCAAATCTCAGCCCTACTTTTTTGGTAATCGCATCACATAAGTTCACATTTAGACCTTAATATTATCATTTCAAATTTCAGCCCTATTTGTGGGAACTTTGTTTTTGTTGATTTCTGTCTTGGTTAATTTTTTTGTATTAGCTCATTAATTAGTTATGTCATTATATATTTTAGTAATTAGTACCTAAACATTAGTTGATTATTACCATTATGCTTCAATTTCCGATTTTGGTATCATGTCTGGCAAAGATTTAGGTTGAAAATATGCATACCGAAAGGAGGGGGATAAGTGTGTTAGGTGTAAATTTTTATAAGATCCTATTAGAAATGTGCCAATTGGGACATTTGATAGCGATCAAGTGCCAATAATTGATGTGGAATCTTCCCCAACTTTAAAGAAGCGTAAGGCTGGTGAAAGCTCATGTAAGTTTGAAATTAAGTCAAAGTAAAGGTTACGGTTATAGTAATGTTTATTATTTAATTTTTAAATTTAATTTTCAATTAATTAGGTGGTGGTGGAAACGCAAGTAGAAGTGGTGGTAGTACCCATGACGAAGGCAAAGGGAAAGAAGTGAGATTGACCCTCGTTGATGAAGATTCAGATATGGAAGTTTTCGGAGGGCGCATTGATAGTGGAAGCTCCCTCGTCATCGTTACTCTTGACCAAGATGACGATGACATTATTTTGGATAAAAATGACCTATTTTGTTTTTTTATTTGGTTGTCTATGTATTGCAAACTTAAAAGCATTTGGAACGGTGTATAGATGTTGTTTGTGATGACTTGTTATGTTTAGTTTTTTAGATGTCATGGTATGGAAACTATGAATTTTATTTAAATGAATGCTTTGGAATAGTATTTGTGGAATGTAATGCCTGTGGTTCCTAATTTTGAATTTATTTGTGGAATTCTATGGTAGAATTTACTATTTTTCATTGCATTGTGTTATCTTCAAATTTCTTTTATATAAGAATCAATACCCAAATTGCTTCCACAAAACGCTATATTGTTTATGCGACGCTACATTGTACCCTAAATGCAACGCAAAGCGCAATCGCGATTTCAATCATTGATGGTGGCAAAGAGTGGCAGCGGGTGGGTTTTGGGCTGGCCGAAGGTGGCGAAGAGAGCAAGGGGGGAGTTTGGGGAGGGGGGCGGGGGTCCTCAGATTTATTTATTTTTAGACTTTTAGAGGTATTTTGAATTTTTATATTTGACATCTATTTTCATTTTAATTTTTCATTTTGTAAGATTTTTTCCATTTTTTTAATTCAAAAGGACACGAGGCAGTTAAATTAACAGTTTTTTTAACGATTTTGGGCAAAGTCTAATTTTTATACTAAAATGTATTTAAGTCTAGAACTAAGAATTAGTGATGTATTAAAGTAAAATATAAAAACAAAATTAAAAATAGAAATAGAAATAGAAATAAAATGGGCTAGATGAGGTGTTACCTCCGACAAAGGAATCCCCCTTTTTGACCTTGTATTCTCCATTGAGTTCATGTGGATAGGGTCCGTGGCCTAAAAGAGAAGCAAAGCGAAGAAACAAGAGCATATCTTAACTCCAATATAAAAATGGATGGTAAGAACATCAGTTGTAGCATCACCTTCGGATAACTAAAATGCAGACTTATTACAAGGTTAAATCAGAATCTTAAATGATGTCAAATAGATCTGATGAGACGAGATCTATCGTTTCTCATCCATCCCAACAAACAATATAGCACGGGATACAGGATTTGATCATGATGCAAAATTTTGTGTGTGTGTGTGTGTGTGTTTTCCAAGGCTGTCTTAACCAAGCTACACTAATAAGATAAACTACTAAAGTACCCCTAAACTAAATAGCGAATGTTCTAATGAAATATTCTATTATTCCACTAATAATAAAACGTTAAAAGATAGAAACCAAAATATAACTTAAGGAACTTTTCAATCTTGGACCCCATGATACGCGTTCGTGCTCCATCATTGCATCAGTTCCATCATTCCATCATTGCATCATTTCTTTTGGCTAATTTGTTTAGCTTATTGTGTTTTTTAACAGGTAATCAATATTCAGTTTGTTGTTGTAACTTGTAAGGTCTAATATGGAAGGGAATGAGAATCAACAGGTAATAACTTGTATGTCTTTTGTAATATTTTTTCAAAGTTTGTAATGTGTGTTGTGTAATACTAATAAGCCTGTAATTTTTTTGGGGAATCTGAAATTTGTAGGTTGGTGGTGGAGACCCAAAATCCACTAATGCAACTATTCATGGCCCTAACGATGTTGTCGGTGCGCCGTCGATGCCAGAATCTCCGCCAAAGCGAAAAAACCATTCAACGGTATGGGATCATTCCACAAAAAATAATGACAAAAAAAAAACGCGCGACATGTAATTATTGCGGTATTTCATACGCGTGTGATACTAAAAAAACATGGTACTAAGAACTTGAGAAGCCACACCCCCGTTTGTCGAAAGTATGAATATAATTTGAATAATGTTGATCATAATGGGCAAAAAAATTGTCTTTTGTGCCACAAAAAGATGAGGGGGTAGGTGGTCCAAGTACAAATCTTTTGCCCGTAGCATTTAGTGTAGAGGGCTGTAGACTGGGACTTGCGGAAATGTTAATTATCAATGAGCTTCCATTTCGATTTGTAGAAAATGAAGGGTTTAGGAGATTTATGGCTTTAGCCCAACCAAGGTTAATTATCCCAAGTCGCACCACGATTGCACGAGATTGTATCAATGTCTTTAAAAAATTAAAGAGTTAAAAAGTGAGTTGAATGGTCAAAGGGTATGTCTTACAACCGACACATGGACGTCAATTCAAAAAATAAACTATATGCGTCTTACCGCCCACTATATTGACAAGGAATGGAAACTTCACAAAAAAATTCTCAACTTTTGTCAAGTTAAAACTCACAAAGGTGAAGAGCTTGGGATGGTTGTTGAAGATTGTTTGATTAATTGGGGGATTGAGGGTATTTTCACCCTAACGGTTGATAATGCTATCTCTAATAATGTACCGTTCACCATGTGAGGGGAAAAATAAAATCTTACAAAGGTACCATATTAGAGCGTGAATATTTGCACATGAGATGTTGTGCACATATTCTCAACCTCATTGTGAGTGATGGTTTGAAGGAGTTTGATGAATCAATTGCTAAAGTGCGAAGAGTCGTAAAGTATGTAAAGTCTTCACCATCTAGGTTGGATAAATTCAAGCAATGTGTAGAAAAAGTGAAAATAGAATCGAAGAGTTTATTATGTCTAGATGTTCCGACAAGATGGAACTTCACATACATGATGTTGGAGGCGGCTTTGAAATTTGAGAAAGTTTTTGATAGGATGGATGAGGATGACGAACAATATAAGAGATACTTTGGTGGAGAACAAGATGATGATGATGTGGATGATGAGGATGGTAGAGGTAGAGGAGTTGGGGTGGGGAAGTTAGGTTCACCAACAAGGGAAGATTGGGATAAAGTGAGAAGTTTTGTTAAATTTCTAAAAAAAATTTACAATGCAACTTTGAAATTTTCGGGGTCTTTGTATGTCACTTCCAATGCTTTTTTTCACGAGCTTATCATAATTCAAAGCACGCTAGTTCATTTGAGAAACATTGGTGATTATGTCTTATCTTCAATGGCCGAGAACATGCAAGCAAAATTTGACAAATATTGGAACGTGGAAAAAATAAATTTCTTGTTGTTTGTTGCGGTTGTCCTTGATCCGCGATACACATTAAAATATGTTGAATATTATTTTGGAGAGTTGCATGGTTTTATTATGGCAATAGAGTTGACTGTGAAAGTGAAAGAGACCATAATTCGTCTCTTTGAGTGGTATCATGGTCATCATTTTTTCAATCCATCCCTAAGTACCACAAATCAATCACCAAACTTGGTGGGAGTTGATGATGATGATGGTGATGATGACGATATGGATGGGCGTGCATTTTTGGCCTCTCAATTTAAAAGGCATGTAGAGGCCGAAGACAACTTTGGGGCCAAGTCGGAAGTGGAAAAATACTTGTTGGAGACAAGTGAGGCGGAGAGCAATACTTTCGATATTATTAGTTGGTGGAAGAATAATCAAACCAAATATCCAATTCTCTCTCATGGGCAGATTTTCGCCGTTGATTTGGGCATATTATAAGCAGATTTTTTAGCAGTAATTTACATAAAAAATGCTGTTGATTTTATCAAAAAATTTAAGGAGAAAAAGTTGTAGCAAAAAATAGCAGATTTTCTCAAAAAAACAGTAGGCCAAAATGAGTTTTAAGGAGAAAGATATTGCCAAAAAAAGTGCAGAATTTTAACATGAAAAAAACAGCCAAAAAAAATGCAAAAATAATAAATAAAAATTCAATTTTTTTAATCAAACCATGTCCTACCGAATTGGACCGAACCTGAACATTATTTGGACCGAAACACACTTGGACCGAACCCGATTAATCATGTCCGGTCTAGGGTCTTAATAAACATGGACCGATTAATTCGGTCCGGTCCATAATAATGTCTAAACCCGGACCGTGAACACCCCTAGTTATGTCATAAAATATACTCCCCCTACCAAAATTAAGAGTCCGTAATTGAAAGTCTGTTATGAAAATTGGACTTTTAGGTAATCAAATGGCTAAAATTGGAACTTAATTGACTCGTGTGAAATTTGATGCCTTGATATTTCAAATTGTGGACTCTTTATTTGAGGTGTTCTAAAAGGGAAAGCGGAACTCTCAAACTGAGGCAGATTAATTACTTAGATTCAGTGTAATAAAGACAAAACTGGTATAATTAAACAAAATCATATATAAGGGGTCTTTTAGACTCAAAAAAATACCTCAATCAAAAGTTGACTATTCCACGGATTTAAAATGATAATAATGCATTAATAGTAAATAACAAGATTAGAACAGCATGTGAAACGAAAAAAATATAGTATATACCTCCAAACAAAGAATCTTTGCCCTGAAAACATCTGCGTTTTCTGGATAATCAAAAAATTCAGAAGTGGTTCTCCCAGGAAAGGCCAATTCAGGTGACAGCACCGCATACGTAGTCTGCCAATATGTAGTCCCATTAATTACAAGTCCCAAAATAAAACAATATACAGGGAGGAAAGAGGAACAGAAACCGAAAACCAACAAAATGGATAGTGATTTTTTCAGAAATCAAAGAACTTCTATATTACTTGTACTCGTACTCAAACACAAGTAAATTAACAAATCCCTCAAATTTCGCCAGACATACCTCCACACCAGATGACTCCAAGTGCTTGAGATCATTCTCAGAAAGCGTGGCATATTCCTGCTTCAGCTGATTCTCCACTGAATAAACTATATAGCCCTGCCAATAGTTTGATTAAGACAAGTAACAATTCTAAGCTTACAAGGCATATAGTGAAACGAAAATGTATGAGTCGTGTATCATTTATTGTATTGTGAATCAAATCCTAAAATTGGGCACAAGTTAAAGGAATGCTAAAAGTAATGTATAAATATGCTAAAATAAATTATACTAAATAAGAAAACATATTATCATGAAAAATCAATTTTAGATTGTGAATATGTTGTCTAGTTGAGTTAAAATCCCCATTATGATTCCAATTTCAACTTATATATCATACCCATAATAATAACATAACTCCATATTAAATACCATAAACTATGAAGTTAATGAGAGAGAAGATGATTGAAATACCAAAGGCGCATATAAACATTTAATAAAAATAAATAGAGTTAATAAATAGAGATCGTAACTTGGTGCGATGGCAAGTGCCCTCGTCCAAGCTACGGTTGGTTTCGGGTTCGAGATATGAGAGTAGCCTCCCCATACATATATATATATGGGGGTAAGACCAGCCGACATCCCCCTCTCCCAAACCCTGCAGTTAAGCCGGAGCCTTATGCACTGGGTACGACCTTTTAAATAGAGTTAATTAAAGGTGTATGGCAAAACTGAATAGCGAGTGAAATGAAACTTCAGTGATTGAAAAGAGCGTGAAATATATGGCAATTATGCTTACTTAGTTTTGATACACAATTCACGAATCTATTTAATCATTTATTGAGTCGAATCATATCTAGAACCCTAAGATTCACTGCAATTCCTGTTCATTTTAGATTCGCTACATGATTCGTATCAATTGAGCTATGAGACGCAGATTGCATCTCGAATCGTAAGATTTTGACAAATTTGGAAATATTATAAAGATTCAATACTAGGTTAACCTGTGTAGCAAATCATAATAAACTACATAACCAAGACAGGGACACTCTGAAGGAATGACATTGTCCAACAATGTGATATCGCGTGAGGAAATAGAATTCAGAAATTTACACTCCAGCTAAACCCCCAACAAAGTTTTGATAGTAAAAACAAATATAGGGAAATTTGAACATTTATAGCAGCTTTGGTAACTAACATGCCAGTATGTTTACTTGAGCTCCCTCCCTCGAGTGTTTAGTTGAGAAGGATTAGACAAAATTCATCAAATTAGTTTAACTGGTTTACCAAAACATTCATTATACTAATTTGTGGAAAATGGATGGATAATATCGTATTTAGTAAACTAATATCAGAAAATTTCAGTGTTTTAAAGAAAATCTTCTAGTATTTTTACCTGACCGTGCGTATCGCTAGTCTTGAACGGCCTCAAAATATGTCTCTCTCCCAGATGAAAATCTTCTCCTGCAAGTGAGAAGTTAGATGTAGTAATCAGAACATGTAAAAATCCCGTGTAAGTTTAAATCATATATTTAGATCTTACCAATAGCAACGTCAACTAGGGTAATATTGTAACTCGCGTCGTCTCCTCTCAGTGCGTCAAACATCCTGCTCAGTCTAGCTTTGACATCTTTTGGGACAACTATGGTGGGAAACGGCTTTCCATCTTCTTCTCGGCATTGAACATACTTGAATAATCCAGACTAAAATATAAAAAAATGAGTTGAATAAATTTCTACTAATTGAAAGGGACGTGAAAGGGAAAATGAACTTACAATATAATTGGGGTGCATATTGGAGATGATTATGAGCAACTCCTCCTCTGTGCGCAGGGCAGGCAAAGGACGACCCATGCCAAAAACAATCTTAAGGACGGGAAACACTATAGATGAACCCTCATCAAAACTAGACTCACAAGATACAGTGTATCCTTCAATTTCTGTCATCACGTTGTCCTATGCTACACAATAGAAAAACGCACACATGATCAGAGGATGGTTAGTTGCTAAATGTTGCGGGGGGTGTAGATAACAATTCGGGCAATTTTATTGTGGCATACTACAAATTATATCAAATAGATGCTTCTTGGAATAGTTATGGCTAACTTCTTTACTTGGAAGGATGGAGGAAAGCAATTAATTTCTCTATATATACATTTTTATTTATTGAAAATGTGCACCTCTAACTATATAAGCAAGCATCTCGACTTGCGCCTCTCACCTTAACCAACTATGTTCCATTCAAAACGCGCGCAATGGCCATGAATTCCAATCATTCACGTATCCCCCGTCACCAACATCCTGTCAAATAATTCTCACATACGAGGGTAGTCAATTGGCGAGACATTTATTCCTCAATGAAAACAAGCCTTCAAAGACGGTGCAGGCCACTCAACCTACTCCGGTCCCCACAAAGTGGCAAAGAACAAGAACACGGGAGGACTGGGATACAAAGCACGTTGGCCCCTCACCCAAAAAGAAGGTTCGGACGCGAAAACGGTGTGTACATTCAACGCCTAGAATTGGGCATCGAATGTAGGACCAATTGCCTGGCAAGCAGAAACCGAGCAGGTAACGGAAACGAATCAAAAGGAAATGCAACATCGTCCCCGCATGAAAAAGCAGACACAAAACAAGGCTAAATAAACCGTGGTAGAGCTCTTGCCTGACAGAATAAAGGCCCTTAAAGACGGACAACTTAAAAGACACCTAATTTGTAAGGAGGTGGACACCACCTTCCTCAACAATCAATTTCAGTCAACCAGGGAGTTAGAAAGAAGAGCTCAAGAGGAAGTGACTGACTCCCCTTTTGTAGAGATCATTGAGGCAATGAGCCTCCTCAAAAGTTTAACACACCAAAGTTCAAGTTGTGTGTAGGCAACTCATATCTCGTCAACCACATACACAATTACCTAGTACTGGAAAATGATCGCGTTATGGAGCACCAACATCCCACCGATGTTTTGGATCATTTAGGGGAGACACCATTGTAATGGTTCGAGAAATTGAAACCAAGAGGCTTTTACTGCTTGGTTCATCACGAGCAACAGGAAACCGATAGAAAAGGACCCACTTCTGACCATGACAATGAAAGAAAGGGAGAGACCCTCAAAGAATACTCTAAAAGCTATTGGGAAGTCTTTAATGAAGTGCAAAACTCCATCATGGCGCACTCATGGCGCACTGAGACTCATCTTTAGTTTACGTTTGCTCCACCTTGGAACGACTACTTGGCAAACTGACACCACCATGTGGATGGATCACGGGTTCCGGTACCATAACCCGTCCCGAATATTAACAAGTACCTTTACCAAATTTTCTTTTGTTGTATGGATATGAAATAAATGTATATAATCATTTGGCAAAAATGAAGAAACAAGTGATTCCATCCAAGAGAATTTTTTTTTTTTTTAATAACTCTGAACCTCCACACAAATAAGACTTTTGGACTCTCCCATGCAAGCTAAACAGGGGGAACGTTGTGCCGGGGGAACGCTGTGCTAGAGCCACCCTAACCCTAACACACGCCCCGCTTAATATCTCGCATCCGTTAGGAGGTTTTGAACTCTACCTTTGGTCTAATGAGTCCGCCCCTTACCGTTGGATGATCCAAGAGAATAATTTCAATTCCACATAGCACAACTAAACCTAAACCCAAAACAAATAGATACAGAGGTAAAAGAAATAACAAAACTAATGTGATGACACTGGGAGACTAGAAAAGTATTAGTTAAATAAATATTAGTTATTTGTTAAGTACTTAGATTAGTTAGATAATGAAACAAATTAGTTAGATATGACTTGATGTCATGAGGGAAGCAAGTGAGAGAATAGAGTGGAAGGTTCTAGAAATGGGTTCACCTCTTGTATAAATAACCTACTCTTGTATTACAAAAGGATCAATGAAAAATGTATTAATGAGCAAATGCTTAGGCTCTATTCTTGTGTAAGTAGAGAGAAGTCCATCTTTGTACATCAAGTTGGATTTAAGCCAGTTCATCTTGTGCTAAGGTGGATTAGAATTTATCCTTTCAATTCCGTGTTATTTTTCTATATTTCAGTATTACTCTGTGTTGTGTTCCATTAAAATATTTGGGAACATGACAACTAAATAATGTTGTACGGATTTGACAGGCTACAACATTCAACAGCAAATGAACTATCTAAGGAAATATAACACGATATCTTGACGAATCAAAATGTAATACATACATATATACATAAAGAAAGGCACATATACAACTAGTATGTACCCCATTTTTTAGGCAATTCTTGTATTGAAAATCAAGAGAAAAAAATTGTGCAGTTAACAACACCCTAAGAAAATAATCGATGTACTCCGGTCTTACATTTTTCTGATGTTTCTCTTTCTAGAATACCTGATCTCCATTATTTTCATGTTATCAAATCCATATATATATATATATATATATATATAGAGAGAGAGAGAGAGAGAGAGAGAGAGAGAGTGACGGGGTCTCTTATGCGGAGCCCTTACCCAACGCTTTCTTTCCTCTCAAAGAGCGACTACAATGATTAGGAAACAACCAAAGGAAAAGGTAAGTTTACCAATTTATACAAATTGGTTGAATCAGAGTGGTGAGTAAAAACGAGGAAATTCTGTAAATGAATTTGCATACATTTTGCAAATATATAAAAGCGGAGGAGAATTTGTATAGATTTTCTACGAACTTCTGAAGTTCGTAGGAATTGGTACGAACTTCAGT
This sequence comes from Sambucus nigra, assembly GCA_949130495.1. Classification (NCBI taxonomy): domain Eukaryota; kingdom Viridiplantae; phylum Streptophyta; class Magnoliopsida; order Dipsacales; family Adoxaceae; genus Sambucus; species Sambucus nigra. The sequence goes on along the minus strand of OX422208.1, from coordinate 786,666,115 downwards.
TGTTCGTAGCAATTCATACGAACTTCAGAAGTTCGTAGGAATCATTTTTACCACAGTTACAATAAACGTCCGTTAAACTTAATTTCCTATATAAACCCATCAACCCATCAGTTCTCCCTAAAATCCCACCTCCAATATTTCTCTCAATTTTCTTCCACCCCATTCCATTATTTTCCCAAAATATTTTCAGGTGAATCATTTTCTCTCCATACATTTTAATTATCGATCAAAATGTCTTCATCTCAACCCATTAATTCTAGTACTTCTAGAAAACAAAATATGACTCCTATTGAAGATGAAATATTATGTACTATATATGCTAAATATACGAGTCGTGGTATTGAAGGCAACTCGATATCACATGGAACATTTTGGGATTCAGTAATGAATGAATATAACAGCACGACATAAATTTTTATTCAACGTACGAGGACTATGCTTTCAACAAGCTACAATCATATTTCTTCTCGAATAATGATATACGTTTCAAAACTGTCTCACCAAATAGACAATATAGGAAGCGGCAATAACGAGTTCGACGCGGTTACAAAGGCCCGTGAGGCATATCGCGTGGAAACGAGCAAACAATTCATGTTTGATAAATGCTACCAAATTTTGAAAGACTTACCGAAATTTGATTTGAATAACACAGCGTGCAACAACGACAATCCTACGCCTCTAGACTCGGAGGACAGTCCGGGTGTACGTGAAGTACCGTACAGACCCCCAGGCAGGAAGGGGGAGAAACAACGTGCCCGTCAGCGTGCTCGTTCAGACAGCCTCGATTGTAACACGACGGTCCTTAAACATTGCGAAGAATTCACCGAGATGTTTAAAAGTAAGCAAGAGTGGAAGCAAAGTCGGGCCATGAAATTTGATTCTCAAATGGATGCTTTCATTGAGATGAAAATAGCTGATCAAATTACAAGAAAACAAGATCAGCTTGTGCGTCTAGGCCGAGAACAGTCGTACATCATGGAGTTGGATATGACCAAAATGAACGAGATGCAACAACAATTCCATGTGAAAAGGTACACCGACCTATCAAATATGGTAGTTGTGACTGAAGCTGCGATTGTCACGCTTATGTCAAACACTGCGGGCTCGTCAAATTCTGATTCTGGTCTGTCTGGTGCAAACAACGCTGACTAGTATGTTAAATGTGTGGCTTGTTTAGTTTTCCGTTACTTCATAAATGTAATGTCAATTATCGTGTTATAAGAAGTGTGATGTTATTTTAATAAATGTTATTTCAGTTTAAGATGTGTTGCAATTGTTGTATTGTTGTCTACTAAATTGAAGCAGTCGATTCAAAATAATTACACAAGAAATATAACATATATTATATATTTTTGATGCACACCATAAGAACAATGTTAAAGTGATTGTATAGAGAGAATAGTTAAGCCTCAAATACACATATAATATCTGATCATTAATCGGCCAACTCATCACCGCTCGTGTTCCAAATATGCTCCACCAAATCATCTCGTAGTTATTGATGTGTAGTTGCGTCCCTAACATTTGCATCACGCGTTAGGTATTCGTAAAAATTAGTTTGCCCCGGTAGTATTTCAGGTGTGGGATCAAATTGTTCGTATTCATTTTTCCATGGCAGTCTCTACGTTCATCGTCAATAATCATGTTGTGCATTATAATGCAAGATTTCATTATTGTTGCTAAGGATGCCCGATTCCATAATTTGCAAGGTTCGCGCACGAAAGCGAATCGAGCTTGTAGTACACCAAAAGCACGTTCGACATCTTTCCTACACGATTCTTGTTTCTTACAAAATAATTTTTGTTTTTGTGATAGGCCAGGTTGGTTCCTAAAAGTTTTAACGATGGTTGCGTATGGAGGGTATATGTCATCCGCAAGGTAATACCCCATTTCATATATATTTCCATTAACATTGTAATTAACGGGAGGTGCAGTCCCATTGCGTAATTCTCGAAAGACGTTAGAGCGGTGCAAGACGTTTATATCGTTGCAAGATCCAGGAACACCAAAGAACGATTTCCAAATCCATAAGTCGTATGAGGCAACCGCTTCTAGGATTATAGTAGGATGTTCTTTTCGACCACTATATTGAGCATGCCAGGCCGTGGGGCAGTTCTTCCACCGCCAATGCATGCAATCTATACTCCCTAGCATTCCCGGAAATCCTCGACTTGCATTCTGTTCGAGTAACCTGGTGACATCGTCTGTCGTCGGATTTCTCCCATACTCGGGACCGAATACAGCCACAATTGCCTCAGTAAATCTAATAATTGTTTCTAATAGAGTTGTTTCACTCATTGCGTACTGCTCAGACCATACGTCATGAGATCCTCCGTTAGCGAGGAGTCGTATAGCCCCCATAATTTTTTGATGTGAGCTTAAACCTAGCCGACCGCACGCATCGTACTTTTGTACAAAGTAGTTATCGTACTCGCAAACAGAATATAGGATGCGATTGAAAACGGAATACCGCATCCTAAATCTCCTTCGAAAATAATACTCGCTATATACCTTATCTTCACCAAAGTAATCTTCCCATAATGTTTGGTGTCCCCTTTCTCTCCTTCGATTCACTCGACGTCTAAATTCGAGTTCTTTCCCATCTCAAATTATATTTTGTTCTGCAATCCAACGTGTAATCTCCATGCATATTATCATCTCCTCGTCTGAATCATCTGATGACGCGCCATCATTAAATTGAGCATACTGAAGCATTAGATTTCGTCCCTCATCGCTAGAATTGGAGTAATCCATTATGTATTTTTCTCGGAATAATTATGAAATGTATAAAGAAGTTATATTACAATATTTCATACATTGTATTTCTATTTATAGTTGTATAATCACAGACTGATGTATTATGGAATTAATAAGTGGTATTATAACGTGCTGGTAGTAATTGGTAAGTGTGCCAATCTGATGTACAAAGGTAAACTGTCCTACAGAAAACAATAATTATGAACTTCTGCAGTTACTGTTGTAGGAATTGGTAAGTGTGCCCTTAAAAAATAATCTGATTTACTAGGGTAAGTGTGCCATTCTGACGTAGGAATTGGTAAGTGTGCTGTATGGAAATTGGCATTTACTTTTCACTGTATGGAAATTGACGTATGAATTGGTAAGTTTGCTGCAGTTATATGTAATTATTACTATTTGTATATATTTACTTTTATTTATATTAACTACTACTATATATATTAACTACTACTATATATATTACCTAATTATATTTACTATATAAAATTACTAGTTCTTTTCATATTACTACCTCATAATATATACTACTTCTATATATATTACTAATTCTTTTTATATTAACTACCGCATTTATATGTAATAACTGTATGCAATTTCTTTTATCGTTATATATGTGCTATATAAAATTACTACTTCAGTATAAAACATAAACGTGACTTGTTTTGAGTGATTTGTTTACTAATTACAATTACTTCCTAGGCAACCATGTCAAACAACATAATGCATTCCCATCCCCCATTAACATTTCTATATATTTACTTTTATTTATACTAACTACTACTATATATATTAACTACTACTATATATATTACCTAATTATATTTACTATATAAAATTACTAGTTCTTTTCATATTACTACCTCATAATATATACTACTTCTATATATATTACTAATTCTTTTTATATTAACTACCGCATTTATATGTAATAACTGTATGCAATTTCTTTTATCGTTTATATATGTGCTATATATTGTTTACTGATTACAATTACTTCCTAGGCAACCATTGCAAACAACATAATGCATTCCCATCCCCCGTTAACATTTCTATATATTTACTTTTATTTATATTAACTACTACTATATATATTACCTAATTATATTTACTATATAAAATTACTAGTTCTTTTCATATTACTACCGCATAATATATACTACTTCTATATATATTACTAATTCTTTTTATATTAACTACCGCATTTATATGTAATAACTGTATGCAATTTCTTTTATCGTTATATATGTGCTATATAAAATTACTACTTCAGTATAAAACATAAACGTGGCTTGTTTTGACTGATTTGTTTACTGATTACAATTACTTCCTAGGCAACCATGGCAAAGAACATAATGCATTCTCATCCCCCATTAACATTGTTGGTAGATGATGTACAAAATCCATGTCCGTTTTGGCTCCTTTGTAATCCGGCAAGTTCTTATCTGATGCATACATTGGATCGTCAAGTTTAGTATTTATCAAATATTTAGCATGCCACCGCTCTAGCCTTTTTTCCATTTGTGCTATTTCGCGTTGCAATAATTGTAAACATTTTTCATTATCTTTGTTTGGATCTTTGCAAAATATAGCCGATTTTGCTTGTGGCACGGGTAAACCATGCCAATGGCAGTAGCACTCCAAATCGCAACGCCTATCAAATAACCTCGGCCACTTCAAATGATCATCCCATGGAATATTTCCTTTCATCGGCGTTAACCATTTCATAACATGATTAACGTCGCCTAAAGAATGTAACGTGCATATATGAATGTTTTCAAAAAGCATTTTCTCGCCAAACCAGCTACCTCCATGGGGATCTTGATAGATCCTTGGGTTAGTCAACACTCGTTCAACATTACTACGCGTTACCGCTAAATGTTTAACAACAGCTGATGTTGACGCTTTTGCCTTACCCTTTCTTTTTGCGACGTGATGGGTCATACTTGTCCATCCAGTTGAAAGGTAAGCACTTCGCACTCCCTCTTTAGGTGTTGACCAATTATGATATGGAAGCTTCTGCCCGGACAAAGTTTTCTTGGGAACATGGGTTAAGAAGGTTGAATCTTCGTCAGGCATGTACTCATAGTTATGCATTACGAGGTTTATGTACTAAATTATAACTCGACTTGTGGAGGAATACACATCTAAAACAACGAATATTTATAGGTCATGTAATCAATATAGATTAGTTTGTTATGTAATCAATTAGGGTGTCATGACATCTTATTTTAATCGGTTATCAGTTAGTGTGCCATGTAAATTATCGTTTCAGTGTGTTATCGATTAATGTGCCATCGATTAGTGTGCCTTCAATAATTGTGCCAACGGTTTGTGTGCCATCGGTTAGTGTGCCATCGATTTATGTGCCTTCAATAATTCTGCCAACGGTTTGTGTGCCATCAGTTAGTGTGCCATCGATTTGTGTGCCAGCAATATAATAATATGAATACAATAGATTTAAGTTATCTGTTGTAAATGAATTCATAATAAAAAATTGAATAAAATACAATAAAATGAATACAATCAGGATGGCCTCTGCCCATAGTCATAATCCTGTCCCAAATCAACGCTGTAGCTCGGTTGCGTTTGATATCCTCCGTATGGTTGAGATGGTTGAGGTACATAAACATCCTCACGGCTGTAGCTCGGACCACTAACGGTAGGACCAGTACCACGCACATTACAGGCGGCAAGTTGTCGCTCGAGTTCCTCAATCCTATCCTCACGCTCTCGAGTCTCAGTAAGGAGTAAATGACGGAGACCACGTATATTATCTGCTGCGTCGATGAATGCAGAACGCCATTCTAATTGTGACAACGCATGCGCTGGGGGAGCATTCGTTGGGAACTCAGGTCGCGGCACACTTCTTTCGTATGAAGTACCCTGCGGAAGGCCTACGTCTACCGTCCCACTTTGCCTGGGCGCATGTGTTTGTGTAGGGCCAACCGATGCAAACTGTGTATGATACTCAGAAGGCTGGTTAATTGGAGTTGGCGCCCTTGGGATGCGCAATGTTGATGGTGCCACTGTCCCAACCCCAATCAAATCAACGTTAACATAACGTGCCATCGCCGGAAGTAAGGGCCCCTGCGAAACTGCTTTCTAGTATATATCATACTCTTCATGGGTCACAACTGATGTATGCGCATTTGCAAGAGGCCAATTCTGAGCAAGGCCGGCTTGGTATTCGGATTGTGGGACTGAGCTCAAATTTCGAGGAGGGTTGTCTGCTATATAAATTTGGCCTGTCAACTGTCGAAATGCCCGATCACCCAAGTACCAAAATCCTTTAAATAATGGATCCCAAAAAATCATACGCAACCCAGATAAATGATATGCGTATGTAATGAAATCGTTATGTCGGTACATCGATGTCTCGTATGGTTGCCATATGATTGATTCAGGGGACCGCATCTCAAGTTGATGTTGGATGCCCGATATATTAAATCGTTGCGCGCCCTTTGCCCGGCTCCTGTTCGACTTTGACCAACGAAATATTCGAGGCCATACATCTACGGTCTGATCCACGATAATCGGACACACGATCGTCATATACTCGTGATGTAAGTACTGCAAAATATTTAGATAAATTAAATTGATTAGAATACATGTACATCAATTGTAACTAAATATATAATGCATAAACATTAAAATAATATTGTTATAAATTGTACTTCTATTAATTGCCACATACACTCGAAACTAGTTAACGACCGTCTGCTCGCTTTGTCCATTGACCATATTGTACGGACATAAATTGCCGAACCCCAATCGTAGGTGCCAATCGCCACAACATCCTCCAAATAATGTAAAAACCCGAGGTCCGCCGTGGAATTGGCATTTGGAAAGAATAGACTCCCAATTACATAAAACCAAAATGCTCGAGCTATGACTGGCATCATGTAATCGGGAAGGTCCAGTTGATTCACAAAATTGACAATGTATTTCTTAAGGTCGGCAACCGGGATTCCCGCACCCGAAAATCGTTCTATATGAATTTGGGGGGAAAATTCGTTCACGGTATTTTGAAAATTTGTGTATTTTTTTATAGGCAAATTTAGAATGGGTAGCCCTTGCCCAATCGGGATACCTGTACAAAAATTAACAATACACATCATATATAAAAATAATATGAAAATTAATTGTACACATTGAAATTATTTAGATTGAACATAAATAAAATTAAATAAGGGATTTAATACGAATTAAATAATACCTGAAAGCATCGTGAAGTCCATAGGCATGAACGCAATTTCAACAAATGGCAGTTGGAATGTATGCGTCGTGTCCCACCAACGTTTGATCATCGCTGTCACAATACACTGGTCGGAATTCGGCATCACCCTTGAAAATAAATTGGACATTAAACCGACACCGTCGATAAATTCTGTTATCGTCGGTTTATTATCTCCGATCAATTTATGTAGTTTCATTGGCCCCGCCCAATTACCCCGAAATTCATATTTATTACCATTTATAATGGGCGTCTGTCCGTCTGACGCGTGTGTATCACCATCGAAAATACGGGCGTAATGCTTGTAGACGGGATCAACAGATTCACTTACCGGAGGTTGAGTAGGATTGGCCGTTGATGTGGATCCGTGCTTCTTTCGCTTGCCGATATTTAAATATTTTTTCCATTTTTTTCCATCCATAATATTTAAATAAAAAAATTGTGTTATTTGGCTGCTGAATTATGGAATAAAATCTATTTGGGAACAAGAAAGAAGAAGTTAGATGGAGTATAGAGGAAGTAGTAGGAGTAGGGAGGTGGTAGAGGAAGCACAAGGCTTATTTTTTATGGAGTGAGGTGGTAGAGGAAGTAGTACAGAGGTGGTAGAGAGCTGGGTTATTTATGCACAATTAACTAGCCGTAACTAGCCGTTAGAGAGACGTTAGAGCTTCCTACGAACTTCTTTTGTTCGTAGGAATTCCTATGAACTTCTGAAGTTCGTAGGAACTCCTACGAACTTCAGAAGTTCGTATCAATTACTAAGAACTTCAGAAGTTCGTAGGAAGCTCCACCAGTACAGTGCAACACGCTGGCGAAAGGTAAAACTTACATCTGTATGGTATTATACCTTTCGTGGAGGCTTCACCATTGTAGTTGCTCTAAATCTTTCAGCCGCACTGCTACACTTCTATGCACACGGATGCACAGATACCAAGAACCAAATTTTGGCGAAGTAAACCTCATATTGAACAAACTATTATTTTATAAAGTAGAACGCTCGCAGAGAGCAAATCTTTGGGGTCCAATAGAATAGGATAAAAGTCGAATTGGATAGGATAAGGATGAACCGTATAAGGCTTATTCTAATACTGTGTTTGAAATAATTCCGGATAAGAAGACGGGATAAAATATAATAATACAGTCATGTGTTTGAAATGCTCCGAATAGGATTAATTTATCTCCAGTTTTCCAAAAATACCCTTCTTTTGTATTTAATAATATATATATATATACAGTCCTGCTCTTGTGCGCGGACTAGTTCGCATTTTAAGAATGCGGACCGGACATGTGTCACCTGGCGGTGAGCCCAGAAAATAGAGAGAGTGTGCCTATAATTTAGGCAATAATTTATAGGCGCACCGTTAGGTGACACATGTTCGGTTGGCATTCTTAAAATGCGGACTAGTCCGCACAGGAGCATTATTTTATATATATATATATATATATATATATTGTTATCTAGGGGTGGACAAAAAAAAGACCGACCCGAATGGACCGATTGGACCGAACCGGACCGAACCGAAAATTAAGGCTATTTTGAAACCGGTCCGAAAATCGGTTCACAAAAATAAAAAACCGATTAAACCGGTCCGGTCCGTGGTCCACTATATTAAAAGACCGATTTGGACCGGACCGGACCGATTCCTATATATATATAATAAAAATAATGTTATTGTGTTTCTTATGTATAGTTTTTGAATTAATGTATATAACTTATGAATTTAATTTGGAACATTTTATATATGTATAGACATTTTTTTATTTGGGTTAAAAAAAATCATGTAAATATCACTTGGAGTTTCGAGTATTATTTTTTTGTATATATATTTGTGAGAAAAATAAATAAAAACATTCATAAAATGTACATATATATAAAATAGGGTCAAGACCGAATTTTACCCTGGACCGGACCGAAAAAAGCCTGGACCGAATTAGTAGGTTAACCGAATTAATTGGTCCGGTCTCGGTCCAAAAAAATTAAGGACCGAATATTCGGTCCGGTCCAAAAAATAGGCAAAACCCGGACCGGACCGGACCGTGCCCACCCCTATTGTTATCACATATTTTAGCCCAATAACATAATATTTAATTTCACGTGGAATGTTAAAAAATAATATTATGAGATGAAAATATGTATTTGTATTTGTATTTGTATTTATAATTTGTACACATTCAACCACTATTAATCACTTACACGCATACAAAAATCATGCGTACACAAACTAGCCGCCAAAAATAATAAGATAGTAAAACTCGTTGCTTACTATCTTCTCTTTCGATTCAAAACAAACCAGTTGCAGAAAATTGCTTGAAGTCACAACTGAATAACATCGATTTTACCCAAAATAGTCGTCGAAAACATAAATAAACAAATAAATTGAATTGTACACAACTTTCAACTTTTCTAGCATATAGGTTAATAATACATTAAAAAAAATATGTGTGATAAAATATTAGTGGTGAATTAACAACACATAACTTTCAACTTGTCTAGTAGGTGAGTTAACATAATATTTGCATCGATTTAAACTAAAATAGTTGTTCATGATAAAGCAACAAATAGAAAAAAATAGAAGAAAAAAAATGAAGAGGTTATTTACCGTGATGAAAAATATGAATAGAGAGTTATGTGAATCAAATGGATCACCGACTGCTATCTAATACAATGAGATAGTGCAAATTGCGTGAGTTTTTTTTTATAACTTAATAAGGTTATAGTAGTAATTTTTTATCAAAATTTGACACCGTATAATTTTATATGACCTTGGAGGTGGGATTTTTTATCCCACTTCTTGTGGGATAAGGAGCTCACTTTGGATAACTTATTCCATCTCATATCTCGTCCTAAATTACACCAAACATTGGATAGGATAATTTTATCCAATACGAGCCTCTTATACGGTGCATCAAACGAGGCCTACTGAACAAAGAAGCTTGCATAATAGGTATGTCGTTTTATCATTTAGCATTTGAAGATACCTGTTATCATTTTCATTTAAAGAGACCTGTTAAAAAATTGTGGGTTGTTAAATAATGGTTACTTGTTAAAAAATAGTTTGTTGAATAATGGTTTGTCATCGTTTTTAATAATTATACTTGTATAGAAGATTCGTATAAAATCGTGTATATAGATTGACGTGTCGTATTTGTATTGGTCCGTGACTTGAGTGGATTCAAGACACGGACTAATGTGGACACGACACGTCAGTTTATACACGATTTTGTATGAATCCTCTGTACGTATAGAAATACTCTATCATTTTATATTTTTTGATACATGTTAAAAAAATAGAAAAAAATAGTTGTTAAAATAATGTTTGTTGATACCTATTATCATTTTATATTTTTAAATACTTGTTAAAAAAATAGTTGTTAAAATAACGTTTGTTGATACCTATTATCATTTTATGTTTTTAGATACTTGTTAAAAAAATAGAAAAAAATATTTGTTAAAATAATGTTTGTTGATACCTGTTATCATTTTATGTTAAAAAATAGTTGTTATAATTTTTTTTTAAATAGCTGTTAAAAATTACCTATTATCATTTTTTTTTCTTAATTCAATTGCAGTTAAATGGAGAATGATTATGATGATGTGGGGAGTTTAGGGGTTGAAGGTGGAGATGATGTGGAGAGTCGGCATAATTTAGAATTAGCTATTGTGGATGAAGGTTGAGACGTCCATATTGATTCGAATTTGGAGGCATCTTCTTTAGAATATTACACTCAAGTCCCGTAGGATTGTACTCCCAGAGTGGGCCAGGAACTTCAATCCTTAGAAGAAGCCCACAGTTTTTATAATGTGTATTCCAAAGTCGTCGGCTTTAGTGTTCGAAAGTGGAGCGAGAAAAAAAAACGTGGAAATGATTAGATTATTAGGAAGGAGTACGTATGTTTGAAAGAAGGCAAGGGTACGGTGATTACAAACCCAAATTCTAAAAGAAAGCGAGGGGTAGTTAGAGAAGGTTGACGTGCTAGACTTGCAGTTGTGAAGGGGACAACTGGTTCATTCATAGTTACTCAATTTCTTGAGGGCTACAATCACCCGTTGTCTACACCCGGGAAAACACATCTTTTGCGATCTCATCGTAGACTTTCAGAATTCCAAAAGTGTTCGGCCCAACAACTTAGTGCTATTAACATCCCAACACATCAACAATTTAATTTTATTGGGTTGCAGGCGAGATGTTTTGAGAACATTGGGTGTGCACAAAAGATTTGTATAATTACGAGAGGGACTTGTGGAGAGGGATGGAAGGGCATGATGGTAGCGTGTTTTTTTAGTATTTGAAGCACAAGAAAAATAAAAATCTTTCATTCACATTAGAAATAAAGTCGAATGAAGATAGTAAAATAACACATTGATTTTGGGTCGATGCACCTTCAAGACGTTCATATAACTTTTACGGTGATGTTATAATATTTGATACAATGTACAATACTAATCGGTACGGTTTGATATTTGCACCATTATTGGGTGTTAATAATCACGGTCAGACTATTGTATTTGGTTGTGCATTCTTGGGTGATGAGACGGTTGATTCATTCATATGTCTATTCAACCATTTTCTCGACGATATGCCAGGCGGAGCCCCAAAAATGATTATCACTAATCAAGATCCGACAATGACAAAAGCAATATCACTAGCCCTTCGTAATACGTTTCATAGATATTGTTGTTGGCATATATTGACAAAGTTTTCTAAAAAGATAGACTCCCTGGCATATAATGCTTACTATAGTGAGTTTTCGGATTGCATTTGGAATATTGTGTCTTATATCACAAGCAGTATACTATATCACAATTATTGTATCACAATTTGCATGCTGAAAATTTGACTTTACCATTAAAACATAATAATTTCTTTAACAAAAACAATAAAAAGTAGCAACAACTACGACAACTACACCGACATTTTAAACAACTAGACTAAAAAGATTGCAACGCCTGCGACACCAACAACGACAAAAAAATAGAACATTTTCTTCAATATCCCTCTCAACTTCTTATTCTTCGACTCCTGCTCAATCAACAACTCAAGTAGATACGCATTCCGCTCTCTTTCGATTGTAATCAACATTTTAAATTTTTTGCTTTTTTCTTTCTCAATATTATTTAGTTCAGACAGTATATCAACTTGGCTCTGAAGATTTCGGAATCGTTCTGAAATTGGCATTTCGGTGTCGACCCATTTGAAATATCCTCATGAACGCGCTTTGTAATTTGGACATGCAACGAAATGCCGTCCCAGATTTTTCATGGTAGTTGACAACTTGATCGGTGTTTCGTGCCCACAATAGCACGAAAAATGGTGTTTTTTTCGACCCAACGCTAGATTTCATTTCTGCAATGATACAACAATACAAAAATATAATAGCTGCAAAAATGTGCTAACTGCAAAAATATATAATGCATGTTAAAAATTAACAGTTGTAAAATTAAAAAATGAAATCTAACAAAAATTAACAGTTGTAAAAAAAATAATAAAATAGTGTTTTTTTTTTAAGAAAATAACATTTACGGTACACAACTTTAAAAAAAATAATAATAACATGTGTGTTTTGAAAAAATTAGCATTTTCGTTAAAAAAAATTAATAATAATAATAATAATAATAATAATAATAATAATAATAATAATAATAATAATAATAATAACAACAACAACAAGTGTGTTATATGGAGAAATTTAACATCTACGCAACATAATTTAAAAAATTGCGTTTTTGAAGAAAATAACGTTAACGCTACACACATTAAAATAAAAAAATTAATAGGTGATTTTTTGAAGAAAATAACATTTACGCTACAAATGGGTTATTAAAAAAATAAAAACGGGTGGGTTTTTGAAAAAATTAACATTTTTGTTACAAAAATTAAAAAAAATAACCGGTGCGTTTTGACGCTTGTGTTTTGAAGAAATTAAGATTTTCGTTACAAAAATTATAATAACGGTTGTGTTTTGAAGAAATTTTGTGTTATTAAGTGATGATTCAGAGGCCATTTCGAAGTTGATATACAAAAAAGGGAGTTACCTAATGAGAGAAAAGATTATGATGAAATAGAAAAAAAAATGAAACCATGTGCGTTACCTTGTGAGAGAGAAGCTTTCTTAACCCAGTTGCTTTGTTTGTTTAAAGAGAGGATAAGGCTTTGCGTGTGGGGAGTGGAAAGGGGGACTTGCTCTCTGTTGTAGACAGAAAAATGAGGAGACATTTGATGTACTTGTGAGCAGTGCGGCTGACAGATTTAGAGAGGAGAGAGAGCGTTGAGTAATGGGTAATGGGTTTTGCGTTTCAATTTTTAAGTGCGTAGTGAGGCATGTATATTAAGGGGTCCGTATAAGAGACCTCTCTCTCTCTCTCTCTCTCTCTATATATATATATATATATATATATATATATATATATATATATATATATATATATATATATATATATATATATATAGTACCGCTCTTATGTGGACGAGTCAGTCCGCATTTTAAGAGTGTGGATCAGACATGTGTCACCTGACGGTGAGCCTATAAATTTTCGACTAAATTATAGGGGCCCTCGCTCTCTTTTCTGAACTCACCATCAGGTGACACATGTCCGATCCACTCTTAAAATGCGGATCGATCCGCATGACAACAGTAATATATATATATATATATATATATATATATATATATATATATATATATATATACAAAGAGAGAGAGGGAGAGAGAGAAAATTCATATACTAACACTGCTAGGGAAGTGGATGGTTTATGGTGTATGGAGAAGGACGAGAGGAAAGTTGGCGAAAGGAAGATGCCACCATTGGCTTTCTTCTTCTTCCTTTCCCTTGCCTTTGAATAAATAGTTTGTCATTAAATATTTGAAAAAATATAGTCAATTTTTGGATCAAGAACTAGAGATCAAGGTTTATTGGGTTTATTTTTTGGTTTAATTCAACTTAGATATGTGGGTTTATTTAGAAAATAACTTGATTTGTTAAGTTTATCCTTTGTTTATGTTAAAATTAATGGATGGGTCAAATTATTAGTTAAGGGAGAAATTGAGAGAAATAGAAAGCTTAGAGACCTTTTTTTAAACTTGGGATATAGTTTATGGACTAAACTCAGGTAGGGTCGCAATCGGGGTATACAAATTCAGGTTGTCCCTCTGCCCCGAACCCGACTTATAGGTTAAATATTAAAGTCACCAATGTACTTGTATTTTGTCTCTCGTTATTTAAAAGGTTACAATGTAAACTCGAATAAAGTTCGATTTGTATAAAATTTACGCCAGTTGTAAAATTTTGTCTAGATTTGGATAAAATAAATTTTCCTTTTGATTATAGATACTTTAATTTGGGTAGCTATTATCGATAGCTCAAAATAGGGTGTGCAGAGGAATCGAAAAAATGATAAATCGAATCAAACGGGGTATATTGGGTGGTAGTTTCCCCTGGTGGTTCGATTCGGGTCCAAAATGTGCAGAACCAATTTTTTCAGTACGTTTCCCAGTTCCACGAACAACACAAACTGAATTAAACCCTAATTGTTCCCATTCGATACCAAACCAAGATCCTAGGTCAAATTGGAACTGATCTGATCCTAACACATTTCCTTACACTTTATATATATATAGAGAGAGAGAATATTATTTTCTCTATAATTTAAAAGTTTTATACTATATATGTTCCAACTTAATAGTCGTTATTTGAAAATGTCGGTTTTTATAAATTCACCCAATCAATGGTCATTATCAAGCGTTGTTCGCTACTGTGAATATGGTCCATTGAACTATTTTCGACAAAGGCAGTAATCTTTTCCAAAGTTGCAGCCCAACCACGTCATCTCTCATGATTTTTTATTAGTAGTTACAATTTTGTTTTCAACTTCAACAATGATGATAAAACTCTCATACACAAAGGATTTAAAATGAAACCCTTATTTCCAAAACCACCTAAAACTTAAGCGCACGAGTTATAAAAAGTACTCTAAAATATCAAGCTTAATTTACTAAGGAATTTGAAGTTACATACTTCTAAATATGGATAATATATGTCACAAATAAAACTAATTGGACAATAAATAAGAATGTAGAGAATACCCGACACCAAGATTGTGAAGAAAATCTTAAGGTCCTTACCCAAAAGATTTTATCCCAAAGTCACCATTTTGAACTTTGCGAGTAGTATTGACTTTACAAAAATCGAGGAGCTTGTGGGTGATTTTCAAAACTATGAACTCAACACGTTTCCTCATGCTCATTCCATATATCCTAATGTTAAAGCTCTAGATTTAGACTTTAACGACTTCTTAGAATTTCTTGATGAATTATTTGAAGTGAAGTTTCCTTTAATTGATTTTATTCCCTAAGAAATAAATCATGATATGATCAAACATAATTTCAAAAAATATACACAAGGTTTCTGGTTATGCCAATACTTTACACAAAAAATGATTTATCATTCAAAGGGATAGGGTCATATTAAATTCATATAAATATTGAGTGAACAAAAGACATAACTCCATGATAGAAAGTGAATAACAAAGTTAAAGATCTATCTTTGGAACTAGAACCAAGCTATTATGAACTTCCAAGGGTAAAGATTTTGAATGACTTGCCTTCGACGTCAAATAATTCATTAACTTTTAATCATAGTTTCCACAATTTTCAAAAACCAAGGAAACATGTTAGCATAAACAATTTGAAAGATAAGTGTAATATGCCTCCTCTTGTTTGCAAAAAACATAAGCATAATGATAAAAAAAAGACTAAAGATTGCATTTGCTCTTTTGTCATATAAAGGGTCACCATAAGGATTTTTAGCTTTATGTTGAAAAATGTTCAACATGTTGAAAGGGTTATTCTCATGTGCCTCATTTGATTGTTTATAAGTGTGATTATTGTAACAAAAAAGGACATTTGGTAGAAATATGTTATTTGCTTAACTCAACCTTACACCTTCGTGATGCTAGGAAAAATTATAGCTTTGTTAGGAATAAAACCTTGGAAAAGAAACATAAACATCCTAAGCATGTTCATTGAATACGGGTCAAAGGAATTGCAAATTCTCCCATAATTCAACCCACTTCTACTTCTCCGCATTCTAGACAAATGTGGATCATAAAGGATAATTTATATTTTGTAAATTTGGAAACTAAAGCGAATCATTATTGATCCCATCGACTTTTACTTGTTAGAAGAATTCACTATGAGCTTGGGACTTCTTAGAACATTTATCTTGTTCCTTAGCTCATTTCACTTTATTTAATGTTTTTTTTTGCATAATTTATTTCTAGATACTTTTTATGATTGTGTGTTTATAAGTCACCTTGCTAAAATTCTAAGACTAATCTATTTGACTTTTTTGTATAATGTTTGTATCTTGGTCGTGTCTATGACTATGAAGTCTACATTTAGAATTCAAAAACTTTGAAAATATATATGAAAGCCATCACATGCAAATTTGTTTTAAAAGAGATGTTTCAAAGGTTTATAATCATCTAAAAAATTGAAAATATCAAGGATGTGAAATAAGGTTTTAACCAAAAATCGCTTAATGAGAAAGTGAAAAGTGTTAGTTGAAGATTTTACCTTTTCAGGAAAAATTAAGCTTTGTCAATAAAAATATTTTAACGTTTGAAATTCCTAAGTAAAACTTCTCTTTTGATATTTATTTTGATTTCATCGGGCGAATGATCATGTTTGTAAACTTGTTTCTCTTACGCGAGTTATCTCCTATGTGCTCTTATAGATTTTCTTAAAAAAACATGCTATGAATTTTTCACTAGCTAGTTCATTCTCCATATAGAGTATTTGTAATAACCATTTAAACCTTGACTTGATAATTCATAATGCAAATATATCAAACTTTATTTAACTAGGTCATTTTAGAATGTGGATCATTTGAAACTGACCACTTTGTATCTTACGAGTTGTTCTTTTGAATTAACAATCATTTGAGAGAGTTTAATTTCTTTGGCGGTCAAATGTGCAGTCAAGGAAGGGTTTTCTCCACAACAATATTCGTTTTCGCTCCAACGAATGTCACGAGTTACAATGCCTTTTAAAGTGCGCTCAATTCTTTTTTTTTTCATTTTCGCAAAATAGTTTCTCTCTCCACTTCAAAATTCGATTGTCCCCACTTTATTTTTGGACTATTTTAAAGTTTATTTTCTTTGGTCGATTCCTTAATTTCCTCTTCTAGAAATCATTTGGTAAGATTCTTACACCCTTTATCTTCTAGATATGAAATGTAATTTTTTACATTCTTTTATGTTTTATTAATGCTTTGTTCTTTTTTTTGTCCTCTTAGAGTTATTCTTTGACTATATTAGGGATTATTGTATACCATTCCATGTATATGTGAATTTGATTTAGGGATTTGACACTTATTTTTAATGTTTTTTAGTATTTCCTTTATTTTTGGCTTTGGGAATTTCTTTATTGTTCTTTTGGCAGACCATGCACGGGATTTCTAAGAAACAAAGGTTTGGGGCAAGCTCTTTAACTTATAGACAACCATCTTCTCCAAGATTTTCTAACCCACCAACTTTTACTCTGCTTGAGAATTTCGAACTCCGTGTTATTCACTACCAGCGTACAATTAACTAGAATTCTCTTTGGACTAATCATGCTGCCGGAGTAAGATTTTTCGAAGAGAGACATTGACTGAATATTGGAAACTAAGGTGTTGACAAAGAATATATTTATTTTGATTTCATTCAAGAATTTTACACCACTGCTGTGATTTCTGAATCCAGCGTTTCACCAGTTGTCCATGGTATTTCAATTACCATTACTCCATTTTTTTATTAAAAGGGGTAGGCCTTCACAGATTCCTAGCGAAGGCAAATGGTTTGCATGTTTAACTAAAGATTCAAAGGTTTAGGGACTGGGTTACGAATTGGGAAGGTGTTAAGAACCCGCTCTGCCATTTTTGTCTCAAATGTATATTGAAAGTATGTATATTAGCATGCTATAATTTAAAAAATAAATAATAAAATTAAAATAGTTAATATATGCCTAAAATGCGTAGTGCAGTGTGGGGTGGACACGTATAGATAATATAGACAAAGGATAAATATATACAAGGCCAAACATGTTCACTCGGATGGAAAATACAATGAGCCTACCTATGCATTCGCATGAAGCAATTCAAAGTCCACGTAGTTCATGTGAATACAAGAGGGATTCCACCTTTTATAAAAAGGCTCAATGTGAGATTTTGAAACTCTCTTTGATTTTTTAAGACATTTTAGAGTGAAACACGACTATATCTGAAGATGTAAATGGCTTGTGTTCATGAGAGGACTTAGATGAGATAAGTCACTCATAAAAATACTTTAATGAAAAAGAATGTCGAAACTTCTAACATTAAAAACAAAATAATAGGTAGAATCCCCAAATCTAGTGATCCTTTAACCTGTATGAGAATATATCATGGTTTTGAAATACATAATTTAAGTTTTTAGGTGTTTATGAATATAAAGAATAAAAATATGTAAATTGTGACACCCTGCTTATTAAAATAAGAGGTGGCCATCCCGTTACTCCGATAAAACAAGAATCATAAATGGTACATTCTTAGCATCACGGGCGTGTTGCCCCAGTTATTATTCTTATTTACTGTAATACTTGGAGTAATCTTTTGTATTAGTTTGTTAACCGATAACTTATTCGGTTATGTTTTGTAGAATTGTTATATAAGTGCTACATGTCTTTATATATATCCACCTTCTATTACAAATTGGATTTTCTGAATTGTTTTTATCAAACTTGCAAAATTTTATTATACGATATACATGTGAATAAAATGCATAACAATTATGAATACTAACATCATAAACAGGTTAAGTTCTCCCTTCATTACAAGAATCATCCTCACCTCGCTTATAAGTGCACATCCTTGCGCCATACCATTCCATTATAAGTTAAACTACCCATCCAATTAAAAGGAATAGCAAAATTCTATTTAACATGCTTAATTGACCATTTGAAAATTCATAAAATATATCTTCATAAGTCAATTTATTATTCGGGATCGTATGCTATAAAATTGGTTTATAGGTCCATTAAATCATTCATACGAAAGGCCATTTTTGTGAGAACAGTTACAATCATAAAACAACGATTCTAAGACCATCCTTCTGGAAGTCACCCCACTGGACGCGCCCCTAAATGCTATCATCTTTGATAAGAAGCTTTTTTTTTGCGTAGGGTCGTTGTCTTGCAAAAGCCACTCTCAAAATTCCCTTGAGTACCTACAAAACTTGTCTAAAAATAACTCGTATTGCGGTAAGTACGGGTATCAATTCAACTTTCAAGGTGAAACAATTAATGTGAAAACGTGCAATTCCAATTTTTTTTATGAAAATATATTTTTTTTATTTTTTTAAAAACAATTTCAAGGGAAAAATATATAACAAATGCTAAAAATTATAAAATGACTAAATAATGAAAAAAATGTGCAACCGAGTGTGAAATATTGTGAGAAGGTCAAGAGATGGGATTACACTGCATTTTTAATTATTTTAATTTCTCAATTTATTAATTTTGAAATATTTCGAGATAATATTAAATCGATAATCTAACTTTCGTTATAATTATAAATTTAATAAAATCTCTTTCAGAAAATTAATTTAAAATTGTCACACGATAAAAAATTAGGACTTATACTATTTTCAGAAAATTACCCTCTAGGATCAATTTAATGAAAACAATAGAAATCCTTAAATTTTAACACCGAATTAACATTCAAATATCGAAAAAAACCTATCTCTAGTTCGATTCCAACATTCAAACATTAATTCGTTCAATTAATTTACTAACTCTCCTTACATAAATTAATTGGCGACAGTTAAAATTAATTTACCTAAAAATATAAAATTAATGAAACCAATTAATTAAATTAATATCATTCGTAGTGCATCCCACCCATTGAACGGAGTGTTTAACCAAACATTTCCATGTTAGAATAAACAACTATCACAATAGCATTAATCAAAATTGAAACAAGAGGAAAAGAATACGATACGCAATTTTTTTCTTGTGTCAACTGTGCATGAACACGCGTCTCAATCTTCTCACAAATCCAGTATTTGATTACACCAAAAAGAATAAAAAACAAACCTAAAATTTATTATAAAACTAAAATAATTTTTGTTGTAATTTTTTGGAATTTTTTATGAACCTACTATGTACATAATATACACAGTCTCTTTCTCTCTCTACGTATCTCGGTTCTTTCTTATGAGAGTCCCCTTTTAGTTGGCCTTTCAATTTTTTTATATCCCACGAAATGGTTCCTTGAGAGATTTGGGGTATTTGAAAAATCAAGTCGAAGCATGGGTTAATTTGAGGGATATGCACGTGTATTTCTTTGGTCAAAAGGATAAGGCCCCGTTTGGTTGTCCCAAAATTGTAAATTGGATCATTAATAAATTGCCCCATTTACAAATTGACTCATTAATTGTGTTTGGTTTCATTAATGAAATGATTCATTAATTGCCCCATTTTAGCTCATGTGCAAAATCTGAAATTGGATCATTTCACAAAAAATGTGAAATAAATCCATTTGAAATAGGAGTCACATTAAGTGCATGTCCCCTCTCCCCCTCTCCCTTTCCCTCCCCCTCTCCCTTTCCCTCCCCCTCTGTCTCTTGATTTGTTTTTTATCTTTTTTTCATAAAACCTTAACATCAATTTCAAACTACCAAACATTGTGTAAAATTGGATTTAACTCATTTCAAATTCACTCATTTATAATTCACTAATTCACAATGAATCAATTTACATAATCAAACAATTTGCGCAACCAAACTGGGCCTAAGGGTTTGTTCCTATTTTAAAGGGATTTTATCTTGGATTTTGGGGTTTACGGGTGTGGGCAGATGTGGAATCAGGGTAGGTAGCGAGGGCGTGGCACCACCGGTGGATGGGTCGTTGGCGATCGCAGCAGCGAGTTGTGGTTTGGCGCGCCACCGGAGGTGAAGGGGCTGTTGCGCCGGCGGGTTATGGGCCTGAGCTTGGGAGCTCCAGCGGGTCTGGGTCGCGATTTGGCTGTGGTGACGCAGGAGGGTTGAGGGTGTGCCGGCGTGGGCTGTGGTGATGGGTGAGTTGGGTTCCTGCCATGGGATTGGGATTGGGGTAGGTCCATGGCTGTTAGTGGATCTCGATTTGTAATCGGGTATATGGCTTCCGGGTTTTGACTGGTGGGTATGGAATTTCCATAATGGAGGAGAGATAGTGAGTTAGTGTTAGAAGGTAGAAGATGGAGCGGGGGATGTGGGTTGTTTGGTGATTATGGTAAGAGAGAGAAAGTGAGGGTGTGTGATGGACGTAGGAGATGATGAATAGTGTAGGGGGTGTTTGGTGTAGGTTGATTTAGTTGGGTTTAGGATAAGTGTAGGTTATGAGTGTGTGTGTGTTTAATTTGTACCCCTAAAAATTAAAGATTCAACTAAAAATAAAAAAAATAAAAAGATAAAAAAATAAATCTAACTAAAAATAAAACAAACTAAAAACAATAAAAATAAAAATATCAAAACTAAAATAAAATAAAATACTAAGCTTATATATAAAAAAATAAAACAAAAGAATCAAAAACTTAAAATCTAAATGAAAACTAAAGTCTAAAAAAATAATATAAAATATAATAAATTAAAAACAAACTTCTAAAAACTAATCTTAATAAAACTAAAAATTAATAAAAATAAAAATAAAATAAAAATACAATAACAAAAATAAAATATAAAAATATGCAAATAAATTCTAAAAATCCTAAATAAATCTAAAATAAATCCTAAAAATAAAATGACTAAAAATAAAAATCTAGAAAAATAATAAAGATACAAACTCAACACACACTGGGCTCGGGGTATGGACTGGGCTCGGTTTGGGTTAGGTTAAGGTTACAAAACTGGTTCGAGGTATCGTAACACATTTCGGCACGCTCAAATAGGACTCCAAACTTCACGGTCTCTTAGGATTTCTTCGATGCACGCTTTTGACCACTTCTGCATCGCAATTGCCTTGATTTAACATTATTTAACACTGCGACTGGGTATTGACCTGCAAAATGATAAAATACGAACATAAGGCCAATTTTAATTAAAACGAGAGACTAAAATGCATCTATTCGGGGTATAAAATAGACACTTTTGGGTGCTTATCACACCCCCCCCAAACAGAACATTGCTAGTCCTCGAGCAAAATTAGAGAGAAAACAGAGATAAGTAACCTAAAGTGTGTCACTTTCGCAGGCACTGGCAATTGCACTTAGCATGTGCAACAAGCCGTTAAACCTATAGGTTGCCCTACAAGATGAGTGGTGTCTCGTGAGGGTTTGCAGTAAATTTACCCACAAAATTCAAAAAAAAAAAATTGGTTGCAGTTTCAGATTTGATGAAGAAAAGCTATACAACCCAACTTTAAAGGGACATCAAGGAACACCGTATTCAACTATCAAAATAAGATATGAAATTACTTAATACCGAAAGGCGTAATCCTTCCTAAAACTTAGCATGTGTAGTGTAAAATAATCTTAAGTATCATTAGAGTAATTCCTAGATTGCCTTTATAGAATCAACGCTTTGACTTCAATTCTCACTGGATATATCTCTCTGAATCGAACTCTCTGAGAATTGAGTAAGTGTATCTCTCTAGTGTGTGAGGATGTGAGTAAATGTAAGCAATGTCAAACGTCTCACACACTTTATAAAAAAGAACAGATACATGAAAGAAATTTGATCTCATGAACGAATGCTAACCACTATGTCGAGAATGTCGAGTTATTCATCATATAATCTTCTCGTTTGCCCGAACACTTTACCAAGGGTGAAAAATGGGGTTTATGAAAGGTATGAGGGGAAAATGAAGAAGATGAATGATGGGGTATTTTGAGAAGAGTGTGACACACTTTGATTAACTATTGTCTTCATCTTTTGAATTTATGATCGCATATTTCCTTTTTTCTATTTTTTTTCTTTTCTGCTTTTTTTTTTTTTAATTTTTATTTTATTTTATTGCGATGCATTTTTCTTTTCATAACGAAAGTGAAGACAATTTACATTGAAAATTTCAAACACTCTTTTTTCTCAAAAATTATGGTAGTGATGGGAAATGACATATGGATGGTATCTGGGATATATATGGATAAGGAAAATATGGATAAAATGATAATGTGATAGGAAAAATGGTATGTGTATGGAAAAATCGGTTTAGTGCTTGGGACAAACTACAAGACACATGTTTCTTACAACTCGAAAGTGATGTCATTCTCAGTTATTAAGTCAAATTTGAAAAAATGATGAGACCATGGAACGACTAATGTAGTACCCAAAGAAAGTTGAGTTAACTTGTGACTCGGAGATACGTAAAAACCCTCAAAAAGGTGAAAAGCTCAAATCTCACGGGTTTAAGTCTCCACTAGTGATCTTTTAAGGCTCTCTTGAGAATATATTTACTCTTCAACTATTGATTGTAAAAGTGATAGTGCAAATTGCCGAGTTTAGGAATTCATGGTGCAAAACGCTTAAATAGGTATTAATTAATTTATTTGTAAAAAGTGTAATTTTAGGGTCGAACACTGGTATTCCGAGATTTCTAAAAGAGGGATGATAGACAAATCATGTCATAAAATTTTATTTTTAACTGTACAAAAAGTTTAAAATTATTTGTTTCTAGAAATTTTCAAAAGAAGTACGATTTTGATAAATTTCCCACCCCCAAACAAAAGAGAACATCGTCCTCGATGTTAAAAACCATATATAAAAATGAAAAGAACAAGGCAGGAAAGATAGTACCATAATGAACCACTAATGAAATGTACCGCATTCTGGGGTATAGATGAAACCTGAAGAACAGATGTGATACAAAAAGACGTACAAGTCTATAAAGCATGTGAAAATCACACCACCCCCAAACAGGATAAGACTCATACTCAGAAACAATGAACGACGGGCTGCCTCCCGGTAGCGCTAAGTTTAACGTCTTCAGCCAGATCGAACCAATCTCACCCTAAGGATAGGAACTGGGAAAGCACGGGTGGCAGAAAAAATTGAGTGATGAGAATCACCCCCAAACAAGACTGAAGCATCAGTCTTGTTGGATAAAGTCTATAAGAAGTCAATGCACTTGTATAGCAAAGTGCATCACTCGATGCAAAGCATCTGTGGACCAGGGGTGGGTGGGTAGGAGGGTACATGGACGAAGGGTAAGGGTAAGGGTGAACAGGCACCGATCACGGGCCTTATTGAGCGTAAATGTGAGGGCAACAAGGGCCCTATAAGAATGGTGCTGTAATTGGTGGGGTGGGCAGAAGGGTTTGACATTAATAATGGAGCGGGCCTCATAGAAGGTGCACGACCATTCTATAAATGGACGATGATAATGGTCACACCGTGACACACCAGGGAGCTGTCGATAGAAAAAATCAACACCACAAGGAAGTGGTGTGCATAGAGTAACACGCTCGGTGTCACGAAGGATAAGAGTAGCACAAATACTCACATGGATGGTGGGGTCAATGAAAAGTGCACAAATGGGATCGTGGAGCACTAGGGTGGAGGATGGATGTAGGTGAGGACCTAAATACGTAGATGGGAACAGGTGAGGTGCAATAACAAGGTCCAAATCAAGTGGTGGGGTGGAAGGGACAGTAAGTGGATCGGGTGGGACAAAGGGTGGGGGAAGATGATCTAACTCACGAGTATGAGACACACACTCCTTATGAGCCACGGAGTGATCCTCAAGGTCACTCGTAGGAGGAGGTGTGAAAGTGAATGATGGAGTGATCAACTTATCCACTAATGTGTCACCATTAGTGGTGGTGAAAAGGTTTAACGAGGCTTTAAGATCTGAGATAGATGAATCTACATTAATATTCGGCTCAAGGGGAGCCAAATATGATGGGGTAGGATCCATATCAAGTGAGGTAGAAATCATCTCAGATTCAAGATCAAGAAAATGGTGAGCACTCGTAGCCGGAGCTAACCTAGGCTGAAGTGGTTCCTCGGGAACACACGCAGTGGGCGCAATAGGTGTAGGCTCAGGCATAAATAAGGATTCTATGAAGGGGGAAAGACAAACCGCAATGGTGGGTTCGAGAGGGTAGGGTGGTGTGGGATCAGTCTCACAAACAGTGGATATGTTAACACAATTGTCAACTTGGGGCTCGAACCACGGGGTGGTCACAACTTCAAGATTCTCAGGAGGATAGGGTTGGTCACACTCAAAATCAGTGGCACAAGACGACATATCATCGTCCCACGCGAGGTCAATAATGGGTTGACTTGGGGTGGAATCCATCTCGTGCGCACACTCAAATGCAGTAAACCTGTGTTCAAGCCGTTGAAGGGCTTCATTTTGAGATTAAAGAGTGTGCACGAACTTGTGCAAAAGACTTTCGAGAGAGGATGTGCAAGGTGGTGGTGAAGTGGTGTGGGTGGCGGCGGTGGGTGAGGTGGACACAACTCGCTAGAAACACTAGGATGTGGAGAATACTCATATGAAGTGTGTGGAGCAGGGTCAAGTGTAGCATTCACGGGAGAAGCATATCCATGAAGGACAAAAGTGTGATCAGCATGAGAAGCATATGAAGGGGACTGATAGGTATGAGGTGCACAAGGTGGCGATGACGACTGTTGGAAACCGTAAGGATCCACAATATGGCGTTGGGATTCGTATTGCATGGAAGGATGGTCAGGCCTCCATGAATAGCTCGGGTACTCAAATCCCTCGACATTAGATATGTTGTGACAATACGTCGAGGGCGGGTCCAAAACAGTGTCATAGGGATACACATGTTCCAAGGTGGATTCAGATGGAGAGAATATAAATGGACACTCATGGGACAAGTGATCGCTAAGAAAGCAGTATGTGCACGGCGAAGCATGTGATGGGTTGATACTCGTCACCGGAGGCGGTGGAGTAGGACATGTGTGCGTGGACGACACACGAGTATCAACAATGGGTGTTTGAGAGTTAAAGCCCTGAATTAATGAATCAAAGGTCGATTCGGGCTTATCATCAAACAGACCTCGAGAGAATGTGAATTGGCCAAAGTATTCCCGTAAAGGACGTTCTTCGGCCATGACAAGAGGAATGTTTTTTGGTTTTTTAAATATTTTTCAAAAGAAAAGAAAATCTTTTTGTGATTTTTGAAAATAAGAAAAGGAAAATCTTTTTGGTATTTTAAATATGGGAAAAAAGAAAATCTTTTTGGGATTTTTGAAAATATTTTTAAAAAGAAAGTGATATGCCTTTAGTGTGACCTCGGCCTAGAGACACCAACCTCGGCCGAGGTGATGGCCGAGATATTGATCGACCCTGGATAAGCCATGGGCCCACGATATCAGCCCTCGCCCTTAGTTAGGTCGGCCCAGGCCGACACTATCACCTACATCTCCAATGGACACTACGCGCAACACAAGCATTAACAGCATTCTCATATACCTGGGTATGGCAACCTTGGCTGAGTGTAGGCGGAGGTGACAAGAAGCCTTGGTAATCTTCAGCATAAAATCAGTCCAACCTCGGCTGGGGCTGACCCCAGCATAATGTCTCGGCTGAGATTAGGCCGAGACTCCCTGTGGCACATCTCGGATTGAACGAATATCAAGCCTTTACAGCTCGGCCTCTCCCAGGCCGGGGACATGCACCAACATGGCGGCCGAGCATCTGTTGACATTTGGGTAAAGACACATGGGCACATATCAGTTGTAACAAGATTATTCTCCACATGTGGGGAGAATATTTCATCATCATTCCTTACATGTGACAGTGACAGGTGGCTTCCCCCTTTTGGTGAGGCTAACACACATGTGCATATTACATGCATGGGGGTACACTACACCCCCTAAGTACTATATATATAGAGGTCATCCTCTACCTTGAATCCAGATATTCAACCCTAGCTAAAACCCTGTCTAGATACATAGTAGAGAGAGAAAGCTTGAGAGATTGTATCCATGGCCGTTAGTGCCTTGTTGCAGTGAGGTTATTCACACACACACAGTGGACGTAGGCTAATTTAGGCTGAACCACTTATATCCTGGTGCTCTCTCCTCTTCTCCTCATCTCATTCTCTTACCTTATACATAACTATGCTGCCATTGTTGTTCTTAGATTGAGCTTGAAAACACCTTATCTGGTGGTGCTAATTTCAGCATCAACAGAAAGGATAATATTTTTTTGGGATTTTTTTTTATTTTCGAAAAAGGGGAGAAAATGGACTCTTGATTTGAGCGAACTAACAAAACCCGACTACCGAAATAATGGAATTGAACACACACGAGTCAAGAAAAAATCCGAACGAGAACGTAGCCAATTATTATCTTCAAAATTAGTGAAAGGGGTAGTCAAATTGTAATTAAGTCCGCGGGCGACAAAATGCACGAAATTTATCTTTGTGATCGCCTGTCGCAAAAATGTGTTCCTTCGAGGCTAGCTAGTTGATGGATTTTAAATTTAATGACAGCTAGGGTAGCACACAATGGATAAGCGAGTGAGTCGGGTGATGAAATCCCTTCTCGTTGCGATGATCGGGTCCAGGTCTTAGGTAAATTAATTCATCAAACCATTCAATTTAAGTTTGATGCAGAAATTAAAAGCACACAGGAGCAATTAATCACACAAAAAATGAACTCGCTGGCAGGAGAGTCGCGGAGGATAAAAAAAATTGTACCTCCCACGGTTTTTACACACGTGGGGTGAAGATCGAGTTGAGTCGACCGGGGGGAGATCTCGCCTATCTCAGTCGTCCCCGGGAGTCCTACCGACCCAAAATAGAGAGGCTTAAAAAATCCTCGCCTTGGACGTTCTCTCTCTACCATGTCCGGTTTCCCTTTTCGCTGTTTTTTATGGAATAATTATTACAAAACTCGTTGTCAAAGTGCACCCCAAATAAATACACAAGCTTTAAAAATCCTATACAACCAGTCTAATGAGGAGGGAGGAGGAAGAACTACACTAAAAAAAAGATAAATAAATTTACAAGTCTTCAATCATGTCTCCAGGCCAAGAAAGCGGCAACAACGCAATTTGATAACTAGCTTTTTGCGTAGGGTCGTTGTCTTGCAAAAGCCACTCTCGAAATTTTCTTGAGTACCTACAAAACTTGTCTAAAAATAACTCGTATTGCGGTAAGTACGGGTATCAATCCAACTTTCAAGGTGAAACAATTAATGTGAAAACGTGCAATTCCAATTTTTTTATTAAAATATTTTATTTATTTATTTTTTATTTTTTTAAAAACAGTTTCAAGGGAAAAATATATAACAAATGCTAAAAATTATAAAATGACAAAATAATGAAAAAGAATGTGCAACCGAGTGTGAAATATTGTGAGAAGGTCAAGAGATGGGATTATACTGCATTTTCAATTATTTTAATTTCTCAATTTATTAATTTTGAAATATTTCGAGATAATATTAAATCGATAATCTAACTCTCGTTATAATTATAAATTTAATAAAATCTTTTTCAGAAAATTAATTTAAAATTGTCACACGATAGAAAATTAGGACTTATACCCTTTTCAGAAAATTACCCGCTAGGATCAATTTAATGAAAACAATAGCAATCCTTAAATTTTAACACCGAATTAACATTCAAATATCGGAAAAACCTATCTCTAGTTTGATTCCAACATTCAAACATTAATTCGTTCAATTAATTTACTAACTCTCGTTACATAAATTAACTGTCGACAGTTAAAATTAATTTACCAAGAATTATAAAATTAATGAAACCAATTAATTAAATTAATATCATTCGTAGTGCAACCCACCCCTTGAACGAGGGGTTTAACCAAACATTCTCATGTTAGAATAAAGAACTATCACAATAGCATTACTCAAAATTGAAACAAGAGGGAAAGAATACGATACACAATTTTTTTTCTTGTGTCAACTGTGCATGAACACGCGTCTCAATCTTCTCACAAATCCAGTACTTGATTACACCAAAAAGAATAAAAAACAAACCTAAAATTTATTATAAAACTAAAATAACTTTTTTTGTAATTTTTTGGATTTTTTTATGAACCTACTATGTACATAATATACACAATCTCTTTCTCTCTCTACGTATCTCTGTTCTTTCTGATGAGAGTCCCCTTTTAGTTGGCCTTTCAATTTTTTTATATCCCACGAAATGGTTCCTTGAGAGATTTGAGGGATTTGAAGAATCAAGTCAAAGCATGGGTTAATTTGAGGGATATGCACGTGTATTTCTTTGGTCAAAAGGATAAGGGTTTGTTCCTATTTTAAAGGGATTTTGTTTTGGATTTTGGGGTTTACGGGTTTGGGCAGATGTGGAATCGGGGTAGGTAGCGAGGGCGTGGCACCATCGGTGGATGGGTCGTTGGCGATCGCAGCGACGAGTTGTGATTTGGCGCGCCACCGGAGGTGAAGGGGCTGCTGCGCCAGCAGGTTATGGGCCTGAGCTTGGGAGATCCGGCGGGTCTGGGTCGCGTTTTGGCTGTGGTGACGCAGGAGGGTTGAGGGTGTGCCGGCGTGGGCTGTGGTGATGGGTGAGTTGGGTTCCTGCCATGGGATTGGGATCGGGGTAGGTCCATGGATGTTAGTGGATCTCGGTTTGTAATCGGGTATATGGCTTTCGGGTTTTGACTGGTGGAGGAGAGAGAGTGAGTTGGTGTTGGAAGGTAGAAGATGGAGTGGGGGATGTGGGTTGTTTGGTGATTATGATAAGAGAGAGAAAGTGAGGGTGTGTGATGGAGGTAAGAGATGATGAATAGTGTAGGGGGTGTTTGGTGTAGGTTGATTTAGTTAGGTTTAGGATAAGTGTAGGTTATGAGTGTGTGTGTGTTTAATTTGTACCCCTAAAAATTAAAGATTCAACTAAAAATAAAAAAATAAAAAAATAAATCTAATTAAAAATAAAACAAACTAAAAACAATAAATATCAAAATATCAAAACTAAAATAAAATAAAATACTAAGCTTATATATAAAAAAAATAAAACAAAAGAATTAAAAACTTAAAATCTAAATGAAAACTAAAGTCTAAAAAAATAATATAAAATATAATAAACTAAAAACAAACTTCTAAAAACTAATCTTAATAAAACAAAAAACTAATAAAAATAAAAATAAAATATAAAAATATGCAAATAAATTCTAAAAATCCTAAAAATAAAATGACTAAAAATAAAAATCTAGAAAATAATAAAGATACAAACTCAATACACACCGGGCTAGGGGTATGGACTGGGCTCGGTTTGGGCTAGGTTAAGGTTACGGGACTGGTTCGAGGCATCGTAACACATTTCGGCACGCTTAAAAAGGACTGCAAACTTCACGGTCTCTTAGGATTTCTTCGATGCACGCTTTTGACCGCTTCTGCATCGCAATTGCCTTGATTCAGCATTATTTAACACTGCGACTGGGTATTGACCTGCAAAATGATAAAATACGAACATAAGGCCAATTTTAATTAAAACGAGAGACTAAAATGCATCTATTCGGGGTATAAAATAGACACTTTTGGGTGCTTATCAATCTTCCAAAGCCTACAATCAAAACCACCTGGGCACGCTAAATCACGACGTGTGAGAAGCGGCCATATACCTTCGACAGTGAGTTATAATCATACCCGAAATTACCTCACTTCGAATAAAACAATCATAAAATGTAACCACCTGTCCTATGGCCGAGGACTATATTCTCCCTGCATCACTAACCAGGGGATTTACCTCATTTACATAACTTCCCTTATGATAGCATTTAGAGAGGTATGTATATGCATGCCATAATCACAAGATATGCCAATTAAAAGGTACATTTCTTATTCACGAAACCATATGTGCATCACGATATAGGGTATAAAGTATAACTACCCTTATACTAGCCCCCGAAGGTCCAAAAAGATACTACCCAACTCTACCCTATTCCTTGACTCTTTCACTAGATGAAACAAGACATTAAGTCCTACTAAATAATCCCCAAACTAAGCCCGAAGACTCCCTTACTAACCTAGGGTATTTATTCCCCTATGTAAGACTCTAATGCTCTTTATTACTTCATATAATAAGGTTCCTAAGCCTCGAATCTAAAAGAAAAGGACTAGAAACCAAGTTGGAAAAATACCATAATACAACAGGATTTCGAATCGATTCGCCTAGGGCCGAATCAATTCGCCCCTGAAAGCGAATAGATTCGGCTGAGAAAACCAATTTTCTGTCTCAGCCCAAATCGATTCGGCCTGAACCCGAATTGATTCGGTTCCTCAGATCTGTAACCACCATTTTAGCGAATCGATTCGCTGAGGAGGGCAAATCGATTCGCCTGGGTCTAGAGGCCCAGTTTTGGCTACTGGTTAATATAAACCCTAAATCCCGCAATCTCCTTTTTTCCATCTAACCCAACATTATCAACTCCTAACTTATCCAATTCACTAAACCAAGTTAACCTATTAAAAGAGACCAATTAAAACAAGTCTAGATCATATAATTTAGTATTTAACCCACAAAATCATTAAATTCCATTAATGGTTCAAACTCAAGAACACTAACTATAAATACAAATTATTCACACTCAATCATACATTTATACAAGTTAGAAACTTGCCTCAAGATTGTAGCCTCGGATTATCTTCTTGTTGCAACGATTTCAAGCCCAAAATAGCAAATCCCCTCTGTCTCCCAATCTCTCTCTCTCTCTCTCTCTCTCTCTCTCTCTCTCTCTCTCTCTCTCTAGGTTTAGACGCAAATGAGCTTAAATGCTCTTGCAAGACTAAAACACCCAAAACATCCAAAATACATTAAGTCCACGTTAAATGCTACTACATGCTTAAAATGACTCGTAACATCATAATTAAGTTATAACTAGTAAAAAGTACCCCCGGAACCCAAAAACACACCTGGCACTTATTTTGACTATCTTGACTGTTCCCGGACTAACCGTGCCCTCTAAACTGGCATCTGGGATATCGTTTATTATTTCATGTTCCAACGTTATATTAACTCTTTAATAACCCAAGTGGAATGTAAATCATAACCGTTGCTTAGAGCACAACGATGCAACAAAATATAATGTTACACTATTTACATTCAATTAATGGTAATTTTGCAAATCTCAGTAAATATTTTCTCTTACATCACTTAAAGAAATATTTACTTCAACTTTCTTTATTTTATATAATTAATCCATGAGGCAATTTAATATAAAATGATTACTCATAAATAAGGGGTATTACATACTCCCCCCCTTACAAGGGAATTTTTCCCTCGAAATTTATCGTACTTGGTAAAAAGAGGTGTGGGTACTTCTCTTGAATATTGTCTTCTCATTCCTAGGTTGATTCCTTGGCATTGTGGTGTTCCCACTGGACTCGGACCAAGGACGCCACTTTCGATCTTAGTCTATGCTCTTCGTGGTCTAGAATAGCAACCGGTTGTTCCTCATATGAAATATCGGGTTGTAACTCGATATCCTCCAATGGAATGTGCCAATGAGCTCCCTCACATCTTTTATACTGCTTCAAAGATGAAATATGGAACACGTCGTTGATTTATTGTAGGCATTCCGGCAGAGCAAGTTGATATGCCACGGGGCCTACCTTTGTAATAACGGGAAAAGGCCTTACATAACGCGGCGCAAGTTTGTCTTTCTTCCCGAATCGCATTATACCCTTTATCGGGGATACCCTTACTAAAACTTGATCCCCCAATTCCTATTCCACATGCCTCCGATTCATGTCGGCATAACTCTTATAGCGATCTTGTGCAATTCGTATGCGGTTTCGAATAAGTTCAATATTCAAAGAGGTATATTGGATCATTTCAGGTCCAAGGAGCTTATTGTCTCCTACTTCCAACCAACAAGCTGGTGATCGACACGGTCGGCCATACAGTGCCTCATACGGTGCCATACCTATCGTAAATCGGTACGAATTATTATATGCAAATTCGACCAATGGAAGGTATCGTTCCCATCCTCCTTTAAAGTCAAGTGCGCACATTCGAAGCATATCCTCCAACATTTGGTTGACTCTCTCTGTCTGTCTATCAGTTTGTGGATGGTATGATGTACTCAACCACAATTCGTCCCCATCGCCTCTTGGAAATTTTGCCAAAAATGGGATACAAAAATTTTGTCTCAGTCCGACACTATATTGATAGTCACCCCATGAAGTTTCATAATTTCTGCAATAAAGAGGCGGGCATAACGTGCTGAATTTTAATCCGTCCGTACCGGTAGGAAGTGTGCCGATTTGGTCAAACGATCGATGATAACCCAAATATAATCATAACCACTTTGCGATGTCGGCAACCCAGTAATAAAATCCATTGAGATACTCTCCCATTTCTACACCGGTATTTATAACGGTTACAACAATTGTGACACCCCGCCTAATTAAATACCGGGCGATCACTCCTTTATTAAATTAAAATCAAGGTAAACAGTTGGTTCATTCTTAGCATCACTGTCGTAAAAATAACTTTATCCAAATTAACACCCTAATTAATTAAGCTAAGTGTCAAAACCATTTTTCAACTTTTCTCACCAATTTTATTTTTAAAAGAAAATTATTTATTTAATTAGTAACAACATTTACAATAAGTAAGAATCATACAACAATTATCCTGGAACATAATCCAATTACTTTAAACATTCAACATCCAAAATCCCAACATTTAAAACTTAAAGTAAAACATACATGCTGAATAAATCCCAAAGTAACGGTACTAGAAATAACTGAAATATAAATGTCCCAATAAAACAGATAAATAGTGGAAAGGGCGACACATGACCAATAACTGAGAATGATAGAAGAGGAATCAAGTAAATGAAATCGTCTAAGCAAGTGGCCTGCAACTCCCACCTAAGTTGCAGCACGTTCCTCCCAAGGGATCGTAAGCAAGACGCCCCTGTGGCTGGGCACCTGTAATATATACATATATATACAAGAGAGAGAGAGAGAGAGAGAGAGAGAGAGAGAGAGAGAGAGAGAGAAACGGGTCAGAGCCCGATAGCGTATATGATTTAAAAATTGTTTAACAAGTATTTAAATTGATACAGACCAATAATTTCCAGAATAAGGTTTAAGTCATCACTACATGCAAATTCCTATCATAATTTAGGTTTTCTTCAATGTAATTCATCCCTAATCATTCATAAACTAATATGAAGGATGCACCAACGAAATAAGCAAGATAAACACTTGCCTGAGATTTTCAGAAGTCTAGTTTGGTGTCGAATTCGGTATGGTTGCGTTCCCCGTCTCGCGATCTACGCGTTGGTGGTGGCGGCGGTGCAAACGGGTGAGTATCGAGCCTTGGGATGCCTTGAGAGCTCTCTCCTCTCTTATCCAATGGCCGTTCTAAGGTTTGAGTATTCTAACCCTAAATGATAACCCAGATATCTGATATAACCCCTTTAATTTTCGTGGGTTTAATTACCCAAAAATGCAAAATGACTAAAATGCCCTCCCGGGTTACTAATTAGGAACGCCCCGAGACCTAAATCAAACCCCCGGGTACACTTTTTTGACTATCTCGACCCTTTCGAACGCGTTGGCGCACTCAAAACAACCATACGAACAACTTATAAAATATTCACTTTTATTTATCAATAATTAGTCCCGACGCGACACGGGCGCGTCCCGACTCAAATTTCCAAAAATGTCATTTTATTCACTCGTGACATTCAATATAACCAATATTACATATTACTTTGCTCATTAGTAATATTCAACAAATTTCCCATAATTACTAACTCTCGTCACGTTAATAATTATAACATAATTAATTTCCGGATTTTTATTAAATAATTAACTCACATTAAATTTAATAAATCCCCAAATTAATATAGCATAAAAATACGGGGTATTACATACTTCCTCCCTAATAACGGAATTACGTCCCGAAATTTAGAAAACAAGGCATACCTGGTAAGAATAAATCTGGATATCTCTCGCGCATATTGGCCTCGCGCTCCCAAGTGGGTTCCTCCACATTATGATGCTCCCACTGGACTCGCACAAGTGGAACTATCTTCGACCTCAATCTCCTCTCACTATAGTCTAGGATAGCCACCGGTCTCTCCTCGCGGGTACTTCCAATCGCAATATGAGTATGGGCCATATCATCCCGAAGGTACCGTCTCAACGACTAGATGTGGAATACATCGTGAATGCGATGCAAATGTTCTGGTAGTCCCACTCTGTATGCTACCGGTCCAATCCTCTCGATGATGGGAAATGGTCCCACGTACCTCGGGGCCAATTTCCCTTTCTTCCCGAACCTCATCACTACTTTCATAGGAGATACCCGCAGTAACACTTGGTCCCCCACATTGAACTCCCGGAAGAACCGTTTCGCATCGGCGTAGCTCTTCTGCCTGTCCTGGGCTACTCGAATGCGACTCCTAATCATCTCAATCCTCGCGGAGGTTTCCTGAATCACCTCTGGTCCTAGCAATTTGTTATCCCCCACCTCGAGCCAACAAGTTGGAGAACGACAAGGCCTGCCATACAAAGCCTCAAATGGATCCATGCCAATCGTAAACTGATAAGAATTATTATAAGCGAACTCTACCAGTGGAAGATGTGGCTCCCAACCTCCTCCAAAATCAAGAACACACATGCGTAGCATATCCTCTAACATCTGATTAGTACGCTCTGTCTGTCCATCTGTCTGTGGGTGATAAGCTGAACTCAACCTCAACTCAGTACCTATAGCCTCCTGAAAGCTTTCCCAGAAACGTGACACGAAAATCTTAACTCTATCTAACACAATATTCAGGGGCACCCCATGTAATCTGACAATATCAGAAATGAACAACTGAGCATACTGACCCGTGGTATAATCTGTCCGCACCGGCAGAAAATGAGCCACCTTGGTCAAACGGTCTACAATCACCCAGATATAGTCGTGGCCCCACTGTGATGTAGGCAACCCTGTAATAAAATCCATGGAAATACTCTCCCACTTCCACGCGGGTACTTCCAATGGCTGAAGCAATCATGACGGTTTCTGATGGTCCACCTTCACCAGCTGGCAGGTAGAACACTTGGACACGAACTCAGCAATGTCCTTCTTCATTCCACTCCACTAGTATTGCCTCTTCATATCCTGGTACATCTTATCTCCTCCAGGATGTACCGCAAATTGGGGCCCGTGAGAACGGGTCATCACTGCATGACGCAATTCTTCCCCTTCTGGAACCACTAACCTTCCAATAAACCTCAAACTCCCATTAGAACTAACAGAATAGGACTCATCCCCTTCGGCTAAAAGTCGTACAATCTGCTCCTGGCAAAACGGGTCTGTGGTTTGGGTCTGTATTACCCTCGTAACAATCTCGGGTGTGATTGTCATAACAGATATGAAAGAACGGGCTACTGCGTCCTGGTGACCCAACTCCTTCCACTTTGCTTTCCAGACATCCGCTACCTCATTTACCGGTCTACGGCTCAATGCATCAGCAACTACGTTGGCTTTCCCCGGATGATACTGTATGTCGAACTGATAGTCTGTCACAAACTCTAACCATCTGCGCTGACGCATATTCAACTCTCGCTGAGTGAACAGGTACTGCAGTGATTTGTGGTCTGTGAACAAACGAAACTTCTCCCCCAATAAATAGTGTCTCCAAATCCTCAATGCAAAGACGACCGCTGCTAATTCCAGGTCGTGGGTGGGGTAATTCTTCTCATGCGGCTTAAGCTTGCGAGAGGCAAAAGCTATAGACTTCTCCTCCTGCTGAAGTACTCCCCCAAGTCCCCGTAAAGAGGCATCGGTGTAAACCAGGTACTCCACACCCGGCTTCGATAAAGCAAGAATTGGTGCCGAAGTAAACTTATCTTTCAGCTCGTCGAAAGCCAAGTGGCAAGCGTCATCCCAAACATATGGTACCCTCTTGCGAGTCAGATTCGTCAATGGACCCGCTATTTTGGAGAATCCACGAATGAATCTCCTCTAGTATCCGGCTAACCCCAAGAAACTACGCACTTCCGTCGGTGTCGCGGGCTGTCCCCATTCCCTCACCGCTGACACTTTACTCGGGTCAACTGCAATCCCCTGCTCGAAAACAACATGGCCCAAGAACTGTACTTCTCGTAACCTGAATCCACATTTCTCGTCTTAGCATACAATTGATGCTCTCGTAGAGTCTGAAGAACCTGCCTCAAATGCTCGGCGTGCCCATCCTCAGAGTGTGAATATATCAAAATGTCATCTATAAACACGATGACAAGCTGATCCAAGAACTCTCTGAATACTCGGTTCATTAAGTCCATGAATACGGCTGGAGCATTTGTGAGACCAAATGGCATTACTCTGAACTCGTAAGACCCATATCTCGTCAAGAAGGCAGTCTTTGAAACATCCTGCTCTCTAATACGTAGCTAATGGTACTCCGACCTCAGATCTATCTTCGAAAAGAAAGTTGCTCCCCTCAGTTGGTCGAACAGATCATCGATTCGAGGCAACGGATACTTATTACGTATCGTGACCTTGTTCAACTCCCGGTAGTCCACACACAACCTCAGTGAACCATCTCTCTTCTTCACAAACAGAACCGAAGCGCCGCAAGGTGAGGTACTCCTGCGAATGAAGCCCTGACCTAACAGCTGCTCTATCTGATCTCGTAACTCTCGCATCTCTGCCGGATCCATACAATATGGAGCGTGTGCTATAAGTCTGGTATCTGGTAATAAATCTATAACAAATTCTATCTCTCGACTGGGAGTTGGCCCGGTATTTCCTGAAATAGATCGGAATACTCACGAACAACTGGAATCGAGTCTAACGGAATCACAACCTCCTTAGAGGTATCCTCCTCTATATAATACAAATGAGCGGTCGAACCTCCCTCTGGGTGAGGCATCGCCACTACAAACATCTCTTACCCCGGAATGGCAAAAATAATGCTCCCACCGAAGCAATCAATCATGGCTCTATAAGCTGCGAGTCAATCCATACCGATAATAACATCATGCTCATGCATATCTAAGACTAACATGTCTGCAGGTAATAACAAACTACCAATCTCTACCCCCACTCACCGACATATAAATAAGATAAGCGACCCACTTCCTAGTGGTGAGTCTACACACGTTACAGTGCTCTCTACTGTGGTTAATAACCCTAAGGTCTTCGCATAATATGTAGCTATAAAACAATGCGTTGCCCCAGTATTAAACAAAACCTGACCCATATTACCATGGATAGGAAACATACCCTCAATCGCGGGTGTTGCCTGTGGAGCTGCTGCCTGGTGGACGTTATAGACACGTCCATACTGTAACTGCCCCTGTTGCACTGGAGCTGCTAGAACGGCTGGTAGGGCTGGTACATGGGCTGGAGCTGGGAGGGCAAGTGGGAAAAGTGGTCTCTGCGCCTCATTACGGGCACCCTGTTGTTGTGGGGACCTATCTCCCTCCGGACAATCCTGGCGCCTATGGCCGTGCTTACCACACCCAAAACATCGGCCTCTGAAGTTACTCCCCCTCCGACCCTGCTGCTGTCGGTGTTGGCCTTGCTGACTTGGGACTTTATTCCTCTTTCAAAACTGCTTCACTTTACCCCGTTGTTGACTAGACTCACTTTTTCCTTGGTCTTGCTGGCCTTGAGGGGAAATTTGCGGAAATACTATGTAAGGGTGAGGACAATCCATCCACTTGTGACCCGGCTGTACACATTTATAGCAAAGTTTCAAAATTCTTCGTTGGTCGGATTGTAGTTTATCCCCAGTCTGATTCGGACAAGATTTACGTTTGTGATCGTCCATTTCACAACTGAAACACCTCTTTGTGACTTCACTCGGACCTTGGCTTTGTTGACCCTGACGCTTTTGGGTTTCCCTGCACAATTGTTACCCTCGTGGCTTTTATGGGCCTGAAGAGCTTGTTGTTGCGCTTTTTGTGTCTTCACACACTTATTATTTCCAGTCATGACAAACTGATTGTACTATCTAGATCTTTTGCCCCCATGAGCTGTGTGTTGCGTTCTTGATACTGCAAGACCGCAGTGGTAACTGCTTGTGCTACGATAACTGCTAACTCGGCGGTTGATATTCTCTCTGGGGATACCTGAGGTGTGAGTCGATCTTGCTCGTTGACTCCCTTAGCCGTTCTAGCTAGTTCTTCTTGACGGTCCATCTGAAAATTTAAATAAATTTGGATGAGTTCATCATTCAAATAAACAAATCGCAGAATCACGAATTCCCAATGTATAGATATGAACACAACATTCCTAGTATTTAGGTCTCTATATCAAAGAAAGCAACGCCGAAAGCATAATAGGCCGCACAGATCCTAAAGGACACTAGAACCTGATGCTCTGATACCACCTGTGACACCCCGCCTAATTAAATACCGGGCGATAACTCCTTTATTAAATTAAAATCAAGGTGAACAGTTGGTTCATTCTTAGCATCACTGTCGTAAAAATAACTTTTTCCAAATTAACACCCTAATTAATTAAGCTAAGTGTCAAAACCATTTTTCAACATTTCTCACCAATTTTATTTTTAAAAGAAAATTATTTATTTAATTAGTAACAACATTTACAATAAGTAAGAATCATACAACAATTATCCTGGAACATAATCCAATTACTTTAAACATCCAACATCCAAAATCCCAACATTTAAAACTTAAAGTAAAACATACATGCTGAATAAATCCCAAAGTAACGGTACTAGAAATAACTGAAATATAAATGTCCCAATAAAACAGATAAGTAGTGGAAAGGGCGACACATGCCCAATAACTGAGAATGATAGAAGAGGAATCAAGTAAATAAAATCATCTAAGCAAGTGGCCTGCAACTCCCACCTAAGCTGCAGCACGTTCCTCCCAAGGGATCCTAAGCAAGACGCCCCTGTGGCTGGGCACCTGTAATATATACATATATATACAAGAGAGAGAGAGAGAGAGAGAGAGAGAGAGAGAGAGAGAAACGGGTCAGAGCCCGATAGCGTATATGATTTAAAAATTGTTTAGTAAGTATTTAAATTGATACATGCCAATGCAACAACATATTAGTGCGACCCTCTCTTGAGAAATTCTCACCTCTCTTCTAATGTGCACAGCTATCGCACTAACCTTCCCAATGGTCTATCTCATCATATAACACGCTATCCTTTCCCAATGGTTTAACTTATCTTAGATTATTCGCAGGATTCAAAATTTAACGATTTAATTGTTTGAAAAGAATATTTCAATTAGTAACCAAAGTTCTCATTTTAACTTTATAAATAAATAAAGTTTTCCAGTGTCATATTATACTTTCTCAAAACAAGTATTTACAATTTGAGTCATCAACCATGTCCTACATATCAAATCACAGTAGGCAGTTCCAGATTTCAGAATTTCATATATATATTAACTACTCGTACAATATATATATTATAACAGCACCCCAAATAAACTATGGTGCGGGCGTACTCTACTATCCAAAGCCCCATATCACTCATATTAATGGGAATACATTTAGAATCACTCTCGAATTGTATTAACATACATACACAAATAATATTGAGGCGAAGAATAGATTCCAAGTCTCTAAGAGGATGGCACATGCATGCGTCTCTTAGGACCGTCTGAACTATCACATCGATAGCCTGTACCAAGGATATCTATCTTCTAGGGTACAAGTCAATATCCCCCATAAAGGTCCCATCGAGATAAGACTATCCCAGCGCGGTAACCTCAGGGATAGCAAGTAGCCTGGGCATGATTTTCACACATAAATAGTATATGCATACACAATCATATAACTATACTAATATTACCATAACAATATTAGGTATATCTCAAATCCCATAGTTGCGACATTTATCCTTATTTTCACATTATTGGTATCGCGTATAAGGGTTCGTCTCTAACCTTAATTCGAAGGATTCTTCCATCTTATTACGTAACTCACATGGACTCTATCTTCCCAAGTATAAAATTCAGTAGGTGTCCTTTTTATGTTCCAACGTAACCCTCTTATGTATCTCCCCCTTTAATACATAAATTCATCGACCCTTAAGTAATTATCCCCAAAAATACAATTCTCGTCTCATATTAAAAGTCCCAAAATTATTCATATGTCCTACTGATCTTCCCTATCTCCCAAAACACTTTATTAAGGATGTCCAAGAATTATTTCACGATAAATTGAATTTAACTCATTTAAAAAGGGAAATAGGAGGCTGCCAGGAGGGTTCGATCGATCGAGGTCTGGGGCTCGATCGTTCGAACCTTCGATCGATCGATCAAGCAGGTCTGCGAAATCTGCAGAATTGCAGTTACGGGTTTCATCTTCTAACTTACACCAAATCCATATTTTACAATCCCAAACATCTCAAAATTTGTACTACTAACATCCTAACATGATATTATACATTTCCTACGTAAAGCATGTCAATTTACATCACTAAACATGGATTAATCATGCAAAAATTCTTTTAAAATTCAAGAATCCTAGAAATCTCTAAATCATGGTTCCAATCTGTTTTTCCCCAAAATTTCCTTCTTATAATACATTAAAATTTCGTGAATTATTCTTCTACATCACCAATAATTTCCAGAATAAGGTTTAAGTCATCACTACATGCAAATTCCTATCACAATTTAGGTTTTCTTCAATGTAATTCATCCCTAATCATTCTTAAACTAATATGAAGGATTCACCAACGAAATAAGCAAGATAAAACTTACCTGGGATTTTCAGAAGTCTAGTTTGGTGTCG
Source organism: Sambucus nigra (assembly GCA_949130495.1). NCBI lineage: Eukaryota > Viridiplantae > Streptophyta > Magnoliopsida > Dipsacales > Adoxaceae > Sambucus > Sambucus nigra. Next base: position 786,624,438 of record OX422208.1, on the reverse strand, counting down.
AATTCGGTATGGTTGCGTTCCCCGTCTCGCGATCTACGCGTTGGTGGTGGCGGCGGTGCAAACGGGTGAGTATCGAGCCTTGGGATGCCTTGAGAGCTCTCTCCTCTCTTCTCCAATGGCCGTTCTAAGGTTTGAGTATTCTAACCCTAAATGATAACCCAGATATCTGATATAACCCCTTTAATTTTCATGGGGTTAATTATCCAAAAATATAAAATGACTAAAATGCCCTCCCGGGTTACTAATTAGGCCTAAAAACGCCTCGAGATATAAATCAAACCCCCGGGTACACTTTTTTTACTATATCGACCCTTCCGGACGCGATGGCGCACTCAAAATGACCATACGAACAACTTATAAAATATTCACTTTTATTTATCAATAATTAGTTCCGACGCAACACGGGCGCGTCCCTACTCAAATATCCAAAAATGTCATTTTATTCACTCGTGACATTCAATATAACCAATATTACATATTACTTTGCTCATTAGTAATATTCAACAAATTTCCCATAATTACTAACTCTCGTCACGTTAATAATTATAACATAATTAATTTCCGGATTTTTATTAAATAATTAACTCACATTAAATTTAATAAATCCCCAAATTAATATAGCATAAAAATACGGGGTATTACATATTTCCCCCTAATAACGGAATTTCGTCCCGAAATTCGAAAAACAAGGCATACCTGGTAAGAATAAATCTGGATATCTCTCGCGCATATCGGCCTCGCGCTCCCAAGTGGGTTCCTCCACATTATGATCCTCCCACTGGACTCGCACAAGTGGAACTATCTTCGACCTCAATCTCCTCTCACTATAGTCTAGGATAGCCACCGGTCTCTCCTCGTAAGAGCTGTCAGGCTGTAAGTCTATCTCATCCATCGCAATATGAGTATGGGCCATATCATCCCGAAGGTACCATCTCATTGACGAGATGTGGAATACATCGTGAATGCGATGCAAATGTTCTGGTAGTCCCACTCTGTATGATACCGGCCCAATCCTCTCGACGATGGGAAATGGTCCCACGTACCTCGGGGCCAATTTCTCTTTGTTCCCGAACCTCATCACTCCTTTCATTGGAGATACCCGCAGTAACACTTGGTCCCCCACATTAAACTCCCGGAAGAACCGTTTCGCATCGGCGTAGCTCTTCTGCCTGTCCCGGGCTACTCGAATGCGACGCTTAATCATCTCAATCCTCGCGGAGGTTTCCTGAATCACCTCTGGTCCTAGCAACTTATTATCCCCCACCTCGAGCCAATAAGTTGGAGAACGACAAGGCCTGCCATACAAAGCCTCAAATGGAGCCATGCCAATCGTAAACTGATAAGAGTTATTATAATCAAACTCTACCAGTGGAGGATGTGGCTCCCAACCTCCTCCAAAATCAAGAACACGCATGCGTAGCATATCCTCTAACATCTGATTAGTACGCTCTATCTGTCCATCTGTCTGTGGGTGATAAGCTGAACTCAACCTCAACTCAGTACCCATAGCCTCCTGAAAGCTTTTCCAGAAACGTGACACGAAAATCTTGTCTCTATCTGACATAATATTCAGGGGCACCCCATGTAATCTGACAATCTCAGAAATGAACAACTGAGCATACTGACCCATGGTATAATCTGTCCGCACCGATAGAAAATGAGCCACCTTGGTCAGACGGTCTACAATCACCCAGATATAGTCGTGGTCCCGCTGTGATGTAGGCAACCCTGTAATAAAATCCATAGAAATACTCTCCCACTTCCACGCGGGTACTTCCAATGGCTGAAGCAATCCTGACGGTTTCTGATGGTCCACCTTCACCAGCTAGCAGGTAGAACACTTGGACACGAACTCAGCAATGTCCTTCTTTATTCCACTCCACCAGTATTGACTCCTCATATCCTGGTACATCTCATCTCCTCCAGGATGTACCACAAATCGGGGCCCGTGAGAATGGGTCATCACTGCATGACGCAATTCTTCCCCTTCTGGAACCACTAACCTTCCATTAAACCTCAAACCCCCATCAGAACTAACAGAATAGGACTCAGCCCCTTTGGCTAAAAGTCCTATAATCTGCTCCTGGCAAAACGGGTCTGTGGTTTGGGTCTGTATTACCCTCGTAACAATCTCGGGTGTGATTGTCATAACCGATATAAAGGAACGGGCTACTGCGTCCTGTCGACCTAACTCCTTCCACTTTGCTTTCCAGACATCCGCTACCTCATTTACCGGTCTATGGCTCAACGCATCAGCAACTACGTTGGCTTTCCCCGGATGATACTGTATGTCGAACTGATAGTCTGTCACAAACTCTAACCATCTGCGCTGACGCATATTCAGCTCTCGCTGAGTGAGCAGGTACTGCAGTGATTTGTGGTCTGTGAACAAACGGAACTTCTCCCCCAATAAATAGTGTCTCCATATCCTCAATGCAAAGACGACCGCTGTTAATTCCAGGTCGTGGGTGGGGTAATTCTTCTCATGCGGCTCAAGCTTGCGGGAGGCAAAAGCTATAGCCTTCTCCTCCTGCTGAAGTACTCCCCCAAGTCCCCGTAAAGAGGCATCGGTGTAAACCAGTTACTCCACACCCGGCTTCGGTAAAGCAAGAACTGGTGCCGAAGTAAGCTTGTCTTTCAGCTCGTCGAAATCCAACTGACAAGCGTCATCCCAAACATATGGTACCCCTTTGCGAGTCAGATTCGTCAATGGACCCGCTATTTTGGAGAATCCCCGAATGAATCTCCTGTAGTATCCGGCTAACCCCAAGAAACTACTCACTTCCGTCGGTGTAGCGGGCTGTCCCCATTCCCTCACCGCTGATACTTTACTCGGGTCAACTGCAATCCCCTGCTCGAAAACAACATGGCCCAAGAACTGTACTTCTCGCAACCAGAATCCACACTTCTCGTACTTAGCATACAACTGATGCTCTCGTAGAGTCTGAAGAACCTGCCTCAAATGCTCGGCGTGCTCCTCCTCGGAGTGTGAATATATCAAAATGTCATCTATAAACACGATGACAAGCTGATCCAAGAACTCTCTGAATACTCGGTTCATTAAGTCCATGAATACGGCTGGAGCATTTGTGAGACCAAATGGCATTACTCTGAACTCATAAGACCCATATCTCATCAAGAAGGCAGTCTTTGAAACATCCTGCTCTCTAATACGTAGCTGATGGTACCCCGACCTCAGATCTATCTTCGAAAAGAAAGTTTCTCCCCTCAGTTGGTCGAACAGATCATCGATTCGAGGCAACGGATACTTATTACGTATCGTGACCTTGTTCAACTCCCGGTAGTCCACACACAACCTCAGTGAACCATCTCTCTTCTTCACAAACAGAACCGGAGCTCCCCAAGGTGAGGTACTCCTGCGAATGAAGCCCTGACCTAACAGCTGCTCTATCTGATCTCGTAACTCTCGCATCTCTGCCGGAGCCATAAAATATGGAGCGCGTGCTATATGTCTGGTATCTGGCAATAAATCTATAACAAAGTCTATCTCTCAACTGGGGGTAGGCCTGATATTTCCTGAAATACATCGAAATACTCACGAATAACTGGAATCGAGTCTAACGGAATCACAACCTCCTTAAAGGTATCCTCCTCTATATAATACAAATGAGCGGTCGAACCTCCCTCTGGGCGAGGCATCGCCACTACAAACATATCTTGCCCCGGAATGGCAAAAACAATGCTCCCATCGAAGCAATCAATCATGGCTCTATAAGCTGCGAGTCAATCCATACCGATAATAACATCATGCTTATGCATATCTAAGACTAACATGTCTGCATGTAATAACAAACTACCAATCTCTACCCCCACTCTCCGGCATATAAATAAGATAAGTGACCCACTTCCAAGTGGTGAGTCTACACACGTTATAATGCTCTCTACTGTGGTTAATAACCCTAAGGTCTTCACATAATATGTAGCTATAAAATAAAGCGTTGCCCCAGTATCAAACAAAACCCGACCCATATTACCATGGATATGAAACATACCCCAATCGCGGGTGGTGCCTGTGGAGCTGCTGCCTGGTGGACGTTATAGACACGTCCATACTGTAACTGCCCCTGCTGCACTGGAGCTGCTAGAACGGCTGGTAGGGCTGGTACCCGGGCTGGAGCTAGGAGGGCAGGTGGAAAAAGTGGTCTCTGCGCCTCATTACGGGCACCCTGTTGTTGTGGGGCCCTATCTCCCTCTGGACAATCCTGGCGCCTATGGCCGTGCTTACCACACCCAAAACATCGGCCTCTGAAGTTACTCCCCTCCGACCCTGCTGCTGTCGGTGTTGGCCTTGATGACTTGGGACTTTATTCCTCTTTAGACTCACTTTTTCCTTCGTCTTGCTGGCCTTGAAGGGAAATTTGCGGAAAGACTATGTTAGGGTGAGGACAATCCATCCACTTGTGACCCGGCTGTACACATTTATAACAAAGTTTCGAAATTCTCCGCTGGTCAGATTGTAGTTTATCCCCAGTCTGATTCGGACAAGATTTACGTTTGTCACTCACATTAAATAATTAACTCACATTAAATTTAATAAATCCCCAAATTAATATAGCATAAAAATACGGGGTATTGCACAATCCAGTTGGTCGCTTGTGGTCCACCTTCACCAATTGACAAGTGGCGCACTGGGAAACAAATTCAGAAATGTCCCTTTTCATTCTCGCCCACCAATACTGACGGCGCATATGTTGATACATTTTATCCCCACCGGGGTGTACTAAAAATCTTGAACCATGAGATTCCGTCATGACAACACGTCTCAAGTCTCCCTCATCCGAGACTATAAGTCTTCTGTGGAAACGTAACCCACCCTTAGAACTAATAGAGTATAACTCCGCTCCCTCGGTCAACAATTGGCGTACCCAATCTAGACAATATTTATTCCATCCGTGGATACCTCGATTTGTCACTTGGGCCCAGACGAGTAGCCCAATAAAGCCCGACCCAAAGTCTGCGGTCCTCACACCTTAACTAATTCAGTTACGACCCAGTCAAATTCTTAAAATCTCGTAAGGAGATATTCTAGGGGTTATGGACTGACGTGGGGGAGTCCAACACCTCGACTCCCCGAAAACAAGCATGTACATAAGAAACCCTTAGCCCGGAGCAAAGGGCATGTATTATTTTTTCCTGTAAAACACTCCCCGGAGTATAGAGAAATAATATTGAGAGCACCACCGTGGACGTAGGCAATCTTGCTGAACCACGTAAATTTTGTGTTGTGTGATTGTCATTCCTTATATTCTTTATTTGTTCTAGTGATTATTTTTCTTTGTTAATTTGTGATGAACAAAATTGTCACCATAATTGGCGTCGTCTGTGGGAACGTTTGTCTTCCTTTAAGAAAGCCCTCACTAATAAAGAATTTAGAATGTCTGGTCATAGTAGTAATGCCCCTCAAGCAGGGGATATCCAAGAATAGCCTGCCCCTCGCAGGATCAAATCTGAAGTTCGACATTCAGATCAGAGGGCTCGCCAAGAACAGCAAGCCTCAAAAGATAGTCAAGGACGAGTCAGGTCCACTCAAATCTCCAGGCTGATTGATGCCTATGAGGCAAGGCTCTAAGATCAAGGGGAGGCCACTCGCAAGCAAGAAGCTGATAATTCTCGCCTCAAAAGGAGATTGAAAAGGATGGAGAAAGAACTCCATCGTAGCACCAGGCGACGTCAGTATCGCGCTCCTAGCCCTCAGGGGAGAAAGTCTCGCAGCCAAGGAAGGAGCCCTAGATGTGGATCTCAAAGATTCGAGGAACACGAATCGGATAATGACTCACTCGAGCAACAACGACCAGTTCGCCGATGCAGGAGTCCAGCTCGAGGAAATGATGATATACGAAATTTGGTCCGGAGGGAAATGGACCAACACCCAGCAAATCGGGGTACCAGGTCGATCAGAGAGCTAGCCCGACGAGCTCTCAAAACCCAGATGAAATCCCCTTTTTTAAGGGAGATAGAAGAAGAAGCCCCCAAGAAGTTCGTAATTCCTAGATTCAAGATTTACGACGAAAAGACTGACCCTATCGATCACGTTAGGCAGTACAGGCAGGTCATGACTCCCTGGATCCACAGGGATGCACTAATGTGCCAGATCTTCCCCTTGAGCCTGCATGATGTGGCCCATAAGTGGTTCAAGAGACTCCCTCACAGATCCATCAGAAGCTTTGATTCCTTTGCAGAGCTCTTCACGACTCGCTTCATTACCGGCAGCTCCTATCCGAAGAGGATAAATGCCTTGCTAACAATGAAGAAGACACCCCAGGAGAGCCTCTGGGACTACACAAGAAGGTATTTAGAGTTGTTCAATGAGGTTGAAGACTGCTCAGAGCAGGTAGCCGTAGCCTCTCTTAAGATTGGCCTACCCAGCTCTTACTTCTTGTACCAATCCCTCACTAAGAAGGAGGCCACAACCATTGATAACTTAATGGCTCGCATCGAGAAGTACGCCAAAGTTAAGGATGTGACTTGCCTCAGCGCAGGAGAGAATGGTCGAGCTAAGCTCGTTGCCAAAGGCAATGAAAAGGCTAAGAACCAGAAGAAAGGGAGCAAGAATGGGGGCAAGGGTAACTCTAAGAGCGGGAGTAAAAACGATGCTTCAAAAGCATTTCAGGCAGTAAACACTGTCTTCAAAGAACCAATTTACAAGATCTTAGCGAAGCTCAAGGATGAGCCGTTCGTCGAGTGGCCCAGGAAGATGGGAGGAGACTCCTCAAAGAGGAATAACGCGCTGAGATGCTCTTTTCACAAAGAAGGAGGACACAAAACCGAGCACTGAAAGGCTCTTAAGTCTCACCTTGAAGAGTTGGCCCAAACTGGGCACCTAAACGAGTTTATAAAAAAGAAGGCAGAGAATGTTACTGCCAATGAAGACACAAGGCCCGATAATGTGCTCGAGGAAGATGCTGGCCATGAGTTCACAGTGATTCATGGGGCATTGAATCTGAAATAGATTCAAAGAAAATCTGCTCGGATGGAAGTGTAGAAGCTTACGGCAGTAATGAAATCTTTTCAAATTGATCCAGCAAAAACACAGGCATCAGTGAGCAGGTGACGTCGACTATAGCAAACACATCGTGTTCACGGATGAAGACTTAGTGGGCGTAAGAATCCCACATCATGACGCCTTAATCATTACACTCAGGATAACAAACTATGATGTCGAAAAGTTACTCGTCGACCAGGGAAACTCATTCTAAGTAATGTATCTTAACTTGTATAGGAAAATAAATTTAAGCGTCGTCGACTTGAAGGAAGCCAATGTCCCTCTAATTGGCTTCGCTGGAAAAGTAACTGTCCCTTTGGGAAAGATCGTACTGTGAGTAAGGGCAAGAAGTGTCTCCAAGATGATCGAGTTTCTGGTAGTCGACATTGACTCGCCCTACCAGGCTATCCTCGGGAGAGGATGGCTACACGCGATGAAGGTCATCCCCTCGACTTACCATAAAAAACTCAAGTACATGACTAAGCGAGGAGTAATGGAGATCTACGGAGATTAGGCGATGGCAAGAAGGTGCTTCATAGCATCCATCCAACCAAAACTAGAGAAGAAGGTTGAGAAGGGCAAAGAGAAGCTTGAGGAATAAGAAGGTTTGATACCTTCAAAATGGCAGATAAAGTAAGGAAGACCCGGAGTAGAGGAGACCAGGCTCCTCCCCTCAGAACGGGTCGTTAAAAACCTGAAAGAGGTAGCAGCTGGTGGTAGTAAAAAGGATAGGATGTTTTTTATTGGGGCCTCTCTCACAAATCAAGAGAAGAAAGAATTGATAGTACTACTAAGGAATAATCTAGATGTTTTCGTGTGGGAACCGTACGAGCTGCCTGGAATTGAACCTAGTGTGGTTTGTCATTGGTTTCATGTCGACCCGACTTTCAGGCCTATCGCACAGAAGGCACGGCGAACTGCGCCCGAGAAGGCTAAGGCCATAGAAAAAGAAGTAGAGAAGTTGCTGGATGGAGGATCCATACGGGAAGTTCAATTCCCCAAATGGATGTCCAACCCATTAGTGGTTTCGAAGAGCAATGGGAAATGGAGAGTTTGTATTGACTTCACTGACCTTACAGGGCGTGCCCTAAGGACAGTTTCCCTCTCCCGAAGATCGACCAGTTGGTGGACGCCACAGCAGCTCATGAAAGAATGAGTTTTCTGAATGCATACTCGGGGTACCGCGAGATTCCTTTGTACGCACCAAACCAAGCCAAGACAACGTTCATCACCACCATTGAATTATATTATTACAAAGTTATGCCCTTCGAGCTAAAAAATGCAGGAGCAACTTACCAGCGGCTGGTCACCAAGATGTTTAAAGACCAAATAGGAGATACCATGGAAGTCTACATCGACGATATGCTCGTCAAGAGCAGGCACATAGAAGACCACCTCTCAGACCTACTAAGAACCTTCGAAATCCTCAGTAAATACCAAATGAAACTCAACGCGAGCAAGTGTTCCTTTGGTGTCCAGTTAGGAAAATTTCTCGAGTACTTGGTTAGAGGGAGAGGCATTGAAGCCAACCCAGATCAGATCGATGCAATCAACAAGGTATAGCCTCCCCGTATGATAAGAGACGTACAGAAGCTCACGTGAATACTCACCGCCTTGAATCGGTTCATCTCGAAATCATCCGAAAAATGACAGCCATTCTTCTAGCTATTGAAGAAAAGAAAAACGATGGAGTGGAATCAGAATTGCTCAAGAGCATTAGAGGAGCTCAAAGCCTACCTCAGCAAACCACCCTTGCTCGTAATACCTGAAGATAACGATCCCTTCTACCTATACCTTGGAGTTTCCAGCCACGCTGTCAGCTCTGTACTAGTATGCGAAAGAACGAGAATACAGCACCCAGTCTACTACGTGAGCAAGACCCTCTTGGACGCCGAGCAACGGTACCTACCACTGGAAAAGCTCGCCGTTGCACAAGTGGTATCCTCGAGGAAATTGAAGCACTACTTCGAAGCTCACTCTATCATCGTACTTACATCACACCCCCTTAAAGTAGTCCTACGAAAAGTAGATCTATCCGGCAGATTATCGAAGTGGTCGGTCGAGCTCGAACAATTTGACATCCAGTTTCAACCAAGGAATGTAATTAAGGGGAAGGTCCTCGCTGACTTCATCACGGAATTTACAGGCGAACAACCTTGCGACTAACTTCAATCCATGGGTTAAAGGGAAGATCACTCGGCAGAAGGTGTTTGGTGGTTGTTTGTTGATGGAGCCTCCAACTCCAAGGGGACAGGAGTAGGCATTGTGCTCGTTACCCCATAAGACACAATCATCGAGCAGGGAATCAGACTTATATTTTAAGCCTCCAACAATGAAGCGGAGTATGAAGCATTGATAGCAGGACTGCAAAAAGCACAGGCGTTAGGTGCAAAACAGCTACAGGTGTTCGAGAACTCACAATTGGTCTCCAATCAGATAAGTAGAGACTTCAACGTGAGAGATGAGAAAATGGCATCCTACCTTGCCTTAGCAAATAAATTAATGTCCAACTTCGAGGAAGTCATTGTTCAGCAGTTTCCTAGATAACAAAACAGTCATGCTAACGCCCTAGCGGCCTTGAGTTCAACAATCAACTCTGATTTAAAGAGAACAATACCTATCGACTTCCTCGCCCAGCCGAGCATTAACCAGAGCTAGGGGTGTTTCAAAAATCGACTGGACCGACGAATCGAACCGAATCGAACCAAGCCGAACCGACTCTTTTGTTTTGTCTTTTTCTTAATCGGTTCGGTCTCGATTTATTTTTTTGGCAGACTGACCTAATCGATCCGATCCACGGTTTACAGTTTTAAAAACCCTGTTAGGACCGACCCGGACCGACTTTATATAAAATAATATATTTTTACATATATAAGATAAATAAATAGTGAGAATATAAATTTTAATATTTGATTAGTTTAAATTATAGCTTAATCCAATACTAGGTTTGTTTTAATTGCAAATTTTAATATTTTTTAGTTTTTAATGTTTGGAAAAAAATAGAGTGGGGTATATTTTTATTATTATAAATGATGTAAATTATTCATGTGAGGACCGTAGGATTAGTTCGGACCGACCCTATAAAAAATCGAACCGACGTAGGTCGGTTAACCGACATTATCGATCCAGTCTCGGTCCATTTTTTTAGAGGACCGACTAAGTCGGTCCGGTAAAAAAAAAACTCAAAACCGAACCGGACCAAACAGCGAACACTCCTCACTAGAGCAATGAGCTGCCAGACATGAGCCATATTCTTCAGATTGAATTAGCACCCAGTTGGATGGACCCTCTTAGGGACTATTTGAAATATGGTATCCTACCAAACGGTAAGAAGGTCGCCATCAGATAAAAGTCAAAGCTGCCCGCTTTTACTTATCTCCTGAGGGCAAGCTGTATAAGAGATCCTTCACCGGCCCTTACCTCCAATGTGTTCACCCAAAAGACATTGAGCAAGTTCTGTACGAGCTTCATGAAGGAATTTGTGGGAGTCATATTGGGGGAAGATCTCTAGCTTTTCAAGTAATGAAGAAAGGCTACTAGTGGCTATACATACAGAAAGATTCTGGGGTATATGCTCGCAGATGCGAGAAATGCCAACTACACGCTCTTTTGGTTCACCAACCTGTCAGCGACCTAAAATCGCTTACCAGCCCCTGGACTTTCACCCAGTGGGGTATGGACATCATCGACCCTCTTCCTGCCACTACCGATAATCGCAAGTATCTATTGGTTGCAACATACTACTTCACCCAATGGATTAAGGCAGATCCCCTGGAGAACATCAGAGATGTAAATATGATGAGATTCATATGTAAGAACATAATTACCCATTTCGGGATCCCAAGAACTATCATCACTGACAACGGAACCCAGTTCGAAAGCATCCTATTCCAGGGTTTTTGCAATGACCACGGGATCAGGCACTATTTTAGCTCTGTGGCATATCCTAAGAGCAACAGACAGGCTGAAGCTTCTAACAAAATAAAGATTGATGGATTGAAGAAGCGATTAGAGAGAGCTGCCTCATATTCTATGGGCTTACTACACCACCCCACGACGAGCAACTGGGGAAACCCCATTCGCACTAACATATGGAATGGAGGTAATCATCCCTTTAGAAGTTGGCCTTCCAACCATGAGGTTCACTTTGGTCGACCAAGGCCAGACTGATGCATCATGACTCGCTGAACTTAACCTAGATGACGAATGCAAAGAATTTGCTCTAGTGAAACTAGCAAGCTATCAATAACAGCTAGCAAAGCACTATAACAAAAAGGTCAATACAAGAACATTCCAGGTCGGGGACTACGTCCTAAGAAAAGTTCTTGGCAACACAGTAAAATCATCTGATGACAAGTTGGGTCCAAACTAGGAGGGACCATTCAAGATAACAAGAGACAACTTGTAAGGAGCCTATCACTTGGAAACGCTGGAGGGAAGAGAGATACCCCGAGCTTGGAACACGACCAAACTAAAGAAATTATACTTCTAGTTTTCTATATTGGTCTTCTATTACATTGTGGAAATGGGAGACCCACTTTTCATTATTTTTTATTAATAAAGGATCATTTGGCAGTGGCATTCTATGAAGTGTTAATTTCTTTTTATTATGAACTTTATAACTTGCACATCCTTTCCGAGTGGCAAGCACCCCACTCAATATGTAAAAGAAGGATGTAACCCTCCTCAGGTTTTAATTATCAAACACGAATAACCTCTTAGTATTGCCCTTGACAATATATGAAGCCCTATAGGGAACCCTTAGGCAGCTCGGCCTAATCGAATTGGTTGCCAAACGATGTTTGGATCAGAAAACCTGATCGGATAGAACATCCAACACCAGATGTGTCCTCGCCATTGCCACACTTAGGCCTAAGGGAGTGTGACGACACGACCTAAAAGGTAAAGTATGGTAGAATGATATCTCATAAGCAAACTGAACTAGGAGGATACTCACGTAATAAAATAACTCTACCCATATCAAATCTAGTCTGCTACGAAGAGCCCAAAATAATCAAATAAAAAATCAATGAAGCAGAAAAGACACACCGCATGTTTAGTCGACGAATCGCCTAAAACATAACTATTTTATTACTTCACTGCATTTATAATAGAGTTACATTGAATGAATTAAGTAAATCTTGTTGGGGATTAGGTCTTCGGACAAGGTAATCAGCTATTTACGCTCTTCGACCGTCATCTGGGTGAGGAGCTAACTCTAACTCTACTTCATTAGCATCCGGCTCCAGTAGCTGCCTGGGAATAACATCTATGGGGACCCACTGGTCATCCCTATTGAAAGGGTTAGGCATCAGCGTTGAAGGAGAGATATCATGACTATACCAGAGGACTAAGTTCCTATGGACTTTCAGCTCCCTGAGAGCATTCAACCATTCCCTAATAAAGGATAGCTCTTCAAATTCTGCCAACCTCGTCGAAGTATTTGCCCAACCCTGATCATAATTGTCAGCCTACACTCACCGAGGACCTTTCTTGAACAGATGCCTTAACCGCGTGACGTCTCTTTGGAGCCCGACAGCTATCACGTATGCTCAACGAACATCTCCTCGAAGCTCGTCCATCTCACTAGCTGGACCTCCGACATCTATACCAGCTCGCGGACCAGCCGATGAAGTCACTACACCAAAATGGCCAAATTGTCACCTTTCAGCCGGCCACCCTTGTCAAGGTCATTGACCGTGACAAAAAACACGCATTTTATGTCACGGTCATTGACCTTGACACGACCGTGACAAAGAATTGTCACGGTCAATGACCGAGACAATTCTTTAAATACTTGTCACGGTCAATGACCTTGACACGACCGTGATAATGTTTGCAGGAAAAACCCTTTCCCCCTTCTTTTCTCCCTTCCGCCGTTCCCTCCCCCTCTCTCTCTCTCTCTCTCTCTCTACTTTCAGGTCGATTTTCTCTCTCTCTCTCTCTCTCTTCCATTTATATATATGTTTGTGTGTATATATATGTGTGTATGTGTGTATATATATGTAAATTAGAAAAGAAAAGTATACTTGCAATGTGGTATTAATGATGTGAAGTTTGTGTGTGATAGTGCAAAAAGAATTGATATGTTTTCACAAATGATGTATATAGTGCAAAAATTGAAGCCATTGATATATATAGTGCAAAAATTGCAATGTGGTATTTGAAGCCATTGATATATATAGTGCAAAAATTGAAGCCATTGACTTATGTCTTACAAGATTAGGACACATCAACTATAGATATTTGGATAGATTATCTAGAAAGGAACGAGTTAGAGGTTTTACCTAAGTTAGGAAAACCAGATACCAAGAAAATAAGATAAATTCTTCTAAGACTTTAGAGTTAGTACATATTGATCTTAAGGGTCCTAATAAACTAAGAGTTTAAGAGGCAAGTGATATTGTTTTGTGATTGTGGATGATTTCTTTAGCTTCACTTTTCTTGGAATTTTGAGGGAGAAGAATGACTCCTATGGTGTGATTGTTTAAATATGAAAGGAAATCCAAAATAAACAATCGCTCCCAAAAATATTGGATAACAATTTATTTTCATTCAAAATAAATAATTGATAATAGTTGGATAATAATTGGATAATAATTGATATTTTCATTCAAAATAAATATTTCATTCAAAAATGTTGCCAATTGGATAATTTTTTAACAGAATTTGATAATATTATATAAAGTTTAGTAAATTCACAAAATGTTGCCAATTGTATGTTTTTAGGAATATCATTAGTTACTTTCGTGCCCAACTATGTAGAATCCTTACACATGCATGTTGTTAGAAAGTCTTAAATTTAATTCTCACTTTAATTTGTAGAATCTCTGTACTTGGTTGGATTTATCCTTTTATGATATGATGGGGGTGGGGTGGGGTGGTGGGGGTGGTGTGTGTGTGTGTGTGCGTGGTGGGAGGAGGGGGAGGGGGAGGGGTGGGGTATGTGTATATGTGTGTGTATGGTGGTGTGTGGTGGGGGACGGGGGTAGTGGGGGTGGGGTGTGGTGGGGGACGGGGGTAGTGGGGGTGTGGTGTGGTGGGGGGAGGGGGTGGGGGTGGGGGTGGAATTTTCTAACTAAAAATATGATAATATTTTGTTATAATTTGTTAAAACTATGTAAACCTTAGTATGAATGCAAGGTTAGTGATAGTATTGGTGGTGTGTGTGTGTTGGTTCGTAGGTGTGTGGGTGTGTGCGTGGCGGGGGGAGGGGGGCAAGGGGTGTGGTGGGTGTGGGGTGTGGGTGGTGTGGAGGGGCAATTTTAACAATTGTATATCTTTAATTAAGAAATTGTATAGCTTTAATTGTAATTTTAATTGTATAGTTTTAGATGAAAGTAAATTAATAATTAGTGCCAATTTCATATGAAAGTAGGATTGTCCCTCATTGTAAATTAGTAAATTAATAATTCTATACTTTAATTGTTAGTTTAATTGATGAAATGTTGGGTTGGTTAGTTTTAAAAGTGTCATGGCGTGTGCGTGTGTGTCGTGGGGGTGGGGTAAGGGTGTGTGTATGTGTACTATTAACATTTTTTTTTATCTGTATTAATAACATTTTTTTACAGCAAAAATGTCTCCTTCAGATATTAAGGCGAAGATGATGATGCTGTTTATGATGATGTCGTCTGGGCTCGGTGGTAGCGGAGGTGACGAGGGCTCCTCCCCCCCTAGGTTCCCCAAATATGGAAAATTTGGGATTACCGTCGAGAACAAGTCGGAGCTATTAGCGAGATCCCTCGAGTTGCTAAAGACGGTCATCGGCTCGGGGTTTATGAGTTGGAAGGAGGTGCCATATGAGCTCAAGTTAGCTGTTTGGGCGGCACTACAGGTAATATATTTATATTTATATTTATATTTCAATTTCAATTTCAATTTCAATTTCAATTTCATATTTATATTTATATTTATATTTATTCGCAACTAACATTGTATTTGTTGGATAGGAACAATTCAACTTGGATCCAAAGCTACGCGATTCCGTCTTGGAGCAGTTGAGGGAGAAACACAAGACGTAGAAGAAAAATATGCGGACACGGTACTTTGGAAAAACACGAGAGTCCATTATACAATGGCGCGGATCCGTCCCGCCCAAGGAGCCGATCTCATTGGCACAATGGTAAAAGTTCATTGACAATGAGATCGAGGATCAACAATTGGCATCTCGCCAATCGGGGAGGGAAAATTGGGCAAAAAAGACGGACGTGCACTACTCCGGCCGGACCTCTTACGCCGAGGTGGAGCATAGGATGCAGGTAAGATTTAATTTATCTATAACTACAAAAATATATTATTCTTCATTATTTTACTTTGCGGGGCCGATACTAATTTTACTTTACTTTATTTTATTTCAGGGGGTAGGGAGTGGGCCAGGGGGTAAGCCACATAGGGTCGATACTTATGTGGCTCTTCGGACGAAGAAGGGGAAGGACAAGGAGGTGTCCCCGAGCGTCGCGACCACGATTGTAAGTAATCCGACAGTTTAATTTTTGTTAATTACGTTATAATTTTTTAGTTTACTTATTTTACTAATCATGTGCTTTTTGTCGTTTCAGGCAAAGCTTAAGGAAGTGCATGAGTCGCAGTCTGATGCCGACAAGGCATTTTTGTCCACAGACGCACTCAGCCAAGTGCTTGGCTCTGATCGCAAGGGGAGGACAAGGGGAGTGAGCTCGCGGGTGGCCAAATCTAGGATCATCAGATTGGAGACGAGCGACACGGGGTTGGCTCGAACGGTGGATTCACACGACGCGAAGCTGTCCCGTTTGGAGGCGACGGTCCAAGATATGTACGCATTCATGAAGCGTACATTGGGCGGAGACCGTAGAGGGAAAGGGAAAGGGAAAGGGAAGGAGAAGGCGGTGGATGAGGAGGTGCGGGAGGACGAGGCGCAGGATGACGAGGATGAGGACCTCACTGCTTCATCACCGACACGTTCGTACTTCGATGATCCACTTTCCTATTTGGCGCCCTTCAACAGACCATTGTCGACACTTGGTTGGCCGAGCGTGTTCATATTGGACGTATTTGATGGCCATCAGATAGGGCGGGGGTTGAGGGACCCGAATATCGTCGAGGGTGGAATAGTCCATGGACGTGTGCTTCAAGAGATGGAGTCCAGGGTGCTCGTCACGCATGTCATACCCGGGAAGGAGAACTTCTTATTGTGGTTGCGCGAACAATGCGGCACGACATATATTAGTGGGTGCGTCAATTCGAATGTCGTGTGGCCTACTCACCTCCTCAGATTTACCCAAGACATGTAGTAACATTATTTTTAATTTTGTCCATTTTAATTATAATTGGATTATATTGTCATGTATATTATTTCTATTTTGAATATTTGGATTATATCGTCATGAATATATATTTGCATTATCTTTAGTTTATTTGTTTGGATATATGATGTTTGGAACAGGTACGACGTTACTATAACAGGTACAAATATACTGCTGGGCAGTGGCAGTGGCCATACTGCCCAGCAGATTTTTTTTTAATTCTGCCTAGAATTGTCACGGTCATTGACCGTGACAAATTTTTTAAAAAGGGTCACGGCTTTGTCACGGTTATAAACCGTGACAAACGTGTCACCGTCATTGACCGCGACACGACCGTGACACAAAACGCGAGTTTTGTGTCAAGGTCAATGACCGTGACACGACCGTGACAAAAAAAGTTGTCTCGCCACGAAATGTCGCGGTCATTGACCTTGACAAGTTGGATTTGTCAGGGTCAATGACCTTGACAATAGTGCAGATTTGGTGTAGTGAGTGGAACCTCGCAAAACTTGAGGGGTGGCACTCGGCACTGTACCAGCTCGCGGACCAACCGTTGAAGAGGAACCTGGCAAAACTTAAGGTGCAACGCTTGGCGCATGCTCTCTAAGTCGCGACACTTCCCTCCTCAGAGCTTTATTCTCCTGTTGAAGAACTTCTCCGACTTGATTGATATCGGAGGCATCCAGAAGTCTAGCTCTCAGAGCATTCACTTCCTCTTGAACGGAAGCACTAACCTATTCCATCTCCTGAAGCCTATCCTTCAGTTTGGCAACGAGTTCCGATTGGTCTTTGAAGCTCTGGTTCCTCGACCTAAGGGACTTGCAAATCCTTACAAAAGCTTTGCGAACTTAGTTACTAGTATTAGGACCAAGAATCCTTCCCAGCTGAAGTGACAGGTATGTATTCATCAACATCAACCAGCTATAATCCATACAAGCATTAAAGAGCAAAGAAATCAGTATGAAGTAAGGGAAAAGATTTCATTTCATTAAAAAAAAGGTTCTGAGTACATCAGTGAAAGAAAAAAGGAAAGAACAAACAAAGCAAAAATACAAAGAATTTCCTCATAACAGGCTAGCTAGCAACCTCAGTTTGCTCTGAGGTCGTTGGTTATTTTCCCTTATCTGTAGCAGTACGAACACCCCCTTCAGATGAAGCAACTGTTGTTCCCTGGATAAGAGGAGCACCAGCAGGAACAATTTGAGCAGGAGGAATGCCTCCGTTAATGGCAAGGGCAGGTGCCTCATCCACAATAGGCTTCGAGCCTGGATCATGCTCGTCAAACAGTGGAGAATCAAGGTCCATTCTAGCAGCCAGAAGAGCCTTGTTCTAGCCCTTCTTAAAGTTCAGTCGGTTGATATAGCCTATCTGAACTTCAACATTCTCGTACGCAGTAGCCCACCCGGTATTTTACGAGCTTTCGTCCACCTTTTTCACCTTTTCTGCGAGCACCCTGTTCTCCTCCTCCACATCCAACTTGCTCGTACAGACCAGGTCGTAGGACTGCCTCAACTCATTGAGCTCCTTGATCGCCGCCTCCTTCACCCTATTGGCTTTAGTAAGGGTGAGATCGAAGGACATCTAGACATCGTTGGTAGTCTTCAAACTGACCCCCAGCTCGATATTCTTCCCTTTTAGCTCAACATTATGCTTCTCTAGATTGACATTCCTCCTCACCAACTCACTGCGGGTATGATAGAGGACGGCAAAATCGGTCACGAACTGCAAATAAAAGAAACGTTAGCAAAGAGCAGTATTAAATATAATATTGCAAGCATAGAGCAAAGTATTACGAGAATAGAGAAGTGATAGTAAAACTCACCAAGGCTAGCCTCTGACTCTCTTTCAGAGCTAATTGGTCGGTCCCCATTTCCTTCTGATGATCAATCAACAGAACTACTCTTTCGAGCAACGCAGGAGACAATTGAGGCGAAAGGGCCACAGAGGCCCCTTCGGGCAAGGCAAACACAAGCACTAAGGCTTGCCCTACCTTCGTCCTAACCTCCTATGTTCTTTTTTCCTCTTCCTTCTCCTTCCTCTACTTCTCAGCTCTTCTCCTCTCTTTCACCTTCTTCCTCTCTTCATCCTTTCTCTCCCTCTCTTCTTCTTCTTCTTCTTCTTCTTCTTCTTCTTCTTCTTCTTCTTCTTCTTCTTATTATTATTATTATTATTATTATTATTATTATTATGCTCATGGGCAGCAGAATGAGAACCAGTTGCAACCTCTCCATGCCAGATTTCTGCTTCTTCGACCGACAAGAGAGAAGCACATCATCATCATCATCATCATCATCATCACGAATCAGATTCTTCCTAGAAGGAGCCATAACTTCCTTGCTGGAACTACTTGATTCACTTGAAGATGCTTGAGCCTATGAAACTTCTTTCGAGCTGGAAGATTCCTCACCACCAGAGCTATCCTCACTGGAACCACCCTCAGCACCGCCCCTATCATCACCCTCGCTCTCCTCACCAGAGTTGCTTTCTTCCTCGTCCAATTGGATGGGATCGACAACAACCTCTTCAGTAATGTCTAGCTCAGGGATGCTATCCACAGGTCGCACGATAAAGCTGGACCCAACGTTCTTATATTCCATGAGAAAAGTCGCTGATCGAGGGTGTTCACTTTCAGCCAAGAGCTCCCTGATTTTCCAAGCTTTGACTAACTCAACAGCTCAAACCTCGCTAGGAGCAGGTTCCAAGTTCTTTGTCTTCACTGAAAAGAAAGAGAGAAAAATATGAGAAGAATCATACACAAATAGAAGATCGATGAGCAGAACATAGACTAAGCCTACCTATATACTCCTCCCCATGAAAGGGGATCACAAATCTGCCAGACCTTGATCCCTCAGTATAAGAGGGGAACTGCCAGTTTCTTATAATAAAACCCTCATACCAGTAATCCTTGTGGGAATCGTGGGAATCAGGTAGATTTACTACCAATATCCTATCAGGACTCCTAGCCTGGAGGTACAGAAGATCATAGCTTGTTTGCGAAAAAGAATAACAAAAGAAAATTTCGAAAAGCCCTAAATTGGTGCTATAGAGATGGTTTATTCTATGCAAACCATTAATAATTTTCCAGATGTTAGGCGAGCACTGTGTAGGGACTATATTTAAATAACCAAAAAACTGCAAAAACAAATTGCTTGGGGGAAAAGTAAGACCCCCTTGGGATAATAAGAGGATGTGAATCCAGTGACCATCCTTAAACTCTCTAACATTACGAGGGACAGGGGCACACTCGATGTCTACCCAATCTGGAATGTTATAAAACTTCCTAAATTCTGAAATCGATCTATTGCCTATTTTCGTCATTGAAAAATTCAAACCCTAATAACTGATGCGAAGAAATTTCAACAGAAAAATCAAAGAGAAGGAGCAAGAAGAACTTATTTAGCTTGGGATGACGCAAAGTCACAAGCAAGGACGATGGGAGGATTGAAATTGGAAGACGAGACCTGGAAACAAAATAGAAACATCGAAAGCTTGGAGAGAGTTAAAAATGTGGAGAAATTTGAAATGACAACAGGAAATGACTTCTCCGGTGGCGTTTTAAACCTGTTCAATCATAGCACACTGGTAACGAGGCAGTCTGTCGCCTAATTCAGGTAAGAAAATGCGCTTCGATCTTGTAGAGTGTTGCACAAATTATAAAAATTCTAAATCATTTAAAATTATTGAGCCCAAATTGTGGTCCAATAACTTTATGGGCAATTGTGGGTACCTCGATTTGTCACTTGGGCCCAGACGAGTAGCCCAATAAAGCCCGGGCCAAAGTCTGGGGTCCTCACACCTTAACTAATTTAGTTATGACTCAGTCAAATTCCTAAAATCTCGTATGGAGATATTCTAGGGGTTATGGACTGACGTGGGGGAGTTCAACACCCCCGCTCCCTGAAAAAAAGCATGTATATAACAAACCCTCAGTTCGGGGCAAAGGGCATATATTATTTTTTCCTGTAAAATACTCCTCGGAGTATTTAGAAATAATATTGAGGGCACCACCGTGGACGTAGGCATTCTTGCTGAACCACATAAATTTTATGTTGTGTGATTGTCATTACTTATATTCTTTATTTGTTTTGGTGATTGCTTTTCCTTGTTAATTTGTGCTGAACTTTATTGTCACCACACTATCTTTGCGCTTTCATGACTCGAATCACAACGGCAGGCGCAACGGTCAACACTGACATGCACGCCCTTGCTACAACATTATCCTGGCTAAGTTCTTTCCATTTGCCTTTCCACACTTCCGTCAGTTGCCCCACGGGTTTACGACTCAGCGCGTCAGCTACTACATTTGCCTTGCCTGGGCGATGATGAATATTAAATTGGTAGTCCTTTACGAATTCCAACCACCGACGTTGCCGCATATTCAGATCTTTTTGCGAGAACAAATACTGTAACGACTTGTGGTCCGTGAAAAGACTAAATTTCTCACCCAGGTGGTAATTCCTCCATATCTTAAGGCGAACACTATCGTGGCAAGCTCCAAATCATGTACGGGATAATTCTTCTCATGGGGCTTAAGTTTGCGAGACACATAAGCAATGGCCCTATGTTCCTGTTGTAACACACCTTCCAATCCTTATAGAGATGTGTCTGTAAAGACCAAATAGTCTACTCCCGATCTTGGCAGTGTGAGTACAGGAGCAAAAGTCAACTTATCCTTCAGCTCATCGAAAGCTAGCTGACAGGAATCATCCCAAACAAATCGTACTCCTTTTCGGGTCAAGTTCGTTAAAGGGCCAGTAATTTTTTAAAAACCCTTAATGAAACGGTGATAATAACCCGCCAAACCCAAAAAACTACGAATCTCAGTTGGCATCGTGGGTTGATTCCATTCTCTCGCTGCTGCAACCTTGTTTGGGTTTACAGAAATACCAACAGCCGTCACAATATGCCTCCAAAATTGCACCTCCTATAACCAAAAGACATATTTCTCGAACTTGGCATAAAGTTAATGATCTCGTAGTGTCTGCAGGACCAATCGCAAGTGTTTGTCATTGTTAGCTTCAGTCCGAGAATAGACTAAAATGTCATCAATGAAAACTATGAAAAACTGGTATAGGAATTCCTAAAACACTCGATTCATAAGGTCCATAAATACGATAGGAGCGTTGGTTAGCCCAAAAGGTATGACAAAAAACTCATAAGACCCATACTTGGTCAAGAATGCGGTTTTTGACACGTCCTGCTCTCAAATTCGTAGTTGGTGGTACCCAGTCCTCAAATATATTTTAAAGAAGTATGACTCTTCTCTCAATTGATCAAATAAATTTTCGATTCGAGGTAATGGGTATTTATTCCCGATGGTTACCTTATTCAATTCACGATAATCAATGCATAACCGGAGGGAACCATCTCTCTTCTTCACAAATAACATAGGAGCACCCCATGGCGACGTGATACACCAAATGAACCCCTACCCCAACAGTTGCTAAATTTGATCCCTTAACCACCGCATTTCCAAAGGATCCATACGGTATGAAGCTCACGCAATTGGCCGAGTTCCCGATGCTAAATCAATTATGAACTTAATCTCACGACTTGGAGGTAAGCTCGAAATTTACTGAAAGACATCTTTAAATTCTCTAACAACAAGAATTGAGTTTAGGGAAACAACTATTTCTCGTAAAGTCTCCTCCTTAATACGATACAAGTGCGTGCTCGAACCTCCCTCCGAAAGAGGCATAGCCACTAAAAACATTTCTTCCCCCGAAATGGTGAAGACTATACTCATCCCGTAATAATTTACCATGGTTCGATATTTTACTAACCAGTCCATACCCAAAATAACATCATACCCGGCTATATCCAGGACGAGTAAGTCGGCCTCAAAGCGCAATCTACCAAGGTCTATCCCTGCCCCTTTACAAATAAAAAATATAAGTGAACCATCACCCATGGAAGACTCCACACTAGTAAAAGTACTTTCGACAGATTTAAACAATCCCGTCGAATGAGCAAAGTGCCTAGCGATAAATGAGTGCGTTGCGTCCGTGTCAAATAACACTCGACCCACATACCCGTGAATGGGAAACTTACCCTCAATGGCTGGCGGTGCTAGAGGAAACAAAACATCCTGAATATTATACACACGCCCATACTGAAGTTGCCCCATTATAGAGGGACGACTGGAATCGGTGTTGGAGATTATGGATGTGCCTGCGGATTCTGAGGGCCTCTAGGCAACTATCCCCTGTTCAACTGTGGACAAGTTCTCCTCATGTGACCCTGTTCACCACACTAAAAATAACGGCCCGAAAATTTTTCCAGATGTCGGCCCCGATTGTTATTCCAAAACTTCCCCTCACCTTGGCCCTGATGGCCTCGACCTCTGTTATTCCCTCTGTCTACTTGGCCCTGTTAGCCTAACTCCTACTGCTGCTGAGCACCCTAACTGTGCCTAAAACTACCTCCGCCAAAGTTGTAACCCCCAAAGCATAGTTTCTTAGACGAGTACCCTTGTTGGAGGTCCCGCTCTTTCTTCTTATTCCCAGACTGTTGAGGTGGTGGTAGTGCTCCACCGGCACCATTTACTCCTTGTTTGCTAGATTGACCAGAATCTCTAATCTTCTTACTCCCCTTCAAGTGAAGGCAGTGATCCTAGCAATGGAGTAAATTTGCATTCATCCCATCGCCAAATGTTCGCAAAGCTGGGTTCCCCAACAAGTGTTGCCTTATCCTCCAATTCAAACCCCCGACAAATTTTGAAATCTTCCTTTCTTCTGGAACTACTTCATCTGGCACAAAATTTTTAAGCTTAGATACCTTGATAGCGTCGGTACACTCATGAGTCAATTAGAGGATATGCCATGCCTCTTTATACGCGGTGCATGTCATAATACGTCAAAACTCATCAGGGGTGACGACTCTAGAAATAGCACTAAGGCCACGGGAGTTGTAAGTGCTCCATTTAAACTCATCATCAGTCCAGGAAGAGATCGGTTTAGGATTTATTACATTATCAAAGTGATCATGGGAGGAGTCCACCCTCTTTCACATATAAACCAAATTATCTCATCCATGGCCTGTAATGTGGACCTCATCCTGGATTTTCAGTAGGCATAATTTGATCCATCGAAAATTGGCATCCTATTATATATGTTCTCCATAAAAAAATTTACAATTTTTCAAAATCAATTTTTCAAAAAAAAAAAAAGATATCACATAAAATACTTGCGAAAAATCAGGATCTCACGATAATTTGGTGAAACCTGCTCTGATACCAATTTAAGAGTGCGCAATTATCTAAAGGAGTTCACTTATTAAATTGAGATGATAACCCACACCAAATTTTAATTTTTATAGCCCTATAACAGGCAACTATCTGATTCAAAAAGTAAATCAAGAAAGCATTGAATCAAAACAGAGTTTCAGGAAAAAAACCTTTCGGGTAAAACCTTTTATACACTTTATAAAATTTATAAATCGTAACTTACAAATTTTATAAAAGATTCTACTATGATTCTCTCAAGAATCATAAGACTGTAGCCTTCCTTTAGCAATGATCCTCACAAGAATCATAAGAGCCTTAGTCCTCCGCCTTCAGCAGTGAACCACTCGGTGTTCACAAGTCAGACATGGAGATGCCTTATCCATAAAGGTTGCGTATTCAAGGATACAAACTGTAGGGTTTAAAGTTGATTCACTCAAATAATTTTGGGAATGTGATTTATGAAACAAAAAGGTTTTTCAAACTCAAAAGGTTGAAAACTTTTGCAAAATATGTGCAGAAATTGTTATGGAAAAAGTGTAAACGAAAACAAACACGACATAGGTATTTATAAGACGTACATAAATTTCGAGGCGGCGACTCATTTGAACGAATTTTGAAGCTCTTTCAAACGAGAATGACAATTTGTTTGAATGAAACAAGTCTCGTTTGAACCAATCATCCATCCCGTTTGAACGAAGTTTAAACGACCTTCAAATGACCTAAAATAGTACGCCCTCATTCGATGTTCGATCGAAATAAACTTCAAACAACCCTTCTAACAAAAATAAAAACTCGTTTGGATGAGAATCCTATATCGTTTGAACGAGATATAAGAATTTTAAAACTTTTTAAATAAAGAAAAACTGCCTCTAATTTTTTAAATAAAATAAATCCTGTTTCCAGTATAAAAAAAATAACATCCCAAAATAAATTCAAGGAATAAATTTAAACTAAATAGCAACCTTCATAGAGTGGATATCCTTGAAAGTTGGAGATCTTAGATTTTAGAACTTCGTGTCGACTCAAATCAAACGGTAGCGGGATATGCCAAAAACTATGCTAGCATAAGCTATGATCAAATTATGCTCTTACATATGTCACATGAGCTAAGTGAGGTGTTCTCCTAACAATATTGTCATATACATAATTTCTTTTACTATGGAGGATTTGTGAATGTAAAAACCATTTCCCGTGAGTTTAACGCTTTATTAAAAATATGAGTGCACACGAAAAAAGGGATACAAAAGGAGTAAATATCCTTTGTGTGAAAAGCCACCATGTCCACATGAACCCCACTTCGAGGTTACCATTCCCATTCACCTCCCTTTTCCCTTAGAATCCAAAATAATGCCCGAGTCTACACCTATCGAGCTTCACCCTTTTGTTCCTGAGGAACCAATTTATCCTAGGTTATCTTCGGCTACGAGTGTTCACCATTTTCCCGAGATAGATTTCGTGATAGTTCCTAACTATTCGGATATGGATGATATCCCTCCATGCGTGGCTCCCTTTGAGCCTCATATTTCTAGTGATTCCTCTATCTCCGATCTTGGTGCCTCGTCTTACCCACCCACCCCATTCACCGATGCTGCTCTTATGAAGAAGTTGACAACTCCATCTTTAGAAACCACACTCCCTTGTGAGTATTTATTTACTCCTCCCAATGAGTGTGTGTCTCCCACGCTTGAGTTCGATCATCTTCCTCCACTGTTTATCCCACCCGATACACCATTTGTCCCACCCGACCCACCCATTATCCTTTCCACCCCACCACCTGGTTTGGATCTTGATTTTACACATTTTAAGTTTCCATCAACATTTTTAAATCCTAACCTGAAACCATCATCCATCATATATGAGAGTCTTTATGGTGCTACTCTCCACTTCCGTGACACCGAGCTTGTTCCTCCATGCACACCACTCTCTTGTGGTTCTAATTTTTCCCATCGACAACTCCCTGACGTGTCACGACGCGACCAATATCATCGCCCATTTATAGAATGGTCGTGTCATTTTTATGAGCCCCACCCCATTCCACTTACCAAACCCTTTTGCCTTCCCATACAACTTGAGCACCATTCTTATAGGGCCCTAGTTGCCCTCACCTTTCGGCTCAATAAGGCCCATGATCGATGCTTCATCACCCATGCCTTTCTCACTTTTACCCTGATCCCCACCCGCCCTTGTCCACCGATTCTTTGCATCGTGTGATGAATTTTGCTATACAAGTGCATTGACCACTTTAGCCTGTTTCCAGCAAGACTGACGCTTCAGTCTTGTTTGGGGGTGATTCTCATCACCCCAATTGTTCTGCCGCCCCGCACCATCATAGATCTTATCCTTAGGGTGAGATCCCATCGGTCTGGCTGAAGACATTAAACTTAGAGCTACCGGGAGGCAGCCTGTATTTCATATACTAGTCTCATCCTGTTTGGGGGTGGTGTTTCACATCACCCTATGCTTTATCATGCTTGATGACTTGTACACATTTTTTTTACTTCTTATTCAGGTTTATTCTTAGCTTCATCTGTCCACTTCATTAGCGGTTCATTCTGGTAATCTCTTTCCTCCCTTATGCTCTCCATTTTAAAAATCATTTTACTTAACATCGAGGATGATGTTCCTTTTTGTTTGGGGGTGGGGAATTTTATCAAAATCGTACCTCTTTTCAAAAATTTTGATTTTTAAACCTGATTTTAAAAATTTTGTGCAGTTTCTTTCATCTCACTCATTGATGTGAATTTTTAATCATCCATCTTTCAAAGTTTAGGAATCAAGCTAGAGAATTTTTTTTCGAAATAGCTTATGCAATACATAACAAGGCATTTTGCACCATTAATTTCTAGACTCAACAAAATTTGCGCACTTGTCACGTCACTACAGTTTAGAGTTGAGGAGTATTACAGTTCTAAAGAGAACCTTAAGGATCACTAGTGGAGACTTTAGCCGTGAGATTTGTGCCTTTCACCCTTTTAGAGTGTTTTACGTAATCTTCGAGTCACAAGTTGATTCAACTTTCTTTGGGTCCGCATTAAATTGTTGTATGATCTCATTATCTTTCATAAAATTTTGGCTTGATGTAATACCCCATATTTTTATGCTATATTAATTTGGGGATTTATTAAATTTAATGAGAATGATTATTTAATAAAAATCCGGAAATTAATTATGTTATAATTATTAACGTGACGAGAGTTAGTAAATATGGGAAACTTGTTGAATATTACTAATGAGCATAGTGATATACTATATTGGTTATATTGAATGTCATAAGTGAATTAAATGACTATTTCGGAAATTTAAGTTGGGACGTGCCCGTGTCACGTCGGGACTAATTTTGTTAAATAAAAAGTGAATATTTTATAAGTTGTTCGTATAGTCGTTTTGAGTGCGCCAACGCGTCCGGAAGGGTCGAGATAGTCAGAAAAGTGTACCCGGGGGTTTAGTTTGGGTCTCGGGGAGTTTTTAGGCCTAATTAGTACCCCGGGAGGGCATTTTAGTCATTTTACATAATTGGGTAATTAAACCCACGAATTTCAGCCACCTATATCAGCCATTAGGTTAGCCTTTTAGGGTTAGAACTTTCAGAAATCAAGTGACGGCTATTGGAGAAGAGAGGAGAGAGCTCCAAGGCAAATTCAAGGCCAAAAAGCCACCGGATTTCACCGCCACCACCACCACCGCGTAGATCGCGAGACAAGGAACGCAGCCATACCAAAATCATCCGGAAATCTGCATAACAAAAATCCCAGGCAAGTATTTGACTTGCGTATTTTCGTTAATGCAACCTTTATATTAGTCTAGGATTGTTTAGAGATGGAAACTGTGGAAGAAAACTCAAATTGTGTTAGGATAATGCATGTAGTTTTGATAAAATGGAAATTCTGGAACCCTTTCCATGTAGAGGAATATAACCCACGCAATTTTGATGTTAAATTAGAAGGAATTTCTGGTAAAAACAGATTAGAACCTTGTTTTAGGAAAACTCTAGGGTTCTTGATGATTAGATGGGATTTTGAGTTAATTATCCATGTTTAATGATAGTTATACGCATGCTTTACGTTATAAACACCTGGTATAACGTTATAATGATGTTAGTAGGATTTTTGGGACGATTGGAATGGAAAAACATAGTTTTGGATGAAGAAGTTTAGTGAAACCCGTAACTGCATTCTGCAGAATTTTGCCCAGACCTGCTTGATCGATCGATCGAGCCTAGAGCTTCGATCGATCGAAGGTTCGATCGATCGAGCCCCAAGCTTCGATCGATCGACCCCTCCTGGCAGACTCCTAATTCCCTCTTTAATTGCGTTAAATTCAAATTGTCGTGATATAATTCTTGGGCATTCTTGATAAATTGATTTGGGAGATATTGAGGACCAGTAGGGTATAGGAATAGATGTTGGAACCTTTAATCTTCAGCGAGAATGGTATTTATGGGATAATTACTTTAGGTTGGTAGATTTATGAATTTAAAGGGTGAGGTGCGTAAGAGAGTTAAGTTGGAACCTAATAAAGACACTTACTGAAATTTAGATTTGTGAGGATATAGCCCACGAGTGTTAGGTAATAAGTGAGAAAACCCTTCGAGTTAAGGTTAGGAACGAAACCTTATACGTATTTCTATAAATGTGAAATTAAGGATAAATGGTATAATTACGGGTAACGTGAAGAACCTATGATAATATGATAAAGTGGTATATTTATATGATTGTGTGTACATATATTATATACATGTGAAAAACATACCGCGCTACTTGCTATCCTTGAGGTTTCCGCGATGGGACAGTCTTATCTCGATGGGACCTTTATGGGGGATATTGACTTGTACCATAGAAGATAGATATCCTTGGTACAGGCTATCGAATTGATAGTTCAGACGGTCCTAAGAGACGCGAGTATGTGCCATCCTCTTAGAGACTTGGAATCTATGCTTCGCCTCGATGTTATTTGTATATGTGTTAATACAATTCGAGAGTGATTCCTAATTTGTATTCCCCTTGATTTGAGTGGTATGGGGTTTGGATAGTGGAAGTATGCACGCACCATAGTTTTATTCGGGGTGCTGTTATATATATATATATATATATATATATTATACGAGTAGTTAATATATATATGAGATTATGATATTTGAAACTGCCTACTGAGATTTGATAAGTAGGTAAGGGTCGTTGGTTCAAATTATAAATACTTGTTTTGAGAAAAGTATAATATGTCACTGGAAACTTTAGTGTTTTTATAAAGTTAAAAATAGAGAACTTTGGTTACAGATTGGAACATCTCTTTTAAAGTGGAAATAGTGAATTGTAAATCTTACGAGTGATCTAAGATATGTTAATCTTTTAGAAATACTAGTGCGATAATTGATAAAACAAACCGTTGGGAAGATTAGTGCGATAGGTGTGCACATTAGAAGAGAGGTGATTATTTCTCAAGAGAGTGACGCACTAATATGTTGTTGCATTGGCCTGTATCAATTTAAATACTTGCTAAACGTATTTTAAATCAAACACACTTTCGGGCTCTGACCCGTTTTTTTTCCTCTCTTTCTCTTGTATATATATGTATATATTTCAGGTGCCCAGCCACAGGGGCGTCTTGCTTAGGATCCTTTGTGAGGAACGTGCTACAGCTTACGTGGGAGTTGCAGGTCACTTGCGTAGACGGCTTCCTTTATTGACTCCACTTCTAGCATTCTCATTTATTGGGCATGTGTCGCCCTTTCCATTATTTCATTTGTTGTTGGGACACTTTATATTTCAGTTATTTCCAGTATTGTTCTATGGGATTTATTCTGGATGGATTTGTGATTTTAGTTTCATATGTTGACATTCGATTGACGAATGGTTTATGTTATTTGGTTTATTGTGGTGTGATTCTTAATTGTAGAAATGTTGTTTTAATTAAATATTTTTTTTTGTTAATTAAAATTTGGAAAGTTTGTATGAAAATGTTTTTGACACTTAGCTTAATTATTTAGGGTGTTAAATTGGAAAATTTATTTTTATCGATAGTGATGCTGAGAATGAACCAACTGTTTACCTTGATTTAATTTAATAAAGGAGTGATCGCCCGGTATTTAATTAGGCGGGGTGTCACACTTGATCACTGAGAACGACATCACTTTCGAGTTGTAAGAAACACGTGTCTTGAAATTTGTCCCGAATACTAGATTTTCATCCATATACGTACCACTTTTCCCCATATCATATTCCCATTACATTCCCATGCTTTTCCATATTCCCCACATCATATATTCCCTACATCATCCATATACACACCCCATTCCATTCATATATCATCCATTATTTTGAGAAAAAGAGTGATTTCAAATGTTAAATGTCTTCAGTGTTGGTTGGAAAAGTGAGAGAAAAAAAAAAATAGAGAAAAAGAAAAGAAAAAAAAAGAGAGAAAAAAGAGAGAAAAGAAAAGAAAGAGAGTTTGTAGTTAGTAGTTCTTTTGTAATAAAGACATTTGTGCCTAAAGTATAGTACACTCTTCTCGCTCATCCATCATATATCCATCATTTCACACATTAATCCCATTCTACATCACCATCCTTACCTCATCTCATCTCATCCTACCTTATTTCATTTCCCCTCACCCATAATCATCCATATTTTTCCTAGGTGTTCGGGCAAATGAAAGTCGACGTGGTGAATAACTCGGCGTTCTCACTATAGTGATTAACATTCTTTCATGAGATCATTTTTCTTTCTAATTGTTCGTTCTTTCTTATGTGTGTGTGAGACGTTTGAACTTGCTTACATTTACTCACCTCCTCACACACAAGAACGATACACTAATCCATATCTCGAGAGTTCGTTTGAGAGAGTTATACCTAGTGAGATTTGAAGTTGAAGCGTTGATTTCGACAAGGAAATCTAGGAATTACTCTTATGATACTCGACCCGTCTTGACTGATTCACACTACACACGCTGAGTTCTGGGAAGGATGTGCCTTGAGTATTTACTTAGCTAAAATTTTTACACATTTTAGCTTGTACTTCTGAAATAATTTATCTCATGATGGATTGTGCGATTATTCTACGTCTAATAAGAGATTAACTGCCATTCAATAAATTTTTGCAAATAAAGAATTTTGTGGGTATATTCCCTGCAAACCCTCACGAGACACAACTCGTCCTGTAGGGAACCCTATAGGTTTAAAGGCTTGTTGCACATGCTAAGTGCAATCGCAAGTGCCCGCGAAAGTGGTACACTTTTGGTTACTTATCTTTCTCTTTCTCTCTATCTTATTGCTCGAGGACTAGCAACGCTCTGTTTGGGGGTGGTGTGATAAGCACCCAAAACTGTACAATTTATTCCCCAAATGGACGTACTTTAGTTACTAATTCTCGACAATATGGGTCTTATGCGCTTAATTATTCAATATGCAAGCTTAACTGCAGTTGCGGTGTCAAAAGCTATAATTCGAGGCAACTTGTACTAAAATGGAGCTAAATGCCCCTATCCCGTAACCCTAGTGTAGCCTAAACCTACCCTAAACCCTGTGTGTGTTTTGTTTATGTCTTTTTATATTTTTTATATTTTTAGTTTGAGTCATTTTTATTTTTTAGGATTTATTTTAGATTGATTTAGTAATTTCTAGGTTTTATTTTCTATTTTTCTATTTTATTTTTATTAGTATAATTTTCTTTTATTTTGATTTTTATTACTTTTTAGTTTTAGTTTTATTTTATTTTATCTTATTAGGATTAGAATTTTTAGGATTTCATGTATTTTTAGTTTTATTAGATTTTGCATTTTCTTTTTAGGATTTTAATTTTAATTTTTATTAGATTTTATTTTTATTTTTATTTTTAATTTTATTTCTTTTTAGTTTCAATTTTTATTTGAGTCTTTGTTTTATTTTAGAATAGGATTTTTTTTTTTTTAGGTTTTTATTTTAATTTATAATTTTATTTTTATTAGTTAGTTTTAGTATTACTTTTATGGGTCTAACTTAAACACACACACCCTAAAACCTACACACTACCACACACACCCTATATCCACATACACATACCTCACCCTCATACTACTACCCTACACCCACCAACACTATATCCTCACCACTTCATCTTCCCCAACAAATCACCCTCTCTCCTCTCTCCAAAACACAAAACCCCATAACCAAACTCCACCACCATCACCATCCTTATTCCTCCATAACCCACATCCCTACCCGCCGGCGACAGTCCGGCGCCGACTACCTGCTGGAACCACCATAACCCACGACTCTAAAAATCAAAACTACAAACCAGACAAACACTCGATCCATCCCCAACACCTATATCAAACCCAATACCCATATCCCATTGACCCATCTTCAAAGACCCATTTTCCCCTTTTCTCCAAATCCGTCACCTGCCAATTTCTAAACCAAAAACCAAATGCCAACAAAATTACCCATGTGACTAATAAAACCCACTAAACCCAATTTAAACCCCTTTCCCCAATATACCCTTAAAAACCCCCAACTACTTTTTTTTCACCTTTTACCCAAAACACCCCCATTCACCATATCAGATTTTTATTCTCATTCACACGACCTCAACATCCGGGCGCGACTCCGGATCTATACCCCATTTTCGGCCAGCCATCTTCAACTTTCGGCGACACCAAAATCTCCACAACCCGAAACCATTTCAACCCATTTTCCATTCAAACCCATTTCACCCATTACCCATTTTCAAGCCAAAAACGAATTTCATTCCCACCTGCCAACAAACAGAAACCAAATTTCCAAGACCAAGTCAACCCACTTAAACTAACTTATTCCCATTTACCCAAATACCCCCCAACTACCTATTTCACTCAATACCCAAAAATAACCCTGATACCAAATCAAATTTTATACCCTCATTCTCCCACTATCATGACCTCACACCCAAACCACATGCACCCTCCATTAAATTCCTAAATAAACCCTCACCCAAACCTTACACACCTTCTTGCACCTTTGTCTACCCAAAATACCCCTTAGCCCCATGTGTGCCATGCATCTACTATAAAAGAAGACTCAAGACCCCATTTAAAGAATCATCATCAAATAGGTAGAGAGAATTGTAGAGAGAGAAATTTTAGTTTAGAAATAAATTAGGATAAATTTCATTTTGTAAATAGTTTTATTTTCATTTTTTTTAGATATTTGTGAGTGATAATTGTGTGAGGATTAATTTGAGTGAAATTTTTATGTAACATTGTTTGGATCACTCAAGTTGATGGATTATGAATTTCAACTCACGGATTGATGATCAATTAAGCATCAAGAGATTGGGGTTTGATTGTTCTTTTCTCATCTCATTTATTTTATGCCTTTGATTATTAATTTGTCACATTTCATATCATGTTAGACTAAATCCCCTTTCAAGGGGTGGGGTAAAACCCTTATTTGATGTTATTTTAGTTTAATTAGTTTGATTACTTGAAAAGTCCCTTTGAATGTTAATTTTAATCCCTCACTCTTAAATTTATGCCTCGAGAGAGGGTAAATGATTTTCGAGAGAAAATCTAAATTCTAGTTATAATACCCATTTTAGATTCGAACTAGAGATAGGGGTTTCTTAAGTAGGGTATTATAACTTGAATTTCAACTCTAAAATTATTTTCTAAGATTGACATAAATTTTAATTGATCGATCCTAGCGGGTGATTAATTAAAAGGAGTGTAGATCTATTTTCTAGAGTTGTGGGGTGTTAAAATTAATTTTCTAAAAGATGACTATTATAATTACACTTGCAACGAGAGTTGGTTTGTAATTTTAATATTAATTTGGGAGAATTCAAATAATTAAATTAATTAATTAGAATAGCTAAAATTTATGGTGTAATCCCACTCCTTGATTGTTCTCACAATTATTTACCTCACTTATCTCTTATTTTTAGTTTAAAATTTTATTTTCATTTTAGTAACTTTCTAGTTAGTTATTTTCATCTTAGTTTAGTTTAGTTTAAATCATCACCTCACTCTATTGTTTTAATATTGAAAAAACTAAAAAAATTAGAAAAGTGAAAAAGCGCAAAAAGAAAATAAAAAGTGAATTACAATTGAATTTGTCTCTAGCTTACCACCTTGGAAGTGGATTGATACCCTTACTTACCTCTACAATTGAGATTCATATATTTTATAGGTACGTAAGGTTTTTGACTAACTTGGCTTTCAACAATGACAGACGATACACCCAATAGTCTAGTTATCAAGAGGCAATAAAAACATAAAAATTACCAATGCCATTTACATTAATGCTTAAATAATTAGATATTTTCAAAAGAAAAAAGAGAGAGATACATGATATTTTTTTAGGGTATTAAGTTAAATATCAATGGTTTTGCACAATGAAACATAGTTGAGCTTAATTGTTTTGATGGCTATTTATTTAAGAGTCATAAAAAATTCAAGGCAAGTGTGTGTTGTGTTTGTTTGTCCTTTTGAGTTCTTTTTTTTAAAATGTGAGGTTAAATCGAATGTTGATAAATTGTTACGGTTAAATAGATCTACTTGGACATTTTTGAGTGATTATGTCATTTTCTTTTATTTTGAGTTCACAACCCTTCATTTCCTTCCACCATGTTTAGATACATTGATACTATACAAGTGTGTCTTTCCTGGTCATTGATACCTATATATAGTTTTTCTTCATTGGTATATATGTGGTTATATATATGGTATGTTTTGTGTTTTGAGTCTTTTCATTTTCAATTAATCCATGTTTATATTTTTCTTAATCTTTGATTTAAATTGGAATGTGTTATAATCATCTTGGTATCTTATACTTAAATACTTGCATCATAATTGATATCATTTGTTCGTAGTTTGGATTATTTATGCTTGTGTTGTTGATCGGTTTATTGTTGAATGCCTTCTTCATACTAGTGCATGATATATTTATTTTTCTTTTATGATTGCCCATGTTTCGCTTAGGGGGAGATTTGGTTTAATTAGGGAGAAATGTTTTATTATTGTGCACCTTATTCTTTGTCTATTCCTTAACAACAAAGGGGGAAAATGGTATCCAACTATTTTTATGTGGGGGAGATCTTTAACTTAGGTAGATACGCCATTTCTTAGGTAGAGATGGTTAGACAAAGGGTGAGTTTTTATCATATTTAATTCATATATTTTTATATTCTCTTTGCATTTAAAGGCGTGTTTAAGTGTGCAGGGTAGCAACCATGTGGTAAAGATTTACACAAGAGCAAAGCTACTCCTTTTTTGTGCCGATCAAGCGTCTGTAACTTTTTTCCTTTTGGGGTTGGAAATTGAGTCTCAGTGATCTTGATGGCCCAGTAGTTTTTTATTTTGAGTTTTGTCCAGGAATGGCCAAAGGGGGAGATTTGTAAGGATAAATTCCTTAATCGAGTCAATTTGTATGTATTAGCTTAATTCCTTGTTTGGATAAAATTTGTTTGAGTCAAGTTATGTGTCCTTAAAGACTATTATATATGATTGAAAACTATATGGCAAAACTAAAGTGACATTGAGGGTACATTAGGTTACGTATCGAGTTTCGTCTTCAACATCTAAGGGTTCTCAATGAAGGTATGAATACATATTTATGTTTGATCCCTGGATTTAGCTTGGGTGTTATTTTATGAAACTATTTTAGGCTTTTTCGTAAAATGGATTTTGAAAGATTTTTTTTTTGTTTTCAGTCATTCAAATGAGTTTATAAAGTTTGGTCGAATGAAATGTCATGGTCGTTAGAATGACCTTCAAACGAACATTAAACGAGAATTTATGTTGATAAAAAATATATCGCTCGAAGATCGTTCAAAGCTGGTTCAAATGAGATTGGCATGTTCGTTCGAACGAGTAATTAGTTAGTTCGAACGAGACAGTGTTTTCGTTTGAACAAACCATATGTTTTCGTTCGAATGAGTTTTCTCAAATAACATGCCCCCTAAAAAAATGTGTTTTCTATAAATACTCAAGTATGGCATTAGTTTTCATTGAGGTTTTTCGCAAAAAAGATTTTCCAAGTTATATCTTGTGCCTCCCAAATCCAAATTAACACCCAAGTTTGAGATCCAAGAATACTACATCTATACATCTGTTTGAGATACCTTATATGTTGCACCATACTGGTTTGCTATTCATACCGTGAGCGTTTCGAGCGGTGGAGACCGTGTTTGTGTTGAGCGGAGGCAGGACTGTTCACGAGACAAGTAAGATCAGTGGGATACCGAGATGTGGGAACTCACCTGTGTGTGGCTGTTGGAAGGTATCCAACTGTGTCTAAGAAGAAGGTAATAAAGGAAGAAGATATGCGTCAAGGTTTTAATGTGTCGAGTCTATAAGTAAGTCTAATTTGTCCTTGTAATTATACCTATATCATACTGGACTTGTGTGCCTAAGTCGCTCGAGTTTTTTCACATTGTGGAGTTTCCTCATACATCACAATGTTGTGGTTTTCTTAATTTATTATTGCTTATACTCAACTAAATACATGTGAAATCAAGACTAAACTTTTTTAACACAACATTTGTGGTTTTATTCGGTGCAATGTTTATTAAAACTATGAAAATTATAAATTTGTGGTGTTTCTCAACAAACCCTCGGGCGCATTAGCATTCTCAATCTTTTTATGTATTTTATATATAGGTATTATTGTGTGGAACAAACATACTTAGAGTTTTCATAAAACTCATTTTGAAAAATCCCTCTAAGGTAAACTAAACAAAATTCTCTAGACTCTCATGCGACCTATCTCCTCACAGTGACGCTCCAATGACAAACCTCCTCGTTGCAGCGATAGTGTCTCACATGTTCTTTTATGTTCCGCACAAACCTTCTAGACTTTGGCGTAACCTGGACAACTTCAGGTTCACTCCAGCGAGGATTTTTCTCGCTGCAGCAACATCGTGGTGAAATGCATCTAATAGCGTCGAAAGTCACATTTGCACAAGATTTTCTTTAAAAGTGGTTTAAATACAAATTTCTGGGTCAATAAGACCCTAATGTGGCTATCTGAGACCATAAGAGTGTGATAACTAACATTTGTTCCTTTAACCATTGTCAAAATCCAAATTTTATAAGTTATGTGTCTTTTACTGTTTCATACCAAGAGTAAGAGCTTTGAAAAAAATTATGATCAAAACATTTCATATATTTGAGAGCACATTTTTTTCACTCAATTCTTTGAGTTTCTTCAAGTGATTATTTTTAATAAAGGTATATTTACTCACCTTGTGTTCAAAAACGATTTTCATTAGTGAGTAAATATTTTCTTTTCCTTGGATTGGAAAAAACTCGTTTTGAGATTTAAAGCACCACATCTTTCCAAACAACCTAATAAACATATCTTTATGATTACCTTAAAATTCTAGGTATAGAATTTTGGTTGCTTGAAGGTTCGATCTAGGAACAAAGTTTACTTGAACATAAAAGAAACAAAATTTAGTGAAAGATTTAAAGGCATTGGTTGTGGACCAAAACCTATCGTGGTTGTACAACGTTCTTCACCTATTAGCGCTCTCTACAAAGAATGTGGCGGAAAAGAGTGTCTAGTCAGTCATAGCTTCATGTGGTCGTGAGTCTCCATCTTCTAATTGTAAAAATCTTCCATAATTTCATTCTTATTGGCTCGAAATTTTATTCGGTAGTTGGTTTTTCCCTCGTACATCCAGTTTTTTGATTATTTTCCTCTTTTCGCATATTTTAGAATCACCGTCTTAAAAAAGAAGATAAAACTTGAGATTCTAAAACTTGGAAAATATTTTATAATATAGACTTTTGGATTGTTTATAATAATAAATTAACAAAGCTTTTTTTTTTCTTCAATTAGGGGAATTAATTTTTATTTGGGTAGCTAATGCCAAGCGACACACTCTTATATCCCACCAACTCATCACCAGCATCGGAATCACGGCAGTGGATCAAGATGTCACCAAAGATTCCATAAAGAAGCCAAAGCATAAACCCCAAAAGGTCTCCCAAACAACCTTTCAGAAAGACTCATCATCCCCAAAAGACACTACGAGATTAGGGTAACCCTTAAGCCGAAGGCATGTAATGCTAATCTCGTCAAAATGTTGTGAAAAAATTCGATAAGAGATGATAAATACACATGTAAATAAACGAAGCAAAAATTGAAATTCAAGTACAAATAAAAGCATAAAATAAAAATATATCATAGATAAAAAAAGACAACAGTGGACACTGTAAAAAGAAAGCACATGCTTAACCACTACGCACGATTGTGAAAATATAACTAGCGGGCTCTGAAGAAAGTGACACGATGGCCCGACTGAGGAAGTCGCCAACTCCACTAGTATCTTGAGATCAGACCAATCGTCGGGATCCCCAACCTTTGGGTGAGGTCTGGAACCATGGAGGTTATCCAGAAGGATCTCTAAAATCTCACCAACTTCTCTCTCGGCCAACCCTAAAAAGGTTAGAAAACTAAACTCAAAGAACAAGAGATAATTTTGAACTAGAAGGAGTTTGAATCAACATAAATTTTAGAGATATACTGTAAAAGTTGAGAATGAAAAAAATAATAGAACAAATCTATTTTTATAAAAGCCGAGAGCCATGACCGATCGGTCATGTACACATTTGCCCGACCGATCATGCACATGTATGGGCGATCAACCATGTGTGTGCATGGACGATTGGTCCTCCTTTTTATTTTTATACAAAATCCCTCCTAATTAGATTAAATTATCTTTCTCTGTACCCATTCAACCCCTTAAAGGATGTATACTAGTTCAAAATGAGCTTCGTATGCCCCGGTGTGGCGAAAGAAATCTGGTCCCATGTGTGACCTTAAGTAGCTTCGTATCCCATGGTGTTGTGAGAAATAGTCCGATCCCATGTGTGACCTTAAATATCATCATATTCCACAGTGTGTTGATAAATAGTTTTGATCCCATATGGGTCCTTAAATAGTTTCATGTGCCCCGATGTGGTGAGAAATAATCCGATCCCAAGTGTGACGTTAAATAGGTTTGTGTGCCTCGATGTGGTAAGAAATAGTATATCCCACATGTGAACATAAATAGGTTCGTATTCCCCGATGTGATGAGAAATAGTTTGGTCCTACGTGTGACCTTAAATATCATCAAATGCCCAGGTATGGTGAGAAATAATCTGGTACCACGTGTGACCTTAAATAAATTTGTGTGTCTCGGTGTGGCGAGAAATAGTTGGGTCCCACGTGTGACCTTAAATAGCTCTGTATGCCTCGGTGTGGCTGTTAATAATTCGGTCCCATCTACGGACTTAAATAGCTTTGTATGCCCCAGTGTGGAGAGAAATAGTAGGGTCCCATGTGTGACCTTAAATAGCTTTATATCCCCTAGTGTGGTGAGAAATAGTTTGGTCCTATGTGTGACCTTAAATATATTTGTAACTCCCGGTGTGGCGAGAAATAGTCTAGTCTTATGTGTGACCTTAAATAGGTCTGTATCCCTCAGAATGGTTAGAAATAATCCTATTCCATGTGTGACCTTAGATAACTTTGTATTCCTCTGTGTGGAGAGAAATAATTCCATGTGTGACCTTAAATATCTATGTATGCCCTGATGTGGCGAGAAATAATCTGGTCCCATGTGTGACCTTACATAACTTCATATGCACCGGTGTGGGGAGAATAGTAGGTCTCATGTGCGACCTTAAATAGTCGACGTGTTTTCAGCCAATAAAAGGGGCTAGACAAATTCCGCAAAGAAATGTTCATAAAAATAAATGTATGAAGGGAACATAATCCCTAGAGTCCTATCCAAAATAAAATCACCCACAATGGCATAACGGGGTCTCTTTACAACAACATTCACTCATAAATGAACTCCACTGTTAAAGGGCTCTGTAGACACCACATTTTGCTCCCAATAATCCTAAAAGGCATATGGAACAGCTTGTCAAACCTCCCAATATCAAATAAAGCCCAAGTCTAAAAAACACAAAAATAAAGGCCCCCAAACCATAGGAAGCCCCAAAAGAATCATCCAAACAACCCGAAACTGTCCCCTAAATTAATTCAGAACAAAAAACACGCACCTATGAGCTATCGATCCTAGGGTGCACTATGCCATGATTGATTGGTCGTATCAGGGACCTATCTTTCATGAGCTGAGGCAGTTTGCCTATAAAAGGGGCCTTAACCTACCAGTTATAGACAACAATAACATTGCCTCTTAATTGTTGTCTTTGTACTTTGAATCTCTCTCTAGAAAATAATATAAACTATCTTTTTCTACCTTCTACCCTCCCCCCCCCTCAAACCAAGATTTAAACCAATAAACCAAATCCCTAACCCCTTTCCTTATATAAACCCCCCAAAACCAAAAGTCCTAATTTTCTCTTCTCTTTCTTATTTTTCTCCCTAAAAGGTAATTTTAATTTAAAGAAATATTAGGTCTATATTAAAAAAAGTCTATTTCAAGATGGAATGCTCCTGAAATGGAAAGGTGCACATGCAACATCATAAGTACATTTCTTATAACTCTCTTAGTTTGAAGTCTAGACTAAAAGGGTGATGTTATACTGCAACACCACCCAGAATCACCTTCTTCTTCATCTCTTTCGTCGTTAGACATTAACCTTCTTTGAAGCTCATGTCCGAACTACGTTGGTATTTATTTTTCCCACGGTAGATACGTAGGTGTGTTAAAGATGCCTGATCTCTAATACTCAAGTCAGATCTTGTACATATTTATGTAATACCCCTTATTTATGAGTAATCATTTTATATTAAATTGCATGGTGGGTTAATTATATAAAATAAAGGAAGTTGAAGAAAATATTTACGTAAGTGATGTAAGAGATAATATTTACTGAGTTTTGCATAATTACCATTAATTGAATGTAAATAGTGTAACATTATATTTTGTTGCGTCGTTGTGCTCTAAGCGACGGTTATGATTTATATTCCAATCGAGTTATTAAAGAGTTAATATAATGTTGGAACATAAAATACTAAACGATATCTCGGTTTCTAGTTTAGAGGGCACGATTAGTCCGAAAACAGTCAAGATAGTCAAAATAAGTGCCATGTGTGTTATTGGATTCCGGGGGTACTTTTGACTAGTTATAACTTGATTATGATGTTGCGAGTCATTTTAGGTATGTAGTAGCATTTAACGTTGGACTTAATGTATTTTAGATGTTTTGTGTATTTTAGACTTGCAAGAGCATTTGAGCTCATTTGTGTCTAAACCTAGAGAAAAAGAGAGAGAGTTTGGGAGAAAGAGTAGAGAAAGAGGAGATTTGCTATTTTAGGCTTGGAATCGTTGCAGCAAGAAGATAATCCAAGGCTATAATCTTGAAGCAAGTTTCTAACTTGCATAAATGTATGATTGAGTGTGAATAATTTGTATTTATAGTTAGTGTTCTTGACTTTGAACCATTAATGGAATTTGATGATTCTATGGGCTAAATCCTAAATTATATGATCTAGACTTATTTTAATTGGTCTTTTCTAATAGGTTAACTTGCTTTAGTGATTTGGAGAAGTTAGGAGTTGATAATGTTGGGCTAAATGGAAGAAAAGAAGATTTGGGGATTGAGGGTTTATATTAACCCATAGCCAAAACTAGGCCTCTCGACCCAGGCGAATCGATTCGCTAAAATGGTGGCTACAGGTCTGAGGAACCGAATCGATTCGAGTTAAGACCGAATCGATTCAGGCTGAGACTGGAAAATGTGTAAACGTGGTGTGTGATAACGATTTAAAATCAATTCACTACTTTCTAATTTGGCACACTTATTTAATTAGAGTATATATAAACCAAATCAATTCAACCCCTAAACATACAACACCGTGTGTGCGTGTGTCAAACCATAAATAGATAAAGCATGCGACACAAAATTCAGGAAAAATCCCCGAATGGAAAAACCTTTTATTTATAGAACTTTGAAGAATTCACAAGACCATTGACTTACATACAACCTGATAATCTCCCACAAGTTTAACGCACGGTGTCTTCGTCAAACCTTCAAAGCAACGACTAGAAATATCG
This sequence comes from Sambucus nigra, assembly GCA_949130495.1. Classification (NCBI taxonomy): domain Eukaryota; kingdom Viridiplantae; phylum Streptophyta; class Magnoliopsida; order Dipsacales; family Adoxaceae; genus Sambucus; species Sambucus nigra. The sequence continues at coordinate 786,582,960 of OX422208.1, read as the reverse complement.
TCAGCTGGAATCTCCTACAAGAACTCCAGATGGTCAGCAATGAAGAAGAAAATGACTTCTCCACAAGTGTGAAGTTTATAAGGACTCCCTTCATAATAGCACGTAGCTCTCCGGTTATAGAGTTCTCCCCATAAAGGTAAACAAACGCAAAGTGTGTTCTTGAACACCAAAACAATTCACCAAAGCATATGGGATTTTTATGAATTGTAAAACAAAAAGGGATTAAACCCTAAAAGGAAGAAGCCAAAAGTATTCTGCTTTCGTAATTTTCTGTCTTTCAAAACACTGGGACTTCTTAATGAAAACGAAACCATTTAATGAGTATTTATACAAAAATGTACCGCCTGGGTACTAGAGCTCGTTCGAATGAGAAACAGGTGTCGCTCGTATGAAGGACGCGTGTTGTTCAAACAACATCGTGCAACATACCAATCTCGCTCGAACGAGATACTGATCTCGCTTGAACGACCTGGTCGTCAAAAAAAATATTTTAATATCCGCTCCAACACTTAGAAAAAATACTCATTCTCAAATTTTGACGAAAAAGTCCGCTCTAATACTTAGAAAATGTTTTGTAAAAATATCCTAAAAGCTCTAAGTGTAAAGTTAAGGTATTAAAAACAAAACCTTACAAAAGTAAACTTCGTGGAGTCTTTTTGATGAAGAACTTGATATTCAAATCCGTCTTTGATGCTTGAATGTTCTTGAATGCTCTTCGACGGTGTAGCGGTATACGACATAATAAATTGATAACGGACTTATAAAATAATGTCCTTACAAATCTCCCCCTATGTTTATGCCGGTACCTACATAAAAACATTCGAATTATTAAATACCAAAATGCCTATACAAATCTACCCTCGCATTGAATAAATTTGCAAGATCTCAAACTGTTCTTCAAAAAGTCTTCATCAAATCTCAAAGATTTTCTCATCAGGGTGTGCAACATAATGATCATCAATCTTTGTACCTACACACATGAAATATAGCAAAAACGTTCGTGACGTATTGAGCTTGAAATGATATAGGAATAAAACATTAATAAATCAAATCTCCCCCATAATGCAAAAACTCCTCCATAACATGATAATTCTTTCTCTCCCTTTTTATGATGTCCCCAAATAGACAGATAAGAAAAAATAATCAAAACATGGAGTGTCAAGATAAAAATGCATAGCAAATATGAATCAATCAATGCACATGCAAAGGAGTATCTCAAAAATTTCCACAAACTATTTTTGATTTTTCAAAATTTTCATATAAAAATAAGATACCAAAAATCACACCATGGATTTAAACTAAAACAACCAAGTCCTGGAAACGAAATGTATGGGTGTGAATACATTCAATAGGTAAATCAACTCAATCAATCATATGTGCACGCTGTATACGTGTACTCCTAACGAATGAACATCAAAAGTATCCTTAGGTGTAAAAATTATTGAATTTAGATGACATCGACTTATACAAATCAACAAATCAAAGTCAAAGTGATTTCCACACCAATAATGTCCATAACTATTTAGCGTTTTTTCAAGACTTTCAAGGACGTGCAAACCCATTTTAATTCTCCACCCAAACTCCCTCATATATATTGTCTTTTAGAGGTGTATAAACTAAATTCTCAAACTTTGGAGAATTGGTGCAAAAACCTAAATGGCCCATAATTGACATGAATTTCTTTTTATTGCCTTTAATTTTTTTTCTGGCTCTTTTAAACCTCTTTGGACGCCGGATAATAAAATTTTACAATTTTTTAGGTCCAATTTAAACGACGACTTAATTGCAAAGGATAAATGATAATCTTTCGTATCCCTTTACCGTTTTCAAGTAAAACACACAAACTCACAAATGACTCTTATATGCACAACTTTCTTATCAAGTTTTATCGGGCTTGGTTCATTTTAAGGACAGGATTGAAGTCAAAACAGTCAAAACCAACATGTGATAAGACAAGCACAATAATCAAACAAATCCGTGCATGTGTGCAATAAGGAAATCATGAGTTAAACATGTAGAAAGTAACACTTAATTACATCTTAATGACTCCAAACTTTATAAAGCACATGGATGAATTGACCTATTATCTCAAAACACTATCAAATAGTCACATGAATAAATGGAATGATGTTGTGACTCGGTCATCCTAAGTGTCCATCCATAAAAGGTGCAAACAAAATACAAAAATCTTTTTGGATTTTTTCAAAATTTTTATCAAAATAAAATCTTTTTGTATTTTTCAAAATATTTCAAAAACAAAAATCTTTACAAAAAGTACATGTCACAACGCTAGCAAAAATATAAAAAAAAAATCATAACTAGCATATGACAAACATACAAACACAATCATCTATATGATGTGACAAGAGAAGAATCATGTGCAAGCAAACGAGAATCAACTTGTCTAAAATCTAGTGCCTCTAAAAGTGATTTCCTAACCCAAATAGATGTGAAATGTTGGGTGGGGGATTTAGGAACCAAGGGAACACTAGACATAAACTTCCTAGGATATTTTCCAAGATCAAAATAAAAACGCCTAAGATGACCTTTCCTACCACAATATGAACATGTGTAAACGGGTGAAACGACACCTATGGGTTGACCCTTTCTAACATTCTTGATATTGGTTGACCCTCTAAAACAAATAATGGTTTTGTCTTTAATACTAGAAGCATGAGAACAAGATGAGCCATTACCATCATTATCAAACCTACTCGAGTTTGTCAAATCATTTTTTAACTTCAAAAATTTTGACTCAAGCAAATAATTAGACTCTTCAAAAGACAGGGATTTTTTTTTTTCAATTTTTCAACAATTTCTAAAAGGGTATATCTCTCTACCTCAATTAAAGTAAACTTTTCCCTAAGAGTCTCTTCACGTGCCACAAACTCATTGACTAAAATATTTTTATCCTCTTTGGCAGCAACACAAACCATCGAATTTTTAAGGTCCTCTAATTCTTTTTCTAAAAATAGGACCCTATCATCATTATCCTTCTTGGATAATTTTAAAGCAATAAAGTCATGGTCCAAGGAAACAAGTTTCTCACGATAAAATCTCTATGATTTTGAACCGTTTGCAAAAGATCCAACGCGGATTTAAAACGAGAATTTTCTTTTTCCAAAAAATCAATTCCTTTAACAAACGTCAAATTCAAATGATTTATATCATCAAAACTCTGACTCGTGTCATCAAAGGGGGGCATCTGATTACCTAAGTGCTCCATCGGAAAAATTAGGATTTTTCACAAAATTGATTTAAAAAAAATCAATATCACACAAATTTTGCGAAAAATAGGAATACGCGATAAATTAGCGCAACTTGCTCTGATACCAATTTGAAAATGTGAGTAGACAAATTGTATCAGACAGTAAATCCTTGAAAAATCAGGATCACAAGATAAGTTAGCGTAACGAGCTCTGATACCAATTTGAAAAACGTGTAAATGCGATGTGTGATACCGATTTAAAATTAATTCACAACTTTCTAATTTGGCACACTTATTTAATTAGAGTATATATAAACCAAATCAATTCAGCCCCTAAACATGCAACAACATGTGTGCGTGTGTCAAACCATAAATAGATAAAGCATGCGACACAAAATTCAGAAAAAATCCCCGAAGGGAAAAACCTTTTATTTCTAGAACTTTGAAAAATTCACAAGACCATTAACGTACACACAACCTGATAATCGCCCACAAGTGTAACGCACAGTGTCTTCGTCAAACCTTAAAAGCAATGGCTAGGAATGTCATCGGTTGGAATCTCCCGCAAGAACTCCAGATGGTCAGCAGTGAAGAAGAAAATGGCTTCTCCACAAGTGTGAACTTTATAAGGACTCCCTCCACAATAGCACGTAGCTCTTCGGTTGTAGAGTTCTCTCCACAAAGGTAAACAAACACAAAGTGTGTTCTTGAACACCAAAATAATTCACCAAAGCATATGGGATTTTTTGTGAATTGTAAAACAAAAAGGGATTAAACCCTAAAAGGAAGAAGCCAAAAGTATTATGCTTTCGCAGTTTTCTGTCTTTCAAAACGCTGGGACTTCTTAATGAAATGAAACCATTTAATGAGTATTTATACAAAAATGCACCGCCTCGGTATTAGAGCTTGTTCGAACGAGAAACATGTGTCGCTTGAACGAAGGACGTATGTCGTTCAAACGAGATCACGTGACATACCAATCTCGCTCAAACGAGATACTAATCTCGCTTGAACGACATGGTCGTTAAAAAAATATTATTTTAATATTCGCACCAACACTTGGATCAAATAATGATTCTCAAATTTTGACAAAAACGTCCGCTCCAACACTTAGAAAATGTTTTATAAAAATATACCAAAATCTATAAGTGTAAAGTTAAGGTATTAAACACAAAACGTTACCACAAGTAAACTTTGCGGAGTCTTTTTGATGAAGAACTTGATATTCGGATCGGTCTTTGATGCTTGAATGTTCTTGAATGCTCTTCGACGGTGTAGCGGTATACGACATGATAAATTGATAACAGACTTATAAAATAATATCCTTACAGAGATAGAAAGTTGGTTTTCTCAGCCAAATCGATTCGTTTTCTGAGCGAATCAATTCGTTTTCAGGGGCGAATCGATTCGGCCCTAGGCGAATCGATTCGAAACCCTGCAGTTTTATGGAATTTTTTAAACTTGGTTTCTACTCCTTTTCTTTTAGATTCGAGGATTAGGAACCTTCTTATATGAAGTAATAAAGAGCATTAGGGTCTTACACAGGGGAATAAATACCCTAGATTAGTTAGGTAGTCTTCGGGCTTAGTTTGGGGATTATTTAGTAGGACTTAATGTCTTGTTTCATCTAGTGAAAGAGTTTAGTACTAGTGTAGAGTTGGGTAGTATCGTTTTGGAACTTCGGGGGTTAGTATAGGGGTAGTTATACTTTATACCCTATATCGTGATGCACATATGGTTTCGTGAATAAGAAATGTACCTTTTAATTGTCATATCTTGTGATTACGACATGCATATACATACCTCTCTAAATTCTATCATAAGGGAAGTTACACGAATGAGGTAAATCCCCTGGCTAGTGATGCATGGAGAATATAGTCCTCGGCCATAGGACCGGTGGTTACATTTTACGATTATTTTATTCGAAGTGAGGTCATTCCGAGTATGGTTACGACTCACTGTCAAAGGTATATGGCCTCTTCCCACGCGTCGCGATTTAGGGTGCCCAGGTGGTCTTGATTTTAGGCCCTGGAAGATGATAGCATTTAGGGGCAGATCCAGTGGGGTGACTCCCGAAAGGATGGTCTTAGAATTGTTGTTTTATGATTGTAACTGTTCTCACAAAAATGGCCTTTCGTATAAATGAGTTAATGAACCTATAAACCAATTTTATGGCATATGATTCCGAATAATAAATTAACTTACAAAGATATTTTTATATGAATTTACAAATGGGCAATTAAGCATGTTAAATAGAATTTGGCTATTCCTTTTAATTGGATGGGTAATTTAACTTATAATGGAATGGTATGGCGCTAGGATGTGCACTTAGAAAAGAGGTGAGGATGATTCTTGTAATGAAGGGCGAACTTAATATGTTTATGATGTTAGTATTCATAATTGTTATGCATTTTATTCACATGTATATCATATCAAATCGGGCCCTGACCCGTTTATATTTTCCTTATTGCGTGGTTCTTATTTATGCTCAGGTGCTCTGTTGCAAGGGCGCTCGCTTTGATCTTTCCTCCCCAGTGTTAAGGAGCTACATCATTTTGGGGATATTGTAGGACTTTTGTAATAGACGCGTCAATCTTTTGGATAATCTAGTTATGATCTGTCAGTATATTCGGGCGTGTGGCCCCAGTTATTATTCTTATTTACTGTAATACTTGGAGTAATCTTTTCTATTAGTTTGTTAACCGAAAACTTATTCGGTTATGTTTTGTAGAATTGTTATATAAATGCTATATGTCTTTATATATATCCACCTTCTGTTACAAATTGGATTGTCTGAATTGTTTTTATCAAACTTGCAAAATTTTATGACATTAGTTTTCAAAAATATTTGGTGGTTGTCTCGTACTATTATTATACGACAGTGATGCTAAGAATAGACCATTTATGATTCCTATTTTATCGGAGTAACGGGATGGCCACCTCTTATTCTAATAAGCGGGGTGTCACAGGTGATAACAGAGCATCATGTTTTAGAGTCCTTAGGATGTATGCAGACTTATTACGTTCCACCGTAGCGTTCTTTGATATAAAGCCCTATTATTAGGACTGTTTTGTTTATGTGCGTTTACGATTTTCTCATAAGGATAAATTATTTTAACTATACATTGATTCTGTTGCTTTTTATCTCAGATGTCGTTTAGACGTGGTCACCCGGCAAGGGTAAACCGAGTTGCAGAGGACGTAGCGCCCCCACCATCGTAAGGCCGATGAATGCGACGAAGGTGGCTAATTTTGTTGCCTTGGCAGTCAACGCTACAATAGCCGCTATGGCACAACAACTTCCCCAAGCCTAGCAACCGGCTGCACCCGAGGTTCAAGCCCATATGGGAACCTCCGTACGGGAAAGAGTTAGAGAATCCTTCCAGAAAGGTCACCCTCCCAAATTTCAGGGTGGCGCCGATGTGATTGTGGCAAATCAATGGAAGAAAGATTTTCAACGCCATCTTCAAATGGTGGAATGTAGCGGGTAGGGGTGACCATAGCCCCGAGGCCTGCCCAGCCCGCCCAATAAAAAATAGGGCTTGGGTAAGGTAAATAGGCCCGCAAAGCGGGCTTGGCAAAATTTAATACGCCCACTTTTTTTTTCGGGAGGGCTTGGGCATGAATTGTTAAGCCCGATAAGGCCCGGCCCGATCCGAGGCTCGATAATTATATATATAATGTTAATATATATATATATATATATATATGTATCTATTATTAAAGTTTAAGACTACAAAGTTATAACTAAATATATAAAGTGGGTAACTTTTATAAATATAAAAACATATACTAAGTATTTTTATGTAGAATGGGGAACTTTATATATAGACTTTGTAATATATAAAGTTTAAAACATGTTTTTAATTAAAAAAATAGGTCTTTGATTAAGAAAAAATATATTTTTTTATTTAAAAAAACAATTGACTGGGCTTGGCCAACGGGCCTAGGTAAAGAGCTTTCAAATCTGGGCGGGCTTGGGATTACATAATAAGACCCGATCTAGGCCCGAGAGGGATTGGGATAACTCATAATTTTATAAGCTCAGCCGGAGCCCGATCGGGCCTGCCCAGGCCCGACCCATGGCCACCCCTAGTAGCGGGGAACGAAAACAGATTCTCGCCACTTTTAAACTCATAGGAGCCGCCCTATAATGGTGGGAGTCAGTGATAACTCCGGAACAAAGCGATATCATGACTATCTTAGAATTCTGGGTTCTGTTTGATCGAAAGTATTTTCCTTCAGCCATCCAAAAGGAGATGATGAGGAAGCTTCAGGATGTTGTTCAAGGGGAGCGATCAGTGGCGAAATATGAAGAGGAGTGAAGTAATTTAAGGTGATTAAATAATAAATGTGATTATTAAATATTAATCGAGAAATTAATACTGATTAATATTATGATATAATATTTACTATCTGCGAATAGTAAATAATTGATAATTAGAATTATACAACATAGTGAGTGATATGTGCGTATTTTATTCTATCTCAACCGGGAGTCGTGTGTAGACTAATTTGAGGTTGAGAAAGAAAATATATTTTTAGTGACTCAGATGATAATTTAGATGTCACGGATGATCCCGAATGGGTCGAAATGGTAGGAACAGTGTACGTGGGGGTATAGTTTGGGTCCCGGGTCAATTTTAGACCAAACCGACACTTATTAAGGGCATTTTGGTCATTTAAAAAATAGAGGTAAAGGGACCTATGGATTTTTGGACTTTTATCAGATGATAAAAAGTGGGAGTTAGGGCTAAAGGCTCTAAAAAACACGTTAGACAGTAACAAAACAAAAGAGAGAACTTGTGTGAGGGTTAAGGAGAGTTTTTGAAGAAATCTTCCTTTGGGCTTGCAAAACATTAATCTTGGAGTGAGGAATTGGATAGGAGACAATCAACCCATATTCATCATCACAAAATCAGATCACCTAATTGAGGCAAGTTGTTTATTTCATTTAATATGAATTTATAATGACCATGTGTAAGATTCTGATGATAACTTTGATTTAATGCATGTTCTTGGGAGAAAAAAAATGAATTTGATGCATGATGGTTAGTAATTTGCATGTAGTATGATTTATATCTGTAGAGGAATTGAAATTATTAAATACATGATGAGTAAAAAGAATTAAATATGAGTTTTGATAAATGATAAAAGAGTTACATGAAAACCTAGGGTTCTTGAGGTTTTGAGGGTTAAATCCCTTCTTGAATTTTATTGGTAATGATTTGATGCAAAGATCACGTCAGAATTCATCCTAAGATAAGTGAAAATGGTTTAGGACTTTGGTTAGATTTTTCGTGAAGTATTATGAGAGTTGGAAATTAAAAATGGTGAAAAAACACATGAACTTGTCGAAGAAGACGAAGTGCAGGTCGACGAACCGGTTCGGTTCATTGGGTAAACCGGTTCGGTCCTCTCGAAAAAATCTCAAAATTTTCTTTTTGGGTCTAATTCTTCTAGATGATTGTTGTTGAGACTTTTGAAACTTATTAGGAGATAATAAGAGAGCTATTATGTTACGGTAGGCCTATTATTGATTCATAATTTAGTCTTATTGAGAGAATTAAGACGATAATGAATTGGGTTGAATTATGTCGTAATCAATCGGAGAGAAATCAAAGAATTATGAAAATTGAATAAATTGATATATAGACCAGTAGTGTGAGTTAGACTTAACTACTGAAAATTATAAAGGAGTAACTAAAACCCTTAGAGTTGTGTGAATACGATAAATGGGATAATTCGTAAAGAAATTAGTACGGCAAGTATTCGAGAAAAATATTCAGCATACAAGTGGGAATAATTAGGTTGTGTGAATACCTATCATATAAATACTTAGGCGGTGTGAATACCTAAAGTATATTCGATGTATTGGGGTCGAGTAAATATCCGGACCAATACATGAAAGTTCGATTTGGGGTCGAGGGCTATCCGAACCAATATCGAACATAAATAATATTGGGGCAGAGGGAACATCTGGACTAATATATATATATATATATATAACATTTACATTGGGGTCGAGGGCTATTCGGGCCAATGTGAATAATATGATAAATTGGGGTCGAAGGAACCTCCAAACCAATAAATCCTTAATGTGTGAAACGGGGATACTATAGTGAAGTATATATTTATTTGTATATATGGTGTGGGAAATATATACCGTGCGATTTATCTACTTATGTGTGACAGTAGACAATTAGATATTGTATATCTAATAAGGATAAATTAAGTCGAGAAACTTAATGTAGTGATTTAAAGAATAACATGTAAGGAATGTTACTTATGTTGAAAATTAACACATGAGAGATGTTAATAAATTAATATCCTGTATGGGCGGTATGAGAACTTATGCGTGTAGATAAGTTCGTTTGAATACATTAGTTTAGTTAGCTTGGGTAGCATAGCTAGGTGGGTTAAGTATAGGACGTTAGGCATGCATTATAGATGAGAGGTGAGGAAAAACTCAAAAGAGTGTGTACGTGAACAAGTGTAATCAATTACCAAATTTTAATGTAATAAACACTCGCTAAATATTTTCAAAACGTTTTGTGTACTAACACTTGCTATAAAATATTTTTAAAAACCTTTTAGGTGTCCAGCCATAGGGATGCTAGGCGTGACTTCATTATAGGGACTCGAAGCTGTATCACTATTGATGCTGATAGGAATTGATTTGATTCTACAATTCCTCCATTCAGATCTAGTGTAGGGTCTCATTTTATATTCCATGGATGGACAAGTCATCTGTTGATAGTTTTGAGTTATTTAGTTCTTTTACTATTGTGGAGCATTTGGTTTTAGATTTTTGGCTGATGGTTTATTCGGCATACTTGTATTCATTTATATATTTTGATGGTTGAACTATGGTATATTGTGAATGTTTAATTTAGATTACGCATTGTTGGATTTATCTGTTTTAAAGAAAGATAAAATTTGGCACCGATCTAAATTCACTTAGCTGGTTAGTAATAATTTTTTTTTTCGAGAGTGATGCTAAGAATGAACCATATGGGAAATCTATTTTAATTTAATAAATTCCTGATCAACCAGTGTTTAATTAGACAGGATATCATAGATGCTATCAGAGAATCAGGTTCTAATGTCCATATGATCTGTACGACTTACTACGGTTTCAGTGTACCATTATTTTGATATAGAGCCCTATTGTTATGACCGTTATTTCATTTTGCGTGCTTGAGATATTGTTCTTATGCTATTAGAATTTTGTATAAACTGTGTACTTATACAATTTAAATTCTATTTCAGTATGCTGCCGAGGAAATAGCGAGTTGACAGGGCAGTAGCCAGAGACAAGGTTAGGGTGGACCCTCAGGAGAAACACGTACCACAACCACCACCAGAGATGATTTCTTCTACTCATGTGGCAGTGATAGTGGCACAGGCCATCGAGACAGGTATAAGGGCCATAACAGCCCACTTCCCTCAGCCTTAAGCACAACAACCCGTAACACCAGCTATTCAGGCCCAACAAGGGCAACCCACTTGGCATAGCATCAGGGAGATCTTCCAGAAGGGCCACCCACTCGAGATTCAGGGCGGTACAGATATAGTGGTGGTATGCCAATAGAAGAAGTACATTCAGTGACATATGTGCATGTTAGATTGCAGTGAGGTACAGAGGCAGATGTTGGCCACCTTCAGATTAGCAGGGGCATCCCTTCAGTGGTGGGATCCAGTGACCACCGCTAAGGAGAGAGACTAAATGACTATTTTAAAGTTTTGGATGCGGTTAGACCGCAAGTACTTCCCACCTGCAGTTGAGTCATAAATGAGGAGGAAATTCGGAGAGGTATGTCAGGGTGATCGCTCAGTTGCTGACTACGAGGAGGAGTTCACCCGCTTGGATAACTTTGTACCAGACGAGGTGAGCAATGAGGAGAGAAAGATGGCTAGGTTCATGGATGGTTTGGCCTGGAGGATCAGAAAATTTGGATTGGTAATACTGCGTTGATGACGTACACTCACGTTATCAATGTCGCATTTGTACACTATTATGATTATTGCTTCCATGAGAAGGGAAGCAAGAGAGGAGTAAAGATTAGCCACCAGGGCAATTTAGGAGGGAGTAGTGGTAGTGAGGCACCACCCCAGTAGCAGCAGACAGTGAGTCTGCAGGGGAAGAACTCCTTGTAGGGGAACGCTGCCAAGAAATTTAGATATGGTGGGCACAAATCAGACAGGCAGGGCCAACAGGGTCCCCAGCAGCAACAGTTTCCTTAGGGCCGTCAGGGGCAGGGGAACTAGGGTGGAAGCCTGCAGGGACAAGGCCATCGGGGCCAGGAGCAGAGACAGTTCCAGAGTTAGTGCTTCACATATGGCTAACAGGTTCACAAGAGTAGGGCTTGTCCATAATGAGATAGGCCTCAGCGACAGGGTGCCCACCAGGGGCAACAAGCTCCTTTAGCTTCAGCTCCAGCACTAGCACCGACCCCACAACAGCATAAGTCCAGATGCATTATGGACATGTGTACAATTTTCGAGATATATCCATGCCTCCAGTACCCCCAGCACCATCGACAGTAGAGGGTATGTTTCCTATTTACGGGTTCGAGGGTAGGATTCTATTTGATACTGGGGCATCTCATTCATTTATTAAGACTAGATTTGCACGAGTTGCTAGATTTTTAGAGACAACCGGTAGTCTCCTTATACGTGTTGAGTCACCTATGGGTAGTGGTTCTTTGATACATTTAATTTGTAGAGGAGTTGATATTATGATTGGGAGACTGAGTCTAGCAGCAGAACTTCTAGTGTTAGACATGGAGGGATATGACGTGATTCTAGATATGGATTATTTAGATGGATACAGAGCGATGGTAAATTAATATGAAAGGACTATTGTGTTTTTGATTTCAGGACAAGAGATGTTCCTTATTGCGAGGCCTCTTCCCGAGGGAGGATCGTGCACTCAATTATATTATATCGAGGAGGATACCTCACAAGAGGTGGTTGTTCCCTTGGATTCGATTCCAGTGGTGAGGGATTTTGAGGATGTGTTCCAGGAGATACTCGGGTTACCACTGAGCCGAGAAATAGAGTTTGTCATCTACTTAGCACCCGGGACGAGATCGATTGCTAGATCACCGTATCACATGGATCCTTCATAGATGCAAGAGATGAGAGAGAAGATTCAGCAGCTCTTGGTTCAGGATTTCATTCGGCAGAGTACGTCGCCATGGGGTCCTCCGGTATTATTTATGAAGAAATGGGGTGGTTTGCTTCACTTATGCGTGGATTACGGGGAGCTGAACAAGGTGACGATATGGAACAAGTATCCGTTACCTTTGATTGATGACTTATTTGATCAGTTGAGAGAGGCTGCATACTTCTCCAAGATCGATTTGAGGTCCGGTTATCACCAGTTATGTATTGGGAGGAGGATGCTCCTAAGACCGATTTTCTATCGCGGTATGGATCCTATGAGTTCAGGGTGATGCCATTTGGGCTCACCAATGCGCCATCAGTGTTCATGGACCTCATGAATAGTGTATTTCAGGAGTTTCTAGATCAGTTTGTGATTGTATTCATCGATGATATCCTCGTTTACTCGCGTACAAAGGAGGAGCACGCTGAGCACTTACGTATGGTTCTGCAGACGTTATGGGACCATTGGTTGTACGCCAAATTTAGTAAGTGTGGATTTTATCTTCGGGAGGTACAATTTCTTAGCCACATTATGTTCGACAGGGGAATAACTGTTGATCCGAGTAAGGTATCGACAGGGAGGGAGTAGGGGCAGCCCACGACACCGACCATGATTCGCATCTAGCTATTAGCATCGCTTAATTAAGGGGTTTTCAAAGATTATTGGGCCTTTGACGAACTTTACTCGTAAAGGAGTACCATTTGTGTGGAGCAACCATTATCAGTTTGCTTTCGACGAGGTAAAGGACCGATTGACATCAACACCCGTACTTGCATTGCCTAAGAGTGGGGTGGAATACCGGATCTACACTGACGCATCCTTGATGGGACTTGGGGGTGTGAAAGCAGGAGGAGAGGGCTATAGCTTATGCATCTCATAAGATAAAGCCCTATGAGAACAATTACCCCACCCATGACCTTGAGTTGGCAGCGATCGTTTTTGCGTTGAGAATATGGAGACACTATCTATTGGGGGAGTAGTTCACATTGTTCACGAATCATTAGTCACTTTAGTATCTCTTCATATAGAAGTATTTGAACATGAGGCGATGGCTAGAATTCATGAAGGACTACCAGTTTGATATATAGTATCGTCATGGTAAGGCTAACGTGGTTGCAGATGCGTTGAGCTGATGACCTACTAGAGATATAGCGGAGGTGTGGAAAGCGAAGTGGAGTGAACTTCGATAAGATGATAAGGTTTATAGGGCATACATATTAATTATGACTATCACTCCCGAGATCGTTATGCGATTAGTGAAGGCACAAGCAGAGGATTAGTTCTATCATAACAGTGTACGACTGTTACTAGCTGAGGGTGCAGAGTCTTACTCAATCAGCTCATAAGGAGGCCTGCGCTTTAATGGGAGATTGGTAGTGCCCGAGGATAAGGATACGAGACAGACAGTTATTACTGAGTCTCGCGATTCCATATTTACAGTACATCCCGATGGGGATAAGATGTGCAATGATATGAGTAGACAATACTGGTGGGCCGACATGAAGAGAGACATAACAGAGTTTGTCTCCAAGTGCGTCACTTGTCAGCTTGTGAAAGTTAACCATTAGAGGCCTTCGGGATGTTACAACCACTCGATATGCTCATGTGTAAGCGGGAGAGCATCTCGATGGACTTTATTACTAGGCTAGCTACATAGCAGCGGGGTCACGATTCCATATAGGCGATAGTGGATCAGCTGACCAAGGTGCCCCATTTCTCACCAGTTCGCACAAACTACAAGTTGATAAAGTATGCGCAGCTATTCATTTCAGAGATTGTTAAGTTGCACGGGGTCCCGATATATATTGTATCTCATAAAGACAAAATTTTTATGTCACACTTCTGGCAGAGATTTTAGGAGGCCGCGGGCACAGATTTACGGCTGAGTATGATGTACCACCTGCAGAAAGATGGGCAGACTGAAAGGGTGAATCTGATGCTTCAGGATATGCTGAGGATGTGCATCCGATATTTCGAAGGAGGGTGGGAGAGATACCTTCCATTGGTAGAGTTTACGTATAATAACTCTTACCAATTTACTATTGGCATGGCTCCATTCAAGGCGTTATATGGGAGGCCCTGTCGTTTACCCACTTGCTGGTTAGAGGTAGGGGTAACAAGTTATTGGGACCCGAGATGATTCAGGAGACTACTACTAAGATTGAGTTGATTCGAGTACGTATTCGGATAGCTCAGGATAGACAGAAGAGTTATGCTGATGCCGACAGGAGACATGTGGAGTTAGAGGTTGGCAACCAGGTGTTGGTTCGAGTATCTCCTATGAAGGGGATTATGAGATTTGGCAAAAGAGGGATGTTAACACCGACATATGTGGGCCATTTCCTATTATAGAGAGGGTGGGATCGTTAGCATAAAAACTGGGACTTCTAAACCATCTTCAATGGATATATGATATGCTCCATATGTCTTCACTAAAGAAGTACATGAGGAACGATAGAGCTTTCTGGCACGTTCCACTTGAGGAGATTGATTTGCAACCAGACGTCTAATATGAGGAGAGGCCTGTGACTATTCTAGATCGTGGTGAGCATAAATTGCGCTCCACGGTGATGCCACTAGTGCGAGTTCAGTTGGGACACCAGAATACTGATGAGTCGCCATGGGAGCGGGAGGATGACATGCGAGAGCAGTATCCAGAGTTATTCACCGCAGGTATGTCCTAATTTTGGGGACAAAATTCCTTTGTAAGGGGGAAAATATGTCATATCCCGTATTTCTGCGTATTTATAATTTAATTAATTGAGAAAAATACGTTGTATTTAAATTACGCGAGTGAAGTAATTTAAGGTGATTAAATAGTAATTATGATTATTAAATATTAATCGAGCAATAGATACTGGTTAATATTATGATATAATATTTAGTTAGTGTGAATAGTAAATAATTGATAATTAGAATTATACGACATAGCGAGGGATATGGCGTATTTTATTCTATCTCAACTGGGAGTCGCGTGTAGACTAATTTGAGGTTGAGAAAGGAAATATATTTTTAGTGACTCGTATGATAATTTAGACGTCATGGATGATCCCTAATGGGTTGAAATAGTCGAAAAAGTATACCCGGGGGTAAAGTTTGGATCTCGGGTCAATTTTAGACCAAATCGGCACCTATTAAGGGTATTTTGGTCATTTTGAAACATAGAGGTTAAGGGACCTACGAATTTTTGGACTTTTTTCAGATGATAAAAATTCGTAGTAAAGGTTAAAGGCTCCAAAAACACACGTTAGACAGTTAAAAAATAAAAGAGAGAACTTGTGTGAGGGTTAAGGAGAGTTTTTAAAGGAATCTTCCTTTGGGCTTGCAAAACATAAATCTTGGACTGGGGAATTGGAGAGGAGACAATCAACCCATATTCATCATCACGAAATCATATCACCTAATTGAGGCAAGTTGTTTATTGCATTTAATATGAAGTTATAATGCCCATGCGTAGGATTTTGATGATAACTTTGATTTAATGCATGTTCTAGGGAGAAAAAGAATGAATTTGATGCATGATGGTTAGGAATTTGCATGTAGTATGATTTATATCTATAGAGGAATTGAAATTATAGAAGATATGATGAGTAATATGAATTAAATCTGAGTTTTGATAAATGATAGAAGAGTAACATGAAAACCTAGGGTTCTTGAGGTTTTGAGGGTTAAATCCCTTCTTGAATGTTATTGGTAATAATTTGATGCAAAGACCATGCCAGAAATCATCCTAAAATATGTGAATGGTTTAGGACTTTTGGTTAGATTTTTCATGAAGTATCATGAGAGTTGGAAATTGAAAATGGTGGAAAAACGTATGAACTGGGCGAAGAAGACGAAGTGCAGGTCGGCAAACCGGTTCGGTCTTGTGGGAAAAGTCTCAAAATTTTCTTTTGGGTCCAGATCTTCTAAATGATTGTCGTTGAGACTTTTGGAAATTTTTAGTAGATAATAAGAGAGATATTATGTTATGGTAGGCCTATAATTGATTCATAATTTAGTCTTATTGAGAGAATTAAGATGAGAATGAATTAGGTTGAATTATGTCGTAATCGATCGGAGAGAAAGATGACGAATTATGAAACTTGAATAAATTCATATATAGACTATTAGTGTGAGTTAGAATTAACTACGAAAAATTATAAAGGGGTAACTAGAACCCTTAGAGTTGTGTGAATACTCATGAATACGATAAGTGGGATAATTCGTAAAGAAATTAGTACAACGAGTATACAAGAAAAAGATTATACGTTCAAGTGGGAATAATTAGGTTGTGTGAATACCTATCATATAAATACTTAGGCGGTGTGAATACCTAAAGTATATTCGATGTATTGGGGTCGAGGGAATATCCGGACCAATACATGAAAGTTCGATTTGGGGTCGAGGGCTATCCATACCAACATCGAACACAAATAATATTGGGGTCGAGGGAACGTCCGGACCAATATATATATATATATAACATTTACATTGGGGTCAAGGGCTATCAAGACCAATGTGAATGATATAATAAATTGGGTTCAAAGGAACCTCTGAACCAATAAATCCTTAATGTGTGAAACGAGGATATTATAGTGAAGTATATATTTATTTGTATATATAGTGTGGGAAATATATACTGTGCGATTTATCTACTTATGTGTGACAGTACACAATTAGATAGTGTATATCTAATAATAATAAATTAAGTCGAGAAACTTAATGTAGTGATTTAAAGAATAACATGTGAGGAATATTACTTATGTTGGAAATTAACACATGAGAGATGTTAATAAATTGATGTCCTGTATGGGCGGTACGGGAACTTAGACGTGTAGATAAGTTCGTTTGAATACTTTAGTTTAGTTATCTTGGGTAGCATAGCTAGGTGGGATAAGTATAGGACGCTAGGCGTGCACTATAGATGAGAGGTGAGGAAAAACTCAAGAAAGTGTGTACGCGAACACGTGTAATCAATAACCAAATTTTAATGTAATAAACGCTTGCTAAATATTTTCAAAAATTTTTGTGTACTAACACTTGCTATAATTTTTTTTAAAAACCTCCGTGTCTAGCCACAAGGACGCCAGGCATGACTTCATTCCAGGGACTCGGAGCTGTAGCACTATGGATGCTGACATGATTTGATTTAATTAGACGATTCCTCCATTTAGATCTAGTGTAGGGTATCATTTTATATTCCATGGATGGATATGTTGTCCATTAATAGTTTTGAGTTATTTAGTTCTTTTACTATTATGGAGCATTTGGTTTTAGATTTTTGGCCGATGGTTTATTCGACATACCTGTATTCATTTATATATTGTGATGGTTGAACTCTGGTATATTGCGAATGTTTAATTTAGATTCTGCATTGTTAGATTCATCTGTTTTAAAGAAGGATAAAATTTGGCACCAGTCTAATTTCACTTAGGTGATTAGTAATGAAAAAAGTTTTCGATAGTGATGCTAAGAATGAACCATATGAGAAACTTGTTTTAATTAAATAAAGTCCTGATCAACCATTATTTAACTAAACGGGATGTCATCGTTGTCTCATTTAAATAAGTTAAACAAACCAAGCAAACCAAGCAAGTGAATAATTAATGAGAGATCCCTTGATGCAAAACCTAGTATTCGACAATGTATCAGAATTGACTTACACTAGACGACTTATAGACTGCTTAGCTCACTAAGTACAACATGCAGTTCTTTAAGTCTTCTGTAGAAACGATACAGTCCACCGCCGCCCATAGGAAACAGTCTTTCCTTGGTATCCACCGGTTTGTCTTCTTCTTCAGGAGTAGAGCCTCTGCTCCAAAAATTAACAATAGAGATGAACGTGACAAGAGTCTTTGAACAAGTAATATGTTCTTCTTTATTTGGTAAAGTGATATCTAATGTTCCAAGTAAAATTCGAACGACATTACAAAACTTTCCATAAGACTTCGCTCCAGATCTCATTCGGACATAGGATACTCATTCTAACGATGTATGGTTTGAACAACTTCTAACGAAACTTCGAATGACATTCCAGAACTAACAAAAAGGTATCGTTCCAGATTTTATTCCAACGATTGAATATCATTCTAACGACATTATGTAACTCATACGAACGACATGTCAATCTCGTTCTAACGAGTTAGCGAGATTTCAAAAATTTATTTAAAAAACCTTTAAAACGTTTTGAAAACTTTTAAAAGAAAACTCTTTAAAAATAAACCCGTGGAAAATTAAAGTTTTTACCCAGCTACCTCATAACTCTTCTTGCGTAAAGTTATGATGAATGATCTTCAATATTGCAAATGTCATCAACTTTTTATCTTTGAATAAGTGGGAGAAATCATAAAGGTGCAATGGGTTTAACGGGATAAGCCAAATTCAACATAAGAATTTATAAAAGTTGCTCTTATAATACTGCATCCAGAACTCCTGAATAGTTATAACATCTTGCTCCTTTAATGTGGTCACTGTCTTCCACCACTGCAGAACTTCCCCAGTTAGCTTAAATGTAGTTAGTACCTTCTTCTGAGTGCCACTACATCAAACCATATGAAAATGCCTCTGGATATCCTTCTTCCATTGGCTCACTGCTACAACATTCGCACTGCCCTAAAACTTCAGTGGATGGCCCTTCTGAAAGGCCTCCCTGACTCGCTCCTACACTGACGATAATGGGTGAGTCTGTACTGGTGATGCCACTGGTGGCCGTGGCTATGCCTGGGGAAAGTGTTGTGCCATGATTGTCATGGCAGCATTAACTTCCCGTTTTATTATAGTTTTGTCATCTGCTGTAGTTATAATCCCCCTGGGCTGCCTGTGGCTCTAGCTGAGCCTCCCTCTCTACGTCCCTCCTTTCTGAACGAGCTAGTATACATCTCCTGGTGTTTAGCTTCTAAAACCAAACCAAAATTTTATGAGATTCCGCTTTGAATAATAGTAGAAGAATAAGGTAAATGCGTAATATGAAATAACACTCCTAAACACAGGGCTCTTTATAAAAGAAACGCTATGCTGACAACGTAGCAAGTTCGCGCAAATCCTAAGGACACTAGATACTGATACTCTGATACCAACTGTGACACCCTGCCTATTCTAATGTCGGGTGATCAGTCCTTTATTAAAATAAAATAGGAATACATTGTGATTTAATTCTAAGCATCGCTGTTGCAACAAGTAATATAAATATAAACTAATAAAACTATACATCCAGTAAGATGACATAATAACTAATACGAATAAATATGAAAAACGTAAACTGAATAAATCATCAATCATTTACAATTAATCATCCAATGTAAATAAATACTGATAAGAAATGAATATCTCTGACATAAATAAAATCCTATCCAACTACGGGCGACACGCACAAAAGGAAATACTGGAAAGGAAACTGAATCCTATCTAGATAGATTCAAACTAAGGTGGATACAATCAATCTTATAGAAACCAAAGCTACTGCTCGCAACAACATGAAAGAATCTAACCCTTCTGTCCCGCTGCAGCACACTTCGGGATTTGAAAAAAAATAGATTTTCCAGTGGGTCGAAGCCCAAAAAACATTTGAAAATATTTTTCAAGTATTTAAATTCTTTAAATAAAAACCTGCAGTATATTACCTTTACAATTAACTTACCAGTCACACTCATGGATTATTCCTCGCCTCTCATCCATAGGGCGCAACTAACCCATTAATTTTATTATCCTAATTATATCACCCAATCTAACTAGGAAAATTATCTCTATCATAGCCCATCCCACTAATAATAACCATTAGTTAAGTGTATACTACCTTCACTACGTATACTTTCATAAATACTAACATAGTTGCACACGTTCTATAAATAAATATGTACACAATATACAAACATAGCTACACTTGTGCTATAAATGGATACACATACAATATCTCATATACACACATATATATCACTCGCTATATACATATATATCGCATCCCCAAAGCCGGGACCTCGCGGATGCATCCCTCGTGTGCTATTGGGATCTAGGTAGACTAGGTACTATAACTGGGCTATCAGGTCAGAATCTCACCACTGAACCCAAACGGAAATATAAACAATGTATGTAGTCATAAACATAAGTCGGGGGGTCGCAACCATACAACATCGGACCCAACTGGTCTCTAAACCAACATTAAGCCTCAAACCTGGATAGTGGGAATGAAATAATACTATGACCTGGGGAATTAATCCAACACCTGCCGATCAACGCCAAGATGGACTGCCCACTATGCGCAACCTCCAAATGATATCACTACCGAGTAGGTATGTTCCAAATAAATGCACATAAATCACACTTATATATGTGTCTATACATATATTTAAGTAACCCGTAATACATATATATATATAAAGTACTGACTAGGTATGAAATCCAACAACTTACTAGTCTACCGAATCCCGAAGTCTCAACCAACTTCCCGATTATACAATTAAGTTTTCACTCACTTGAATTCCAGTACGTCTCACTTGAACCTATCTAACCGTTGGAATGACACCAATATCAACCCCTGATAATATTCCCAAACCACCCCAGAAAACTCATAAGCCAATTTCCCAAGGACTAATGGGACAAAGCAATATGTAAAAATCAGGGCAGGCTAATAACCTGAACCAATTCACTTGGAATATCGAACCTATTCACTTGACCAAATCGATTATCTTCCCGAGCGAACCGGTTCGATTTGCTGGGCTGACCATCATTTTCTTCCTCGGATTTTCACCACTTAAACCCTCCAATAGAGCTCCCAAGCCTCCCAAAATCTCAGATTGACATCCTACATCAATATATAACTAACCCAGAAGTATTATAACATTGAAATAAACCCGATTCCATCATCAAAACACAAGGATTCCTAAACGTTAATTAATTCATTCAACTAAGAATTTATCACACCTTTAAAGTTAATTGATTCTAACACCCTATCAATGTTCTCATGTTCATGAACATAAACCCAGATTAATATTTTGAATTTCTGACTTATTTATTATCAACCATTAATAATTATGGTAAGAGGTTAAATAAAAACCAAATCACTTAATCCATTCCCAAAAATTTTCATCTTTTAATCCCTAGATTTGTTCCTAATTAAATTATGAATGTAATTATTCAAAGAAATTGCAATCCAAAGCAACTAAACACTTGCCTTTTGGATTTTAATCCTAAGTCTCGACTCGTAGAAATGAATATGAATTCCAAACATGTTATTCCTCTCTTCTCCAAGTTTTCTTCTCTTTTTACTTCTCTTAATCTCTCCCTTTATCACAATTATATAGAGGTAAGAATAAGGCTATCATCCACCTCCCTAATCCTGTTTTGAAGTGTATCCATAAGGGTAAAAAGACATCCATACCCCCATATGGGCCCTATTACATCTAAAAGTCCCCCAGAACCTAACTATAACTCCCGGGTACCTATTTTGGACTATTTTGATCCATTTTGAATAACCGATGCACTCTAAAAAGTTATTCGAGTCACCCATCTAAAAATTTACTGTTATTCCAATAACCGGGTCTGACAGGTGCCTACAGTACGCGTCGCTCATAATCATTTATATCTATCGCTCTACTCATTAACGACATAATATAATAACCAGTCACTTTTCACACATAAAATGACAAATAATAATTCACATCTTTATTTACTTATCACATGCAAGTAAATAATAATAATCATAAATATTAATCCTTCACTTGATAATTGTTATTTATCGAAACCAATTTAATTTCTCCAATTAAATTAATAAATTCATGCACAACTGAAAATAAAATACTCATAAAAGTATGAGGTATTACAAAAAATTGATGTCAAACTTGAGTATTTATAGAAACACATTTGTTGAGTTGGCACATTTTTCAAGAAAACTCATTCGAATAAAAGTATATAGTTCGTTCGAACGAAACACTATCTCATTCGAAGTAACTAAAATTTCATTTGAACGAACATGCCAGTCTCATTCAAACCAGGTCTGAACGAGCTTCAAATGATATACTTCTGATCAACATTAATTTCTCGTTTGATGTTCTTTTTAAGGTCGTTCTAATGACATTCACATCTCATTCAAACGAATTGTATAAACTCGTTCGAACGATTGAAAATTAAAATATTTTTCTTTCAAAATTCATTTTATGAAAAGGGCTCAAACAAATTATAAAACAACATACAAATTAAATCCATGCATAAAACATAAATATTTATTCATGCCTTCATTAAGAACCCTCAAATGTTGAATACAAAACTTGACACGTAACCTAATGTATCCTCGATGTTGCCGTAGCTTTGCTTCATAGTCCTTAATCACACATCATAGTCTTGAAGGACGCACAACTCGAGTCCTAACCTATGACTCAAACAAGTTTTATCCAAGTATGAAATTAAGTCAATACATACCAATTGACTAAGTTAAAAAATTTGTCCTTACAAAGATGTAATTCTTTATAAAATAGATTTTCTGTATGAAAATTATATTTTCAATAATATGGGACAAAATTACAAAACTAAGGTTAATTAAAAAGATTTTCAAAAGTTTAAAAATAGATTAACCGAGGTGTGAATCTAAGTCCTCTAAATCTTATATATTTCCTAAATGGTGCACTTGACGTTCGGCATTGAGTGTGTCCGGTTCGTTGATGAAGCTTTCCAATGACCACTTAGGTAAAGACTCAAATATATTTATGTCAAAAAATTTAAATAATTTTTTCGATGGAGCCGTGTATACTATACTCTTACAAGACTCGACTTTTACCTTCCACCTACTAGTGTGTGAAAAGACATTCACTCCTTCTAATTTTCATACGGTGATCGGTTTCCCGTATGATGCATATCCTGTGATGATTCCCTGTCATATCAAATTGTAGAGGGATGTTATTCGAGATGCCTTAGGTTTCGTTCCATCCATTTATTTTAGAGAGATTCTAGTTCTCAACTCTCTTGAAGATCATATGCGGGCTCATTGGGGGTATTGAGGAGGAGATGTTATGCAGTTTTTATAGTTCACCTAATTTTCCTTCTCTTCATGTTCATTCATACCGGTTATTCTTCCCACGAAGAGGTTGTCCATAAGGGTTTGTTTTCCCCTTAGGTATTTCAGTTGTATTGAGAAGTATAACTGTGAAGCTCTGTTTTGGGTTTTTTCTGTGCCAATATGGGAACCGTGTCCATACGGGAGACTAAGAGTCCCATAGCTATGTGATGGTTTTGGAGGTACATTTTTATGCCATCGACATATTTTTTTATGTTTGCGTAGTTATGGGTTTATGAGGTCTTTGGGATTCACCAGAATTCTCTGAGAGATGCTGAGGAGGATAGTTAGACTCACTAGAGGAGATGGAGGTTGGTCAATCACAGGCTGGATTATATGTGTATACTCAGGGATAAATGCACATTCTTTCGAGTGGGCTGACAATAAAGTCAATATAAACCTTTTTCTATCTTTTCTGCAATTTTTAAAATTTTCATTATCTGATTGTCTTCTTAGATTATAGGTTACCTTATTTTCCTGGATCATGTCTCGAGGGTATTTGGGATGAGGATAGGACTGTCATTAAGACCACTTACCGAATACTACTTTGTACTGAATGGGCCGTAATTTTCAATCTAGGGGAGAGGGTTATTCATCAGTGTTCACACCTGGCCAGACGGTCTCCACTGGTGGTGCCTCCTTTAGGGATAAGGTATCCTCATATAATTTCTCCTGATAGTATATGACCATACACTATGGGAGTCCCTGTGATGAGTGCCTACTTTAAAATACACCATGCCCCACTCCGTCTTCATAGTGGAAAAATTGATGCCAGCGGTTCTTCAGTCAGAGAGGGGTAGGGTTTTCGAGAGGCAACTTTGTCAACCACTTAAGTGCCACCTTCCAAGGGACCTTCTACGAAGGTTCCTACGAAGTCTGATCGGTCTTCAACCCCACCTATAGTGATGGAAAATGATATTGGTACCGAAAAAATGACCGAAAGTGAAGATATCGAAATAGGTGGCGGGTTTCTATTGATTAGTTTGTGGGGTTCGCGCCGGCGGATCCAAAGAACCAACCAATAACACGCTGCCACGTGTAGTTTCAGTAAAAATTTATGTCATTTTTTCAGTTACAATAGAAGTGTTCTATAGTGATACGAGTTCCCAATTTATCATTATAATTCATTGGGGATGACAGGGTCTGGTACGAGGCCTCTGCACCTGCCTCCCAACCTTATTTCCCTATAACTTGTAAGGAATAGTTTCACATCGAGTCAATTTATAATTTGAATTTATTTTGTTTGGACAAAACCCTTTGTGTCATAGGTTATGATTTGAGTTCAATTTGTCATGTAAGCCTATAATGCACATTGAATACCGTAATGATCAAGTAAATCGACGTCAACATCATGGCATGTTTCATGCCATATTTAGTGCCGAGTTTTATCCATGGGATTTTAATAAGTATGAATGCATATCAACTTTCATCCCTCGATACATTTTAGATGTTAGTGTTTTTAAAATATTTATTGAGACATTTTTCATAAAAAGAATTTGATTTTTTTTATTTATTTTTACAAGTCATTCAAACGAAGTGTTAAATTTAGTTCAAACGAGTTTATGGAAGTCTTTTGAACGACATGCTTCAAACGAGGTATAAATTTGAGCAAAACGTTACTACTTGATAAAAAAATCTTGTGCAAAGGTCGCTTGATCCTAGTTCGAACGAGTTCAGCTAGGTCGTTCGAACGAACTTTCTTTAATTTCTGAAATAGTTATTTTCATTCGAACGACCTTACTATTTTTGTTCGAACGTATTACCTCGATTTTTCTGCCACCAATTTTTCACATTTTTCTAAAAAATAAAAGGATATCAAAGTGTTTTGAGGGAGAAGTTTCGTGAAGGCATTTTTTAATGATAAATCGTGAGCCTCCAAAACCTTACTTTACACCAGTAAGTTTGAGATCCAAGTTTCAACGTAACTTGTGTGTTTGAGATCTCTTGTGTTGTAAGAAATGATTTTCAACAGAGTCAGTTTGTATGTGTTTTTGGCTTTATTTCATGTCTGGACAAAACTATTTGAGTCATAGGTTAGGACTTGAGTGTATTGGACTTTTAACCCTATGATATGGTTTCTTGAAGACGTAACGACCAAGTTAGAAGATCTAAATCGTTGTGTCGTATTTTGTGCTTATTTCCATCTTCACATTTTGAGGATCTCTCATGTATGAATGCATATTTATTTTGATCATTTGAGATTTTATGTTTGGGTGTTAGGATTTTACAAATTATTTTTAAAATGACTTTCTCCTTCTTATTTTTTTAGAAGAAAAATATTTTTTATCAGGTCATTATAATGAAATTGAGTATGTCGTCCAAATGATATATGTTACCTCAATAGAATAGGTTCCAACGTACTTCAAATGAACTAACTTCTGCAATCGCTAGAATTTCGTTGGATATGTGTTTGAACATTCGAACTAGGTCCAAAGTCATTCGAATAAGCCTGTAAATTTTTTAATATTTTGATATTTTCTAAATTTCCTTTCATCCATATCTCATTTTCGAAAAACCTATTATAAATAGGAGTGCAAAGAATCAGTTTTATTTGAGGCAAAAACTTATATTTTGAGTTCCCAAACTCTATAAAAAATCTCTCCAAAATCCTAGTTTACACCCAAGTTGTTTAGGATCCAAGTGTTCATCTTATTATGCTTTGAAGATCCTGTTTTGGGCATTAAATGTTTATTCTCTCATCACCTTGATAGAGAACTTTTTAATGTAGTGGATTCCATGCCTGATTTGTTTACATAGGATGGACTTCGTATTGTTTGGCGATTGCTGAGTTGTTCGATGGATAACGAGGCGTGTTAACTCACATGTTATGGGAGTTGTGTGGGTGGACTCCTATGTCGTCCTATGGAGGATTGGTTGAAGATTGAAGAACGTATCAAGTCTTGCGATGCCATCAAGTCATTGTGTAAGTCTTCTGTTAGTCTTTTGTAATTCCACATCATAGTGAAATTATGTGGGCGGTCTGTCCGAGTTTTTTAGCATTTAATTTTTCCTCGTACATCAGGCGTTGGGGTTGATTTACTTATTTTTCCTCCACTCACCTAAATGCATACTTAGGTTAAGATAAAATTGGTTAATCTAGTTAATCACAACTTGTTCCAATCAGGCGATAAGTGTACTTAGGGATAATTAAAATTTTAAAATAGTAGGTTAACACTTTCAAATTGGTATCAAAGATAGATTACTATGTTTTGTGTTATATCCGTGTTTAGGTAGGAATTTTAGTGGTTCCTATATATAGGGTTAGTCACTTTCTAGACCATCGATGTTTGATGGGTCTAATTATATGTACTGAAAAGTGATAATGATGGCTCTAAACTCCAAAACCTTATTTCCATTGCTTAAGTCAATTGATGATCAGTATGGTTAGTTGTTATTAAGGGATGTTCCCCACCTACATCCTTAGTTAGTGATTATTGGATTCCCTAACCCGTAGAAGGATGGAGTGAGGATGAGCATAAACTGTCCAACCGTATTTCACATGGCCTGAATGCTTTGTTTTGTGCGATCACACAGGATGAGTTCCATCGTATTATGACATGTGAAACATCTAAAGAGTTTTGGGACACACTCCAACTCACTCATGAGGGTACTAGTTCTATCAAGGATTCTAAATTCCAAAACCTTACCACTCAGTTTGAAACCATTAGTATGGACGAGAGTGAATCCTTTGATATGTTATACTCTAGACTGCCCGATGTTGTGAACTCCCCCTTTACTTGGGGATAGATTATACCCAAAACCCATGCAGTCAAGGAAATCTTAAGGCACTTACTTGAAAGAATTCAAAAGTGATAGTTTTGAACTCCTTTGATACTTTGGACTCTATGAAACTCGAATAGCTTGTAGGTGATCTTCAAAATTATAAGCTTGACATGTTTTCCTCCAAAAAGATGAAGAAGGACAAGGGCATTACTTTGAAAGCTCAAAAGGAGGAAACACATGTTTTGGATGATGAGTTTGACATCAATTTTGATGATATGACCATGTTCGCTTAAAGGTTTAAGATATTTTTCAAGTTTAAAAAATAATTGAAAGATGAAAAGAAGTTTGAGAAAAGCAAGTTTAACAAGGATATAAAATTCCTTAAAAATTGTAATGATAATTTTAAGAGGGATGAGCCAGATAAATGCTTTAGGTATGAAGGTTATGACTATAGGTCAGCTGAGTGTCCCACTAAACTAAGGAAGGAGGGTAAGAAACCCAAAGTGTATAATGCTACCCTTACTTATATTGATCCGGAAGAGGGACCTAATTCCCTTATTGAGCGCAATTACACCGCATTCATGCCATGTGATGTAAGCCTTGATGAAAAATCTTTTGATAAAAAAAATTCAAAGCATGCCACTTTGAAGACCATTATTTGTGACTCCAAAGTGCGTGATGGTGAAGAAGAAGAATAAAAAAATGATGAAGAGGAGGAGTGGAGTGAAACTCAAGTTGCCTTCTATGAGTTGTATACGGAAATAATGAAATTGAAAAGGGCTAACTTGAAGTTAGAAGCTAGGTTGAAGTAATATGTCGTAGGTAATACTCAGAGTATTTTTATTAAGGATCTTAGGGCACGTGAAAAGTTTCTTTGAGAGAAGTTAGAGTATGTGGAGGGAGAGAGAGAGATCGCCTTCGTGGATTGATGAAGATTTTGAAGAAGGACTCCCTTGAATTTGAAGAGTATAGTCATTTGTTTGAGTCTAGGATATTGGAGTTAGAAGATATATCAAAAGACTCAAGTAATTTCAAATTAGATTTGGAGTCCAGGTCATAAAGTTGGGTAAAATGTTAGGCACAGTCTGAATCAAACATGTCAATTATGGTATTATCTTCGATATTCAAATGCTTCTGCTACTAAAGATAAAATTATGATTTTGAGAGAGTCAAACATTGATAGGAACTTTAGAAAAGGTCAACCCAAGGGTAATATTCCTCATGTCTACACGTGCACACATTAAGGTAGGAAATGTCACCTTATGCATTTTTTCTTTGATCTTAGAGATGGTCCCAGGAAGTCTAAGTCTAGAGTCACCGAGGTTTTAAAAATTCGAGAGCATAATGTCACACCTTCATGGGTTAGTAAATAATATTTGGAGACTTTACATGTTAGATTTATTGATTTTCAAATGCTTGCACATGATGCTATATCTAATGGTCGATTATTTTTGCCCGTTTGCATAGACTAGCTTTTTTACTTTGTGATATATGTGTTTGATAGTTGTATGGGGGTTGAGGTTTTGTATTTTGATTTTTTATTTATTAGGTCTTACTGAGAAAAGTACAAAAAGATTTTGTTTATCTTTTGAGTTTGTTTTTCTTTTGTTGTCATAAGACATTTAAAAACTCAAAAGGAGTTTTGTTTATGTGTAGTTTGGTTTCACACATTTTGTGTGGTATATTGGTGTTTTTGAATCCACTTCCTTCCATGTTTCCATGTGTATAGGACATTTGATTATGATTTTCAATGCTTAGATTGTTCTTAATCATGGTTGCATGAAGTAGTTAAAAAATGATATGCTTAATGAATTCACTTTAGATATGCGTCATCACACACATGCATGAGCTTGTTTGGATTTTAACTTCATATGTTACATGAGCCAAGTGAGGTGTTCTCCTAACAATTATGTCATCATACACATATATTTAGTTGGGGTATTTGTGCATATAAGAACCATTGCTCGTGAGTTTGCTATTTTATTGAAAATATGAGTGTATACAGGAAAGGGTTACGAAGGGAGAAATCTTTCTTGCGTGAAATGACACCATTGGCAATAGCCTAAAAAAATTAAGAGGCAAAAGAAAAGAATTTTTTTAAGGATAAATTTTGTTTAATTGATTCTTCAATTACATTGGTATCTTCAAAATGAGAGTAAAAAATAATTTATCTATAATTTGAGGGTGTTATAATTTGAAGATCAAGGGGTTTGTACAATGAGTCCTAGTTATTTCATGTTTGATGCCATTGATTATCGTCAATATTTTCTAGGCTAGTATGCATTGTTCTTGTTATGAATTCACTTTATCTATCAAAATCGTTGTTTGATAAAGTTTTTGCAATCAAATAGAACTCTTTGAACATTTTTGAGTGATTGGGTCATATTTCTTTTGTTGATAGTTCACGCCCCTTCACTCCATACCACATGTTTAGACATATCGACGCTATGCTAGTGTAGAAAGCTTATTGTGTTTTGTGTCGATCTTTTGGTGTTTATACCTATATATATGCCTATGTCTTTGGTATCTTTTTCATTTATATATATATAATATCATTTTGTTTTGAGTCTTTGCATTTATATTTAATCCATGTTTTCCATGTGCTTTATCTTTGAATCAAATTAGCATGCTATATGATTATATTTGTACCTTATTGCTTGTTTACATTTGTATCTCATGCTTGATTGTGTATTTTAGTTGGTATTATTTTTGCATCAAAATTGGTATTCATTGATCATTGGTAGGATTACTTGTGCTTGCATTTCCATGTGTTTGTTTCACTTTAAACCGTTGCATGATTGTTCTTTCCTCCCTAATTACAATCGGTAGCACATGTTCTCACATTTTTGGGGAGAAATGGTTTATGGGGGAGAAATGGTTTATTTTGCATTCTTACTCTATCTATTCCTGAACAAAAGGGGGGAGAAATGGTATCTTTCACTTGAATTTTATGAGGATAATTTTATCTTAGGGGGAGACATCTTACCTAGATGAGGATTATTAGACTTAGAGGAGCTTATTCATATGAAGATTTATGTTGTGTATATAATCTATTATCATTTGAAGGTGTGTTGAAGTGTGTAGGTTTGGAATATGGGACAAATCTTACAAGAGAGCAAAGATAATTAGAGTATGTGTCTATCAAGTGTGTAATTTTTCCTTTTAGGATTGGGGATTGAGTCACTACACCAAAACTGTCAGATTGTCACGGTCATTGACCGTGACATGTTCAACTTGTCAAGGTCAATGATCGTGACAATTCTGGGGGTGATAACTGTTTTTGTAACGGACTTGTCACGGTCAAAGACCATGATAATTTTTTAGGTCAAAGACCGTGAAAAGTACGTGACAAAACTAAAAAATTGTCACGGTCAAAGACCGTGATAATTCTGGGAAGAATTTAAAAAAAATCTCCTGGGTAGTATCGCCACTGCCACTGCCCAACAGTATATTTGTACATGTTATAGTAAAATTATACCTATGCAAACATCATATATCCAAATAAAATAGAAAGAATGGGCCAAATCATTGCATATATAATTCCATATCCAAATAAAATACAAATACAATCCATATCCAAATAAAAATGTAACAAATCAAAACAATACAAATATAATCCAAGTGTCCAAATAAAATAGATACAAATAATCAATGCATAGAGTCTGGGGTAGGTTGGAGGATGAAGGAAGGCCACAGGATATATGCATTGAGACACCCCTCAATATCTGTCACGTCGCATTGTTCGCGCAACCACAATGCGGAGTTCTCCTTTTTGGGTATCACATGCATGACGAGCACCTTGGCCTTAATGTCTTGAAGGACACGTCTATGAACCGGCATACTAGGGAGGGTTTTAAGGTCTCTCAACCCCTCGCTATCTACCGTCCATCATATATGTCGAGTAAAAACATGCTCGGCCAATCGATTATTGACATAGGCCGCTCGACGGGAGCCAAGATGGGAATTGGATCATCAAGCGGTAAGTCCACGTGTATCGACGTTGAATCAGTGACGTCCGCGACCACGTCCTCGTCCACCTCCTCCTCCACCCTCTTCTCCTTACCCTTGCCCAACTTACGCTTCATGAAGGCATACATATCTAGGACTGTTGCCTCCAACCTTGATAGCTTCTCGTCATGTATTCCCACCCGACGAGCCAACCCGGTGTTGCTCGTCTCCATACAATTGATCCTATACTTGCCCAGCTACGAGATCACCCCTAGTCATCCCCTTGTGATCAATGTCGAGCACTTGGCTGAGTGAATTCGTAGCCAAAGATGCCTTGTCGGCATCAGACTACGACTCATGCACTCCCTTAAGCTTTGCTTGAAATGAGAAAAAGCACACGATTAGTTAATTAAATAAACAAATAAATTATAACGTAATTAACAAAAAATAAACATTTATAACTTACAATCATGGCCGCGATGCTCGGGGACACCTCCTTATCCTTGCCTTTCTTCGTCTGAATTACCATATAGGCATCGAACCTACGTGGCCTACCCCCAGGGCCACTCCCCGTCTCTTGAAATAAAATAATGCAAAATTAGTAAGTAAAGAAAAATAAAATAATGCAGAATAACATAAAATTATAATTATAGAAAAATAAAAACTTACCATCATGTGCTCCACCTCGGCGTAAGACATTCACCCGGAGTAGTGCAAGTCCGTCCTTTTTGCCCGATTTTTCCTCCCTGACTAGTGAGATGCCAATTGTCGCTCCTCAATCTCATTGTCGATAAAATTTTGCTACTGTGCCAACTTGATCATCTCCTTTGGCGGGATGATCTCACGCAGTCTGAGGATGGAGTCTCGGGTCTTCCTAAAGTATCGGGCTCATAAATTTTTCTTCCACGGCTTATGTTGGTCCTTCAACTGCTCCAATATGGAATCGTGGAGTTGTGGTGACAGGTCGAATTGTTCCTGTCAAACATATATAAAATAAAAAGAAAGTAAGTGTTAGTTGCTAATAAATATAAATATAAATTAAAATTGAAATATAAATATAAATACATTACCTGTAGTGCCGTCCAAATAGTCAACTTGAGCTCATTTGGCACCTCCCTCCAACTAGTGTACCCCGGGCCGATAATCGTCTTCACCAACTTGAGGGATCTAGCCAATATTACCGTCTTGTTCTCAACGGTCGTTCCCAATTTGCCCCATTTTGGGAGCCTAGAGGCCGAGGAGCCCTCGTCGCCTCCGCTGCCACCAAGCCCTGAAGAAGGCATTTTTTGTAAAAATTATTGTTATTAGTACAAATCCAAATGAATTAGAAGAATACAAATCACTAACCGTATTATAACAAAACACTGACAACTTTGAATTAATGCACTAAACTAATCAAATAAAAATGAATTAAAGGCATTAAACTGATGTTGGATAATAATAAAACACTAGAATAATACACCCACTGGACATGGACTTTGAATTAATGTTTAAGAATTAAATCTAAATATTACATGCAGTAAACTGATCAAGTCCAAATGAATTAAAATCATTAAACTAATGTCAGATAATTGGAATACTTATTACAAATCTAAAAATTGTTTCAAATTTGGATTATCATAAAAAATGGTTTGATATTCGGTAGGAGCAACCAAGTCATCCACACTACTGTTTAGATTCTTTGGCTCATGTGGGACGATTGACCACGGCTCGTTGTTGATATACTCCAAGTAAAACACTTGCTTGACCTTTTGAAATGTACAAACAAACGTCTCATCGCTCACGTGTTCGTTGTTCTTAAACTTGGACAAGTCAACCATGATTAAATTGGTGCCATGATCAACTTTACAAGAATTTTTATCCTCAACTCTTACCCAATCACAATAAAATACAACCTCTTTGGAGATTACAGAGTCCAATTCAAATATATTTTGAATTATACCATAGTAAGTCATTTCAAATTCAACGAGGTTTTTATCTTTTGCGCTCGCTCGAAAGAAAGTAAGAGCTTTATATAAAATTCCCGAGTTCTGTACATTTGTACTTTCCTCGTACACCCTTGCACCGAATACGTAACCGTTCAATCATTACTTTTTGTACTTTTGTGCCATGAACAAGGGTCCAGTGGCTAGACGAGCAAGCCTTGATGTCGCATCACCCGTCTTTAAGAGCTGAGAATATAGATAAATTAATTAGGTTAGTTGTATTGTAATGTAACATTATATAACAATCATTTTCATTATAATTACATCGTGTGACAACCACAACCTAACTTCGCTGTCTGATTGTGCCATTGTTTTTCGTCTTATATTGTTCTCACAGGCTTCATATTTTCTGCATAAAACTAATGTTACGAACGTATTAAAAAATTAATCATGTATAAAATAATCTAAAATAATGTAAAACTTAAATAATTTAAACTTACTTTTTCCATTTGTCGACATCTTCATGTGTGTAAAATAGATAACGAGCTACTTGTTCATGTTGCAAACTCGTTAATGTCACTCGTTTGCCCATCATATGACCACCCTCATCGACGAACCCATCAATGTCATCAACGCTGGTCGAGTCAGGCATATATTTCCGAGTATAGATTGATGACTCAACGATTATGTATTCCTCTGCAATTGATCCTGTAATGTATCGTGTATTCTTGACATAATCTTTGAAAACTTTCATCAATCTTTCAAACGGATACATCCACCGATATCTAATTGAACCGCAAAGCAGTGCCTCATTGCATAGGTGTACCAACAAGTGAACACTTATGTTAAAGAAATAGGGGGAGTACTTCTCCAACACGCAAATCGCTTCGGTAACCACCAATTTTGTGGCCACTATGTGTTATCGATTGACAACCTTCTCACAAAAAAGTGAGAACCAGATACTAATTTGCATTAGCCCGCCACAAATTCTTGTGCTTGAAGAAATAGTGCTTAAATAATAGGGGAACCAATTGCATGATCACATGCCAATCGTGGGACTTACACTTATGTAAATCATGGGAAGCATAATTCACAATCCTTTGCAAGTTGGACAAAAAATTAGATGGAGCCTTCAAATTATATATTGTGTCTAAAAGCACATTCCTTTCCTGACTCGTCAAAATAAATGCACCAAGGGGAATTATTATCCTTCCCCTACTATCTTCTTTCCACTATAGTTGTGGTTTAAGTTTCAATGATTTAAGGTCTTTTCGTGCATTTTTGCCATCCTTCGAATGAATCCCCCAAGGCATGTGCCCACAATATGTTCAACGATGTTCTTCTCTGTGTGCATCACATCCAATACATGGCACACCGGGTTATTCTTCCAATAAGGCAAGTTAAATAAAATTGGCCTCCTAGACCATGACTTTCTTGTCTCAATCTCATTCCCAGCTGGGGTCTTCTTATATTTGATATTCTTAAATTTAGGATTCTTACCTGGAATATTAGGGCCACAATCAGAAGATTTACTTTTAATTTATGAATCTAAAAGTTTTCTCGATGGTAGCCTATGTTTAACCCCACCCAATAAAAGATTGGAACCTTTCTGAAATTTGAAACTATGAGCGGGGGGTAGAAACCTCCTATAACAATGGTATACATTTTTTGAGCTAGCAGGGAGACGAAGAGATTCAGTCTTCTCTACACAAATAGGACACCCCAAATAACCATATACTACACAACCGGATAATGTCCCATACGCTGAAAAATCATGAATTACCTACATCAACATAGCTTTCTGCGTAAACTCTTCTTTTCTAAAAGAGTCAAATGACACGCTCTTCCCACCACTCATTTAATTCTTCTACTAAAGGAGTCAGGTAGACATCGATGTCATCACTTGGTGCCTTTGGCCCAGGTATCAACAAAGACAACATCGAAAATTCTGGTCTCATACACTGTGAATGAGGGAGGTTGAGTGGGGCTAGGACCACTGACCATACACCCTGATTGGTGCTTCAATTTCCAAATGGATTGAAACCATCTGTTGATATTGCCAAACGAATGTTACGCTGTTCTCGAGTAAAATTGGGATACTCATAACTCATCTTCCTCCAAGCTGTAGAATCAATAGGATGACGCATGAGATTATCACCTACTTCTTCCCTAGCATGCCAGCTCATTGCCTCCGCTATCCATGGTACTGTAAAAAACCTCTTTAATTTAGGACCAATGGGAAAATATTTTAACACTTTTTGAGGCACTTTTAATCTTGTGCCTTCCTTGCCAGTAGATTGGACATATCTAGGTTCATTGCATATCAGACACCGATCGAGATTTTCATACTCCTTTCGATATAGTATGCATTCATACACACAAGCATGAACAAATTTATACTTTATTCCCAAACCTTTCAAACTGTTCTTCATAAGAGGATAGCTATTTGGAAGCGTATTCTCCTTGGGTAGTAAGCCCCTCACCCAATTCAGAATTCCTGTCACGCTATTGCCAGACAAACCGCATTGGGTCTTTAAACTATGCAAACTAACCATGGCATGTAAAGTTGTTTAATCTTTCTCACAGCCAAAGTATAATGGTTAGTGATTCGTACCGAATATTGCATATTTCTACCCTCGAACCTACGCATTTTAGTCCTCTCGAGTGCCTTAATCTCTATGTTTATGCTCGTTAACCAGACAACCTCTGTTTTATATTATTAACATGCTATATGAGGTATAGTTGGGCTTTTTTAGGTATTTAGGTACTAAGTATGGAGTTCGGACGCATTCCGCTCAAGTTTCGTACACAATCGCACGTTCAAGGGAAATTCAGTCAATTCAAAGTTTGGGCACCTGGCCCAGCATCTACAAGAAATATGTATCCCTCCTCGCAATCTTTACGTGGCCGCGAACAATGCGCAAATACGATCCCTAACGAATAAGTTACGGCGATTTTAGAGGAAGATATTTCCAACTACACCAAAACAGGAGGCTGCTTGGCTGAGTCCTGCTTGAACGATCGATCGATCAAAGGGATCGATCAATCAAAGGGATCAATCGAACGATCCCCTATTTTTCTCAACCATTTTATTTACAAGTTTGCCATTTTGGGGGGTTTTGTATAAATATTCATTTCTCTCATTTGAGAGAAATATCTTACAGTTTACATTAGTTTAGGATTTGTATAGAGTGATATACCCGTTTATATCCTCGGCTTAGATGAGGATTGCCTCCAAAACGGACGACAGTACGAGGGGACGACCCTTCACCAATCTCTTGACGACCCTTCGCCCAGGCTTCAGACGACAGTATGAGGGGCCGACCCTCCACCAGACTTCAGACGACAGTACGAGGGGCCGACCCTCTACCAGGCTTCAGACGACAGTACGAGGGACCGACCCTCTACCAGGCTTCAGACGACAGTACGAGGGGCCGATAGTACGAGGCCAGAATTGGGCCAGGTTCATTACCGGAAGAAACTTTTCCCTCGGCCTCGGCTCATAGGCCGAGGGTGATATCATAACGACGCGTGGTTTGGGAGACGCGTGGAACAGTGCGCGTCAGGCTCATATGACACGTGGCAGACCGTTATAACAAAATCACACCCTCACGTGAGGGAATATTATGTCATCATTTGGCATCTACAGGTGTCAACAGGGAATTGGCTAGATCATCATTCACATGCACCATGCATACTTGGGGGGTACACTACACCCCCCAGGACCTATATATACTTGTCACCTACAACCCTACAAGGGATCGATCCATGAACAGTAGCCCTAGCTAAAACTCTGCTTATACACACAGTAGAGAGAGAGAGAGGGTTATGTGCATTGTATCCAAGGCCATTAGCGCCCATACTTAGTGGATCACACACTCACAGTGGACGTAGGCAAAACTGGCTGAACCACTATACATCATTGTCTTATTTCCTCTTATACTCATCCCCTTCTACATACTTATACACTTATACATCTCTATGGTTGCCATGGCTGCTACTATTTGAGCTCACTATCACTTATCTGGTGGTGCTAAATCCAAGCATCATCAGTTTGGCGCCGTCTGTGGGAACGAGAAGACATCTCTTCCTTTGTACAACTTGACCTCACTGGGCACTCTGGTGGTGAACCAACACTCCCCCTGAGAGGAGGTGTTTCACCATTGAAAGAGACCCACTAAGGTTCCCAAGCTCACCAGTATTTTCTTCAGTTCAACTTTTCATAGCTCAAGCACATGGCACCTGAGATGCCACCGCCACCACTTCCCCCGCCGGATGAGGGGGGAAGACCCAGTCCAGTCAGCCGTCGCCTCAGTCTGAGATGGCTGATGTGGCGGCATCCCTAAAGTCTCTGGCAGCAAGCCAGCGGATGATGCAGGAGCAGTTCACAACTCTAAGCCAGAACATACTAAGAGCACCAGGGGTTTCGCCTAAGATGATTACTCCGGCAGCAGCTCCAGGGCAGCATGAGGCCAGGGGACCACCCCAGGCACCACGCAAAGACCTGCCACCCCCTCAGCGGTGTAGGGATGTTACTGACCCCCGGCGTCTACGCCTGGGGAGGCAAGAAAACCCTTGCCCTGAGGATAGGTATGGAGATCTGGAGGGAGAGGAGGATCCTATAGAGTGCTGGGAACCTTACGAGGTCTCCAACAACACTGTGCGACCCCTCCAGGACAGTAGGGGAAAGTGCGGGAGACCAAACCCTGATGATCGCCCAAGAGGCTCTGCTTTTGATCGCTTGAGCAGGGGGTCGACTTTTTAGAGGCTAGGCCCAGTAAATGACCTGCGGGAACAGTTGTCCAGGCTAAGGAGTGCTGCAAGATCCAGGAGGGAGGCAGCAGATGGCCGACCCCGAGGACGAGATGACGGCCAAAGGGAAGTGAACAGTCGACACAGGCCTGCTGCAGCAGAACCCTCCGTTCACCTCGGAGAGGCAGCAGGGGATAACATCGGCCAGGCCGACCCTGTGAGGCCCTGGAATGACTCAATCCAGCGGTTAGAGGATAAGATTGGTGATATATTGAAGAGCCGAGACCCTCTTCAGAGGTGATACACCATAGGCTCACCCTTTATGGCAAAGATAGTCAACTTCCCCACGCCGTCAAAGTTCAAGCCACCTATGGTCACCCCAAGGTATGACGGGAGCACCAACCCCGTCCACCACGTGGAGATGTATCAGTCGGCGGCAGACATATACTCTATCTCAGATGAGATGAGGTGTCGTGCCTTCTCTGGTACCCTGACAGGGGCTGCGCATGTCTGGTACACGTCTCTTCCAAAAAATTCCATTGGAAAATTTAAGTAGTTGGCAGACCTGTTCATCCATAATTTCTGCTTTGGGGTGAGGCCACAGAAGAAGACCACCCACCTGCTCTATGTTAAGCAGGGGAAGAGTGAGAGTCTGAGGGACTATATAGCCAGATTCAATAAGGAGAAGCTGGAGGTGGAAGACTATGAGGAGAGCATAGCTATGACAGCCCTGATTGGAGGACTCCAAAAGGGGAAGCTGTTATGGAAGCTTGCTGAAGACCCTCCGAGGACGATGGCCGAGCTGTTGTCGACAGCAGGAAAGGTGATGAACGCCGAAGAGGCGATGGCTGCAAAATATGAGGACGAAAGAGGAGGTGCAAGTGGGAGTAAATACCCCAAGAAGAACAAAGAGGGGAAGAAGAGATCCGCGGATGACAAGTTCGCTGGGTACACTCCTCTGACGGTTAGCTGTGAACAGATTCTCAATGAGATAAAGAGTGACCGGTCGCTGAAGTGGCCTGAGAAGCTGAGGACAGCCCCCGACAAGAGGAATAAGAACCTGTGGTGTTAATTTCACCAAGACCACGACCACGTAACAGATAAATGCTTTGCTCTGAAAGACGAGATTGAGAATATGCTGAAGGAAGGGAAGCTCAGAAAGTACATCGACAAAGGCGCCTTCAAGAGTGGCCGAGGGGACGACCCCAGAAAGAAGCGAGGCGACGCATGCAAAGAAGGTCCTCAAAAAAGAGGGGACGACCCCTCTGATGATGAGGACGACCCTGACCTCCCGCCGAGAGACGACCATGGCCCTGTCAAGAGGCTTAATATGATCTCTCTCGGAGTGGGAATGATCTCCGGGGGACTTGCAGGAGGAGGGTCTGAGGTCGCCGACAGGAAAGCCCATGTGGCTGAGGCAAAGGCAGTGACGAAGACAGTACACGCAACCTCCCTGGAGGTCAAGTCAGAAAAGAGGAAGAAGGTTGATATGGACACACTGATAGTAGGGTTTTCAAGGATGGACTTCAAAGGCCTCTTAGCCCCGCATGATGACTCTCTCGTCATCACTAACAGGGTGTACGGATGCGAGGTGCCGAGGATCTTGGTAGATGGGGGTAGCTCTGCAGATGTGATGTTTTGGCCATGCTTCAAAGCCTTGGGTCTCAGCCGTGCTAGACTTGTCCCCTACATCATCCGTTGATTGGGTTCAGTGGGGAAAAAGTTCATCCCCTTGGGGTATATGAGGCCGATGTGAGGATGGGGGACGAGTGGCC
Organism: Sambucus nigra; assembly: GCA_949130495.1. Classification (NCBI taxonomy): domain Eukaryota; kingdom Viridiplantae; phylum Streptophyta; class Magnoliopsida; order Dipsacales; family Adoxaceae; genus Sambucus; species Sambucus nigra. The sequence goes on along the minus strand of OX422208.1, from coordinate 786,543,434 downwards.
GAGATGGCTCACCAAGAAGGTCAGTTTCTTTGTGATGGATGAGCAGGTGTTTTCGGCCTACAACATCATACTGGGGCGTGTGGCCCTCAAGGGGTTTGAAGCCGTGACGTCTACGGTCCATCAGATGATCAAATTTCCAACCCCTTACGGGGTGGGGGAAGTTCAAGGAGACCAGACGACGGCGAGAGAATGTTACTACAACTCCGCTGAAGAGAGGGAGGCACACAAGAGGGTTACAACCACTTATAATATTGATACCCTAGACCCCAGGGATGAAACGAAGCTGAAGAAAGGAGAGGCTACGGAAGAGGTAGAATCCATCATCCTCGATGAGGATGACACGGAAAAAACCGTCCAAGTTGGCAAGTCTCTGAAGCCCAACATCAAGGAAGACCTCATTAAACTATTGAGGAGAAGGCGAAGCGTCTTCGCCTGGAGTCATGTAGATATGCCAGGGATTGACCCCGAAGTCATGTGCCACAGGCTTAATGTGGTAGAGGGAGTGAAGCCGGTGAAGCAGAAGAGGAGAATTTACTCCAGAGAAAAATATGAGGTCATTAGGGACGAGGTCAAAAAATTAGAAGACGCTGAATTTATCAGAGAGGTCATCTGCCCTGAATGGCTGTCCAATGCAGTCATTGTCCCAAAGGCCAACGACAAGTGGAGAATGTGCGTGGACTTCACAGAACTCAACAAGCACTGTCCCAAAGACAGCTTCCCTCTCCCCCGCATCGACCAGATGGTAGATGCTATCGCAGGCCATGAGCTCATGAGCTTCATGGATGCCTACTCAGGGTATAACCAGATCTTCATGAACCCTGAAGACTCGGAGAGGACCGCCTTCATCACTGACAAGGGGACATACTGTTACAGGGTCATGCCCTTTGGCCTAAAGAATGCGGGGGCAACGTACCAGTGCCTCGTAAACAAAATGTTTGAAGACCAAATCGGGAAGTCTATGGAGGTCTACGTGGATGACATGCTGACCAAGAATTTGAAGGCAGAGGATCATGTGGCAGACCTGGAGAGGACCTTTAATACGATGGACAAATACCAGATGAAGCTTAACCCGGCCAAATGTGTCTTCGGGGTCGGAGCAGGGAAGTTCCTGGGGTTCATTGTCAACCAAAGAGGCATCGAGGCCAATCCTGAAAAGATAAAGGCCCTTGTTGAGATGAAGACCCCCAAGTCCATTAAAGACGTTCAGAGGCTTACAGGGAGAGTGGCGGCCCTGAACAGATTTGTGTCAAGAGTCACAGACAGGTGTTTACCATTCTTCAAGATCCTCAGGAAGGCCTTTGAATGGAGTGAAGAGTGTGATGAGGCTTTCAAGGAGCTAAAATCATACTTGGGTCTCCCTTGCTGCTGTCACGGCCCGTGCAGGGTGAACGACTTTATGTGTACCTCGCCGTCTCAGAGTCGGCCATCAGTGCAGCCATTGTGAGAGATGAGGACGGGATACAGAAGCCTGTGTATTTTAACAGCAAGGCACTCCAGGGGGCAGAGCAAAGATACCCGAGGATGGAGAAGTTGGCCTACGCCTTGATCCATGCCTCGAGGAAGATGAAGCCGTACTTCCAGTCCCATACAATGGTCATCCTCACCGACTCTCCTCTTAGGCAGGTCCTACACAAGCCAGAAAAATCAGGTAGGTTGATGGCCTGGGCTATAGAGCTAGGGGAGTTTGACATTGTGTATCAGCCTAGGACGACCATTAAGGGGCAGGCATTGGCAGACTTCGTGGCTGAGTTCACTTGGGAAGATGATAAGGCCGAGGGTGAGACTCTCGGGAAGACGGATACAGAAGATAGACCCGCTGACACACCCGCAGATAGGGCTGAGACAAGCACCGCTAGAAGGAAAGCAACTGAAAACGAAGAGGGAAGGTACATCTTTAGACAGGGGTCCCTCTCTGAGGGAAATTTTTCAGAGGGAAAGACTCTGTGGAGCCTCTTCGTTGACGGGTCCTCCTGTGACAGCGGAAGTGGGGCTGGACTGATACTGTCAGTACCCGATGGCACAGACGTCGAATATGCCCTGAGGTTCAACTTCAAAGCCTCCAACAACAAGGCTGAATATGAGGCCTTAGTAGCAGGCCTCTCCTTGGCCAAGTCTCTTAGTGTCGGCCAGATTCTGGTCCATAGTGATTCAAGGCTAGTGGTGAATCAGATACTAGGGGCCTACGAGGCTAAGGATGAGAGAATGGCTAGATACCTAAAGAAGGTGAGGTCACTACTGAAAGGCTTCAGAGAAGTAAAATTAAAGAGGATACCTAGGCAGGACAACGGCTGTTCTGATGCCCTTGCGAGATTGGCCTCGGCGACTAGGATAGACATCAGGAGGACGGTCCCAGTGGAAATTTTGCTTCAGCCAACTATTGAGGACTCCGAGGGAACACTTGGCAATTGCCTAAATGTCTCTCAAGAAGCTTCGTGGATGGACCCCCTGATCAGATACATTAAAGAGGGTGAGATGCCAGAAGCGAGGTAGGAAAGGAAGAAGCTGAGGTACAGGACTGCAAAATTCACTGTCATCGAAGACACCTTGTACAAAAAGGGGTTTCTGCTCCCCTTACTTAGGTGTGTGCATCCCTTAGAAGTCCATTCCATTCTGCAAGATGTGCACGAAGGATCGTGCTCAAGCCATATCGGGGGCAGATCCTTAGCGAAGAGGGTGATCACCCAAGGCTACTGGTGACCGACCTTGGGGAAAGACGCCGCAGCATATGTAAAAAAGTGTGATAAATGCCAAAGATTTACTACCATCCCTCATCAACCCCATCAGCCTCTTACCTCCATTACATCTCCGTGGCCGTTCGCAGTGTGGGGGATTGACCTGGTAGGGCCCTTACCAAGAGCAGTCAATAACTATCGGTTCCTCATTGTAGCGATTGACTACTTTTCAAAGTGGGTAGAGGCCGAAGCAATGATCACAATTACAGAGCAAAAGACCTTCCAGTTCATCTGGAAAAATGTGATATGCAGGTATGGTCTGCCCAACACCCTCATTTCAGATAACGGGACGCAGTTCAAGAATGCCTCTCTGCAGAAGTACTGTGAGAGGGTAAATATCAAACAATTTTTCTCCACCCCAGGCCGACCTCAGGCCAATGGGCAAACCGAAGTAACAAACATGACAATCCTAGATGGAATCAAGAAGAGGCTTGAGGAGGCAAAAGGAAGATGGGTCGAGGAGTTATATGCTGTACTGTGGGCGTACAGGACGACAGTGAGGACTTCTACCGGGGAGACCCCATTCATGCTAGCCTATGGATCAGAAGCCGTCATCCCCACCGAAGTCGAGTTTCCTACTCATAGGGTCCAAATGTACGACCCCCAGGGAAACGCGGAAGAAAGGAGACTTGACTTGGACCTGATTGAGGAAAGGAGGGAGGACACTGAGATAAGGCAGGCTTCCTACCAGCAGAGGACCGCAAGGTTTTATAATCAGAGGGTGAAACAGAGACCTATAGCAGTAGGAGACTTGGTTCTCAAGAAGACTTGGCAAAAGCCCAACAAGCTCCATCCTAATTGGCATGGCCCATATAGGGTCATCGATGTTCACCAATCTCTTGACGACCCTTCGCCCAGGTTTCAGACGACAGTACGAGGGGCCGACCCTCCACCAGACTTCAGACGACAGTACGAGGGGCTGACCCTCTACCAGGCTTCAGACGACAGTACGAGGGGCCGACCCTCTACCAGGCTTCAGACGACAGTATGAGGGGCCGACAGTACGAGGCCAGAATTGGGCCAGGCTCACTACCGGAAGAAACTTTGCCCTTGGCCTCGGCTCATAGGCCGAGGGTGATATCATGACGGCGCGTGGTTTGGGAGATGCGTGGAACAGTGCACGTCAGGCTCATATAACACGTGGCAGACCGTTATAACAAAATCACACCCTCACGTGAGGGAATATTATGTCATCATTTGGCATCTACAGGTGTCAACATGGAATTGGCTAGATCATCATTCACATGCACCATGCATACTTGGGGGGTACACTACACCCCCCAAGACCTATATATACTTGTCACCTACAACCCTACAAGGGATCGATCCATGAACAGTAGCCCTAGCTAAAACTCTGCTTGTACACACAGTAGAGAGAGAGAGAGAGGGTTATGTGCATTGTATCCAAGGCCATTAGCGCCCATACTTAGTGGATCACACACTCACAGTGGACGTAGGCCAAATTGGCTGAACCACTATACATCATTGTCTTATTTCCTCTTATACTCATCCCCTTCTACATACTTATACACTTATACATCTCTATGGTTGCCATGGCTGCTACTGTTTGAGCTCACTATCACTTATCTGGTGGTGTTAAATCCAAGCATCATCATAGAGCTTTGACCTACTCCACCACTTTGGGTGTTTTTCCCACTTTGATGTATGTAAGCTTTCTAATTTAGTTGTTTTCCCTTATTTACTTGCTTTGTAGTTAATTTACATGCTTTCATAATTAGGTTTACTTGCTTTCTTTCCGTGCTTTATAGTGTAGTTTTATCGTGTTTATTTACTGCTTTCATTTATCGTGTTTTTAATATGCTTTCTAGCTAAGTTAGTCTAGGTTGTGTCAGATTGAACTCATTCCGGGTTGACGTGTTGCTTTATTTTGGTGATGGAGTTTACGGGTCTATTTTGAGCGTGTTGTCCTAGTTATTGCGCCTAGGAGATTTGATGGGGCATATCATGTATGCTCCGTGCTTACGACCTAGCGTGCGTAATTTCCAGGGTATTTATTGACGCCAAAATCATATTAGTCTTTTATGCAAATTTAGGGGTGTGACAACCCTTGATTTAATTAAGTTTCGAAATAAGACGCATTCGTAATAACTCGTCAACCCATGTAACTATTTTATACTAATTAACTCGGGTGAGGGATATTCGACGCAACCTATAGTTTTTACTCGTTTTGTTAATCTAGTTTAAATACACTTGCCAATATTAATCTTTCTCTTTTATGCATCTTTTCCCTTTTAGTTTGTAATCACCTTTTACGCTTTTATTGAGAAGTACTGAAGCAGATAATACTCTAGCAAATCGTCTCTGTGGATTTTCGAAACCCGACTTACCGCTACACTTGTATCGCAAGTGCAGTCAGAATTTATGTTTTTGTATTGAGGCGGTGAACAAAAAATAATGATCGGCATTCTGACACGCGTTTCTTTTCACCCTCGATCAGAAATGGCGCCTTTGCCGGGGACGAGTTTGTTTTAGAATTTATTTTATTTTGTATTTTGTAGTATTTTCTTTGTATTTGTATTATCTGCCTAACCGTTTTGCAGGACGTATACATTTGAGCGCCTAGAAACGCTTGAATTTCTCGTACGGCATCTACGTTGCGGAATTCGCCACTTTGATCCATTTTTGGAGTAAGCATGTCTTATTCCAATTCTTTCGGTAATCATTGTTATAATTCTCAAAATGCCCGTAATTCTATGACTTTCGATCAATACTTAGAGTCCTAAAAAATTACAAATTCAAAAATGACTTTGGGCGAGTATAACAAAAGTCAAAACTTGGGTTATTGGAATTTTGATGATGACGATAATGATTTTGGACCTTTAATTCCTTATAATAGGAATTTCGAAACGAATTGCAATAGTTTTCAAAATTCTTATAATAACGAGTTTAAGTTTAAGTCCGCTGATAATTTTCAAAGTTCCCATTTTCAAGAATCCGCGCCTTGGCCAATGACTTTTGGCGAGGGCTTGCGTATGCTTGAGAATGAGAAAATTGAAAATTTTTATCGGCAAAAAAATCGTTTGTGGGAACATGAATTGAATTTATTATTTGAATCCGACGATGATTTTTCTTCTGAGACTTTTGAAGTCGAAGAATGTTTTGAACCAAATGAGGTCTTTGTACCTACTTTGGAACAAATCATTGTCGACTTTGCCCATTGCGTAATAGATATTGAAAGTGACGATGAAAATGATGTAATATCTATTTGCAATGAAATGATTTCTTTTTTGGCCCCTAAAGAAGAACATTTCATTGAAAATGATCTTATTTCTTTCAAAACTCAATCTTCAAGCGATGATGATGCATCTTTTGAGTTTAAATTTCTTTCCTCCCCATTTTCATTTTCTGTTATCACACCGTCACAAGTACCCGATGATTCGTTTACAAACTTTAGTGTTTTAAACCTTGTCGCCGATGAGGAGTACTTTCTCGAGTCGCCTTCCGAGATCGCATCTTTGCCTTTGTATGCGCCACCTCCCATTCCAATTTCAAAATCCTTCGGAGGATATTCTGCTTTTCTCGGTCCCCACATGTTTTTGTCACCCATTTAATCCAAATCCCCCATCGTCCCTCCAAAACTTTTAATTGACGATGGTTCCTTTCTTATGCCTTACACATGCCTTCCGTTGTTCAAACGAAATTCATATTTTTCGAAAGGCATGCTTGAGAGTGAGGGTACTGATTGAGTACGAAAAGTAGCGCGTGTAAAGACGCTAATCGTTTTTTTCATTTCGCCAACTCAATACAAAAACCTAAATTACTACAACACTTGCGATACAAGCACAACGGTAAGTCAGGTATCGAGAATCCACTGGGACGAGATGCTAGAATTTAAGTGATTTAATACTCCGAAATAAAAGTGTAAAAGATGATTACAAACTAAAAGAAAAGATGCATAAAGGGAAAGATTAATCTAGGCAAGGGTAATGAAACTAGATTATGAAAGCGAGTAAAACTATAGGTTGCGTCGAATATCCCTCACCCGAGTTAATTAGTATAAAATGGTTACATGGGTCGACGAGTTATTATGAACACGTCTCGTTTCGACAGTTAATTAAATCAAGGGTTGTCACGCCCTAAATCATCATAAAAGCCTAATAAGATTTTGGCGTCAATAAATATCCCGAAAATTACGCGCGAAAGGTCGTAAGTATGGGACATACATGATATGCCCCGTCAAATCCCCTAGGCGTAATAACTAGGACAACGCACTAGAAATAGATCCACAAACTCCATCACCAAAACAAAGCAACGCGTCAACTCGAGTGAGTTCCATTCAAACACAACCTAATTTAAATCACCTAGAAAGCATGTTAAAAACGCGGTAAATGAAAACGTGTAATTAAGCACGATAAAACTATACTAGAAAGCACGGGATCAAAGCATGTAACTAAAGCATGTAAACCTAAATTAGAAATCTTGTAAATGAACTAGAAAGCAAGAAATGAAGAAATGGAAACTATATTAATGGAGAGGATGATGAATAGTCAACATTCAAGCCCAAAAGTGTGTCAATCCAAGAAGAAATGAAGAAGAACTAAGCAAATCACCCAAACCCTAACCTATTCTATCTTCTAAAACTATCTAAAAACGTTCACCTTTTGTTTATTACATCAGCATTGGCTTATATACCAAGTGGGAATTAAATTAGAAAAGAAAAGAGAAAAGAAATGCAAAATATCTGCTGAAAAACAGGGGGTCGATCGATCTACCATTTGGTCGATCGATCGATCATATAAGACGAGGAAAAAATGGGAAGGGTCGATCGATCTACCATTTGGTCGATCGATCGATCAAGCAGGGGCAGACTGCATTTTCCCCTGTTTTGACTTGCATTTCTTCTCCGCTAAAATCGTCGTAACTTCTTCATTCTGAATCAGAATCGCGCACCGTTTATGGCCACGCGAAGCTTGCGAGGAGGGATACAACTTCCATGAAGATGTTGGGTAAGGTGCCCAATCTATAAAATGACTAAAATACCCTTGAACGTGCGGGTGCGTACGAAAATTGCGCGAAATGCGTCCGAATCCCATACTTGGTAACTAAATACCTACAAAGCCCAATTATACCTCATATAGCATGTTAAAAATATAAACCGAGGTTGTCTGGTTAACGGGCTTAAATATAGATATTAAGGCACCCGAGGAGGATAGAATGCGTAGGTTCGACGGAGGAAATACGCAATATTTGCGTATTATCAGGTACACCGGTCACCCTCCAAAGTCAAATCATTTTGACGGTGGAACCTCAACTATTTAGACTTCTAGTGTACAGTTAGTGTGAAGCCCAAATAGTAGGTTGTTTATAGTTATCTTTTTATTATTTCTTTCTTTGTTTTTTCTTTCCTTTTTAATTTAGTCTCTTGTAATTAGTTAACTTTTTTATTATTTGATTTTGATATGCTCGATACTAACTTGTTTTGTACATTCTTTGGACTTGTTCTTATGGGGATCGCTCCAATTTTGGGTAATATCGCTCTTTTCCTCTCTTTAACTTGGTTCTTAATTCACATTGAGGATAATGTCAGGTTTTAAGTTAGGGGGTTTGGGATATTCTATCCATTTTTTTATTTAGTCTATGTTTTTGCTCACATGTTATTTATTTAGTATGCTTTTCTTAGAAAAATTAAAAATTTCAAAAAGATTTTCTTTCTTTTTTCTCCTTTATTGGGCATTTTGCCTATGTTTTTGATGATAAATTTGAATAATTGCCATATCCAATTGACAACCCAATGATGCATGTTCTCGATTTTAGAAGTTATTAGACTTTAGTCCTCTATTTTTGATATTATGAATAACTTCATCAATTAAACTTTAATGCCATGAGCACATGCACTTTCCTTGTTACATTGATTTGGTTTCAGATTTTTATAACTCGGTAATCTTTTGTTGCATTGTATATACTTACACCGAGTAAGATTTGTACCTTTCGTCATTTGTGAGTGCATACACTATTCTTTCCTATTTGAAAACGTTGAATTCGTTGGTAATCTCTCTATTCTTTCATTGATCGTTCATTAATTGAGTTCACATATGAAATGTGTTAGCTGAGCATGATTTTCAAAGTTTGTTTTGATTCGAGAATTGCGTAAAATTTATGAAATGATCCTAGGAAGTCCTTGTTATATCACCCATATTAGCCTTGACCTTACCGTAATGTTTCCCCTCGTCAACCCCCTTGAGCCTAAATATAGCCCTTCGTTTCATAACCCAAAATCCCATAAGCAACTCCTAATTGGAGTTTTAAACCATACTTATTACCTTACATACCTTTGTTTGGAATGTTACTTGGGATTGAATGATGTTATTGGCTTGTGGTTGCAATTTAGGCATGTGAGGGTGATAAAAGTAAAGAAAAGAAAGAAGTGCAAAAGAGAAGAAAAAGAGAAAGAAGAAAACAAAAGAAAAAATGAGAAAAAGAAGAAAAGAAAAAGAAAGAGAAAATTTTAAATGTTGTATATAGTTCAATAAGCTTTGATTGCTCTCCAAATGTTATATCCAATGCCTTGTTTGGAAGTTGTTTGTCCAATTTTGATATTGCCCGCATTTCCCCATTATTCCAAGTTTTCATCCCCGAACACTTTCAATCCATATATACATACCCTTCATTTCGTACCCTTAACCCCAAACCTACATTACAACCCTATACAAGTCCTATGTGATCTTAGGTTGATTTAATTTAAAGGTCATAATAGTTTTGATAATCTGTGAAAATGCATTTCGCCTCTTTTAATGAGCGGTATCTTTTATTGAGATTACAAGTTTTTATTTCCTATATAGTGTTCTTCATTTGTGACATGTGTGCGGCCTAGTTTCCATTTACATTTACTCTTTATGCCCGCATGTTCAGTGTGTTAGCTCCCTGTTTCGAGTGAATTTACTTGATGAGTATAATGCCCGTGAGGATTGAATATATGCTTGCTTTAATTTAGTATCCGATTTATTTAAGTTTTTGCCAAATCACACTTTGCATGTACTCGCTCCCCTCCCACATTTTAAGGTTTCAATTCTATGAGGTGCATTCTATAATGTTAATGATTTGGACTATTATGTGAATTCATTCATTTTGCTAATAACGTGTATGAAATCTTTTTCATTATTACTGTGCATGTCGCATGTTGGTTTGGGAATATTTTGAGGAAACCATATGATGTTTGTGGGTATCATCCTTGAAACCCTCACGAGACGACACTCGTCCACTAGGGTAACCTAGTGGTTTAACGGCTTATTGCATATGCTAAATGCAATCATTCGCCCACCAAAGTTGCCTTATCTTTTTATTATTATTTCCCCATTTTGTTCTTGTTTCCTGCTTTTGGTTTGCTTGAAGTTCTTGTTGCATCCTATTCCATTGCTAGGGACTAGTAATATGTAAGTTAGGGGGTGTGATTCGTACCGAATATTGCATATTTCTACCCTCGAACCTATGCATTTTAGTCCCCTCGGGTGCCTTAATCTCTATATTTATGACCGTTAACCAGACAACGTTCGTTTTATATTGTTAACATGCTATATGAGGTATAATTGGGATTTTGTAGGTATTTAGGTACTAAGTATGGAGTTCGAACGCATTCCGCTCAAGTTCCGTACGCAAACGCACATTCAAGGGTAATTCGGTCAATTCACAGTTTGGGCATGTGGCCCAGCATCTACACAAAAGATGTAGCCCTCCTCGTAATCTTTGCGTTACCGCAAACGGTGCACGAATCCGATCCCTAACGAAGAAGTTACGACAATTTTAGCGAAAGAGATTTCCAAATATACCAAAACAGGAGGCTGCTTGGCTAAGACCTGCTTGATCGATGGATTGATTAAAGGGATCGATCGATCGATCCTTCAATTTTCTTCCTTCTATCTTTACAGTGGGTAGATATCTGATCGATCCCCTATTTTTCTCAGCCATTTTATTTACATGTTTACCATTTTGGGGGGGTTTGTATAAATACGAATTTCTCTCAATTGAGAGAAATATCCTACATTTTACATTAGTTTAGGGTTTGTATGGAGCTTTTCCCTACTTCAACACTTTGGGTGTTTTGCCCACTTTGATGTATGTAAGCTTTCTAATTTAGTTGTCTTCCTTTCTTTACCTGCTTTGTAGTTAATTTACATGCTTTCATAATTAGGTATACTTGCTTTCTTTTCGTGCTTTGTAGTGTAGTTTTATCGCGTTTATTTACTGCTTTCATCTATCGTGTTTTTAATATGATTTCTAGCTAAGTTAGTCTAGCTTGTGTCGGATTGAACTCATTCCGGGTTAACGTGTTACTTTGCTTTGGTGATGGAGTTTACGGGTCTATTTCGAGTGTGTTGTCCTAGTTATTGAGCTTAGGATATTTGACGGGGCATATCATGTATGCTCCGTGCTTAAGACCTTGCGTGCATAATTTCTGGGGTATTTGTTGACGCCAAAATCTTATTAGGCTTTTATACGAATTTAGGGGTGTGACAACCCTTGATTTAATTAACTGTCGAAACGAGACGCATTCGTAATAACTTGTCAACATATGTAACCATTTTGTACTAATTAACTCGAGTGAGGGATATTCGACGCAACTTATAGTTTTTACTCGTTTTGTTAATCTAGTTAAAATACACTTGCCTAGATTAATCTTTCCCTTTTATGCATCTTTTCCCTTTTAGTTTGTAATCACCTTTTACACTTTTTTTGAGAAGTACTAAACCAGATAATATTCTAGCAACTCGTCTCTGTGGATTTTCGATACCCGACTTACCTCTACACTTGTATCGCAAGTGCAGTCATAATTTAGGTTTTTGTATTGAGGCGGTGAACAGAAAACAACGATCGGTGTTTTGACGCGCGTCGCTTTTCACCCTCGATCAAAGTTTTGATAGCTAGGGTTTCGCCGCGGTGTCGTGTCACCGACGCCGGTCGTTTGTTATATTCAGCTCACCAACTCTATACAAAAATCTAAACTATAACTACACTCTTTTAAGGGAGTACAGCGGCCAGTCCGAGTATTGAATCCACAAAGTCGCATTGCTAGAATTTAATTGGTTTAATACTTCTAAAATAAAAGTGAAAAAGATAATTGTTAATAAAATAAGAGATAAATAAAGGAAATGATTATACTAGGCGAGCGTATTTAAACTAAAATTAACAAAGCGAGTAAAAAATATAGGTCACGTAGAATATCCCTCACCCGAGTTAATTAGTATAAAGTGGTTACATGGGTCGACGAGTTATTACGAGTGCGTCTCGTTTCGACAGTTAATTGAACCAAGGGTTGTCACACCCCTAATTTCGCATAAAAGCCTAATACGATCTTGGCGTCAACAAATACCCCAAAAATTATGCACGCAATGAGCACGGAGCATACATGATATGCCCCGTCAAATCTCCTAGGCGCAATAACTAGGGCAACGCACCCTAAATAGACCCGTAAGCTCCATCACCAAAGCAAAGAAACACGTCAACCCGAGTGAGTTCAATTCGACACAACCTAGACTAAATTAGCTAGAAAGCATATTAAAAATGCGATAAATGAAAGCAGTACATAAACGCGATAAAACTACACTACAAAGCATGGAAAGAAAGCAAGTAAACCTAATTATGAAAGCATGTAAATTAACTACAAAGCAAGTGAAGAAAGGAAGACAACTAAGTTAGAAAGCTTACATACATCAAAGTGGGCAAAACACCCAGAGTGGTGGAGTAGGGCAAAGCTCCATACAAGCCCTAAACTAATGTAAAATGTAAGATATTTCTCTCAAATGAGAGAAATGAGTCTTTATACAAAACCCTCAAAATGGAAAACTTGTAAATAGAATGGCTGAGAAAAATAAGGGATCGATCGATCGATCCCTTTAATCGATCGATCGATCAGATATCTACCCACTGTAAAGCTCGAAGGAAGAAAACTGAACGATCGATCGATCGATCCCTTTGATCGATCGATCGATCAAGCAGGTCTCAACCATGCAGCCTCCTATTTTGGTGTAGTTGGAAATCTCTTCCGCTAAAATCATCGTAACTTCTTCGTTAGGGATCGAAATCATTCATCGTTTGTGGCCACACGAAGCTTGCAAAGAGGGATACATCTTCCGTGCAGATGTCGAGCCAGGTTGCCAAACTGTGAATTGACCAAATTGCCCTTGAACGTGCGATTGCTTATGGAACTTAACCGGAATGCGTCTAAACTCCATACATGGTACCTACATACCTAAAAAATCCCAATGATACCTCATATAGCATGTTAACAATATAAATCCGAAGTTATCTGGCTAATGGGCATAAATATAGAGATTAAGGCACCCAGGGGGACTAAAATGCGTAGGTTCGAGGGTAGAAATATGCAATATTCGGTACGAATCACACCCCCTAACTTAATCATTGCTAGTCCCTAGCAATTAAATAGGATCCAACAAGAACTACAATCAAACCAAAAGCAAGATACAAGTACAAAAATATGGTATAAAAACATAAGACCACTTTCGCGTGCGATTCGATTGCATTTAGCGTATGCAATAAGCCGTTAAAGCCCTAGGTTACCCTAGTGGGCGAGTGTCGTCTCGTGAGGGTTTTCAGGGATTATACCCACAAACATCATATAGTTTCCTCAAAATATGCCCAAAACAACATGCGATAAGCCCAACAATAATGAAAAGGATTTCATACACATTATTAGCACAATGAACGAATTCAAATGAAAGTCCAAATCATTAACATTATAGAATGCACCTCATAGAATTGAAACCTTAAAATGTGGGAGGGGAGAGAGCACATGCAAAGTGTGATTTGGAAAAAACTTAAATAAACCGGATACTAAATAAAGTAAGCATATATTCAATCCTCACGGGCATTACACTTATCAAGTGAATTCACTCGAAACAGGGAAGTAACACACGGAACATGCGGGCATAAAGAGTAAATGTAATTGGAAACTAGGCCGCACACATGTCACAAATGAAGAACGCTATATATAAAATGAAAAATTGTAATCTTAATGAAAGATACCGCTCATTAAAGGAGGCAAAACCCTCACGAGATGTTGTTTTGGGTATGATGTTTGTGGGTATCATCCCTGAAAATCTTCACGAGACGACACTTGTCCACTAGGGTAACCTAGGGGTTTAACAACTCATTTCATACGCTAAATGCAATCGAATCGCCCGTGAAAGTGGCTTTATGCTTTTATACCATATTTTTGTAATTTTATCCTGCTTTTGGTTTGATTGTAGTTCTTGTTGTATACTATTTCATTGCTAGGGACTAGCAATGTGTAAGTTAGGGGGTGTGATTCGTACCGAATATTGCATATTTCTACCCTCGAACCTACGCATTTTAGTCCTCTCGGGTGCCTTAATCTCTATATTTATGCATGTTAACCAGACAACCTTGGATTTATATTGTTAACATGCTATATGAGGTATAATTGGGCTTTTGTAGGTATTTAGGTACTAAGTATGGAGTTCAGACGCATTCCGCTCAAGTTCTCTACGCAATCGCACGTTCAAGGGCAATTTAGTCATTTCACATCTTGGGCACTGACCCAACATCTACACAAAAGATGTATCCCTCCTCATAAGCTTCACGTGGCCGCAAATGGTGCGTGAATCCGATCCCTAACGAAGACGTTACGGCATTTTTAGTGGAAGAGAATTCTAATGAAACCAAATGAGGGGAGAAGATAAGGAAAAGGAGTGCAGGGGGCTCAGACCTGCTTAATCGATCGATTGATCAAAAGGATGGATGGATCGATCCCTCTTTATTTTTGAAATCGTGGGAGACAGTGGGCTCAAATCTGATCGATCGATCCCCTATTTTCTACAGATATTTTCCTTTTTCATTTCTTTTTCCTTTTCTTTTCTAATTTAATTCCAACTTACTATATCAAATAATTTTGTGTAATATTCAGAATATAATTCGTTTTAGGTAAGTTTAAGTTTTTGTATTGAGGCGGTGAACATAAAATTACGATTGGCGCTTGACGCGCGCCGCTTTTCACCCTCGATCAGTTAGGTTGCCTTAAATTTTAAACTTTGGTAGTCATCGTCAAGGTTTATCCTGATATCTTCATGAGCACCCGAACCTTGTACATCGTCAGTGACCTCGTTCTTTTCCACTTCATGACCTCGTACATCTATCCTACTTGTTGAAGGTTGTTGTGAAGGTTGCTCGAGGACAAAATGAACCGTTGATTCCCCGTGAAAACACCAAAATCGATAACTATATTGCATACCCCATCTTAACAAATGTAGTTCAACCGTTTTCCACTCAAACACCTTACCATTCTCACACCTAGTAAACGGACACAGAAACTCTTTATCATTACGACATCTCTTTGCGTATTTCACAAATTCATTAGGACCTCTGCGAAACACATCCCCTAATATATTTGTCTCACCCATCCACTCTTTGTATTTAGGATATCCCATCATAGCTACTCCAAAAAATCACCTATTATAGGTAATAAGCGTATATTCGTGAATTAATATAAAAAAAAAGTGTGAAAATTTATTGTATGTTTCATTTAATTAGGTCTTATTTATATTCGATTTTTAAATTTCAAGTTCAGTTTATAATATTGATTCCTATTTCCTCCATCTCCTCTAAAGGGTGAGTGGTCCTATCCCATTCATGACCGCATATTTCTGTAATATACTTAACAACTCATGCACATTATTCCAATTTGAGGAGAATTCTCCATCATATCCCCATAGTTCTCCAAGTACACGAGGTAGATTCGCAAGTGCGAGTGTTATTTCAATTGATAATTGAAAAAACACTTAACATCGCATCATCTAGTATGTACCCAGAAAAAAATTAAGATACGACTGCAACACTTCTTCCAAAAGTAACAAGTTAAAGCCACTAAGACTATTATTATATAGAAACTATGCAGTCCCAAACTGTCCGAACGGGATAGTTCGAGAGATCTCATTATAGGGGTAATGACTCTTGAACGGGTCTAAGGGCTATTGAATGCGCACACATAAGAACTAGAAGACGAGTACCTATGCACACTATATGTAATTTCAAGTATGTTTCATTTAATTATCATAAGTCCATGGTCGTGTCACTCTCGAACAGGTCGTGACACAAAGTAATTTTAGAAAAAAGTTGAAAACTCCCCCTCCCCCCATTTTGACAATAATCCAGTGGTCATGCCACTTCCAAAATTAACCAACCCAATAAATTAAGAAAATATAATTATTAAAGGATTTATTAGTGTGAATTAATTCAAGTATTCAAAAAAAAATTAAACAACCAACTTCCATATCCAACCACATCCGTCTAATATAATCCAACAGCAACAACAAACCAACAAATGTGTATCCCGCACTCCTTCAAATTCATCAACTCAATTAAGTCAACATTAATAATTTCTAACCAATTTTAAACCTAAATAAGAATATATAATAAGATCAAATCAATATTAACAATACCTATTAATTCCAATCCCAACTAACATCACCCAATCAACATTAGCAAATAATTTCAAGTCCTAAACTAAAAATAAAAAATACCCAATCAATATTTATAATTCCTAAAACAAAATTGAACCCTCACACCCCACCCCTCCCCCACTCACCCCCCTCCCCCACACCTCCCCCCCCCCCCCCAGACCACCCTGCCCCCTTCCCCCTTCCCCCCCCCCCCCACACGTGCACACACACCCCTGGACACACACACACACTCACCACCTACACACACACACCACCCCTGACCCCTCCCCCCATCACACACACACACACATGCACACACGCGCACACACACCACCACCCACCTGCATACACACACACACATACATATACAGACACACATATACAAAAGGAAAGAGAAAGACAGAAAAAAACTAGCCTGAAATCGGAGAGAGAGAGAGAGAGAGAGAGAGAGAGAGAGAGAGAAAGCAGTTGCTTAGAGAGAGAGAAAACGGAGGGAAATGAAAACGGTGGGAAAAAAGAAGGGGGGAGGTTTTTTTTTAGTGAAAAATTTATCACGAACCTATCACGGTCTTTGACCGTGACAAGTCCGTGACAACTGTACTTGTCACGGTTAATGACCTTGACAAGACTTTGCCATGAACTTGTCACGATCATTGATCGTGACAAAAAACGCATATTTTTTTCTCACGATCAATGACCGTGGAAAATCTCGCCAGTTGAGAGGTGAAAATTTGGCCTCTTTGGTGTAGTGAGTCTTTTGCAGAGCTTGACTACCCATAGGAGTTTTTATTTTTTTGTTTTGTCCCAGAATAGCCAAAGGGGGGAGATTTGTAAGTACAAATTTCTAATAGAGTCAATTTGTATATGTTTTGGCTTTATTGTGTGTTTAGACAGTACTATTTGAGTCATAGGTTAGGACTTGAGTGCATTGACCTTTCAAGCCTATTGCGTAATTTCTTGAAGATGTAGAAACCAAGTTAGAAGATCTACATCATCGTGCTATTTTTCGTATAATTCATGTTTATTTTGATCCTTCGAGTTTTTGTAAGGACATTTTTGTCCATTAAAAATTTATTATGTCGCACGCCGTTACACCGTTGAAGAAATTCAAGATTCATACATTCATCAACGGATCCAAATATCAAAAGAAGAAGAGGAATCAAAGTATGTCAACTGGACCGGTCCGCCTGAAATAAAAGAACCGATCTGGCTAACCGGACCGGTCCGCCTCAGACCCGGACCGATCCGCCTGCTTAAGGCCAGTATACCCCGGACCGCAAGCAAACCGATGATGCCTCAAATAAAAGAACCGATCCGGTCAATCGGACCGATCCGCCTCAAATAAAAGAACCGATCCGGTCAAATCGGACCGATCCGCCTCAGACCCGGACCGGTCCGCCTGGGATAAAATTAAACAGATCGTGTTCAGATTTTTATGGCTCAAGACGTTTTATTTAATCCCACTACGGGAAGTGGTTTTCCAAGACTTACACACACGATTTTCAGATCACAGAAAACCCTAAGTCTTCACCTATTGAGCATCATGACTCTAGGTATTTGATTCACACAAATTGCCAAACATTTGTGAATCACTTTGCAACCCAGGAACGCACTTTTATTGTTCAACCCTTGTGAAGAAGCTGTTCTCTTCTTCATTGCAGCCCTACTGGAAAGGGATAGTTTCAGCCGCCGACTACAGAATCCGACTCCTGAGGGTAATTCTTAGTCACTTGTATTTTCATTGTAATCCGAAATTGTATAGTTACAATATTATAATGAAAATAAATGGTTTTGCCCCTTTGGGGGATTTTTCCTCAATTGCATGTGCTTGAATGTTCTTGCTTTGTTCAATATCTTATTCAATCACATATTGTTGCATTTTTAGGGTCTGTTTGGGTTAAAAGACGTTTAATATATAATTTGCTCATTTGAACGCAAGCGCATACGTTCTCAAATTGGTATCAGAGCAAGTTACGCTCAAATTTGTGTGATATTGATTTTTTTGAAAAATCAGTTTTGTGAAAAATCGCAATTTTTTCAATGGAACGCCCGTTTAATGAGGAGCCTATTTTTGAAAAAGTTCACGACCATGCTGAAAATTTAAAAAGTTTGAATTTGAAACTTTGCAAAAGAATTAAAGTTTTGGAAAAAGAAAATTCTCGTTTTAAATCCGCGATGGATCTTTTGCAAACAGTTCAAAATCAAAGAGATTTTTATCGTGAAAAATTTGTTTCCTTGGACCATGACTTTGTTTCTTTAAAATTGTCAAAGGAGTGTGATGATAGGGTCCAAGTTTTAGAAAACGAATTAGAGGACCTTAAAAATTCAATGGTTTGTGTTTGTGCCAAAGATGAAAAAAATATTTTAATCAGTTAATTTGTGGCACGCGAAGAGACTCTTAGGGAAAAGTTTGCTTTAATTGAGGGGGGAGAGGGATACCCTTTTAGAAATTGTTGAAAATTTGAAAAAGCAATCCCTGTCTTGGGAAGAGTCTAATTTGTTGCTTGAATAAAATATTTTGAAGATGAAAAATGATTTAAACGATTCAAGTAGGTTTGATTGTGATGGTAATGGCTCATCTTGTTCTCATGCTTCTAGTGCTAAAGCCAAAACCATTATTTGTTTTAAAGGGTCAATTAATCCCAATGACATTAGAAAAGATCACACTTTAGGTAACATTCCTTCCGTTTACACATGTTCACATTGTGGTAGGAAAGGTCACCTTAGGAGATTTTGTTTTGATCTTGGAAGAAGTCCTAGGATGTCGAAGTCTAGTGTTACCTTGGTTCCTAAATCCCCCACACGTTGTTTCACATCTATTTGGGTTAGGAAATCACTTTTGGATACACTAGATTTTAGACAAGTTGATTCTCATTTGCTTGCACATGATTCTTCTCTTGCCATATCATATAGATGATTGTGTTCGCATGTGTGTCATACGCTAGTTTTTTTTTGGTTTCATGATACTTATGTTTACTAGCGTTGTGACATGTAATTTTTGAAGAATTTTGAAAAATTCAAAAAGATTTTATTTTGATAAAATTTTAAAAAAAAAATCCAAAAAGATTTTTGTTTTTTATTTGCACCGTTTATGGATGAACACTTTGGATGACCGAGTCACACCATCATTCCATTATTTTCATGTGACTATTTGATAGTGTTTTGAGACAATAGGTCAATTCATCCTTGTGCTTTATAATGTTTGGAGTCATTAAGATGTAATTGAGTGTTTCTTCCTACATGTTTGACTCATATTTCCTTTATTGCACACATGCACGAATTTGTTTGATTATTGTGCTTGTCTTATCACATGTTGGTTGGGTGTTTTCACTTCAATCCTGTCCTTAAAACGAACCAAGCGCGATAAAATTTTGATAAGGATATTGTGCATATAAAAACCGTTTTGTGAGTTTGTGTGCTTTGTTTTAAAACGGGGAAGGGCTGCGAAAGGTTCATTTTGCCTTTACGAATACTAAGCCACCGTTAAATTGGACCTAAAAAATGGAGGAATTTTATTATCCGAGGTCCAAAGAGGTTAAAAGAGCCCGAAAAAAATTGAAAGGCAATAAAAAGATATTCATGCCAAAAAAGGGGCCATTTAGTTTTTTGCACCAATTCTCCAAAGTTTGAGAATTTAGTTTATACACCTCTAAAAGAATATATATATGAGGGAGTTTGGTTGGAGAATTAAAACAGGTTTACACGTCCTTGAAATTCTTGAAAATGCGCTATATAGTTTTGGACGTTATTGGTGTGGAAATCATTTGACTTTGATTTGTTGATTTGCATAAGACGATGTCATCTAAATTCAACAAACTTTTACACCTAAGGATACCTTTGATGTTCATTCGTTAGGAGTACACGTATGCATCGTGCACATATGATTGATTGAGTTGATTTTCCTATCGAATGTGTTCACACCCATTCATTCTGTTTCCATGACTTGGTTGTTTGAGTCTTCATTCATGGTGTGATTTTATACTTGTGACACCCCGCACTTGCCTATTTGTTTTGTTTCTCTCATTTGTCTATTTGGGGACATCATAAAAAGGGGGAGAATGAATTATCTTATTATGGGGGAGATTTGAAAGTTGAGTTTGCTCATAAATTGGTATATATGTTTAACTCATTTCAAACTCGATATGTCACGTGGTATTTTGCTTTGTCTCATGTGTGTAGGTACTACATGGATTATCATTGGATTGCACACCCTGATGAGAAAAGTATTGAGATTCCTGAAGAGTTGAAGAGCAAACGCTGTAGTCTTATTCAATTGTATCTTTCCAGTTTTGGGTTCATGGAAGGGTAGATTTGCATAGGCACTTTTTAGTTGCTTTGATAATTCGGATGTTTGTTTTTATGTATGTACCGGCATAGACATAGGGGGAGATTTGTAAGGACATTTTTGTCCATTAACAATTTATTATGTCGCACGCCATTACACCGTTGAAGAAATTCAAGATTCATACATTCATCAACGGATCCGAATATCAAAAGAAGAAGAGGAATCAAAGTCTGTCGACCGGTCCGCCTGAAATAAAAGAACCGATCTGGCTAACCGGACCGGTCCGCCTCAGACCCGGACCGATTCGCCTGCTTAAGGTCAGTATACCCCGGACCGCAAGCAAATCGATGATGTCTCAAATAAAAGAACCGATCCGGTCAATCGGACCGATCCGCCTCAAATAAAAGAACCGATCCGATCAAATCGGACCGATCCGCCTCAGACCCGGACCGGTCCGCCTGGGATAAAATTAAACAGATCGTGTTCAGATCGTGTTCAGATTTTTATGGCTCAAGACGTTTTATTTAATCCCACTACGGGAAGTGGTTTTCCAAGACTTACACACACGATTTTCAGAGCACAGAAAATCCTAAGTCTTCACCTATAGAGCATCATGACTCTAGGTATTTGATTCACACAAATTGCCAATCATTTGTGAATCACTTTGCAACCCAGGAACGCACTTTTGCTGTTCAACCCTTGTGGATAATCCGTTCTCTTCTTCATTGCAGCCCTACTGGAAAGGGATAGTTTCAGCCGCCGACTACAGAATCCGACTCCTGAGGGTAATTCTTAGTCACTTGTATTTTCATTGTAATCCGAAATTGTATAGTTACAATATTATAATGAAAATAAATGGTTTTGCCCCTTTGGGGGATTTTTCCTCAATTGCATGTGCTTGAATGTTCTTGCTTTGTTCAATATCTTATTCAATCACATATTGTTGCATTTTTAGGGTCTGTTTGGGTTAAAAGACGTTTAATATATAATTTGCTCATTTGAACGCAAGCGCATACGTTCTCAAATTGGTATCAGAGCAAGTTACGCTCAAATTTGTGTGATATTGATTTTTTTGAAAAATCAGTTTTGTGAAAAATCGCAATTTTTTCAATGGAACGCCCGTTTAATGAGGAGCCTATTTTTGAAAAAGTTCACGACCATGCTGAAAATTTAAAAAGTTTGAATTTGAAACTTTGCAAAAGAATTAAAGTTTTGGAAAAAGAAAATTCTCGTTTTAAATCCGCGATGGATCTTTTGCAAACAGTTCAAAATCAAAGAGATTTTTATCGTGAAAAATTTGTTTCCTTGGACCATGACTTTGTTTCTTTAAAATTGTCAAAGGAGTGTGATGATAGGGTCCAAGTTTTAGAAAACGAATTAGAGGACCTTAAAAATTCAATGGTTTGTGTTTGTGCCAAAGATGAAAAAAATATTTTAATCAGTTAATTTGTGGCACGCGAAGAGACTCTTAGGGAAAAGTTTGCTTTAATTGAGGGGGGAGAGGGATACCCTTTTAGAAATTGTTGAAAATTTGAAAAAGCAATCCCTGTCTTGGGAAGAGTCTAATTTGTTGCTTGAATAAAATATTTTGAAGATGAAAAATGATTTAAACGATTCAAGTAGGTTTGATTGTGATGGTAATGGCTCATCTTGTTCTCATGCTTCTAGTGCTAAAGCCAAAACCATTATTTGTTTTAAAGGGTCAATTAATCCCAATGACATTAGAAAAGATCACACTTTAGGTAACATTCCTTCCGTTTACACATGTTCACATTGTGGTAGGAAAGGTCACCTTAGGAGATTTTGTTTTGATCTTGGAAGAAGTCCTAGGATGTCGAAGTCTAGTGTTACCTTGGTTCCTAAATCCCCCACACGTTGTTTCACATCTATTTGGGTTAGGAAATCACTTTTGGATACACTAGATTTTAGACAAGTTGATTCTCATTTGCTTGCACATGATTCTTCTCTTGCCATATCATATAGATGATTGTGTTCGCATGTGTGTCATACGCTAGTTTTTTTTTGGTTTCATGATACTTATGTTTACTAGCGTTGTGACATGTAATTTTTGAAGAATTTTGAAAAATTCAAAAAGATTTTATTTTGATAAAATTTTAAAAAAAAAATCCAAAAAGATTTTTGTTTTTTATTTGCACCGTTTATGGATGAACACTTTGGATGACCGAGTCACACCATCATTCCATTATTTTCATGTGACTATTTGATAGTGTTTTGAGACAATAGGTCAATTCATCCTTGTGCTTTATAATGTTTGGAGTCATTAAGATGTAATTGAGTGTTTCTTCCTACATGTTTGACTCATATTTCCTTTATTGCACACATGCACGAATTTGTTTGATTATTGTGCTTGTCTTATCACATGTTGGTTGGGTGTTTTCACTTCAATCCTGTCCTTAAAACGAACCAAGCGCGATAAAATTTTGATAAGGATATTGTGCATATAAAAACCGTTTTGTGAGTTTGTGTGCTTTGTTTTAAAACGGGGAAGGGCTGCGAAAGGTTCATTTTGCCTTTACGAATACTAAGCCACCGTTAAATTGGACCTAAAAAATGGAGGAATTTTATTATCCGAGGTCCAAAGAGGTTAAAAGAGCCCGAAAAAAATTGAAAGGCAATAAAAAGATATTCATGCCAAAAAAGGGGCCATTTAGTTTTTTGCACCAATTCTCCAAAGTTTGAGAATTTAGTTTATACACCTCTAAAAGAATATATATATAAGGGAGTTTGGTTGGAGAATTAAAACAGGTTTACACGTCCTTGAAATTCTTGAAAATGCGCTATATAGTTTTGGACGTTATTGGTGTGGAAATCATTTGACTTTGATTTGTTGATTTGCATAAGACGATGTCATCTAAATTCAACAAACTTTTACACCTAAGGATACCTTTGATGTTCATTCGTTAGGAGTACACGTATGCATCGTGCACATATGATTGATTGAGTTGATTTTCCTATCGAATGTGTTCACACCCATTCATTCTGTTTCCATGACTTGGTTGTTTGAGTCTTCATTCATGGTGTGATTTTATACTTGTGACACCCCGCACTTGCCTATTTGTTTTGTTTCTCTCATTTGTCTATTTGGGGACATCATAAAAAGGGGAAGAATGAATTATCTTATTATGGGGGAGATTTGAAAGTTGAGTTTGCTCATAAATTGGTATATATGTTTAACTCATTTCAAACTCGATATGTCACGTGGTATTTTTCTTTGTCTCATGTGTGTAGGTACTACATGGATTATCATTGGATTGCACACCCTGATGAGAAAAGTATTGAGATTCCTGAAGAGTTGAAGAGCAAACGCTGTAGTCTTATTCAATTGTATCTTTCCAGTTTTGGGTTCATGGAAGGGTAGATTTGCATAGGCACTTTTTAGTTGCTTTGATAATTCGGATGTTTGTTTTTATGTATGTACCGGCATAGACATAGGGGAAGATTTGTAAGGACATTTTTGTCCATTAACAATTTATTATGTCGCACGCCATTACACCGTTGAAGAAATTCAAGATTCATACATTCATCAACGGATCCGAATATCAAAAGAAGAAGAGGAATCAAAGTCTGTCGACCGGTCCGCCTGAAATAAAAGAACCGATCTGGCTAACCGGACCGGTCCGCCTCAGACCCGGACCGATTCGCCTGCTTAAGGTCAGTATACCCCGGACCGCAAGCAAATCGATGATGTCTCAAATAAAAGAACCGATCCGGTCAATCGGACCGATCCGCCTCAAATAAAAGAACCGATCCGATCAAATCGGACCGATCCGCCTCAGACCCGGACCGGTCCGCCTGGGATAAAATTAAACAGATCGTGTTCAGATCGTGTTCAGATTTTTATGGCTCAAGACGTTTTATTTAATCCCACTACGGGAAGTGGTTTTCCAAGACTTACACACACGATTTTCAGAGCACAGAAAATCCTAAGTCTTCACCTATAGAGCATCATGACTCTAGGTATTTGATTCACACAAATTGCCAAACATTTGTGAATCACTTTGCAACCCAGGAACGCACTTTTGCTGTTCAACCCTTGTGGATAATCCGTTCTCTTCTTCATTGCAGCCCTACTGGAAAGGGATAGTTTCAGCCGCCGACTACAGAATCCGACTCCTGAGGGTAATTCTTAGTCACTTGTATTTTCATTGTAATCCGAAATTGTATAGTTACAATATTATAATGAAAATAAATGGTTTTGCCCCTTTGGGGGATTTTTCCTCAATTGCATGTGCTTGAATGTTCTTGCTTTGTTCAATATTTTATTCAATCACATATTGTTGCATTTTTAGGGTCTGTTTGGGTTAAAAGACGTTTAATATATAATTTGCTCATTTGAACGCAAGCGCATACGTTCTCAGTTTTTATGTTTAGGTGTTAGGATTTTACAAATTTGTTTTTGAAAAAATTTAAAATGAGTTTATCATTTCTATTTTTTTAGAAGAAAAATATTTTTTCATGAGGTCGTTATGTCGAAATTGGGTATGTCGTTCGAAGGAGATATGGTACCTCGTTAAAATAGGTTCCAACGAACTTCGAACAAACCAACTTTAGTAATCACCGAAATCTTGTTTGATAGCTAGCTGTTTAAATGATCGAACGAGATCTTATACTTCGTTCGAAAGAGCTTGTGAATTTTTGAAAATTTTGAAAATTTTCAAATTGTTTTTCATCCTTATATCGTTTCTGGAAAACATCTTTTAAATAGGAGTGCGAAGCAACAGTTTTATTTCAGATAAAACATATATTATGAGTTCCCAAACTCTATAAAAAAATCTATCTAAAACCTTAGTTTACAATGTAAGAACGCCATCTATATTTGATAAACAACCCCAAAGAATAAAGTAATTACCTTAGTAACCCTCAAAGTTTTAAAATGATCAAAATACCCCTAAAAACTTTAAAACTTATTATTTAAATCCTATCCTATCCTTATAACCCAAACTTAATCACAAAACAAATACCATGGTATTTGTATTTTGTATCAATTACACAAACCAAACCAAAAGGTTTGAAAAATAACACAATTACCCCTGAATATTAAAAAAATACAAAATTTTCCTTAAATTCTTCTTATATATTTCCCAACCACCCAAATCAAAATCAAAAGTATTTGAACTTCACCCCCTAAATATTTTCGCCAGTTAGCGGCCTTGTGAGCAGTTGTACCACTTGGGAAATACATGGTACTCATGTCCTCCCACATGGGACCTTGGTAAAACTTAACTAAACCATGGTAAGTTTCCACCTCCTTTTCCACCTATCCCTTCCCATTCAACAACAGTATAACCCCCCCCCCCCTCCACGACTCTAAAAACGTACATTACCACAGTGAAAAATACAAAGAATTTTTTTAGATTTTGGTATTTTTAATGATTTTATGTAGCATTTTTTTTTTCTTTAGTTGTTTAAGTTTTGGAGCATTCATAGGTTATAAATATGAGTTTACATGTAAGTTCTAACTTAGAAAATGCACTGAAAAATCTTGAGTATTATAAACCTCCATTAAAGCTTGAGCTTTAATGGTAGAACATGTACTCTTGACTTTGAACCAATTTCAAAGTGGGAGAACTCAAGCCTTGGGTCTAAGGAACCTAGGTGCAAAGATTAATTCAACCCAAATTGAATTTGTTACCAAAATCAAAGTTTGAAAATTACGAACCTGGAAATTTTAGAAATAAAATTCAGGAGCTATGGTAAACCAAAATCTTTGAAACCAAACCATTTTGACCACATTTTCATCCTAGATCGTGAATACCACCATGTCGTAGCTCGAATTATAGCATAAAGACATGTATATTAGAATCAACCTTATGCCATTTTAAAGAAAATGAATAGCTCGAATTCATTAACCTCAACGATTGAAACCAATACGGTTGGATTCCTCAAGAATAAACCTAAATGGTATTGTAGAAACAAATTTCATAAACAAAATTCAGGAGCTATAGTACACGCATGAGATTGAAGTCAAATCCAGGAGCGTCTACACTTTGACCCAGCGTGTGAGGGCGCATCTTCAATTAGAAAATTCAGAGATTTTTTTCCAAAAAAATTATTTCAATATTTTGGTCAAAATGGTATATTAAATCACCCTGTTTGGTTTCCCATAAAGCATTTTCTCGAGAAAATAGTTTTAAAACCAAATTTTCAAATTTCATTTTAACCTTGAATTTTTTAACTATTTCAAAACAACCCCAAACTTCAAATTTTAGCCCCTTTCCATAAATACAACAAGAATGTCTCTTACCAGCAATTTCAAAATGGAAAGAAACGAGGAAATTAATGAAAAATATAAAAAATTTATAATTATATATTTAACCCCAACACTAAAATTTTCACTGTAAATAATTTATTTCTCCACCCCAACTTTCACTTAGAAATTCATGTTTCCTCCATATTCTACACCTTTATAATATCCATGATTTCAGAATTCCCGGTTTACCTCCATGAGAATGAAGTTCAGTTATAAACGACATAAAATTGAAAAACAGGTGATTCTATTTCAATATTATTTTTGAGCTTACGCCCTTGAATTACTGCATTTGTTTATATCACTATGTGATAGCCCCCGAAGTTTTGTTTTCATTTATGAACTCTTTTATTTAGTTCACAAATACCGTGAATATTTATTCATTCCTTATCCGATTAAAACCTAACCTGATAATATCATGCAACCTCTGATTTTAGTTAAATCTTGTAGCATACATTATAATTCACGGAATAGACTTTTAGTATATAGATGGGAGCGCCATTTTTCCTTTAGGACTAAGATTTTTGAGTTCCTAGATTTATTGCTACATACGTATGAGTGCCACTTTAATTAGTGTGCATAGTTGGTTACTTCCCAAAAAATTTTGGGTCGATTATATCTCAAAAGGTTTTTAATTGATTTTATCCAAAGGTTTTGGATGTTATTATAATAGTATTGCTACGCGTTTGAGGCCTCTATAACCGATAATTATGAGTTATCCTGTTATAGTCTGAACCTTATCCTTATTACTCAATAAAATGCTTATCATGTTATAATCACCATATTAATCTTACAAATATCAACAAAAATCCATATACCTTATTTCATTAATGTTGATATCTCAATTTGTTCCATATTATTATAATTGCGACATATTATCGGCACTTCATTACTATCAAACAAACTCACATATATACATTTATTATAGAAATAAAATTATCTGCTTGGCAAAGTTTTGGCTATTTATTTCCCTTCCAAATAAAAACTGAACTCGAAGAAGGAGAAATACTCCCGCCCCACTGGATTTTTATTAAATCTTATCAAGGAAAACCTTTTCCGTTACGTATGTGTGTGCGGTAACTAGCAAGGACGATAGAACTCACTGGAACAATTTCAATACAACTTACCAACGTATGTGACTTTTTTAGTCCCCTTTTTTTTGTGTCATGACAACCTCGAGATACCCTTTTATTTTTGTTTTATGGGGAATCCAAGCTTTGTTATAATATGATATGCACCCATATAAATAAAGTTATTTTTCTTTTCTCTTAAATTATTATTATTACTTTAGCATTACATTATACAGAACATCGAGTGTGACATAGTCCCAACTTGTTTAGGATCCAAGTGTTCATCTTATTAGGCTTCGAAGATCCAATTTTGGGCAGCAAAGGATTATTCTCTCACCATCTTGATAGAGAACTTGTGTTTGTACTGTGAATTTCTTGCTTGATCTCTTTACACATGGTGGACTCCGTATTGTGTGACAGCTATTGAGCTGTTCGGTGCATCCCAAGGCGTGTGCGGACTCATGTTATGGTAGCTGTGTGGGTGGACTCCTATGTTATCCTGTGAAGAAGTGATTGAAGATTGAAGAATGCATAAAGGCTAGTGATGACGTTGAGTTATATGTAAGCCTTTTGTAATTCGTATGTATCGTATCATGGTGAATTTGCATGGCTGGGCTATTAGAGGTTTTTTCTAATCGAGCTTTCGTCGTACATCATGCGTTATGGTTGATTTACTTATTTATCCTGCACTTATCTAGATGCATGTTTAAATTAAGAAAAAAATGGTTAATCAGTTTAATCATAGTTTAATTAAATGTGCATATAAGTGTACGTGGGGTTAATTGAACTTAGAATTGAAAATTTTAAAAATAGTTGGTATGTTTATTTTTCACCCTTTACCATATTAGAACCCTTTGTGCCTATGACACTTTCATGTGTTCTTCACCAATAGCGTTTACTCTTCAATGAGCATTTTTTTAAGCGGTAGATTATGGGTTTGCAATGGATAATGGCTGGAACCTATCAGGAAGCAAGTAACATCAGTGAGATATTGAGATCTGGGAAGGGCCCATGTTGTGATTTCCATTAGAAGGAATCTAGTGGTGACTATGAAGAAGGTAACAAGGGGTGAGGAAGCGCATCAAGGCTTGAAGGCTTCGAGTCATTGAGTAAGTCTAAATCATCCTTGTAAAGAGACTTATATCATAGTGGACTTGTGTGGTTATCTGTGGTTTTTCCTGTTATGGGGTTTGCTCTTACATTGCCTTGTTGTGGTTTGCTTTATTATATTCTTGCTTACTCACCAAAATGCATGTTTTAGGGAAAACAAAATTGATAAGTTTACACAACGCATGTTTAATTGGCACTGAATTAAAATTGGAATCAATTGTTTATTGGTTTTGTTGATACGAAAATTAGTCAGCTGACATGGACCAATTATATAAAGACACGTGTCATCTTATGTGGCAAATATATATATGTTCACCGAGCTACACAACGTACCGACCTACTCAGCGTGCAGAGCATATGACTGGGAAGGTCAAGCGACAGTTGCACGATTCAATGAACATCAAAATTAATGAACATCCTTATTGTACAAATGTATATGTCTATTAAAAAAACGGCATATTGCCTATTCATACTGATAGCCCCATGGCTATAAATACATTGTAACACCCCCCATAACGGGGTAATTGATCTCTTGTAATCATCATCGAGATTAAGGCAAACATCGACAATATAAGAACAGTGTATGTAGGTCATTTTCGTTGGGCTGAACCACTTTAAAAATCTATTGTCTTATTTTCCTAATTCCTTTTTAACTGTGATTAATTAATTAGATCGAATCTAGTTTTTTACATCAACAGATTAGCGTCGTCTGTGGGAAACGACTATACGTAGCATTTTTCACCAAAAACTTATTACTAATGGCTGAGATCCTAGAATCCAGCACCCGAAATAGTACCGGGGGACCTTAAAATACCTCTGCTCCCCCAACTATCGATCAACTTACAGGAAAAGTAGCCAACTTAGTCTAATGGCAAACGGCGATAACTCATTCAGACCGTTCGTAACGGGTCACCTGCCCAGTTAGGTCAACGAAGTGTTAAGAGAAATACCCATCTGCCATCCTCAAGAACTAGACGTACACTATTCCTGAATGATTCTCAGCCCAGGCGCAGTGACTCTCATTATACTGAGAGGTCCAATGATCCTTCATATCAACCTTGACGGACTTCATCTATAAGAGATACAAATTCTAGACAAAATATTACTTTAACTCCTGAGCAAACAAGCGCTTTGGAAACGTTGAGCAAAGTCTCGCCCTTTGACCGTTTCGGCCCTAGGAGGAATCAAAATCCCCCTAGGATTGCGTCGAGGAATTCTTAACTACCAATCGATCTAAGGGAAGGTTCTGCCCAATCACACCCAGTAACTCGTAATGAAAGATCCCAAGAGGAGAATTTAGCGCGCTCTGTTGCTCGAGCAAATAGACATGAGGCTGAGAATGACGCGTGGAAGGGCTCCATTCAGAGATTGGAAGACCGATTAGGGGAAATGGCTAAGGCCAAGAATCATCTCCAAAGAACTTTTGTCCAAGTATCACCTTTCATAAAAACAATAGTGGATTTTCCAACACCATCAAAGTTTAAAGCTCCGGTAGTGACGCCCAAATATGTTGGAAAAATTGACCCCGTCCTCCACATAGAGCAGTACCAGGCCGCTGCTGATATCTACGCAGTTCTCGATGAGATGAGGTGCAGGGCATTCTCAGGAATCATCACTGGGTCAGCCCAGATATGGCACAATAACCTTCCTCGGGGGAAGATTGCTACTTTCCATTAACTGACTGAGCTATTCATAGGGAACTTCTGCTTTGGAGCAAAGCCAGTTAAGAGAGTAGCACACCTACTGAGTGTGAGGTAGAAAATAGGAGAAAGTACCAGGGATTACATCACTCGTTTTAATAACGAGAAACTGGAGGTGATTGACTATGAGGAGAAAATAGTTATAACATCTCTGATGAGTGGTCTATTACCTGAGAAGTTATATTATACGTTGGCCAAAGATCCCTCTAAATCCATGGTAGAACTGATGGAAAAAGCAGCTAAGATCATGAACGCCGAAGAGGCCATGGATGCGAAGAAGAGCTCTTACACTAAAGCAGAGACCAAGGCTAAAGGTACAACGAAGAAGAAGGATCAAAAGCATAATAGGAACGGAAAGCGACCAAAAGGAAAGGAGACATTCAAGCAGTTGAAGAAGTATGGGAATTACACGCCTTTAAAGGTGGACATAAACCATATTCTAGAGGAGATCAAGAACAACGAGGAGCTAACCTGGCCGGAGAAAATGAGTACAAACCCCAATAAGAGGGATAAGTCCAAAAATTGTGAGTTCCATAGAGATCATGGCCACACGACTAAACGCTGCATAGCTCTCCAGAATGATATCGAAGCACTCATTAGGCGAGGAAAACTGAGTAAGTTCATTGATCGCCAGAATGGTGGGAAGACTAATGAAAGAGGAAGACAAAGGTCCAAATCTGCTCACCGACCAAGAGATGACAAAAAGAGGGACCATAAAGATGATCCAGAGGATGACCCCGACCTCCCCAAAAAGTTAAGGCAACCCGAGCGTGAGGTATTCTCAATTAACTTCGGATCATTTGAATGTAATGTGATTATAAGTGGCGATGCAGGAGGTGGAGATAAGACTGCGAAAAGAAAAGCCTACCTCAATGAGGCCCAAGCTTGTTCTTATATATAATATATAAATTTGACCGAAGACGATCACCCGAGAAAGGTGAACAAGGACAAATTGGTTATCGGATTTTCTAAAAATGATCTTGCTGGCGTACTGTATCCTCACAATGACCCTTTGGTAGTCAAGATGATAATGAAGGATGTGGTGATTTCACGTGTATTGGTGGACAATGGTAGCTCTGCAGACATCATGTTCTACCCCAGTTTTGATAGTTTCAATTTGAAGTTAGCCCAGTTGGAGCCATATCACAGGCCCTCCTCAGTTTTACGGGTGAGAAGGTTTTTCCACTTGGGACGATTAAGTTGGACATGCTCATGGGCACCTAGCCTGCTTGCAGAATAGAAAAAGTACGCCTTTTTCATAATGGACAAGAATGTCCAATCAGCCTACAACATAATCATGGGGAGAGTAGGTTTGAAGAAGTTTAAGGCTGTGTCGTCCACGGTACACCAGTGCTTGAAGTTCCCGACCAATTTCGTGGTAGAAGTTTTGAAAGGTGACCAGAAAGTAGCTCGGGAATGCTACTATTCATTTGTCGAACGGGAAGAACTGGAGGAGGTCAGGAAGAAAACCTCTACCTACCAGGTGGATGAGTCTGAAGATGCAAAGATCGAGACTTTGGACCCTAGGGATGAGTCCCAACTTGTGAAGGGCAAGGTCATCGAAGCTACGGAGGAAATTATTCTAGATGATGAACGACCATAACGGACAACTCAAATCAGCACTTCCCTGGATCCGTCTATAAAGAAGTAACTAGTGGCATTCTTACGGCATAGAAAGCAAGATTTTGCATGGAGTCATGAAGACATACTAGGGATAGATTCGGCCTTCCTGTGCCACGAGATCAATGTTAATAAGGAGTTCAAGCCAGTGAAGCAGCGAAGAAGGGTATTTAGTGCAAAGAAGAACCAGGCAATCCAGGAAGAAGTCAAGAAGCTACAAAAGGCCTCTTTCATTGAAGATGTCAAATATCCTGACTGGCTAGCCAATGTTATGATGGTAAAAAAAAAGAATAACAAGTGGAGGATGTGTGTAGATTTCACAGATCTCAATAAAGCTTGCCCAAAAGATCATTTTCCCTTGCCCCAGATTGATCAGTTGGTGGACGCTACCTCGGGGCATGAATTATTGAGCTTCATGGACGCTTACTCCGACTACAACCAGATTAAGATGAAACTAGAGGACAGGGAGAGCACCTCTTTTATTACCCCAAGGGGAACATACTGCTATAACGTTATGCCTTTCGAACTTAAAAATGCAAGTGTTACGTACCAGAGGTTGATGAATAAATTTTTCGCGAAGCAAATCGGCAAAAACATGGAGGTGTACATCGACGATATGCTACCTAAGGGCAAGAAAGACGCCGACCATCTAGTTAACCTCGGCCAAACCTTTGATCAGTTGGAAAAATATTAGATGAAGCTGAACCCTGCAAAATGCATATTCGGTGTACGAGAAGGGATGTTCCTAGGGTATATCGTGAATCAGCGAGGCATCGAAGCAAATCCAGAAAAGATCAAAGCTTTGCTAGAATTACGATCTCCAGCTAAAAAAAAGGAAGTGAAAAGCCTCACAGGCCGTGTTGCAGCTCTTAATAGGTTTGTATCGAGAGCAACGGACAGATGTCTCCCATTCTTTAAGACCCTTAGAACGACTTTTGAGTTGAATGATGAGTGCGAGTAATCATTTCAAGAATTGAAGAAGTATTTGGGGACACCTCTACTATTCTCCAGGCCGGTGATGGGAGAAACACTGTACTTATACCTGGCTATCTCGAAAAGTGTCGTTAGTTCAGCGTTGATAAGAATGGAGGATGGAGTGCCAAAACTGGTGTACTACACCAGCAAAGCATTCCGAGGAGCATAAATTAGATATCCAAGGCTAGAAAAGCTAGCATTAGCTTTAATAGACGCGAGTAGGAGGATGAAACCTTATTTTTAGGCCCATACCATAGTGGTGTACACTGATATGCCACTCAGATAGGCCTTGCACAAGCCAAAAAAATCCAAAAGACTGATGTACTGGGCGGTCGAACTAGGCGAGTATGATATTATTTATGAGCCAAGGTACTCACTCAAAGGGAAGGCGGAGGCCGATTTCATTGCGAAATTCACTTACCCAGATACCTTCGACCAATAAAAGCCTAATACAGAACAAACCATGAATGTTACGGGATCATCAAAGACAGTACCCGATCAACTAACATTAGTATATTCATCAGAAGGGATGAACAACAAGCAACAAGCGTCATCGGGTAATAACCCAGCAGTGGAGAATGATAAGAGGAAGTACCAAATATTCCATCAAGGAATCTTATCAGACCAAGAGTTTGATAATGGCATACCTGTGTGGAGATTGTATGTTGATGGCTCTTCATGTGCAATAGAAAGTGGAGCTGGAATAATTCTTAACAGTCCTGATGGATTAAATGTCGAATACGCTCTGCGCTTACAATTTAAAGCCTCTAATAATGAGACCAAATATGAAGCTATGATCGTGGGCCTCAGTTTAGCAAAAATAATGCACACAGATCAAGTCACCGTGTTTAGTGATTCATAATTAATTATACATAAGATTCTGGGGTTATACACAGCGAAGGGAGACTTAATGTCAAGATATCATGCCAGAGCTATAGAGATTGTGTCCACATTCACTGCAGTTCGGTTGTTCAGAATACCAAGATTGGAGAATACGAGGGCTGATGTATTGGCTTGGTTAGCCTCGGCTACTTGCACCGAGCTACGAAGAGTGATTCCTATCAAGATATTGGCAGAACGAAGCATAGATGAAGATTTAAAGGTGAAATTCATCACCCTAGATATGGGGCCATCCTGGATGGACCCCATCAGGGCATACATCGAGGAAGGGGTTATGCCAACTGACCAACTTGAAGCCAAGAGGCTGATGTTTAAAGCTGTTCGATATGTACTGAATAATGGCATTTTGTACAGAAGGGTTATCATCGCAGGTTTACAGAGATGTGTGCATCCCTCAGAAGTTAAAGACCTGATTAAAGAGGTTCATAAAGGCTCTTGTAGAGCTCATGTGGCAAGACGGACTCTCTTACAGAGGTTAACGATGCAGGGATATTATTGGCCGATGATGAGAGCTGACTGCACAGCCTATGCGAAGAAATGCGATAAGTGCTAGTGTTTCTCTTCTATTAGAAGAACCCCCCAGGCATTGTTAACACCCATTACGTCCCCCTGGCCATTTTCTATGTGGGGTATAGACTTGGCCAGGCCTCTGCTGACCACCAAAGGAAGGTTCAAATATCTGGTAGTCGCTGTTGACTATGTCACCAAGTGGGTTGAGGCTGAACCTCTCATTGACATGTTGTACGAAAAGGTTTACCAGTTCATTTGGAAGAACATTATCTGCAGTTACGGTTTGCCACATGCTTTCATTACCGACCACGGTCACCAATTTGACAATGAGGAATTCACTGCATATTGTCACCAATCTAATGTCCAGAAGATCCATTCTGCACCAGGCCACCCCCAGAGCAATGGGAAAACAGAAGTGACGAACATGCCTCTATTGACCGGTTTAAAAAAATAACTGGATAAGGCAAAAGGAAATTGGATTAACGAGCTACACTCTGTGTTATGGGCATATCGCACAACACCCAGAATAGCCACTGGGGAATCACCCTATATGTTAGCCTTTGGAAGTGAAGTTGTTATTCCAGCTGAATTGGGCTTATCCACACACAGGGTACTCAATTTCAATTCTCCTGTCAGTGATTTAATGAGACATTTAGATCTGGACATGCTCGAGGAAGTTAGAGAAGATGCGGTAATCAGGAACGCAACTTACCAATAAAGAACAACCATGTTTTACAACAAAAGAGTGAAGAAATGTGATCTCAAAGAGGGGGATTATGTACTCAAGAAGGTTATACAGAAGCATAATAAGATAGAAGTCAACTGGCAAGGCCCCTACCGAGTAACTACAGTTGTTCGCCCTGGGACTTATAGAATAGAAACCTTAGAGGGAGAATAATTAAAAAATGCATGGAATGCGGAGCATCTGCGCAAGTATTACCAGTAGTACAGATTTACATGTACACATTTCTCTTTCAATGAATAAAATTATTGGTTTTCCATATTCCTTTTTGGTTCAATTTTTATCGGAGTATTAGTGCTTCACACTACACCAACTCTGATTGGTCGGCAGCAGCGACATCCAATAACCACCAACTCCGATTGGTCGGCACCAATAAATTTGACCAACAAAGTTGGCATAACAATTATACAAGGCAAAACCTGTTTGATCACAGAGTATCTTAATGGACATCCCAAACTAGACAAGAAGATGAGTGACCTCATGGGGCATCCACTGTCTAGGCACCAAGGTAATCCTGATGCGATTGCTACAACTAAGCAGGAATATGGAATGAAAATTATTCCATTGCTTAGGCACTAATGGGTGACAAGTCACTACAACTTGACAGAAGTGGGGCAAACTCCATTATCTAGGCAAAATAGGACAAATTGTCCTCTCTCTATATATATATATACATTCATCAGCAAATAACAAGAAAAAATTGCACAAAGACCAATTGTTCTTTATTAAACACAAGTAGATTACATAAACATGAATTTTTGATTCATTAAGTACAAATTGCCTATTATATGGGTTTCTACCCCTTTTATTTTGACACAGGTTCCATCCCGGATGGAGGATCATCTAATGCATAGGGGGAATTGATAAAATTCATGTCTTACAACATTCTGATGCTGCTCGGACATGATCGATCAAGCAAATGTTCAAGACGAGATATCTCAAAATCTGAATGAAGATGGTAATACCCAAGATACCTGGAGATCAAACGCCGAGGAATGGCACGAGCTAAAATCAAGCTAACATCTAGTTTAAAGGGGGGAACAAGCAAATCAAGTAATCCACGCTCACACCAATCCCATAAAGATTGTCCTTGATCAACTTTCATCACACATGAAGCATTCAACCATCCATGCTTGTATCCCTCGTTATTCGATTGTTGCAGCCGAGCATCGAGATGACACAAAGCTTTATTATACCCTGCCATCCAAAACTCTCTAGGCTGCTTGTGAAATTGATAAGTCAATCGTTCAATCTGCTCGTGGAGTTTCTTCTCCAAAATTTCTTTACTTTCGAGTACAGAGCTCTATGTGGAGAGTTGGTCGGTAAGAGTTTGAATCTTTTGAGACATTTTAGCCAAGGCTTCATTTTTTTCTTTCAACTGGATAGCCTAATTCACTAAGGCTTGCTCGGTCCTAGTCTCTTTGACACTTCTCCGACCAGCTCTAGTTCTACCTCGCGAGGAGGATGTAGCTCTGGAATATTTTGAAGCCTCCAGTTCTACTTGCAAGGCAACATTTTTAACCTCCAGAAAGGTAAAACTTTCATCGTTAACTGCAACCAAGGCTATGGACGAAGAAGAGGCAGCAGATCTGAGTTGCTTCACTTCCTCTTGCAACGCAATATTCTCTTGCTCCAACAGCTTGGCAATATTCCTGTGCTCTTTAATCTCGAGTTTCAGCACACTTTCCTTTTTTTGATGGGCCGAGATGTACTTGTCATAGCCCCTATCAGCACTCAATTAATGGTACTTTTTCTCATAACCTTCGTGTAAGAGTGCAGTGGTTTCTTTGTGCTGAAGTTAGAGTTCCTCGATCATCCCTTGAAGGTCTTCAATTATTTCATAATAAGCCATATTATTGGCTACAACACGATCAAGCAAACACTTCAAGTATTGGTACGCATCAACTGCTTGCTCAGAAGCATCGGGTCCAAGGATATTAAATATTTGGGCCTCAGTAAAATCTGTATGACCTGCTTTGAAGTAATTATTACATTTTTTTCATCAACTCTGTGTCATGAGCTGATAAGAGTTCCATTCTGGCAACAAACTAGCAAGGAAAAATAAAAACACATCAACAATGATACAAATAAGAGCAAGTCAAGGAGAAATTCAGATTAGACGACAACTACCCATTTTATTGATCATAAGAGGAGAGAGTACAACCAAAGTTACAAGAAAGAAAGGAAAAGTAGAAGAACAACCTTCGCCTTATTTCCTATAACATCATCAACAGGTGTGGACGATGGAGTTGGTTAATTGGGAGGCATTTGGCGTTGCTCGAAAGAAGCAGATGCTTGCCGAACTTGCTCATATGGTTGAGGAGCAGTGGAAATAAGGACTTGTTCTACTGTCATCATGTAAGACTCATCAGATGCAGCTTCATCTTCTTATTCTTCATCAATAGTAGGAGGAGGGCCATGAGTGTCTCTGAAATAACTCTGAATCGTCTGCAACACTCAACTCTTTTAATATTGTGACCCATCCATCCCTGAAGTACTTCAGACTTGCATACTTCATCTGGCAAGTAATAGCGATTAAGGCTCTGTACCATCCCTTGTCCTAACCAGAGCTGAAAGATTTCTTCATCGCAACCTTTCTCTTTAACTTTTTAGAAGAAGCACGTTCCTCAGCAAGCCTTACTTTCTCCTCAAGGTCTTTCTTATGTCGTTCAGCCTCTTTATGCTTGCCATCAGTTTCTTTCTTGCTAGAAATGACGACATTCAATTTTTCCTCAGACTCCTTGGAGGCATTTATGGCTTGGTCACGAGCTGACTCTGCAGATAGAAGTTTTTTCTCCCAGGAAGCATTATCTTCATCATATTTTTCTGAGCATCTTTCAAAGACTGTGACAACCCAGCAAAAGCTTCTTCAATCCCGCTGGAGGGTGTTGAAGCCTTGATAACCTTATCTTTCTCCAGGATATCATTAAATCACGTCATAAGCTGAAAAAAGAAAAGAAGCTTAAATCAGACTATTAATATAGTATGTGGAAATGAAGTGGTAGGGATGGTGATACTTACTGATGCAATATGTTGGGCCGCTAAATCAATGACCTTCTCCCGTGAAAGGGAACCCCCAGCAGCTCGATACTACGGAATGGTCCAAGACATGATCAAACCCCTAGCCGAACTCGAAGTAATAAAAGCTGTAGCGCTAATTCCCAAGGAAGGACCCCCCAATATCAGAAGGTCGAGCAGCAGTTTCTACAGGTTTTTCTGCAAGACCTCTCCTCAATCTCCTTAAAGGCAATCAAATATATTGTATCTTCTTGTGCAATAGCAACACCTTCAATCAAAGGTGCTGCCTCTTTTGGAACGACAGGTGGCTTCCTGCCGACCTCGATAACAGTCAAAGTTGATCCTTTCGATGGGATACTATCCATTTTCTTTGTCCTCTCAGCTGGGACATCCCATTTTCTCTTCTTCTCCCCATCCGTGCCAGGAGCATCTTTAACAAAGAACGCAGGCATTCTCCACTTCTTCGTCATTAAATCAATAATAGAGGTATTCAAATCAGAAGAAGATTCTTCAACACCAGCTCGAGACGTTGGTATTTGATCAAGATCAATTACCACAGGAGGGGCAAGAGGACGAGCAATGAACGACGAGGTGGTATTTTTGTATCTCAGCAAAAAAGAAGCAGCTCTAACGTTCTCTCCACCAACTGACTGATGCAAACCCCAGATGAGTTTCAAATTTTTTATATTAATGTCACTCTCCTTTGGGGGCTTTCTTTTGTTATCAACTGCAAAATATATATATATATATCAGTCACGCATTTCATCAAACATACACAGAGATAAATTAAAAAAATTAAAAACAACCTATCCCAGTGCCATAAAGTGGACATCTGGGACCTTGGTAAACATCATTTTCCTTTAATGGAGTGTGTTACTAATTTTTCATCACAACTCCATGATCAAAATAGTCCCTATTAGCATCGGGAAGGTTGACCACTAAAGATCTATTGGAAAATCTAGTTTTTAGATAAAATGTGGTATCACTGGTAACCCATTTATAATAAAACATGATCTCAGGGATCCCTAAGTGAGTCCCATGAGTTTGATTTAACCTATGTACGCCATTAACTATCCTCCATGTATTTGGAGCTATCCTTACAGGAATAATATCAAAATATTGGCAAAACTCCAAACACAGGGGATTAGGCGAAAAAGAAAAGCCGCACCCCGCTACGAAAAGTGAGGGAAACCAGTGTCCCTCAGCCAGAGAAAATAAATCAGATGGAGAAGGAGGTTCTTCTAGAATAACCCAAAAGGGAATTGTAAAATCAGCTCAAAATTTATCCAAAGATTCAATGAGATAAACCATGATGACTGAAGCAAAGAAAGAAGAAAGATGAAATTCTTACAGAAAATTGAGAAATCTGCTAAGGCGGGTGACAAAAAGAACGTTAGTATTAGGATAGAATTAGAAAGACACCGTTTAGAAATCTGGAAGTGAAAAGTAGATGACGATCTTTTCCTATCGCTTTTAAATGCCTTGCAACGGGAAGCAGGAAAAGAGATGATTACCAAAAAAGACGATTGTATTTCCGGCGGTTAAATGATGAAAAAGACCCAGATACCCAAACGCCTATCGCAGATTCAAAATATTTACAAATTTTCCATTTAACGCTCAATTGACGAGGCTAAGGATAAAATTCCTAAGTGTTGGAGATCTGTAACTAATCAAGGGACAAAAAGGTACCCGAGTAACTTTTGGGCAAAATGCTCCACACTCTCATATCAAAACTCAACTGTGAAATATTGAGGGCTTCTGTTGATACGAAAATTAGTCAGCTGGCATGGAGCAATTATATAAAGAGACGTGTCATCCTATGTGGCAAATATATATATGCTCACCGAGCTACACAGCGGACCGACTTACTCAACGTGCAGAGCATTTGGCTGGGAAGGTCAAGCAACAGTTGCACGATTCAATGAACATCAGAATTAATGAACATCCTTATTGTACAGATGTATATGTCTATTAAAACATCGACATATCGCCTATTCATACTGATAGCCCCAAGGCTATAAATATATTGTAACACCCCCCATAACGGGGTAATTGATCTCTTGTAATCATCATTGAGATTAAGGCAAACATCGGCAATACAAGAATAGTGGACATATGCCATTTTCGTTGGGCTGAACCACTTTAAAAATCTATTGCCTTATTTTCCTAATTCCTTTTTATCCATGATTAATTAATTAGATCGAATCTAGTTTTTTACATCAACAGGTTTAATTTTAATTGGAAAATTAAAACTGGTGTTTGTTTGATAATTCGTATAACACTATTGCCATATAACATTTTTTAGCGCGATGGTTGAGGTATGTGATATTTTTCCATTTATTTGTTTTTCTTTTTATATTTTCTCTTTTTTGGATCTTATTTCGATGTATGGATCTCTCGTATTGCATGATTTTACAGTTTTTCGTACGTTTTGGAGTAGTTGTCCCGATTATTGGGTTTATACCTACATTTCATTCGTAGGAGGATGAGAGATTCGGGTTTGGGACATCTATTGATTGAGGATGACTCAGATCCTTTTTCCTTAGTCTTCTTGGAGGGTATGGTCTCGATACAAGGGTCCTACATCTCTCGTGGTCCCTTAGGGAGGTTTGCTGATTCGATAAGATGTGATGACACTGGTGGACGTATCTGACTCAAACGATAATTATGAGGTTGGTGGAGACTCTTCTTTCATGGGTCACTTTTAGATTATTTATTTTTTGCCTTCTTATTCTTAATGTATCCTTTTATTTTGGAGGATAAAAGGGCTTGTCCTTTTTCCTCGAATAAATTTTTAGTATTTACGAAAGAAAAAATATTTTATTTTGGGGAAAATTCTTCATATTTATTTATGTTGTTTTGAGTTATTTATATTTTTATTTTTATTTTTTGCCATATTATTGAATTATTATACATGCATGAGGTAAATATACACAAGACAAAATTAAAAGTTAAAATAAAAAAAAAATCTTATATCCACAATTTTAAATTTATCATAGTTTCCATTTTCGTAATTTGTCTTTTCGGTCAGATTTTGGATCTACAGGCTTGTTAGAGTAGTCTATAGATTACTTATTTGACTTGAGGACCGATTAGACTTAGGGTGATTTTATAGGACTGATCGATTACTACTAATTCCATGTATATGGAGGCGGAATGTGAGTTTGGAAACTCAGACCTTCATATCTTCTTTCTCATAGTCTAAAAAACAATCTTCTTTTCTCTCCATATCTTTCTTGAGATGGCCCTCCCATGTTCGATTACCAAATTATTCTTAAGCGACAAGTGGTGTATTTCCTTCGTAGTTTCGATGATTGGTCTCTCTTGGGCTTAGAATGCTACGTCCCATTTCCTTTGTTGTCTTTGAGGACCATCACTGTTGGTTGGGCCTTCTTGTAGACTTCTATCACTTTTGACTTTTAGTATCTAGAGGACCACCTTTTCCATTTTTTATGAGAGGATATTTTCAGTCTGTTCAAGGATTTTAGCCACATGATAGGGTATGGCGTAGACCAACTTATGGAGGATCCTTACCTAGGCTAAGGAGGAATTTTCTCTCTCGCTGAATTATTAGAAGTGGACCACCTTATGACCGCGAGTTCCTTATTGAGGAAATAATCGATCTCATGGTGTTTATTTCCATCTTTCTATATGAAATTACAAATATGAGGCATATGGGTGGCTGAAGAAGTGCGTTAGCTTTGGATATGATATCCCAACATCTTTTGGTTATAGGTTTTTCATGCATGGACATTGTGTTAGCAGATGTGGTCTTGTAGATGAAAGTAGGTAAGAGTCTAGTGCCCTTGATATTAGGTGAGAGCATCAACGACTTATCTTATTATCATTCTTGAGAGTGATATTTTCTCCGAGGAAGCCCCTTACTCTTTTACATGTGAATCTTGGAAATGTTGATCTTGATTTTGGATCCTTTGTCTACCCTATATGACCTAGCTATTTTTTTTCTAGCGAACCACTTATTCATTGCATAGAGACCAACATAGAATGGGCTTATTAGTTGTTTAAATCTATCCATTCTTATATCCACTAGTTCTTTCCTTGGTGATCGACGATGGTTCCGTGCTTATCCAGGGGACCTTTAATATATATTCATCTGAGTGCCTAATGCTTCATATCTTTTTCTTTCCCTTACTGGGTCATGCACTAATACGAAAGAAGACAAGAAAATACTCCTTCACTAGGTCTTATTCATCATGTTGAGCCTCTTTACCCATACTTGGTAAGTATATCTCTAACCTTTAGAGGAATGATCTCCCTTTGTTCCTTCTGGTTCCTCTCGGCCTATTCGGTGGAATGGCCATGCATTTTTTGAGGAGTATATTTTATGGTTATGGGAGTAAGTTATAGATGTAGTGATTTCTGTTTTATCTTAAAGGCCACGGATAAGTGCTTTCCATTCTTTAAAAAATTAAAGAAGGCCTTTTAGTGAACTCTAGAGGACGAAGAAGCTTCCCATAACCTCAAAAAGTACTTGGGTTCCACCCTCCACTATCTCGAACCATCACTAGGGAAAATTTATACTTGTACCTTACTGCTTCACCAACCACTCTTAGCTTAGCTCTGATTTGAAAGAAATTTGGGGTCCAATATCCTATTTATTATGTCATCTAAGTTTTGGAAGGGGCCGATAGCCAGTACTTAAGGATGGAAAAGTCTATGTTCTGCCTCATCACTTCAGCTAAGCGCCTAAGTCCCTATTTCTAATCCCACACTATTATGGTCATGATCTATCACCAACTCCTATAGATCCTTAACAAGATTGATACTTCAGGAAGTCTTATCAAGTTTTCTATAGAGTTGTAAGAGTTTAATGTCAAGTAATAACCACGAAATATCATCAAAGGTCAGGCCTTAGATGACTTCATTGCATAGTTCAATAATCTGGAAGATTTAGAAGAAGAAGTTAAGAAATCTGAAGCAGATGTAGCCAAGGTAAAAGATCCAAAGCAGTCGTTGTTCAGATCCATATACTCCACTTCTCTAGTATGGGTCTTGTATGTGGATGACTCATCTAACATCTCAAGTAGGGGAGTTGGAATTCACTTTGTAACTCAAAAAAAAGGTATTATCTCTCTTGTTCTCCATTTTAAATTCAAAGCCTCCAACAATGAGGCGGATTATGAAGCCCTAGTGGCAGGCTTAGGAGTAAACATCCATCTAAAGGATGAACATGTAGAGGCTATTAGAGTCAATTAGGGTCATTGAGGTGTATGATTCCAAAGATGAAAGGATGGTAGGGTACCTAGAAATTTTGAAGCACCTCATCCAAAGATTCCCTAAATTATGCATCAGAAGGGTCCCCTGAGCAGAAAATTCAGAGGCTAACCATCTCCCATGAGTGGCCTCATCAGATGAGGTAGATCAAGTGGTATTAGTTATCACCTTGGACCAACCAAGCATCATTCAGCTTCAGATTAAAAATATAAAGGTCGATTAGAGTTCAAACTGGACCATTCCCATCAAGTCCTACCTTATAGATGGGGTCCTGACTAAAGGTAATTTTCATGCCAGATATATAAACTCTCTATCTTCTAGATACTACATGGAAAGTGGGGTATTATTAAAAACAAGTAATTCTCAGCACCTCAGAGATGCCTTAGCCCATAATAGGCCAGTTATGTCCTCAAATACCTTCAATAAGGTGTTTATGATGCCCATATTTTCCCTAAGACCTTAGTCTACAAGGTCTTAAGGCAAGCGTACTTATGGACATCATTGAGGAAGGAAACCAATGATCTATTCTAGTATTGAGACAAGTGATAGATGTTCACTTTTGATCCAAAGTAGCCAACCAAGAAGATGGATCCTATGTTAAGTCCATAACCCATTTCTCAATGAGTATGGATTTATTAAGGCATATGCCCATCAATAAAGGTCAAAACAAGTTATGTACAGTAGTCGTCGATTACTTCATCAAGTGAGATGAGGCTGAGCTCCTAGCCACCATCACAGAGAAAAAGACTCCCAACTTCATTTGAAAGAACATTATTTGTAGGGTTGGCCTGCCTAAGTCCATCATCTTAGATAACGATAAATAGTTTGATAACCCATCCTTCAGGGATTTCTCCACAGACCATGGCATAAGCAATCACTATTCATCTCGAGGTTATCCTCAATCCACTGGAAAAATAGAGGTAACTAATAAAAATATCTTCCACAGCTTGAAGAAGAGGTTATAAAAGTTTAGGGGTTATGGGATAAAGAGTTTTTGAGCATACAATGGGCTTGATGACCACAATTAGAGGTCCAACGGGAGAAACTCAATTCTCCATGACCTTTAGCACTGAGGCAGTGATACTAAAAATGTTGAGATGCGTACACAAAGGGTGGCTTAGTTCTAACTAGGGGATAATGTCAAAGGTCTCTGGATGAGTTAGAAGAAAAGAGGGAAACTGCACTAATATGAATGGTTGTACAAGAAAAACATAACTTTCT
Organism: Sambucus nigra; assembly: GCA_949130495.1. Lineage (NCBI taxonomy): Eukaryota > Viridiplantae > Streptophyta > Magnoliopsida > Dipsacales > Adoxaceae > Sambucus > Sambucus nigra. The sequence goes on along the minus strand of OX422208.1, from coordinate 786,498,618 downwards.
ATTTTAACAATAAAAAAATTTCCATAAAGAATTCATAGTGGGGGACTTGGTCCTAAGAGAGGCCACCATTGCTACAAGAAACCCAAATGAAGGAAATTTAGGTCCAAATTGGGAAGGACCATATGTGTTGGTCAAAATAGCAAGGCCAGGGTGTCATTACCTTAAAGACTTGGAGGGATACAAATTGCTACACCCTTGGAACATAGAGTACCTCATAAAGTATTATCAATTATGCACTCCGTTACTTGAATGAAATATAAAGATATCTTATATTACCTATGGTGTGTCAAATGCAATGTTCTAATGTGTGTTACAAGGCTTTAATACCTGGATCCAAGCTTAATCTAAGGTTTAAATACCCACAATGAGTTACAAGGACTGAAGACCTAACCCTAAACTAATGGCAGAGATCCATGCGATCTCTGTCCAAAGACTCATGGAGATTTAAGGTTTTAATCATTGACTACGAAAGTTCCCAAGGACTTCAATGATACATCATGAGTTGTAAGGCTTTCTTCAATGGATCGAATTAATAGTTAAATGTCCAAGGACCTCAAAAAGGCCAAAGGAAAAACAAAGGCCTAAATACTTAATTTCGCTTAAATTGACTAAATTCTGAGGACCTTTGATAGTCAAAAGGACCCTCTTTGCCAAAAATAATGTTTTCCAGAACAAAATATTACACAAAAATGCAGAAAAGCGTTTCAGGATTACTCAAACCTATTTTTTGAAAAAGAGTCGCTTTAAAATATTAAAAGTCCTTTTTTTATGCCCGTGAGTTTGAAAAACTTCAATTTTCAAAACAATTGGGTGGGTTAAGTGTTTACATGTTAAACATTGTTCACAATTCTAGCTTTATAACAATGCAAGGTCCTATACTTTGTAAGCAAAGGTTCATAGGTCTCACACCCTTGGTGGAACCTCAAACTTATTCCCCGAGGCCTTCATCCTAGTGGGATAAGGTCTCAAGGTTTTATGACCCATAAGGGGATTGAAATCATTAAAACGCCTAAGTCATAAGTTCCTAGGACACATTGAGGGGCTTAAGGTTGTAAATATTCCAATTTCGGAGGTCCTATGACCCATTGTGGAACTTCACATTCAAAATTTTCCAAGTTCAATGGTCACATGACCTGTTGTGGAACTTTTTAAATCAAAATTTTCAATGTTTAGAGGCCTTTTGACCCATTGTGAACTTCAAATTTGAAATTTTCAAAGTTCAGAGGTCTTATGACCCATTATGGAACTTCGAAATCAAAATTTTCAAAGTTCAGAGGTCTTATAATCCATTGTGGAACTTTGAATTCCAAAATTTCAAAGTTTAGAGGTCTTATGACCTATTATGGAACTTTAAATTACAAGAATTCAAAGTTTAGAGGTTTTATAACCCATTAAAATTTCAAAATTTCAAGTCAAAATTTCAAAATCTAAGGTACCTTTAAAAATTTACTATTTGGCCTTTATACCCAAAAAATTTTGGGGTGCTAAGTGTTGGTAAAAACTATTTAGGCCTTCAGTTCTCAAAAAGTTCAAGTACAAGGGATTTTATGGTTCTAAGGTCTTATGGACCATTTCAGAGCCTGAGTATTGACTTTAGAAACCATACAGGTATACGGTAGAGGTATTAGGATCCTCAGATCTACTGTAAAAAAATGCTACTCAAGTTATTTTAATTTACCAATAAATTTTGGGGGACTAAGGGGGATACCACTTATTTGTAGATCACAAACTGATAAATGTTATGCAAAAATTCCTTAGCAAAGTAAAAATAAAGCAAGTAAAAACTAGTGTAGAAGTTAAAGTTCAAAAACCAAGTCGTTGCTATTATCATTGTTAGAAGAGTTGAGATATTACAATAATAGGCCCATAGCTCAAGATATTTAAAAAAATCAAAAAATTAAACAAAATACTTCTCAAGGCTTGGGATTGGTGGGTGTTACCTTCATAAGGGCTTCACTTTCTTTATTTGAAGGGCTTGACTGAGGCTCACATGTGGAGTCTTTCTTCAAAGTTGCTTCTTCTTATTAGTCGTGGAAGGCAGATATTTCATCAGCATTGTCAATGCTACTTCTCTCATCAACCAATCTCTCACAACCAGATGGGGGGCCTTCAGCAAATCACATGAAAAATCCATATCAGGAAAGAGCTCCTGGTCCTTAGATTTTTAAACCTCAAATCTAGTGTTGGTATTCTAGAAAAGAAATTTCTTATAAGGCTTAGACTCAAGATTGACGTATAATTTTCTCTTCATAGTGGCATGAATCTTTCCTTGAATCTCATGATAATTTATAAGAACCTCAAAATATTCCTTTTATAGCTCCTGACCTTTGGAAGTTAACAGGTCTTTCATAACATTCAAATCTAATACTTGCTACTTCAAAAGTTCCATGTCCGTCTCAGCCTAAAGAAGTTTTTCTTGAGGATTTTTGAGCTTGAGGGTCTGACCTTGAAGTGCTTCCACCACCACTTTATGATCAAACTGGGCCAAAGCATGGGCCTGCTCGACCTTGGTTGAGAAGTCTCACGTAACAACCAAGAGGGAAGCAATATCCTAAAGATTTTTCTCATCGAGAATCTTGTATTGCTCCAGCGAAGTGATCTTAGACCTCAAGACCCTTCTCTCTCTCCCTCTCCCCCCCTCTCTCTCTCTCTCTCTAAAGAATCCACGTCCAACCATTGATTGGTAATTATCTGATTCATTTCCATCTGAATGAGGTCCCACTTGTCAAACATCTCCGCAGCCTTGTTCTATCCCTTTTGGCCTTCAACGACATCATCTATGAGGGACTCTATCAAGTGCCCCAATAAAAAAAGAAGAAAAATATTATAACAAGGTATGGAGAGAAAAAGGCACTAAGGAAAATTAAAAAAATATGCAAAGTACTTTTGCCAACATATGGACGAGTTCTTGAGCATTAACGTAGGTCCCCGACCCCTCACATTGACCACTATCTCTGAATAATTCGTTATGGATAGTTAATGAAGTGCATTCACGATCGAGGTATAGGAATTCATTTCCTTAGTGAAATCAAGCATGGAGTATCTCCTCAGTTGAAGTAAACTTGTACATCTTGAAAAATTAGGCCGGGGTTACATCATTTTAGTCCCCGCTTGCCTCTCTGAAGGCTAAGACCATGGCCATCAAAGACCTCTAGGAATTAACCACTAGATAAGAAGGACCTATCCCCATGGCTTTTAAGATCCTCAATACCGGCTGAGGTCACGAAAACCTAGCCCCATATTAGAAGAAGAATTTGTTAAAACCTACATGATGGGCAACCATAGAGAAAGCCCTCTAGTTAGTCCTTACGGCCCTTAAATGATAGTCTTTGGGATTCGATAATTCTTTCGAATTTCAACTAAGTCTTCCTTAGAGATCCAAGAAGCCAAGTGGACTCACTAGAGAATTTGGAGTCATTGGCCCATATCTAGGTAATCACCTTGGTACCAGATGGAATAATCCAAGTGGTGACTTGCTCAGAGGCCTCAGCCCCTTGCTTATTAGTTGGTGGAATAGAAACATAAAGCCCAACCGCCGAAAGGGGAGTGCACTCCAAGAATTTAGAGGGGATATTTTTTAAAGAAACATTTTTGTAAGGAATATAGAGATAAATAAATTATTTTCTCAAAAATTTTGGAGAGAGAGGATAACCCGAGAGAATGATGGAGAATTCAAACTAGCCCAAGGGGTATTTTTATAGACCCTAGGCCTGATGCTTCAGCCTCTTCAGCCCCAAGGCATGTACCATCAATGTTATAATCCTCTTACAATCTCCTTGATAATGCAATCTAATTATGATGGGGATCTCAATGGTTAATTATGCTCATGACCTTAACTTGTGCAAAAGATAATTGTTGCCCCTTGCAATCCTATCAGAAAGTAACAAGAATCTACTGATGATACTCTAATTGAACCTTGGTGTTTTAAAGTTCCTTACACCCCTAAAGTATATTTAATTATAAACAGAGGTCCCAAGGTCAATCCCAGACCTCAGCCATACCACTTTTTTGTCCATAAGACCTCCGCTGCTCTAAACAAAGGGCCACCGTATTATAGCAAACCTCAAAAACTGCCTAAGTCTTCCAAAAGTTTTAGTAGTTCTAACATGCCTATTCAATTAAGATTAGAGATCACACCACCAGATTTCTGCCATTGTCGATGCTAAAAAAAGATCTCTATCTGAAGAAAATGACCTCCTAAGACAACTTAACCATCACTAAAAAAGTGTATCACTGCAAAACATCTAAAGATCAACTAATGGCAGTACTATGGTGTGAAAACAAATGTATTTCAAAGTTTTTTATATGATGACAACTCAATTAATGTAAAATCATAACTTCACTATCTTCTTACTTGAGATTAAAATAAGTACTCAATGCATTATGAAATAAGCATCTAGGAAGAGTTCATCCAGGAAACTATGTAACCATCACATGAAAGATATTGAAGTCCTAAAAACCAACACAGTGATGATCATGCCCAAAACAACCGAGTTCACAAAATTGACTAAAAGCTCAAAATTTATCGACTACTAACCTTTTTCAAGCAACCAGTATAAAATCATCCACCATCGAAGTTTAAGATCTTTTCAATATAACCATTCAGATACAAGTTGTCCTATCTCAACACAACTTATTATCCAGTGCATGGAAGCAATTCATCACAAGCTCTTGATTGATGTATCAAGAAAGTCAAAGAAATGCTTAGAAGATCCAGATAACTTTTACTTTATTTTATTTTACTTTAGGAACCAATGTACAAAAGCAAAGTAACTAGTTTTGGTCATGTATAATCTCATCCCCACTCATCTAAATCTACCCTAAACCATTCCTTAACCTTCCCTAATCCCCGTACCCTAAGAAAAATTGATTTTGAATAAAACTAAGAGTTTCAGTTGACTCAAAGTCCCAGAAATCACTTTGAGCCATCTCATCTTTTTCAAGGCACTTCGGGGGAGTTTCAGTAGACTGAACTCCAGTTTTAATTGACTGAAAGTGCTAGAATTAAGCCTTCTCACCTTGAAAACTTCTTCCAACCTTTTAACACAATTATCCCATGGTTTCCTAAACTTCTGTCAATTATTTTACCTACATTCGGCTATCCTAAACTTCATCTTGACCATATAAATACCCATATCCTCTTCCATTCCAAAACACATAATATTTCTACCACATTCCTCTTTATTAAAGTCCCATATCCTAGCTTGTGCCTTTCCCTCACAAAGTTATCAAGAAAATCCATTTGAGAAGCTTCAAACCCAAACCTCCATAAAATCCAAAGCTTTAAGGAAAAACAATTGAACCTAAAGCTTTACCCTTTTTAGCAAAGTACCAATCCCACACCCACTTGTGCTAAAACTATACTCGAAAACCCAATCGAGTTGTATATTCGTGAAACTTGTTGATTTGTCTTTTTAGAGAAAGAATGTAAACATATCATTCCATTATTTTCGTAAAGAAAATATTCTTTACTTTTTGTTAGGTATCTCATTGTTGTGACACACGGTTAACCTTCATTGTATCTTCTTGGTCGGTAGTGTCATTGTTCTAAATATTCAAGGCATTTAAAGACCTTGGACTATTGCGTGGATGTCGCTTGAGCAAATACGAGTTTAACAACTTGTTCATTGTGGCTTTTCAAGGTAGCGGTCCTTGTAAGGTTTTGGTTCCGCCATAAATGAAAATTAGATAATGAAGTTATTGAGTACAATATTGAGGGTGGACGTAGGCAGTGGCCAAGTCATGTTAAAATCTCATCTTGCAAAGTTTCATTAATCCCTATCTCTTAACTTCTTATACTTATTATCGATTAAGTTTTTACTCTTAAATTGATATATCATATTGCAATTAATCTTTATTTATAGATAGGAAAGCTTAAAATTTCCATTAAACCCATACACCCAATTCACCTCCCCTCTTGGGCACAGTTTTGGGCCAATAATTGGTATCGGAGCCTAGATCATATATACTTATTTTTGAAATAATATGTTTTTTAGCATAAAAATCAAAATGGAATTTTTACCCAATGTCTCCATTGCGGAAGGATAATCAACTAGCCGACTTCCATTTTTTATGGAACTAAATGGTTTTTGAAAATTAAAATGCAATGGTTTATTCAGGCCCATAACTATGAAACATGGAAATCCCCAGTCAATGACCCGCACATACCTTCACTATATATATGAATGAGTATAATAGAGTTTCGTTTGCATATTCACTAAATATATTTAGGAAACTCTTGAAATTACACACGAAGGCACATCAATTTTTAAGGAAGATAAAATCAACATCCTCATACAAAGTTACAAATTATTTCAGATAAAAGAAGAAGAATCAATTACTAAAATGTATGATAGATTTAATACAATTATAAAAAACTTTATGATCTTGACAGAACATTACTAATAATAAAAAATATAGAAAGATTCTCAGGTCCATATCTCAAATTCAAACGAGAGAGTATAATTGGAAGAACTCATTGGTTATCTCATCACATACGAAATGGAATTAAGGAAGAGAAAAAAGAGACAAAAATGAATAAAAGAAAAGTCTAGCCCCAAGGATACTGCTCCACCAATGAAATGATGGATCTTTTCACAAAAAACTTTCAAAATTTTCTCATATATCGACCTAAAGATGGACAAAAAGGTTAAACTACAATAGACACCCCTATGACGATCATAAATCCAAATGCTTTGGATTCAATAAATACGTCCATTCATTACAGAATGTCCAAAAAACAGAACAAAAAAAAGAAGTGAAAGGAAAGAACGACATGGGAAGAAATCCATGAAAGCATCATGGAGTGACTCTGATAATTCTCATTCAATGAGTGAATCAAGTGGATCTGATGAACTAAACCTATGTCTTATGGGATTTGACAATGAGGTACATTTATATCAAAACTCTTGTTGTGATGATAAAACCCTTTTTGAAATTCTTCGTGAAAATTGCAAAACAATGAAAAATGAATTTGAACAACAAAAAATAACTCCTTTATCAAATACAATAAGTCTTTAAAGCAGACACATATGATGAAGAATGAAAATGATTTGCTTAAACTAAAACTCATTTAAAAAACAAAAGATAATAAGATATCTCTTCTTAAAAAGGAAACAAGGAAACTAAAAGATGATTTGAAATTACTGAAAACTTCTTTGAACCCGCTTATTAAAAAACAAAGATATTTCTTTATAAATAAAGCAAGTACTAAACACTCTTACCATAAACAGAAAAGATCCAAATACCACCACTTTCATCACAATACTAGATTCCCTCCCATAGAATACTTAAACCCCTCTTATAATGAATTAGTATAATGGGATCCTAGTTGCCTATCATCACATACTAAGCTTTAAGGCCCAAATTTTCAAGGGAACCAAAAGAAAAACCATTTTGTTAAAATCATGTAGGTCTGTATGAAGGCATCCACGAATAAAGGAAAATGGCACCTCGACAGCGGATTCTCTCGACACATTTCGGTGACAAATCAAAATTCATTAACTTAGTTCCTCGTAAAGGAGGAAAAGTAACCTTCAATGGCAACTCAAAAGGTAGAATTGTCGATGGAGGGAAAATTTGTACATCAACCTCTACCTTTATTCATAATGGCTTACTTGGAGATGGTCTTAAACATAACTTATTTAACATCAGTCAACTATGTGATAAAGGATACCAAGTCATCTTAAACTAAAAACACTTTTTAGTTCAAAGTCCCTCAAATAATGAAACATGTTTTTTAGCCTCGAGAACTTCACATGTCTACACATTAAAAATTGACGACCTTACCCATCAAAAACTAAAATTCCTCACCTCTATAAATAATTGCTCATGGTTATGGCATAAAAGACTCGATTATGCTCATATGGAAGTCACTCATAAATTTTGTAGTAAAGATCTCATAAGCGGACTCTAAATATACACCAAAGATAGAATTTTTTATGAATATAAATACAGTAAACATCACAAAACTTCTTTTAAAAGGAAAAGGGACATCTCCTCCACTAAACCCCTTAACCTTATCCTCCTAGACTTATTCGATCCTGACCCTGTTACCAGTTTAAACAAAAAGGTATATGCATTTGTAATCATTGATGATTTTTCAAGATACTGTTGGGTATTATTTCTTTCAAAGAAAAAAGAAACCTTCAATAATTTAATAAAATTTTATAAATGAGTTCAAAATGAAAAAAAATGTAACTTTCAAACATATTCGAAGTGATAGAGGGGGAGGATTTAATAATAAAAATATCAAAGAATATTGCGATAACATGGATATAGTCATAACTTCTCGTCCCTTAGGACATCTTGACAAAAATGGGGTTGTATAAAGAAATAATCGATCACTACAATAAATGTCCCACACCATACTTAACGGGCATAAAATCTCTGAATACTTTTGTGCAGGAGCCTCAACACTGCTTACTATGTACTCAATACGGTAACTATTGGAAAAACTATCAACAAAACTCGTAACAAAATATGAAAAGGAAATAAACCTAACATGGGGTAATTTAATTTTTTGGATCCAAATGTTTTATTTTGAAAGATCGGGAAAACTTAAGTAAATTTGATCCAAAATTTAACAAGGGAATTTTTCTAGGATACGCCATCAATAACAAAGCCTATATGATTTTTAGCAAACGAACCTTAGTCATTCAAAAATGTATCCATGTCACCTTAGATGAGATAAATTCCTTTTTACCACACAAAATAGATGACTATGAAGACAACTACAACATTATAAAATAAAAGATGCAAATTATTTTCATTAACACCTCTGAAGAAACAAAAAAAGAAACTTTGAATTCAAAAAATGAAACACATCATACTCTACCAACAACATGGAAATTCAACACCCATAATCCCAAATACCAAATTTTTGAAGAACCCTACAAGGTCTAGTCACTCTCTCTAAATTTAAAAATACACGCAATAACTTTCCCTTCATCTATAAAATAGAACCTAAAACCATCACAGAAGAATCATGGATGCTAGCTATATAAGATGAACTAGTCTAATTCAAAAGAAACCAAGTTTGGACACTAGTACCACCACCCAAAAATCACACCATCATCGGCAAAAAAATGGATCTCCAAAAATAAATCAGATGAATCTCGCTCGATCGTTCGTAACAAATCCCATTAAGTTGCTCAAGGCTATAAACAAGAAAAGTTATAGAATCGACTAGAAGCCATACGAATATTACTTTCTTTTGCAATTACAATGATTTAAACCTTTTCAAATGGATGTAAAAAGAAGCTTCCTTAATGGTTATAAAAAAGAAGAAGTCTATGTATAACACCCCACCCCCCAACCCGGGTTTGAGAACCACCAATTCTCCAATCATGTCCTAGAAATTACAAAATCACTTTATGGTCTAAAATAAGCTCCTCATATTTAGTAGTAACATCCATGAAACTTTCTCATCTCATAAAGTTTTACAAGAGGTTTAGTAGATACTACCTTGTTTATTAAAACTCAATACAAGTTTACTTTGACGATATCATCTTTGGATCCACGAATAAATAAATGTGTGAAAAATTTGCCTCACATATGCACAAAGAATTTGAAATGAGCCCACTAGGCGAACTAATCTTTCTCCTAGGTCTACAAGTCAAACAAACTAACACATGAAGTATTATAAACCAATCAAACTATGTTAAAGATCTTACAAAAAAAATTTGGTCTTCATCTTGCCAAATCCCTTAACATACCAATGAGTACCTCCACCAAAATTGAGAGTGGTGAATCTGGAAAAGATGTTGATAAGAAACTATTTCATGGCATGATTGGTAGGTTACTATATTTAACTAGTAATTGTCTTGACATGATGTTTTGTGTTTGCCTATGCGCTAGATTTCAATCCCGGCCAAAAGAATCTCATCTCATTCTGTTAAAGGAATATTTCACTATCTCATAGGGATCTCTAACTTAGGACTTTTGTATCCTAAACATGCTTGTATTGTGTAATACCCCGTACTTTTGGCTATATTTATTTTTTGGATTAATTAATTAAATGCGTATTAATTGGAAATTAATCCTGGTTATAAATACTAACGAGATGCGAGTTGGTATTTGATTATGTGCATATATGATTATATATGAATTTGGAATTATGAAATTTGTCGTGAGATTAATATACGGCAATTTGAGAATTTTGTTGAGACGCGTGTGACCGCCGCGTCATGGTATATTATTTTAATTATAAAAAGTGATTTTTATTTCAATTACCCGTATGGTCGTTTTGAGTGCGCCAACGCGTCCGGAAGGGTCGAGATAGTCAGAAAACACTAGCCGGGGGTGTAGTTTGGGTCCCGGGGTATTTTTAGGCCATACCGGCAACGTAAAGGGTATTTTGGTAATTTTACATTTTGAGGAATTAAAAGTGACGAAAATTGGGAGTTTTAATCTGATGTGGATTTAACCCACTAAACCCACTAAACCCACTAACCAACCCCTATTAACCCTTTAAGCTACGGAGGCTATCATTAGGTTTACAACTTTCCCAAAGAAAACCCTAGCCACCTTAAGCCACCATTGGAGAAGAAGCTTGGAGAAGAGAAGAAATTCTGCAGAAATCTTCATCAAATCATCATCCAAACTCAGAGACAATCAAGGCAAGTGTTTTGATTATATTTAAATTCGTAGAATGTTCCTTCCATGTTAGAAAATTGCAGAATATCAATTGTTCTTGAAAGATAATGAAAACCCATGTATTTTGAAGCTTAGAACTTGAAATCTTGAGGAGAATTGCATGTAGAATGATAGGTAGATGAGTATTCCCATAATATTTATGATTGGAAGAAATTAAAACGGATTTATATTGGATTAATTCATGATTCAAAAAGTTAGGGTTCATGTTCTTGATAAATTGGGAAAAAGTGAAGAGATTTGTAAATTTGGTTGATGTTAGGATGGATTAATCCTTCAAAACGTATTAGGATGTGATTATAATATGTTTAGGATTGTTTAGAGACCTTAAAACGATTGTTGGGACTTAGTTTAGAAGATATTTGAGGAGTAAAAATGATGAAAAATGAGTTTTAGGAAAATCTGGGACGAATCTGGTAGGTCGTTAGAAGCCCCTGCCCAGGTCGTTCGAACGAACTCGTTCGAACGAGCTTCTAACGAATTGACCAGTCGTTCTAACGAAAGGGAGCCTCATTTGATAACTTCGTTCGAACGAGATCTCGTTAGAAGGGACAGTTCGTTCGAACGAACAGGATCTCGTTCGAACAGCCTCGTTCGAACGAGACTTCTAACGAGTTGACAGAGGAATCTCGTTCGAACAGTCTCGTTCGAACGATACTTCTAACGAGTTGACAGAGGAATCTCGTTCGAACAGTCTCGTTCGAACGAGACTTCTAACGAGTTGACAGTTTGGGCCTTTTTGGACTGTTTTGATTTTTGGAGTCCCGTAAACTTGTTCGAGGATATAGATAACATTCCGATGATGATGTAATGATAGAATTGGGACTTTTGGGTATTTATGAGAACAAAATTAGATACGAGAGTTATATTAAACGGACGGTTTGGGTTGAGACGTGAGTGTCTACTACGACGAGAGAATAGATTATGGCGCGTATGATGATAAACCGGAATAGTATAAATTGAGATAATTATAAGTTAGTACGAGAAAGTGATATGTACTATGATTAAACTACGGGATTACTAAGATGTGTGTTTACTTAGTATTGGTATATGAATTGTGTGTATGACATACCTACCATACTTGCTATCACGGGAGGTTTGCGTTCGCTTAGGGCCCTCTAATCCTTGTGTTGCCCGGATTTAGACTGGTTACCTTGACGAACATAGGTCATAGAAAGACTTATTGGGATATTAATAAGTCCGTTGATCGTAGGAGCGTAGGTATGTGCGTGACCTATGTGATGTGACTGTGTTCGCCTCCATTGTTAGTGATGTTGTTATCTGTGAATTATTCCCGAGAGATTCGGAATATGTAATCCTTATGTACGTGATGTACCGGGATGGATAGCAGAGTATGTGTGCACCACAGCTTAGTTCTCGGGGTGCTTATATTGTATATTTATGATGTGAATAATATACACTTAATTAATGGGAACCTTCATGTTAATGTTGTGAATATAATTACGGTATTGCTTCGAGAAATATAACGAGTTAACTGATAGTGATATATATATTGCATATTGAGCATCTGAGTTTACGTTAAACCCTACTTAATTATGAGCGTTATAATGTTAATAGAACCGAGTAATATGGGTAGGACCTATGATAGTCTAGCTAGAGATGATGTCACTTAGCTAGTGGTTTGTGTCGTTGTAGATGGGTACTTACGTTAGGAGTGCACAATTAGACGAGAGGTGAGAATATCATGTGAGTGTACGTCCTAACATGTACTTTTCATTTAATGTTTTATATGTTTTTAAAGCACTTGCAGGTTTTTAAAATATAACTCCACATTAGGGCTCTGACCCGTTTGCTTTTCAAATCTATTTTTCCTTGTAAAACCATTTTAGGTGCCCAGCCACAAGGACACCATGCATAGGATACTCATTCAGGTGACGAGCTGTAGCTGTTTGTGGAAGCTACAGGGATTTTCTTGTAGACGCCTCTATCACTTGGATTCCAGATTCATTATCTATCAGTTGTAGGGCATGTTGCCCATTTCTATTAGAGTTACTTTTCCATTACAGTTTTCAGACTTTGGCATGTATTGATTTAGTATTCAGTTTACTTATCAGTTGTGGGATTTGTAGTGAGGAGTTTTTCCTCCAGACTTTATTTACGTTATGTGATGGTCATTCTATTTACTCCATTATGGTGAATGGTGTTATTATTCTTTATTACACTTGTTGCATGTTAATCAGACTTTAATTAAAATTTGGCACTTACTTTTTAAATACTAGGTCGTTAGTAATCATTAAAATGTTTCGACAGTGATACTATTAACTGGGCCAACTTGGCATTTTGAATTAATTTAATAAAGGAGTAGCTACCCGGTATTTAATTAGTCAGGGTGTCTCAGTTGGTATCAGAGCATCAGGTTCTAGTGTCCTTTAGGATCTGACGGCTTATTATGTTTCCGCTAAGTTTCTTTGATATAGAGCCCTATATTTTAGGACTGTTGTACTCTTTTTGTGTATGCTTCGTTCTTCAGCTATCTTAAGTTTATAAACAGCGAACTTATAAACTTTGTTCTTATTTCAGATGCCTCCACGACGTGCACGACGAGTTCCCAGGGATGCAACGCCCGAACCCCAGCCCGCTCCAGTTCAGGGCATGATGAACGCCGCTGAGGTTGCAGCTATAGTAGCCCAAGCGGTAAATGCCGCCATTGCCGTTGTTCAGCAGGCACCACCTCAGGCGCCGGTTGCCGCGCCAGTACAGGCTAATGCATTCCCGTCTTCTTGGGAGCGTGTACGTGACGCTTTTCAGAAAGCACATCCGCCAGAGTTTGCAGGTAGCTCAGATGTGGTAGTCTCGAGCCAGTGGAGGAAGGATATGCAGAGGCACTTAAGGATGTATGAGTGCACGGACGTCCAGAAGCAGGTGCTAGCTACTTTCAAGCTAGTTGGATCTGCGCTACAGTGATGGGAGTCTATTACCACCATGGAGGAGAGGGATACTCTCACGATTCAGGAGTTCTGGGTGCGGTTCGACCGCAAGTACTTTCCGTCAGCTGTTCATAAGGAAATGAGGAGGAGATTGATGAGTCTGAAGCAGGAGGGTAAGACTGTGGCCGAGTATGAGGCCGAGTTCACGAATCTATTGAATATCGTTCAGATGAGATACCAACAGAGAAGAAGAAGATTGAGAAGTTCACGGACGGGTTGACTTGGAGGATCCGTCAGCATCTGCTAGGGAACCTATCGTTGGCCACCTATTCTGATGTGGTTAACGCTGCATTGTTACACTGCCAGGACCACCGTTTTCATATGGCCTAGGGTAAGAGGTCGGGGGAGTCTAGCCATCAGGGCAGGACTGGAGGACATGGTGCCAGCGGGGCACAATCTGGTCAGGGGCAGAGACAGAATGAGCAGGGCTCCCAGCAGGGGGATAATAAGAGGTTCCGGTCAGGGAACTACAGACAGGGTCAGGGAGGTTTTCGTCAGGGCCATCAGGGTCCAAACGACCATCAGGGCCAACAGGGGCAGAATGGGCAGCAGTTTCACCAGGGCCAGTAGGGCCAAGGGAGGAACGGTAACGGCCACCAAGGCCGGGGACAGTAGGGACAGAGAGGAGGGAACTTCCCAGGGAAGTGCTTTGTTTGTGGCAAGACTGGCCATAAGCGACAGGATTGTCCTGATAGGGGCAGGGCCCCACAGCAGCAGCAGCAGGGTGCTCGCCAGGAGCCACAGAGGCCTATGTTTCCCTCCGCTCTTCCCGCACCGCCACAGATGGCAGCATTGCCACCCATTCCAGTAGTCCCAGCTCAGCAGGGGCAGCTACAGTATGGACGTGTCTACAATGTCCACCAGGCTGCAGTTCCACAGGCACCGCCCGCGATTGAGGGTACGTTTCCTATCCATGGCACTATGGGTCGGGTATTATTCGATACGGGTGCTACACACTGTTTTATAGCTACACACTTCGCGAAAGCTTTAGGATTGTTAGCTACGGCAGAGAGCACAGTGACGTGTGTCGATTCACCACGGGGGAGTGGGTCACTTATTTTCTTTATATGCCGGGGAGTGGGGGTAGAGATTGGTGGTTTGGTATTACCTGCAGACATGTTAGTATTAGATATGCATGTTCACGATGTGATTATCGGTATGGATTGGCTCGTAGCTTATAGGGCCATGATTGATTGCTTCAGCGGGAGCATTGTTTTTGCCATTCCGGGGCAAGAGATGTTTGTAGTGGCGATGCCTCGCCCAGAGGGAGGATCGACCGCTCATCTGTATTACATTGAGGAGGATACCTCTAAGGAGGTAGTGATTCCTTTAGATTCTATCCCAGTAGTCAGGGAGTATTCGGATGTGTTTCAGGAGATACCAGGCTTACCCCCCAGTCGAGAGATAGACTTTGTTATAGATTTGCTACCGGGTACGAGACCTATAGCACGCGCACCGTACCGTATGGCTCCAGCTGAGATGAGGGAGTTACGGGATCAGATAGAGCAGCTGTTAGGTCAGGGATTTATTCGCAGGAGTACCTCACCTTGGGGCGCTCCAGTTCTGTTTGTGAAGAAGAGGGATGGTTCACTGAGATTATGTGTGGACTACCGAGAGTTGAATAAGGTCACGATACGTAATAAGTATCCGTTGCCTCGAATCGATGACTTATTCGACCAGTTGAGAGGAGCTTCTTTCTTCTCGAAGATTGATATGAGATCGGGATACCATCAGTTGCGTATCAGGGAGGAGGATGTCTCGAAGACTGCATTCTTGTCGAGATATGGTTCTTACGAGTTTCGGGTTATGCCTTTCAGCTTGACCAACGCTCCAGCTGTGTTTATGGACTTGATGAACAGAGTGTTCAGGGATTTCCTAGACCAGTTTGTCATTGTCTTCATTGATGATATTCTGGTTTACTCCCAGACAGAGGAGGAGCACGCCGAGCATTTGAGGCAGGTTTTGCAGACACTTCGTCAGAACGAGTTGTATGCAAAATATGAGAAGTGCGGGTTTTGGCTGAAGGAAGTCCAATTTTTGGGACACATTATTTCCGACCAGGGAATATCTGTTGATCCGGGGAAGGTATCAGCGGTGAGGGAGTGGGGACAGCCCATGACACCGACTGAGATTCGTAGTTTCTTGGGTCTAGCAGGATACTACAGGAGGTTTATTCGGGGCTTCTCAGAGATAGCAGGTCCTTTGACACATCTGACTCGTAAGGGTGTGCCATACATCTGGAGTGATGCCTGTCAGTTGGCATTCGATGAATTGAAGGACAAATTGACCTCAGCACCTGTGTTAGCATTGCCGAGACCGGGAGTTGAGTATTTGGTTTACACCGATGCGTCTTTGCAAGGACTGGGAGGTGTATTGCAGCAGGAGAGACAGGCCATAGCTTATGCTTCCCGTAAGTTTAAGCCTCACGAGAAGAATTACCCCACGCATGATTTGGAGTTGGCAGCAGTGGTATTTGCCCTACGGATTTGGAGGCACTATCTTTTGGGGGAGAAGTTCCAACTGTTCACCGACCACAAGTCCCTACAGTATCTGTTCACGCAGAAGGAATTGAATATGCGGCAGCGTAGGTGGCTTGAGTTTGTGAAGGACTACCAGTTCGACATCCAGTATCACCCAGGTAAGGCTAACGTGGTAGCAGACGCGTTGAGCCGTAGGCCAGCAGATGAGGTGGCAGAGGTGTGGAAGGCTAAGTGGAAGGAATTGGGACACCAGGATGCAGTGGCCCGATCTTTCATGTCTGTGATGACCGTTACACCGCAGATTGTCACGAAGGTAGTACGGGCACAGGCCAATGACTCGGTCTGTCAGGAGCAGATAGTTCGGTTACTAGCAGAGGGAGCCGAGTCCTATACCGTTAGCTCAGACGGGGGATTGCGCTTCAATAGGAGATTGGAAGTTCCGAAAGGGGAGGAATTGCAACACGATGTGATGGAAGAGTCGCACGGCTCACGGTTCGCGGTACATCCCGGAGGGGACAAAATGTACCAAGATATGAGACGCCAGTATTGGTGGAGCGGTATGAAGAGAGATATCGCTGAGTTTGTTTCGAAATGCGCCACTTGTCAGCTTGTAAAAGTGGATCATCAGAGACCGGTAGGATTGCTACAGCCATTGGAGGTCCCGGTGTGGATGTGGGAGAGCATATCCATGGACTTTATCACGGGGTTTCCTACGTCGCAGAGGGATCACGACTCCGTTTGGGTAATTATGGACAGGTTGTCCAAGGTCGCTCACTTTTTACCCGTAAGGACTGATTACACTACGGGACAGTATGCCCAACTCTTCATTTCAGAGATTGTGAGACTTCACGGTGTGCCCCTAAATATCGTGTCTGACAGAGACAAGATATTTATTTCGAGGTTTTGGGAGAGTTTCTAGGAGGCCATGGGCACGGAATTGCGGTTGAGTACAGTTTATCATCCGCAGATCGATGGGCAGACTGAGCGCACAAATCAGATGTTGGAGGACATGCTACGCATGTGCATTATTGACTTTGGGGGTGGATGGGAGCAGTACCTTCCACTGGTGGAGTTTACTTACAACAACTCCTATCAGTTCACTATTGGCATGGCTCCGTTTGAGGCATTGTACGGTAGGCCTTGTCGTTCCCCAGCATGTTGGTTAGAGGTGGGGGACAACAAACTGCTTGGGCCGGAAGTGATTCAGGATACTTCGGCAAGGATTGAGTTGATTCGGAGTCGCATTCGAGTAGCTCAAGACAGGCACAAGAGTTATTCTGATGCGAAGAGATTTTTCAGAGAGTTCCAAGTGGGGGACCAGGTTTTGCTCAGAGTATCTCCTATGAAGGGGATTATGCGTTTCGGGAAGAAAGGGAAGTTGGCACCAAGGTATGTGGGGCCGTTTCCTATTATTGAGCGGATCGGACCGGTTGCGTATAGACTTGGGTTACCGGAGCATTTGCATCGGATTCACGATGTGTTCCATATTTCCTCGCTGAGGAAATACCTTAGAGATAATTTGGCTCATTCTCACATTGCTGTGGAGAACATCGATCTCCAGCCGGATAGCTCCTACGAGGAGGGGCCGATTGCTATTTTGGATCGAAACGAGAGGAAACTGCGGTCAAAGATAGTACCGTTAGTGCGTGTTCAGTGGCGATATCACAATGTCGAGGAGTCCACATGGGAGCGCGAGGATGAGATGCGCGAACGTTATCCAGAGTTATTTTTAGCAGGTACTTTCTAGTTTCGAATTTCGAGACGAAATTCAGTTATTAGGGGGGAAGTATGTAATACCCCGTACTTTTGGCTATATTTATTTTTTGGATTAATTAATTAAATGCGTATTAATTGGAAATTAATCCGGGTTATAAATACTAACGAGATGCGAGTTGGTATTTGATTATGTGCATATATGATTATATATGAATTTGGAATTATGAAATTTGTCGTGAGATTAATATACGGCAATTTGAGAATTTTGTTGAGACGCGTGTGACCGCCGCGTCATGGTATATTATTTTAATTATAAAAAGTGATTTTTATTTCTATTACCCGTATGGTCATTTTGAGTGCGCCAACGCGTCCGGAAGGGTCGAGATAGTCAGAAAACACTAGCCGGGGGTGTAGTTTGGGTCCCGGGGTATTTTTAGGCCATACCGGCAACTTAAAGGGTATTTTGGTAATTTTACATTTTGAGGAATTAAAAGTGACAAAAATTGGGAGTTTTAATCTGATGTGGATTTAACCCACTAAACCCACTAACCAACCCATATTAACCCTTTAAGCTACGGAGGCTATCATTAGGTTTACAACTTTCCCAAAGAAAACCCTAGCCACCTTAAGCCACCATTGGAGAAGAAGCTTGGAGAAGAGAAGAATTTCTGCAGAAATCTTCATCAAACCATCATCCAAACTCAGAGACAATCAAGGCAAGTGTTTTGATTATATTTAAATTCATAGAATGTTCCTTCCATGTTAGAAAATTGCAGAATATCAATTGTTCTTGAAAGATAATGAAAACCCATGTATTTTGAAGCTTAGAACTTGAAATCTTGAGGAGAATTGCATGTAGAATGATAGGTAGATGAGTATTCCCATAATATTTATGATTGGAAGAAATTAAAACGGATTTATATTGGATTAATTCATGATTCAAAAAGTTAGGGTTCATGTTCTTGATAAATTGGGAAAAAGTGTAGAGATTTATAAATTTGGTTGATGTTAGGATGGATTAATCCTTCAAAACGTATTAGGATGTGATTATAATATGTTTAGGATTGTTTAGAGACCTTAAAACGATTGTTGGGACTTAGTTTAGAAGAGATTTGAGGAGTAAAAATGGTGAAAAACGAGTTTTAGGAAATCTGGGACGAATCTGGTAGGTCGTTAGAAGCCCCTGCCCAGGTCGTTCGAACGAACTCGTTCGAACGAGCTTCTAACGAATTGACCAGTCGTTCTAACGAAAGGGAGCCTCATTCAATAACTTCGTTCGAACGAGATCTCGTTAGAAGGGACAGTTCGTTCGAACGAACTGGATCTCGTTCGAACAGCCTCGTTCGAACGAGACTTCTAACGAGTTGACAGAGGAATCTCGTTCGAACAGTCTCGTTCGAACGAGACTTCTAACGAGTTGACAGAGGAATCTCGTTCGAACAGACTCGTTCGAACGAGACTTCTAACGAGTTGACAGAGGAATCTCGTTCGAACAGTCTCGTTCGAACGAGACTTCTAACAGTCTCGTTCGAACGAGACTTCTAACGAGTTGACAGTTTGGGCCTTTTTGGACTGTTTTGATTTTTGGAGTCCCGTAAACTTGTTCGAGGATATAGATAACATTCCGATGATGATGTAATGATAGAATTGGGACTTTTGGGTATTTATGAGAAGGAAATTAGATACGAGAGTTATATTAAATCGACGGTTTGGGTTGAGACGTGAGTGTCTACTACGACGAGAGAATAGATTATGGCGCGTATGATGATAAACCGGAATAGTATAAATTGCAATAATTATAAGTTAGTACGAGAAAGTGATATGTACTATGATTAAACTACGGGATTACTAAGATGTGTGTTTACTTAGTATTGGTATATGAATTGTGTGTATGACATACCTACCATACTTGCTATCACGGGAGGTTTGCGTTCGCTTAGGGCCCTCTAATCCTTGTGTTGCCCGGATTTAGACTGGTTACCTTGATGAACATAGGTCATAGAAAGACTTATTGGGATATTAATAAGTCCGTTGATCGTAGGAGCGTAGGTATGTGCGTGACCTATGTGATGTGACTGTGTTCGCCTCCATTGTTTGTGATGTTGTTGTGACACCCCGACTAATTAAATACCGGGTAGCTACTCCTTTATTAAATTAATTCAAAATGCCAAGTTGGCTCAGTTTATAGCATCACTGTCGAAAACATTTTTTTTTTTTTTAAGATTACTAACCACCTAGTATTTAAAAAGTAAGTGCCAAATTTTAATTAAAGTCTGATTAACATGCAACAAGTGTAATAGAGAATAATAACACCATTCACCATACTGAAGTAAAAAGAATAACCATCACATAAGTAAATGAAGTCTGGAGGAAAAACTCCTCAATACAATCCCACAACTGAAATAAGTAAACCGAATACTAAAACGATACATGCCAAAGTCTGAAAACTGAAATGGAAATGTAACTCTAATAGAAATGGGCAACATGCCCTACAACTGATAGATAAAGAATCTGAAATCCAAGCGATAGAAGTGTCTATAAGCAAATCCCTGTAGCTTCCACAAACAGCTACAGCTCGTCACCTGAATGAGTATCCTATGCTTGGTGTCCTTGTGGCTGGGCACCTAAAATGGTTTTACAAGAAAAGTAGATTTGAAAAGCAAACGGGTCAGAGCCCGAATGTGGAGTTATATTTTAAAACCTGCAAGTGCTTTAAAAACATTTAAAACATTAAATGCAAAGTACATGTTAGGACGTGCGCTCACATGATATTCTCACCTCTCGACTAACTGTGCACTCCGAACGTAAGTACCCCTATATAACGACACAACCACTAGCTAAGTGACATCATCTCTAGCTAGACTATCATAGGTCCTACCCATATTACTCGGTTCTATTAACATTATAACGCTTGTAATTAAGTAGGGGTTTAACGTAAACTCAGATGCTCAATATGCAATATATATCACTATCAGTTAACTCGTTATTTTTCTCGAAGCAATACCGTAATTATATTCACAACATTAGCATGAAGATTCCCATTAATTAAGTGTATATTAATCACATCATAAATATACTATACAAGCACCCCGAGAACTAAGCTGTGGTGCACACATACTCTGCTATCCATCCCGGTACATCACGTACATAAGGATTACATATTCCGAATCTCTCAGGAATAGTTCACAGATAACAACATCACAAACAATGGAGGCGAACACAGTCACATCACATAGGTCACGCACATACCTACGCTCCTACGATCAGCGAACTTATTAATATCCCAATAAGTCTTTCTATGACCTATGTTCATCAAGGTAACCAGTCTAAATCCGGGCAACACAAGGATTAGAGGGTCCTAAGCGAACGCAAACCTCCCGTGATAGCAAGTATGGTAGGTATGTCATACACACAATTCATATACTAATACTAAGTAAACACACATCTTAGTAATCCCGTAGTTTAATCGTAGTACACATCGCTTTCTCGTACTAACTTATAATTTATCACTATATATACTATTCCGGTTTATAATCATACGCGCCATAATTTATTCTCACGTCGTAGTAGACACTCACGTCTCAACCCAAACCGTCCATTTAATATAACTCTCGTATATGATTTCCTTCTCAAAAATACCCAAAAGTCCCAAATTCTATCATTACATCATCCTCGGAATGTTATCTATATCCTCGAACAAGTTTACGGGGCTCCAAAAATCAAAACAGTCCAAAAAGGCCCAAACTGTCAACTCGTTAGAAGTCTCGTTCGAACGAGACTGTTCGAACGAGATCCCTCTGTCAACTCGTTAGAAGTCTCGTTCGAACGAGACTGTTCGAACGAGATTCCAGTTCGTTCGAACGAACTGTACCTTCTAACGATATCTCGTTCGAACGAGATATCGAACGAAACTACCCCTCGTTAGAAGAGACTGGTCAACTCGTTAGAAGCTCGTTCGAACGACCTAGGTAGGGGCTTCTAACGACCTGCCAGTTTCGTCCCAGATTCTCTTAGTTACGTTTTTCATCCATTTTTAACACCTCAAGTCTTCTCCAAAGTTCGTTCTAACAGTGTTTTAAGTCCTCTAATCATACTAAAACATGCTAAGTCATATACTAACATCTTTTAAGGCATTAATGCATCCTAAACATCATTAAATCACAAGATTTTATACTTTTCCCCAATTTTATCAAGAACATGAACCCTAGATTTATATCATCATCAAATCCCAGAATTTAATCCGTTTGTGTTTCAACCAACATACATTAATACCAGAATAATCATCTCTATGTAATTCTACATGCGATTTGTCCTCAATAATCAAGTTCTAAATCCAATTAACATGGGTTTTCATTCAACTTTCAAGAACAATTAAAATTCTTCAATTTCTAACATGGAAAAGACATTCTCTGAAATTAAATGGAATAAAGTCACTTGCCTTGGTTGTCTCTGAGTTTGTATGATGGTTTGATGAAGATTTCTACATAATTTCTTCTCTTCTCCAAGCTTCTTCTCCAATGGTGGCTTAAGGTGGCTAGGGTTTTCTTGGGAAAGTTGTAAACCTAATGATAACCTCCGTAGCTTAAAGGGTTAATATGGTTTGGTTAATGGGCTTAGTGGGTTAAATCCGCATCAGATTAAAACTCCCAATTTTCGTCATTTTTAATTCCTCAAAATGTAAAATTACCAAAATACCCTTTATGATGCCGGTATGGCCTAAAAATACCCCGGAATCCAAACTACACCCCCTGCTAGTATTTTCTGACTATCTCGACCCTTTCGGACGCGTTGGCGCACTCAAAACGACCATACGGTTTATAGATTTTAAATTCACTTTTATAATTAAAATAATATACCATGACGCGACGGTCACACGCGTCTCAACAAAATTTCTAAAATGCCGTATATCAATCTCACGACAAATTTTATAATACCAAATACATATATCAAAACATGTATTCACATAATCAAATACCAACTCGCATCTCGTTAGTATTTATAACCCGGATTAATTTCCAATTAATACGCATTTAATTAATTAATCCCAAAAATAAATATAGCCAAAAGTACGGGGTATTACATACTTCCCCCCTAATAACTGAATTTCGTCCCGAAATTCGAAACTAGAAAGTACCTGCTAAAAACAGCTCTGGATAACGTTCGCGCATCTCATCCTCGCGCTCCCATGTGGACTCCTCGACATTGTGATGTCACCACTGAACACGCACTAACGGGACTATCTTTGACCGTAGTTTCCTCTCGCTTCGGTCCAAAATAGCAATCGGCCCCTCCTCATAGGAGCTATCCGGCTGGAGATCGATGTCCTCCACAGCAATGTGAGAATGAGCCAAATTATCTCTAAGGTATTTCCTCAGCGAGGAGATATGGAATACATCGTGAATCCGATGCAAATGCTCCGGTAACCCGAGTCTATACGCAACCGGTCCGATCCGCTCAATAATAGGAAACGGACCCACATACCTCGGTGCAAACTTCCCCTTCTTCCCGAAATGCATAATCCCCTTCATAGGAGATACCCTGAGCAAAACCTGGTCACCTACTTGGAACTCCCTGAAAAATCTCTTCGCATCAGCATAACTCTTCTGCCTGTCTTGAGCTACCCGAATGCGAATCCGAATCAACTCAATCCTTGTCGAAGTATCCTGAATCACTTCCGGCCCAAGCAGTTTGTTGTCCCCCACCTCTAACCAACATGCTAGGGAACGACAAGGCCTACCGTACAATGCCTCAAACGGAGCCATGCCAATAGTGAACTGATAGGAGTTGTTGTAAGCAAACTCCACCAGTGGAAGGTACTGCTCCATCTACCCCCAAAGTCAATAATGCACATGCGTAGCATGTCCTCCAACATCTGATTCGTGCGCTCTGTCTGCCCATCGATCTGCGGATGATAAGCTGTACTCAACCGTAATTCCGTGCCCATTGCCTCCTGGAAACTCTCCCAAAACCTCGAAACAAATATCTTGTCTCTGTCAGACACGATATTTAGGGGCACACCGTGAAGTCTCACAATCTCTGAAATGAAGAGTTGGGCATACTGTCCCGTAGTGTAATCAGTCCTTACGGGTAAAAAGTGAGCGACCTTGGACAACCTGTCCACAATTACCCAAACGGAGTCGTGACCCCTCTGCGACGTAGGCAACCCCGTGATAAAGTCTATGGATATGCTCTCCCACATCCACACCGGGACCTCCAATGGCTGTAGCAATCCTGCCGGTCTCTGATGATCCACTTTTACAAGCTGACAAGTGGCGCATTTCGAAACAAACTGAGCGATATCTCTCTTCATACTGCTCCACCAATACTAGCGTCTCATGTCTTGGTACATTTTGTCCCCTTCGGGATGTACCGCGAACCGTGAGCCGTGTGACTCTGCCATCACATCGTGTCGCAATTCCTCCCCTTCCGGAACTACCAATCTCCCATTGAAGCGCAATCCCCCGTCTGAGATAACGGTATAGGACTCGGCTCCCTCTGCTAGTAATCGAACTATCTGCTCTTGACCGAACGAGTCATTGGCCTGTGCCCGTACTACCTTCATGACAATCTGCGGTGTAACGGTCATCACAGACATGAAAGATCGGGCCACTGCATCCTGGTGTCCGAATTCCTTCCACTTAGCCTTCCACACCTCTGCCACCTCATCTGCTGGCCTACGGCTCAACGCGTCTGCTACCACGTTAGCCTTACCTGGGTGATACTGGATGTCGAACTGGTAGTCCTTCACAAACTCAAGCCACCTACGCTGCCGCATATTCAATTCCTTCTGCGTGAACAGATACTGTAGGGACTTGTGGTCCGTGAACAGTTGGAACTTCTCCCCCAAAAGATAGTGCCTCCAAATCCGTAGGGCAAATACCACTGCTGCCAACTCCAAATCATGCGTGGGGTAATTCTTCTCGTGAGGCTTAAGCTTACGGGAAGCATAAGCTATGGCCTGTCTCTCCTGCTGCAATACACCTCCCAGTCCTTGCAAAGACGCATCGGTGTAAACCAAATACTCAACTCCCGGTCTCGGCAATGCTAACACAGGTGCTAAGGTCAATTTGTCCTTCAATTTATCGAATGCCAACTGACAGGCATCACTCCAGATGTATGGCACACCCTTACGAGTCAGATGTGTCAAAGGACCTGCTATCTCTGAGAAGCCCCGAATAAACCTCCTGTAGTATCCTGCTAGACCCAAGAAACTATGAATCTCAGTCGGTGTCGTGGGTTGTCCCCACTCCCTCACCGCTGATACCTTCCCCGGATCAACAGATATTCCCTGGTCGGAAATAATGTGTCCCAAAAATTGGACTTCCTTCAGCTAAAACCCGCACTTCTCATATTTTGCATACAACTCGTTCTGACGAAGTGTCTGCAAAACCTGCCTCAAATGCTCGGCGTGCTCCTCCTCTGTCTGGGAGTAAACCAGAATATCATCAATGAAGACAATGACAAACTGGTCTAGGAAATCCCTGAACACTTTGTTCATCAAGTCCATAAACACAGCTGGAGCGTTGGTCAAGCCGAAAGGCATAACCCGAAACTCGTAAGAACCATATCTCGACAAGAATGCAGTCTTCGAGACATCCTCCTCCCTGATACGCAACTGATGGTATCCCGATCTCAAATCAATCTTCGAGAAGAAAGAAGCTCCTCTCAACTGGTCGAATAAGTCATCGATTCGAGGCAACGGATACTTATTCCGTATCGTGACCTTATTCAACTCTCGGTAGTCCACACACAATCTCAGTGAACCGTCCCTCTTCTTCACAAACAGAACTGGAGCGCCCCAAGGTGAGGTACTCCTGCGAATAAAGCCCTGACCTAACAGCTGCTCTATCTGATCCCGTAACTCCCTCATCTCGGCTGGAGCCATACGGTACGGTGCGCGTGCTATAGGTCTCGTACCCGGTAGCAAATCTATAACAAAGTCTATCTCTCGACTGGGTGGTAAGCCTGGTATCTCCTGAAACACATCCGAATACTCCCTGACTACTGGGATAGAATCTAAAGGAATCACTACCTCCTTAGAGGTATCCTCCTCAATGTAATACAGATGAGCGGTCGATCCTCCCTCTGGGCGAGGCATCGCCACTAAAAACATCTCTTGCCCCGGAATGGCAAAAACAATGCTCCTGCTGAAGCAATCAATCATGGCCCTATAAGCTACGAGCCAATCCATACCGATAATCACATCGTGAACATGCATATCTAATACTAACATGTCTGCAGGTAATACCAAACCACCAATCTCTACCCCCACTCCCCGGCATATAAAGAAAATAAGTGACCCACTCCCCAGTGGTGAGTCGACACACGTCACTGTGCTCTCTGCCGTAGCTAACAATCCTAAAGCTTTCGCGAAGTGTGTAGCTATAAAACAGTGTGTAGCACCCGTATCGAATAATACCCGACCCATAGTGCCATGGATAGGAAACGTACCCTCAATCGTGGGCGGTGCCTGTGGAACTGCAGCCTGGTGGACATTGTAGACACGTCCATACTGTAGCTGCCCCTGCTGAATTGGGACGGCTGGAATGGGTGGCAATGCTGCCATCTGTGGCAGTGCGGGAAGAGCGGCGTGAAACATAGGCCTCTGTGGCTCCTGGCGAGCACCCTGCTGCTGCTGCTGTGGGGCCCTGCCCCTATCAGGACAATCCTGTCGCTTATGGCCAGTCTTGCCACAAACAAAGCACTTCCCTGGGAAGTTCCCTCCTCTCTGCCCCTGCTGTCCCCGGCCTTGGTGGCCGTTACCATTCCTCCCTTGGCCCTGCTGAAACTGCTGCCCATTCTGTCCCTGTTGGCTCTGATGGCCGTTTGGACCCTGATGGCCCTGACGGAAACCTCCCTGTCCCTGTCTGTAGTTCCCTGACCGGAACCTCTTATTATCCCCCTGCTGGGAGCCCTGCTCATTCTGTCTCTGCCCCTGACCAGATTGTGCCCCGCTGGCACCATGTCCTCCAGTCCTGCCCTGATGGCTAGACTCCCCCGACCTCTTGCCCTCGGCCATATGAAAACGGTGGTCCTGGCAGTGTAACAATGCAGCGTTAACCACATCAGAATAGGTGGCCAACGATAGGTTCCCTAGCAGATGCTGACGGATCCTCCAAGTCAACCCGTCCGTGAACTTCTTAATCTTCTTCTTCTCTGTTGGTATCTCATCTGGAACGATATTCAACAGATTTGTGAACTCGGCCTCATACTCGGCCACAGTCTTACCTTCCTGCTTCAGACTCATCAATCTCCTCCTCATTTCCGTATGAACAGCTGACGGAAAGTACTTACGGTCGAACCGCACCCAGAACTCCTGAATCATGAGAGTATTCCTCTCCTCCATGGTGGTAATGGACTCCCACCATTGTAGCACAGATCCAACTAGCTTGAAAGTAGCTAGCACCTGCTTCTGAACATCCGTGCACTCATACATCCTTAAGTGCCTCTGCATATCCTTCCTCCATTGGCTCGAGACTACCACATCTGAGCTACCTGCAAACTCTGGCGGATGCGCTTTCTGAAAAGCTTCATGTACACGCTCCCAAGCAGACGAGAATGCATTAACCTGTACTGGGGCGGCAACCGGCGCCTGAGGTGGTGCCTGCTGAACAACGGCAATGGCGGCATTTACCGCTTGGGCTACTATAGCTGCAACCTCAGCGGCGTTCATCATGCCCTGAACTGGAGCGGGCTGGGGTTCGGGCGTTGCATCCCTGGGAACTCGTCGTGCACGTCGTGGAGGCATATGAAATAAGAACAAAGTTTATAAGTTCGCTGTTTATAAACTTAAAATAGCTGAAGAACGAAGCATACACAAAAAGAGTACAACAGTCCTAAAATATAGGGCTCTATATCAAAGAAACTTAGCGGAAACATAATAAGCCGTCAGATCCTAAAGGACACTAGAACCTGATGCTCTGATACCACCTGTGACACCCCGACTAATTAAATATCGGGTAGCTACTCCTTTATTAAATTAATTCAAAATGCCAAGTTGGCTCAGTTTATAGCATCACTGTCGAAAACATTTTTTTTTTTTTAAGATTACTAACCACCTAGTATTTAAAAAGTAAGTGCCAAATTTTAATTAAAGTCCGATTAACATGCAACAAGTGTAATAGAGAATAATAGCACCATTCACCATACTGAAGTAAAAAGAATAACCATCACATAAGTAAATAAAGTCTGGAGGAAAAACTCCTCAATACAATCCCACAACTGAAATAAGTAAACCGAATACTAAAACGATACATGCCAAAGTCTGAAAACTAAAATGGAAATGTAACTCTAATAGAAATGGGCAACATGCCCTACAACTGATAGATAAAGAATCTGAAATCCAAGCGATAGAAGCGTCTATAAGCAAATCCCTGTAGCTTCCACAAACAGCTACAGCTCGTCACCTGAATGAGTATCCTATGCTTGGTGTCCTTGTGGCTGGGCACCTAAAATGGTTTTACAAGAAAAGTAGATTTGAAAAGCAAACGGGTCAGAGCCCGAATGTGGAGTTATATTTTAAAACCTGCAAGTGCTTTAAAAACATTTAAAACATTAAATGCAAAGTACATGTTAGGACGTGCGCTCACATGATATTCTCACCTCTCGACTAACTGTGCACTCCTAACGTAAGTACCCCTCTATAACGACACAACCACTAGCTAAGTGACATCATCTCTAGCTAGACTATCATAGGTCCTACCCATATTACTCGGTTCTATTAACATTATAACGCTTGTAATTAAGTAGGGGTTTAACGTAAACTCAGATGCTCAATATGCAATATATATCACTATCAGTTAACTCGTTATTTTTCTCGAAGCAATACCGTAATTATATTCACAACATTAACATGAAGATTCCCATTAATTAAGTGTATATTAATCACATCATAAATATACTATACAAGCACCCCGAGAACTAAGTTGTGGTGCACACATAATCTGCTATCCATCCCGTAACATCACGTACATAAGGATTACATATTCCGAATCTCTCAAGAATAGTTCACAGATAACAACATCACAAACAATGGAGGAGAACACAGTCACATCACATAGGTCACGTACATACCTACGCTCCTACGATCAGCGGACTTATTAATATCCCAATAAGTCTTTCTATGACCTATGTTCATCAAGGTAACCAGTCTAAATCCGGGCAACACAAGGATTAGAGGGTCCTAAGCGAACGCAAACCTCCCGTGATAGCAAGTATGGTAGGTATGTCATACACACAATTCATATACTAATACTAAGTAAACACACATCTTAGTAATCCCGTAGTTTAATCGTAGTACACATCGCTTTCTCGTACTAACTTATAATTTATCACTATATATACTATTCCGGTTTATAATCATACGCGCCATAATTTATTCTCACGTCGTAGTAGACACTCACGTCTCAACCCAAACCGTCCATTTAATATAACTCTCGTATATGATTTCCTTCTCAAAAATACCCAAAAGTCCCAAATTCTATCATTACATCATCCTCGGAATGTTATCTATATCCTCGAACAAGTTTACGGGGCTCCAAAAATCAAAACAGTCCAAAAAGGCCCAAACTGTCAACTCGTTAGAAGTCTCGTTCGAACGAGACTGTTCGAACGAGATCCCTCTGTCAACTCGTTAGAAGTCTCGTTCGAACGAGACTGTTCGAACGAGATTCCAGTTCGTTCGAACGAACTGTACCTTCTAACGATATCTCGTTCGAACGAGATATCGAACGAAACTACCCCTCGTTAGAAGAGACTGGTCAACTCGTTAGAAGCTCGTTCGAACGAGCTCGTTCGAACGACCTGGGTAGGGGCTTCTAACGACCTGCCAGTTTCGTCCCAGATTCTCTTAGTTACGTTTTTCATCCATTTTTAACACCTCAAGTCTTCTCCAAAGTTCGTTCTAACAGTGTTTTAAGTCCTCTAATCATACTAAAACATGCTAAGTCATATACTAACATCTTTTAAGGCATTAATGCATCCTAAACATCATTAAATCACAAGATTTTATACTTTTCCCCAATTTTATCAAGAACATGAACCCTAGATTTATATCATCATCAAATCCCAGAATTTAATCCGTTTTTGTTTCAACCAACATACATTAATACCAGAATAATCATCTCTATGTAATTCTACATGCGATTTGTCCTCAATAATCAAGTTCTAAATCCAATTAACATGGGTTTTCATTCAACTTTCAAGAACAATTAAAATTCTTCAATTTCTAACATGGAAAAGACATTCTCTGAAATTAAATGGAATAAAGTCACTTGCCTTGGTTGTCTCTGAGTTTGTATGATGGTTTGATGAAGATTTCTGCATAATTTCTTCTCTTCTCCAAGCTTCTTCTCCAATGGTGGCTTAAGGTGGCTAGGGTTTTCTTGGGAAAGTTGTAAACCTAATGATAACCTCCGTAGCTTAAAGGGTTAATATGGTTTGGTTAATGGGCTTAGTGGGTTAAATCCGCATCAGATTAAAACTCCCAATTTTCGTCATTTTTAATTCCTCAAAATGTAAAATTACCAAAATACCCTTTATGATGCCGGTATGGCCTAAAAATACCCCGGAATCCAAACTACACCCCCGGCTAGTGTTTTCTGACTATCTCGACCCTTCCGGACGCATTGGCGCACTCAAAACGACCATATGGTTTATAGATTTTAAATTCACTTTTATAATTAAAATAATATACCATGACGCGGCGGTCACACGCGTCTCAACAAAATTTCTAAAATGCCGTATATCAATCTCACGACAAATTTTATAATACCAAATACATATATCAAAACATGTATTCACATAATCAAATACCAACTCGCATCTCGTTAGTATTTATAACCCGGATTAATTTCCAATTAATACGCATTTAATTAATTAATCCCAAAAATAAATATAGCTAAAAGTACGGGGTATTACAGTTGTTATCTGTGAACTATTCCTGAGAGATTCGGAATATGTAATCCTTATGTACGTGATGTACCGGGATGGATAGCAGAGTATGTGTGCACCACAGCTTAGTTCTCGGGGTGCTTATATTGTATATTTATGATGTGAATAATATACACTTAATTAATGGGAACCTTCATGTTAATGTTGTGAATATAATTACGGTATTGCTTCGAGAAATATAACGAGTTAACTGATAGTGATATATATATTGCATATTGAGCATCTGAGTTTACGTTAAACCCTACTTAATTACGAGCGTTATAATGTTAATAGAACCGAGTAATATGGGTAGGACTTATGATAGTCTAGCTAGAGATGATGTCACTTAGCTAGTGGTTTGTGTCGTTGTAGATGGGTACTTACGTTAGGAGTGCACAGTTAGACGAGAGGTGAGAATATCATGTGAGTGTACGTCCTAACATGTACTTTTCATTTAATGTTTTAAATGTTTTTAAAGCACTTGCAGGTTTTTAAAATATAACTCCACATTCGGGCTCTGACTTGTTTGCTTTTCAAATCTATTTTTCCTTGTAAAACCATTTTAGGTGCCCAGCCACAAGGACACCATGCATAGGATACTCATTCAGGTGACGAGCTGTAGCTGTTTGTGGAAGCTACAGGGATTTGCTTGTAGACGCCTCTATCACTTGGATTCCAGATTCATTATCTATCAGTTGTAGGGCATGTTGCCCATTTCTATTAGAGTTACTTTTCCATTACAGTTTTCAGACTTTGGCATGTATTGATTTAGTATTCAGTTTACTTATCAGTTGTGGGATTTGTAGTGAGGAGTTTTTCCTCCAGACTTTATTTACGTTATGTGATGGTCATTCTATTTACTCCATTATGGTGAATGGTGTTATTATTCTTTATTACACTTGTTGCATGTTAATCAGACTTTAATTAAAATTTGGCACTTACTTTTTAAATACTAGGTGGTTAGTAATCATTAAAATGTTTCGACAGTGATGCTATTAACTGGGCCAACTTGGCATTTTTAATTAATTTAATAAAAGAGTAGCTACCCGGTATTTAATTAGTCGGGGTGTCACATATTGACGCAATAAGTTACACCAACGCTGATAGGGCCGATTGTCAAGTAAGTTGAAAAAGTACAAGTGGATCATGTCACTTTATTAGTCATTCCCTTGTATCTTAGGCTAATAAGAAACAAAAACCAACTACTTTCTCCATGACATAAGCTGAATACATTGGCGTCGGATATTGTCGTGCTCAAAGTTTGTATATTATACAACAATTGAGAGAATTTAAAATTATATTTTCCAAAATACAATTTTTTTATAACACAAGTGCAATTTCCATCAGTAAAAACCCTATTCAACATTTAAGAACCAAACATAATGATATCAAACATCACTTTCTATGGAATCATGTTCAAAAGGAAGATGTGGAACTACAACTTGTTTCTACCAATAAACAACTTACAGACATATTTACCAAACCACTCCCCGGAGATAGTTTTTGCGCTATCCGTCGCGAACTTGGAATAACCAACCTTCAAGACATAAGCTAAAACTATTTTTCCTTTAGAGTTCTTCTTATGAAGTATGTTCCTCCTTACGCCCTCCATATTCATGCTTGCTTATCCCATTCTCTTGATAATTCTTAAATATTATTCAAGACATGTCGAATTCAAGCTCCCATTCTCTCCTTATAACTTCACCATTTTCGATAATGACAAAGGGGAGAAATATGATGCTACGATTAGGGTGGAGGGTTGGGGGGGCGATATGAGAAAAACATGGTGCTACGACTAATGAGGAGAAAATAGTTTTCTAAAACCAAGTCTCATACAAAGGGGGAGACTTAAAAACATTTGTTCAAACTATATCAACTGTATTGTCATCATCAAAAGGGGGGATTATGAAATCAAATGCATTTAAAAGGTTTTTTTATGATGGCAACACAATTAATATAAGATCATCAAATCACTATCTTCTTATTTGAGATTAAAACAAGTACTCAATACATTATAAAATATGCAGCCAGTAATATATCATTGAGGCAACCATGCAACTTCCCATGCAAGACATTTCAGTACTAAAAACTAAAACAATGATTATTATGAACCAAAGAAATGGAGTTGACAAGATTGACTTGAAGCTTGAAATTCATTAACTAGTATCATGTTTCAAGAAACTAGTCTGAAATCATTGAGCATCTAAGTTCAAGATCATTTTAATGTAAACCTTCAAATATAAGTTATTCCATCTAAACACAACCTACTATCCAGTTCATGCAAGAAATTCATCATAAGCTCTTGATTTATGTCTTGATAAAGTCAAAGAAATGCTCAAAAGATCTAGATAACTTTTACTTTATTTTATTATACTTTAGGAACCAATGTACAAAAATAAAGTAACTAGTTTTGATCATGTATAAGCTCATCCCCACTCACCTAAACCTACCCTAAACCTTTTGTAAACCTTTCCTATGTCCTGGACCTTAAGCAAACTCAATTTGGGATAAAACTAAGAGTTTTAGTAAACTCAAAGTCCTAGAAATCACTTTGAGCCATCTCATCTTCACTTTGAGCTATCTCATCTTTTTAAAGGCATTTTAGGAGATTTTCACTTGAATAAACTCCACTTTCAGTTTACTGAAAGTGCCAGCATTAAGCCTTCTCACTTTGATAACTTCTTTCAACCTTTCAACATATTATCCCATCGTTTCCTAAACTTCTGCCAACTATTTTATGTACATTTAGCTGCCCTAACCTTAATCCCGACCCTATAAATACCCACATCCTCTTCCATTCCAAAACACATAATATTTCTACCACATTCCTCTTGATTAAAGTATCATACCCAATCTTGTGTATTTACTTCCCAAAGTTCTCAAGAAAATCCATTTGAGAAACTTCAAACCCAAACCTCCATAAAAGCCAAAGCTTTAAAAAAAAACCTTGAACCTAAAGCTTTAACCTTTTTAGGAAGTACTAATCCCATACCCACTTATGTTAAAACTATACTCGAAAATCCAATCGAGTTATATACTTATGAAACTTGTTTATTTTTCTTTTTAGAGAAATAATGTAAACATATCATTCCATTATTTTCGTGAAGCAACTTTGCCTTAATTTTGGTTAAGTATCTCATTGTTGTGACAAATGGTTAAGCTTCATTGTATCTTCTCGATGGATAGTGTCGTTGTTGTGAATAGTCAAGGCATTTACAAACCATGGGCTATTGCGTGGGTGCCGCTTTAGCAAGGATGAGTTTAGGTGTGACACCCCGACTAATTAAATACCGGGTAACTACTCCTTTATTCAAATTAATACAAAATGTCAAGTTGGTTCAATTCATAGCATCACTGTCGAAAAATGTTTTAATAATTACTAACCACCTAATATTTAAAAAGTGAGTTGTCAATTTTACTTAAATCCGATTAACATGCGATAAGTTAGATTATGAAATGCTAACATAACAACCATAACACAGTCACAATAGAATAACCATGGAATAATAATGAATCTGGAGGAATACTCCTCTAAATAATCCGAATACTGAATACAACAAATACAAAGTCTGAATCACTAATTAATTACAACCCAAAATCTGAAATAAAACTGAGTAAGTAAGATGTCTCTAAAAGAAAAGAGGCGACATGCCCAACAGATGAGAAAATCTGAAAATAGAGTCAAGATAGAAAGTGGAGGCGTCTACTATCGAGGTCCTGTACCTTCCACAGCAGCTACAACACGTCACTGGAATGGAACTCCTATGCTTGGTGTCCTTGTGGTTGGGCACCTAAAAGGTTTTTACAAAAATAGATTTGAAAGCAAACGGGTCAGAGCCCGATTGTGAAAACAATTTAAAATACAGCAAGTGTTTAATATCATTAAACAGTGAATATAAAATACATGATAGTGCGTGCACTCACATGAGTTCCTCACCTCTCAACTAATTGTGCACTCCTATCGTACCCGTACCCGTTCTAGTGATTCACATATCTAACTAGTCCAATACACAATCTAACATTACTATACAAATTCCGATTCAATTCCCGATATCTTACTTTAAACAGAGAGTTTTACTTTTCTTCTTAGTTCTCAAAATTAGTAATACTAATCACTAGGAATTTTCCAATTTTAACTCTACAAAAAACGTTACTATTATTTACACTTACATTTATACATGACAGTTCATTTCACTTAATAGTATATTTTTCTCATCATAAATATACAAAACTGGCACCTCGAGACTAAGTTGCGGTGCACACATACTCTGCTATAAAATCCCGGTACATCACGTACATAAGGACCACGCATTCCGAATCTATCAAGAATCGTTTTGACAAGTAACAAACACACATAATGGAGGGGGACATATTTCACATCACATGGGTCATGCACATACCTACGCTCCCATGATCAGCAGACTTATTAACTTCTCAATAAGTCCTTCTCTGACGTATATCCTCGAGGTACCAATCTAAATCCCCTCGTAGGCACACAAAGATTAAATGGCCCTGATCGAACGCCGACCTCCCGTGATAGCAAGTATGGTAGGTATGTTATACACAAATGACTACATATACCAAGCATTCACACATCTTAGATATTCCATAATATAAATAGAGGTATGTTTTACATTCCTATACCGTCATTAAATGTTGTACGTTTACAAATCCCCGAATCATATACATTAAAAGTTGTCACTCTTCTCACGTCGTGATTTTAGGTACTCGTTTCCTAATACATAAATGTCATCCGGTTTACTAAAAAATTCTAAGTTTTACTCCTCAACGTATTCCAATCTCACAATTATACCCACTAGTCAATAAGGGAAGGTTAATACTCCATTAAATAAGTCTATGGGAAGTTTAAAATAAAATCAGGCCTAAAAAGGCCATTCTGTCAACTCGTTAGAAATCTCGTTCGAACGAATGGCTTCGAACGAACTACCAACTCGTTAGAAGGGATACTGTCATCTCGTTAGAAGCTCGTTCGAACGAGGCCGTTTGAACGACCTGGGCAGATCTTCTAACGAGATGGCAGAATACGCCCAGAAATCACCCAATTCGTTTGTCTTCAATTCCTCTTTTCAAAAATCCATTCTAAGATCATCCCAATTAAGTTTTATTGTTAGTAAACTAATCTAAGTCCTCCTAGATCGCTTATTAACATATTGTTGGGGTCAAATCCTCCTAATCAACATGTAATTAACATCAATTCCCCATTTTCACCCCAAACCCTAAGAACATGAACCCAGAATTTTATTGTGCCTAATTACTCATCATAAATCCGTTTTTAAATCATCATAGTTAAGTTTTTGAATACCAAATTCGTCCATAGTCATTCTGCATGCAATCCCTAACCCAACTTTAGAGTTTCTATAACAATTTCATTAGGATTTCCTCAAAACTTCAAGGCAAAACAATTTCTACACTAAACATGGAAGGAATATTCAATGAACTTAATAATATCAAATCACTTGCCTTAAATCCGACGTTCTGATTCGTTGTTGATGATTAAGGTTGGCTCTCTCTTCTTTCCGGACACAAATCCCTTTCAAAATGATGGTGTGGAGATGGTTTGGCTTAGATCTTCCTTTTTCCCTCTTTCTAACTTCTCCCAAAAACTTCCGTAGCCCACTCTTTCACTTTTTGGCTGAAAATGGCCTTAGTGGCCCTTTTAATAATATCTAAATTACCTCTAAAATTCGTGTATCCTAATTTTTAAAATTACCAAAATACCCTTCTAGGTTGCCGATTTGGCCTAAAAATTCCCCGGGACCCAAACTAAACTCCCGGCTAGTGTTTTCTGACTATTTCGACCCTTCCGAATATGTTGACGCACTCAAAATGACTATTCGGTTGATAAAAATATAAATTACTTTTTAATTTAATTACATTCATTCCTAACGCGACTGACACGCGCGTCCCGACTTAATTTTTTCAAATTGTCGTATTTCTGCCTCACAACAACTTTAATATTTTCAATACTCATATATTACCATATATACTCAGAAACATTTTATTTTAACATCATAATCAAATACCAACTCACATCTCGCTAGTATTTAATATCCGGATTAATTCCCAATTAATTTTCATTTAATTCAATTAATCCCTTAAATAAAAATCAATAAAATTACGGGGTATTACATTAGGGTCTTGTAGTGTTGCAAGGTATCATTCCTTGTAAGGTTTTAGTTACACCTGTCTCGAGCGTGAACGTAGGTAATGGCCGAACCACATTAAAATATTGGTTTACAAAGTTTCATCAATCCCTCTCTCTTAACTGCTTATATTTATTGTCAATTTATTTTTTACTCTTAATTTGATGTATCATATTACAATTACTGGCTATTCATAGTTAAGTTAAAACTGCCAATAAACCCATAGATCTAATTCATACCGTACTGTTTTGTACTGGAAAAAAAGTGGCAAGGGTTTACATTTTTTACATACAAAAAATCGAATCTATCGAAACCGAAATTATTGATTTTTTAGTGTTTGATTTTTATTTAACCATTTAAAAAATCGATTTACCGAAATTATCTCTTTTAAAATTTCAAAACATGAAATATAAAAACTACTGTGATAATATACCTAAATTATAAACTAGACATACCAAATATACCCCTTTAAACTAATCTCAACCATCCATTAAATGAAATGGGCATTATTGTTTCAACTCACTAAATTAATTTATACACCCAATTTAAGAAAACATCAATAAACTCACATAACTAAAATTGTAAATATGTATATTATATTATTTCTTTCAATGTTAAAGCCCAAACAACAAGTTCAAATAGAAATAATTGACAACACATTCTACCAGTTCTAGATGTTAACTTTAATTATATAAAGAGATCCCATGTATAGCTGATGGATTTCAGCGCTGGGTGGAGAATCCAATTGCATCCACTATACCTCTTAAGAGTCTAAATGAGTATTTACATACTATTACCTGCTATAAATAAGGGTTCATTGAGAACCAAATGTTAGAGTCGACCAAGCTGTAAAAAGTGGATTGACCATGAGTTTAATATTTGTTTTATATTATTTATTTCGTCAAATAATATTTGACTAAATATAATATGATGGTGAACCTAGTTTTTGTTTTATTTTTAATGGATTTTTTTTACGATTTTGGTTATTGTTATTACAATAATTTCAAAATTTATGGAAAATACCGATTTTAGTGGTTCGGTTTTAGTTTATATACTATTGTACCGACCGGTATAATTTGTAATTTCGATTTTTGTAAATAAAAATCGGTTTGATTTTGGTAAACTCATATTACCGATTAAACCAACTGATAACCAACCCTAACTGAGATTTTACACACGGCTTTACTGATAAAATGTCAACCCCCTATTCTAAATTGTGAACTATTCAATTGCACTGGAACTGAAATTGCTATCTTATGTGAGTAAGCTGAACTTTACTCACCAAAATTCCGCTTTAGCAGAATTGACTAACATAACAATATATTCAAAACAAATACAAAGCATTTCCAAAAACATGATTTAACTTTAAACGGATAAGACAATCATTTATTAATAAATAATAAATGACATAAAAATGATATCTAAAAATAAAACCCCAACCACTATAAAATTGACAACAATGATAATGACAACAGTGACAAGGAAACACAAACGAACAACCATCGACTTTGTCTCGAAACAAATCAGTGTGTTTATAATTATCTCGTGGTTGAGCCAATTGACTTTGTCAGGAACAAGATTTTCAACACCAATAAGGGACGACAAGTTTTCACATGCAATTTTTTTAATTTATTGTGAGAAACTTATGAAATTTGTCTCACATCCACGCCATGTCCTTACAAACACTTGGTATCCTCTAAACATATTACCTTATTCTCATCAGTAACATCATGTTTGAGTATTTTTGGAGAAAAGAAGAGAATAGAAATTTTTAATGAGTTGAGAAAAGATAAGTAGTAATTTATTTATTTTGTTTGAGGAAGTTTAAGAGAGGAAAAGTCTATTTTCTTTGTATTTGTTTGCAAGTTGAGATGAAAAAAAGGAAAAGCAACAAAAATATTGCTATACGTTATAAATAAATAAATATATATATATAGAGAGGCAGGCTCCTGTGCACACTAAGTTTGCACACTAAGTTTGCACATTACCTTTTATATATAGTAAAAAAAATATTTTTGCGTTGATTTTTTTTGTGTGATATTTAAACATTTCAAGGAACCCATATAAAAAAAAATCAGCTCAAAAAAACTTTTTTTGCTATTTTTAAAAAATCAGTCAAACTTTCGCAGTTTTTAAGCCCTTTAAAAACTGCGAAAGTTTGACCGATTTTTTAAAAATAGCAAAAAAAGTTTTTTTGAGCTAATTTTTTTTATGTGAGTCCTTTGAAATGTTAAAATATCACATAAAAAAATTGGTGTGCACCAGCACTAAGTTTGCACACTTTTAAAAAGTAATGTGCAAACTTAGTGTGCACAGGAGCCTGCCTCTCTCTCTCTCTCTCCCTATATATATATACAAACTTAGTGTGCACAGGAGCCTGCCTCTCTCTCTCTCTCTCTCTCTCTCTCTCTCTCTCTCTCTCTATATATATATATATATATATATATATAGGGAGAGATTCACAAGTGGACCAAAAGAATGGACTTTTTAATGGCCCTTAACAAAAAACACATATTAACACATTAATTTTAATTTCTATAGTGTAATTGGTCCGCGCTAGCGGCACCCGAGACCACACCTTCACCCCACTACCCCCCACCCCACCCTCCACCGCCCCCAACCACCACCATCACCAAAGCAGCCCTTGTGGCAGCCCTTATGACAGCAGCGCTGCCATGGGGGTGGGGTGGGAGGGTGGGGAGTGGGGTGGGGTGGGTGGGGGATCGATCGACACGCGTATTTGGTGCCACTGGCGCGGATCAATTACACTATAGGAATTAAAATTAATGTGTTATTATGTGTTTTTTGTTAAGGTCCATTAAAAAGTTCATTCTTTTGGTCCACTTGTGAACCTCTCCCTATATATATATATATATTAAACTCGATTTTCTATTCACTTCTTTCCAATTTGAAGAGAAGTTGTCATTAAAAGAAAGAAAAAAACTTTATTTCCCTTTCTTTATTATTTAAAGTCGCAATGGAAAGAAATATTATAAGTTCTCTGCCTCTCTACTTTTATCTCCATTTTAAAAATCCCAAACAAGCTTTAAGGGTCTGTGTTTGATTACAAAACTGGGAAGAAGTTGAAAAATGAGTGGTAAAGCACTCTTCAGGATAGTGGGATCTCTCTGTAATACAACACGATTTCTGGGAAAGTGTAAAACAATCCTTGAAACATAAATGCAATTTCTTACACATTCCTTTGCTTTTAAGAATAGAATCAAACAGAATCTTCTTCATACCACCACTCATCACCCCATAACCAGTGGCTAAGAGGATAAACCTGCCGCTTGAAATCTGGAGGCAATGAAACAACGCCGTCATGGATGTCCTGTTAAATTTATGAACAGGTATAAATGAATATTAAAATTATGACTTCCCGTTTGCACTTTCCCTTAGTAAACAATGAAACAACTCACCTAGTCATATAACTTTGTATCCCAAGTGCATTAAATAATGGTACATATACTTTGGGGTACGACATTTTAATGCACTTAGGATACATAGTTGGTAAAAATATTAGGTACAGATAAACTTTTCTATATTTTATATGGATACTAGCTCTCCCCTCTTGCTCAAGAATCACTTTTAACCTTATAAAAAATGAGTTCCGTATATAGCCTGACCTTTTTTTTTCCACCTTTTATGCCTGCAATACTAATTGCTTAATTTATTTCATTCCTCATGAATCAAAGCAAACTCTTTTCATGGAACATTTTTTTTACAATTATGTTTTAATATTAAGATGTCACTTTTAATTTGTTACAAGAAAGGTATTATACCTTTCAAGCTCTAAATTTTGCCAATGTCATGGCAGATAATGGAGTTCTTACGTTCAGATTGTGCATATACATGCAGATGTAAAACTCAAGTGACAATAACACATTGGGGTGGGATAAGAAAACACAGAAGAAGAACAAAAAGGTGTCCGCATTCTAAATAATTAATATAAATGACACAAACAAAATATTGAATCAATAACAAGTTTTCAACTGATCTGAGTAACATATTGCTAACTGTGCGATGAACATGTCAGCCCAGCATAAATGAACCCACAGCAGAGCTTTTAACTGATCTTAATAACAGATTTTTACGACGTCCACTGTTTTAAAGCAAACATCTACCATCTAAATTCTACTGAATCAAATCATACAAACAATTTAATCAAATAAACTTTAGTAAATTAATCTCAAGTGATTCAACGTCTTATTTTGCAGCATACCCATATTTTATTGAATGTATTTATTTATAGTGGTTATTAACTGTTTTAGAATATACTCTATAAGCAAACATCAGATGGATTAAGGAAGGGACCATAATACAAAATTCTTTCATGCGAGTGGCTAGAAGAAGAGCAACTCTAAGCATTCCTGGGGATGACTCAATGGAGGGGATCAAAGGTATATTTATTCTTTTTTCTGAAGATCAACTTTCTGCTGAACCTATCTCTCCAGGTGAGGACTCGTTTCAGTATATATATCGTGGGGGGGAAAAACACCTACTGTCATATGTAAAAATTACACTCCCACGTGGACCAATAATGAATGTACACCTGTACTCCAACGTGGCCGACCAACCACCCTAATTGACTTCAGTGACACTTAGTCGGCCAGAAAGCCGACCAACTCCGGAAGGCCAACCAACAAGAATACCAATAGTTACTCGAATGAGATGCCAACCAGCTCTAAATTCCAAGAGTTTCCTTTATCGTACGCAGATGTAAACGGCTGACAATATAAAGGCGCTCCATCTCTATAAATACAGACTACTCCCTCAGCTAAAGGGACAACTCGAATCATTCATATGCACACCATCTTGAGTTATTGTAAACCCTACTGAATAAAAACAACAGTGGACGTAGTCTATTTTACAGCTGAACCACTCTAAAACGTTGTCTCTTGTGTGTGTGGTTTGAGTTACTTATTTTATTTTATCTGTGATTATAAATTTGGAGTTGGTCCATTTTTTAGACATCAACAGATTGGCGCCATCTGTGGGAACGTTTGTTTGTCATCATTCTCTACCACTTGTTTCGTTTCTTTGCCTTTAAAGAAATGAATGATCCTAAAAATGGCGCTCGAAATGAGAGTAATACCATTGTCCCATCTGCTCCTCCTAGTGCGGCAGACTTACAAGGAATTCTGCTCAACTTGGCTAAAGGTCAAGAAGCCAAGCAAGAGTCTGTCAAGCAATTGGCCCACACTATGCAAGCCAAGTCCTCCAATTCTAGAAGAGATATGCCACCACCACCATCTAGACATGAAAGGAGTTATCATTCTCGTTCTTCTCGTGATAGGTCGTATCGTCTTAGCGCAACTTCTTCATTCCGGTCAACGGATTACTATGATGATAAGTCTTTTTCCATATAAAGACCAAGTATCTTAGAAAGGCTAAGCAGGGAGTCTGCTTTTGATCGCCTAGGCTCCCGAGTAACTACAGGACATCGTAAGGAGCAGGAGCATAGGATCCACCAGATCTAGAGCCAGTATGAGGGGCTCTGTGCGTGCCGAGCAAACCTCTTAGGAGGAGAGTTCAGCACATAGACACAGTAAAGCTGCTAGATCTACCTTGGCTAGGTTTAAGCCAGAGGAACATTCCTGGAAGGGATCCATGCAAAGGTTGGAAGATCGGCTAGGTGAAATGGTCAAGACAAAGAATCCATTGCAAATGAGTTTCATTAAAGGATCACCCTTCGTTCAGGCAATCGTGGACTACCCCACTCTCTCCAAGTTTAAGCCACCAGTGGTTACTCCCAAGTATGATGGGAAAACTGATCTAGTCTTGCATATAGAGCAATATCAAGCTGTTGCCGACATATACTCGGTGCCTGATGAGATGAGATGTAGAGCTTTCTCAAGTTTTATTACCGGGTCAACCCAGATTTGATATAACAATCTCCCAAGAGGTAAAATCTCTAGTTTTCATCAGTTAGCTGAATTGTTCATTGATAACTTTTGTTTTGGGGCTAAGTCGATCAAGAGTGTTAATCACCTCTTGATCGATCGACAAAAGTCAGGAGAAAGCACTAGAGAATATATCACTTGCTCTAATAATGAAAAACTAGAGGTAGTGGACTATGAGGAGAAAACAGCCATTGCAGCACGTATGAGTGGGTTGCTTGCTAAAGATCTTTACTATGCTTTAGCAAAGAATCCACCCAAAACCATGACCGAACTAATGGCTAAAGCTGGGAAAATAATGAACGCCGAGGAAGCTATAGCAACTAAGGAAGCTCCTGAAACCAAATGTGAGGGTTAGATTATTAATTCTTTCAAAAAGGATCAGAAGGACAAGAAGTTGGATCGGATCAAGAAGTATGATGAATATACCTCGCTCAACAAGGGTGTTCACCATATCCTGGAGGAGATCAAAGTAAACAGAGAACTGAATTGGCGTGGAAAGTTGAAAACACCCCCTAACAAGAGGGATAAATCCAAATACTGTGATTTCCACAGGGATCATAGGCACAACACCAACAGTTGCATTGTGCTAAAGAATGAGATTGAAA
The DNA here is from genome assembly GCA_949130495.1 of Sambucus nigra. Lineage (NCBI taxonomy): Eukaryota > Viridiplantae > Streptophyta > Magnoliopsida > Dipsacales > Adoxaceae > Sambucus > Sambucus nigra. The sequence goes on along the minus strand of OX422208.1, from coordinate 786,455,219 downwards.
ATCTTATTCGGCGTGGAAAGTTAAGCAAGTTTGTTGATCGGGGTGGCAACCGAAATGATCGGAAGAGGTCTGAATCTCCAGCCCGTGCAAGGAATGACAATAAACGAGCGAGAAATGATGATTTTGAAGAAGATCCAGACTTGCCGAAGAAGCCTGATGAGCCAGAGGTAAAGGTCGGCATGATATCTTTTGGGTGTCATTTCATTGCAGGTGGCGATGCTGGGGGAGGAGATGCGATAGCAGAAAGAAAAGCTTATTTGAATGAAGTCAAAGCCTGCCCAACTGTCAGACAGATTGATATAGTTGAAGCCAGTGATAGTCGGCCGAGGAAAGTCAATAGAGACAGACTAGTAATTCGATTCTCCAAAAATGATCTGAGTGGGGTCCTTTACCCTTATGACGATCCGCTAGTTATCACCTGCAGCGTCCATCATGGCAGAGTCGCAAGGATTTTGGTTGATAATGGGAGTTCAGCTGATGTAATGTTCTATTAATGTTTCAACAGCCTAGGGCTGAAGATCAGCAAGCTAGAACCATACCATAGGCCTCTTATTGGGTTTGCAGGAGAAAAAGTATACCCATTAGGAACCATCAAACTGCAAGTCTTGGTCAGCACCTGGCCGACAAGCAGGAGAGAAAGAATTCGTTTATCTGTGCTAGATAAAAATGTCACGTCAGCTTACAATATCATCGTGGGAAGAGTGGGAATCAAGCAATTAGAGGTTGTGCCATCTACAATGCACCAATGAATGAAATTTCCAACAAATTATGGAGTTTGCGTAGTAAATGGCAATCAGAAAGATGTCAGGGAATGTTATTATATATTGTCCGACCAACAAGAGATGCAACTGAAGAGCACAACCACTTTCGACATTGACACTCTGGATCCTCGCGAAGAAGAGAAGCTAGTAAAGGGGCAAGTTATGGAAGAAACAAAAGTTGTTGTGTTGGACGACGAGAAGCCAGAAAGAACCACCCAAATCGGTTCCAGGTTATCTTCTCCTCTCAAACAGGAACTAATTGCGTTCCTTAGAGAAATAAAAAATGTTTTCGCTTGGAGCCATGAAGATATGCCGGGAATTGATCCGAACTTCATGTGTTATGAGCTTAATATTTATCCACGCTCTAAGCCGATCAAGCAAAGGCGGAGAATCTTTAGTCCTGAGAAGAATTCGGCAATACAGGAGGAAGTAGAGAAACTACAGCGAGCACAGTTCCTTGAAGATGTCAAGTACCCCAGTTGGTTGGCTAATATGGCGATGGTAAAAAAAAAAATAATAAATGATGTATGTGTGTAGAGTTTACAGATCTCAACAAGGCATGTCCAAAAGATCATTTCCCTTTACCAAGGATTGATCAATTGGTCGATGCTACAGCAGGTCATGAATTACTCAGTTTTATGGATGCTTACTCTGGTTATAACCAGATTAAGATGAAGCCGAAGACAAGGAAATCACTACCTTCATTACCAGCCGAGGAACTTACTGTTACAATGTAATGCCATTTGGATTGAAGAACGCTAGAGCTACCTATCAGAGATTAGTGAACAAGGTTTTTGATCAGATCGACAAAAACATGGAGGTCTACGTAGATGACATGCTCACCAAGAGCAAACATGTTGTCGACCACATTGCGGACTTAGCTCAAACCTTTGACCAATTGTAAAAGCACCAGATGAAGCTCAACCCAACCAGATGCATCTTCGAAGTACAAGAAGGGATGTTTCTAGGGTACATTGTTAATCAGAGAGGAATAGAAGCAAACCCCGACAACATTAAAGCTTTGCTTGAAATGCAGCCCCCGACCAACAAGAAAGAAGTTCAAAAGCTGACACGAAGAGTATCTGCATTGAATCATTTTGTCTCCCAAGCAACTGATAAGTGCCTTCCGTTCTTCAAGGTGCTTAGAAAGACATTTGAGTAAAACGACGAATGTGAGAAGGTCTTCTTGGAGTTGAAGAAATACTTGGGTTCTCCCCCACTCCTTTCCCGACCAGTTTTGGGAGAAAAACTCTATTTATACTTGGTTGTTTCTGAGTCAGCTGTCAGCTCAACTTTGGTTCGACTAGATGGTGGAGTTCAAAGGCCAGTATATTACACTAGCAAGGCATTCTGAGGAGCAAAAGTCAGGTATCCACACTTGGAGAAGTTAGCCTTAGCTCTTATTAAAGCCTATAGGAGGATAAGGCTATAGTTTAAAGCCCACACCATTGTCTACACGGATTTGCCTTTGCGACAAGCACTGTACAAACCAGAAAAGTCTGAAAGGCTAATATCTTAGGCAGTTGAATTGGGAGAATATGAAATTGTTTATGAGACCAGAATTGCAATCAAAGATCAAGAAGTGGCAGACTTTATCGCTAAATTCACATATGCAGAGGAGCAATATATAAACCACATTTGCCAACCGAGCAGAATCTACGGAAGAGAGCTTAGCCTAAAAACAAACAGAGATTGTGGCCAACCAACTTTGCTCGTCGACTGCTCAAGAACGATTGAAACAAAGCAAAAAGGTGTTTAAGCATGGGTTACTGGTAGAAGAGGAGTTTCCTGATGACATTCCAACTTGGCAGTGGTTTGTAGATGAATCCTCATGTGCTAGTGGAAGTGGAGCAGGTCTCATCATCAATACTCAAGATAACTTGAATGTGGAATATGCTCTAAGATTCCAATTCAAGGCTTCCAACAATGAGGTTGAATATGAAGCTTTGATCACAGGGCTGGAATTGGCTTCATCACTAAGCGCCGACCAAGTATTGGTATATAGTGATTCCCAGCTGATTGTTAATCGACTACAACAAATTTATGGCGTTAAAGGGGAGATTATGATAAGATATCACCAAAAAGCAATGGAAGTCATTTCATTGATCACTTCAATCAAAATAGTGAGAATTCCTAGACTTGAGAATGCCCGGGCAGATGCCCTTGCTCGGCTTGCTTCAGCAACTCCAATAGAACTCAGGAGAATAATCTCAGTGGAGATTCTTGCCCACAGAAGCATTGATGGGATGGAAATCAGCGTCATATCTATGGAGTTAGGTCCCTCATGGATGGATCCAATTAAAGCGTACATCCAAAGAGGAATACTGCCATCCGACCAAAAGGAAGTCAAGAAGATGAGGTACAAAGCAGCCAGTTATGTGTTAAAAAAAGGTGTCCTGTACAGGCAAGGATACACAGTTTCACTACTTCGTTGCGTTCATCCAAACGAAGTGAATGATTTGATCACAGAAGTGCATGAAGTTTCCTACGAGGCTCACATCGCTGAGAGATCTCTGAGACAACGGATAGGTATGCAAGGTTATTACTGGTCAACAATGAAAGAAGATTGTATTGCTTTCACCAAAAAGTGTGATAAATGCCAGAAGTTTGCTACCATTCACAGAAGACCAGGAGGAAACTTAGCACCCATCACTTCTCCATGGCCTTTCGCTATATGGGGGATTGACTTGGTCGGACTATTGCCGACCACCAAAGGAAGATTCTAGTACTTGGTTGTAGCTGTTGCTTATTTTACAAAATGGGTGGAGGTTGAGCCCCTAATTGATATGTTGATTAGGCATAAATATTTCATATTTATACCCTTAATTTCGGTTCTTTTATGGTCGCGTGCGATGTAAATAGACTGGATTTATCTCATTTTCATGCTACAAACCCTTTTTGGCGAGCATTTCTTACTTTGTGTATTTCTTATGTGTTCTACAGGTATTTCATGCAAGTGAATGTGGGAGAGAAACCGAAATAGTGAAAGAAACAAAGGAAAGGAAGTTGAAGGGTATTTTCGTAATTTTCAGCCATAATCTGGAGGAGGAGCCAACTAGAAAGTTGAAGAGATTGAAGTCCCAAGAATATCGGAAAAAACGACACCTCAATCTGAGCTATGGTAAAGAAGTTATGCGAGTTTAAAGTTGAGAAGAAAATATAGTGGCAGAATTATAAATAAGATAACTTTGAGCACAAAAAGCATTACTTGGGCAACACTGGAAAACCGAACCGGTTCGGGTCCTAGGAAAATCGGTTCGCAATTAGTAACGCTCCAGACCCGTGACAAAAAGTTTCATACTTTAAAACCGTGACAAATTATCTGAAACAGGGTTTTTATTTTGGCCTTATCTTTTAGCCAAAAGAGTTTTAGAGTTTAGACTCTTTTAAACGACTTCTAACCTATATATTTCGTCATTAGGGTTCTTTTAACATAATTTTATGGATGAAATCTAGGAGAACAATTTACAAGTTTTGCACCTTCAATAACTTTTTCAGTTCTTCTTCAAGCATTGATTTCTTCTTGAAAGTTTGTGTTCTTCAACCTTGTTAACCTTAAATTCCAGCACTGTTATTATTGATTCATTATTTTTTCGTGCTTGTTAATGGATTCTTGCGTTGTTAACACCATCATGTTTAGTAGCTAGTTCAAGGGTTGGGATCATATTTCCGCCATTGATGGGCGTTGAGCTTTGAAAGTTAGGTTTTGGGTAGAAATACAATTAATTGAAACCTCGTGTATTAAAGTTGGAATATTAGGCGTTTTAACTTTCTTTGTCATGCAACGCTATTGTTTATAGCGATATTCCAAAATTAATCCACTTGTGACCATATTCGAGCGAAAGTTTAATCTTTCGTTGTTGAATTAAATTTCTTCATGTTTGATGTTTATAATCAATTGAATATGCTCGGTTAAATGTTTTCGAACCAAAATCCTTTATACGCGTTGTTTAGCCTATGGCGGGGATGATCCTAATCTTTGTTTAGTTTTAATTATCATAGTTATCTTTTTCTTTTCGTTTTCCCCTTTTCAACCTACATTATCTTTTACACTTTTATTTGATACCCGGACTATCAAACATTCCCTGTGGATTTTCGATATCCGGACTAGCCGCTATACTCCACAAGAGTGTAGTTAAAGTTTAGTTTTTTTTGCATTGCAGTCGGAAGCCGATAACAACGATTAGCGTATCTACATGGGCTCTCGGTTTTTGCCTCGATCATATGCCTTATCAGAGAGTGTTTTAGTTCATTTGCAGATATGGCATGCCCTATGCCTTTATCACAGACCATGGCATTCAAGTTGATAATGAAGAATTTGAAGAATACTGTATTCGGTCAAGCATCCAGAAACTTCATTCAGCACCTGGGCATCCACAATGCAATAGCCAGACAGAGATTACCAACAAAACCTTGCTAGATGGGTTGAAAAAAAGGTTGGATGAGGCTAAAGGCAACCGAATTAATGAACTCCACAGTGTCCTTTGGGCATACAGGACTACACCCAGAATGGCAACAGGAGAGACTCCATACATGCTAGCTTTTGGAACTGAGGCAGTAATACCTATGGAGATAGGTCTGCCAACTCACAGGGTATTGAACTTTGATTCACCCGAGTGACCTCATGAGGCGACTATATCTGGATATGATATAAGAAGTCCGAGAAGATGCTGCTATTCGGATGACTGCTTATCAAAAAAGGACAACAAGGTTTTATAATCGAAGGGTCAAGCCGACCAACCTGAAACAAGGAAATCTAGTACTTAAGAAAGTAATCCAGAAGAACAACAAGCTGGAGCCTAATTAGCATGGTCCATACCATATCTCGGAAGTTATCCGACCAGGAACTTACCATTCGAGACTTTGGAAGGGGAAGAATTCAAGAATCCTTGGAACGCAAGCCATCTCCATAAATATTACCAGTAATTCAATTTTGAAAACTCTATCCTTAATGTAATTGCTTATTCCAGTTAATGAGATTTCAACTTTTCTCCATTATGCACCATTTTCATGTTTTGTTTTTCGGAGTGTGGTGGCTACACCTTAACTAGAATTAATGAGCAATTTTAATTCAGATCTTTCCAAATTCAGAAAAGTTTTCAAAAAGTTCCTCGCCGAGAAGGCATGGTTCAAACTTTTCCAACTTCAGAAAAGTTTTCAAAAAGTTCGGTTCAAACTTTTCCAAACTTTTCCAACTTCAAAAAAGTTTTCAAAAAGTTCCTCGCCAATAGAGCATGGTTCAAACTTTTCCAACTTCAGAAAAGTTAAACTTCATGTATGAGTTATCCTCGGCAAGTCACGAACAAGAAGTCAGTAAAATTTCTTAATTAAAAGTTTTACCCGACCAAGTTAAAATACTGGAATAATTAAACATTCCTAATACACTTGGTCGCCACTGATAACTAATGCTATAACTTAGTACAATAAAGCTATTTACAGTTTTATCTAAGTGCATTAGTCGAATTTAAGGCTGTACACATTATTCAAACACGAATCAAATATTAAATATTTGAGCAGGTTATTTAGTCTACAAGCCGATTAACTAATCTTTATACAGTTTACCTAGTTGGCTAAAGGATTAATAACAATCATAAGCTTGAATAAAGAGAATTCAACTCAAAAATGATTTCATTACAATATCAATAATTGATTAAGATACAGGACAAGGAATAAAATTTATTCTGCTGGACGCTTTCCTTGTGCCTTGTCCATTCCAGCTGGAGGATCATCAAGGGTATGTGGAGAGTTGATTGTGTTGAAGTCCCTTAACAACTGTCAATTGCTGCTGCTCGGCCTACCAAGCAAATGAGGAGGCACACTCATCATGTACGCTATAATCCCCTAAATATTTAGTTATCAAGCATTGGGGAATGGAATTAGGACGAATTCATGTCGTGTCCAATTTAAATGGAGGCTTGTCACAATCGAAGAAACCTGGATCATTCCAATGCCACAAGTTACTGTTCTAATCATACTTCAGCAAAGTTACAAAATAAATCTATCCCCACCTATAGCCCTCACGATTACTTTGAGCAAGGTGCTCATCCATGTGGGTTAAGGCCTCATTGTAACCCTCAATCCAAACTTCCCCGGGCTATTTGTGGAATTGGAAGGTCAACCTCTCCACCTGATTTTGAATTTTCTTAAGAACACTGTCTTTGGCTTTCAGCTGAGCATCTTGGCCGGCAATGGCATTATCTTTGGCTTTCAACTGGGCAGCTTGGTCGGCAAGAGTTTTCTTAGTTCTTTCTTCCTCAACAGTTGGTCGAACAACCATCCTCTGCCTAGAAACTTGCCCAGGTTTAGTTGTTTTCTGCTGCAATGCTTCCAGTTCTTCCAACACTCTTCCATTTTCAATCTTTAAAAAGGAAGCACCTTCATCAGGACCACTGGTAGATGCTTTCTTCAAGCTATCAAGTTCATCCCTCAGGGCATTATTTTTTCTCTAGCATAGTAGCAATTGCTCGAGCACTATCCAAATCCTGTTTTAAAGATAGTTCTCTCTAATTTAAGGCATAAGTGATCTCCTTTAATTGCTGGTCAAAACCACATCCTTCATTTAATGCCTTGTACTTGGCTTCATAATCAGCATAGAGTAGTGCTTTAGATCTTTTGTGATCTTTTTGCAGTTGCTCAATCATTTCATAATATGAAACATTATTAGCAACAGCTCTGTCCAACAAGCAATGATGATGGGTATATGACTTCTTGACTTGGTCGGATGCATCTGGGCCGAGCAACCCATTTAAGTCTTCTTCAGAAATGGGAACATGACCAGCTTCCAAAAGAATTCTACTTCGTCTGAGCAGGTCAAATTTAACAAAAATTATGGCCTTCTTCCTAGTATCAAACTAGAAAATCACAAATATATGAGTTTGTGGGATAAATCCAGAAGATCAGTCAACATAAGCAATAAACAACACAATTTAACAAGAAATCAAGATCATTTAAAGGCACAAAGAGTGGAGACAAAAAGTTGTTCTTTCATTGATTAATAATTGAAGTACAAAAGTTGCTACATCATCAAGAAAGAAAAGACAAAGAAAAACAAAAAAGTTAACCTTACTAGACCTTCCCCTTGTCCTTGGCCTGGTCTTGGCCAGCAGCTGGTAAGTCGGCACTAGTGCTGCGAACCATTGAAGACTCAAGAGACACCGCAGAAGATTCTCCAGACCCCTCCCATCATCAAACTCCTCATCCAAGTTGGGAGGAGTACCAAGGTCATGCCTTCTGAAGAGTTCAAAGCTATCTTCGATGCCGACCAACTTCAAGGTCCCAATCCACCCTTCCTTGAAGGACAATTTTTTAGCATACTCAATTTGAGCAAAGGCAGCAAAAATGGCATTCTCCCAGCCTTTATCAAAGGCAGCTTTGCCTTTCGCCTTCAAGGAAATAACCTTAGAAGTCAGACCAGTCACTTTGTCTTCAGCAGTTTGGGCTTCAGTGGTGACTTTTACAAGTTTTTCCTCAGCAGTTTTGGCCCTGCCTTCAGCAGCTTCAGCTCTCTCATCTGCAGCCTTTACTTTGCCTTCAGCTGCATTGGCCCTATCATTGGCCTTTTTTAAGTCCTCTTCCCAGGATTTTCACTTCGTCTCCAAAGCTTGTCGAGAAGCTTCCAAAGACTTCCTTAGACCTTCAAAGGCGTCTTCAACTTCTCCGTGAGAAGAACGCAGTTGATCGTCCTTCTCTATCATCTGGTTAAAGTCAACTAGAAACTGCAAAGAAGGTAAAAGAAAAGACATCAGAAAGAGTTTATCATTATGGAAAAAATAGCAGAAAAGTTGGAAAATTTACTAGTGCCAAGTTATGGCAAGCCCTTTCAGTCAGCCTGGACCTAGGCATGGGGGCTAACGCAGCTCTGTCAGCAGGAAGTGTTCCAGATTTAATTAACCCCTTGGCCAATCCAAAGTTAACAGAAACAGAGGCTGACCCAATGTCAAGGTCAACCTGAATTTACTTCACTAACTCCTGTTGGTCAGTAGAATTCTTAGCAGCTAATACCTGTTATTCGGTTGATGTCTTCTAAACCTGTTTTGAAGGATCAAGCAAATCTCTCCTTATCCTCTTCAATTGGTGCTCCTCAGCCTGAGTCTCATCAGCACCAATAGGCCTCTTGTCACTAGCCTTAGACTTATTCATGCTAGCATCAGCAACTTTGGGGGTAGGAGATAGGGGCCCACCCATCAAGTTGGGCATCTTCCTCTTAGTCATATCTACAGAAGGAGAAAGAGAAATCTCAGAAACATCGAAGGACTTAAACAAGTAAGAAGTTCCTCTTGGGATAAACTCAGCCCCTATGGATTCAGTGGCTGAGGAAGTTGGCACAGGATCCTCCTCAAGATTGACAGAAAGAGGGGGCAGAGCAAGTGTAGGTCGGGCAACAAAAGAAGTGTTGGAGCTTTTGTATTCCAACAGCAACAATGCAGCCCTGGGATGTTCTTCTCCAATCTTCTGGTTCAACCCCCACAAGAACTTGAGATCGTTGATATTAATTTCCCCTTCCTTGGGGCACCCTTTCTTCCTTTCCTCTGCATCAAAAGGAAAACAGTAAAGTTAATCGGCAGACAACAGAAATTCATAACAAAAGAGGAAAAAAATGGTCAATAAAGTTACAACCTATGCCACGTCCTGATTGAGGACATCTAGGGCCAGTATAAACCACTCCAATAGAGAGGGGGCATATTGCCAGTTTTTTACAATAACACCATAATCCCAATAATCCTTATTGGAGTCTGGTAGATTTATTAGTAGAGCCCTATTGGCATGCCTAGTCTTCAGGTAGTAAATACTCTCTCCCACAGTGACCCACTTGTAACAGAACATTAACTTCAGAACCCCAATATGGGTACCATAAAGTTCGTTTAACCTACGTACCCCATTCACAACCCTCCAAGTGTTGGGTGCTACTCTAACAAGAACTACATCACAATATTGGCAAAATCGGAGAAAAAGGGGGGTTGCTGGAAAGGTGACGCCGTCCTCAGCTATAAACAAAGTGGGGATCTAATAACCCTCAGGGAGGGAATAAAAATCTATAGGACCCTTGGGTATCTCTAAATCTACCCAATTTGAAATTTTCCTCTTTTCTCTAAACTCATCTAACGAGTTCTCATCTACGATGTGAACCATGGTGGAAAAATGAGAAAAAGGTGATAAAACAGAGGAAAGGGAAAAGAAGGCTTACTAATCAAAGACGATGGCAAAAACTGAAGAAGAAAATGGTAGCAAACGATCACACAGGAAAAAGCTTGAAGGCAAAGAAAATGCTAAAATCCAGAGGGTTTGAGGTAGAAAGAAACGAGGGAAACTTCGTACCTATTTATAGGTTGCCTCGAGAAATGGGAATGAAATGATTAACTGAACGAACCGTTTAGCTACTGCTGACTGCACACTTTCCGAAGCGTCAAAAGACGACTGTGCCCTTTGACGGTTCAAAAAAGTTCGAACTATTTACAAAAATGCCATCATCATATAGTGCCAACATAAATATTTACAAGTATGGGAGGTCGGCTGCCGACCAAACACTCAAACAATACGCCGAGCAACTTTGTGGGCTAAATACTCCGTACTTTCACGCAAACATCAAACATCAAGCATGGAGCATTAGGGACTTTTATTATATGTAAAAATTACACTTCCACGTGGACCAATGATGAATGTACTCCTGTCCTCCAACGTGGCCGATCGGCCACCATAATTGACTTCAGTGACACTTAGTCGGCCAGAAAGCCGACCAACTCCAGAAGGTCAACCAACAGGAATACCAATAGTTTCTCGAATGAGATGCCAACTAGCTCTGAATTCCAAGAGTTTCCTTTATTGGACACAGATGTAAACGCCTAGCAATATAAAGGCGCTCCATCTCTAGGGTTTTGTAACCACTATAAATACAGACTACTCCCTCAGCTCAAGGGATAACTCGAATCATTCATATGCACACCATCTTGAGCTATTGTAAACCCTACTAAATAAAAACAACAGTGGACGTAAGCTATTTTACAGCTAAACCACTCTAAAACTTTGTCTCTTGTGTGTGTGGTTTGAGTTACCTATCTCATTTTATCTGTGATTATAAATTTGGAGTTAGTCCATTTTTAGACATCAACACCTACATTAATAGCACGACATGTGGCGAGCACACCGGTCAAGATGGCGACCAGCATATGCTCCAACAAGATAAGGACGACTAGAGTCCTTGATAAAGTAGAAGACCGAGGATCACTATTTTATTTAAATCAAAATCTACAAGGATAGGACTTATCCAATTATAACCCAAACTCTATATAAATGGGACTCCCCCCATTGTGAAAGGGGGGCTCAGAGGCTAGAGAAACACTCTCATGTAAATTCTCTCATGATTATAGTGAAACAATATTGAAGCCTCGTGGACATAGGCCGTTGATGGTTGAACCACGTAAATCTTTGTCTCTTTCTCATTTATTTTTATATTTGCATCGTGATGGTTTGGCACCCCCCCTACGGGTGAATTTTTTTGTAACCACAATTGGCGTCGTCTGTGGGGAATGACACAAGAAGTCTTTCCCTCTTATTGATGAGATAGAAATTTACGTTGCGACGCAATAGTTTACACGCACGAAACCTCATCAGGAGCCAAGTTTTTTCTTTCTTTGCATATAAATAATTATATTTTATGCATACATCTTTTCGATTCAATCATGATTCTCATATGTTTATATTCATAAACATTGTGTTGAATTTTTATTTACGAATATGCATAACACTGAGTTTCATAATCATGAGTTTTGTATGAGTTCTTAAAAATATGGGCTCTCTTGAGAATTTTCTGGGCAAACACATTTATTTACTGGTTTACATCATATATTCTGATTCCCATATCCCAGATTTTCTGGAAGGAGATAAACGTCAAAAGCAGTCTTCTCTCATCAGAGATGTAGACCACATCTTTACAAACATATTTAAAGATATTCTTTCAACAGACATGTTTTCACAAAGATATACAGATTCTGGGCACACAATCAGACCGTCAATTTTAACCTCCAATCACACAAATTTTGCACGACAAAAGTGACATCACGGAAAGACCAACAAATTTTTTATTATCTCTTTCTGTCATCTCTGACCCACGACCTGAGGTCGTCTCCGGCCTGTAATCAGGGGTTGTCATCCAGTCAGGCAACACTAACAGCTATTCAATTTATTTGTTACTATGGTCCCAGGTACCTCGATGAAGGAACAACAATGGAAAAGGGTCAATCTCTATAACAAAGATCCAACAATACATAAAACAGTATGGAGTGCAACGATTAACTATATTGATCAACAACAACGCATCCAACAAGCAGGAACTCACATATCCAGCAAGCTCATTGCTAGGATTGAACAGTTAAAATATCTAGACCGTCTCCTACAATCGCCAGTTGCTTCACCAATTTGATTAGATTTGGAGTAAAAACCTATGAGTCGAGCATCACCGAACTTCTTTTTGTCCACTCCGACCAATGATCTTATGGTTTATGGACAACTCACATCTCGTCTCCACCGACCCGCTTTGTGGTCTGCTGTCTTATGAGTTTTTGGTCCACTAACCTGCGACCTAGTGCTATCACAGCCAAGTGCCCAAAAATTCTTTCTAGTACTCTCTCCGACCATCCCCGACCTACATCCGGGCCGCCCCTATTGGTCGGCTTTCATATGCGACGAACGAAAAACCTCGGTGAAGTCAAAAGGACCACGTTGCTGGTCGTCGATCAGCGTGCTAGGAGTTGGAACATCGCCTCATCAGATTAGGTCTGTAAATGAATCGGATTCGGACCGAATCAGGCAAATCCAAATCCATATCCGTTTATGTTAAACGGATTCGGATCCGATCCGTTTATCCGATTATCCGTTTATGTTAAACTTGATTTGCAATATTTTTATTTTCAACTCTTCATAAATTTATTTTGCAAATGTTCCAAGAAAACAAATAATGAAATAAAGAATTATTATGATAAATATTTAAAATAATATTATATACAATATATATTAATTAAAAATATTAATCGGTTCGGAGTATATGAATCCAAATCCGCTCCATTTAATAAACGGGTAATCGGATAATCGGATCTTATTAATGCTCCGACAGATGCTCGAGCACGGATCGCTCGCTATATCTACTCAGTACTATACAATTTTGCCTCGACGGACTAGCCCCATTTATCTTATTAATGCTCCGACGGATGGTCGAGCACCCTACGACACTTAAAGACCCGACAAATGATTGGGCAAAATTACTTGTTCTAACTGACGGATGCTCGGGAGCTGATATTTCTTCAACTCCAGTATTGATTATCTGACTCTATGATTCTTAACCTGAAGGACGGTCAGGCATATTCAAGATTCATCACGACAGATGATCGGCAAAATTTTCATATATTTACTCCTGAAGATATTTGCCACGCAAGTCGCATTTTATCCCCAACAGATGGTTGGTTATGACAATTCTTATACTCAAGTCCCGACAAGTGGTTGGCACAGTCGATTAATAATCGACCTTATATTTATTATTGTTATTCAACCCTAATGAATAGTTTGGAAATCTATTTTCCTCTAACAATGCAGGATCATTCGTAATATCTACTCGGTCCTTTAAAAATTTACCTCGACGGAGGCTCAAGCACTATTTATTTTCTTCGAAGCGCCCCAACGGATGGTCGGCACTTTCATTATCTTTCTGGATTTCTCACCAACTTTGATCAATAGTCGATGCAATTTATATTATGTGATCATCACAATTTAGCCCTAACGGACTGTTGGGCATTATCATTATTATTTGATTCAACCTTGGCTAAGGATTGCATGCTCATTCGTTAGTCAACATTATATTTACTATTGCGATTCAGTTCAGATGCTCGGGCATACTTATTATTTGATCCTGTCGTTTCAGTTGCTCTATACAATCGGCATTATATTGTAACAGAGTCCCGATGGATGGTCGGGTGTCATCATTTTTTAATCTTCTCATCTTAGCCCCGATGGTTGGTCGGGCATGATAATCATTGGATCATCTTATTACAGCTCACCCGACAAATGGTTAACATTACTCGCAACAAAGTCCCGACGGATGGTCGGGATTTATTATTATTCAGTTTCTCTTCACAACCCCGACTGGGGGGTCCGTAGCAATGTTGACTGGTGAATGAATTCACTGCAAAATTAGTCACGCAAGAAAGCAAATTAGACATCAAGCTGAAAAACCATAAGATGTGTTTCCCAATGACGATGGGTTTAAAAAATCCTGACTAATGACAGGCATTCGAGCAAGCCTCGTCTCACGAGTGCTTCACAGGCTTGTGGTTGGCCTCTCCAATTGGACCATGAGAAAACCCTAATATTGGGTGATATCCTAGATTAGGTGCACTCCCGAGCGAGCCTCGGCGCATAAGTGCTTCACAGGCCTGTCGTCGGCCTCTCCAATTGGACCATATAAAATCCTAATATAGGGTGATACCCTAGACTAGGTGCACGCCCGAGCGAGCCTCAGCACATGAGTGCTTAACAGACCTATGGTCGGCCTCTCCAATTGGACCATGAGAAAACTTTAATACAGGGTGATACCTAGACTAGGTGCACGCCCGAGCGAACCTCGACACATGAGTGCTTAACAGGCCTATGGTCGGCCTCTCCAATTGGACCATGTGAAAATCTTAATAAGGTGAGATACCCTAGACTAGGTGCACTCCCGAGCAAACCCAAGCGCACGATTGCTTCATAGGCCTATGGTCGGCCTCACCAATAGGACCGTAGAAAATCAAAATACAGGGAGATACCCTAAAACTTGGTGCACGCCCGAGCAAGCCTTGGATCACGAATGCCTAACAGGCCTATGGTCGGCCTCACCAATTGGACCATATGATAGAACAGGACAATGAACTACGATCGACCTGATCCCATGAGGGTACGTAGGCAGCTCGACACGCTCGAGTTCGGTTCCCATATCGATTGAATGTCTCTCAACTCAAGCAAAACATTCCTCTAAAACCTTACAAAGGCAAGCAGATCAACCAAAGAAGGCTAAAATTTGAATGACAATTCAAAAAACGCCAGTCCAGTTCACATCAATAACTACACATGTTTGAAGAGATTACGGATCATCTCCCAGATCATCTCAAAATCAACTTAGCTCAACTGCGACCTATGGGGCTATTGTGGGGGGGAAAATACACCTACATTAATAGCACGACAGTGGCGAGTACACCGGTCAAGATGGCGACCAACATAAGCTCCAACAAGATAAGGACGACTAGAGTCCTTGATAAAGTAGAAGACCAAGGATCACTATTTTATTTAAATCAATAGCTACAAGGATAGGACTTGTCCAATTGTAACTCCTAACTCTATATAAAGGGGACTCCCTCCATTGTGAAAGGGGGGCTCAGAGGCTAGAGAAACACTCTCATGTAAATTCTTTCATGATTATAGTGAAACACTGTTGAAGCCCGGCGGACGTAGGCCATTGATGGTCGAACCACGTAAATCTTTGTCTCTTTCTCATTTATTTTTATATTTGCATCGTGATGGTTAACACTGTTGATGCCCGGCGGACGTAGGCCATTGATGGTCGAACCACGTAAATCTTTGTCTCTTTCTCATTTATTTTTATATTTGCATCGTGATGGTTTGGCACCCCCCTGCGGGTGAATTTTTTTGCAACCACATACATATATATATATTTCAAATAATATGTCATATAACACAGTTAAATAAAAGGTTAAGTGTACACAGACAATGACACACAACATGATAACGCTACAAGTCCTTCCCTAGAAATAAAAACGGTCTGCTTAAATAAATTTCTCGACATCAAATTTAAATTAAACATGCGGAAAAATCTGATAAATATGTCCTTTAAAATTTATAAAAATGGTGGTTGTTACCAAGGTAACACCCAAAAAATAAAATGAGGCTAAACCCTTAAACAATTAAAAAGGGTATTTTGGGAATAACACGATGATCTCGCTATGCGAAACTACACTATAACCTTAGAAATGTTCAGAAGTTACCATTATGTCACATTGTAATGCAAAATTGTATAGCATTATATATTTGTTCTTCAACATGTGACGGTGACTCTCAAGCTGCAGCAAGCACAAAGAGAGTGGCATGATTAGTATGTGTGTTGGGGTGGTGGATTAAGGAGATTAAAGATGTAGAAAGATATATAAAAATATAATGGATTAGATGAAGAGTTACCTCCGACATATGAAATCCCCCTTTTGACCGTGTATCCTCAATCATCGCTGAGTGATAAGCCTGTGCGCACTGCATGAAAGCAGAGTAAAACAGAAATATATTGGTTGCAGAATTAAATCAATGTTAGATTCATATTTTTTGTTAAGAGTAACAAAATATTCTACACCATAAGATCTAAAATGAGATTCCACCAAACATCAGTTTTACAAACAATCTATGATGCTCATTCCAGACATCATTCATTAAAGAAAAAGGTTCAGCAATCTTATTTGTCGAAGTGCATATGTTGATATAATAAAAAGTAAATAATGAGATTCAAACAATACATGAAACAAAGAATTAGTATAGTACCTCTAGAAGAAGAATTTTCGATTTTAACACATCTTTGTTCTCGGGATACATAATGAAGTCAGATGTGGTTCTTCCTGTAAATGCGATCTGGGGTGACGGCACCATTTCATACATCTGCCAATATGAAATATAAGGCCCAAAATAGAACAAGAATATCTATCAAGAGACAAGGAGCAAAAAAGGAATTCAAAACCAACAAAATGAAAAAATATCTTTTGTTCGATTTCAATATAAGATAGCACATATATGGGGCAGCCTCTCCATATACGAGGGTAAAAGGTCAGCCGATATTCACCTTTTTCAGACCCTGCAGTTAAGAGAGAGCCTTGTGCACTGGGATGACCTTTTATAGCACATATTGTTTACAAGTAGAAGTCTTTGTTGATGGCACAATTCTAGTACATTTCGGTATATTTGTGTCTAGGGCTCACCCGTGCATCATGCGTCATTTTATTAATTTTAAAATTATTGAGGGTAAATTAAAGATAGAGTAATTGTGCATTGTTAGGGTTATGTTTTATTTTATATAAATTATTTCATATTCTAATGGGGATTCATTAGTGTTTCACATTTGTTAAGGTTTATGTATTATTATATGAAATCTGGGTAATTTAGGGTCGACTGTATAGGAGGCGGTTTAAGAATAATCGTGAAAATGTGTTGACATATTTTGAAGTGTTCCTATTGTCCATCTATTTAATAAATTAGGAGTGCATTTGCATTAATTATGATACTCAACTCAACTCAAGAAGTCTTTTTGATGAGTGGAAGTGACTTAATTACTAATTACACAACAACAACAACAACAACAACAACAACAACAACAACAACAACAACAACATAATGAAAAGAAATGAACTTTCTCTCTATATTTGCATTCTCAAAATAAGGAGTCCGTACAAATGAGTGAGTCTACGACCCTAGTCAAGCTAACCTTAAAAGGTAAAAGACAAAGTAAAAAAGAATTGTAAAAAAAAAAAAAAATAACATTTCAAAGTTAAATTTGTAATATAAATAACATTTAAATTGTAAAATAAATAACATTTTAATCTGTAATTTGTATGATAAAATCATAAATAAGTAACTTTTTAACTGAAAACTCATAAATAAAGAAGTTTAAGAGAATTAAAGCATAAATAACTTTTTAAATTGAAAATGTACAAGCATATTTATTATTTGGACTTACCATAAATAAACAAATAAACTATAAATTTGGGTACCACAGTGGATAAATAGGTAAACTTACCACTGTAGACCTAATTGACCTAATTGACAACCCCTAATCCCGTATTCGACCTCGCATTTGAAATCCACTTGTTCTGGCGACCTCAACTTGGCCGGATATGTGGTCGGAGAAGAGAAAATGATGTCGGAGAGAGAGAGTTTTGGTTTCTGCTGCAAGCTAAGTTTGTTCTCTTAAAAAATGACAGTTTTGTGTTGATGCTGGGCTAAAAAAAGGATCCAAATAGCGCACCGGTTGCGCAAAATAGCGTGAAAAAACGTGGAATAGCGTGAAAAAGCATGGAATAGCGTGAAAAGGCGTGGAATAGCGTGCCACGTTTGCCAATTGCGCAGGCAATTTGAACATCGTGCAACCCTTTAGACGCTATATAGTGTTTTCCCCACAAAATGCAATAGCGCGCTATTCCGAAAACAAGGATTTTATGTTTTAGGAATAAGCTAAAGATTACCTTCTATTTGCTTTTGTTCTTCCATAGTACATGTTGCACATTGGACTAGGCCTGTAAGATAAAGAAGAAGAATGTATAGAGAGTAGGACAATACAAAATGTATCCAGTAATATTATATTAGACATTAATATCGCCTAACATACGTAACCCACTAGACATTACATATGTCATCAAAATTCTAGTGCATCCTGTTTGACTACATGTCCACCATAAGAATAATTTACATATAAATCTCTACTCGACATTAATAAAGTTCTTTGAAGATAATTGACTTAAACCACCCGTCAAAAGGCGCTTAAAGATATCTAACACATACTTTTAGAGAGAGAAACACTCTTTTATATTGTCAAAATTCAAGTCTACCTCAAATGAGGCATACAAGAGGGTATTAAAAGGGAGGAATAGCTTAGGCTCCAAGCTAAAGCACTAATTACAAAAATGTCATTACTACTCCTAGCATTTAAATATTAAAATAAAAGAAAAGAAAAGAAAATGCTTTAATAAAAATGAAGAAAAATAACAAAAGAAAGTAAAATACTATTATGCCCAAAAATAGCCCAAAAATGGCAATTATGCCCTCGATTCACATCAATCTCTCCTCCTTGAAAAAGAGTTTGTCCTCGAACTCAAAGTGGAAGACCAACCGAATCACCCTCCAAAACTGTAATCAAGGCATGTTGGGGAAGCTCCTCGGACGCGTCCAAATAGTCAGATGGATGATCCATCGCCAATAATGCGCGGCGTCACTGGAAAGAGCAATCAGAAGCTCAGTGCCCAACATTGCCACAGTTGTAGCATCGGAAGGCAGGAGCTCCTGGGAGAGGGGCAGTGGGAGTAGCGGAAGTAGGAGCTGAAGATGTCGCTGCAGGATGAGTTGAGGCCGAAATCAAATTAGGGAGAGCCCGAGAGGTCGAGAGAGCTGCCGGCGTTGTGTGGTATGCCTCGACCTTGGCCGCGTACTCGACCGCCTTCAGAAAGGTCGGTATCTCTCTCAGACCAAGATCATGCTGAATGTGTAGCTGCAACACCAATATATAGCGGTTGATCCGTTGATCCTCCATCTCAGGAAGGCAAGCTTTGGTGCATAGAAGCTGAAACTGCTCCGTGTACTCCACTACCGATAAGGTATCCTGTCTGAGAGATTGAACGCGAGCAAAGAAATCGCGCTCGTAGGTAGGTGGGATGAAGGACGCCTGGAGAGCCGCCTTCAACTCTGGCCAAGAGTGAATAGGAGGCAATCCGGCCGTCATGCGGCGGTAGCAGAGGTCATTCCACCAAACCGGGGTAAATCCCTAGAATTTGATGGCAGCAAGGAGGAGACAAGAACGACCTTGAACTCGTTTGTACTCAAAAACTGTCTCCATCGAGGCTAACCAATCAACCATGGTATCCGGAGAGAACCGTCCATCAAACATGGCCACGTCAATGCGGATATCCCAGTGGAGGCTCCGAAAAAGTAGCTGAAGGGCCATAGATAGTGGACCCTCGTCCTGATGAGCATCAAATCCCATCATATCACCCGGCACAGGCAGGAGGTGATCAACGGGAGGAGACGGTAGTTGTGCAGGTAATGATTGAGGAGGGGGTGCGGGCTGGGGTACGGGAGGTGCTGGAGGAATGCGGGGATAGTGAGGGCATGTACCAATCAGGTGGCCATGCTCACAGCAGTAGAAACAATGCTGGTCAGGTCGAGGTGCCACTCGAAGGGCATCCGGGAGTGATGGAGGAGGAGGTATCCACTCTAAAATAGTGGGGTGGCTATCCCCGTGCTCAGAGGAGGATGAGGAGGAGCTCGAATGGGGTGTCGAGAGGGCGTGGTGGGAAGGAGTAAGGTGAGAAAGCGGGGGTAAGGAGCGATCAGAAGCCCCACCAAGGTGGTTGAAGGCTCCGGGATAGTCAAATGTACTGTGAGGGGTAGGGATATGGGTTGGGTCGAGGATTTGGGGTAAAAGCGGGGTGGTTAATTGCCGTGGGTGTGTGAAACGGGGCCAAAGGGTGCGAATAAGTGGTCGACAGTTGTGTGACCCGAAAAAGGGTGTGGGTCGGGATAAGGGTAGAAGGAGGTGGACGGCCAAAAATTTGGAGGCGGAATTTGGCTGGGATATGGTGGGGGGTATTCCGGGTTTGTTGGGGGGTCGGGTGGTCGGTTTTGGAGGCCAGAGGGGTGTGGGTGAGGTTTGCGAGTGGGCTGGTGAGGATTCGAGGCAGGGTCGTTGGTGTCAGGAGGCTTTCCGGGGGGCGGGGCTGAGGGTAGGGACTGCCATCGGAGGCTGGATAGGGTAGCAAGGGAGGGTCGACGGTGGTTTTCGAGGCTAGCAGGGGTGGAATCAAGGGTTTCCCGGGGTCAGACGCAGGTCGGGGAGGGTGTAAGGTGGCAGCGGGGTTGGAATGCGGGTTTGGGAGGTCGATCGGCTGGATTTGGCTGCTAGAGGGCAGGTGGTAGGGTGGAGGTGGGTTCATGGCAGTTTCGGCAGGCAACAGGGGGGTAATGGGGCAGCGGGGTGAGTGGCGGAGGGATTGGAAGGGCTGTAAGGGGGTGGGGCAGCACGTATGGGTTGGAGGGAGGTGGTGAGGACAAATAGGGTTTGGGAGGGTGGTGGCTAGGGTTTGGGCCACTTTCTGAGTTGAGGCAGCAGGAATAATGGGGCTAGGATTAGGGTTTTGCAATTTAGTAAGTTGTTGCATGATGGCATCCAATTTCAAGTTGAAGTCTAGGGTTTATCGATCCATTTTGTCTCCTAACTCTTGAATTTCTTGGGAGCCATTGGAGAATAGAGAACGATTTTTGATTAAAAAAAATCACTAATACACTAGCACCAATGTAGAACTTCACCCATTCTGATACCAATTTGACGTAAACCACCCATCAAAAGGCTCCTATAAATATCTAACACACACTTTTAGAGAGATAAACACTATTTTCTATTATCAAAATTCAAGTCTACCTCAAATGAGACATACAAGAGGGCATTTAAAGGGAAGAGTGACTTAGGCTCCAAGCAAAGACACTAATTACAAAAAATGCCATTACTACTCCTAGCCTTTAAATACTAAAACAAAACAAAAGAAAATGCTTTAATAATAATGAAGAAAAATAACAAAAGAAATTAAATACTATTATGCCCAAAAATAGCCCAAAAATGACAATTATGCCATCGATTCACATCAATAATTTACAATCCTAAACTGTGTTTTAGGTGATCAAGTATATATGTGAATCACCTGTATAAAAGCTAGGTTGGCTCGGTATCCTCTCTCTCCCTCCCTCCCCATATATGTGTGTGTGCGTGTTCAAATTATACTACTCAATGTAAACCACCTCATTGTAAATCGTTGATATAAACAGAAGAGGTACATAGCTGTGATTGATTCTACATGGGATGTAAACCAGCAATGTAAAGAGTCAATATTATTATATTGATGACATGACTGAATCATTTTCTATTATTTTGTATATATGAATTTGTGATGTCAAAATCCAATGGACCCCTATGAAACTGATATATGTGTGATGTTACTCGTATGTGTATAGATACATTTAATAAAAGAGATGGAGGAAAATGGGAAGAGATATGGAGAGAGAGAGGGCTAGGTTCTAGGGTGGCAGGGGTGAGAAAGAAAAGAGAGAGAGGAGAATGGAAGAGATGGCGGTAGGTTACGGTTTAGGTTAATGGAGAGGATTTTTGAGATTTTACGGTGTATAGTAAGGGTACTTTATAGATTCAACAAAACTAATGGACCCAAGTACAAATAACCCTATTCATAGCTGTTGCCTACACTTGTCTAGAATAAGATGAGCATGCAATATCTTGTCAAGGCATGTTCTCTTCTCTCAATGTAATATAACCTTTTCGTAAGATCATACAGGAACTACGGAAACTTTTGCAGTGACTACAGAGCAAACGTGTTGGATGATGACTATAATTTGCCTATGAAGGTTTGGTTTGTTGCTTTTGGGTAGGCGGATGGACATAGGGCCCGAGGGGGGCGGCGACCCCGGTTCAATATAAAAATAAAAAATAAAAATATAGGGTTTTTTGGTAAAACTTCAAACTTCAACGTATACCTCTAATTATTTACAAAATTGAGTGTGTAAAAAGATTGTAATTAATTAAAATAATAAATATAAAAACAAGGTCTCTATCTCTTTGTAGTTGTAGTTGTTTGGGCATTAAAATAATAAACATAAAAACAAGGCCTGCTATAATTTGTAGTTGTTTGGGCATTATAAAGCTATAATTTGTATAAAACTTGAAATAACCCCAAAAAAATTGTCTTGGGGGCTCCCACCTCCAAAACCCCGACACCACTCGAAACTTTTGCCCCGGTTGAACAAAAATCCTGGATCCAACACTGGGTACATAGAGATGGCAAAATTGACTAAGCCGGTTGCATGTTTTACTGTTGCATATATTATGTGTAAAATGTTATTCCATACTTTTGTCAATAGATCATAAAGTTTCCCGTTGTGTGTCTTATTTGGTTATGTCAACCATGTAATTCATTTAAACTATTAAATTGCTTTTTCTATTTTTATTTCTTTAGTTACTTTTTTATTAAAGTTCTGGATGTTTACCTGGATCAGATTTGACCTAGGTAGCCGAATCCAGAGTGTTGAACACAATAATCTAGAGTTTCAGGTACTTCAGATAAAATTACTACTATCACGCCTGCTAATAAGCTGAAATGGAGCTTTTTATTCTTCATTTTTACACTTATTGCTTAATTGACAATTTTCTACTTTTCAGATTTTGATATAAATTGATTGTAAAAGTGTAAATTATGGAGTACCCACTGGAAGTCTTGGTGTCAAATCAACGTCCATTACGTAAGGTTCCTAATTGATATTAGCGCAGATAAGGACATGTTGTGATAAGTATGAGATTTCTTTTGGTGTTACCTGATACAGTGTTATTAGTTTCCAATATCAGTTAAAATTCGTTCTCAAGTTGTTTGCAAAAATTAATTAATCATTTTAATATGTCCTTACATACCTCAGCAGGATCCACTGGCTCGAACCCCGCCAGGCCAACATAAGCAACACAGGCATATTTGCGTTTGAGTTTTTTCTTCAAGCGATAAAGTATATAACCCTGCCAGCCGTTAGAATTTGACAAAGACAGTTACAATCTATGTTAAAATGAGTGAAAATGGTGAAACACGTGATAGGTTCCAAATTCCGGTATCATCATTACCTGACCGTGCGTATCGCTGGTTTTAAATGCTCTCAAAAAACGACTCTCTCCCAGTGGAAAATCTTCTCCTGCAAGTACATAGTAGTCAGAACAGGCAGAAAATTCATAACAAATTTTAAATACAAATAAATTTAGAGTTTACCAATTGCAATCTCAACTAAGTTTATATTGTAAGAAACAGCATTATCTCTTAAGGCGTCAAACATCTCACTGATTTTGCGTTTGGTATCTCGGGGGACAATAACTGTAGGAGCCGGCTTCCCCTCTTCTTCTAGATGCCCAACATACGTGAATAATCCAGACTGAAATAACAAAAATTTATATGCATTTCAAATGTAATGATGTGCATGATTGACAAAAAAATCATGGAAAATATGCAAGATTCTATATGTTCCAACTTTGAATGTGTTTGATTGCATAAATTTGCATTGGAATTTTTTTCATTTACAGCATTTTAAAGCATGAAAATTTTCTTTTTCTTACCTCCACCCCTGCCCTCACCCCCGGAAAAATAAATAAATAAAATAAAATAAAATAATTTTTTTCCTAGGCAAATGTTTATTGGTTTTCACGTAACTCGGCAATTATCACTCGAGCTTAAGCACAAAAAAAGCTCTCACTATTAATATGTAATAACACTGATTGGGTGATAACCCCAATTGGGTGAGTACAAGAGTTTATATAGGCTAAGGAGGTGTGCCTATGACAACACCGAAGTAGACAAAAAGACATCAAGGAACAAAAGGAAGACTCCAGAACATAACCCTTCATAACTTGGGGATTACATCTACTAAAAAGGTAAGAGAAAAGTAACTATATACTAAAGTGGCAAGAAAGCTAGAATAAATCCAAAGAGAATAAAAACAATAAAGGTGTGTGGCACATGCATGGGGTTGAGCCAACAACGATATATATTTTTATCTATTAATTACATTCTTATTTTTAATTATTAGTTAAATAAATGAATATTCCTTTCGAAAAATTTAAATTAGTTTTGTTAGGAACATAACCCTGTAATCTCTCATTTTGAATTAACCAATTATTATCAATGAATGAGAATGAAAATGAGAATGTGTGTTTCCTATTTTTGTGACTGTGTGTTAATAATGGTATCAGAGCGAGTTTCGCTCTTGGTGCGTGTTCATACTAACTGGTGTACGGAACATCACATCTAAGTTATGGCTCAAACTCAAAACAATCGTTAGGTCGGGGTGGCTTGGCCGATAAATGTTTCAAAGGTAGCCGAGTTTGTGATCAGAACCCCTAAAATCGATCAACGAGTTGCTACAGCGGCTTGATTCAGCCCCAAGGCCGCGACGGAGTTGATCCAACAAAGAGCGGGCCTTGAAGTTCATCACAGCCACACAAAACCCACCACCAACCTATTGCGTACCATCATACTCATCATCGTTTGAAACATAAGATGATGAATCTGAGGGATGATTCGGAAGCAGAAATCGAGTCTAACGAGAACAATGACGAAGCTGAAATTGAAATCGATGATGAGTGCTTAGAGGAGGACAACAACCCTTTTGATGTTCGTATTAGACTCCGACGAAGTTGTTGTCTCCAATAGTAATTTCATTATTTTTTTCGCGTATAAATTTCGTTGCGTAAGCATCAAATGGGTTCGAGTCACGGAAACAGCCTCTCTGAGTATGTAGGGGTAAGGCTGCGTACATCCAACCCCCCCAGTACCCCGCAGTGGCGGGAGCCTCGTGCACTGGGTTTGCCCTTTTAAGCATCAAATGGGTATCAGAGCGATGTTCACTCTGTTGGCTTTGGGCTCTCCTTTGATGTTTGGGGCAGAAATGAGATTAAGGCAGAGGCCTCCAACTTTCTGTTATGTGAGGATATGATGACGCATATCAACGTTTTTAATGACTTGAACCGGAGAGGCGTTCAATTCATTGATGAGGATCGAGCATTGTTGTTGATTGCATCATTATCTGATTGATACGAGCATTTTGTGACCATTCTCATGTTTGGGAAGTCAATGCTCCGGTGAAATGAGATTGTGCAAGATATTCAATTTTATGTCACGATGAGAAAGAAGGAAGGTGGAGATGATGGGTATTCCCATAATCAAGTCCTTAAGGTGGGCAAAATTTGCAGGAGGAACTCCAACCGAGAATCTAATAACGGTAGATCTAGATCGAGTGGTGTTGGTGGTAAAGGGTCTCAATGCTACAAGTGCCAGGAATGGGGTCATATGATCCGAGAATGTCCTTTGTGGAATAACAAGGTCAAGGTTGGCTTCGAGAGGGCAATGGTAGCGGGTGCGGATTATGAAGATGAACTTGGAGAACTTCTCACGATCTCCAAGGTTAAATTTCTTACCCGAGATAATTGGATATTAGATTCGGGATCGTCGGATCACGTTTGCTCCAACAGGTCATATTTTGAGACTTTCATGAGAAATGAAAAAGGCTTCATGTCTTTCGCTAACGGAGAGAAGGTTGTCATTGAGGGTGTCGGGATGGTGAAACTCAAGATGTTCGATGGAGTGGAGCGCACTTTGGGTGGTGTGGCCTATGCCCCAAAGTTGCGAAAGAATGTAATATCCATTAGTCGTTTGGATTCCAAGGGCTGTCGGGTGTCTGTGGCGAGTGGAGTCTTATAAGTCACACACAGTTAGATGGTCATAGCAAAGGGGGAGGAGAGGGAGGGGTTGTATCGTCTAAATCAGACATCGAGGAAGATGGGGAAGCGGTGTGCACAAGTGATCGAACGTTCGAGGCATGTCTCGTTTGTGAACAAAATGGAGACATTGGGTGCTAGCTTTCTGAGAGTAAACGGTAGTGATGGAACAAATATCTACTAGTGGAGGGGATAGATTGAAGTCCCCTCCAGAGCCAACGAGTGATGTTGACTCGGTTTAGTTGCACACATGCATTGGCCGATTGGAATCGAGGAGGTGTAGGACCGTGATGGATTTGAGGTGTGCATACCCCACAACAGTGATGGAGCTGCTCCAACAAAGAGTAGGCCTTGAAGTTTATCACAACTATACAACCCCCAGACCCAAGCTGTTGCGTACCACCATATAAGTCATCGCTTGAAACAACAAATTTGACGATGATTTGGAAGCAAAAATCAAGTCTGGCGAGGGCGATGATGAATTTAAAATCGAGACAAAGAATTTGGGGCTTATAAATACACAAATTATAGATTAGGTTAGTTAGGAATGGTGATGTCATAGCTGGGACCCTAGGCCCATGACATTACCCTTACATCATATTTAGCTTACCCACCAAGAATTTGGAGGAAAATCTTTCCTCCTTATTTACTTATTCATTTTTATCAAGTAGACCCGACAATATTCCATGAAAAATCCAAAATTTCCAACTTTTGGTGCGTTCCAATTTTTCTTTACAAACTTTTTCCACCCATTCCGAATCTCTGATCAATCACAGTTGGCTGTTATACGTTTTTCTACTTACAAAAGGAAAGATTTGGGGAAAAAAGAATACATACAATATAATCCGGGTGCATATTTGGGATTAGGATGAGTAAATTCTCCTCATGCGTTATGGCAGGTCCTGCCCGACCCATGCCAAAAGCAATGTCCAAGTCATAGCAAATTATAGACGTCCCCTCGACATCTGATATACCCGTGAAGTAGTGGCCATTAACTTCTAGGTAATAATCCCTTTCCACATCTGCAATCAGATTAAACAGAGTTTGTAAGGTGAACGACCAACAATATTTAACTTGTAAAAACACAACAGCACTCCTGTAAAAGCAAGAATTCATATGATCTTAACAGAAGTAATCTCAGAAACATAACAAATGGTTAGAGTAATTTGCACCTGGGGGAGATGACAGTCAAAAAAAGGATTTTGTCTTTTAGTTGGTTGCTATCATATGTGGTAAACCTAGTAGCTTGACCCCAACTTTTAAAATAAAATAATTCTACTAGAAGAATGACTTGTGGTCTTCGAGTTTGTAAGCAACAATATTTTTTCCTTACAGCTACAAAAATTAGGAATTTTAGAAATTCAACAAATGACCCCAAAAGTAATACTTAGAAATTACAGCATCATAGTATAATGCACTACCAACAACTCCATGATCAAATTCCAGGCAAACAGAATTTATTCCCAAATGACGTCCAAACACACCAGGATTTCATAGAAACAACCTATTTTCAAATCTTTCTAACTACTAACGATTTCATTTGTAAATTCACTATGTGAAGTTGCGCTTGTTTTTTTATCCGAATTTGAAGTCTGAATCTGAAATCTGAAGACTGAATCTGAAGTCTGAAATATTCAGACTTCAGACTTCAGACGTAACTCTACCTCTTAAGCATTAAGAGCTAAATATGACCGTTAACCTCTTAATCATTTAAAAAACACACACTTTTTGATACCTCTTAAGTCTGAATGGTTCAGATTCAGACTTAAGAGGTAAAAACAAACGATGGTCTGAGTCACAATCTTACATAAATTTTGATTAGTCATCAGTCGTAATCCATTAGATCTTTGTAACAATTCAGATTTCATTCAGATTTTTTACAAATTAAAATAATAATTCATACTATTTTTCACAGTCGTACAAAATTCAGAGGTCTTTTTATCATTTACCCCTATACAGAATTCTACTCGAGGAATCAAAATTACTGAAATTACGCAGAATTGCATTTAAAATTTCCTATGAATTCTATACATGTTCCAGTTAGCAATCAATCACAAGAATGACATCGAAAGCGATAATAGTAACATTGAATCATGAATTTTGATGAACTTCATTGAATGGGCTTAGTAGTACACTGTTGATTAAATTAAGAAAGGGAAAAAAGTCAGATTTTTACAATCACACTACTTAGAACAATCATCTGAAAATCAACTGTGAGGTACGTATTCAATGAATATATACGTAGTTATAGAACCAAATGGAAACACTATTTGCAATAAGTAAAAGAGAAAGCAATAGTTTCAAATAAGCGAAAATAATGGAGAACGGAACCACGACGATTGGTTACTGAACTCAAAACCGGATAGCATGTGAAGAAAATATCAAGTCAATTTTACTTAAAAACTGGGCTTCAAAGTGTTAATAATTCATACAGAGCAGCTCAATTAGGGGTAAAATGATGGATTCAACACATCTAATCCACATATAAACCAAATACCATAAAATCTTGAAGAAATCATTAACGAGAGAAAATTCACATAAGAAAAACTCAAGCTGAAATCATAAACATAGTTAGGGAGTTTCTATTAGTCATCAGCCCTAATTTATGTTTTTTTCAATGATATCTAAACGCTACTACAAATTCACCTTATTTTACCCTCTCAACTCATTCTCGATTAAGGGTTTGTTTCCATTCTTATTCTCATTATTCTTCTACTCTTTCTAAAACTCATACCCCTGGAAAACTAACATGTCTCAATAGCCCAACCCGCTTTAACAATTTTGTCAGAAATCAATGCAAAATTGGGTTTAATAGTCACGAAGATGCCCTAACTTTGTATAGTCAAATGGCTCAAATGCGACCTCTGCCATCAATTGTGTATTTTAATTAGTTGCTAGGGGCCATCGCCAGAATGAAACATTATACCAGTTCTATTTCTTTGCAAAATGAAATGGAATCACTAGGGATAGTTGAGGTCGACCTTTGTAGTCTTAATATTGTGATCAAGTTGATCAACTCTTACTGTCATCTCACTAGGGTCGAGTAGGGTTTTTCTGTTTTGGGAAGAATCTTCAAACTTCGTTATGAACTGGATTGTACCATGCTCAATACTTTGACTAAAGGGTTGATTGGGTTTAGTTCAATTTCCAAAGTTTGGTTAGGCTTCCCTCCCATGTATTTTTTAAATTGTATTAAGTCTCATAACCATCCAAAACTGCCATCAATCGCCTTGTAACCGCCTCTAACTGTTCACCTTTCGTTTCGCAGAGAACAACATTTGTTCCATAGTTGTTAGGCCATCCACAATGAGTCCTCTAAACCCATTGTGAATCCTTTACTTTGGCAAATATGTGGTTGCAGTGGGCGGCATATTCGTTATATTTTGGAGAGGATCCGTTTAAGCTTCCATAGTTGGAGAGGGGAGATAGAGGAGCCAGTAGAATGCCAGAAACGGACAACATTTGTCCGTGCCAACCCAGGCGGACAACAGTTTCCCGCCCCTGCCCAGGCGGACAAATGTTGGGCGCCTGATACCAACGGCTATTTATCCATATTTAACTATAAATATTTCACTTTCTACCCCATATAATTTCACAAACAAAAACTTCCCAAAATTTCTATTCTTATTTACTCCAAAAAATTAAAGAATATGGGTTCTCCCTCTCAAACATCGAGGCTTCCAAATTTGAGCTCGTTTAATGAAGTTGTATTATGTCATGCATATTGTAAATATTCCATCGACGGAAAGACCGGCACTAACCAACGCAACGGAACGATGTGGGAGAAGATTCAAACGGAGTTCAATAATACCGAAGGTGTGCTATATCACCGATCGATAAAAGTCTTGCAAGGCAAGTGGACGGCCATTAATCGAGATTGTATGTTGTATTTCGCAAAAATGACCAGTGCGTTTGGCGCGACCCGTGGTAGCGGTACATCACGGGCTGAGTGGGTACGTCCAGAATATAATTTTTATACATATTTATAATTTAAAATTTAGTCTTGTCATCCTTTATATTATGAATTAATTATTTCCCATGATTTTATTTTTGACAGATTAAGCGTGGAGTTGACGATTTTAGAAATGAAACCGGAAGAAATTTTGCATATGATCACTGTTTTGACATTTTAAAGGATGTGCAGAAGTATAATTTCGCAAACACTTCTACCCAATTCATGGAGGAAGATTTAGGCACATCAACGGGGGGTGAGGACGTTGAGTTGGGTGAGGAAATTGAAGCCATGCACACCACACTGGAACACCCAATCGGGCGTAAGGCCGAAAAACAGAAATCCAAACGCAAGGCAGTTTCTAGCAGTTTACAAGCTCATACCGTGTTGATAGAGAATTCAAAGAGTTTTACTAATTCGTACAAGGAATTTTCCATAGCAGCACAACGCACTCAAGAGGAGCTCAATTCGAAGTTGGACAAGCTGATTGTTTTACGAAAACAGGAGATCGAGAATTCTATAATTTTCATCGATACCTCGCGCTTATCTCCAGTTCAATTGCAACTTCATGAATTGCAAACAAACGAGATACTACAGCGTAGGCTCGCCCAATCTAGAGAAAACCCACCATCGGGGGGAAACTAAATGTTTATTTTTATTTGAATTTTCTTATTATAATTGTCTTTTATTATTTTTATTTGACTATTAATGTGATAATTGTTTTCAACACTGAGTAGCAATTATTATTAAATTATTCAACCATATTGAAATATCTATCAT
This sequence comes from Sambucus nigra, assembly GCA_949130495.1. Lineage (NCBI taxonomy): Eukaryota > Viridiplantae > Streptophyta > Magnoliopsida > Dipsacales > Adoxaceae > Sambucus > Sambucus nigra. The sequence continues at coordinate 786,424,636 of OX422208.1, read as the reverse complement.
TGCATTCAATTTAAATACACATGAATTAAAGAACGATAAATTGCAATTATTTCAAGTTTCACTCGTCCACTACCGACTCTGCATGTAGATTCCATATATGTTCTCCATAAGGTCATCCCTAAGCTGATTGGGTTTTTCCTTATTGTACAACATTGCCTCACGCACTCGGCACTCATACGCATTCCCCAGAGTGTCTCGGCTAATTGGCGGCATTTGAGTAGGATCAAACTCAATACGCCAATTAGGATCGCGACGTTCGTCCTCTAGTATCATGTTATGCAATATTATACATGATTTCATAATAACTTTCAAGTCATTGTGTTTCCACAATCTAGCCGAGTTTTTTACAAAATGGAATTTTTGTTGCAATATTCCAAATGCTCGCTCAACATCTTTGCGTGCTGCCTCTTGATATCTGGCGAACACACTTTGCTTTTTAGTTATTGGCCTTTTGAAACTCTTAACAATTGTAGCGTATGGTGGGTATATACCATCTGCCAGGTAATAACCCATGTTGTAAGAGTTCCCATTTATTTCGTACTCTATAGGAGTCGTGTTGACCTCAAGTAGCTCGTTAAACACCATAGATTTGGCCAAGTCATTATACGAACCCGGTAGCCCGAAGAAAGAATGCCAAATCCACGTATCATATGAAGCTACAGCCTTTAGGATTATAGTTGCACCTCCTACATGGCCACTATATTGTCCTTTCCACGCGTGAGGACAATTGTGCCATTCCCAGTGCATACAGTCAATGCTTCCTACCATTCCAGGAAATCCCCGTCTTGCATTCTCAGCTTGCATTCTTGAAACATCTTCAGCAGTAGGAGAACGACAATATTCATTTTTAAAGCTCCGCACTACAGCATATGCAAATCTCTTCGCACACTCGATGGTAGTTGTTTCCCCAATGCCTATATATTCGTCGGTCATGTCAGCAGCACACCCATATGCTAACATGCTCATTGCAGCGACACATTTTGGTTGACTAGATAGGCACTTTCTCACCTAGGGCATCACTTTTTTTCAACAAAGTAATCGTCTTTTTGTTCTACTGCTTCCATTACTCGCGTAAATAGCGGGCGTCGCATTCTGAATCGATGTCGGAATTGTTCGGGACTAAAAATCGCATTTTCATCAAAGTAGTCAGCCATTATATGGTTATGGCCAGCTTCCCTATCCCGATATATAACCCTGCGTTCATTTATTTCTCCTGGATTGATTATATTTTGCGATATGGAAATATTTCTTTGGAATTGATTGTGGACTGCTGCTGCCATTGAATGTGCCCGAACACGTTGGTTGGAAGATGAAACTGTTGCAATAAATAATTCCTCCATTTGATCTTTCGACATTATACTGAAATTTTAAGTCGGAATTGGTTTGACATACAAGTCGGAATTGGATATAAGTTGGTTTCGTAAACAATATTACTTGGAGGATTTATAGTTTCCTCTCTCTGAAATTTATGAAATGACATATGTCAGAAGTGGAATTGCTTCCCGCCCAGCATGAAATGAAAAGATGGGAAAGACCATTGTCAGAAGTGGAAGTGTTTCCCGTCTGAAGTGCCAATTATCTGAAGTTATGTGAAATGACATATGTCAGAAGTGGAAATGTTTTCCGCCCAGCATGAAATGAAAATATGGGAAAGACATTTGTCATTAGTGGACTGAAGTTATATGAAATGACGTATGTTAGAAGTGAAATTGTTTCTCGCCCAGCATGAAATGATTTGTGCAATATAAATAACCGCCTTCAATAAAAATTGAGTCGTCACAAAATAATTTGTGCAATATAATTACTATCCAGGAAATGAATACCCCGCAATGGTCAACTGCCGAGGACTACTACTTGCTCAGTGAAATTACTAAGAGATACTATTCAAAATGCACTAGTGATGTTACCCCAGGAGGAATACAGGCCATTGTTGGTCGATGGCAGAATATCTTGGGAATCTATTACCGTCCTAGGCTAGTATGTGATTTTGAATTACGGTGGTGTCGATAAAGTCTACTTTAGACCTCTACCAGATGGCTCTAACGAATGGCGGATGTGGGTGGTATCCCTTAACCTTCACACTGATAGTGCAAAATGAGGAACAGTGGGAACGGTTGTGTGAGCAAGTTGTGAAGAGCCTTCTTATATGTTTAGTGAATTTAGTAGCGCGTTGTACATTCGTCAGAATATTTGAATTATCGACGTAGCTCCTGGTTTTATTTCGTATCGTGAAGAGCCTTATATTATCTATTGATGTACTTCCTTGTTTTATGTAAACTGAAACAAAAGTTGGTGTTTTTCTCTATACTTAACATTATCAATTAAATTAATAATTCGCATTATGAAATTGTAAGTGAGAATTAAAAAAAGGTAATCAATTAATACTTAACATTATCAATTAAAAAAAGAACGACTACATAAACATTAGAAACTGAGGTATGAGAATTAAATATCGTAAATTATCCAACGAACGAATGAAAGAGGTAAGATGCTTCGCTACGTATCGCCCGACATCGTGGATAATTGTTGCACATAGTTTCCCATGCGCATTCATCGTAGATTACCAATTTGTAATTCTCTTCATCCCATCCACAACCACCAATATTTATAGCTTTGGCATACAAGTCGAACTTCAATTTGTGCGTGAACCAGCATGCACGGATCTCGTTAGCTGTACGCCCTCTGTTAGCATTAGGAGGTGTCCTCCATCTTCGCTCGATGGCTATGAAAATGTTAGGCGACACTCTATAGTCAGGACTAAAAGGTAAGTCAGAATCGGTTATGGAGTTAAGCATTTGGAAGTCTTCATTTATGAGCTATGGCTGTGAATCCATTTCTTAAGAAAATGGTAATGTGAGTTCTCTTCTGTGTATGATTAATAATATTGAAGTGTTTAAATAATTGATGTGACCGATGGCAGATGGTTGAATGTTTCCCGTCTGCAAGTACCTAACTTGATGTGAGTCAGAAGTGGAATTGTTACCCGCCCACATTGTTATATATAATGACAATGCCAATATGTTGTACATTAGGTAATAAATATGGGAAGATTTAGTTTATTTATGGGAAAAAACTATTGGAAGAGTATTAAATTTTTGGAAGAGTAATAAATATGGTTTATGAACATATTTACTTCGTAAGTTTATGACACTTTGCACTTTATTTATGAGAACAAATGAATAACAAATAATAAACACAAGTCTGACAATTTTATATGAACAAAACTTAAATAGTCTTCCAGCTTTTGCAATACAAAAAAATAAATCATTGCCCCGACGTTCGATCATGATATGATGGGAAAAAGCTAGCCATAAAGTCATCGTCGTTGTAATGGGGTTGCCGCTGAACATATGAGGACGATGGGAAATTTTGCGGCATGTAATCATCGTCGAGGTTTTGTGTAGGATAGTAAGGTTGAGCACTATCGGATCCCATATACGGTTGAGATGAGCCGGATCCCGTGAACTGTTGAGATGAGCTGCCAACATTACGATAAATGTTTAATTCCTCCCGAAGGTCCCTTTCTCTCTCGTAATGCATTCTTTCTTGCTCAAAATACTGTTCCCGAATGGTTTTCAAACAATCTTCCCGTTCTATGAACATGGTTCTCCAATCCTCCTTCGTATATGAATTGGCCGGCGGTGCACAACTACGTGTAGTGGGCCTCGCCATATCAACTGCAATTGAACGACCTTCCGAACCCACCACATCTATTTCCCACCTTGCCGGAATTAAACGTTCGGATGATTGTATGGTATGTTGAATATCGTACTAAACGTTCCCCGATGTCGACAGAGGTGGAAATGGAATTCTTAAGTCCGAAGGAGCCATTGCCACAAAACCAATACCATCGTGGTTCGCCCAACGGAAATAAGCCGGCAACACCGGACCTCGCGATGCTACGCTCCAATATAGATCCCATTCTACTTGATTAGTAATGACTAAATCATCCCCAACAAACTCCCATTCGTTTTTTCGATCAAAAAAGTGATGGCGTTCCAAATAGGACATTGGGTGCGGTGGGTCGTGAGGGATCGTGATGCTACCCGTCAACTGTCTATAACATATGTCGCCTAGATACCACGTCCCCCCGAGGTCTAGATCCAATAGGATGTAGCGTCGCATGCTCAATTGTCTTGCAACATTTACCACTCCTATATTGTTTTACGGCAACATAATAAATGGTTGCCATGTAATAGAATCCGGCGACCGACCCTCTAATTGTTCTTGCATTGAACTGGCTTTAAACCTCATTTGCCCTGCAATTACTGCCCGATGATCGATCGTCTAGTGCAACATTCGAGGCAATACATTGGGCGCATTAACAATTCGGAGAGGAGCAGCTGTGTGCAAGTATTCGTAGGCCCAATACTGAAACATAAATAAGTTTATTACTAAACATTTTTATTAAAATTATATAGCAAATAATGAATAAAATATCGCTTTACCTCCAAGACTTCCCGCCGACTCACAACATCTAAGGCATAATATATGCTCATCTTTATTGCTGAACCCTAGTCTAATCCCGCCATATTTTCAAAATTTTCTAGGTATGTAGCCCAATCAACTAAAATGGTGTTTTCGCGTTTGGGAAGAAAATAGACCCACATACAAAAATAATAAAAACTCGGGTTACTTGTAAAGCGGTAGCTGGGTGATTAGCCCTATTATCCGCCCAATGAAGTAAATACTCTTTCAAAGAAGATAAAGCAATGCTGTTATTTTGTATATGAAAATTGTTTAGACCGAGATAATATGTCGCGAGAATATGTTCTGGATTTGCGTGGTTGGGAAAGGGAGGAAGTTGGTTTCCCGCACCGACTGTAATACCTACAAAATATAATTATAATTAGTATTTTAAATATATAGTAATAAAATAACAATATAATGAATATAGTAATAATATAAATTAAGACAATATAATAAAAGAAGAAATTATAAATGAAGTAAATAATTCGTACCGATTAAATGAACAAAATCAAAAGGGGTAATTCCGAGCTCAACGAACGGCAAATGAATGGTGTGAGTTTCTGCCGACCAACGCGATGCTAATGCCTCGACTATTTTGTTGTCGAAGTTTAGAAATCCTTCCGAAAATATATGAGAGAACCCAAACATATCGATATATGCTGTCACGTTTTCGTCCGCCGAAAGTTCGGAATAAACCTCCCAAGCTGAGTGGACGCTACCACGCCTCGTAATAAATTCATCGTCGGGAGAAGCGGTTTGTTCGACAATAGGGTCGGTAACATTCGACGCACCTACTTCGTGTAAACGATGACGGCCTTGATAGACTTCATCTCGGTGGGGAGCTTGAGGTTGATTAACGTCACGAATTGGTTCCGCTTTTTTACGAGCAAAATAACGATTCAATCGAATATTCACCTCCATATTTTTTAAATAGAGGTCTAAAAATACAAAATAAAATAACAATTATTTTTAATTTATAATTATGAAATTATAAATTAAAAATTAATGAGAGAAGAGTGGTGAAGAATTTGAAGAAATTGTGTGGAATAATAAATAAGAAATGGGGTATTTATAGTTAAATGAGAGAGTTTAAACTATAAATATATAAACTATATTAGTACAACGGCTAATATTCCAACGGTAATAAACGGCTAGTGGTGTCGTCATCCCCACGGACAAAAGAAAACCGCCCCATTCAGAATGACAAAAGATGTCCGTCCCATCCCCCTTCTAGCAACTGCCCATTGCGAAAACAACACTGTGTCTCCTCCCATAAACCTGCCCATTGTGGATGGCCTTATAACAAAGACAAACAAATAAGAAAACCAAAACATGGGATTGGCTTCAAATGAATCTTTAATATAAGCTTTAGTTTGTAAATAGAGCAACTAAACTCCTAGCTGATGCAATAATCACACTAATTTTGAAACTCGAGAACATATAATAACAGATTTTATAGGGGCTGGGAAAACACTGTCCATCTCCAACCAGCAAAATTGATTTACGGAAAAGAAACTCGTGTTAGGGGTTTTGAACTTTCAAGTATCATCATAAGGAGATTAACAGCCCTGGTTCGGCAAATACACAATTCATCAAAGGCATAGCAATGCAAAGATTGTTACCAAAATCAGACAAACGCTCTTTCTCCTCCTATGAGCGTCTACACAAGTGGCCATGCATTTTAGAAATGACCTTTCAAAGTCCTTCGAAAAATCAAAGTGCCTTACTTCACAGCACACAAACATTTTCACGCTTGATAAGACCAGCTTTTACAATTTCTTCAATCTTTTTTTTTGGTAAACAATGAAAGGAAACAGTTACAGAGGTACTACATCACATAGCGACAATGCCAATCGAGGGAACATAACACAACATAAGTAAAACACAACAGAAAAGGATAAACCACAACCCAACTACATCATACACCAACGACAAAAATTCATTCAATACAAACTTAATACTTCCTCAATTCTCAATCAATAATTTATTTGAAAGTCAAACATTTACAAAATTAGGTGTTTTGTTTTTACTTTTAAGTTCAGACTTAAGAAGTATCAAAAAGTGTTTGTTTTTTTAAATGATTAAGAGGTTGAAGGCAATATTTGGCTTTTAATGATTAAGAGGTAGAATTATGTCTGAAGTCTAAATGAGTCTAAATACATTCATTCAGAGGTACATTCAGATATAAAACCAAACATATTTTTCAGATTCAGATTTCAGACTTCAGATTCAGTCTTCAGATTTCAGATTCAGACTTCAGATTTTAGATTCAGACTTCAGATTCATAAAGAAAATATATTTAAGGTTTTACATATAGGGCTTATTAGATATTTTTTTACTCCTTTTAGTTTTATCATATTTTTCCCTACATATAGGACCTACTTCTAATTTTTTGAATTTTTTTTTCTTCACAATTATACCCTTTTAAAACCAACCATTCGTATGAAGTTACATAAGTGGTTAAACTTTTTTTTTAATATTCAAATGATCATAACTTTTTATTGACAAATCTATTTTTCGCAAAATTACTATTTTTAAAATCTCCCCGTCGAAATCTATCAAACAAGACCCATAAAGCCTATGGGCGTGTTTGGTTGTCCCTAAAATTGTAAATTAGCTCATTCAAAATTAACTCATTCATGAATTGTCTTATTATTAGTGTTTGGTTACAAGAATGAACAAATTCAAAAATGAACCAATTCATGTTGATTCACAAAAACTTAAATTAGTTCATTTCACCAAAAGCTTGAAATTGCACAATTTATAATTACAACATAAATCTTAAATGCACCACTCCCATAAAGTACCTCTCATCATACTACTCTCTCTCTCTATCTATCTATCTATCTATCTATCTCTCTCTCTACACACACACACATCAAAAGTAAATAACTCCATTTTTCTTTTCCAAACACACCACAAATTAGATTTAAACCTATTTAAAATTACTACATCGATAATCTATTCATTTCAAATTGATCAATTTATAAAATTAAATAATTTACGCAACTAAACGGGCCCTATAAAAATTCAAAGAAAAAAAATTACACATACAGTAAACTCTACTGTATACACTAAAAAATGAAATAATTTTATATCTATGACATTGTGTTAATATTACACAGACAATAAAAAAATTGTGTATTCCCATAACGACTTTTCGTACCCTCAAACAATTTATAAGTTTTATCAGATCTAATGAATAATTCTAAAGTCAAAAACATTTTTTTCATTTCAAACTCGTGACAAAACAAGTCCTACGAAAATGCTTTATGGTAGCTTGTAAATATTATCGGTTCTTCTCAAGGAGTCAAAGGAGAAGAACCTACACCAATGCAAAAATAAAAATTTAATATATTAGCAAATCAAATTTTCGTATTTATTGTCATACTACTTGATCTCTCTTTTATGGTACGGTGATCATCACTATATAATGTGTTGCTACACGAAAATAAACACAACACGTGCATGTTGAATATACAAAATTTAAAATACCAATTAATACATTTGAAGTATATATTGCATTTCTTGACATAATCCACATTCTCATCAATTATTATATTAAAGGTACTTAATATTAAGTCTCTTACCATCATTTAAAAATAATATTCTATTAAGAAAATAAAGCATAAAAGGCTTACTCCAAAACACGCATATCCAAATTATATCGAGCATAAACAACGGATTAAACGTCTACTTGCGGATACTAAGAATATCAAGGGAACATAATTTGCCCAATTTATTTAATAGGTAAATTTTACTCTATGTGTAATGTTAACAAAAAAAATGTCAATGTTTGTGAAAATGTCATAAATATAAGATTATTTCATTTTCTAGTGCATAGAGTAAAGTTTATTGTATGTATATTTTTTTTTTGAAATTTTATAGGCATCATGGGTCTTGTTTGATAGATCTCGATGAGGAGATTTCAAAAATAGTAATTTTGCAAAAAACGGATTTGTCAATATAAAGTTATGATCATTTGAAAATTAAAAAAAAAATTCAACCACTTATGTTACTTCCCCAATGAAGTTACGGATGGTTGGTTTGTCTAATAGGACCTATATATAATAACCTCTATATTTAAAGTATGTTAAAAATATATTTAACATAGTAAAATGATATTTTTATGGCGGATAATGTGTCTGAATATCTTAATATTATTTTAAATAAATAAAAATTAATATTAAACTATCATATAAAAATTATTATGAAAGAGACTATTAGGGGTGGAAGCGGTACGGGGTTTTACCGTACCGTACCGTTTTGGTCCGAAAAAAATGATTTTGTTTCATATATTAAAATACCAGAAACCAGTCTTACCAAAACCGAAATTACCGCAAAAAAGTTGGTTGGTTTTGGTTTTAATATTTAAAAAACCGATTTAATGAAATTACCGTACCGAATTTTATGAAATCAGAAAAAACCGTACTAAAATTACCATACAGTACCGAATTTACCGAAACCAGAAAAAACCGTACCAAAATTACCGTGCCATACCGAATTTACCAAAATTACCGTACCGAATTTACCAAAACCAGAAAAAAGTTGGTTTTGGTTTTGGTTTTAATATTTAAAAAAGTTGGTTGGTTTGGTTTTTGGTTTTTGGGGACTTTTAGTGTTGTTTACCGAAACATTAAAAATCGAAACCAGAAAAAACCAGAAGAAACCAGAAAAAAACCAGAATTTACCGAAACCAGAAAAAAAACGAAATTATCGAAAAAACCGAAATACCAGCCGGTTTGGTTTTGGTATTTATTTTGGTGTACCGGGTGGTAAACTGGTACGGTTTGGTTTTACCATCTAGAGTTTGGTTTTGGTATTTGTATCTACTATTTACCGACCAAACCGTACCGCTTACACCCCTAGAGACTATTATGCTTAAAAGTACATGAAAATTAACGTAAAATAACCCTAAAATATTCAATATGAACTTATCAAATAGATTATAAAATCTTAATATGTAACATTAAACATTTTACACAATATGAATGTGTTTGGTAACAAAGTTGGAAAATAACTCTAAATAGTATATTTTCCCGAGAAGTTGGAAAATGAGTGGAGAAAAATAAGAGCGAGATGTCTTACTTTTGGAGTTTTTTTTATAGAATTCAATTATTTGGAGTTCGGGTAAGAACTGTTTTTCGTGAAAAATGATACAACTATGGAATACTTTTCGTATTTATGGCTATTGTTTTTATAGAATGAATTTGAAATCAAGCATTGCAAAAGTAAAAAAGGAATTAAAATTACTATTTTCCGTGGAAAATAATTCCATGTCAATGAAACGGACCATATATGCCACGTTATAAATTTATACAAAACATACTTTAACAAACCTAATAATTGCAGCATATTTGACCAATGGATGCTCCCGTAAGGAAGAGTGATTTAGTTACTATTGATAGTAACACAAGGGGTAGAGGTAAGCCTAAATTGACTTGGTGGGATATTACAAAAAAGGACTTGATATCACGTAGTTTAAGCAATGATATTGCGCTGGACATAATAGAATGGAAGAATATGATTCATGTAGCCAACCCCAAATAATTGAAAAAACGTTTTGTTGAGTTGAGTTGAGTTGTGCTGAAAAATTATGAGTGTAAATATAGTACATTACTAATGCGTGAAACAAATACACAAATTAAGAAACTTATTAAAACATTTAAAACCATCACCCCAAAAAACTCACACAAAAAAAGAATTTTCATTAGACCCTTTATTCAAATAGCTAAAGTATTCATTCAATTATCCCTCCATCCAAATACATGATTGCCAAAAATTAAAAAAAAATATTTGAGAGATAATAAAATGCACTAACACGCTAAATATTTGACAGATAACACTCAATATAAGGAGAAATTTTTTTCTTTACTACTCACACAATATTTTTGACTTTTTATGACTTCACTTCAAATGCCAACATTACATGGGTATTGATAGGATCTCTAAACTATGTCTATCCAAATATATGTGTCTATTACATTTAATGTAAACATATCTCATTCAAACTTCTATACATGAACCTCCTGATACATGAACTAACTAAATGCATGTATTGACCAAACACATATATGTCTACATTAATCTAGATAATACAAAATTAATAAATGGCTTAATAAAAATGTACACGTGTCGTCATGTGAGTGCGAAAAATGTCGACGTTGTGTTGTGATGACAACTTTAGGTATATAATATAATGTTATACTTCCCAAATTTATCCTTCAAAGGGTGTATAGTTACTATTTAATTGAATATGCATAATATTCAACACAAATATTAAAGCTAAATATTCAATCAAATATTAGCCCTAATATCTATGCACTGAATAGTTAATCACATAATCCATCCAATATGATTCGTTGAAACATACTCAAGCCTCGTTTGGTAGATGGTAAAGCTGGGTGAAATCTGATTCCTTCCTAACATTCCTGAAAAAGTGTATGATTACTGCGTTCGGTGTGAGATTAAGTTACATGGGAATGTGAGCGCAATGAAATCAAATTACCTCCTTCGTAGGAAAGTGAGTGGAATCAAAATCCATCAAATATAGAGGGATTCTTACTTTTCCATGGAAATCCACACAAATAACTTTTGTGAAGACAAAAATGCCCTTCAAAAAATATTAAATTATAAAAACTATCCATAAAATCTAAATACTTATTTTGTGAAGACAATTTTTTTATGTCAGCTTGTATTAAATTTAATGTCGAACAAATTTTATTTAGGCATTTTTTTCTACTCATGTAATAATTTGATCAACTTATAATATAATACATACATATCTACAATAAATTGATATATTTGTTAAATATTGACAAATATATATTTTTTTTAAAACATATTTGAGTTCGAATTTATAAATAGTGAATCGTAATATTGTATATATGTATGTGTATGTGCATATAAATAGTCCCAATTAATTGCTAAAGGATATTATTAGTATATATCGTGCATTCCTATATCACTTTCCATATATGAACCAAACAAAAAAAATTAATTCCCAATAGGATTTTATTAGTTAATTAATGAACGAAAGGATTTAGAATCCTTGTAAAATGTTTGATGGCAATCACTTTCCCATTAATCACAGTTCATCCATAATATTACCGTGCACCAAACGGGCCCCAAGACCCCATAATTTTTAATGAGACATGCTTTAACCAATCACATTAGGGGCTCGTTTAGTTTGAGATTTGAAAAGGGATTTTAGGAATACTGAAATTTAGAATTCCCCTCGTCTAGAATTACAATGTTTAGTTGTAAATATGGGGGGAACTTGGAATTCCTCCGATTAAGAATTCCCACAAAATTGAAATTTTATTTTCCTCTCTAAAATGGGGGAATCCTATATTTTCAAGCATTTTAACTTACTTTTGTGATGAAATAAAAATATCATCTCACATAAACTCTCACACATACAAACTCTCTCTCATACACACACAAACTCTCTCTCTCTCCCCCTCTCTCTCTCACACGCACAGACACACACTCTCTCTCTTTCTCTCTCACACACATACAGTGGCGGAGCCAGAAATTTTTTCTGGGTGAGGCATCGTCGTATATAAAGCAGCAGCGATCGTTATTGGTTTGGAGATGGGAGCACTCGATTCGAACTTTTTTAAGGGTTATTATTAGTTTTCTAGAGAAATTCAATTAAAATTTTGCAATATTAGACAATTATAACTAAAATAAAATAAATAAATAAACTCTCACAATAGCACATATTCACAATACGCAAAACAAAATAGTAAATATTAAAACCCTAAACAACAATAAACCTTTTATATTTAATATGGAAATTAAGGGACAAAATAAGATTGAAAAAATCATGGGTGGGGCCCTATAAGAAATTATATTCCCTTACCCTCAAGTTATTTTCAAATTTTCTGTAAATGTCAAATTATTAAGGTAATTTTTTTTTTCAAAAGTATTGAGGGGCACACACACACGCACTGGCGCTGGCAATTTTTTACCTGATAACCCGTTTATGGTAATAACGAGAAATGACCCGATTAGCTTGTATAGATTTAAGAGTACCAAAAACTTATATTAGAATAAAAATCAATGCGACCCGAAAATGACACGACTAACCCGAATTGTCACCCCTAACACACACGCGTGCGCACGTTCACTCTCTCTCTCACATACACATGCACATACACATACACACGTACATACACTTACACCCACATACACGCTCGTTTACACACACACAATGTCGTTCACACACTCAAATAATGTATAAGGGTATTTTAGTCATATGATATTTATTCCAAAAACGGGGAAGTAATTTTAAATATCGAGAGAAAAAAATTGTTTGAACCAAACAATAGAAAGGAATTCAAGATTCTAGGAACTTATAATTCTTGGAATCAAGAATTCCCAATCCCTTTCCAAATCCCAAACAAAATATGCCCTAGATTTATTATTAACTCTCACTAAAGAAGGTCAACAAATTTGAACTTATATGAACTTATCTAGTTCAAATTCAATCACTAATTAAATAATCAATCAATTTGCCCTAGATGCAACACTCATGTCAAATAATATAAAGGAATGCCCTTTATTCTTAAGAGTAGTGATACTCTTACCGGGTCTTAACCCCGGCTTAGTACTAAAGGCTCTCTTTTTTTTCATTGGTTTTTCATGTAAAATTTATTTAAAAAAAACTATTTTATTAAAGAAAATTATTTTATTAGAAAAGAATATTTTTAATATATTAAAAAAATATTGTTAAAAAACACAATTTTAATATAAAAAATATTTTTTTTGAAAAAAAACTGTTTTAAAAAATAAAAGTTAGTTTAATATAAATAAAAAAACTTCTTTTTTTATATTTTTAAACAATTTTAAGAAATACAAAAATTGTTTTAAATGTTGTAAAATTAAAAAAACAATTATTTTTAAAAATAAAGGATTCCGCTGGCGCGGACCTTTAAAAATAAGAGAATATTGAGTAAATGGGTGTTTGAGGGAATAAATGAGTTGAAAAATTAAGATTAAAAATAAGGGGTGCCGTTAGCGCGGGCCTTTAAAAATAGGAGAATATTGGGTAAATGGGTGTTTGAGGAATTAAATGAATTAAAAAATTAAGTTGAAAAAATAAAGGGTGCCACTAGCGCGGACTTTTAAAAATAAAAGAATATTGGGTAAATGGGTGTTTGAGGGACTAAATAAGTTTAAAAATAAGGAGTGCCGCTGACGCGACCCTTTAAAAATAAGAGAATATCGAGTAAATGGGTGTTTGAGAGACTAAATGAATAAAAAAAATTAAGTTTAAAAATAAGGAGTGCCACTGACGCGGACCTTTAAAAATAAGATAATTTTGGATAAATGAATGTTTGAGGAACTAAATGAGTTAAAAATAATTTAAAATAAATTAGAATTATTTTAAATTGTTTTTAACTCTTTTTATATGAGAAACTAATGAAAAAAAAGTGTGTGTGTATTAGGGGTGGCAATTTTTGACACGACACGAAAACACGACACGAACTCGACACGCAAATGGCAGGTCAGGTCATGCTTAAATAGGTGCGGGTCAATTTCGGATCAGACCCGTTTAACACGTCTAATAAACAGGTCGTGTTTCGTGTCGCACCTGTTAACCCGAAATCGACCCGTAATTGACACGAATAATAATCGTGTCAATTCGGGTCATTTTCGTGTCAAAATACCTATTTAAGACCTATTTATTTTTAGCCGTTAGATTGTGTTTTCAGTATGATCTAATGGTCACAACAAAAGTTAACTTTACCCATATAAAAGGTAAAAAAATTATTTAATCTCATAAACAGGTCATGGTGGATCATGTAAACAGGTTCCCCTTGCAGATGACCTATTTATTAAGCAAGTTAAATGAGTCGTGTCGTGTTAGCGGGTTGGACACGATCTATTTATTAAACAGGTTAGACGGGTCGTGTCGTGTTAGCGGGTTAGACACGACCTGTTTATTAAACGGGTTAGACGGGTCGTGTCGTGTGACCTATTTATAAACAGGTCGTGTTCGAGTCAGGTACAATAACACGATTACTTAAACGGGTCGTGTTCGTGTCAAAGGTATATCTAGAAATATCAGGGCTCGACACGACCCGAGCACGACACGGTAACCCGAATTGCCAGGCCTAGTGTGTATGTGGGTGGGTGGAGGAGGGGGGGGGGGGGGTTCCTGTACTTACCCGGGATTAAGGCCCGGGTTGTCTAACATTATTCTATTCTTAACCATAAATATCGATACAAAACCCAATCAATATTCACGAGAAACACATTTCAAATAAACAAAATAAATTTCTTAATTTAAAAGGAAAATAAAGACAACTTACTTTGTTTAACTATGCCGGAGCTGAGCTGAGTGGACCACCAAGAGATGGTTTGTTTTTAACATTTGAGCGCGAATGTAGTACTCTATGAATAATTGTCACACTTTTAACCTTTTACTTTAAGTAAATAATTTCATACTACCTTTAAGTATAAAAACTTACACTGAGGTCCCCATAATGTAATACTATATACACGTAAGAAATTTCCAGAAACTACTCAGCGTAAAGTCTAAATAACCCAATTTTTTTGAACACGAGTTTTTACTAAGTTAACCAACTTTTAGGGATCTACAGGTATTTGCCTATAACTGAATCGTGTATTATATTTTTCTCAATTTCTACCCCACGACGCTTAATTACAGTAGATATTATGTGAAATTTCAGGGAAGCTTTGTTTCAAAAAGTCAAAGACACATACACTTGAAATACTTGGGAACAGCCAAAAGGAACTCAACTATAAGTGCTGCTAAGCTGAAGTTTCATTTGATGAAGCATTAATTTTGCAGCATTGTTTGCAAAAATGAGATCATGCTTCTTTTTTTCTTATTTTTCAAAAGACCCTAACAAGAATAAACCAATGTAATGTACTATTTCTCCATGAGACATGTATTTATATGTATTATACTTACCCTTCCCCTTCTTTAGCCCTTTCTTGTGTTCACAACCACCAATCTTTTGTGAATTGGAAGTCCTCCAGCACGTTATACAAGTACTCTGGGTAATTATGTTTATTTATTTTAGTACGAAAAGAGTTTGTAGCATGGTTTTGACATTCTTTTCACGCGAAAGGTTTGTCCGAACTACAATAAGTTTCGAGTTGGTTGTAATAAAAATTCATCGAACTCAATTCCTACAAGAAACCAACAAATTGTGTTTATGCACTTGTGCATATATACAAGTTTAACATATATGATTGTGATAGGAAAATAATGAAGTGTTTAATTACCTTCGAAGGGATCATTGAGAGACGAATGTGGAGAGCGAGGCATCTGATTCTCAGGCAATTATTTACTGACCAAACCAACACAGAAATAACAATGTCAACGTGAACTTGAATCTTCAATTGACACAAACAGAATACTCTTCTTCACATATCAAATAAACAGAAAATACTTGCATGTTGAGTAATCATTCAGAATAATACAAAATATCTACAAAACTAATACTACTGCTACTACTAAAACTTAACCAAGAAAGAACAAATGTAAGAAAACTTAACCAAGAACGAATGAAAGAGGGAATTCTTGAACTTTGAGATTGATTCTTGAGCTCTCTAGATTTTGGCGTTCTATTATATATGTGTGGAAGGGCTGATGCTTCCTAACAGAATTCCGTTGTTCTTGGAGGGTTACGGTGCTAAAATGCTCTCACGTATGTATGTATGTATATATAGTACAGAAGCACGCTCCAGTTCCATGCACACCTTCGAGCTTTTGAGTTAGGATAATATAAAATCATATTAGCACATGGTGATCGCACGCACATTCCATAACAACCTGCTGCGTTCAAATGTACAAAATTTCCGTTCTTTTATGCTCGCACAAGAAATTAGGTGAAATGACTACTTTATTGTCATTTGTCATTTGGCATGGTAATCATGGTATACAAGAGCGGAGCCAGGATTACTGGGAAGGGTGGGCTAATAAGTCAAAGTTCAAAAAAAAATTCATGATTGCAATTTTGCCCGATGAGTCTTTAACGATTCAAATTCATTGATCACGGAGTCTAAATCAATACTCAAAGTGAAGTCCCATTCAAGATAATATTCACCTAAATTAAATAATCACTCAGTTAATTTAATACATAAATCTAGTGCTAAACAATTAATTTAGTCTTGAATTCAAAGAAAAAAAACAACAAGGAAAGACAAAAAAAATGCAATAAATAAAGTGGGAAAAAGGGTGCAAAAAAAACGAACTTTGAGAAATGGGTGCCGTCGGCTCTATTATTGCAGGGTAAACAGGTTAATTGAAATTGGCGTGGGATAATAAGGTGAATAAGGTGGTTAACAAACTTTGAAAATTGTGATGTGAGTTGATTTGGGAGACAGTGAAGATTATGTTCGTTTGGTGTTAGGAAATAAAGTAGACAATTGTTTTTATTAAAATAGTTGGGCTGTACACATCTTTTATTTTCCAGATTATTTCACGGCTAGACATGGGTGGGTTAGGGTGGGCCATTGGCTGGGCTACAGCTGTATAAACATTCTAGGGCACTTACAAAAAAAATGGACTGGGCTACAGCCCTGGTGGGCCCAGTCCTAAATCCGCCCTTGATGGTATATCATTATGGGTAACATTTTACATGCAAATCATCCGGTGGTTTGAACGTTAACTTACATTATTTTTAACATAAAACCCCAAAAATATACTCACATTGGCCCTCATACTTTCTCTTTTCTTTCTTATTTCCAAGGTTTGTTATGTTCAACACTTTCTTCTCTACCTTCAAAATTACCCGTTTGGTTGTTTTTTTCCAGGTTTAATTCCAGACAAATACAAGTGATGCGGTGTATGCTATTTATAAATGTTATTATTTTAATGGATGAGACTAAGACAAGTATTAATGTTAAATTAAAATTGTGGTAAGAAACTCTAGAAACTAGGTATAAACCCGTGTATTGTGATGGTTCGTTCAAGTAAATTTCCATTCATTTTTAATAGTTTTAATATTTTACTGATTTTTACAAATTTAATTTAAAATATAGATGATAACTATGTTTAGATGGTCTTAATATTTTAATGATTACTACGAATTAAAATTTAAAACTAATCAATTTTTTTACAAAAGACATAAAACAAACTCAAATATAATAGAATTTATATACAAAAGTAAGAAGTAGAAGCAATATGCGTATAATTTCTAGTTGCTAAATCTCAAAATAAAAATGTACACACAATAAGAATATTTTTATTTTAGGGATAGAAATATCAATAGATGGGATCTTAGAAATATCAACAGATGGGATCTTTTTATCCACCTAACCCATTACCCGAACCACACATCTCCAAACCCTGCCCAACAGCCACTACTCGACAACATGTACCACCTAACCCACTACCCAACCCAATAGCCTATCCTATATATCACACGAGTTCATACCTAATATATATATAACCCACGCACACACCTTTTATATATTATATAAACATATACACTACAAACACTAATATATATATATATATATATATATATATATATATATATATATATATATATATATATATATATATATATATATATGTATATCCACTTTATGCGAATATCAAATCTCTCTTCCAAAGCCACAAAACCCTTCTCAAGACTTTCTCTCTTCCAAATTTCTACCGCTGAAGGTCATCCTAATCAACATCTCAACACCAAAGGATTTTTTTATAATGGAAGTTTGAATTCCGAATTTATTGAGAATGTATGAACCAACAGTCTTATATATATATATATAGGGAGAGGTTCAAAAGTGAACCTAAAAGATGAACGTTTTAATGGACCTAACAAAAAAATACCTCAATGTAAAAACCCTTATTTTTGAGTAATTATTTTTATATAAATTTGCCATGTGAGGTAATTATATAAAATAATGAAAGTTGGAGTAAATATTATTCTAAGTGATTTAAAAGATAATATTTACTAAGTTTTGCATATTTACTGTTAAGTGAATGTAAATAGCATCATGTCATGTTTTATTGTGTCGTTGTGCTTTGAGCGACAGTTAGGGTTTAAAATGATGTTGGCTCGTGAAATAATTTATATTGTTCCGGATGCCAATTTAGAGGGCGCGATTAGTCCTGAAATGATCGAGATAATCAAAATAAGTGTCATGTTGTATTTTTGGGTTCCGAACACTTTTGACAGTATTATTTAAAGATGGAATCTAATGTTAAATGAATGTTTAAGTCTTCCAACCCCTTTTATTTCTCAAATATATGTTCCTAAACCTAGAGAGAAAGAGAGAGAAAGAGAATTTGGGGAAAAAGAAGAGAAAAGGAAGAAGAATTGAAGAAATTGAGCTTGATCTTGTAACTACCGGAAGAGAATCCGAGATTTCAGCCTTTAGGCAAGTTTCTAACTTGCTAGTATATGATTTAATGTGGATAAATTGTTGTGTATTTGGAGGAATTGAATAAATAGTAGATTTTGATGAATTTTAGTATTTAACCCTTAGATTTTGTTGTTTGTATGATTTAAGTTGGATATATTGGTTTATTGTTGTGTAGAATTGTTGTGGTTATGTTGTTGGTTGATGAGAATGAAGGAAGTGGAAGAATATGGGGTTAGGGTTTTGGATTTGGTATTTTAGAAGAAGGTATAGCCGTGGATCTGGTGAGCACAGTCAACCGCGATCCAAAGCCCGGTCGACCGGGCCTAAAGGGAAAAGCACACTACTTTTCTTGATAGGCATGTTTGAAAGCGCGGTCGATCGCGGTCCAATAACCGGTCGATCGGGCCTTCAGAATTGGTCTTACTACATTTCTTAGTAGACAAAACCTCATAGGCGCGGTAAACCGGGGGTCAGGGGCCGGTCGACCGGTCGACCGGTCCTCTGTTTTTCACCCGAAATCTTTAGTTTTCTCTAGCTCCTTTCTTTTAAGGTAGGGACCTAGGAACCTTCTTGAATGAAGTAAAACTAGAGTATTATAGTCTAGTATTAAGGTAATTAGGAACCTAAGCTAGAAACGAGAGTTGTGGCTTAGATCGGGAATTAATTTAGTTAGTTGTTAGAGGAAGGTAAGGGATTCTTTTTACATAATGTGTTAGTCTAGGTCTAGGGGGAGATAGAGTGGCATATTTGTGGACTTCTAGAATTGGGTTGAAGTAATATCATACATGATGGTTTATAAGGTTGTTGTTATTCATGGAGACTATTATGGAGAGAATTAAACGTTGAGGTTTATAATTATGACATTAAATGCTTATGGCTCCGGATAAAACGTAATGCACATTTTAATTTGGCATATCTTGTGAATGATGATTTGCATATACATACCTCTCTAAATGCTATCATAAGGGAAGTTACGCGCATGAGGTAAAGTCTCCTGGCTAGTGAATGCAGGGTGAATATAGTCCTCGGCCATAGGACCAGATGTTATATATTGTGTCGTTATTTTTTGAAGTGAGGTAATTCCGGGTATGGTTATGACTCACTGTCAAAGGTATATGGCCGCTTCTCAACGTCACGCGATTTAGGATGCCTAGGTTGTCTTGGTGATAGGCCCTGGAACATGATAGCTATTTAGGGGCGCATCCAGTGGGGTGACTCCCTGAAGGATGGTCTTAGAATCGTTATATATTGTGATTATAACTATTCTTATGAAAGTGGTATTTTATAAATGGTGAAGCATTTTATGAAATAAACTATTTTGGGAATAAGTTTCCTAATGAAGAATATAATTGTAAAGTCATAATGAGCAAAATTAAAATGAAATCTTATTAAGTGAAATTAAGTTATATTTCTATGCATAAATGAATATTAATCATTGTCATTAATATTGCGCTAGGTTGTGCATTTAGATTGAGAAGTGAGGATTATTATTATTATTTGTGGAGAGCGAGATAAGCTAATTCATGAGGATTTGATATTCTTAACTGTCATGCATTTTATTCCCATGGTGATCATATCAAACCGGGCTCTAACCTGTTTATATCTCTTGTTTTGCATGAATTCTCTCCACGCCCAGGTGCTCCGCCGCAAGGACTCCCGTAATGACCCTTCCATCCAAGTGTCATGGAGCTATAATATTTTGCGAATGTTGTAGGATAATTGTTATAGATGCTTATATCTTTTTGTACTCTAGCTACGATCAGTCTACACATTCGGGCATGTTGCCCAAGTTTTGTACTTATTTAATACATTGTGATATTAATTTAATACTCGGTGTAACCTGCTTGTAATGGTTTGTTAGCCGACAGCTTATTCGATTATTATTTTGTGTATGATCGTTGTATGTTTACTTGTTTACATTTATATCCACCATCTCTTTAAAATTGGATTGTATAAATGGTTATGAGGCTTAAGGATAGGATAGTTTGGCCTTTAGGTTTAATATACTTGTAGAATTGATATGAATTCCAATGATTTGAAATGTTTGCGATTGGTGTTTGGGTTATTTTGATATTTGGGATATTGATTATTTTAAAGGGTTTTATTTTGTGTATAAAGCATTTGCTTGAAAGCCCAAGAGTAGGATGGGTTATTATTTGGGATTTTGGAAGTTTAATGGATCGGGGTGTAATACCCCGTAATTTTATTGATTTTTATTTCAAGGATTAATTAAATTAAATGAGAATTAATTGGGAATTAATCCGGGTATAAATACTAGTGAGATGTGAGTTGGTATTCGATTATGATATTAAAATTTAATATCTCTGAGTATGTATGGTAATACATGAGCATTGAAAATATTAAAGTTGTCGTGAGACCGAAATACGACAATTTGGAAACTTAAGTTGGGACGCGCGTGTCAGTCGCGTCAGGAACGAAATTATGTAAATTAAAAAGTGAAATATATTTGTATCAACTGAATGGTCATTTTGAGTGCGCCAACATGTCCGGAAGGGTTGAAATAGTCAGAAAAAACTAGCCAGGGGTTTAGTTTGGGTCCTGGGGCATTTTTAGGCCATACCGGCAACCCAAAAGGGTAGTTTGGTAATTTTAAAAATGTGGGAATTAAAACCCACGAATTTTAGAGGTTAATTTTATATTAGTAATGAACCCACTAAGTCCATTATTCAGCATTTATCAAGTAGTGGGATACGGGAGTTAAAGGGAGAGTCCTAAGAGGTTCCAAAAGAAATCCTAGCCACCATCACCATTGTTGATACCAAATTTAGTCTGCTGACATGGCTCAATTAAGTGGAGACACGTGTTAATCTACATGGCACTAACAAACATTTCTGAACAACACCTTGACTTCGAGGAACTCAACTTCCCCGACCAGCTCAGATATTCCAAGCAGTAGGTACTCTCCGAGGAACCTTACTGCACCGAGCAACCCATGGATACCGAGATACTTAGGCGGTCCGAGTAGCTTAGGCAGTCCGAGCTGCATCTCGATCAGAGCATTTATTACCAGACAATTAAGAGGATTAAATGCTCATTAAATGCTGATTATTATTATACAGATGTATACGCTTATTGGATAGCTATGTATTACCCTTTCACATGAATAACTTCATGGCTATAAATACATTGTATCATCCTCATTGTAGGGGGACTCAGAATTTCTTGGTAAAAACTTGTTATCGAGAATTCCCAAATAGTTAGCAATAACAAAAATAGTGGACGTAGGTCATTCTTATAAGGCTAAACCACTTTAAAACTCTTTTGTCTTATTTATTTTTATAAATGATTGATAAATTAGAATTAATCTAATTTTTTACATCAACAGATTGGTGCCGTCTGTGGGAAACGACTGAAATTCTCGTTTTTCACCAAAATAATTTACCACCAATGGCTGATAATCCTGAATCCAGTAATCGAAACGCTGAAAACCCTCTGAATCCATCCGCTCCTCCCAATGTCCAAGATCGAGCTGGAATTATGGCCAGTTTGGCTCAAGGTCAGACTGCTATGCAAAAGACTATGCGACAACTCATGCAAACTATCCAAGGTGGAGCGTCGACCTATTCAGGACAACGAAGTGTTCAAAGAAATATCCGTTTAGTTTCTTCGCGCATTAGTCAAAGTGATTCATATCGCACTGAGAAATCTGATGATTTTTCTTATCAATCGGGTCGAACTTCGTCAGTACGAGCCAGAGATACTGAACAACACATCACTCTCTCTCTCCAGAAAGGACTAGTGCACTGGAAAGATTAAGTAGGGTCTCTCCTTTTGATCGATTGGGCCCTAGAAAGAATAAAAGTCCTCCTAAGGCTATGATGAGAAACTTTCGACGACCATCTGATCTGAGAGAGGGTTCTGCCCAATCACAACCAGTTGCTCGATAAGATAGATCCGAGGAAGCGACTTCAACACGATCAATTGCTCGAACCAATAGGCCCGAGGAGGGAAAGGATGCATGTAAAGGTTATATTCAAAGGTTGGAGGATAGACTAGGGGAGATGGTTAAGGCCAAGAATCCTCTACAAAGAACTTTTGTTCAAGGGACGCCTTTTACACAGGCAATTGTGGATTTTCCCACACCATCGAAGTTCAAAGCACCTGTTGTGACCCCTAAATATGATGGAAAAACTGACCCTGTCCTTTATATAGAACAATACCAAGCTGCTGTCGACATCTATGCCGTGCCAGACGAGATGAGATGCAGGGCATTTTTGGGAACTCTTACCGGATCTGCACAGATATGGTATAATAATCTTCCTCGGGGGAAGATTTCAACTTTCTTTCAACTGGCCGAGCTTTTCATTGGAAATTTCTGTTTTGGAGCAAAACCAGTTAAACGAGTTGCACATTTGTTGAGTGTTAGACAAAAAACAAGTGAGAGCACCAGGGATTACATAACTCGTTTCAATAATGAGAAGCTTGAAGTTATTGATTACGAGAAAAAAAATAGCAATTACAGCTTTGATGAGTGGACTGTTGCCCAATAAATTGTATTACACTTTGGCCAAAGATCCACTCAGAACCATGTCAGAACTAATGGCAAAAGCGACCAAGATCATGAATGCCAAGGAGGCTATGGCTGCGAAGAAGAACATGGACACCAAAGAGACCAAGGTGGAGGTTGATAAGGCTAAGAAGAAAGAACATAAGAACAATGGTGGTGACAAGCAATAAAAAACAAAGCCATCATGGGAAGTATTGAAGAAATTTGAAAATTATACTCCTTTGAAAGTAGACATAAACCATGTCCTGGAAGAGATCAAGAACAGCGAGGAGCTAAACTGGCCTGAGAAAATGAAGTCAGACCCTGACAAGAGGAATAAGGCCAAATATTGCGAGTTCCATAAAGGCCATGGTCACACAACCAAAAATTGCATAGCTCTCCAGAATGAAATCGAAGCACTCATCAAACGAGGAAAGCTGACCAAGTATGTTGATCGAAGAAATGAAATAAAAAGCAATGACCGAGCAAGACATAGGTCTAGATCTCCTCGTTGATCAGAAGAAAACAAGAAAAGAGATAATGAAGATGATCCAGAAGATGACCCTGATCTCCCTAAGAAACCAAGACAGCCAGAACGTGAGGTATTTTCAATTCGTTTTGGATCATTTGATTGTAACGTTATTACAGGTGGAGATGCAGGAGGTGGGGACCTTACTGCAGAAAGGAAAGCTTACCTCAATGAGGCTCAAGCTTGTTCATATATTCAGCAAATAAATTTAGCTGAGGATGATCGCCCGAGGAAGGTGAACAAAGAAAAATTGGTCATCGATTTCTCCAAGAACGACCTCGAAGGTGTACTATATCCTCATGATGATCCACTGGTGATCAAAATGAGGATGAAGGAAGTAATAATCTCAAGAGTATTGGTGGATAATGGTAGCTCGGCGGATATAATGTTCTACTCATGCTTCGATAGTTTAAATCTGAAGTTGTCTCAGTTGGAACCTTATCACAGGCCCCTCCTTGGGTTTGCTGGCGAGAAAGTCTTTCCACTTGAGACGATCAAGTTAGATATATTCATCGGCACATGGCCTGCTTGTCGAACAAAAAGAATACGTTTCTTTGTGATGGATAAGAATATCCAGTCAGCTTACAATATCATTATGGGAAGGGTATGATTGAAGAAGTTCGAAGCAGTACCATCTACAGTACATCAATGCCTGAAATTTCTAACCAATTTTGGAGTAGGAGTTATGAAGGGAGACCAAAAAGTAGCTCGGGAATATTACTACTCATCTGCCGAGCAGGAAGAATTGGAGGAATCTAGGAAAAAGATAACTACCTACCAAGTGGATGAAGGTGCAGAGATTGAAACATTGGATCCTAGAGACGAATCGCAGCTCGTGAAAGGTCAGGTGGTGGAAGCTACTGAACATATCATTCTGGACGACGAGCATCCTGAACGAACAACTCAAATAGGTTCGTCGTTAGATGCATCACTAAAACAGGAATTGATAGTTTCCCTAAAAAGCAGAAAACAAACTTTTGCTTGGAGTCATGAGGATATGCCAGGAATAGATCCAAATTTCTTATGCCACGAACTTAATGTGAATAAGGAGATCAAGCCAGTGAAGTAGAGACGAAGAGTTTTCAGCCCCGAGAAGAACCAAGCTATACAAAAAGAGGTCGAGAAACTCCAGAAAGCTTGCTTTATTAATGATGTCAAATATCCAGACTGGTTGGCAAATGTAGTAATGGTGAAGAATAAAAACAACAAGTGAAGGATGTGTGTAGACTTTATCGACCTTAACAAGGCATGCACAAAGGATCATTTTCCTTTTCCCCGAATTGATCAATTAGTGGATGCTTCCTCGGGACACGAGCTGTTGAGCTTCATGGATGCTTATTCTGGTTACAACCAGATTAAAATGAAACTCGAAGACAGGGAGAGTACTTCTTTCATTACCTCTAGGCGAACTTATTGTTATAATGTTATGCCTTTTGGTTTGAAAAATGCAGGTGCAGCATATCAGCGGCTGATGAACAAGGTGTTTGCAGAGAAAATCAGTTGCAATATGGAAGTCTATGTTGATGATATGCTGACAAAGAGCAAGAGAGCTGCTAACTATCTAATTGACTTAGGCCAGACCTTTGATCAACTAGAAATATATCAAATGAAGTTGAATCCCATAAAGTGCATATTCGGAGTACGAGAAGGCATGTTCCTCGAGTATATTGTCAACCAACGAGGTATTGAAGCAAACCCTGAAAAGATTAAAGCTCTATTAGGGTTGTGATCTCCAACGACAAAGAAGGAAGTACAAAGTCTCACAGGACGAGTTGCAGCACTTAACAGATTTGTATCACGAGCAACTGATAGGTGCCTTCCATTCTTCAAAACACTCCGAAAAATGTTTGAATGGAATGAATAATGCGAGAAAGCCTTTCAAGAGTTGAAGAAATATCTGGGAGCACCTCCACTGTTGTCCAGGCCAGTAATGGGAGAAATATTGTACTTATATCTGGCAGTTTCAGAAAATGCAGTTAGCTCGGCATTAATAAGAGTGGAGGATGGAGTATAAAAACCAATTTATTACACTAGTAAGGCCTTCCGAGGAGCAAAGATCAGATATCCAAGACTGGAAAAGTTGGCATTGGCGCTGATCGAAGCGAGTAGAAGAATGAGGCCATACTTCCAGGCTCATACCATAATCGTGTATACCGATATGCCGTTAAGGCAAGCTCTTCATAAACCAGAAAAATCAGGGAGATTGATGTATTGGGCAATAGAACTTGGTGAATATGATATAATTTATGAGCCTAGATCGTCACTAAAAGGGCAGGCAGTAGCAAATTTTATAGCAGAGTTCACCTATCCTGATATCTCTGAAGAGCAAAAATTGGATACCGACCAACCTGTGGATGTTACAAGACCATCAAATTTAAACCCCGATCAACTTACGTTGGTTGACGAACAAAAGAGGTTGGTCGACGAGCAAGAGAAGTTGGTCGGCGAGTAAGAGAAGATGGTCGACGAGTAGCAAGAAGCGCTAGAGGAGGACAAAAGGAAGCAGCAAATATTTCACCGAGGAACTCTGTCCAACCAAAAATTTGAAGACGATGTACCTATATGGAATCTATATGTGGATGGCTCATCTTGCACTACAGGTTGTGGGGCAGGGATTGTTTTAAACAACCCGGATGAGGTCGATATGGAGTATGCTCTGCGCTTCCAATTCAAGGCTTCTAATAATGAGGCTGAATATGAAGCTATGATTGCAGGTCTTAGTTTGGCAAAAACCACGGGGCAGAGCAAGTTATTGTATTCAGTGACTCGCAGTTAATCGTAAATTAAATACTGGGAGTATATGCAGCCAAAGGAGAATTAATGATCAGGTATCATGCAAAAGCGATGGAAATTTTATCAAGTCTGATGGCAGTGCAGATAATTAGAATACCAAGATTGGAGAATACCAGAGCAGATGCCTTAGCTCGTTTAGCATAAGCCACACGCATCGAGCTACGAAGAACAATCCCAATTGAAGTCTTGGCTAGTCGGAGCATAGATGAAAATCTGATGATTAACTTTATTACCCTTGATTTAGGACCATCTTGGATGGATCCTATCAGGGCATATATTGAAGAAGGGCATTTTCCAACTGATAAACTCTCAGCCAAGAAACTAAAGTTTAAAGGTGCTCGTTATGTATTGACCAATGGTGTTCTATATAGAAGAGGAATTATAGCCGGCTTGCAGAGATGTGTACATCCCGCCGAGGTGAAAGACTTGATCGAAGGAGTCAATGAAGGGTCTTGTGGAGCCCATGTAGCAGGTCGGACACTTCTGCAAAGGGTAATGACGCAAGGATACTATTGGCCGACAATGAGGGCTGACAGCATAGTATATGCCAAAAAATGCGACAAATGTCAATGCTTCTCCACCATCCGAAGAACTCCCCAAGCATTGTTGGCACCCATTACTTCCCCTTGGCCATTTGCCATGTGGGGAATTGACTTGGTTGGTCCACTTCCAACGACCAGAGGAAGATTTAAATATCTCGTCATCGCAGTGGATTATTTTACTAAGTGGGTGGAAGCCGAGCCTCTTGTCGATATGACGTACGAAAAGGTGTACCAATTTATTTGGAAAAATATCATATGTAGATACGGTCTTCCCCATGCATTCATCACCAACCATGGAACACAATTTGACAACGAGGAGTTCACTGCATATTGTCATCAGTCGAACATACTAAAAACCCACTCTGCACCAGGCCATCCCCAAAGAAATGGGCAAACTGAAGTGACGAACAGGACGCTGCTGAATGGCTTGAAGAAAAGATTAAATGATGCAAAGGCAAATTGGATCAACGAGCTACATTTTGTACTGTGGGCTTATCGTACTACTCCTCGAACAGCAACAGGAGAATCTCCATATATGCTGGCATTTGGAAGTGAAGCTGTTATACCCGCCGAGCTTGGCTTCCCAACACTGAGTGCTGAACTTTAATTCCCCTGTCAGCGACTTGATGAGAAGGTTAAACTTGGACATGCTCGAGGAAGTTAGAGAATAAGCAGCCATTAGGAATGCTGCTTATCAGCAATGAACAACTTTGTTCTACAACAAGAGAGTGAAGAAGTGCAACCTGAAAGAAGGGGACTATGTGCTGAAGAAAGTAATTCAAAAGCACAATAAACTGGAAGTTAACTGGCATGGGCCCTACAGAGTAATAGAGTTTGTTCGACCAGGGACATATAGAATTGAAACTTTAGAAGGGGAGGAGTTTAAGAATGCATGGAACGTAGAGCATCTTCGTAAATATTATCAGTAGTCTCATCTCTATGTAATGCAGCTTTCTTCGATATGAATAAAGTTTTGGTTATTTCGCCCAATTCTCTCTTTTTATTAAAAAAATTTCGGAGTACTAGTGCTGCACACTACGCATCAAACCCAGAAATACCAACTCCGGTTGGTTGGGAAGAAAATCCACCAACTATAAGTTGGTCAGGAATAAAAAAATTCCCAGAAATACCAACTCCGGTTGGTTGGGAAGAAAATACACCAACTATAAGTTGGTCGGGAATAAAAAATTTCCCAGAAATACCAACTCCAGTTGGTTAGGAAGAAAATCCACCAACTATAAGTTGGTCAGGAATAAAAAATTTCTCAAAAATACCAACTCCGATTGGTTGGGAAGAAAATCCACCAACTATAAGTTGGTCGGGAATAAAAAATGTCCCAGAAATACCAACTCCAGTTGGTTGGGAAGAAAATCCACCAACTATAAGTTGGTCGGGAATAAAAAATTTACCAACTAAGGTTGGTCGAGAACTAAAAACACCAACTCCAGTTGGTCAGAAACAGTTGGTTAAACAAATGAAAGTCATTTCAAGGCTTAAAATTAAAAAGCGGTAAATTTCTTGATATTTATGGCATTTTAAATTACTAACATAGTTGGTTAAAAAATGAAATATCACCAACTCTGGTTGGTCATCAGATGATTATCATCAATTCAAGATAATCAACAATAAGTTTTCACCAACTTTAGTTGGTCGGCAATTTAGAATAACACAAAAATATTTCTATCTTTTTAACAGACATACATGCACATCCATTAGTAAATAAAAAGAAATGTCTTACAGAATATTTCCAAGACAATCAAAATTGCAAATAAAATTAGAAGTTTTTCATTAAATTCAAAACAAAATACATTGGGAATGAAATACATATTTAAAAAATTATTACATCAAGATTCCTATTCTATTGGTTTCTTCCCCTCTGCCTTTGAAACAGGTTATTCGCCAGCAGGAGGATCGTCTAAAGCATAGGGGGAATTTATGAAATTAATATCTTTGAGCATCCTGATGTTCATCACAGATGGCCTATCAAGAAGGTGCTCTAGGCGAGATATCCCAAAGTAAGAATGAAGGCTATAGTCACCGAGATACTTTGAAATAAGACATTGGGGAATGGCCCGAGCAGGAATCCAGCTCATATCCAGTTTGAAAGGAGGCACCGATAAATCGAGCAACCCAGGGTCATAGTAATCCCATAAATAGTGACCCTGTTCCAACTGCAGCACGCCTAAGGCATTTAGCCATCCTTGCTTGTAACCCACATTATTTGCATTTTGGATCCGATCATCTAGATGGTAGAGGGCTTCATTATAACCATCCATCCAAAACTCCCTGGGCTGCTTGTGGAATTGATAGGTTAACCTCTCCAATTGCTCGAGGAGGTTCTTTGCTAAAAGTTCTTTACTCTTCAAGGCGGACTTTTGTACAGAGAGTTGCTCGTCGAGATTCATAATCTTCTTGGACATCTCATCTAATGCTTGATTTTTTACCACCAACTAGAATGCTTGATTCTCCAAGGCTGTCTGCATTCTAGCTTCTTCAATAGTAAGTCGAGCAGGCCTTGCTCGTCAGCGAGCAGAGGTAGAAGGACCAACTCTCTTCAAGGTTTCCAATTCGTCTCTCAGATTGGCATTTTCAACCTCCAAGAAAGAGAAACCCTCGTCGTTGATAGGGACCAAAGCGTTCGAGGAAGACGCTGCAGATTTCAACTGAGATACCTCTCCTCGCAGGTTATTATTTTCCTGCTCCAGCAACTTAGTTATCTGCCTGTGCTCTTCGACCTCGATCTTCAAAGTTCTCTCCCTCACATCATAAGCAGCGAACAACTTATCATATCCCTTATCAGCATTTAGTTGCTGATACTTCTTCTCATATCCCTGGTGCAAAAGGGTTGTAGATTCCTTATATTGTTGTTGAAGCTCCTCGAGAGTGCCCTGGAGGTCTTCAATCATCTCATAATACGCTACATTATTAGCCACTGCCCGGTCGAGCAGACACTTTAAATACTAGTAGGTTTCAACTACTTGCTCTGAAGCATCTTGACCGAGAATATCAACGATTTGAGCTTCAGTCATATCTGTATGACCAGCTTTGAAGTATTCATTGCATTGTCTCAATAATTTTGTATCATGAGCTGACAAGAGTTCCATTCTAGCCATAAACTAGTAAGAAAAGAGATGGAAAGAATCAATAAAATGCAGATTGAGCGAGAAGAAGAGAATCAACAATATGAACAATCAAAATTTCAAATTTTATTGCATCATAAAAGAGAAGTACATAGTTCAGAGTTACATTTGACAAAGAAAATAAACAGAGAGAAAGTCCAAATAACTCTACACCTTCTCCTTGTCTCCCAAAACTTTCTCGGGAGGCTGTGACGAGGAGGAAGGCTGTTCGGATGGCATAGAAGGTTGCTCGGTGGGTGCTGGAAGCTGTTCGACTGAAATGTTGGTTGACTGGAGCTGCTCGGTAGGAGTAATAGTTGATTGGGGTTATTTGTAGAAAAGTTCAACAGTAGGGACCTGATCCCCAACCATCATAGAAGATTCCTCGTAGGCAACTTCGTCCTCTTCTTCTTCCCCGGGAGAAGGAGGGGGGCCAGGAATGTGTTGCTGAAATAAGTCAGAATTCTCATCTAGGTTCATCTCTTTCAGAGCAGCAACCCAACCATCCCTGAAGTATTTGAGGCTGCCATACTCCATTTGTGAGACCATGGCAACCAAACCCTTATTCCAACCTTTGTCCCAGCTAGCGCTGAAGGACTTTTTCACAGCCAATTTCCTCTTCACTTTCTCCGAGGAAAGCTTCTCAGATAGAAGTTCCTCGGCAGCTTTCAATTTCTTTTCTGCCTCTTCCTTCTGACGACCAACGTCACGAAGTCTACCCAGCTCTTCCTCAGCAGACTTGTGCTTACCTTCAAGCTCTCCAGCATTTTGGAGCTTCCCTTCGAGCTCTTTATTTTTACTTTCTAAGTCTTTTATTTTTTTCTCCAATCCCTTGGAGACCTCAACAACCTGATCCCTCTCCTGCTCGGTGGAATTAAGCTTCCTCTCCCAAGCAGCTTTATCATCGACATATTTCTGATGAGAATCCTTTAAAGATTGCGTCAGACCTGCAAAAGCCTCCTCTACACCACCCGAGGAGATGGACAACTTGATGGCTTCGTCCTTCTTCAGAATAGTATTAAAGCAAGTTACCAACTGGAAAAAGAAAATAACTGTAAGTCGGTGCAAGGACATAACATTGAAAAATGAAAGTTTAGATTAACAATACTTACCGAGGCAATGTGCTGAGCTGCCAAAGTGGTAACCCTATCCCGAGAAAGATTTTCTTCAATACCTTAGATCTCGAGGATGATCCAAGACTTCACCGAGCTCATGGCAGAGCTCGGAGCAACGAAAGTGGGAACACCACTTTCAGTAGTCGGAGGCTGAGAGATGGATTCAGTCAAATTGACCGAGGAGCTCTTCTTCAGCTTCCTCGTGGGAACAGGAACATTCTCGACCAAGGATGTCGTCTTAGTCGGTGATATAACTACAACCTCGCTTGGAGGGGAAAAAACTGCAACCTTGCTCGAAGTCACAGGGGGCTTCTCGACAACCTTCATAGTAACAGCTGGAGGAGGTGCATCAATTTGTCTTGTCCCTTCTGGGACATCCTGCTTGCTTTTCTTTGCCTCTTCAGCAATAGAGGCAGATTTCTCGAAGAGGGCAGGAGCTCTTCTTCTTTTCATTCTGTTACTAAGAGGAATATGTGATTCAGGAGAAGAACTTTCAAAAGCTGGTACTGGTTCTCTGTCACTTATCACTGGACGAGCAGTAAAAGACGAGGTGTAACTCTTATACTGCAACAAGTATGAAGCTGATCTAATGTGTTCGTCGATAACAGTTTGATGCAAACCCCAGATAAGTTTCAGATGCTTTAAATTAACTTATGTCTCTTCTGGAGACCTTCTCTTACTGTCAACTGCAAATAAATCAAAATTAAAATATCAGTGACACATTTTATCAAACACAAAGAAAGCATAATTTCAAAAATAAATTAAAATAAAAACAACCTATCCCATTGCCATAGGGAGGGCATCTAGGACCCCGATACACATCATTTCCAATTAGCGGAGCATGTTGCCAATTTTTCATAATAACACCATGCTCGAAGTAATCCCTGTTGGCATCTGGGAGATTGACGACTAAAGCCCTATTTAAAAACCTAGTTTTCAAGTAAAAAGTACTGTCACTGACAGCCCATCTATAGCAAAATATAATTTTTGGAATTCCTATACGAGTTCTATGAATCAAATTTAACATATGGACTCCATTAATTATTCTCTATGTATTGGGGGCTATTTTTTCAGGAACCACGTCAAAATATTGACAAAATTCCAGACACAAGGGGTTTGGGGGAAAAGAAAAGCCACATTCAGCTACAAAGAAATTGGGGAACCAATGTCCCTCAGCCAAACGAAAATAATCTGAAGGTTCAGAAAGTTCCTCCAAAACGACCCATGAAGGAATAGAGAAATCAGAACGAAACTTATCAAGCGACTCAATAAGGTAAACCATGATGAATAAAGGAAATAAAAAAGAAGGAAGAAGATCTTACAGAAAAAGGATGGATCAGTTGACAACGAACGATGGAAGGAATGAACGCACAAGATAGAGAAGAAATGGAGAACTCAAAGATACAGATTTAAAAAAGTGAAGAGACGATAGGATTTTCTACAACGCTTAAATACCTTACCTTGGGAAGGGGAAAAATAATGATTACAAAGAGAGACGTTTGCGCTATCGGCGGTTAAAAGGACAAAAAGGGCGCGGAGACCGAAGCAGTTAGAAAAATTAGAAAAGTCTGATTCTATGAATTTGAAAAGAAAAATAAATACAAAGAAAACACTCTTAAAATTCAGGATGACCATTTAATCCCGCCATATTTCGAGAATAATGTTCCACACTCCTCAATCTCGAACTGTGAAACATTGGGGGCTTCTGTTGATATCAAATTTAGTTTGCTCACATGGCTCAATTAAGTGGAGACACGTGTCAATCTACATGGCACTAACAAACATTTCTGAACAACACCTTAACTTCGAGGAACTCAACTTCCCCGACAGGCTCAGATACTCCGAGCAGTAGGTACTCTCCGAGGAACTTTACGGCACCGAGCAACTCATGGATATCGAGATACTTAGGCGGTCCGAGCAGCTTAGGCGGTCTGAGCTGCACCTCGATCAGAGCATTTATTACTAGACAATTAAGAGGATTAAATGCGCATTAAATGCTGATTATTATCATACAGATGTATACGCTTATTGGACAGCTATGTATTACCCTTTCACATGAATAGCCTCATGGCTATAAATACATTGTATCATCCTCATTGTAGGGAGACTCAGAATTTCTTGGTAAAAACTTGTTATCGAGAATTCCCAAACAGTCAGCAATAATAAAAACAGTGGACGTAGGCCATTCTTATAAGGCTGAACCACTTTAAAACTCTTTTGTCTTATTTATTTTTATCTGTGATTGATAAATTAGAAATAATCTAATTTTTTACATGAACAACCATCCTTAAAAAAAATCTGTAGAGAGAAAGAGGAGAATCAACCTTCATCCTTCAACATCAAATCAGAACATCTAAGGCAAGTGATTTAATTACATAAATTCAAGTGAATGTTTCCTCCATACTTAGAATTGAATATATATATCTTGTATTGAAAGTTTGATGAAAACCCATGAAATTGGAGATAGAAATCGTAATCCTATATGAGGACCGCATATAGAATAAGTTATGGACGAATTTCATATCCAAAATATATCTATTGATGATTTAAAAACGGATTTATAAGAAATAATTGTAGACATTAAATTCGGTGTTCATGTTTATAGGGTTTGGGACAAGATTTGGGAATTATGATGGTTACATGTTGATCTAGGAGGTATTGACCCCATATGTATGTTAAAGAGTGACATAGGAGGACTTAGTGCAGCTTAAACACATTAAAACTTAGTTTGGATGATCATAGGATGGATTTAGAAAGGATAAAAAGGAAGAAAATCAGATTTTGCAGATTTCTGGGCGTGTTCTGCCATCTCGTTAGAAGACCTGCCCAGGTCGTTCGAACGACCTCGTTCAAACGAGTTTCTAACGAGATGACAGTATCCCTTCTAACTAGTTGGTAGTTCGTTCGAAGCCTTTCATTCGAACGACACTCGTTCGAATGACCTCGTTCGAACGAGACTTCTAACGAGTTGACTGAATGGCCTTTTAGGCCTGATTTTATTTCAAATGTCCCGTAGACTTAATTAACGAAGAATTAACCTTCCCTTATTGACTAATGGGTATAATTATGAGAATTGGGGTACGTTGAGGAGTAGAACTTAGAATCTTATAGTAAATCGGATGACAATTATGGATTTGGAAACGAGTACCTAATTACGATGTGAGAAGAGTTGACAACTCTAATGCATTTAAAATGGGAACTTATAAACGTATAACAGTAAATGATGGGATAAGAACGAGAAGTATACCTCTATTAATATACTAAAATATCTAAGAAGTGTGAATTCTTAGTATATGTGGTTATCTGTGTATAACATACCTACCATGCTTGCTATCACGGGAGGTCGGCGTTAGATTCAGGGCCATCTAATCTTTGTGTGCCTACGGAGGGGATTTAGATTGGTACCTCAAGGACATAGGTCAGAGAAGAACTTATTGAGAAGTTAATAAGTCTGCTGAACATGGGAGCGTAGGTATGTGCGTGACCTATGTGACGTGAACTATGTTCGCCTCCACTATGTGTGTTTATTACTTGTCAAAACGGTTCCTGAGAGATTCAGAACACGTGATTTTTATGTACGTGATGTACCGGGATTGGATAGCAGAGTATGTGCGCCCTGCAGCTTAGTCTAGGGGTGCCAGTATTGTATAATTCTGAGAAGATTGATGTAATGAAATATTGATGCGAACTGTCTATGTAAGTGCAAGTGTGAATTAATGTTACATCCTGTAGAATTAAAAATGGGAAAACGCTTAGAAATTGTTATGATTAATTCCGAGAATTAAATGAAAGTAAAACTCTCAGTTTATATAAAGGCGTCGGGAATTAAACCATGATTAGTTTAGTAAATACCAAATATTGAAGCGAACTAGTTTGATAGTAGAATAACTAGATTTGGTTACGGATACGCTAGGAGTGCACAGATAGTCGAGAGGTGAGTATTTCATGTGAGAGCACGTCCTAACATGTATTTTGCATTCATTATTTAATGTCATTAAAACACTTGCTATATTTTAAACTATTTTCACACTCGGGCTCTGACCCGTTTGCTTCCAAATATATTTTCTTGTAAAAACCTTTTAGGTGCCCAGCCACAAGGACACCAAGCATATGAGTTCCATTCAGGTGACGTACTGTAGCTGCTGTGGAAGTTACAGGACTTTGACAGTAGACGCCTCCACTTTCGATCTTGACTCTATGTTATCAGATTTTTCTCATATGTTGGGCATGTCGCCCCATTTCTTTTAGACACTTTATTCATCCAGATATATCAGATTTTGAGTTGTAATTAATTTAGTGATGTAGACTTAATATTGGTTTATTCCTGTATTTGGATTGTTGTGAGGAGTATTCCTCCAGACTCATTACTATTTTATGGTTATTCTATTATCGTTATGTTGTGGTGGTTATGTTAGCAGTTCATAATCTTCTTATTGCATGTTAATCAGATTTAATTAAAATTGATAACTCACTTTTTAAATATTAGGTGGCTAGTAATTATTAAAACGTTTTTCGACAGTGATGCTATGAACTGAACCAACTTGGCATTTTGTATTAATTTAATAAAGGAGTAGCTACCCGATATTTAATTAGTCGGGGTGCCACACGGGGCTTGTTAGTTGGGATTATTAAAGTTGTTGTGATTGAGTAGTGGGGAATTTATCATTTGGGGGAGATTATGAATGAGTTAAGAAACCCTAGAGAGGGGTAGCCATCATGTTCGATGGTTTTATATAAATTAGGTTCGGGTTGATACCTAGATATGAGGCCTTAGGAAGTAGGGCTAGTAATGTATAGAATTGAATAAGGGTAACATGTGTATTACCTTTTCATAAGTTTAGATTATTACTTATGACCTGGTAGCGATGGGTCTATATATATACGTTTATGTCGATTTAACCCGCTAGTGAGGGTTGGAAATATAACGCGATAGCGTTGGGTCAGTATGTATATATATTTATTTGATTCAACCCGTTAGTGAGGGTTATATTTAATTGGATTATTTATGTGCAACGCATACCATGTGTGAGTGTTTGTGGCGAATGTACTAGGAGGGATTCCATTATGGGACACATGCGAAGTCGACTATGATGTTGCCTCGCTGAGGAGATGAGTTTGCTATGGTCATTTTTACCCCGAGTTGTATGCCTAGGTACCCATGTCTTGAGGGGTTTCAATGGAAATTTCATCACATAATCATTGATGTGGTAGATTATACATGTGATGGGTAGGCGTATCTATTTATCCCTCGATCATGATAACGACTTATTCTGTTATAATCTCAGTTATAATCTTATTCAATTATAATCTTATTCTGCATGAACTTTATGTTTCCGTGTTATTACATATATTTTACAGATCTTGAATTACAGTAGTTCCAGTAGATATAGGTTCGTTGGAGTAGCACCTCTAGCAACGTTCCATTTATTACTTCTACTTTATAGGAATCGAGTAAGTGTAGCTCATTTTTTTTACCTTTTGATTTGAATCATCTAATGTATATGGTTCTTGTATTCAGAATTTGTATGGGTTACA
This sequence comes from Sambucus nigra, assembly GCA_949130495.1. Lineage (NCBI taxonomy): Eukaryota > Viridiplantae > Streptophyta > Magnoliopsida > Dipsacales > Adoxaceae > Sambucus > Sambucus nigra. Next base: position 786,387,668 of record OX422208.1, on the reverse strand, counting down.
TTTTATATTCCAATGTTGTTTTACTTGTATTGGCAGTGATTAATATCAAAGTTAAATGTGTGCTATTGTAGTTCATTATCTTGTTATTGTAATACCCCGTACTTTTATTGATATTTATTTATGGGATTAATTAAATTAAATATGAATTAATTGAGAATTAATCCGGATAAAATACTAACGAGATGTGAGTTGGTATTTAATTATAATGTGTATATATATATATATATATGACGAGGTATGAATATTGAAAATATCGAAATTATCGCGAGACTGAAATACGACAATTTGGGAAATTTAGTTGGGACGCGCGTGTCAGTCGCGTCAAGAATGTAATTATTTAAATTAAAAAGTGAATTTTATTTTTATCAACCGAATGGTCATTTTGAGTGCACCAACGAGTCAGGAAGGGTCAAAATAGTCAGAAAACACTAGCCGGGGGTTTAGTTTGGGTCCCGGGGCATTTTTAGGCTAAACCGGCAACTTAAAAGGGTATTTTAGTAATTTTGAAATATGGGGAATATTGACCGCCGAATTTTGGGAGTTAATTATAGGTTATTAAGTAACCCACTTAACCCATTATCAGCAAAGAAAGTTAGAGAGTGGTTACGGTAATACCCCGTACTTTTGGCTATATTTATTTTTGGGATTAATTAATTAAATGCGTATTAATTGGAAATTAATCCGGGTTATAAATACTAACGAGATGCGAGTTGGTATTTGATTATGTGCATACATGTTTTGATATATGTATTTGGTATTATAAAAGTTGTCGTGAGATTTATATACGGCATTTTAGAAATTTTGTTGAGACGCGTGGGACCGCCGCGTCACGGTGTAATATTTTGATTATAAAAAGTGAATTTAAAATCTATAAACCGTATGGTCGTTTTGAGTGCGCCAACGCGTCCGAAAGGGTCGAGATAGTCAGAAAACACTAGCCGGGGGTATAGTTTGGATCCCGGTGTATTTTTAGGCCATACCGGCATCATAAAGGGTATTTTGATAATTTTGTATTTTGAGGAATTAAAAGTGACGAAAATTGGGAGTTTTAATCTGATGTGGATTTAACCCACTAAGCCCATTAACCAAACCATATTAACCTAGAAGGCTACGTAGGTTATTAGAAGAGTTTCCTAATTTTCCCAAAGAAAACCCTAGCCACCTTAAGCCACCATTGGAGGAGAAGCTTGGAGAGAGGAAAATCTGCAGAAATCTCCACCAAAACAACACCAAAATCAGAAATCCAATCAAGGCAAGTGTTTTAATCATATTTAAATTCGTAGAATGTTTCTTCCATGTTAGAAAATTGATGAATTATAACTGTTCTTGAGAGATAATGAAAACCCATGTAGTTTGGAGCTTAGAACTTGAAAATATTGAGGAGAATTGCATGTAGAATGATAGGTAGGTAATTATTCTCATGATATCTGTGATAGGAAGGAATTAAAACGGATTTATAGTGAGTTAATTCATGATTCAAAAGTTAGGGTTCATGTTCTTGAAATAATTGGGAAAAAGTGTAGAGATTTATATTTTGATTGATGTTAAAGAGATTTAATCCTTGAAAACATGTTAGGAGTTGACTTGAATATGTTTAGGATGAATTAGAGACCCTAAAACGTTATTGGGATGAACTTTGGAAGAGATTAGGAGTGTTAAAATGGATAAAAACGAGATGGGGAAAAATCTGGGACGAAACTGGCAGGTCGTTAGAAGCCCCTACCCAGGTCGTTCGAACGAACTCGTTCGAACGAGCTTCTAACGAATTGACCAGTCGCTGCTAACGAAAAGGGATTTCGTTCGATATCTCGTTCGAACGAAATATCGTTAGAAGGTAAAGTTCGTTCGAACGAACTGGAACCTCGTTCGAACAGCCTCGTTCGAACGAGACTTCTAACGAGTTGACAGAGGAATCTCGTTCGAACAGTCTCGTTCGAACGAGACTTCTAACGAGTTGACAGTTTGGTCCTTTTTGGACTGTTTTGATTTTTGGAGTCCCGTAAACTTGTTCGAGGATATAGATAACCTTCCTTTGATGATGTAAGGATAGATTTGGGACTTTTGGGTTATTACGAGAAGTAAACTATATACGCGAGTTATATTAAATGGACGATTTGGGTTGAGACGTGAGTGTCTACTACGACGTGAGAAAATTATGGCGCGTATGATTATAAACCGGAATAGTATATATTATGATAATTATAGTTAGTACGAGAACGCGATATGTACTACGATTAAACTACGGTATTACTAAAACGTGTGTTAACTTAGTATTGGTATATGAATTGTGTGTATGACATACCTACCATACTTGCTATCACGGGAGGTTTGCGTTCGCTTAGGGCCCTCTAATCCTTGTGTTGCCCGGATTTAGACTGGTTACCTGGATGAACATAGGTCATAGAAAGACTTATTGGGATATTAATAAGTCCGCTGATCGTAGGAGCGTAGGTATGTGTGTGACCTATGTGATGTGACTGTGTTCGCCTCCATTGTTTGTGATGTTGTTATCTGTGAACTATTCCTGAGAGATTCGGAATATGTAATCCTTATGTACGTGATGTACCGGGATGGATAGCAGAGTATGTGTGCACCACAGCTTAGTTCTCGGGGTGCTTATATTGTATATTTATGATGTGAATAATATACACTTAATTAATGGGAACCTTCACGTTATTGTTGTGAATATAATTACGGTATTACTTCGAGAAAAATAACGAGTTAATTTACAGTGATATATATTGCATATTGAGCTTCTGAGTTTACGTTAAACCCCTACTTAATTACGAGCGTTATAATGTTAATAGAACCGAGTAATATGGGTAGGTCCTATGATAGTCTAGCTAGAGATGATGTCACTTAGCTAGTGGTTTGTGTCGTTATAGATGGGTACTTACGTTAGGAGTGCACAGTTAGACGAGAGGTGAGAATATCATGTGAGTGCACGTCCTAACATGTACTTTGCATTTAATGTTTTAAATGTTTTTAAAGCACTTGCAGGTTTTTAAAATAACTCCACATTCGGGCTCTGACCCGTTTGCTTTTCAAATCTATTTTTCTTTGTAAAACCATTTTAGGTGCCCAGCCACAAGGACACCAAGCATAGGATACTCATTCAGGTGACGAGCTGTAGCTGGTTGTGGAAGCTACATGGATTTGCTTATAGACGCTTCTATCTTTTGGATTCCAGAGTCACTATCTATCAGTTGTAGGGCATGTTGCCCATTTCTATCAGAGCATCTTTTACGTTTCAGTTTTCAGACTTTAGCATGTATTGTTTCAGTATTCAGTTTACTTTTCAGTTGTGGGATTTGTAGTGAGGAGTTTTCCTCCAGACTTTATTTATACTATGTGATGGTTATTCGTTTTACTTCAGTATGGTGAATAGTGTTATTTATTTCTTCATTACACTTGTTGCATGTTAATCAGACTTTAATTAAAATTTGGCACTTAATTTTTAAATACTAGGTGGTTAGTAATCATTAAAATGTTTTCGACAGTGATGCTATTAACTGAGCCAACTTGGCATTTTGAATTAATTTAATAAAGGAGTAGCTACCCGGTATTTAATTAGTCGGGGTGTCACAGGTGGTATCAGAGCATCAGGTTCTAGTGTCCTTTAGGATCTGACGGCTTATTATGTTTCCGCTAAGTTTCTTTGATATAGAGCCCTATATTTTTGGACAGTTGTACTCTTTTTGTGTATGCTTCGTTCTTCAGCTATTTTAAGTTTATAAACAGCGAACTTATAAACTTTGTTCTTATTTCAGATGCCTCCACGACGTGCACGACGAGTTCCCAGGGATGCAACGCCCGAACCCCAGCCTGCTCCAGTTCAGGGCATGATGAACGCCGCTGAGGTTGCAGCTATAGTAGCTCAAGCGGTAAATGCCGCGATTGCCGTTGTTCAGCAGGCATCACCACAGGCGCCGGTTGCCGCGCCAGTACAGGTTAATGCATTCCCGTCTGCTTGGGAGCGTGTACGTGACGCTTTTCAGAAAGCACATCCGCCAGAATTTGCAGGTAGCTCAGATGTGGTAGTCTCGAGCCAATGGAGGAAGGATATGCAGAGGCACTTAAGGATGTATGAGTGCACGGATGTTCAGAAGCAGGTGCTAGCTACTTTCAAGCTAGTTGGATCTGCGCTACAGTGGTGGGAGTCCATTACCACCATGGAGGAGAGGGATACTCTCATGATTCAGGAATTCTGGGTGCGGTTCGACCGCAAGTATTTTCCGTCAGCTGTTCATACGGAAATGAGGAGGAGATTGATGAGTCTGAAGCAGGAGGGCAAGACTGTGGCCGAGTATGAGGCCGAGTTCACGAATCTGTTGAATATTGTTCCAGATGAGATACCGACAGAGAAGAAGAAGATTGAGAAGTTCACGGACGGGTTGACTTGGAGGATCCGTCAACATCTGTTAGGGAACCTATCGTTGGCCACTTATTCTGATGTGGTTAACGCTGCATTGTTACACTGCCAGGACCACAGTTTTCATATGGCCGAGGGCAAGAGGTCGGGGGAGTCTAGCCATCAGGGCAGGACTGGAGGACATGGTGCCAGCGGGGCACAATCTGGTCAGGGGCAGAGACAGAATGAGCAGGGCTCCCAGCAGGGGGATAATAAGAGGTTCCGGTCAGGGAACTACAGGCAGGGACAGGGGGGTTTCCGTCAGGGCCATCAGGGTCCAAAGGGCCATCAGGGCCAACAGGGGCAGAATGGGCAGCAGTTTCACCAGGGCCAGCAGGGCCAAGGGAGGAACGGTAACGGCCACCAGGGCCGGGGACAGCAGGGGCAGAGAGGGGGGAACTTCCCAGGGAAGTGCTTTGTTTGTGGTAAGACTGGCCATAAGCGACAGGATTGTCCTGATAAGGGCAGGGCCCCACAGCAGCAGCAACAGGGTGCTCGCCAGGAGCCCCAGAGACCTATGTTTCCCGCCGCTCTTCCCGCACCGCCACAGATGGCAGCATTGCCACCCATTCCAGCAGTCCCAGTTCAGCAGGGGCAGCTACAGTATGGACGTGTCTATAACGTCCACCAGGCTGCAGTTCCACAGGCACCGCCAGCGATCGAGGGTACGTTTCCTATCCATGGCACTATGGGTCGGGTATTATTTGATACGGGTGCTACACACTGTTTTATAGCTACACACTTCGCGAAAGCTTTAGAATTGTTAGCTACGGCAGAGAGCACAGTGACGTGTGTCGACTCACCATTGGGGGAGTGGGTCACTTATTTTCTTTATATGCCGGGGAGTGGGGGTAGAGATTGGTGGTTTGGTATTACCTGCAGACATGTTAGTGTTAGACATGCATGTTCACGATGTGATTATCGGTATGGATTGGCTCGTAGCTTATAGGGCCATGATTGATTGCTTCAGCGGGAGCATTGTTTTTGCCATTCTGGGGCAAGAGATGTTTATAGTGGCGATGCCTCGCCCAGAGGGAGGATCGACCGCTCATTTGTATTACATTGAGGAGGATACCTCTAAGGAGGTAGTGATTCCTTTAGATTCTATCCCAGTAGTCAGGGAGTATTCAGATGTGTTTCAGGAGATACCAGGCTTACCCCCCAGTCGAGAGATAGACTTTGTTATAGATAGCTACCGGGTACGAGACCTATAGCACGCGCACCGTACCGTACCGTATGGCTCCAACTGAGATGAGGGAGTTACGGGATCAGATAGAGCAGCTGTTACGTCAGGGCTTTATTCGCAGGAGTACCTCACCTTGGGGTGCTCCAGTTTTGTTTGTGAAGAAGAGGGACGGTTCACTGAGGTTGTGTGTGGACTACCGAGAGTTGAATAAGGTCACGATACGGAATAAGTATCCGTTGTCTCGAATCGATGACTTATTCGACCAGTTGAGAGGAGCTTCTTTCTTCTCGAAGATTGACTTGAGATCGGGATACCATCATTTGCGTATCAGGGATGAGGATGTCTCGAAGACTGCGTTCTTGTCGAGATATAGTTTTTACGAGTTTCGGGTTATGCCTTTTGGCTTGACCAACGCTCCAGCTGTGTTTATGGACTTGATGAACAGAGTGTTCAGGGATTTCCTAGACCAGTTTGTCATTGTCTTCATTGATGATATTCTGGTTTACTCCCAGACAGAGGAGGAGCACGTCGAGCATTTGAGGCAGGTTTTGCAGACACTCCGTCAGAACGAGTTGTATGCAAAATATGAGAAGTGCGGGTTTTGGCTGAAGGAAGTCCAGTTTTTGGGACATATCATTTCCGACCGGGGAATATCTGTTGATCCGGGGAAAGTATCAGCGGTGAGGGAGTGGGGACAGCCCACGACACCGACTGAGATTCGTAGTTTCTTGGGTCTAGCAGGATACTACAGGAGGTTTATTCGGGGCTTCTCAGAGATAGCAGGTCCTTTGACACATCTGACTCGTAAGGGTGTGCCATACATCTGGAGTGATGCCTGTCAGTTGGCATTCGATGAATTGAAGGACAAATTGACCTCAACACCTGTGTTAGCATTGCCGAGACCGGGAGTTGAGTATTTGGTTTACACCGATGCGTCTTTGCAAAGACTGGGAGGTGTATTACAGCAGGAGAGACAGGCCATAGCTTATGCTTCCCGTAAGCTTAAGCCTCATGAGAAGAATTACCCCACGCACGATTTGGAGTTGGCAGCAGTTGTATTTGCCCTACGGATTTGGAGGAACTATCTTTTGGGGGAGAAGTTCCAACTGTTCACAGACCACAAGTCCCTACAGTACCTATTCACGCAGAAGGAATTGAATATGCGGCAGCGTAGGTGGCTTGAATTTGTGAAAGACTACCAGTTCGACATCCAGTACCACCCAGGTAAGGCTAACGTGGTAGCAGACGCGTTGAGCCGTAGGCCAGCAGATGAGGTGGCAGAGGTGTGGAAGGCTAAGTGGAAGGAATTGGGACACCAGGATGCAGTGGCCCGATCTTTCATGTCTGTGATGACCGTTACACCGCAGATTGTCACGAAGGTAGTACGGGCACAGGCCAATGACTCGTTCTGTCAGGAGTAGATAGTTCGATTACTAGCAGAGGGAGCCGAGTCCTATACCGTTAGCTCAGACGGGGGATTACGCTTCAATGGGAGATTGATAGTTCCGGAAGGAGAGGAATTGCGACACGAGGTGATGGCAGAGTCGCACGGCTCACGGTTCGCGGTACATCCCGGAGGGGACAAAATGTACCAAGACATGAGACGCCAGTATTGGTGGAGCGGTATGAAGAGAGATATCGCTGAGTTTGTTTCGAAATGCGTCACTTGTCAGCTTGTAAAAGTGGATCATCAGAGACCGGCAGGATTGCTACAGCCATTGGAGGTCCCGGTGTGGATGTGGGAGAGCATATCCATGGACTTTATTACGGGGTTGCCTACGTCGCAGAGGGGTCACGACTCCGTTTGGGTAATTGTGGACAGGTTATCCAAGGTCGCTCACTTTTTACCCGTAAGGACTGACTACACTACGGGACAGTATGCCCAGCTCTTCATTTCAGAGATTGTGAGACTTCACGGTGTGCCCCTAAATATCGTGTCTGACAGAGACAAGATATTTGTTTCGAGGTTTTGGGAGAGTTTCCAGGAGGCCATGGGCACGGAATTGCGGTTGAGTACGGCTTATCATCCGCAGACCGATGGGCAGACTGAGCGCACAAATCAGATGTTGGAGGACATGCTACGCATGTGCATTATTGACTTCGGGGGTGGATGGGAGCAGTACCTTCCACTGGTGGAGTTTGCTTACAACAACTCCTACCAGTTCACGATTGGCATGGCTCCGTTTGAGGCGTTGTACGGTAGGCCTTGTCGTTCCCCAGCATGTTGGTTGGAGGTGGGGGACAATAAACTACTTGGGCCGGAAGTGATTCAGGATACTTCGGCAAGGATTGAGTTGATTCGAAGTCGCATTCGGGTAGCTCAAGACAGGCAGAAGAGTTATGCTGATGCGAAGAGGTTTTTCAGAGAATTCCAAGTGGGGGACCAGGTTTTGCTCAGGGTATCTCCTATGAAGGTGATTATGCGTTTCGGGAAGAAGGGGAAGTTGGCATCGAGGTATGTGGGGCCGTTTCCTATTATTGAGCGGATCGGACCGGTTGCGTATAGACTTGGGTTCCCGGAGCATTTACATCGAATTCACGATGTGTTCCATATTTCCTCGCTGAGGAAATACCTTAGAGATAATTTGGCTCATTCTCACATTACTGTGGAGGACATCGATCTCCAGCCGGATAGCTCCTACGAGGAGGGGCCGATTGCTATTTTGGACCGAAGCGAGAGGAAGCTGCGGTCAAAGATAGTCCCGTTAGTGCGTGTTCAGTGGCGACATCACAATGTCGAGGAGTCCATATGGGAGCGCGAGGATGAGATGCGCGAACGTTATCCAGAGCTGTTTTTAGCAGGTACTTTCTAGTTTCGAATTTCGGGACGAAATTCAGTTATTAGGGGGGAAGTATGTTATACCCCGTACTTTTGGCTATATTTATTTTTGGGATTAATTAATTAAATGCGTATTAATTAGAAATTAATCCGGGTTATAAATACTAACGAGATGAGAGTTGGTATTTGATTATGTGCATACATGTTTTGATATATGTATTTGGCATTATAAAAGTTATCGTGAGATTTATATACGGCATTTTAGAAATTTTGTTGAGACGCGTGGGACCGCCGCGTCACGGTGTAATATTTTGATTATAAAAAGTGAATTTAAAATCTATAAACCGTATGGTCGTTTTGAGTGCGCCAACGCGTCCGAAAGGGTCGAGATAGTCAGAAAACACTAGCCGGGGGTATAGTTTGGATCCCGGTGTATTTTTAGGCCATACCGGCATCATAAAGGGTATTTTGGTAATTTTGTATTTTGAGGAATTAAAAGTGACGAAAATTGGGAGTTTTAATCTGATGTGGATTTAACCCACTAAGCCCATTAACCAAACCATATTAACCTAGAAGGCTACGTAGGTTATTAGAAGAGTTTCCTAATTTTCCCAAAGAAAACCCTAGCCACCTTAAGCCACCATTGGAGGAGAAGCTTGGAGAGAGGAAAATCTGCAGAAATCTCCACCAAACCAACACCAAAATCAGAAATCCAATTAAGGCAAGTGTTTTAATCATATTTAAATTCGTAGAATGTTTCTTCCATGTTAGAAAATTGATGAATTATAACTGTTCTTGAGAGATAATGAAAACCCATGTAGTTTGGAGCTTAGAACTTGAAAATATTGAGGAGAATTGCATGTAGAATGATAGGTAGGTAATTATTCTCATGATATCTGTGATAGGAAGGAATTAAAACGGATTTATAGTGAGTTAATTCATGATTCAAAAGTTAGGGTTCATGTTCTTGAAATAATTGGGAAAAAGTGTAGAGATTTATATTTTGATTGATGTTAAAGAGATTTAATCCTTGAAAACATGTTAGGAGTTGACTTGAATATGTTTAGGATGAATTAGAGACCCTAAAACGTTATTGGGATGAACTTTGGAAGAGATTAGGAGTGTTAAAATGGATAAAAACGAGATGGGGAAAAATCTGGGACGAAAATGGCAGGTCGTTAGAAGCCCCTACCCAGGTCGTTCGAACGTACTCGTTCGAACAAGCTTCTAACGAGTTGACCAGTCGCTGCTAACGAAAAGGGATTTCGTTCGATATCTCGTTCGAACGAAATATCGTTAGAAGGTACAGTTCATTCGAACGAACTGGAACCTCGTTCGAACAGCCTCGTTCGAACGAGACTTCTAACGAGTTGACAGAGGAATCTCGTTCGAACAGTCTCGTTCGAACGAGACTTCTAACGAGTTGACAATTTGGTCCTTTTTGGACTGTTTTGATTTTTAGAGTCCCGTAAACTTGTTCGAGGATATAGATAACCTTCCTTTGATGATGTAAGGATAGATTTGGGACTTTTGGGTTATTACGAGAAGTAAACTATATACGCGAGTTATATTAAATGGACGGTTTGGGTTGAGACGTGAGTGTCTACTACGACGTGAGAAAATTATGGCGCGTATGATTATAAACCGGAATAGTATATATTATGATAATTATAGTTAGTACGAGAACGCGATATGTACTACGATTAAACTACGGTATTACTAAGACGTGTGTTAACTTAGTATTGGTATATGAATTGTGTGTATGACATACCTACCATACTTGCTATCACGGGAGGTTTGCGTTCGCTTAGGGCCCTCTAATCCTTGTGTTGCCCGGATTTAGACTGGTTACCTTGATGAACATAGGTCATAGAAAGATTTATTGGGATATTAATAAGTCCGCTGATCGTAGGAGCGTAGGTATGTGCGTGACCTATGTGATGTGACTGTGTTCGCCTCCATTGTTTGTGATGTTGTTATCTGTGAACTATTCCTGAGAGATTCTGAATATGTAATCCTTATGTACGTGATGTACCGGGATGGATAGCAGAGTATGTGTGCACCACAGCTTAGTTCTCGGGGTGCTTATATTGTATATTTATGATGTGAATAATATACACTTAATTAATGGGAACCTTCACGTTATTGTTGTGAATATAATTACGGTATTACTTCGAGAAAAATAACGAGTTAACTTACAGTGATATATATTGCATATTGAGCTTCTGAGTTTACGTTAAACCCCTACTTAATTACGAGCGTTATAATGTTAATAGAACCGAGTAATATGGGTAGGTCCTATGATAGTCTAGCTAGAGATGATGTCACTTAGCTAGTGGTTTGTGTCGTTATAGATGGGTACTTACGTTAGGAGTGCACAGTTAGACGAGAGGTGAGAATATCATGTGAGTGCACGTCCTAACATGTACTTTGCATTTAATGTTTTAAATGTTTTTAAAGCACTTGCAGGTTTTTAAAATAACTCCACATTCGGGCTCTGACCCGTTTGCTTTTCAAATCTATTTTTCTTTGTAAAACCATTTTAGGTGCCCAGCCACAAGGACACCAAGCATAGGATACTCATTCAGGTGACGAGCTGTAGCTGGTTGTGGAAGCTACAGGGATTTGCTTATAGACGCTTCTATCTTTTGGATTCCAGAGTCACTATCTATCAGTTGTAGGGCATGTTGCCCATTTCTATCAGAGCATCTTTTACGTTTCAGTTTTCAGACTTTAGCATGTATTGTTTCAGTATTCAGTTTACTTTTCAGTTGTGGGATTTGTAGTGAGGAGTTTTCCTTCAGACTTTATTTATACTATGTGATGGTTATTCGTTTTACTTCAGTATGGTGAATAGTGTTATTTATTTCTTCATTACACTTGTTGCATGTTAATCAGACTTTAATTAAAATTTGGCACTTACTTTTTAAATACTAGGTGGTTAGTAATCATTAAAATGTTTTCGACAGTGATGCTATTAACTGAGCCAACTTGGCATTTTGAATTAATTTAATAAAGGAGTAGCTACCCGGTATTTAATTAGTCGGGGTGTCACAGTTACGTGAGTTTTGAGAGAAGTGGGAAGAGAAGTTACAAGGACCAAAACCACCATCTTCAACCTTGGGAGAAAATCCATAGAGAAAGGAGAGAATCAATCCATTCACCAACATCAAATTCAGAGAACTATCTAAGGCAAGTAGTTTAATTACGTTAATTTCAAGCGAATGTTTCTTCCATGCATAGAATTGATAAAAATTGCTTTATATTAGGTATTTGATGAAAACCCTAGAAATTTGAAATAGAAATTCACGATATGTTATAGAGATTGCATGTAGAATGTTAGTTGATGATTGTCCTACAAGAAATACAACTTTTTATGATGAAAAAAGACGGATTTATAAAGGGAAAATTGAAGACATTAAATTTCTGGGTTCATACTCATAGGGTTTGGGGGGAAATTGGGGAGTTATGATAAATATTATGTTGATTAGGAAGATTGGACCCCAAAATTATGTTAAGAAACGACCTAAGAAGGTTTAGTGATGTTTAAGAACCTTAAAATTAGTTTGGGATGATGTTATGATGAGTTTAGAGAAGAGAAAAATTTAGGAAAAACGAAGTAGAATTTCTGGGCTTGAAACTGCCATCTCGTTAGAAGACCTGCCCAGGTCGTTCGAACGAGCTTCTAACGAGGTGACAGTCTGCCTTCTAACTAGTTGGTAGTTCGTTCGATACTCCTCGTTCGAACGAGACTTCTAACGAGTTGGCAGAATGGCCTTTTTGGCCCGATTTGATTTCTAGTGTCCCGTAACCTTGTTTAATTGATGAGATAACTTTCCCTTATTAACTAATTGGTATAGTTGGGAGATTTGGGATATATTGAGGAGTAACATATAGATGAGTGACTTGAACCAAATGATATTTGTGGATTAGGACGCAAGTGACTAATCACGATGCGAGGATAATTGATGACTTAAATACATATAAACCGGGGACATGTGATTTGTGTAATACTAAAAGTTGGCATAAGAACGAGAAGTATACCACTAATAAAAATATGGTAATAACTAAGATGTGTGCATGCTTAGTATATATGATTTTATGTGTATGACATACCTACCATACTTGCTATCACGGGAGGTTTGCGTTCGTTTAGGGCCATCTAATCTTTGTGTGCCTACGGGGGGGATATAGATTGGTACCTCGAGGACATAGGTCAGAGAAGGACTTATTGAGAAGTTAATAAGTCTGCTGATCATGGGAGCGTAGGTATGTGCGTGACCCATGTGATGTGAACTATGTTCGCCTCCATTGTTTGTGATTGTTACTATTTGAGAACGATTCCTGAGAGATTCGGAATGCGTGATCCTTATGTACGTGATGTACCGGGATGAAATAGCAGAGTATGTGTGCACCGCAGCTTAGCATAGGGGTGCTTGTACTGTATATTTATGATGAGAATAATATATGGTTAATTGGAAAGATTTATCATGTTTAATTGTGAGTATAATTATAGTAAAGCTTTGAAAAGATAAAAGGGGATAACCTCTAGTAAATGGTTTTGCGAATAATTGGGAATCCGAGAATTAAAGTAAAACTCTATATAATTAATGATGTTGGAATTAAAACGAGAATCGAGTAGAAGTGTTAGAATTTATTTTGGTTTAGATAGATATGAGAATCACTTGAATGGGTACGGGTACGTTAGGAGTGCACAATTAGTCGAGAGGTGAGTATTTCATGTGAGAGCACGTCCTAACATATATTTTGCATTCATTGTTTTAATGTCATTAAATCACTTGCTGTTTTTAAACTATTTTCCACATTCGGGCTCTAACCCATTTGCTTTCAAATCTATTTTCTTGTAAAATCCTTTTTAGGTGCCCAGCCACAAGGACACCAGGCATAGACATTTCATTCAGGTGACGAGCTGTAACTGTCGTGGAAGTTACAGGACCTTGACAGTAGACGCCTTCTTTTCTAGTCTTGACTCCATGTTCAGTTTTATCATTTGTTGGGCATGTCGCCCATTTCCTTTAGAGACATTTTTATATTTCAGTTATTCAGACTTTGGTTTGTAATTAATTTAGGATGCAGACTTGTTTTATTTATTTCAGTATTGGGATTGTTGTGAGGAGTATTTCCTACAGACTCATTATTACTTGTTGGTTACTCTATTGAGCTTTTTATTATGTATGGTTATGTTAATTTTATAATTTCACTTATTGCATGTTTCGGATTTAAATTAAAATGGACATCTCACTTTTCAAATACTAGGTGGTTAGCAATTATTAAAATGATTTCGACAGAGTTGCTATTAACTGAACCAACTTGACATTTTGTATTAATTTAATAAAGGAGTAGCTACCCGGTATTTAATTAGTAAGGGTGTCACAGGTGGTATCAGAGCATCAGGTTCTAGTGTCCTTAGCTACTGTACGGCTTATTATGTTTCCGCTGAGCTTTCTTTGATATAGAGCCCTATATTTTAGGACTGTTGTATCCTTTATGTATGCTACGCTCTTCAGCTATTTTGAGTTAATAACTGCGAACTTATAGACTTTACTCTTATTTCATATGCCTCCACGATGCGCGCAACGGGGTCCTAGGGATGCACAGCCAGATCCACAGCCGGCACGAGTACAGGGCACCATGAATGCCGCTGAGGTTGCAGCTATTGTAGCCTAAGCGATAAATGCCGCCCTAGCCATTGTACAGCAGGCACCGCCCCAAGCGCCGGTAGCCGCGCCAGTCCAGGCACATGCATTCCCATCTGCTTGGGAACGCGTTCGTGATGCTTTTCAGAAAGCACACCCTTCGGAGTTCGCAGGTAGCTCCGATGTTGTGGTATCCAGTCAGTAGAGGAAAGATATTCAGAGGCACTTAAGGATGTATGAGTGAACTGATGTTCAGAAGCAGATACTAGCTACTTTCAAGCTAGTGGGATCTGCATTGCAGTGGTGAGAGTCCATTACCACCGCAGAGGAGAGATATACTCTCACTATACAGGAATTTTGGGTGCGGTTCGACCGCAAATATTTTCCGTCAGCTGTTCACACGGAGATGAGAAGGAAACTGATGAACCTTAAGCAGGAGGGAAAGACTGTGGCCGAGTATGAGGCCGAATTCACTAATTTATTGAACATTGTTCCGGATGAGATACCGACTGAGGAGAAAAAGATTCAGAAGTTCACAGATGGATTGACTTGGAGGATCCGTCAGCATTTATTGGGGAATCTCTCGTTGGCCACTTACTCTGACGTGGTTAACGCTGCACTACTACACTGCCAGGATCACCGCTTTCACATGTCTGAGAGCAAGAGGTCAGGAGAGTCCAGCCATCAGGGCAGGACCGTGGGAAATGGTGCCAGCGGGACACAATCTGCTCAGGGACAGTACAGGCAGGGTGACCAGGGTTTCCAACAGGGGGATTCTAAGAGGTTCAGATCGGGGAATTTTAGAAGTGGACAGGGAGGTTTCAGGCAGGGCCATCAGGGTCCGAACGGCCATCAGGGCCAGCAGGGTCAGAATGGTCAGCAGCAGCAGTTTCAGCATGGCCAGCATGGCCAGGGGAGGAATGGTAACGGCCACCAGGGCCGAGGACAGTAGGGACAGCGAGAGGGAAACTTCTTGGGGAAGTGTTATGTTTGTGGCAAGACTGGCCATAAATGCCAGGATTGTCCTAATAGGGGCAGGGCCCCACAGCAGCAGCAACAGGGTGCCCGACACGAGCCACAGAGGCCTATGTTTCCCGCTGCCCTCCCAGCACCACCACGGATGGCAGCACTACCACCCGTGCCATCGGTCCCAGTTCAGCAGGGACAGCTTCAGTATGGGAGAGTGTATCAGCTCTAGCATGCCGCAGCCCCACATGATCCATCGGCCATTGAGGGTATGTTCTCTATTCAGGGGACTATGGGCGTATTTTATTTGACACGGGGGCCACACATTGTTTCATTGCTATGAGATTTGCACGCACCATTGGGTTGTTAGACACCGTCGAGAGCACGGTTACTTGTGTAGATTCACCATTGAGTAGGGGTTCCGTGATTTCCCTTATATGTAGAGGCGTGGGTATAGAGATCGGGAGGTTTACTTTACCCGCGGATATGTTAGTGTTAGAGATGACCGAGTATGATGCCATTATTGGTATGGATTGGCTAGTTGCATACCGAGCCATGATTGACTGTTTTAGTAGGAGTATTATCTTTGCCATTCCCGGGCAGGAGATGTTTTTAGTGGCGATGCCTCGCCCTGAGGGAGGATCGTCCACTCACTTGTACTATATAGAGGAGGAGACCTCTAAGGAAGTGGTGATACCACTTGATGCGATTCCGATTGTTCGAGAGTTTATCGATGTATTTCAGGATATACCTGGACTACCTTCGAGTAGATAGATAGATTTTGTGATCGATTTGACGCCGGGAACTCGGCCTATTGCCCGCGCACCTTACCGAATGGCTCCAGCCGAGATGAGAGAGTTACGGGATCAGATTGAGCAGTTGTTGGGTCAGGGGTTTATCCGGAGGAGTACTTCACCGTGGGGTGCTCTTGTGTTATTCGTAAAGAAGAGGGATGGATCGTTGAGATTTTGTGTAGATTACCGGGAGTTGAATAAGGTCACGATACGAAATAAGTATCCGTTGCCCCGAATCGATGACTTATTCGACCAGCTGAGAGGAGCTTCTTTCTTCTCAAAGATTGATTTGCGATCAGGATACCATCAGTTGCGTATCAGGGAAGAGGACGTCTCAAAGACAACTTTCTTAACGAGATATGGTTCCTACGAGTTTCGGGTTATGCCTTTTGGCTTGACCAACACTCCAGCTGTGTTTATGAACTTGATGAATAGGGTGTTTAGAGAGTTCCTAGACCAGTTCGTTATTGTCTTCATCGATGACATTCTGGTCTACTCCCAGACAGAAGAGGAGCACGCCGAGCATTTGAGGCAGGTTTTGCAGACACTACGTCAGAACGAGCTGTATGCAAAGTATGAGAAGTGCGGGTTTTGGCTGAAGGAGGTTCAGTTTTTGGGGCATATTATTTCAAACCGGGGGATATCTGTTGATCCGGGGAAGGTATCCGTAGTGAGGGAGTGGGGACAACCCACGACACCGACTGAGATCCGTAGTTTCTTGGGCCTAGCAGGATACTACGGGAGGTTTATTCGGGGTTTCTCAAAGATAGCGGGTCCTTTGACACATCTGACTCGTAAGGGTGTGCCATTTATTTGGAGTGATGCCTGTCAGTTGGAATTCGATGAGTTGAAGGATAAGTTGACCTCAGCACCTGTGTTAGCATTGTCGAGACCGGGAGTTGAGTATCTAGTCTACACCGATGCGTCCTTACAAGGACTTGGAGGTGTATTGCAGCAGGAGAGTCGGGCCATAGCTTATGCTTCCCGTAAGCTTAAGCCTCACGAGAAGAATTACCCCACCAATGACTTGGAGTTAGCGGAAGTTGTATTTGCACTTCGGATTTGGAGACACTATCTCCTGGGAGAGAAATATCGGTTATTCACGGACCATAAATCTCTACAGTACCTATTCACGCAGAAGGAGTTGAATATGCGGCAACGGAGGTGGCTTGAGTTTGTGAAGGATTATCAGTTCGATATCCAATATCACCCGGGGAAGGCTAACGTGGTAGCGGACGCGTTGAGCCGTTGGTCGGTAGATGAGGTGGCCGAGGTGTGGAAGGCTAAGTGGAAGGAGTTGGGACACCAGGATGCAGTGGCCCGATCGTTGATGTCTGTGATGACAGTTACACCGCAGATTGTCACGAAGGTGGTAAAGGCACAGGCAAATGACTCGTTCTGTCAGGAGTAAATAGTTAGATTACTAGAAGAGGGAGCAGAGTCCTATACCGTTAGTTCATACGGGGGATTATGCTTCAATGGGAGACTAGTCATTCCGGAAGGGGAAGACTTGCGACACGAGGTGATGGCAGAGTCGCACAGGTCACGGTTCGCGGTACACCCCGGTGGGGATAAAATGTACCAAGACATGAGACGTCAGTATTGGTGGAGCGGGATGAAGAGAGATATTGCCGTGTTTGTTTCTAAATGCGCCACTTGTCAGCTGGTAAAAGTGGATCATCAGAGACCGACAGGACTTCTACAGCCATTAGAGGTCCCGATGTGGATATGGGAGAGCATCTCCATGGACTTTATTACGGGGTTACCTACATCACAGAGGGGTCACGACTCCATTTGGGTAATTGTGGACAGGTTGACCAAAGTCGCTCATTTTCTACCCGTAAGGACGGACTACACTACGGGACAGTATGCCCAGATTTTTATTGCAGAAATAGTGAGACTTCACTGTGTGCCCCTAAATATCGTGTCTGACCGAGACAAGATATTTGTTTCACGATTTTGGGAGAGTTTTCAGGAGGCCATGGGCACGGAATTGCGATTGAGTACGGCTTACCACCCACAGACCGATGGGCAAACCGAGCGTACAAATCAGATGTTGGAGGACATGTTGCGTATGTGCATCATTGACTTTGGGGGTGGATGGGAGAAGTACCTTCCACTGGTGGAGTTTGCTTATAATAACTCCTACCAGTTCACCATTGACATGGCTCCATTTGAGGCGTTGTATGGTAGACCTTGTCATTCCCCAGCATGTTGGTTAGAGGTGGGGGACAACAAACTACTTGGGCCGAAAGTGATACAGGATACTTCGGCAAGGATATAATTGATACGGAGTCGCATTCGGGTAGCTCAGGATTGGCAGAAGAGCTATGCTGATGCGAAGAGGTTCTTCAGAGAATTCAAAGTGGGGGACCAGGTTTTACTCACAGTATCTCCTATAAAGGGAATTATGCATTTTGGGAAGAAGGGGAAACTCGCACCGAGATATGTGGGGCCATTTCCTATCATCGAGCGGATTGGGTCCGTTGCATATAGACTTGGGTTACCGGAGCATTTGCACAGGATTCATGATGTGTTTCATATTTTCTCGCTAAGGAAATATCTTAGGGACGATTTGGCTCATACTCACATTGCTTTGGGGGACATTGATCTCCAGCCTGATAGCTCATACGAGGATGGGCCGATTGCTATTTTGGACCGAAGCGAGCGGAAACTGCGGTCAAAGATAGTACCGTTGGTACGAGTTCAGTGGCGGCATCATAATGCTGAGGAGTCCACATGGGAACGCGAGGATGAGATGCGCGAACGTTATCCACAGTTGTTTTTACCAGGCACCTTCTAGTTCCGAATTTCGGGACGAAATTATGTTATTAGGGGGGAAGTATGTAATACCCCGTACTTTTATTGATTTATTTATGGGATTAATTAAATTAAATATGAATTAATTGAGAATTAATCCGGATAAAATACTAATGAGATGTGAGTTGGTATTTAATTATAATGTGTATATATATATGACGAGGTATGAATATTGAAAATATTGAAATTGTCGCGAGACTGAAATACGGCAATTTGGAAAATTTAGTTGGGACGCGCGTGTCAGTCGCGTCAAGAATGTAATTATTTAAATTAAAAAGTGAATTTTATTTTTATCAACCGAATGGTCATTTTGAGTGCGCCAACGAGTCAGGAAGGGTCGAAATAGTCAGAAAACACTAGCCGGGGGTTTAGTTTTGGTCCCGGGGCATTTTTAGGCTAAACCGGCAACTTAAAAGGGTATTTTAGTAATTTTGAAATATGGGGAATATTGACCAACGAATTTTGGGAGTTAATTATAGGTTATTAAGTAACCCACTTAACCCATTATCAGCAAAGAAAGTTAGAGAGTGGTTACGTGAGTTTTGAGAGAAGTGGGAAGAGAAGTTACAAGGGCCAAAACCACCATCTTCAACCTTGGGAGAAAATTCATAGAGAAAGGAGAGAATCAATCCATTAACCAACATCAAATTCAGAGAACTATCTAAGGCAAGTGGTTTAATTACGTTAATTTCAAGCGAATGTTTCTTCCATGCTTAGAATTGATAAAAATTGCTTTATATTAGGTATTTGATGAAAACCCTTGAAATTTGAAATAGAAATTCACGATATGTTATAGAGATTGCATGTAGAATGTTAGTTGATGATTGTCCTACAAGAAATACAACTTTTTATGATGAAAAAAAATGGATTTATAAAGGGAAAATTGAAGACATTAAATTTCTGGGTTCAGACTCATAGGGTTTGGGGGAAAATTGGGAAGTTATGATAAATATCATGTTGATTAGGAAGATTGGACCCCAAAATTATGTTAAGAAACGACCTAAGAAGGTTTAGTGATGTTTAAGAACCGTAAAATTAGTTTGGGATGATGTTATGATTAGTTTAGAGAAGAGAAAAATTTAGTAAAAACGAAGTAGAATTTCTGGGCTTGAAACTCCCATCTCGTTAGAAGACCTGCCCAGGTCGTTCGAACGAGCTCGTTCGAACGAAATTCTAACGAGGTGACAGTCTGCCTTCTAACGAGTTGGTAGTTCGTTCGATACTCCTCGTTCGAACGAGACTTCTAACGAGTTGACAGAATGGCCTTTTTGGCCCGATTTGATTTCTAGTGTCCCGTAACCTTGTTTAATTAATGAGATAACTTTCCCTTGTTAACTAATTGGTATAGTTGGGAGATTTGGGATATATTGAGGAGTAACATATAGATGATTGACTTGAACCAAATGATATTTGTGGATTAGGACGCGAGTGACTAATCACGATGCGAGGATAATTGATGACTTAAATACATATAAACCGGGGACATGTGATTTGTGTAATACTAAAAGTTGGTATAAGAACGAGAAGTATACCACTAATAAAAATATGGTAATAACTAAGATGTGTGCATGCTTAGTATATATGATTTTATGTGTATGACATACCTACCATACTTGCTATCACGGGAGGTTTGCGTTCGTTTAGGGCCATCTAATCTTTGTGTGCCTACGAGAGGGATATAGATTGGTACCTCGAGGACATAGGTCAGAGAAGGACTTGTTGAGAAGTTAATAAGTCTGCTGATCATGGGAGCGTAGGTATGTGTAGGGGTGTGCAGAAAAACCGATCAAACCGACAAACCGACAAAACCGAGCCGAATCAAAAATTTTCGGGCCGTTTTTTTTAAGGGTCGGGTCGGTTCGGGTTGGTCAGGTACAGAACCGATGGTGTCGGTTCGGTTTTCGGTTTTGGCATTTGAACATTCGGTTTGAACCGAACCGAACCGAATTAAATAATATATTTTTTAATTTTATATTTACATATATTAGTTAGCAGGGGAGAAACACACGCACACACCTAACTTAAGTTAAAACACACGCACACACCTAAGTTAAAACACACGCACGCACGCGGCTAATGAAATGAAACCCTAAGTTAAAACAACAACACACGCCGCCTCTCTCTCTCTCTCATTTCCACATTATCTGAAAAACAGTTTTCCCCCATTTCTCTCATCTCTCTCATCTCATCACCTCACTTCTCATTGTTTTTTTTTAGTTCTATTGGTGTAAGCTGCTAATCTCTCTCTCACCTCTCACTTTGGCACCTAAAACTGTACTTCAGGTAAGCTGTTTACTCCGATTGTTTTTAGTTCTAGGTAAATATATGCTCCGATTGTTTTTTTTAGTTCCGATTTAGGTAAATATAAAACACACGCACACGCATGTATTTAGTTCCGATTTTTTTTTTAGTTTAGATCTAAAAAAATATCTGATTTTTTTAGTTGAGATCTAAAAAAATATCTAAATATTTGATCTAAATATATTTGAGATTTGTTTTTTTTAGTTGAGATTTGTTTTTTTAGTTGATATCTAAAAAAAATTTGATATACACCTAAAAAATTCCAATATCTGATTTTTTTTTAACTTCGAAGATCTGATATTAAAATATGATATTAGTTAATAGTTAATATCTGATATTAGATTTTTTTACTTCGAAGATCTTAAAAAAAAATCTGATATTTGATTTTTTTTAGTTGAGATGTGTTTTAGTTGATATCTAAAAAAAATGTGATATATACGTAAAAAATAAATACAACATCTGATATCTGATATCTGATATTTTTTTTAGTTGAGATGTGTTTTAGTTAATATCTGATTTTTTTTAGTTTGGATCTAAACAAAATATCTGATATTTGATTTTTTTAGTTCAGATTTGTTTTTTTAGTTGATATCTACAAAAAAATGTGATATATACCAAAAAAAATACTATATCTGATATTTTTTTAGTTAATATCTGATATTTGATATTTTTTTAGTTAATATCTTAAAAAATACGATATCTGATATTTGATATTTTTTTTAGTTATCTGTTTTGGATTTTTTTTTAGTTGATATCTAAAAAATGCGATATCTAATATCTGATTTTTCTTTTGGGCAGAAATATGAATTCAGTAGTGGATGTTGATGATCCAAGGTCTAGAGAAGCAGAAGTAAAGGGTAAAAATGATTCTCCAAAAAAGGTAAATGCTTCTAAACGAAAAGCTTGGTGTTGGGATCATTTTACCATCGTAAAAGACTCGAAAAAACCTAGGGCTGCGTGTAATTATTGTGGGACTACCTATGCTTGTGATTCCAAAAATAACGGAACTCGCAATTTGATTAATCACATAAATAATCAATGCAAGGTTTACAAATATAAGAATGAGGATAAAAAACAAAAAATATTGTCTTTTGAACAAAAAAAGAGAGGAGGGGAGTGGCAATCTTGTGGCTGTTAATTTCACCGTTGAAGGTTGTCGAAAACGTATTGCCGAAATGATTATAATCGATGAGTTGTCTTTTAAATTTGTGGAGGGTGAGGGTTTTAGGAGGTTAATGAACTACATTCAACCCAAAATGACTAAACTTCCTTCTCGAACAACGGTTGCTTGAGATTGTCTTAATATTTATATGGAAGAGAAAAAAGCCCTCAAAAGTGCATTAAGTGGTCAAAGAATTTGTATTACTACGGATACATGGACCTCAATCCAAAACATCAATTACATGTGTTTAACTGCACACTTTATTGATAAAGATTGGAACTTGCACAAAAGGATTCTTAATTTTTGTCAAGTTGAGAGTCATAAGGGTGATGCAATAGGGAAGGTGGTTGAGGATTGCTTACGTGATTGGGGTATAGAGAGCATTTGCACCGTCACCGTTGATAATGCAAGTTCCAACAATGGTACTATTCAATACTTGAAAAAAAAAGACGAAAAGTAAGAAAAGTACCATTTTAGAACATGAATATATGCATGTAAGATGTTGTGCGCACATCCTAAATCTTATTGTGTGTGATGGTTTAAAGGAATTAGATGATTCAATTGTCAAGGTGCGTAATGCGATTAGGTATGTGAAATCGTCTCCATCCCGATTGTCAAAATTCAAATTATGTGTTGAAAAGGAGAAAATTGAAAGTAAAAGTTTAGTGTGCTTAGATGTCCCAACTAGGTGGAACGCCACTTATATGATGTTAGAAGCGGCGGAGAAGTTTGAAAAAGCATTTGAGAGAATGGAGGATGATGATGATCATTACAAAGATTATTTTAGAAATGAGGAGGAAGATGAAGAGAGAGGGAGAACACGAGTTGGAAGGGTGATATTGGGTCCTCCCGAAAGTATTGATTGGATGAAAGTTCGGATACTAGTAAAGTTTCTTAGGATGTTTTACAATGCCACTATGAGATTTTCTGGCTCTTTGCATGTCACATCAAATGCTTTTTTTCATGAACTCATTTTGATACAAAGTAAGTTGGTTCAAATGAGTCAAAGTGATGATTATTTTCTATCGACGATGGCGACAACTATGAGGGCTAAATTTGATAAGTATTGGAATATTGAGAAAGTGAATTTTTTGTTGTTTGTCGCAATTGTCCTTGATCCTCGCTATAAGTTGTTATATGTCAAGTTTTATTTTGAACAATTATTTGACATTGATGTGGCAAAGGATATGTCACGAAAGGTGGAAGATGTGTTGCATTCTTTGTTCGGGTGGTATGATAAGTCCAACGGGCCCAAATCAAGTGGTTCGTCTTCACAAAAATTTGACAAGTCAACTGGGGGTGTAGATGGTGTTAATGATGAGGATGAGGATGGACGTGCTTTTTTGGCGTCTCAATTCAAGAGACATTTGGAGGAGGAAGATACCTTTGCAAATAAATCCGAAGTTGATAGATTTTTGGCCGAAAGATATGAAGAGAACGTAGCAAATTTTGATGTTTTGGGTTGGTGGAGGATTAATTCCTCCAAGTATCGAGTTCTCTCTTATGTTGCGCGTGATATATTAGCCATTCCGGTTTCAACCGTTGCATCCGAATCCGCTTTTAGTACCGGTGGTCGTATACTTGATTCTTTTCGTAGCTCAATGTTGCCTAAAACGGTGGAGGCCCTAATTTGCACACAAAATTGGATTCGAACTTCAACCACCCCGATTAGTCTTCGTGATGCAATGGATGAGATTGAGGAATATGAGAAACTTGATTCGGGTAATTTTTATGTTTCAAAAGTATTTTTTCTTGTTTAAATATATTTGATACTTCAAAGTTAAGATGCTAATATTTTATTGTTTTATTTTTCAGAGTTATTGGGATGCCAAGACAAAGAAAAAGACATTGAAGGATGATGTTTGAATTGGAAGCTTGTTTTAGCAGATTACCCATTATGGTTATGGGACTTGATTTATGACATTTGCATTTTACTTTTGGAATGTAATAACTAGAATTTGGAAGATTTTGATTTGGACTTATTAAGACTTTGGGAATGTAATTCTGATTTGGACTCATTTATATTTTGGGACTGTTTGGAACTTTGAACTGTTTTTAATTATGACAATTATCATGGGTAATCTGAAATTATTGTAATATGAAATCATTGTAATTTATTATAATCTGAAATTATTGTAATTTTAGGAATATTTGTATTTGCATATGAAGAACTTTGAAAATATTAACATATAATGAAAGCTGAAAAAAAACAGCATATAATAAAGTTGAAAAATAAAAAACAGCATATGAAGAATTTTAGGACTGTTTGTATTTGCATATGAAAGCTGAAAAAAAACAGCATATAAAATGTAAAAAAAATATATTTTTTATTAAAAAAATGAAAAAACTGGCCTGCTGCCAAAAATCGACCCGATCTGGCACTGTATAAAATCGGCCCTGTGAAAAACCGATGCGTAAACCGAACTGGCCCTGCCCAAAACCGACCCGGTTCGGTTCGGTTCTTCAACCGAGTTCGGTCCGGTTCGGTCCTTAAAATTCAAAAACCGACATAGTCGGTTCGGTTCAAAAAATTCGGTCAAAACCGAACCGACCGAACCGTGCACACCCCTAGGTATCTGCGTGACCCATGTGATGTGAACTATGTTCGCCTCCATTGTTTGTGATTGTTACTATTTGAGAACGATTCCTGAGAGATTCGAAATGCGTGATCCTTATGTACGTGATGTACCGGGATGGGATAGCAGAGTATGTGTGCACCGCAGCTTAGCCTCGGGGTGCTTGTACTGTATATTTATGATGAGAATAATATATGGTTAATTGGAAAGACTTATCATGTTTAATTATGAGTATAATTATAGTAACGCTTTGAAAAGATAAAAGGGGATAACCTCTAGTAAATGGTTTTGCGAATAATTGGGAATCCGAGAATTAAAGTAAAACTCTATATAATTAATGATGTTGGAATTAAAGCGAGAATCGAGTAGAAGTGTTAGAATTTATTTTGGTCTAGATAAATATGAGAATCACTTGAATGGGTACGGGTACATTAGGAGTGCACAAGTAGTCGAGAGGTGAGTATTTCATGTGAGAGCACGTCCTAACATGTATTTTGCATTCATTGTTTTAATGTCATTAAATCACTTGCTGTTTTTAAACTATTTTTCACATTCGAGCTCTGACCCGTTTGCTTTCAAATCTATTTTCTTGTAAAAACCTTTTTAGGTGCCCAGCCACAAGGACACCAGGCATAGACATTTCATTCAGGTGACGAGCTGTAACTGTTGTGGAAGTTACAGAACCTTGACAGTAGACGCCTCCTTTTCTAGTCTTTACTCCATGTTTATTTTTATTATTTGTAGGGCATGTCGCCCATTTCCTTTAGAGACATTTTTATATTTCAGTTATTCAGACTTTGGGTTGTAATTAATTTAGGATGCAGACTTGTTTTATTTATTTCAGTATTGGGATTGTTGTGAGGAGTATTTCCTCCAGACTCATTATTACTTGTTGGTTACTCTATTGAGCTTTTTATTATGTATGGTTGTGTTAATTTTATAATTTCACTTATTGCATGTTTCGGATTTAAATTAAAATGGACATCTCACTTTTCAAATACTAGTTGGTTAGCAATTATTAAAATGATTTCGACAGTGATGCTATTAACTGAACCAACTTGACATTTTGTATTAATTTAATAAAGGAGTAGCTACTCGGTATTTAATTAGTAAGGGTGTCACAGTTATTACTTGCTCGATTTTGGTTATTTCGTTATGTTGAGAATGTTACCAAATATTTTTTATTCCTGTGATTTTTATTTTAGACACGATCAATCTAATTATGTATTTTGCGGGGTGTTACAGCGGGACTACCTATAACTCTATCTAGTATGCATGAGTGGTCTCCTAAGGCAATAAGGATATGCCTTCTTTATGTACGTGTGTCGATTAACCCATTTATTTGTACATGTCGGGGGCTATATACCTATGTATAAATGTTAAATGAAGAAATTATCTTTCTCACAATGTATATGAATATGGGTTGCGGTACTAGAGATTGTCGTATTGGGTTATGTGCTATACTAGAGATGCATGCAATTCTAGAGGGATGTATACTTATATACTTATGAATCAGGATTTGTGTGTTACATGTACTAGAGACGTGTGTATTAATATGGGGCGTGCGACAGCCTTGGACTGATAGACTTGAGAAAAGTATTATTCAATGATATATGGTACTTCAATTAATTAGTGAGATGTGCCCGTGGTATGAGACTACCGTGAAAATTGTGATTCTTAAATCAACTTAATGGCAAGAAAGTAAAGATTAAAGGACTAAGAGATAAAACTTTAACTTTAATCACATAGATATGGGTTCGGGTTTAGAGTTGCATGTTATTTTAGGTTGTTGGGTTGGGTAACTAATAACTTAAAATCCATTTTAGACGAGAGGAAGACGCATGGTTATATTGTATCCCAAATTCAATTATAATCATATTCTTCATAAACTTGATGTTTACATTGTTATATTTATGTTTACACAGGTTTTAGATCATTGTTCATGCCACAGACCAAGTTAATTATTGAAAGAGCACCTCTAGCGACATTCTATCCTTTATTCCTAGGATGTGAAGTTGACTAGAGTCACTGATTCACTTCATGAATTATATTATATTTTTAGCACGCTTGCATGATTGTACGGTTTATCCCGAGTCAACTTTTGTATATATGCTAGTTGTATTTGAGAGTTGGATTATTATGTTGGCAGCGATTTGTATCATAGTTGATTTTTCTTTATTCAGTATTTCATTATCTCGTATATTACTTGTTCAGTTTTGATTATTTTTTTATGCCGAGAATGTCATCAAATATTTTTTATTCTTATGACTTTTGTATTAGACATGATCAATCCATTTATGAAATTTACACGTTGTCACAATGGTGATGCCCGTAGCGAGCAACATGGAAATGTGCAAGGGCCTACATACTGTACATAATTGGATGTACTGTCTTTACCAATAAGACAAAAAATAAGATCTCGATCTATTACCTTTAAATACTAAAAAAATTGGACAAGGTGGGCCAGCTTGCTTAGGTCATGAGAATCCTTGCTTACATATATAAACAATTTGTCATTGTATCAATGTCAAAGGTTAAATCAAATGAGTGATTGTCTATCCCTCTTGCACGTAAAAATAAACAATAATATTATTGATGTTGTGATTAATACTACAATTATTATTATTGTACATTGCTATTTGTTGTAATAATGTATTTACAATGTTATGATTTATACTTTAAAGGGCACACAAGTTTATAGAATATATTTTTATAGTATTTTTGATTTCATTTTAATTCTCCATTATTGAAATATATTTATTTTCTAATATATATTTTCTATAAAATCAATTACCAAAAAGTCCCTCAACTATTTTTTAATATACATTTAATCAAAGCGTTTTTATTTTGTTCTAAAAAGTTCCTTAAACACCTATTTAACCAATATTCTCTTATTTTTAAGGTCCGTGCTAACACTCCCCCCCACCTTCCTATTGTCGGAGTTTCGATAATCCTCTCATTTTTTTGAGTGTTTTTATGTTATAAATAATTTTTTAGAATAAAATAAAAAGATTTGAATTAAATATGTATTAAAAAATGTTCAAAAACAACTATTTGGAATGTGTCAAAAAAACAAAAAAACAAAACGTGCGCTAATACGACAGTTACATATTTGAAGAAAACGAAAGCAAATACAAATTGTTAATATGCCTCCTTTTGCGCACCAAGTCGACGGCTTCGTCTTTACTCTTTCAGTGTAGATTCAGGTGGATTTTTACTCCATCCTCATTAATGTTACAAATTGTTACTTTCTTATAATTAGTTCAAACTTATGGTTGCATTCTAATTGTTTGTATTATATTCACACACGATAGAGATAGATATCACAGTTTTTGGAAACCACACACAAACACGAAACCCATTGATATAAAATTGACATGATATGCGTTCGTGTTCGTATTTGTATTCGTATTCGTATTCATGTTTGTGTTCGTGTCAATTGGTGTTTCTATTTGGGTTAAGTAAATACTAGGAGATATGATTTTATGACACGATTCTCCGACATAGGACACATGTTTCCGTATCGTTGGTGAACAACTCAATTAGATGTGCCCCACTAAATATGTCCACTAATGACACGTGGGTCTCATATCACATAATCGTGTCCCCATATCATATCTTCGGATTATAGTGTCTATTTCTGTTTAATTGAGCATAACATTTAAGAAATCATGTTAGTCGTGTCGTGTCCGTTTAAACAAGGATCGATTTTTTAGCAAGGTACGGAATGTATCGTCAAATATTCAATATGATTCCACAAGATCTAATTTCCTTCAAGGGATTCTAGCCAATTGAAAGGATCTTCTAATCAATCCAGTGATCATTTGGATTTCATTAGTAATGAGGATTCATAATATTACCCATTGATCAATTAAAGAGAGATTCAACACCTAAAAGAAAGATCGATTCTTTGGGATCCTTCCTTTCTTCAAACGGAACGAGCAAAGATAGAATCATACCGAATCCCGAAATGCCTTTCTAGTTATTCCTCAATGTTCCGGCTATTCACGTACTGTGAGAAACAGGTGAGTAGATCGATTATTTTCCATTCCCGAGGAAGTGCATATCTTACCTGGATCTTCTTCCCTAATGGTACGGAATAATAATCTTCTTGTGGCCATGATTCAAAGTCAAGGCCGATACCGCGACTATACGACCTAGTTGACTAGGTATCGGTACTCATCGATCCGATTCTGAGTTACGAGTTGAGTTTTCGATTATTGGATTGAATTGATCCTATATCGGTAATTTCTCGGTAGTAACGGCTCATATCGGTGATATCGCGGTAGAATCGGCCCATATCGACGATATCACGATAGTATCGACCCACATCAGTGATATATCGACCGAGATGATATTAGTTACTAAGCATCGATATATCTATCTTAACTTCTAACTCACTCAATTGAGCCTCGATTTTGCATCCATATCACGATCGGAGCAATTTCTTTCAATTCGGTTCAGGGTATATGATGTTTCGTAGTCGCAAATCGGTTTTTTTTGGTTAAATCTCTCATTTCTTTTCTTGTAGTGTTACTAAATGGGTTATCTCCCAATTAATAATAGGTACTATTATAACATTCATGAAGAATATATTACTAAATATATATTGATTTAGACAATGTTATGCATACTAAATGATGATTCAGTATAAACAATTAAAAAATGTTATGCATATTAAATGATGATTTTGTACTTGTCTAATTGATCCATATTATTATTATTATTATTATTATTATTATTATTATTATTATTATTATTATTATTATTATTATTATTATTATTATTATTATTATTATTATTATTATTATTATTATTATTATTATTATTATTATTATTATTATTATTATTATTATTATTATTATTATTATTATTATTATTATTATTATTTTTCTAAACTTTTCTATATTTTTTTCAATTTTTTTTGAGTTCTCTAAATAGTGTATGTGTATCACTCGAGACTAAGATCGATACCGATACCGAGTCAAAAATTGAGCGTCCGAGTCATAAACCGATACCGCAACTTTGAACCATGATTGGGACAAATACACAAATCACTTTAACTACAATAAGCCGAGTAGGCGAGTCGGTCCGAGTGGAGAGAAAAAAAAAGAATTGAACTTAAAATCTTTTCTGGAGATATCCATTTTCCTGGAGAGACATAATAGATCTCTTTACTTGTATAACTTAGGCTCAAAAAAGTGATTCGATTAATGGGATTTGGTATGATACTTATGAGATCGATGAGATTGCTATTCGTGTTCGTATCGGATAAATATGAAATCTTGTCTTGTCATTTTCGTATCAGAAAACCCTTGTTTTGTTGTGTCATGTCGGCTCTAAACCGGAGCCAAAAATACGAATTGACACCACAACGCACATCAGCATTACCCGAAACCAAGCGGTCATCAAACTCGCTGAGGGGCACAGAGGTTTAGTGGGAGCTTGACCAAATCAATAAGCATGGAAAGGAACCAAAACAACCTGAATGGGACATAGGCTAGTGGATCGGTTCATCGCATTAATAAAAGCAAACTCGATCCCGAGTCACGTGACACGATTCACTCGATAGATTTCAGGTTTAACAAGTCTTATTGGGTTAAAGCAAACAATTCATTAATGAGCCGAACATGACAAGGGTCAACCCATTTACTGATCATTTGTGTCGGTTTTTGTCGTGTTATTGTGCCTGTGTCATTTTGCTAGGTCTTACTACAATGTTGATATACGGGGTCGCCAAGGAGGCGCACAATCTCTCAAAAATCTAAGGTGGCCACATAAGAAGCATTGGTCCTGCGACTCCATGGGATGAGATGTGTCATCTTTGAGATCTGATGACAAAAATGGAATCATGGCCCTTCAACAACGAGGAAGGCCAACAATAAAATCTGTGGAGACATCTTCCCACGGTTTCACTAGAATGGGCAACAAAATGTACAAACCGGCACTAGAGTGCGACCCCTCTGAAGTCTAACTAGTATAGCAACAATGGATTAATGCATTGGTGTCCTACCTCATGGTGGGGCAATAAAACCTTTCACGTAATAAGACGAATATTATAAACCTTTCACGCTATGGTGACTCAAAGTTTTTGCAGCGATGTTCTTTTTGTCAGTTTATAATGAAGATAAAGTTTGTACTTTTGTATAAACTTGTACGTGGCCTGGCGGTCAACTGCTTTCTGATGTCTGTTCTCATGATCGGACCTGATCTCAAAATCTTAGTGCACCCAAGTACTCATGTAAATACTGATAACACAAAATGTCTTAAAACTCCAAATCAGCAAAGCCAGAAACTTTATTGCCGAGGTCTGTCATTCTTTCTCAATACGACACGAATACCAGTCTTGCACGCATCATATGAAAGCTTAAAAATTGGGAAAAATCTGGGAGAGCAAGAACATGAGCCATAGTGATGAGGGCATGATGTGCTGGACAGCCGCCTCAACCGTATCATTTTGTCAGAACTCAGAAACTGATAATCTCTTAAGGTACGCGGTGGAAGAAGACACATATCCTATTCCCTGTGTAATTGATCAAATATATCCTTTAGTCGAGGAGTGGGAAAGTGGTGCTTAACGGCTGTCTTGCTAATGGATCGACTGTTAACAGACATTCTCTAACTCCCATCTTTCTTCGAAATGATAACACCGGGATGCTCACTGAGACATACTCTCCCGTAACAATCCCCATTCACAGAGCTTGAATGCTTGGCTAGTGCCATTCAAGAATGGGGTATATTCGGTAATTGGGCCCCTAAAACAAATCAATGGTGTGCTGGATGTGGCAAACATCAGCGAAAACATAGGCTGCCGACCAAAGCATATCACAAACCCACATCGCTGGCTTCAATCACAAGGGTTGAGTAGAGTCATGGACGATGTGGAGGAGCAACTAACACATGAGTTGAATAATCTCCACCCTCGTGAACAAAGGTATAAGTATTTAGTTTTCTGTTTAGTTTTCTGTGGTGCACCTTGTCTTTGCCATACTACCAAGGGCGACTAATGAGAAGATGCCAAATGGTTGCGAGGCAAATGGATCATTTGATGTAGGGTCCGTATATCGAGTTCCTGTCGGATTTGTGTCAACTCATTTTTAAGCTTATTTAGCGTATCAACCTATTAATGATGTAAATATGTTCAAAATAAACACACAACTCATTTAAGGCTCGTTTCTTGTCGTGCCAAAGGGCTGTGTCAGGAATTGCCACCTTTACAAATGGTCATGTCAACAACAGTACACAACCTCATTGGAGTAGGCACTGATGGGAAATAGTTACTCTATGCTATCTGTCTGGAGTCAAAGAGGCGCCTCCACCTAAACACCGTATTCAATACAGGGACTGAAGTGGCTCTGTGGTCAGTCTCAATACCTCTACCCTTTCATTAGTGTGACTAAATGCTGAAACTGCCGCCAATGATCACGGTGCACAGTTGGATTTTCAAAACATAACGAGTGTAGAACAAAGTGTGCTGAAGCCAATCCAGACCACAACTAATATGTTAAGTCATGGCCAAAGTTGTCATATCTCTTGCACCACGTATTGTAGTGGGCCTGGAAAGGTTCGATGTAAGGTTTGAGGGGGGTAATGGCCTCGGATCGACATTGAATGGGGGACATCTGAAGTTGGTTCTGTTCTGGATGGGTCCACGGGTTGGTTCATTGAGGTCACCGACGGTTGACGGGATGGAGGATTGGTTCGGGTTTAGCGGGAATGTTACGGGGATCCACTTGGCTCAGCGGTGTTAATGATGATGGAAATGTGACTGATCTTTGTAGGTCAGTGATGGCTTATGGGTACGAGTCGTAGTTCAGATGAGATGGGGAAAATAGGCGCCAACCAGGTGTGATTTTGTAAGGTGAGGTCCATAGCAGAGTCTTCACGAGGCTAGGGCATCTCTTCCTCCATGCCTATGAGGAGCTGCGATGCACGTGGGTTGTACCACCCATAGTCCCAACCATCATCGCCCATGATGATGCAAACACACTCAATTTTTAGTAATCGCAGAGAGATATTCACACACGCCCAACAAAAACACATGAAGAAGGTAGGGTTTGCTTCCAATCTCTCATATTTTCCTCCACGCCCAGGAGGAGCTTCGATGCACGTGGGTTGTACCACCCATAGTCCCAACCATCATCACACGTGATGATGCAAAACGCCCAATTTTTATGTAATCGCAGAGGGATATTCACACACACCAACAAAAACACATGAAGAAGGTAGGGTTTGCTTCCAATCTCTCATATTTTCATCTTTAAAAAATTGTAATAATCAACACAAAGCAAGGAGGCAGGCCTTTATACACTAAGGATGTTTAAAGGACTAAGATACTCAAACTAAAGGAAAGAATACCATATACAAATAAAAAGGTAAGAAAGACATCTAAGACCCCGAAGCTATTCCCCTGCACCAGATTCTTCTGGCAGAATGTTCAAGATAGAGTAGTTTTTGTGCATGGTGTCATATTTTTTCATTTATACCAATACTAATACTTCTTTTTTGTCCCATCTTATATATTCTCACGAGTAGGTAGAAGCAGAATTATAAGTTGAGTTTATGGAGAAGACTAGTACAAGTTCTCTTGGGTTCAACAAGAGGAAGGCAGAAGGGAGAGGGAAGAGGGATACACACAAAACCTTTCCGTTAAAGGCTATGAAGCATGATATGGGAAATACCTTATCTTATATTCAGGTGAATGGATTTATGTTTAGTGAGGCCCTTGGTATCTTGACTTTATGGATTGTGTTTTTTGATTTTATAGTTTTCTTCCTTAGTTTATGGACTTTTATTCTATCCTGAAATTTGCTTTTCACTCTAATAGGATACTTTTTTCTTATTTGCTTTGGGTTTATTTGGCAGATTCTAGGGATTGGGATGGATACACAAGACACATCACCATCTGTTTTGCTCTTTTTCGACAACCAACGGTTTATATTTAATTCAGGAGAGGTAAGAATCTCCCCCCCTTCCCCCCCCCCCCCCCTCGCGGGCATGTGCTGTAAACCACTTGTACATTATGCATTATTAGTTGCATGAAAAGGGGGGGGGGGGGGAGGTGTGAATTTAATGAGGATGTTTTGAGAACTAGTGAAGTTTAGGCTCTTGCTTAATTTTTTTTTTGGGAGAAATTCATGTCTAGTGTATAGAAGTTAAGTTCCCAAGATACTATTAAACAGTTTATCTTGAATTTATGATGGCTTCTTGAGAATCTCAATAAATTCATTATAAAAACCAACCGTACTGAAAAAAGTTTCTTGTTACTGTAGGGGTTTCAACGTTACTGCTCGGAGCACAGAATTAGGTTATCAAAGGTAAAAGTTACTGAGAACTTGATATCTTTCTGTTTCAAAAATTTCTACCATGACTAGTTGAGAACACTCTCTTACACAAGGAATTTAACTTTTAGACTTTTCTTACCTCCTATGAAACGGGTTTCTAGACTTTAGCCGTCACTAATTTATATTGACTTGAGTACCTCTTCCGTTACGTCTAGTTAAATTTGACGGTAAATAAAATAATTAAAGAACAAATAAACAAAAAAAATACAGTAAATAATTTGAAAAACGATAAAAATAAGAATTAAACAAAAATAGAAAACCCAATTTAAAAAGTACTTCCGTATTTATAGAAGGGCCAAGTGCTAACATGCACGGCACATGACAGAGTTTAACTTAATTAATGGAAGATGTACTAAAGTAAAAAAAAATCAGTAAAAGGTACTCTAGTCTAAAAGCCCGTATTATATTGGTATTAAAGTCTACGAAATTGACTTCATAATTGATGATCCTTGTATCATGTGAACCAACCTTAGTTTTTATTTATTTATTTCTTGTTTTTCTGTCAGATTGATCATATATTTCATACTCGTGTCAGCTCAGAAACTGTAGGGGGTCTTCCAGGTTAGCACCTTTGAAGTTATATATGATGTGGCCATTTTTTTTGATGGGTTGGAGAAGCTATTTATGATGTATTGGCTTGCTCAACTTGAGTGCCAATGCGTATATTTATATTAAGAGATGTGTGGGAACAATGTACAAAGAAACCAATGTGGGACAAACCACAATATACAAGGTGGGACAAACCACAATATACATAGACACATAAGACATTCTAACGCTCCCCCTCAAGCTGGAGCGAAGATATCCACCAAGCCCAGCTTGCCAATAGATGAGTGAAGCAAAGAATGTCCAACTGCCTTGGTGAGACAATCTGCTGTCTGAGCTGATGAAGGGACAAATGAGGGACGAATGATGCCAGCAGATATTTTCTCCCGGAGGAAGTGAATATCCATTTCAATGTGTTTGGTTCTCTCATGAAGGACAGAATCAAATGATAACAAAATGGCTGATTTGTTATCACACAACAAATCAGAAGGACCGTCCTCAGTATAGCCTAGCTCACCCAAAATCGATCGAAGCCACAAGAGCTCACATGTACCCCGAGCCATAGCACGGTACTCTGCCTCTGCTGAAGAACGAGAAACCACCGCTTGCTTCTTACTTTTCCATGATATGAGATGAGAACCATAGAAAGTACAGAAGCCAAAAGTAGAATGCCTATCAGTCTTGCATCCAGCATAATCAACATCAGTGAAGCAAGAGAGACCCCTTTGGCCTCCTGAAGCATAGAAGAGGCCAAGACCCGGTGAAGACTTGAGATACCTCAAGATATGATGAACAACATCAAGATGGGCGGTGCGAGGAGCATGCATGAACTGACTAACAAGACTCACAGCAAATGCCAAATCAGGACGAGTGTTGGTCAAGTAGATGAGATGGCCAACCAAACGCTGATATTCAACAGTCAACTTCACATTCGGATCCATAGGAGTAGAAGCTGGACGACAACCAATCATCCTTGTATCCTGTAACAGATTAAGAATATACTTCTCCTGAGACAAATAAATCCCACGACGAGATCTCGCAACCTCAATCCCCAGAAAATACCGAAGAGGACCCAAATCCTGGGGATAAAAAACTGCTCCAATGTCCTTAACCTGGACAATCCCCTCTAAATCATCACCAGTAATAATGATATCATCAACATAGACCAAAAGGATAATGCACCGATAGTTGGGATGCCGTCGAATAAAACAAGTATGATCAGACTAGCATCTGGAAAATCCCATAGAGGTAATCACCTCACTGAATCGGCTAAACCAAGCTCAGGGGGATTGCTTCAACCCATATAAAGATTTGCGAAGACGACAAACCTTGCCCTCATACTCCCCCGCAGCCCGAAAATCGGGAGGAGGATCCATATAGATAGTCTCAGTAAGATCCCCATGAAGAAAGGCATTCTTAATATCCAACTAATGCAACGACTAAGAGTGAGAAGACGCAAGAGAGATAAGTACACGAACATAAGTCATTTTAGCAACCGGGGCAAAGGTCG
The DNA here is from genome assembly GCA_949130495.1 of Sambucus nigra. Classification (NCBI taxonomy): domain Eukaryota; kingdom Viridiplantae; phylum Streptophyta; class Magnoliopsida; order Dipsacales; family Adoxaceae; genus Sambucus; species Sambucus nigra. Next base: position 786,351,616 of record OX422208.1, on the reverse strand, counting down.
CACCAAAATCTTTACCTGGAATCTGAGTAAAGCCACGAGCCACAAGGCGAGCCTTATATCGTTCAACGGAGCCATCAACTAAATATTTAACACTAAACACCCATTTGCAACCAACACATATCTCCCACTGAGGAAGAGACACTGACTCCCAAGTACCATTCTTGTCCAAGGCATCCATCTCAGTTTTCATGGCAGCTACCCACTCAGGATTTTGGAGAGTCTCATGCAAAGACCGGGGAATAGAAATAAAGTCAAGACAACCCAAAAAAGCACGATAGGACCCTGAAAGACCATCATAAGAAAGGTGCTCAAAAATAGAATGGTTAGTGCTATAAGAGTTAGCATAATCAGCAAAACGAGCAGGAGGGTGGCGATCATGAGTGGGATAACGGGACTGAAAATCAGAAATAGGTGGGGGGACAATACCCGAGTCCACAGGAGGAGGAGGCAGGGTCATCCGGGGGCGACGAGCATAAACCTGTAAAGGGGGTTCCTCATGAAGCAAGGAAGACACATCAAATAAAGGGATGGGACGGGCTACTGGAGAAGCCTCCTCCAGTGGAGGAGGAGATGGGGGTGGGGGTATAGCAGGTATACCATAAAATGGAGTATCCTCATGAAAGGTGACATCACGAGAGTGATACATATGTCGAGAAAGTGGATCATAACATTTATAAGCTTTAGACATGGTAGGATAACCCACAAAAATACATTTAATGGCCTTATCATCAAGTTTGTGACGTGAGGGACGCCTATACTGAACATAACACACACACCCAAAAACACGGGATAACAGAGGGAAAAGGGGGGCAATGGGAAATATAGCGTGAAGAGGTGTTTTGCCATTTAAAACTTTGCTTGGAGTGCGGTTAATAATAAATGTGGCAGTGAGCAGAGCATGATGCCAATAAGATTTAGGAACATTCATTCTCCGTAAATTACACCGAACCATTCCCATTAAGTGACGGTTCTTATGTTTCGTCACCCCATTTTGCTCCGGAGTGTAGGGGTAAGAAAGTTGGTGTAAAATTTCCTTTTGGTTGAGTTGTGAACGAAAAACATCAGAAACATACTCCCCACCATTATCAGACCGAATGTTACGAATAGTGGTGTTAAATTGTGTTTTAATCATTTGCAGGAATTGAACAAACAAAGGCAACACCTTAGATTTATGTTTAAGTAAATATACCCATGTACACCTAGAGAAATCATCAATAAAAGTGACATAGTACTTATGACCCAATAAAGCTGTGACATGTGAGGGTCCCCAAACATCAGAATGAATAAGATCAAACATACTAGGTGCACGACTCATATGAGAAATATAACTAGTACGAATATGTTTAGATAGTTCACAAGTCTCACAGGTAAACCTCTTGTCTTTACAAGTCTTAGACAGAGAGGGAAAAAGTAAACATAGGTACTGAAAATTAACGTGTCCTAAACGGTCATGCCACAGATGCAAAGTTTGTAAAGATACAGAAGAAACAATGAGTTCAGTGGAAGCAGAGGAACTGAGACCAAAAACAGAAGGAGTAGGGGGAGGATCCCCAAAGTGGTATAGGCCATCACGCTCATAACCCCTGCCAAAAATCCTCTTTGAACTCAAGTCCTGCAAATAGCAATACGAGGATAAGAATATGACAGCACAATTGAGATCTTTGCAGAGTTGACGAACATGCAACACAGAACATAAAGTGAGAGTAGGAGAGAGACAGATGTTTCCCTTGCTACGAATAGGAGCAAGAGATCCATCCGCAAGACACACACTACGACACACAGCGGTAGTAGGGGAAGTAAACAATAATGACTCACTTGTCATATGATCAGATGTTCCAGAATCCAAAACCCAAGTAACGTGAAAAGCGGATGATGTACCTGAAGCAATAGTGGCAGTGGAAGTAGAGTGCCCAAGAGAGTTCAACTGTGCCTGAAGGAGATCAATCTGAGCCTGAAGATGGCTATCATCCCTAGAAGCACTAGTAGTAATAGAAGCGGAAGCATTGACAATGGCAGTAGTCCTGGGGGGGGCCAGTGTGCTTGGCCTTAGCCAACTTCTGTCTCAACTCTGGGTGAAGTTTGAAGCATCGGTCTCTGGAGTGCCCAATAATACCATAGTGATGGCAAGTCAGTCGTCCATCACGAGTACGAGGACCAGTGTGAGCCGCAAATGCCATCTGATCATTAGAAGAGGAGCAGCCTGAGAAGTCTGAGATAGTTTGAGACGACGCTCTTCTCCATCCACAATAGCAAAGGCCTCTCGAAGGGGAGGCGTAGGAGATGTGTTTATGATCTGAGTACATAGAGCCTCGTACTCTGATCGTAAACCCATAAGAAACTGATAAGCGTGCTGACGATCCAGATGCTGCATCAGAATAGAAACGGCCTCAGGAGGAAAGTCTGAGAGTGTCTCAAACTGGGCCAGCTCCTCCCAACGGCACAGTAGATATCCAAAGTAGTGAGAGACGGAGAGGTTGAGTGACTCCTGTGAGACATGAGCAATCTCCCAATAAAGCTGAAATACTCGGGCATCATTATGAGCATGAGCATACATCTGATTAAGAGCCTTCCATAAATCGGAAACAAACTCATAGAACATAAACATAGTATAAATGCGCTCCTCCATAGAGTTGAACATCCACCCAAGATTAGTGCAACGGGCCATCTCCCATTGATTAAAAAATAGCAACGTCCTTAGCATCCGGTTGACCAACTAGTCTTCCCTTTCGACCCAATAAAGAGGCGGAGAGATCGGGACCATGAATTGAAATTTGTTCCATTCAATAATACACTAGTAAGCCGATGAGTAGGTGTATGTTGGGTAGGAGCGGGACCATTCGAATCAGCCATATCTCCCAAATACTCAAATATAATCCAACAAGTACACAAGTAGGACAAAAAAATTGGCAAGATGCTATCCAATCAAATCAGCAACATAAAGAGGTATAAATCCTCACAAATAAGGCCAAAAAAATTGGCAACGAGTTTAACCAAATAAACTCAGCAACATAGAACGGTATAAACCCTCAAAATAATCAAATAAAGGCAAATTAATAGCCTAATACATGGGAATAAAACCCATTAGCAAAAGCAGGGACTAAAGAACCGCAAATTAAAAGGGTATAAACCCTAGAAAAAGTAGAAAAATAGAGAGGAGTTTACCCAATCAAATCAGCAACAATTGAACCCTCTAAAAGGAGAGGATCGAGCCTTGAGAGAGAGAGAGAGAGAGAGAGAGAGAGAGAGAGAGTTAGTCAACTGCCAGATACTAACTTTAGCTCTGATACCAAGAAGCTATTTATGATGTATTGGCTTGCTCAACTTGAGTGCCAATGTGTATATTTATATTAAGAGATGTGTGGGAACAATGTACAAAGAAACCAATGTGGGACAAACCACAATATACAAGGTGGGACAAACGGTAACCACAATATACATAGAAACATAAGACATTCTAACAGTTGGTACCTCCATAATTGTTCTTTGGACTTTGGTACTTTTTCTTTGCTCAATGTAAATGTTTCTCCACTAATGTACCGAAGTAGGAAAAAAATTACAATTTTTTTGTTTAAATGGTATCCAAGGGTAAAAAAATCATGCAAGTACCCAAGTCTAAATACAACAATTAGCGAGGTACCCAAGTCAAAAAATGTTTTTAATTCTGACACTAATCAAATCACTTTGTACTCATCAAGAGGCTAAGGTACTTTTGTTCATACCGAATTTTTCATTCTTCTCACATCTAGCATTTTTTGTTCATTTTTCATTTGTTGGTGCAAAATAGATGCCTTCAAGAATTACCAAGTGTATCCTTTATCTTATGTATCTCACAGGTCTCTTATTGACTTTGGCTGGCAATGGAAAAAAAGAAAAGTCTGTAAGTGACAACTATATAAACCTTCAATTTGATAGGAGAAGACATTAATCAAATAGACTAGTTATCTGGAGTTCTTTTATCCGATTTTTTTTTGGCTTGGATACCTTGCTAATGGTCGTATTTAAACTTTGATACCTCCATAATTTTTTTTAGACTTGGTACTGTTTTTGTTGCTGAATGTAATTTTTTTAGACTTGGTACTTTTTTTGTTGCTGAATGTAATATTACTTTGGTACATTTAGTGGTGGAGCTTTTACATCCACCGACCGAAAAGGTACCAACGTTAAAAATAAAAAAACTATGGATTTACCGCAGTCTAAATACGACCATTAGTGAAGTACCTGAAGTCAAAATCACTCAAAAAGAAGAATCTGAAAGTAATCAGCGCAATATAAGTACCGATGACAAAATTACTTGCTCTGAACAAAACAATGCCTTGAGGGAACTTTAAGATTTACAGTTACTTGAAGTTGATTTGCAGTTACTCATTATATGAAGCACAAACACGGGTGGCACGCTGACCCAATAACAAATATATATATTGGGAGAGAGTTTTGTTTATTTTGGATTGCAAAAACAAAGATTAGTGGTCAACCTGTTTTATCTAAACTAACATGGTCAAATACTTCATAAAAGTTTTTAGTTTTTTTTTTACTTCACCCTCTGAGGTAATGCTATATTTAGAGCAATGAAGCACATACTCTCAGGAGGTCATGTATTTGTTTTGACACATATGGGGTACGGAATACATTTATATATATATATACTGGGAGAGAGAGTTTTGTTTATTTTGGATTGCAAAAACACAGATTGGTGGTCAACCTAATTTATCTAAACTAACATGGTCAAATACCTCATCAAAGTTTTTAGTTTTTTTTGTACTTTACCCTCTGAGGTAATGCTATATTTAGAGCAATGAAGCACATACTCTCAGGAGGTCATGTATTTGTTTTGACACATATGGGGTACGGAATACACTGGGATACGCTCGGATATGCGAATCTGAGAGTATCCTATTTTATTTTTTATTTTTAAATAGACTGGATATGTTGGGATATGCTGGGCTTTGTCTCAATACATTAGGATTAGTTTTTTTTTAATTTTTTTTAATAGATTTAGAGTTATGCTTCCTTTTTATATTTCGCTGTGAGGTAATTTTGAACCCAAGTTGTATTAATATTTTCTGAGTTATGTTTTGTATTTACTGAATGTTAATTTTGAATCAAGAAATACAATACTATAAGAAATATAATACTGAGTAATTAACCAACAATTTTACAGTCAACAAAATTTTACAAAGCTGTCTGAATCTTTTTTACTAAGGGGATGATGCGCATGCGCTAAGGGGAACGGGGGGGGGGAGTCTAATTAGTGAACGTCTACGGGGTATCTCTATATACATCATTCTTGCAGGGGTAAAGTAAAAAACAAACAAACCAGGAGGGACTGATTTCTTACATTAAATTCCTTTTATTTTTTAGACACCTAAAAGATTTAATTTTACATGATGACACCAAAAATATCTAAAAGTTTATTACTTTTGGCTCTGTTGTGTCCGAAGTGTCTCAGTCGTGCCTGTGAAATGTTAGCCTTCTTTATAATTCCAAACAAGTCCAACACACCACGTGGCGTCTCGGACATGTGTTCGAGCCGTGTCGTATCTGTGTCCGGAGTGTCAGACGAAGATACTACCTCCGGATAAGTGTAATTCATTTACGTTTTTCTTGACTTTACCCCCAAAGAGATTTGTGTATGTAGACTTAACCCCTTACATGTTCAAAAATCGAATTACCTACTGCGCTTAGCCAAATGTTCAACACTATTAATAAACTATCCCTACAAATATATGATGGGCTTTTCAAAAAGGAAATGGACGTCCGTTACATGACCCTCCCGCGGGGGGAGGAGGATTGGGCTATGCCTAATTAATGAAAGTGTAGGGTGTATGTCCAATACAGTTTATAGGAAATAACATTTAACCCTTTTCTATTTTATGCGAAACAATATTTAACCCTATCTCATGTTGTTTTGAAGGTTAAATTATGGGGTTCCTCTGGTCTTGAATATTTAATGAATGCCATACTGTCTTTCATTCCAAATGGTGTGGTTCACACTACTTACTTTGGTCCAGAACCCATGGGAAACTTTACAGACCCCATAGTTCTAATTGATAATGAGGTTGTCAAGATATCAGCAATCCTAGTAAGAAGGCCTTTGGGAACTCTCTTACCTCATTCAAACAGTCCAAAGAGGAATGGTCCGCCTGTGCTAAAACTGGAGGATATTTCTGTAATTTATATTTGTGAATTGCCTGAAATTAAGGGGAAGTTTGATCGAGCAAAAGCCATGACCCTTGGATTGGAACCTGGACCTAATTATCAGAAACTAAAAGATGGGATTGAAGTCTTCATAAAGGAGTCAAATATTACGGTGGGTAGTGTGTTAGTATCTGTCATATTCTTTGTTGTATGGATATGAATACTTGGCATGCAATACGATAAGGTGATATCAAATATCTTAAAAAATAGAGTTTGGATATGACAGAAAAATAATATTATACAATATCAAATATATATATATATATTTTCTTATAATTTTTTTTTTACAAATCTTGCGTTTGCATACACAATTTTTTGATATTGATAATCCACACACATAATTTTATTGTTAAACAAAAAAGCACATGTCAACGATATTTCATGAACAAGACAAATAGGTCACCAACTTCTGCATTAAGAACTTAAGCATGTTTTTATTGAACATATTGTGCATGTACTCCGTGATGCGAAGCGCAGCAGAATTGACACACACATGAATACACACGAATAACAATAATAATCAAACTATAATTTCTCTCAAATCATCTATCTCAAATCTCATTAATTTCATTAATAATAAGGATTAAATACCAAAAAGTCCCACAAACATTTTTTAATACACATTTAGTCCAAGCCTTTTATTTTGTACCAAAAAGTCCCTCAAACACCCATTTAACTAATATTCTCTTGCTTTTAAAGGTCCGCGTCAGCGGCATGATGAAGGATTTTTGGGAGCAAAATAAAAGGACTTGGATTAAACGTGTATTAAAAAATGTTTGAGGAACTATTTGGTATATGCCCCTAATAATAATTCTCCATAATAATTCTGATTACAAGAGATGGGTCAAGGACCTTATTTATAGATAATCCTAAACTTGGGGAGGGGAGCAAGTCTCCTAATTAAATAGGGAGCTAAATAACCTAATTAAAATAGATAGCTAATTAAAAGATAAATACTAATAATTAACTCTAATAATAATTTAAATAATAATTAATATTTATCTACTCATAATAAAATACTAATATATTTCAGATTTACACCATTCCCCGCTTCTTCGAAAAGCTCATCCCGAGCTCTAAAGCCTTGATTGTCGAAGACGCTCGACAATTAGTGTCCTCCCCTTCTTCGAAAAGCTGAACCACGAACTGTAAGGGAGATTTGTAAAAACCCATGCCACACCCATAAGTACTTTGAATATTTTGGACTTTTTTTAATCTTTTATTGGAGTTGAAAAAGATTTTTTGTGAAACTTTTGGGGCCCAAATACAATATTTTTCAACATTTTAAAAATTGGGAGTCGTCCAAATTGGTCCACACCCATAAAATCGATTTTTGAAACATTAATCTTCAACCCAAGTGATCTGTCTTTTAAAAATGGGTCAAAGTCAAACACAGTCCACTTGGGCAGCTGATTGTCTGTAAAAGCCTTTTGACCCACCCTTGCATTTAAATTCCAAACTCATTCAAGGATGTCCTAGCTGACACTTCCTTTACACACAAACCCTAACAACCTCACAATTTAACCCAACCATTTTAGGCTCCAACATGGGTCGGATGGTTGTATAAGTGGCCGGCGGAGCTTCGGAGGTCAAAGGTTTGGTCGGTGATTTTTCAAGCTTTAACCGTCTCGTGGGTAGCCAAAATCCCACCTCTTTGAACCGTTGCACTCACCGGATGGATTCTCGCCACCACTCTACCTTCAAAACCTCTATTTGTTCACCCAATTTTTATAAGTAGGCTGCGAAATCAAATCCAGCCACTGCTGATGGTGGCGTGACTATGGTGGCCAGTTTTGGAGCATTGATCATTGCTGAGTACACGTCGTACGATCGGTTGACCTGAGTTCTTGTCATTCTTGCCATAGCTTGTGACCTTGATACACACATGATTGATACACTTGTGTGGAAAATCAAGATCAAACACAGTATCGATACCAATTTGATGTGAAACACAGAGGAATTGACACACACACGAACACACATGAATAACAATAATAATTAAATAATAATTTCTCTCAAATCATCTCTTTAAATCTTATTAATTTCATTAATAATAATTCTTCATAATAATTCTTATTACAAGAGATGGGCCTAGGGCTTTATTTATAGATAATTCAAACTTGGGGAGCAAATCTCCTCATTAAAAAAGTGAACTAAATAACCTAATTAAAATTTATAATTAATTAAAACATAAATCTTAATAGTTATCTCTAATAATAATACTAATAATAATTTAAATAATAAGTAATATATATCTACTCATAATAAAATACTAATATATTGCTGATTCACACCATTCTTTGTCCCAAATTAACAATCATGCTTTCCTTTCCGCCCCAGATTAATAGTCCTATTTCTAAAAATAGAATATAAAACGAAGTGAAATTACAAAGTGACTAAATAGAAGAATATCTATTAGAGAACAATGGCCAAGTGCACGTCTTGCATTCAATGGTATTCATCATTTTTAGAGGATAATTTTGGAAAGCAAAACTTATTATTGATATGTTTGACATGCAAACAATTTATAATATGGGACAGAGGGTGTATGTTCTATTTAGCAATTATCCGTCTCAACATTTCTTCATTACAATAAGACCCTGTTAGGTAAAGTTACAAAAATCTACCCCTGCCGAATCCATGAAGTGTCCAGAATGTATCCAAAACGTGTCATGCAGTATCCATGCCGTATCCAAAAGTGAAAATTTCCTGGCCAATGGATATGTGTTTGAAGTATCTGATACACATGGGGCAGTATATGTGCCATATCCGAATCACATTTGTATCTAATGCTCCTTTTTTGCCATTTCTGAAGTATCCGTGATACATAGTTCGTATTTTGGTTTATATGTTACTATATTGTTCCACAACAATTTTGTGACTCGGATACTTTGTTTTCCTGGCTATGCAGATTTATCCAAACGAAGTTGTCGATCCCTCTATCCCTGGTCCTATTGTACTTATTGTAGATTGTCCGACCTTAGATCACTTGCAGGAGTTGTGGTCTATTCAATCTCTCACGCCTTACTATTCAGATTCTGTGTCCCAACAATTGCACGGGTCCAAGTCAGTGAATTGTATTGTTCACTTGTGCCCTTCCTCTGTCACAATGACTGCTACATACCAGCGGTGGATGAAACAGTTTGGTGGTGGTACTCAGCATATCATGGCTGGACATGAAGTGTAGGGTTTTATTCTTTTAAGATTTTATTATAGGGAGGATAATATTTTGGGTAAACTACATGAAACCCCTTGTACTATTTTTCGGTTTGTGGGTCACCCCCTATGCTTCTTTTACCCGACAACTCGCACCGCTATAGTTTTAACCCGTTTGACTTAACCCCATTCCGTTTGGGTTCCATCCAAACTTTAACAGAAACTGCCACCCATTTGGGAGAAGATAGGTTTGAGATTAAAATAAGATAGGGTTTTATATGCTGGTGTTTGGGAACCGAGTTTAAGGTTTTTGGAAGTGTTTGGTATGCCCACAACAGGAATAAGGGTAGTTTTTTCTTTTCAACGCACTTTGTTAACAGAAAGTATAGTGGAATGGTTCAAAACTGTAAGGGTGAGGGTAGAAAAGTACAAGCAGTGACCCACAAACCTGAAAGAGGAGAGGGGGTTTAATTTTCCCTATTCTTTTTTAATTCCTCAATGCCCATGTTCATTTTTCTCCATAATTTTGTCATTACAGAAAAAATATGGAAATTCCGATTCTAAAAGCCAGTTCTAGAATAGTAGCACGACTTAATTATTTGTGTCCTCAGTTCTTTCCGGCTTCAGGTTTTCAGTCTTCTCAACAACTTAACGACTCTGTACCAAACTCCAGTGGTTCAAATGAGGTTTGTAATTTTAATTTCCCCTTTTGAGTCAGTGAGACTGATCTGGCTAATGGAGTAGTTAAGGGTTAGTTTGGCCAGAGTTTTAAAACCTTTTTCCTTTTTTAAATACGTTTTTGGCACGTAAATGTATTTGTTACACCCATTTTTAAAAACTATGTTATGAATGTTCTGTTTTTAATACTCAAGACCATTCTTCCTCCATATTTTCATGCACTTATAATTTAAATATATAATATATGTAAAATTCCAGAACCGTTATTCCGTGCGGACCATTTTTTTAAAATGCAAAAATTTGATTTTTTATGATATTTTTGGAGATGATCTCCATAGTGAGGAGTACATCTCCAAAAAACTAGGTTAAAAAATTCAATCCAGAAGTGGGTGAGATGCAAAATTGATTAAAATGTGCAATTTCAGTTGTTGAAACTTTTGATGATCTCCTCTATGGAGAGATCAGCTCCAAAAATAGCAAATCTTAACTGATTTAAAAATTGATCTTCCTAGATCAGGTCTGCAACTGATCCGGGCTGTGTACAATACGCATAATATATATACATTTATATATTACTTAAAGCCATTCATTCTACAGGGTTGTGTCCCAAATCTTTGTGACAGTTTTCCTGCTAAAAATCTTCTCAAGGTAAGAAGATTTACGAACTACAACCAAGTAAAATATTCGCCTTTGGATTAAGTTATTGTGATTAAATGTTTTGGACTAACTGTATTATTTCCTTCATTATTTTATTGTGTTGTAGTTCCATCTTCGTCCTTATTCAAAGCTTGGGTTGGACACATCTGAGGTACCAAACTTGTTATCTCAGAAAGAGGTTATTAATGAGCTCATTTCAGAGATTCCCGAGATAGTAGATTACAAGGAACAAGTCAGCCAGTTATGGGATGATGAGTTTAGGGATAATAAAAAAGCACCACTGCAAAAAAACACAGTTATCCGCGAGGATAAGCATGAATGTGCTATTCCAAGTTGCTTGGAGGATGTAACAAGAGAAGATATGGAGATTGTTCTTTTGGGAACGGGTTCGTCCCAGCCATCCAAATACCGAAATGTTAGTTCCATCTATGTGAATCTTTTCTCAAAAGGAGGTTTACTCCTTGATACAGGTGAAGGAACCCTAGGGCAGCTAAGAAAAAGGTAATGACATCCTTGGTCTTGCAATTTTGCATATGTGATACCACTAAGGATTATACATATTTTTGTTACTTTACCCCAGATTTACCCCTACAAGTTCAATACCAGTACTCTAAATTTGGAGGGAATACAGGGGTATATTTTTAATGAGAAAATTCAAAAATTTAACTTTAAGATTTGTGTTATGGAGAAGAAGGTTGTAGGACCTATACCATCTTTCACTCCCAAAAGAGAACCCTAACATAATAACCCCTTTTAATTATAGGGAACTACATTTACAGAAAAAAAGAAAATGGCTGCATGTCCTAAAATTAAAAATAGTGATACATTCGATCTAATTTTTTCATAGATATTACTTTACTCCATTGATAATTTTTTATTTAGAGATACTACATGTTCATTATTCCACCCCCTCCACATGTGCATACCCACTTGTACCTTACAGATGCCGCCACGGGTGAGGGGTGACTCTAATCAATGAACATGTAGGGGGAACCCCAAATACCGAATTATCACAGGGCGTTAAGTTAAAAAACAATTATAAAAACATTTGATTTTTTTCTTCATTTGTGGACAGATATGGTGAAATTGGTGCAAATGCTATTGTGAGAAGCTTAAGTTGTATATGGATTTCTCATATTCATGCTGATCATCAAGCTGGTCTATCAAGTATTCTTCTTAGACGGCGCGATATGTTGAGGGGAACCCCTCATGAACCATTGCTTGTTATTGGGCCATGTTTGCTGAAGAGATACTTGGATGCATTTCAAAAATTCGAAGATCTAGACATGCATTTCTTGGATTGTAGACTAACAACAAAGGCTTCACTTGAAGGCTCTCTTGAATTAAGTGAGATTTTAAATGACAATGCGATTAGCATCAACAAGTTGAAGAAAGTGCTGGAAGAAGCGGGACTGGAGTCATTGGTGAGTGTTCCTGTCGTGCATTGTCCCCACGCGTTTGGTGTTGTTGTCAAGGCTGCGGAGAGAGAAAATATCGTGGGAAAAACCATACCGGGATGGAAGCTTGTCTACTCTGGTGACACGAGGCCTTGTTTGGAACTAATAAATGCTGCTCGTGATGCAACAATTCTTATACACGAGGCAAGTGATATTGTTGCAGCTGTTCGTGATCTATTAAGTATAGCATGTCTGTAGTCCTGTAAATACGTAGGAAAATATTATAAAAAAGAGTTGAAATAACTCTTTGGGTCTGACCAGGTTCCCAGATTCAGTTTGCTCACTTGAACCAACTCCAGACATTTTGGCCATTATACTAGGCAAGATGGTCAAAATTGTACCTATAATCGAATTCAAGAGATGTATACTTTAGGCAGTATGGTGTATTCAACACTACAAAGGGGAAAAAGTTAGGACGTCATTTATACTGCCATCCCAACTAAATAAATTCGAAAAGGAAAAAGAGGACATAGTTGTTAGCGGGTGGCTGATGAACCTAGAATGTGCTTGCCACCCCAATGAAAAGTATTGAAAATAAAGGGTAAAACAAATGATGCCTGAACCCAAAATTTGCACTCGTTAAAATGACTTAAATTTTAGGCTAAAATTATCTCAAAGCATATGAACAAATGGGAAGTTGCACTGCACATCGGGCAAAATGGGTTGAAACTCATTTTGGCCATTGGGTTGGACGAGTTGGTCTTGTCGAAGGGCTATCGCCATTTGGGTATTTCTAAATAATACACCACTCTTATCTTTTACTAGATTTGGAACAAAAAATACCGACTAAATATATTTTTAAAAGATGATTAGTTTTTGTACATGTTCAAGATAAAAAAGAGAGATTCAATATGATGTACTGTTATTAAATACTTCTCACATAATAACCATCGAAATAAAATTGTGATAATGAAGAACCATTTCCTTTTCTTTTTGCAGGCGACCTTTGAAAGTGGTATGGTGGAGGATGCCATTACAAAGAACCACAGCACAATAGATGAAGCCATGGAAGTAGGAGATTCTGCTAATGCGTACCGGATCATCCTTACCCACTTCAGCCAAAGGTACCCAAAGATTCCAGTTTTAGATGATGCCCACATGCACAATACATGCATTGCTTTTGATTTAATGAGCATCAATATTGCAGACCTTCCACTGCTTCCAAAAGTCCTTACATACCTCAAACTTCTCTTTAAAAATGAGATGGTTCCTGTTGAATCTGAGGATATACTATAGTTGTCAAAATCGTACCATTATGAGTTTATTCGATTATAGCTAAAGAGATCTTGAATAGTGTATAGTATATAAAACAAACATAATAGTTTATGACCTTATTGATCGAATTGAGGATCACAATGAATTAGGATTCATTTGCGATTTATTGTAGGATTTATTAATTGACCCATTTGCTTTGGCAATTACTTTTATTAAACACAAAAAGGTCATTTTGACAAAACCCCGGTTTGATAATACGTTATTTGACTTGGTCCAAATTTTTGCCAATAATTAGACATAACACCAATTTTATGAAAAAAATTGTTGATTTGCATGTTTATAGTTATCGATTTGCATTCAATGTGTTTATAGTTATCCATTTGCAAGAAATAGTTATTGATTGGCATGAAATTGGTGTCGATTGGTGATGTGTAATTAAATGAGCGGAAGCGAATTAGTTTTCAATTGCAAAAATAACAACAGCGTAATGAAGAAAATGCACTCTCTCTAGCAAATTTGATATCAATCTATAAATGCAGAAGCGTTATTATTACAATTACACAACACCAACAACAAAAAATTAGACTAAACTAAGGAAATAGGTTTCTTTTTCTCTTTATATTCTCTTTCTTTACATTCAAGTATAATTACTAAGTACAAATGAATGCCAAGGGCCTATTTATAGGATAAAATTACTTGGTAACCAAGTAATGACCCAAAAGACTAAAAAGGACAAATGATAACTTAAAATGACTGTAAGAGGTGGGTTCTTGAAATGATATTAATGTGAAGGGAGGCATAACCCGTTATCAAGATGGTAATTAGGGCCTTAGAATAATCAATGACAATAATAAATGCTAGTCTCAAGTCAGCACATTCAATATACAAAACTCTTGTATTAAATGTGCTCTTTCAACATAAATGCTATAACTAAACAATCAGTGAGAAAGATCCCACAGTTGACTTGGTCGGAGGGAGTGGACACAAGCACCTTTGAGGCAATAAAGGCAAGACAACAACCTTAAACACATATAGAATAAATGAGGTTGGTCTCTCAATAAGTGTTCTCACAATAAACTCTCTTGTATAGGAATATTTCTGCAGCAATTATAGGTTAAAAAAGTGTGATCCTCAAATAGTGTAATGTTGGAGGTATTTATACCTTCGTGTAATTAATGCGTTAATAAGTCTTCTGCGTTTAATGCCGAAGATATTGCATTAAATGAGCCCGACATGGTATTTTGGCTGGAACACTGTTTAGACTCTTTAGAGCTGTGAACGCATTAAATAAGACGTGATGTGCCAGCTATGGACCTACCATCCTAGGAATATTTTCACTCGAGTGCTGTTTTATCGAGTTACTGAATGTCAGACATGCTGACGTCAAAGAGTTGGTAAATAGTAACGTGCGAGGGATGTGCTGTCACATCACGTAAAAAGTTGGTTCATCGAATTGAAGGTTGTTCCACTAATGACTTGTTCGAACAACTTATGGTGTGTGTAGACTTTAGAAGTTCGTCTTTTAGGCAACTGTTCAGGACTGAGGACCCTCGAATGGGTTCCCAGAGATGGCATCTCGAATGGAAGGGAAGTTCGTCTTTTGGGCGATTGTTCAGGACTGAAGACCCTCAAATGGGTTCCCAGAGATGACATCCCGAATGGAAGGTTGCTCGAACTACAAGTCGTTCGAGCTACTTATAATTTGTATGTGAGTACCATAAGCTAACACTTGGACAACTGTTTTAGGATTGGGAACCCTCAAGAGGGCTCCAAAAGATGGTATCTCGAGGTACTACTGAGCCATGTTGTGTATAAACTAAGGTTTTGCCTAAGTACCCCAAAGGGGTTGGTTTCTTCCAACGTTGCCTTGCACTCAATCCTCCAAACCAAAATCCGTGTGAGGTACCCAAAATGAGGTTGTTCGAGAGAGCATGTAACCTCTCCCATGTACTGCCAGCCATGGTCCCTCGAAGATACCGAACAATCTCAAAGCTTTACAAAGTAATTGTTATCTATACAAAGAGGGCTAAATATAAGTACATCAACATTCCTATTACAATTTGTGTTTTCTAAGTTTATCTCCTGGTCTTAGCATTTGTGGGAGGTCCTTCGAATAAGTTGTCTTTGTGCGAGCAACCTTCTTTTCATGATCGCTCGAGCAATTTTCCTTCTTGTGAGCCACCTTCTTTACATGATCGTTCGAGCAACTTTGGCTTTGTGCAAGCAACCATCCCTAATATTTCTTGTGAAGTGTTAACGTTGTTTTAATCATCTTTAAGCCTGGATCTCCCTCTACATTTGCCCATTCGTAGAGATATTTGTTTGTTTGAAGAAATATCTGTACGAAAAAAAATGATTTCCCGTTTTATCTCGATTGATCTACACATGTGTTTGTTAGTAGTTAAAAATGAACTCATTAATTTGTATATTTACACAGCATAAACAAATAAAATTGTGGGTAATTTTAGCCTGTTTTCAAGTTGTTTGAAAACTCTTCCTCCTCGCATGGCATTACACCTCCAGCTACTTCTGCTTCTCAGTCTTTTATCTTGGGGAATTACAATGGTTTGTTAATAAAATTTCCCCTAAAACTATTTATTTCCCCAAGTGTGAAAAGGCATAGAGTTTCACCCCCAAATGTCTCTTGAATTTCCCCCAAAAGATAATTATTACTGTGTCTCTTCATTTTAAATGCATCTGACAACCTTCTCCCCAGTTGTATCCGCGCATGTAATCCACTTGAGCCGGCAAAAAGTTAAATGCGATGATTACATTTTCCACGCGCGTCTTTTCGTATCAGCTACGCATTCTTTTCAAAATAAAACGACCCTTATAAAAGGGTTTTCTTTGATTCACAAATATTTTGTTTACCTTTGGGTATTTTGAGCGAAGCGTTTTCTTGATTTGTGAGAGCAAACGGTACTCTTTGATTCCCAAGCTTCTTCTTTTCCTTCTCTACTTGCTTTTATGGCTCCCATTGTGAAAAGAACTCCCTCCATTGCTGGTGTTGCTGCCGGGGAAACTTCCTCCGACATTGTTGATTGTCGTTTGCAGTGGGAGAAATACCGTCGTGCCATTACTTTGGTACTATAAACAAGTTTTGGGAGTCTGCCAACGCTTTTCCTGGTTCCCTTGTGTCTAAGTCTGAGAATTTGAAGTTGTTGGTTGGTGAAGATGATGTGATCGAGAATTACGCCTCTGTCCCTGGTTCTATTATTACTAGGTTTAGGATTGAGAGGGGGGACTATCCCTACTCAAATGTTGAGTTTGAGTCAGGTGGTGGGTCTTGTGAGGGGCACATACTGATTACATCCATAGCAAGTACTCTGGAGAATTGTTGACAATTGGTTTATCTTGTACCAAATAGTTTGGCAATGTAACTTTGGCCAAGAACAACAACACTCTGAGAACCCTAGTTTCTCACTGGAGTCATAGGACCCACACCTTTATTGCTGCCTGGGGTGAATTCACCATCACTTTGGAGGATGTGTGCGAGATCTTAGGATTGGAAGCGGCTAGCACTGATACTTATTTTGAGGAAGCCATCACGAAAGAAGAATGAGCTAAACGTTATGAACTGAGTGGTGTGGTGAAGAGGTGTATGAAGACCTAATAAATGTACTTGTTCGGAGATTATAAGGTACTTCTTTTACATGGAGGATATGGCGAGTGCCCTTGCTCGTGAGCAGGCCAAGAAAGATCTTAAGGGAAAAAACGTCATGGAAATGCCCCCTACTGAAGAAGGTACGAGAGCAGTATTGAACTTACTGGGTATATTTGGATTGTTCTCTCAAGGTTTTATTTGCTTGGGAAGCCCCACGACTGCCCTCAGAAGGACCTTATAAACCTAGCTGTTCGCCTTGCCTGCGGGGTTAAGGTCCCCTTAGCTGCCATGACCTTTGGTTCCCTCTACACCTGGTTGGATAGGGTTCAAAGATTCTGCCCCGTCTCTCAGCCGGTTTGATGTGTCCAACTATGCCAACCACATACTTCTGACAACCTTCATTTATGCTTGGTTTCCTGAGCATGTCCTAGACCGCTTACTTCCTTCTTCTCACGAGATTAAAGTCCCTCGAATCCTCTCCTGGAACCACAAGCAATCCAGGAAGTCTTTCCATTCTTATATTGACAACGTCAAACATTTTAACTTTTGCTCTTACTCTGTAACTGATCAATTCTTTACCAATTCCTTTTTTGAAGATGTTGCTCGCCCAGTCCAGGTAGTCGAGCAATCTTTTGCTCTGAATTTTCCTTCTTCCAATGTTCTGTTGGTTCTTACTCCCTCATACCTTCCCTCGTGCACCGAATGGGCTAACTACTGCACAACCTACTCACCCCATCGAGTAGCTTTGCAGTTTGGTTTTGATCAAGGGGTGCCCCTTCTCAACCATAATACCACCGAAAGACCTTTAAATTTTTCGAAGGTCTGCAGTTATTTCTTAATCGAGACAATAGCCACTCTCTCTGTCTAGTTAAAAGGCCAATTTGTTATCCCTGCCTGACGTACACGAGGCAGTAGATCTGCTGAGTACCTTAACGTATACTGCCTAACACCCTTGGCCGTTTCCTTAGGGTTATTGAGAGAGAGCCTATTTACCTTGTTGTTGAACGCTTTCCCCCTTCCGAGTTGGGATTGCGAACTTGCACAGTCAATCAAGCCCAATTTCCCTGTAGCGAAACCAACAATACTCTACCCCGAAAGAGCTTCCTCCTTTGGCCCCTCTCAGTAAAGCTGTTATGAAGAAAAAGAAAGGAGCCTCCAGTTCTCAGTAGGTTAAGGAGGCTGTAGATCCCCCTGGTACTTCTTGACCTTGCATTTGAGGAGGATACTCCTATTGATGTCTCCAGTGTCGTAGTGGCTAAGGCCAGAAAAAGAACCCCTATCAAGAAAAGAAAGGTTGCAACCCCTAGTTATTCTGAAGCATCTCAATCTTCATCTTCTCCAGACCCACAGTTGGTCGATCAGTGCATAGAGCTGCTCGATAATCTGTTAAGGCAATTTGATAAAGGGTTTGCAGATATGCAATCTATCTTGGGCAAGCAGATGGCTGAACGAGGTATCTCATATACTCCCTCTGCCCTTATTGCTGGTCCTAAGAGGACGAGATCTAGCTCCAAAGTCTAGCTTCCTCTTGACGCTATTGAAGATGAATTTCTTCTAGAAAAAGGTAAAGATGTGGAAGAAGAGGAAGAAGAGGATGAGGAGGAGGCTGCCCCTTTGGTTCGACCATCTCGCAGGCTGTGTCGAATGTACTCAACTGAGAAGCTTGGTTCCATTCCCATGGACTATACCATTCTTGATGATTATAACGATCGCCCTGAGCAAGAGATATCCAAAGAAACACCTAGTATTGAAGACTTTTCTTCACGACATACTCCTAGTGTTGATCCTCATTCCTCGTCTCCTCATTGTTAAGGTGATCTGCCCTTTATCTTAGAGCGCAGTCCCTCTTTGGCCGTTGTTTCTCAGGCCAAAGAGATTGTTGAAGTTGCATCCATAGCCGCTGCTGGTCCTATAACCGTGGTAAGTGTAGACTGATTTCTTGCACTTTGTGTATTTTATTCATGTGTACATTACACTTACACTTTTGCAATAACTTTCGCAGGCTGCCCCTATTGAAGAAGTTGACCCCCAATCCTTGTAGGGATATTGTGATTATTCCCCATATAGTCAACATCAGTGAACAAATGTTGGTGGGATTTTTTGGGCCCTTTATACTAGAGGGCAAAGCAGCCACTCATGAGGAGAGGCAAGCTGGAGCAGAAGGGAAGTCTTTGGAGCAGGCAATTATTGCTCCTGTTGAGGTTTCTCGCGAGCCTTTAATTATTCAGAAGGTATTCATACTCCCCCTTTCGTTGGTCAAATCATCTTTTATTCATGTGAGTAATATCTGGGTTTTTGTAAGCATCACGTAGTTAATCTAGTCGAGCTACCCCATGGGTGCTTTAAACTGAGGATTGAAGATGCCCAGTCTTACTTAGTCGAGAAACTATAAAGGTTCTTTAAGTAAAACTGGGACTTTTGAAGCGACAACAGTTTACCTAGTTGAACAACCATATAGGGGCTTTAGGCAAACTGAGGCTTAGAGCAACCATAAATGTGCTTTAAGTGAAACTGGGACTTTTGAAGCAACAACAGTTTACCTAGTCGAGTAACCATATAGGTGCTTTAGGCAAACTGCGGCTTAAGATGCCCAGTCTTGCCTAGTCGAGCAACCATAAAGGTGCTTAAAGTAAAACTGGGACTTTTGAAGCGATGACAATTTACCTAGTTGAGCAACCATATAGGTGCTTTAGGCAAATTGTGGCTTAAGATTGCCCAGTCTTACCTAGTCGAGCAACCATGAAGGTGCTTTAAGTAAAACTGAGACTTTTGAAGCGACAACAGTTTACTTAGGAGAAAATTACTTGGTAACCAAGTAATGACCCAAAAGACTAAAAAGGACAACTAATAACTTAAAATGACTAATTAGGCCCAAACATGTTTGGAGACCAATTAAAGACTAAAAATAAAAGGAAACGACAATATTACCTTAAACTAAAATACAAAATAAAAGATTGTCTTCTCCCGGAAGCACAACCACGAGCTACATGTCGCTATGTATCACAAAACACATCATTCTTTTCGTTTTCGAAAAGCTCGTCCTTGAACGTGTAGGGTGACTCATCAATGCCATATGATATAATCCTTGAAAAAATTTTGGACCGCAATTAAAATTAACCAAAAGTGGGTTGCCCAAACTTTAATTAGTCGCATACGTATGAACCTCATCAATAATGAGTTTAATATACCCAAATATAGGTAATGTTCCCTACGGAATCCGACCAACCAAAAACTGGTGACCATATCCTCTTTTATACCACGAGCATATGGTTGCAACTTGGCATGGTGGACCCTTGAATCTGACCAGACGAAAACTTCGGAGACTGCACCTTTGCGAGTATGATGGCGAAACAAGTGGACTGAAGGTAACGACATTTCGAAAAGCTGGACCCAAAAATGACAAATAGTCGAAAATGGATCCCAAGTGGGACGCATTTTTCATAGAAGTCTCGAGTTGTATAAAAAGTAGGCCATTAGACCTATTTTGATCGGATTTGAGGTCAAATAGGGGGTAGGGGATAGGGTCAAAGTAGGGAAGGTTCGTTTTTATTCGGGTTTGATTATTGCTGGGCATGAATGAGTGGAGAAAGGGTTAAAAGAGGTTAGGTCAGATTAAGATAAAACTTGGAGATTAGGGTTTGGGGTGGGGTTAAGTTTAGGGCTATAGAGGAGGGTGGGGCTGAAAAGAAAAGGGAAAAGGGGTTGAAAAGAAGAGGTTGGGGTTGCAGCCTCAACCGGCTGGAGGGGTGGCGGCCTTAACCGGCTTGAGGGCCGTAGGACCGGTAGCCGGTGATGGCTTTTTTGGTCGGGGCAAATGGGGAAAGGTGCGCCCGGTGTGGGGGTTGAGGGATCCATAAATTTTTTTTCGAAAAAATGTAGTGGAGGAGCGGCAAACTGCCGCGCTGTCTTCTCCTGAGGCGAGGTGACGGCTGACGGTGGTAGAGAGGGGGGGGGGAGTGTTTCAGAGGGTGAGAAAGAAGATGGGGCTTCATTTTGGAGTGTAGTGGTAGTTGTGTGGTGGCAGGAGGTGGTGATGGTGAAGGAAGATGAGATGGTAGAGGGTGGAAAAATGGTGGCTAAAAAGGTTGGTGTCCCCTCAATTTGCAGTGATGGAATCTAGAGTTTCCATCCACTCGATTCCTATTTGGACATTTATCAATATAATGATTGAAAGGTTACCAGTGTTGAAACCATAACTCGATACCCACTTCACGCACAACGACGAACATCATGAACAAACGCAACTCTGATACCAATTTGATGTGAATCTATGAATGCAACAACGTAATTATTACAACTGCACATCAACTACTAACTATACAACACCACCACCACCAGCTAATTAAACTAAACTAAGAAAATGAGTTTCTTTCTTTCTCTATATTCTCTTTTCTCAATATAAAATGTAATTACAAATGAATGCCAATGGCCTATTTATAGGAGGAAAATTACTTAGACTTAAAGGACTAAAAAGGACAACTATAAAAATAACAACAAAATAATGAAGGAAAAGAACTCTCTCTCTATAATTGATGTAAAATACGGTGCGGAAGCGTTATCTACACAACAACAACAGTAATTAAAAGAATTCACGAATGGGTCTCAACTTCTCTCTCTAAGTTCTCATTATCAAAATGTCAAAAGTGATACAAATGGGAGCCTTTGGGCTATTTATACTAAAGCTACAAAACTGGCAAAGAGACCAAAATAAAAGAAATGTCCAAAACTGACGCTTATGTTGCTATGCTCCTGCATCATCCTCCCCCTTGAGAAGACTCCATATACTTCGTATACTGCCGATAGAAGGTAGGGTCAATATGCTGCAGGGTGGCCTCTGTGATCCATGAACCCTCTACCTCGGGGCGGCTAACCCAACAGACTAAGTAACGCATGTAATCTCTCGATGATGAAGATACAAGTTTGGAGTCTGGAATGCCCTCAATGCGGTCGACAGGAGAGCGGACCGGGTGGACTGTGGTCATGGGAATGGGTGGGGCATGGGTACCCTGGAATGGAGAAAGATTCGTCACGTTGAATGTGCGGTGCATACGAAACTCAGTAAGAAGGTCAACTTCGTAAGCATTTGGCCCATAAGTTCGGATAATCGAAATTTGGCCAAATCGGCGCATAAGGAGCTTATTGCCCCTGCCCCGCCGTCGCGCCTTCTAGAGGTATACCATGAATAAAATCACCCGAATGGAAGAAGACAAAGCGGTGGTGCTCATCTGTGGCCTCCTTATAGGAGGCATAAGTGGTTTGTAGCCGAGCACTGATGTCGCTCTAGATGAAAGTCAGGTGAGTAGCAAACTCCTCTGATGAGAGACAGGTAAGCACTGTCGGGGGAAGCTCGACAAGGTCTATGGGCATAGTAGGGGACTGGCCCAATGCAATTTGGAACGGAGAGAGGTCGGTAAAACGGTTAACGATGTTGAAAGCGAACTCGACTTGGACTATCATTATATCCTACCTGCGGGGATGCTCCGATGACAGACACCTCAATAGGTCACCCACGCTTCGATTGACCACCTCAGTTTGGCCATCCGTTTGAGGGTGAAAGATGGTCGAAAACTGCAACTCTATCCGTAAAAGTCGCCACAACGTACGTCAAAAATGCCCCGTAAATTGTACGTATCTGTTAGGTGATGCTGCGTGGAACCCAGTGTAGACGGAAAATCTCAAGGAAATATAATGAAGCGACATGGGATGTATCTGTCATGCGCGTACAAGGGATGAAGTGCGACATCTTGGAGAACCTATCCACCATGATCGAGATGGAATCATGGCCACCAGATGTACGGGGCAGCCCAACTAGACATGTCAATGGGTCGTGTACGGGTTAGGTTAACTGGTCAAAACATCCTTAACCCACACACGACCCGTTAAGACTAACGAGTCTAATGACAATACCGAAACATGATCCGTTAATATTAACGGGTACACGACCCGAAACATTAACACCCACTAATATTAACGAATTAATTTGGGTCTAAACGAGTAACGGGTTGGGTGACCCTATAGTACCCGTTAGTCTTCATTAGTTTAAAAATAATGGGTTTTAATGGTTATTCTTATTGGGTATAAGTTGGGTGATCCTATAGTATTCGTTAGTCTTAAAGATTAAGAAGTAATATGTTTTAATAGTTATTTTTATTGGGTACTGATTGGGTAGGGCTGTGTTTCGTCCGAATCGGAAAATGCCCCTTCAGAAAAAATTCTGATTTTTTAGAAAATAAAATAACTATTCCGATTTCCGATCCGATTTTTTCGGAAAATTAAAAAAAAATCCGCATTCAGAAAAATCGAAAAATTGGCAAATATCGGGAAAAAAAATCAGAAATTCACAAAATATATTAAAAATCTAGAAAATTCAAAAATTTCAAAAACATAAATTATGGATTTTCGATTATTCGAAATTCTCATTTTAAAGAAACAAAGAAAATGGCTTAACCCAACATTTAAATACATGAGGATTTGACCCATTTTTTCATTTGTGTAGAAGTGAGGATACTCCTTTTATAGAGCATATTTTGGGGCCCTCTCCCAACCGATGTGGGATATGGGAAACTTTCAAAAAATCGGAAAAGAAATAAAAAAAAATCAAAAATTGAAAAATAAGTCCGAAAAAATCAGAAATAATTCGAAAAAATCGGATCGACATAGTTTTGGAAAAATCAGATCGAAAAAATAAAAAATCAGAATTATTTTCGACTTTCGATTTTTTTTTTTTGGAAAAACGGAAATCGAAATCGGCAAACTAAAATTTCATTCCAAATTAAAAAAAAATCGGATCGAAAATCAGAAAATCGAAAAGTTCGAAAAAAAAACACAGCCCTATGATTGGGTGACCCTATGGTATCCGTTAGTGTTAACAGGTAGAAACGGGTACAATTAAATGTTCAAACTCGAACCATTAGTGTTAATGGGTCTACCATGTTACCCGTTAATGACCCAAACCCAATAAAGGTAAACCCATTAACTTATTATTTCGTGTCAGGTCGTGTCGTGTAAACGAATTATCGTGTTTTTGATAGGTCTAAGTTCAACGACGAAGTTGACATTGTCTCTCAGGGATCGGTAATGTAATATACAGGCTCGCATTGGTGTACTGACCCTTGGCTATCTGGCAAGTGTAGTAACGCCGAATGGAGGCGTTGACATCCTTCCTCATCGTCGGTCAGTAAAAGTGGTCCCTCAGCATTGTGTGAGTACATGCTTGCCCCATATGGCTCGACAATCCTCCTCCGTGGATCTCAGAAATGATATTCTCCCGCAAAGAAGAAGATGGAATACGTAAGGCCGTCCCACGGTGTAGGAACCCATCCTGCAATAGATACTCACCCGAAGTACCATTGCCCTGCTGACAAGTTGCAAATATCGGTCCAAACTCAACATCAGTTGGATAAAGGTCCCGGATCTCATAAGACCCAAACACTTGACTCCTAAGAGTCACTAATGCATGCGCCCTCCTGCGAAAGGCATCCGCCACATGGTTCTCCTTTCCCGGCTTATACTAAAATTGAAATGTATAGCGCTAGAGGCCAGCGGTTCATTTGGTGTGCATGTCACTAATACGCCGCTGGCTATGTAGGAAACACAAGGCCTCATGATCTGACTTGATGACGAACTCCTTATGAAGGAGATAGGAGGACCAAAACTTCACTGCCTTCACAACCGCATAGAACTCGAGGTCATATGTCGAATAATTGAGCGCAACCCCTATCAGCTTTTGACTAAAGAAAGCGATTGGTTTCCCATTTTGGCTCAGAATAGCTCCCACCTCTGTCTTGCAAAGCATCGCAAGACAACTCAAATAACTGATTGAAATTAGGTAGTGCTAAAATAGGCATTGTCGTCATCAATTCCTTGATGTACGGGAAGGCTCTATCGGCCTCTGCAGTCTACCGAAACTCGGTGCTCAAAGAAATACCCTCCATGACAGTGCTGAACTCGGCTATAAAGAGCTGATAAAACCCTGACACCATCGCCGAAACCACTTGCCCTAAGAAGGTCACCGATGGCACCATAAAGGTGCACTTCTTCAATGTGAGGAAGAAGCGCTCTACTTGCTCGTAAAACCTACAATACTCATGCCACATGCTCAAGGTGCCCCACCTCTGATCGGCTGTAAATAAAGATATCATTAAAGTAAACCACCACAAATTGTCCTAAGGAAGGGCGTAGGATCCGTGTCATCACCCTGATAAAGGTGGATGGGGCATTGGACAGGCTAAAAGGCATCACCATCCATTTATATAGTCCATCCTTTGTCTTGAAGGCAGTCTTCCACTTATCCCGCGGTTTCATGCGAATTTGCCCGCTCTTCAAGTCTAGCTTGGAGAAAACCTTCGCACCATGGAGTTGGTCTAGCATATTCTCTCCCAGGAACCTGTACTTCACGGTGATCTTGTTAATAGTTCGGCTATCAACACACATACGCCAACTCCCATCCTTCTTTGGCGCTAACAAGGTGGGTACCGCACAAGGAGACATGCTCTCCTGAATATAACCCTTGTCACACAGCTCCTGACTTGTCTCTGTAACTCAGGATGCTCCGTGGGTGGCATACGATAATGGGAGAGGTTGGGGAGCTGCGTCCCGGGGACAAAATCTATAGCATGCTGTATATCCCGAAGAGGAGGAAGATCATCTGGGGGCGTACATACGTCGGCATATGAATCCAACAAGCTCTGGACATGTGGGGGAACGGACGCCGTCTGGAGTAGTAATGGAACTGATAAGGGCACAACATAGCGCGTCTCCGCGGCCTCTGTGGCTAACTCCTCGTGCGAGACTACTAAGGCGGAGTGTCGTGTCATCGGGAACGGTCGCATGGGATGGAGGAGAAAGTTCCTACCCTCGCGCATAAATGAGTAAGTATTAGCTCGACAATCATGCATGCTATGATGGTCAAACTGCCATGGTCTCCCCTAAAGTAGGTGGCACACCCGCATGTCCACCACAGTGCACAAAATCTCATCATGGTATCTCCAATGAAAAAAACACTCGACAAGGGGTAAGTGTAGCCCCATTACCCAACTATCCAATACGACACGTGGTGGTCAATGACTCAGTGGAAAGCTTCGATTTATCCACTATCTCTTGTGCCACCAAATTATCACTAGCCCCATCGTCTATAATCATCGCACATAGCCTCCCTATTGCGGTACAACGAGTAAAGAAAATACTCGTGCGGATTCACGTATCGTCACTAGGAGGGGGTGATTGGGGATCCATTGAGGCCGTTATCATGACAGTGCGCATATAGGCGGTAGAAATATCCGCAATTCTCGCTTGGGTATGGCAAAAAGAGTCTCGCCGCCGGCAAAAAGTTTGGGGGAAAGATATGGGTATGTGGGAGGGAATAGGTAAGATGCCTAATAAGGGGCACGCTTTGTAGGTAGGGTCGGGTTGAGGGTTCGTCTCTTTGGTCGTTGGTTTAGGTTTTGGTAAGAAATTTGATTAAAGGGGGAAGGGTTTTCTTTTTTCTTTTTTTTTTTTGTGTGTGTGTGTGTGGGGGGGGGGGGGGGGGGGGGGGGAAGGGCTAGAAATTAGGATTTCTTGGAGGGTAAAAATTTGGGAAGGTGAAGATATTATTGGATCGAGGGTTTTGACAGGAGTAGTAGTTCGGTCGATGGCGGTAAGGGCTGTTCGACCACTGTGTGGGTGTCGTTGGTTGTGGCAGTGGGTTTCGACTGCTGTATGGGAGGTGCGGCTAGGGCAGACGCAACCTGAGGGATCGCCGATACTTTCTGGGTGGGTTCTGGCAGTGGCGGGGGCCAGTAGGGTTTAGGGTTTGATGTATCTAGGTTTAGGGTTCTGACGGCTTGTTTGATGAGGTACCTCCTCTCACCCGGTGAAACCAACCTGATTCTCAATCTTTTATAATCATTTTCAACCCAAGAGCAAACGAGGTTCTGATACCAATTTGATGTAATGCGACGCGAAAGAGTAAAGTAATATTAATCTACACAACAAGAACTAAAAAAATTCGTGAATTGGTCTCAACTTCTCTCTTTAAGCTTTCATTATCAAAATGTCAAAAGTGATATAAATGGGAGCCTTTGTGTTATATATACTAACGCTACAAAAATAGCAAAAATGCCAAAATAAAATAAATGTCCAAAAAGGACGCTATGTCCCCATGCTCCTACATTAATATTAGTATTTCTCAAAATAAGGAATGAATATAAATGAGGGACTAAGACCCTTTATATAGGGGGGAAGAAGGAGAGAAAATTCTAGAAGGGATCTCCGAAGCTCCTATTGGTTGAGAGGGTGTAAGCCCATGTGATGTCACATAGGCTATAACTAACTTTCAAATACATCACATATCAAATGAAACGTTTTAGAAGCTACTAGCTAAGTATGAGTTGTCATGACAACTCATGACAACACTAACGAAAGGAACCTTCCAGAAGCTTCCATCTAACTCCCTTCAAATAACAAACAACTAATAAACGAAAAAGTACAATGCAATACTAAGAATTAAAAATAAACCCTAATTTCATCACTCTCCTCCACCTGAAAAAAACTCCACCTGAAAAAAAGCTCGTCCCGAATGTAGGAGGTGAACAACAAGAAAGCAAGGCAACCATCAAAGGACTCCCATACTTGAAAGGGAGGTCGTCCTCGGAAACGTCCTTCCTACTAGCTACTATAAGACATTCATGGAGACTAGGCATACAAACTAACCACGACCGATCCATAAAATTATGATCTCGGAGTCCCGTGATGAGCCTCCTCAACACTAAGATGCGAAAAACATCCTCCGAGTGCTTGTCACATGTCACCAAAAATGGGCCCACATACCCACCATCAAATACATCATCCACAATCACCACTTTAATCCCGGGAGAGATAACCACCGAACCATCCCCGTGGAAATCATCATCCCCATTTCCAAAGATTGAAAAAAAAAATCTCCCAAAATTGAATGTATCTTACTCGTGAAAATGAGTGCAAGTCACCCAGCTGTCCTCAATAAAAATATCACAGAAATCCCCTAGATAGAACCTAAACTCTTCTTCCCCGAAGATGGGAAAGAAGTCGCCACTCTCGAAGATCGCCAAATCTCGAAAATGGGTGTGAGTGAGCCAGCTGTTCTCCTAAAAATTGCAAATGAAATCTTGAGGAGGTAATGATGTTCCTTGTACTCCTAGGCACTAAATTGAAAGCTTCGAAGCTCTCGATGTTGTATTTCTCCAAGCCGATCCAAGTCGTCAAGGCGAATGTCGAGTTCTTTAATGACGATACGACTACATTCCTCAAACTCGGCTCAAATCTCCATATTCGTTTCATAATCAATATTACCACCGTTATTCCATAACATGTCAAAACGGGAATAATCCTCTTCGGGGAATGATATGGTGGTACAATTGGGGAGTTGGGAAAAGTAGGGGATGAAATTAATTTCCTAGAAAGATCGGGGATTGAAATGTAAATTTCAGAAGTAGAGGGGTGGAAGTCGTAATTTTTGTGAAGGTTTGGGGTGCGGTTTTTAGATTTCAGATTTGGGGTTTTGGGTTAGAAATGAGGGTGGAAAAAGAGGTGGTGCCGCTTGACTGTGGGTAGCGGGGGTGATTCTTGGAGGAGTAACTCGCCGATTCCTTTGAGCCATATCCACGGCTCTATAACAACCACATCGACGAGTACATCAGGAACGGACGTCGCTCTGACACCAGTTTGATGTGTAATTAAATGAGCAGAAGCGAATTAGTTTCCAACTACACAACAACAACATAATGAAGAAAATGAACTTTCTCTCTCTATTTGTATTTCTCAAAATAATGAATGAGTACAAATAAGGAATCAAGACCCTTTATATAGGGGGAGGAGAGAAGATTTTGGAAGGGAGCTTGTGATGTCACATAGGCTATATTACCTCCCAAATACATCACATATTAATATGAAATCTTCTAAAAGCTACTAGCTAAGTATGAGTTGTCATGACAACTCATCTATGACTACACTAACTAAATGAACTTTTTAGAAGCTTTCATCTAAGTCCCTTGAAATACCAAACAACTAATAAAAGAAAAAATACAATGCAATACTAAATATTAAAAATAAACCCTAATTTCCATCAATTGGCCTGCATTCATTGTGTAGATTTTTAATGAAATACGTGTTTGTGGTTATCGATTTGCATGAAATAGTTGTTGATTGGCATAAAATTGGTGTCGATGGGCATAAAATTGATGTTATGTCTAATAATTTGCAAAAATTAGGATAAAGTCAAATATCATATTATCAATTTAACCGAATATAAAATATAATTTACTTTTGGTCAATTGTATTTCCATTTTCCCTTCAACTCTATATTCATAATTATTTATATTATATGTTACTCCCTCGTCTTAAATTAATAGTCGTTGCTAGAATGCCAAACATTTTTGGAATTTTTTTACTTTCCAAATTTATCCTACAAAAAATGATGATTACCTTTGAATAAGACCTGCACTATATTATTTGAATGGATAACTTTGTAATCTCCCCTAGTTTTTTTTTTTTAATTCTATTTTTAATAACAAGAATATTATGTTGGGCAGACTTAAAAAAGGGAAGCAAAAACTATTAATTTGGGACGGAGGGAGTATGATTTTATGATGATTGACGAATAATGCATTTATGTTGTGAGATCCAAATTGGAGTGTGAGGAAGGATTCAATTCACATTGTTCGTCACAAAATCGGGTGACTTAGTATTAGATGATATATGCATGTTTAATTTTTTCCCCCATAATAATAATATGTTTCATTCTTATATATCGCGCTCTCTGCATGCTTATACATCATTTTATAGTTTTATGTCTTTTAATGAACTAATTCACAAAATACAATTCCTGAGTCCCAATTCATAGGATTGACGATTACCCAACTATCATTTTGGGGTTTTTGACTTGCACCACTGTTCAGAGATTGTATGTTGACTTAAGAGAGTAATTTGGTTTTGAGAATGGGAACATAATTACATGGAAAAGGGAAACTTAGTTTTAGAATATATCTTCTATGAAACTACCATCGGATGCTTTTATGTGTTGTGTTGGTTTTTACCTTCATATTTGCAGAACAACATCCATGTCCATTGGTTGAACTAAAGTGGATTGATATACTCATTTATGATGGTTGCCAAAATCTATTCATTTAGTCAAAGACATTGAATGCTTTGGGGCTTGAAATTATCTGGTTTTTGGGTCATCCCTTAATGGGGTTTTGGTCATAACGGGTTGACCAGTTAAACACGTTGTGACACGGACTTGCTCATACATGGTAAAGAGTGGTGTACATATAACTCTTAGCGTATAACTCTCAGGTTTGTTTGGTTCGAGTTTTTAAAAGAAAATTTAAAATTTCTGAAATTTAGAATTTTCCTCGTCCAGAATTACATTGCTTGGTTGAAAATTTGAAAAAAACTTAAAATTCCTTTAATTACTACAAAATTAGAATTTTCCTTCCCTCTAAAATGAGGGGAATTCTATATTTTTGGGCATTTTAACTTACTTTTGTGATGAGATAAAATATCATCTCACATAAATTCTTACTCTCTCTCTCTCTCTCTCTCTCTCTCTCTCTCTCTCTCTCTCTCTCATACGCGCACACGCGTGCACACAGACGCGCACACACTCTCTTACACACATGCTCTCTCTCACTCTTTTTCACACACACAAAAACAAATACAAAGATGCACACACATACTCTCTTACACACTTGCTCTCTTTCTCTCTCACACACACTCTTTTCACACACACACACACACACACTCTCTCTCTCTCTCTCTCTAACACACACACCCAAACACACTTGCACGCGCGCACACACACATGCTCTCTTTCTCTCTCTCTCTCACACACACACACACTCTCTCTCTCTCTCACAATCACGCTCACACACACACACACACTAAAAAACACACAACTATACACACTCACCATACACTCAAATCAAGTAAAAGGGTATTTTAGTTAAATGATATTTATTCTTAATAGAATGAAGTGATTTTAGATGTCAGGATTTTTTTTTCGTTTCAACCAAACAATGGAAAGGAATTCAAGATTCGAGGAACCTATAATTCCTGGAATCAAGGATTCCCATTCCCTTTTTCGATCTTGAACTAGACGAGCCCTTAACATATTGAGAACGAGTGGAGCATTTTTTAACACGGAACATATGTGACAAGATGTAAAGAAAGATAACATTTGGTCTAGCCAAAAGGTGATTTTTTTTTGTAGAGCTAACCATTCAACACTAACCAATGCAGTCACGACATGTTAGTGTATCTATCAAAATGTATTTGAATCTCGTCTCTCTAGAATTTCTCTTTTGTAAGAAAAAAAGATCAGTTAGACAATTGGGGGTGACTCTCCCCTCTCATTTCTCTCATTTGGAACTATTAAAATTGTCCCTACCCCACTACATTCTTTTAGAACTATATACTTTCTTTGAAAAAGACTAATTTTACTATCGGGGTTTGTGGCAGCTCCTCCCATTTGAAATTACCCCCATATGAATTTTAACTACTCAAATATAAACGTAGCAAGACATATTATGAGTTACAGTGGATGGATAACTTCAATTTCTATCATGATTTTAATCCAAACTGAAAGTGAAACTTTGCTTGGGAAGGAGAATTGAACCTAAATTTATTGTTACCCTCTAGCTCAGTTATTTGTAACGTAACTTATTTGTAGAATGTATTATACTTAATGTGGAATTTTATGGTATTTCATTGAGTTGATAAAATCAGATTTTGGTCAGCTTTATGGTTAATTTAATATGGGATCCACGCCTCTTTCGAGATGGTTCGAAATGGTAATGTGATCTCCTCTGCGAGGAGTATAACGTGAAATACTCGCATGTGTAAAATCATAAATTAATGAATGAAAAATTGTATCTCAAAGTACCCACTTGGAACATAAAATTTGGTTGAAGTGTTACGTTAAAGCTCTTATTCCACATAGGAAGAATAAGAAAAACGGGTGTAGTATATTATAGTGCATTTTGGCTTAAAGGCTTAGTTCCCTTAAAGTATGAAGGATGGAGGATCTACACGGGCTTGAAAGTCATCCAAGTTCACACGCGCATGTCGTCGCCGTCTGCCCGATCTAATTGAGTCGTGGGCCTTAGGTTTTAACTTGATCAAAGTATAAACTTTTGCTACCAATTTTATTGCTCCTTTTATTTATTTCCGAGTCCATTTTTGTTAGTTTATTTTATTAATCAGTTTTATCCCAATAGTTGTGACTGTTGGGATATTTTTCGACCGTTTCTAATCGCCACTTATTTGGTATAAATAAGTTGTTTGGTCAGTCTTTTTTAATAAAATATGATTTTAAGACAGAAAAAATGTCTTATGTCAGTCCATTTTAGTGCGCCCATAAAAATAGAGAGTTCTGCACATTGACTTGAAATTTGGAGTGCTACTATTGCAAGTGAGATTGTTATATTCTGGGAGACGATTGCCGCTGAGTCCATCAAGCACCAGTGCGGAGCAAATATCCTCTTAAGGACCAAGTATTCAACACTTGCCTCAATCAAAAATAATTTTGCATCTTTTTGTCACTGTAAGTTCATGTCTACGTATTAATTACCGATCATAGTTTATGTATTAATGTTTATATATTCTATAAAATAATAAGAAAATCATTTTGAATAACAATCTTAAGATGAGATTTTACTCCATAATGATTTTCTGTGTTAATTTGTTACAATTTTTTTCCCTATAATCTGTGTTGCGATTTTTTTTCCCTGTGCACAACATAATTATTTTACACCTTTTACTGTTTATAAAATTAATTTTATAATTAGTGTTTCTTTATATAAACTGCATATAATTTTGTGTTACATTATTTTTTATGTTTGAGTTAGAATTATAGTTTACCTTTACTTCATGTGTATTATTTACGTCAAATTCTGGGTTTGTTTGCAATTCCTTATATAATAAAAACAATGTCATTAAATTAATATAATCTGTTCACTCATATATCTTGTTATAAATACATATTTATTTCTATTTAAAATATAATTAACATCTACTTATGCATTGCCCGTTACGATTATACCAACAAATGTTGAACATGATGAAAAGCTTGAAGACTTTAAAGGGACTGATTTGAGGCACCAACTTTGAAAGAATGTGAGACTCGCAAGCAAGTAATTGCTGCAGTGGATGTATGAAAAAATGCTGATTTTCTATGCAAAAATTATATCCTCAACAGTTTTAAAAATACTATATATAATGTGTATAGCCCTTTTAAAACGATTAAGAAAGTGTGGAGTATTTGGACAAAAAATACAAAACAGAAGATGCCGGATTGAAGAAATTCGTTGTCGGTTGATTATTGGATTTTAAAATGGTTGATTCAAAGGCTGTCATTAATCAAGTGCAAGAGTTCTAATTGATTTATCATGAATTTTTTTTGAAAAAATAGAATTAAGTGAATCATTTTAAGTGGGTGTAATGGTTGAAAAATTATCACCATCCTGGAAAGATTTCAAAAATTATTTGAAACATAAACGTAAAAAATGGGGCTTAAGGACTTGATTGTGAGATTAAGGATTGAAGAGGATAATCGTGTATTTGAGAAAAAAAAACTAGAAATTCGACGGAATTCAAAGCACATGTTGTGGAAGAAGGGCAAAGTAGTAAGAACAAGAAAAGGAAGTGTGTGAACCAAGGCAGTCCATGCAAAGAAGCTAAAGGTGAAAACTTTAAAAAGTCTGATGGAAAATGCATCGTGTGTGACAAATCGGGACATCGTGCTAAAGATTGCCACAACCGAAAAAATTAAGGAAATAAGAAACATACGTCTACACAAGTCAATGTCGCTGAAGTCGAGAACCTTTCTGACGATATTAATGATTTGTGCCTTTTAACCATGGTTTCTGAAGTTAACATGGTGTGAAACACTAGGGAATGGTGGGTGGACACTGGGGCCACTCGTCACGTATGTTCTGAAAAGAATATATTTACTTTCTACCACCACTCTGATCACGAGAATCAGCTTTTTATGAAAAAATTCATTTTCTTCGAAGCTTGAAAGGAAAGGGAAATTTATGCTCAAGATGACTTCGAAAAATGAACTTACTCTCAACGACGTGCTTATGTCCTTGACATTAGAAAGAACTTGGTTTCGGGATCCTTGCTTAGTAAGAAGGGATTTAAACTTATAATTGAATCGGACAAATTTGTACTCACTAGGAGTGTTATGTATGTGGGGAAAGGATATTTAAGTGATGAGCTCTTCAAACTCAATGTAATGACTATTAATAATAACAAGAAGATATCTTCTGCTTATTTGCTTGAGTCTTGTAATGTATGGCATGATACATTAGGTCATATTAATTATGATACTATTCGTAGATTAATTAATTTAGACATAGTACAAAATTTAGTATTGACTCAAATCACAAGTGTGAAGCGTGTGTAGAATCAAGGTTACTTCCTTTTAAAATCGTTGAAAGAAGAACAAACCATCTTGAGTTAATTCATAGTGATATATGTGATTTGAAATTTGTACAATCAACTTACTTAGAAGCACGAATGAGGAGGTAAATATTTTTGAACATTATAAAACAGAAGTTGAAAATCAACTTAGCAAAAAGATTAAAGTAGTTAGGAGTGATAGAGGAGGTGAATATGATTCTCCTTTTGAACAATTTTATTCAAAACACGAAATTATTCATCAAACTATCGCTCCTTACTCACCTCAATCTAACGGTATTAGGGAACACAAAAAATGAACTCTAAAAGAGATTATGAATGCCGTGTTGATAAGTATGGGTTTACCTCAGAACTTGCGCGCGGGGGGGGGGGGGGGGGGGGGGGGGGGGGGGAGGGGGGGGGGAGCTTGGCTTTCTACAAATTATTTTCATAATAGAGTACCTCAAAAGAAAACATACAAGACACCGTATCAATTATAGAAAGGTCGAACACCATTTTACAAATACCTCAAAGTGTGGGGGTGTCTCGTAAAGGTGGTGGTTCCTAAACTTAAAAGGATTAAAATAGGATAAAAAACTGTTAATTGCGCTTTCATTGGTCATGTAATTAATAATAATGCATATCGATTTCTTGTACGTAAATATGAGATTCCTGATATACATGTTGATACTATTATTGCATCTAGAAATGCATATTTATTCGAAAATATATTTCCTAATAATAATGTGGTTGATTTGAGTTCTTATAAAAGAACTTTCGACACTTCATTTAGTAGTCATCAAGATAATGTACAAAATGAATTTATTGAGAAAGATTATGATCTCAAACCTAGACGTAGCAAAAGGATAAAGTCTTCAAAGTAATTTGGTCTATATTTTCTAACTCATATGTTTGAAAGTGAGCCTAGTAACTTCGCAGAAGAGATGTCAGCTCCAGAAGTCCTTTTCTGGAAAGAGGCTATCAATAGTGAAATTGAATCCATCATGCATAATCATATGTGGGAATTGGTTTACCTTCCACAAGGAAGTAAACCTCTTGGATGCAAGTGGATATTCAAAAGAAAATTGAAAGTTGATGGATCAATTGAAAAATACAAAGCTAGACTTGTAGCTAAATGTTATAGGCAAAAGAAAGTATTGGATTATTTTGATATTTACTCACTATTCGAATGTTAATAGCTATTGCGACATTACATAATGTTAAGATACATCAAGTGGATGTAAAAATCTCCTTAAATGGCGTGTTAAATGAAGAGATATACATGGAACAACTAGAAGGGTTTAAAGTTCTAAGAAAAGAAAAGAAAAAGTGTAGACTTGTTATATCCCTTTATGGATTAAAACAAGCACCTAAACAATGGCATAAGAAATTTGGCAATATTATGATGTCAAATGGATTTAAAATAAATGAGCGTGATAAATGTGTTTACATTAAAAACACTAAAAATGGTTATGTCATTGTTTGTCTCTATGTAGATGATATGATTATTATTGAAAGTAATAACGATATCATTAAATCTACTAAGAGAATTTTGTCCAGTGAATTTGATATGAAAGATATGGGTATTGCTGTGTTCTATTAGGAATTAAAATTTCTAAAATATCGGATGGAGTTATCTTGTCTCAATCTCATTATATTTAGAAGATACTCGATAAGTTTAATAAAGGTAGTGATAACATTACTAAAACACCCACTGGCCCAAATCTTCATTTATATAAAAATACTAAAAATGGTATATCTCAATTGGAATACTCTCGTACAATAGGCAGTTTAATCTATATCATGAATTGCACTAAGTCAGATTTTGTGTACTTAGTTAGCAGATTGAGTTGGTATATAAGTAATACAGGTGAAGACCAATAGAAAACCATAATAAGGGTTCTTAGATATCTAAGATATACCCTTAATAATGGATTGCAATACACTAGATATCCAGCTGAACCTGAAGGATACAACGATGCTAATTGAATATCTGATTTAAAGGAATTTATATCCATAAGTGGATATGTATTTACACTTGGCAGAGTTTTCGTGTCTTGGAAATCCTCAAAAAAGATTTGTATTAGTAAGTCCACTATGGAATATGAATTTATAGCTTTAGATAAAGCTGGAGAAGAAGCAGAATGGCTTCGAAACGTTTTAGAGGATATTACAATATGGCCAAAATCTGTATTTGCAACTTTCATACATTGTGATAGTCAATCGGTAATTGGCAGAGCACTGAGTCATATATATTATTGTTTGTCTTGACATATATGTCGAAGACATAATACCATTCAACAACTACTCTCTAATAGAATTATTTTCATTGATTAAATTAAGTTTAAGAACAATATAGCGGATCCGTTAACCAAGGGGTAGAATAGAGAGAATGTGCATAGCTTATCAAGAGCAATGAGATTAAGGCCTACAAAATAAAGAGTTGTCTTGATGGCAACCATACCAAACTGATTGGAGATCCAAACATATAGGTTCAAAGGGATAACCGAATCTTGGCTGACTCTATGAAAAGTGCATTGATAAATTTCAAACAAATACCTATTCCTATGATAAAATAGTGTTGCCTACAAAGTAAGTAATAATAAGCTTAGATTTTTTGCACCCCGCTTTAATCTATTAAAAATCATCATTTTAATTATAGAGATAAATTCCCTTAAACAAAACTTTACTTTAAATCTCTTGAAAAAATGGCACTCTTTTTTTTTCTTTGTTTTTTGTTATTTATCTTTCAATGACATGTTTAGATGAATAACTACCTTTAAATATAACTTACAATTACTAAATGACTTTACGTACCGAAGTTTCTTGGTTTAACATTTACACAAAAGCTTCTCGATTTCAAACCCATATTATTTATACTCCACTCTCCCGTTTTATAGTCCTAACTTGGAAGTACACTCCAAACGATAGGCATACCTTAAACAAAACATTATAGGAGTGTAAGAAATAAAATAGTACTGAATGACCATACACACACACATACTACACATATAATCAATATAAATAGTCATTTTTTTCTATTATCATAACCCATGCAGGAATTATGAAACTGTCGTAAGCCTGGACCCGCCACAGTCCAATTGACCCACCACAATTAATGGAGACCACCACACCCCTTTAATTTTGGCCCGAGTACAAAAACCTTTAAGTTGGATAAATGGGACCGCCACATTCTGTAAGACCCACCACAATCCTTAACATTAGATAAAGGACCCACCACAATCCATAACATTAGATAACTTCACTTAACATTTTTTAATCATATTCATATATCTCATAAACACCACATCATTATACAAGCATCTCAACACATGTATTTAAGCTATACATTTCCATATGATAATATAAGCATCTATAATTCATAGGGCAAGTCAATCACCTTACAGTAAGTACTAAGATTAATACCAAAACCTACTTCCTTTGCATGGTAGTATCAACCGCTTCCTCACCTATCAATTCAACATCATTAGTATTTGAATACACCAAATAACATTAAACCTAATAATACATCACATTAGTTGGTCAATCTGAAATAACTGAAAAGAAATTAGACATTCTACTTCACATTTCCGTAACACCTTATTCATTAGGTTTCCAACACAATTAAAGAAATGAAATTAGAATTCTGTAGAGAAAGTTATACTTGTTTCGAAAAACAATAACGCAATATCAACTTCAAAACAACCTCCAAGACAAACTAGAAGGTATTTTATTCTCATCTTCGATTATGTTATACTCATATATGTTCTCTAACATCTCCAATTGGAATTTATTGATTCCAATAAGTATTCAATGATTTATGACATTTTCAACACAACTAGGCCGAAATAAAATATTAAAGCAAAACCTAACATGATTAAGCATACATAATATCTACCTCGGGCATCAATCATGGAAACATACACTAAATATTTTTTAAACAAGAAGGTGATTCAACCTAGGACTTTAAAGTTAATATTTACTCTCATAGCACAAATTCTTACGTATGTTCTTACGCCATCCTTATTTTAACACAACTAGGCAATATGGGTATCATTCAAATCTTTATCAAAATCAGAAAAAAAATATACAAAGTGTAAAACTCATTCACATGAACAACTTTAACAAAAAGGTAATTACCTTACAAGAACTCCTCGATTTATAGTAATTTTCCAAAGCAATTATTCCTTAACTTTGTTTTTCTCTCTCCATAAGCATATTTCTTCCTAATATACTCATTTCTCATGAGGGAGAAGGTTTATATCCGATTTCGAATCATACAAAACATTATAAGGGGTCCAATAGCCATAAGGCTTGGGTAATGCGTGATTGGTTGGACAAAAGGTCTAATCAAACAATTCCACTAATATCAAATTTGTCCCAAATTGGTAAAATCATCATAACTCACTATTTCGTGTCCCGATTTACTCCCACTTTGTGTCTATGCGTAGATAACTTATATGTATACAACTTTTATATTTTGTGTTTTTCCAAAATCAGAAAACTAATAGGCCTAATTTGGTCTCGAACAGGAGAGTGACAATGTATCGAAAATCTCAAAACTTTCACATTTGGCGACCAAATATCTCCAATTTCGCACCAACACCCTAGTTTACTTTTATGAATATAATGATGAATTAAAAAATATTTTATGACGTATTTATCCACATAACTGATCATATGCTATAAACAAGTTATCCCCAATCATAAGCTCGATTAACATCTAATGTAAACAACATATATATCACGTGGGTATGCATCCCTAAACATGATAACTAAAATATTTAACACCTATCACCAAACTTATAAATCATAACTTATACTTAATCATGTAATTAGCATTCCTAATCACGTTTTAGGGCCTTATAATTCTACCCTTCTTAAAAAAATTTCATCCCCAAAATTTAACGCATAAGAAGCTTACCAAACAGATGAGGATATTGCTTATTCATGTTATCGTCTCCTTCCCAGGTGGCATACTCCACATTCTGACTTCTCCACATTACCTTAACTAATGGAATGGTTTTATTACTTAATACTCTCTCCTTTCGATCTAAAATAACAATCGGTTTTTCCACATA
This sequence comes from Sambucus nigra, assembly GCA_949130495.1. Lineage (NCBI taxonomy): Eukaryota > Viridiplantae > Streptophyta > Magnoliopsida > Dipsacales > Adoxaceae > Sambucus > Sambucus nigra. Next base: position 786,312,155 of record OX422208.1, on the reverse strand, counting down.
GGTCAAGTCATCTTGAAGCTCTATCGGTTGTGAAATAAACACATGTGAAGGATCGAGTACATACTTACGCAACATTGATATATGAAAAACACCGTGTATTCGAGACAACTCTGGTGGTAATGCCAACTTATAAGCCACGACTCCAACTCGTTTCACTATTTCATAAGGGCTAATATACATAGGACTTAACTTTCCCTTCTTCTCAAATCTCATAACCCCTCTCCAAGGAGAAACACGTAGGAATACTCGATCACCTTTATCGAATTTAAATTATTTCCTTTGATTGTCTGCATAACTATTTTGTTTACTTTGCGCCACCTTCAAGTGATTATGAATAAGATTTATCTTCTCGGTAGTTTACTACACAATTTTTGTCCCAAGTAGTTTTCATTCTCCTACTTCAGTCCAACTGACTAGAGTCCTGCACTTTCTCCCATACAAAGGTTCATAAGGAGCCATCTCAATACTGGAATGGTAACTCTAATACACAAATTCGTAACATGTCTTCGATTGTCTGGATCGTTCTTTCTGATTACCCATCAATTTGAGGACGAAAAGTTGTACTAAATTTTAATTTAATCCCCAAAGCTTGTTATAAACTAAGCCCAAAGTGAGAAGTAAACTTAGGATCTCGATCCAAAATAATAGAAACAGGTGCATCTTGTAATTTAACTATCTCATCCACATATATTTTGTCATATTTATCCATGGAGTAAGTTGTCTTAACCGGATGAAAATGTGCAGACTTAGCCAATCTATCAACGATAACCTAAACATAATCAAATTCTCGTGATGATTTTGGTAAACCTATAATAAAATATGTGGTAACATGTTCCCACTTCCACTCGAGAATAGGTAAGGACTGTAGTAAACCACTAGGCTTCTGATGCTCAGCCTTCACCTGTTGGAAAACTAGACATCTAGCAACAAAATCTGCAATGTCGTGTCTCATTCCCGACCACTAATAACATTGTTTCAAATCTCTATTCCGTTTCGTGCTCCCTGGATTCATAACATATAAAGAACAACGGGCTTCTTCTAGAATTGTTTTCCTTAATTCAGGCACATTAGGTACACATAAATGATTATCATACATAATAATGTCATCATCACGAATAGAAAATTCATTTGCTTGACCTATTTTCATATTGTCTCTAACTTTGTCCAATCATGTATCTCCTGCTTGTGATTGTCGTATCCAGTCTATTAGCATAGGTCTAACATTTAAATGTGCTAATACTCCACACGACTCATTTAAATTTAATTCCACCCCTATTAAAGCTAACTCTAACTCCCTCGGCATGTCAACTCGAATATAATAAATACAAGATACTCTGCATAGAGATTTTCTACTCAAAGCATTAGGAATATCATTAGCCAACTCAAATGGTGATGTATTGTGCAATCATAATATTTTATATGTTCTATCCACCTTCTTATCCTCAAGTTTAATTCCTTTTGAGTAAACAAGTATTTTAAGTTTTGATGGTCAATAAAAATTTCACAACTAACACCATATAAGTAATGTATCCAGATCTTTAGTGCAAAAACTAATACGGCTAACTCAAGATCATGTATAGGGTAGTTTCATTCATGTATCTTTAATTTTCGAGAAGCAAAAGCAATTACCTTTCCATGCTGCATTAGTACACAACCAAGTCCTTGATACGAGGCATCACTATAAATGATTAAACCTTCTGTACCCATAGGAATAGTCAATACTGGAGATGATATCAACTTTTTAAATTTTCAAAGCCTTTCTCACAGTCATCATCCCACACAAACCTGTTCTCCTTTCTGGTAAGCTTAGTCAATGGTAATGCAATAGAAGAATATCCTCGTATAAATCTCCCGTAATAACCAGTCAATACTAGAAAACTACCTACCTCTGTCACACTAGTTGGTCTTTCCCAATTCATTAATGCTTCCTCTTTTTTTAGGATCAACACAAATGCCATCAGTAGAAATAACATGCCCTAAAAACACTATCATATCTACCCAAAATTCACATATAGTAAATTTAGCATATAATTGATTCTCTCGTAAGGTCTGTAAAATAATACACAGATGGTGTTCATGCTCCTCCCTACTACGAGAATATATAAAAAAATCATCAATGAAGATAATAATAAAAGAATCCACATATGTGTGAAATATACGGTTCATAAAGTCTACGAATATGACTGTTGCATTTGTTAACCTAATGGCATGACAAGAAATTCATAATTTCCGTACCTGGAACAAAAAGTAGTTTTAGAAATGCCACAATCTCTTACTTTCAATTGATGATATTAAGATCTAAGATCGATATTGGAAAATTCTTTGTCTCCTTGAAACTGATCAAACAAGTCATTAATGCGGGGTAATGGGTATTTATTTCGGATTGTCATTTTGTTCAAATGATGATAATCGATGCACAGTCTCATGTTTTCATCTTTCTTCTTCACAAACAATAATGAGTCTCCCCACAGTGATGCACTAGGCCTTATAAAACCATGATCTAACAAATCTTGCAACTGTATTTTTAGCTCTTTTAATTCTGCAAATGCTATATGATATGGTGCAATAGATATCAATGCGGTGCCTGGTGCCAAATCAATCACAAATTTTACCTCACGGTCTAGTGATAACCTTGGAAATTCTTCTAGAAAGACATCTGCAAAGTCATTAACTACTAATATATCTGATAGTTTTCCAGCCTCTTGTCGTGTGTCCACCGTATGAGCAAAATAACTCTGACACCCTTTCCTTAGCAGTTTATATGATTTTGTAGCAGAAATCAAATATGTTGGAGTAAAATTTCGATCCCTTATAAATTTAAACTCAGGTTCACCCGGTAATTGAAACACCACCTCCTTTCTAAAGTAGTCAATATATACATGATATGAGGCCAATCAATCCATACCCAGTATCACATAAAAGTCATGCATATCGAGAGGTAATAAGTCAATCAACAACTCCTTTTCACCTACTCGTACCACATACTCCCTACACAACCTATAAATAACAACCAATCCCCCTATTGGAGTAATAATAGCTAAACTAGAATCTAATGATGATAATGTTTTATTAAGATGCAACAGATAAATTAAAAACACAAAAGAATGTATAGAACCAGGATCTATCAACACATAAACAACTTTCTCACAAATAGGAAGTGTACCTGTCACTATATTCGGTATAACTTGTGCATCTTGTTGCGTCAGTGCAAACACTCCGCCTTGGCATTTGCTTTGAGATTTACCTCCTCTACCTCCTTTCTGTACATTCTCTGTAGAACTCCTACCTCCTACCGTCATACTCCCAACTGATGTTGTAGCTTCTATTACCAAATAATTCTTTTGCACGTGCCCTGGTTGATGATAATGGAAACATAAAGGTATCGTTTCAGCTGTTGTTCACTCCTGAGACATATGCACTTGACCACCACATCTATAACAAAACATAGCCCTTGGTCCCAACACAGATGCACTTTCTGCCCGACTCATCCCAGTCCATCCACCTCGAGCTTGAAATTTTCTAGGTGCCTTTCTGCTATTTTTAAATCCTTGACCCTTAAGTACCCTTCATGATACACTCTGAGTTGAGGTTCCCGTATCCCATCCATATGATTTTGTACCATCTTATCTGGATTTCTTTAAATGTTCAGCTTGCATTTCATTCATTGAATTTTTTGACACTATAACTCCATCCACTAGGTCCACGTAATCTATGATCTTCATATTAGCAACCATGGTTTGTATATCTACATTCAATCTAGTTTGAAAGCGATAAATTTACTTTCTTCTAGCCTCACCAAATCAGGTGCAAATCTAGATAAAGATATCAGTAAAGTTTCATATTCTGCCACTGTTCGATTACCCTGTTTGAGTGTGATAAATTCGCCCTCTTTCTCCTTCCTATAAAGCCTTAGGAAGTATTTTTCAAAGAACGCATTCACAAACTTCTCCCATGTAATTTGTGGAGGATTTGCTAGAACTACTCTCCCAATTTTAGTAAGTAACCTCTCTATATCACCCCACCATAACTTTGCATCATCCTCTAACCTAAAGGTTTCTAACAGAACCTTTTGTTCATCTCGCACTTCCATCACCTGGAATATTGTTTCCATCTTTCTAATCCACCATTACACCACTAACGGATCAGTAGTCCCAATAAATGTTCGAGGATTTAACTTTATGAACCTCTCATTCAATTTATCCCTATCTCCACGATGTGCTCCACCTCTCGCTTGTTCCACTAGTTGTGCCACAACAAGTAATATTCTTCCCACATCATCAATATGTTGTTGTTGCACCTCTGGTTTATCTACTTCAATATGTCTCTATCCTTCGTGACTATTATGAACAAATGATGCCTCACCCTTTGTTCTATTATGCAACTCACGTGGATCCATCATTTACTGCAATATAAAGGACATAAACAAAATAAAATAGCACAAGTTTAACATTAATATTGTTAGTCAAAATCCTGACCCATAACAAACTCACTTTCTATTGTCCACTGCCAATCTAGACCCTCAGACCCTATCCATGCTCTGATACCAAGTTGTTGCGGCCCAATTTAATCTATTTAAAATCATCATTTTAGTTATAAAGATAAATTCCCTTAAACAATACTTTACTTTAAATCTCTCGAAAAAATGGCACTAGATTTTTTATTTATTTATCTTCCAACGGTATGTTTAAGTGAAAACATAACTACCTTTACATATAACTTACAAGTACTAAATGACTTTACCTACCGAAGTTTCTTGTTTTAGCATTTACACAAAAACTTCTCGATATCAAACCCATATTATTTATACTCTACTCTCTCGTTTTATAGTCCTAACTTGGCAGTACACTCCAAATGATAGTTATACTTGAAGCAAAATATTATAGGAGTCTAAGAAATGAAAGCTTAGTGAATGACCATATACACACACATACCACACATATAACCAATTTAAATAACCATCTTTTTTCTAATGTCATAATCCAAGCATGAATTGTGAAACTCGTGCAAGCCTGGACCTGCCACAGTTCAATTAACCCACTACAATTAATGGGGACCACCACATCCCTTTAATTTAGGCCCGAGTACACAAACCTTTAAGTTGGATTAATGGGACCACCACATCCCATAGGACCCACTACTGTCCTTAACATTAGATAAAGGACCCACCATAGCCCATAACATTAGATAACTTCACTTAACATTTTTTAATCATATGCATATGTCTCATAAACACCACATCATTACACAAGCATCTCAACACATGAATTTAAGCTATACATTTTCATATGAAAATATAATCATTCATATTTCATAGGGCAGGTAACTCACCTTAGAATGAGTACTAAGATTAATACCAAAACCTACTTCCTTTGTATGGTAGTATCAACTGCTTCCCCACCTATCAATTCAACATCATTAGTATTTGAATACACCAAATAACATTAAACCCGGTAACACATAACATCACTTGGTCAATCTAAAATAACTGAAAAGAAATTAGACATTCTACTTCACATTTCCATAACTTTTTATTCATTAGGTTTCTAACACATTTTACAAAATAAAATTATGAATTCTCTAGAGAAAGTTATACCTGTTTTACTATAACATTTTTTAAGAATTTTCTACCGAAAAACAACAACGAAACATCAACTTCAAAACAACCACCAAGACAAAATAGAAGGTATTTTATTCTCATCTTCGAGTATGTTATACTCATATATTTTTTCTAACATCTATAACTTGAATTTATTGATTCCAGTAAGTATTCACTGATTTATGCTATTTTTAACACAACTAGGCTGGAGTAGAACAATAAAGCAAAACCGAACAAGATTAAGCATACATAATCTCTACCTCGGGCATCAATCATGGAAACATAAACAAAACATGTTTTAATATATACACACATCATATACATGAATTTCTCAAATTAAAAAGTTTCGCAAGAAGGTGATTCAACCTAGGACTTTAAAGTTCACATTTACTATTTTAGTACAAATTCTTACGTATGTTTTTAAGCCATCCTTATTTTAACACAACTAGGTAATATGGGTATCATTAAAATATTTATCAAAATTAGAAAAAAAAAAGCATACAAACTGCAAAACTCATTCATGTGATCAACTTTAACAAAAAGGTAATTACCTTACAAGAACTCCCCGATTTGTTGTAATTTTCCAAAGCAATTCTTCCTTAACTTCCTTTTTCTCTCTCCATAAGCATATTTCTTCCCAATATTCTCATTTCTCATGAGGAATAAGGTTTATATTTGATTTTGAATCAGATAAAATGTTATAGGGGGCCAATAGCCATAAGGCTTGTGGTAATGCGTGATTGGTTGGACGAAATGTCCAATCAAATAATTCCACTAATGGAAAATCATAACTCACTATTCTGGGCCCTGATTTACTCCCACTTTGCGTCTATGGATAGATAACTTATATTTCTACAACTTTCATATTTTATTTTTTCCCAAAATCATAAAACTAATAGGCCTAATTTGGGTTCGAACAGGAGAGTAACAATGAACCGAAAATCTCAAAACTGTCACATTTGGCGACCAAACATCGCCAATTTCGTACCAACAACCTAGTTTACGTTTATGAACATAATGATGCATTTAACCACATAACTGATCATGCTCTAAATAAGTTACTCCCGATCATAAGCGCGATTAGCATATAATGTAAACAACTAATATATCATGTGGATATGCATCCCTAAACATGATAATTAAAATGTTTAACACCCATCACCAAACTCATAAATCATAAATTATACTTAATCATGTAATTAACATTCCTAATCACTCTTTAGGGCTTTAAAATAATACTTTTAATGGTAAGTCACCTATGTGAGTGTGAAGGACCCGATCTATGAAATTTTCGAAAGGACAAAATTGTTTAAAGCACACATGTTGTTCAGGGCCAAAATGAACACAACCGAACGAACAATCTTTGTTCAAAAATTTACCATGTGAAGCCTATTAACTAGATTTACACAAAACATTGAACAGTTCAAGATATTGCATTCACTGATCAGTAAGTAGATCCGATAGTCTCTCATTAGGGAAGATTTAAGGCCAAAAGCTATCTCTCCCGATACATGATTTTTTTTATAAACCTCTCTTAGTGCATGCATAGTATTTTATGTTGATCCAACCAATTTAATTCATGTGGGGTATTATTGAAATTTATGGTGTTTTATTGAATTGACAAACAGATTTTGATCAAATTTAGGATCAATTTAATATGGAACCCATACGTCTTTCGAGACGATTCAAAGTGGTAATGCGTTCTCCTCCACGAGGAGCATAACGTGGCATACTCACATATGTAAAATCATAAATTAATGAATGATAAATTGTAGCGCAAAGTACCTATTTGGAATATGGAATTCGATTGAAGTGGTTATGTTAAAGCTCTTCTCCCATATAGAAAGAATAAGAAAAATGTGTGTAATATATTATAACTCATTTTGGCTTAAAGGCTTGGTGCCATTGGGTATCCCAACTCTTTTAAGGAGGGATAACCTGCATGGGTTTCGATTGACTTCCAAGCCCCACGCATGCACTGTCGGCCACCCGACCCTATTCTACCTGACCGGTCCGACTCGGCTCATGATCGTGGGTCTTAAGCTTTAACTTGGCCAAAGTATAAACTCTGTGTGATAATTTTATTAGGCCTTTTATTTACTTTTGAGTCCATTTTTGTTAGTTTGTTTTATTTATTTTCGCGCCTAAATTTTTTATTCCATTTTTTTCATATCTCAACAATTGACTGCTTAGATATTTTGATTTTGATTTTGATTAGTTTTATCCCAACAATTGTGACTATTGGGATATTTACTAACCGTTTTTAACTGCCACTTATTTTGTATAAATAAGTGGTTTGGTTAGTCATTTTCAAAACGATTTTAAGACAAAAGATATCTTATGTCAATCCATTTTAGTCCCTATAAAAATTGAGAGTTTTGCATTGTTGGTTCCATATTTGAGTGCTACTATTGCAAGTGAGATTGTTGTATTGTGGGAGATGATTGACACTGAGTCCGTTGAGCACTAGCGAGGGGAAAATAACGTCTTAAGGATATAGTGCTCAACACTCGTCTCAATAAAAAATAATTATACATCTTTCTTTCACTGTAAGTTTATGTGTATATATTAATTACAGATTATAGTTTATGTATAAATTAATGTTTATATATTCTGTAGAATAATTAGAAAATCATTTTGAATAATAATGTAACTTCTTGGTAGAGCATATTATTTTAACTGGAATAACTCTAATAATGGATCAAAATTATGTTGATTCTAAGGCGGATAAATATTATGGACCCTTGCATACTAGTTCCATGTAAAAGAGTTTTTATGAAACCCTTAAACCCTAAATTATCTGTCAAAGTTGCTACCACTACCACCACCACCACCTGCCACCATCATTGCCGCCAACCCCACATGACGTTGTCATCACCGCAATCATCACATGCCGCTGTCATCGCTGCAACCACTATTATCATCTCCTACATCCTTCATCCCAATCTGTTGTCGTCGTCGCCGCCGCCTCCACCACCACCACCACCACCACCACCACCACCACCACCACGCCGTTACCACAACAACTAGTGTCACTATCGCCACCACAATTAATACTCCATACATCCCAAATTGAGAGCACTATTTCATTTTTGGGTTGTCCCAAATTAGTAGTCCACTTTTTTTCTTTTTGGACATAATCAACGAATCAAATTTCTCAATAGTAAACAAATGTTTACCTTGGCCATTGATTGGGTGAATAATTAATCTATACAAATAAGGGGATATGGGGATCCTACTTTGGGACAAATGAAGTATGTATTAAAAAGATTAAAAGAAGAAGAAGAAGAAAATATTTAAACTAGATACTTTCTGGTTTGTAAATATGTACTATCATAATAAAAAACCGAGTGAAACATAAATTACCATAAATATAAATATTTATAGTTACATTAAAACTTTTCAGAAGAAGAAGAATAGGGAGGAGAAGAATAAAAGAAAAATTAACTCTCGACAAATATTTATTGTGAGTGCTACTATTTACTAACATAAGAAAAACTACTAAAAGTAAATATTTACCACTAATGTAAATATTTACAGTCACCAATAACTAACACAAACTAAATACATGGAAAAATTCTTATTCTCTATTTTGTTATTCATGTTTTTCTCTTCTTACAGTAAATATATACTCGTAATGTAAAAAAATATTTTTCTCTCTTTTCAGTTCAAAGGAAAATATCCACACTCCACGCAAATATATACTTAGAGTATTTATCTATCCTAACACACAAAAATCATCCATAGTCACAAAAATCATCAGGAACTTTCTTTAATTCTTTCGTTCTCTTATGCTAAAACAAACAACCTCTAACACACACACACACACACACACACACACATATATATAGACACACACACACACACACACACACACATTCACTCTCACATATACTTAAATAAACACATGCACAAACTCGCACACAAATAAGAACATATATACACACTCGAACATACACATATAGATATACACACAAGTGCAAACATATATGAAAATCGCATACATGTACATACACATGCAGTCACATACACATATGCAACAAATCGGGATATATATATATATATATATATATATAGAGAGAGAGAGAGAGAGAGAGAGAGAGAGAGAGAGAGAGAGAGAGAATGCGGCGTTTCTTGAAATTGATTAGATATGAGATTTAGGGGTTTACATATTTTGATGTAACATATTTAAAAAATAGGACTAAAATAGTTAAATCAAAGTCAATAGGACTTAAACGAGGATTGATAAAAAATAGAATTAAATTATGTTAATCCCTGAATATTATCCATGTCAACTTTTACTACAATGGAAGTACTTTCAAATTTCTATATATACCCTCATATAAACACAAATATGGTCAATCTAAGAGTATTATACTTCAACTCTAATGAATCTCGATGTCTCCCAATATTGCGCGCCATTAACTATGGGGTGGCACTAAGCGCACCCCATTAATTGCTCCATAATACTACAAGAGCTTTTTAAAATGTTTTTCCAAGGGCCACCGCATGGTATATATATTTTTTAAACATTCAAAATGGACCACCATCATTTATTCTCCCAAATAATTTTCTCTCTTAAGCCAACTTTCTCTCAACCATTCTCTCACTCAAAACCCTCCACAAACTTCCCATTCAAACCCTACACAAACATCACCAATAAGTTACCGCATTAATTATTGAGACAACATAATAAGTAGGGTTTTCAGCCATTGAAGTTACAACAACCAATGAAGGTGTTAACAATGGGTGTGGTAACCCTACAACTATTGAAAACAAGCCAAATGTTATGTTTGAGGTAGTTTTTGCTGCACTAATATATTTTTTTAATGTTTTTTTATTCCTAGAAATAATTAAACTCGAAAACCGATATTTACAGTGGTTCGGTATCGAGCGCCTACGGAAGATGATGTTTTTCGGGTGATCGTACTGATTCACCTAAGTAACTTTATTTTAAAGAAAAAACACCATTCGGGGTGTTTACTGCTAGTTAGTGTCCTTGATTTGCTCTAAGGACCCCAAGTCAGTGTCCTTGATTCGCTCTAATGACTCCGAGTTAGTGTCTTAATTTCGTTGTAAACACCCTAACCTAACGAATGCCAATTTTTTTTTAATTCAATCAAACTCCATTCGGGATGTTTACCCCAAGTTAATGTCTTTTATTCGTTATAAAAGCCACAAAATTAACTATGTTTACTTGGGACAAAAGTAACTAATTGTACCCTGGAAAATAAAATGTAATGGTTTGTTGGTATCATACTGAATGAGACTAATTTCTACGACTAACAGATGATAGGACTAATAAATGAAAATCACGATTCTAGGGTTCTCAAACCAACAATTCCAACTTGGTTTTAATGATTCCTTTTCATTTACAAGAATGCTTTAAAATTTATTAGTATTTTAAACATTATTAGAGTTTTATGTTCATTGTTAACAAGGTTTTAAACATTATCAAATATGTCAAAACCCTAATTTTTTGGTATGGATGATGTGAATGATGCCAGTATGATTGAATGGGTGTTGATGATTTGTTGGTCTTTGAAGTTGAGAGCTTGATTGTTGATGTATAGATGTTAGAAGTTAAGAGGTTTTTGTGTTTAGAGAGGAGGGAAAGAGAAAAAAAATAAAATTTTTAAACTTTAAATAGTGAGTAGCCTTGGTATAATGAAGTAAATAACGGGGTTGTGTGGTATTTTAGAGTTAAAATTGCCTTGTGATAATAGTGGGGGGCCTTAGTGCCACACTTAATTATGGCTACTTCGATTTGTGTGTCAACGAAATGGTTAATACGATAAACAATACATGCCCAACAGACAAAGTAATTCTATTAATTTGAAATGTGGAATATTAACTGTAATACCCCGTATTTTTGTAATATTTATTTATGGGATTAATTAAATTAAATGCGTATTAATTGGAAATTAATCCGGATTAAAATACTAGCGAGATGCGAGTTGGTATTTGATATAATGTGCATATATGATTATATAAGAATATTGAATTATGAAATTTGTCGTGAGATTGAAATACGGCAATTTGGAAATTTTGTTGAGACGCGTGAGACAGTCGCGTCCGGAATATATTTATCTTAATTAAAAAGTGAATTTTATTTCTATTAACCGTATGGTCGTTTTGAGCGCGCCAACGCGTCCGGAAGGGTCGAAATAGTCAGAAAACACTAGCCGGGGGTTTGGTTTGGGTCCCGGGGTATTTTTAGGCCATACCGGCAACGTATAAGGGTAGTTTGGTAATTTTGGATTTTTGGGAATTAAAACCTATGAAAATTGGGAATTAATATCTGATTTGGCAACAACCCACTAAGCCCACTAATAACCAAATAGACTACGGAGGTTATAGAAATTGGTTCCAAAGAGTTCCTAAAGCACAAATCCTAGCCACCATTGACTTTGGAGAAGAAAAGCTTGTTGAGAGAGATAGAGGAATTCTGCAGAGAGAGAGAGAGAATACTCCATCAATCCGTCATCAAAATCAGAGATTCAAATAAGGCAAGTGGTTTAATTCCAATTAATTTCAGAGAATGCTTCTTCCATGCGTAGGAAATTGACAGAATTTCATTGTTATTGAAGAATGATAAAACCCATTGAATTTGGTGTAGAAACTTATAATTTTATGAGGAGATTGCATGTAGAACAACGTTAGGATGATTAGTCGGTGATAAATACATCTTTTATACCATAGAATCGGACTTATTTATGCCTATGGATGAACTTAATTTCTAGGGTTCATGTTCTTGAAATTTGGGGAAGAAGATGTAGAGATTTAATAATTGAATGAGATTAGGACGAATTAACCCCACAAATCACGTTAGTATATGACCTAAACATGTTTAGAGATGATTAGTGGATTTGAACAATCGTTAGATCAATGTTTGGATGAGACTTGAGGTGTAGAGAAATTGGAAAAACGAGTTAAGGAAAATCTGGGCTCGAATCTGGTCGCTCGTTAGAAGACCTGCCCAGGTCGTTCGAACGAACTCGTTCGAACGAGCTTCTAACGAGTTGACCTTTGACTTCTAATGAGGGTGAAGTTCGTTCGATGACTTCGTTCGAACGAGACCTCGTTAGAAAGCCCACTTCGTTCGAACGAACTCTCGTTCGAACAGCCTCGTTCGAACGAGACTTCGACCGAGTTGACAGTTTAGGCTTTTTAGCCTGTTTTGATCCCGAGTGTCCCGTAACCTTGTGTATATGTAGAGACAACTTTCCCTTGATGATTAGTTGATACATTTGGGATGTTTGGGATATAATGAGGAGTCAAACCTATAAGTGTAGTTTGAACTTAAGGAAAAATATGAAGTAGGACGTAAGTGTCTATTACGATGCGAGAACAATTGACGGACTAATTTATTATATTAACCGAGAACATAAATTGTGTAGTATTATATGTCGGTACGAAATGAGAAGTGTACCACCAATATATTATGATTATTACTAAGATGTGTGCATACTTAGTATATGTATATAATTTTATGTGTATGACATACCTACCATACTTGCTATCACGGGAGGTTTACGTTCGCTTAGGGACATCTACTCCTTGTGTGCCCGGATTTAGAGTGGTACCTAGAGGACATAGTTCAAGAGAATGCCTTAATTGTGAGTTATTAAGCCAGCTGACTATGGAGCGTAGGTATGTACGTGACCATGGATATGTTAAATTATGTTCGCCTCCATTTTTGTGTGTGGTGTTTATTCTATCAATTCCTGAGAGATTCGGAATTTGTAATCCTTATGTACGTGATGTACCGAGATGGATAGCAGAGTATGTGTCCACCGCAGCTTAGTCTCGGGTGCTTGTATTGTATATTTATGATGTGAATAATATACACTTAAATAAAGGGGAACTTTTATGTTGGTATTGTGAATGTAATTATGGTAATGTTTTGAGAAAACATAACGGGTTAACCTATAGTGAATTGTATTACTAATTGAGAATCTGAGTTTAAGTAAAGCCCTCTATTTAAATGTTAACGCTAGAATGCTATATGGGAATCGAGTAGTAAGGGGTAGAACTTATTGTGGTTTGGTTAGATATGTATGTCATTTAGATGGGTACGGTACGTTAGGAGTGCACATGTAGTCGAGGGGTGAGAATTTCATGTGAGTGCACATCCTAACATGTATTCTGCATTTAATGTTTTAAATGTTATTAAAACACTTGCTGCTTTTAAAATGATTTCCACTTTCGGGCTCTGACCCATTTGCTTCCAAATCTATTTTTTGTAAAAAAAAAAACCATTTTAGGTGCCCAGCCGCAAGGACACCATGCTTAGGACTCTCATTCAGGTAACGAGCTGTAGCTGTTTGTGGAAGTTACAGGACTTTGCTTATAGACGCTTCATCTATCTTGACTCTATATTCAGCAATCATCAGTTGTAGGGCATGTCGCCCATTCCTTTTAGAGATATTTCATTTATTTCAGTTATTCAGACTTTTGGCATGTAATTAATTCAGGATTCAGACTTGTCTTATTATTTTCAGTTGTGGGACTATTGTGAGGAGTTTTTCCTTTGGACTTCTTATTATTATTTGTTGGTTATTTCATTTCTTCATTATGGTGATTGGATTATGTTGTTCTTCCATTATTCTTTTATTGCATGTTAATTCAGACTTAATTTAAAATTTGGCAACTTACTTTTTAAATACTAGGTGGTTAGTAATTATTAAAATATTTTCGACAGTGATGCTATTAACTGAACCAACTTGGCATTTTGTATTGATTTAATAAAGGAGTAGCTACCCGGTATTTAATTAGTCGGGGTGTCACAGGTGGTATCAGAGCATCAGGTTCTAGTGTCCTTAGGATCTGTACGACTTATTATGTTTCCGCTGAGCTTTCTTTGATATAGAACCCTAATACTAGGAATGTTGTGTTCATCTCTATACATTGGGAATTCGTACTTCTGCGATTTGTTTATTTGAATGATGGACTCATCCAAATTTACTTAAATTTTCAGATGGACCGTCAAGAAGAACTAGCTAAAACGGTTAAGGGAGTCAACGGACAAGATCGACTCACACCTAAGGGATCCCCAGAGAGAATATCAACCGCCGAGTTAGCAGGTATCGTGGCACAAGCGGTTACCACTGCAGTTTTACAATACCAAGAACGCAACATACAACTTAAAGGAGGCAAAAGACCTAGAGAGGTCAGCCAAATGCGTGTGAATAAAGCTGAAAAATGTGCGAAGACCCCGAAATTGCGACAACAAACTACCCAAGACTGAGTCAGTTCTAATCAACAACGTGGTAAAATGAAGCAATTTCGAAAGGGGAATAAGGTCCCAAGTCAGCAAGGCCGACACTGTCAGCAGCAGGGTCAGAGGGGGAGTAACTTCTGAGGCCGATGCTTCGTGTGTGGCAAGCATGGCCATAAACGCCAGGATTGTCCTGATAGGGGCAGGACCCCCCAGCAACAGGGTGCCCGACAGGAGTTGCAGAGGCCTATGATTTCCGCCGCCCTCCCAGCACCAGCTCAAGTACTAGCCCTAACAACTTTTCCTATAACTCCAGTGCAGCAGGGGCAGTTACAGTACAGACATATCTATAATATCAACCAGGCAGTCGCCCCACAGGCACCACCCGCAATTTGGGGTATGTTTTCTATTCATGAGACTTTTGGGTTGAATTTTGGTTGTTTTTGGGACAACTCAATTGTTTTATAATTACATATTATGCGAAGACCTTAGAGTTATTAACAGCAGCATTGAGCACTGTAATGTAAGTAGACTCACCACTGGGGAATGGGTCATTTTTCTTTATATGCCGGGGAGTGGGGGTAGATATTGGAAGTTTAGTATTACCCACAGGATATGTTAGTATTAGAGATGACGAGTATGATGCCATTATTGGCATGGATTGGCTAGTTGCGTACCGAGCCATGATTGACTATTTCAGTAGGAGTATTATCTTTGCCATTCCCGGGCAGTAGATGTTTTAGTGGCGATGCCTCGTCCTGAGGGAGGATCGTCCACTCATTTGTACTATACCACTTGATTCGATTCCGGTTGTTCGAGAGTTTTTCGACGTATTTCAGGATATATCTCGATTTGCCCCAACCGAGAGATAGACTTTGTCATAGACTTATTACTAGATACGAGACCTATAGCACACGCACCGTACCGTATGGCTCCAGCTGAGATGAGGGAGTTACGGGATCAGATTGAGCAGTTGTTGGGTCAGGGGTTTATACGGAGGAGTACTTCGCCGTGGGGTGCCCCTGTGTTATTCGTGAAGAAGAGAGATGGTTCACTGAGATTGTGTGTGGACTACCGAGAGTTGAACAAAGTCACGATAAGGAATAAGTATCCGTTGCCTCGAATCGATGACTTATTCGACCAGTTGAGAGGAGCTTCTTTCTTCTCGAAGATTGATTTGCGATCGGGATACCATAAGTTGCGTATCAGGGGGGAGGATGTCTCGAAGACTGCGTTCTTATCGAGATATGGTTCTTACGAGTTTCGAGTTATGCCTTTTAGTTTGACCAATGCTCCAGCCGTGTTTATGGACTTGATGAATAGGGTATTCAGAGATTTCCTAGATCAGTTTGTCATTGTCTTCATTGATGACATTCTGGTTTACTCCCAGACAGAGGAGGATCACGCCGAGCATTTGAGACAAGTTTTGCAGACGCTACGTCAGAACGAGCTGTATGCAAAGTATGAGAAGTGCGGGTTTTGGCTGAAGGAGGTCCAGTTTTTGGGACACATTATTTCCAACCGGGGGATATCTGTTGATCCGGAGAAGGTATCCGCGGTGAGGGAGTGGGGACAGCCCACGACACCAACGGAAATCCGTAGTTTCTTGGGTCTAGCAAAATACTACTGGAGGTTTATTCGGGGATTTTTGAAGATAGCGGGTCCTTTGACACATCTGACTCGTAAAGGTGTGCCGTTTATTTGGAGTGATGCCTGTCAGTTGGCATTCGATGAGTTGCAGGATAAGTTGACCTCAGCACCTGTGTTAGCATTGCCGAGACCGGGAGTTGAGTATCTAGTCTACACCGATGCGTCCTTGCAAGGACTAGGAGGTGTATTGCAGCAGGAGAGTCAGGCCATAGCTTATGCTTCCCGTAAGCTAAAGCCTCAAGAGAAGAATTACCCCACTCATGACTTGGAGTTGGCGGCAGTTGTATTTGCCCTTCGGATATGGAGACACTACCTTTTGGGGGAGAAGTTTCGATTGTTCACGGACCACAAGTCCCTACAGTACCTATTCACGCAGAAGGAGTTGAATATGCGGCAGTGAAGGTGGCTTGAGTTTGTGAAGGACTATCAGTTTGATATCCAGTATCACCCGGGAAAGGCTAACGTGATAGCAGATGCGTTGAGCCGTAGGCCAGTAGAGGAAGTGAAAGGGGTGTGGGAGGCCAAGTGGAAGGAGTTGGGACACCAGGATGCAGTGGCCCGATCATTCATGTCTGTAATGACCGTTACACCGCAGATTGTCACGAAGGTAGTAAGGGCACATGCAAATGACTCGTTCTGTCAGGAGCAGATAGTTCGATTACTAGCAGAGGGAGCCGAGTCTTATACCGTTAGCTCAGACGGGGGATTACGCTTCAACGGGAGATTGGTAGTTCCGGAAGGGGAAGAATTACGACACGAGGTGATGGCAGAGTCGCACGGCTCACGGTTCGAGGTACATCCCGGTGGGGACAAAATATACCAAGACATGAGACGACAATATTGGTGGAGCGGGATGAAGAGAGATATTTCCGTGTTTGCTTCAAAATGCGCCACTTGTCAGCTAGTAAAAGTGGATCATCAGAGACCGGCAGGACTGCTACAGCCATTGGAGGTCCCGATGTGGATGTGGGAGAGCATATCCATGGACTTTATCACGGGGTTGCCTACGTCACAGAGAGGTCATGACTCCATTTGGGTAATTGTGGACAGGTCGACCAAAGTTGCTCATTTTCTACCCATAAGGACAGACTACACTACGGGACAGTATGCCCAGCTCTTTATTTCTGAGATAGTGAGACTTCACGGTGTGCCCCTAAATATCGTGTCTGACCGAGACAAGATATTTGTTTCGCGGTTTTGGGAAAGTTTTCAGGAGGCCATGGGCACGGAATTGCTGTTGAGTACGGCATATCACCCGCAGACGGATGGGCAAACTGAGCGTACAAACCAGACGTTGGAGGACATGCTACGTATGAGTATCATTGATTTTGGGAGTGGATGGGAGCAGTATCTTCCACTGGTGGAGTTTGCTTACAAGAACTCCTACCAGTTCACTATTGGCATGGCTCCATTCAAGGCGTTGTACGGTAGACCTTGTCGTTCCCCAGCATGTTGGTTGGAGGTGGGGGACAACAAACTACTTGGGCCGGAAGTGATTCAGGATACTTCGGCAAGGATAGAATTGATTCGGAGTCGCATTCGGGTAGCTCAGGATCGGCAGAAGAGCTATGCTGATGCGAAGAGATTCTTCAGGGAGCTTCAAGTGGGGGACCAGGTTTTGCTCAGAGTATCTCCTATGAAGGGGATTATGCGTTTCGGGAAGAAAGGGAAGTTGTCACCGAGATATGTGGGACCATTTGCTATTATTGAGCGGATTGGACCGGTTGCGTATAGGCTTGGATTACCGGAGCATTTACATCGGATTCACGATGTGTTTCATATTTCCTCGTTAAGGAAATATCTTAGAGACGATTTGGCCTATTCTCACATTGCTTTGGAGGACATCGATCTCCAGCCGGATATCTCCTACGAGGAGGGGCCGAATGCTATTTTGGACCGAAGTGAGCGGAAGCTGCGGTCAAAGATAGATCCGTTAGTGCGTGTTCAGTGGCGGCATCATAATGTCGAGGAGTCCACATGGGAGCGCGAGGATGAGATGCGCGAACGTTATTCAGAGTTGTTCTTACCAGGTACTTTCTAGCTCCGAATTTCGGGACGAAATTCAGTTATTAGGGGGGAAGTATGTAATACCCCGTATTTTTGTGATATTTATTTATGGGATTAATTAAATTAAATGCGTATTAATTGTAAATTAATCCGGATTAAAATACTAGCGAGATACGAGTTGGTATTTGATATAATGTGCATATATGATTATATATGAATATTGAATTATGAAATTTGTCTTGAGATTGAAATACGGCAATTTGGAAATTTTGTTGAGACGCGTGTGACAGTCGCGTCCAGAATATATTTATCTTAATTAAAAAGTGAATTTTATTTCTATTGACCGTATGGTCGTTTTGAGCGCGCCAACGCGTTCGGGAGGGTCGAAATAGTCAGAAAACACTAGCCGGGGGTTTGGTTTGGGTCCCGGGGCATTTTTAGGCCATACCGGCAACGTATAAGGGTAGTTTGGTAATTTTGGATTTTTGGGAATTAAAACCTACGAAAATTGGGAATTAATATCCGATTTGGCAACAACCCACTAAGCCCACTAATAACCAAATAGACTACGGAGGTTATAGAAATTGGTTCCAAAGAGTTCCTAAAGCACAAACCCTAGCCACCATTGACTTTGGAGAAGAAAAGCTTGTTGAGAGAGATAGAGGAATTCTGCAGAGAGAGAGAGAGAATACTCCATCAATCCGTCATCAAAATCAGAGATTCAAATAAGGCAAGTGGTTTAATTCCAATTAATTTCAGAGAATGCTTCTTCCATCGTAGGAAATTGATAGAATTTCATTGTTATTGAAGAATGATAAAACCCATTGAATTTGGTGTAGAAACTTATAATTTTATGAGGAGATTGCATGTAGAACAACGTTAGGATGATTAGTCGGTGATAAATACATCTTTTATACCATAGAATCGGACTTATTTATGCCTATGGATGAACTTAATTTCTAGGGTTCATGTTCTTGAAATTTGGGGAAGAAGATGTAGAGATTTAATAATTGAATGAGATTAGGACGAATTAACCCCACAAATCACGTTAGTATATGACCTAAACATGTTTAGAGATGATTAGTGGCTTTGAATAATCGTTAGATCAATGTTTGGATGAGACTTGAGGTGTAGAGAAATTGGAAAAACGAGTTAAGGAAAATCTGGGCTCGAATATGGTCGCTCGTTAAAAGACCTGCCCAGGTCGTTCGAACGAACTCGTTCGAACGAGCTTCTAACGAGTTGACCTTTGACTTCTAACGAGGGTGAAGTTCGTTCGATGACTTCGTTCGAACGAGACCTCATTAGAAAGCCCACTTCGTTCGAACGAACTCTCGTTCGAACAGCCTCGTTCGAACGAGACTTCTAACGAGTTGACAATTTAGGCTTTTTAGCCTGTTTTGATCCCGAGTGTCCCGTAACCTTGTGTATATGTAGAGACAACTTTCCCTTGATGATTAGTTGATACATTTGGGATGTTTGGGATATAATGAGGAGTCAAACCTAGAAGTGTAGTTTGAACTTAAGGGAAAATATGAAGTAGGACGTAAGTGTCTATTACGATGCGAGAACTATTGACGGACTAATTTATTATATTAACCGAGAACATAAATTGTGTAGTATTATATGTCGGTACGAAATGAGAAGTGTACCACCAATATATTATGATGATTACTAAGATGTGTGCATACTTAGTATATGTATATAATTTTATGTGTATGACATACCTACCATACTTGCTATCACGGGAGGTTTACGTTCGCTTAGGGCCATCTACTCCTTGTGTGCCCGGATTTAGAGTGGTTCCTAGAGGACATAGTTCAAGAGAATGACTTAATTGTGAGTTATTAAGCCAGCTGACTATGGAGCGTAGGTATGTACGTGACCATGGATATGTTGAATTATGTTCGCCTCCATTTTTGTGTGTGGTGTTTATTCTATCAATTCCTGAGAGATTCGGAATTTGTAATCCTTATGTACGTGATGTACTGGGAAGGATAGCAGAGTATGTGTCCACCGCAGCTTAGTCTCGGGTGCTTGTATTGTATATTTATGATGTGAATAATATACACTTAAATAAAGGGGAACTTTCATGTTGGTATTGTGAATGTAATTATGGTAATGTTTTGAGAAAACATAACGGGTTAACCTATAGTGAATTGTGTTACTAATTGAGAATTTGAGTTTAAGTAAAGCCCTCTATTTAAATGTTAACGCTGGAATGCTATATGGGAATCGAGTAGTAAGGGGTAGAACTTATTGTGGTTTGGTTAGATATATATGTCATTTAGATGGGTACGGTACGTTAGGAGTGCACATGTAGTCGAGGGGTGAGAATTTCATGTGAGTGCACGTCCTAACATGTATTCTGCAATTAATGTTTTAAATGTTATTAAAACATTTGTTGCTTTTAAAATGATTTCCACTTTCGGGCTCTGACCCATTTGCTTCCAAATCTATTTTTTGTAAAAAAAAAAAAAACCATTTTAGGTGCCCAGCCGCAAGGGCACCATGCTTTGGACTCTCATTCAGGTAACGAGCTGTAGCTGTTTGTGGAAGTTACAGGACTTTGCTTATAGACGCTTCATCTATCTTGACTCTATATTCAGCAATCATCAGTTGTAGGGCATGTCGCCCATTCCTTTGAGAGATATTTCATTTATTTCAGTTATTCAGACTTTTGGCATGTAATTAATTCAGGATTCAGACTTGTCTTATTATTTTCAGTTGTGGGACTGTTGTGAGGAGTTTTTCCTCCGGACTTCTTATTATTATTTGTTGGTTATTTCATTTCTTCGTTATGGTGATTGGATTATTTTGTTCTTCCATTATTCTTTTATTGCATGTTAATTCAGACTTAATTTAAAATTTGGCAACTTACTTTTTAAATACTAGGTGGTTAGTAATTATTAAAATGTTTTCGACAGTGATGCTATTAACTGAACCAACTTGGCATTTTGTATTGATTTAATAAAGGAGTAGCTACCCGGTATTTAATTAGTCGGGGTGTCACATTAACCCCATTAAGTTATATTGTTTAACAATTATGATATGATTCTTATGGTTTTAGGAAAGTGTAGGTTGTTGCGATTGTCATAGAATGCACTACCAGTGGTTGGTGTGTATTTATTATTGAAGGATTTGACTGGTGCAATATGTGCTGGAGTCAACCAACAAGTCTTCTTAATGGAAACTCTATCACAAAATATTTCTGCGAGTCATCATCATAATCATCCTTGCCTTAATCCCATCACATGGGGTCGACCACATTGATTCTCTTTTTCCGTTATAATCTATTATAAGCAATATTATCATTCACGTTCAAATCCTTAAGATCTCTCCTTATAATTTCCTCCCACGATAGATTCGGGTGACCCCTTTCTCTTTTACCCTCTATTTCTAATAATCTTCCTCTTGTTATAGGTGTATCTACTGGTCTACGCAACACATGTCCATTCCATCTAAGTCTATTTTCTCTTAATTTATCTCTAATGGAAGATACTCCTAACTTTTAATTAATAATTTTTGAAGTTTTTATAAAGGTGATTAACTAAATAAATTGGAAGAAGATACTAAAATAGTGATAATTGATAAAAAGGAACTGAATAAATTTACATCAATACAAAGTATTTTATTACAAGTTTCTGTAACATAGATGTTACATCGACTTGAAGACCCATCCTTGCTTGTGAGAAATAAGGGCTCATCGTCCATCTCTATTAGTTGGGTGGTCATCCCTGCAATCCGAGTCCAATTGCGTACACTTGTCTCATCAAAGTAGTTTCGTTTTTGGATCTTATTCCAAAATAGATAGCATCTAAATTGAGCTTGTGCCATTGTGTTTGTGTGAGCGAGCTAGCTGATGGTGCATTCGGTAGTGCGAGGGGCTTAAGGAATGCAAAATTAGGGTTGAATTGTCTAAGTAGACTCTAATAATAACTCCAGTAAGTGGAGCTGCTTTGCTACTGGGGTAATTTTACCTTAAACTTTCAAAATGCACCCACATTTTACACACTCCCACTTAGACATGAAAAAATGAGGCACGTCACGATAACACGAATTGGCGAGAAGTTATAAGTTAATGAGTGGAACCTTAATGGTTTCGGGTTATATTAATGCTAATACGATAAGATACGATAGTTAACGGGTCAGTTTATCGTTAACCCCCTTCACCTGTTAATACCCGATAAGACCCATTAAGATCCATTAATTTAAGTAAATAAGATATATTCTTGGGACTTGTAAAAATTTTACGTAGCTTAATGTTAATTTAATCATTAAGATTTTTACTAAATGAGAGAGTTAGTAATGAGAATGAATTAACGTGTTTATTTGTGTTTAAAAATGAGCTAATATGTCAATTTCTATAGGATTCAAAAGAATTCATCATTTAATGGGTAATAACGGGTGAACATGACATGTTAAGATAACGATTCGAGTCAGTAAGAAACGGACATAATAAAATCGACACGAACACAACTCGATGCGACCCGTTGCCAGGTCTACTCCCACCCACATGATAATTTCCCTTTTCAATTCCCTCTCACCATTTCCATTTCCCCCTCCTTTGAAAACAAAGCTCTATTTCCTCTCAAAGATACTCTTTGTTCTCATTTCCCTCTCTGACTCTCTTCTCTCAAACATCCTCTTCATTCTCAAACCATCTTTTAGAAGGTATTATTTTATACATTTAGCTTTTTAGGGTTGTTAATGTTATTTTCTATTATTTATTATTTTAGGCTTATAAGATGTAAGTTATTACTTGTTTTAGTTACTAATTACTTAATTTGCTTGGATGAAATGAAATATTGACATTAACTTTGATTACTTAATTGGATTTATTTGATTGATATTTAGGTTAGGGTTTGCATTAATTTTGTTATTTATTTTAAGGGGTTTGATATATTTAATGGAGTGAGTTATTTTAATTTGGTTGTTGTTTAGTATTTTGCAACTTGAAGTGGTGAATTGCTAATTTTAGGGATTTTTATTCTTGATTCAATCAAATGCAATATCTCAATTACAAGATGGATTGATGGAGGCTGGACATAAATAAATGATGGAGGATGGACTCTCTTTGCTAGAAATTAGGTATTTATCCTAAGTTTTAGTATAATACTTTGTTAAATAGGATAATATGATAAATGTTTGTTGAGTTACAATATACGTCCCTAAAGTTTTGTTCTACATAAGAATATTTAATTTTTCTTTAGGGTTTCGTTATTGATGTACTACTGTGTTTCTTGAATTTGTGCTATAGAATCCGAGGTTGTTTTAGTTGAGTTATAATTTTGTAAAAATACAAATGATCAAATAAATATTTATAAAAATGTAAAGATAACCCTTTAAAATTTTGGTTTGGGGCTCCCTTCCCTGTTAATGGCCAATGCTTTGTACACAATGGTATCCCATCCAGAAAAATTTCTTGGTCCCACCACTGATTGTAGTCTTCCATGCATTACAAATTGGTAGTTTCTGGAACAGTTGTAGAAAAACTAATGTTCCTAATAAAGATGTGCAGGGTTCAGTCAATTCAATTTTGGAGAGGTTTTTCCAACCGAACTGATATGGTAGGTTTGTAAAATTTTACATCAAAACCGATCGAGAGTCATTAGTGTTGGATGATTTTAATATTAATGGGTATTAATGGTTAGAGAAAATGAAAGGTTAAAACCATTAATTAGTTGGAATAAGAAAAGACAAAGGGAAGTGGGAAAACCAAAGTCCCACATTGGAAAAGTGTGAAAAAGTTAGTGGGTTAATAACTGCTCTCGTTTCATAAGAGATTACTTGTGTGCATTGAAGTGTATGCTACTAGTGTACACCTTAGGTCCAAGGATGGTGCTTTGCACCATCTGCACACGCGCGCGCGCGCGTGTGCGATTGGGCGTTTAGGGCTCTTTAGAGGCGCACTTTGCACTTCGCATCGTCGCGAGGAGCAGTAGGAGCCTTTGATTTTTGACAACGTCAAAAGATCAAACGGTCCAAGATTAAATCCATAATAAATGACACATAATTATGGCGCGAGTGGATCTGAACCGTCGGATTTTGGCGCCACTTTGTTAAGTGTTAATCCGTACAGTCAAACCTTTTTAGTTCAAATCTGGAACGTTCAAAATATAGTTATATATCCTAAGGCCGTGATTAAATGACCTTTGGATGTGGTGTCTGTTCATGAACAGACACCACAAGAGGCTATATATAGAAGGTAAAATCCTGTCATAATTAAATTCCGAAAAATTCTCTTTCTCTAATTTTTCTTCTTGCCAATTTTATAGAGTGTTTAGGGGTATTCTTCAAGTTTGCTACTTGAATAAACCCGTGGATTTGTTGTATCTTGGAGGTAATTTGCTTAGACTCGTTAGCAAACTCTGTACGAGTGGGGGCAAATAACACCTTAAGGACAGTAGTTTATTACGCCTCAAATCCAATCATCTGTTCATATTTTCTGCATTATTATTAAAACTCGTCAATAGTTAGTTGATCGACCATGTTATTTTTCTTGGTAAATGGACCAATTTTCATTGATAAATCGATTTAAACTAATTAATAACTTGCCTTCTGAGAAGACAATTTACCACGTAGAAGCTACTTCCTTGGCTCAAATTTATACATGATGCATGCATATTTTTGGGTGATTTGAGGTTTTCCTCTATTAATTATTTGTTATTGAGTCAACCCCAAAATTTTCACATTTTGGGTAAGGACCACCGTTTTGATGAATTCCATCAGCTGCCCATCAAATAACCCTTTTTTAGGCCTAAAGTGTTCAATGTACCCCTCATTTATTGCCTAACAATCATATGGCACCATAACACTTCTAACCATTGTATTTTTCTATAAAATCCTTCTTTCATATGTTATATTAACTTAAATATAGACATTTCAATGGGTCATGTCGAGTCTTGTTTGTGTCGTTTTTATCATGTTCAGGTCTTATTGGGTTCGTGTCTAAACGGGTGACTTTTTTATCGTGTGAAAAAATCATATCCAAACCCGACCCGTTATGTTATCGTGTCGTGTCGTGTTCACTCGTTAATAGCCGTTAAGATAATGAATTATTTTGAATTGTATACAAATTGACATATTATCTCATTTTTGAACCCAAATAGACCCATTAATTCATTGACATTACTAAATCTCTCATTAGTAAAATTCATTATGATTAAATTAACATTATTCTGCATAAATTATTTATAAATTCCAAAACTATATCTTATTAACTTAAATTAATGGGTCATAACGGGTTTTATCGGGTATTAACGGGTGGAGGGGGTCAACCCTAACCCGACCCGTTAACTATCGTGTCTTATCGGGTTGACACTGATATGACTCGAACCCATTAAGGGTCCACCCATTAACTTAGAACTTCGTGTCGGTTCGTGTCGTGTTATCGTGTCGTGCCTCATTTTGCGAGGTCTACTTAAATACACACACACACAAAATATATATTTATTTTCATTATTTACTTAAAACACGTTTATGATATTGATATATTAATTAAATAAGATTCTGTATTAGATCGTTATTTAATAAATAATTTTTTTTTCAAGAAATAAAGATAATTTTTCATTTTTGTTTTAAATAAAAACTACATTTTTGCTGTTTTTTATCCCAATTTTATTGATTAAAAGACCCATTTTTGTTCGGTTGTTGATCTATATTTTATTTGTTAAAAAAAACAAAAATCAATTTTCTTTTGTGTTGTTTCATCCCAATTTTTATCTATTAAAAAACTTCTTCTTTTTTTCTTGTCCCACTTTATTACATTAAAAGAAATAGAAGGCTATTTTTTTTGTCCACTTTTTATTTATTTTAAAATCACAAAAATACCTTTTTTCCCCATGTTATACTAGTTTTTATTTATGAATTTTTTTGTTCAATTTTTCCTCCCAATATTTATTTATTAAACTTTTTTTGTCCTTTTTTATTTGTTTAAAAAGTAAAGGATTTTTTTTACTTAACCCTCACGTATTGATATCATATTTGATATAATCCTCAATTTTTTAATCTCTTTAACATGACATCCAACATTTTAACACCGTTAAAAATTAGACATAACCCCTTAAAAATTAGTATTGTTAAAAATTAGACATAACACCGTTAAAAATCTATTGAAAATTAGTTTTGTTAATTACATAACCCCAATTTTTAAAAAACCAAAATACCCTTCTTTAAAAAATAAACCACCATTCCTACCAAATTCAAGCAATCAACAACACAACAAACCACCATTTTCATCGCCCCAAACTACTGAATTCGCTTGCCCAAGTTGTCACCACCTCCAAACACCATTTTTACCAACCAACCAACACCTCCATCCCAATCCCTCAACCAAAGTACAAAACCAAACCATCAAACCTATTTCAAACTACAATTGATTTATCTCAATTTTTATAACAAAAAGTGTTACTCTTATTCATCTCAATTTTTATATATTAAGCGAACTATTTTTTTTTGTTATTTCCATCCCATTTTTTATTTGTTAAAGAAAACTACTTAATGTTATTTTTTTCTCTTACTTCTCATTTTGTTAAGAAAATATAAAAAAATATTTTTTTGTTCTTTTTTCTATCCCTTTTTTTTATTTTATAAAAAACAAATAACCATTTTTTTAATTATCTCTGTCTTCCTATTTTTTATATGTTCTTTTTTTTTCCTATCTTAATTTGTATTTATAAAAAAACAAAAGCGATTTAAGTAAAATGACTTATAAAAGTAATATACTATGACACTCTTTATTTTTCACATGATGGATGGCCAACCCGATATGCCAAAATTAGGGCGTGTCAATCAATTTACACCAATTTCAGAATTAAACGAGTAAATAAATAAGTAACGAAATAATATAAACCATCCACACATCACAATAAATAAACGAATAATTGAGATAATTATGAACCGTCTCAACATAAACCACAATACTAATAAGTCTCCGCAATTGAATATAAATAATTATTAGTCTTAAAATGAGTATAAATAAACTCCGAATGAGTATAAATAAACTCCGAAAGCACTGAGGCTTCATAATGTATCTTTGACTAAAATAGATACACGAGTCTGAACTAGAATACTAAGAGGAAATTGCAATCTAAACTAAGAATATAAAAATTGGAACTGAAGAAGGCAAATCTCACTACTTAGCCTTGCTGCTCCTTCTTAAGAATACGTGAAAACATATTTTTTAAATAACAAATGGGCCAAGGCTAAAAAATTGCAAGAAATAACTTAATATATCGATAAAGTAATAACATGCGACTTGTTTACATAATCATGCCAACTCATCGACACTCACATGCGAATGGTCTCACCTCTCAACATAAGTGAAATAATCTACTACTAGTACAAGGTTCTAAAAAAACGCGGGGTATGATTGAGGCGTGGAGGCCAAGCCTTAAGCCTTAGAAGCCTAGGCGGGCCTTGGCGTAAAAAGGCGTGAAAAAGCATTTAGGCCTTCTTAATATATTTTAATATTTTTTAACCATAACAAGGCCATTAAAATACAAAAATTGCACAGATCATAAAAATATGTCTGAATATATGCAAATTAAAATACTATTTGATTATTTTGGATGAGATAGTGGTCCGGTTTGTAAACAAATTCTTTAAAAGGCGACATCGTTTCACTAAATCATTGTTGTTTTTAGAAAAAAGTGCGCCTTAAGGGTTTTACCAAGAATAAGGCGTGAAAAGCGTAAGGCGATGCGTTTCTCCTAAGCCTTAAGCCTAGGGGTGCCTAGGCGAAGCCTAGGGGTGTCTAGGCGGAGCCTAGGCGGATTTTTTAGAACGATTAGTAGTCAATACCAAACTACAACTAAAATGTATAAGTCTCAACTCTAAGACTGTCAAGTAAGTTGTCACATACTATTATGTAACTACATTCTAGACGCCGTATACCGACACCCCTACACTCTTTTACAGGGTCCAAACAAAGTCCTTTCAATCCTTGACCCCCCGATCCTTCTCTAAATCCTAACCAGAGAATAACAGTGTTCTCCCCAGGTTTGTTTGACTTTGGTCAACTCTCGAACCTCAGAGTCCTTCCTTTAGAAAATATAGAGCTTTGAATCCTCTTTTCAGGTCCTGAATGCGCGCAAAATAATATTTCTAGATAAAAGGTTATAGCCCAAAAAATGCAATAAAACACTATGAGACTTGCCTATAGGCAAGACATCTCACCTGTATACAGGCATATAGGGCTTACTTGACAAATAAGTATGGCCATCCTTCCTATAGGTAGGCTAAGGGACCAGTTCACTTTTAGATTTTTCCTATTTGAGAAACCTGACCTCACTTGCACAAAACTTGAATATTAATATGACAATAAATTCGAATTTAACACACATCACTTTACTAACATTCTCTCATACGTCACCCAACCCAACGATTAACACCACTCCACCACCATTATCAATACATAAAAAATAAGCAAACCAAATATCCAAAACATAATTTGAAGAAACTTGAAAGTCCAAAATTATTTTGGTTGCATATTTTAGTGCTTTCTTTATTTATATAGCGAATTACATGGACTTTGATGCCTCTTTTAGGTATGTAACCATCCCAAAACTACTTTTGGTACTCAAGTGTGTTTTTGTACATATCATTTAGTTTATTCCATAAACTTATCAGCATACTCATTTATTTAGTGCATTTTATTCATAAGTTAGTTCTCTTACTTTTATTACTCTTTTAGCGATCCCATTTATGCATACTAATTGGTTAGTAATGAGATTACAATTTAGGGGGGTCACTAATATTTATAGTCATTTTATACATTATCCATCATTATATTACTCATGTGTAGTAGTTGCATTATGTTTATCTTATGATTACTCACTCTTCCGTAGTGAGTTTACGATTTTAAGCCATCACTTATATTATTACATGTTTTATTTATTATTTACTATTTATGTTTAATATCATAGATATTTTATTTCTTAGCGGTCCTAATCATGCATATTCAGTTTGCATAGTGAGGTCACAATTTTAGGATGTCTCTCACATTTTGTCTCATTAGGAGAATACGTATCCACCATTTCTATGGTGAGGATATATTGACTCCACTCTTCATGAAAACATACATGCACATCCATATATGTACCCACTATTATTCCACCTTTGTCCACTTTGCACACATAACACATTTGTCACGCACACACAAACCTTCATTCATGAATTGAGAACAATGAGAACATATAATAAAGATCATAAGAGATCAAAAGGGAAAAGTGGGTGCCTAACACCTTCCCATTTCGTAACATAGTCTTCGAGCCCATATCTGATTTGGTTTCAAATGCACTAGTTATCTTTAACTATCTATTTAGGAGTGGCTACTTATTTTGCCTATTTTTAGTAAAATATGTCGGGGACTATGATATTTACACATTCACACAACTCAAATACCGTCGATGGTAAGTTATGTTCTTTGTGCCCTCAAACCATGATCATGGCATAACCCTTTCCTTCTGCGAGATTCTCCACTCCGCGCACGTCGTGCGGTCAGGATGGTCATGTACATTCTAGTGTAAAACCATATATAAACTACGAGTGCAACCTGATTCAATCCCCACTCATGTCATCCAAACAATAAGATATACACGATATCATAATAAACACAATAACGTGATAGACTGTCTTCATATAAAATGTCCATCGATGGACTGAAAATTATATATAAATCTCATATACCACATAAAGACTTCAACCTTCGGGGACATTCTCATGACTCTATTGATGAATTCGTAGGAGTCCCTTACCTAACAGATTCAGAACAAGCACATACAAAATAATGGGGGTAGGGGGGTCACTACACATTCACACCATCTTCAAGTCACATACCAAACCATCCGATGAATCAAGTTGTCCATATATCCATGTCAGAAGAGGCGACCAACTGAACAAAAGATCAAAACATCGACCTCCACGCAACTCCTATATCAACCAGTGGCACAATACCGTGTTCCAAAAATTAATTTAAAACCATTGCCCCTACCGATTGATTCCCCATGAGTCCAAAAGTACATATTGTATGTTTACATACAACCACACAAATATACATAATACAATATATACATTAGATATCACATAACACACGTGTACCACAATCCCTATCCAAATGTCCACAACCAAAGTTCCCTAATAAACGTAGGTGTACCAACCTAAAATCCAAATTAATTATATCCATAAAAATTCCCAATTCTAATATATATATATATATATATATATATATATTACCAACAAAAATCCTGTTGTTCTTGAAGGGCATTGCAATGAAAATGGGATATCTGATACAAAGGACTCTAAGTCTACGAGTGGGTATGTATTTACCCTTGGAGGTGCAACTGTATCTCGAAAATCCTCAAAACAAACGTGCATTGCTTGATCGACAATGTAATCTGAATTCATTGCTCTAGACAAAGCTGGAGAAGAAGCTGAATGGCTTCAAATCTTCTTAAAGGATGTTCCAAATTGGTCCAAACCCGTGCCCGCAATATGTATACATTGTGATAGTCAATCGGCGATTGGAAGGTCACAGAATCACATGTATAACGGAAAGTCACGACATATTTGTCATAGACATAATACCGTTAGACAACTTCTCTCAAATGGAATTATCTCAATAGACTATGTAAAGTCAAAAGATAATATAACGGATTCACTAACGAAAGGTTTAAATCGAGAGAAAGTTAAAAGATCATCGAGAGGAATGGGTCTAAAGCATATAAATAAATAAGAATCAATATAGTAGCAACCCAAGCTAGCTGACTGGAGATCCCAAGATCTAGGTTCAATGGGCAAACCGAACTACATTGTATTCAGTAAGCACTGGAGGATATTTAATTCTATCCATTCCAAAGATGAAACAGTGCCATATGTCGCGAAATTAGGATAAGTTATGCTTTTAATGACATTCATATCTTAGTATGTCTAAGTGGGTATTGCAGCCGACTTTTTATAAAAGTCACCTACATGAGTAAGAAGGAGGCCCACTTCTATGAGAATAATGAAAGGCAAATTCTCTAAAATACTCACGGAACCAAGTGGTGTTCATGGCCAAAATGAGTACAAACATGAGAACCAACTATGTTAAAGAATTATTGTGTGAATACAGTTGTCTAGGTTTACAAAAGCGGTTGACGGTTCAAAGATATAAAGTCTATTGATTAACCAAGTAAATCCGATGGCATATCACTAAGGAAAGTTCAAGGCCACTAGGTTGCTTCTACTGATGCAATAAATCTTCTGTTTTATCAGCATCTGTTTGCTTCTATTTATAGAAATATATCATTCATGTGGGGGATTGTTGGAAAAACTGGACTTAAACGCTGCCCAAATTTTTTGGACAGAATTTCGAACAACTTTGAGCTCAAATTTAGGTGGGAACCACACCACAATAATTTTGGGACCATATATGAACGCGTTCTCTTTCGCAAGGAGATTAGCGTAATATATTCACATGTCCAATTCCATTAAGTTATGAATGATAAATATGTCCCCAAAGTGACTCATAAAACAATGAAAGTTAATGAATTGGGTATGTTCCACATTGAAAAAGTAGTGAAAAAATGATGAGTCAATAAAACTCCAATGATGGACTAAGGCTTGGATACCTTGGGTATCCCAACTCTTTGAAGGGGAGATGACCTACACTATACATGTGTCGAGCTTGGGATGAAAGCCCACATGCACGCGCTCGGTCTGTCTGTCCGGTCGACCGGCTTGGGCTTATAAAAATCTCTTAAATTTTTGGGTCGAATTTAATTAACTTTCTGGGCTTTAATTTAATTAAATAATTAATAAACTGTTTTGACAGTTATTGCCAACAGTCAACAGTCAACAGTTAAATGAAATTAATTGTTGACAGTTTTTTCCTGAACAATCACCTTTTCACTGCTATATATACAGATGTTCCCCTCCATTCTTTCACTAATGAAAAAATTCAAAAATATGCAACTCCGAAATTTTGTTCATTTCCTCTCCTAAACAGTTCCTGTATTTCACAAGTCTTGTTCATGGTTGAGTAAAAGATATAGAAATTGAGTTCGCCAGAATCATTACATTGTTGTGCAACCTGTATTGATTGGCAAATTTCGTTCTATTTTGGGAGACATTAATTCAGACCCTAAAGCACTATGGATGGGGAATTAAATTTGTCATAAGGACACTGTGGTATTACATAGGGCTTGAAATTCTTTTTGTATTTATTATATAATTCTGCAATATCAAGTAAGTTATTCTCATTTTTCTGTAATTACGTTTTAATTCTATAATTATTATTATTCTCAATTATGTACTATTGTTTTAATTAAATAGTAGATATGACAGTAACTTCTTATTGTATCATCATTAAAAATGCACAATGAGTGGTGTATTTGTACATGGTCGACGGAGGAGGTGGTGACAACCTCCTCCTGATATTTAAAAAAAATATTGATCGAGGATAAACGTTTAGGGTTGTTAAATTTAAATATAGAAGTTGAAGAGGAGACCAATACATATTTGGCACATTAGGGTAAAAAAATTGATTAAGTTTGTTTGAATAATATAACGTAGATTACAATTTATTTCTCATTTTTTTCGCATCATCGTCGCAGGTCACCTCTGGATCTCACCACACAAGCTCACCTCACTACACCAAATCTTCCCATTTGTCAAGGTCATTGACCTTGACAAATTCACCTTGTCAAGGTCAATGACCGTGACATTTCGAGGCGAGACAACTTTTTTTGTCACGGTCGTGTCACGGTCATTGACCTTGACAAAAAACTCGCGTTTTGTGTCACGGTCGTGTCAAGGTCAATGACCGTGACACGTTTGTCACGGTTATAAACCGTGACAAAGCCGTGACCCTTTTTAAAAAAATTGTCACGGTCATTGACCGTGACAAGTCCGTGACAACATTTGTCACGGGCTTGTCACGGTTAATGACCGTGACAATTCTGGGCAGAATTTAAAAAAAATCTGCTGGGCAGTATGGCCACTGCCACTGCCCAGCAGTATATTTGTACCTGTTATAGCAACGTTGTACCTGTTCCAAACATCATATATCCAACACAAACTAAAGATAATGCAAATATATATTCATGACAGTATAATCCAAATCTTCAAAGTAAAAATAATATACATGACGATATAATCCAAATATAATTAAAATGGACAAACTAGAAAATAATGTTACTACATGTCTTGGATAAAACTGAGGAGGTGAGTAGGCCACACGACATACGAATTGACGCACCCACTAATATACGTCGTGCCGCATTGTTCGCGCAACCACAATAGGGAGTTCTCCTTCCCGGGTATGACATGCGTGACGAGCACCCTGGACTCCATCTGTTGAAGCACACGTCCATGGACTATTCCACCCTCGACGATATTCGGGTCCCTCAACCCCCGCCCTATCCGCTGGCCATCAAATATGTCCAATATGAACACGCTCGACCAACCAATTGTCGATAATGGTCTGTTGGAGGGCGTCAAATAGGGAAGTGGATCATCGAAGTACGAACGTGTCGGTGATGAAGCAGCGAGGTCCACATCCTCGTCATCCTGCGCCTCGTCCTCCCGCACCTCCTCGTCCTCCCGCACCTCCTCCTCCACCGCCTTCTCCTTCCCTTTCCCTTTACCTTTCTCTTTACGGTCTCCACCCAACGTACGCTTCATGAATGCGTACATATCTTGGACCGTCGCCTCCAAACGGGACAGCTTCGCGTCGTGTGAATCCACCGTTCGAGCCAACCCGGTGTCGCTCGTCTCCAATCCGATGATCCTAGATTTGGCCACCCGCGAGCTCACTCCCCTTGTCCTCCCCTTGCGATCAGAGCCAAGCACTTGGCTGAGTGCGTCTGTGGACAAAGATGCCTTGTCGGCATCAGACTGCGACTCATGCACTTCCTTAAGCTTTGCCTGAAACGACAAAAAGCACATGATTAGTAAAATAAGTAAACTAAAAAATTATAACGTAATTAACAATAATTAAACTGTCGGATTACTTACAATCGTGGCCGCGACGCTCGGGGACACCTCCTTGTCCTTCCCCTTCTTCGTCCGAAGAGCCACATAAGTATCGAGCCTATGTGGCTTACCCCCTGGCCCACTCCCTACCCCCTGAAATAAAATAAAGTAAAGTAAAATTAGTATCGGCCCCGCAAAGTAAAATAATATCCAATAATATATTTCTGTAGTTATAGATAAATTAAATATTACCTTCATCCTATGCTCCACCTCAGCGTAAGAGGTCCGGCCGGAGTAGTGCACGTCCGTCTTTTTAGCCCGATTTTCCCTCCCCGATTGGCGAGATGCCAATTGTCGATCCTCGATCTCATTGTCAATGAACTTTTGCCATTGTGCCAATGAGATCGGCTCCTTGGGCGGGACGGATCCGCGCCATTGTAAAATGGTCTCTCGTGTTTTTCCAAAGTACCGTGTCCGCATATTTTTTTTCCACGTCTTGTGTTGCTCCCTCAACTGCTCCAAGACGGAATCGCGTAGCTTTGGATCCAAGTTGAATTGTTCCTGTCCAACAAATACAATGTTAGTTGCGAATAAATATAAATATAAATATAAATATAAATATAAATTGAAATTGAAATTGAAATTGAAATTGAAATATTCATATAAATATTACCTGTAGTGCCGCCCAAACAGCTAACTTGAGCTCATACGGCACCTCCTTCCAACTCATAAACCCCGACCGATGACCGTCTTTAGCAGCTCGAGGGATCTCGCTAAAAGCTCCGACTTGTTTTCGACGGTAATCCCAAATTTTCCATATTTGGGGAGCCTAGGGGCGGAGGAGCCCTCGTCGCCTCCGCTACCACCGAACCCAGACGACGACATCATCATAAACAGCATCATCATCTTCGCCCTAACATCTGAAGGAGACATTTTTGCTGTAAAAAAAATGTTATTAGTACAGATAAAAAAAATGTTATTAGTACAGATAAAAAAATGTTCCGTCTATATTATAACGTATGTGTAAGTTCCGTCAATACCTACGCGCACACACACACACACACACCCCCCACCCCTACCCACCCCACCCCCACCCCCTCCCCCCACCACGACCGTGACAACTACATATATTGTTTATCAATAAAATTATGACATGAGATAATTATAATTGTAGCATAAATTTCATTATCATGGGTTTTACCGAATTGAATTAAATGAACAATACTTTTAGCCCTTGTTATTCATCAAATTTGAGGCAAGTTAATTAGAATATTTGTAGGACTGGAATTGATTTAGATTATGCCTATCTATGTAACTCTAAAACCTAATTGTGATTAAAATCTGATTTATATGGATTAATTCTATTACATTTATAATTTAACTAATAGAGTTGAATTTTAATATTAATCCTTTGGTTTATTTAACTAACTTTGGTTTGGTTTATTTCTAGTTGAATCTGAGTTATAAT
The DNA here is from genome assembly GCA_949130495.1 of Sambucus nigra. Taxonomy (NCBI): domain Eukaryota; kingdom Viridiplantae; phylum Streptophyta; class Magnoliopsida; order Dipsacales; family Adoxaceae; genus Sambucus; species Sambucus nigra. The sequence continues at coordinate 786,276,257 of OX422208.1, read as the reverse complement.
TTTTAGATTATGTATAGGAATTGAATTTTAATATTAATCCTTCATAAATCCCTTGAATACATGCATAAATTTGTAGAGATTGAAATTAAATTGCTTGAGATTGAATTTCTATGTTTCGGGGTCATTATTTGAAAATACTTAATTACCCTTTGAAAACCTTTCATAACACACCTATGTATTAAATATGGGTTAGACCTCTTAGCTTGCTCAACCACCCATTTACACACTTACTTTACCTTTTATTTACATTATGGATATTAATCAATTCACACGTTTTTTGTCCACTTTAACCTTTACTGAAACATTTATTAATTCATTCAAGTTAGGTAAAACCACGCAAGTATCTAATACAAATATTATCATTCAACAAATTAAGTCCCATCGATAATAAACCCCCTCCCCCACCCTGCCCCACCCCGCCCCACCCCAATATTTTTCAACACTGTATCCCCCAATAGTAAAAATGAATTAACATATAATTTTCAACTCCAACAACATATGCTTCAACTTAACCCAATCTTCCCAATAATACCAACTAATCAACACCCAACATCCAAATCCAACAACATAGGTCTAGAACCAAAGTTTGTACATAATAATTTATAGTCTCCAAGAAAGTACCATTTTTATTCATAATATTTACGATTATCAGTTTCTCGTGTATTAGCCAAATTTCCACCCCACCCTGCCCCCCTCCCCCACACCCTGCCCCACCCCCTGCCCCCCTCCCCCACCCCGCCCCACCCCCACCCCCACCCTGCCCCACCCCCACCCCGTGCCCCACCCTGCCCCACCCCGCCCCACCCCCCCACCCCCTGCCCCCACCCTGCCCCACCCCCCACACACGCACACACATACACACATATATATATACACATACCCCCCACCCCCTCCCCCACCCTGCCCCACCCCGCCCCACCCCCTGCCCCCCTCCACCACCCCCTACCCCCATCCCGCCCCACCCCCCACACACGCACACACATATATATATACACATACACACATAAATATACATACAAATATATATATATATATAAATGGAAGAGAGAGAGAGAGAGAAATTGGACCTGAGAGAGAGAGAGAGAGAGCAGCGTCGAGAGAGAGAGAGAGAGAGAGAGAGAGAGAGGGAGGGAGGGAAGGGCGCGGGAGGGAAAAAAGAAGGGGGGTAGGGTTTTTGCTGGAAAAGTTGTCACGGTCGTGTCAAGGTCTTTGACCGTGACAATTCGTTGTCACGGTCGTGTCAAGGTCAATGACCGTGACATAAAACGCGTGTTTTTTTGTCACGGTCAATGACCTTGACAAGGCTGGCCGGCTGAAAGGTGACAATTTGCCCATTTTGGTGTAGTGCCTCCTCTCAGCTTATCTTCATCCGACGTTGGTCTATATTGAAATTTATGATTGTTCATTATACTTACAATTTATTGTTTTCACCATTATGCCCTACTTCTAATTTATTGTTTTCACCATTATGCGCGAAAAGATAAATTAAGAAGAAAGAGAAAAGAAAAAAAAATCCAATTTTGGTGCATGTCAATTTTTAATTTGAAAGGTATGCTTCATGTATTTTCAAAAGTGTAAAACATTTCTTTAAATTCACGTAAAGCACCTATCTTTGTGTAAACAACAAAGAGAAAAAAGAAAGTTGGCCAACAAAGCCCAAAAATCCAACTCCACTTTTTGAATTGATTATTACTAACTTTTCAATCTAGGGAGATTCATACTTCTTATCTTCTATCTTTATCCAAGTCATTTTTTTCTTCTTTAGAACCAAGCAGTTGTTCTGGTTTGAGAACCAAAAATTACACTTTCTTTCTCTAGTCAAAAAAAGTACAAAAAATAATGCTTTTTGGACCATACTTTAGCTGCTACCTTTTGTTTTATATTTTTTGTGTCTCGAGACAATGCATAAAAGTTGTTATTCCTACTTGGACAAATAAAAATATACGTAGATAATCACTACTAAAGGCCCTATATACATGTATTCTTATCCATAAATCAATTTTCAGGACCTTTTTTTCAGGTTGCTGTCAATATATATGAAACCTTTTTAGCTCTATGTTCACATTTATGGCAACAAGCAGGGGCGGATCCAGCCCGGGCCGAAGCGGGGCGGCCGCCCCAGTTCATTTTTCAAAAAAAAAAAAAAAAAAAATTTTTTTTTTTTTTTTTGTAAAAAATTAAACCTGGAGGTGACTTGTAATTATATTAAAAGTTCAGGGGAAAATCTGTAACAAACAAAAAAAAAACATAACTTAAAATGGTACTCTCTCTTCTTTCGTACCAAAGTAAAAGAAAAATCCTATATATTTTTACTACTGAAATTATACTAAAATTATTTATACTAAAATGAAATTAAATTTATAATGTGAATTTATAAATTTATTTTGTGTATTGTTTATATGTGTCTGTTTATTTATTTTTGTGTAAATTTATATAAATTTATATGAATTTAAATTAAATTTGTAAATATTGGGAATCAATAGAGAAATTTTTTAAACGAAAAAGAGAAGACAATGCACCAACCGTATCTGAAGCTGAGGTTAAGTCATCTCCCACTTCAATCAGTGTTGAAAATGAACATAATGCCCAAAAAAGTAAAAACAACCCAAAAAATGCTCGAAAAAACTCGACCCCCCCAAAAAAAAATCGCCTCGGGGGCTCCCGCCCCCGAATCCCCGGAAACTATCGAAACTTTCGCCACAGTTCACACAAAATCCTGGATCCGCTATTGGCAACAAGATCAGTGTGAATTGAGTTTCTTTTTATTATCTTGAGATGAGTGGTTTAAGAAGTCACGGGTTTTTAGATGGAATCGAATTCATTGCCTTTCATGTCACGTCTTAGAAAATGAAAATAATATTTTGTTTTCTTTGTTTTCTATATAACACATATTAAAGCAGCCCACAAACAAAAACAAACAATTGACATATTTTTAGTTGTTTTTCATGGGAGGTTTTATTCTAGGGAGTTTTTTTTTTTTTTTTAATATAAATCCCACTTTTTTCCTATAAACCCACTTTTATTAAACCCGTAATAACCGGCTAGAGTTTATTTAATCCAACCCAACTAATGGGGTTTACAAAAAAAATTAAGAACAAATTTTTAATTAAACAAACTTTTTGATCATTTTCACTTATATACTTGAATTAAAAATGTATTCCACTTCAAACCCCTTCTTGATAATTTTTATGAATTATATTCACTTACATTCTCTACATCTAAATGAGAGCTACTATGTAAAAAAATTTAAACATAGGAAAATGCTGTAACGGAATTTATTGGATTATTTTGATAAAGATTATCTTAATCTTACAATAACCATAATCTCACAGGCATCATACAATACCATAATTTCGCTGTCAAAGAGCCACAAATGGCCAAAACATGATCTTACATCATGTCCTTGTAATTTAGCTCGCCTGGTTTATCAAAGCAATGGCATCTCAAGGAATCAAAAACAACTATTTGACATTTGACATATGAAATAATTCATCCCGGTAAAGGTACGTACAGTGTATGTGTTATATGTAGACTGATTCATTTTTGACACGATAATTCGTTTATGATAATAATATAAAATGATCCGAACATGATACGATTAACTTGTATAGATTTAAGAGTATCCAAAATTTATACTCAAATCATAATCAATGCGACTCAAAAATGTCACGATTAACCCGAATTACCACCCCTAGTTATATGTCTAAATAACAATGATAGTATATGTGTTAGGGCAGGTAATCTTCAAAGCTACCTTTGTCTCCGTTCAATTTTCCTACATGCCAAATTTTTTAAGTAGCGTATGAATTAATCGGCGTGGTTTAATTGGTCTAAACCCCATCCTTTAACATTTAAAATGTCTCAAATCTAACAATATTAGAATTCGGGCAATACTGGAATTGGGGTGAGTAGAAAAAATAAAAGGTGGGAACAAAACCTCTCTTTTTCATTAAAGGGCATTTAAATTGTTTAGAATCAACACGGAGTCACTCGCATATATACATACATACATACATATATACATACATACATACATACTGTTGGGAATATTTATTGGCATATATATTTATTTTAAATGAACTAAATAAGTTGTGGTAAGTGGTCTAGTGATAAGTTTATAAGGTTTGGTGCTTGAGGTCATGGGTTCAATCTCTAGGAGGCACACTAAATATTAATAGTCTTTGATTGGCCATTGGGCCTTTTATTAACCCGTTTATTTATCCTTTTATTAACCCGTTTATAATTTTTGACTTAGTCTCCTATTCAAAGTAAACGTGGGTTAGTTGGCTAAAATCTCTACCCACGTTTTTTTACCAAATTCTGTATATAACAAACCCTATAGCTTTGAAAATTACACAAAAAAAATCAATCTCTCTCTCTCACTTTCTCTGCAAAAATAATTTTGCTATTTTCTGATATACACTTATGTTCGTCATTCTTTTGGGTGTGCTGGGGTATCCTGAGAGTTCAAAGATTTAACACAAAGCTGGTGTGTAAATTTGATCGTTGAATCCTGGGAGGTGTATGTTCACAAGGCTGACAGCTACAAATATCAGAGAGCAATTTCACTTTAGGACTTTGTGTCAAACACAAACCTCGATCGATAAGTCCTTCTAATTTTATCTATTTCGAATTTAGATTTTTTCATATATTCTGCAATCAATATTTCCAACAATCTAAAGGTGAAATTCGTGTTGTTATTCTACAACATGCTATGAAAAATCCTAATGCAAAATACTCTGAAAAACCTGAATTGTTTGATGGAAAGAATTTTAAGAGATGACAAATAAAACTGCAATTTTACCTAACAACTCTTAAGGTCGTTGACGTTATTGCATCTGATAGACCTTCTGCACCTGAAGAACTAGTTGTTTGGAAACAAAGAGATTATATGTGTAGGAATTATATTCTGAATTGTCTCTGCCTTGAACTGTATGATGTTTATTGGTCATGTCCTACTGCTAAAGAATTATGGAACTTACAGGATAAAAAATATGTAACTGAAGATGCTAGGTCTAAAAAATTTGTGGTTGAAACATTTTTGGATTTTAAAATGGAAGATAATAAATCTGTTGTGTCGCAACTAGAAGACCTATAAATTATTATTCATGAAATTCTGGCCGAGGGTTATAATATATATGAGGGATTTCAGGTGTCTGCTATAATTGAAAAACAACCACCTTCTTAGAAAGATTACAAAAACGGTCTGAAACATAAGAAAAAGGAGATGTCACTAGAAGATTTAATAGTTCGTTTAAGAATTGAGGAAGATAATAGGAATGCAGAACTTAGGGAGAAAAATTCTGAATTCAGTTCTAAAGCTAATTTGGTAGAGGAAAAATCAAATGCAAACTAAAAACAGAACCAGTCTAAGCTTAACCATTCAAACTAGAAACATGGGCACCATAAATTGAACCAGAATTCGAGGTCCAACCATAAATTCACACCTGACGATCAGAACAAAAATTTTAAACCTCAGTTTAAATCTAAACCTGCAGGTCAATGTTATGTATGTGGAAAACCAGGTCATTATGCTAAAGATTGCAAGTTTAGGAAGAGTCAGAATGTGAAGCCTCAAGCAAATGTAACTGATGAGGGTAACTTTTCTGCTGTTGTAACCGAGGAAAACATTGTGAGTAACATGACAGACTGGTGGCTTGATTCTGGCGCTACCAAACATATTTGTGGCACGAGAGGTGCCTTCACTACCTTCACTGGTGTGGGTGAGGATGAACGTCTGTACATGGGAAACTCCTCTTCGTCTAAGGTTGAGGGCAAGGGAATCGTAGTTTTAAAGTTCACTTCGGGAAATGTTTTCACATTGAAAGATGTTTTGTATGTCCCTGAGGTTAGGAAGAATCACGTGTTTGATTTTGTCTTAGTTAAGAAGGGTTTTAAAATAGTGATAAGGTAGTTGTGACTAAGGGAGGTGCTTTTGTGGGGAAAGGTTATGTTTATGAGGGTCTTTTCAAACTAAATGTAACCATGGCTGATAATAATAAAATATCTATTTCTTCTGCTTATTTGATTGACTCTTGTGATATGTGGCATTTTAGACTTGGTCATGTAAATAAGTCATCTATTAAAAAATTAATGTTTTTGGGAAACATACCAAAATCTGATATATCTACCAACTCTAAATGTGAAATATGTGTTGAATCAAAATATGCTAAAAAACCTTTTCCAAGTATCGAAAGAAGTTCAACTGTTTTAAGTTTAATACATTCTGATCTTTGTGATTTAAAAGGTTATGTGACACGTGGTGAAAATAAATATTTTGTTACTTTTATTGATGATTACTCTTTTATTGTTATATTTATCTTCTTATGAGTAAAGATGAGAGTTTCTCAAAACTTATTTCTCATAAATTAGAAGTTGAAAAATAATTGGAAAATCCATTAAAACATTAAGATCCGATAAGGGAGGAGAATACACCGGTGATCTTGATAAATATTGTAAAGAAAATGGAATAATTCATCAAGTTACTCCTCCTTATTCACCTCAATCTAATGGTGTAGCTGAAAGAAAAAACAGAAGTCTTAAGGATATGGTAAATTCTATGTTAAGCACTTCGGGATTACCTTATAATATGTGGGGTGAGGCACTTCTTACTGCTTATTATATTCTTAATAAAATACCTTTTAAGAATAATGATACAACTCCTTATGAAATGTGGGAAAATAGAAAACCTTCATATAAACACCTTAAAGTGTGGGGGTGTCTTGCTAAGGTTTCAATACCAGTATCTAAGAGAACTAAACTTGGCCCAAAGACTGTTGATTGTGTTTTTATAGGTTATGCTAAAAACAGTAGTGCTTATAGGTTTCTTGTAATTGATTCTAAAAATCAATATCTGGATAAAAACACTATTTTTTAGTCAAGAGATGCTGAATTTTATGAGGACAAATTTTCTTTTAAAGTGAGAAGTGAGGGAACTAGTAGTTATGTTCCAGTGGGTCCTAGTGTTAGAAATGAATCTCCAAATTCAGAAGAAATTGAAATTAGGAAAAGTAAAAGACCTAGGATAGCTACTTCTTTTGGTCCTGAATTTTTGACGTACTTAATAGAAAATGACCCCGTCACTTTTAGTGAGGCAATGTCCTCACCCGATTCTATTTTTTGGAAAGAAGCTATTAATAGTGAATATGATTCTATTATTTCTAACAACACTTGGGAGTTAGTTGACTTGCCTAAAGGATGTAAAACTATTGGATGCAAATGGACATTTAAAAAGAAATTAAAAGCTGATGGTTGTACTGATAAATTTAAGGCAAGATTGGTAGCTAAAGGCTATAGGCAAAAGGAAGGAATTTATTTCTTTGACACTTACTCTCATGTTATGAGAATTACATCTATCAGGCTATTAATTACTATTGCTTCATTATATAATCTGATAATTCATCAAATGGATGTAAAAACGGCTTTTTTGAATGGAGATCTTGAAGAAGAAATTTATATGGATCAACTCGAGGGGTTTAGTAGACTCAAAAAATCTTTATATGGACTAAAGCAAGCCCCTAAACACTGGCATGAAAAATTTGATCAAATAATGATCTCTAATGATTTTAACATTAATGAAGCGGATAAATGTATTTATAGCAAATTCAAAGATAATTCTGGTGTGATTATTTGCTTGTATGTGGATGATATGCTTATTTTTGGAACTTATATGGATGTAGTTAATAAAACTAAAAGCTTCCTTAATAAGCAATTTGATATGAAAGATTTGGGTGTTGCTGATGTTATACTTGGAATTAAAATCATAAAAAATTCCGAAGGAATCGTTTTAACCCAATCTCATTATGTAGAGAAGGTTCTTAGATAATTTGAACACTTTAATTGTATTCCTTCTAAAACACCTTATGACCCTAGTTGTCACTTATGGAAACATTTGGGTCATGGTGTATCCTCATTAGAATATTCTAGAGTTATTGGTAGTCTAATGTATCTTATGAACTGCACTAGACCTGATATTGCATATGTTGTGGGTAGACTTAGCAGATATACTTGTAATCCTAATAATGAACATTGGGATGCTTTGATTAGAGTTTTGAGATATCTGAAATACATAATAAATTATGGTATTCATTATATTAGATATCCTCCTGTAATTGAAGGCTTTTGTGATGCTAATTGGATTTCTGATAATGATGAATGTAAGTCTACAAGTGGCTATGTTTTTGCCTTGGCAAGAGGGGCTATATCTTGAAAATCTACCAAGCAAACATGCATAGCTAGATCCACTATGGATTCAGAGTTCATAGCGTAGAGCCCTATGATTAGGAATTATTGTATTCTTTGTGAGTCGTTACTACCCATTCGGGCAAGGGATTAGTTTTGGAAAGAGAGCCATAAAGACCTTCATGTGGATCGCTCGCTAGAATTGCGTGAAGTTCAAGAAATTTGGTACCTAATAACTGAAAGGAAGACATTTAGAGAAATTGAGGATGTGATAATGAATGATAGTTCGCAAGTAGAGGTTAGTTTGTTTGGAGACTAAATTGGAGCTGCATTATGGTATTAGAGGTCTGTCACCACGTTGGAAGAACATAACCAATTAATTAGTGATTAGTTATGAGTGAAGTTCAAGGGGATGTTTTTCCACACATTTTTAAAATTAAAAATTAAGAACAAGGCGGGAAAAATATTTAACTTTTATGGTGCCATGCCACCATGACAAGATCGGTGATATCATTTGTTAAAGGACCCGATAGTTTTAGGGGTTCCAAATGATTGGTCTATGTAAAGCATATAAGAGTTTCGATAGTCAGAACAAGCAGGGCCGATAAGTCCAGGACCCATAGGGCAAGGGCATAGGGTTACAAATTAATTTAATTACGGAGAAAGGAACCAGTAATAGCATCCATGGTAAAGGATACTTTTTTCCCTACTTTGGAGTATATAGGATATATTTTTGCTTAATATTGGAACTTAGTGTTAACTAGGGCTTTGTTAGTGCATTGGAGAAGATGGACTTCGTATTTGGGATAGTGTTTTACATTGGTTCACCATGGGTGAAAGGGGTCATTATTACTTTGGTGTGTAGATGTATAGAAATGTAGTGTCGGAGGCTAATGTTTAGCTTGGAACTATTTGTTAGTTATGTAAGAGTGTGATATTTTTCTTGGGAATGTATTTAGAGTTACTTGGGATACGTTGATTTTAAGGGGACTTCTATGAATTGTGGTCATGTCTAGAAGAAAAGATTGGTTAGAAATTAGTGTTCACCGTAGTCGTGAGGGTTATTGTGG